>CM051827.1:2500000-5000000 GCA_028451465.1 Erethizon dorsatum | reverse complement strand
GATCCTGTCTTAAAAAAAAAACACCAAAAAACTATAATGTACTGCAAAGTGTAAAATACACAACAGATTTTGAAGATAGTGTGGGAAAACTGTAAAATATCTCAACTTTATATTGATTACATTGAAATGAGTGTTGCAGACATTTGGCTAAATAAAATGTATTAATATTAATTTCACCAGTTTTTTTTTTTTAAACTCTAATGTGACTACTACAGAATTTAGCGCTACATGTGTGGCTCACATTATGTTTCTTGTATAGTGCTGATTTACAGTCTTGCTTACTGTTGGTCCTACATATATTGTTAGCACAGTTTTTGAGTATGTTGTTATATTTTCCCAGTAATACCTTGCTTGAAGTTGGCCCAGTATAATCTTGTTTTTGTTAGGACAGTTTTGAATATGTTAATTTTTTCCTGTTACTTTTCTGTTAAGAGTTTTTATTTATTTATTTGTTTGTTTGTTTGAGACAGGGTCTCTTTGTGTAGTTCAGGCTGGCCTGAAACTTTCTGCAACCCTTCTGCCTCAGCCTCACAGTGCTGGGATGACAGGTGTGTTCCACCACACCCAGCAAGTTTTTAGAAACAGCTTTAAATATACAAAATATGTAAAACTTGTAGAAACAACTCTCATACTATTTACCTATATTTGCCATTAATATTTCCCATGTGCAGAGTTTGTTTTCACAACGTGGGTGGTGTATAGCTCAGTGGTAGAGCACTTGCCTTGTGGCCCTGGGTTCACTACTCAGCACTTAAAAAAATTTTTTTTCATAGTATTACTGTATTTTGCTGAACTGTTTGAAAGTAAGTTGCATACCTTATCCCCTTTCCCTAGGAAATGCTTCCTGTATATTTCCTAAGGACCAAGATGTTCTCTTACATAACCTTAGTAACTTCTGAATCTAAGGAAGGTTAACATTAATGTAATACTGGAATCACGTCTTCAGTCCATATATACTATTTTGTCAGTTGACACAATAGTGTCCTTTATAAGCATTTGAAAACATGGTCATTTTGAAAATCAAAGGAGTTTTTGAATTCATGGCAGTAATATATGAAAGAAATATTTTTTATAAATATAAAAATCAGATTTTTAACTTATCTGGTATTATTTTGACTTTGGAAAAGTCAAACATAACTTTTCAAAGTTCTTTACATTATTCATCCTTAACTGAATTCTCAGGCTTTCCCATTTTGTTTTTAAAATTAGAAGAAAAATCATATAGGTAATACTCCTTGTTTAAAAAAAGTTTAAAAGTACAGATAGACAATAAGGAGTGAAAAATAACTTGAAATCATATCTGCAGGGAAACCTCACTGTAAACATTTTGGTGAATATATCCTACTCAGTGGTGGTGAGCCCATGGCACGCTGCCCCAGCAGGCTGTTATCAGTGAAAACTCTAAAAGGTCCCCATCACTGTCCTGGATTTATCATGTACAAAAATTTTATTAAAATGGCACCCATTATACACTGAAGCTGCTACTTAACAATTATTTTGAATTGTCCTAAAATGAACTACTGAAAGAATGCTCTGTGAGAAAAAGTGGAGGCAAGTCTTTGTACAGTAGTTGTGGTTGCTGTGGAGGGTCAGTTGAGAGAGAATTCTAAATCGCCTGTAATTCAATTTTCATGATTTGTTTTTTAGTGAGATAAACTAGATTATCTTGAAGCTTGATTAAGTTTAGTATCCTGTACCTTGATTTATGGCCTAAGATGTGGAGTACACCATGTAGGTGCATTCAGACAGAAATGGGTTGCCGTCCTTTGTTATCAGGTACAACTAATAATTACGTTTTTGCTAAGGGAATTTTTCTTGCATAAACATCATGAAGTATTTCATTATCTTTGCAAGGGGGGTGTGCTAGGGATTGGACCCAAGACCTTGTGCATGCTAGGTAAGCTCTACCACCGAGCTACACCTCCCTTCCAAGACTTTTTTTTTTTTTTTAAAGAGAAAAAACTAGAACAAAATTTCAAAACAACATAATAGGGTAACAATGGTTAATACATTGTGTATTGTTATCTTTAAATTAGTTACTCAGAGTACAAGATATTGGCATTCAATTGTCCAAACAATATTAGCATATACCTTTCTTTTCAATGAACTAAGAGAAATCAGTAGTATATCTATCTTAACTATTTTACATATATATATATATATATATATCTTTTTTTTTTCTCTTCCCTTCCTTCTTTTCTCCACTCCTCCATCTCGTTTCTCTTTCCTTTTGAACAGTTTCTTCCTGTTTTCAATATCTATTGTACATTTTGGATCTTATTTACTCTTTCAGCTTCTCATACCAGGGAGACAATATGATGTTTACACATGTGCGTCCGGTTTATTTCACTTATGAGTCTGATCTCGAGTTGCATCCATTTACCTATAAAAGTCTCCAGTGTATCCTTCATGGCTGAGTAGTACTCCATTGTATAAATAGATCACATCTTTTTTATCCATTCATAGGTTGATGGGCATTTGGGTTGTTTCCAAGATCTGGCTATTACAAATTGTGTTGCTATAAACATGGGTGCACATATATCACTGTGGTACGATGTTTTTAATTCTTCTGGGAAGATACTCAGAGGGGGAATAGCTGGGTCAAATGGGACCTCCAGTCCTAGTTTTTTGAGGAATCTCCACACGGATTTCCACAGTGGTTGCACCAGTCTACACTCGCACCAACAGTGCAGAAGGGTTCCTTTTTCCCCACAGCCCTGCCAACATTTGTTATTGGTTGATTTCTTGATAACAGCCATTCTTTCTGGGGTGAGATAGAATCTCAGTGTTGTTTTAATTTGCATCTCTCAAATGACCAGTGATGTTGAACATTTTTTCATATATTTATTTGCTGTTTGTATTTCTTCATCTGAGAAGTGTGTATTCATCTCAGATGCCCATTTTTGGATTGGGTCTTTAAATTTGGGAGGTCTCATTTTTTTTTTTAGTTCTTTATATGTTCTCAATAGTAAACCTTGAAGACCTTTTTATTTTATTTTAATTTTTAAACATCTTTTATTTATTTTTTTCTTTTTATTTATTTTTTAAAGACAACAAGTAAACATTCTCATGTATTAACAAACTCAAGCATTAGAGAATGTACAAATACCTTTTGGAGAAAAATATTACTCAGTATAAGATTAAGCCATGTAAAAGCTAGGTAAAAATAGAAGACTAAGGAATGGAATAGTCACAGTGAAATTGCATTTTCATACTAGGGAGACAATACGATGTTTACAAATGTGCATCCGGTTTATTTCACTTGTGAGTATTTTCTCGAGTTGCATCCATTTACCTATAAAAGTTTCCAGTTTATCTTTCTTTATGGCTGAATAGTACTCCATTGTGTAGAAATACCACATCTTTTTTATCTGTTCCTCAGTTGATGGGCATTTGGGTTGTTTCCAAGATCTGGCTATTACAAATTGTGTTGCTATAAACATGGGTGCACATATATCGCTGTGGTACAATGTTTTAAATTCTTCTGGGAAGATACCCAGAAGGGGAATAGCTGGGTCAAATGGGACCTCCAACCCTAGTTTTTTGAGGAGTCTCCACACGGATTTCCACAGTGGCTGCACCAGTCGACACTCCCACCAACAGTGGAGAAGGGTTCCTTTTTCCCCACAGCCCCTCCAGCATTTGTTATTAGTTGACTTCTTGATAATAGCCATTCTTTCTGGGGGTGAGATGGAATCTCAGTGTTGTTTTAATTTGCATATCTCGAATGACTAGTGATGCTGAACATTTTTTCATATATTTATTTGCCATTTGTATTTCTTCATCTGAGAAGTGTTTATTCATCTCAGATGCCCATTTTTGGATTGGGTCTTTAAATTTGGGAGGTCTGATTTTTTTGAGTTCTTTGTATGTTCTCGATAGTAATCCTTTGTCTGAGGAACAGCTGGCAAACATTTTTTCCCACGTTGTGGGTTGTCTCTTCACTCTGTTGGTGGTTTCTCTTGCTGTGCAAAAGCTTTTTAATAAGATCCCAGTTGTTGATTTTTTGTGATACTTCCTGTGCGATGGGGGTTTTATTCATAAAGTCTTTGCCTACACCAATGTCTTCAAGAGTTTTTCCTATTCTATTTTCCAGGAGATTTAATGTTTCTGTTTTAATATTTAGTTCTTTGATCCATTTTGAATTTAGTTTAGTGCATGGTGAAAGATATGGGTCTAATTTTAATCTTTGGCATGTGTAGAGCCAATTTTTCCAGCACCATTTATTAAAGAGGCTATCTTTCTTCCAGTGAATGTGTTTGGCACCTTTGTCAAAGATAAGGTGGCTTAGTATGTCTGGAGTTGTTTCTGCATCTTCTAATCTATTCCATTGATCTTCGGGTCTGTTTTTTTTCCAATACCACGCTGTTTTTATCACAGTAGCTTTATAGTATAATTTCAAATCAGGGATTGTGATGCTCCCTGCCTTGCCTTTGTTGCCCAGAATTGCCTTTGCTATTCTAGGTCTCTTCTGGTTCCAGATGAATTTTAGGATTGTTTTCTCTAATTCTGTGAGATATGTTGTTGGAATTTTGATCGGAATTGCATTACATCTGTATAACAGTTTTGGAAGTATGGCCATTTTCACTATATTGGTTCTTCCGACCCAAGAGCAAGGGATATCTTTCCATTTTCTGATATCCTCTTCAATCTCCTTTTTCAGAGTACTGTAGTTTTCAGTGTAGAGGTCTTTACTTCCTTTGTGAGGTTGATTCCTAGGTATTTCATTTTTTTAAATGTGATTGTGAAAGGTGTTGTTTCCCTAATTTCTCTCTCAGTGAGTTTGTTATTGGTGTACAGGAAGGCTATTGATTTTTGAGTGTTGACTTTGTATCTAGCTACACTACTGAATTTGCTTATTAAATCTAACAATTTTTTAGTGGAGTTTTTGGGGTCTTCTACTTAGAGTATCATGTCATCTGCAAATAATGATAATTTAACTTCTTCCTTTCCAATCATAATTCCTTTTATTTCTTGCTCTTGTCTAATTGCTCTGGCTAAAGTTTCCAGGACTATGTTGAATAAGAGTGGGGACAGTGGACATCCTTGTCTTGTTCCTGATTTTAGAGAGAAGGCTTTCAGTTTTTGTCCATTTAGTATGATATTGGCTGTTGGTTTAAGACCTTTATTTTTTAATGAAGTCTTTTAAAACATAACTGTAATTTGTTTTAAAATGGGGTTAGAAAACAAGCAGACTTCTCATTTGTTATTCATTCAACTAGTTTTAACTCCTGTTGCATGTTTGTATGGTAGGTCTAAACAGCCCAACAGTGAAAGACAAACCTGGACTGTTGTTTTTACTCTACAAAATGCGCTTGCATGGGATTACCGGTCCCTGTGTTGAGAGAGTCTCAGTGGGGACCTCTAGGAGGGTTTCAAAAGCATCCCGGATGAGCCCGATGTGCACAGAGCTCCAGCAGAGGGCTCTGGGTTCTGTTCCCTGCTTCCGTCCTACCGGTGGGGTGAGGCGTAGGCGGTCCTGCCTCACCTGAAAGCGGGTCTGCGGCGGGGGTGGGGGTCAGCAGCCTGCAGGGCTCGCAGCTGTCGAGTCCCTCTCTTCAGCCTTCTGTGTCGGTGTTTCAGAATGTTTACCTTTTGATTGTAGATTTTTTATTCATGTTTGTCTTTCCCACTATTAAAAACCCGATATGAATGTTTTCTTTAAAAGGAGCTAATTGCACACAAGTTATAATAATTTAGAACCGATGTATAGCAAACCTAACAGTGATTCTCTGGAGCGCGTCATTTCAGAAGACTGCCCTTCTCCATTTTCCCCCCGTGTTTTAGGTTTCTGTACCTTTCTGTGTAATGTCCATTACTCTTTAGTGGAGAGTTTTTATCAGCGTGGGGCGTGCTGGGCGCTTGGAGGAGGACAGGCCCCCGGTGGTCCACCGCTGGGCCGCCCCGCCCCGCCCCGCCCCCGCGCCACAAAATGGCGGCTGCGCGCCGGGGGCGGGAGCGGCGGGCTCTGCTGCGCTCTGGTGCTGGGGTGGAACCCAGATCCTTGCACTGAGCTATAGCCCCAGCCCATTTTTTTTTTAAATATAGAGGCAGGGTCTTTTAAGTCACTACGTGGCCTGGCCTGGACTCGAATTTGTGGTCCTCCCGCCTTAGCCGCTCGGCGTTACAGGTGCGCTCCACCACGCCCAACTTTTTAATTCTTCTGTTTTCAGAGCGGGGGCTCGAGTTCAGGGCCTCCCGCATGCCAGGGAAGTCTCTGCCACCGGGCCGCAGACTCGGCCCCTTACGGTTCCCTTTAATGAGCAGCACCCTTTCTCAAAGCCCGCCGTGGTACACCCCGCGGGCGTCACTTGCGGTGACTGTGCCCGGTGCTTGCAGCCGGAGCGCGCGGCGGGAGGATGGTTCCACCTCGCAAGCCCTGATTTGCAGAGCCCGCTTTTGAGTCGGAGGGCCAGGAGGGGGAGGGTAGTCTTGAGTGTCCGTGACGCGGGCTTCTCCGATCGAAAGTTTCACCCGAGCTGGCTGAAAGGAAGCGGTCCCAGTGGGCTGCAGGTCGGCTGCTGAAGTGAGGCCCGGGGGAGCCTCCCACGCAGGGCGCGTTGGAGCCCTGCCCTTTGTTTTGGAGGGATAACGCAATCCAGAACAAAACGGCTGGAAGATGTGAAAACTTTTATTTGGCTGAGTTACAAAGGGGGTGTTTAGCCTGCTGAAGAAATGGGTGGATTTAGTGATGGTAGTAAAGGACGTAAGTATTTTCAGATATTTTTCCTTTTCTGTAGAAAGCTAAGCAGATGACAAGCCAAGGCAGAAGCAGGATTTGTACTTGGAGAGATGAGCTGATAGGGTCTTTTTTTATTTTACTCCTTTTAATTGTAACTATCTCATCTCTAGCATATAAAAACACTGACATAGCCAACATCTAATTTTGTTAGGTCTTAACACTTCTTATATTTGCTTTATCCTTAAAAAAAAATATACTACAGGTACAGAAATAAAACATTATAAAGGCCTCACTTGAACTTTCCAGAAGTAACTATTACCTTAAATCGGGGGTTTAGCATTCTCATTTATGCTTTCATGAAGCTTGCCTAGGGTTCTATTAGAGTTGTAATAAATGATTTATCAGCACAGAGTGTTAATTATTTTGGCATATTGTGAGGGTTTTAGAAGGTAAGACTGTCGAGATACTTGAACTGAAAGTAAATACACAGTGTAGTCTTTTTCATGTCAGGATGCCAAACACCTTGGTGGCGTTCCCTACCCAACGGGGAAAGCCCTAGAGTGTTTTCGAGCTTTTTAAAAGTAGACAAAAGGAAGTAAGTTTCATGTGCATGGCGTCATTCAGTGTTCTTTAAGTGTCCGGTATTAAGTGTTTTTACTAAGCATGTTTCTGAGAGTCATTTGTATTGAGTGCAGTGGTGGCTCGCTGCTGTCCTGGTTTGTTTCGGTTGCTGTGTAGTATTCTTCTGTATGAATTAATAACGGTGTGTTCTGTGGACGGACATTCGAGTTGTTTCCAGCTTGAAGTTGTTAATGCTGTTATTTCTGTGGTTTGCCTGTCAATGTCTAATCTTCCAGGTTTTTCTTTTTCTTTTTTTCCTTTTCTTTTTGCTACCAGGAATCTAACTCAGGACCCTGTGCTTGCCAGGCAGGTGCTTGTGCCACTGAGCTATTCCCCCGGCCCTCTTTTTCTTTTTAAAAAGTATATTTTCAGAAAGGATGTTTGGCATTTTTTGTGTCTTCCTTGGGAAGTCTTTCTATCTGGAGGACATAAAGGCATTCTGTATTGTCTTACCAGGAGCTTCATTGTTTTTCATTTCACATTTGGAGCTATAATTTACTTGCAACTGATTTTTTTGTTTTTGTTTTTGAAGATGTAGAGTGAAGGTCCTTTTTCCTATTTTTTCCATATGGATATTTGTCCCATACCATATGGATGTTCATCCCATACCATATGGATATGCTGCATTTATTGTCAAGGTTGTCCTTTCCCTTCTGCTCTTCTCTGCCATCTTTATTATAAATCAAGTATCTCTCTTGGATTTGGGCTTCTGTCTTATGTGCCATTGATCTCTCCGCCTCTTTTTTTTTTTTATTTATTTTTTGTGGGTACCGGGGGTCGACCTCAGGACCTCGTGCGCCAGCAGGCGCCCGTGCTGCTGAGCGATATCACCGGCCCTTTTTTCGTATATGGGTTCTGGGAGTCGAACTCGGGCCCTCGCGCTTGCCAGGCAGGCGCTTACGCCGCTGAGCCATCTCACCGGCCCTCTCTGTCTCTTTCTGCACCAAGTGATAAGTTATGTGTCATTCTTGTGTGGTTGTTCCCCCACCCCCATACTGGGGATTGAACCCAGGGCCTTCATAGTGAGCTACATCCCCATCCCTTTTTGTTTTTTATTTTGGGACCTTCTCAATAAGTTGCCTAGGGTGGGATCGAATTTATTGTTGTTCTGCCTTAGCTTCCCAGAGTGCTGGGATTACAGGTAGGTGTTGCCACACCCAGCTGGTGATGAGATTTTACATGTACTAGAGCAAGCCCTCTACCTTGCTGGCCTTCAGTATTGTCTTGGCTGTTACTTAACCCATTTCTTTCCATACACATTTACCACATTCCATGAAAAGTAACTGCCTGTTGAAATTTTGATTGGGATTGCATCAGGTCTGTTGTGCAATTGGAAGAAACTGACATATTGCTAATGTTGAGTCTTCCAACCCTGGAAATTGGCTTCTATCTTTATTTAGGTCCTCTCTACATCATTGCATGGCTTTCTAAATAGAGACTGTGGGCTGGGGATATAGCTGAGCGGCACAGCACCTGCCTGGCAAGCACAAGGTCGTGAGTTCAATTCCTGAACCCCCCAAAAAAAGAAGAGATTGTGTACATCTTGTGTTAGGTTTATTACTAGGTTTTGAGACAGTCTTGCTAAGTTGCCCAGCCTGTCCAGGAGATTGGGATCCTCCTGCCCACCACACCTGGTTTGATATTTGCTATTTTAAAATGCTGTTGTAAATGACATTTTTAAGGTTTTGTTGTTGTTATTGATTTACATCCTTTAATATTGACCTCTGGCCAGGTGTGGCGCAGGCTTGTAATCCCAGCACTCAGGAGGTTGAGGCGGGAGGATCACTGTGAGTTTGAGGCCAGCCTGAACTGCGTAGCGAAACCCTGCCCCCCCAAAAAAAAGGACCTTGTAGCTCAGCATGGCGGCGCGCACACCTGTAATCCCAGGTGCTGGGGTGAGGTGTGGGCGGCCCAGGTAGCTTTTAGCTTGACCTTGCACATAGATAGGTAGGTACTTGACCTTGCATCCAGCAGCCTTGTTATGCTTTGTACTAATTCTCCTTCTTTTAATTTATGTGTAGCTTTGAATTTTTCTGAATATGTGCTATGAATTGTGAGTTTTCTTTCTTTCCATTTAATCCGTGTAGCTTTAATTTCTTCTTCTTCATGTCTGTCGAATTCTTGGTGTCAGAGAAAGCTGTATATTTTCTATATATGTGATGCTTGTAGCCCCTTTATCAGATAGGAAACAACTCTTATTCTCAGTTTGCCAAAAACAGGGCCTTGCAGATACGAGTGCTCTACTGCTGAGCTGTGTCCCCAGCCCCTGTCAAAGATTCTTCATCGTAAGGGAATTTCAGGTTATCTTCAGGCACCTTCTTTTCACTCACCTATTAAGAGGATGATGTGCCTTTTCTCTTTACTGTTGTTTCATTTTGCAGTGTTGAGAATTGAATGCAAGGCCTTCCTCCTGTCAGGCTCTCTACTACCAATCTACATCCACCCACCCCCTTTCATTTTGATAGTGCTATATGCAGGCAACTGGGCATTCCAAAAACGAACCATACTTTATTTATGTTCTGGATTTGATTTGCTCAAATTTTGTTCAGGAGTTTTGCTTCTGCTTCCAAAAGTGAGTTTGACCTGTAATTTTTCTCATTTTTATAATATACCTGTCAGGTTTTAGTTTCAAAGTTGCTGGCCTCATGAAAGGCATTTTGGTGGAAGAAACATTGCTTTTGTTCTCTTCTGTGGAATATTTAAGATTGGCAGTACTTTTTCCCTAAAAATTTGGGGGAAAGTTATTAAGCCATTTGGAGTTTTCTTTGTTGGTTATGGTTTTGAATTACGGATTCAGAACTTTTGTCAGTTTTGATAGTTAAATCTCTGGTAGGTTATGTGACTGTTTTATTTTAATGTTTGCTCCTGGGTATTGAGCCTGGAACTTTGTACATGCTATGCATGAGCTTTGCCCCTGAGCCACAAGCCCAACCCCCATCTACTTTGTTAAATTGATTGATAATGTTTGGCTGATAAAAGTTGTTCAGTAGATAGATAGATTGAGCCTAGGGGATTAAACCTAGTGCCTCTGCACTGAGAGTTACATCCTAAGTCAAGCCCTTGTTTAAAAATTTTTTTTTTTTTTTTGGTGGGTACCGGGGGTCAAACTCAGGACTTTGTGCTTGCCAGCAGGTGCTTGTGCTGCTGAGCGATATCATCGGCCTTTTTCCTTTTTATGTGGGTACCAGGAGTCGAACTCAGGACCTCACTCTTGCCAGGCAGGCGCTTATGCCACTGAGCTATCTCACTGGCCTCTAAATTTTTTGTTTTGAGACAGGATCTCTCTGAGTTGTCCAGGCTGGGCTTGAACTTCAAAACTTCTGTGTCAGCCTCCCAGAGTGCTGGGATAACAGACGTGCACCATCACACCTCGCTTCATAACATTCTTTTTTTTTTTTTTTTTTTTTTTTTTTTTGTGGGTACCGGGGGTCGACCTCAGGACCTCGCGCGCCAGCAGGCACCCGTGCCGCTGAGCGATATCACCGGCCCTTTTTTCGTATGTGGGTTCCGGGAGTCGAACTCGGGCCCTTGCGCTTGCCAGGCAGGCGCATATGCCGCTGAGCCATCTCACCGGCCCTTTATAACATTCTTATAGTCTTTGTAATGTCAGAATCTGCAGTTGTATGTTACTACCCCAACTCCACCCTTTTTTCTTTTATTTGTTTGTTATTGGTTGATTTCTTGATGATAGTCATTTTTTCTGGGGTGAGATGGAATCTCAGTGTTGTTTTAATTTGCATCTCTCAAATGACCAATGATGTTGAATATTTTTCATATATTTATTTGCCATTTGTATTTCTTCTTCTGAGAAGTGTGTTCACCTCAGATGCCCATTTTTTGATTGGGTCTTTGAATTTGGGGGGGTCAGATTTTTTTCAGTTCTTTGTATGTTCTAGATAGAAGTCTTTTGTCTGAGGGACAATTTTTTTTTTTTTTTTTTTTTTTTTGTGGGTACCGGGGGGACGACCTCAGGACCTCGCGCGCCAACAGGCACCCGTGCCACTGAGCGATATCACCGGCCCCTTTTCCGTATGTGGGATCCGGGAGTCGAACTCGGGCCTTCGCGCTTGCAAGGCAGGCGCTTATGCCACTGAGCCATCTCACCGGCCCTGTCTGAGGGACAATTGGCTAAAATTTTTTCCTACTCTGTGGGTTGTCTTTTCACTCTGTTGGTGATTTCCTTTGCTGTGCAAAAGCTTTTTAATAAATTGAGATCCCAGTTGTTGATTCTTTGAAGTATTTCCTGTGCAGTCTGGATTTTGTTCATGAACTCTCTACCTGCACCTATGAGTTTTGACAATTTTTGCTTTATTTTGAAGGTATGTTATCACTTCCTTTAAAAAAAATCATTCTCAGTGACGTTTTTGCTTTTATCAATACTTGGTTTAATATTTCTGTCCTTATATTTCAGATTTTTTTTTTTTTTTTTTTTTTTTTTTTTTTTTTGTGGGTACCAGGGGTCGACTTCAGGACCTCGTGCGCCAGCAGGCGCCCGTGCCACTGAGCGATATCACTGGCCCAGATGTGTTTATTTTTTAACCTAGTAGACAGTCTCTTTCAACTGGAGTAGTCTATTTACAGTTATATGATTATTAATTATTTGGGTTTTTGTGAACATATTTACATAACCTTGTATTATCTCTTTAGTAGTTATTGTAGAAATTTCAATATCCTTTGCTTATCAATGGCTTATATTGTTGGTACATTTACATTTTTCCTGGATATTACAAGAACCTTAGAACACCTTCTCTGTTTAGCCTCTTAACTTAAATGCCACATCACGTATGTTAAGTTCATACACATTTAAAAGCCCCAAAGAAGTTACACAAAGCCTTGTTATATGTAGTCATATAAATTTAGTCTAATAGATATCAATTTGGAGGAACTTTTCCAAAACACAGATGCTAGGTGTTGGGGAACCTGTGACTCAGTGGTAGAGCTCTTTCCTAGCACTTTCTAGGCCCTGGGTTGGATCTCCAGCCCCAAAACCAGACAAAAAACAACAACCCACTTCCCACAAATGCTTGGATTTCAGTTCACATAGGTTGCATCAGGATCTCTTGGTGGCATGGGGGTGTTGTTTTTTTTTTTTTCATTGGTATTTTTTTCCCACCGGGCATGGTGGTACATACCTGTAATCCTACCACTCGGGAGGCTGAGGCAGGAGGATCACCTCAAGTTAAAGGACAGCGTGGTCTACACAGTGAGTTCAAGGACAGCCTGCACTACATAGTGAAACTCTGTCTCAAAAACAAAACAAACAAACAAACAAAGTATTCTTTTCCTTTCCCCCTCCCCTCTCTTCTCCCAGTACTGGGGATGGAACCCAGGACTTTAACCCTGAGTTACATTCCCAGTCCTTCACTCCCAGTTTAAGTGCCTTTTCAAACTGTAGGTTCACTGGTGACATATTCTTTCACCAGATATATTTTTCAGAGTTTTTTAAAAGATAGATTCATTAGGAGTAGAATTTCTTTCATCATTTTAAAGACCTTATTTCATTCTTGATTTTGAATATTGTCACTAGCTTACCACAGTTAACTGTCACACCTTCGAAGGTAATAGATCCCTTTTCTCTGGATGCTTTTAAGCTTTTCTCCTTTAATCTGGTCACTCGCAATTTTACTTTTATGCTCTTAGGTGTGAGTTGTTTACAAACATATTCTGCTTGTGAGTGAATTACTTAAAAAAATGTATTTGAATCTGTAGCTTGATGTCTTTCATCAATTTTAGAATACTTAGTCATTATCTCTTTAAATATTTAATAATTTATTTAAATATTGTTTTATCTAATTCTTTCCAGTAAGACTCCCAAAAAATATCTTAAGACATCATTATCTTCTGTCTCCTTCTCTTGTTTGGTTTCCTTTTGATCCATTTTTCTGCTTGCTGACAGTATCTTTGGCTATACTCCCCTCCCCAGTCTACCATTAAATCCATCGAGTTCTTAATTTCAGTCGTGTTGTTTTAAGTTTGTTTGTTGGTACCGAGAATCTAACTCACGACCTCACGCTTGCCAGGCAGGCACTGTGCCACTGAGCTATATCCCCAGCCTTTTTTTTTTTTTTTTTTTTGTGGGTACCGGGGGTCGACCTCAGGACCTCGCGCGCCAGCAGGCGCCCGTGCCGCTGAGCGATATCACCGGCCCTTTTATTGTATGTGGGTTCCAGGAGTCGAACTCGGGCCCTCGCGCTTGCCAGGCAGGCGCTTACGCCGCTGAGCCATCTCACCGACCCTATCCCCAGCCCTTTTATAATTTAAAATGGCTTTTTTTTTTTTTTTTTATCTTTCTCCGTCTTGTCTTTTGTCTTAGCACATAAAAGGAATTGACAAGTCTGTGAATAGTTCTGATATCTAGTACCTGTGTTTGGATCTTTTCCTATTATTTCTGAATGTTTTCACTTACATGAGTTCATCTAATGGTTTGTCGACTTATTATATGTCAGACATCTCATTTATGTGGATGCTCATAGATTAATTGGAGGTCTAATGTTATTTCAGAGACCAGTGTTCATTTGTTTCTAGCTGGAGCCTGAGGACACTAGCAGTCCAGAATTACTGATGTCCTGCGGGGCAATGATTGGAAACCAAGCTGCAGTCTTTGTGGAGCCCTGTTAGATTTGGCTCGCCTTTAGATTCAGTCTGCTTTGGTATATCAACTCCAAACCTTTATATTCTCCAATTATACTCCCTTTCCCTATTCCCATCAGCCTTGGATGCCAGTCTGGTTTTCCTTAGTCTTTTCATGATTTGTGTGTGTGTGCGTGTGTGTGTGTGCGTGTGCATGTGTGTGTGTGTGTGTTTGAGACAGGGTCTCATTATGTAGTTCAGGCTGGCCTTGAACTCACTGTGTAGCCCAGGCTGGCCTCAGAACTCTGATCTTCCTGCCTCAGCCTTTTAAGTGCTGGGATTATAGGCGTGTGCCATCACGCTTGGCCCTTAGTCCTTCCATGTCATCAAGCACTACTGAACTACTCCCCTCAGATTCTTCTGAGTTCTCCAGAGGAAAACAAGGCTCACAATTGTCCCCATCTCCCTGGGCCTCCACCTTCCCCTGCACACTCACATGGTAATTCTTCACTTTGTTTTGGACCCCCACCGTCTTCAGGCAGGGGCATTGAAATGTTTTATATTGCTTTTCTAGTCCTTAGTTGGAGGATTGGTCTGAATTATCTAGTGAATAGAGTAGCAGATTCTGGTGTTGGTTAAGAGTAATAAAAACACCAGGCATGGTGGTGTACACCTATAATACCAGCACTTGGGAGGCTGAGGCAGGAGGATCGCTTCAAGTTTGAGGCCAGCCTGGGCTACACACAGTGAGTTCAAGGCCAGCCTGTATGACATAGTGACTCAAAAAGACCAACAAACAGACAAACAAACAACAAACTATCAAAATTACAAGAGTAATAAAAATGATTGTCATCATTTATGGTGTAGTTACTATGTCTTATGTTTTTCTGGGGTTGAAACCCAGAACAGTCCTCTGAGATTGGAAATACGATTACGCCTGCTTTACAGGTGCAGGAACTGAGGCACACACAGATAAAGGGGTGATGTAAAAATACAGTGAATGTTTAAATTTTTAAACTTGTTACAGTAAAAGATACATTCATTGCCAAGAACAATGGAATAAGTGTGTTAAAAGTGAGGGGGACTAATGATAGTGTCTTTTACTGTAATAAAAAAATTTTTTAAATATTCACTGTATTTTTTGATCACACCCTGTTTACAGCAATTTCTGTCATATAAAGACATTATGGTGTTTCCTCATCCACTTTATTCACAGGATCTGGCACCTTGCAACTTCTGGCTCTTCCCCAAGGTCAAATGACCACGGTAAAGGTTTTGAATCAGTTCGGGATGTGGCAGCAGCCAAAACAGTACCATTAAAGACATGAAAGGGGACTTCTAGAACTGTTTCACAAAGCGGCAAGAACGATGCGGATAAGTGTGTTGGAAGCAGGGGGGAATATTTTGAGGAGAATTAATGGGAATGGGTCTTTTACTGTAATAAATTTTTAAAAATTTAAACATTCACTGTATTTTTTAATTACAACTTGTAGAGTAACTGGACCAAGCTCACAAATCAGTACATGGTTAACTTGCTCTGAGGTTTGTGCTAACTAGGGAATAGATGGCCTGGAGGACAGGATATCTCAGATCAGCGTGAGATCTCAAGTTCTAGGCCAGCCTAGGCAACTTAGTGAGAACCTAGCTCACAATAAAAAAGTAAATAAAAAAGGCTGGAAATGTAGCTCAGTACTCCCTGGGTTCAGTCCCCACTATTGCAAAAAACATACTAAACAAAACCTTGGGGGCTGGGGACATAGCTTAGTGGTAGACTGCTTACCCAGCTTGCTTGAGGCCCTGGGTTTGATGCCCAGCACCACAAAAACAAAAACTTTGAAGCGGCTGGTGTCTCTTGCTGTGTATCCTGTGTCAAAGAAGAAATATGTGATTAAAAAAAAAAAAAAAACAACTTAGGAAATATTTGTAACCAGCTCACCAGTTTAGCAAGGCCTTGTCTCAAGATAAAGTGGGGGGTGTGGTACCAGGATATAGCTCAGTGTGAAGGGCCTAGGTTTAATCTCCAGCACTGCAAAAAAAACAAGCAACCCCCCCCCCCCCCCCCGCCTAGCTGCCGTTTACTATTGAGATGCATAACTCTTTTGTTTTTTCCAGTTTTGTTTTCTGCACATCTTTATTTACTTCTAAAGAAATAGTCCCTTTTTGGTTTGTAGCCCATTTTCCTCCATTGAACATAATGGCTAACTTTCCAGGCCATTAAATTTCATAACATTGATTTTAACTGAATCATGCTTCATGGTGTGGGACTTTTGAACGTACTGAAAATTTAAATGTACAGTGTCCAACCCCATAAATAGCCCTTCATTCCCTGAATTTGAATTTGGGCATATGCTTCATTTTGAGTCATTGTGTAGGGTGCTGCTGAGAAGCCAGCAGTTGGATATTTGTAGCAGTGTTGGACCTGTTTGAATATTTTACATTGTGCCCTCATTTTTGTAACATTGAGGAAAAAAATGGGAGATGGTGCTTATTTTATGGATGAGAAGCACGTGATTTGATAGAATTGATGCTTATTTGGTGCTTTCTAGCTAGAAATTCTTTGAACTTAGGTCAACATTCAATTGGGTTCAATTGTGTAGGAATGTTTAAAGAATGCTGGAAATAAATTTTCAAGAATTTTGTTTTCCTAAAACACGGAAGTAATTGATAAATTGCCAGCTTCCTAGTAGCAGAACATCCAGTACCATGCGCATCTTTGTGACTTGCCCATGTTTTCAGGTATACTTTATATGTGAAAGTAAAAGACTGCCTATTCTATAATTTAATTGATTTACTTATGATTGGATATGTATGTTTCTAACATTTCTGCAATGTAAACAGTATGCAGTGGATTTTTTTTCAATCTTCTTAGTAGTATTCCAGTTATAAGAATCTCTGGATGTAGCTTGATCAGAAGTTGCAGACATTGCATGATAATTGGTTCATTTGCAGTTCCTCAGAGTCATTAAATTTGTATATACAAGGCATTATGACAGAACAAATAACACCAAAGCTGAAGGCACTGTACAGTTCCTAAAGGGATAATGAAAAAAGCTTTTACAGTGTATTGTCAACACTTTTCCAGCCTTTTAACGTAGATTATTTTAATCTAGCTTGGCTATTTCTTACTGTTTATAGGGTTTATTTCCAGCTAGTTTACATGATGTCAGCCATGATATAAAAAGAAATTCTCTAAATTGTACAACTCAATCCACAGATTTTTTTTTTGTTTCTGTAGTAAAATATACACACCATAAAATTTACCACTTTAACCATTAACATTTTTATTATGGTAAGAGCACTTTATGAGGTTCACCCTCTTAAATTTTAAGTGCACAATATTGTGAACTCTTAAGTAGAGTGTTGTACAACAGATCTCTAGAATTTTCTCATCTTTCATAAATAAAACTATGCCATTGAATAACAATTTCCTGTTTCCCTTCCCACAGCCTGGCAACTACGGTTGTACTCTGTTTCTATCAGTTTTGCTATTTTAGATATCATGTGTAAGTGTAATCATGGAGTATTTGACCTTTTGTGACTGGTTTATTTCATTTAGCATATCCTTCAGTTTCAGCTGTGATGTTGCATCTCTTTAAAGCACAATGATATGCCACTTTATGATACACAGTATTGGGTGAATTTTATTCTTCAAGAATAACTACTAGTCCATTTCACTGTATTCCTAGTGGATAATCTGAAGTGGAGGTAGAAGACCTGCATCCTGCAGGCAGAAAATGGCCTGTCCTGGTGTTCTGTCACCACCATGTTTGGCTTTATCGTATTTTAAAATGCAGAGTGCATATTTCCATGCCCAAATAATACGGGTTTTAATGTAAAAATTCCTCTCCAGGATTTGAAGAAATTGGAAGATCTGACAGCAGGGGCCAAGCAGCAGCAGACTTCCTTTAGTTTAGCAAATTTTAAGTGAACAAAAAGTCATAGTTCCTAACAAAATCTTCCTTGATTGATTGGTTAGGCTCCACCTTGTCCCCATCCCCTTCTCAAGAGGATTTCTTCTTATGAAACACCCCCCCCATTCTGTTTCCTAGCAGCTATTAGAATAATGATTATTTGAAGCTTTGTTAGCTTCTTCAGGATCCACATTAATAAATATCCTCCTGGGAATCTTTTGAAAGATTAATCTTGTGGATTGATACAAGTCATTGAAACCAAATGTTGGTTAGTAGTGTTTTTAAACAATAGGAATAATATTCGGGCTTAAAATGAGATTAAAATATTTGAATATTGCTCTTAAAAGATTAAATACAAAGCATGGGCCCAAACCTTTATCAGCTTCTAGCCAAACAGAGCCATTACGTGTGGCTTTACATGTGTATCCAAGATGCAGTGCTTGAAGAAGCTGAACCTGTCATAGAATATGGATGTGTGAGGCGTACTGGGTGTATATGAGGCATCTACTGCTGGTTTCCACTGGACAAATGGATCTTCATCAAAATATCCCTAGGGCGGTCTGGTTTTATGGTGATAGGGACTGAACCCAGGGAGTCAAATACTAAGCGTGTGCTCTACCACTGAACTATGCCTGCAGCCCAGAACTTTAAAAATTCAACAGTAACCATCCAGGAGGAAGAAAAGAACAAAAAGAAACTAGAAAGGAGAAGATAACTAGAGGATCAATCTAGGAGGTCCCAAGATAAAAAAAATAGTAATAATTTGAGAAAGAACAGTAGGAACAGTAGTACCGTGTTGGGGTTGACTTGGTCCAGGGAGAGCTCGGGTCAGGAAGTGACAGACAGACCACACCAAGGCACATTATGTTGGAATTTCAGAATACCAGAGATCGGAAGGACAGAAAAAACAGGCCTGCACTAGGAATCAGATCAGTTTTAGATCAGCAGCAGTGCTTGAAGCTGGAAGACCTGAATTTCTGAGGAAAAACAAATTTCCAACCTATAATTGAGTGCTTATGCAAATCCTGGTGTAAAGTGTGTTCATCAAATAAAAACTTTTTGAGATATCGTGCTTGAAAGTTACCATTTGTAAGACCGTGTAAGGCACCAAAACTGGAAGTAAGAAAGAGGAAAACAGTCAGGAGACCAGAGAAAAGCAGAAGGAATTTTTAAGATGGATGACCTCAGGCCTGGAGAATAACAAGTTCAGATGAAGGCGGGAGATGCGGGCTGAGGGGGGTCGTCTCCAGGGAGAAGGGAAGCCCTCTGATCACCTAGTGCATCTGGCTACACGATGGGGAGTCTGGAGCTTTTTTGACAGTTTTAGGGAGAATAAGCAGTGTATGCATGTGACACCAAGTATGTAAGAGAAAAGATGCAATTGCTTACTTCTAGGGGAAATAGATGCCCCTGGGGATGTAATCATAGTACACAGGTGTGTGTCATAATAGTGGAAATAAGGGGCATTGACTCAACCAGTGGGACGAGTGAGTAGATGCATGTTGGGTGCGATGATTTAAGAGTTAAAACCTTTTTAACAGAGCCGGACATGGTGGCACACACCTGTAATCCCAGCACTCAAGAGGCTGAGGCAGGAGGATCGCTGTGAGTTTGAGGCCTGGATTACAGAGTGAGACTCTGTCTCAAAAAACCAAAACAAACAAACAAAAAAATACATAGACACACACACACACGGTCTGGACTGAAAAGATGCAGAAATATAGTGTGGGCTGATCTAGTGATACATGCCTGTAATCCCAGGACTCAAGAGGGTGAGTCAGGAGGATTGTCACAAGTTCGAGGCCAGCCTGGGCTATATAGTAAGTTCAAGGACACCCTGAACTACATAGCAAGACCCTGTCTCAAAAACAAAACAACAAAAGAAATACAGCATGTTGTTTAGAAATGTGGGGATAAACAGCAGGTAGATGGAAGGCCTGACAGCCGTAGAAGTACTACCTCTACCAAGTGCCCTTATGTTGGGTTGGAGGGCTGTTCTTCCAATATATTGCTCCAGCCTTGTATCATACGGTTTTTCAGACCGTCTTTGTGGAGTCACTTGGCAAAGATTGATACTGAAAATAATGAAATGTACAATCCTGCGTTAATTTTTTTTCCTCAGTTTGACATTCTTTGTGGATGTGCCTATATGCAGACTAGTACAGTGTTGATGATTTAGAAGTCATTCATTGTTTTGTCTTTTTGTTGTTTGTTTGTTTTTGGTCTTTTTGAGACAGGGTTTTTCGGTGCAGTTCAAGCTGGCTTTGAAGTCACTTCGTAGCCCAGGCTGGCCTCAAACTCCCAGCAATCCTCTTGCCTCAGCCTCCCAGGTGTTGGGATTATAGGCATGTGCCATCACGCTCGCTTGGCTGTCATTCACTGTTGATTGTTAGTTTAGCTAAATGTCTTGATAAAAACCAGGAGCTTGTTGTGTTGTGGCCCAAGAAGACTCCGACCAGCGGGGCCTCCCAGGGGCAGGAACGCGAACCCGGGCGACGGTATGGGGATGAGAAAGAAGACACACACACACACACACAGATCTGGGAAGTCGAGCGAGAGAGTTTATTGCGGAAGTGCCAGGGCTTATATCTCTTTGAGGGAAACGGTGGGAGGGTCTAATGGGTGACGTAGGATCAGGATGGGCGGGGGGGCGCATGCTCAGACGTGAAGCTGGGTCATTTATGGCTCCCCACATATGCTCCTTTTTCTCCAAATGAGAATATTGCCGACCATGAATGTTTGTATGACCCTGAATGTGGCCTGTCTTAGGTTGTGGAGGTTACTGCAAGTCTTTTTGTTTTTACGCATTTGATTTTTCAGGCCTTACCCGTCATTGAGCTAACCACTAGCATCGCCAGCGTCCCAGCGAAGAGTGGCGCTCTGTCTTAGGTGGTCCTGAGAGTGTTAGTGACTTGTGACTCCATCTTACCCGTCATTGGCCGACATTCTTATATGCTGGGGCCTGAATATCATCATATGGTTCTGCTTGTTTGTACTCATCAGCATCTGTTTTTACGGTGGCAATGAGTCTCTTGAATAGGCAGGGACCAAAGGTCAAGGCGAGGACCACAACTATAAGGGGGCCAAAAAGGGGGGCACGGTAGGGGAGCACAGTGGAGAACCCGGCGCTGGGGAATAAGGCTTGCGTTCTGGCTATTTCTCTCTTTTTAGGGCATCGTTTAATTTGTCCATAGCGCGTAGGACAACACCAGAGGAGTCAATGTAGAAGCAACATTCTTCTTTGAGGGCCGCACAGAGGCCCCCCTCCTTGAGGAATAGTAGATCCAAGCCGCACCTAGTATCTTTTGGTCCCCCCAGCGCCTGAATGTCCACCTGAATGAAGCATGTTGATGATTAGCGATGGTCGCCGGGAGCATCACAAGAACATACAGGAAGCTTGACGGGAACATCTATAAAGGAAAAATATTAACCCTCAGGGGCGCCTCCCTGGGCAGGTTTATTAAGTTGTTTTACAAGGCGCTCGGGTACCCAGCGTGCATTGTGGTCAGCCTGAGAATAGATACAGGCTGAGCCCCTTCCCCATATGAGGACGGGGTCAGGGCCATGCCATTGATTAGTGAGGGGATCTTTCCAGAGGGCTGTGGCGAATGAGGAGGCTGTAGAGGGGTGCCAGAAGCGATCGGCAGCAGAGCGATTGTTTTGGTCTAGGGAAAGAAAATTGATGATAAGGAGGGCATGGTTGAGGATATTGCGGGGGGATCCTTTGGTGGGATACCATGTGACCGTCGAGAGCTTGGAAATGGTTATTTTGAGTTTTTGATTTGCCCTTTCGACGATACCTTGGCCCTGTGGATTATATGGGATCCCTGTACTGTGAATAATGTTAAGGTGTTGACAGAACTCAGCAAAGGATTTGCTGGTATAACCAGGGCCATTGTCTGTCTTGAGCAAGTAGGGAGATGCGCTCCAGAAGCGAACTGAGAAATTGATCTTGCATGGGTGTGGCAGTAGGTGCAGGGTGAAGGGAGGGGAAGTTAACTGAAAAGGCGGGCGCAACAAGGGGAGGGGGGGGCAGAGGGCAGCGGTATTTGTGGAGGTAAGGAGAAAGGCGGGGGGTCAGGAAGAGGGGGGTAAAGTGCAGGAGGCTGCGTGGGCTTAGGACATGATGGCAGGCCATCGAACGGTGGAGACCCAGGACAAGATGGCGGGTGACTATCGTTAAAGAAGGCGGAAGTGGGTACGGGGGAAGTAGGAGAGCAACGGCCATCTTTTTCTTATGGCATCTGGAGAACTACAGAGGGTGGAGGGCTAGGGATAGGGGTATCAGTAATTGGGGGGGCAACCGGTTGACCCAGTGGCTGAGCCGGAGCCTGTGATGGTTGAAGGTTATTGGGCTGTGTCCGTAATAGTTCTGAAATTAGGGTCCATTAAGCGAAGGCTGTGACGGGAACCTTTTCTGGCCCGAAAACCCGATAATAATCTTGGAGTGCGTCACCCACGCGGTCCCAGACCCTGATGTTAATGGTGCCCTCCAAGGGGAACCATGGACAAACCTTATTTATAAAGGAAAAGTAATCAGTCAATTGCCGCGGGGTGACTTTTATTCCCCTCACTCTGAGCGCTTCAGAGACCCCTTTAGTAAAAAGTTCGTGCTCGGAGAGGTTTTGTCCCATTTTGCACCCTGTATGCTTACCGTGATTCAGACGCGAAGAAAGGAGTTGGCGTACGGATCACTGAGAAAGGAATCTCATGAAAATGAAACTAAAGACCGGTCAATCGTTGGCATTTATCGCCCTACAGGGTGATCCCTCATAGGATCCATCTTTCCCGGGCCCCACGTTGGGCGCCAAATGTTGTGTTGTGGCCCAAGAAGACTCCGACCAGCGGGGCCTCCCAAGGGCAGGAACGCGAACCCGGGCGACGGTATGGGGATGAGAAAGAAGACACACACACACACACACACACACACACACACACACACACAGATCAGGGAAGTCGAGCGAGAGAGTTTATTGCGGAAGTGCCAGGGCTTATATCTCTTTGAGGGAAACGGTGGGAGGGTCTAATGGGTGACGTAGGATCAGGATGGGCGGGGGGGGGCGCATGCTCAGACGTGAAGCTGGGTCATTCATGGCTCCCCACAGGAGCTTGGGCTTCAGAGTCTTACAGTCACTTATTTAGATATAAGTGACTATTACCAACTATATTCTAGGTGTTGGTGCCAGATATAGAGTTTAGAAAAACAGGAACTTCTAGTACTGGGAGGTAGATACTGCAAGTAAGTGAGCAGGGTACTTAAGGGAAAGAAAAGCCAGAATGGGTGGGAGGTCATCGGAAAGCCCAGGTGAGCTCAGTCCTGGTGGGTGATAACAGGTCTGCTTTTGCTTAGGGAGAGCAGGGAAAGGACTGGGTGGAGGAGGGCCTGGAGGCCAGGACCTTGGCCCTAGTGAGATACGAAGAAAGAGTGGTGCTGAAGCAGATGGGGGGTGGTGGCAGGCAGGGGCTGCGCTGGTGGGCCCTGCAGGGCACGATAAGGACTCTGAATCCTGTGGAATGGAAAAGCAGTGCCTTCTGACTTGATGACTCAGAGTGCTGGGTGGAGACAGTCCTGGAGGGCAAGAGCTGGCCCAGCTCCCTGGTGGCCACCTGACAAGAGGAACAAAAGTGCTGTTGTACTCTCCACTGTGTGGAGCATGTTCATGTGTGTTCACACACATGTTTACCTCCTTACTCATTCTTTTTACTTGAGTGTCGCTTTTCCTGCTGTCTTTTATGCATTTATTTAGTAGTTAGGTGGTTGAACCCAAGAAAGCAAATTAATGGCCATTACAGCAAAGCAGTAGGTGTATGACTTGTATATACTAGGTTTGTTACTTTATTTTTTTAAATTGCTGATAATTACAATAATGCACACGGGCATGGGTCCAAGACAGGAAGAATTATTGTCTGAGAGCAGATCTGGTGTGAGCTGATAATACAGTCTGTTTATTTTAAATTCAAATGCTGCATAAATCATAGGAAAGATGTCTTTTGACTTGCTTTGCACCTAGAGACGGTGGAATGCTTTCATATTTTTGTTATTTTCAGTTTTAATGGGCATTTGGAAGTTAAAGTGATTTTGTTTCGTCAAGATTGGTATCTGAATATTGTTTGCATCTACTAAAATGTTTAGTAGAATAACTATAAAAATTGCCATTTATGCCTTTTTTTCCTTTTTTATTTAATTACATTTATTGGTACATTTTAGGTATACATAATGATCACATTCATCATAGGGGATTTGTATCTCTACATGACACGACTTGATTCTTTTTATGTCTTAACATGTAAATGTTCTGCCTCCCTGCCCTGTGAAAATCATTTTGGTAAAGTCATCTTTTCTAGTTACAAAACAAAGATACCGGTTATTCATCTGAGAATTTCCTGCCTTTCAGCACTACAGACCTTAAGAGAGCTAATAAAGAGCTAAGCTTATGGTTTCCAGTATTTAGTTATCATGGAATAGTAAGAAGATAAGTTGTTGCTTAATATTACAAAAAGAATACTTAAAAAAAAAAGACTACCCATTTATTATTGCCATCATTTTGTAAAATATATTTTAATAACGAAGAGTAGAAAGAGAGTCTTATAATTCTGGACTGTTATTCTCCAGAAAGTATACTTAGGAGAGCTGTACTCTTACGTATGCAGGTGCGGACACACACTTACCTCAGACCTTTCCTTTTTTTCTCTTTTTTGAGATGGAGCCTCACTGTGTTGCCCAGGCCGGCCTCTAACTGGTGATCCTCCCATCTCTGTCTCCACAGTAGCTGGGATCACAGGTGTGGGCCATCATGCCTGGCTTGTATTTGTTATTTTTCAGGATGTCCCCAAAAACCTATTGTAGACCTTAATTAGCTCCTTCATAGGTCAACATCAGGCCAGCCAGAAGGGTGCTTGGGATTTCAGAAACTATTGCAGTTCTGTGCTTGGGTATTCTGCAGAAAACTCTCTGTCTTTTGTATTATTTCTATCATCTGTGAATCAATAAAAATCATCTAGAATGGACATATTTCATTATTAATATTTAATCAGTATTTCCTGGGTGTGTGTTACTTGAAATCATTCCACCTTTTTAAGGTTTAGGCAGATCCATCCCTATACATTCTCCCCAACCCTGTATCTGATGTTGAGCACACTTTTAATAAATATGGTAATTGCCTAAATAATATTGGCCATTGGTTTCCAAGATTAAGCCCCAGTTCATACCATTTGGATCATCTTATAGTTATACTCAAGCCTCCTGGCAACCTGACCCCTGCAGTTAGCTTATCTTGTAAAGTATGACAAATGACTGCTTTCTGGTGGAATCATAGTGAGATGTCATTCAGTGAGGAAGCTATCTTTGTTTCCAAAGTGTGTTTCTTGTGCATTAGAAGTTTTGGGAAAGTAGACTTTTATCAGTTGCAGCATGTACCAAAATCCAGTTATTATTGTTGGTATCGCATGTATTACAGTAAGCTAAAATTTGGGTAGCACCATATTTATATTGCACAAAAGTAAACAGCAGGGTCAGGAGTGATTACCTTCCATGAGGTTACATAGCTATTACAAGTAAATGTGAATCAAGAAAACAAATTTAAAGAAATAACTTACATATATATGTATGGTATTCTTTTGATCAAGGAAATCTCTTAACAGATGTGGTATTGGGAATTAAGCCCAGGCCTTTGCACTGAGCTACATCCCTAGCCCTTTATACATTTTATTTTTTGAGAGTCTCCCTAAATTACCCAGGCTGGGCTCAAACTTGGAGCCTTTCCGCTTAAGCCTCCCACAGTACTGGGGTACAGGCATGTACCATCACACCCAGCTCTGGGTTCACCTTGACTGCACTTCCTAGCCAGCCAGAAAGTGGGCCAAAACCAGGAAACCAGCAACTCTGGTGACTTTCTTTTTTAAGTAGTCAGACTGGATTAAATTGTTCGTGTAAACATTTGATGACTGGATTCCCACAAAATAAAATGTAGAGCATTAATGCAACCTGCTTTATGTATGTCTAGATTTAATAGGCAAAGAAGGAGTACACAGGCCATTTCATGCCATCCTGAATTTTGGAAGGATAGTTAATCACAGGGCGGCTTCTTCCTGTGCACTTCCCGAGTGCCCATAACTTAAGTCTGGTTCTGTGTAATTGCGGTCAGAGAGAATTAAATCTTCAGGAGCCAGCTCTGTGATAATGTTGCTTGCTCTGCAGCAGGCATTGTGCCTAGTGCGTTTGTGTATTATCTTAATTTAATCCCCACAACAGGCCTGAGAGGAATAGGTATAGCCCTGTTTTACAGATGAACAAATTTAAAGTCTGATAAGAATAATAGTCATATCAGTGCTTGAAGAGCTCTATCTTTGTGACAAGCACTACTTCAGACACGTTAGGGTCCTTTTAATCGAGGACACAGGCTCAGGGAGGGTAGGTGGCCTGCCGGAGACAGCACAGTCAGTGGTGGAGCTGGAGCTCGGTTTGTGTCTTGCGCCGCGTGCTGATCCGCTGCCTCTGCACCTCCTGCAGAGCGCGGTGCGGTGAGAAGACTGGCTGGCTAAGGCAGGTCCCTGGCGGCTCCGTGCCCCGGAAGGCTCTTAGGCTTGTTTTATAATGGCATTGGGGAGAAACACAGGAGCCAATGAAGAACCCATTCATGAAAATATTAGCAGACATTAATTTGCATCTTTTTGCATAAAAATGTTTTATATATTTGTGTGTTTTCAGTAACTTCCTTTGTAGAAGAGTCTTAGCTCTCATCTCACACATAGCAAAAGGCAAACTTCTATTAAATCATGGTACTTGGATCTTTACCAGTGTGATGCAGATGGACAAATCACCATGTTCTGTAAAAAGCCTTGGAAATAGGCTAAACCATTTTCAAACTTGGAAATGATACCTCATTTATACTTTAATATTTAAAGCTCTAGTAAAAGCAAGGGTTATTTGTATAAATTACTGCTTCTGAAAGTAACACTTTATGTACATCAGTGTAAGAATAGTGTCCTTTACCACTTGGAGTTATTCCCCCTACACCTGACTCACCAGTTTCTAATTAGAATTAAATTCAATTTTTTAAGAAGGCCCAGAATTTTCAGTTGGTAAAATGCAAATGGTCATTTTTAGAATGGGTTTTATATTTTTAGAATGGGTTCCAAGCTACAGTCACCTTTCTGACAAACAACTAAAATAGAATTTCTGTACGCTAAGCTCTGGGTCAGAATTGTCATAGTTCTCCCACTGTAGGGAAAAAAAGTTTAATATAAGTACACCTGGAGCTTTAGTGCAAGAGAATGTGTGCCCATGTGTTCAGAATAAATAATATGCTTTTCAGGTATTGGGCCTGCTCCGATTATACTTAACAGTAGCTCAACTTAAGGGTGTATTTTTTATTTTTGACAGATTAAGACTTTGGGGGGAGCGACAGGGTCTCACTATGTAATTCAGGCTGGCCTTGAACTCACTCCGTAGTCCAGGCTGGCCTTGAACTTGTGGTGATCCTTGTGCCTCAGCCTCCCAAGTGCTGGGATTACAGGTGTGCCCCACCATGCCTGGCTGTTAGATTAGACTCTTAAGATTGAAAATGCGTCCTCTAGATTGAAATCCAGGCAGATGATGAACAGAACTGAAACAAGAGCAGTTCATCTTTTTGGTGCTGGGAATCAAACCCAGGATCTTGTCCATGCTAGGCATAAACCCTGTCCCTGAACCAGTACCAGTCCCAGCCCCCACCACAGTACTTTATTTTAAACTACTTTTAGGCTTTAAATAAAAGTTACCGAGTTAGTTCAGAGTTTCCATGCCTTCCGTTAATGTTATCATCTTATATAACCCATAGAGCAGTTATCTAAACCAGGAACTTTGCATTGGCCCTCCTTATGCACATAATTGCTCCAGTTTTCCCACCGTTGTCCTTTTCCTGTTCCCGAGTCCTCCTTACGCTCCCACATTGAATTTGTCATTTCTGCTTAGCCTTTTCCTGTCTGATGCAGCCCCTTAGTTTTGCCTGAGTTTTCAGAATTCTGAAATGTCTCACTGCTGGTGAAGTTAACGATGGTGTCTGGTGGGTGTTTCCACCCTAAAATAACTGTCTTCACTTCTGTAGTGAGAAAATATCTTGGGATACCTTGAAAGTGTGGTAAGAACAAGATTTATGTCACTTGGTTCACTTAAGTAAATCTTTGGCAAAGGTTATGGGCACAGATTTAAATCATTACAGTTTATGAATCATGAAGTATCATTCAGCGCTTGAACAAGCAAGAATGAAAATAGTATGTAGGATCTTCAAGTCTTTTAATAGATTGCCATTTTACTGACTTTTTCTTCCAGGCCTTTGAGTGACTATCACTAGCCTACACATGGTAATTAGATGCTGTAAAGGCCTATTTCAATTCATTGTCCGTTAGAACTGCGACTGTGTTAGTTTGCCTTCACAGGGTAGATCGTGTCTGTATGGTGCCACCTCTCATCCAAGGAAACATGGTTTCCCCAGTAATAGGACATCTCCCTGCCCTTGGGAAGATGATCTCTGCACCAGGCACTTCCACAAACCCTGGAGTCAGATTTGACTCCCTGGCAGTACATTCTGGCTTTGCAGGAGAAGGGGCTGCCTCGGTTTTGAGAGGCTTTGTGAAGGGAGACAGGGTGTAGGTGGTCCCTGGAGTTGCTTCTCTTATCTCTTGAAATGATGATTAAAGGACCTGATTTATTATAGGTTCAGATTTAGATTTAATGTATTTACATAATTCATGGTTTAAGCCATTTCGGGGTTTCAACCAAGTTACTAGAAGCACTTTTTACCAAGTTAAATTTCTGTCCTTGAATAGCTAAACTCTCTTCCCTAAGCCAATTTAATAAAATGGAATTTCTTATTAAGAATGAATTATTAAGTAAAGTAGAAGTACTGCCTAGGAAAGCAATTGATGCAGTTTGTTTTCAAAGCCTTGAAAGTGCTGCAGTGTGCATAGATCACAAGGACTGGCTTAAGTGCCAATGCGTGGAACATTAATTTTCTTTCATAAAGGATTCCAGATTCACAGGATATCAGAAGTGCTGACTTGGCAGAGAAACCCAATTTGTAACATGTTAGATTAGGAAACAGATTGATTTATATGTTGATGTAATGGATCAAGGCGCAGTGTGTGCTTAAGAAAATGGAGAGCACATTAAATAAGAGTATTTTCAAAGTGAATAAATACAAACATTACAGAAAAAAATCATCCTATCTTACTCTAGGTAAGGTAGTGGTGTGTTTGATTAGTCGGTTCCTAGACGTGGTCCACAGAGGCTTTTTATGTTTCAGATGATACCTTCCTGAGAGTCTCTCATGACCGCAAGGATTAATCTTCCTGAACTCAGAAGTGAATCACTATAGCCTATTAGCTGTCTGGATTGATTCCAGTTACTCCTTTTTCTTGGTGGTAACTGATATGAGGATCTGTTACTACATAGCTGCCCTTCCTGTTGCTTTAACCTCTGGTATTTTAGCTTCTCTTCAGGGAAGGTAACGCTGACCATCTCAACTCAGGGATCAAGTGCACTTACCACTCATGCGATGACCTCCGTGGTTTACCCATACCCTGAACACTTACACAGGTGGAACTCTTGTGGTCTTTCAGCCAACAACCATAACGAGTAACACGTGGAACAGCATCTTTGGTGCTGATGAATGGCTGCCTGCACTAAAATTGACCACTTCACGGCTGTGGGTTGGGTGAGCTCTCATAACTAATTGACACTGTTTTTTCTTTTTTTCTTCTGTATTCATTTTTAGAATTTAAGGGGTAAATGTTCTCCCTCCCCTCCGTCTTCTGAAAGATTAGATGCCACACTCAAATCCTGTTTAATAGCTGCCTTTAATGTTAAAGTATACAAGACTAGAAAGAATTAGTAAACATTGCTCAGAAACTTTCAGATGTAACTATAATAGTTCAGTGAATTGAATTAAGTACCATTAAAGTATTACTATAAATAAGTGTGTATTCCTTTCCCTAGATACCTTTAAATGTTTTTCCTTCTTTGGAGGGGGTAGGAATTCACATCAGTTTATAGCCTCACAAGCAGTTTTATTGAAGGAAGGCATAGGACTTTCTCCTTCAGTAAGTGATAATTCATCACAGAATTTTAGTTAATAAAGGTGTCAATTGTTTATGATAGGTCTTGGCAACATTTTAATTCCAAATTAGCTTTCTCCCAGTGATCTAACAAGTGTTTGTGTGTCCTTATCTTACACTAGTAGAAAGCAGGCTGATTTGAATAAGCTACATGCTATTTTGTTGTAGTTCTTACTGTGCATAATTTATAGACTGAACTTTGGCATAGACAGTGTGCATAGGAAAAGCGTGTACAGTATCAGGTTTAGTGCTCTGCAGTGTCAGGCGTCCGCTGGAGTCTCGGGATGTGCCCCATGGGTAAAGGCGAGGACTGCAGTGAATGTAGCGTAGATGCCTGTGCGCTTCTGGGGCACAGTACTTTGCAGGAGCCTTACGGTCACGATTGCTCAGTGCTGCTTCTCACCTGTAATTGAGCAAATAACAAAGCAAGATGATACTGACCAAAGAAAGACTATGAAATAGTGATTATTTTTACCCAACACAAGATAAAAGTGTCCATGAAATTCCCAACACACCCTTTTACAAAAGGAAGGGGTGTGTCTCTTTGTTTTCCAGGTTGGGCCTGAACTCGTGGGCTCAAACAGTTCTTCAGTCTGGCAGAGACTATACAGGAATGTCACCTGGTTCACGAGATCCCTGTCAGTGTCCTGTTCCATGAACGATACCAGTGTATATTGAGTAATGCAAGCTGTGTTAGTCAGCTTTGTGTTGCTGTAACAAAATACCTAAGGTAATTAACTTAAAAAAAAGAAAAGGAAGCTGCTCCCCATGGTACACACCTGTAATCCCAGATTGAGGCAGGAGGATAGGGAAGTTTGAGTCCTTCCTGGGCAACTTAGCAGGACTGTAAAAAACATAAAAAAGGGCTGGGGGTGTACATCAGTGGTAGAGCACCATAGGTTTGATCCTCAAGTACAGAAGGAAAAAAAGAAAAGAGCCAGGCATAGTGGCAACATACCTATAGTCCCAGCACTTGGAGGCAGGAAGGTCATGAGTTTTAGACTAGCCTGGACTACATAGCAAGACCCTGTTTTGTTTTGTTTTGTTTTGTTTTGTTTTGTTTTTAGAAAAAGGAAAAGATGATTTTGGCTCATGGGTTCAAAAGTCTCCATCCATGGTTGGTTGGCCCTGTTGTTTTGAGGTCTGTGGTAAGGCAGAATAGCATAGTGAAAGAGCATGGCAGAAGCTGCTGCTCAGCTCATGGTGGCTGGGAAGCAAAGAGAGACAGGAATGGTCCGAGGTCCCAATATCCCCCTCAAGGGAAGGCCCCAGTGATCTTCTGTGGGGCCCCATCTCCTAAAGCAGTGCTGGCAAACCTATGGCACACATGCTGCAGTGGCTGTTCGTTATCATTGAACGCTCTAAAGGGTTCACCATCACTGTCCTAAAGGTTCCACTGCCTCCAATAATACCAGCTGGTGACCATCTTCACATGTGGGCCTTGAGGGGACATTCAAGATCCAAACCATAGCCCAAGCCAAACTTGATTTCATGCTTTCTCACTGTCCATTATCTCATCTGTCCCCAAGTCTTGCCCATTTTACTCTGTGATTTCTTGGATTTCTGTCCCTATCATACCACTTAGGTGCAAGCACCATTATTCTTCTCTTGCGCTGTGTACTGAGCCATTTTCCTGGATATGTTCTTGTTTTTTCAGTTCATTTTTTACGCCTGCCTGGCAAGTGCGAGGTCCTGAGCTCGACTTCCGGTACCCATGTATTTAAAAAAAAAAAAAAGAAATCTGAACATTTCCATTAATAAAGACTAACCCTTTCGGTGTACACTATCTGTAGACCTGTCTCAGCATTCCTCTCCACGCTGTCTCCATTCTCCGTGTGAGATGCTGTGAGTTCCTTGATCATCTCCCTAGCCAGGCCTATGTCAGATTTCTTTTTTGGGGGTTTTGGTTTGATTTGGTTTGGTTTGATTTGGTTTTGGTACTGGGAATCTAACTCAGGACTTTGTGCTTTCTGGGCAGGCTGCTGAGTATATCCCCGGTTAGATTCCTTTTTATATATTGTCTTAGAGGATGTGATTATACATTTGTGATTGTACATTTTTGTGTGAAAATTTTGACTTGTGCATTAGAAGGGGAACCTAGAGAGAGTGGAGCCATGACTTTATCCTCACCCATCCTAACTATTTAGCATATTGCTTTGCAAAATAGTTCTTCAATAAAGATTTTTTGTTCTATGAGTGAAATAAGTAAAATACTGGAACATTAGCCATTCTTTAGTTTAGTGTGTGTCAGAATTTGTAAATTGCTTGCATCAGGGCAGATGACAGTTACATTTTAAGTTCTCAAATTAGAAGTATCCCTGGTGGGGTGTGGGGGCTAGATTTCCCATTGAACTTTCACTTTGATCATATGTGCCCAAAGGTCATTTTAAAATTCTGTCGTACCTCCTGGGAGAAGGATTTGTTTTTTTAAAATAAAAACAGTGAATAATGAAGATTATCAAAAGATCAGTTCTAGGGCCGGCGAGATAGCTCAGCAGCATAAGCGCCTGCCTGGCAAGCGTGAGGGCCCGAATTCGACTCCCGGAACCCACATATGAAAAACGGGCTGGTGATATCGCTCTGCGGCACGGGCGCCTGCTGGCGTGTGAGCTCCTGAGGTCGACCCCCGGTACCCACAAAAAAAAAAAAAAAAAATGAGTTCTATCAGAAACCATGTGTTTTTGCCAGCCTTTTTGGAGTAAACCTGGATTTTTGTATTCCTCTTTGGTAGGCTCTTGCAGCCAATGCTGGAACAGGATTTGCTGTTGCTGAGCCTCAAATTGCAATGTTTTGTGGGAAGTTAAATATGCATGTGAACATTCAAACTGGGAAATGGGAACCCGACCCAACAGGCACCAAGAGCTGCTTTGGAACAAAAGAAGAGGTTCTTCAGTACTGTCAGGAGGTAAGATTATTGTCAGGAAGTTAAAACGCTTTTTTCTTCCTGGGTCAGGGTTGAATCTCTTTAGAAATAGATAACTCCATTCTTTTGACCCAAGACCAAGCTGCTCATTACTGGAGCCCTAGTTCTTTTGTTTCTAAGTGTCTGGTGTGATCGAGATCTCTCCAAGCTTTTGCCTATGTGTGGCTGTGAGTGCGTGCTGTAAAAGCACAGACTGACTCTTTCATCTTCCCCCTCCCTGTCTTTGAAAGGTGGAAGGCAAAACATGTCATGTGTATTCTTGTGTTTTCTATTTGTTGATAGAAAGCACTATAAATTATCACCTCAGGTCTGATTCAGTTTAATCTTTTGGTTCAGAAAGAAAAGTTGGTAAGATGTTTTAATTTCTTATCAAGGGCCAGGGATGAAGAATTCAGTAATTCCATTAATAGAAATTACAGACTTTCTTCCTTTTTTTTTCCCCCAAGAACTTGGAGATTTATGCATGCCCTATAAGCACAGTTAATTGGATTTGTTTTGGGTTGAAGGCTTGCTGCTTTTGTTCTTAAATGCAGATTGTTTTTGATGAGAATATATGGAAGCAGTCAGAAATCCAACCTGTCAGTCAGAAAAAACCTAAGAGGATCTTTTTACTTGATCACTTCACTTGGTGCAAGGAGTAGTGGAGCGAAACAGATTTATGTAGGATAAGGGTGGAGGATGAGTAAATTTGAGTCCTTACTCTTGCTTGAAAGTTCATGCCCATCTGTAGGTAGATATACCATGTGTGTTTGTATTCTTTTTCTTTACAGATGTATCCTGAGCTGCAGATCACTAACGTGATGGAAGCAAATCAGCCAGTTAATGTTGACAACTGGTGCCGGAGGGACAAAAAACAATGCAAGAATCACGTTGTTATACCTTTCAAGTGTCTTGGTGAGTGTTCTTGGTAACACCAGGAAATCTTTCCCTTCCCTCCTTAAATTTAATTTTCTCTTGGCTCACAGTGATGTATCAGCATCCGTTAGGATGAATTTATTGGGAGGTTTCTCTTATGAATGTGTAGTGCTTTCTGAATATGGTATAGACTTGCAGAGTCAGTGGTTGACTACTTCTCTTGATTACTATCTTGACCTCTTCTCTTGTGGATGTCTTGTCTCTGGAGGACCAGCTTTTTCTGTGGTACTGAATAAGCACCCTCAGAGCAATCCAGCTTTGCCCTCACATTAGCAGTTTGAAATTATTGATTTACCGCAGTAGTAGAGAGGGATACTAAAGAAAGCAGCCAAAGAAAGGAAGAGTCTTCTCTAGGTTACTTCATCCTACACGCATCTGCACTGTTAATCAGACCATACTTGTGGTCGTGTTCAGGAGGAAAAGTGACTCATAAAAGCCTAGGGACAGGTGCCAGGGCCAGATGCTGTGGGACCTAACACTCCTGAGAGCTTGGAGCTTATCTGGGCGTTCACGACTCCATTGGTGGTGTTAATATTCAGAGCCAACTTGAGTAAAGCTATGACGGTGTTACTGGGAAACAGTCGTTTAGTGAATGTGGTCATCCTGCCTTGTTTATCACCTGACGCTCCTGAATTATATTCACATATCTAGAGTCTGGGTGATTCGGGAACAGATTTGGTCACAGATGCTTAAAAGGGCAAAATAGGGCCGGTGAGATGGCTCAGAGGCGTAAGCGCCTGCCTTGCAAGTGCGAGGGCCCGAGTTCGACTCCCGGAACCCACATAAGAAAAAGGGGCCGGTGATATCGCTCAGCGGCACGGGTGCCTGTTGGCGCGCGAGGTCCTGAGGTCGACCCCCCGGTACCCACAAAAAAAAAAAAAAAAAAAAGGGCAAAATAATCAATTTCAGATTGTCTATGATAGCATTAACATACATATGACATTAACATAGAAACCCTGAGTAGTTTTGTAGATTCATCTAATTTGAGCCATCAGTTTATCTTTTTCTCTTCTTTCCCTTTGTTAAAACCTTAAACCACAGACAGCAGCAAAATGGAATACATTACTTTCTTAGTCTCACGCGGCAAGGAACAATGGCCAAATGATAAGGAGCAGCACCTGAAGAACAGTTATTTAAATCCCCTGGGTGAATTAACTTGCTTTGACACCATTCAGAAGGGGAAAGAGGGACAGTGTGTGTGCTTAACACCATTTACTTTAAAGTGGAGCATTTGCAGTAATGTGGAACTTGTTAAAAATTTTGTGTGATGTGTTATAAGAATGTTCTTCCCTTCCATTTGCCTCTGAGAATTCTCTGCCTGTGAGGTTTCATTCATTGTCTATAAAATCCTCAAACTGTAAGTGAAACAAAAGATTGTTTTTGAGTATTTCTAGACCATAGAAAGAATTCGTAGTTGTTTCTATTTTTGCATTATTCTCCCTGGAGACATTATAGCCTTATCTTCTTTGCAAGATTATTATGCTAGATATCTGAGTGAGACCTGGACCTGGGAGACCCTTCTCATTCTTCCTACCCTTTGTTTCCCCTCATCTGTTTGGTTTTCAAGTGACCTGATTTTTACCTCTTCAATACGGCTTATATTTACGATCCCCAAACTGCACCAAGGCACCCCAGGGTGTGCACAGACCCAAAGGGCATTGTGTGGTTGGTATCTGTCAGATGTTCTACAACCTGTAGCGGAAGGTAGTTCCCAGTTTCCACACTTTGTACCTGTTGATGACCTCATCTTTGTCAAGCTGTGTTTGCAGTGGTTCCTGTGATAGATGCCAGGAAGTAGGGGGAAATGCCTTAACTGTGTGCGTGTTGTCAGGCCCGAGGGCGTCTTCCATCCTTGTCAAGGGGAGTGCTAACCTTTCCTTTCAGGAACACAGTTCATGTGATAGAAAGCAAGTATCCTATGAAAGTCACTGTAGAAGAGGAAATGAAGATAATGGTGTTGGGTCTGGTTACAGTGTAGGAGTTGTGCAGTACCCAAACCACACTAAGACGGTAGGACACAAGGACTTAATAAGTTGTACCAAGCTACTCCATAACTGTTAAATACTCTTTTGACCTAGGATTGTTGCAATAAAAAAAAAATTGAGACACTCAGGGTATTGTGAGTTGAAAACATTTGGGAATCTCTGGCTTATGTGCTCCTCCGTCAGATTCCCACTGTTCTAGTTCAGCCTTTTGTCATTGTTGGGACTGCAGTGACAGGTTTGTTGAGATATAATTTATATACTATATAATTTACCCATTTTAATGATTTATAGTATATTCATTTCGTTACGCAGCATGAATGAATCTTTTTTTTTTTCTTTTCTTTTTTTTTTTTTTTTTTTGTGGGTACTGGGGGTTGACCTCAGGACCTCGCGCGCCAGCAGGCACCCGTGCCACTGAGCGATATCACCGGCCCTTTTTTCGTATGTGGGTACCGGGAGTCGAACTCAGGACCTCGTGCTTGCCAGGCCGGCGCTTATGCCACTGAGCCATCTCACCGGCCCTTTTTTCGTATGTAGGTACCGGGAGTTGAACTCGGGCCCTTGCACTTGCCAGGCAGGCGCTTAAGCCGCTGAGCCATCTCACCGGCCCTTGTTTTGTTTTTTGAGACAAGGTCTCTCTAAGTAGTTCAGGCTGGCCTTAAACTTACTGTGTAGTACAGGTTGGCTCAAACTCACAGTGATCCTTTTGCCTCCGCCTCATGAGTGCTGGGATTACAGGTGAGCGCCACTACACCCAGAGGATGATTCTTTTAACATACAAACTACCCTAAAAATTGGTTAAGTAAAAAGCAAGAGTCCTGTGTAACTGATTCACTGGGACTAAGCACAGTATTAAAATGTATTAAAATGAGTACTACATGATGGAGTAGGAGATGGTGTTACCAATGGCTTTAGCCCTGAAACCTCATTTAAGATACTGCTGCTTAGCTAGGTGTGTTGGTGCATGCCTATAATCTCAGCACTCTGGAAGGCTGAGGCAGGAATATTGCGAATTCACCTAGCTTGGGCAACTTACTGACTTACAAGACCTGTCTCCCAAAAAAAAGTGGCAGGTGTGGGGAAGGCTGGGCGTGGTGGCACACTCCTGTAATCCCAGCACTCAGGAGGCTGAGGTAGGATCACAGTGAGTTCAAGGCCAGCCTGGGCTTCGTACCAAGACCATGTTGCAAAAAAAAAAAAAAAAAACAGGGAAAGCCAGACCTTATTACTTAAGCTGTCTTCTCCGCCTGGGTACAGCCACCAGTGCTCCATAAATGAGAAGGTGTTCCTGTCTGCAGCTGGATGACAGGCTTGTGTGCGGTTTACTTTAACATGTGGATATTGGTTTTGGAGGCTTCCGCCAAGTGGGCTTCCCCAGATTCTGGAAGGAATTTCAGCAGCTCTGAAAAAGCTTTAATGCTGGAAGGCTGCCCTGGCCTTCTGGAGTGAGGTGGCATGAAAGAAAAACCCAGTCTCAGGGAACGCATGGAGGGTGTCGATGGATTGTGACTGCCTCTTATCTGGAATCCTGTAGGTTAGGTTTTGCTGTATTTCCCTATTCATTAAGCAGCAAAAACAGTATAGCTTTTTTTTTTTTTTTTTGTGGGTACCGGGGGGTCGACCTCAGGACCTCACGCGCCAGCAGGCGCCCGTGCCGCTGAGCGATATCACCGGCCCCTTTTTTTTCGTATGTGGGATCCAGGAGTCGAACTCGGGCCCTCACGCTTGCCGGGCAGGCGCTTAAGCCGCTGAGCCATCTCACCGGCCCAGTATAGCTTTTAAGTTTGTGCAGCAACTTGGAATTTTTGCCATTATGTTTTCCTTCAACTGGTTAAACTGAAGATTGTTGCAAATTTGGATAGAAACTTTTTTTGTTTTGTTTTTGTTTTGTTTTTTGGTTTATTTAGAGACAGGGTCTTGCTGTGTAGTTCAGGCTGGCTTTGAACTCACTATGTAGCTCAGGCTGGCCTCCAACTCCCAACGATCCTCCTGCCTCAGCCTCCAGAGTGCTGGGTTATAGCTGTGCACCACCATGCTTTTTTTTTTTTTTTTTGGTACTGGCACTTGAACTCAGGACCTCACACTTGCCAGGCAGGTGCTATGCCACTGAGCTATATCCCTGGCCCCTTTGATAGACACTTTTAAAGTGTGACCAAACTATTCTCAGTATTCTATAAAAGCAGTACTGATCTGCCTATATAAGTTTCCCCCTGGAAGCTTCTGATGAATAAGTGTAGCAGAGGCAAAAAGTAGCAAATGATACAATGGATGCTGGGATTGAAATGTGTTTCCTCTTTCAGTTTACTTTCTGGAAAAGAGTTTAAGGTGGTACCTCGGTTCACAAACAATTCTTTCCATGGTTCTGGTTGCAAACAGAATTGGACGAGAACTGAATCAAATTCATTGCTTAGGTTCAATGTTGACCTTACAGGGAAATCTGATTGGATTCTTGTCCAGTTCGGTTTGCAACCAGAATCATGGAAAGAATTAAATTCATGCAGGTTGTGGTGGTGCACACCTGTAATCCAAGCACTTGGGAGGCTGAGGCAGGAGGATCGCCTCCAGTTCAAGGCCAGCCTGAACTACATAGTGAGACCATGTCTTAAAGTCAGTCAGTCAGTTTTTATAGTTGTATAGTTTGCTTTGTTTAAAGCTAGTTACTCAAGAGATTAAATATTTGCATCAGTAGTTAGAACTACAGTTACACACAGTGCCTACTGTATCAGTTTCTGTTCTTAGCCTTTCAGAGGTTGTATAGATTAGGTCATTGAATCCTCACAGTGACAAGATAAGGAAACTGAGGTACAGAAAGGTTAAATAACTTGGTGAAGATCACTCTACTAATAAATAACAGTGGTGAGATTGAACTGTGGTATTAAGCAGCCCCAAAAGTTATGCTTTTGTTGCTTTTTGTCATAAATTAACAAAATGCTTGGTTAATGCAGAATACAAAACAGTTTGTAAGCTGTTGTTTTATGTCAGAATTTAAGTAGTTTCTACTTAGATCAAGTATTAGGGTTGTTTTTCCCAGTAGAGGAGTTTTGTATTTTTTTTTCTCCTTTTATTAATCATTTTTAAACGCTGGTCGTAAGTCAGGTTGATTGGTAAAGTCTGTGTACAGTTAGGTACACCCTCCCCTAGGGCCTTTGGGATCCTCAGAGGCAGTGCTGTAACTCGTCTGGCGTTGCTGCTTTCACATCAGCGGGGGCTGTGTGCCCCTGAAACTCCCTGTACTAATGGTGTATGAAATCTAACTGCCATGTGCAGCAGTTTTCATTCAGGGAGGCTGTATTCACTGCTTCAGCCTGTAACTCGGGGAGTGAATCTTCCTCTCTTGCCGAATCAGATCAGCAGCTCCCCTTGTCTTACTACCAGGATGGAAGGACAGCTGAGTTCTCCAGGGCCTGAGGCAGTGTCCTGAAGGACCCTGCTGTAAGGGCAAAACCAGGGTGGCTGTGCGCAAACTTTCTAGCAACTGACCCTAAGGTCTTAGCTGACTTTTTCTCCTGCCTGCCCTTTCCCCTGTGCTTACCTCACCAGTTTGCCTGCCGGTTTTTCTCAGGCCTCACCTATTGCATCTCTTCCGGAGCGGAGCACACAGCCCTCTCTCTTCCTTTCCCACATAACGCCTCAGTGTGGAGAGTAGGACTGATGAGTCAGTGTCATCTGGGAAGGAAATCCTGAGTCCGCCCTCACTACAGAGCCCAGTGATACAGACATTTAGCTTTTTGTTACGACAGACAAAGACAGTAATGCTGTTAACCCACTTGTCCTTGTCCCAGGAGCCACTTGCACTTCATCTGTGGTCCCACTTCCACTCGCGCTGATTATCTGCACACAAGTCAGATCCCCTCACCCCTGTAAGCAAACAGTTGTGTGTATCCCTGTGCCCTCAGCTTAGTTTTGAATTTCAGAGCTAAATAAAAAGTGATTGTGAAAAACGCCTCTAAACCCTTTACCTGTATTCTCCAGTTTGCCTGATTTGCCTATGTGTGGGTGATATACCTTTTTTTTTTGGTTGCTAGACCATTTGAGAAAGAGTTGTCTTAACATTTCCCTTCTAAATACTTAAACTTGTTTCTCCTAAGGGTAGGGACAGTTTTCTTATTTAATGACAGTACAGTTAATCATACTTAGGTAATTTTCCTGAGTTTTTAAATAATACCCTTTATGGCTTCCTTAAAAAAAAAAAATCACACATTACATTCAATGTAGAACAGTTCCTTAGTCTTTTTTTATTTTGATCTTTAATGACAATTTTTTAGGAGTCCATACTGTTACTTTTTAAGTCTTGTGTAACAATATTCCTGAATTTGTATTTGTTTTGATTAGATTTGAATGCTAAATTTTGGTGGAAATGCTGTATAGGTGATAAATTGTCGTGCTTTTCTTAGGATATCTGTCACACATGCCAGCTTGTTCATTATCCGAGATGCTAAGTTGGCCACCTGGTTAACTTCCCATTGTACATTAATGATTCTTACCTGAATCAGTTGTGATAGAGCCTGGTCTAAAGCACAGGTCATCTGTACTTCAGTAGGACACCTGATCTTAGTTTCCTGAGCATTCTGTTATTAGAGGAGCTGTGGGCCAACACAGAGAAGCAGGAGGTGGGAAATGCTGTCCATGTGAGCTCAGAGGTCACAGGGAGCAGCTATATGTGCGTGGGTGGGGGTCCCATTCATGTCCCCTGTGCTGCAGTGCTGGAACCCTGCGTGCGCCTGCAAGGGGTGTGCTCAAGGGAACATGAAGCCTCTGATGTCGAGGCCCTAGTGGGACGGTGACTTCCTGTGGTGTCCACGTGTGCTGATGCGCATTAGAGCCGGCTCCAGCGTACACCTAGCTAGAAAACTGCAGTGCAAATCTTTTTCACCTCGAGTCATAGTCAGATTTGCATGACAGATTTTCTTTTTTCCAGTGGGTGAATTTGTAAGTGATGTTCTGCTAGTTCCAGAAAAGTGCCAGTTTTTCCACAGAGAGAGGATGGAGGTATGCGAGAATCATCAGCACTGGCACACTGAAGTCAAAGAGGTAAGAGAACAGACAGGAAGAGTTTCAGTGTTGTTCCGGCTCTCAGAAGAGGAAGTAGCTTTGGTGTCCAAACCTCACCATGGTTTTCAGTTATTTTCTTTAATTACTTATACCTAATAAATTTGAAGTGTTTGATAGAGAAATACCTGTTTTTGTAGGGAAGTATAGCACAGACAGTCCAGCTCCTGAAATTGAAGCGATTATGGGGCTAAGGATATTGCTCAGTTGTAGAGCACCTGCCTAGAGTCCCTGGGTTCTATCCTCAGCTCTAAAAAAGAAAAGTAATCGGGTTCCCTTCTGTATTTAGGCTGCGATGCAACTCCATAGTAGAGCTGCCTCACATGTTTAAGGCCCTGAGTTTGATTTGTAGCAAACCACCCCCACCTACCCAGCCAGCAAAAAAGGATACTAAAAGCTGTTGAACAAGGGTACTGTATGCTGTTGGCAAGGCTCTCCCTTAAGGACTGGAGAAATAGCCAACTCTAGAAAGTCTGGGTCTGGACATGTACACAGGCAGCATCAGATGCCGTTTCGCTCTTCAAGTGGAGAGGAGCATCCTTTCTCGTTGTTGTCTGTAGTCTTTTCTTTGGTCAGAATTGGAAGTAGTACCTATACCAGAAGTAATAGAAACTAACATTGATCATCTTTAACTGTTGCTGATAAGGAAAACTCCTTTTACCTTAAATTTTTTTTTTTTTCAAATTATGATCTTTTGATGTTTTCAGCTGAGATGATGTTACGCAAAATTTACAAATCTTCTTAAAATAGTAGCATTGCAACTTTTTGGTAGAAAAGTTGTGTGTCTGTAAAAGAAATCATTATATAATGATTTGATAAGGTTCCTTTTGGATAAAGCTAGGGATCAGGAAGTCTTTGTGAACTGTGGTTTTTTGTTTTGTTTTGTTTTTTCTTTTGGTACCAGGGATCAAACTCACGACCTGACGCTTGCCAGGCAGGTGCTGTGCCGCTGAGCTGTATCCCCGGCACGTGAAGTGTGTTCTGATGTGGACTTTGGATTTCTTTTAGGCGTGTTTGACTCAGGGAATGACCTTGTATAGCTACGGCATGCTGCTGCCCTGTGGGGTAGACCAGTTCCACGGCACTGAATATGTGTGCTGCCCTCCGACAAAGATTAGTGACTCTAGTGACTCTCTTGTGTCAAAAGAAGAGCAAGAAGAGGATGACGATGACGAGGATGACGAGGATGAGGATGAAGAGGAAGACTATGATATTTATAAAAGGTAACTTGGCCTGAGCGCTGAAGTCACTTTGCCTGTTTGTTAGCCCCTCAGTCGAAGTGACTGTTGGCTGCTAGAACCTCACTTCTGCATAAGGCGGGCGTTGCTTTCCTGTGCTGGATTTGATGCAGCCTGCATTTCATACGAGCCGTAGCTGAATGCGGAAGTACCTGTAACTTTTGGCTTTCTGTTCTGGGACATACTGTTTTCCGCCGGTTAATGCATTCCATGTTCACTAACACTTCCTTTTGCTGAGTTAGCTGGGCTGAGTGCCTTGGTGGTGCAGTTACATGTGAGTTGAACTTACTTCCTGTCTCTGTTTTTGTGTTTCAGAAGAGGAAAGGGGATCATTCTTGTGCTTTATGCATTGGAATTGGCACTAACCTTTCTTTTTTGTTACTGTGGCCTTTAGTGAATTTCCTACTGAACCAGATTTGGAAGACTTCACAGAAGCAGCTGTGGATGAGGACGAGGAGGAAGGGGAGGAAGTGGTGGAAGACCGTGATTATTACTATGACACCTTTAAAGGAGATGACTACAATGAGGAGAACCCGACTGAGCCCAGCAGTGATGGTGCTATTTCAGACAAGGAAATTGCTCATGATGTTAAAGGTAACCCTACTACAAAATGCACGTGGTCATCGTTTACTTACAGTTCGTGTTATATTCATTGCTTGTCCCAGGTGAGTCTAAGAAGGCAGTGTCTACGCCGAGGGAGAGTCTGATTCTGCGGCACAGTGGCAGAGGAGCCTTGTTAGCAGTGAGCAACGAGGCATGTCTCGGGAGAGGTGCAGGGTTGAGAGAGGGAGTTTATGTTGTAAGGATTTAATTCAAGAATAAGAGACCACGCAGTCTACCTGTCAGCAGGATTCTTCCACAGCCAGACTCCAGTATTCTCTCCTCCCAAGGAAAGCTACCCTCTTCAGTTCTGCTCAAGTCCCAGCTTCAGGAATGGAGTAACTTTCTCAGGTGCACACGCACGTGTCCTAGTCTGTAGGCTGCGCTCTCGGTACTGATGTTTGTAGCTGGTAGGGTGAAGTTGATCTTACCAATTAATAAAAAGGAAAGGTGGTGATAGTTCCAGAGCCATTCACTCATAGCCTCTGCTGATTGTTTTTTGAAACCAATTAAGGGAGGAAGAATTATTTATGACCCAACTGAGAGAAAATTACTTAACTGATCTAGAAATCTATGATTCCTCTTGGAGAAGGTGAAAATTGGAACACTTGCCCTTTCCAGGTGCTTTGTCTCGGCCATAGGCATCACTGCTCAAAACAGCCTTTCCACCTGCATTGAGTCCTTGGGTCCTTGAAACCACCAAAATAAACAAAGTGTTTCCACTGACTGGAATTCCTGTGTCAACTTTTGTATCAAATCTAAAAAAAACCCTCTATTTCTGAATGTCTTCATCACAGGGACAGTGACTGTGCACAGATGCCTGACCTGTGCTGGTCAGTTAGGTTGGCCAGGGCCATCCGTCCTGTCGTGGTCCCCTCCACGCCCTTCCCTGCCCCACCCCGGCCGGCCTGTAGCATTGTGAAGCATTTGAAGTACTGCCTCTGTCCTGCTGACACTCTGACCATTTTCACACAGCTGTCTGCTCCCAGGAGGCCATGACGGGGCCCTGCCGGGCCGTGATGCCTCGTTGGTACTTCGACCTCTCCAAGGGAAAGTGCGTGCACTTTATATATGGCGGCTGCGGCGGCAACAGGAACAATTTTGAGTCTGAGGATTATTGTATGGCTGTGTGTAAAGCGATGAGTAAGTCCCGCCTCGCGCTGGCCCTGTGCAGCAGCACTGTCCTGTCCAGCATTCTGTCTCCCGGCCGTCCTCGTGACCACATCTGTGTCGTGTTCCTGCCGACTCAGGTGTTGGCTGTCAGTCGTTTTCCTCTCCTTTTTGTGCCTTTAAGATCGAGGCTTCGCTTTTCTGTTGGCAGTTGTCAGCTCAGTTTGCTGTGTTCCGTGCTCCCTGTGTGTCTGCTGGTGGTGGTGTGTCCCCTCCCTGGTGGCAGCAGGTGGCACAACCAGGGACTTGTTCTTTCTCATCTGGCCTTGGAGCCTGTAGGCTCTGAGGGCGCTTTGGGATTGGTTGGGCTGACAACTGTGCCCTTGGCTGTCTCTGGTTGAAGAGTACCAAGGGTGATGAATAACCCTGAGCTCTGCACGTGCTTGTGTTTGGGCTTCACCTCTTACCCTCATGATTGAACAACCGTCACTGACCCCTGTGACGCATGCCACCTGCTGGGGCACCCACTCTCAAAAGAAGTGACAGTGGGAATAGTTTGTGTGTCCAGCATGAAATACCTTGCTTTATGCACTCTAGGGAGAGCTCTGTAGCCGAGTGGCGGTGGCTCTGTTTCTCCGATATTTTGGCGACCCTGGGTCATGCAGCGCTGTGAAGGAGTTTGAGCTTGTGTGTTGTTCTGGTCTCAGGAAGTATAGTGGTTCCACTGAGTTGGGTGTTACTAGCTATCGGTAGGAACAGTGTTCCTTTTCTCCATGGTTACTGTCTTTTGTTAAGACCCTGTCTCTCTGCCCAGCATTACTAACCCGTCCCTGTGTTAGGAAAATCCTCCCACTGGGCAGTTTTCCTTGGTTCCTCTCTGGAGTTCATCAGCATGACAAGTTGCTGCCTCTTCCTGATACTTGCTCTAGAGATTTTTGGCTATAGCCCCTGATAGGTTTTCATTCAAATACCTTCATGTTCTTTCTTCTGCCTCTAGAAGAATTTTTAAATCCTAATTGAACAGCGTGCTGTCAGTGCTTCCCCTTCAGCTGTGCACCAGGGAGGGGCCGTTGTATGCGATACAGTGGTAAAGGTGAAAGGGCACGCAGGGGGCTTTAGGTGCAAAAACTTTGTTTATTCAGGAGAGATTCAGAGAAAGAGATTACTACAGTGATGGGTACTACTCTGTAGAACTACTCAAACTCTGAGATCAGCAGAACACTTTCTGGGTTGAAGTGTAAGGAGTTGGGGCCTTCCAGAGATCTACCTAATTCAGCGGTGGTGCTCTGTGCCCACTGGTGTTTTAAGATGTATTGGAATGGCAGGTCTGTAAAGTTGTTTCCTGTGGCTTAAGGGAGATTTGCCAGGAGAGCACTGCCGATACTTGCAGGGGTCCCTGTCCGGTGGGCCTTGAAAGTCTAGAAGCATCAGGCTATCGGCGGTCGTGTTGGTGCTTCTCTTGGAATGGGGCTGAGGTGAGTGGATGTGCTGGCTTTCAGAACCCGTTGGGAGTTTGATTCAAGCCCTTTGGAGTAAACCTGTAGGTGTGCTGTCCATTATTCCCAAGGATGGTAGAGGTGCATTGTGTTTTGCACAGTCTTTACCCAGCTTAGTGCCAGGAACCATCCACAGTGCCTAAGCCTCTGCCCTGCTAATGAGTGTCAGGGTAGCCACGTGCACATGGGCATGCCTGGACGTGGAATTCTCCCTCTCTGGACGTGGCATCTCTTGGGGAATGTGGTTTGTTAAGCAGTGTATTTCTAACTTAGTTAACCTGAAAGCTGGATATTGAGATCCCTTTGGAACATAGACTCTAATATTCACAAAACTTTAGCAGTAGCTTTTGCGTTTACTAAGTCAAAGGGAGCAGAGAAAAGATTACTCTGGCAAACTTGAAAGCAGCTGGCTGATTTGTAGCTGTAGTCATCAGTTGTGTGATTGTTTTAATGAATTGAAATTACACAGGTCTGGAAACTAGTGAATTTGTTTCTGAATTAAAAATTAGTTGGATGTTGGCATTTGCTTTCTACTCCCGAGTCTGGGAAATCTCACTCAAGTGAATTGAGCGTGAGTAGCTTTCCCACAGGTGTCTCTTCAGAGCTTGCCTTAGGTAAACCTTCCCTGTGCGCGTCTACCTTGCACATACCGTCTGCCAGGGCCAGTAGAAGCTTCCACTGACCAGCAATGAGGTGAGGCCCCTTTCCAGTGGGCCTGTGCTCTGGGGGATGCCTGGAAGGTCCTTGGGTCAGTGTCATGAATCAGGCCCGGGGTGTCCTCATATCAGTGGAAGGTAGCCTTGTCAGATAGAGAAACTTAGTTTTGTTTTTTTTTTTTAATGTGGGTACCGGGAGTTGAACTCGGGACCTCGCGCTTGCCAGGCAGGTGCTTACGCCACTGAGCAATATCACCAGCCCTAGAAACTTAGTTTTTTTAATCCCCAGTGGCCCTGTTTCTGGGGTGAGTGTAAAAGTGATGCTAAAAATTCAGGATTAGGGCTGGACTGGTTTGGACTTTCTCTATTCAGCATGTGTACAAAGACTTTTTTTTAATTTTTATTTTTTGGTACCGGGAATCAAACTCAGGACCTTGCACTTGCCAGGCAGGTGCTTGTGCCCCTGAGCTATGTCCCTGGCCCACAAAGAACTTTCAAATGAATCATTTTGCCAAAATAAGTTAAGACCTAAAGGTTGCCAGAAGAGAGGAAGGGGACTGAGTCATAAGTTCCTTAAAAAATAGACACATGTGGAATTGCTTCTAGATGGTCTAATTTCAGCCCTGGTCCCTGTTCAGATGCCATGAGTGATGAGCAGAAAGGTTGCTGTTTTTCAGGTTTTCAGGTTTAAAAGCCCTGAAGGGAGGTTGGAAAAGCAGCTGTCTCCTTTTCCAACCTGCAGTGCTAGGATCCTACGAGGTGGAGCTACCAACAAATTGCTGTATTAGCATGGACCAATGTGGTTGATGAGTCCTGTGTAAAGGAGACGGCCCATGTAATCTCACAGAGTGAAGTCTTGGCAGACAGCAGCACCTGCACTTTTTAGCCAGCCAGGAGACAGATCGAATCCACCCTGCAGGTTCTAAGCTGGGTTTTCTTCTAGAGCACTCTGTGGTTTTAATAGTGCGCCTGACCCCCAGGAAGACAATTTTTGTAATTTTGTTTCAGTTCCCCCAACTCCTCTGCCAACCAATGATGTTGATGTGTATTTCGAGACTGCTGCAGATGACAATGAACATGCTAGGTTCCAGAAGGCTAAGGAACAGCTAGAAATTCGACACCGCAACCGAATGGACAGGGTAAACCTCTTAATCTCAATGGTGCTTGGTATTGGGTAGCTTTATTTTATTTTATTTTATTTTATTTTATTTTATTTATTTTTTTGTGATGTGGGGGCTTGAACCTAGGGCCTTGCACATGCTAGGCAAGCATCTGTAACATGGCTTTTACAGTTAAGAAAGCGATACTGCTGGGTGTGGTGACACACACCTGTAATCCCAGCACTCAAGAGGCTAAGGCAGGAGGATCTCCATGAGTTCAAGGCCAGCCTGGGCTACATGATGAGACCATCTCCAAAGAAAGGAAAAAAAAAAAAGGAGGGAGGGAGGAAAGGTAGAAAGGAAGGAAGGAAGAAAGAAAGAGTAATGCTCTCTCCCTAGAATGTGGTGCTGTGTAATAAAAGCTAAGGTTCTGTGGGGTTCCCTTCCGGGTGGGCAAGTCTGCCCCCACATCCTGTCTCCATGAAAATTTTGCTGCAGACACTGCTGAGCATTTCCCATAACTGTTAATTACTTAATACTTTTCTTTGCCATCACTGACTTCAACAAATGTTTTAAAGCCAGGAACTGTATCTTTGTCACAAATAGACATCTAGTGTCATTTGCCATGTGAACAAGTTAACTGAAAAAATCGATAAAGACATGTTTTAATGCATTCTAGCTAGATGTCCTTACAAGGAGAAGGCTCTGAGTCCCAGGGCTGTGTCTTCCTTGAGCGGATTCTGAATGTCAGGCAGGAGCCTGGTTCCTCCTGGGCTTGCTCAGGACTGAAGGAGGTGGACACAAATGTACCTACCGAGGCCTGTGCTCCACTCTAACACCATCACAACACCTGGGCTGCCCTTATACTTTGGGAAAGGCTCATTTTATTTTTCCACATCTCTCCTGAGAAATAGCTACTAACCTCTGCATTTTGGTAAGGAGATTAAGGCATAGACCAAAATAACGTGCCCAAGGTTGGATAACAAGGTGGTCATGGAATTGAAGCTCCATCTGGGCCTAGCTGAGGTCTAGAACCTTCCTAGGCAGTAGCTGCTGAGCTTAGAAAGGGTCATGGGATACAGATATAGTTTCCTTTTGCAGTTTCTGACACTGGGTCCAGTGCCTGGCAGTATTTTTAGAAAGTACGGAAGTTGTTGGAGAGGATTATTCTCTGATGTTTTGACCTTTGTTCTAGGTAAAGAAGGAATGGGAAGAGGCAGAACTTCAAGCCAAGAACCTCCCCAAAGCAGAGCGGCAGACCCTCATTCAGGTAAGATGCCTTCTCCAGTGACAAAGTGTGCAACTTGGCCAGGTGACAATAAGTATATATGTTCGTTTGGAGTCAAACTCCCAGGAAATGCGAATTTGATACCTCCTCTTAGTCAAGGGCTTAAGTTGCAGGAAAGTTGTTTTCTTTTTCACCTCTTGCATTGCTTGCTTAGGGTAGAGGGAAACCAAACTCCCTCCCAGAGCATACCTAATTTTTGCTAAGAAGTAACTTTAGCTCAGCTGCCATTTGGTAATATTGTTTCATTGACAAAAGTGCTCTGCCCTCTTCATTCTTGGGATATGGGTGGTTTTTCAGAAGTACTAGATTAGGGGGTAGACTAATTGAAAACTCAAAAGGCAGAAAAACAAAGGTTTTTTAATACAAGTTCATCCCTAACTTTGTGTAAGTATAACCTTAAAATCATAGTAACAGACTTCATTTTCCTTTAGTAGAAGAGAGTTGCTAATAGGGGTTCTGATTTAGAAGGTGTGTTTGGGAAAACTCTTTTACTTATATTTTGGGGTTCTGAGGCTTGAACCCAGGGCCTCAGATGTGCCGAGTACATGCTGTACCACTGAACTGCATCCCCAGCCCCTGATTATATTTCAGATGTTTATGTTTAGCTGACTTCCCTCTTCTTATGATGTTAACGCTTTTCAGGAAGACCTTTGCTTATTTATCAGTCACCTTGAAAATCTTAAGTTTTAATACCTGTACTAGCCAGTGTGTCTTACACAGTGGAATTTAATTCAATAGCCTTAGTACCTGTAAACCTGGCTAGGTATCTTACGGATATCTTGCCCTTCACAACTTTAACAAGCACGATTCAACATAACTTACCACATTGCTGGATTATATTTCAAAGTGTATCTCCTATTGGTCCCTGGTTTCACCACCTTGGAAAGTCAGCACCTTGCCGTAATGTGGAAAAGACAGGTTTTTACTGTGGTGCACATTGAAACAGCAGGCACTAGGCTTGCAGTGCTATTAATTTCATTTATCAAAATGCTTAAGGAGTCTTTCTGACACTTGAGATCTCACTGGCTTTTTAGGTGAGGAAATATTCCAATAGCGGGCAGATAAAGCGCGTCGATCTCACTGGTGCTGCACTCTCTGAACCTGTCCTGCGTAGGCACTGGGCAAGGGGCAGCACTGGAGTCTGGGGCTGCCTGCTCAGACTTCCTCTGGGGTCACATGCTGAGTGTTCCTCTCTCGATGTAGCACTTCCAGGCTATGGTCAAAGCTTTGGAGAAGGAAGCAGCCAGCGAGAAGCAGCAGCTTGTGGAAACCCACCTGGCTCGAGTGGAAGCCATGCTGAATGACCGCCGGCGGATGGCTCTGGAGAACTACCTGGCAGCCCTGCAGTCCGACCCACCGCGGGTGAGCTGGCGTTGGTCTTTTCTGTGCTGCCTGCCTTAAAGTCGTACACTTGCAGAATCAACGTGTGGGCTACAGGCGGGTGAAAATTATGTTTTTATGACAAGTTTTTACAAAGTTAAGGGTAAGGAAGGATTTGGAAGGAAAAAGTATCATGTTTTAGTATCTGTGTATATAAGCTTGCGTAACTTTATGCCTGTGAACACCACCTGTGATATGCAAATACTTTATACTAGAACAACATAACCTCAGGATATTGATAGGTAGTTAGACAATTACTGGATTTTCTGTGGTAGCCTTGTCTTCAAAAAATGAGAACATGCCTTCTGTGAATGAAAGCTTTTGAAACAGTTCCATTTGAAATAAGATTGTGAAAAAAAGGATAAAGTAATTTATACTGAAACTCTTGTGCAAGTGGAGACCACTTTTTAACCTCTTAATTCTATCCTGCCTTGCTCTTGGGGGATGGGAAACATCGGAAAGGAGGATGTTTGTTTGTATCCTGTATCCTTCTTGAGTATGCCAGCATGGCCTTTTCTGTTTGGGTGACACAGGAAGCCACCAGCTGGGTGGCAGAGGCTGAGCCAGGAAAAAAGACAGGTCACGGGAGGGCAGTGGGCTGGAGATTCCGGCCTGTACTGTTTAAGGAGCTGATTTGATGCTGGAACTTAGTTTCTGGTATTTTATATAAAAAGTTTCCATTCTTGTACCTCACTAAGCTTCACATTTTTAAGTGAACTTTTTCAGCTTTTTTTTTCCTACCTATTTTGAATTCCAGTCTGTGGATATTAAAATAACTTTTCTCCTACAGCCTCATCGCATTCTCCAGGCCTTGCGGCGTTATGTCCGCGCTGAGAACAAAGATCGTCTTCATACCATTCGTCATTACCAACACGTGTTGGCTGTTGACCCGGAAAAGGCAGCCCAGATGAAATCCCAGGTATGCTGCATGTAGAAGTCACTACCTCAAGATGCTGTCTAGTGGAGACGTATTCCTTCACTGACACTGGGACAGCATTGCTGGTTGTGCTTGTTTTCTTCGTCCATAGGAAGTGATTTTTTTTGATTTCCAGAGACATTTGGCATGTGAGTTGGTTTTTGCAGTGCTATTTTTAAAATATCCTGTCCATACTTTGTATTAAGTACTTTGTATTTAGCAGTTTTTGAAGGTTTGGAAATGCAGGATTGGGCTGGCGATACAGCTCAGTGGCATAAGCACCTGCCTGGCAAGCGCGAGGTCCTGAGTTCCACTCCCGGTACCCACATTAAAAAAAAAAAAAAAAAAAGGCAGGATTATGTTGAAGAGATATGTCAATTTCTATACCAATTTTTACATCAGTTTATTTCTGATACCACCAGAATTAGTATTTGAGACCCTCTTCTAGGCAGAAAAGATCTTTAAGCAGATATTAAAAGTTGGTCTTGGGCTGAAAATATAGCTCAGAGGTTAGATTATTTGTCTTGCATGTGCAAGGCCCTCCCTGGTTTGATCCCTAGTGCTGCCACCTCTCACAAAAAAAAGGGTCTCTTTTTGTTTTGTGCATTATAGCTTTTATTTAGACACAGACACTTTTACATTTCTGGTTTTTTGTTTTTTATTCCTGGGTTTTGACCCATGCTGCATCTAGCTTTACTTTAATAGTCATCTATAGAGGTTTATTTCTGATTCCTCTTTGTCATTTTGCTATTGTCCATATATTGGCTTGAGTTTTACTTTTTTCTTGTATTCCTAGAAAATGAACTTGCCTGTAAGACTGCTAGCTTTTTTTTTTTTTTTTTTTTGTGAGTACCAGGGGTCGACCTCAGGACCTCGCACGCCAGCAGGCGCCCATGCCACTGAGCGATATCACCGGCCCTTTTTTCGTATGTGGGTTCTGGGAGTCGAACTCGGGCCCTCGCGCTTGCCAGGCAGGCACTTACGCTGCTGAGCCATCTCACTGGCCCTAGCTTTCTTTTAAACCAGGAAGCCTACTAGCTCTGCCTGTTAGTTTTTCTAGAGGGCCTTGTTGTAACATTACTGACCTTATTTTATTTCCTTCCATATTTTAAATATAATGCTGTGTGATTGCAAGCACCACTACACACGGAATACACAATTGGTCGTTGCTCATCATCCTAGAAACTCTCCCTCCCAGTGCTTGTTTTGTGTACTGTGATCATAAGATAATTTGTCTCTTAAGTTTTAGGAATATTGGAGCTGAGTTCTGCTCCATTTGTTGGGCGGAAGAATTTGTGTGTCTCTGCTTACCTGGCAGATTCCATAGTAGCATCTAATGATACAAAGTTGAGTACTCTTGAGCAGCTCACAAGCCAGTATGAAATTAATTTTATTAACTATAAAGATGGAGAATAATTATCCATAAATGCCCAGGGTAGTTCACATTAGAAGTTAGATGTTTGGCTAGACGTGGTGGCAGATGCCTTTAATACCAGCTACTCGGGAAGCCCAAGAGTTCCAGGCAAGCCTGGACAATCCTGGGAGACCCAGTCTCAAAATAAAAATTAAAAAGGGCTGGCTTCACACCAGACAGAGAAAGGAAGAGGGCCAAGAGTCCTGGAGGATTTCCGGTAAGACGGGGAGAAATGCATCCTGTCAGGGGTTAGGTAGACTTCTGAAGTCTACTCTGTTTTTAAATAAACTTTATTGTTTTCCAAACTTTTTGGTGAAAAATTAGATAGCTGTATTATATTTTACAGAAAAGTATCCTGTTTTGTGTGTTCAGAATAGAAGGGGAGACATCAGTATCTCAAATGATCAGAGGCTTCTGCGCACAGAGTCAAACCGCCACACCAAGTACAGTGAGAAGAACCATCCTACCAGAGAGCATTCCAGGGAGACCCAACTCTCCCGGTGTTTTCATTTTTTTTATTTATTTATTTATTTATTTATTTATTTAATTGATTGATTGATTGATTGATTGATTGAGACAGGGTCTTGCTATGTAGTTCAGCCTGTCCTTGAACTCACTGTGTAGCCCAGGCTGTCCTCAAACTACTGATGATCCTCCTGCCTCAGCCCTCGAGTGCTGGGATCCCAGGCGTGCGCCACCGCACCCAACTTGTCTCTTGGTGCTGTTACATCAGCTGTCAGCCCATAATTCTAGCACAGCATGGCCACTGAGTTACAGTAACCTTTTATTATCTAAACTCTAGAAAAACCCAAGATACCCAACCTCACCCTTACCTGAAATGCCTAGAACCAGAAAAATATTTCTGATTTTGGATTGTTTTTTTTTCCCGGATTTTGGAATATTTGCCATTGTACGTAATGAGCTATCCTGGAATGGAACCCAAGTCTAACCATGAAATTCATTTATGTTTCATGTGTACCTTCTACACATAGCCTGAAAGTAACTTTATGTAGTTTTATTGACCTGTATTTTGACTGTGACTTTCACATGAAGTCAGGTTTAGAGTTTTCCACTTAGAGCATCATGCCAGTGCTCAAAATGTTTCAGATTTTAGAGCATTTCTGATTTTAGGTTTGCAAATTAGAGACATTCAACCTGCAGAGCTTTAGCCATATTTTCTTGGCTAAAATATATATGATGTGCTCCTCCCCCATGTCGCTCAGGGTTACTATAGCAACACTGATTTCCAGTGTTCTGCGCTGTGGTTGTTTTCCTCCTGTGGGTATGTGAATCAGCCTCTTTGAGAAGGCTCCCTGACTCCTCTGGGGAAGTACACCATGTCTGCACTGGCTAAGAGTGGCTGACTGGCGGTGCGGGGCCGCACCGTCTGCGTTTCCTCAGAGGCACGCTTGTGCTTTCCCATCAGTTTACTTAATTGGCAGAATGGCAGATATAAAATTAAATTGCTTTCATTCTTTCTTTTAAAGGTCAGAGACACATCAATCTGCAATAAAAGCATCTTTACATTTAACTTTTTCTTTCATTTTGACCGTTTGTTTTAGTGGCGTCTGCTCATGGAATTAATCTGTTGGCCTTGAGCACCCTCTTTAGGAGGAGCCGGGTAACTGCGGTGACCAGGCTGGGTGACCAGGCTGGGCTCGCTGGGCTTGTGAGAGCTGCAGCAGCAGGCCTTGCTTTTGTCTCGTGAATGTTAGCCCAAGTCACCTTGCAGTTTATTTATACTTCAGCATTAGTTTTTTAAAGAGCAGTAGCTTAGTTAAGTAGGAATAAACTAGTTTGTTTTTCATCATAGTAATTGTCATAAGCAGTTTTTTCACTAAGCAAAACCCATAAATGGTCCCCTGTCCACATATCTACGTTTAGCCAGTGGTTTCAGGCTGTTTCTGCCCCACCTAATCTGAGCAGTGGTAGTAACTGACCAACACTTGCACTCACAAAACTAATTGAACGCCCAGCATTGTGTAAATGAAGGTTCTGTAGTTCAGTGTGGTTGGTAGTAAGCGCTTCCTGTGAAAACCAGACTCAAAACTAGACGGCAAACAGTTTTAGAACGTATTCCTCTGACTTGGGTCCCGCTCTGTAGGCGAATGTATTGGGTAAATGGGACTTCGGGATTAACACACCTCCCTGGCCAGCTGCTCTGCTGGACTCTGTAGGGAGCACACCTTTGCCTTCGCCTTTCCGGAAGTATTCCCTCCTAGCTGGTGGTTCTCTGTGATGAGACCTCTCCACTTTATCTCTGCTTCCAGGTGATGACACATCTCCATGTGATCGAAGAAAGGAGGAACCAGAGCCTCTCTTTGCTCTACAAAGTCCCTTATGTAGCCCAGGAAATTCAAGCAGAAATCGGTAGGTCCCGGGCCCCTGCACACCTCTGGCTAAGGCTCAGGTGGCGTGGCTGGGCAGGATGAGAGGATTTGTAGTAAGCAGGGCTCACGAGGTCAGGCACAAGCATGCTATGGTTGCAGAGGTCTGGAACTGACAGAAGCTCATGTGGCAAAGTCAAGGAGTTCCTAAGGACAGCTGTACTGGCTGGAAGCCACAAAGCCTTGCGTTTCCTAGACCTTCACTCCTGTTAGTGGAAGAAAATCCAGGGCGTGAAATTGCAGGGGCTGAGAAGTTTCCTGTTAACATTTGCCCCTTAGTGATGTATTCCAAGGCATCCTGTTTAACACAAATTCCAACATTCTTTTTTTTAGACTTTTTTTTTTTCCTTGCCTATTCTTTATCTTCTTCTCCAAGCTTTAATGTGTCTGCTTTTGTCTCCCAGAGTAAAATGGTGCACCAGTGGGCAGTATCTACTGGAGTTCAGGTTACAGTATGAGAGAAACTGATAGTAAAACAACAAAACAAGGATCAGGTGGTTCTAGTGATGAGTGGAGCCTTGCAACCAGGGTAGAATGGGGGGACTGCCCTCAGGTGGGGGAGCAGTAACTTCAGTAACTTGAGAGTTTGAGAGTTGGTTTCCTGCAGGGATTATGAGGGAAAACATATTGTTAGTAGAGAGAATGATCACTCTGACGGTCTGAAGTTTAAGTCACCAGCACATTTGAGTCCGTGTCACAGGGAATGAGGACAAAGAAGTAGGGTCTAGATCCTGAAGAGAGTTAAGTGAAATCAAGGAGTTTGGATTTTATTCTAGGTAGGATAATGGGAAGCAGCTAAAGGGCTTTAACCTAGGGAGTGACTAGATCTGGATTGTTGTTCTGAATATGAATTTGGGAAAAAAAAATCTCTTGGCTGCCATGTGGAGAATTGATTAAAATTGAAGACCAGCTCAGAAGAGATTACGAGAATCCAGGAGCAAGACTGTGGTAGTTTGTGCTGCTAATGGTGGAGAGTGAGAGACGTCTGTGAGGTGTGCTCCAGGGGAAAGGGTGGGCGGAGAGGGGTGAGGGAGAAGAGCCCCAGCACGACATGGTGAGGAGCTGAGGGAATGAGTGGGTGGTGGTGCCGGTGCTTATAGAGGTGGAAAGAAAATAATGCTTCCTAGTGTGGGTTCAGATAGGAGGTGCTGTTAGACATGAAAGTGGAGATCGAAGATCCAGTAGCTACAGCTTAAGGTTATGGGAGTCATGGTATATGGATGGTTTTTTCAGCGGGCATGGGAGGATTAGGCCAAAGGGTAGGAGACTACAACCACGTAGAGTGAGTAAGCCTAGAAATCAAACATACAGTATGAGCAATATAGTTAATATTATATTGTGCTGGACGTGGTGGCACTCCCTGTAATCCCAGCACTGGGAGACTGAGGCAGGAGGATCACCACAAGTTTGAGGCCAGCCTGGGCTACTTAGTGAGTTCAAGTCCATCCTGAGCTATATAGCAAGACCCTGTCTCAAAGAATATATTATATTGTGTGCTGAAAATTTGCTAGAAGGGTAGGTTTTTGGTATTCTTACCCATAAGAGTAACTACGGAAGGTGATGGGTATTTAATGTGCACAGTTAGTCATTTTACTGTGTGTGTCAAAACATTACCTTATACATCATAAGTATGTACAATTTTTAAAAATCTGAAACTGGCATTGGAGAAGACCACTTCACCGCTCTGTGGAGAACCGGGGAAAGAGGGTCTGGACGGAGTCTCAGGTTCCTTGGCGGTACTGCAGAGTTGTAGGTGGTGTTTGGTGTTGGAGGCAGGGATGCAGAGGTCACCTGGGTTGCAGACTTACAGGACACTGGGCAGATCTCGAGATCCTGCATGACAAGAATGAGTCTTTTGCAGGCTACAGGTCCTGGGTGAACACACTCAGTCTTCCGAAAGTTTCATTTCTGTTCCTGCCCATGTCCTCCTCAGATGAGCTCCTTCAGGAACAGCGAGCAGACATGGACCAGTTCACTGCCTCCATCTCAGAGAGCCCCATGGATGTCCGGGTGAGCTCTGAGGAGAGCGAAGAGTTCCCGCCGTTCCATTCTTTCCATCCCTTCCCACCCTTGCCCGAGAATGAAGGTGTGTGTGGGCCTCACATAACTTCTTGACAGTGGGCTGGGGGCAGTGCAGTTAGAACACTGGGGGTCTGTTGTTCATGTCCCTGGTGAGAGGCAGGGAAAGGGAGGCTGGGTTCCTTAGGCACTACTGTGTGTGAGCACTGAGCTGGTCCTGCCTGCTAGCTGGCTTCTCTACCACAAAAGTCAGGAATACTCCTCCCACGTTATAGACAGATTGCTTCAAGCCTGCTGCTCGTCCTGCTTCTGTGATGCCTCTTTCATGCAGGAGTCACCTTGCAGGTGAAAAAGCACCTTTGTGTTATGTAAGGTTGGTTTTTTTATGACAGTTTTGGGAGGTAGGGCCTGAGGAGGTGCCTGGATTGGCTGAAGGTCACATCTCTGATGTGGCTAGGTGAGAAGCCATGTCTTCTGAGACCTAGTCAGGCCTGCTTTCCTCCCTTCTCTTGCTGATTCTTGTTGACTGAAAGGATCTCTAAAAGGGATGAGTCTGCACCAGAAATAAACATACTTCAGAGACCAGAATCCTAAGACCAGTGTGTGTAATCAGATTCTATTTACTGCTGCTGCAAGTGGTGATGGCAGTGATAAAAATGGCCCACAGTGATGGAGTCATGATGATTTGCCAGCTTTAGTTAAGCATTTGGCTTAGAGGCTTTCATTCAGTCCTCAGAGTAATCCTCTAAGGTAGGTCCTGGGAGTGTGGCCTTTGGGGATCCTGAGGTTTAAAGAGTTTAAATACTTCCCAGAGCCATGTCGCTTGGAGGTGGAGAGTGGAGATTTGAACCCGAGCCGACAGGGACCTGTAGTCCCTGGGGTGCAGTCACATACCTCTGACCACAGATAATGCTGAAGTAGGCAGGGTCCAGCTTAGTTCTCAGACCTTAACAGAAATGCCTTTGAGCTAGCTACTCTGCAGTACCGACTCCGACCTTCCAGTAATACAGCAGGAGTGAGAAAGTCCTGAGTAGATGAAGAGGTGTGACCCGTTCCCGACCCTGCTTTTACAGGTCCCAGGCCTCTGGGGCTGTACCGTAGTCACATGGGGCCACTTCTTTATGCTTACTTGGACTTGGAGCATCTTTGGCAATCTCCCACAATTTTCCTTAAAAGGCCCAAGCCAGACTTACTGTTTTTTCTATCATTAAAGATGCCTTCCAGTAATTTGCTGTGGATCTTATTGCTAGTTTGCTTATGCGATATGTAAGGCATGGTTTTTAAGTAAAAATGCCTTTCCTTCACATTATAGAGAAATTCTAAGACAGGAATTTTGAGAGAAGCCATTTTCTTTCTTAATCTCCTTTTGTGCTGTTTTGTTTTTTATTGTTTTCCTTTCTGCTAGACACTCAGCCGGAGTTGTACCACCCAATGAAGAAAGGTTGGTTTGTCAAAGACTTCCATTCCTTCTCACCTCCCAGTGTGTCGGCAGTCTCACTTTGTTTCATGTCATCGCCTGACTTCCCCACCTCATTCCTTCAGCCATGGCTGTGCTGTGCACAAGCTGCCCTGGCTGTCCAGCGCTCCGAGTCCGCTTTCATTGGTGGCGGCTGCTGTGTGGACACCCAGAGCTTTCTTTCTAGGATGTCCAGAGAATGCACAGTAACTCATGTAGATGCATTGCTAAATCCTTCTAGAATTTAGGAAACTTAAACAGGTCGGTTGTGAATTGCTGGTGTATAGAATAACAATATGCGTAATTCACAGTCAGGGCGCATCTTTTGCCTTTCCTCATCTTTTTTCTCTATAATTTTCCCACTTACCTTCTTTCCCTTTCTTTCTAGCTGTCTCTGCCGTGTGTGTGTGCGTGTGTGTGCGTGTGCACGTGCGCACCACTTGTCCATGTCCCCTGAGTTGTAGTAAACTTGAGAAGCTGATGATGAAACAGGCAGCGACAGCAAACTCTTGGTGTAGCGAGCCCCCCGTTTTCAAAGACACTTCATATTTTGGAAAGCACCGTGCTGAGTCCCTTTGTACTTGATCTCATTTAACCCACTGATTGTACCCTCGGGGCGGGACCCTCTGAGGCTGTGTGACTTGTCCCAGTCTGCATGGGGGGGGTTGGGGACAGGACTCTGTCCTTGAAGCCCGTGTGGTTTCTGTTGCCTGAGCTGCAGCATTGGCTGCTGAGCCCCAGCCGGCTGGGCAGTCCCTTCTCCAGGCACTGCTAACAAATGCAAGCTCTTCATGTCTCGTGTATTTTAGGGGCCCTGATTATGGATAGACCAGGCAGTTTTCCCTGACTCAGAATTCGGTGTTTTGGTTTATGGCACAGCTCATCTCAGAACATAAAAGTGTGATTTGAATGTTCGGAAAGTCACTTACATATAGCTGCTTTATTTTGGGTATGCCTTTTCATAGATGTCATTGTGTTTACATTCCTCTCAACACATCTCCAGTGCTTACCGATAAAGATGAAATTTCTCAAAATTTAAGTGGCTTTTCCTTTCATAAACTGTTACGACTTGGGACAATTTAACCATTAATTTTTGGTCTCTTTAAGTAGCTTATTATGCATTTTTATAAGCCAAATGGTTTGATGTTCCTTTTTTTTTTTTTTGAGACAAGGTCTCACTGTGTAGTTCAGGGTGGCCTTGAACTCACTATGTAGCACAGGTTGGCCATGAATTCGTGGTGATCCTCCTGCCTCAGCCTCCCAAGTGCTGGGGTTACGGGCAGGCTGCACCACACCCAGCTGCCACATGGTTTGGGTATTGACCAAAGAAACAATGAGAGCTGGGTGTGGTGGTGCATGCCTGCGATGCCTATGATCCCAGCACTCTGGCTGGGCCACATAGTGAGACCAGACCCTGTTCTCAAAAGAAAAAAAAAGAAAGAAAGAAAGAATGAGGTTTACCCCACGAAAAAAGGATTAGAATGATCTGGATTGGTAATAGGCTTTTAAGTGACGCGGCTCATACCACATCATTTTTTGAATAGGATCTTGCCCTATGACCTTTAAAATTCTAAAGAAAAATAACATGGAAGGAACTCAGGATTAGAATTTACTGGGCTTGTTCTAGTATCCTTGCTGTGGCTACATTTCCAGATTCTTCTTTCGCAGAAGCTGGAGTGCAGTGGTGCTGTTTCCACTGGCATTTTAAGGCTACAAAAGCCGTGCTGGTGAGATAGCTCAGTGGCATAAGCGCCTGCCTGGCAAGTGCAAGGTCTTGAGTTCGACTCCCGGTAGCCACATACAAAAAAAGGGCCGGTGATATCACTCAGCGGCACGGGCGCCTGCTGGTGCACGAGGTCCTGAGGTCGACTTCCGGTACCCACAAAAAAAAAAAAAAAAAAAATTAAAGGCTTAGAAAAGATTGCATCATTTTTGGCAATGTTATAACGTGTTAGTGATTTAGCCCGCAAGCTGAGCAGCTGCAGAGGCTGTGAATTGCTCCTGTTGCCCCGTGGTAAGGAGAAGTCTGGATGTGAACTGGAAGCCTCTGCTGAAGCAGGTCCTGGGGTCATTGCTTGCCTTTGATGAGCTCGGACAGCAGTGCTGTGCACAAACTCAGTTAGGATTTTGCAGGTAGTTCGCTTAGAATGTCGCATATGCTGTCAGGTTGGTCTGCTTGTTTATAAGAAGTTCAAAACATAGATGTGTGTCTAGAACTGCATATATTACTGCAAAGGAACTGAGGACAGCTAGAAATCACGTTCTTTGGAGCTAAAAACAAAGGGGATTGTCTCTACTATTGTCCTTGCTGGGTCCAGTCGTGCTGCATATTTAGATGCTGTCATTCCAAGTGCCACGCACAAACAATGTTAGCTCAGGCCACGTCCAAGCTTGGGGAGAGGAGAGTTGCTGTTCTTGCTCAGTGTAGGGAAAGGTGTCTTCTGTCCTGGTGTTAGGATTGTCTCTGATGTTGAAATGCTTTTTCCTGGTCGTTCTGTACTAACCAATGAGGGTACGCCTGTCTGGGATCTACTCTGCCATACACGCAGCCCAGCGGGAGACGCGGAAGGAGACTGAGAATTGTAAACCGTAGTTTTAAGAGCCCCAAACTGAGTGCTCCCATGAGCTGAAGCTCAAAGGGCAGATGGGGGGCTTGAGGATAGGGATGTATTTGAGGCAGAAAGAATTGCCTGTAGAGTAAACTGAAGCTCAAAGCTAACATGCAAATCATTGCTGGGTGACACCAAAGGACCCAGGAGCTGAACGGTTGGGCTGCAGGATAGCAGGTACACAGCAAGATCACGCAAGGAGGGTGTCGCGTGCTTTCCATGTTAGAATGCCCTTGGACTCGGCTGCTGTATACCTTACCAAAAGCATTCACTCCAAAGGCATACATCCCATTTCTCCAAGTGGGAGAGAAGTAAGCACTCTGTCCTCCTTCGTTACGCCCACCAGTCCTCTGAAAGTGCCTGTATCGTTCGCCCTGGGGTAGAGCACAGCGCATTCTCAGGCCATGGGAGCACAGCGGTGTCCTGAGTTGTGGGGAGGCACTTGGTGAGGGGCTCCAGACCTTGGGCAGGAGTCTGCTGCTTCTGATAGACCGGCCTGAGGTGAAGCACCTGGACACTCAGCTGCGATCTCTCTCCACACAGGGTCGGGAGTGGGAGAGCGGGACCGAGGACTGATCGGTGCAGAAGAGAAAGTGATCAACAGTAAGAATAAAGTGGATGGAAACATGGTGAGCCCCTTCTCTCTCTTGCCCACTGAAGGGTCAGCACTTAAGGACGCGTGGTCCGGCTGCTGCCACAGGTTGACTGTCGCAAACATTGTGTCTGTGTCGTGGAGGAGAGGAGTGGATGAAATCTGTCTTCCTGGGCACTTCTCAAAGTGGGTCTGGAAGTCCTCTTTCTTGAGTGTCTTTAGTTGTGCCATCATAGCTGACTTGATGTCCTGAATCAATTCAAAACATCCCCCTTTCGAGATCATCTTGACTTTGGGAACACCCAGAATCGCACAGTGCCAGGTCCAGTGAATAAGGTGGGTGAGGACACCTTGCACTATCTTACCAGCCTGCCTTTCTGTTGGATGGCATTTGGCATCAGGGCACTGTATTTTCTTTTTTATCCTATCACCTCACGACACAAAAGGACTTCAAGAACGTCTTCAAACAGTAGCAAGAACAGTTTAAGCCTTCATTGTATATTTTGATCGCCCCTTGTACCTTTGCAACTAAAGGTGTGAATAATATGTTAGCCATTTTTCAAATGAGCAGAAATTTAGTAACTTAAAAATAGAATAAATTTGGGTTCGTTTCTTTGTTTTCTTGAAACAGGGCCTCACTGTGTGGTTTGGGCTGGCCTTGAACTTACTGTATAGTTCAGGCTGTCTTCAAAGTGACTTCCTGCTTCAGCCTCCCAAGCGCTGAGATTACAGGCATGCGCCACTATACCTGGCTTGGGTTTGGTTCTTATACTACTGAAATTTATACCCTCTTTGTATTCTTTTAGCATTTTCTATCACTCATGTTTCTGGATTATCTTCCAGATTGTATCTAGATTAGCTGAATTTGGTACGTAAATGTGGCTTCTTTGTGAAAACCTTTATGAGACCAGCCGTACAGCTATACTAATTTTGCTAACCTTTCCATCCAAGTGTTTGTTGAGTGGATTTTGGTAAACGTGACAGAACTGACTGGCTAGTAGGGGTCCAGTGGGTGTCTGCTTTCCACCACCAGATGGAGTAGAAAAGAAGCAATGATAATTATACTGCATTTGCCCTGCCACCCAGTTGTTGGTTGCTGACCTTTCACCACTATTTCAGGTCGTCGACGAGACTCTGGATGTGAAGGAGATGATTTTCAATGCTGAGAGAGTTGGAGGCCTTGAGGGAGAGCCGGTACGTGTTGGGCTGTAGAACCCAAAAGCCAGGTTTCCTGTCAGTCTGTGCTGCTTCCCGCCCTCTCCGGTCCCGTGGACAGTGAGAGGTGCCTGGTGTTTCACGCTAGTTTCCTATGCTTCGGGTTAGAAGGCCAGAATGAAAATGCCCAAGGGTGTTGGCAAGAGTGGGCTTTGTCTGCAAGGTGGATGGTTACTGCATAGCAGGGTCTTTGTGCTGCCTTGGCTTTGGAAACCTCTCGTGGCCCTTGACTTGCCGCCTCATAGTTGCTAGGTGGTTTCTGGGACCAAGGCCCTGTTTGCTTTATGACTTTAGGAGGCTGTGCGACCTGTGCGAGAGGACTTCAGTCTGAGCAGCAGCGCCCTGATTGGCTTGCTGGTCATTGCGGTGGCCATCGCCACAGTCATCGTCATCAGCCTGGTGATGCTGAGGAAGAGGCAGTACGGCACCATCAGCCATGGGATTGTGGAGGTGAGGGCTGGGCCCTCCTGCCTGGGCCAGGCTGGCGAGGGTGGCCCTGCAGCATCTGCCTGGGGTGATGTGAGGGCGGGAGTCGTGTGGAGTCCAAGCATCTCAAGCACCGGACGTGCTGCCATCATCAGTTACAGTACCACTGTGTTACCAGGTCAAGCAGGGGAGTCAGCCTTAGCTGAATTCTGCCATTCCTGCTGCAAGGGGCTGCTGCTACCTTTCAGCATTAATTTGGGTTTTGACTGAATATCAGGAAGTCCTAGGAATATTCTGTGCTTTGGATAGTAAAACTGGTTTTCTCAGAGTGTTCGTAGTATTTTCTTTTTTCCGATGTGTCAGATGTTTAAGAATGAAATGAGGCCAGACATGGTCGTGCACACCTGTAATCCCAGCACTCAGGAGGCAGAGGCAGGAGGATCGCGATGAGTTCCAGGCCAGCCTTAACTACATAGCAAGACCCTGTCTTAAAAAAAAAAAAAGAGAGAGAGAGAAATGAAAGGCTGCTGTTGCTCTCTCTGGTGATGCTGCGGACCCCACCTGGGGATTTGTTTATGTTAAGCAAACAAATGTTTTACCACTGACCTATATACCACAGTCTACCTCTTTTGAGGGTTTGAGTCCCTGTACTGCAAATTTTTAAAAAATTACAGAAAGCAACAGGAAACATAGAAAGAGCCAAAATGTTTTTGGGGAGATGAAGGGAAATGTCTAGAGCAGTGGTAGCGAACCTGTGGCAGGCATGCCACAGCAGGCTGGTCGAGAGTCTTCTGAATCTAGAATATACATACAATAAGAATAGAATGTGCTCCAGAATATTAGTTCTGATGCAAGTTTTGGTAGTTTTGTTTTACCAGCTCCTAGAGACTGTCCCAGCTGTGCAGTTTCAGCTGGAGAGGACCAGAGTCCATCTGGCCCCACTCCTTATTCCATAGCTAATGTGACCCTTCCAGTATCTCAGGGAGCAGAGCTGAGACGTGCCTGTCAACGGTGGTGCTGTGAGGGCCAGTTGGCTCTGTGGAGCAAGCTTTCAGGACTCGAGTTTCAGGAAGAAGCATTATCCCTTCGGCCTCTTTTCTCTCTCCTTCTCTGCACCCTCACCACCAGCTCTCGTTCAGTCTTCTGTTGTTAGTACGTGTGTACAGTATACGGTTACACTCGTCGTGGGGAGTTGATACATGTGCGTGACACATCTTAATTCTCTTCTCGTCCCCTTCCTCTCTGTGTCGTTTGGTCTTCCCAGTGGGAAGAGGACTCTGAGCTGCTTTTCCTCCCAGAGGTCGTGCAGCATGGGTCTCCTGACTCCCTGAACCAGCCCCTTGCAGTCCCCATGGTGACCTGTAGCCCTTGTTCTTCCAGGTTGACCCCATGCTCACCCCGGAAGAGCGTCACCTGAACAAGATGCAGAACCACGGCTACGAAAACCCGACATACAAGTACCTGGAGCAGCTGCAGATCTAAGTGCAGGAAGCGCGCGGCACCCAGGTAGAAGCTGGCGCAGGCGGCGGAGGAGCCCAGCGCTCCGGATCGACTGCTCACCGCCGTCGCTGCTGGGAGGTCTCGTCTTACGTCCTGACCTCCTGGCTCGCTAAGACTGTAAAGTACTACTGTAGAATTGCAATTTCCATTCTTTTAAATGGGTGAAAAATGTTAATATAACAATATATGATATATAAACCTTAAGTGCAAAAATGATCTATTGCAGATATCTGAAGGATGTAGTTTTCTTTTTTAAATTAATCAGAAGTCCCACTTCTATTGTATTGTTTCACACATGCTCTATATAAATGGAAAATGATTTTTTAATGATAGATTGTATATGCAGGCTTTTTGTTCCAGTTACATTGTATAAATCAACTCTAGGCTCATTCACTGTCCTAGTTCTTATTTAAAAAAAAAAAAAAAAAAAACACAGTATTCCCTTTTTAAACTTGGAGAAAGTTGTTGAGAAGCAAGTGGAATAGGAGGCTGTAAATGACCACTGGTGCACGTCACGTTGTCCTGGCTAAGTGATGTTAGAGCAGCGCTCCGGAAGCTCACTGCTTCCGTGCTGACCCTCTGGCCCTGTTGCCAAGGCGGGTCAGGGCGTTTTTGTTCTCACATCTTTCAGCAAGCCTGACGCATACAAATGAGGGTGTCCATTGCTGCTTTTCCTCTAAATCCAGTTCTTCCACAGCAACTAGCCTGTAGTTTGTGTATGACATTCTTCACTATTTGTTGTTTACTTACTGTGGCATTTTACTCTCCACTTCCCCTTCCAAAGTATGTCCAAATGTGTAGTCTCTTCCTCTTTGGACATCTCCCTCCAGGGCCCTGATGCTGCCTGTCCCCATGCCCCTCCACCTCCCGTCACCGGCCTCTGCTGTTTGCCTCGAGAAGACCGCAGTAAGTAGGCAGCTGAGGGCCAGGAGGGAGCCGGGCGTTGGTGTGAAAGGAGGACGCACGCGCTCAGCTGCGCGGGAAGCTGGCTCTGTAGACACTGCGGAAGGCTTTGAAGACTTTTGTTTCCTTCACACGAGTGTTTGTAATGCTTGTATAGTTGATACTGTTGCTCGCAGCTTTTTGTTTTTCTAATCCTAAGGTTCTGGTAAGCAGTGGTGTTTATTTGTTTTTTCTAATTTTCTGTAGCTGTCTCTCTCTTTTTTTTTTTTCTTTTTCCTCCCCTCTGACCCTGTCTGTGTTTCTTCCCACTGTGCACAGATTAAGCTTCACCTACAGACGTCTTAATGATCTGTGGAGAATGTACAGAGCTTAAACACATAAATAAACACCCTTAACTTCTGCCAAGACTCCTTTCTCTGTCGCCATTGACCGTGATGACGATTTACCTGACCTGCCCTCAGGGATGGTGGGTACCTTCTGCCCCGAAGGGTCACGGACTGCACACACAGCCTGCAGCCCGGGCCGCGGCAGCCCAAGCAGGTCTTCACCTTTCAAGTTCAGATTCCCTTTCCTTTCAAAAAACAAGGAAGGTCTGCCTAGGGCATTTGTCCTGGAAAATTGAAATTGGACTCCCAGTTGATGAACTTTTCTTAACTCCTGGAAACAAAGAGCTACGACTGAACTTCAGAGAAATGTTTGCAGCCTCCATCTCCAAGTTGCTTAAATAACCAGCCATTGGGAGCTGATCTCCTAGAAGGGATATTGTGTGTGTTTTTCAGTGAGGTGTCACTGCGTACAGGGCTTCGCCTATAAGAGTTTTCACTAAGTTTTTTTTTTTTTTAATTACTATTATTTTGCAATACTGGGGATTGATTCAGGTTAAAGACTTACATGCAAGGCAAGTGCTTTCCGCTGAGCTGCGTCCTCTGCCCTTTTTGTTTGAGACGGTCTCACTAAATTGCCTGGGCTGGCCTGAGCTCATGATCCTCCTCGCTGTGCCCTGCTCGCTAAGTTGCTTTTTGTTTTTGTGGTGCTTAGGACTGAACCCAGGCCTTTGCACCAAGCTACATCCCCAGCCCTTTTTTAAAAATATTTTTTATTTTTTTTATTTTTTATTTTTTATTTTTTATTTTATTTTATTTTTTGGTGGGTACCGGGGGTCGACCTCAGGACCTCGCGCGCCAGCAGGCGCCCGTGCCGCTGAGCGATATCACCGGCCCCATTTTTGTATGTGGGTTCTGGGAGTCGAACTCGGGCCCTCGCGCTTGCAAGGCAGGCGCTTATGCCGCTGAGCCATCTCACCGGCCCCTATTTTTTATTTTTGAGACAGGGCTTCAGTCACTGAGTTGCCCAAACTGAGCTCAAACTTGTGTACCTCCTGCCTCCGCCTCCCAAAGTGCTGGAATTACAGGCCTGTGGCACCATGCCCAGCTCACTCTTTAATGTTGAGCTACTCTGAGAGTAAGTTCAGGAGCTGATCTTGGCAGTCCCCACCCTAGTTTCTGGTGGTGCATTTAAACTTGGAGTAGTTACAAAGGTCGTATCACTTATACCTGCATGAGGGTCTTTGCTGGGACACAGGGATAGCAAGTGAGGGTTTTACGAGCTGTGAGCTGGAGACATGCTGGTTCTTCTCTTCCCCATTTGCCTCACCCTTCTGTTTGCCCACTTGAAGTTGCTGCAGAGAAAGTCGAGAAGAGGGAACTTTTCAAAGCCAGTTCTGCCAGAGTGCTGTAAAAAGTATTGTCACTTCGCTGACAGTGCGCTGGGCAACAGCTCTAGTGTTCCCAGTCGGGCTGCGAACGGAGCGGACCGACCATGTGTAACGTAGTGCCTGCCAGCTGGCTCCACAGCCGTGCCTGGTTTAATCGTCCTCACGCTGAAGATATAGACAGCGTGGGCTCCCTCCCTCCCTCCCTCAGTCCTTGGAGGGTGGCAGGCCTGGCCCCCGTATCAGCTCCGCTGAGGACAAGGGTCTGGTCCCTGCGCTCCTGTTGGTGATGGGCCTCGAAGTTCAAAGCTGGTGGAATTGTGGTTTCCACTTGTTCATCACACCGTCGGGATGGGGGTAGGTGAGAGTGCGGAAGACTGGGCAGCTGGGGCCCTCGGGACTCCACCTTGGCTGGATTTGCCTTGCACTCAGCAGATACGGATCCATCTAATGGAATTCTCCTTACACTGTTGAGGTAGATGTTTACATACGGCAGCCATATAAAGATTTTTTTTTTAATTTTTTTGAGACAGCTTCAGACTGGCCTTAAACTCATTATTTAGCCCAGAACTCACAGCAATCCTTCTGCCTCAGCCTCCTGAGTGCTGGGATACAGGCGAGCACCACCACATCTGCCTAGAGAGTCGATGTAGTAAGGAACCCAGGGAAGGGTAAGGCGGCAGCTGCCATAGCCTCACCCTGGGCTGGCTGCATTCTGCTCCCTGGTAGCACAACCCCCTCCTGAGAGAAACTGACTCCGGGTTTCTGCTCCGTGACTCAGCCTTGACCTTGGGAATGTGGCCCTACCCAGCCGCCTCAGGTGCAAAGGTCACCACCTACCTGCCAGTCTGCAAATCGGCTCCACTGAGGGCAGAGCCAGCCCAGGTGTCCGTGATCAGCTCTGGTTTCAGTTGCTATGACAACTGATTCTCTTACTTTCGGAAGCACAGATCAGGACACAAGGAGTCAAGATTTGGGGGACCCGTGGGCCTCCTCTCATAGAAACACACTGTCCTCCCACTTCGGGGGCAGGGTGGGGGGAGTCGGGGATGCAGACAAAACCGATGGAAGAAAGCAGAAGGGCCCTCCTGCTCCAGCTCTCGTTTCAGAGTTGAAACCTGACGGCGAGGTCACATGCAGTTACAGCAAAACCAGAGGCTGCAGCTGTGGGCACTGGGCCCTTTGTCTCTGTGACAAAGCAGAGACCAGTGTCTGGCCTTGTTACCTCTGCAGTGAGAGAAGGCGGCTTCGTCCGTTCTGTACCCTGCTAGTACTTCGCTTCACAGGCTTTAGTCAGACTGCTAGTGCAGTCCTCATGCCCGGGGAGTGAGTGGCATAAAAGTTTTTTCCTAGAATCATTTTTTTATTTTAAAAAATTATTTGTACGTGTTTGCAGTACATAATGATCACATTTACCGTGTGGAGTTGGTGCATGGACAATATGCATCTTAACTCTTTTACTTCTCCCTCTTCCTACACCTTCCATCCATCTCTTGGTCCCCTTCTCATTTGCAAAAGATTTAGGGTGGGGCAGGGCTTCTGGAGGAGTCTGCCAGAGTTCTGTGGCCAAGGAGGCCAAGATCTGGTTGAACTTAGAATTTTGAAGTCAGTACCTCTTTCTGACTAGAGCAGCACTGGTCAGCACGACACTTTGTAGATAGTGTGTGTATATTCTTTTTTTTTAATTTCTCTTTTTATTAGTACACATTTGTAGTACCGTATGTAATAATTACATTCATCATGGGGCATTGATAGACATGCATGAGTCTTAATTCTTTTTACCTACCCTTCCCCCCCTCCCTCCACCCTTAGTTATTTTTAAAATTCTATACATGTGCTAATTATAAATAGAAACTTGGAAAGCATAAAAAAGTGAAATAGTTTTTCCAAGTTTCGTTTAGGGTATAATGTCTCGGGTCACGCGGGGTACTGCTAGTTTTAGTGTGAGCAGAGGTTGACGTTCGCTTTCGTCATCGCATCTCTAGGCTCCTCAGCCTCGCGGTTCCTCGTACTCCCGCTGTTCTGGTCATCACGATGGTTCTGAGCAGTGCTGGTCAGGCACAGCCCAGGCTGCCCCACCATCAGTAGGTGTCTGATTTTCAGGATGAGACCACAGAGGTGAGGTGTCCTCATATCGGGAGTTCACACTGCCAGCATCACTTAGTGCTGTTGATGCTGACCCTGGTCCCCTGGCTGGGGGGTGCTGTCAGGTCATCCAACTCTCCTCCCCATCCCACCACCTCACCTGCGTCCTCACCTGTGCAGCCCTGTGCTTACAGAATAGAGTGAAGCCCTCCTTTGTCTTGCTACACTAGTTTTTTTTCCTCCTCCATCAGCATCCCAAGTGCTAGGATTACAGGCATGCACCACCATCCCCATCTCTTACTATTTTTAAAATTGTATTTTGCCACTTTGATAATAGAGCATTTAAACTGGGCTTGGTGGTGCACGCCTATAATCCCAGCACTCTGGGAGGCTGAGGCAGGGATCCAAAGTTCAACACTGGGCAGCTTAGTGACTTAACAAGACCCTGTCTCAAGATTAAAAGTAGAAGGGGTTGGGAATGTAGTTGTGTGAAAGCCCTGGGTCCAATCCCCAGTACCGAAAAAAACAGCATTTAGTCTGGTTCTAAGGTCTGTTGGTTGTAATACTATACTTAAGGGTTATCGAAGCTGAGAGTCCTAGATTGCGGTGACAGTTTCACCAGCACATATGTATATCAAAACATCGAGAAAAAAAACAGATCGAGACAAGATATGCCGTTTATGAGGTGTGATCAAAAATATGGTGAATGTTTACATTTTAAAAATATAACAGTCAGGGCCGGTGAGATGGCTCAGAGGCGTAAGCGCCTGCCTTGCAAGCGCGAGGGCCCGAGTTCGACTCCCGGATCCCACATACGAAAAAGGGGCCGGTGATATCGCTCAGTGGCACGGGCGCCTGCTGGCGCGCGAGGTCCTGAGGTCGTCCCCCTGGTACCCACAAAAAAAAAAAAAAAAAAAAAAAAATAACAGTCAAAGAACAGCATCACCATGGATACACCTCAGAATGCCCCCATCCGTTTGAACACCTTGCCGCTTTTTGAAGTAGTTCTGGAGACCGTGTCGTGAGTGTTGTCTTGTGCCGTCCTGGCTGCCTCCATGTCCTGGATCGATTCAAAACGTTTACTTCTCGTGGTCATTTTGACGTGGTCCTTTGGGCCTGCCCTGCTCCCTCCTTGCAGTTTTCCTCAGATGATCCATGTTCTTGGCTTCTCCAAACTTCTGGGGTCCCCACTACACCTTCGGCTTCACACTCACAGCTCCACACGCCACACTCTCAGGGGACACTGCCTGGCCTCCCAGGCCTGAAATCTGGGTGGAAGCCGCTTTGACCTGTGTGGTGAGTGGTGCAGACGCTGGGAGGTGGCACTGGGCTACAGTGTCCGAGTTACTGAACATCAGCCCCGTGATCCCATGGCAACTGCTGCGACACCTGAGACGCTGCCAGGTGACAGCAGGCAGGCAGCATACACTGTGGGCAACGCTGCACCGAGGGCTGATTCCAGTCCTAGGTGGGATGGAGCAGTGTGACTCAAAATTGCATCCCACTGCTCAGAATGGCATGCAATTTAAAACTACGAATTGCTCACTTCTGGAATTTTCCATTTAATATTTTTAGACAATAGTCAACCAAGGGTAATTGAAACCTCAGAAAATAAAACCGGATTAAGAGCACTACTATAGGGACAAATCCATGGTCTTAGTAATTTGAACTGTTTTTTGTTTTTTGAGGCAGGGTCTCACTATGTAGTACAGGCTGGCCTTGAACTCACTATGGAGCCCAGGCTGGCCTCGAACTCGTGGCGATCCTCCTCCCTCAGCCTCCCAAGTCTGGGATTACAGGCGTGTGCCATCATGGCCAGTGATAATTTGAACTTTTGGGGGTCAGCCCCTTATCATATTAGATGTTAACTCTTTTCACCTGAGCACCGAGTGCAACTGCTGGTGAGTGAATCGCTGACTTTGATTGTAGTGAAACCCACATGAACCCCGTGTGGGACCATGGGTCAGGGAGTAGACTGGGCCATAGCTGCCCAGATTACGTGAAAGGGGGGTGGGTGTGGATGTATTGGTGGTGTGGACAGGCCAGGGAGGTCAGGGGATGACAGAATGTCCAATAAGCAGCCCGGGTGAAGGGCATTTCCAGAGATGCCCTCACAGACTAACACTCCAGCTGTGAAAACTCCTGAGGAAACATAAGGAGGACAGGCCCTTGTTGGTTCCTGGGTTTAGGCCATGGTCACTTGGGCCTGTGGTGCACAGAACAGCAAGGCGGGAGCACATGACGGGTGAGACCTATTTACTTCACGCAGCTGGGGAGCGGAGAGACAAGAAGGGGCTGGGATCCCGACATCCTCATCAGAGCAGGCTCCAGGGACTTCAGTTTCTCCCACTAGGCCTTGCTTCTTAAAATTCCACCACCTCGTCCTAGCGCCACAGGCTAGCCACCAAGCTTTTAAAGCCCCTTGAGCGACACTGAAGATCCTAATTACACAGGTTGGGCGTGGTGCCACACACCTGCACTCGGGAGGCTGAGGCAGGAGGATTGCTGTGAGTTTGAGATCAGCCTGGGCTACACTGTGAGATTCTGCCCCCACCCCCAAAGATCACAACTATAGCAACAGAGCATCTGCATTTAGTTTCTGGACATTAATTATCTTTCAAGCAGCCCTCCCATATTGGGTGAATTTCCATCATATGAATCCTACCTGTGTAAGGCAGGAACCAGAAAACCACTTTTCAGCTCACTTGTAGGTGGGCACAGAACTGGGAGGTTGGATCTAATGAGAAGTGCTCACAAGAGGCTCACTTATAATCCTGGCACCCAGGAGGCTGAGGCAGGAGGATTGCCACACATTTGAGGCCAGCCTGGACTACATAAGGAGTTTAAGACCAGCCTAGAATATACGGTGAGACCCCATCTCAAACTGCAGCACACACCCCCCCCCCGCCGCAAAGAGAGATTTATCCAAGAAGGAACAAACAAAAAAAGACACAGGTGCTTGGGGAACCTACTTTCTGGCAGGGTGGCAAAGGAAGAGGCCTGCAGTTTTTGTGGCAGCGGTGGCCACACGACAGTGTCCAAGGCCTGGCCCCACGGGACAAGGTATAGTGTTGTCTTCGTGGTCAGGAGCGACAGGGGCTTCCCGCGGCCTTTTGTGGCTGGGGCCGTGCTCCTGGCTTTGTCTTCTCTTCTGCCTGGCAACCCAGACACCATGAGCCTGTAAGAATTTTTTAAGGATTTCCTAGACACACACCCTGCCTCTCAATTAGCTAGAGTAGTCTGCTTTTTTTTTTTAAGCTGGCAAGTTGACAAAAACTCCATTAAGGACAAATTCACTGAGTTCTACCAGGAAAATTGTACCTGCTGCTTTCATTTAATAAAGGAAATAGGGTTTTCAAATGTGAGATGAGTACAGGAGTCTCAGTATAGAAGATACAGATACAAAATAGAATAAGTTAAGTCAGTACCATGGAGTCCTAAGTTAGAACTGGAACTATCAGTATGAACATATTTTCTCTTTCAAAATTTCCTAGTTTTGGGGCCGTTGAGATGGCTCAGCGGCTTAAGCGCCTGCCCGGCAAGCGCGAGGGCCCACGTTCTACTCCCGGAACCCACATACGAAAAAGGGGCCAGTGATATCGCTCAGCGGCACGGGCGCCTGCTGGCGCGCGAGGTCCTGAGGTCGACCCCCCGGTACCCACAAAAAAAAAAAAAAAAAAATTTCCTAGTTTTGCCAGGTGTGGTGGAGCATGCCTGTAATCCTAGCACTCAATAGGCTGAGGCAGGAGGATTGCCTTGAGTTTGAGGCCAGCCTGGGCTACATAGTGAGTTCAAGGCCAACTTGAGCTACATACATTGCAAGACACTGTCTCAAAAAAAACAAAACAAAGCCTTACTAGTTTTCTAGAAAAATGTAGTGTACCTCAGTGCTAGAGCACTGGTGAGGTCTTGAGTTCAATCCCCAACCCTGAAAAAAAATCCTAGTTTGATATCAAAAGAGCCAGAAACAATGACCCAGTAGTGAATATCTCTTCTGCATGGATGATAGCCTTGAAATCTCATTGTTCACTAAATGACACATTTCTCGAAGAAACGTCTGATTGCACGTGAGAGCAGTGTACAAGGTAAGTCTGGAGTATCATACCAGAAAGCAAGAAATACTGATCAAAAGACTAGGTTTGGAGCCAGGCATGGTGACACACACATGTAATCCCAGTACTCGGGAGGCTGAGGCAAGAGGATTGCCGCAAGTTCAAGGCCAGCCTGGACTACATAGCGAAGCTAGCAAGGCCCTGTCTCAAAAAAAAAAGAAAAGAAAAGAAAAGAAAAAAGATTAGGGTTTGTCAAAGGACTCAGAGTTGGTTTAAAGAGGCTCCTAGCGCCCAAAGAAGGGACAATTTTGAACACCAGTAAGCATTAAAATAGCCATAAACCAAAACATAACAAACATGCTTAAATCCCAGAGTTCATAATAATACGAAAGCAAACAAAAATCAATTGGCACCCTATAGTTTGGATATGAAATGTTCCCTGCAGGCCCCATGTGAAAGGCTGGGTAGGATTGACAAGGTTCTACAGGCTGAGTATCTCTAATCCGAAGTCTAATAAAACTTTTGAACACCAATATGATGTAGCAAGTGGAAAATTCTACACATGGAATGGTGTCGTAGTCACTTTCCTCGTTGCTGGGACAAAATACCGACACCCACAGCTTAAAGAAGGAGAGGTTTATTTTGGCTCATGTTTTAGAGATTTCCGTCCTTGCATGGTCAGCCAGCTGGCGAGAGCAGTGGCACAGCGGAAGGGTGTGGGGGGGGAAGCTGTTCACCTAGGGCACAGGAAGCAGAGAGTCAAGGGAGGACCCAGGACAGAGACAGACAACCCCAGTGACCCACCTCTTTTTTACCAGACCCACCTAACAGCACGCCAGCTATGACCACCTAATTCCGATCACCTTCCAAACTCATGGGGCTGTGGGGGCCATTTTCAATCTAAACCATGACAAATGGATTGCAGTTAAGACACAAGCGTTCTGAAATAATGTTTTTGAAATGACCTTCAAGCTGGCCACGGTGGCGCATGCCTGTAATCCCAATCTCCAGTACCGAAAAATATTCTAGAGGTGAACTAACAGATTGGTGATTCATGTGTGCACGTGGGCGGGATAAGGAAAGGAAAATGTCAGTGATGCCTTCTAGAATTGTCGACTGAGTGGATGATGACACCGTTTACTGAGATGGCTGAATTGAAGTAACATAAAGTGAGATGGCTTTTGGAGCTCCAGCCTGCTATTCTGCCGTGATCCGAGTGACTCATTGTCTCCCAGGATCTGGCTTCATCTTTTATCTCCTAGAGCTAAAGATGAGTCTTGTCCACGAAGGTGCTTGAGTGAATGCAAGGTGTAGGCAATGCATTTCCTGCAAATCCAGGTGGAGAGAAGTGCCCACCCTGGCCCTTCCTAGGCTCACTGGGGGTGCTCAGGGTGAGTGCATCCTCCATGCAGGCCTGCGGGAGAGGTGTGGGTGTTTGTTACTCTATTAAAGGCATTTGACTTCCGCTTCATAAAATGCTGATCTGCTTTTGTTTCTACCTTGTGAGCACGGGCTTCATGGGTAGTCATCACATGTTCTGCCTTGCAACAACGCTGTGATTGTTGCAAAGCAGAGCATTTGATTTTCCTTCTGTGCAGCAGGGAAATCAGAATACCCTAGAGCCTAGTGTACTGGGCTTTAAGGTGCCTGGAGGTTTGGGGAAGAGATTGTCTTTGCCTGCAGACGTTTTCACAGACACACATTTTAACTGAACTTGGATGTCACCAAGAGGACACACAGGGGCTGTGGTGAGATGCTGTCCCCAAGCAGGGGCTGTGCAGGGGAAGCAGTTACCGTAATGATCCTAATCAACCACTGCTTAGAAAATGCATTGTTTTCAGCGCCACAGAGCACCTTCCATAGAAGTACTAGAGATGCTGAGCACAAAAGCAAATGTGCTGACGTTGGCGACAAAGGCTCCTTCTGTTCACTCTAAACCCTTGCACACCTCTTGCTGTTTGTAGACTTTTCCTCCTCAAAGGACAGCAAGCTCAGTGAGATAGAAATGCAAAGAAAAAGTGATACATTCCTTTAGTAGCAATACAAACAGACCTAGTTCTGGCTTAGAGGGAAAGAAAAATCTCACAGCACAGGTAGTATATTCATCCAGCCCAGTCTAGATTTGTGGCAATAACAAAGAAGCATCAACTCATAGTGGCTTAACATCCCCAAAGCTGCTTATGCCACATATTTGGTCACAGCAGGAAAGGTCTCTGCTTATTGTAGCCAATTAGGGTCATGGGCTGACAGAGCTTTCTTTTCTTTCTTTGTTTTTTGGACTCACTATGTAGCACAGGCTGGCTTTGAACTCACAGCAATCCTCCTGCCTCAGCTTCCTGAATGCTGGAATTACAGGTGCGTGCCACTGTGCTTGTCTTTTTTTTCTTTAATTACCTTTATTACAAATTGAAAAGTACGGGGAAGCTCTTTTTTTCCCCTTTCCAAGGAGTTCATAAACTTGTGGAGTAGAACCAACTCATTTAGAAAACAGTATTATAAAGGTTAAAGATAGTATCTGTAAGCATTAGTCCAACTTCTAAGAGGTAGAGAAATCCTCAGGTAGTCAGCATCAAGGTTAGTTAAGGTTGTCTTTTTTCTTTTTTTCAAGACAGGGTCTTGCTATGTAGTCCAGGCTGGCCTTGAACTCAATGTGTAGCTCAGGCTGGCTTCAATCTTGTGGCAATCCTCTTGCCTCAGCCTCCCAAGTACTGGGATTACAGGTGTGCACTACCATGCCCAACAGTTAAAGTTGTCTTAATCATCGGAATTTATAATTTAATTCTTCCATGTAACAACAAGGCGTTGTAATCTATCAAGGGGAAAACTGCTCCCAAATAACACAGATGGACCCCGAAGTTGTCCACTCAGATGATGCTGAATTTGTCTTTTCCAGTAGCTCTTGGGTTATTTCCCCAGATCCACCACTATTACTATCTCGTTTTTTGAAAAGGTGAATGAAAACTCCCTTTGGATGGTACATGCTATTACAGCATAGCCTCTCCTACTGAAAAGCATTAGCTCGTAGGTGACTGAACTTTCAATGAGACTGCCCCATGGGTAATCATATTTTTTGATGCTGCAGAAGCTGACAGTATAAGTGAACTCAAAAAAGTAAGGCAGCACTCTGGTGACAGGACAGCCAGTTCCCAAGTAGAACTCATAAGGGGCAGGTGGCAACTGATTCACATACGACACTCTTAATTCTGACCTGGAGCTGCACTTGGTTGGGCAGCACATATACTAATTCTGACCTGGAGCTATTGCTCAGTGCAGGCTACCTTCAAATTATTATAACCATGGGTTTACACGAAAAGCAGGAGAGGGCCAGTGAGATAGCTTAGCGGCATAGGCGCCTTCCTGGCAAGCACGAGGTCCTGAGTTTGACTCTTGGTACCTTCATAAAGGAAAAAAAGGGCCAGTAATATCGCTTAGCGCTGCACAAGCACCTACTGGCAAGCGCGAGGTCCTGAGTTCGACTCCCGGTACCAACATAAAAGAAAAAAAAGAAAAAGCAGGAGAGGCCCTCCTACCACACCAGAGCCCTTCATCGCTTCCAGTTGCAAATCAAAGTATCACAGGAAACAGGAACTGCTTGCCTTTTTTTATAAATGATTTTTTTACCCTTTGTGTAGATACTGGGGATTAAACCAAAGGCCTTCACAATGAGCGACATCCTCAACCCACCTTTGTAAATTTTATTTTTTATTTTGAGACAGGGTCTTTACTAAGTCACTAAATTATCCAGGCTGGGCTTGGACTTTCAATCCCCCTTCCTCAGCCTCCCAGAGTGCTAGGATTACAGATGTGCACCCCACACCCAGCTAAATTTATTTTTTAAAGGCTGAGGATGTACCCAGCAGCAGATGGCTTGCCTGGCATGTGCGAGGTCCTAGGTTCCATACCCAGCACCGCGTCTCCCCCAAATCTGATACATAAAAGCACAAAACTTGTACTTGTTTATGGAATACTGTGCGGTATTTTGATAAAGGTACACATTGTGTGACACGTTACACAGTCTCCTTGGTTATCATTTCTTTATGGCGATGGGTATTTGCTCCTTATCTCTTGGGTGGAAGTGATGTGTATCCCCGTCTCAGCTGATGTTTCTTTGGCTACCGCAGTTATCTGGCCATTTCTAACACTGAGATGGAGGACGGTCAGCCGAGCCTGTGCCAACACTCGGTGAACAGTGCTAATCAGTCCTGCCACAGGTGGCTTTGACCCGACACGCACAAGCTGAAGAAGAGCTTCCGGGGGATGAGTGGCTTCGAGAAAGGTGCAGAAAGTCCAGCTGGAAGCGAGGGCTCGAAATAGGAACGCTGGCAGCGCGGCTGAGCGGGAGTACAAGTCCCGAGGTGGAAGCCCGCGCGAGGGGGTCGGCTTTGGTCCAGGGGACACTGTGGGGCTTAAAGAAGCTGTGGCCGAGGAAGATGAGCCTGACGGCTGGGTGGAGGGGACATTCCGGGGCAGCACACCAGAGGCACAAGACCCCTTGGCCTCTTAACAAAACCAGGCAATGCGGGCTTGAAAAGTGGGCTTGGCCAGATTGGAGCTACTTGGATGTGGGATTAAGGGGAGTAGAGTCAAAGATGATTCCGAAGTTGAGCCCAGGAGAAAGATTATGATTAAGGAAAGCAATGGAAGGCAAACAAGTCCAGGAAGGAAATCTGGGGCCTGTTGGTTTCAAAGCAGGGGTCTTTATTTTGTTTGCTTTTGTGTCCAGTACCCAGCACAGTGGTCAGCACACAGCGCTCGCTCCGGAGCGTTGGCGGATGGTGGGACCCGCGTGGAGCACCAGTGGAGATGTTCCAGAAAACCGCTGGTGCGCAGCGGGCAGCGCTCGGCTGTGTCTACCAGGGAGGCAGGTTCGCCGATCCGAAGCCCTGAGGGGAGCAGAGCGTGTGAGTGAGTGTGTGCGAACAGAGGAGAAGGGGAGAAGGCTGAACTGGAGCCATGACATCCCGAGGGGAAGCGGGACGAGAATCCCAAAGTGGGCGCTCGGGAAGGGCGTGGTGAGCGTCCGACGACGCCCGGGGAGGGGGAGCGGCGCACAGGCCCCAGCGGGATCCTCCCCAACGCCGGGGAGCGAGCGGGGCCCCGCGGGAGGGCGGTCAGGCGAGGAGGCTGGGCCCGGCGCCTCGGGCTTTCGGCCGGTTTTGCAGGGGTCACGACTGAGCCCCGAGGTGGCAGATCCAGTGCAGGCCGGCTGGAGCCGCCCGAGGAAGGCAGAAGAGTCGGCCGATACCAAGGAGCCCGAGGGAAGAGCTGTCTTCCCGGAGAAGCGGGAGAGAGCGGAGAGCCGCCCTTGTCGCTGGGTGCTCGCGTCCCCGGGGTCGCCGGCTCCTCGCGGCCGCTCACGGGGCGGGGGCGGAGCTTCCCTCGGGGCGCGCGGGGCGTGGCCGGGCTGCGTCCGGAAAGGTGCGCGGCGGGCCGGGCCGTGGGCGGGGCCGAGCGCCGGCCACGCCCAGAAACTACCTGCGCGGGGCAGGAAGGATGAGGGCGAGAGCCGCCGCCGCGGGCCGGGCGCGCTGGGGCTGCCCGGGAAGTCGGCCGGACCCGCGCCCCCGCGCCCCCCGCGCCCCGCGGGCCATGGCAGCCGGCTGCCCGCAGGGCCCAGGCCTGTGAGACCCACGCCGGACCCCGGACCCCGAGACCATGAAGAGCGATCGCGCCCGCAAGGCCGCAGGGGGCCCCAGGGACTTCGGCGCGGGGCTCAAGTACAGCTCGCGGCAGGAGGTGGGCGGGCCGGGCCGGGCCGGGAGGGGGCCCGGGGTCGCGCTCCACGCGCGCGGCCGAGCGGCGCGGGTCCCGGCGCGCTCCTCCCGCGGCCGCGGTGGCCGGGCCGGCGCAGGTGGAATTTCTCGCTCGGCGGGCGCCTGGCCGCCCCGGGCGTGGCGGGCCGGACCGGACTTCAGCACCAGCGCCGCCGCGCGCCCGGCACCTCGGAGGCGGGGAGCCCCAGGGCCCTGGGGGCGCCCGACCGCTCCTCCCGCCTTCCCACCGCCTCGGTTCCTTCCCCGGTCTGGAAGAAGGGCCCCGTCTCGGGCCGTCCCCTCCCCTCGGATTGTTTATGAACGCAGCTCTGGAAGGAACCGGAGCGCGGAGGCTCGGCGCGGGGTGGTTTGCGCAGCAGAAGGAAGTTTCCTGGGCTGGCGGAGATTTGTCTGTTCGTGGCCTCTGCAGGAGTTTGCTTTCTGCTTTCCGGTTCCTCGCAGGGGACAACCTGGAGCCCAGAGCCCAGGCTGACGCGGGGGGGAGCTGGGGCGCGCAGGGCTGGTTTTCTCGCGTGTCCCGAAGGGAAGGAGCGCCCTGGGAAGGTGGCTGTGCGGGCAGGTGTGCGGGCGCAGGTGTCTTGGGCCTGCTCAAGACACCGAAGCGGGAAGCTCCTCTTTGGCCGGAAGCACGGTGAGACAGCTCTTTAAAGATCTCAGGAACATTACGTCTTCAGGTGGAGTCGAGGAGGGGTGCTACTCACTTCGCTGAGGGACGTACCTAGGTGGCAGTTCTCGGGCCGGACTAGCGGCCAGGCCTATGTACCCTCTGTCCAGCGAGACCCCAGGCTTCCTGGAAGGCCTTGCGAGACAGTGTGTTTGCTGAGCGAGGTCTGCTACTCTGCAGGTGACCAAATGATGGGCCACTTTCCTATCCAGCCTCTCTCCCTCTCTTCCTTTGTTTTGTTTTGTTTTCTTTTCTTTTCCCCTCCTCTTCCTGTCTCCCCCTCCTTCTGCTCTCCTCCTCCTCCTCTTCTTTTTTTTTGGTATGGTACTGGGAATTAAACACAGGGCTTCACACTGAGCTACATCCTCCAGCCCTTTTTACATTTTTTAAATTTTGAGATAAGGTCCTGCTAAGTCTCTAAATTGCCCAGGCTGGATTTGAACTTAGGATCCTCCTGCCTTAGCTTCCCAGAGTGCTGGGATTACAGCACCACACGTCTGGGCACGCACTACCATGCCACACCCGGCATCTGGTGTTCCTGGTTCCCATGTCAGGGTCAGGCCAAATGTGGGAGCTGGGTCAGAACCGTGCCTTTGCTCTAAGCAGCATCCTGCTTTGGAGAGCTGGCCCAAGAGCAGATTGCGGGGCTGTGTGTGGTGGGTCCCTGCCACACACAGCAGCTGAGGCCGGGCACTGTTGTTACCTCCACTTTTCACCCCCAGTGGCCAGAGCTGCTGGCCTCGATGCCCTCCCGTCGATGCCTTCTCTAGCTCCCTGTAATTGGGGTGTTTGTGAATCCTTGCTAATTGCCTACTTGGGTTTCTAGACTTCTGCCTCTTTAGCAGAGCCTGCTGTTTGTTACTGTGCCCTTCCTGACTTCCCTTTCGGGGAGTCTCCTGCTGAACTGGAAAGTGAGCCTTCTGGATTCTGGGCTACCTCCTGCAGGGCACCAGCATCCTCCCCAGGGCTGCCAGGCTGGGGCTCCTCCCATTTCTCCTTGGCTCCCACAGGCTGACTCATCATCACCTGCAACCTTTCACTTCCTTATTTTCCTTACCCCTTGGTGTCACTCATCTCCTCTTTCTTGACCACATTGCAGGGTTGCTCCTTTCACTTCCAATTCTGCTGTCGTCTTTCACGCTATTCACTCTTGGTCTTTTCTCACTGCTGAGTTCTGTTGACCCTGCGCTGCTGGAGGGGGTGATCTCAGAGTCCCATACTCAGTAGGCGTTTCCCTTAGAACCTTATGGATGCTGAGACGCGTGCAAAAGTTGGATGTGGGGCCGGTGTGGGGAGGAGGTGGTCAAAGCTTGTGTTCATTTCTCCTGGCAGTCTTCATATAGTGTGGTGTCCCCCGCCCCCATCCCAAGCCTCAGCAGCTTCCCTGGGATCACCCAGCAGCGTGGTTTGTAACCTGGGTCTGCGGGCGCTGCCTTGGCTCGTTCTCTTACTGCCGTTTCTAAGGTTTGCTCTCGGTGTCCGCAGAGCCTGGCTCAGATCGTGCTCCAGAGCTGCTGTTGCTTTTGGATTGCTTGTTACTGAGCTGCTTCCCTTTCTTTCTTTCTTGCCTTTTTCTTTTTCTTTTTTGTTTGTTTGCTTGTTTTGAGACAGGATCTCACTATGTAGTTCAGGCTGGCCTTGAATTCAGTATGTAGTCCATCCTGACCTCAAACTTGAGGTGCTCCTCCTGCCTCAGCCTCCTGAGTGCTGGGATTACAGGCATGTGCTACCATACCCAGCTTCCTTTTTCCATTTTGGCATCCCCCTTTGGTGGTACTTGTGTATCTGGCTACATCTTTTTTCAAGCCCCACCTGCACTGCACCCATAAATGGCACCTCTGCTGCTTTGTGTCTCTGGGAGCCTTCGGGGATGGCGTCTGGGGGTCGCGTGAGCAGGTGTGTGGATGCTGACTCTTAGAGCCATGAAGATAACCGGGAAGCCAGGTTCACTGAGTGGATCGGTCCCTGTTGAATATTGGTGTGGCTATGAAGGTGTTTTGACGTGAGCATGTATAATCAGGCCGCAGTTTCCTTAGGCAAGACTCAGTGTGCACTAGCCATGAGGACCGAGGTTGGGAAATCAGATGCTGTGGGTGAGAATCTGGTGTCTGGGGGCGGTGCTCTACACCTTGCTATTCAAACTGTGCTTCTCTCACTGGTTTGTTTAGTCACTCGTTGCCATAGCAGACATTTACTAGGTACCCACCGACTGAGCACGGGCTGGGTACTGGGGAACAGTGAGGAAGAGCCCTGCAGTGTGGACCTGCAGCTGGGCGCCGCTGCTGTGTAGACATGGGTCTCAGGTCTCAGAAACGTTCGCTCATCTCAGCTTCTGTGGCTGTGAAGTGGGATGATGAATATGGGCAGATTTGCTGCAAGGATTCAAAGGGACATTTTATATGAAAGCCCTTTGCGAGTTGCAAATCATACAGTTTGAGTTTTTGAGTTGGAAAGGCTCTGAGAAGAACAAGAAGGTCATATTATATTGTGGGGTGCAAGACAGGAGGCCAAGAACCCCATTCGCCAGGGGGCCGTGACCTTGCACAGGTGCTGGCTTGCCCTGCGGGGCACAAGAAATGCTCCCGTGAGGGGTGTTGGGAGCCCCACCTGCAGTGGAGACCCTCTTCCTGTGCTCTTTCAGTTTTCATGTCTTTCCCTTTCCCCAGCTTCAAGGAGAAATATCCTGTTATGGAAAGAAAATGACGGGTCCCTGCTCATCCCTTTCTCCTTCTCATCCCCGCCCTCCCACCAGACAGAATCTCAGCTTTACAGACTTCTTTCTTCGTTCTTGTAAGCTTGTGCGCTGGGCTGAGGGAGCAGAGAGGCAGTGAGCCCTGGGACCCACAGGTTTGTGCAGGTGCAGACTCTTGGTGCTAGGAGCCGACGGGCAGCCCGCCTGCTCTGTGGCCTAGAGACCCTTCGCTCTGTGGAGGTCCTGGGAACATCTGGAAAGGCGCAGCTCCACTTAGGAGTCGGGAAGACAGGCTTAGGACAAGACCACCCTCACCCGGTAGCCCAAGCCACCCGCTGCCTGTGGGAGTCGTCAAGGGTGGGTCTGCTCAGAGCTGGCTGGGGGCTCAGGTGCCGGCATCACACGCTGCGGGACCCCCCAGTCTGGGCTCCCTCTCCCACCTGGCCACTGTGGCCAGTGGCCTCTGTCCCTCAGAACGCTGCGGCTCGGGAGTTCCTCTGGTGTCTGCTCCTCTCTGCACTGTGGTTCTGCCCAGATGGTTGCCTCATGTCTCTCCTAAGAGAGAGTCTGTTCTTGGAGAAGGGGAGGGAGAATGGGACAGGGTCCCCAAGGAGCCCAGATCCCAAGATGTTTTGCTTCCGATGTTGTGCATGTGACTACTGGAGCTTTTGGAATACTATTAAGCATTTCTGGCGTGCGTGAGCATGTACTGTGTTTCACCCCTCTTGGAGGTGAGGGTTCCAAGACCCTCATGGATTCCTAAATCTGAGATGCTCAAGTCCCTTATATAATGTGCTGTAGAACTGTTGCTTAATGATAGAGACACGTTCCGAGACCTTCGTCCCTAGGTGATTTCCTCAGGGTGCAAACTTCATAAAGTGGACTCACATATCCCCGTGGTGCAGCCTCCCCACGCTGGGCCCTGCGGTCGCACCCATGTGTGTGTGGCCTGTCCTTGACTGAAGGGCTGTGCGGCACACGACTGTTTGCATATTCAGCCAGCAAATCCTCCCATGCACTTTAAGTTGTCTTTAAACACTTACACTGTCTGACACAAGGCAGTGCTGTAGGAATCATTGCTCGTGGTATTGTTTAGGGGGTAATAACAAAAACGTCAGCACCTGTTCAGTACAGATGCAATTAAAAAGTTACATTTTCAGCTCTCTGTTGGTGGCATCCTCAGATGCAGAGCCCACAGATACGGCAGGCTGATTGCTATTGTTGTTACCCTTTTATAGACTAGAAAAATGCAGCACAGAGAGGCTGAGTCACTCTGCTCAAGATGACAGAGAAAACGGCTGGGAACTGCACTGGAACCCAAGATGGCTGGTTCTGCTGTGTTTTACCTGGACTGCTATGTGCAGAACAGGGCTGTGGGCCCAACGGGCTCAGGAGGGGAGGGTCACTGAAGGTAGAAGTTCATTTGATTTTAGTGAGAAACTGGGTTTCTCTTCTTGGGAAGTGTCTGAAATGCCTGGGATATATATCTCTTTTAAATTATTATTTTTTTGAGACGGTCTCACCGTGTAGCCCAGGCTGGCCTTGAACTTGTGGCGATGCTCCTGCCTCAGCCTCCCGAGTGCTGGGATTACAGGTGTGTGCCACCACGCCTGGCCCTAAGTTATAAAAGTTGTTTCCTAGTATGGAAATGAGAATAGAAATTTCTAGGCCAGTGATGGTGAACATTTTAGAGACTGCGTGCCCAAACTGCAACCCAAAACCCACCTGTTTATTGCAAAGTGCCAACACTGCAGTTAAACCTGAATACTGAGGTTTTAGTTTAGAAAAAAACAACTGTTACCCGATGGTTGGCTGTTGGGGCGACTTGGCTCGTGTGCCTGCTGTAGCACGTGTGCCATATGTTTGCCACCACTGCTCTAGGGTTCCTATCTTGGTTGGCAGGGGTGAGAAGGGTGTGGGCGTTGGCTTAGAGCCTGTGGCCACTAAGTGCCTCTCTCCCTTTGTCAAGAACTATTCTACAAGCAAATCTGTAGTAAACATGCTGTCTTGGGCGCTCATACTTTCCAAATTTGCCCTGCTGTGGGGGCTCAGTGGTATATGGGGCTGGCCCCCGAATCCTGGTGTGAGCTGTCTAACTGGCCACGATCTCGGATCCTTGGTTTCTCTGAGGCCCACTCCGATGATGCTGAGGCGGTGGCGGTGGTGAAAAGGTGAAGAATACGATGACAGGGCCGGTGAGATGGCTCAGCGGTGTAAGCGCCTGCCTTGCAAGCGCGAGGGCCCGAGTTCGACTCCCGGATCCCACATACGAAAAAGGGGCCGGTGATATCGCTCAGCGGCACGGGCGCCTGTTGGCGCGCGAGGTCCTGAGGTCGTTCCCCCGGTACCCACAAAAAAAAAAAAAAAAAAAAAAAAGAATACGATGACAGTCAGTTCTGCCCTTCACTAATTATGCACTTTGCAGTTCAGTATCTCACAAGCTATAATGGAGAAAAATGCCTCATTTACACGGGAGAATACTGAGGCTCAAAGAGTTTGGATAAGCAGCCCAAAAGCCTCTACAAGAGGTAGAGCGAGAATTCAAACCTTGATCTGCATGACTTCAAAGCCGCGCCCTTAGCCACATGCTGTTGTAAAGTCCTGTTCCGAAGAGAATGGCGATTGAAGCGTGTGCCCAGCAGAATCCCGGAACACATCATTAGACAGCGTTGTGAGCACATAAAAAGGTGGTCATCCGCAGGCGCCAGCCAGGTGCAGCAGCGTCACCACCCTCCACGCTCGTCCAGCTTCCTTTTGATGAGGTTATCCAGCTGCCGGACCAGGAGCACAGCTGGAGGTGTGCCTTGCACAAAATGCAGTTTTATTTATTATGCACAAGATAAAAAATCATGGTGAAAATTTTAAACTGAAAAAAATTCACTCCCCAAGCGAATGAGTCAGTTCCCGTGTGTCGGGCCTCGGTCCCCCTCTGACTGTCTGTGCACCTTGTGCCCGGTGTGCTGTGCTTTGTGTGCTGGGTGCAGTGGAGGCCCAGGGCCCCAGGGTGCTGAGCCTGATGGGCTCGCGTCTCACTGAGCAGCGGTGCCTGTGAGGGTCTCTCTGGGAGGGGGCTCGGGGCTGCCCTGGACGCCCTTCTGGGTTCTGTGCCATTTCCTCTTAGTAACAATGCAATAAGGACTTGGTCAATGACACCCAGCTAAGAGGGAAAGGCCGATACCTTGGATGATTTAATGATGAGTCAGAGAGAGCTGGATGGTCCAGGGGAGAGGCTGCCGTGAGCAGAACGTGCCCATCCGGGTGAGGAGGGGCTCACACTTCCCCAGCTGCCATCAGCTCTGAGTGCGGCTCCACCACAGTACAGCCAGATTTTTTTTTAATATAAAAAAGAATTTATTTAATTTAATTAATTAATTTATTTTTTGGAGACAGGGCCTTGCTATGTAGTTCAGTCTGGCCTTGAATTTATTATGTAGTCCAGGCTGGCCTTGAACTTGAGTTGATCTCCCCGCAGCCTCCCGAGTGCTGGGACTGTGGTGTGCGCCACCGTGCCTGGCTTAGATCAGGAATTTTAAGTTGACAGCAATCTCAGTGAAGGCCAGGCTTGTAATGTGGGCTGCTTAAAATCTAAAGTATGTTTTTTCCCTTAGATTTGGTTATACCTTTAATAATTATTATTAAAGGCTGATATCTGTATATCTATAGACATAATATTTTTTGAAAGAAAATTTGGCCAACTGATAAGTTATAAGAATTTTAAAAATGGAGGAAAATACTCATGCAGAGACACAATTTCTTACTGCTTGTGCATTTTTTTTTTCTTTTTTTCAGGTGGGGCATCAAACCTAGGGCCTTATGCATGATACCATTATTTTTGGTTACAGAAGTTAGGAATTTTTTTTTTTTTTAATCAAGTGATATAGTAATGTCAGATTAGAAAGTGAAATTCTTCTGAAATTCTCTCTGCTACATTTTAACCCCTAGGAATAGAGCTAAGTGTCCCCCAATGTATTAAAGGTGTAGTCCCCATCTTGGCTCTGTGGGGAGGGTGTGAGTCTAAGGGGTTGTCTGAGTGTGTCTGTGGAGGGTCAGTGGAGGCATGCCCTTGGAGGGACTGTGGCAGCTGGGCTCTTTCTCCTGTCCCGACCACTAGGTGAGTGGCTTTGCTCTGCCCCATGCCCCTGCCGTGATACACCTCCACAGGCCCCAAGCAATGGAGGAAATGCTGCAGCCTTCGAACTGTGTGCCAAAATAAACCTTTCTTCTTTATATGTGGATTATTTTAGGTATGTCATTCAGTAAGCTAAGACAAATCATTTGGCTGACTTTCTCCTGCATATCTTCTATGCATATAGTGACATCTGTGTGGACATTGACATATATGTGTACACATATTCTTCTCCAAATGGAAGCATAATGTAATTTCACTCTGCAATTTAGCCACAGTGGTAACTAATTAATGCATCAACCTTTTTTTTTTTAATTCTTATACTAGGGACCAAGCCCAGGGGTGCTCTACTCCTGAGCCACATTCTTGGGTCTTTTTTATTTAGAGATAGGGTCTTGCTAAGTTGATCAGGCTGACCTGGAACTTGGGATCCTCTTGCTTCTGCTTTCTGAGTAGCTGGGATTACAGGCAATGGTAGGCTGTACTTTTTGAATTTTTTTCAGTTTATCTTGCACAGCTTTTCCATGTTAATTACCTAATTTTGAAAAACCATGCTTTCAACACTGTATAAGCTTTCACCAAGTGGCTGTATCATTCATTCTTATTCTTATTTTTGCTTGATTGCTTGTGTGTGCTCCTTGATATATTATTGAATGATTGATGGAAATGCAGGTATCAGGACAAGGGAGGTGACTCTTTAGTTAGACCTCGTGGGTTATGCTGTTGAATTTATTTATTAATTTTTTTGGTACCAGGCATCAAACTCAGGACCTTGTGCTTGCCGGGCAGGCGCTGTGCCGCTGAGCTATATCCCCGGCCGTATGCTGTTGAATTTAGAGCATATTCCCGGGGATATGACGGATGGTGAGGCTAAGCCAGATGGCCAGGGGTTGGGAAAACATTTTGTTGAACGACTGGAGGAACGGAGCGTGCTTAGCTAGAGAAAGAGCGGAACAAGAGAGCGCATGAGTGCCCAGGTGGTGTCTTTCAGGGGCTGCCTTGAGCAGGAGAGATTAGCCTGGATCAGTTGCAATGCTAATCAGTGCGGAAGTCAAGCCTGATCACACCTCAGGGAAGGGAGAGCTTGGTAATCTGGCTGCTCAGTGAAAATGCTATTTCCCCTAAAATGATGGCCCAGCATGATAGGAGGTGAGCTCCCTCTTAATGTGGGGCCAGCTCTTAAGAATTAGGGTCCAAGGGGCCGGTGAGATGGCTCAGCGGCGTAAGCGCCTGCCTTGCAAGCGCGAGGGCCCAAGTTCGACTCCCGGATCCCACATACGAAAAAGGGGCCGGTAATGTCGCTCAGCGGCACAGGTGCCTGTTGGCGTGCGAGGTCCTGAGGTCGACCCCCCCGGTACCCACAAAAAAAAAAAAAAAAACAAAGAATTAGGGTCCAAAGATAGACTCCTGTAGTCCTCACCTCATGCCTGTCTTATACTTCCTGCACTTCCTGGAGAATCCGGTTTGTAATTGTGGACCCACAAGCCTGCAGGGCCCTCCCCTAGGGGCAGGGCTTCCTTGTTAGTTTATTCAGTCTTTTTACTCCAAAGGCTTTTTAGATGTGTAGCTCAGTTAATGTGCTTGGGGGGGGGTCATAAAACAGGTGTTTCAGAATCTAGTCCATTCTCGGAGGCTGCAGGTGGGCTTGGGGCTTTTCCGCTAACTTTTGTGTCCCTGGATCCCTCAAAGTAGAAGCAAACTGAGGTGCCTGTATGTAACCGAATATTCTTCAACTCTAAGAAGGAACATTGTCTGGCTGTTGACAGATGCAATGACCTGAATGATTCTCCAGGGGACTTTGTGCGATGAAAAGAACAACAACCCCCAAATTCTATAGACTGCATTTATGTAACATTTAAGAAATGACCCCATATTGGAACTGGAGGCTGATGGATTGGTGGTTGTAGGGCTTGAGGGGCATGGGGGACTGGAGGGAGCTGGCAAGGTTACAGAAAGTTACAGGAGGAGCCTTGTGTCAGAGCTGTTTACGGTGATCATGGGGCTGGGAACCTGTGCGAGTGACAAAGTTGCGTGGAACTTGACACATGTACAGGTACAAGTAAGTGAGGAAATCCAAATGAGGGCTGTGGATTCTGGCAGTGGTGCGATAATACCGTTTGATGGAGGTTTACCCCCGGCGGAGCCCTAGCAAAGGGTATAGAGGATCACCCAGAATTATTTCAACTGCAGGTTTCTCAAGAGTTTCAATAATGAAATAAAACACTAGCTTGTGAAATCAGAATTGGGCTCAGAGAGAAGTCAAGGAGATGGGTGAAAAGACGTTACATGGTGCTGGCCACATCTCTGTCTTTCAGGGGTCGGTGCCTTCTGGGCCACACTGCTGCAGGGAGGGACTCTGGGCACCATGCAGGTGGGGTGGACGGACCAGGAAATGGGTCTTTGGCAAACTTGACAGGGCCAGTGAGAGCTTGGTGGGTTCAGAAAGCTGGAGATGGAAGCAAAAGAGGGCAAAGCAGGAGGAGGCCAGGTGGTGGGGCACCCAGAGCTTGGGGGCTGCCAGCAGAACCCCAGGGTGTAGAAAGAGCTTTCCCTCTGCCTCCAGGGTGACACAGGCCTGGAAACTGCCCCTTGCCTTGGAGGGCAATTCCAGCCTGCCCTGGAATGCCAGCTAGTATGCAGCAGGCTCTGGGTTCAGTCCCCAGCACCATAAAACCCCAACAGCATCCAAAGAAAGAAAGATGAAAAAATCAATCAAGTGCTAACTCCTTAAGGCAGGAGAAGAGCTGTTCTTGGTGCCCTGGGCTGGGCAGGTGCGTGGACCGGCCTTACGCAGCCCTAACCCATACACTTGGGGCCCTGGAAGATTTGCCAGGTTGTATGCTACTGCTTGGTCTTTGTTGTTGTTGTTTTGTGTTGAGACAAGGTCTCGCTGTGTAGTGCAGGCTGGCCTTGAACTCTCAGTGGTCCTACTTCAGACCCCCAAGTGCTTGGATCACAGGCTAGCACCGCCATGCCCAGCTTTATTTTTTATTTTGAGACAGGGTCTTCCTCAAAGTTGCCTAGGCTGGGCTTGAATTTACCATCCTCCTGCTGCAGCCGCTCAGAGGGCTGGGGTGACAGGCTTGTGCTGCCACGCCTGGCGCTGGCCTGGTCTTGGAGGCCCACACAGGACTCCTGCTCTGAAGGATTTTTATTTTGTTTTAACTTTTGCACTCCAGCTGTTCCTGCTAGGCCAGAGGAAGGGATGGGGCTGCCTGGCTTCAGGCAGAGGGATGGATGGTGGGAGGAGAAACTGGAATCAAAGGGAGACGGCAGGTAGGGCCCTGTGATTAGCAGGGAGCAGCTCGTTATGTTCTCCCACTGCCTTTCTGGGGGGACCATAAAGGGTCATTAACCCACTTTTGAGAGCCAGAGACGGAGGCACAGTGAGAAGCTTTGCCCCCCAGGGGTGGGTCCTAGGGATGAGACCTGCAGGAACCACGCTGCCATTTCTGTGTTGCCAGTTTGCAGGACCAGGTCCGTGGGGACTTTCTGGCATGCTCTGAGCAGGAGTAGAGACCTGTCGGTGGAACGCCTGGCCCAGGGTCGGCTCTCCGTTCTCCCGATGGACTGGGGCGGCACAGCTACAGAAAATCCTGGGTTTCCTTGGGGCTTTGGAGAGCCCACTGCCAGCTGGCCAGGCCTCCTGTCCCTGGAGGAGGAGGAGCTGGGAGCGTGTGATTCTGAGGAAACTGGTAACAGCCTCAGGGACTTTTGGGGTGATGCGCTGACCTGCTGAGGGATGGTCCCCAGGGCAAGGAAGTAAGGCGGAGCCACACAGGCACCTTGAATCACAGGTAGTGGATTAAAATAGACCAGCCGGGCCTGGTGCGCACCTGGTAGCCTCCTCTCACCGCTGTGGGAAGTGGGCAAGCCTCCTAGAAACTGGACCCGTAAGTACAATTTCTCAAACTCTCAGTTCCTGAGAATGACCTGGGGCACTTGTTAAAAACTCCCAGATCCAGGTTCTGTCCCTGAGCGGAGTCTCCAGGGAGAGGGGCTTGGGAATCTGGGTGCTGAATAAGCACTTGTGTTTATTTTTTATCATCATTTTTTCAAGACTAGACAAGTCTGGGAAATGCTGGGTGGTTGGATCAGTGGGAACTGTAGTGGCCTCTTGTGGTCCTCTCAAGAGATCAGTTGCCCAGCGTTGGTGAGTGGGTGGGAGGAGTCCCACGTGGGCCTTCTTTTCCCTTCTCATCTGTCCCTCTGTCATCCCTTGGTCAACAGTCCAACATGCTCTGCATTAGGCCATGTGTTGTTGGGCTCTGATATAAGTGGTGGCAGGTGGGTGAGTCCCTGGCATCAGCCTCAGGAGCCTGCACGTGGGCCGGGTGCCCCCTGTGCCACTCGGGTTTACCTGTGGCTGCCGACTTACCTGGAGAAAGCCCTTTACGTGGGGACCAGGCACTTCCATGCCGGCAGGCCCCGGGGTATTGTGAGCAGCCGTCCAGTCCACTGCAGGAAACCAGTAGCGCAATGGTTACACGAGTGTTTTGTTTTCCCAGTGAATATAAAAGTTATGCTTACCCTCCTGTAGTCTAGTGAGTGTGCAAGAGCATTATATTTAAGAAAAAAATGTACACATGTTAATTAAAAATACTCCGTGGCTCAAGACTGCTAATGATCACCTGAGCTGTTGGAAATGTGGCACCTGTAGATTTGCTCCATGCGGGGTCCAGGGTTTGTAAATAACTGCGACCGTAAGTTTGTACATAACCTGTTATCTGCGCAGTGCACTGAAGCCAGGTGTAATGAAACGGGGTGTGTCGTTAGTCAGCAGTGATGGAGAGGGCTTTCTCTGACTTCACCTCTGGTATCTGGACCCACCCCCGTCTCCGGTGCTCAGCGCTGCCCAGATGACAAATACAGCGCGTGGCTTTGGAAGTCGTTCTTTGGTCTGTCGTCGGAGGTGGCCTTCAGCCGGGTGGCATTTCTGGAGACCTGGCGAGGAGTGGTGGTGAGACTGTGCCGGCTTGGTGAGGAGAGGTCTGTGCTGTACCGCGGGTGCCTGCTGGCCTCGGAAGCGCATCCCTGTGCTCAGTCCGCACTTTCCGCTCTTGCTTGGACAATCACAGGGTTACTGTGTGCCTCTCAGGCCCCGGTTGTGGTGATGACATCATGGGATTGAGATCTGTCCCACCTGGTGGGCGGATACACCGAGTCATTGACCATGTGAGCGAAGAGCGTGTGCCATGCATAAGTGACAGTTGGTAGTGACATAGTTCCAGGTACCCTTGTCCTAGTCTCATCTCTGAGCCAGCTGGTGCATGTGTGTTCCCAGCTAGTGATGTCACCTCTGCCCCTTGATCTTGATCTCCAGCGTCAGAAGCAGGTGCCCACTTGTCACGATCCCAGAGAGTCTGAGTGACCTCTTCAGGTGTCCTGGACTGTCCCCTGCCTCCCCAAAAGACCACACCCACCTTTGTGAAACGAACAATCTACAAAACAGCCTGGCGTGGAGATTTATTTTGTTCCCCAACTGCTTTGGTTGGAATCTTGTGCGGATTCTGGGTACATGGTGCTATTTGGTGTTTATAAATGTGGAGTCACTTCCGGTTGCTTCTCTGTCATGAGGCAGTGGCAAATTCTTGCTTTGGATTTGCAGGTCCCAGACCCATGAAGGCCAAGGAGCTTGAGGGGAGTTTGCACCTTGTCACAGGTCTGTCAGAGTGTGCGGGGAGCCAGGAGGGGTTCCTCTTAGGGGAGCATCCTTTGGTTGATCTGAACAGAGCTTCATTTAGCATTTACTTTTCAGCACTGGTTCACGTCTTAGAGTAGGGTGTCCACAAGGCTTTTTATATATCAGCAAATAAAATACACTTTTTTCAACTTCCTGTGAATCAGTTTTTGTTTTGTTTTAGATGAGCAGTGGCCTTGAAAAGCATACGTGTCACTTGCACTAGTGTCCTCAGATCAACAGAAACTATGATAGTTCTTCGTTCTCCCTGCTTGGGATCCCCCACCCCCATGTCGGGTGGGCGTGGCAGTGACCCTGGAATTCCTCCAGGGTCTTTCCTCAGTGCACACTTCGAACCCCTTATTCCTATCCATCCTCCTGGAAGTCCCGCTCTTTTGTCTCAGGGTCCTAGAGCCCTGTTGTGTTTTCTGGGGACCTTGGCCAGGACCCAAGTAGGGATGGCAGTTAGGAAGAGGCCACCACCATAATTATGTGGCCTCTATTTGTGTTTGTGGTAAGCAGGCACCTGGCTTCCTAGCATTGTTTTACATGTGCACCTGCAGATTTGTTTACTTTTGAGAGAGAGAGAGAGAGAGAGAGAGAGAGAGAGAGAGAGGCAAAAGCAAGCACAGGTGTACTTTCTCTTCTGTTGGTTTGTGGCTGTGTGGCGCGATTAGGTGTGCAATTAAACCCAGGGAGATGAGTTCGCATCCCTGAGACCTCTCCTGCTCCCTCCCCATCTGCCCTCCACAGTGGCCTCTGGGGCCCAGCTCGTGGGCCGAAACTGCCTGGCAGTTAGAAGATCCTGGCCCTTGTCCCAGCTTTGCTGTTTTACTGACTTCACTATCTTTATTACCTTGGTAGGCTCACTCCCTCTGGCTCAACCTCAGTTTTCTTATCAATAAAATGAGGTTACGCAAGATGATCTGTATTAGGCCGGGAAATGGAGATAGGGTCATAAAAGGAAGTGGGCCAGTTACTGATTAAACAGTTGTTTCTGGGCTGAGGAAGCCTCGGAACTCACACTTGCTCCTGCGTTCTGGAAGGTGACCGCGCCGGGAGGTGAGGTCCTGGGTCTGCCACTGAGTATGGCGTTGCAGAAGCATCATTTCCTCTGTCTTCTTGGTAAATGGGGGTGATAGTGGCTGTCTTGAATAATCTGCAGTATTACTATGAGATGGAAGAAAATAGTTGGAAAATTACTCTGTAAATTGAAAATACATCTAAATATAATAACTTACTATTCTGTTACTTTTCTTTTTTTGGTGATACCAGGGATGGAACCCAGGGCCTCCGCACGGCACTATATTCCCAATCCTTGCTTTATTTTTTGAGACAGGGTCTCACTAAATCACTAAGTTGCCCAGGCTGAGCTTGAACTTGCAGTCCTCTGCCTCAGCCCTCCGAATGTTTTCTCGTTCTTAAATGTAATTAGACAACCGAGGACCATCTGACACCTAAAGGAAACCTACAGCCTGAAAGACAAAGACAAAGTCCAAAAAAAATCTAAATACAAAAAGAACAATCACACATGCATGCCTGTAATCCCAGCACTTGGGAGGCTGAGGCAGGAGGATCACTGCAAATTCAAGGTCAGCATGGGCTACATAGTGAGTTCAGGTCCAGCCTGAACTACATAGTGGGAGCCAGTCTCAAGAAAACAAAAACAAAAACAAAACGAAACAAAAAACCCCACACATAAAGCAGGAGTGGTGTCAATGCCTGTCGTTCTAGTAAACAGGAGGCTGAAGTGGGAGGATCACTTGAGCCCACAAATTTGAGGCCAGCCTGGGCAACCTAGCCAGACTCTGCCTCAAAAACAAATAAATAAACAACAAAAAGAAAACAAGGAAATAATTAGTTTTATCCTAAAAAAAAAGAGTAAGAAGGCAGTGTATTCAGAAAAAGAAAAGGCCACTCAAATAGGTAACCATGGGCTACGAGGAATGAAATGTCACTCTCGAAAATCAAATATATGACTTGAAATTTAAAAAATCACTGCTTTTGTAATTAGCCCAGAACCACATCATGTGACCCCTCAGGCTTTGTTGAGTCGGCTGGGTTGTTTCTACAGAAAGCCTGCTTGAGGACTTGATCAAGATTGTGTTGAATCGTAGATGAATTCGAGAGTGAACATTGTAACAATGTTGAATGTTCTAACCTATGAACATGGTTATGCGGCTCTTATGGGGGGGCTTTTAAAGTTCCTCTCAGCAGTGTTTTGTATTTTATCAGTGTATGGGTCATGTACAAGTTTTGTCAGATTTGCCCCTAAGGGTTTCATTTTAGGGGTATTGTAACTGATAGCAGTACTCTTTTTTTTTTTTTTTTAATTTGGTGCAGGGAATTGAACTCAGGACCTCGCACTTGCCAGGCAGGTGCTGTGCCACTGAGCTGTATCCCCCGCATGATAGCAGTACTTTGTAACTGGTATGTTCAAGTTTTAATTTTTTTTTTTTTTTTTTTTTTTTGTGGTGCTGGGGATCAAACCCAGGGCCTTGTGCATGCAAGGCAAGAGTTCTACCACTGAGCCACATCCCCAGCCCAAGTTTTAATTTCTAATCATTCATTTCCAAAATATAGAAGTACAACTGATTTTTGTATATTGACCTTGTATTGTGCAATTTTATCAAACTCCCTATTTCAATAGCTTTTTAAAACTTACCTAGCTACAATAATGAAGATGATATGGTATTAACATAAAGCTAGATAAATAGATTGATGGAGCAGAATAGAGTCTGGAACTAGACTAACAAATATATGAACAATGGATATTAAACAAAAGTATGAAGTTTAGTGAAAAGGATACTCTTCAACAAATGCTGGTGGAACAATTGAATGTCTGTATGTAAAGGAAAAAAAAAACAACTTCTGTCCATGCTTTGCACCATTAAAAAAAAAAAAAAAAAAAAAGACGAAAGAAAGAAAATGACTCAAAATGGTGTGTAGGCCCGAATGTAAAACCTAAAACTATAAAACTGCTAGAAGAAAACAGAGAAAATCTTTAGTTTAGGTAAGAATTTCTTAAAGCATCCAAACCACAACCCATAAAAAAAATTGGACTTGGGCCGGTGAGATGGCTCAGCGGCGTAAGCGCCTGCCCGGCAAGCGCGAGGCCCCGAGTTCAACTACTGGAGCCCACATACGAAAAAGTGGCCGGTGATATCGCTCAGCGGCACGGGTGCCTGCTGGCGCGCGAGGTCCTGAGGTCGACCCCACCCCGGTACCCACAAAAAAAAAAAAAAAAAAAAAAAAAAAATTGGACTTTATCGAAGTAAAAACTTCTACTTTTCAAAGGTGTTGTTAAGGAAATGAAATACAAGCCATAGACTGGGAGAAAATCCATGCAAAGTATACAATGAACTTGTCCTCTCAAAACTCACGACTAGGAAAATAAGCAAGCCAATGGAAAATAGGCAAAAAATTTGAAAGACACTTCGTCAAAGAAATTAAACAGATGGCAGTCGTGTACATGAAAACAGATCAACATCATTAGTCATTAAAGAAAATCTTCTTGAAACGACAATGAGAAACGCTTGTGTATCTACTAGAATGGCTAAAATGAAAAAGACTGACCATACCAAGTACTTGATGGGATACGGAACAACTGAAATTCTCGTACAAGGTTGATGGGAATGTAAACGATGCAACCACTTTCTAAAACAGTTCAGTTTTCCACTGCCAGGTATTTACCCAAGAGAAAGGAACACATACGCCGTACAAAGACATGGAAGCTTTATTTGTACGAGCCCTAAATGACCCACATGTCCGTAACAGGTGGCCAGGTAATCACATTTGTGTATTTATACAATAGACAACAGTGCACCCGGCGGTAGATACACTGTTGTATAGCCAGCAGTAGATGGGGATGCACTCTCCATGCGTGTAGTGTAATAAGCTGCACAAATCTCAAAATAATTGTGCAGAGTAAAAGAAGCCCCCCCCAGCCCCAAAGCACTACATATTGTATAATTCCATTTGCATAAAGTTCTAGAGAAAACAAACTATTCTTTGGTTACAAGAAGTAGGTAAGTGGCAGCATGGGGAACTGGGGGAGTGGGAGGGAAGGGCCAGGGGAAGTGGTTTTTTTGTTTGTTTGTTTGTTTTGAGACAAGTTCTCCCTGTATAGTCCAGGCTGGCCTTGAACTCATTAGGTAGCCCAGGCTAGCCTCAAACTCATGGCACTCCTCCTGCCTCAGCCTCCCTGGTGCTGGGATTACAGTCATGTGCCACGACGCCCGGCCAGAGGAAGCTTTTGAGGGTGATGGATATGTTGTTTATTTTGGCTGCAATGATGGTTTCATGGGTGTATATATATGTATATATATATATATACATATATATACACATATGTACCAAATATTATGCACTTTATTTTTTTTGGTACCAGGAATCAAACTCAGGACCTTGTGCTTGCCAGGCAGGCGCTTGTGCTGCTGAGCTATATCCCTGGCTATGCACTTTAAATATGTACAGTTTACTATATGTCATTTATATATAAGCAAGCCCATTTTAACAACTCAAAAAGTTTGCAAGAGCAAGTTTACAAACATTCTGAGAAAAGAACTAAATGATGAGGAAATGTAAAATTACGGGAGACAGCCAGGCGTGGTGGCACACGCCTGTAATATCAGCACTTGGGAGGCTGAGACAGGAGGATCAATTTGAGTTCGAGGCCAGCCTGGGCTACATAGTGCATTCAAGGCCAGCCTGAACTATATAGCAAGACCCTGTCTAAAAAGAAAAAAAATAATGGGAGAGAAGAGTGAGAATTGTGGAGGACCCACTCTTTATCCCTGTTGTTCTGAAATCTCATCGTGATATATTTAGTTATTTATGCTTTTTCATTTTTCTTTCTCATCATTCAGTGAGTCCTTTGAACATGAAGACTTACGTGTTTCTTTAGACATTGGAAGTATCCTCTTGCTGTTGCTTTGGTGATGTCCTTTTCTTTGCCAGGCTCCGGAATCGGACTTAGGTTTTATTTAGGATTTATTTTTGTGGTCCTGGAGATCCACCCTGGCTTTGGGAAGCTCTGCGAGTGCTTCACTGCTGAGCCCATGGGCCTGAGTGTTACTGAGGATGAGGGAAGGAGATACACTGCTAGAAATCCCCAAGTCTCCCCTCCCCCAAACCACAGACAGCCACCCCTGGAGCACCCAGTGGTGGCTCTGCAGCAGCTGAATGGAGAACGTCTGGGCTCCAGGACTCAGGTCAGGCAGGCTGGAGGAAGGAGTGGAAAGAGGGGAAAAAGCTTATTTTCCTTCATGTCCTGAAGGCTAGTCTCCTCCCAGTCAGGAGATTAGAACTGTACTCTCTCTGGAGTGACTGAACCATCCCATAGAAAGATCCATGGAGCCTAACTGTCGGGAATATCCAGTTAAAAAATCTGGCCAGCCACTTTCTCGTGTCCTGCCCACGCACACAGAGCTCCCCAGCAGCCTTCGGGACCCCATTCCTAAATATGAATGAACAACTAAGGAAGAGAAAGGCACCTAACAGAAATATAAAGATGAAAAGATTTTGCATCCGTGAAACAAATGCAAGATGCCATAAAAGAGGAAAATGAAGAGAACAAAAAAATTCTTGGATATTAAAAATTTGATACCAAAAATGAAAACCACTAGTAAAAAGATTAAAGATAATGAGATGACTAATACAAAGAAAGGATGAAGGGTCAGTGTAATAAAAATTGGGAAAGGTAGACCAAGAAAATGAAGGGGAGGACATTATCTAAGAAATGAGATAAGTTTTCCAGATTGCAAGATAAATTTCCAAATTCAAAGGACACATGAAGAGTTCAGCAAATGACATTTAAAGATCTAATTCAAAGCTCATCCTCAAGCCTTTCAGAGAAGGGTAACAAAGTTATTAAGTAAGAACTAATGGATTTATAATATCTCTCAAAAGCAAAATTAGAAGCCAACCATGAAGGCTTCCAAATTCTAAGTGAAAATTGTTTTAAACCTATAGTTCTGTACCCAGCCAAACTATCAAAAATGCGCATGTAGAATTAAGATACTTTCAGAAGTATGCAAAGTGTCAGAAAAATTTCCTTCTTAGGAAGCTACTAAAATATGTTTTTACAAAAATGTGAACCAAGAGAGATGAAGATATGGAATTGTAGGAAACAGGGACTTCAACAGAAGATGGAGGTGAGGGGACCCCCCTGGTGGTGGTATGGAAATCCCAGAGAACCATCATGAGAAAGGACAGGGCTCCAAAAAGAAGGTCCCCGGGGAGAAAATGAAGTAAGTTATTTGGTAGACTTTATGTGTAGAAGATTAAGGAGAGTATTACAGAGCCCTTAGATTATATGTAAAGACTTGGGTATATGTTAAAAAGGAATCCAACTAAATGAAAATTTGCAGCAAGAAAAATAAATCGTACAGGAAAGGAAGCATAATAGTGAACAATATTTTTATAACCTAATAATGAAAAACACAGTATAGATTTAATTTTTTAAACTTTAATCCTACCACTTTTGGGAGGATGGGGGAGAAAGGATTTTAAAACTCATCCTATCAAGATAATGTTGGTGGGGGCGCCTGCTACCGCGCGAGGTCCTGAGTTCGACCCCTGGTACCCACCAAAGAAAAAGAAAAAGATAATGTTGGTATTTTAAATAGATAAATCAAGACATAGGGCATTGGCACTGATTTTTTTTTTTTTTTTTTTGGACCATGAATCGAACTCACGACCTTGCGCTTGCCAGGCAGGTGCTATGCCACTGAGCTATATTCCTGGCCCTGGCACTGATTTTGATTTTCTTTTTCTCAGTATGGGCCTTGAGCATGCTGGACTCTAACACTGAGGTACCCTCCCCACACCAAGTTTTAGGTGCTTTTTTTTTTCTTTTTGGTGGTACTAGGGATTGGGCCCAAGGCCTTTGCATTGAGCTACATCCCCAGCCCATTGAAAACATTTTTAAAATTTTAAGTTATTATTATTATTTTTGCAGTATTGGGAATTGAACTCAGGGCCTTCACACTGAGCCTATCCTCATCCCTTTTTATTTTGTGACAGGGTCTCAGTCGCTTAACTACCTAGGCTGGAGTCCAAGTTGTGGTCCTCCTCTCCTGCCTCGGGCTTCCCAGGGTGCCGGGATTACGGGTGTGCACCACCATGCTGGCTCGGCACATCACTTAGAAATACAGAAACAAATGCAGGAATGCATTTTAAGTGGCCGCCTGTGGCTGCTTCCGCGTGTGATACTAGGTGAAGGCACAGATGTAACCAGTCAGGAAGGTAAAAGTCAGAAGTACCTCAGTATGCTAGGAGGGGGAGACTCTCCTCGCAGGGGCGTGGCCGACAGTGCCAGGGTGTGGCAGGTCGGGAAATGGCAGCCAGACACATGGGTGGTTGTGAAGTGACCATGAGGCTCGCCCCAGGAGACAGAGTGGCGGCGCCCCTGCGATTTGGGGTGGGGCTGCTGCTTACTTAAGCAGAGAGCACCACGCAGAAGAGCGCATCCCCAGGGTCGAGGGTCGGTGCTGGGGGAGCTATGGGAAGGAAGTTGGCCCATCTGCCCGGCCGGGGACGCCGCGCCTGCTCTTCCATGTTGTGCCCCCGCCCCGCAGGAGGAACCAGAGAAGCTGCCCTCCTGTTGTCAGATGTTTGTTTGTTTGCTTTCACACTTGGGTCTGGGCATGGGTTAGGGTTTCAGTGGAGACCTGGCCTTCTGGACAGGGCCAGCTTGGGGAAGAGCAGAGTGGTTTGTCCCACGGTGGCCCTGCGGAGCTGCCCGGGCAGGGTAGACACCGGCAGGGGCAAGGCGGCGGGCACAGTGTGCAGCGACCGTGCTGCCCACAGCCCCTGGCTCAGGTGGCTATGGGGACGGAATCTGACAGGGCTGCATCTGGTGCGGGTGGAGCTGGCCTTAGCTGACCTCACAGAGGCCCCACATGCCAGTCTCGCTACTTCCGGGTTTCCACCAGTGTCAGACAAGACCCTGAGGGACTGAGTTTGTAGGTTTTTATTTCGTTTCTATTTATTTGTTTGGTTTGTTGGTTGGTTTTTTTGGAGACAGGTTCTCCCTGTGTAGCTCAGGCTGTCCTTGAACTCACAATGTAGCCCAGGCTAGCCTCGAACTCGAGGCAGTCCTCCTGCCTCAGCCTCCCAAGTGCTGGACTTACAGGTCTTTTTTTCAATGTAAAAAAATGGTTCTTAAGCGATCTGTGCCTGCCTGGACGCTGGATGTATGGCCTGGAAGGCCGCCCTCACCTTCCTTGTGGGGGCTCACATCTCCGGGCAGGCGCTGTATGGAGTGTGGGCCCAGGGGTGCAGCCTTCCACCTCCGTCCAGCCCGGCTTTCCCAAAGCAAAAGGCCAGTGTTCTCCTGAGTGGAGCGGAGGCCCTGGGGCGAGTTCCCAAGTCCCTGCGCCTCTCTCTGTGCAGAACATGAAAGGCTTCGAGGAAGGCGTGGAGTTCCTGCCTGTGAACAACGCCAAGCAGGTGGAGAAGCACGGGCCCCGGCGCTGGGTGGTGCTGGCAGCCCTGCTGCTTGGCCTCCTCTTGCTCTCGCTCACGGTGGGCCTGCTGGTGTGGCACTTCCAGTGTGAGTACAGCAGACGACCTGGGACACCTGGAGTGGACAGGTTGGCATGGGAGGAGGGGCCCTGTCTCCTGGGAGTTGCCCCCGCAACTGCTCTCCTGGCTGGGCGTAGCCCGGAACACGCAGGTGCAGAAGGTCTTTAATGGCTACCTGAGGATCACAAACGAGAACTTTCTGGATGCCTATGAGAACTCGAGCTCCACCGAGTTTATAAACCTGGCCAAGAAGGTGAAGGAAGTGGTGAGTTCACTCCCTGGGCCCCGGCACCCCCAGTCCCATCAAGGCCAGGGGGTGAGGCAGGAGGGGGCCACAGTCCCGGGAAGGGAGGAAGCAGTCCAGGCTTGGGGAAGGGGCCATCACTGCGCTTGCCCTGTCACCAGTCTTGTCCCCTGCCCTCAGCTGAAGTTGTTATACCTCGAGGTCCCAGTCCTGGGCCCCTACTACAGGAAGTCGGCTGTGACTGCCTTCAGGTAGGTGCTGGGGGACTTCCAGGTGGGATGGACCCTGGCTTGTTGGGAATGGGACCCGTGTGGTGTCGTGTATGGGACCAAATGCCTCGGGACCCAGGGGGAGATGAGGCTGAAGGGCGTGTCCTGTTCTGTCCGTCGTGCAGGCAACTTGGCATGCCTGGTTCTTCCATGTCTGAGGCAAAGTGGTTAGGACGAGGTGCACTAATGCCGGTGGAATGCTCTGCATGGTGCCTGCCCCATGCATTGCATTCAGGAAATGTAGTGATTATTTTTCCAAATCTGGGTTTGAGGAGTTGGGTGCCTAGGAGGGCTTCATGCAAATATGTTCTTTAAAAAATAAATTTAGTGGCACTGGGGATTGAACCCATGGCCTAGCACATGCTAGACAAGTGCTCTACCACTGAGCTACATCCCCAGTCCTTTACTTCTTTTCTGAGATGTCTCACTGTAGTGCCCAGGCTGGCCTCCAACTCATGGCGATCCTCATGCTTTAGTCTCCCAAGTGCTGGGATTACAGGCATGCCCCACCACACCCAGCTTTTTGTGGAAGGGGGATGGGTGTTGCCATTTGTCCAGCCTGACCTTGAACTCCTGGACACAAGTGATCCTCCTGCCTCAGCCTCCTAAATCACTAAGACTACAGGCACGTGCCACCATGCCTGGTCTCTAAAGTATTTTTCTTTCGCTTGTTCAGCTGGATCCTCGGGAATGCTGGGTGGTGGGTAGCAGTCTCATCTCCCTAATCAGAAAACAGTCCCAGGAAGGGTGGTACTGGGCATCCACGTTAGCGGTCAGACTCCCGCCAGGTTCTTGTCCCTTGATTGCTCATCTTGAGCCGGCCCCGGAATGTGTGTGGTTGGGGGTAAGATGTGGAGAGCAGGAGGTGAGGGTAAGAGCTCTTGCTTGGGGGATCGCAGGGACCCTGGGGCACGGGTGGCCTGGGACAATGTGGGTCCTGAGACCCACACACCTGGCCTCAGGCTTGCCCTTGACTCCCCAGTGAGGGCAGCGTCATCGCCTACTACTGGTCAGAATTCAGCATCCCCAGCTACCTGGAGGTGGAGGCAGAGCGGGCCATGGCAGAGAAGCGAGTGATCACGCTGCCACCCCGAGGCCGGGCCCTCAGCTCCTTTGTGGTGACCTCGGTGGTGGCCTTCCGTGAGTTGGGCGGGCAGGGGTGGGCACATGAAAACCAGCCTGCAGGGAGGGGAGCTGGGGCGCCAGCGCTGCTGGCCGGTGTGCTGGAGAAGATGCTGCTGGCTGGCCAGTCGCCGCCTCAGGTTGCTAAGGAAGCGGGAATACCAGCGTAGATCATAACAGGGAATGTTCTCCTTCTCGTTCTTTAGCCACTGACCCCAGAACATTGCAGAGGACCCAGGACAGTAAGTATCCTGCCCCCCATGCCCAGGTGGAGGAAAGGAGGGATACAGCCAGGTGTCCCTTCAGCCAGGGGGTCCCCAAAAGTCTGATGGTGGTAATGGCAGCACATCCCTTCTTTACTTCCGGTCCCCTCTGAGAAGTCACCTGCCTGCCTTCCCTGGGTCTGACAAAGCCTGGGATGTCTGGGGTGGCCAGGTCTAGGGTGTACCCCGCTCCCCCAGCTCTGCCAGCCCCAGCCCCACATTTGCCGCTCTCGTCTCCTGCACAGACAGCTGCAGTTTCGCCATGCACGCCCGAGGCGGGGAGGTGACGCGCTTCACCACACCCGGCTTCCCCGACAGCCCCTACCCAGCTCATGCCCGCTGCCAGTGGACCCTGCGGGGCGATGCGGGCTCGGTGCTGAGCCTCACCTTCCGCAGCTTTGATGTTGCCCCCTGTGACGAGCAGGACAGTGACCTGGTCACGGTGTACAACAGTCTGAGCCCCGTGGAGCCCCACACTGTGGTTCGGTGAGTGGCCTGGAGCGGCTGTGGGGTGGCACAGCTGCCCCTGCAGGGTCGGGCCCAGGACCAGGTGTGCCGTAGGCTGGGGTGCAGTTCATGGTTTTTGGCCACTGGCCATGGTGAAACTACCAGGTGGTGGGGATAGGTGTGGGTTCAGTGGGTCTCAGAGGTGATGCCTTGGTTTCTCTGGCCCAGGGATGCCATGTCCAGCCGGGTGGGATGCGCTTCTGTAACCGCCGGCTGCTGTGTAAATGCGGGCTTTGTTATTTATTAATCAGGTAGCACAGGCCCGCACTTTTGGAGGTGATTACCATTGAAAAGATAGCTGTCTGTTGCTGGGCGTGGCGGTATACACCTATAATCCCAGTCACTTGGGGGCTGAGGCAGGAGGGTTGCCAGGTCAGGACCAGCCTGGCAACTCGGGGAGACCCTGTCTCAAAAATGAAAGAAGTGCTGGAGATAGAGCCCTGGGTTTAGTCACCAGTACTGGAAGAAAAAAATGAAAAAGAAAAGAAAAGAATAAAAGAGCTCCCAAGAGAAGAGGTGCGGCAGAACACAGCACGCAGGGCCCTGAGGTGGGGAAGCGCAGAGCCAGGAGGGTTTGTGGGCAAGAACCTTTATTGTGGTTTACACGGGGAGGAAAGACAGCGCAGGCTGAACCTGCTGGGGCTCGGCAAGCCTGGGGCACCGTGGAGGGCTTGGCACTCGGGCGGTCCCTAGTGTCTGGTACCCACCGGGGGGTCAGGCCCGGTGAGGACAGAGGGGAGAGATGCGGGCTTCAGCAGAGCGGTTGGCGTAGGACAGGCACTCCTGCTGGTGAGTCCCGCGCCATTTCTAGGGGTTGGCAGGCCCGGGAGGCAGTCTCTCCAGGGTCAGCAAGGCCAGAGTCAGAGTGTCAGAGTTATAGAAAATAAAAAGCCGTGTCAGTGCACCTGCTGCAGGCCGGCACCGGGATGAGCAGCCCAGCCACAGTGAGGCCGGAGCCTTCTGGCGCCCTGTGGAGTCAGGCAGGGGTTTCTTGGTTCAGTCCCAAACCAAGACCAAACCATCTTTTCTCACGATTTAGCAGCCAGGACCTCTGACCGAGCGCCTTCTCCATCTCTTTAATTTACTGTCACACAACAAAGAAGTACACAACCCTCAAAGGAAAGAAGCAGCAACTAACAAGTGGCAGGGGGAAAGTCACCCATCCTCTTGCTACCTAGGAATAACCACTGGTGTGTGTGTTATTGCGGACTCAACCCAGGACCTTCACACCAGCCATTTCTAAAGTTTTTGAGACAGGGTCTCACTAAGTCACTATACTGCTCAGGCTGAGTTTGAACTGTCGACCCTCCTGCCTCAGCCTCCCAGCGTGCTGGCATACACCACCACATCCAGCAATCACTGTTACATTTTTGATGTGTATTCTTCAGACGTTTTTGCTGTCAGACATTATATGTGTCTTTAGAAACAGGATTATATGTACCTGCCTTTTCCAAATCAATCAGCCTCGTTTACAGTGGTCGTAATGGTTGTGACACCGCATTGCTCAGTGGCAAATGACTCAGTCACTAGGTCTGGAGCCTGAACCCCTGAGTCTGATTCTAGTCCTGCCATTATTAGTTGTGGAATCGTGGGCAAGTTACTGAACTTCTCTTTGCCTCCATACCCTTTCTGTGGAATGGGGACAGTGGTATCTACTTTGTCGCGTTGTCACAACGGTTATGAGTTCATAGATATAAAAGCACTAAGAGGCTGTGGGTTAGCTTAGTGATAGAGTGCTGGCCCAGCATGTGTGAGGCCCTGGTTTGATTCACAAAAAATTAAAAAAAAAAAAGGAAAAAGAAAGAATTGCCAAGAACTATGCCTAGCATGTTTTAAAGTGTTAGTTGTTACTGCCGTTCACACTGTTGTTCAACCCGTAATTTACCTCATGAGTCCTCGGTGAGGTCTTTGTCCCTAAGGCTTTGCTACTTTGCACACAGAAGCCTGGGCTGCAGGCCGGGTCCCCCATCCTTGATTGTCAGGGTGGCGGGGTGCTGACCCCGGATCTCCTTGGCCCCGGCCTTGGCCCGGTGAGTGAGTGTGTATGGTCTGAGTGTGTCTCTTGCTAACTCCCTGTCCCTCTGCCCCGCAGGCTGTGTGGCGCCTACCCTCCCTCCTACAACCTGACCTTCCTCTCCTCCCAGAACGTCCTGCTCGTCACGCTGATCACCAACACGGACCGGCGCCATCCCGGCTTTGACGCCTCCTTCTTCCAGCTGCCCAAGCTGAGCAGTAAGGAAGGGCAGGGCAGGGCGGGCGGTGCCTGTGGCCGCCGAGAAGGAACAGGCCTTAGAGGGGACCAGAGCCCAGGAGGCTGTAGGTCACCCTGCAGCTGGCCAGCTGGCCCTGATCAGTGACAGAAGCTTGAAGCATGAGCCACAGTGTGTCCCCCACTTTGAGCTTCCGGCATATCCCCAGGGAGCGTCCAGGTGCCCCGGGGCAGCAGGAGGCCTTAGTACAGGGCCCCCACCTGCCCTCCTGGCCTGCATGACCTCGGTCCTCACCCCCTCTCCTGCTTTCCCTTGCAGGCTGTGGGGGCTCCCTGCGTGAAGCCCAGGGGACATTCAGCACCCCCTACTACCCTGGTCACTACCCGCCCAACATCAACTGCACGTGGAACATCCAGGTAGGGGCGTGGGCGAGGGGGGGGGCGGCCCTGGCATGGCAGATGAGGCAGGGCAGGGAAAGGCAAAATGCGCTCCTTTGTCAGCCCCAAAGCGGGCACCCCCGTGAGCTTCCACTGCAGCAAAGCAGACCCAGACTTGGCTTCCCTCTCCCTGATTGGTGACTGAGTGCGGGACCGCGGGCCGGTTACTGAACGCGCGCCTCGGCCTCTCCTGGGAGCAGTGAGGTGAGGGTGCCTGTGTGGAGGGCCGTCAGGATGACGTCAGGACGGGTGCGAATCCCAGGGGGAGCCTGTGTGAGAGGGGAGCGACACAGGTGCCTGTCGGTGCCCACGGGGCCATCCTAGCGGTCTCTCTTCCCTTCCAAACCGGCCTTCTTAGTAGGACACAGACGTCCCTCTCCTATTCATAGTTTCACTTTCCATGGCTTCAGTTAGCCATGGTCAACCACAGTCCAAAAATCATAAATGGGAAATTCCAGAAATAAACCGTTCACAGGTGTTAATCCGTGCACTGTTCTGAGCAGTGCGACGTCTCACTCTGTCCTGCTCCCTTCTGCCTGGGACGGGGTCATCCCTTTGTCCCAGGCATCCATGTCCTACGGCGCTTGTGCAGGGAGCCTTTGTTTTTCTTAATAATGGCCCCAAGCGCAAGGGTCCGATGCTGGCTCTTAGGGCAGGCCGAAGAGTAGCCTTAAGTGCTTCCTCAGGGAACAGGGACCAGTGTCGCAGAAGACAGTTTTTCCAGGGATGGGGGTGGGGTTTAGTTTCTTTCTTCGGTAGTGTGTGTTTGTGATACATAACACTTACATCCCCCAGCACTGGCATCACCGCCTCAGCTCACCTGAAACCCTCAGATATTAGATTCTCATGAGGAGCAGGGTTCAAGCAGAGTCTAAGCCACGTTGATCCGACAGAGGCAGCTCACGGGTGGGGAGTGGTTGTAAACACACCAAGCTTCTCTAGCTTGTCTGACTCTCACTTTCTGCCGTGCCACCTGATTCCCGACAGGCCACCAACCTACTGGTCCATGGCCTGGGGTTGAGGACCCTTGAATTAAAAAATAAGTACCTCTCCCCCCCCGCAAAAAAAACCAAACCTTTAGAGCTGGGCGTTGTGGTGCATGCCTGTAATCCCAGCGCTCGGGAGGCTGAGGCAGGAGGATCGCCATGAATTCAAGGACAGCCTGGGCTACATAGTGAGACCCTGTTGAAAAAAGAAAAAAGGAAAAACAAAACTTTATCATAGGTGCATCTATACAGGAAAAAAACCCATGGAATACACAGGGTTCAGTGCTGGGGTCATCAGGCTCCTTGGAACACACTCATAGTTTGGGGGGCTGCTGCAGTCTGTCCTGCTCCACGCCGCCCCTCCCTCTCTATCCAGGTGCCCAACAACCAGAATGTGAAGTTGCGCTTCAGATACTTTTACCTGCTGGAGCCCGATGTGGGGCTGGGCACCTGCTCCAAGGACTACGTGGAGATCAACGGGGAGAAGTGAGCCCTGGGCGTGGGGCCACCCGCCGTGTGCTGGAGCTGGGAGGACCCAGTCCCCTGCACCCCAGCCCAGGCTCCGAGCGAGCGGCTCCTTCACCCTTGCATCTCCTCCAGGTACTGCGGAGAGAGGCCCCAGTTCGTGGTGATCAGCAAGAGCAGCAAGATCACAGTTCACTTCCACTCGGATCACTCCTACACGGACACGGGCTTCCTCGCCGAGTACCTCTCCTACGACTCCAGGGACCGTGAGTGCCCGCGGCGGGGGCTGGGCGGGGCCAGCCTGGCGCGCGAGCCTCGTCCTGTCTCATCAGCACTGTGCTTTCTAGATTCTCGGGTGCGGGAGAGACAGATGCGTGTTACTCTAGTGGCTTTTTGAGGAAAAAAATCTGTCTGACTCGAGTTTATTTATTTATTTATTTATTTTATTTTAAAGAGAAAAAACGGGGCCGGTGAGATGGCTCAGCGGCGTAAGCGCCTGCCCGGCAAGCGCAAGGGCCCGAGTCCGACTCCCGGATCCCACATAGGAGAAAAGGGCCGGTGATGTCGCTCAGCGGCACGGGCGCCTGCTGGCGCGCGAGGTCCTGAGGTCGGCCCTGGTACCCACAAAAAAAAAATAAATAAAGAGATAAAACAATAAAAATGACACAGGATTTCAAAACAAGATAATAGGAGATTAACAATGGTTAGTATATTGCATAATGTTATCTTCAAAGTAGTTGTTCAGATTACAAGCTGTAGGCATGAAAAACTGATCAAACAATATAAGCACAAACCGGTCTTGTCAATGAACTAATAGAAATTAGTATAATTATCTTAGCTATCATATATATATTTGTTTTTTTTTTTCTTTTCCCTTTTCTCCTTTCCCCCATCCCAGTTGTTCTTTCCTTTTCAGCAGTTTCTTCCCCTTTCACAATATCTGTAGTACATTTTGGATCTTATTTACTCTTTCAGTTTCTTATACTAGGGAGATAATACGATGTTTACACATGTGAGTGATTTATTTCACTTATGTTGAGTTTATTTTAAAAAGCTGACAGCGCCGGTTGTGGGAGCCTGAGGCAGAAGTTCAAAGCCAGCCTAGACTACATAGTGAGACCCTGTCTCAAAAAACAAAAAAAAAACAAAAAGGCTGACAGTATCTGGACTTGGTGGCATGTGTCTGTAGTCCCAGCACTCTGAGAGGCTGAGGCAGGAGTATTGGAAGCTTGATCCCAGCCTGGGCAGTTTAGCAAGACTCAACATAAAAAATTTTATGTTGATTTTATGGGGATATAGTTCAGTGTGAAGAGCTTGGGTTCAATCCCCAGTACTAAAAAAATAAAATAAAGTAAAGTAAAATAAAAAGGCTGACAGCATGTGCCAATACACTCTCACCCTGACTTTCAGGGATGCATCCCAGAGGAGGCCCCTGGGGCTGAGGACTGTCCTGCCCCGAGTTCCTGCGGCCTTCTGTCCCTCTGGTTAGGCATCACTGTGACTTTCATATCCGTTCTTGTCCTTGTGGCTTTTTAGCACTTTTAGTTTTAATGGTATAGGCTTGGAACATGGTATAAAACTGCTGGCTGTGTGCAGTTCACTGACGTATAAAGTACAGTTTGAAGATTCTTTATCTGAAGTGCTTGGGACCAAAAGTGTTGCAGATTTCAGATGTTTTGGATTTTGAAATATTCGTGTATGCACAGTGAGCTTTCTTGGGGAGGAGACCCGCATCTAAACATGGGATTCGTTTCCGTTTCCTGTGTACCTTGCGTACGTGGCCTGAGGCAAGGCTGTGCACTATTTTGAGTGCACCTGTTTGAGTGCAATTCATCACCTCAGGTCAGTGGGAATTGCAACCCTGCATCACAGAGTGACCTTTGGAGGACATTTTAACTCTGCTTAGGGATCCACATTTAAGTTAAAATTTGCACGGCTGACCAAAAGTGTAACTGGAGGAACGCTTGTGACTAAGGTACATGCGTGACAGTGGCCCTCGGCCTGCCGCCTGCAGTTGGCAGACGCCTTCCAGTTTCAGAAACACTGAGATGTGGAAATCATCTTAGCCTGAAGGAGGTCCGTGGTGCCGTTTTACACTTGGCTAGGACGCGTGAATCACGGACCTGCCCAGCTGCTGCCCCCATGTCACAGGCAGGCAGGCAGGGTGCCTGGCACCCAGAAGCGAGGACACAGGGCAGAGGGGGCTCTGACGCAGCCCTTTCCATGGGGTCAGGAGCTGGGGGTGCAGGTGTTGTTGGCTGGGGGGCGGGTGTGGGAGCTGCTCTGCTTGGGCCTCAGCGCCTGACCCCCACATCCGCAGTGTGGCGGGGAGGCTGGGAGGGAGTGGAGCCCTGAACCCAGGCCACCCGTCCTGCAGCCTGCCCGGGGATGTTCATGTGCGGCACGGGCCGGTGCATCCGGAGGGACCTGCGCTGTGATGGCTGGGCAGACTGCACGGACCATAGCGATGAGCGCAACTGCAGTGAGTTCCTCACCCTCCACGCCCGTCCGTGGATGCCTGGTGCCTGGTCCCCTTCCCCTTCCTCTGCCTTGGGAATCTTGGCTTCTCTGGAGGCCACAGGGTCTTTCTGATGCCTCCATAGCTAGTGGGGTGGGTGCCCTCCTGGTGGCCCCAGGATGGGACAAGTCCCCAGTGAGGCTGCCACCGAGGGGCTGGGGTTCCAGCCTGGCCTGGGGTTGAGTCCTGCCCTCCCCTTGCTGTCTCCAGGTTGCAACCCCAGCCACCAGTTCACGTGCAAGAACAAGTTGTGCAAACCCCTGTTCTGGGTCTGCGATGGTGTGAACGACTGCGGGGACAGCAGCGATGAGCTGGCGTGCAGTGAGTGGGGGGGGGCGGGGGGTGGAGGGGTGCAGGGCCCTGCAGGTGCTGCTTGGCCCAGGTGCGCGGAGCCGGCGTTAAGGACCTGCGCCTCCCCAGAGTGTCCTGAGGGAACCTTCAAGTGCACCAATGGGAAGTGCCTGCTGAAGAACCAGCAGTGCGACGGGAAGGATGACTGTGGGGACGGCTCCGACGAGGCCTCCTGTGACACTGGTGAGGCCTGGCCCTGCCTGCCTCCCCATGGGGCGCAGGGGCACACCCACATGAGCACACTCGTGTGCAGCATGCCCAAAGGTCGATAAACACCTGTGAAGTGTGGCGAGACAAAGCGGCCAGGGGGAAGAGGCTTCGGGAGGCGGGAGCCTGTCGCAGAGCTGGAGGGACAGCGGGCCTGGGTGAAGGGCGGGAGGCGGGTGGCTCACGGTGGGCTTCCTGTGCAGCCTCCGGCTTCCGGGCTCATGCTGCAGAACAACTGATGCCTTCCTCCCGCCCTCCTCCCTGAGCAGTGAGTGTTGTCACTTGCACCGACCACACCTTTCGTTGTCACAACGGGCTGTGCGTGAACAAGGGCAACCCTGAGTGTGACGGGAAGAAAGACTGCGGCGACGGCTCGGATGAGGAGCGCTGTGGTGAGCGGGCCGTGGTGTGCGGTCGGGCTGGTGGTTCAGTGGGCAGGGAACTCACCTGAGGGTGCATCCCGAGTAGAAAGGTGATGCCGTACTCACCTGGCTCTGTGTCGAAGAGAGAGGGTCTGGGTCTGCCTGCCTGCAAGCATGGATGACTTTGCCAACCGGACAAAGATTGCTCCATGGGCCAGCTTTGTCCTGGAGAAAGGCTGTGTAGGTCACTTTCTTGTCACTGTGACACAGTGCCCAACACGCACAGCTTCAAGGCGGAGACGTTTGTTTGGACTCAAGGTCCATGGCCAGCCAACTGGCTTCAAGGCAGAAAATGGCACGGGAGAGGGGCATAGTGGAGGAAAAACCTGCTCAGGTTATGGAGACCTGGAAGCAGAGAGAGGGAGGAGCTGTGGAGGGAGACAAACCCTCCCAGGTCGTGCCCCAGTGACCTCCTCTTACGGCCAGACCCCCCCTCCCAGCAGCAAGTCAGCTATGAGCACCCAGGATCCCACCACCTTCCAAAAGCTCTGCCTTGGAGCGCATGAGGCATTTGCAGGGCGTCCTGATCTAAACCACAGCAAAGACCCAGGCAGCCAGCGCCTCAGACCTCAGCCGCACAGCTGGTGCGTTGGCCAAGGTGCTGGCCTGGCCTTGCTCTGTAGACTCGGCCATGGGTGAGTGGCCTGCAGAGAGGGGAGAGAGCCCCACTTCCCAAGCATGGGGTGGGGTGTTACCCGCCCACCACACTTCGACCTGCACGCAAGCTGTGTGTCCCAGAAGGGCTGCTACGGGTTAAATGTGGACATAGCTGCAGCTGGTCCATGCTCTCATGGCACTGCCCGCTTTTCCCTCTGGGCGCTGTGCTCCTCGTCTGTCATTCAAGTGGGAGATGTAGGCAGGCGACGGCCGCATCAAGTGTGAGCAAAGCGGGCTCAGCTGGAGGCTACGGCGCAGCAGAGGGGGAAAAGCGCTGTGAACTTGGGAGCAGTGGAGAGGGTGGCGAGGTGGAAGTCAGGGTGCCTTGGAGCTTCCAGATGCTTCTGGAGGGTCCCTTGTGCCACCCCCGCTCCCGCACGGCTGTGTCCGATACCAGCGCCCCCGTGCGCAGAGTCCCGTGTGCTGGGTGCATCTCCTTGGTGCTGAGCAGCCCCACCTTGACTCGCCCGTCTTGGGTTCTCTGTCTCCTATCCAGACTGTGGGCTGCGGTCGTTCACCAAACGAGCTCGGGTGGTTGGGGGCACAGACTCGGAGAGCGGCGAGTGGCCCTGGCAGGTGAGCCTCCATGCCCTGGGCCAGGGCCACGTCTGTGGGGCCTCGCTCATCTCTCCCAACTGGCTGGTCTCGGCGGCGCACTGCTTTGTGGATGAAAACAGTTTCAAGTAGGTGTTGGGGTCATGCCAGGGTGGGCTGGCACCTGGGCAGGGCAGTGGAGGGGTGGCAGGTATTCCAGAACAGGGCTTAATAACAGTACTAATAAAAACTCCCTTTTATGAGGTGCTCAGTGTCTGTGGCACTCTGGGACCCCTGCTAACAGGCTAGGAAGGGCTGTTCATATCCCCACAGTCGCACTCAGAGAGGTGAGGGCTTTTGCTCAGGGTCGGCAGAGCTGAGTGGCAGGGCCAGACCTGTGCCAAGGCATGACAGTTCTGAAGGCTGTTGGTTAGTCTGCACTGCGTGGCTCTTTGGGATAGGTTCAAGGTGAGCTTTGGGTCTGGGCTCCAGCTCTGGCTTGCAGGATGCAGGTGACCTTGGGAAAGTTATTTGGACTCCCAGGAGCTGGGCTCCTCCCTGGCGATGTAATGCTGACAACTGAATCTGATAACGACCTCGTACTGCCTACTATGTGCTCTGCACATAGTAGGCACAGGCCTGGAAAGAAGGATCAGGCGGGTGTCCCAGGAATAGGAGAGCAGGCACCAAGGTCTGCAAGGCCAGAGAAGTGACAGGAACAGGATGTGGGGCTGGGGCAATTTGTGTCTTAGCTCCTGGTCTGCCAGGCTCTCTGGCCGCTGGCTAAAGGAACTGCTGCTCGGGAGAGGCAGGCAGGGGAGCGGGCCTTCTCCGAGATCCCCTGGAATAGTGTGCCCTCCTGCTGGCTGCAGGCTGTCGTGGGGCAGGCAGCTCAGGGGCAGTGACCTTTGGTAGAAGGCAGAGGCCAGCTCACAGTGGGAAGGAGGCAGGGGCACAGGTGTTGGGGGGTCAGGCAGGTGTGTGTGGCGAGGTTGATGGCGGGTGCAGAGCCAGCTTGCTTGTCCCCAGGCCTTGTGGGGCTTTGCCATGCAGAAAGAGCATTCTCCTTTCTCACTGGTCATGTTCGACTCCACCTGGGCAGGAATGATTTTCCCTTCTTTTGGGGGTGATGGGAGCTTTCTTAAGAATTTTTTAAGATACACTTTATTTATTTATTTATTTTTTAATGTGGGTACCAGGAGTCGACATCAGGACCTCATGCTTGCCAGCAAGAGCTTGTGCCGCTGAGCGATATCACTGGCCCACACTTTAATTTTAGAACCCAGACAAATTGCAACGGTGGTAGAGAATCCTTGTGTACCCCTCACCCAGAGCCCCTCAGTGTTAATGTAAGAAACCAGCACCGGTCCAAGCTATTGGCCGAGCGCACTGGGAATCATCAGGTCTTGCACTAGCGTCACTGCTGTTCCAGGACAGGACGAGGGCCAGGGTCGCGCACTGCATCTCCTGGCCTGTGTCCAGTGTGCTGTAGTCCGGGACTGCTCCTTAGTCTTCCTTGGCAGCCCTGAGGCCACCTGTGCTGTGGAGTGTCGTCCTGTGGGGTTTGTGTGAGGTTTTCCTGGACTGAGGCTAGGGATGTTTGGAAAGCCCGTCACATCACGTCGCATCCGCAAGTAATGACATCGTGTGACTCCCTGCAGTGATGCTGCTCGTTTCCCTTCGGTTAGGGTCACGCTGGCTTTTTTCTCCTTTCTGAATGCTCGCCTTTGGATGTGAGTCAATTCAGAACTTTTCTGTAAGGGACGTTGGCCCTTCTCTTTTATTTGTTCAGTCATTCACTTATGTTAGTATAGACTTCATATTTGCGGTTGCAATCCAACAGCATGGTGTTTACTTTGTTGCTCAAATTGCTTTGAGGTTGGCTTACAGAAGCCATTCTCTGTTCCCTGCTGTTCACATGCTCTGTTCTTTCAAAGATTTTTTATTTGAGTCACTTCTTTGCTTTCTAGCACTACCAGGCCCTTTAGGCCCCTCTTGTACCTTCTCTGTCCCAGTCCTAGAATCATCTGCTTTTCCAAGACACACTTTTTTTTAAAGACAGGGTCTTGATATGCAGTTCATGCTGGCCTTGAATTCCTGATATAGCCCAGGCTGGCCTTGGACTCATAGCCATCCTCCTGCCTTGGCCTGCTGAGTACTGGAATTACAGGTGTGCACCGCCATGCCTGGCTCCCCAGGCACATTTTTATCAGGGAATGATGTTTAGAAACCAAGACATAGCCACTCATTGTGCCCCCTGTCACTGCAGTGTTGCTATTTCCTGGCCCTTGGTGGGTCTGGCGAGGGGACAGGGATTCAATCCAGGCCCTTGTTTACTCCTGCCTTTTTCTGTGTCATTATTTCATTTTTCATCCGTTGATCATCAGTCTTGCTTCTGCCAATTAAAAGTGTAGTTAGGGCTGGGGTGTAGCTTGGTGGTAAAGCATTTGCCTTGCACGCTCAAGGCCCTGGGTTCCATCCCCAACACTACAAAGAAAGTAAGGTGCAATTGCATTTGCCATGCGTTGTTGCTGTTAGCACCAGGAGAGACGTGTGAATAAAACTTGGTTTCTGCACTTTGCAGACTTGCCAGGGTGGGGACAAAATCTGTTACACCCATGTGCATATGGGCACACACATGCATGTTCACACGCACAGTAAGTGCTGCGCCAGAGCCACATGCACACATCCTCGGTCCCGGGATGCAGTGTTTAGAATTCTGCCTGAGGGGCGGGGAAGGCAGTTTTCGGGAACACCTTGTAGGTCACAGTGCCCGAGGTCAGCTGGAACAGGCGTCCCCACCACCCTGATGGGGGGAGGGGTGTGAAATGTGCAGCGACCTAGAGTCAGGTTCCTCGGGCACATTTCTGAGTCAGGTGCTCAGGTGCTGTCACATGTGGTTAAGAGCACAGGTTGCCTAAGTGCAAATTGTGGCCAACATGTAGGCTGTGTGGTCTTGGGCAAAGGAGTTAGTCTCTCTGTGCCCAAGGCCTCATCTCAGAATGGGCTGGCCAGCCTGGCAGGGCCCCGTGGAGGATAAAGTGATCCCATGTGTCAGCCCTGGAGAGAGTGCGTCCTTCTGCCTGCAGTCACCAGCTGCCCGCCTGCACCCGCTGGTCACTGGGGCTCTCAGTGGCCGCATCTTCCCACCTGGTCTCTCTGCTGCTGGTGGCTGCACAGACCTAAACAACTGGAGGCCGAGCACATCGGTCAGCTTTCTGTTGCTCTGACAAGTCCCTGAGATAGTTTATAAAGAGAAGAGCTTGTTTTGGTTCATGGTGTTCGAGGCTCCAGTCCATGGCCAGGTGGACCCCTGCTTTCAGGCCGCTGTGGATGCTGGTGGCAGAAGCAGGGAGTGTGGGGTGAAGCGAGGTGCCCGTGCTCCATGCCGATGTGTCCTTGCCCACCCTCGACCCTCTCTCTCCTCCCAGGTACTCGGACCCCACCAAGTGGACAGCCTTCCTGGGTCTGCTGGACCAGGGCCAGCGCACGGCCACCGGGGTGCAGGAGCACGAGCTGAAACGCATCATCCCGCACCCCTCCTTCAACGACTTCACCTTTGACTACGACATCGCCCTGCTGGAACTGAAGAAGCCTGCAGAATACAGCGCTGTGGTGCGGCCCATCTGCCTGCCTGATGCTAGCCATGTCTTCCCGGCGGGCAAGGCCATCTGGGTCACAGGCTGGGGGCACACCGAGGAGGGAGGTGAGCTTCACGTGGGCCAGGGACCCACCTGTGGGAGACAGGGGAACCCCTTATGACACTCACTGCTGAAGCTTCTATAGCAGACAGAGAGGAAACAGCAAAACCTGGCTGCCTGGACCAAACTCCGGTGGCACTGATGCACTTTCAGTCTTCCTACTGTTTTCACGCACTCAGTGCTTTTTTTGTTTTTGGGGTGCTCGTGACCTCATGCACGCTGGGCGAGCGCTCTACCCCTGAGCCGCACCCCGGCTCACCTTGGTGCGAGGCGGACGGCTCTCCGGCTTTTCAGAGCCGCTGCGCTCCGTGGCTGCTCCACAGCCGTCCAGCACGTGTGCCACCGACTCAGGCTTGGCAGTCCTGGGCGCTGAGCTGTTTCCGGGATTTTGCTGGTAAACTGATGCCTGTGGGGAGCATCTTCAAGAAGCTTTCGCCTGTGCGGCGGGGCTCCCTGAGGAGCTGCCTGCCTGAGTCCGCCCTGTCTTGCGCCCTCTCCCCAGGCACTGGGGCCCTAATCCTGCAGAAGGGTGAGATCCGGGTCATCAACCAGACGACCTGTGAGGACCTGCTGCCGCAGCAGATCACCCCGCGTATGATGTGCGTGGGTTTCCTCAGCGGGGGCGTGGACGCCTGCCAGGTGTGTGGGCCGGAGCAGGTGGGCCCGGAGGGGCGGGGTGGGGCCGGGAGGGGCGGGGCCCTCATGCTCGGGACTTGTCTCCTCTCAGGGTGACTCTGGGGGCCCCCTGTCCAGCGTGGAAGCCGAAGGGCGAATCTTCCAGGCAGGAGTAGTGAGCTGGGGTGAAGGCTGTGCGCAGAAGAACAAGCCAGGCGTATACACACGGCTTGCTGTGTTTCGGACCTGGATCAAAGAGCAGACTGGGGTGTAGAGATGGGTCCCCCACGTGACTCCAGCGTGCATGCCTGTGGGGCCACCCAGCAGGCCAGCCACAGTCTGAGGACAGGACCCCTGGCCCCATTCCTGCTTTGGGGCCCCTCCAGCCCCAGAACCCAGACTGTACAGCCGCCTGCAGGACTCCTGGTCCAGCTGAAGAGCCCCAGCCGCCTCAGCCTCCAGGCACGGCCCAGAGTTCCGGAGGAGGAGCCCATGGTCAGTGCTGTGGGGGGAAGGCTCGAAGACTTCTTAGCTTCCCAGCTGCAGCCCAGCTGGGCGTGGCTCTCCTGCAGCAGTGCCTTGGGGCTCCAGGAAGGCTGTGGGGACCCTCTCCATGCAAATGGTGGGGATGCAGGCTCAGGGCTGTGGGGTCCTAGGTCGCCCTCTTCAGAAAACCCCAGCCTGCAGGACTCTGGAAAACAGAGCAGTCTAAAAATGGATCTGTTTCACCAGCTCCTAGAGTGGCCTCAGTGTGTGCATTTGTGTGTGTGAGTAAAACATTGTATTTCTTTTTAACTACTTTTTTTTCTTCAGAAGTTGACAGGTTCTTCCTCCTAGCTCCATTTGCAAGAAACTAGTCTTTTTATTCTCTAATCAGATTTTATTGGTACATTTTAGATAGACATAATGATCACATTCATCATAGAGAATTTGTACCTGTACTTGATATAACTTGTTTTGCAAGAAACAAGTCTTGAGTTCCTCTCACATGGGCCAGCCCTACTCTGTCCAGCCCTCAGCAGGAAGCCTGGAGGAGTTAGGTTGTCATCTACAACTGTGGCTGTCACAGTGCGGTCCTGCGGCGGGAACATCGGGGTCCCCAGGGCACATGGAGGTGTGACTTCCCATGCTGCACTAGGCCCTCCAGAGTGAGCAGCTCTGGGCTGGACGGCAGCAGTCTGCTCTGAGAGGCCCTAGAGGGTTCCAGTGCATGCTGGAGTTTGAGAAGCAGTTTAACTGTGGTCCTGCCACTCCAAGACTATGGCATTACTGGGTTCTCCAGCAGTGACCAGACCAAAGTCTGCAGCAGTGCCTTTGATCCCACTGTCCTGGCATGGTCCTGGGGGTGTGCTGGGATTTATAGACTCATTTGAACCCTGAGCAATCAATAAAGTGCCTTCCAAAAGATTGCAGCCAAGTGCAGAATTACTGCTGACCAGAGAGTAGGACAGGCCAAGCATCCATAACCAGAGCTCAGATGCGCCACTCCGAGGCTCGTTGCTGATAGTTTGCATGAAGACCGAAGTCACTGGCACCATCAGCCACAGTCAACAAGGGGGTGGCACTGGGCTGCGGAGAGTGCCACATATGGTCCTGAAGTGACCCACCTTTCCTTTCCTGGGGAAGGCAGGGCTGGGGCATCGTGCAACATAGGTCCCATACCCAGCAGGCCTTTTTCGTACTTGGTTAACTGCTCCATCGTTGCCTTTGAAGTCTTCGCCCTGGATTATTTTGCACTGTCCCAAATTGTGTAGCTGGCCCTGCAGCCTCATGCACCTGGCCACTCTGCAGTCCAAGGAGAGTTGTGAGATGTGGACAGGGCAGAAGACAGAGGCCCGAGAGGCCAGAAGAGGTGGTACTCAGGGAGTGCAGCGTGGGGTCCCACAGGAGGGGGATGGACTTTGTCCAGCTTCCTAGCTGCTGTCGTTGATGGGAGGAGGAGACCCTAGGAGCCTCTGCTTCGTGGCCATGGGGGTGTAGTTGGGTCTGTCAGGAGGGGTGGGGGAGAGCAGCCTTAGGTTCATGGGGGCTGCACAATGCAGTGCTGGTCTCCCCAGCTCAGGGCTCGCCCTGGAGTCTTAGCCCTGTTTGGGAGTTTTACATGCCATTTTCTGGTCCTCTCAAACTGCCTTGTATCTCAGTTGTTTTAGCCACTAACCAAAACCGTTTCACGTTTAATCAATGTTGAACTCAGAGTCCTGCGCGTTGCATCCACAGGGAGTCATGCCCAGACCTACATGCTGCAAGAACCACAGTGAAATTGGGATTAAGGAGGGTGGGCCTTATAGAAGAGGTAAGGTTTCAAATCCTGGGCCCCCGGGGGCCACTAAGCCCAACGGCCCGGGAGGCTGTCATTGGGACGTCTGGCCACATGGTGGCGACGTTGAGCCGTTACAGCCGACGGCCGCTCCTGGGGCGGGGAGGGGCGGGGCGATGGGAGACCCCTTTTGCGGGCTGCCTGCGGTGCGTGCGTCTGCCCCAGCGTGAGCATGCAAGAGACCTTCAGCGCGAGGCCTTTCCTAGTCCTTCAGCCCTTTTAGTGCGGGCCCCACCTGTTCGCGGCCAGGACCTCTGACGTCGGCACTGCTACCTGCAGGACTGCACGTTCCCAGGCGGGCTCGAAGGTGGCTCTGAAGGTTGAGGGGAACTGAGCGGTGACCGGTGGCCGAGGTGGTGTTAGCTGTGTAAGCGGCAACAAGGGCGAAGCTGAATCCCATGAGACCCCCCCTGACGGGTGCCTGGGACACAGAGGCACATCCGAGCACACAGACACACCAACGCGGGCATTGTGGGGGCAGCATGGGGTAGGGTGCGTGTGGCTTGGCCTGGCCGTGGCCCCAGACACCCTCTCCCTCCCGCAGAGGCATCCAAGATGCCGCGGAGCTGAAAACTGTTGCACTTTTCCAGGCTTGGAGTCATGGTGTACGTGTGCGTGCGTGTGCCGGCGCCCACTTGCAGCCATATGTAAGGGAAACTGGATCTTGGCTGGCCCATGATTCTCAAATGTGAATTTCTTGGAGCTGTGAAATGATGGGAGAATCCAGTGTTTAATGAAGAATGGCATCTCCTAAAGTGTGTTTTTGTTTTCCGTTTTAAATACAGGGTCTTAAGTTGCCCAGGCTGGCCTTGAATTTAGGATCCTGTGTCAGCCTCCCTAGTGGCTGGGGTTATTTAAACCTCACGACAATGCTCTGGTCATTACCAGCTTGCAAATAGAAAGCCAGTGCACACTTAGGAATACTGGGTGTAGGATTTTAATGCTGACTGCCTGCTCCGGAGCCGCACTCGGGCGCTGTGCTGAGGATTTGTTTGTATCTCACCACGTGTGCGTTATTCACGCACTACCACCGTCTCCTAAAGGACGGGTTACCACATACGCTGAAGGCAGCCGTGCTGTGGCATAGAAGCCATTTAAACGCTTCGGTCTGGGGATACTCTGCATTTTTTTCGGTCTGGGGATACTCTGCATTTTTTTCGGTGTACCAGAGACAGCTGTTTCCGGGCAGCAGAAGTGAGTGGACCGGTGCTTGGCAACCGTTCCTCTAAGCACGAGTGCCTTTGTGTTGAGAATCCTGACAGACCTCCCGGAGAGACCTGCTGCCTGAGACCTTCCCCCCTGGACGCCCAGTTTGCAGGCTGGGGCTTTGCTCTAGGCTGGTCCTGTGCTTGTCTGCCACCTACTTTGTCATTCTGGGTGGACGAGGGTGTTGCTGCTTTTTAGGTCCTTAGCGTCCACCTGTGGGGAGGATTTGCATGAACTGTGATGCCAGCTTGAGTTGCCCAGGAAGGATGATGGGCTGGGGAGGGAAGGAAGACAATGCTGGTCGGAAGGAGGATAACGGCTGTCACAGGGAGGGCCACTGCTCGCTCCCTCAGGGTGACCAGGAGGCAGCTGGAAGACCCTAAATAGCACGGGGAATGATGAGGGCGAACCCCAAAGCAGGAACGGGTCTGTTTCGGTCTGGGTTTAAGGCGTTGGGGTTGTCTAGAAAACAGTCCACACTGCTCTTCCACAGGGTGACAGCAGGCGCTGACACAGGCTCCGGTAACACCGGTGCGCGTGCGCGCGCGTGTGCTGCCCTGGCTCTGCTCCGGATGAGCCCTTCTGAGCTTGTGGCAGAGAGCAGAGAGGAAGGGCAGCCGGAACAATTACCCTCCCACCCCTGTGCACCGAGCGTAGGTCACCGAATGGCTTTCGTGGTCTGCTGTGCCCACGGCAGGGGCGCGGTGCGTGGCGATGAGGATCGCCCCGAACCCGACGATCCTTTCCTGCCGCCCTTCCTTCTCTTCCGGAGCCCCTTCCTCGCGCACCCGCAGCTGGGAGGCTGTGTGTTCCTCTGTCTTTTCCTAAAAAGCCAGTTGCCAGGCGTGGGTGGGATCAGTTCCATTGTCTCAGCACCTTCCAGCAGCAGGCGTGTGTGTATTTTCCTGGCCTGCGAACCTAGCTTTCCTCTGCTCGCTGCCCCGTGCGTGCCCTCCTGCACCGCGCCTGCACCTTGGAGCTTATCGCTGTTTCCCTGCCCACGCCCTGGAATCAGAACCGCTCGGCCTCCCTGCCAGGCCTCTCTGGAACCTCATATGGTCTTGTTTAACTCGACGGGGAAATTCTTCCATTCTCGGCCGATGTCTTTCTACAAGGCTCAGGAACACGGTGTGTGGGTTGGGGGGGTCAGTAGGGGAGGCGCGTTCGGAGGACCGTTCTGAGGTCGCAGGACATCGACTCCTCTTCAACTGTGTGCACAGCTAAGGAAGGCAGCACGGGGAAAATATCCAGATATAGTCTAGGGGGAAACATGTATGTTTAAAGCATGTGGCTTTTGCAAAAAAAAAAAAGTTATTTGTATAAATGAGGGGAAAGGAGGAAAGAAGCCATTCTTTAATTCACCAACGTCATCATGTGTGATTGCGACCCAGGAAGGCCCTGGATGGGCATGTGGCTGCGCAGGGCTCAGCGGGACCCCACATGCGCAGTCAGCCGGGAGGAACGGTGCTGAGCACGCCCAGAGCCGGGAGAGCTGATCCCAGCATGCTGACCCTGGCGTGCACCGGCGCTGCGCCGAGGGCCCGGACTCCGAGGAAAGGTGGCCCTGCCCGGGCTTTGCAGGTGTGTCGCGGACTCCTGGGTTAGCAGCTGCCCCAGACCGTCCTTTTTAGAACAAGGAAAACAGCACTATGCCAGCTCCAAGGGAAAGATCCTTATGGCTGCCCAGCCAGCCTTCAGGCAGGACTCTCTAATCCCCTCCCTAACCTCATCGGGGTGCAGATCGGCTTCCTGGGACAGGTGGAGGGGATGGACTCGCTGTGCCTCCACCTCGCCCAAACCCCTGCCCTTGCCACGGACTGGATGCTGTGTCCCTGTGTCTCCCAGCTGGGTGCTGGGGCTCCGTAGGATCTGGGTATGGTCAAGCAATAGTGTAAGACGAGCCGCAGTGATGACCAGCAGCGTCACCAGTACCTTGCCCTCTCCTCCGCCTCCCCTTTGCCACAGTCGTGAGGATCAGTCATCCTCACACGGAGGAGGAGACATGTCCTCAGGAAGGGGCAGGGAGGAGGCACCCGGCTCCGTGTGCCACGGAGTCTGTGCGCCCTCTGGAGCCAAGGCCTTCTCCCCCGGGGGCTCCAAGTGCGGGATCCAGGACTCTCGCCAAGTAATAAATTCACTGGCTGAGGTACATGTGGAAAGGTCAAAAGGAACCTTCATAGTTAGGCTCTGAAATGATTCCTTCAGCATTTTCGGATCTTTCCCGTTCCATTTCCTTGGCCACCCCACCAGCCCCTGGGCATTTCCCTTTCTCTCGGCCAGGCCATCTGCATTCTCTTATCCTTTGCCCGGGCAGTGTGGACTGGAGGGAGAAATATTTCCTTGAGGTCTTGGCCCTGGGCAGCAGAACTCAGTGTTCTGTCCTCTGATTCAGAGGAGCCAGCCCCTGCCTGTTACCTTCCTCCTTTGAGCCCTTTGTTTCTGCCAAGTGTTGCATGGCTTTGCAGCAAAGCTTAGCAAGGGGAGAGGCCGGAAGTGATGGGGTACCTTGGCCTGGAGCCTTGCATGGAAAAGGAGGATCAGCAGAAATTCTGCTGGGTGTCAAATGGGTGGGGTACCGCCGAGCCCAGACTTCCCTGTCTCAGGGACCCACAAGTTGAATCTGTTTGGGGACAGAAATATTTCTGCACCACCTGTCACAAGGACTTTCATGGACCTGGGGGAATGGAGCAAAAACCAAACTGAAAATACAATTCCATTTTGTTTTAGTTTAAAGGCTCGGAAAGACAAAGCGTTAACAGTTTGAACTGTTTTATTGGGTACTTGTGTTGGATACCTTTTGATCTTAAATATTTTGAAAGTTTGGGTTAAGGGTAAGTAAAGAACCTTTTGGCTTTAGTCCTTGCCCTGCAGCTTTTTCCAGGTGAGAGCAGTAGGGGGCGCTCAAACACCACATTTCAGTGCCGTCGGTGGCCAGAGCAGCGCGGCAGACCACGAGTACTGTGTGGTCCAGAAGGAAGCTTGGGGTAGCCCACCTCTCTCCACCTCCCACACAATTTATGGTGCGTCCTGGCAAAACACAGATGTCAGCGCCTGTACTCCCACGAGTGGAAACAACATGGCAAAGGCACCCATCCCACAGCTGGCTGAGCTGACTTTTCAAAGGCGGTGGCTGATTGCTTTTGCATGCAGTGGAATCACTCGCTGTGCTTCGGAGAGACTGGCGGGCTCTCTTAAGTCGCACAAGTGTTTCCTGAGCTCATGAACAGGGTGGCCAACTCTTGCTGTGGCGTAAGCCTCAGGGATGGAGCTGCAGAGTTAAAGGTTGGAAGACACAGGCTCCCTCGGCAGGTTCCCAGGCTGGCGCGGGTTTACAGAGGCCAAGGGGGGCTGGGAGCATGGTCGCCGCTCTGGGGCAGTTTTCTCTGTTCCGCTCATGGTTACAGACGCTCCTCAGATCACCTTTGCCAGAGTCAGCTTTTACCCTATTAAATGTGTCTGGAAACCTTCACATCTCTGAAGCTCTTCTCCAAGGTGAAACTGCACCAATCCCTCTAGCCCTTCTTTGCTAGCTTGCTCACCTCAGACCCTAGGAAGACAGATTTGGGGGTGGTGCTGCTAAAGGCCTGCCGAGCACCTCTTGCCCCAAAGAGCAACAGAGCTGTCAAGAGCTTGGCTGCTCCAGGAACAGCTTGCAAACAGGTTCTTCATCGGTCAGGTTGGAAACGACAGAGGGAGGCAGGAAATGTGCAGCGCTCATATTATGCCCTTTTGTTTTGTTTTGGAGACAGGTCTCTTGCCTAGGCTGGCCTCCTGCATTCTCCTGCCACACACTGCAGGGGCGGGGGGGTTAGAGAAGCAGGGAGCTCAACTGTTTCCTAAAGACAAGCAGTGCCCAGCTACTCAAAGATGTGTTTTTGGCTCTGGAAATGGTAAGCGTGTTTGGTATCCCATGTTCCTGTCATCCTAGAGGAGTCTGAATTCTGTCCCTTTTTGACCTTCGCAGGTACTTTCCACTTCCATGGGGATAGTGAATCTTTTTCTGTTTTGTTCATTTATGGGATGACACCACAGGTAACTTCCGGGAAGTGAGGGCCAGACTTGGTGTCCACACAGAACAACTTTGTTAACATGCTTGGAGGTGGACTCCCGTGCTCCGGACCCCACGGGCGGAGGGTGTTGCGGCTGGCAGCTGTTTCCTACCATGCACTGGGGCTGCGGGCGCCGCTGAACGGCTCAGCGCTCCCCTGACCTCGTCCCTGCTCACCTCTCCACCCCACTCCCAACTTACTCCTGCTGGTGGGAGAGGAACGAGGAAGCCCACCCCACATGAGAGCCTGGGTAAACCAAGACTGCTTGAAACTTTCGGGTTTAGGGGGAGCCTGGAAGTAGAGGCCTGTAAACAGCCGAGGCTGGAATGCTGGCTCTGGGATGGAGGTTACTGACTACAGCTGGGAGGGGAGTGAGGGGGTGGCCAGCTCAGTGCGGGGCACGCTGTCGTCACGGGGTTGATGGGGCTTTTGGTTCTGCGGGCCTCAGGATCGCGGAGCAGACTGCGACTCTTCATGTGTGTGGTGCGTCCATTTGCATGTTTGGGGCTCTCACAGTGTGGCAGTCTCTGTTCAGACAAGGAAACCCTTGCCCAATCTGCATGCACACAGTGGGCTAGAATTCTCATAGGTGTCATACACGTGGGGTGCCATGGGCCCCGGCTCTGGAGAGAAGTCGTGCACAAGTGTGTCAGCACGTGTACTGGTCACTAGTGTTGCTGGGCAAATGCACCTTGCCTCTTGCTCGAGTCCCCTCTCCTTCACAGGCTGCGCCAGGCGAACATACCCACCTCCTCCCCGGCAGGGTTCTGGGGAAGAGCAGCGTCCTGGGTGAGTGCAGGTCCTGTGCGTGAGGCCCAGCTGCACGCGTGAGCGCGGGGGCCGGCGGGCGCAGACGCCCTTGAGCTAGCCGTCTGCAGGCAGGGACGTATGTGGGCGTCCGACATGCAGGGGTCTTTTCAATGGCATTTTAAGCTTTTGCGAGAGCCAAAAATCTGGATATAGTGAATGCGCTCACCTCTTTAAAAAAAAACGCTAAGACCTCCAATGCTGCCAGGGCCGGCTCTAACTCGCAGCCACTCCCGGGCTCGTGTTGAATAGGCCTTCTCTGCGTTTGTTCTGGAAGACACTGCCTGGAAACCAACTGCTCGTCGCCAGTCTCTGCCGTCTCACTTTCTGATCTCTGGCAGCGCCTGCTCCATTTGCCCTCCTTGACTGTCCTCCCCACTGACTGTCCTGCCCGCACCACTCCCGCCTCCCTCCCTCCTTCTTTGGACCTGTTCTTCAGGCACTTCCTCTTGACCACCCTCCCAAAAACCGCTCTCCGCCGCACGCTGCCTTCCCCGGCCCTCCCCGTCCGCTCAGCACTTGCCACCACCTAACGGACACATCCATCTTGCTTATTGTTGCTTGCCCACCTCCCCTGCCCTGCCCTGCACCCCAGCCAAGAGCTGTCCCACCAGGGCAAGACGTGTGCTATTCCCGAGGCCTGGAGAAGTCACTCAGTGTTTATGGAAGGAAAGAAACTGCAAGCAGCAGTTTGGACACTAGACGTGTCTTAGGAATTTTTAGTCCCACCAACCTCGTTTAGTAAAAGCCAAGTTCTGCTAGGAAGCTAGTAACTCAGTAACCAACCGGCCAGCTCAAGCCTTCGTTTGTGCGACCGTTCCCGTGGCGCCTTCGCTCCCGGCGCCGGCGCGGGGCCCCGGCCGGCAGGAGGCCGCGCGTGCCGAGCAGCCCGGGACTCGGGCGTTTTGGTTCCCGGCGCGCCGGTCTGCCCGCGCGCCACCGGCCGCGCACCTGCGCCTCGCCTTCCGGAGCGAGTCTGCCCAGCGCGGCTCACCCGTTCCTGCCGTCAGCCGCCCCGCCCTCGGCCGCGCCCCAGGCTCCGCGCCGGCGTCCCGCCCTCCGCCGGCCCGAGGGACGCTTCCGGCGACCATTTTTCTCTTTAATCTCTGGACTTGGCCTTTACGTCAGAACCCGCGGGTTCTGTGAGGTTGGCCTCCGTCCGCCGCATCGAGCCTGGGCCTGGGCGTCCCTTGGGACAAGGCAGCAGCGCCGCGTGACGGAGGCGGGCGCTCGGCTTGGCGGGCTCGGCGGGCCGGCCGAGAGCGGGGAGCGGCGGGCGGGCGGCTCACCGCAGCGTCCCGAGGGCGCGAGGGCGTCCGGTCGGTTTCCGAGGCCCCGTGCACTCAGCCTCCCCAACCGCGGGCTCCGCTGTCCGCTGAAGCGCCGAGGCCACTCGTCGAGAGGCCGGGCGGAGGCGACTCCGCTGCTCGTCTTCACCGGCCCGACGAGCGCCTCTAGGCGCAGTAGTGCGCTCAGCTCGCGACGTCCCCTGGCCGCGGCCGCGTACCCGCTGCACCGCGCCAGGCCCCACGAACGCGACGCGCGGGCGCGCTCCCGAGCTCCGCGTGCAGCGTCTTCCGACCACTCAGCGAGCGGAAGCTCGTGCCCCGTGACTCCGCTACGCCTCACGCCGCTGGGGAGCTCACGGGACAGCGCCCGGCCGCGCCGAGGCGGGGAGCGATCTGCCGCGGGCGGGCGGGCGGGAGGCGCAGGGCGGCAGCGCCCGGCCGCGCGGGCCCGAGGGGTCTGAGGGACAGCGAGGCGGAGGCTGGGAGCAGCAGGGAGGATGGAGGCGGCGGCCGACTCGAGAGGGACCACCGGGAGGCTACTGGTGTTGTCTGGCCAGAAACACCAAGAGCCAGAAATAAGTTCACAGCAATAGGGATGAAGAAAATAATGGGAAATGTTATGAACAGGGATTGGAAAGATAACCTAAAGTATTAACTAGTCCCTATCTTTAGAAAAAAGATCATTTAAAAAAAGGGTTACAAGCAGTTGGGCGTGGTGATGCGTTCTGGGAGGCTGCGGAAGGGCTGCAAGCTGGGGCCCAGCCTGAGCAACGTTAGTGACCTAGCGCGACTGTCACCGGACCGGACCGGACCAGGGATGCAGCTCAGCGCAAAGGATCTGGCTGTTCCTATCACCAGTATCGCTAAGAACGAACCAAAAAAACCCCCAAAACAACGGGGGGGTGGGTACCAGAGAGAGAGAGAGATTATGAGCGACTGTTTCCACACTTCAGGAACAAGGTGCAATGACTGTCCTTCAAGGGAAAAAGAGATCTAGATTCTGGCATAAAAGACAGAAAACACCCACCTGCATAATTCACTTTTCCCTCCCTCGAGGGTTTCACAAAATGCCAGTGCCCAAGAAGAATCATGCTAGAATTGGCAGGGCCAAAAAGTTCCTGGCTTCTCTTCCCATCACCGTGTTTGGGAGAGTCTACTCCGATAAGCTGTTTTCCTATGAACTGGGGACTTCAATATTTTTGTTAGGTGAATTCAAATAAACCAATCACAGTTTAAAGAGAACTACAATAGTAACAAGAACAAAACATGTTTGTCCACAAGGTGTTCAACCCCAGTTACTGATCTGTTTGCTAAGAATTAATTTCTTGATGGAATATACCCTATCGTGGTTGGTTTTTCCATCAGTACGAAAGCTTACTCATAACACTTTTACATTTCACTTTGTAATTTGGCTTTTATGCACGGGTTTTCCCCTTTAAATTCTTGGTACGTTTATAGATTTTATTTTGCTAATTTTCTCAGTTTAGTACTGAGAACAAACTTCAGGTCAAAAAAGAAAGCGCCCAAATTATTAATTTCAACTCTACTAGTTGAGATACACATCTTTTGGTTATTACTTTTAGTATCACTCCCTGAAAGGAAGCCTTTTCGGACATAATTCATATGCAAACTCTATGATAAAATTTTTTACAATTCTATATTCTACACAACCATCTATGGCTAAATTTAGCTACTGAAGAGCCTACAGTTTGCTGACCTTGAATGATTCGGTAAACTTATTAAAAACACAACTCGCCCATCGAATGAAAGTGCTTCTTAAACATTTACCGTCTTCCTCTCTGAACTTCATGAAGTGAAATGTTCCTGGTTGCCTGAGGCCAATAAAAATTTTTCTTTGCCTGTCAAGACAAACTTTGTCGAAATCCCCAACAAGATGAGCCTGAAGTTGGAAAGCTCTTCCTTCAGGCTCGCCAAGGCTCGTTACCTATGTAATAAGTTGGCCACCCCCCCCCGCCGCCCTAACTGTTTTCACTCCGAGATTTTTTTTTTTTTGGTGGGTGCCGGGGGGCCGACCTCAGGACCTCGCGCGCCAGCAGGCGCCCGTGCCGCTGAGCGATATCACCGGCCCCTTTTTTTTTTTCGTATGTGGGATCCGGGAGTCGAACTCGGGCCCTCGCGCTTGCCGGGCAGGCGCTTAAGCCGCTGAGCCATCTCACCGGCCCCTCACTCCGAGATTTTAAGTTACCTCTGAAATGGCAATAATGGGTCTCTAGTCAATATGACATAATTTCGAAAAAAATCCGAGAAATGCCAGCAGGTAACCCATCAACCAGTAAGTAGCTTTCCATGCTCTCCAAGAGCCTTGTTCAAGTTCTCGGACCGGACGACTTCCTCTAATGAGCCTCCCCCCCCCCCCCCCCGCGTCTTGGGTGTGGCGTCTGCAGAGCCTCTGCACTCACAGCTGTTCTCCTGGACCGAACACCAACACGTGCTAATAAATATTCTCTAGTCTTAACATGTTTGACGGATTTTACTTAAATCATGAATTATTCTGATAATTTATCCACTGGACCTCAACCAACATCACCGATTATTGCTTCCAGCCAATAATAAATAATAGCAGGAAGTTTTATTCCATAAAACATTAATAAGGTATTTTAATAAGGAGAAAACAAAAACAAGTCTTAGTCTCATGTTTCTATCCAAAAACACTCAGGACTAGGTTCTCCCTGTCCACCCCTTCCAACTGCAACGCTGTGACCACGTAATAAAGGTCAGTTTAAGGAGTTTTTTAAAAAAAGTTTAAACCTTTTTTAAAAAGATTAAACAATCAGGCTAGCAAAAAGGTACTCAATACATACTTTCCTTATATCAAACAAGCTAATATTTCAATACAATGTAACTATACAGATTATATACAATACACATATGTTCACAAAGCAAACTATATATAGGCTCAGAACAGATTTGAAAAAACATGATATTCACATTGATTACAATAATTCTAAAAATGATTGTAACGTTGAAACGGCACTTAGTTTACAAAAAAGTCACAAAAATATATATATATATATGTGTCACCAAGAACTATGGTTCCTGTAAAATACTAATAGCCAGATACTAGTATATAAAATGCAAAGTTCTGACATTGTATACATTTTTAAGAAACAAAACAAAATCCAAAACCATTTTTGTTATTGTCGAAAGTCAAACATGCCAAGTAACTTAGCTATGGCCACTGTCACCAAGTAAAGCCATACTTGAATGAGATGTGAGATGATCAGGTACAAAGCTGGTGAACTGGGGACTGGCACAGTTGTACTGGTTCTAGGAGAGGGGTAGAGGAATAAAAACACCCACCTATGTAATTTAGTTCACACTTCCTCCTTAGCATTACCTCCCTTGAGGGTTTAGGAAGATGCCAGTGCCCCAGTAAAACTCATAATGCTATAGCCAGCAGGATACAAAGTTCCCCATACTCCCCTGCTGCCGGACTACAGATGAGTACTGAAGCATGCATTAGCTACACAGAGCAATGAGCACCCTGGGGAGACTGGTGCAGTCTCTGCCTAGGCTGCTTGCACTAGAATGGACTCAGTTTTTAAATGGAGCCAGATTTGTGTTAGCCCTGTAAGATACTGAGCTACTTATAGCAGCAAATATGAAATTACAGAAACACGATTTTATTTAAAAATCCACTTCTATTACATTGAAACAATTTTCCCCTTTCAAATCTATCTCCCTTAGCTGATATTAATTTCTTCTGTCACTGAATTCTGGTCTGTTATCTCAATCTGACTTTCTTATTATGCTGTTCTGGAAAAAGAATACTTCCTAATCCTGGAAAAGCTTAAATTTACTCTTAAAAATGGGATACAGGAATTATAATGTAAAAAAAAAAAAAAAAAAAAAAAAAGTCTGTTCTAAAAGTATCTTTCACAAATATATATATTTAAATATTAAAATAGGCTACCTAGGATTTTTATAAAATGGCTTTTGAAAAGACAGCAGAGGCACAAAGAAGCCATATACTATCCTCCAAATTGGACATAAGGTGCCATAAGGGTGCCCTACAAAGAGGCAAGCAATCTCTATCTGGTGCGACAGGAGTCACGAGTAACAGAAAAATTAAGTATATCATTCGGAATTTGGATCAAAACAAAATGTTACCCTATCAGGGATTGTTGGTTTTTAAAAAATACCTTGAAATACAAGCATTAGAAGCCATCATTTTGTACAAGGAAGATAATGAAAAAAGTTTGATCTTATTCCTTCCAAATACCCGATGTCATTCATTTCGGGCACCTGAAAGATGAAAAACAGTGCAACTTTCAAAAATTTAATGGACTACTCTCAGTATGAGAGACTTTACATAGCATCTGTCAATTTGAAAATTAAATTGATACTGAAATAAAAAGAAATCTCCTAGAGAAAACACTCACAACCTAATCATAGAAAAGGTTCTCTCTAGAAAGTTGTTTCTAAGAACTGCAGGAAAGGCTTCCCATCTCATGAACACGCCTCTGAACCCCAAGGAAACGATGTGTATCCAGAGCAGACGGCAGCTTCTCTTAGAGCAGGGAGGATGTATCCTTCCTCAGCAGGTGATGCACTTTGGTAAAGTGAACATTCACTTACAGAATGCTTTTCCAACTTATTTAACCAAATAAAATCTGGATGGCATTTGGGAAAACAAAGACAGTTTAGTAACAGGCATGATACTGCAGCTCCTCAGACAATTAAGCAGCGATTTTATCAATAAATCATCACAAGTGAGCCCAGGACTTCAGGCTTAATCAGCAAAATTTGTCAAATTGAGAGAGAGGAAATAAATTGATTTTATAAACCAGCCACTTCAAACTAAAAACATTTTAAGTTTACAAAAAAATCTTTTTACTGAACCCATGGTCTGAACTCTAAGCTCTTTGTAAACTAGTATGTATACAGGAACCTTGGTATTACTGCTTGGAGCCAACCCGGGTCCTGTGCAGAGGAAGCTTAGCTAAAGCATGATGAACACCAGGTCGATCTCATTTCTAGACACTGTACTGCCAAACTCGGATTCTGTTAGTGTCTGGAATTTCTGAGAGGACTATTTTAAAAAATATGGAACTATTTTTTTCTATAATAAAAATATAACCATGACTCTTGATGGTAACTGGTACTATGCTGTCACTGTATCTGACATAGGGTTTAACTTCCCATAAATACAGTGACACAAATCTCAACATCTGTAATCTAAAGTGAAACACCCAGAGTATTCCACAATTCAATCTGAGGCCTGGCTTGATTCCACCTCACTGTGTTAAGCTGAATCATTATTGTTTTGGCTAATGTGTCTTGCTGAGGACTTTTCAAATAAAAATACCCTATGTTATTACATTCTGTTAAGCAAAAATGACAATGAAAAATAAAAGAATAACTTAAATTTTCATGATCTTAGCTTAAAGCCTGTGACAGTATGCTTATCTTTAAATATTCCTCAGGTATGTTTACTGCAATATCACACCCCCCAATCCCCCAAATTTGTTCCACTGTTTCAGAAAATAAAATCTCGTTTCTATATATTCTCTCAATATCTTTCAAAATCTAAATATATTATAAAGCATCTTATATCAATAACTTACAGTGAAAACCATATTAATTTCCTTTTACTTACTTTGGGCTTGTTCTTTCCAAATGTGAACTTAACTGGGAAATTATTCTCTTTCGCTTGGATATACATTTCAGAGTTCTATTTTGTAGATGAGGGAAACAGTAACTACTACATCAAAAAGTTTTAAATTCTGTTCATCAATTCCACAAATCATAGGATATCTTCAATAAAAAATTAAAATTGTTTTGTTTTTTGAGACAGGGTCTTGCTATGTAGCCTAGGCTGGCCTTGAACTCACAGTGATCCTCCTGCTTCAGCCTCCCGAGTGCTGGGATTACAGGCGTGTGCCAAAAAATATTAAACTTTTAGGATTGTTCATTCATCAAGTAGTAATTTTCTCTATATGATATACTAGTACAGAATTACCATTACATTATATAGTAATAGTAATACTATATTTCGGGGACTACAAAGCTAAGAGTCTAAAACATGATCTGAGAATATTCTAAATAAAAGCCATTAGGGAGTAGGGATGTAGCTCAGTAATACAGTGCTAGTCTAGCATACATGAGGCCCTGGGTTTGATCCCCCAGTACTAAAAGCTAAATAAAACCAAACAAAACACTAAACTATATACCTGGCCTCCATTTAAATTAAGAGAATAAAATAAGAGAAAACAATGAAAGAGAGAGATTTAATACATCTTCCAAAGGTTCCTAGGGAAGCATGATAGACTGGGACAACCCACGTCAGTAATTACAAAGGAAGTAACTGGGTCACCAAGGATTAAGTCTATCAGATGTGTTGACAAGCTCATCCCATTTGGTAAAATATTTTAACAAAATGGAATTTTTTTGTTTTCGAACCAAAGGGCATGCGTCCTAACATGGGATCTAGTTGCTATAAGCCAGAATGGTTGCTTAAGTTTTAAAATATAAGACAAAGAGTCTGTTTAAACATTTCAGTATTACTTTGTTTTACTGAAATTGTGACCTTAAAGAAACCAAAAACCTGGCAATATAAGTAAATGTGTAACTACTTGAATTAAAAACCAGTATTATTTTTTGGAATTAGTAGGATCACTGACATGCTAACTTGCTTCCACTATTAGAATATATCCTTAGACATGAAAAGAATGACTGGAGGAGCTACAATATCCAGTATCATGGTGAACATCTTTGCTTACTTCTAAGGTGTATTTGGTAGTTTAAAAATTGAAAATAAAAACTTTTCTAATAAAAAATGCTTAGTCTTAAAAAGGTATTTTTCTTGCATTCTAAAATAAATTTTTTTTTTTTTTTGGTGGGTACCAGGGGTCGAACTCAGGACCTCACGCGCCAGCAGGTGTCCATGCTGCTGAGCGATATCACTGGCCCTTTTTCTCCTATGTGGGTACTGGGAGTCGAACTCAGGACCTCGCACTTGCCAGGCAGGCGCTTATGCCGCTGAGCTATCTCACTGGCCCACATTCTAAAATTTAAGCCCTTTAAATATCACAAAGGCACCCTCCTGGGCCTTAAGATAGCTAGCTATGCTTAAATATTCGAAACTAGCTTTAGTCTTTGCAATGTTTTCCACATGTTCTGGTAAAAATTACACATCCAGGAATCCTTCTCTTAAATGAACTTTAAGTAAATCTAAATACTACTATATATACAATTACCCTCTTGCAGTTTTCTTAAACAGATCTATAAATAAAACATCCTCAAATCATGTATCAAGAAAAATGCAGAGCCTCCCTGAAATAGGAAAAGGCCTCTATCATTTCATGTTAAATACCAAACAATTACCTATATTGATAAGATTTGGGAAGTAACTAACTAGATATGCATTTTCACAGTATATTCAAATTTCCTATAAAACCTGGAAATCTGTACAATTTATAATTACCAATGAAAATCTAGAGTTCCATCTGGGAAAGAACATCCAGTGATGAATTCTTCATTGTGAAAATATCATCAGAATACCTTAGAGCTGCCAGCTGCCAAGGGCTCTTTTACTGCGGAATTCTCAGGAGAGGGGATGTGCTGAAACACTTTCAACTGGGAAGTCTATCAATGACTCTTACACATTTCTTTCTTTCCTCCTTTCTTTTTCTTTTTTTAAATAACTTGGAACGAAGAGCAATGGTGATTCCTATTCTTTGTCTTGTTAACATGGGATTAATTTATAATTCCAGTTGAGACATAGCAGTCTGTTGCACAAAGTAATTTAATCCTACCAGTAAAGAATCGTAAGTTGTAGAAACCCATAACTCATAAATGTTGATTTTCCCGAAGGTAATACACTTATGTTTGTGAGCAAATGGATTAAAAACAAACAAAAAACAAAAAACAAGTTTGCAAATGAAACACATAACTGGAAATAAGGGAAAGGGTGAAATAAGTGAAAAATAGGTTCATGAGTGAAGCACAAAATTGGAAATAAGGACGGGGGTGTAGCTCAGTGGTCAAGTGCATGTTTATCGTGTGCAAGACCCTGGGTTCAATCCCTAGTACCCACCCCCACGTTGGAATTAAAGACAGTAGAGTATAAGCAGAGACAGAAAGAATATTAACCTAAAAAAATTCTAGTGAGTTGACATTTTCTTTCTTTACATTCATGGGAGGGGAGGAATAAATTATACCAAAAAGCCCCCAACCAAATCACTATAATTAAGAAATATATTTTAGGGCCAGTGAGATGGCTCAGCGGCGTACGCGCCTGCCTGGCAAGCGCAAGGGCCGGAGTTCGACTCCCGGAACCCACATACGAAAAAAGGGTCGGTGGTATTACTCAGCAGCACGGGCGCCTGCTGGCGTGCGAGGTCCTGAGGTCGACCCCCAGTACACACACACAAAAAAAAAAAAAAAGGAAATATATTTTAGTAAGGCCTGGCACCTGAATAAACTTCAGATCGCTGTGTGACTATTTTGTTTCTCTTTTCTAATCCATTTCATAATTATTCTATTTCATAATTTTTGAATCAGCTTCATAATTATTCAACTTTGGGTCTCATATATAGAAAAAAAATATTGAAAGTTCATTGTTCATGGAGTCCTAACTATTTCTGACCAAAGTCAAAGATGCTTTAATGACATCAGATGAAAAGTATATCCCAGTCTCTTTTTTTTTTTTTTTTTGTTTTTTTGAGAGGGTCTTGCTCTGTAATTCAGGCTGGCCTTGAATTCACTATGTAGCCCAGGCTGGCCTTGAACTTGTGGCAATCCTCCATCAAGAGTGCTGAGATTGGGCTGGTGAGATGGCTCAGCGGCATAAGCACCTGCCCAGCAAGTGTGAGGGCCTGAGTTCGACTCCCGGAACCTACATACGAAAAAAGGGGCTGGTGATATCGCTCAGCGGCAGGGGCGCCTGCTGGCGTGCGAGGTCCTGAGGTCGACCCCTGGTACTCACACACACACAAAAAAAAGAGTGCTGAGATTAAAGGCATGCCCCACCACACCCAGCTATCCCAGTCTTGAGCATCATATAAATTTCATCCTCTTAGCAGCAGAAAAGGTGATATTCATTACTTTAAGGTTTTTAGGGTTTTTTAAGTCTTAACAACTTTTCTCTCCTCTTCCAGACAGTCATAGATGATCATTTTATAGCCTCATCTTTTATATTATTGCTTATGTTGTGTAAAAACTATAGTAACTGCTCTAATAAATTTGGCAATGTCTAAAACTATTTTGGAACAAGGATAACATCACTGTCATATGGGCTTTTGTAAACAATCTTAGTTAAGAACTTAACCTCAACACAGAATTCTTTATTTTGTCCAAAACAGCACAGTAAAAACATCTCCAACAATACATAAACCTATATATAAAATATAGAATATCTCTAATATTTTTACTTACATGGTAGCACACTGGTATATGTGAGAGAAAGTACTGTTGATGGGCCAAAGAGAAAAGTGATTTAGGCAATGACCTAGTTCTTAGACATTAACCTCCAAAGACCAGGTAAATGTCAATTTTAGTCAGAAAAGCAGTATTAGAACAGTCTCTATGAAATTGAGATCTGTGGATTTTATTCTGCATTCCTGGTCATTTCATCCACAGCCTGACTTCTCAGTCATGGTTCTTTGCCTTTGGAGTGGTACTAAAAGGTATGGGGAATGCCTACCCAATACCAAATTTTCATTCAAAAAAACCATAATAGAAATGACAGAGCTTTAAAAAAGGTATGCTGGATTTCAGAAGTATTTAGTAATTTTTAAGAAAGCTGACCATGAAGACTTTCAAAAACAACAGGCTTTACAATGTCCTATGCAAACGAGTAAACATCTACTCAAGCCATTAGTCAAATTCTGCTTAGTAATTTGTTTCTCACGTACCCTTTTATCTTAGGATACTCATGTCAATAATTATCTGATTTCTTTTTTACCTAATGATCTGTTGTTAGCCTACCTTTAATAGTGAAAGGAAAAAAACTGGTACATGTTTGAAGTCAACTGGTTCTCCTGGGTCTCATGATTTCTATTGTTTCAATGTCATGTTACCGTGTCCTTACAGAAGAAATCTCTCAGTTAAGAAAAATAAAACAAGTTGCAGGGCTTAAAAAGTGAAAAGGGAGATTCTTCCCCAAACCTTTTCTTGCTTAAAAAATTAAATTAAATTTAAATGTACAAGACCAAGCACAGGCACTTTCCAAAAAATGAAGCCAAACCACAAAACTACTCGATAGTTATAGAAGACAGCTCTGACTGTGGGGGATCATCTCTGGAAGCTTCGGCTCGAGCGCTGGGCTTTGGCTGTGCTGGCTCCTCTTCTTCCTTTTCTGCCAGCCCAGCAAGAGATCCCAAGGGGAAAGTGCTTTCACAATTCTGGGTGGAGGAGACCTGTGAAATTACAGGCATTTGAACAGAGGAGTTGCTTTCAAAACCATGCTCTCCAAGATCATACTGAACAAGGGCCTCTTCTTGGTCTTGGTTTAAGTAGTCCGGTACTAGGAAATCACTAGGTAAGAGGCAAAGGGTGAAACATGAGTTAACTTGAAATCAGTAATAGAATACAATAAAAAGATGTAATCTGTAAATCAAGACTGGGACTTTTTATTTCATGAATTCTCCAATAAAGTTAGGACTCAGAATTTTCAACTTACAGACTTTCCTAAATATGAACCAAAGCCACCCATTAGAACAAAAGTGCATCAATCCCTGAGAGCCCCTCAGAGGCCTCAACAGCCTTTCTTGGTCTATGTTTACAGAACACAAGCAGACGGTTCACTTATGCAAAGATTACCTGAGTAATCTAAATGCTTAACTTTTCTGGGATTATATACTATGAGGCATACAAACCCGTACTTACTTCACTAATTGGATTTGGTTAAGAAATTAAATCCTTACGCATACATAAATGGCTTATATGTAATCTAGTTTGTAAAGGTGAGAAATATAGAAAGCAATTTATGTGTATCTTGCTACTAGATCTGAATATGGTAATAAATTATGTTTGAATCAGAATTTGGAAATGAGTACCTTAGACTATTTATGTTTGTTCTGAAAAAAGCACTCAATTACTGATTTCCACAGGAAACATGAACAGTAAAATATACTGAAATTTTAATAGTGGATATTTTCTAACCATTTTTGGATCTTTAGAAAACAAACATGAGGGGCCAAGGATATAGCTCAGTGGCACGGCACCTGCCTGGCAAGCACGAGGTCCTGAGTTCGGTTCCCGGTTCCAAAAAACACAGAACACAATACATGAAATAAGTCTTATCATAGATGCTTTATCTAAATCTTCATTACTAAAAAGGCTCATTATACTAGGACTATCAATACTAATACATTTGATAGGGCCATTTTATAATTGATCTATTCAGTATTCATAGGAAAATTAAAACCTGCTCATCTGCAAAGCAATTTCAAATGTTTTATATTGAAATCTAAAAAGTCTTCCGGGGTTAGATAAAACGAATGATAAAACTCTGCACAAGAAAGACAGATACAGGGGTTGTTAAATGGAACTTATTTTAGTTCTAAACAACTGTGTTTAATACGATATGTATAATCTAAGTTTGTGACAATCACTTATGCAGAATTAGAAACAAATCAAATGAATGTATGGTTTGAAGGGAAAAACAAAGTCTATGTAGGAATAATTTGGGATTTATTAAAGTTTTAAAAATAAAGATAATTTAAATGTAAAGATTTACTTTACGAGAACTAAGGTTTCTTACAGAGATACTATTCTCACATAAAATATTTAAAAACACACAACAGAATTTTCTATCTAGAAGAGGCCTTAGAAACTATCTTGTTCAGAATGTAATCATTATGTATATCAAAAATGCACCAATAAAACTGATTAAAAAAAAAAAAAAGAAACTATCTTGTTCGAAGCTTACATTTTCTTTTGCTAAATTTCAAGCTGCTTCATCTGCAAAGTAACATGTGTAATCAAACAGCAGAGCCTGAACTAGAACTGATTTCCTTGGGTACCCTGAATCAGAAAAGCAACTCTATTATAAATAATTATTATTAAAACTTGGAGCTCTAAACTGAAAGAAAACAGGAAAGACTTCACTGAATCTAAACCATCATATCCATTATAATTGCTGTCAAAGTTCTTTTCTTATTAGCAAATGGATATTCCTTTACACAGGATGGCGGGGGGACAGAGAGAGAGAGAGAGAGAGAGAAGGGAAGGAGACAAAGATGAAGAGGGGAGGGCAGGAGAGAAAGAAAGTGGTTAAATATTTCACTAACATCCAGAATGTGAAGTAACCTGATATTATTAAATATCATCTGACACGGTATATTTTCTAAAAAGATCTACTAAAAGCCTACCATAGAATTACTTGAACTTCACATTATTTAAAAAAAAAATCAAGGATAAGTGGACCACTTCTGTAGGAATATATGTATATATCTACATATACACATGCACATTTAAAATTTTTATTTTGTAGGAAAATATTTTGAATACTAACGATAAAGCATTTATAACTTTATATACTTAGGAGACCCAGAAAAACTTTTATTAGATCAAGAGATCATAGAATAGATACTGGGAATTTAAAATGAATGTACTGATTAGCTGGCAACCTGATAAAATAACACAGCAGGCTGCCCCGAAAGCAGGAAAAGAGAGTTCAGAAAGCATTTTCCTGGTTGGGTTTTTGTTGTGCACCTCACCTGCTCTGGAAGTAGTTTGCTAGCTCTGATGCTTCATGGTTCAGACTCCTCAGGTGCACGATTAAATTTCCAGAGTTGGTGAACATGGCGCCACATGTTTTGCACTCGTAAATCCGAGGCTTGCGGATAATGTGCCGGGAAACCCTCATATGGTGTTTATATTCCCCGAAGGAAGTGAAAGTGGCACTACATATCTGGCACCGGAAACAGCGTTTACCTTCATGCTTTAGGCGATGCATCTTTAGCGAATAAGCCCTGGTGAACTTTTTCCCGCAGCGGTCACACTGAAATGGTTTAATTCCTATAAAATACAGTAAAAGAAAATAACGTGAAAACAATAAACTAAAAGGCCATAAACCTCAAAAATTTCTGAACTATAACTTTGTTGCAATAACTTAAAAAGACAAAAACTATCATCAAAAAGTATTCTATTTTGATATATCAGAGAAGGCAGATAATATGTAAAACTTACCAGTACTTAAAAAGTTAAGGGAGGATGGGGAGGAGACAAACTAGGTAATAGGTGATGAGACTGATTTCTGAATATTCTTTTTTTTTTGGTACTGGGAATTGAACTCAGGACTTTGCTCTTGCCAGGCAGGTGCTGTGCCACTGAGCTATATCCTCGGCCCCTGAATATTCTAAATCATCTATTTTACAGACTTCAAAATACATTTTAACTGCAGTATTTAGACAGAACCAAAATTCTCATATAATAGCATTTCATTTCATGTTCCTTATCTGAGAAAAAATGAGAAGAAAAAAGGAAAATTCTAACATCTCTGTAGGTAATGATCATGACACAGTCATTGTTTGATGAACTGGCTTTTTCAGTATTTAATACTGATGGAAATTAGTAAATGAGTTACAAAATGCGTTAACTGTCTCCTTAAAACATCACAGTTTGGGGAAAATAAATTTAAAAACCTGTAAAACACAATCTGTACACTTAACAACATCACAGGAAACTGGTGTTGGGACTACGAGACCTGTCTAGGAAGAGATAGAATGGACACAAGAATGGTCACCTTTATGTGACCATTGAACTTAAGTTTTACTAAAATCTCATCTACACATTTATCCAAGATCTCTCTAACACTAAAAATAAAAAACTACAAAGCTAATCAAAGTACAGATAAATTTAGGATTATGGAACGTAATAGTAAAATATTAAATCTTTTAAAGCACTTTTTATTTGGAAATAATTTCAAACTGACAGAAAAGTTAATGCAAAGAACCACCGTTATCTACTTTTAATACCACTTACTTTACCATCTGTGTTTCTGTCTCATGTACATATACACACACCCCTGATATATACTACACCTTTTAGTGTATATATTATACATTGCATATTGCCTGTAAGTTTTAATCAGAATACAGTACTTAATATCTGTGGTAAATGCATTAAGAACAGTTTTCTAATACTGCACCATTTCAGCAATAGGCCTAAGCTAATCTGTTCTCATTTGACTTCCCAGAATTTTTTTCTTCCTTTTCTCCAAAGTACATGCTTTTTATTTTAATTGGGATTCCAAAATAAAATGTTTTAGACTGCTCACTTATGCAGCAGGGAAGATGACATTACCTGAGTGGATGAGCATGTGCTGTTTCAGGTTCTGAATACGGGTGAATCGCACCCCACAGGTTGGACACTGAAAAGGTCTGTCTGGACCATTTGGACTTGGTCGCTCTGTACTGCTGGTAGAAGGAGCAATGTAGAGTTGGTAGGGATACTGAACATTTTCCAGTCTAAAAAAATAAACCAAAGAAGGCAACCAGGCTCTGATTTTGAAGTTGAATAAACGTTTTTGCAGGTCAACTTTAAGTGAAGAAAAAAAAAAATACTTCAAGACTTTTTAAAACTCAGATCATGAGTTGCACTTAAAACAATTATAAAAATCAAAAACAGAAAACACAACCACAAACGTATCACACACTATTTTACCTTAGCTACTCTTAATCTCTCTAATCCTTTTTTTTTTTTTTTTTAATTTTTTGTCTTTTTGAGACCGTCTCACTATGCAGTTCAGGCTGGCCTTGAGCTCATTTTGTAGCCCAGGCTGGTCTCGAATTTGCAATGATCCTCCTGCCTCAGCCTCCCGTGTGCTGTCATTACAGACGTGCACCGCCACGCCTGGCTTAATCCCTTCCTTCTTGCTACTGCTTTAATTTAGGCCTGCATCAATACACACCTAAATTAATAATTCTTTCTCTTTAGCTCTACATCCCTCTAATCCACCTTTCTCACTGAATCAGTTATTATTTTTTTTTTTTTGTGGGTACCGGGGGTCGAACTCAGGACTTCGCATGCCAGCAGGCGCCCATGCCGCTGAGCGTTATCACCGGCCCTTTTTTCATATGTGGGTACCTGGAATCAAACTCAGGACCTTGCGCTTGCCAGGCAGGCACCTATGCCGCTGAGCTATCTCACCCGCCCTAGTTATTTTTTATAGTTAAGCCAGCCTCCCTCATTAAAATCCTGGAAGCGCTGTCCAACTGAATGAAATCTTGACCCCTCTGTAAGTCATATAAGGCTTCTCATATCTGAATTCTACCTTCAGCAGCCTCATTTCTTGTCATACTCCCCACCACATATCCTGTACCAAATAATTCCTCCAATGTACCAAAACCTCTCTCAACACCATACTTTTGCACATTTAACTTTCTCTACTAGCCCACTTTCTTTGCTATGTAATTTCTACTCATTTTAGAAAATGTAGGGCCGGTGAGATGACTCAGCGGCGTAAGCGCCTGCCTTACAAGCGCGAGGGCCCGAGTTTGACTCCCGGATCCCACATACGAAAAAGGGGCCGGTGATATCGCTCAGCGGCACGGGCGCCTGTTGGTGCGCGAGGTCCTGAGGTCGACCCCCCGGTACCCACAAAAAAAAAAAAAAAAAATGTAGCTGAGCCAGGCATAGTGGTGCATGCCTGTAATTCCTGCACTCGGGAGGCAGAGGCACGGAGGACCGCTGCATGTTCGAGGCCAGCATGGGCTACATACTGAATTTAAGGCTAGCTTGAACTATATAGGAAGACCCTGTCTCGGCGAAGAAATGTAGCTGAGTTGTCACAGCCGTCTCCCGGAAGCCTTCTTTTATTTACCAGTGGCTCAGGTAGGATCCCCCAAGTACAGTAACCAAACTCTGCAGTCACTCACAACGACTTGCATACTGCTCGTCTCTTCACCCCCCTCCTCCTAAGACTGATCAAGTTCCTTGAGGGAAAGGGCTGTGGACTCCACCAGTATACCCCCATCATTCACACAGTATTTAAGAAAGAGTAAATGACCCGGTTAATATTTGAAATTAAGAAATCTAGGCACACTTCTGTTTATTTATGGTTTTATTAACTCATTCAAAAGTAATTCTGGTCCATAAGCTGCTCAAACAGGGTTAGCTATTCAAGAATAACTAACCCTGCTGAGACCCTTGAATTCTTCGTTTTTATCAAGTATAGTTTTTAAAACTGTCCTATAGTCTGTATGAGGAGTTCATACAGTGAAGCCTATATTCAATGATGAGAAAATCTATTATTAAGCAAATGATCAGAGAAGACAAAGTAGGACAACATAAATAGTAATTGAATACTGGTATAGGCTGGTGATCAGGAAAGGCCTCCTTGAGAACTGAGACCAAGACAGTGACCTGAAATTTAAGGGGAAGCCAAAAATATGAATGAAAGTCAGGGGAGAACACATTTCAGGTAAAGGCCATGTAGTAGGAGCAGGAAGGCCTAAAAAGCAGGAACAAATACAAATATTTCAAAAACTGAAAGGAGGTCAATGTGGCCAGAATGTGGTATGCAAGGGGAAGAATGGTCTGATGGGAGTTAGGCAAAAGTTACATAGTGTCACAGCACAGAGTCTAGTTTTTAAGTATGAACAGACACTGTTAAGTATCTATAGCTAAAAACGGTGAAAACCTGACTTAGAAAAATGAAGATTCTGGCTATTATATGAAGAAAGGACTTGAGTAACAAGAATGAATAAAATTAAGGGCTACTTTGAAGGTTACTGACAAACTAGGGTGGTTATAGTACAGAAGAGAGGGAGACAGACTAGGGGCTGGGCATATAGTATTTTGGAGGCAGATTTGATAAGCCTTGTTTAAGGATTCAATTCAGGGACAGAAAAAGTACAGAGAAAGAAGTACAAAAAAGTACAAAGGAAAAAAGTACAGAAAAGTACAAGAAAGAAGGACTGTATCATGAGTAACTCTCAGAGACTGTACTAAACTGGAGGATGGAATGTGAAAAAGACTGGAAGAATAGGACTCAGATGGGAAATCAGAAGAATTCTGTATCGGCCTTAAGTGTAAAAGGCCTCTTATCCATCTATGGGGAAATATCAAGCAGGAAGGGTTGGTGAAGATATGACTTGGGAATTACGGGTATCAGGACTTGCTGATTTTTTTTTTTTTTCCCCCCAGACAGGAAAAAATGTAGTTCAGGCTGGCCTTGAACTTGTAGTGATTCTTGCCTCAGCCTCCTGAGTGCTAGAATTACAGCCACCACGCCCAGCAAGACATTTTATGTGTATGTATTTTTTTCTTTTCTTTCTGAGACAGGGTTTCACTATGCAGTTCGGGATGGCCTTGAACTTACGTTGTAGCCCAGACTGGCCTTGAACTCACAGTGATCCTCCTGACTCAGCTTCCCAAATGCTGGGATTACAGGTGTTTGTGCCATCACACCCAGCCATGGCAACATTTTTTGTAGCTGGCTACATCGTAAGTATTTTGTATACCAGATGGTCTTTGTTTCAAGTACTGAACTCTACCACTCACAAACAATATGTAAACAAGTAAGTGTGGCTGGGTTCTAATAACAGTTTATTGACAAATCAAAGTGGTGGGAGAGAACTGATCTATGGTCCACAGTTCACCAACCTCTGATTATACATATGGGATAAGCAATGGGATGAGGTACTTTTGGAAATGCCCCCCAAAAATCTGGTATGGGTGGTCTAATGTGATGATGCTACTTCATTTTATTTATTTTTTATTTTTTTGAGACAGGGTCTCACTATTAGTTCAGGCCGACTTTGAATTCACTATGTAGCCCAGGCTGGCCTCAAACTCGCAGGGATCTTTCTGCCTCAGCCTCCCAAGTGCCGTGATTATAGGCATGCACCATGGTGCCTGGCATGTTACTTCATTACTTTGAAAAGTATAATGAAGTGTCAAGGTCTCAGTTCTAAGATAAAATACTTGAATTTAGAGTTGTAAGCATAGCCTTATAAAGAAAACTACACACTACATTAGTACTAACCGATCATCGTCATCTGCATGAGCATTAGTGCCGGAAGTGCTCTGAAGTGTAGGCAACCCCTCGGTAACACCTTCATCCATTGAGCCTGTGAAGAAAAGAAGGGAGAGGACAGCTGTTAGTGCTCTTGTGCAAATAAGCCAAGATATTAACTGCAAGCCATACATCCAAGCCTCTAACCTCTTATCTAGTGTTCATATTCTGAATTAATAAAAAATAGTAATGTTCTACATTTTCTTTGTAGTTAAATGTTTATGTGATTTGAAAAGAAATCACAGGTAAGACAAGCTTTATAATACTATTTAAATTCTTTTAGAAATATTTGATGCAAATTTCAGAAAACGAGAAGAGTAATTCAAATGCAAACTAAAATCCACATTAGATAATTAACCACCAGTTAAGGAAAGCACCAACAAATTTTATTTTTTAAAACTTGTTTTACTGGGATATACAACTTATTATACAACTTTTACATAAAACATAAAAAAGACAACATGAACACCACTCCGACAACCTTGACACAAGCCATGGCTGAATTCCAGAAGTACCCATTCACCCTTCCCTGACCATAAACCTGTCGTCTTCCAAGAGCCTGCTGCGGTTATCATCCCTCTCCCAGCTCCGTCTCCTTTAAGTGCAGTTTTATCTTGAATACATGCACCCGTAAGCTAGAGTTTAGTTCTTGCTGGAACACAGCAACGGAGGGTCCAGGACGGCTTTCCCACTATGTACAGTGGTAGAGTCGAGCAGTCGTGGTTTCAAGAGACCAGTTAAGTCTAAATTAACTATCTGGCCTTTAAGTCTTCCAACCCTTACTAACATAGCTCAGAGCTGTATGGTTGTAAACTTTATATAAATTGAATCACACTGTTTTTGTGATTTGCTTCTTTCCTTCAACACTGTGAACTCATTCATGATGTTATATGTAACTGAAGCTTATTTTAATTGTTGTAGAATATTAGAATTTATTCATTTGATTCCTGCTGGACAGTTTCAGGCTCTTATAAACACTGCCACAAATATTCTTGTACAATTAACTTAATGTACATGTGCATGTTTTTCTCTAGAGTATAAATTTAGGAACAGAATTGCTAGGTCACAAATTACGTTATCTCCACCTTTATTAGTAAATGCTAAACTGTTCCAATGATTGTACCGGATGTACATCACCACCAGCACCGTGCAAAAGCTGTGCTGCTGTACATGTGCATCAACACTTGGTATTGTTGTATTTGGTCAACATGCACTAAATACTTCATTGCGTTTGAGGTTTTGTTCTTTCCAGAACTGGGGATTCAACCCAGAGGTTCTTGTGTCTCACCACATTGCCAGGCAGGGCTTGAACTTGTGATCCTCCTGCCTCAGCCTCCTGAATGCTGAGATTACAGGTGTGCACCACCATGCCTGGCACTGAGTTTTATTTCATGTATTTATTGAATCTCTTCTTTTGTGAAATGCCTGGTCAAGTCTAGTTAATGAGTTGTGTATCTTTTCATTCTAAGAGTTCTCTTCATATTCAGATACAGGCCCTTTGTCAGTGATATGCTATAAATATCTTCCCCCTTTCATGGCTTCTTTTATGGTTTCTTTTGATGGCCAAAGTTTTAAATTTTATTTATTTTTTTGTGGGTACCGGGGGTCGACCTCAGGACCTCGCGCACCAGCAGGTGCCCATGCTGCTGAGCGATATCACCGGCCCCTTTTTCGTATGTGGGTTCCGGGAGTCGAGCTCGGGCCCTCGCGCTTGCCAGGCAGGCGCTTATGCCACTGAGCCATCTCACTGGCCCCCAAAGTTTTAAAATTTTAATCTTTTTTGTTTATGGTTATGCCTTTTTGATCTTGCTTTAAAACAATCCTTCCCTATCTCAAACTTTTATGATTTATGTTTTGTCTTTGAGATCTAAGTCTTTAATTCACCTGGAGTTGATTTTGTGACCAAACATATTTATTGAAGTCCCTTTTCCTTTCTTCTGCAGTGCCATCTGTCATATACCAAGTATATGTTAAATGCATGGGTCTGTTACCAGGTTCTTTTCCGTCCTTGCATTAATGTCAATTTTTAGTTACTGTAGCTTTATAATAAATCTTCATCTCAAGTAGAGCCAGTCCTCGCATGTGTCAAGGTGATTCCTAACATTCTGGCTATTCTTGGCCCTTTGCATTTCTATACACATTTTAGAATCAGTTTGTTGAATACAAGTCTTAATAATCATTCTATTTTGTCCCTTCTATTAATTCGGAAATAACAGTTTTCCTATTCTTTTTCACTAGCTACCTTAGGTACGATCTTATTGAAATCTAGAGATAATAAAACCTTTACTTCTTCCTGAATCATACAAGGATCTTGGCAGCTTTAACTCCATTTTCCTATTTCCATCTTGCAACTGGGAAATAATTCTTGTCTGATATTTTACTACTTCATTATGACTAGGTCTTACAAGACATTACCACTCTTGTATACAAGCAGTATTTTTGGTTCACAAGTTCACTTCTTCTGCTCATTTGTTCCTGTATATAAAACATTTCATCTGTGCTTTTACTTTTGCCTGAAGCCCAATCTTAAGAATTTTCTGTAGTGATGATTTGCTGATGAATTGTTTTTGTTTCAGAATGTATTTATTTCACTTTGTTTTTTGTTTTTATTTTTTGAGACAGGGTTTTGCCATGTATCCCAGGTTGCTCTTGAACTCACTATGTAGCCCAGGCTGGCCTCAAATACACAGTGATCCTTCTACTTCAGCCTCCTGAGAGCTGAGATTACAGGCATGGGCTATCATGCTGGCTCATTTTCATTCTTGAAAAGGATTTTCACTGTGTGTAGAAATTTACATTGGCAGTTATTTTCTTTCAGTACAGTTAGGATGTCATCCTATTGGTTTCAGATGCTGGAAAGTCAAGTATTCTTTTGAAGATAATCTGTCATTTTTTTGTTGACTTTCTGAATTTTTCCTATGGTGTGTGCTTCTTTTTTGTTATTCTTGTTTGAGATTTGCTAGCCTCTAGTGGACTGGTGTCTTTCATTAAGTTCTGAAAATCCCCAGCCATTCTCTTTTAGGACCACTATCAAAACAACATTTGTATCTTCCATACCTTTTCTCCTGTTTGTGTAGTCTCTCTATAGTGTCTCTCTTTGCAGCATTCAAATAAGTTCTTCTAATTTATCTCAGGTTCCCAATTCTCTCTTCTGCTAAGTCCAATCTGCTGATAAAATGTTCACTGAGATTTTAACTTTGGTTATTTTTTTCTTTTCTGCAAGTATTTCCCCCCCTCAAATTGACTGTTACTTTTGCGGTTTATTGTTCTCTGCAGTTATTGTTCATTTATTTTGCTACACAAAGTAAGCATATTTGTTTTGTATGTGTCTGTAAACTATGCTAATTGTTTTTGAGAATATGTATTCGTATTGTTTTTGAGTATTTGTTTTTTTTATTCCTGTTAGTGGCTCTCCCTCTACCTTTTATCCCTGTGTATCTTCGTGACTTTTGACAGCAATTTCTGCGCTTTAAGATCATTTATAGTGGACTGATTTGCTGAGGTTGAGATGAATACACTTTCTTCCAGTGAAGCTTTGTTTGCTTCTGCTAGGCTCCTGGGAGCAGGACCTAACCCAAATGTGCTGAGATGCCCTGGCCCACTCCCACTAGGTGTAACCAGGATGTAGATGTGCAAGGGAGCCAGTCGGTGACCACAACTTCTCAGGGGATGCTGTGCCCTTCCTTTTCTCTCTTCCAGTTTGCCCACTGCCAAGGCACCTTTTCCACAGTCCCCTGGAATTTGAAAGATGGGGAGCAGGTTTGGTTCTAGTAATACAGTCCTTCAAAGACCCTAACTTAATGTGTAGTGCAACTTCTCTAAGACTTCATAATTTTTATGTGCTTTGTCTGGACTTTGGCTTCCATTTCCCTCACCCTTTGTTTTGATGAACTAGTACCTATGTGTGTTTGGCAAATGCCTTACAGGCAAATCCCTGATAATCTACTTACCTCCCTGGGCTAGGCCACAAGTACTTGAAGGTGACTTCTTAAAATCTAGAATTTGTTGCTTACAGTGGGACAGTAAGTCCAAACAACCTAACCTCATCAGGTAATGAACTCTGCCAAATTCTTTACTATATGCAATATGCATTTAGGGTGAACAAATGAACAAATCTGAGCCTCTGAACAGTCCCTTTCCTTAACAGAAAGCAAGATTTGGGTTAGAATATTTTAATGAAAGTTAAAATGTAGTAACTGCAACAGTTTATAGAATACTATGCAGATGTAAGCATTTAATAAATGTCTGCTAACATATACAGGATCAAAGTTCCTCCTGATGAAAATTTAGAATCCAATACTTCAGTTTTCCCTTTTGGAACACTTGAATTCACTGGCATTATTAGGAAATGAGTACATTTTCCACAGAAGTTTTTCCAAAAACTCAATTTCTCTTAAAGCATCCAAAATTACTTAATCATTTGTGCTGGAAAATTTGTGACAGAGTTACATTTTACCTTAACTTTTAAAATAAAGAATACGAATATAATTTGTCTCTTGATGATGCATGACAATCATCAAGGGCACCAGTTATTGTACTATGTTCTAATACAATTAAACAGAGTTCTGAAAATGGACAGGACGAGGTGCCTCTATTCTCATTCTCAAGCACACCACACGCCCCCTACTGGGGTGTATTTAGCATTTGTGTGCATGCCTTTTCCTTTCCTCTTTCTCTTATTATCAAATCATATTTGTTTGCTCCCTGTGTCTATTTATCCAACTTATCCTTGATCTTTCTGATTTTTTTTTTTTTTTTTTGTGGGTACCGGGGATCGACCTCAGGACCCTGTGTGCCAGCAGGCGCCCATGCCGCGGAGCGATATCACCGGCCCTTTTTTCTATGTGGGTTCCGGGAGTCGAACTCGGGCCCTCGCACTTGCCAGGCAGGCGCTTACGCCCGCTGAGCCGTCTCACCGGCCCCTCTGATTTGTTTTTAATCCAAATGTAGGAAAGAGAACCAGATAATGCTATATTGTGCGGAGGACAGAACTGCTCACTTGCCATTCTCTCTCCATTTTCACTTTTTTCCTTACAGAAAACAAAAGGGGTTGGGATATTGAGCACTCACAGTTCAGTCTGTCTCAGGATAAGGATTGGAAAAAACTCAATATTTGGACTTGGTCACCATGGACACAAAAATCTACAGCATTCTGAATTTATTCAGACTACAGCGTATAGGCTTGCAGAACGAAAACCAAAAACCAAAACAAGCAAAACGAAACAGCTGGAGATGTTACAAGGGCAGGCAGGAGATCTAACTGGCATTTGCTTATTAGCAGGCAGGCTATATTCTAGAAGGGGGTGGAATCTTGATGAGCTAGAAATGAAAACCACTGTTTTTAACTGATTCTAGAATTGCCAAAGTTTTTTTTTTTTTTTTTTAAAGCTGGTCAAAAACTAAAATAGAGCACAAAATACATCTAAATACAAATAAAACCCACTTCAGCATGTTAAAATATCATCTACACCATGGCAATGAGACCCCCAGTTCAACGCACAGAAGTGCATGTATAAAGTAAAACAAAATTACTCTCTTCACCCATGGCTACTAAGTGTTCCAGAAGCTAAAACAAACCACTCCAAATTAGATTAAACCACTCCAGATTAGATTAAATTAGATTTGGGGTGATAAAAATGCTACAAACTTAGATATCTTGCAGGACAGTTGCACATCTCTGTGAATTGTGAACTTTAAAGAAGTGAATTTTGGGCCAGTGAGATGGCTCAGCGGCGTAAGCGCCTGCCTGGCAAGCGTGAGGGCCCGAGTTCGACTCCCGGATCCCACATACGACAAAGGGGCCGGTGATATCGCTCAGCGGCAGGGGTGCCTGTTGGCGCGCGAGGTCCTGAGGTCGACCCCCCGGTACCCACACAAAAAAAATAAAAATTAAAAAAAAAAATAAAGAAGTGAATTTTTATGGTATGTATGTTGTATTTCAACAAAGATGTTCAAAAAAACCTTATGAAGATTTCTTCAAATTCGACTTTGTGTCCCTGAGAAATGCTTGCTTAGTGTCTCATACCGAGAATCAGGAGGTTTTCTAGTGTGGCCCCTGAGCACGTGAACTGGCCTTCAGCTAAGCTCTGGAAACACAAAAATACAAAGCTTTCTTCCCATGGACCTGTGAGGCTTCCAAGGGCTATCTCAATCTAAAACTGCACCTCTTTCAGGTCAAGTATCTACTCCTTTCCTATTTTTTCTTACTGTAAGACTGACTGTACATTTATCCTTCAACTGACACAACCTTACCAGCACAATGTGCAACTATGTGGCGACATTTTGACATGAAAAAGATAGTTCATCTGAGATACATCAACATGTACCAACACTGGAATGGTAAGTTTAAGGGGTGCTTCTGTGGACATTTCCAAGGTACAGTCTTCCCTGTTAATGACAGAATTCTGGTAAAGTTCTCAAGGTTAAGACAGGCACAGAAGCCAAGTACTGAAGCCTCCTTAAGTACCTCCTAATGAGCTCTGAGTTTGTTCTGGTTATTGTTTATTTTTCAGGGTAGACTGAGGACTTTTCATGCAGCTTTGCTGTAAATGGTGGGGAAAAATTACTTGATTTTGTATTTCTGATAGGGAAATTCCAACTTATTTCTTTAGCAAAAGAACCACATATTACAATGATATTCCTATTAAATCCATAAACTGTATCTTTGACTCAGCTACTCCCATTGTCCTTATCACTCAAAAACTTCCAGAACAGTGAGAAACAATTCTAAAACTATAATTATCAAAGCCCTTAAAAAATCCACAAACTTCCACAGCCTGAACTACTGCCAAGAGACTGGATGGTAATAAAACAAGTCTTTTGTAGGACCCACAAGTTAATTTCTTATGAGTAATAACAGGCTGATTTTTGCCACACGTGGTGGCACACACCTGTAATCCCAGCATTCAAGAGGCTGACGCAGGAGGATCACTGTGCTTTGAGGCCAGCCTGGGCTACATAGTGAGTTCAAGGCCAGCCTGAACTATATAGTGAGACCTAGCCTCATCAAAACAAATTTAATAGGCTGCCTTTTATAACTGGGAATTTTACTGTAAATCTGAAGATTCCCATGCTTTCATAAGCTGACGTATCTGAATACTTCAAGAGATTCACAATGTCTTAAACTATCACAAACAGTTAAGAGCTGGATTTCAAAAACATTCACTTGACCAGCTTCTGAATGGTATAAAATGCAGTTTGGGTCCTCTGGCAGAGACCAGGGAAAACTTGCCCTTGTGTATAAGGGCGAAGAAAGGAAAGGAACTTACCAAGAATAAGCCTCCAAGGTGCTGGTCTTTAGCTTCACTGTTCCCAACTTACAAGTCATTCATCACATCCTTCTCACTGGTGTACATCCATTCCATGGGGAGAACTTAATCTAAGGATTCTGAGGAATTCACCAGAAGAAGCTAACTTCAGAAATGGACACCCTTTACTCAAGATGATGAAACCAGATGCAATTTCTGATTCTTCAGTACTCCTTTTTGACCCTTTGCTCTACCTACCAACTCTATTAGTTATGACCTTTAAGCACCATCCTGTTTTTTTTTTGGGTGGGTACTGGGAATCGAACTCAGGACCTCGCACTTGCCAGCAGGTGCTTGTGCTGCTGAGCGATATCACCAGCCCCTTTTTTTCCTTTATGTGGGTTCCGGGAGTCGAACTCAGGACCTTGCGCTTGCCAGGCAGGCGCTTAAGCCGCTGAGCCATCTCACTGGCCCCATCTTACTGTTTTTGACTGCTGACCATCTCCTTGTCAGTGAATGAAAGACAAAACTCATGTTTTTTTCCCAGTCCACAGCTACTGCTCTGAATTGAACAGCCTGCTGGATCTATTATGTCCCATCTGACAAAAATTTATTTATTTATTTATTTATTTTTTTTGTGGGTACCGGGGGGTCGACCTCAGGACCTCGCGCGCCAACAGGCGCCTGTGCCGCTGAGCGATATCACCGGCCCCTTTTTCGTATGTGGGTTCCGGAAGTCGAACTCGGGCCCTCACGCTTGCAGGGCAGGCGCTTAAGCCGCTGAGCCATCTCACCGGCCCCTGACAAAAATTTAATAGCTGTTCCTTAAACACTTCAGAAAGTGGATTCCCTTTTACAGGCCCTTCTGGTATTCAAGGTTCCCTCACAACATTAATCTCAAACCTCAGTCTTATGAAAACTGGACCTTGATATCTCACATCATCAAAATGTTTCTGGTCATTACAGTTCTGTTAGCAAGGTGGATCCAATCAAAGACTTGTAACGGGGCTATCAGATTAGACCTCTCCAGAGACACTTCAGCGTGCTCTGTAGGACTTGTTTACACTCAAGGAATCTGTCCACCTTAAGGAACATAAACCTGGCTCACTTCTACAATACATTTGGAACACACCTACTTAGGTGGACAGCAGGTTACACCTGCCTCCTGCACATTAACCTATCCTGTGTGCTTGGGGCACCTGTTACTGATTTTCAGAAACTATCACCTCAAATTGTTCAACTCCATGTGTGTTTCTGGTGGTCACTGGTTTTACTGTATTTTATTATTTGTGGTCCTGAGGATTTAACCCGGGGCCTTTGCACTAAGTGATACATCTCCAGCCCCTTTGTACTTTTTAATTATGAGGCAGTATCTCGCTAATTTGCACAGGCTAGGTTCAAATTTGTGATCCTCCTGCCTTAGGCTCTCAGAGTGCTGGCTTACAGGTGTGTGCCACCACTCCCAGCTAAGGTTTAATTTACAAATTAGGCATAATAATAGACCAGTAATTATTAATAAAACAACATTTTGAATAGGTGGTAAAGTTATACATGTGATGTCTCTTAAATCTCTCTCGAAAAGGGTTACTTGAACACCAGCCCCGTGATACAATGATGGTCTATCTGATGACCAAGATGGCTACTGACTCAAAGGCTTATGTAGCCTAGATATGTTGGACAAGGAATGACTCGCATCTCAGGCTTTGTGGAAAGGGGTGGTACAAGAGTTCATCAGAAGGGGATGAAATCAAAACTTACAAAATTGTTCATTTCTGGAACTTTCTATTTAATATTTCTGGAACAAGTTAACAGTGGATAACTAAAATCATGGAAAGTGAAACCATGGGTTAAGGAGGGACTACTGTATCCCTATCCTTTCTTTATGGCTATGGAAACTGCAACCTGCTCAAAGTTATACATCTACTAAGTGGTAGAAATCAGTAACACAATCCAGGTTTGAGTCCATGGTAACTTTTAATCATGGTATATTGCTTTTGCACATAATCAATGCTGCAGTTCTACTCTTATCCTAGCTGCCCCCTCAACAAGTTTATCCAGTCACCGCTACCAATAGGAAAATTGTGAAATTATTTTTTACTACCTTAACTGACCACCATGTTGTTCACTTCACTTTTATTATTTTGTGGCCGGGGATTGAATACAGGGCCTCGGACGTTCTAGACAAGCACTCTACTACTGGGCTACAGCCCCAGCCCCAGTGACTTTTTATTTATTTTGGTCTCCTGAGACAGGGTCTCACTATGTAGCCCAGCTGTCCTCGAACACTCAGCAATCCTCCTGCCTCAGCTTCCCAAGTACTGGGATTGTAGGTGTGGGCCACCATGCCCAGCTGACTTTACTTTTTTAGTGGGAGACGTTTTTTAGCGTGCAGAATTCTTTGCTAACACAGTAAACTTCAGTTTATCTAGATTTATATTTGTCATTGGTGTATACAGATAACTAAATACTTCAAGATAAGCAAAAAAATCGTAACATGGGGCCAGTGAGATAGCTCAGCGGTGTAAGTGCCTGCCTGGCAAGTGTGAGGTCCTGTGGTCAACCCCCGGTACCCACAGGGAAAAAAATCATAACACGAAGTTCCCTCACAATTTTTTTCCTAAACTGCACCAAAAATTGACAGCCCCCCCTTTTTTAAGTTACACAACCCAATCTATCCTCAGTTTTTTTCTCTTTGAAATTTGCTGTATTTCTTTCATTTATTGAAGTGGAGGGTGTTCGATTTTACAATTTTTTTCTGGGCAACTGGTAAAAAGGGAACTTAAAATGGGTAAAATTTCACTTGAATTAATTTCATGAATTAGTATGTAAAATTAACTTCTCATAAGTATTATGAAATACAGAACAAAACACATATATCTTTTTTTTCTCCCTCCCACATTTACTGCCTACAAACCCTAGAAATTTATTTTCTTTTCTGTATGTTTTTTATTGAATAAAACTGGAATTAAGATAGCTTTGTTCAGTCATTACTACATTTGCTATGAAGGTAAGGATTATATGATTACACGATATTCAGGTCCATGCTATTCCTATGTATATTTTAATAGAATCCATAATTGTAACAACATATAGGTAATAAATCTTACTTATGTAACTGAAAGGTTTATTTTACTTAGATTCACAACTTCTTTATATAATAATTTAGTAAGATTATAAAGGCAAGATGTAGCTGGGGATATAGCTCAGCGGCACAGCACCTGTCTGGCAAGCACGAGGTCGTGAGTTTGATTCCCTGTACCAAAATAAAGAAAGAATGAAAGAGCGAAAGGCAAGATGTGAACCAATTCGATATTATTTGAGTATAAAAAATGACTTTCCTGGGCCGGTGAGATGGCTCAGCGGCGTAAGCGCCTGCCTTGCAAGCGCGAGGGCCCGAGTTCGACTCCCGGATCCCACATACGAAAAAAGGGCCGGTGATATCGCTCAGCGGCACGGGTGCCTGTTGGCGCGCGAGGTCCTGAGGTCGACCCCCCGGTACCCACAAAAAAAAAAAAACAAAAAAAACTTGCTCATATCAACAAATAACCATGATCTCCTGCCATTAAACATTTTATGATGTGTTCATTCAAATTCATCAAAAATATCTTGATTCAAATTCATAAATATCTATTTTAGTGAGTGTTGTGAGTGAAACTATCCCCCCCAAAAAAGATGGCTACCTATGAATGAGACCTTGTTTGTTAAGGGGGTCTTTGTGCATGTAAGCAAGTTAAGATGAAGTCACACAGGATTAGGGTGGCCCCTATATCCAATGATTGATATCTTTATGAGGAGAGAGACTTGGAGACAAAGATGTACAAGGATGTTCATGTGAAGATGGAAGTATAAACTAGAGTATAATGGAATTACAATCCTGGAAGTCAAAGAAAGCTAGCAACTGCTAGTGTTGGAAGAGGCAAGGAGCGAATATTCTTTCCTGTAGATCTTCAAAGGAAAGAAGGCCCTGCTGACGCCTTGATTTTGGACTTCTGGACTGTAAGAAAATATATTCTTACTGTTTTAAACTTCTCAGTTGGTTGTGCTTTGTTGCAGCAGCTCTGGGAAACTCATAGAGTGAGTCAAAACATCCACAAAGAAGCAGGTTTTTTGTTTTTTTTGGAGACAGGGTCTCGCTGTGTAGTTTAGGCTGGCCTTAAACTCAATATATCGCACAAGCCAGCCTTGAATTTGCAGCAATCCTCCTCCCTCAGCCTCCCGAATGCTGGGATTATAGGTGTGCACCACCACACCCAGCATAAAACAGTTATTTTTTGGCTCTTCAATCTTTTGGACAGATTTTATTATTTTATTCATTACTAGCTTTTCTGTTATCAACCCTTACTATAGATATTTCTCAAGGATCAGTCCTTTGGTTTTGGCTGTTCTATATTTTCCTATTGAGACTGACTTTGCCACAGCTAATCTCAAATTTATCCATCCTGCCTTTTCAATTGCTTTGTGGCATGACACTGCTTGGTTATCATCTAAGTATAATTTAGACAAACCTGACCTCGCTTAAACCCAGGTTATTTCCTTCCACTGATTTTCCTACTGCAGTTACTGCATTTAGTAGAGGCTAAAATGCTATCCATTACAAGATTACTATTATACCACTAAGAAAGAAAACAACTCTAAAGGATTACCAAATGTAAGACTCAACTGGATTCAGAGATGTTATGAAAAACTGTGACTGAGAATCAATGAATGTAACAAAGGTATCACTATTTCATTCTGAGTACTTTGATTCCTCCCATTCCCTCAATGTACATATTCAGTATTATTATTATTATTTTTTTTGTGGGTACCGGGGAGTCGACCTCAGGACCTCGCGCGCCAGCAGGTGCCCGTGCTGCTGAGCAATATCACCGGCCCCTTTTTCGTATGTGGGTTCTGGGAGTTGAACTCGGGCCCTCGCGCTTGCCGGGCAGGCACTTAAGCCGCTGAGCCATCTCACTGGCCCCATATTCAGTATTATTAAGTGGTAACACCGATTTTCTTAGGTGTGCCCAACCTGCGGCTGTAAGCTGGACATGCCTGGTTGGCCTGGGCTGCACTTAGTGAAGAGGAATTGTCTTGGGCTGCATATATAACATATAATATAGTTAATGTATTTAAATGACAAAATTCCTTCATTAAAAAATTTTTTTTATTACAACAGGCATGTCTAACCCATGGGCTGCCAGTTGGCTATGCCTAGCTGGTGTAACTGGTTTCTGAGCCTGTCTCTGCATAGCCACATCTCTTATGTATCAATTTCAAGCTCATTTTATTAAGATATCTATATGTTTTATTTTTATTCCTTAAGGTTTACTGTAATCATTTATTTACATATTTGTTTTCCCAATTAGACTATTAAGTTTTCTGTTGGAGGAACTATGTCTTTTTTTTTTTTTTTGAGATAGGGTCAGGCTGGCCTTGACTCACTATGTAGCCCAGACTGGCCTAAAACTTGTAGTGATCTTCCTGCCTCAGCCTCCTGAGTCCTGGGATTACAGGCATGCACCACTTCTTTTGTTTTTTTTGCGACAGGGTCTCACTACATAGCCCGGGCTGTTCTCGAACTTGTAGCAATTCTCCTGCCTCAACCTTCCAAGTGCTGGGATTAGAGGTGTGCCCCACCATGCTCCGGTGTCTTTTTCATTTATAATCAATGTTTGGAAAATAAGGTTTCAATAAGTATTTTAATTTAGAGTAAAACTCTAACTGGATTTTTTTTTTTTTTTTTTTTTGTGGGTACCGGGGGGACGACCTCAGGACCTCGCGCGCCAACAGGCACCCGTGCCGCTGAGCGATATCACCGGCCCCTTTTTCGTATGTGGGATCCGGGAGTCGAACTCGGGCCCTCGCGCTTGCAAGGCAGGCGCTTATGCCGCTGAGCCATCTCACCGGCCCTCTAACTGGATTTTAAAAACTGTTTTCTTTTGCACTGAAATTAATTCACAACTTATCTCTCTTTTGTCCCATCACATATTGTTCAGCTATTCTCCCACAATGTATAAGTTGTAAAAAAAAAAAAAAAAAAATTGTGGCACTAATATTATCTTTAAAAATCCAGTTATGTTTTACTCTCTTTATATTTCCTATAAGACTAAGAACAATTTTTAAAAATCTAGTAAGAACTTTAAAATGTCAGAATTGACTATAGCAGCATGAAAAACACAGAAGGCAGCGTTGTACCTATAGAGGAAGACTGTGGACTGATCAGAAGGTCCTCCTGGACTTGTTCACTTCCTGGTACTGTCTGCTGATCACTCAGTGAACTCTGAGTTGCACTGACAGGCTGGGACACTTCCTCATGGGCCTCCTCATCACTTAACCTTTCCACTTTGACTCGGACATCTTCTTCGGTACCCAGAGGCAAGGCAGCTTTTGTGCTCTCACAAGTCACACAGTCAGTCACTCTTCTGCCTGTCTCAGATGGGCCAGGTAATTCTAAAGTCCGGGTGTTCTCTGCCTGCTTAGCTTTCTCAGGCTGAATCCTTCGATCAATTCCAAAAGGAAAAGTCCAAGGAAAAGCTAAAGAAGAATCAACTGGTTGACTTCTATTTTCTGTGTAGGAAGCTGAAGAATTCAATACCTGGGGTGAGCCTGTTTGTGTGCTACACTTTACAGGACTCTCAGGAGACAGAACGATGTAGCTTTTGCGCTTTCTCCGGGATTCTCGGGAGACAGGAATGGTTCTTTCCACCACACTGCACTCTGAAGATACTGGAGAAATGCTTCCATCTCGAGAAGTAAAGTTGCAGTTAGAATTATTTTCTTGTCCAGCATCTAGACTCTTTTCTGGCTGGTTATTGGGTGTATTCCATAAAATACTTGATTTCATGAACTCCGAGCAGGTGCTAGCAACACTAAACATTTGCATATAGCTGGCTGCAGCTAGAACATCAATAATATTTTCTGTGTTAATTGACAGAGTGGCTGTGTAAGCATATTCTAAAAGAGGTATAAAGCCAGTCACTGTAACATGATGCAGATCCAACACACTCTTGTTCTCATCCTCTGCTTGGCCTACAAGTTTGGTGCGAAAGAAATCACTGCAAGCTGCTAGTACCACCTTATGTGCCCGGAAGATTTTATCCTGGACACGAATAGTGATATCACAGAAATGTCCATCATTTCGCAGCATATTTAGTTTCCCAAGCATTTCCTGACTGTGGGAAGAGGAGCTGTGAGTAAACGTTTTCACGCCCATCTTTTCCTTCCTCTTCTACAGATGCTCTTCAAGGATGTAAATGAATCAGAAATGTCCTAAAAAAACAAAAACAAAAACATAAAATAAAGCATTAAATAATGGTTTGGTAGTTGAAATACATAATTTATATAATTTTCATGAGGCCACCATGCCAAATAAAAAGGCTAAAAGATGGTAGTGAGAGAGAAACTTCAGATATGGACTGTATTAAAATAAATTATTCCAACTACTCAACCAGTGGAATCTGTACACTGATGTTTTAGTCAGCTGGAGAGTTTTAAACAATAGTTTGTAGGGCCGGTGAGATGGCTCAGCGGCGTAAGCCTGCCTGGCAAGCGCGAGGGCCCGAGTTCAACTCCCAGAACCCACACATGAAAAAGGGGCCGGTGATATCGCTCAGCGGCACGGGCGCCTGCTGGCACGTGAGGTCCTGAGGTCGACCCCCGGTACCCACAAAAAACAAACAAATAAAAAAACAAAAACCAAGAAAAACCCAATAGTTTGTAAATAGTGATGTGCTTGCTACATGCCCGATATGCACTACTTTAAATACTATACATTTGACCACCAAGCTATCTCTGTCAGAAGGTATATTATTATTCCTGTTTCTAAATGTGAGCATGCAGTAGGTAATGCCAGTTCAAACATTAAACAACTCATTATATAATAATTCCTTTGAGTGTTCTACTCAGGTACATGTATAGGGAAAAGAAAGGTGACAGGGGAAAGGAAACGAAAAGAAATCTCCAGATTAAAAAAAAGGTCACTGGTATCTTAATGGAAAGACAAAAATCAACGATCTGGGACTGTGTCGCCTTGTTTGATATCATGATAAAAGGCATAAATCCTGTGTCAAGACAGAGGTAAGGCCATTGAAATCATCTTCTTTGCCACAATCCGTGGAAACATTCAAATATAAACCTGCTCTAGGATCATTACTCTTTTTCATGGATTGAAGGGTTGTCTAGTTCTAGAATGGAAAATAAAGCAAATTAAGATCACTAAACTCAAAGCAAAACCCTGTTCCACATGTTCTTCCTAAAGACAATCACAAGACTATGCAGTTAGGATTAGTCTAAGCAGACCATCATTTAATGTATTTGATAATTTTTTTCTCATAAGAGAAGAGGAAAAGGAAGAAAAAGGGAGGACTATATGAAGTATTTTGTTCATTTGCTATATCCCAGGAAACTGGCTTCTGCTTTTAAAGCTGGGCCATCAAAGGTGCTTACTTTGATTGGGATCATGTGGTTCAGGGAGGAAACATGCCTTCAGAGCAAGTGACAGTCATAATCCAGGGACCATCTGCATGAACAAAGGTATAAACGCAAGAAATTAAACAACATATTTGGAAAGTGTGCAACAGGGTGTTAAAATGAAACCACTTCAACCTTGGTTATTTAGAAGCCCCAAACAATAGATACCGCACTACCTTTCCAAGTGAGGGTACCTATGCAAGGAGTAGAAAACTTTTTCAACATGAGTTCCACCCACCTTCAATGACCACAGAGTTATAGAAAAGGAGTTCTGCTGAGATGAACCAGTGTGTTATGAATTCTATCCCACTCCCTCCTACTCTTCTGCAAAGGAAAGATGTAGAAGCACATTTGTCCTTTGTTTCAGGTCTATGAAAAATGTGTCACACTTGAAAAAACTCTAAAGGTCATGAGTCTGTTTAAAACACTGGCCAGGACCAGAAAGTATGCTTACTATCTTCCAACAGTACATAAATGTGGTTGAGATGTGATGTGGTTGAGCACAGACTCTGGAGCCAGAATGCTGGGTTTGCATCTTGGTTCTGTCATTTATAGCTGTGTGAATTTAAGCAAGTTACTAAACTTCCTGTACCTTAATTCCTTCAGTAAAATAGGTATAACAGAACCTACGATACAGAGTTCTAAGGCTTCAATGACATAAGCCATGCTAAGTGTTCTGAACAGGAAGTAACTGGCAACATAATCAATGGTAGCTTCTACCTCAGCTTCTGCCTCTCCTAATCCTGGCAGGACCAGTACATGGGGAGGAGGAATAAAAGTGTGAGAAGACAGAAAGAAAAAGGAAGCAAATCAAACCCTACACTTCTACTATAGGCCTTAGGTGGGAAAGGAGGAATATTTTAAACTCTGAATCGAGTTTATTAGTTTTGAAAACACTTTTTATTTCCTCAAAAGTGATCAAAAAAGTTACTAAGACTTGTCCTCCAGGGAGCTGGAAACAGAACAAAGCTTTCAGGATAAACTTAAATGAAGCTGGGAGTGGTGGCACACACCTGTGATTCCAGCACTCAGGAGTCTGAGGCAAGAGGATCACTTCAAGTTTGAGGCCAGCCTGGGCTACACAGTGAGTTCAAGATCAGTCTGAACTACATAGTGAGACCTTTTCTCAAAAATATTAAATGAACAGTGGGAGACAAAAACAAAATGGGTTATGAGTACCTCCTCTAAGTCATTCATCTGTTTTTATTAGTACATAGTTATAGTATATAATGTTTACACATATGGCACAAGGTCTAATACAGTTGGAGGTATGAGATGAGAGGAAGATGAAAGGCTGGGAAAAGCCTTCTATGCCATGTATTTATTGCATGCATTTCCCAAATGCATAGAGAAACTCTGATATACTCCATAATTAAAAAAACAAAAACAAAAACAAAACACAGACAAATACACTTTGGAAATGTGCAGTATCATTCACTGAGGCAAAACCTGGAAAAGCGATGAAATTACAGTATTTGAAATAATCATAAATAACATGGAAAATTCAGAAGCCAGGAAATATAACCTGAAATTTCTTTTTTTTTTTTTTGTGGGTACCAGGGGTTGACCTCAGGACCTTGCATGCCAGCAGGCGCCCGTGCCGCTGAGCGATATCACCGGCCCTTTTTTTTTGTATGTGGGTACCGGGAGTCGAACTCTGGACCTCGCATTTGCCAGGCAGGCGCTTATGCCGCTGAGCTATCTCACCGGCCCTAACCTGAAATTTCTGAATTTGATAATGCTATTTAAAAATATCTCATTTCTCTCCATGTGCGTAGATGACTTTGTGTAGTTACATACTTAATTTGAACATGTTTAAAATTTTTAAGTATTATTTAATTATAAATTAGAATTTGTGTAGCTTTCACAAGTAATAAAAATATATTAGTGCCAGGTGTGGTGGCCCATGCCTATAATCCTAGCACTTTCAATTGAATGCCGATATCTTGTACCCTGAGTAACTAATTTAAAGATAACAATTCACAATGTATTAACCATTGTTACCCTTCTATTACGTTGTTTTTAAATTGTGTTCTATTTTTTTTTCTCTTAAAAAAAAAATATCCTAGTACTTGGGAGGCTGAGTCAGGAGGATTGCCATAAGTTTGAGGCCAGTTTGGGATACATAGAGAGACCTTATCTCAAAAAACAAAAAAAAAAAATTAGTATAACAAGTTAGAATGTTAACTATTCAGTGACAAATAGTTTCCTTCCCACCTTTTAATTTCAAATAACTAATGAAATAGTATATATACATGCTTACGAAAGTGGCAGTGATGATTTTGTTTCAGACGGCCTGAAAACTATGATTTTGTCTCAGCCTGAAAAGTTTTTGACAAGTATGGTACATAGCTTAGTTGACAGAATTATTTATATTAGACAAATTTTAGGTTTTGAATTGTGATTCTACCATGTACTAGTCAGGTACCATATCTTTGTCAAGTTATTTTTCTTCTCAAATACTTCAGTTTTCTCATCTGAAAAACAGGAATTATAGACATACTTCCAAGACAACCCAGGAAGATTAAATTTACACAATTCTGGCATAAAACAAGTATTCCCTAAATGTTCACTATCCATTCAACACTAGAAAAATGTGGATGAAAATTAAACATAGGGCGAGGAGTACAGCTCAGCAGTAGAGCACTTGCCTAGTGTGCAGGAGGCCCTCAGTTTGATCTCCAGTACACAAAAATGGAAAAAGACAAAATTAAAGAGATCAAAATTCAGGATGTCTATTATATTTCTTATATGACACAGGGCATAGTTTGAATATACCTATTTTGTTATAAAGATTAACTGGTTAAAAATTATCAGGGCCGGTGAGATGGCTCAGCGGCCTACGCGTCTGCCCGGCAAGCGCAAGGGCCCGAGTTCGACTCCCGGAACCCACATACGAAAAAGGGGCCGGTGATATCGCTCAGCGGCATGGGCGCCTCCTGGCGCGCGAGGTCCTGAGGTCGACCCCCCAGTACCCACAAAAAAAAAAAAAAAAAAAAAATTATCAGAAGACTTGAGATTCAAACGAAGTAGCTTAGTGAGTATATAAAGTGAGGCAGCCGACTAGGTTTTATGCTAAAACTGAACTGAGATCACTTCATTTGCACCCTACATTTTGATTAAACCCAATCAAAGACAGAAAAGGTTAAGGAGAGGGATAAAACTGGCCTAAGATGCCTCTAAGAAGAATATCTGGGTGGGAATTTATGTATGAACTTTGTACTAGCTGTTATGTACCAGACATAGTATGAGGGGCTTTAGATACACGATCTCATACGGGATTAGACAATAACACCCTAATTTTACAGATGAGAAAACAGGCTCAGACAAATCACTTTGTCTGAGGCCACTGATTTCTATGCCATGCTAAAGACCTAGGATCTCTCCCCTAGAATAAGTACTGGGACAGAACCTAGGGCCTTCCCACTGAGCCATATCTCCAGCACTATTTTACAAATTTTGAAACAGGGTCTTGCTATGTTGCTCAGGCTGGGCTCAAACATGTAATCTTCCTGCCTCAGCTTCCCAGAGTGCTAGCGTTTTAGGGTGTGCCACCATGCTCAGTTTAAAGACCTAGGGTCTTATAGGTAGCTACAGAGGAGTAATACAGTCATATCTGCATTCTGAAAATATTCTGGTGGCAATAGAGAAGATAGGTTTTAGAGTAGTTATTATAATAGTACAAGTATATGATAAACTAAAGCCAAATTAATCAGTGGCAATGAGGATACAGAAAATAAAACAAGTATTTAGGAGGAAAAACAGCCGGGCATGATTTTGTATTAAGGGTGGGTTACGAGAGAACTACAAGAATGTAACTCAAGGGCTCTGACTTTGGTGTTTTCATCAAAAACACAGAGAATAAAAGGAATAACTGATTTTAACAGGGGTTAATGATAGTGGAAAGGAATTATTTTGGTTTGGGACATACTGAATGTGGGATACCTGTGGTAAGAATATGCATGTTCGGATTTACATGTGACATTTCTCACATGTATGGGGTTTGGGGTTTAGGGAAGAAGTTAGAGCATGACCTAAATACTGGATTTTATATAGTCATTGTTAAATTTCATTTTACTAAATCTGTTACAGCTGAAGACAATATAAAAACTATATGGGAAAGAGAAGCAGAATGGCAAGCTGAGAGAAGCTTCAAGTAGGTAGAGCAAAAGGAATCCATGGAAACATTTTATGGTATCTTAATTTATCCTTTGACCCTGTCTAGTATTTTACATAAAACACACACAAACACACACACACACACTCTACAATAAAACAACAGGCAGCAAAATATGTAAAAGGATAAGTATGTGTCTGAAAACTTCTTAATGGAGCTATGACAAAATTTAAGGCAATCTGAAGAGGCTTGCACTGGCCAAAAATGAGATAATAAACTGAAATACGTAAGATATATTTAAATTCATGAGTTCATATGACACTAGAGACAAACTAATTTAAAAGATGCTACTAGGCTGGGCGTGGTGGTGCACACCTATAATCCCAGCACTCGGGAGGCTGAGGCAAGAGGACTGCTGCAAGTTTGAGGCTAGCCTGGGCTACAAAGTGAGTTCAACACCAGCCTGAACTGCACAGTAAAACCCTGTCTCAAAAAGACAAAAAAAAGGGCCTGTGAGATAGCTCAACAGCATAAGCACCTGCCTGGAAAGTGCGAGGTCCTGACTTCGATTCCCGGTACCCACATATGGGGAAAAAAAAAAAAAAAAAAAAAAAGACACTACTGAACTAAATGATTATTTTGAAAACTGGTTTTGAAAAGGGAGAAAAAATAAACCATTTATCCTGCCTTTTCAAACAAGTGGTACTTCTGAGTTGTCAAACAGAAAATGAAGGCCTCTGAATTTCATTTCCCATCAAAAGGAACCATGGCCCCTTAGAGAAATGGCTGATTCTACACATGGGGCAGTGAATGTCCCATCTGACGAGATAGTGAGGAAGCTACACTGTTGGTGGAAGTGTAAACTAAGACATCAGTATGGAGACTCCTCAAAACACTAAAGCTAAAAGTTCTATTTATATAGGAACCAGAAGGCAGATTTTTCCAGAGATGGGAAAGGGGATCAGAGAGAGGGGGGAGGTAAGGGAGAGTGGGTGAAGGAAATGAAAATGATCAAGATAGCTTATGTTCATCAATTCCCCAAAATAAACATCATTATTAGGTACTGCAATCATGCCAATAAAAGAATACTTTGGTTAATAAAGGAAGGATTATAAGGACACCATTTTGACTCCCGGAACCCACATAAAGGAAAAAAAGGGCCAGTGATATCGCTTAGCGGCACAAGAGCTTGCCCGGCAAGCGCAAGGTCCTGAGGTTGACTCCAGTGAAAAAGACTAGACAAAATCTGATCAAGTCCTCTAGATCCAACTGCCAATTCACAGGAAACAGGTAACAGGAACATGTTAAGCTACACAATGGGATGCAAAAAGCAAAATCTAGACTATGAGAAACTCTATAGGACAAAACATGTTTTTCCAACTAAGAAAAGGGGAAACTAAAATGGAGAATTTATAGATTAAAAGATGCTTAAAAGATTTTATGGGCCGGGGATATAGCTCGGCAGCACAAGCGCCTGCCTGGCAAGTGCAAGGTTGAGTTTGATTCGCGGTACCAAAAAAAAAAAAAAAAGATTTTATAGCCCAATCACTGTATCTTATTTGAAACTAATGGGTAAAAATAAATCTGAGCTAATAGGAAAAGTATGTTTTTAACTATTTGATTATTTTTATTTTTTTGATGGTACAGAGATTGAACTCAGGACCTTGTGCATGTGAGCAAAAGTTCTACCACAGAGCTACATCTCTACCCTTTTCCTAAAAATTTTACTTTGAAACAGGGTCTTGATAAATTCCTGAGGTGCCTCAAGGCTCTCCAATAGCTGGCCATGTGCCACTGCCCAATGATATGAAGAAATTGTATTTTGATGTGACAGTAACATGACTATTAAATATGCTGAATTGTAATGTAATTCACCCTTCTAAAGTAAATTCAAAAACTGATAACAGATATGTCCAACTATCTTTAGTCATTTTTAGACAATTTCACTGCATCAAAAGAAATCCTGTACACTTTGGTTATCACCTCCCTCAAACACTCTCAAACCTCCTGTGAATTCTAAGCAACCACTACTTTATGTCTCCATAAATTTCCCTATTCAGCTTTCCTAAGAATAGAATCATATATTATATGGACTCTGGGGGCTATTTATTTATTTGGCATTGTACAGTAGTATGCACTACTTTTTTTTTCTTTTGCTGGGAATCACTGTTTTTTATGGCTGAATGATAGTATTACAGTATATGGATGCACCACATTTTTATTATTGGTCAGCTGACAGACATTGGGACTGTTTGCACCCTTTTGTTACTGTGATTAATGCTGCCGTAAACAACTGCCTATGCTTCTGTGTGGACATGCGCTTTCAAGCCTTCTTAGGTACGTTTGTAAAAATGTTGGGATATATGGTAACTCTAGTTGTCTGATAACTGCCAGATCGTTTTCCAAAGTAGCTGCACCTATCTATTCCTACAAATAGTACATGAAGGTTTTGATTTCTCCATATCCGTGCCAATATTTTTTATTATTCTAGCCATTCTCATTGTGATTTTGATTTGTATTTACCTGATAACTAAGGACCCTTAACTTTTTGTTTTCCACATGTGTTGGTTATTTAACTGGGTTATATGTCTTTTTGTTATTGAGCTATAAGAGTTCTTTATGTCTTCTAGATACAAGTTATTTATTTAGATACAAGTTTGCAAATATTTTCTCTTATTCTGGGGGATTTTTTTTTTTCAAATTTTGATGATGTTCGAGGCTAGTCTGGGCTACATAGTGAGTTCAAGGCCAGCCTGAACTACACAGTGAGACCCTGCCTCAAAAAACCAAGGGGAAAAAAAGAGGAGAAAAAGATCTAGATGGCCAGGCCAGGAGATACAATCTATGATAATAAGAATACCTGGAACAGAGGACAAAGCAAATGAAGCCAAAACAGTAATTAAGAAACTAATTGAAGAAAATGAGAGTTAAGACAGATATACTACTAATTTCGCTTAGTTCACTGAAGGGAAAGGTTTGTGCTAATATTGTTGGGACAACTGAATGCCAATATCTTGTACCCTGAGTAACTAATTTAAAGATAACAATATGCAATGTATTAACCATTGTTACCCTCCTATCATGTTGTTATGAAATTTTGTTCTATTTTTTTTCTCTTTAAAATAAAAAATAAAAAACGTTTAAAAAAAGAAAAAAAGAAAAAAAAAAAAGAAAATGAGAGTTGAAAAACAAAGCAGGGGGCCGGTGAGATGGCTCAGTGGCGTTAAGCACCTGCCTGGCAAGCATGAGGTCCTGAGTTCGACTCCCAGTACCCACATAAAGGAAAAAAAGGGGCCAGTAATATCGCTCAGCAACATAAGCACCTGCTGGCAAGCGCAAGGTCCTGAGTTCGACTCCTGGTACCCACATTAAAAAAAAAAAAAAAGAAAAAGTAGGCCTACAAATGGGCTCACAGGGCATCCCTAACCTTTAATGAAAAGCAGTACCTAGACATATCCTCATAACTTTTAAAATTTTAACGATAGAGAAAAAAATTTGTGGGCCGGTGAGATGGATCAGTGGCATAAGCACCTGCCTGGCAAGCGCAAGGTCCTGAGTTCTACTCCCGGTACCCATGTAAAGGGGAAAAAAAAAAAAAAGGACTGGTGATATCACTCAGTGGCACAAGCACTTGCTGGCAAGCACAAGGTCCGGAGGTCGACTACCAGTACCCACATTAAAAAAAAAAAAAAAAAAAAAAAATGGGGCCGGTGAGATGGCTCAGCGGCTTAAGTGCCTGCCCGGCAAGCGCGAGGGCCCGAGTTCGACTCCCGGAACCCACATACGAAAAAAAGGGGCCGGTGATATCGCTCAGCGGCACGGGCGCCTGCTGGCGCGCGAGGTCCTGAGGTCGACCCCCGGTACCCACAAAAAAAAAAAAAAAAAAAAAAAAAAAAAATGCAAGTATCCAAACAGAGAAAGTAGGTTACCTGTAAGGGCAAAGTCAGAGAATAGATTTTTGTCTTACAATTCTAAATAGCAGAAGACAATGGAATAGTATCTATACAGTTTTAACAAAAAATAATTTTGAACCAAGAATTGTATTATACACATGCCAAATTATTATTTCTGTATGAAGGCAAATGGAAGACATTCTCAGATATCCAGGGATTAAGAAAGTATATCAACAAAGAACCTTTTCTGAAAAACCTCCTGAATGATTTAGTGCAGGCAACAGAGAATATGAATTAAAAATAAAAGAGTAGGGAGGCAACTGTATGAAAGATTTCATGGTAAGCATTAAAACTAATTAAGCATAAAGTCCAAACTTGTCACATATAAGGTAATAAAACTAAATATAAGAACAAATTTGTTGCCCCCATTGTTTGTCTCATTTTTTATTTAGGATTGTATTAATTTCCACACGTTTGTGAGTTTTCCAAACTTTTTCCTGCTATTGATACTCTGCATTAATGTGCTCTATTACAGTTTACTGAAGTCTGTTTACGAATTAGCATACGGTCTGCACTGAAGAGTGCTCTAGGTGCATCCGAGAGGAATGCATAATCTATTGTTAACAACATGTTCTACAGGTTTCTGTTAGGTCTGGATGGTTTAAGTGCATTTCTTCACTGATCGGCTAATTATTTCTATACATTAGTGTGAGCAGTACACTCAAGTCAGGCGTGGGGGTGCACACCTGTAACCCCAGCACTTGGGAGCCTGAGGCAGGAGGATCACCACAAGTTCAAGGCCAGGCTGAACCACACAGAAAGACCCTGTCTCAAAAAACAAACGAAACATAGCACATTGAAGTCTCCAACTATGACTGTTGAGTTCCCTATTGCTCCCTTTGTTTCTACCGGTTTTTGCTTCATGGACTTTGGTACTTTGTTACCAAGTACTGTGCATATATCTTTACAGTTGCTTTATGTCTTCCTGATGAACTGACCTTTTTTACTATTATAAAACATCCCTAGTAACATCTGTGGCTTTGAAAGCCTATTTGTTGGATACTGGTACAATTATTTCAGCTTTCTTATGGTTGCTGTTCATATAATAGATCTATTCCCTTACTTTCAATCCATTTCTTTCTTTGATTCTAATGTGTCTCATGCATACAGCTGGAGGCCCAGTGTGGCAACTTCTGCCTTTTTTTAAGACATGGTCTTGCTGTGTAGTTCAGGATAGGCTTGAACTCACTATGTAGCCCAGGCTGGCCTTGAACTCTGGTGTTTCTCCTGCCTCAGCCTCCCGAGTGCTGGGGATTACAGGCATGTGCCACCACGCCCACCAATTTCTGCCTTTTAAAACATACACATTTAATGCGATTATTTGTGTATTTATGCCTGCCAGTCTTTGTTTCTGCCTCATGTCTTTTTATTCCTCTATTCTTCCTTTAGTGCCTTCTTTTGCATTAACTATTTTTCTAATGTAGCATTTAATTTCTCCCTCACGCTTCTCTTCCTTCCTGTCTTCCTATGCTGGGGATTGAACCCAGGGCTTCATGAATGCTAGGCAAGTACTCTACCATGGACCTATTACCCAGCCCTGCATTGTCTTTTCTTTAATTTCTTTTTTACATTTTTTTGGAGTTACTATTTCTAGTGGTTGCTCTAAAATTTACTGTATGTACCTTATCTATCAGTTTCAGATTTAAACTAGCTCATTTCTAGTAATAAACAGAAGCATCATTCCTATATTGCTCTATTCCTTTTCCTTCCTTTTTTATAGTACTACTGCTACACATATCTATTAATTTTACAAATGTAACACCTTGTTATACTTACTTACCCAGCCGTAGTCATATCTTCTTAGCCCAATACAGCTTTGCTTCTACCCATCTTTTCTTTGTGATATTATTGGCAAATATATTGCACATTAAGAAAAGAGGAAAATATTCACTTGTTTTATAATTAATTTGTTGGTGCTCTGTGTGTGTGTGTGTGTGTTTTTTTATATGTGGGTACCAGGAGTGGAACTCAGGACCTCGCGCTTGCCAAGCAGGCGCTTATGCCGCTAAGCTATATCACCGGCCCTGTGTGTGTGTTTTCATGTCAATTAACATTGAGGGTCATGTACTTTCAGTCTGAAGAAATTCCTCTGGTATTTCCTGTAAGGTGGATCTGCTAGCAACAGATTCAGTTTCTGTTGATGTGGGGAAGTATTTTTGTCTTCATGTAGGACAGATAGCATGGTTGAATATAGGATTACTGATTGATAGTTTTTCTTTGAGCACTTTGAATATTATCTCACTGCTTCTACTGTTTCTGATAAGTTAACTGTCAATCTTTCTGTGGTTTCATTTTTTATTTTTCTTTTCTTTTAGTTTAAATTCGTGGTTTCATTTTGAGGAAGTTATTTTTTTCTTGCTCCTTTCAAGATTTTTACCTGTCTTTACCATGATCTGTTTGTACATCTTGTTTCATTTTTCTTTTATCATTTATGTATGTGTGTATGTAAGTATGTATGTATGTATGTATTGAGAGGGTCTTGCTATGTAATTCAGGCTGGCCTTGAACTCTTGGCAATCCTCTTGCTTCAGCTTCCTGAGTGCTGGGATTACAGGCATGCATCACCACGCCTAGCTTATCTTTTTATTTTGAGACAGGGTCTTGTTAAGTTGGAAAAATACCCAGGCTGGACTCAAACTCACAATCCTCTTGCCTCAGCCCTCCAGAGTGTTGGTATTATAGGTATGCATCACCACACTTGCCTCTGCATTTTTCTCACTTGGGAGTTCACTGAGCTTCCTAAATGTGTAGTTTAGTTTTTCAAGAAATACAGGACATTTTCAGTCATTATTTCTTTGATTTTTCTTTCCCTCTGGTACCTCTATGACACATAAGTATGTAATGCCACATGGGATGGAGTCCCACATGTTTCTGACGCTCTGTTTATTTGCCTTTATCTTTTTTCTCTCTGTTCTGTTCTTTGGTTTGCATAATCGTTCTTGATATATATTCAAACTTGGCACATCTGCCAGTTCAAAACTGTTAAACCCTGCTAGTTAATTTTTTTTGTGTGTGTGTGTGGGTACCGGGGGGTCGACCTCAGGACCTCGCGCGCCAGCAGGCACCCATGCCGCTGAGCGATATCACCGGCCCCTTTTTCGTATGTGGGTTCCGGGAGTCGAACTCGGGCCCTTGCGCTTGCCGGGCAGGCGCTTAAGCCGCTGAGCCATCTCACCGGCCCAGTGAATTTTTGATTTATTATATTTTTCAATTCCAGACTTCTATTCGGTTCTTTCTGACAATTTCTATCTCCTACTGATATCCCTATTAGTGAAAAAATATCATTATACTTTCTTTTATTTCTTTGAGATAGGGTCTCACCATGTCGTTCAGGCTGGCCTCGAACTCACTATGCAGCCCAGGCTGTCCTGAAGCGATCCTCTTTGCCTCAGCCTCCAGAGTGCTGTGGGATTACAGGCATGCATCACCATACCCAGCTTCTCTTTTACTTCTTTAATTGCACTTTTCTCTAGTTCTATGAAACTAACTTATGGCTATCTTGAGGTCTTTTCCAGTAAATAGAACATCTGGTCTCCCACAGGAAGTTTGTGTTGTCTGCCTTTTTCCCAGTGTCTGGATCATATTTTGCTTCTGGACATGCTTCATAATTTTTTGTTGCTAACTGGACATTTCTGATAATAAACTGTAGCAACTCTGATTACTGTCCCTTCTCCCTCCCCGTCTTTCCCGACGCTTGTTACTGTTGTTTGCTTTTTTTTTTTTTTGTGGGTACCGGGGGTCGAACTCAGGATCTTGAGCGCCAGCAGGTGCCCGTGCTGCTGAGCGATATCAACAGCCCTTTTCTTCATATGTGGGTACCGGGAGTCAAACTCAGGACCTCGTGCTTGCCAGGCAGGCGCTTATGCGCTGAGCTACCTCATGTTTACTTATTTTTAAATGGCTACCTGGATGATTTTAGTGAAAACTATTTCTCCACTTCCCTAGTCCCCATAATGCCAAGACTCTGATGTTGCTTCTTAGGTAGGTATGCCCTTGGGTATGCCACAGTAACCTAGGACTTACAGTGATATTCTAGGGTTGTCTTTCTCTTTTATCATATCCAGGTGTTAAACTCCATTAACTGCTCTACTGTTTTTCAACAATGTTTTGTAGTATAAACTGCGCCACAAATTAACCCAATTAAATTATAGCTCTCTGTTGGTTTAATTTGTAGAGCAGTTTTTGTTGAAAAACAGGCAAAAATTTCTGAGCCAGGGTTCAGAAACTAGGGATGGAGATAATGGCAAAAGCTGCTTTTTCAATGAGATCTCTGCTGTGGAAGTTGAATACTACCTGGGATGCAAATTAGCAATCTAAAGCTTCACTGTAGGAAAAAAGAACAAAATAAAACCAAAACAAGTAGAAGTAATCAAAGAGCAGAAATCAATGAGATTGAAAAACAAACAAAAAAACTCCAAAAAAAAACCCTCCAAAGTATTTGTTCTCTAAAAAGATCAGTAAACCACGAGATTGATAAAATGAAAAGAAACAAATTACTGTTATCAGGAAGAAAAGAAAAGAAATCGCCACAGATATAAGAAGGATAAAGGGAATACTATGAACGTGTAAATGGTACAATGGACCTATTTCTAAAACACACACACACACACACACACACACACACACACACACACAAAACCCACATACAACCAAACTTCAACTGAGATGAAATAGATAACCCAGGGCTGGTGAGATGGCTCAGCGGCTTAAGCGCCTGCCCGGCAAGCGCGAGGGCCAGAGTTCGACTCCCGGAACCCACATACGAAAAAGGGGCCGGTGATATCGCTCAGCGGCACGGGTGCCTGTTGGCGCGCGAGGTCCTGAGGTCGACCCCCCGGTACCCACAAAAAAAAAAAAAAAGAAATAGATAACCTGAATAATCTTATAACTATCATAGAAACTGAATTCACAATTAAGTCTTTCTAAATAAGAAATCTCCAGGGTCAGATAGCTTCCCTGGAGAATTCTACCAAACATCTAAAGAAGTAAAGGCTGAGCGTGGTGGTACACATGTATAATCTCAGCTATTTGGGAGGCTGGAGTGTGAGGATGGTGAACTCAACCTCAGCAATTCAGTGTCTTAGGAGGCCCTGTTTCAAAATAAAAATGTTTTGGAGATACAGCTAAATGCAAAGGCCCTGGGTTCAATCCCTACTACAGAAGGAGAGGGAGGAGGGAAAGAAAGAACTGATTACATATAATCTATTATAGAAAACAGAAGGAGAACTACTTCTCAAGTCATTTTATGAGGACAGCACTACTCTGATACTAAAACCAAAATGACAGTACGTAAGTCAAAAACACAAAAAAGGAAACTACAGATGAACATTCCTTCCTATATGAACACAGAAGTAAAGATCCTCAATGAAATATCCAGCAATATAAAAAAAGATTGATTTATCTGGGATTACAATGCTGGTGCAATATTAGAAAAAAAAAATCAGTGAATGCGATTCATCCTATTAATAGACTAAGAAAAAAAAAACCATGAGAATTTAAATTCATTGAATAGAAGCACTTGAAATAAATTCAGTATCTCTTAATGATACAGTCTGAGCAAACTGGGAAGGGAACTTCCTCAATCTAATAAAAGTTCAATACATGAAACCTACAAACAATAAGATGGTTCCCATCTAAGATCATAAAAAAGACAAAAATGTTCCCTTCCACCTGTCCTATTCAACACTATGTTGTAAGTCTTCACTGGTGCAAAAAAGGAAAGGAAAGAAAAAAAAAGCACGTAGATATGAAAGGAAAAACTAAAACTGCCCTATTAAAAGACATCATTAGGGTTAAAGGGAGGGTAGGGGAATGGAAAAAAAAAAGTTATATTATGTCAGATACAAATTCTCTATAATGAATGTGATCATTATGTATACCTAAAATGTACCAATAAACTTAATTAATAAATTAAAAGGCACAAATTCACCATGAAGAAGTTAATTGTATTTTTATATAGTAGCAATTAACAACAGAAACCTAAACTTAGAAAAAAACCCAAAAACCAGTATCATTACAACTCCAAGGGAAAAATATACTTAAGTATAAGTCTAATAAAACATGTATAGGAACCTATATGCTAAAAAGTATAAACTATGGATAAGATAAAGGAAAACCTAATTAAACATATTATGCTCATGTTGGAAGACTCAACATAGTTGAAGATGTAAAATTTTCTCAAATTTACCTACAGATTTAACACATGTACGATAAAAATTCCAGCAGGATTTTTTTTATAGACATAGATAAGCTGATTCTAAAATTTATATAGGCGGGCCGGTGAGATGGCTCAGTGGCATAAGTGCCTGCCTGGCAAGCACAAGGTCCTGAGTTCGACTCTCGGTACCCACATACGAAAAAAAAGGCCGGTGATATTGCTCAGCAGCACGGGCACCTGCTGGCGTGTGAGGTCCTGAGTTTGACCCCCGGTACCCACAAAAAAATTAAAAATAAAAATAAAATAAAATTTATAATGAACAAAATAATTCTGAAAAAAAAAATAAAGTTAGTGGAATCACACTGAAGACTTTAAAGTTACAGGAACTCAGACAATAGTGGTATCAGCAAGAAGAGATCAATGGAACCAAATACTATTTAGGAATACACTCACATAAACATGGCTGACTGATTTTTGGCAAAGGCACATAAGCCATTTCAATAGCCATTCAATAAATGTTGCAACATGGGCCGGTGAGATGGCTCAGCGGCTTAAGCGCCTGCCCGGCAAGCGCGAGGGCCCGAGTTCGACTCCTGGATCCCACATACGAAAAAGGGGCCGGTGATATCGCTCAGCGGCACGGGCGCCTGCTGGCGCGCGAGGTCCTGAGGTCGACCCCCCGGTACCCACACACACAAAAAAAATGTTGCAACATTGACATATATGTACAACTGCTCCCCTCCAAAAAATCACAATTAAATCCTTGACTGAAACTTCATACCCATCAGGCCAGGCACGGTGGCACACACCTGTAACCCCAGCACTTGGGAGGCTGAGGCAGGAGGGTCGCTGCAAGTTTGAGGCCAGCCTGAGTGACATAGTGACTTCAAGACCAGCCTGAACTGCACGGCAAGACCCTGTCTCAAAAAAACAAAAACAAAACAAAACAAAAAAACCATCAGAATCACAGCAGACTTCTCAACACAAACCCTCAAGTAAAGGAGAGCTTGGAGTTCAAACCCTAAAAGATAACAACCTACGACCCAGATTGATGTACCCTGCAAAACTATCTTTCAAAATTGATAGAGAAATAAGACACTTCCATGACAAAGAACATCTGAGGAAATTAATGAACACCAAACCAACACTCCAAAATGTTTTGAAGGATATTCAGGAAAGAGGTAACAGGGATTACAACTCCATGAACCCCAACAGAATGAATCCACCAGGCAAGGCAAACAACTGAACAAAGGGGGGACAAGGGGGGTCAATGATAGCAAAATAATATGACAAGGATAAGTCAATACATATCAGTTGTAACTATTAATGTTAATGGTTTCAATTCACCAATCAAAAGAAACAGACTGGGAGGACAGATCAAGAAGCAAGATCCAACAATATGCTTCATATAAGAAACACATTTAATTAAAAAAACAAATTCATAGACTGAAAGTTAAAGGATGGAAAATAATACTCCATGTGACAGGAACCTGGTAAACAGCAGGGGTAGCTATTCTATTTGCAGACAAAGTGGATTTCAAGCCAAGACTGATTAAGAGAGACAAAGAAGGCCACTACATCCTTGTAAAGGGAACAATGCAAGAGGAAGAGGTAACAATCATAACATATATGCACCAAATACCAGTGCATCCAACTATGTAAAACAAATATTAATGGACATGAAAAATCAAATAAGCATTAATACAGCTGTAATGCGGGCCTTCAATACCCCAGTCACAAATACACATATCAACTAGACAAAAAAAAAACAAAAAAAAATTCAACAAAAAAATATTAGAACTGAACCATACTTTTGAACAAATGGACTTAGTAGATGTCTATAAGAGTGTTCCACCCCCACAACATCAGAATACACATTCTTCTCAGCTGTACATGGGATGTTCTCCAAAACAGACCACAAACTAGCTCAGAGAACATGCTTAAGTAAATGCAAAGAATTGAAATTATCCCATGGATATTATCAGACCATTGTGCAATGAAATTGGAAATCAATGGCAAAAGAAACCACAAGAACTTCATAAACTCATGGAAATTAACATTCTCCTGAACAACCAATGGGTCACAGATGAAATTAAAGAAATGAGACCATTTTTACAATTAAACGATAATGCTGATACAACATACTGAAACCTACAGTACACAATGAAAGTAGTCCTACAAGGGAAATTTATAGCAGTGAATACCCGTATCGGGAAAACAGAGCGAGCTCAAATAAACAACATAATGCTGAACCTCAAGCTTCTAGTAAAAGAAGAGCATGTCAAGCTCAAAGCTTGTACAAGAGAGGAAATTATAAAGATCAGAGGAGAAATTAATGCAATGGAGACTAAGAAAATACAAAGAATCAATGAATCAAAGAGTTGGTTCTTCGAAAGATTAAATAAAACTGACAAACCCTTAGCCAACCTTATCAAAATGTGCTATACCTATACAGTAGTTTATTCATCAATAATCAAAATAAAATATTGATATTCACTATGGCATGGATGAACATTAAAAATATTATGGGCCTGTGAGATGGCTCAGCGGCCTAAGCGCCTGCCTTGCAAGCGCGAGGGCCCGAGTTCGACTCCTGGATCCCACATATGAAAAAGGGGCCGGTGATATCGCTCAGCGGCACGGGTGCCTGTTGGCGCGCGAGGTCCTGAGGTCGACCCCCCCGGTACCCACAAAAAAATAAATAAATAAATAAAATATTATGCTAAGTACAAAAGCCAGTCATGAAGGACCATATATTATATAATTGCATTTCTATGAATGTCCAGAGTATAAAAGAAACAAAACATTTCTAGAGATAAAAAGTAGTAGTTGGCTAGGGCTGAGGACAGAGGTTCTAAAGGGTAATAACTAATGGGTTCAGGGATTATTCTGGGGTTAATAAAAATGGTCTAAAATTGACTGTGGTGATAGATATACAACCCAATGAATATACTGAATGTACACTCTAAATGAGTGAATCGTATGTTAATTTTAAAATAAAAAATCTGAAAATAAACTCAAATTCAACGGGCAAATGGACAGGGGAATGAATTAGTGAATTCTAGAACAGAACAATAGAAATTATCCAATTTGAGTAACAGAGAGAAAACGACTTAAAAAAGATGAAAAGAGACTGGGCATAGTACTCAGGACACTGAGGCAGAAGGATTGGTGTGAGCTCAAGGCCAGCTAGGGCTACAAAGTGAGTTCAAGGCCAGCCTGAACTGTACAGAGAAACCCTATCTCAAAAAGACAAACAAACAAACAAACAGATGAGAAGAGCCTCAGGGGCCTGTATTACTATAAAAAAAGACATAACTTCCATATCCTCAGAACTGTAAAAGGAGAGGAGAGAAAGAGTGGGGCTGAACAAGTATCCAATGAAATAATGGCTAAAAGCTTCCCAAACTGGCAAACGATACAAACCCTGAGATTCAAGAGTCTCAGTTAACTATAACTGGACTAAAAAAAAAAAAAAAAAAAAAAAAGATCCATAGCTAGACAGATAACTAAATTACTGAAAACTAAAGACAACCACGGATGCCAGAAAAAGTGGCACATTCCGAAGTACTTCAAGGAAAGAACTGCCAACCCAGAATTCCCAGCAGAAACGTCCTGCAGGAATGAAGGAGAATATTTAAGACATCTTTGGGGGGTGGGGGAGGTTTGAAACAGGGTCTTGCTATGCAGTTCAGGCTGGCCTCTAACTCTCGGTGATCCTCCTGAATGCTGGAATTACAGGCAGGCACCACCACACCCTGTAAAACATCTTTAGGTGAACAAAAATTAGAAAATCTGTTGCAAGCAGGTCTACCCTAAAAGAATGACTAAAGAAGTTCCTGAAATGGACGAAGAATAAACAAAGGAAAAAGTAAAGATACAGGCAATAGTTTTTCCAACTCCTAAGTTATAATCTAAATTATATTTGACATAATTAAAGCAAAATTTGTAACATTTTTGATGGGATTCTCAAAGTATGCAGAAAAAACACTTAAGATTATTATCAACAGGGGAAGGGTATGAAGGAACCTTAAAGGGAAGTAAGATATCTATACTTCAAAGTTAAATGTTGGTATCAGTAGACAGTAATATATAATACCTACAGCAAATTCAAAATAACATGTACAGTAACCTGTACACTCAAAATTTTATGGATAAAAATGAAATTCTAAAAAAGTAACAAGAAGGTATGAAAAAGAAAACAGGGAATCTGGTGTGGCAGTTTAAGCCTGCAATCCCATTACTCTGGGAGGCTGAGGCAGGAGGATTCCAAATTTGAGCATGGGTAATTTAGTGAGACCCTGTCTCCTCTCAAAGGCCCTGGGTTCAGCTCCTAGTACAAACAAAATAAAAAAAACCCAAAACCAAAAACACAGGGAATCAATGAACAGAAGGAACAAACAGAAAATAACTGACCTAAGTCTTAATGTACACAACTATGTAAGACAGAGATTGGTAGAGGGGCGATAATATGATAATGAACTCATTTTAAACATAATGGTAGAGATAGGTTAAAAGCACAAGAATTTTTTAAAAAGGCCATAAATTGTATTGTTTAATGTAATATCTACTAGCCACACATGGTTATTTTAACTAAATAAAATTTAGGTAAGATTGGCAACTTGGAAAAGAGAGAAATGTAAACAGTTTAAAGTAGCCACACTTACTGAAGACGTGGTGAAATACGAGAATTTAATGTTTGGGGGAAGTATTAGAAGGCAAAAGGACTAGGTGACCTTCCAAAATTACTCTGTCTCGAGATTCTTTGAATTTATGAATAAACCTTATTTTCATTAGTTAAATAGGGGATTTAAAACCTGTAGAAGAAACCTAAGTGTGCATGGGCAGACGAATGGATAAACGAAACTTGATATAATACATACAATATTGTTCAGCCTTAGAAAGTGGCAAACTGCTTTTATAGAACTAAAGAAAACTGTTTCAGGAAAATGCTATGTCTTGTTACCATAAATACCTTTCTAAACTGTCAAATTGGTAGAAAAGCAAATTCTATAATAAAATGTTGTTTTATAAAAAAAAGAAAAATTATTGGGACCGCCTTTTGTGGGGGGGTGCGGTGCTGCAGATCAAATCCAGGGACTATCAAATACTAGGAAAGCAATCTACCACTAAGCTACACCCAGCCCCTACTCCCGGGCCAACGGTCTCAGTACGTAGTGCAGGCTGTCCTTGAACTCACTATGTAGTCCAGGCTGGCCTCAAACTTGCAGTGATCCTCCTGCCTGTCTCCCAAATGCTGGGATTAGAGGCGTGCACCATCGTACCCATTGTGGGCCAGAATTTTAAAAGCTGCCTTAGTTGTAGTTTTGCTGACCAACAATCTAAAGAGAAAGAAACTCAGTGTAAAAATACCAAACATTAGTATATATTGATTATCTGAATGTCTTAAAAAATACATAGCCAGGTGTGGTGGTACACACCTGTAATCCCAGCACTCAGGAGAGGCTGAGGCAGGAGGACTGCTCTGAGTTTGAGACCAGCCTGAGTTACACAGTATGTTCAAGGCCAGCCTGAACCACACAGCAAGACCTTGTCTCAAAAATATCAAAAACCAGGGACGGTGCTGTAGCTCAGTGGCATAGTGCCTGCCTGGCAAGTGCGAGGCCCTGAGTTCAAATTCCCAGTACAAAAAAAAAAAAATCAAAAACCAAATAAATAATCATAAAGGATGGGTGTTACATTTGTGTATGAGGCAAAGGTCTTTCTTTCCTTTCCTTCTTCTTTCCTTCCTTCCTTCCTCCATCCCTTTTGTCTGTCTGTCTGTTTCCTTTACAAGAGAACATTTCACTATGTTGCCCAGACTGGCTTCAAACTCCTGGGCTCAAGTGATTCTCCTGCTTTAGCCTCTGAAGTAGCTGGGGACCTCAGGTAAATGCCACTTGCCTGGCTTAATTTCAATTTTGTTAGAAATGTACTACCTCAAATCTTCCCAATAAACCATATATGCCTTACATCATGATTATTCCTCAGTTTCTATTAACGTTTCTAATTCTAGATCTACCAGCAACACTTATTAGCTGTCCTTCTGAAATACAGAAGACTGCTGTAAGGGCAAATAACACTGAGTCTTTTGACACATTACTATGGATTAATGGAAAGAATTATAGTCTTTTCATATTATTCAAAATGCAATAATAGATTTCTTCACTTTATGTATAGCCTTTATTCAAGTATTTAACATTTAATTAAATTATCAACTAATACATTAATGTTGTCTGGAAACAGTGAATGCTACGAAAAGCAATAGCTCTGTAGTTCAGAGACCTGGATCTTAATCATGGCTTACAGAGTGATGAGATGACCTTAAACAAGTCAGGTGCATTTTCCGAGAACTGCTATGGGAATTCAGTGAGATTAGGTGCAGTATATGTAAAGTGCCCACTAATTAGCACATCATATATACACAACATATATATGCCATGTAACTGATGAGTTATCCTAAGGATACCTCTTTCACTGTATCACCTCTTACTCAACTAACCAACAATAACCTTCCTGAAGCTCAGTTTGAAACCTCTAATGACTAGCTACAGTGTAGACAATTTATCTAAATGTGTTTGCCATTATTTCAAATTCAACATCTGAAACTGAACTCAGTTTTCTTGTCCAACTAACACTTCACTGCAGTCTTTTGTTGATGATGGATGCCGTCAAAACCCAGTCATGCATAGCTTAAAATCTAGTACTGTAGTACCGCCTTTATCTGAAGATACATTCCAATATTTCTAGTAGATGCCTGAACCACAGATAGTACTGAACTTTATATATACTATATTTTTCCATATATGTGTACCTAAGAAGCTGGACATGGTGGTGGATAGCAAGACAGGGAGGGACTTGCTATGCAATTCAGGCTGGACTTGAACTCACTATGTAGTCCAGGATGGCCTCCAACTCATGGTGAAGCTCCTGCCTCAGCCTCCGGAGTGCTGGGATTACAGGCATGAGCCACCACACCTGGCAGGACTACCATATTTATTTATTTTTTCCCCTAGTACAGTGGTACTGGGCATTGAACCTGGGGCTTTTCCACTGAACTATATCCCCAACCCTTATTTTACTTTTCATTTTTGAGACAGGTCTTACTAAGTTAAATTGCCTAGGCTGGGCTCAAAACTGTTATCTTCCTGCCTCAGCCTCCCACAGTATTAGGATTAAAGGCATGTGCCACCGTGACTGGCTTACTGTATTCATTTTTGCTTCTCCATTCCCACCCCATCTCCCAATAAAACCTGGAAACTGTCCCTCAGGTACACTTCCTTTGCAGCCAAACTTAGGAAAATTACATTCTCTCATAAATGTTTGATAAATCAAAGTCATTTTCCAAAGCAAGTGTTAACTGTGCCCACTTCCAAGAGATGATTAAAAAAAAGATGATAATAATGACCATTTAAATTTTGGTTCTCTAGTCTTCATTAATTTGTTCTCTCTGTGCTTAATTTTTTTTTTAATTTAATTTAATTAAGTTTAGGGGCCAGGGATGTAGTTCAGTGGCACAGTACCTGCCTTGTAAGTTCGATTCCCGGTACCAAAAAGGAAAAAATCATCTTGTCTAATTAAGTTTATTGGTACAATTTAGGTAATACAATAATCACACTCATCACAGGGATTTTGTACCTGTACATAATATACCTTGATTTGTCTTTTAAGTTTTAAATATTAAATCTAGCACATTGTTAGTACAAGGACAATAAGAATTCTAAAAGTGCTAATAAGTAGAGATACTGATTTAGTGAAAATAAAATAGAGACAAACATTATCAATATGGAGAAAACAAAACATGCCGCATAAATGGGATAAACATTAAACAATAGAAATGACTATGAAAGTACCTGCGACATGTGAAGTTGCTATACCTATATGACAACTGATGATCAGCAAAACACAAAGAAAAAAAGATTAGAGAAACAGAAAAACTCTGAAGCATGTGGTTAGAGGGGCATCAACCCTCGACACTAGATTTCAAACTCCACTTCATGACTCCTTTACACTCTTAAAAATTTATTGAGAACCCTAAAGGGCATTTATTTATGTAAACTAATATTTACTAGTATTTACCAGAGTATAAATTAGAACTTAGAAATTTAAAAGATAATTTATGTAAATAATAAGTCTGTTACATGTTACTACAACATAGTTTTCAGAAAACTGTATTTTCTCAGACTAAAAAAAGAGGCAAGAGTAGTACTGATTTTTGCAAAGCTCCTAGTCTGGCTTTTTTTTTAATGTGGGTACCGGGAGTCGACCTCAGGACCTCACGCTTGCCAGCAAGCACTTGTGCCACTAAGCGATATCACCGGCACTTTTTTTCCTTTATGTGGGTTCCGGGAGTCGAACTCAGGACCTCGCGCTTGCCGGGCAGGTGCTTATGCCGCTGAGCTATCTCACCAGCCCCCTAGTCTGGCATTTTGGAAATAAGATGAATTCTCGCATTTGCATCTGCATTTAGTCTGTTATATTATGTTTAACATAGCTTCTGGAAAACTTCACTGTACATCTGAGAGAATAAGAATGAAAACAGCAAATAACATCTTAAAATAATATTATAAAATTGGCTTGACCTCTTGGACTCCTGAAGTCAAATCAAACTTCCGGGGATCCCCACAAGAATCCCCAGACCATCTGGGAGGCTGAGGTAGGAGGAAACACAAGTTTGAGTTCAGCTTTGGCAATACAGTGGGACCCTGATTCAAAATAAAAAAAAAATTGAAAAAGGGCCAGGGGTGTAGCTCAGTGTGAAAGCCCTGAGTTCCATTCCTACTATTGGGGGTGGGGGGAGAAAGTCCTCGGACTATACTAACCACTGCTTTAAGAACAATAAAAGAATATGGTATTGAAAGTGCTCAAGCTGGGCGTCATGGAGCACGCCTGTAATCCCAGCACTTGGGAGGCTGAGGCAGGAGGATCCCTGTGAGTAGGAGGCCAGCATGGGCTACATAAGCGAATTCAAGGCCAGCCTGTACTACGTAGTGAGACCCTGTCTCAAAAAAAAAAAAAAAACAAAAAACAAAAAGGAAGTGCTCAAGGCATTTGTCACATAAGATAATCATAAAGGACATGGGTGTGGTGGCACACACCTGTAATCCAGCACTCAGGAGGCTGAAGCAGGAGGATCACTTCGAGTTCAAGGCCAGCTTAGGCTACATTGTAAGTTCAAGGCCAGCCTGAACTACAAAGTGAGAATCTGTCCCAAAAAACCAAAACCAAAGTAAACAATCACAAAGGACGGGTGCCACATTTGTGTACAAGGAAGGGGTATATACCTCAACAGATCTGCACTGTAGATATAATAATCTATTTAGGTTAAAGATGATGGTCAAGAAAAATAGAACCTGCGGAGAAGCCTCACAGGTTAAGTCTCCTGGCCAACAAGGGCACACAAAATAAGCCAGCTCTGTTGTTTCATCTCTAGATTTGAGGACTAGAATTCTGGGGGGCCGCCATAACTGTGGGAGAGCTAGTCTAAGAATGGCAAGCAAAAAATTGAGAGGAAAACAGGTCCTTGGCGATGTCATCAAATTGCAGAGTTAACCAGCTCTGAAGCTGATATATTTTAGCACTTCATGTTTCGGCTTGTTTGAAACAATAAAAGTCCTTATTGTTTAGCCACTCGACTCAAGGTTTTCTGATACACAAAATGGTACCCTCGTACAGATCCACAGGTACCTCAAAAGGCCCAAATGAGTTTGTCCCAATGTCCATTTAAAAGAACTCCAAACGTCTGTGTACGAACCCTTCGACTTTGTGACTGATACCTTTGTAGAAAATGCTTTGCAGATGTGACTTGAGTGTTCTTGGAATGGGGAGGGGTTATCCTGGATTATCCAGGTGGTATCCCTGTATGAGACGAGAAAGGGGAAGGGTAAAGGGATGATGACAGGGCAGTGTGTGGAGACTGAAGTGACAACGTGGTCACAAGATGACTGTAAGCAGCCAACAGAGACTGGAAGGGGCAAGAATGGTTTCCCCCAGAAGAGTGATGGCGAACCCTTGAGAGCTTTCCATGATAGTCAACCAGCTGCGGCACGTGTGCCATAGGTTCGCCACCAATGCCCTAGAGCCTTCATAGGCAGTGGGCATCTGCCAACACCATGATTTCAACCCAGTGATCTGATTTCAAACTTCTGACCTCCAGAACTGTGAGATAATAAATTTATTCTTTAAGACATGCAGTTTTTGATAATTAGGAAATTAAAACTTTTTTTCTTTTTCACCCAACACAGAGCCGGTGACTATCTCAAACCATCCTTTCCTTTCTCCACTGCCACCGAGTTGGACTACTTAAGACAGCACCCTGATCGGTCTCCTTGCCTCTAGTGATATCAACTTTGAATTCATCCTCTACCATTATTCAAGTGGTCTCGAAATACAATCCTCTGAGTTCAGACACTTTTTAGCTCATGCCTTTGTTATCGCACTGAACAACAATTAGCAGCCATTGATCAGTATTTTTCAGCACTTTCACATACTCTTGTCAGATTTAATACAGATTAATTTCAACGTATCAAATCTTTGAAATAAGATAGAACTATTACCTTCCACTACACTGATGAGGAAATTTAGACTCAGAATAAATGATCTGTCCATGGTTACAAGATTAGTAAAAGCAACATATCCCATGCTGTTTTCTCACTATGTATTTAATACTCTCCATGCCCTATTATGCATTTAGATGTTTTAGAAATGGCTATCTCTCCCTCTCCAATATGAACTTGCGGCTCTAGTCAAGCTTTCTTTGATTCCTCATTCTCTAACTACATCATACATCCCCATCTCTGGCTCCTTTTTGGAATTCCCTCTGTATTCTCTTTTTTTTGAGACAGGGTCTCGCCATGTAGTTTAGACCAACCTTGAATTAATTCACTACATAACCCAAGCTGGCCTCAAACTCTCAGCAATCCTCCTGCCTCAGCCTCCCAAGTGATGGGATTGTAGGTGGGCATCACCATGCCCAACTCCTTATGGCTCTAAAATTCTACTCTATTTTGTTCTCTCCATCCTAGATGTCAGCAATTCCTTCCATGTATCACTTTCAGATTCAATGTGTTTTCAAATGTAATTTCCTTGGATTTTAAAAACCTCATGAAATAGATTAGAAAAGTAAAGATCACAGAAAATAAGGCCCCCCAAAGGCACTTGGCCTCAGAACTTCTGAATAATTCCTTTGTCCTCATTTTATCATTAAGCTATGCTGCATTTCCCTCTTGTAGTAGCTCTGTCTGCATCCATGATCCAGTATTTGATATAATGCAAATTTAGGTTTTCCAGAGTGTATGTCCTGTCTTCTAAGAGTAATTCCAAAATTTATACGAAATTAACCGTATCTGTGCTTTCAGCACAAATTTTCAAAAATTTTTAAAAAATCATTTGTAAGTGCTTCACTGATATAACTGACGTACATGTTCACGTTTGTATATGTGCTGCCAAAGCGAGCACTCATGTTCACATTTGAAGTGTATAATTTGATGAGATACGACATATATTTCATCATCACAATCAAAATAAGGAACCTTTCTGTGATCCCTATAAGTTTCTTTGCGTTTTTTTTCTTTTGCAAAGTCTCCCCTTGTTCCTCCTCATGAACCATCAATTTGCTTTGCATTTTGGATTAACTGAATTTTCTAGAATTATAAAAACGAAATCATACAGTATGGCTTTTTTCACTTGATATAATTGTTTTATATAATTATAATTTTGTAATTATTGATATAATTTTGTCACCAACATGGGCCCCCCAATTTTTTGTTCCTTTTGACTGCTGAGGACTATTCCACTAAACAGGAGTACCACAATCCGTCATTTAACTGTTGAAATGACTATTGTTTTCAGTAGTTGCAAAGGAATATAGAGAGAGCAGAGAGAGCAGTTAGTGTTTAATGGAGGCAGTTACAATTATAAATGATGAAGAGTTCTGAGGATGGGTGGTCATGATAGTTGCATAAAAATGCGAATATACTTAAAACCACCGAACTGCATATATTTCACAATTTTAAAAAAATCAGTTGTAAGGTGTGGTGGCACACACCTATAATCCCAGTGCTCTGGGAGGCTGAGGCAGTACTGCAAATCTGTGCTCACCCTGGGCAACTTTGAGACCCTGCCTCAAAATAAAACATAAAATATGGGGTGGGGAAGCTAGAAAAAGAGCAAAATAAACCTAAAATAAGTACAGGGGCATGGGGTTTGGGGGGGAGAGACACAGATATAAATGAAGGAAAAAAACACTCAAATCACAGAAAAATTAAAGCTATACTTGGTTTTCTAGGGAAAAAAAAGCAAAATGTATAAGCCTTTAGCTAGACAGATTAAAAGAGGAAAAGAGTAAAGAATGGAGGTAGGAAAAGAAGGAAAACCTGGGAAAGAGATATACAGAATAAACAGGATGGTAGGACATTTCAGAAATAAAGGGTAAAGGGTATTTCAAGGAATAACTGTCAAATGATGACGGGTCAAAAGTATAAACCAATGTGTACTTGATATAGCCACAAAGAAGAGCAGTAGAGTTAGAAGACTGCAACAGACAAAGAATACACAGAAATAAGGGAGTGAAAACAGTACACAATTCGACCTGAAGTAGTCGGGTTCTGAAGACAGAGCAAGGGGCTTAGCTGCAGGGAAACAGAGTTCAAGAAAGGGCTGGGGGGCCGGTGAGATGGCTCAGCAGCGTAAGCGCCTGCCCGGCAAGAGTGAGGGCCCGAGTTCGACTCCCGGAACCCACATACGGAAAAAGGGCCGGTGATATTGCTCAGCGGCATGGGCGCCTCCTGGCGCGCGAGGTCCTGAGGTCGACCCCAGGTACCCACGTTAAAAAAAAAAAAAGAAAGGGCTGAGGGTTAATTTTAGCAGAGTTCTAGAGAGGATACTGATATTTTTATAGAATGGAGAAACTAGAACATGGTTTTCACCTCCCTCCAACAGTACATATGTATTTTATTGTGCAAATATACAGAGAATATTTTGATTATTGTAGGGAAAGATTCAGAGGAGAGGGAAATGTTAAAGATACAAGTTGTTATGTTTGTGTCTAGATTTCCCCGCAAAGCCTCATGTGGTCAAGAGGGACGGGCTTTGCAGAGGTGGCTCAATCTAGAGTTTGTAATTGTTTAATGGTCTAATGCTGGGATTAAGGATGTGATTGCTACACCTGCTCTCGGGCAGGTAGCCTTGAATACACTATAAGGGAGGGAAAGAGGATTGTTCTCCTCCTCCTCTCTCTCGCTTGTTGCTTTTCCTGTCTTCTGCCGCCATGAACTGTTGTCCTTCTGCCATGTGCCACCCTGGCTTAGAACCAGCCGATTATGGACTGAAACCTCCATGAACTGTGAGCTAAATAAACCTTTCCCCCTTTAACTTTGGGTGTTGGGTACTTTGTTTCAGCAATGAGAAAAGTAACTATGACACAAATGATAATACAAGTGATAATAGATGGTATAAGAAGCCTGGACAGGCAGAGATAAATGAGATAAAGAGCATGAGTGAAAGGATTAGTCTTTTTTCCAGTGATGGGAAAAAAGAGAAAAGGAAAGGTACAGCTGTAGTTTTCATAGGTGGGGGAGATGTAGTAAAATTTTGAGGCAAATGAAATAAGAGAAATGTGAAGAAAAAAATAAAACGGATGGTTAGGAGGAACTGAAGACTCACGTGAAACTGGTGAATTTGTAGTGGCAATAAGCTATAACTTTAAAGTTATGTTTTAATAAACTGATCAAAAATAACGTGGGCCGGTGAGATGGCTCAGCGGCTTAAGCGCCTGCCCGGCAAGCGCGAGGGCCCGAGTTCGACTCCTGGAGCCCACATACGAAAAAGGGGCCGGTGATATCGCTCAGCGGCACGGGCGCCTGCTGGCGTGCGAGGTCCTGAGGTCGACCCCCCAGTACCCACAAAAAAAAAAAAAAAAAAAAAAGTAACGCAGGCCAGTGAGATGGCTCAGCGGCTTAAGCGCCTGCCCGGCAAGCACGAGGGCCCGAGTTCGACTCCTGGAACCCACATACGAAAAAGGGGCCGGTGATATCGCTCAGCGGCACGGGCGCCTGCTGGCGCGCGAGGTCCTGAGGTCGACCCCTGGTACCCACAAAAATAAATAAATAAATAAAAATAAGTAATGGTTTTGAATACACACACACACACGTTTTTAATGTGGATACCAGGAGTCGAACTCAGGACCTCACGCTTGCCAGGCAGGCGCTTACGCAGCTGAGCTATCTCACTGGCCCAATAATTTTTTATTAAAGGCACTAATAACAATCATTAGTTAACAGTTAACATGGTACTTGGTATGTGCCAGGCAACTGTTCTACTTTTTACATATTACATAACTTAATTTTCGTATAATTTTTGACATAGATACCATTTAGTATCTTTATTTTACCAATGAGGAAAATAAAGCATAAAAGAAAAGTTAAGGAATTAGCTCAAGGCCAGACTGCTAGTGTTAAGGTTTTGGTCTCCATGGCCCCCGAAGCTTCGCTTGGTTACATGTGAGTCTTCTCCACAGGTGGCTGGGCCTGGAGTGTGTGATGCTGGGGTTAAGGGTGGGTGATGACTAAAATCAGTCCACTGACTGGCTTGGCACTACTCCCTAATCCTGGTAGCTGGATACAATATAAGGGACAGAAAGAGGTTTGTCTTCTCCCTTGTTTGCTTGCTTTTGCTGTCTTCTGCTTGCCACCAACTGGTTCTCCTCTGTGATTCCCCTCTGCCATGCCACCCTACCTTCGAGCCAGCTGATTATGGACTGAAACCTCTACAAACTGTGAGCTATAAATAAACCTTTCCTCCCTTAACTTGTGGGTGTTGGGTATTTTGTCACAACAACAAGAAAAGTAACTAAGACAACTAGTAAGTAACAGAGTCAATATTTCAACCCTGGTAATACGCTTCAGAGTTTGTGCTCCTAACACTATGCTACACTGCCTCTCAAAGGTAGACTAGGTAAATCTAGTTGAGGAAAGTAGAAATGAGGAAGAAACAATACTAGGTGGGCCAAAAAGCAAAGAGAGGTTATGATTCCTATAAATGAAAATAATTCTCATAGAAGTATGGTTTGTATAGTTTTATGTGGCATATAAAAGGCACCAAACATAAAAAGAAATTGTGTTTACATAGTAATGGAAAGCCACAAAAAGGAAATGAACACTGGGAAGAACCAAAGTGGAAAGAAAAATAGAGTCAAAGAAAAGTAAAACCCTTATAGTTGGAATATAAAAAGGAGAAAAAATTAAAAGTGGAAGAAGGAACGTACATACGCATTAGTATTAGTAAAAGAGAAAAATGAAAGCAAAATAATTACAGTATGTCTAAATCTCCACAAACTATAAGATTTTATTTTCTTTCTTTGAACCAAAGACTATCCCAATTTCATTAATCATAGAGAACAAATAAAATATTTAATGAAGTATCATACTAAATATGCATGTTTGCCAAGAGTAGGTAAGGATCGGATATTTAGCAGGTTAAGATCTGAATAAGATGAAATAATTTTCAAAAAATGATCTTAAGTTGTTTCAGAAACCAGAGGGTAATAGCTCCATTAAAAACTTCATTGCAGAGAATCATGCTCTTCCTTATTTGCCACTCCAGATATTTGTAGCTATGCTGAATGCATCAAAAACTATCAAAACCAAATTAAAGGGATGGGAATGTAGCTCTGTGGTAAAGCACCTGAGTGTAGTCAGAGGATGAGTGAGGCCTTGGTTCGATCCTCACTCCCACAAACAATAAAAACAAAATAAATGAAATTAAAAGCAATATAAAGAAATATTTATAGTTCAATATTGTAGAAAGACAGCAATATCCTCAGGTAATAGAATATTAAAGTGGCCAAAACACTGCAGCAGGGTGGCAATATAGTAAAGTAACAGAATGTTGAAACTGCAAAAAGATCAGATATCAAACAATTATAATTTTAAGTTCCTAAAGATATTTTAAAACATTAAATGGAAGGATAGGGGCTGGCAATGTAGCTCAATGGTAGAGTGCTTGCCTAGCATGCACAAAGCCCTGAGGTTCAATCCCTAGCACCACATTTAAAAAAAAAAAAAAAAAAAAGATATTCAATGTACAGAAAAGGGAGATAATGTTCTCCAGGAGAGAGACATTAAGAATGAGCTTGATCAACCCATTTGCACTCTTCTAAGACAGAGTTATCAACATGAAATGCCATGACAGTATAGGCCATTGATTTACACCAGGATAAACAAAAATGTGCTGATCAAGAGCATCCTAGGTACTAACAATAATGTTAAAAAAAATTTTCAATGTGGCCTTCAACCAGCAGTATTATATAAATTAAAGGCTTCTTTGTATTTTTGAAAGGCACATATATACCTGCTGTTTTAGAATCTGTGACTAGAAATCTAAAGATTTCCAGCTCATGGTCTAAAATGTAGTGAAGTATTTCTAACATAAAGAATAAAGAAAAACTGATATGACTTTCAGCTGAATAGGAGATTAGTTTCAAACAATCATTCTGAGGTATAAGAACTATCTGTTTCATAGTGAACGTGGTGCCATTTAAAGGAAAAAAAACCCATAAAGCTTATATAAAAAGTATACTCAGCAGCAGCCTACGAAATGTCAGGAAACCACAGGGGAAGATTATTTTTGATATATGTAATAGTTGTAAGGATACTAAAAATTAGCATTGGAAGGAGCCTAATTAGGAGTCTCCTAAGCAATGAAGGAGTCCCCTTTACAAGAGGCTGTCTTTGATGCCTTACCACTTTCAGTGAAAAAGGGAGTTTTATTCTTCACAAGGCTAGGAAGACTTATAGGAAGTGTCAGAGGACCATCATAGATACATGCGGGATACTGCACGTTATTAGTTTTTACAGAGCTGTCAATCCCGTTTTATAATAAGAATGTATTTTTAATCACTCCAACATTTCACTGTGAACATTTTCACATATAGGCAACATTTAAAGAAATTTACAGTCAGCTGCCTGAACAGCTATATCTAGGTCTATCATTAACCTTCCATTATATGATACTTGTTTTATCACACAGCTATCTACTCATCAATTCATCTCAGTTCCTGATACTTTACTTTCAAAATGTCTGTTTAAAAAAGTATTATCTAAATGCACTTTCTGAAACAGGGAGTCAGGAACTCCATTTGTTCTTTCTTTTTCTGAAGTACTGGGGATTGAACCCAGGGCCTTTGCACTGAACTACATCCCTTGTCCTTTTTTTTTTTCCCCTTCTTTCTTTTTCTTCTTTTTTTTTTAAACTTTGAGACAGTGTCTTGCTAAGTCGTTACCTTGCCCAAGCTGGGCTCAAATTTGGCAATCCTCCTGCCTCAGTCTCTCAAGTGCTGAGAATACAGGCATGTGCCACCATGCCTGGGTCTATCCCATATTTTTTATTTATTTATTTTTTTTTGTGGGTACCGGGGGTCGACCTCAGGACCTCGTGCGCCAGCAGGCGCCCGTGCCGCTGAGCGATATCACCGGCCCCTTTTTTGTATGTGGGATCCGGGAGTCGAACTCGGGCCCTCGCGCTTGCCAGGCAGGCGATTAAGCCGCTGAGCCATCTCACCAGCCCCTATCCCATATTTTTTAAAGGAGGAAATCTAAGCATATGTAACAGACCTGAGAAACACATATGACTCTTGACATGCAACTCTCAGGGTTCCTATAGAATAAACATCAGTTATGTAGCTTCTTATTAATGGTGATGAAAATATATCCAATTTTATGACTTGTTGCACTTAGCTGTAAAGTGTGGCAGGCAGCTAAGTGCAAACTCTGAAGAGAGACCAGCTTGAAACCTGGGTCTGCCAATTATTAGCTGTGAGACCCTAGGCAAGTCATTTAATCCTTCTAGATCTGTTTCCTTACCTGCAAAATAGGATACCACTACCAGTATCAGAGAGTATGGGATTTAACTCAGATGAGGTATAAAATGTTCAGCATTACTGCTATATAGAAAGGGCACAACAAAAGTTAGCAATTGTTACAGCTTGTATCTAGATGTCTCCACAAAGCCTCATGTGCTTACAGGTGGGGCTTTTCAGAGGTGGCTGGATCCAGAGCAGTGATGGCGACCCTTATAGAGCTTTCAACGATACAAACAACCCACTGTGGCATGTATGCCATAGGTTCGCTGACACTGATCTTGGGTATATGATACTGGGATTAAGGGTATATGGTCCACTGACTGGGTTAACATAGTTCTGGGTGTGGATAATGGGAAGGCCCACCATGGGTGTGGGTGACACCAACCAATAGGTTTGTAGCCTAGGTGAGGTAAAAAGGAAAGGGAGGCTCACTTTGTTGCTTCCTGCCTGCCCTGCCACGGACTGTTTCTCCTCTGCCATGCTGCTCTGCTTTGGAGCCAGCCGACTATGGACTAAAACCTCTACAAACTGTAAGCTGAAATAAACCTTTCTTCCTTTAACTTGTGGGTGTTGGGTATTTTTGTCTCAGCAATGAGAAAAGTATACAGCAGTTATTATAACCCAATTAGTCCATACAGTCTACCACAACAGGCTGTAGCTGCTCCATGGCTATACATACCCTTGCAACTGTATCATGTTTTTCATGACCTTATCTGTTCTAAATATCCTGGGTAGTCTATGTTATTGAAATTAGAATAAGGATAAATAGGTCTAAAGTACATGCATTGTCCATCATCCCATTCTATTCTCTGAAGGAAATATGACTGTTTTATTACCACACACAGTGATAGGGATCACAGAAGAATATACACTTTTGTTGCATGGGCACAACTTTTGTTTTTTAGCACCTAGTTGACAGAAGCAAATAAAATACCTAACTGTGCTCACCCTACTTTAGACAACCATTGCTTCCTCTTAAAACTATCTGAACACAGTATTTGAAACCACATAATACTGAATTTCTATCAAATTTGGTCTAAATCAAACAAAATATCCTACCTCTTTCTCTCTCTCTCCCCCCTCCCCTCCCTCCCTCTGTCCTTCCTTCCTTCCTTCCTTTCTTTCTTTCTTTCTGACAGGGTCTTGCAATGTAACCCTTGCTATGGCCTTGAACTCTCGATGATCCTCCTGCCTCAGCCTCCCCACTATGCCTGGTTCAAAATGTTCTATATTGACCACATGTTCAAAAACCTTTATATCTGCGGACAGCATATTTATACTGTCTTAAACTTCACTCAAAAGCAGTAATATTAGTATTGTAATTTTAAAATGATTTTACGTATATTGTAGAAAGCAATAAGCATATTTTATTTGTAGCATGATTTTCATTTGAGACAAAAGAAATACAGAATCAAAGAAGAAAGTCTGTTATGCTAAATATGAATTGGCTATATCACTAGAAATGCACCATCAAACAAGGAAAAACAAATTTCTTAGTTCTGTTCTCTCAAAGGGCATAAAAACAATGATTCTCTGGTAGCAATGAATATGCCAAACATCCAGATCTTGGTTTCTATACACCATTTGTCACTAAAAAGAACCAAGACTCCTTGGGTAAACAGCCTTTCCAGATGTGAAGCAAGGAAAAGAACAAAAGCAGCCCAGGATATCTTGTGCCAGAAAGCACCTGAAGATTAATAGTGAGCAGGGGTGTTAAAAGACACAGCAGCCAGCTAGAAAAGAGTTCCTACTACCAAATATAGGACAATTTGGTTATCAAAAAAGGACCATAATTGGTTATAAAATGATGAATACATTAAAATCACGAGTCCATGGTGGTATTAGTACCAAAAATAATGAAAAAAATCTATTTGCCATCATTGGGGGTGACTATTTTCCCAGCTCTTTACTTTGAATACTGAAGGGATGAACGTAAACATTTAATCTTTCAGGAGGGATAAAACAGTTATCTCCCAAATCAGGGAAATCTCTTTCTTACAGAGAACCTCTAGTAAAACACCTGATTAAAGCAACAGTCATCAATTGGTGCTAAAAATTACTAAGCAGGCCCGGCGTGGTGGCTCATGCCTATAATCCCAGCACTTGGGAGGCTGAGGCAGGAGGATCGCTGCGAGTTCAAAGCCAGCCTAAACTAAATAGTGAGTTCAAGGCCAGTCTGAACTACACAGTGAGACCCTGTCTCAAAAAGCAAAACAAAAAAAATTACTAAGCAAAATGTAGTTGGAAGCAGGGTATATGCTTTGTATCAAAGTACTGCCCTATGGTCACATGCTAATTACAAACTGGCAATCCATAGCATGGTCACATTAGCATCATTAACAGTATGGCAATCTGATTTTACCTGCGGTATCTAGCATATGATACAATATGAGGTACACCACATCACCCATTAAGTATTGTTGCCAAAGAAAGTTTTACTTTAGGCAAATCAAGCTTTTCTTTAGACCAAACTTCCAGCTTAGAGGAAATTCAGGAGGAAAAGAGGAAAAAGTCAAAGGAAACTAGGATAACATGGACAAGTCCAGAATGTTCTATTCTACAAGACAACTAGTTTGCTCAACTAGGTGTTAGAAAAATGCGGAGATGAATGGGTGCTATTCTTTTACACCAAAGGGACCAGACTCAATGACCAAATGGAATGCAAGACCCTTGACAGACACTTTTAGAATTGAGGAAATTGGAATAACGTTAATTTTGATAGGCAGTATTCACACTGAGAAAGAAAGTAGGGAACAGTGTGCCAAAAATGTTAATCACTGAATGTAGGTATGGGGGCACTCAATGCATGTTTTTCTTCCAACTTCTGTAAGACTGTAATTTATCATGACAAAGTTAAAAAGAACTTGTACCTCTACTGAGAGATACAGCAGAAAGTACACCTACACTAGAAATGTATCCAGATTCAAATCTCAGCTCTCACTTCCGTGGCCTAGGGCAAGTTACTTAACACTAAGTTTCTGTCTCATCTGTAAAATTCAGGTAACAATAACCTCATCCTTAGGTTGTTCAGAGAATTAAATAAGATTACATATGCAAAATGCCTAGCAATGTTGCACAAAATGAGTAAATCTAGTTTTCCTAATTAATAAACATAGTCAACCTAAAACACATTTTCACATTCCCTCATAAGGGAAACTACATTAAGTAAAATTAAATATTGTGAATCCACTGAAAGTTAAAGTGAAATAATGGGGAAAACGAAGATGTATATAATTGTTTTTCCAAATCTAAGAATTGCAACTGAAACGGTAGGCTAAAGGAAACCATCAAAATCTTGAGCTATACAAACTCTTTGGTATTTATCATATTGTGCACAGTACTTTGCTTCTGGTATTAGCCTATGTCTGAATAAAACACAGAAAATAACTGCAAGTTAAAGAGAACTTTTTCCGAACCTCAACAGATGATCTACCTATAAATAAATAAGAAATTAAAATTTTGTCTTCATTTCTATAAGGAGGTGCTCCAGTGAAGTACACGACCAATGGGCCTCACACTAAATTCCGGTTAGGGTTCAAACACAAGTCACATGCAGTTTCCTTTCATCAGTTCTAGCGTTCTTGTTATTTCACTTGCAGGTAATCCCGTTTTCTGGTTAGGCCGGCAATAAAATGACTAGATGTAAGTGATCCTCAGGTAGAAAAGAAAACAGGTATTTGCATTTCTTTTCTTTCTTTTTTAAAACAAGTGCCATCTTTTTCTTTCCTGTACCAGAGAGGCGGCAGCAGGGAGGGGGAATAAACACGATCGGGCTCGCGGTCGGACCAGGTGAGAGGGGCAAGAGCCCGCTGTGGGCTGGCTGGGCAGACGGGCGCGCGGGGCCGCGCCCTGAGGACCCCCGGACTGCGGGCCCGCGGCGGGCCTCCTCCGCCCAGGGTTAAACGCCACCGAGGGACCCTGCGGGGTGTCTCCCGCGCGGGCGGCGGCTGACCAGGCTTCCCTGCCCCACCGGCCGGCCGCGTGGGTCCCCGGCGGGCGCACCGAGCGCTCGCTGGCAGCGGCCACCCCCGCCCTCCCGTCCCCGTCCCCGTTACCTGCGGGCGGCGGGCGGCGGGCCGGGAGGCCTGTGCGGCTCCTCCTCCCCGCCAGGCTGAGCGGCGGCGGCGGCCCGGGGGGAGGGGGCGGAGCGCGCGGCTCTCCTCTCCTCCCCCGGGAGCGCGGGGACCCTATCTCGGGCCGCCGCGCCTAGGCCCGTGGGCAGCCCGCGGCTGGGGCATGGCGGGAGAGCGCGGCGGCGGCGAGAGCGCGGCCCCGGCGCCCGGAGGGGCCTGAGGGGAGGCGCGAGGGGGCGCGGGGAGCCGCGCGGCGGCCCTTGGGGGCCGTTGGCCGAAGGCGGGCGGCGGTCTGGGAGCGCGGCGACGGCTCGCGTTTTCCCGGCGGGGCGGGGTAGGGGAGGGGAAGGGGGCTGAGGGGAGGGGAGGGGGAGGTTGGGAGGGAGCCGCCGCCGCGCGCGTGCGGGCCGGCGCCGCCGCCGTTGCCGCTCGGCTCACTCCAGCCTGTTTGGGGGCACTTTGTTTGTGTCCCACAATGCTCCTCGCGGACGGCCAGGCTGGGGGAAGGGAAGGGGAGGGGGAGGTGGGCGGGGCGACGCGGATTCAGGGGCGGGGCTCGGAAGGGGAAAAGGAGGATTTTGCGCAAGCGCAGAGAAGGCCCTCTTCGGTGTCCGGACGCGAACTGTGGGCCGCCGTGTGTTCTTAGACCGTGGCGCCCGCGTGACACGGCGACGCCGTCGGTCTTGGCGCTACGCGAGCCTTTCTGCCTGTGTGCACACGTGCCATTTACGTGCATGTGCGCCCTGAGCTCTGTCCACCTTCTCCCTCTCGCTGTCCTCTCAGCCAGGGCCAGGCTTGCAGAGAGAGAAACCTTAATCTGCATTTTCTTTCTTTGAACTAAAAACGAAAGACGCTCCGATTTTTTTTTTTTTTTTGGTGGTTTCTGCAGCGGGGCCGAAACCGAAACACCCCAACCCCCTTTTCTCGAGGAGGGAGATGAGTGGGTAGCGTGGCCATCCTTCGCCCCGGAAACGGGCCTGCAGGGGCGCGGACGCGCGAGGACGGGAGAGCCGGGCCGGGGTCTCGGGTCCCGCGCCGCCGGGCTTCCTCCGGCACCGCACCCCGCCGCGAGGGCCGCTCTGGCCTTTCGAGGTCGGCCTGGCAGGAAGCGCGGTTCTGGGGCGACTCGAGACGGGGACCCAGCAACTCAAGTCCCTCTGGTTTCCCCAACGCGGGGAGGCTGCAAAAAACACGCCTATTCTTTCCCCAGCCGCGAGCCTGTCATTTATTACACACAGGTCACTTACTTCGCTGGCCTTCCCGCGAGCGAGCGTTACTGCCTAGGGGTTTTGGAGTTCTTGGTCACCTGCGGAATCAGTCGTGCTGTGTTAAAACTGCCATAGCCCGAAGACTTAGCTTCCCCGGCGGGGCGGGCGCGCTCCAGGTGCGGGGAGGCGGGCCCGCCGGCCGCCGGGACTGGTGGCCTTGGGCACTCTGCATTTGCATTCTTTCTTTTCCCACACCTCCAGTTTTTAAACCGAAAGACTTCTTTCCAAAGGGCTTTGTGCAAGTTGTGTTGGCGTCCCGCTGAAATAGTGTATTTATCTCCGAAACATTTGGCAACCTCTCACATTAATCCTGTCCCTGAGAAACAGCCAAGAACCGCCGAGCACCTTAATTCTAACCAATGAAATCTAGTTTAGAAATAAAGGCAATTAAAAATAGGTTCAGCGTGGTCCTTCGCAGTTTCCAACAAGGTTTCAAATATAATCAGTCGTCGCAGCAACCTGGTCCGTAAGTTTTTGGTATTATTCCCATAATTTTTATTATTCCCATTTCAGAGATGTGCAAAATCAGAAAGATGCAGCTTTGGTCCAGACACTTTTGCTGAAATTGGAACGAGGGGGAGGGAAAGCAGGCAGAGCGCTTACCTAACCTAGGAGAGGAAGGTATCTTCCAAGCAGGGCTCAGGATGGTGCCGGGGCTGGAAGCCCTGGTGGTGTGTGTGTGAAATTGTGTGTAGGCGATAAACAACCGGAGAAGAAGCTGGTGGGAATGAAGTGTCAAATAAAGCAGTCTACCTCTCCTGGGGCATGTAATAAGACAATCAGTAAAAGATTATTAGACTGTCTTCGTTAATTGTGTCTCAAGGGACTCAGGTAGCAGCTGCCTTTCACACTGCTTTCCTTAAGACTATGTTCTTGTCTCCTCTCCTGTTCCTCCGGTTTGTGCTTTCTCGTTCCCTCGGTTCACACTGAAAACTTATCCTACTCCCATCTCACCCCTACCTCAGATCTGAAGAATCTACTAGCCAACAAATGGCTGTTGGGCCTTTAAGGGCAAAGTGCTAGGTGCTTGAAGAGGGTGTGAGAAAGACACAAAGAAGATTAACTATTGCAGGGGCCTCTTCTCTGTTTGGGCTTTGGGCAGGGTCAGTTTCTGTGGCTTCGGCAGCCTCCCACTTTTTTCCTCCGGAGCCAGCAGAGACTTGCCTTTGGGTTGTTGGAATATGTACACCTTTGACACTAGGTTAAATAATACTGCTGGGAGGATTTTGTGAAATCAGAATCCTGTACACAGGTGAAACAAACAGACAGTAGGAGGAACCTTTAATTATTAACCTGCTGTGGATGATTCTGAGGAATTCGAATTCCACACAAATTCCAGGGATCTTATTTCAGCCATGAGCTGTTTGGGGTACCAAATTCTGGCATAAATGACGCTTTTTTGTGGTAGACCATATAGACACTTGTGGGAAATTATTTAGTCCAAAACATGTTTGAGAGCAAGAATGCTTTCTACTCGACAGAAAGAGCTCCAGTCTTGAATTATCCCAATCAGGAGAGCCCATTACTGCACAAGTCAACCTTGCTTCCTTAGTTGATCTTTCCAACTATATAAACAAAAATTAATATTGCTGTAAAAAAAAGTAGTTTATTTAGTTAGCTAGGGACAGGGCTTGAGAGAGTTGGATGATCAGCCAGATTGATAAGAATTAAAATAAGAATAAACAGTGAACTAGGACTTTGGACTGAGAGAAAGAATGTCCTCAGGCAACAGGGAATGCAGCCCCCTCCCTACTAAAGGGAATTGCAGCCCCTCCCTACTAAGCTCCTGAATTTCCAGGAATTTAAAATGCAAAATAACCAGTTATTCTTCAAAATACCAGTTTCCTTTAAACCCTATATGCTGAGTAACTGGGTTAGAGAGCGTGAGTTCCAATTGGTTATTTTAAATTCACAGAACCACCTGTGATAGGCGGCCACTGAACAGTTGAGCAATTCTTGTGCTCCGCTTATCCACGAAAAATTCTGGGCTGAGGGGTCATGTGTAATTTCCACTTTTCGGATGCCCCTGCTGGAGACACTAGGAGCTTTTCTTCTTCACCTAATTTTCTATACAAACTCTGCTAACCTCTTCCTTTTGGTTTGCCGCTTCATTCCCCCATGTGTGAGACCATGACTTTGATTTGTACAGAATTAACTGTTGCATTGCTATCTCACCCTGCAGCTTGCATCTCTTCTAGAGTTCCCATCTCACCCACCCAGTTTAGGAAGTCTGCTTTGCTACTTTACTACTCTACGGCATCTCAATTTCAATCAATCAACAAGTCCTACTGAATGTGCCCATTTCCATTGCAGCCATCCTAAAATAAGATGCCAATAGTTTGTTCCTAGAGAATTGTAAAACTGCTTAGCTGGATTCCCAAATAGACTCTCTTCTCTCTTCATTGTCTACATTCTAGAGAGAGTTGTAATGCATAGCAATCATGCTACCCAACAATGGCTTCCTATTGTTATCAGGATAAAGTCCCAAACCCTCAGTGTGTCTTTCATAACACTCCACAACCTGAGCCCTTCCATGTCGTCAGCTTCATCTCTCACTATGATATAGGGATTGTATAAGACCTCCAAATAATCTAAAGAATGTAAGGGAAATATAACTCTCAACCTGCTAAATGTCTGATATGTCGAGTTTGTGTTCTCTAATATCAAAGAATGAATTCTAGGAACAATGGCGGTTAAGGGTAGGAAATATTTATTGAAAGAAAGCTTCTAAGAGAGACAGAAGGGGGGGTCCCAAGTGGGTGGTCCCAGGAACACCCCCTCCCTTCTCAAAGGAATTTTATAGAGCACAGCCACGAGGTGAGGCGGATATAAGATGGGAGAAAACTATAATCAACTAATAAGATTACAAGTATAATTGATCCAATGGGAAATCACAAGTTGGGTGTGAGGTGGACAAAACTATGGTCAACCAATAAGATTATGAGTATAACCCTTTAGGTAATATTGATTAAATTGGGATCAAATGAGGAAGCAAGTCATGAAGCAAGTGTACCTGGACAGAGCAAGTACTTTTCCTGGAAGGGAGGGCCAGGGAGGTTTTGGTCCCTCCCCACCAAGGTGATTGATGCCTATTTAGGATATCGGTGGCTGCCGTTCATCCTTAGGGGAAGTATATGGGCATCGTCATTTCTCTGTCCTGAGGCCTGATCAACTATGGCAGAAGGAGCAACTATAGTCGGAAAAGGACTGACCTTTTCCAAGGGGCTGGCCCTGTCTGACTGCCTATAATATTTCTAAATAACTTAGCTGTCTATAATAACTGCTCCTTCAAGGAACATGCAAATCACAAAGTTTTGTTTTCACTTCTAAAATGCCATGCTGGGCCAGGGATATAGCTCAGCAGCACAGTGCCTGCCTGGCAAGCGCAAGGTCCAGAGTTCGATTCTTGGTACCAAAAAAAAAAAAAAAAAAAAAAAAGAATGATAAAATGCCATGCTTTTTCTGCATTGAACATATTGTTCCTTCTGTGAAGAAATACTTCATTCCTTGGCTAATTCCATTCTCCATCCTCAGATCTCTTCTTTTACATATATAATATACTTAAGATATAAAACGTATGTACAATGTATACATAGATGTATATTATATATATGCCAGGTTTACTGAGATGTAATTCACCTACTATACAATGCACTCATTTAAGATGTACCGTTCAGTAGTTTTTCATATATTCAGAATTGTGCAATCATCAACACAATCAACTTTTTGAAATTCTCATCAACTAGAAAGAAACTCACATGCACTAGTAGTTACTTTCTGTTTCTCTAACTCTTCGGTCCTAGGCAACCGTTAACCTATCTGCTTTCTTTCTCTACAGATTTGCCATATATTATTTTTGTTTGTTTATTGAAGAACTGTACTATGCTTGGTCAATGTATCTTTTAAATCCTCCATATTTTTCTCTCCTTTCCCAATAAAAATTTTAAGGGACTAGGTTTATGGCCTGTGGTGTTTACCACAATCTAGATTTTGTCAGTTGGATCCTTTACTTCTCTGAATTTTCTCTCTTTTTTTTTTTTGTGGGTACCGGGGGTCGACCTCAGGACCTCGCGCGCCAGCAGGTGCCTGTGCCGCTGAGCGATATCACCAGCCCTTTTTTCGTATGCGGGTTCTGGGAGTCGAACTCAGGCCCTCGTGCTTGCCAGGCAGGTGCTCACGCCGCTGAGCCATCTCACCAGCCCCTGAATTTTCTGTAAATAGGTAGTAAAAAGGATCTAGATGCTTTATCAGCTTCAATTTTAATATTTGGCAAGATTACTTCATAGATGGCAGTTTACTTATGCATTAGAAGATACACAATGTTCTCTCTCTCTCTCTCTCTCTCTCTCTCTCTCTCTCTCTCTCTCTCGGTACTGAGAATTGAATCCAGGACCTTTGCACATCCCCAGCCCTTAATTTTTTTTTTTTTTTTTTTTTTTTAATTTTGAGACTGGATCTCAACTGAATTTTCCAGGCTCAGATTGAATTTGCAGTCCTCCCGCCTCTGCCTCCCAGAGTGCTGGAGTTACAGGCACCCCCCATACACATACACTCAGCTTTGTCTTTCCTCTTTTTGTGATGTGAGTAGCCACACACTCACTTGTATCCATTCATTCATCAGGAATGTTTACAAGGTGATACAATTCTATCAGTCTTCATTGATTACCTATGTTTCCACAAAGGGAAATTGACTACCTAATGGTATAGCAGACATAGGGAAGCAAGATAAATGCTTCTTTCCCTATCGCTAAGTATCTTTTCACTCTGTCTGCTTCTCTCATTTCCAACTACTGCCACGCCGATCCACAGTGCTTCACTTGACCTTCAAGGTCTTGGCTATTCTGGATTTTACTCACATTGTAAGGTTTTGCATGATTGGTAGTCCCTGCCTTTCTCTCCAGCCTCATTTCAGGCCACTGCTTCTCCTCCTGTCCCAGCCATAGTGCCCCATTCTCATTTCCTAAGCCACCAGGGTCTTTTTCTTTTCCCCGAAATCTTTCTCGTGTTTCCCCTTCTTTCCTAACTCATATTTATTTTGCAATCATTGCTTTCTTGAAAAAACTACATTGGTATCCTAATTATATCCTCTCATACAACACTCTGCTTGTAATTCATAGCAATTCCTATAGTTTGTGTCTATACTTATGTATATGATTATTCATTTAATGTGTGCCTTCTCCCTAAACTGTACATTCTGTGAAGGCAAGGACCTTCACAGAAAGAAAATGATGTGAAGGCATTTTTTTTCTTTCTAAGCATAACATAATTCTTGAAATAGAGTGTGTGATTTGAAAAGAAATGTTGAATAACACTGACTTGAAGTCAGATTTGGGAGAAATAAAATGGTTTGTCAATTCATAAATAATAATGATTGCTAACATTTATTGAGTGCGAAGTATCATTCGATGTTCCTCTAATATTCACTATAGCCATATTAGGTAAATATTATAGTTATCTCTATTTGACAGGTAAAGAAACCTAAGAGAGATTAAGATATTTGCCTGAGATCACATAATAGTAAATGTCAAAATCAGTGTTCATATCTATGTGGTTTGGCTCCAGAACCTCAGACATCAGGTTAAAATCCTAACGTATCACATTCATAGGAATACACCATGCAAATGTACACAGTGATGAGGAACTGACCTCAATTCTTTAGGTCCTAAATTCAAAAATTACAACGTTGTTGGGTAGCTTCTTCTAAAAGTGACTCATCCATTAAACATTACCAGGTTTTGGCCTCTCCTTCTGGAGTTGGATTCCAGATTCAGTAATGAACAAAACAAGCAAAAAGCAGTGGCAACATTTATTTGAAAAAGTAAAAGTGAAGAGTGAGAGAGAAACTGGCTCTGGAGAGGGAGCTCGGGCCAAGTAAAAGAGGAAGAAGCAAGGTAAAATACACCTTAAGGACACAGGGTGGGATACCGTGAGGAAAGCTACAATAGCAAGCTCTTCTTGGTGTCTGCGTCCTTTGATGCCGTCCAAATCTTGAGGAAACCCGTGAGAACTTCTACATACAGGTCCTGAGAGGTGGTGCTGGGATCCCAGGCCTCAGGCTGATTTCGTGTCTAGGCCATGTTATCGAAAACCTGCTTGATTAAAAAAAAGGAAGAAGAAAGCAAAAGAAAACCTGCTCATGTTCTCCTAAGTCCACGTGCAGGGTTTTGGGAACTGTTTCGGGCATGTGTTCTGGGATCCTGCAATTAACAGGTCATGCCTACGCCCCAATCTCCTATCTCGCCAAGAGAAAATGGTATTATAAGAACATGCCGCTGGGCGTGGTGCCGCACACCTGTAATCCCAGCACTTGGGAGCCTGAAGCACAGGGATCACCTCTAGTTCGAGACCAGCCTTGGCTACATAGTGAGTTCAAGGACAATCTGGACCACATAGCAAGACCCTGTCCCAACAAACAAACAAACAAACAAACACCCACACAGTGTCCATGGCAGAAATGAGGATGCTAAGGAGTAGTTTCTAGAAGGAGGCACATACCAGGCAGACAATCTCATAGCAGAGCACATGCTTTTTTATTTTTGTTTTTTCTTGAGGTAGGGTCTTACTGTTCTGCCTGTGCTGGCCTGGAACCTCAAAAGTGATCCTTTTGCCTTAGCTTGCTCAGTAGCTGGGACTAGGGACTATAGTATAGATGTATGCCTTCATGGCTGGCCACATACATATTTCTTTTCATGTACCTAATTTCATAGATTCCTTAGTCCAACACAGTGCAGTTTCTCCACACAGAGTAACAGATAGCTTGCTTCCTCAGTGATAAACCATGAAAAGACATAACCAGCTACTCTATTTACCTCTGGTTTGCTGAATCCTGGTTGATCAGATCCAGATGTTGTTGCACATAATTTTGCAACCTGTGTGTTAAATGACAAATTTAATGAGCCTCCAAACAGAATCACATCTTTTGCAGAGGCTCTTAGTTAAGCTTGTGATGTGTGAGGATTAGCTCCAAGACACTCAGGAAATGCCATCCCAGAGGCCAGAGGAAAGAAAGGCCCACCACTCCAAGGGAAATGCTTCGATAACACTTCATTAAAAAAAGTAAAACACGCAGTGAGAAGTAAGAGGTGAGGTAAGGTAGATTAACACAATTTTGATAAGTTATAAGCAGGGTGAGAGCATTATGCTTCCTGAATATGGATCACGCGATGTTCATATTCCTGTTTTCTTCCCGTTCTGTGTCAGTATTTCTCTCTGATGCTGTGGCTGTGATGTTTGAGCAAAGGGGTCCATGACTGAAGGTACGGGAAACCCATATTCAGCTATATATTGGAAAGATGCAAGGACAAGTGTGCTGGTCTGGCCAACAGCTGTATCTCAGCTATTAGCCTGATGAATAGCTCTGGGCTTCATTTGCATTTCTTGGACAGAGGACAAATAGAGCCGGAATGGTATCAACCTTGAGTGGCTGAGGTAACACCTTATAAATACTGAGTGCTATTAATGTGTCTCAGATATATTTAGCGAACCATGGATATTTGCTATACTTTGGTCCTTTTTTCCCTGTCTGTCTAGGTCAGAACATGCGTGCTCTACTTATGTTTTTTGTATCTCCAACATGCCCACATGCCATTTGCTTCTATAATCATTTCATTTAGCCTTTTTTTAAAATCTTATTTTATTAGTAAAATTGAAAATTCCTACATTATACACCAAATACATGTTACAAATAATCTTATATAGATGAAATCATCATCTCCTCCCTCTCTGGTACTGAGGATTGTATTGATCAGACTGAGTTACATCCTTGGGCCCTTTTAAACTATTTTTCTTTTTTGAGTGGGTTCACAAATGCTTTTGTTTGTGAAAAATTTGATTTGCAAACAGAAATGTTTAGCAAAATTTTGTTTTTGTTTGCAAACTCTGCATCGGGATGAACATGACCACGGTCATCTTTCCTGCACAAACATGAATGCGGCTATCTTTTCCAGAATTGTGGAATGAATTAAATTCATGAATTCAGGCACCACTGTATATGTATATATCTAAAAATAATCTATGCTGTGAGTCTAAGGTTTAAAGTTAAATTTATAGAGTTAAGACTATGTAAGTTTAATACATATAAGGAAACTAATAGGTGCTTTCTTTTATACAATATATGTTTAGACCTTAAACATATCAAATGATCGAAATTTGACATCTCCTTAAATTTGGTCCTGACACTTATACTTGATCTACATGTGTTAAAGAAGCACTTTAAAATTGTATAAATGCGATACATTTGTGTATTGGGGAGTAAGTCTGTTTGTAATCATTAACACTGTTACTGAAACTTTCCAGTATTGTAAAGATGTCCTTAATTCTTGTCAATGTAGTTACACCTTATAAAACTTGTTAAAGGAGTCTAAAATTTGTCTTAAGAGTAGAAACTAAATACATGTAAAGAGTTCTATGTAGCTGTTATATCAATTATTGCTAATCTCATGGTATATTTGTGTTTCCCAAGTGTGCAAACCTCCAAGGATGCAAACTAAAAACATTGACTTCCAGCTAAAGTTGTTTATGGTGGTAAACTTTTTTACGCTCAAGCATCTGGCTTTCCCTTAATTGTGTTATGTCATTTAATATCTTGTAATTAGCTAAAGACAACTGACTTATAAGTTGTTCTATACTATTTTTTGTGTGTATGTGTGTGGGTACTGGGGGTCGAACTCAGGACCTCACGCACCAGCAGGCGCCCGTGCCACTGAACGAGATCACCGGCCCTTTTTTTGTATGTGGGTACTGGGAGTCGAACTCAGGACCTCATGCTTGCCAGGCAGGTGCTTATACCGCTGAGCTATCTCACTGGCCTAGTTGTCCTATACTAAATGAACACTTAAATGTGATTCAAAGATAATAACAAAACCTAATATTTTAATGTAACAATGTCATCATGATTGTTACACTAAAACATTATATTTCCCTTGACCTCGTTTTCTCTGTGAAACTTTGTAATTGTTATCTGTTAACATTCTACAGAGATTCAAGTTCTAAAACAATGATTGATAAAATCTACTCCAGGCAAGAGTCAATTCCCCTGGTTTAAAAGACAATGACGGGGGCCGGTGAGACGGCTCAGCGGCTTAAGCGCCTGCCTTGCAAGCGCGAGGGCCCGAGTTCGACTCCCGGAACCCACATACGAAAAAGGGGCCGGTGATATCGCTCAGCGGCACGGGTGCCTGTTGGTGCGCAAGGTCCTGAGGTCGATCCCCCGGTACCCACAAAAAAAAAAAAAAAAAAAAAAAAAGACAATGACGGCACCGCCCCTGTCTGGTAAGCGGGAAGTTGTGAGTGAGTTCAATTCCCAGTACCAAAAAAAAAAAAAAAAAAAGACAATGAAATTTGCAAGTGGACGTGATGCACTATGAATCTTCTGGCAAACTTAGATATATTTGTGTCTCTGTTGATACCTACTATCCAGGATTTAGTGGTTCTAAAATCCTGTACCAAAGCAAATTCCCTTTCATCTGTCTGCATCATCCCAGAAGGTCACAGGGCCACCATACAGCCCTTTGCTCTTGATTTACTCGTCACTGTCTGGGGCAAAGATTTTCTATTTAAAACTCAATCACTAACAACTCCAAACACACTCAGCCACCTTATCTTTGACAAAGAGGCCAAACACCCTCACTGGAAGAAAACCTCTTTAATAAATGGTGCTGGAAAAACTGGCTTTCCACATGCCGAAGATTAAAGCTAGATCCATGTCTCTCACCATGCACTAAACTAAAATAAAAATGGATGAAAGATCTAAATATTAAAACGGAAACACTAAATCTGCTGGAAGAGAGAATAGGTAGAACTCTTGAAGACACTGGTGTAGGCAAAGACCATGAACAAAACCTGCTGGGTGTGGTGGTGCACTCCTATAATCCCAGCACTCAGGAGGCTGAGGCAGGAGGATTGCTGTGAGTTTGAGGCCAGCCTGGACTACACAGTAAGTTCAAGGCCTGGCTGAACTACATAGCAAGACCCTTCCTTGAAAAAAAAAAAAAAAAAAAAAAAAAGAACAAAAAAACCTCTGATCGCACCGGAATTACAAAGAATCAACAACTGAGATTTCATCTTATTAAAAAGCTTTTGCACAGCAAATGAAACCACCAACACAGTGAAGAGACAACCCACAGAGTGAGAGAAAAATTTTGCCAGCTGTTCCTCAGACAAAGGACTAATATCTAGAATAAATAAAGAACTCAAAAAAAAAAAACCAGACCCCCCAAATTTAAAGACCCAATCAAAAAATGGGCATCTGAAATGTATAGACACTTGTCAGATGAAGAAGTACAAATGGCAAATAAATATATGAAAAAATGTTCAACATCATGGACATTTGAGAGATGCAAATTAAAACAACACTGAGATTCCATCTCACTCCAGAAAGACTGGTTACTATCAAGAGATCAACCAATAACAAATGCTGGCAGGGCTGTGGGAAAAAGGAACCCTTCTCCACTGTTGGTGGGAGTGTCGACTGGTACAGCCACTGTGGATATCAGTGTGGAGATTCCTCAAAAATCTAAAGGTAGAGGTTCCATTTGACCTAGTTATTCCCCTACTTGTTATCTTCCCAGAAGAATTAAAAGCATCATACCACAGTGGTATATGCACACCCACGTTTATAGCAGCACAATTGGTAATAGCTAAATCTTGGAAACAGCCCAAATGCCCATCAATGGATGACTGGATAAAAAAGATTTTTTTTTATACAATGGAGTACTACTGTGCCTTAAAGAAGGATAAACTTGAGGCATTTCTGGGTAAATGGATGGACCTTGAGACCATAATCTTCAGTGAAATAAATTGGACACACATGTATAAATATCACATTGTTTCTGTGTTGTGAGAAACCAAAAGTGTAAGTAGTGTAATAGATACTGGGAGATAGGGAGAAAATATTCAAATGGGGAGGGAAATGGGAGGGGGAGGAAGGGAAAAGAAAAAAAGAGAATAGAAGAAGAAATGGAAACAAAGCTTTTGTAAATAAGAAGAGGAAGAGAGGCTGAAAGGAGGAGAGGGGATTGGGAAAAAGAGAAGAATCAAGATATATTACATATACGTGCAAATTTGCTATGTTGAATGTGATCATTATGTATGCCTAAAATGTACCAATAAAATTAATTTAAAAAATAAAAAGAGAGGAAAAACCCCTCAATTATTAAAACAGAAAAGGGGGAGCATAATGGAGAAGCTTCCTGCCATGGAACACCTTTTTAAAGTACTCTTTACTCTAAATTTTTAAAAGCATATGGGCTGGTGAGGTAGCTCAGCGGCATAAGCGCCTGCCTGGCAAGCGTGAGGTCCTTAGTTCGACTCTTGGTACCCACATATGAAAAAAGAGCCGGTGATATCGCTCAGCAGCACAAGTGCTTGCTGGCAAGCACGAGGTCCTGAGATCGACTCCTGTTACCCACATAAAAATAAAATAAAATAAAATAAAAGCATAAAAGTTGAAAAGCATTCTATACCTGCACAAGAAAGGCCTAACCCACTGCTTTTGTGTTGGCACCCGTTATCTGGCCCTGAATGATGGCTTTTGGTGGAATAGCTCACTTGGGGGAGCGGGTATGCGTCTGTTTTGTCACCCACAGGCCCTCTCTGGGTTCCCACAAAGGCTGTTCATCTCTATTATGCGGCACCAAGTGAGAAGCAACCCCACCCCCGAGCTTCAGGTGATGGCTCTACAGTCTCTACCGAGAAGGGGCGACGCAAGGAGAATGAACCTGCTACCGTCTACGACACAACTCTCAAGACCGACCTGGGGAGAGATTAAACAGAGCACTGCATGGGCCGAACAGACTCTACAATAATCTGGCCTCCCTTTGGCCCCAGAAACCCTCTTCTTGGCAACAGTAGCACAAGTGACCTCTAATTCTAAGATGGCAAAGGTGAAAGTATTCTTCTTTAGTCTGCTTCTGTTAAACTGTACACCAAAAGCAAGTGACATGGTATATTGGGCACGTATATTTACACCTCCTGTTTTTATATAGTCACCTGGGGGGACCCTGAGCCTCCCCTCTCTTCCATTCATACCTCTTATACTGGCAGAGCCTGGCTGCCCCCTCCTGGCCCTTTAAGGGATACCTTTAAGGGAGTATGGCCACTCTGGATGCTCTAATGGCTGGCATTTACTACCTCATGAATGGTACTTTTTGGCTGAAGAGTTTCCTCTATGTATTGTGGCTTGTGTCTAGATGTCCCCCCAAAGCCTCATGCAGTCATAGGCGGGGCTTTTTCAGAGGTGGCTGGATCTAGAGTGTGTGATGCTGGGATTGATTCATGGTGCAGTGCTAGGGTCAAGGGCACTAGGATTAAGGGTGTGAGTGCTAACTGCACTGAGTAGCTTGGATAAGATATGAGGAATAGAAAGCGCTGTGGTCATACCTTGATGCTTTGCTACCTTCTGCCCACCATGAACTGTTTCTCTTCTGTGATGCCCGTCTGCTATGCTGCTGCCTTGGAGCTAGCCGATTATGGACTGAAACCTCTACAAACTGTGAGCTAAATAAACCTTTCCCTCTTTAACATTGGGTGTCAGGTATTTTGCCTCAGCAGTGAGAAAAGCAACTAAGACAGTTGCTAATGTCACCTCCAGTAAATACTGTATGCCTTTTCAGCCTCAGTAGTATATAAATCATATTTTCATCAGGCTAACTGTACTAAAGGGGCCCATCAACAAGTTTTCATTAATACTGCTGGAGTCCTAGGTTCCTCTGTGTCTGGCAGGCACCTTCCAAAACCCAATATTCTCATATGTTCTTCATTTTTGTGTACCTACAGGAGATGACCTAGATTTGGGTGGACTTTATGTTGATCTGCCAATCTTTCTGTTATTCATCTTGCTTATAATCTAAATTACAGAAATTAAGAAATTATAGAAATTAAGAAAATTTGGGACCCCATAATTTGATGGTATTAGAGTCTAATTCAACCTGCAATTATAGTTACCTCTTAATTACAACGGCAGCCCTCCCTTATGGAATCCTGGGCTTGCTGGACCTTTATTATATCTTTCTTCTGGCACCTACTTATCTCCCCTTAAAAAAGCCTTATGGTATTTAGCTATTTCTTTCCTCGCATTTTCAGAATTGGCTGCTATCAATGTACAGCAATGGATTGCTATGATACCTCTGACCATGTCATGATCTGTACTTCCCACCTATATATTTTGGTCCTTACTAAGGAGGAACCTATTTTCACTGTTTATATTTCATCCACTCCTCAGTACTGACCTTTTAAGGATCTCAATATTACCTTGCCTGCAGCTCCACATGGCTCATACCATGTATAACAATAATATTGCTCAATTAAATATTGCTCATGTTATAGTGCTTAGACTAAGGGTAAAAGCCCTGCTCTCCAGTTGTACACATGATTGGATGGGAGCCTCTGCTGTTGAACAAACTACCTCAGCACGTGAACATATCAGACGAAAATGGGTTTTGGGCATTCTGATTGCTGCCATTATAGCAGCAATGGCACTGGCAGCTATTTCAGCCATAGCAGCCGTCGCCCTGACTTATTCCATCCAAACTGCTGAAACCGTGACAATGTCACCTTGGAATTACCGACTCCAACTAACATTGATAAAAAGATTCTGCAAAGGCTTGATGTCCTTGAGGCAGCTGTTGGCTGGCTCGGCTAGCACCAGCAGGCGCTGTGGACATGTATTTGGCTTAGTTGTGACACTGGGTGTCACTTGGTGTGCATTACTCCTGTCCCTTTCAATCATTCTGATTCTTGGGAGGAGGTCCAGTGCTTTCTCCATGGTGCTTTTCATACAGATCTCGGTGGAGAAATTACTGGTCTCCAGGGCCGACTTGAGGCCCAGCTTCATAAGCTTCAAATGGAGGCTGCCATCATTACTTAAATCATCTCAGTGATCTTTCCTACTGGCTTAACCCTAGGAACTGGTTCTTTGGTCTCACCCTTTACATTTGGATTCTTATAGCTATTGGAATAATCTTTTTTCTGCTTTTTCTTGCAATCCTAAGTGTGCTCTGTATGCTGTTTCAGTGGATCCTCTGTGCAGAAGCCATAATGACCTTCTTCCACCAAGCCCAATATCCCTACTACCTTTATTTACCCTGTCGTTCTTTCCCAAACCCAGGTACAAAACAAAAAAGGAGAATGGGCCAGAGGTATGTATGAGATGGATATGAAGAGATAAGAGAACTTTTGAGGCCACAAGGCCAGAACCTAGTGGAATGCATGGTTAAAGATTAAAAGATAGCTTACAGGGCCACAAGTCCAAACACATTGCCTTGCCAGGTGTGGTGGTACACACCTGTAATCCCAGCACTCTGGAGGCTGAGGCAGGAGGATCGCTGTGAGTTCAAGGCCAGCTTGGGTTACATAGTGAGTTCAAGGCCAGTTTGAGCTACATAGAGAGACCCTGTCTTAACCCCCCCCAACCCAACCAAACCAAACAAAAACAAAACAAAAAAACAAAACCACATTGCCTTAAGGAATGAATGCTCTGGCCCTTGTCCTCTCCATACTCTGATTTATTACTTGGATTGGCCCTAAGTTCAATAATGTAGCAGACCACTCTGTCCTTCCCCTGACCCCTGCATGAATTCTGGCACCAGCATCCTTCTTTATCCTTCATCCTTGCTTCCTGGTTCTATCCAAAGGAAGCCACAGAAGTTTCCGATCGGGGCTGTTATTTTCCTGAGACTCTCTCGCTTGGTGAAGGCAGCCTCTCTGGGCTTCCTTGGAGGTTCAACTGGACGTGGACTCCAAGTAATCTCTCATCCTTTGTGCTGTGCCTCAGTTGTGAATTGCGGCATTAAACCACCTATAAACACAGTATATTGTGTGTGTAATCTATGTTGGAGGCTGACACGCTGTCTCTCAATAAGTTCAACCCCGCGTGTTTTCTCTCCCATGTTGGAACAGATTGCTAATTTTTTTATTGAGCACCAGAGGAAATCATTGGTTTGCATCTAGAGACGCAAGACTGACACTCATACTACTAAATGCCTATACCATGAGAGGCCTCTGGAAACCAAACCTACTGAGGGAATGCTGATTCTTTTCTTTTTTGGGTACCGGGGGGTCGACCTCAGGACCTCGCGCGCCAGCAGGCGCCCGTGCCGCTGAGCGATATCACCGGCCCCTTTTTCGTATGTGGGTTCCGGGAGTCGAACTCGGGCCCTCGCGCTTGCAAGGCAGGCGCTTAAGCCGCTGAGCCATCTCACCGGCCCCTTTCTTTCTTTCTTTCTTTCTTTCTTTCTTTCTTTCTTTCTTTCTTTCTTTCTTTCTTTCTTTCTTCCTTCCTTCCTTCCTTCCTTTCTTTCTTTCTTTCTTTTAAAGACAACAAGTAAACATTCTCCTGTATTAACAAACTCAAGCATTAGAGAATGTACAAATACCTTTTGGAGAAAAACATTACTCAGTATAAGATTAAGCCATGTAAAAGCTAGGTAAAAATAGAAGACTAAGGAATGGAATAGTCACAGTGAAATTGCATTTTCATACTAGGGAGACAATACGATGTTTACAAATGTGCATCCGGTTTATTTCACTTGTGAGTATTTTCTCGAGTTGCATCCATTTACCTATAAAAGTCTCCAGTATATCTTTCTTTATGGCTGAGTAGTACTCCATTGTGTAGAAATACCACATCTTTTTTATCCATTCCTCGGTTAATGGGCATTTGGGTTGTTTCCACGATCTAGTATTACAAATTGTGTTGCTATAAACATGGGTGCACATATATCGCTGTGGTACGATGTTTTTAATTCTTCTGGGAAGATGCCCAGAAGGGGAATAGCTGGGTCAAATGGGACCTCCAATCCTAGTTTTTTGAGGAGTTTCCACACGGATTTCCACAGTGGCTGCACCAGTCGACACTCCCACCAACAGTGAAGAAGGGTTCCTTTTTCCCCACAGCCCCTCCAGCATTTGTTATTAGTTGACTTCTTGATAATAGCCATTCTTTTCTGGGGTGAGATGGAATCTCAGTGTTGTTTTAATTTGCATCTCTTGAATGACTAGTGATGTTGAACATTTTTTTGTATATTTATTTGCCATTTGTATTTCTTCATCTGAGAAGTGTTTATTCATCTCAGATGCCCATTTTTGGATTGGGTCTTTAAATTTGGGGGGTCTGATTTTTTTGAGTTCTTTGTATGTTCTCGATAGTAATCCTTTGTCTGAGGAACAGCTGGCAAACATTTTTTCCCACGTTGTGGGTTGTCTCTTCACTCTGTTGGTGGTTTCTCTTGCTGTGCAAAAGCTTTTTAATAACGTGAGATCCCAGTTGTTGATTCTTTGTGATAGATCCTGTTCGGTTGAGGTTTTATTCATAAAGTCTTTGCCTACACCAATGTCTTCAAGAGTTTTACCTATTCTGTTTTTCCAGGAGATTTAATGTTTCTGTTTTAAAATTTAGTTTTTTGATCCATTTTGAATTTAGTTTAGTGCACGGTGAAAGATATGGGTCTAATTTTAATCTTCGGCATGTGTAGAGCCAGTTTTTCCAGCACCATATATTAAAGAGGCTATCTTTCTTCCAGTGAATGTGTTTGGCACCTTTGTCAAAGATAAGGTGGCTTAGTATGTCTGGAGTTGTTTCTGCATCTTCTATTCTATTCCATTGATCTTCAGGTCTGTTTTTTTGCCAATACCACGCTGTTTTTATCACAGTAGCTTTATAGTATAATTTCAAATCAGGGATTGTGATGCCCCCTGCTTTGCTTTTGTTGCCCAGAATTGCCTTTGCTATTCTAGGTCTCTTCTGGTTCCAGATGAATTTTAGGATTGTTTTCTGTAATTCTGTGTGATATGTTGTTGGAATTTTGATCGGAATTGTGGGAATGCAGATTCTTGTCTTCACCTTCTACTTAGTCTGGGCGTTTACTCACTGAGTTGCTTATGTTTTCCTTTCTCAAGCCCACCTGAATTCAGATGAATAAGATGAATGTGTGTGTGTGTTGTACCACTACTAGGTATAACAAATATAAAATAATGACAAATAGGATATATTTTTCTTTTTTTCAGTTTTGGGGACTAGAACCCAGGGCCTTTTGCATGCTGGCAAATGTTCTACCACTGAGGTATAGACACAGACTCCATATCCACGTGTTAAAAAAAGTTTTTTTTAGAAAAGAAGAAAAAGGAAAGCAATAGACAGGTGTTACCAGCCTAGATACGTTTTGCTGAAGAAGATCAATAAAGTAGATGGTAGGTCCAGCAAATTTCAGAGGTATCTGTTTGTTATAACTTACTTCCTTAAGAGTGGAGTAAATTCAATAAGGCTGTCCTGGAATTCTTCTGGGAGAATTTTCCTTGACACATGATACTGTTAATATTTTCATTTAAGTAGGAAGCAAATTTACCTGCTATCCCTCTTTTATTGAATGTGTTAGGAACTAGGCTATGTGCTTTAGTTTCACTATTTTATTTTATACTCATAACTCTCAGATAAATATTATTGTTTACTGGAGGTAAAACGGAGGCTTCAATAAGTTAAGTAGTTTGCCTGTGGTATCGAGTTAGTAAATTGCAGAGCTGAGATACAAGTTTAGTTCTGTTTTACTCCAAAGTCTATGCTTACACTATGCATTATTCTTGTCCTGGGTGTGGTATAAAAGAGGCAGTGTCCTTTTGCAAATTAAAACAACACTGAGATTCCATCTCACTCTAAAAAAATGGCTATTATAAAAAAGTCAACCAATAACAAATGCTGGCGGGTCTGTAGGAAAAAGGAACCCCTCTCCACTGTTGGTGGGAGTATAGGCTGATACAACCACTATGGAAATCAGTGTGGCGAGTCCTTAAAAAACTAGGACTAGAAGTTCCATTCGACCTAGATATTCCCCTTTCTTGTTATCTTCCCAAAAGAATTAAAGCATCATACTACAGTGGTATGTATGTGCACCCATGTTTATAGCAGCACAGTTTGTGATAGCTAAATCTTGGAAACAACCCAAATGCCCATCAACCGATAAATGGCTAAAAAAGTTGTGGGTTTTTTTTTTTAATACAATGGGGAACTACTAAGCCAAGAAGAAGGGTAAACTTGAGTCATTTTTTTTTTTTTTTTTTTTGTGGGTACTGGGGGGTCGACCTCAGGACCTCGTGCACCAGCAGGCACCCGTGCCGCTGAGCGATATCACCGGCCCCTTTTTTGTATGTGGGTTCCAGGAGTCGAACTCGGGCCCTCGCGCTTGCCAGGCAGGCGCTTAAGCCGTTGAGCCATCTCACCGGCCCAAACTTGAGTCATTTATTGCTAAATGGATGGACCTCGAGACCATACTCTTAAGTGAAATAAGTTGGACACACATGTGTTAAAAAGAAGAGAGAAGTGTCTTGTGAGATCTAGGTGAAATAGACTAAATGAGGTCTACATGACTGGTTTGTAAGAAGTAGAATGGTTGGTGGTATGCTGTGGGTTCTGGGGTGGCTAGAGACGGCACCATAACCATGCATGGAAGATATGGAGAAATGAAAAAATGACATATATGAATGAAGTAGCAGTGCAGAAGAACTGACAGTTTTAGCATCATGAAAGAATGAGTCAATGAGGATCTTTTCCACCTCTTTCTTCCCTACTTCAAGGACATAGAAATGGTGTTCTTGGGGGACAAAAATGCAAGTGGGACTAAAACTATCTGTAAACTGGCTGCATCAATGAAGGAGATATCAATGCTAGATACTGGGCTTCTAACAACTATAAACAGACATAAGAAATAAACATAACATAGAATAAGGCAAAAAACTGGAAATGAGACCTCTAAATTAAGCCAGGTATCTAGTGGAGCTACCCTTCAGTGAAAGTGGGAACTAGAAAATCCTCAAGGATGTTGTAAAAGGAAATATATTTCTGGCCCATGTTCAGATTTTTAATCTAAATTTGCTCTATATTTATTAAGAAGAGATATAACAGCTGACCCTGGTGTTATGGCTTATATCTAGATGTCCCCCAAAGCCTTACATGCTCATAGGTGAGGCTTTGCAGAGGTGGCTGGATCTAGGGTGTGTGAATATGGATTAAGAGTGTGTGAGTTAGTTTAGCATAGTTCTGGGTGTGCATAATAGGAAGGCCCACCCTGGGTGTGCGTGGTAACAACCAATGGGCTTGTAGCCTGGGTGGAATATAAAAGGAAAGGGAGGCTTGCTGCTGGCTGCCTGCTTCCTGCCTGCCCTTCCATGGACTGTTTCTCCTCTGCCAGGCCCCTCTGCCATGCCACCCTGCCTTGGAGCCAGCTGATTATGGATTGAAACCTCTACAAACTATGAGCTAAAATAAACCCTTCCTCCTTTAATTTGTGGGTGTCAGATATTTTATCCCAGCAATGAAAAAGTACCTAAGACACCTGGACAAATAAAAGCCTTTTTGTGCCTGGCAGATGCAAATATAAAACCACTCTGTAGTATACCCGGCAGACTCGCAAGGGAAAACCAATCTCTGTTTTTGTTTTGTTGTGTATTGTTTTGTTTTGTTTTGTTTCGTTTTGTTTTTTTGAGACAGGGTCTTGGTATGTAGTTCAGGCTGGCCTTGAACTCACTATGAAGCCTAGGTTGGCCTTGAACTCACAGTGATCCTCCTGACTCAGCCTCCTGAGTAATTGGATTACAGTTGTGCATCACCATGCTTGGCCCCATCTCTGTTGCAGATGAGCTCATAGTCTATATTCCAAACTAATTGGGAGAAATAATCCATTATGCAAAGATTTATCAAACACAGTGTAATTAGAAGACTAAAACTTTGATTTTCATAAAGTGGCCTTTAAAAATTACAAAATAAGTACTTAGAAAAGTGACTAAAAAGATGAAAGAAGATATAGAAATTAGAAGAAATTAATGAGATTCTGTGAAGATAGACCAGAAATATTGAAAAAGGAACAAAATACAGTTTCTAGAAATGAAAAACATTTTTACTGAATCTAAAATTGAATAGATGGATTAAACTATAGACTAATATAGTTTAATGGATGATTAGTGAACTGGGACACAATCCCCAGTACTGAAAAAAAGATATTCAGGAATATGAAAAACCTATCAAGAATTCTATACTGAGAGTATCTAGAGACCAATGGTGGTAAAAACCTGTTACCATTCATAGGGCCAAGATGGCAAAGAAGAAATAGAATTATCTGAGTCCAGTGAAAGCTTGAGCCATAGAAAACAGGCTGCCCACTGGGGACTCAAATCATAGAGAGACACAACTGCTACTCAAGAAGCAGCTAGAGTGGAGAAGAGTAGAAAAGAAGTACTCTGATACCTCTCTGCCATTTAGATCTTTAATCAGTGACTAATTGGCCAAATCCAACATGAATGTGGCTGCCTTTTGCAATCCAAGTATTATTTCCGGTTCCAGTTTTCTGCTTATTGAATTATTCTACTCAATAATAGTTTGCAAAATAGTCCCCGAATGGTGATAAAACATTTAGACCTTTAACTATCTGAAAATGTTTACATCATATCTTCACTATTATATTATTGTTTAGCTGGGTATAGAATTCCATTGTGCTGGTTATTTCCTCTCAGAACTTTAAGGATATTATTCCAGGATTTTTCAGCTTCTCTTCTTGCTGATGAGACACCATTTTTTTTTGAGACAGGGTCTCACTAATTCCTCAGGGTGACCTCTGGCTTGCGATCCTCCTGCCTCTGCCTCCTGTGTAACTGGGATTAGAATTGCGTTCTACCACACCTGGCTGAGATACCTTGTAGATAATCTTTGCTTTTGTTTTGGTGTTCTTGAATTTTTCTATAATGTATTTACAAAAGTATTGCTATTGATCTATTTTTCTCTTAAGCCTTCTTTAATTTGAGCATTCAAGCCTTCCACGATACTTGGAAAATGCTCAGCTCTTCTCTTTCTGAATATTGCTTTTCATGGATTTATTTTACTTTCTTCTCCTAGGAGCTTTGATTAGATGCGTATTGTTTCAAGATTTTTTTTCCAACTCCATGTTTCAAGATTTTGTTTTCATATTCTCTAATAATGTCTCCCCCTGAAGCAGAAGACAGTCATATTTTAATGTCCAGTAAATAAAACTAATGTCTCTCTCTGGAATAAAGGGCAGACATGCAAGGTGCCCATTATAAAAGACTGGTTTTCCTAAACTCAGTGTCTTCTTTCCTGTAACTCAATCCCATTGCATGAGAAGATGTTATCTGGCTTTCTCATGTCACTCTGCAGAAATCGGGGTCGGAGAAGCAGAACAAAGGTGCTGATGCTGTTATTATGCATGATATATTATCCTTTGCCTTTGAATCAGGAGTGTCATATTTTCTAGCAGCACCCAGGAAACTGTGCCTTTCAACCTGACAGTGCCTCTAAAAACCCATCTCAGTGAATTCAGCTTCCTGCTGGACCCCTGTCTGAGATACCCAGCTCATATGAAGTCTCTGACAATTCGTGTGTCGACTTAGGTAGGCTACGATTTAGTCAAGCACCAGTCGACATGTTGCTGTGAAGATAATTTTTAGATGTGCTTAACATTTCTAATTTAATTTTTACATACTCTTACTAAACCGGATTACGTCTCATAAGGTGCTTGGGCTTCATCCAATTAGTCGAAAACCCTAAGAGAAAAGACAGGTTTCCCAAGGAAGGAGAAATTCTCCCTGGAGACGGCAACATGATGGAAACCCTGCCTTCAGGCCTGCTGGCTTGTCCTACAGATAGCCGACTTGACAACCTCCACAGTTACGGCGTCCATTTCCCTACAGAAATATCTCTCTGTATATATATCTCTATATACCTATATAGAGATATATATTGCCTGTTGATTCTGTTTCCCTGGATAAACCTGAATTGGCTGCTACAGAATTTAGAGAAGAGCCTATGAACACAACGTCAAAGTCCTCAGATAATGAGTGGCAGAGAGTAAGAGACAGCAGTAAGATAAAGTATAGCCCTCTGTTGCTCAATGATGAGGATGAGTCTGGAGAAATGTACGATGAGGTGGCTTCACTGTTGCACGAGTCTCAGAGAGTGTACTTACACAAAGTAAGATGGCGACATATCATTATGGGACCATTTTATACACATTCTCTTGTTGACAACTGTCATTATGTGGCACATGATTGTGCTTATCGAGAGAGTAGAATTTCCAGTGGGAGCCAAGAATGAGAAGAGTGCCTCAGTGACACCTCTAGACAACAGAGTAGGCATGGGATTTGGCCTCTGCCTCTGCCTCAAACCTTGTCATCCATCTCTTTCACTCATGTCCCTATTAAGAATGACTTGGAAGGCTAGGCGCGGTGTCACACATCTGTAATCCCAGCACTCAGGAGGCTGAGGCAGGAGGATTGCTGCAAGTTTGAGGCCAGCCTGGGCTACATAGTGAGTTCAAGTCCAGCCTGAAATACATAGCAAGACCCTGTCTCAAACAAACAAACAAACAAACAAACAAACAAACAAAAAAAACAACTTTGGAGAGCCAGGTGTGGCAATGTATACCTGTAGCCCTAGCACTTGGGAGGTTGGGACAGGAGTCCCTCACTATGTAGTGAGTTCAAGGTCAGCCTGAACTACATAATAAGACCCTGTCTCAACACCCTCTCAACATCACCAGAAAATAAAGGAGAAAGACTGGAGCCCCTGGAGCCCAACTTTGAGGCAGGGTCATGCTATGCAGTTCAGTGTGATCTTGAACTCACTATGTTTCCCAGGCTGGCCTCAAACTCACAATAATTCTCCTGCCTCAGCTTCTCGAGTGCTGGGATTACAGGAGTATGCCACCATGCCTGGCCCCCTAGCCCTTTGGTCTCCTATACTTTTTACCACTTTTTCTACTGGCAAATACGTCTTCCCCTTTTGAGCCTCAATAAAACTCTCCTACTCAAGAGTTAGAGCCACCTTCCTCACACTTCTAGTACCTGCCTTGATCTGTAATTCTGTGTTTGAATGTTTGCCTTCTCAACTGGTCGGTGAACAAGAACTATGCACTTTAATTTTAATGTTATATGCATATAGGATAGGTTGGGTGAAATAGAATGTGCTCTGTATGTGTTTGATGGATAATGAATGAATTGGCCAATGATCATATAGACACAGATATAGATATAGATATAGATATAGATATAGATATAGATATAGATATAGCTATATGATGAAGCAGGATTTAAACTCAGGAATTTCTCACTCTGAAACACAGTCTTCTTTCATACACAGTGTGATCCACTTTGTTAGGAATGCTGCAGACAGAATCCACCAGCTAGGAAGAAGGATTTCTGTTAGCAGTAGAAAGGACAAATATCAGAAAATTGATGATGAATGCCCATTGTAGAAAAGACTAGAATATACCAACTCTTGTTTTGTTTTTATAATTATAGATTGTTGTATATTGTATACTGTTTTGTTTTTGTTTGTTACCCAGTCTTTTCTGATTGTTGACAAGATACCCAAAAGATTGATCTCAAATACAAAAAGAGATTTAGGATTTTGATTTGCCACAAGCAAGATAAGTATTTTAGAAGTCCCTCTTTGCTTCAAAATGAAATCCAGTTTGGAAAGCTTCCAGGTTTATCCTTAGTCGATTTATTCGCATAAGCTTGATAACATGAAAAGCTTGAGTGAGCAACTGGCCATATGGTTTGGTTTTGGTGTCATATAGAGGAGCTGTTCTATTCCTTAAATTACCCTGCAGTGGAGAGAGTATACTCACTTCTAATTATGGAATTCTACATTTAGACACCAATTCCTTTAACTTAAGACAAATACTCCGTTCTGTCCAGTGGCCTCTTCAATCTATATCTGTATATCATGCACTCCCTCCCACTATACCTAGTAGCTGACCGTTCCTGCCCTACCATCACCTCCAATACGACATTTCCAAACAGAGCTCTCTCTTGCTCCAGACCTACTTCTTCTTCTGTGTTTCTCATTCCAGTGAATTGTTTCATCGTTAGCCAAATGCCAAGCTAGAAACCCAAGCCTTCCCGTCACCCACCGCCAAACCCGCCAGTCTTCTGTGTCTTCGTTATTAACGTTTCTTGCATCTGCCTCACAGTCTGTGGCCATCACCACACCTTAGTCAGGGCTTCGCTCAGCTCTCACTGTGTGACTGGGACGGGAGGACCTCTTCTGTCCCTTCTCATCATGTAATCAGGGCAGCCTCCTTCAGAACTCTTAGGCCATGGGCACTCATTGTCCTTGGGATAAAGTACAGTTCCCGTATCATAGTAGGTATTCATTTTCTGAACCTTGCTCATCTCTCCAACACTCGTCTTCCTCTCCCCACTCCATGCCCACAAAGTCCATACAATACCTTATTGTTTTTTCCCAATCTCCTTGTGTTCTCTGTCCTGGCTGTGTCTTTCCCAGGTTGCTCCTCTTACCTGTGAAGTCCTTTCCCATTTCACTGGCTGCTTTTGACACATTCTCGGAGACTCACCTCCATCACCAGCATCCTCTCGAAGTGTTTCTGGGTATTTCTTACCAAATGATCCCACCTATGAGCTTCCTAAGTCTCTCGTTAGCAATATGGTGGTATTTATCCCGTGCTATTGTCTCCTAATTTTAGTTCTATGTCTTTCTAATCAGATTTTAGAGTTGTTATGACAGAGACTATTTTATGTGTCTTTGAAAGCTAAGTACCTACAAGAGAGCTGAAATTTCGTTAGCATTGAGTAAATTTAGTTGAATAAAGGGAAAAATTTAAATGATAATGGTTGGTTGAAGAAGGTTATAAAAAATATTTTATTTTATTTTTAATTATAAAAATGAAAAAAAAAATTGAATTTGGTCCTTCCTATGTTTCAAGGTAGACTTGAGCTTGCTATGTAGCCCAGGCTGGCCTCGAACTCACAGTCCTCCTGCCTCATCCTCCCATGTGCTGGGATTACAGGCGTGCATCACTATGTCTGGCTCTGAAAAAACATTTTAGCATCATCAACAATTAAAAATTAGCTTCATCAATTTTTTTGTTGTGGCAAACTATATATAACATAATATTTACCTTTTAAATCATTTTTAGTATACAGTGCAATGGCACTAAATATATTCAAATTGTTGTCCTAGCATTGCTGCTAATCCTTTCCAGAACTATTTTATTACCCCAAACAAAAACTTGGTATCCATGAAACAACACTTCTCTGTTCCCTCTTCTCCTCAGTGCCTGGTAATCTTTAGTCTTCTGTGTCTATAAATTTGCCTATTTTAAGTAACTCATATAAGTGAGATCATAAGTTATTTGTCCTTCTTTGTCTGATTTATTTCGCTTAGCTTAATATTTTTGTGGTTGATCTAGGTTACATAGCATATACAAGCATTTCATTCCTTTTTTGAGTCTGAATGATATTTCATTGTATGTGTATACTACAGTTTGTTTACCCATCCATCTGTTGTTGGATGCTTGGTTTTTCCCCACCTTTTGGCTCTTGGAAATAATGCTCTTGTGAACATTGCTGTGTAAATATCTGATTGAGTCCCTGCTTTCGATTCTTTTGTATCTGTAGAAGTGGAATTGCTGGATCATGTGATAATTCTATGCTTACTTTTTTTTTTTTTTTTTTTTTTTTTTTTTGTGGGTACCGGGGGGACGACCTCAGGACCTCGCACGCCAACAGGCACCCGTGCCGCTGAGCGATATCACCGGCCCCTTTTTCGTATGTGGGATCCGGGAGTCAAACTCGGGCCTTCGCGCTTGCAAGACAGGCGCTTAAGCCGCTGAGCCGTCTCACCGGCCCTATGCTTACTTTTTTGATGAACCACTATGCTGGTTTCCAGAGTAGCTTTACCATTTTATGTTCCCCTCAGCCATTGCACAAGAATTCCAATTTCTCCACATCTTTGCCAACACTTACGTCTCTCTTTCTTTTTTTATAATGCTATTCTTTTGGGCATGCAATGGTACCTCCTGTGTTTTCAGTGTGTGTTTCCCTAATAGTTACTAGTGTTGAGCATGTTTTATTTGTTTTGTTTTTTGCTAATTGTATGTTTTCTTTGGAGTAACATCTATTCAAATTTATTGCTTAAATTTTTTTTTTTGTTGAATTATAAGAGTTCTTTCTATACTCTGGATATTAATCTCATTTTAGACAGATGTTTTACATACATTTTCTTCATTTTTATAGGTTGTGTTTTTACTCTCTTGGTAATTTCTTTTGATATGCAAACATTTTAAAATTTTGATTAGGTCTAATTTTACTTTCTTTCTTTCTTGGGTTGGCTGTGCCTTTGGTGTCACATCCAAAAAATCATTGTCAAATCCAATGCCACGAAGATTTCCCTTGTTTTCTTCTAAGAGTTTATAGTTTTAGTTCTGATGTTTAGGCATTTGATTCATTTTGAGTTAATTTTTGCATGAGATTTAAGACAAGGTTGGAACCTCACGTTTTGCATCTGGATATCCAGTTTTTCCGACTCCATTTCTTGAAAAACCTCTCCTTTCTTCATTGAATGGTCTTGGCACTACTATTGAAAATAATTCGACCACATATGTAAGGGTGTATTTCTGTGGTTTCTATTCTATTCCCATGGTCAATGTCTGCCTTTATGACAGACTGTTTTGATTACTGTGGCCTTGTAGTAAGTTTTGCAATTAGGAACTGTGAGTTCTCCACTTCCATTCTTTTTTCAAGATTGTTTTGATTCCTCAGGGTCCCTTGAGATTTCATTTGAATTTTAGAAGCATTTTTCTATTTATGCAAAACATTGGAATTTTGATAGGGATAGCATCAAATCTATAGATTGCTTTGTGTAGTATTGTCATCTTAACAGTATTAGTTCTTCCAATCCATGACCGTCAGATATCTCTCCATTTTCCCTGTCTTTAATTTCAGCAACATTTGCAGGTGGTTTAGTTTTACGTGGTACTAGGAATTGAACCCAGGCCTTCACACTGAGCTACATCTTCAGCCCTTTAAATTTCTCTCTCTGTCTCTCTCTTTCGGTCCGTGGGATTCTGAGACAGAGTCCCACTAAGTCGCCAAATTGCCCAGGCTGGGCTCAAACACAAGATCTTCCTGTCAGCCTCCCAGAGTACTGAAATTGCAGGTATGCACTACCACACCTGTCACTTTTACAGTTTTAAGTGTACAAATCTTTCACTTAATTTTATTTTAAGCATTTCTCTTTTCGATGCTATCATAAATGGAATTACTTCCTTAATCCCCCCTACACCCTTTTTGGTTTTTTGGAGACAGGGTCTTGATATGTAATCCAGGCTGGTCGTGAACTCACTATGTAGCCCTTGCTGGCCTCGAGCTCACGGTGATCCTCCTCCTTGTTAGTTCCCCTTTTACATTATTTATTGCTAAAACACAACTTATTTTTGAGTGATTTTATTTTATTTTATTTTATTTATTTTTTATTTTTTATTTTTTTTGTGGGTACCAGGGGGTCGACCTCAGGATCTCGCGCGCCAACAGGCATCCGTGCCGCTGAGCAATATCACTGGCCCCTTTTTCGTATGTGGGATCCGGGAGTCGAACTCCAGCCGTCGCGCTTGCCGGGCAGGCGCTTACGCCACTGAGCCATCTCACCGGCCCCTTGAGTGATTTTATATCCTGCAAGTTTTCTGAATTTATTAGTTGTAACAGTGTGCAGTGTGCATGTGTGTGTGTCTGTGCAATATTTAGGATTTTTTACGTATAAGATCTTGTCATATGCAAACACAGATAGTTTTATTTCTATCTTTTCAATTGGCTAAGTGGTTGCCTTTTGTTTCTTTTTCTTGCCTAGTTCTTCCAGCTAAAATTTACACTACCATTTTCAATAGAAATGGCAAAAGCAGATGTTCTTGTGTTATTCCTGATCTTTTTTTTTTTTTAATGTGGGTACCGGGAGTCAAACTCAGGATCTTGTGCTTGCCAGCAGGCGCTTGTGCTGCTGAGCAATATCACCGGCCCTTTTCTTCCTTTATGTGGGTACTGGGAGTTGAACTCAGGACCTCTCGCATGCCAGACAGGCGCTTATGCTGCTGAGCTATCTCACCGGCCCCGTTATTCCTGATCTTAGAGGAAAATTTTTTTTTCTCTTAGCACTGAGTATAGCATTAGCTGTAGTTTTTTTTTTTTTTTTTTTGTGGGTACCGGGGGTCGACCTCAGGACCTCACGCGCCAGCAGGCGCCCGTGCCGCTGAGCGATGTCACCGGCCCCTTTTTGTATGTGGGTTCCGGGAGTCGAACTCGGGCCCTCGCGCTTGCCGGGCAGGCGCTTAAGCCGCTGAGCCATCTCACCGGCCCAGTTTTTTTTTTTTTTTTTTTTTTAATCCAATGCCTTTATCATGTTGAGGAAATTTCTATTCTTGGTTTATTGATTATTTTTATCATGAAAATGTGTTGAATTTTTCAAATGCTTTTTGTTTAAACTGAGAAGATCATGCATTTTATTTCTCTCCATCCTAATAAGATGGTGCGTTACCTGATTGATCTTTATGGATTGAACTGTCCTAGCATCTTGAGAATAGAATCCACTTGGTCATTGTTATGGGTTATATCTGGATGTCCCCCCAAAGCCTCATGTGGTCATAGATGGGGCTTTTCAGAGGTGGTTGGATCTGGAGTGTGTGACACTGGGATTGATTCATGTGCAATGCTGGGGTTAAGGGTGTGAGTGTTATTCGCTCTAAGGGCGGGCAGCCTGGATACAATATAAGGGACAGAAAGAGGCTCACTGCTTGTCACTTGTAGTTGGTCACTTGCTGCTTTTGCTATCTTCTGCCCACCATGAACTGTTTCTCCTCTGTGATGCCCCTCTGCCATGCCACCCTGCCTTGGAGCCAGCTGATTATGGACTGAAACCTCTATGAACTGTGAGCTAAATAAACCTTTTCCTCCTTTAACTTTGGGTGTCAGGTGTTTTGTCTCAGGTATTTTTCTTTGAGGAAAAATAACTAAGGCAGTCATGGTGCATAACTTTTTCTATGCTGCTGTATTCGGTTTGCTGAGGATTTTTCCCCCATTAATATTCAAAAAGGATATTGATCTGCAGTTTTCTTTTCTTATAATGTCTTTGTCTGGCTTTGATATATCACAGTAATGCTGGTCTCATAAAATGACTTAGGAAATATTCCCTCCTCTTCAAATTTTTTGGAAGGGTTTGATAGGATTGCTGTTTTTGTTGTTGTTTTGTTTTGTTTTGGTTTGGTTTTTGTTTTTTTGAGACAGGGTCTTGCTATGCAGACCTTGAACTCATTACATATCCGAGGCTGGCCTTGAACTCGCTGTGATCCTCCTGCCTCAGCCTCTGCTGGGATTATACATGTGAGCCATCACGCCTGGCTGGATTGCTATTAATTCTTAAGTATTTGGTAGAATTCACTAGTGGAGCCATCTGATTCTGAGATGTTTTGATTAATGATTCAATCTCCTTACTAGTTATATGTCTATTTATCTATCTATCTATCTATCTATCTATCTATCTATTTATTTATTTAATTTTTATGTGGGTACTGGGAGTCAAACTCAGGACCTTGCGCTTGCCAGGCAGGTGCTTATGCCGCTGAGCCATATCACCGGCCCTATATGTCTATTTAGATTCTCTATTTCTTCTTCTTTTTTTTTTTTTTGTGGGTACCGGGGGTCGACCTCAGGACCTCGCACACCAGCAGGCTCCCGTGCCGCTGAGCGATATCACCGGCCCTTTTTTCGTACGTGGGTTCCGGGAGTCGAACTCGGGCCCTTGCGCTTGCAAGGCAGACGTTTACGCCGCTGAGCCATCTCACTGGCCCTCCTTATTTGTCTTTTGTAGCAGTTTTTGATTTGTCATATATTTTGTCTGTCTGAGCCTCCCTGGCCTCTTTTGATTACTGTCTGCACAGAATATTTTCTTGTACCTTTTCACCCGCAAGCCGTTTGTCTCTTTAGGGTTAAAATTATTCTCTGGTAGACAGCATACAGATGAATTGTGTTTTTAAAATCATTCTGTTAATCTGTGCCTTGTGATTGTACCGTTTAATCCATTTGCACTTAATTACTGGTAAGGATTAGGACTTTTGTCATTTTGCTGTTTTTTGTATGTCCTAGAGCTTTTTTGTTTCTCATTGACTTCATTCCACGTCTTTTGTATTTAGTTGGTTTTTGCAGTGACATGTTATGATGCATTTCTCATTTCCTTTTGTATATATTCTATAGATATATCTTCGTGGCTACTATAGTGATTACATATAACATCCTAAATGATAACCATCTAATTTTAATTGATGCCAACTTAACTTCAGCTGCGCACAAAAACTCAACTCCTATTCAACTCTGTCCTCTCCCCTCGCTTTATTTATTGATGTCATAGATCACAGTTTTATTTATTCTGTGTCCATGTGAGTTTCCTAAGGCCTAAGTAATGAAATAACACAAATGTGGTGGCTTAAACAAGAGAAACTTACTGTCTGACAGTTTGGAAGCTGGAAGGCCAAGATCAGCATGTGGTTAGGGTTGCTTCCTTCTGAGACTGAGAGAATCTGCTCCGTGATCGCCTGGCAATCTTTGGTGCCTTTGGCTCATAGAGATGTTACGGTGATGCCGCGTCTGCCTTGCCCTGACCCCTGCTCTGTGTGTGGCATTCTTTCAGCGTGGCAGTCTCTGCAGTTTCTCCTTTTCTTAGGACACGCGTCCTCTTGGAGTCAGGGCCGCCTTACTTCATTTTGACCTCATCTCAACTAATTGTATCTGCAGTGACGTAAAGCCCTAATAGGGTCAAATTTTGAGGTATTCAGGGTTAGAGCTTTAACATACAAATTTTGAGAGGACACAATTCAACCCAAAACAATAACCAATAAAACAGCTTTATAATAATTTGTAGTGGATTTGTCTTTTAAATCCTTTACTGGGGGTTTTTTGTTTTGTTTTCTGTGGTGCTGGGATTGAACCTAGGGCCTCATGTGCCAGGCATGTGCTGTATCACGGAGCTAAACCCTCAGTCTATACCAGAGAGACCCTTTTTCTTCAGTTTCTGTCTAGCATCCTTTAGTTTCAACCCCAAAGACTCCCATTAACAATTCTTTATTTTTGAGACAGGGTCTCACTATGCAGTTCAGGTTGGCTTTGAACCCACTACGGAGGACAGGCTGGCCTTGAACTCATGGCAATCCTTCTGCCTCAGCCTCCTGAGTGCTGGGATTACAAACATCTACCACCAAATCCCGCCCCTTTAACAATTCTTGTAGGGCAGGTGTAGATGGTAATAAATTCTGGCAGCTTTTGTTTATTTGGTAATGTCCTAGTTTTATCCTCTTTTTTGAGCAAAAGTTTTGCCAGATATAGAATTCTTGGTTGATGGTTTTTATTTTTCACTGCTTTAAATGTCATCCCACATCCTCTGGCTGCCAAGATTTCTGGTGGGAAATTTGATGACGATCCTATCGAAGACTTGCCTTATGCACATGTCGAACCGCTTTCCTCATGCTGCTTTTGGAGATTCTTTATTTGTCTTCTTTTGCCAGCTTGGTTATATGTGTCTTGATTTATCACACTTGGAATTCGTTTGGTTTTTTTGGAGTTGTTGATACATGTCTTTCATGAAATATGTCACATTTCGCTCATAATTTTTGAAATAATATTTCTGACCCTTTCACTCTTCTCCTTTTAACAAAGTTTTAAATATTTTTGCAGTGTTTGGGATGGAACCTAGGGCCTCACGCATGCTGGGTAGGCAAGAGCTCTACCACTGAGCTACACGCCTTCCTTTGGGACTTCCACAATACACATTTGCCCAGCTTCGCGGTTCCCTGCGGGCCCCTTAGGCTCTCTTCACTTTTCTTCATTCTTTTTCTGTTTTTCAGAACCTATAATTGCAACTGACCTACTCTCAAATTCTCTGGTTCTTCTCAAATATGCTGTTGAAATCTGGTGAATTTTTCTTTTCAGCTACTGTACTTTTTATAGCTGCAGAATTTCTATTTGGCTTTTCGTAATTTTTCATTTCTTTGCTGATATCCTAATTTTGTTTGTGTCTCATTTTTCTTACTCTGCTCAGGCTATACTACAGCAAAGTACTATAAAATTTGGAAATCCAACTTCCCAGCCAAGAGATTTGATTCCGGCGAGTGCCCGTTTCCCGGTGCATAGCCATCTTTTCTCCGTGTCCACAGGGGACAAAATGTGGAGAACCACTCTGGGGACTCTTTTATAAGGACACTAATTCCATGAGGGTGGACTATTCCTGAACTTATCACTTCCCAAAGGCCTCACTTCCTCACATGATCACCTTGGGGCTTAGGATTTCAACATAGGAATTCTGGCAGACACACACATTCAGGTGATTGCATTCTTTTCCTTATTTTCTTTATTTATTGGTCCATGTTTTCCTTTAACTCTTTGATTGTCTTTAGGTTTTTGTCTAGTAAGTCTGATGTCTGGGCTTCCTCAGAGATGGCTTCTGTCAGTGTATTTTCTTCCTTGAATGAGCCATGTTTTCCTCCTTTGTACATCTTGTGATTTTTGTTGTTGTGTTGATGTTGTCTAAAATTGGGCATTTGACTATTATAGTATGGTAACTCTGGGTATCACATTTTTTCCTTCCCCCAGGATTTGATGTTTATTTTTTGTTTGTTGAAGGCAGTAGCCCTCTGTCAGTTTTGAGGGTTTTCTTAACTATTTTTTCACAGGCTATACCTTGTTGTGTTTGATCACTAAATTTTCTGTTTCTTCAGCTCATTTTTTTTTTGTACTGGGAATCGAACTCAGGACCTTGCACTTGCCAGGCAGGTGCTGTAACACTGAGCTATATCCCCAGCCCTCTTTGGCTCATGTTTAGCTAATGTTTTGACAAAGATTTCCTTAAATTTCAGGAGCTTCTCCAATGTTAGACCAGTGGTTCTATGCTAGGGTATTCCTTCAAAACTTATCTAGGATTGTTTTGTGCCTAGGGGTCAGCCTGAGGTGAAAGTATAAGATTTTTTCAGGTCTCTTTTGAACATGAAAATTACCTGTGTGTACTTATGGCTGCTTCAATCCCCACATATATGTGGCTACTTTTGAATGTCATAATTTCCCAGGCACACTGAAACTTCTCCTTTAGGCCTTAGATGATTTATTTTATGTCTTCACCTGTAATCTTTTGTCCCAGGAGTTTGTGGGTCTGAACCACCTTACAGGTTTTAAGCGTAGTGCCTGCTACTTTTCCTGCCTGAATTCTGTGTTAGGCAAAGCAGACAAATTCCTTGTGTAGGTTCTTCTGGTATCCACCAGATAGTTTGTAAACAAGTCCTGCTATGTTCCTTCTGGTGTGAGGGAGGTATCTGGAACCAGGCTGCTGCCACTTCAAGACTAAAACCACTGTCATGCTGGGGGTGGTTGGGTAAGTGTGAGCAATAATTTTATAAAACTTTCCAACTCTATTCAGGATGGCTTTTTTTTCTGTTTGGGCATTTTCTTGGTGACTGTAAACTTCATCTGTTTTCCAGAGCTCTCATAAGGTTGACTCAAATATTTTCCGCTTTTCCACCCATGTGCTTCTGTAAAGGAATGAGAGCTTGGAGCTTTCTGATCTGCTTTTGCTGATGTCTTCCTCTTCAACGTAGTTTGCCTTCACCTGGACCTTCATCAAAAGACACCAGAGGACTTGCATGTAACTTGAGTGAAAGTATGTGAGATAATTAATGGCAAGAACAAAGACAACTTTAACCCCTGTTACGCAACTTGGAATGGGAACTTGGCTGGGAAATTAAAATTTTGTAGGTGAGGAATCTGCAAGGATACTGATGAGAGTCAACAACAGCTAAACTTATAAAGTGCATTTCTCCCCAGGTAGCAAGTTGCTCATGGAGCTGGTACAAATTATACACTATGAATGTTCTGGTCTGATTGTTGGATGCAAGTTTAATTCCAGCCTGTGGATGGTTTTGAGCAATGCCAAAAATGACTAAGTAGAAGAATATGCAAAAAGAATGAGACGACTCAGCGCTAAGTTAGAGCTGCTCCTTAAGGTTCAGAGAAGCTGTCTGATTCACATTATTCCTAACGCACTTTCCACGTCAGGATGTCCCAAATGTGCCTGCAGTTTACAGCTGTACCTCAGAAGTGACTCGGGGATGTAAACCATTCCACTGTCAAGCATCCCTCATGTCTGTACTCCTCCCATTAGTGGTATCACCTGATTCTCCTGTCAGATATCTTCACTTAACATCTTTTGCCGCCTACTCCCTCAGTGAAAACTGTGCTCCAAGGAACTAATCTGCTAAGTGAATTTACACCAAGGTGAACATGGTCAATAAAACTGGAGTGTAAATTTTCCCAGGGGCTATTTGTGTTTTAAGAGAAGTTTATATTTCAAGCTAAAAGAAAAGGAAGTTCTAACATAAAACTCTGTTAACTATTCTATAGGGAAGAGAATTTTTAAAGGATCTAGTCCCGACTCAGAATATTTATGTTTTCCTGGTGTAATTTAATCCAGATAGCATGGGGAAGCTCCCAATCAGCAAAGGGCTTTAGAAAACCAAATTTCTCCTCCCATATGAAAAGAAGCTCTGGGGCTGATTTGAGTTGTATCACTGGAATGATGACATTTTACACATTCGCAGTCAAAGACACTGGGGGATAAAGCCACAACCTGAACCATAGTGAGAAGTCAGGTCAGGGGGATTTTCATTTGACTACAGGAAAAGAAAAGCTGAAGAGCAGGACAAGACAAGATCTAATTTAGGATCCGGGCTTTTTAGAAGAGACTAAGCAAGCGTCATACTTTTATATGGCCTTTCTTCCTCACCATCATCAGAGAATCTTCTTGAGATGCAGTATACAGAATGGGGAACAGTCAGTCCCAGAAGGATGGGTACCAGAAAATGAGATCTAAGTGTGGTGAGCACCTTTTCACTGGGATTGGATTGAACCTTTCCCAGCCTGTCTCTTCCTTTGTCATGTGGGAACAATATCATCCATTAGAATTAGAGCTGTGGATTGCAAATTACAAAGGAGCCACACTGAATTAGGTTAAGTTAAACAACAAACAAGCAAACAAACGAACAACCTCAGAACTTACCAACTTTCATTCCCGGTTGTCCAAGGGACATTAGTTTTTGGGCAAGGCTGAATTAGAGACCCAAAGGAAGCCATTATAACTTTCCTGCTCTCCATTTCTTGGCTCTGCTTGTTTGCATTCAGCTTTATTCTCAAACGTCTTTAATTTATGTGTTAGTTAAGAGGTCCAAAAACTTACCTCCCAGCTTAACAATTCCAACAGTTTCTCCAAAGAGGAAATATGTTTTCTCTCTCATTCAAACATCATTTCAAGGGAAGGTCGTATTTCCTTGCTCAGGTCAGTGACTCAATCCCTGTCTAACTACTGAGCAGTGGGATTCTTCCTTTGGTCAGTTTAGGTCGTATGCACTGGCCTGCGATTTGACCAGCAGGCTCAAATTGACTTTCTCTGTAGGATCGCACTGCGTGGAAGGAGCGTTCCCTAAAGGATTCAAGAGACAGGGTGGGGATTTATGCGGGGCATTCAAAAAGTATAACCTTGGGCCGGTGAGATGGCTCAGCGGCGTAAGCGCCTGCCTTGCAAGCGCGAGGGCCCGAGTTCGACTCCCGGAACCCACATACGAAAAAGGGGCCGGTGATATCGCTCAGTGGCACGGGTGCCTGTTGGCGCGCGAGGTCCTGAGGTCGTCCCCCTGGTACCCACAAAAAAAAAAAAAAAAAAAGTATAACCTTTTCAACCTACCAAACCTACCACAATAGGCTAACAAGTTTCTATGTTTGAATCAGTTAAAAAAATTAATAAAGGGGCAGGTGAGATGGCTCAGCGGCATAAGTGCTTGCCTAGCAAGCACGAGGTCCTGAGTTCGACTCCTGGAACCCACTTACAAAAAAAGGGCCTGTGATATAGGTCAGCGGCACAGGCACCTGCTGGCACGCGAGGTCCTGAGGTCGACACCTGGTACCCACACACACACACAAAAATTAATAAAATAAAATTTTAAAAAAGAATCAAGTGACTAGGCACAACGAAGCTGTTTATAAGCTACAAGCACAATTTAAATTTATCCTTCAAATAGTGGTAAATAATATGGCCATTAAAAGTGCTGCATCACGTAAGGTGGCTTCATGAGTCAGTGGGAAAAGATAAGCTATGCGACAACTGGACAGTTGGGCTGGGTTAGCTGGATGGGCCTCCAGGAAAAAAATGAAAATATAATCCCCCTCCATCCCACCATATGCCAGGATATGATCCAAATGGATTAAAGGTTTATCTCTAAAAATCAGACCATAAAAGTATTAGAAGAAAACATGGGAGAACTCTTTTGTAATTTTGAAATGGAGAAGATCTGCCTAATCATTATTCAAAACTCTGAACCCATTAAAGGTATGATGGATAAATGCAACCTCATCGACATCAAAGCTTTTGTATGGTGAAAAACATCATCTGAAAGATGTCAAAATGCAAACAGCAAACTGGGGAGAAAGGCAGTGGTGTGTTGGAGCTCGTCTGCGCAGGTTTATATGGAAAGAAAATTGGAAGTTGTTTATCAAATAGCCACTATTAAAAATTAAAATTATTCAGAATTTTAATTAACTAAATTATTTATAAACATACTAATACTCAAACTCATCACTTCTTAATTATTTAGCTGCATTTTACTATCTTCTAGGGGCTAGAGGTTATTTACATCTATTTCTATTATATAGATATTATATAATTGTGTATTACTGCACATTTCTTTGCAAATTCACATTTAGTGATGTCATTTTAATAGGTTGAAATAAGCTTTGGTGTGGCTATTTACACCATGGAAATTGGCCAATTCTGTAAATCTCGGTTTATTTTCCTCAAAGAAGTACTGTTAAACAGTTACCAATACAGTACTGAAAAAAAGTGTTGAAAAGATGTGAGTTCTCACATTGCAGAAAAGTAGGTAACCTCTTTCTATGGAATATGTTCCTACAAGCCAACTATCAAAAAGTCTAGGGCCGGTGATATCGCTCAGTGGCACTAGCGCCTGCCTAGCAAGCACGAGGTCCTGAGTTTGGTTCCTGGTACCCACATTAAAAAGAAAAAGAAAAAGTCTATTAGACCAATAGAAACATAAAAAAACGTGCGAATAGCCCATTTATAGAAACAAAGAGATGCTTTACCTCATGAGAGAATGCAAAGTAAAACCATACTGAGGTTTTAAGAATTTATTATTAGCAAAAATCCAAGTTTGATAAAAACCTTACTGGCAAGAGAAAAGCATTTCTCTATATTAGTGGTGAGGATATAGATTCGTTTAACCCCTTTGGAAGGCAGTTTGGAGATACATAACAAATGCATAGACTCTGACCCAAGAAATTCCATTTGAGGGACTTTTTTTTCTTTTTCTTTCTGGGACAGGGTCTTGGTACGCAGTTCTGGCTGGCCTCGAACTCCCGGTGATCCTCCTACCTCAGCCTCCTGAGTGCTGGGATTACAGGCCTGCACCATCGTCCCTGGCTGAGGATTTATAATATTATGTGGTATGAGGCACTGTTGTTTCTTAAGAGAAAGAACTGGAAATAACACAATATTCAACCATATGGGCTGATTTAATAAATTATAGAACATCCATATACTGGAATTGATGGGAATTGTAAAGACAATGAGAGATACTTTCTGAATACTGAAGGATCTCCAAGTTACATTAGTAAGTGAAAAAAGCTATGTTAATATGAAGGTGTGTAGTATGTTATCCTTTGCATAAATAAAATCTTGAAGGATAAATAAGAAGTAATAAAGGGAGAGGGAGAGGTTGCTGTGCAGCTTGTGGGAACGAGATGGGTAGGAAATAGGGTGAGACCAAGATTTTGTGCCAGCATTTTACACTAAGTGTTGAACTATGTCAACATATTACTTTTTTTATAAAATTAAATGAAAAAAGAAAACTTCACGCATGAACACTTGACTCTTCAATCCACCAGATGTTTAATAATTAGTCATTGAGTATCTCCCATGTGGCAGGTACTGTTTTAAGAACTATGCCCCCAAAATAGCCACCAGGTCATGCAATTCATGATTAAAGCCAAAGAATTTATGTCTTCAGTCACATCAACCACCTTTCTTTTTTTTTTTTTTTTTGTGGGTACTGGGGGTCGAACTCAGGACCTCGTGCGCCAGCAGGCGCCCGTGCCACTGAGCAATATCACCGGCCCTTTTTTCGTGTGTGGGTACCAGGAGTCAAACTCAGGATGTCGTGCTTGCCAGGCAGCACTTATGCCTCTGAGCCATCTCACCGGCCCCAACCACCTTTCTAGTGGCCACATCTTTCATTAAGCACTCCCGGCAGTTTCGCTCACCCAGCGTTCTGTCTATGACTTCAGATGGTAACAGCAGCCACCATAGCCATTCAGGTCTAATAGTAGCTTTGTGTTTGTCTCCTCAGCACAGGTACTCTGCTTAAGTTTTCATAGCTCGGTTGTCTTACTTTTCGAGTGTGTTTTATCTGGTTGGTAGAAGGTGATATTAAAAGGCCAGGACTTTACTTTTAGGAACCATCAGCTTCATTTGGAACGAGAATAAAGCTCACATGACTAGAGGTTTACCCAGCTGTTTGAGACAGAAGCTTAGCAAATGTCTGCTGTGTCTTTGGTCCTGGAGGTCTGACCGAGAGACCATGGATGGTTTGTTCTAATCAAATCAGTCAGCATTACCAGCAACGCCATCAGTATAGGCTGCAGCTTCTAGGTAGTTTGGTAACAGTGTTTTCTCATTTAGGGGTAAGTTTGGGTCTGGATGTGAGGGTGCATGCGTCTTCATTCTCCTTCTGGGCAGTAGAAACAATGTTTGCCGGAAAACTACAAGCATAATCCAGCATACACACAGATCTCACTCCTTTGCATCTTTCATGATTGTGTTCAAATATCATCATTGCAGAAAGCTTCTCTCTGACCACCACTAGAATGTAAACTCACTGGAGATTTGGGGCTATTTTTTCTACTCTTGTTCTCTCTTTGATTCCAGTTCCTACTGCATTTTTTCCATTTTTTGTAATTGTTTACTAGATGGGGAGCTCCTTAGAGGGAAATATTGTGTATATTTCCTCCCTCACTCCAGCAACTAGCACCTTGCCTGACATTTAGAAGACTCTTAATAAGTATTTGTGGAGACATTGGTAGAGACATAGTCTATGAAATAAGAAACGGGATCTTTGGTAAGGGGCATTGGAGTCCAAAATGATGACTTCTTTTCCAGTTGGGTGAGCTGGTGAACTGCCAGGTGTTTTTGATAAACGTTAAGATTTCCTCTTTCCCTGTTAGCCTGCACTCTGCGTGCACACATAAGGCAGCTGGCACAGGGTGGTGGATGGTGACAGTTCCCAGATCCCTGCCAGCTGGTGATACGCTTCCATTGATCTGACCCAGTCTCCCACACCTTCCAATCTGACAGTAATTTAATCCCCTTCCTTAGGTTTCTCTGATCACCCGCCCTGTGTTCTCTTCTTCTCTGTCCCTTTTCTGTCTGAGCTGCTCAGACTTCAGCAGACATGTGGGACTAAAGCAAAAGTGAGTTCATCCTCAGAGCATGTACTTGGGCAGCCAAGTCCTCCAGGTTTGAATAAAATGACCCAATCCATTTGGTATTCACTGGGCAGTCACACAGGGACATGTCCATTCTGGGATGTCCCTCATTAGGGCCAGATGCTGCCTCAGCCAGATTTGCCTAAAGGCCTTAACTGGACTTTTAGTAGGAGGTGTGGGAGATCAAACTCCATCTCCCCATTTCTCCCAGCCCCTCATTCTCTAAACACTGGTTTTACTTTGATAATGAATCCAACAGGAATTCCCATTCCCAGTTCCATTTGGATTCTTCCCAAATTGGAATCCTTACCTGGTCTATAGCTGCAAATTTAAAAGACTCAAAATATGGCATTCATTGGCCAATGGACTATTTTATTTCTGTGGATAAAGAATTGATACTGGCTAATGAGTCATACTCCAATGTACAATGCCCTCCGATTGTAATATATTACAATCGCACGCTGAATTTGAAAGAGACAATTGTGTAGTGTTTGCCCATTAATTGAGAATAATCATCTCAGCTGTATAATATTGCATACCAGCCAAGCCTGTCATTCTCATACCCAAGAGCTTTTACTTGCTGTGTTGTTCTTTAATGGAAACTTTCTCAGAGTTTGGAGAACAAAAGCAGAGACCTACCTAAATATCCGCTCCTTTCCACTCATAGAGAAAAAAATTTAGATGAATTTAGAAATAGATTAAGCTGGAAAAGATTTGAGTTTCTTTCCCCCAGAGAAAGAAATTATTTTAGCAATTTTCATTATCCATCAACCAAATGTTAGGCCGTGACATTGTTTCTTCCTAATAAAGTTAGGAAATGTATTAGATGAGAAAGGCTGTGAATGACTCTACAGTAAGCTGGAGACTAAAGTAGAAGAAATGCTGTAAAAATTATTGTCATGATCTATTTGAGTGCAAGTAACAGAAAATTTGACAGGTTGTCTTATGCAAAAATTTTTATTGGCTCATATAACTGAAAAGTCCTGGGATAGAATTGCTTCAGCATGTCTAGATTCCAGGGCTTGAAAATACTGTATCTTCAAGACTTTGCTTCTCTGCTCTCTATATCTCAACTCTTCTTTCTTTTGTGGCTGCATATGCCTCTGATTTTGGGAGCTTTATTTTTCTTCTTGCCCCCTTGGTGGCAGCCAGCAGCTCAGCTTGAAGATCACAGATTTAGCAGAAACCAAGATTGAATCTCTTTGGACCAGTTTGGTTCATGGTCCTCATTCTGAACCAACCATGATGACCAGGGAGAGTAGAGTCTGCTGATTGGCTAGGCCTGGGGCACTCTCACCCTTGGACTTGGAGGACAGAAGTAAATCTATTTACTAAATCATATTAACTAGAAATGAAAGGTGGTTGTGATTCTCCAAGAAAAACCAAGTGCTGTGATGAGAAAATGGGGAGAAGGTGCTGAACTAATGAGAAAAACTCAGGTACTGTATGCACTTCCCTCTCAACTTTGGGAAAGAATGTCTTTGTGGGTTGGTAATTTAAGTTTCATGTCTTCTAGTGAACCCTCTTCATAATAAAGATGACCATTTACTGAGTGCCAGCCTTGTGCCAAGTGTTTTACATACATCCTTTCATTCAACCTTTGTGATTACCCAATCAGGAAGGAATGGCTAGCTTCCTTTTCCAAATAAGGAAAGGAGACATAGGAAAGTTACGTGGTGTGCTGGAAGCCACACAAGTACTAAGAGTGAATCCTCACTGCAAAGCCCATGTTTATCCCTTTTGCGTGTGTCCCAAACTTGCCCAATTACAAGACTCTGGTGTTTTTATTAAAACAGAAGCTCCTCCTCGGAGATTTCAGTAAATTTGGGCTGAAGTCTTAGAATTTCTTAGTTAACAAGTGTGCTCAATAACCCTTTAAATCAGACAAGGTGAAATGTGCAATACCATGCTGCCTCCCACAGGTTAAAAATTCTAGAGATAGCCGTTGCCCAAACCTCGCCTCCCACTCTTTCTTCTCCACGGGGGAATTGCTTTAGCTGCAGATCATACTTAGTCCACTTTCTAAATTAGCAGTCTCCAAAGATGGGATGCATCAGTTTCCACTGGTGGATGGGAAGCTGCATGTCATTTTTTTCCTATTTAATTTTTTTAAAAGAAAAATTTAGCTTTCCTAAAATTTTTATTTATTTATTTATTTGAGACAGGGTCCCACTATGTCGTTCAGGCTGGCCTTGAACTCATTACATAGCCCAGGCTGGCCTTGAACTCACAGCGATCCTCCTGCCTCAGCCTCCTGAGTGCTGGGATTACAGGCGTGCACCACCACACCTGGCTCAGCTTTACTAAAATGTAATATCCAATTCAACACTAGCATTAAGCATGGGGCCATGTATGGTATAGGAGGTGTCCTAAGAGAAGAATAAGAGTCCCGCACAGAGGTGCAATGATGTTGCCATTTCTTTTCCAGCTTTTGGGGACAGAGTCCTTACCTTTTTGAAAGAGGAATTACAGATTATATCATCCAGTCTGCTGCTTTCTGAAGTCACCTGTCTCAGATAGTTTTATAGGCAAGTTTAACAAAATCATCAACAAATGTATTGTCATATACAAATCACTTTAGACAATAGAAAAGGGGAAAAGCTATCCAGCTCTTCTTACGGAGTTAGTATAATTTTGTTTCTAAATCTGACAAGGACAAAATGAGAAAAGAAAATTAGTTTTCAATCCCACTTAGAATGTAAATGTAAAAAACTCCTAAATAAAAAATTAGACAATTTAATCAAGCTCCATATTAAAACATAATACATATTTCAAGTAAATAGGATTCATGGGCTATAATCATGAAGTAGCATAATTTTCTCCCACTGTTGCTCTGGTAAACGGAATCTTAGGGCCGGGTTTTTCTTGCCCCTGAGTGAAATCTCTGGCAGATGTTATTGACGTTTCTGGTCACTCCAAATAAAATGTCCTTTGACCATGAAAACACATCTCGTTTTGTGAAAGAAGATGTCTAGTTCCAGATAATAGTTGAAACTTTCAACATCATAAAATTAAGGCTTTTTCTGGCCCAGTCGGAGCATGCAGCAGGCAGGGAGCATGCAGCAGGCAGGATGCCTGCGTTGGGACAGGAGGGTGTGGTATGTGTCTCAGCTGTTTTCCTTTACCGAGTTTTCTCTAACTCTGTGTGCACTCACGGGTGGTCTCCGAGTCCTCTAGGGAGAGTTGAAGCAGGAGATGTGAGAGTGGACTACGGGAAAGGTCTTGTCAGCATGGTCATGAGCTGGTATAAGAGCATCTTGGGTTGGATGACATTTTAAAGCTGACTTTTCTAACATGGAGCCCTTTGGGACAACTCTTCTCCCATTTCTGGGAATCTCTTACATGTCATTTTAGTCACACAGGCGAATACATCTTTCCTGTGCAGTTACTTGGAGTCTTCTCTCAGCACCTCAGTATTTGACTGCATAATCTAGTTTCTGGAAGCCAGCCCTTTTAGATGGACCTAAGATAACTCCACTACGGCAAATACTCTTTCACGGCCTTCAGCTGGCCCATGTGAATATCTCTGTCTCTGCTCAAGTTCTAAATATGTAGAAATTTCCCAATGCCTCCTTTGCTCTGCACTCAGAACGACTCCCACCAATCTCTCATCGTTCAGGTTCCTCAGATGTTAGAGACTGTATATACTGTCCTTCAACTCCAAGAGGTTCCGTGGAATTATAAGAGGCCAAGAATATGAGATTTTCATTTTTGAAAAGAAGATGGTGGATGTTCTGTGAGATACTGACTTAAGTTAAAGCTATAGAAGTTAGGATACAGGCCGGGGATATAGCTCAGCAGCACAGGTGCCTGCCTGGCAAGCTCAAGGTCCTGAGTTTGAGTCCCACTCCAAAAAAAAAAAAAAAAAAAAAAAGAAGAAGTTAGGATACAGTGAGATGGTGCACAATTTGGAAAAAAAAAATCGGTGGAATAGGCTAGGAAGGCCAGAAACACACTCATACATATTTAGACACTATAAATGATAAATGTAGAATTACAAAGCAGTTGGAAGTTAACAGACTGATCAGTGAATGATACTTAGAAATTTGGTTAATCATATGGAAAACACAAAATTGGATCTTGTAATGGTTGATACACTGGGTCAACTTGAGAGGTTTAGAAGTTTAAGCAACTCAGCAGGGGGCCGGTGTCCTCACTTTGTAAACATCCTGAGCCTGTGCAAGAGGAGGTCATGGAGATGGTGTAGGTGGGTAGCCTGCATACAATATAAGGGAGGAAAAGAGGCTTTCTTCCACTTTTTGCTTTCATTACTTTTGTTGCCTTCTGCCACCTTGAACTGTCGGCCCTCGCCATGTCACTCGGCCTTGGAGCCGGCTGAGTATGGACTGAAACCTCCACAAACTGTGAGCTAAATAAACCTTTCCTTCTCTAATTTTGGGTGTTGGGTATTTTGTCTCAATAACAAGAGAAAAGTAACTAAGACAGAATTTGGTACCAAGAGTGGGGTTGTTGCTATGACTATACCTGACCATGTGGTTCAAGAGCCTTTGGGAATGGCTTGTGGAAAGAGTTTGGAAAGGTTCAGAGATGTCGCCTGAAAGAGTAGAGCTGAAACAGCCTTAGGCTGTTCTGTATGGGAGATTCTGGTCAGACCTCGGAAGACAAGAAGGCCGATAAAAATCCTGCCAGTAAAGACCAGGCTTGGGAGGTTTCTGCTGGGAAGAAGGACTGCATTGGCTGCTGGACTCCAGATGATGTATATTATGCCTTGGCAAAAAGTTTCTCTGCATTTTGCTTATGTCCAGAGACTTTGCCTGAGACTAAGATTAAGGGCAGTGAACTAATTAATCTGCCAAAAGAAAATTCAAGGCAGTTAAATGTCGAGGCTGTGGCATGGCTATTGTTGGGGGCTTTTAGCCAGATTTATGTTGCGAATCAAGAGCAAAGAGCCCAGCAGGATGATTTAAAATGTTGTGAGCTTGGCCAGAAAGGAAGCTCCAGTAAAGCTGTGGATTACAAAGTCAGAACTGAGGAGATCTCAATTGCTGAGAAGGAACAGAAAAATATAAAAGATGGTCTGAGGACATCACAAGAAGCAACAAGTCTCCACCCTTTGCAGCTTCAAAACTACAAAAGTGAAAGACCTTGCTTTGAGGAGAAAGCTGCAGAGCACCATGTTCCGGAATGGCAGTGGCATGAAAAATTTGTTCCTCAAAATTGGATTCAGAGTGCCCAGTGATCCAGGGACTCAACCCCTACAGCCAAGAGAAAGGGAAGCCTGGCTACTGTTCCAGCTGGCAGCAGACCTTGGCATCATCCACATGGTGCTGGCTTTAGGCGCATACAGAATGCAAGAGTTGTGGGGTTAAGAAGGCTTCCACCCTGATTTCAGAAGGCCTGGGAGGCCAGGCAGTGTGCCCCTGAGAGGGCAGTGTGTGAAGCCATGAGTGTGAAGCCAAAGGTACAGTGGAGACCCCAGAAGTTTGAAAAGCCAGGAACGTGGATCATCTAAGGAAAGCTGCAAGGAGGGAGCAAAGCATGCCTAAGAGAGAAGCCATGGGCGCTACAACCACCAGAAGTGCCGCAGGGGTGGAGTCACACAAGCCCTTTGGAGCTCACCATTTGCCACGGATTGCTTCAGATGCTGCACAGGGAACTACAGGACTTGATGATTGCCCTGCTGGATTTTGGACTTGCTTTGGTCCCAATCCTTTGTATTCCCTTTGTAACTTCTGGAATGGAAATGTTTATCTTGTGCCATTGAATGTTGGAAGTGTTTATTCAATTGTACAGGGGCATACAACTAAGAGTTTGCCTTACATCTCAGAGGAGACTTGGGGCTTGGACTTTTTGGCAATGCTGAAACTGTTAGGACTTTGGCAACTCTTAGAGATGGACTAAATACCTTTTACATAAATAGATGTACATGAGTCTTTGGGGGGCCAGGTGCAGAATGTTATGGTTCTAATGTAATGTAATATGGATAGACTTAATACTCGTTCTTAAGGATTGTTAAACCTGTGTTATAATGTTCAAGTTGTGAAATGGTAAGTATGTGTTTGTATCTGGAAACCGGTTTTAAAAATGTGCCTTGTTGCCAAGTTAACAAGGGTTGGATTTTAATGGTTGATACATTGTGTCAACTTGAGAAGCTTAGAAGTTTAAGTGACTTAGTAGGGGGTCAGGGGCCTCACATTGTAAACATCCTCATCCTGTACAAGAGGAGGGCAGGGATGGTGTGAGTTCCACACCTGCCCTAGTAGCCTGCTTACAATATAAGGGAGGAAGAGAGGCTTGTTGCCCCACCCTTTTTTTGCTCCTGTAACTTTTGCTGTCTTCCCGTGCCTTGAACTGCTGCCCTTGCCATGCCACCCTGCCTTGGAGCGAGCTGATTATGACTGAAACCTCCAAGAACCCTGAGCTAAATAAACCTTTCCTTCCTTAACTTTGGGTGTCAGGTATTTTGTCTCAGCGAGAGAAAAGTCATCAAGACAGATCTCTGTCTTACATTGCAGGTGGACTAAAGTCCCTATAAATGAAAAGCAAAACTTTGAAATATTAGAAGAAAATACATTATAATGAATTTCTTTATGTCCTTGGAATATTGCAGGATTCCTTAGACCATATAACAAAAACTAAAACTGTAAAGGAAAAATAAGGTTAAAATTTTATTACATTAACATTCAATTTTCTTCAATAACAAAAGATATCATAAAGCAAAAAGACCAATTATAAACATTTGGCAAAGGATATTTCAAATGTAAAATCTAACAAAGAAATGGTATGCAGAATATAGAATGAACTCTTTTGAGTCAATAATGAAGATGACGATGATGAAGATGATCGACAGGTACTGTTCTGAGCCCTTGAGATATATATGAACTCATTTAATCTTTGTTATGTATTTGTAAGGTAGGTACTTATTATCTTTATTTTATTGATGAAGAAATAGGCAGAAAAAGGGTTTGATAACTTATTATTTGGTACTGGTGATCGAATCCAGGACCTTTGCAATAAGCTGCATCCCCGACCTTAAAAAAAAATTCTTTCAAGAGCTGGGCATGGTGGCAAACACCTCTAATCCCCAGCACTCAGGAACTGAGGCAGGAGGATCACTGTGCGCTCACAGCCAGCACTGGCTAATAGTGAGTTCGAGGCCAGCCTGAACTACACAGCAAGACCCTGTCTCAAAAAATATTTTTTTTAAATTTTCTTTTCTTTTTTTTTTTTTTTTGTGGGTACCGGGGGTCGACCTCAGGACCTCGTGCCAGCCCGTGCCACTGAGCGATATCACCGGCCCCTTTTCGTATGTGGGTTCTGGGAGTCGAACTCGGGCCCTCGCGCTTGCCGGGCAGGCGCTTAAGCCGCTGAGCCATCTCACCGGCCCCGGAAGTGCATATTAAAATATCAAGGAAGAATCATGTACAACCATGAGTTGTACAAAAAGTTAAAAAGTCAAATAATAGCCAATTTGAACTGAGGATATGGTTATATGGGAACTTTTATACGCTGCCAGTGAAACCATATATACATATATATATATATATATATATATATATATATTTTTTTTTTTTTTTCGTTTTGTGGGTGCCAGAAACCAAACTCAGGACCTTGTGCTTGCCAGGCAAGCACTTATGCAGCTGAGCTATATCGCCGGCCCTGAAACCATATATTTGGATGAGCATTTTGGAGAGCAGTTTAGCAATATCTAGTAAATTCAAGATGCTCATACTTTATGAGTCAAGAGTTTCACATCTAGAAATACATACTGGAGGAACTTATGTTGAGCACAAAGAGATATGTTTCAACTATCCATTCCAGAATTGTTTGTAATAGCAAACTTGGAAAACCTAAGGATTGTCATCATGAAAAAAAATTAAAATTGTGATATGTTTGTACCATGTATATTGGTTAGCTTGTTCATATTTAAGGCAAAATACCTGATCTGTACAACTAACAGGAAGAGAAATTTATTTGGCTCATTGTTTCAGGGGTCTCAGTCCAGTTTCAGGGGTAAGATGGCTCCAAGGCACAAACATCATGACAGAATTGCAGTGGAGGAAAACTGTTCAACTCATGGCATCTGGGAAAAAGAGAGGGCAGAGCCAGAAAGAGAGGGACCAGAGACCAAGTATATTCCCAAGGTCAGGCACCATGACCAACCTAAACAGACAGGAAGTGTGCTTTACTATTCTCCTGGGCATCTCTCAAGCCAATCAAGTTGACAATCAAGGTTAACCACCACACCATAGAATGACGCAGCAGTAAAAACAAACCAAAACGCATCTTTTGATTCTGTCAAATAGCATTGCATGGCAAGAAAAATGTTGGTAATAAGACACATATAGTGTAATATCTTTCTACAACATTTAGACATTGGAGAAATAGTACCACCTTATTCATATATATATATATATATATATATATTTATTTATACATATATTCCAAATATGTAATAAAAGAATAAAGACCTGAACAAGAATGATAAATAACCGTTCATGGTAGGGCTTACGTCTATCAGAAGAAAGAAAGGCAATGAGATTGGGGAGATGCCTGCACTGGAAGTCTCGGCTGTGTTTACAATGCTTAATTTAAAATAAATTCCTGACGCATTTCCTTGATGAAATGGCTGATTCTGGGTTTCACACACATGAGAAGTGTGTTAGCTTTCTGTCACTGTGACAAAATACCTGAGATAATAAGCTTAACAGGAGAGAGGTTTATTTTGGTTCATGGATTCGAAGGTTTCAGTCCATGGTCACTTGGCCCTGTTGCTCTGGGCCGGTGACAGCACAACACACCATCATGGGAGGGTGGCTGGATGAGGCCAGTTCACGTCACAGCACTGGGAAGCACAGAAAGAGAGATATAGGGTCTCGATGTCTCCTCCAGGATACACTTGTGTTGGCTTAACTTTCCCCCAGTAATCCCTGCCCTTAAGGCTACACCACTTCCCATAGCACCCTCTGCTGAGGACCAAGCTGTGAACATGTGGACTTTGGGGACGTTCCCAACCCAAACGACAGCTGTGAGCTTTGGACAGCTTGTTTTGCCAGGACGTGAGGAAGCTCTTTAAGATCTGCTGGATCATGCCAAGACAACACAGGGACCACAGGAATGTCCATAGGCCAAAGTTGGGAAATTTGTGAATCAAAAAGAAGAGTAATATGTGGGTTAATGATACCTGCAAAACCCCATACACAACCTGATAGCCTGTTACTGGAAGGTGCTAGGGTAGTAATCTATTCTGAAAGTAAGTAATGAGAAAGCATTAGTTTTGTCTTTCTATGTCATCACTTATGATGTTTTCTTGCATAAAATATTGTATCTGATTGTTTCAAGTGTTTATGTTAGTTTATTTGTACACGTGTGTAGTACGTAATATGTACATTCCTTGTGGGAAGGTGGTACATGTACATAACACATCTTAATTTCTTTTTCTGTTTCAAGTCTTTAGAATTGCTACTAGTTTACAGGAAAAGTAATGGTTAGAAGAATGACTTAAATAGCAAGGATACAATCAGTTAAATCCAAAATATAGGACATTGTATAGGAACGGTGACCCACTTTCCCCAAGAAATATCCATTATTCTTCAGCCAAATTGACAGTAGAGAAAAAGGAAGGGCCAATTATTATAGGATAAAATAGACTGAGAAGAGGTCACAGCCAAATGTGGTGTGAGGTCCTTGTTGAGCCCTGGTTTAAACAAATCAATAATAAAAAGACATTTGAGAAAAAAAGCAAGGAAATAGACAAATGGTTTGGCATTAGAAAGCATTAAGGAATTGATGCTTTTTTTTAAGTGATGAGTGCATGGTAATTATGTTTAAAAAATGTTTTCATGATCAAGATAAGGACACATCGGGCAGAGTGTAATGTGATGAAATGCCTTTTGAATGGTCTTTTACTCCACCTTTCAGAGAGCTTTGATGAAACCCATCAGAGAATTCACCCAAGGGTCTACGTAACACGAGTGCCTGAGTTGATCCCGCTTGATGCTTTAGATAGATGATGTAATGCAGTTGGCACCCGTATCCCCAGGTTCCATGTCTGCCGATTCCACCAACAATGGATCGTTTTTTGTTTGTTTGTTTGTTTGTTTTTTGAGACAGGGTCTTACTATGTAGCCCAGGCTGGCCTTGAAATCGTGGCAATTCTCATGCCTCAGCCTCCCGAGTGCTGGGATTACAGGTGTGCGCCACCACGCCTGGCATTGAAAATACATATATGTTTTAAAATGTCTATACTGAACATGTACAGACTTTTTTCCTGTTACTGGTCTCTGAACAATAGTCCCTTACATAGCATTTACACTGTATTTGGTGTTATAAGCCATCCAGAGATGTCTTAAATTATGCAGAGGGGTGTGAGTAGGTTACATGCAAATACTATGCTATTTTATTAGAAGGGACTTGAGCTTCAGTGAATTTTGGTATCTGCCAGGGAGACCCTGGAGCCAGGCCCCCATGGATATCAAGACTGGGAGGGGCTGTATTAGTGAGGCAGTGCTGGTGCCGAACACTACAGCTGCACACCTCATGTGTTTGTGGGGCCTAGAGCGGGGCCCAGGGTAGGGGGTGCAGCCAGGAAAAAGCACACCCCCTTCAGATGCCCAGGAGCTCCAGGGACCAGTGAGGCAGGTTAGGAGTGAAGCTCCTGCTGGTGAGGGCTGAGCCTCCTGACCTCTTTGTCAGAAGCTCACTGGGACTGAGGTAGCTTTAGGACTTTGGCCACATCTTCCTGTAGATTTGGTATTTTATAGATAAGCACAACAGTCCTAATCCTGGGGCACCCCCATTGTACAGTTAGGGAGACCAAGGCATAAAACCATTTAGGCTGGGTGAGAACCACCTCCTGATTCAAAGCTGCACTTTAACCTCTGCAAGCCTGTAGAGTTTTCTATGCCTAACGAGCAGAAAGACCATCAAAAAAGTTGCAGGGCTCAGCCCCAGAAGTGTTAATAGCGATTATCTTCTTCCTGTGCTTTTGTCAGGAACTGCCGTTCTCCCCAGTCACACTGCGAGAGAGAGAGAGAGAGAGAGAGAGAGAGAGAGAGAGAGAGAGAGAGAGAGAGAGAGAGAAAGAGAGAGAGAACGTTTGCCGGAGGTTTCCCTGGAGAGACTCTCCTGGGCAGTGCTGGAATTAGCATGTTTAGCACTGATCTCTTCACTCCTCTGGGCCTGGAGTTACTTCCAAGCCAGGCTGATTCTGTCCTTAGAAGGTAGGGCTCTGCTCTTTTGATTTGATGCCTCCTTCTTCCAGGGGAGCCTGGGGGTTTCAGTATTTTCATGGCTGTTTGCCCGCAGCAAGAGGATGAAGCCTACCCTGACGATTTCTACTGTAGGCGCTGAACCAGGTCCAGGAAGCCATACGCAGAAACACTCCCGGCGAGGTGGCTGGAAGGGAGCGGCCATATACAAGCAGCTCTTTTCCTGGCCCTGCTTCTGGACAGAGGCTCCTGTGACCGGATGGCTTCTTGTCTTCCCCACAGTGTGGCTGGGCTTTTGTTGTTGTTGTTTGTTCGTTTGTTTTGTTTTTGTTTTTTGATAAAAGCACCCTCCTTGTCATGTCAGTAGACTAATCAGGGAATTACTTTTTGGTCTTGAACGACTCGGTCTTTGTAGTAATTTAGGCCGTGTTTGCCTTGATTATAATCAGCAGGACCCCTTCCTATCTAAGTAAATGTTCATTTGTGACCCCTCTGAAGGCATGGGACTAAAAAGGAGTAAATCAAAAGAAGGTGAAAAGAAGTAGGGCATTTACTTCTGGTCTTCTTAAAGATAATTAATCCCATGGTACTGAAAAAAAACAGGCACTGAAGTAAACAGAGATCGGCATTGAACAGAGTGATCCAGGATGAAGAGCTCTAAATTAGGAGACTGGTAGCCTGAGTCTTAGAAGGAATTTAGTCTACCTTGGCCTGAGTTGCCTCAACTATAAAATGAGGGTAATGACAACTAACTTAAGTGAAAGGCCAGAGGTTCAACCTGGTAACCTGGTAACTAGATAGTCTCCCTGGTATGACTTTCCTCATTCATTCAATAATTTACTATTGCTTTTTATACACCCATTCATTCGCCCATTCTTTCACTGAACAAATATTTATCAAAGACATGTTGCGTAGAAGTAACAAAGCATGATAGTATGAGGGATAAGATAAAAGCTTCTGCTCTCAGAATTTCCATTTTAATCTGAGAGGAAGATAGGAAACAAAAAGCTGCCAAGTAGAGTGTACGAGTAGAGTAAGGAAGGTGGCAAGAGCTGTAAGAGTTCAGAAAAAGAGAAATTGCTTTCAGAAGGGTGTTGCAGGAAAGACGCAATGAAGGATGAAGTGACTGACCTGAGTTTTGGAGAACTAAGTAATATTTGGATAGGTAAAAGTTCCATAGGCTGGGGAAGGGGGTGAGGAGAGACCTGGACATGGGAATGTGTAGAGTATGTTTGGAAAACCATAAATCAGGTGAGCAAAACAAGGAAAATGTGTGACTATTTGAGGGGCAGGCCGATGGGGAGCAACTGTTATAGCTCAAGGGACGGTGAGCGTCTGAACTTGAGGGAGCGGCAGGAGAGACTGTGAGAAGTGACCAGGAGGAATGGTTGCACATGTAAGTGAAGGAAACGGGAAAAACACCTAACATTTACCTCTTTTTCTTAAGGATGGTGGCTGCTTCCCAAAGCTATTTTGCTTTTTACTTTGACTAGCACTGGTTTTAACTCCCAATTTTCTGTCCAGGGCATGGCAGGAGGTTCCGCAAACAGTAATACTGTGGTGCCCCCTTATCTGCAGTTTTGCTTTCTGTAGTCATAGTTACCACAGTCAGAAAGAAAGAAAGAGAAAATTCCACAAAGAAACAGTGTGTAACTTTTAACTCACGCCATTCTGAGTAACGTGAGGAAATCACTGTCCCATTCTGTCCTGCGCAGGAACCATCCCTTCGTGCAGCCTGGTCACGATGTGTACACCACCCACGCGTGAGCGCTTGGTAGCTGTCTGGCCATTAAATTGGTATCAACAGCGCTTGTGTTAAAATCTAATGTCATCCTCCTCGCTTTATCGCACCATACGGGCATTTCGTCATCTCACATCACCACAGGAAGAAGGGTGAGTGTAGTACACTAAGATATTGGGGGAGGGGGAGGGAGAGAGAAGCAGGGTCAATATCACGTAATTTTTATTACAGCATATTGTCATACTTGTTTTATTTTGTTATCTATTATTATTGTTACTCTCTTACTGTGCCTAATTTATAAATTCAACTTTATCATAGGTATGCACGTATAAGGAAAACCAGTGTATCTAGAGTTTGGTAACATTTGAGGTTTCAGGGACCCACTGAGGGAAAGGGGGTCCACTGTACTCAAATCATGATTTTCACTTTTGGCCATATTTGTGTCTTGCTGAAGTGTGCGGACTTACTCTAAAAATCAAAGAATGAATCGACAACATTTATTGAAAACCTACTGAGGTTTCAAAGTTTGTATATATTTTCAACAGCATTTATTAAATATCTCTAAAGTTTAAGGTAATGTGGGGAGAGGAGGGACACTAGTGGGGGAAGGGCGTGTATGTGAAAGATGAGATTGTACAGGCTACGTGAAAAGTGCCACGAGATAAGAAATTTAAAGGAAGAAGCATTCAGTTCCAGTAATCTGGGAAAGCTTAGGAAGGAGGTGGCCAGGAAAATAAAATACGGGCCTGCCTGTAATCTCCGGGGTGGGGACCAGGAACGACGGGAGGCTGGAGGTGAGGAAGGAAAGGTCTGGATGGTTGGGAATCCTGTCAGCGTAAGCGCCCTGCCAGTTGTCTGTCTATGGCCTCCAGACTCAGCCTGGCAAGTTCCCATACAACTGACCCAGTTGACTTCTGCAATCTGCTTCCCCCTGTGTTGAGATTATTTCAGTCTCCAGGACAGGACTGCTGTAGGATGTGGGTGATGAACTGGGAAATGAAGTTAGTGTAAACTAGATAGTCTCCCAAAGTGGGATTTTGACAAGTTTGACAATGAAGCTGATACGAAGGCAGGCAGGGGGTTTCTAGAGCCCTTCGTGCTGCCTTCCCATTCGTTAAAACTGATAGGACTTCTTCAAAATCCCACCCACTGCTTTCCCAAGACCAGCTCTCCACACCCTGGAGATGGATTTCTTTTTGTGGTCTGTTAGGCTGCTGTGAGGTTTTCCCTACCACATTCCTTTTTGTGGTCAGAGGTCAAAACCTTTCCTGCCTGCTGCTTCCAGGAATGTGTAGCGTGTGTCTTAGTGTGCTACACAGGAGGGTTTTTATTTCACCTCCCTTCAATGGAATGGCAGTCATCCAGCAGGCTTGGGTGCATGTATAAATAGAGGGACACGTAAGCCTGCACTGAGTATCCAGAACATAAACCAGCCACCACTGTGTGCTACACCATCATGTTTTGATTAAAGGCTGCTGACAGCCCTGTGGACCATGCCATGGGGCCCAGCAAACCACCTACTCCTACTCCTTTATCTTGGGCATAGATGGGGCAGGTTTTACCGCCAGGATCAACATCTTTCCAGCCACTAGCAGCTCTGAGTTTTTGTGCCTTTCCTGCTTCAGCTACTCATTACTGATGACCCATGGTCAAAGAGGCCAGGGTGAGCAGGCAAGACTGAAATGTACAGCTAATGCCCAAGTCGTTGTCTCCTCCTCCTCCTCCCAATCCTTCTCCTTGGCAGGAGAGTTATGCCTGCTCCCCCATAATTCCTTTGCCTACAGAGCTGATGTTAAAAGGGCCATCGAGAACTCCACATTTCTGAACTCAGGACCTCAAGCTTGCCAGGCAGGCGCTTACGCCGCTGAGCCATCTCACCGGCCCGCCTTCCTGATTTTCAAACCACTGAATCCTACTTTAGCGTCTATGTAAGTGAATTGGTCTGTGTCGTTTTCCAAGGCTACTTATACCATCGTGTGCAGTTATTGTAGTGGTCTCTTTCAGTGGACTAATTCCCTTTCTTACTGCCTAGTGAAAGCCTTTTCATCTGTTAAGGGTGAGGTTAATTTCAGGCTTCTGTGGTTATTGCCACCCATAGATATCTTCCTGCCTATAGCATGTATTGTTTTCTATTATTTATGCAATGATAAATTGTATTACTTATGATATATTCTTCATGATTTTATATACTAATTCCAGTAGACAGATTTTAGATTGCAATTCTAGATTCTCCTCTAGACAGGGAACTCCATGAGGTTAGGGATCTGTTTCCTCTTCTTTGTATCTTCTACAGTGATGAGCACTGTGGTCCATGCAAGAGAAGGGCCAGACAGTACTTGCTGATTGAATGAATAATAATCTACTCTTGAATTCAGAAATGTGGTAGGACACAAAATCAACACACAAAAATCAAGTGTTCCTATACGCCAGTAATGAACTGACTGAGAAAGAAATGAGGAAAACAGTACTATTCACAATAACATCAAGAAAAATTAAATACTTAGGAATTAACTTATCCAAGGAAGTGAAAGACCTCTACAATGAAATCTACAGTACTCTGGAAAAGGAGATTGAAGAGCATATCAGATAATTGAAAGATACCCCTGTTCCTGGATAGACAGAACCCATGTAGTCAAAATGGGCATACTTCCAAAACTGATATACAGATTTAACATAATCCCAATCAAAATACCAACAGCATTTCTCACAGAACTAGAGAAAACAATCCTAAAATTCATATGGAACCAGATGAGACCCAGAATAGCAAAAGTAGACCTGGGTAACAAGAGTAAAGTAGGAGGTATCAAAATCCTGGATTTCAAATTATGTTGCAAAGCTACAGTGATAAAAACAGCAAGGTACTGGCACAAAAACAGGCATGTGAGTCAATGGAACAGAATAAAGGATACAGAAACAACCTCAGTCACATTCAGCTATCTGGTCTTCAACAAAGGAATCAAAAAATATACACTGGAGGAAAGCAGCCTCTGTAGTAAACGATGATAGAAAAACTGGCTATCTATATGCAGAAAATTTAATCTAGACCCAGATATCTCACCATGTACTAACTAAAAGCAAGTATATCAAAGATCTAAATATTAAAACAGAAACACTTAATCTGCTGGAAGATAAAACAGGCAAAACTCTTGAAGACATAGGTGTGAACAAGGACATTCTGAACAGAACACCAATTGCACAAGAAATAACATCAAGAATCAACAAATGTGATCACATCAAATCAAAAACTTCCTGTACAGCAAAGGAAACAACCAACAGAGTGAAGAGACAGCTTTCAGAATGGGAAAAATTTCTTTGCCAACTGTTCCTCAGATAGAAGATTAATATGTAATATATAAATATATATAAAGAATATGTAAAGAACTCAAAATAATTAGACCTTCCAAAATAAAAGAATCAAAAAATGGGCAACTGAATAGACACTTCTCAGAGGAAGTGGAAAAGGACCATAAATATATGAGAAAATGTTTAACATCTCCTGCCATTACAGAAATGTGAATTAAAACAGCACTGAGATTCCATCTCATTCCAGAAAGACTGGCTATCATCAAGAAATCAAAGGATAACAAATGCTGGTGAGGCTGCAGGGAATTGTTGGTGGGAATGTAAACTAGTACAACCACTATGGAAATCAGTATGGAGATGCCTCAAAATACTAAACTAGAAATTTCATTCAATTCCCCTTCTAAATATCTCCAGAAATAGTTAAAAACATCATGTTACAGTGATACATGCATATCCATTGTTTATAGCAGCACAAGTCATAATAGCTAAATCTTGGAAGTGGCCTATTTGTCCATCAACAGATGAACAAATAAAGAAAACATGGCATTTATACACAATGGAGTACTACACTGCCATAAAGGAAGATAAACTCGAGTCATTTGTGGGAAAATGGACTCACCTTGAGATCATACTGTTAAGTGAGAAAAATCAGACATGGTTCATATGCGTGGTTTCTCTTGTATAAGAAATTTAAAATATATAAAAAAGAGCACTATAAAAGATAGAGAATAAAAAATAGGGAGATACATCTTTTGCAAATGTGAGGGAACTGAAAGATGGGAGGGGAAGGGGACGAAAAAGAATTAAGATGTGTTATGTACATGTACCAATTCTCTGCAGGGAATGTAATCATTATGTACTGCAAACATGGACTAATAGAAAATTTGGAAAATTCTACTCTTGAAAAAGCGGAGTTCACAGTATTAGTGAATCGAGTGAGCTTTCAAGAGCATTCTCTGGCTAAGTGCTGGGAAATCGGAATATGAAGTGATGATTAAAGTTATTCTCAGGTTCAGAAGGGATCCCAGGGAGCATTGCTCCACTGAAATCTCCTGGGGCCATTCAGAAGGGCAGCCTAACTGAGCTTCCAGTTTGGATTGCTTCCAAAATTTTAGATTTCTTGGGATTCTACTTTCTGGACTCAGTAGACCTATTTTTACAATTAATATGCTCTTGATTTGAATTAAAAGAAACAATGGTCTAACATTTTCTTAGATCTTGTAGAGAATGTCTGGGGATATTTTTATAAGATGTAAATGCTTTAAACACAATGTTAATTAATTAATTAATTAATTATTTGTGGTGCTGAGGATCAAATCCAGGGTCTTGTGCATGCCAGGTAAGTGCTCTACCACTGAGCTATCCCTCAGCGCCCCCCAAATTTAGTTTTTGAATAATGCCTTTGGAATTCCCAATGTGCCTATCACATATAGTCAGCGCTTGTAAAACTTTCTTTAAACAATGGATTTACTTTTGTAAACATCTTAATGTCACTTTTAACTACATTTGATTAATAAGTGAAGGTTCAATTAGGTATTCTCATTTTAGCACAAAACAAAGAATCCCAAAGGGGCTCGAGGAGACAAACAAGCCCCATGATTTTTGCATATGGCTCATAAAAGACTTTTGAAAGTTAGTAACTGTCAGCCATGTATCATGTTTTAGAGGCATTTTTGTAATAACAGCTTGCACTTACTGAGCATTTGTTGAGAGTCATTAAGTACTTGGTATTCAAAATCTCACTTAATCCTAAAAGCAGTCCTGTGAAGAGGCATTTTTATGAACTTCATGTTCAAGGCATGAAAACTGAAGGTTAACCAGGATTTGAACTCAGATTTCTCAGACTCCATAGTCTACACACTCTTTTTTTTTTGTACCGAGAATCAAACTTAGGGCCTCATGCTTGCCAGGCAGGTGCTGTGCCACTGAGCTATATCCCCGGCCCCAGTCTACGCACTCTTATGAGGACTGTTTCTCAGAACACGATCAAGTGTGTTCAGCTTAAGGTTTACGGCTGCTTGGGACTGCTCACTGCACAGCCCTGAGCGTGTCACTTGTCTGCTTGTAGCAGGTTTGATGGTCTTTATGACAAATTCTACCAGATGGCAGTAAGGGGTTTTGAGGAAGTACGGGGTCGTTTTCTAATTCATGATTGCTCACAAGTTGGTCTCCATGCTCTGTAGTCATAAGGGCCCCTGTGTAAGGCAGGGCCCCAGAACTGGGGGAACTAAAAATCTTGAGAAGCTTCTAGATGTTCTGTGTTGACCTGGAACAGGAGATTTCTATTAGTTAGGATCAGATTTGATGTCTCACTTGCCTTTTATCATGGTGCTGATGTTCTTCGTCTTTGGAGTAGATTGCATTCTCTCCTACTCTCAGGTATTCATTTAGTTTAATGGAAAATTGAATCTATTATCTGGGAGAGGCTACGCTAGGCCCCTGATGAGAGGAATGGGGTACAGGGTAAATGGTGGAGGGACAAGGAAGAGGCGGGAACTCAGGGGAAGATACACCTCTGCCCCGTAAGACATGGCCTTGATTTCAATTTACAGACTGGAGGGATTGAATTACAAAGACTCTTTGTGTTATAATGGTGGCGGTAGGAGAGGGCATGAGCAAAATCCTTTTGGTACATAGAAGAATCAATTCTCTCTGGGAAAGCTAGAGAGAGAGGTGACATCAAACTAATGCTGGAAGGATGGGCAACAGAGAAGGCAGGAATAGTGGCGGGAAAACGAGAGGGGAAAGTGGTCTGATGGCCAGGGTGAGGGCGTGGTGTGTATACGGCATCTGGTATAGCTGGGAATGGAGGAAGGGATTATGGAAGGAAAGGTAGAGAACTTGGTCCTACTAAAGGCTGCAGGTTTCACATCAGCAATGGGGAATCAGTGAAGACTTTTGAGGAGAGCAGCACCTTTTGATTTTTCCAGAGATCGCTCCTTTTACATATGCAGCTCCTTGGCGGCATCCCTGTGTTATGTGGTATGAGACTGCATTTTTATTTTTCTTTTCCAGGGGAGATTTAGAAATGAAAAGGACCCTACCACATTTTTCTCTCCCTTTTCCAGGCTTTGTTTGATACTTTGCCCCCTCCCTTCTCTTGGCTTGGATACTGTTGTCAAGGGAAGGGAAATGTTATACCATTGGTTCTTCCTCCTGACATTTGGGTCAGATACTTAATTTGCATTATCTCATGACTACTCTTTTTGGTGAATCAGAAGGGGCAGAGAGTAAGTTGTTACCATTTCCATGGGCTGAAAACCCATGTAAGTGTGAGAATAAAAGAGTTGGAAGAAAAGCACATAGACAGAGAGGTGGGACGTGGGTCAGAGCCCAGGACAGCAGGCTTTGGATTAAGAGATCTCAAAATAGAAGGTGCTTCTCTTGGGATTCACACCACAGGTCTTGGCAGGCAGCCCACCCTCATCACCATTAATTTCCAGAGTTCAAAATCAGGCGCCACACCCTGGTGTTAAGCTGTTAACCTCCAGCATCAAGGCCATGGCCGCGGTGGAGAATTCCTCTCTCCAGTCATGTCTTCATGAGAGTCCCTCATCTGGAGTTGTCACCTGGGGTAAGTGTTGCACCCAGTCCCCTGATTCTGGAATTCTATATATACACCCTTCTATTCAGAACACGTGCACAAGAGAGGAGTCTTCTGCAGGGGGTCACAAGGGCATAGATGTGAACCTCCTTCCAGACCTTTTTCCTTCTACTGCCTGAAAGTATCAAATGTGAAATAACACGAATAGTTGGAGGAAGTCAAATATATATCTAGAGCCTGGCTTTTCATGACAAAAGTCTTCTCTAGGTCTAGAGACAGATTGCAGTTCTGAGAGTCGGGAGCTCTTTAGAGTTTATCCAGTTTTCCTTGCTGTGTGCTATGAAAGTTACAACCAAGCCATCAGCAGAGGGCTCCCTCAACCTTAGAAGCTGGTAGGAATCCTTCGAAGGCCAACCAATGTAAGTGGAAGAAAAATTGCAGGTCTGACTGAATTTAAAACCCAGTGCCTCATACAAATTTTAGGATTGTTTTTCTATTTTAGAAAAGTATGATGTTGGTATTTTGATAGGCATTGCATTAAATGTGTAGATTGCTTTGGGTAGTATGGCTATTAATTCTTCCAGATCATGAATGTCTTTCCATTTGTTTTTATCCTTTTCAGTTTATTTTATCAATATTTTGTAGTTTTCTTTGTAGAGATCTTTTATCTTCTGGGGTTAAATTTATTTCTATTTTTTGTAGCTATTATAAATGTTACTGCTTTCTTGATTTCTTTTTAAGATAGTTTGCTATTAGCCTATAGAAATGATGCTGATTTTTGTATGTTCATTTTGTATCCTGCAACTTTGCTGAACTTGTTTGTTAATTCTTACAGTTTTTCAGTGGAGATTTTAGGATTTTCTCAATATATGATCATGTCATATGCAAACAAGAACAATTTGACTTCTTTCTTTCCAAATCGGATGCTCTTACTGGGTGTGGTGGCACATGCCTGTAAGCCCAGCATTTGGGAGGCTGAGTCAGGAAGATCACCATGAGTTTGAGGCCAGCCTGGGCTACACAGGCCAGTTCAAGGCCAGTCTGAGCTACAAAGTGAGACCCTGTCTCAAAAAAAAAAAAAAAAAAAAAAAAAAAGCAAACCAAACTGGATGTTCTTTCTTTCTTTCTTTTGCCTAATTGCTCTGACTAGGACTTCCAGTACTACGTGGAATAGAAATGGTAGAAATGGGCATCCTTGTCTTGTTCTAGATTCTGGAGATCATAATGTTAAATAAAACAAGTCAGGCACAGAAAGACAAAACTTCATGACTTCACTCATACGTGGAATTTGAAAAAGCTGAGTTCATAGAAGTACAGAGTAGAATAATGTTCTGAGGAAGGTGAGAGTGGGGGAATCTGGAGAGGTTGGTTAGCCAACAACAGCCAGATAAGAGGAATAAGTTCTGGGGTTCTAATGCACAGAAGGGTGACTATAGTCAGCAATATTGTATCATATAATTAAAAATAGCCAGAAGAGAGCATCGTAAATGTTCTCATCACAAAGAAATGATAAATGTTTGAGATGATGGGTAATTTAAATATCCTGAGTTGTTCATTATACAATGTGTAAATGCACTGAAACATCACACCATACCCCATAAAAATGTACAATTATCTGTCAGTTTAAAAAAGTCTGATGCCCCAAAGTACTTTTGTAGAGAAGAAATCCTAACCCATCCTGAAAACAGACCACTTCAGTAAGAAAGTATTCGTTAGCGTTTACATTAAATGACACTGTTTAAATTCCTGGATCAAGGTCAGTGCAGTGTTTATTGCTGAGAGTAACACATAGCTAAGTTACCCTTCAAAGACACTAAGAAGCAGGGTAACTCCCTGATCACTGGTTTAATAGTTTTTGGACAAGGTGCTTGGCAGTTTCTATCAACTCACAGAACGGTCAATCGCCATTGGTCCCAGGTCTGAACCAAAGCTTTGCAGATACCAGACCTCTTGTTGGCATTTGCCCAGATTCATGCTGGCTGAATGTGGGGCACCTGACTGACAAAGCATCGTGTCAATGTATCTAATACTCCCTCTGCTTGGGTGACTGCAGCTGGCCAGCTGCCCTGAAGTAAAACTATGAAGCCCATGTGTTGAAAATACTGCCAGGAAGAGGAAACTGGACACTGATGAAACAATGTTTATCTGAAGTTAATATCTCTTCCCAACTGGAGGCGGATAATCACAGTCCTTTATTATGTCATCATCTGAGACAGTGACTGGTGCCACCGTTTGTGGGAACCTAGGTGTGCTTCCCTAAGGAAACGGTAGCAGAACGTCCTGAATTCCTTAGCTACGCTGGGGAGGTATCTTGGTCCTAGGCAGTGAGGACATAGCTGGTCAGTGCAGGAGGCTTTGTGATCTTTTCAAGTGCCAGGGAAATGGGTCACCATACAGGGACCAGAATCTACTCCTACCTGTCTCCCATCAAAATATATGCAGCAGAGCAACAAGGCCAAGAACTCTGGGGAGCTGGGGGACTTGGGGTTCATGAGCTCAGGGTCTAGCAGCATGATCTGGACAGGTTTCCGGGAGGGAGTGTGTGTCTTCCTTGTGACAAAAAGGCCAATGCACTGAAGCAGGGACTCTGGGGAAGCCACTCCAGCCTACTGCAGTGGGAAAGTAGATGGTTTCTGTTTGTCCTGGCTTCCTTCATTCAGATGTTTTTCATCAGCCACGTTCAGATTGATTCCATTTGCAAAGCTCTCCTGGCAGTCCTGGTGGACGAGGCTTGGTGGCAAAATCTCTGGCATTTTCTGATTCTGTCCAGGCCCCATCTTCCTGTGCAGTTTCTTGGCACTTTGGCCACTCTGCAGACGCTGGCCAAGCAGAGGCTGCTGCTGAACAAAGCCAAATGTAAAACAGAACACTGGAAACCCAGCGAAGTGAATTTTCTAAATGTGGGGGAGGGCATGGCGAGAGATCAGGAAAGGGAGGCGCCTCCTTAGAACCCACTGAATCATGCGCTGGTGAAGGTTTGTCACGTCTTGTCCGCATCCTCGCTAGCTGTGCAAGAGCACAGGTAACCTCCCCTTACGCTCCGCTCTCGCTAATGCATGCATGAAAAAGTACCTGCGCCTCGCCCAGTGCCATCCTCTCATTTTCTGGTCCTTGTGAAAGTGTGTGGTCAAGAGGCCCAGAGCCACTTTTCCATCTCTGTGAGCCCCTTCTCGGCTGCTCCTTGGCACCCACGTCCCCAGCCCCACTGTTCCACAGGGGTGCTCAGCTTTTCTCCTGCATTTGACAGTAGCTTGTCTCGCGCTGTTCTGTCGGGAGGCTGTGCGGTGTCCCACTCTTCTCATTGCTGCAGTGGGGAGAGGTGTCTGGTTGGGGAAACTGTCATCCCTCTCTTCCCACTGTGGGAAGTGGAGGGACGGTGCTGTCCCTGGCCCTTTCACTGTCTTTCTCTGGAGGGACAGTGTGTGTTCTGCTACTTGGATCCTTTGTCTTGCTATCTGGCTTTTATTCCTCCCTGTATAGGTCACAACTTGGGGAGAGACCTGATTATCTGCAAGCTGGAAGCCCATTGTTTTCAGGCCCAACATGTTATCTAGTCCAATAACGCGCGCACGCACACACACACGGTAATGCCACTGAGATAGACCCTGGGAGAGTGACAAGGTCTGGATTATCATGGGTTCAGATGTTGAGCTGAGGATAAGACTTATTCTACAGGCAGTGGGAATTATTGAGGAACTTCGAGGAAAGAAATAACAAGATTAGATATGTATTTTAGAAATAACCCTCATCTGGATACCCAGCATGCAAAAACAAAAACAAAACACAGACCAAAACAGAACAAAAAACTCCATCTCCCACCTGCAATCTACTCATTTGTTCTCTGAACATGGAGAGTGCATGCTGTGGACTGAACTGCGCCCCCTCTGACTCCCAGTTCATGTACTGAAGGCCTAATTCCCATTAAGGTGGTGCAGTTGTCTTGGTATCTGGAGGGGATTGATTCCAGAACACTCCCATCCCTATGGATACCCAAATCCCAACGCTCAGATCTCTTATATAAAATGGCATGGTATTTGCGTATAACCTAGAGATATCTCCTATGTCCTTTAAATAATTTCTAGATTACTTATAATATCTAATACAATACCTACTTCATTCACATGGATTCCATGTTGTACTCAGCACACATCGAATTTAAATTTTGCTCTTTGGAACATTCTAGAATTTTCTTCAACTATTTTGGATCTATGGTTGGTTGAATCTGAGGATGTGGAACCCTCAGTATGAAAGGCTGACTGTATCTGGAGCTGGGCCTTTGGGAGATAATTAGGTTTGGATGAGGTCATGAAGCTGGGGCCCTTAAGATTGGATTAGAGCCCTTGCAAGAATAAGCATCAGAGTAATCTCTCTGTCTCTATCTCTCTGTCTCTGTCTCTCTCCTCTTTCTACCTCTCCCTCTCTGTCTCTATCTCTCTCCTCTGCTCTCTCTCTCGTCCTCTCTCTCTCTCCCTCTCTCCTCTCTCTCTCTGTCTCCTCTTTATCTTTCTCTCTCTCTGTCTCTCTCTCTCCTCTTTCTCTCTCTCCTCTTTCTCTCTCTCTCTCTCTCTCTGTCTCTGTCCCACCCCACATATATGGAGGGAAGGCCATATGCACATGGTGAAATTGTGGCCGTCAGCAGACCAAGAAAAAAGCCCTCACCAGAACTTGGCCATGCTGGCACCTTGATCTTGGACTTCCAGAGTTCAGAACTGTGAGAAAAATTTCTGTTGTTTAGGCCGAACATTGTGTGGTGTTTTTTTATAGCAGTCTGAGCTGATAGGACATAGTGCGCCATCATGTGGTTCACTCCAAATATCCAGCAGTGAACAAAGAGTCCTTGCCCTGTGGAACTTGCAATCTAGTGAGGAGGAGGGGAAGGTGTTAGATGAACAACAGAGGTGAGAGATGCAGAGTGATTAATTATGTAACAGAATGACAGGGCCTCATTCGGATTGGGAAAGATGGGGGTGGCTTCCTGAGCCTGTGACTACTCACTGGGACCAAAAGGATGAGTTGGGTAAGACGGGCCCTGAGCTTCACATAGAAGATCCCACCCTTGGGATCAGAAAGCTCTTAGGTAAGAAAGGGCTTGGCAAGAAAGTGACCAGAGAGAGCGTCACCAGAGGGAGAGCATGGTGCAAAATAGGCGTGAGAGCAGGTCATGGTTCACATAGGATACTGGTCTTGTCAAGAGATTGGATTTTATTGTTAGTGTACTGGGAAGCCATTAAAGAGGTTAAGTAGAAAGAGAAATGACCCATTTTCATGTTTAAAAGATCACTTCGGTTAACGTGAGGTTGGCGGTACAAGGATGTCAAGTGAAAGAGAGGAGGGCTGTTGTAGCCATGCTGTGGTGAGGGGATTCAGAGCTTCCAGAAGGTGGCAGTGGTGGTAGCAGAGAGAAATGTTGGCCTTTGAGGACTGTCCTGGCCAGCGTTGGAGAGGATGGGTGGAGAAGGGGGGAAAGAAGAGAGGCCAAGGGTGCAATAGCTGCGAGGGAGAGCATGAGTTGGACAGAGGGCGTTGATTCTGTGGGGAAGTTGGAGACATATCCAGCCTGTGGAGAAGCGAGTCATCACAGCGGGCCTGACTCTGTGGTCCTCAGAGTCACCTGCCTGCCATGGTGGCCCTTGGCTGACTTCTGGGAACCTGGCTTTTACCATGTCCCCAGTCAATCATTACCAGATAGGGCCAGACTGTTTGTGTGAGCTGTGTGACCTAAGCTGGATGCCTGCTTTCCTCCGGGAGCCTAGCACTTGGGGTGGTTCTAAGCAGATGGGACTGACACGCGTAGCCCTGGTTAAGGTCTTGGGCCCTGTGTCTCCGATGGCCTTCCTTGGGCGGAAGCATCACACAGGCCTTGCTGTGCCTCTGTGGCTGGGAGTGGTGAGCTCTGTTTGGTCCTTTACAGGCGGGAGGCAGAGTAAGCAAGGCCACACGTGGGTTCCTCCAGACTCTGCATGTGTCTTTGCCACTTGCGGAGTTGGTGTACTCACATAACACATCTTAATTCTTTTTTCATCCTCTTTCCCTCCTCCTTCCTCCCTTCTCCCTCTTTCTCTTGGCTCCCTTCCTTTTTGCAAAAGATTTCTCTCCCTATTTCCTATTAGGTATCTTTTATTTTGTTCTTTATTTATACTTTGGTTTCTCCAAAGTAAGAGAAACCATGTGATAGCTAAGTGTGTGTGACTGATTTATCTCACTTAACCTTATGGTCTGAAGGTGCATCCATTTTCCTATAAATGCTTCCAGTTTATCCTTCTTTATGGCAGGGTCCATTCACAGAGTATGAGTGAGAATGTCCACGTGGTGGGGTGCTCTTGGGGGCCCTGACACAGAGCCTCAGGATTTAAATTTGGGAGTGATTAGTATGTGAAAAGAACAAAAACCATTGGAGCAGATGAGATCAGCCAGGAAGAGTGAATAGAAGCCCGAAGAACTCCACAGCTGAGGGATAAGCAGAGGGAGACAGTGTACAAGCGAGGCCAGAACTCAGGCCACCGAGTTGAGGAATGTCTGCTGGATTTAGCACAAGGCCACTGATGATGTTGGCAGAGTCCCCCAGGGAGTGGCGGGGGGAGCTGGCTCATTAGGGGTTGTGAGGAAGGGAGCATTTGTCTCAAGTGTGAATGCGTTGTGCAAAGAGCAGGGAGGTAGCAGAAGCATGTGGGGGAAGTGTGCACGTCCTTCTTTAAGATGGAAGAGATGTGATTACTTGGTTTCGCTCTCTGCCCAGTGACAGCCTCTAAACCAGAGGCTCAGCAGCACAGATGGACACGATATGCAGTCTGTGACCCACGGGGCACACAGCCCAGGAGCACAGACGGGGAGGAATGCAGGGTGCTCGGCGTCTGGAGAGTGACGAACATGCACCGCAGGGGCGCTGGACCTAAGGGGAGGGTTTATTAGAGGAGGACAGTGACCTTGAATCAGACTTGAAGAGTAAACAGGAGTGTGTTGAAGAGAGAGGAGAAAGAGGAAAAGGAACATTTTGGGAAGGGAGAGGAATGCTGTGACTGGAGGGAGGGAGAAAAGAATGTGTGCTTTGGAGGACTGTGGGGGAGTGGGGAGCGATGGCTGCAGAACAATGGGAGCGAAGTCTACAGCATGTGCACACTTGGAGGGGATGGGGGGTTTCTATAGAGAGGGAGAGGGCTGAGAACCGGGAGGAGGCGGAACACAGCGGCCTGAAAGGGACTGTAGGGAAATTCTCCTCCAGGTAACATAAAGAAAGGGGGAAAGACAGACCTTTAAAGGATGGATGCAGCTGCAGGTAAGACTTTAGATGGTAAAATAAAATGGAGTGTTTTCATACAAAGACTTTTGCTTTCTCACGGAGAATGCGTTCTTTTCCCGCCCCATCCTGATTCCTGAGATCTGGCACATCTGTAGGCTAGGAAAACAGAAGGGGGCCTTTGGACCTACACCTCAAAATGGCGAAGCAGGAGACACCGTTTCAGCTTCACAACATGCCGGGGAGAGGCTAGCGAAAGGCCAAGTCTGTCCTGTGCAAAGTCTGTTGTCACTGGAATAGGTTGTCCTCGCTCCTGTCTCTCTGGGGGCTTCTCCCCTCCCTCCTTACCCCTGGGGCCTGAAGACCAAGCTCCATCTAGCCATGAAATGAGACAGGACAGAGCAAGCGCCGGGGAGCAGAGGGGCCAGCGAGGATGGTGGGGGGAGAAGCTGGGCCGTGAGGCCTGTGTGTCAAGCCCTGATGTGGTGAGCCCTTCAGAGGCGCTGGGGGACAGATGTGATAAGGTGGACGAGTTATCTTTTGAATCTTGAAAGAGATTGGAACAGCACCTTGAACCCAAAGTAAGAGTTATAACGTGCTTGTAGATTTGTGTCAGCGCGCTCGATCTGTTACCAGAGTGACTGTCCCCTCTCTGACTTCTGTGGTGAGAGAGACACTGTTGGGTTCCACTGAGTAGTAGAGGTGGCGTCATCTACTCACAGGGAAACGTGCGGCATCATGAACTTGAGGAGAGTGGAGGAAGTGGCAAGTCATTTCCTGGAGAGTTAGAGACAGAGCTGCTGGCTGGGTCACTGACAGAGTTTTCACTGGACGCTGTAAGTTCATAGTGGCACATGCGGGCTTCATGGTGTGACTGCCACAGCAGTCTCCAAGGCAAAGAGCCTCTGGCAAGTTGGAACAATGTACACATAGGTAAGGGAAGCTGGCAACTTTAGGATAAAGATTGGCCAGGTGAGGTGTGTGGGGTGGGGGTGGGAAGGAAGCCCTTGGGGCAAGGACTTTGAAAATGTTGGCGGGACTCAGGTTGAGGGGCTGGAATATGCAGTTGAAGCAGCGCAGGGATGGAGTAGGAACAGGGGAACAGGAAAGTAAGATAGGGAAAGGACAATTTGGGGGTGGTCGGGAGACCTGGGGGGCTGATGCTGGAGGATCAGTGGGATCTAGCAGATCTGGAAGGATGGGGCATTGCTGTTGGGGAGCAGGATATTTGAATTTATGACCTCAGAGGAGGGGAACATCTGAATAATCAGTGAGTCAGGAAGTGGTCGAGGGAGGGCCCTCGACCTTCGTCATCCCTGGGACCCTCTCTTGATCCCACATTCACAGGCTTTTCTCTCTCCTTTCAGCATCTGATGCACCTCTATTCCCAGATCTCCTTTCTCCATTTGCTGGTCCAGCAAGAACAACATCTTTTCTTACTTCCGGAGAAATTTATTCCACGTGTCTGATTCACTTGCGTTTACAGAATCTCCAGTGTCCAAAAATCCTTTCAACTATTTTTTCTCCCTTTCTTAGAAACAGGAAGTTGTGTTTGGCTGAGGACAAACTCTTTCAGTGCCCCTGGGACTTACGAGATGTTTGGAATGAGGAACGGTGAGGTCTGCGGAAGGCTTCTTTGGTTTCTCCTTTCCTGGGGCAGTTGTGCATCTGCCAGGGGTACACTGGGCAGCTCAAGGGGAGCCAGAACTCTGCCGTCTCCCCTCACTGAGCCCAAGGCCTGAGGGAAAGTATGTTCCGAAAGAGACAGGCAGCTTTCTCCCTCCCTGCTCTCACACTGCAATTCAGAATGTGCTTGTACATCGAGAGTCATCTGTCTTCCCAATAGGTGAGCAGTAGCTGTAAGGAGCCCCTTTATTCATGGGAGAGGTGTGGATTGACCAGCACTCTGTTTTAAGCCAGGCCAACTACTTCCTAAGTGTGTAGCAGAGAATCTCCCCATCTCAAGAGGAACAAACCAAAGAGACAAGGCACTGCTTATAAAGGGGCGCATCTATTTTGATAAGCCTGGCCAGGCCATTCTAAAATGTTGATTTTAGAAGCAGACATGTGCTTGAAGGGGCCAGCATGATATGAAGAGAGCATGAAGTGCCAACTCAATAAGCTTACTCATTTGGCACTCAACTTTAGTTTCCCTCAGTGAGTTATCTCGTATTGTTTAGAATTTTTTTTTTTTAGAACATTATTGTTGGGCCAGAGATATATCTCAGCAGCACAGTGCTTGCCTGGCAAGCACGAGGTCGTGAGTTTGATTCCTGGTACCAAGGAAAAAAAAAAAAGAACATTATTGCTTAATATCCTTCCTTCTTCCCTCCCTGCTCCTCATCCTTGCTTTCTTTTTCCTCCTCATCTTTGCTATTTTTTTTTTTTTTTTTTGAGACAGGGTCTCCCTATGTAGTTAAGGTTGACCTTGGAACTCACTATGTAGCCCAGGCTGGCCTCGAACTCATGGCAATCCTCCTGCCTCAGCCTCCTGAGTGCTGGGATTACAGGTGTGCACCACCACACCCTGCCATCCTCATCCTTTTTGTGGTGATAGGTTTGAACCCAGGTACTTGCTCATTAGTCATGTGCTCTACCAATGAGCCCCCTGGAATACTTTCCTATATAAAGAAAATATGATCATTGTTACTTTAATGATTATCCACATCGATCCAACAAAAATGTCAGCTTCGATGGGTGGCTTCTTTCTCTTTTATGTTCCATGTGGCTTTCCCAAAGTTGCAACCTCAGCCAGGGGACCACTGATGGGAAAACGTGCTGTGCAAAAGGAGTACTTTCCACATAAAGACACGTTGTTCTCCAGCTATAGCCAACAAAGGAGTGCAAACACCTGTTTACATTCCTCTAGGACAGGAGCAGTGCCTCTCACTTCCTCTGCTTTCTGTCCTAGCACCCTGGACAGTGTGTGCTCAGGGCCCCAGGATTGACGACAGGCTAACCAATGGTAGAGCAAGGGGTGGGGATTGCTGGGCAGGGATGTGCTTCTCTTCACTTGGTGATTTCCCTCCTCCAATTTGTAAAATCCTCTGGTCAGCTATAGGGGAACGTAAGGGGCAGAGAACAAGCCTCAGACAAAGATTCACTTGTCTTAAGGATGAAAAGTTGGAAACAAATCTTGATGCTAATGTACCACCTTTAAAATATTTCTGGCGGCGGCTTGGAGGATCCAGATGAATGGTCAGGTTATCTGCTGAGTCTAGGCTTTATGGACTTCCATTAGAAAGCACCGATAGCAGTTTCTATCGGGAGCAATAGCTGGGAAATATAAACTCTCAGCAGAGGAAACACAGTCTTTCCTCCTCTGGGTCTAAAAGGGTAGTTGTGGTTGGCTGGGGCAAACAGTGGTGTGGTCTCCTGGTGCAGCCCTGTTTTCTGAGTCCCCGAGCTGCAGCTGTTGAATTTCCAGACACAAACAAGTATGTATTCTGTGAGCCTTGCTGAACCCACACAGCATGGGAGAGCCAAGCTGGATTCCATTCTGCTTTGCACATCAGCAAGTCTGCTGCCAGCTGAACTCGAGGGCAAAAGCTGTGCCTGGTAATGATGCAGGCAGTAGGGATGGCACAGCTGGCCTGACATGGGCAGTTAATGGTGCACACATTTGCCCTTAATTATTGGGGGGGATGAGAAATGGAATGAGACGAATACTCATAGAAACATTCATCAGTCTTCACAAAACTGATGCATAGCAAGGAAATATCTGCTTTTACTAGTCATCGACAACAAGCCTGTGTGTGTATGCATGCTTGTTTATGCTAGGTAAGCCTAGCCTCCCACTCACTAAAAAGACTAGGCAGACAGGGAAAAGAGGTCAACTCTATGTCAACCGCCACCAGGCAGAGACCAGCTAAGGGGGACAAGAGGGGCAGAAATCCTATTAGTCTTGCTTTGTGCTGCAGGGGTCTGAGCCCTCATCCGCACTGGGGCTCCACCTGGCGTCTTTTCTGTCCATGTCCACATGTCCTGAGAGGAGCCAGAAAGGAAGGACAAAGGGGTCAGTGGTGGTGAAAAAAGGAAGATGCAAATTTAGGTTTTTTCTTTTTTTTCCTAGAATGGCATTTCTTGATGCCGTCTGTTTCTCCTCACCCATTCATGACCAGAGACTATGTCCCTATAAGGAACACTGTGCCAGAGAGTTTATCTGGGCCACAAGAGATAAGAAGCTATGGGGAAAGGGCGGATGTTCTGAGGATCCCAGGTGGAGTTTTGGTGCCTGATGGGGGTGCCATTCTGTGTAAAAGGGCTTATGGGGACAGTTTCAAGTTGCTTGGGCCGAAAGAATTGTGAGATGGGGATGAACTTTGGTGTGGGTTGGGTGGGCAGCAGACATGGAAGTCACTAGGATGATATTTACCTAGATACAGCGTTAGAATTCCCGAGATCCTAAAAGGACCTCGTGTCTGGCTTAAATAAAACAAGACCAGCCATCCTGTAACAGGCTGGGGCAGCTTGCAGAGTGGAATTCTTCTTCTCAAGAATAACAAGAGGCACCAGGGGCGGTGAGATAGCTCAGCGGCATAAGTGCCTGCCTGGCAAGCATGAGGTCCTGAGTTCAACTCCTGGTACCCACATACAAAAAAAGGGCCGGTGATATCGCTCAGCGGCACGGGTGCCTGCTGGCGCGCGAGGTCCTGAGGTTGACCCCCGGTACCAAAAAAACAAAAACGAGAGGCACCACATAACCAGCTTGACCTCTGATTTGAAATTTTCTCTAGCAGGGGGGAAAAGTGTGGTCCTGAACCAGTAGCCTCACACCAGCTGGGAGCTTGTTAGAAACAGATTTTCAGGCTATCCTCTGACTCACTGGATCAAAATTCCTGGAGATGGGGCACAGTGATCTGTCTCAGCCCTCTGGATAGCCCTGATGTCCACTGTAGTTTGAGAACCACTGGACTAGATTGTGCCAGGAACAGCTGCCCAAGTGAGCTGGGCCCAGTAGGCCCGTTGGAACCCAAAGTAGTCACTTCCTTACTGAAGGTCTGAAGAGAAATGCTGGATGTCAGCTGCCCTGTGTGTGTGCAAGGTGAGCCAAACCAGGTTTAGCCTTCGTCTTTGGGCTCTAGGTCCCATGTCCTTTCCAAAGAAACAATGAACCAGACCAGACCATTTCACTGGCACAAGATCACACTTTAGTTCGGAGACACATTTGCATAAATACTTGAAATGGGTCCAACCCAGCAGGTGGCAGCCTGAGAACATGTGGCTGTCCACAACCTTGTGATGGATGCTGCAGCCCTTTAAATGACGGATTTTAACACTGAAGACAGTTGTGGCCATTTCCAAAGACCCCTGGGGTGCAGCTGTGGGGCTTGCTTTGACATTCATCATTGACTCCCTGCCCCACACCTCTCTTGAACTATTTTTTTCCCCTCTGAGGTAGATTATTTATCAGGGAAACCAAATAGAAAATAATTATGTTTTTCATTTAGCCTTTGAGTCCTTTGCAAACAGGCTGGCTCTGAGTCTCCTGTTTGGGTCAATAAGTGCATTTTTACCTTTTAACCTACGCCTTCTACTTGACCCGAGCAACTTCCAGTGCACTAGGCAGTTGATTTTCAATCTGCTGTCCTATCCCCTCTTTTCCTCCCCTTATGAATTAGGCAGCACCCAAGGGGCTGTGGCAGTAGGAGGCCTGGGCAGGTCATGCTACCTTGATATATGGGTCACCCAAAAGGGGAACCTGTCTATACCCCAATACCTCAAGTCCATGAGCACAAGACCCTCCCCTGCCACGGGATCACAGAGGACACTGCTGGCTTCCACAGGGCTTGGGATGCTCAGCCCTGTTACAGGTGACAGAGGCCTGGCCTGAGCGGTCTCTGCTCTCCACTGTTCGCTGCTGCCAGCCAGCTCTGCTGGTGCTGGAGCACTCAGACCAGTCCCCAGCACTCACTGTGTGCGGAGCAGCGGCTGGATGATGTTGGGGGTTGTTCTCTCTTTGCTATTCTGTATGCCGAAGTCCACGTCATTTGGAACAAAGAAGGTATATTTGACTCTGGGGGAGGGAAGCTCACTAGGGACGGTCAAGAGCTGCACGGTCAGAGGCTCTGATAGGGGCCCAAAGCTCTGTAGCCGCTCCAGGGAGGCCATGGAGCCACTGTACTTTAGGATGGTCCCATTCACTAGGATGTCCTCCTCTGTGGCAGAGATGGCCAGGTTGCCATTGAGCAGGTACTGCCCATCGGCAGTCTTCAGAGCCAGGTAGTTGCCATCGTTCTGAACCCCTGGGTGGCTCCGTTGTTTCACATCAATGTTTGTGGCACCAGCTGGGATGGTGATAATGTCATTGTAGCCGTATCTATGACAGGGACAGAAACACAGGATGTTAGGATAGGTGGCTACTTAGCTTGGGTCCCGAGGGTGCGCCAGAGACTGAAGTGTGCTTGGGATAGGCAGATGAAAGCAACTAAGAAATGGTGAAGAGAATGCCCTACAGTCTAAATAAGTCAGCTGCTGAGGCAGACAGGAGTGTCTTGTATGCTGGGATTTCCAAGGGTTTTTGCTTCGTCTGGCAACCGTCCTGCAAATGTTTGGGTTGAGGAGCTGAGATGAGTGGATCTTGATAACAGTAATAGAGAGGAAAACCTAGGAGGTTTGAAAAGCTACACTGGTGCAGCCAGACCTAGCATCTTATGGCTCAAATGAGATCCAAATACACTGACTTCCTTGCATTCTTGTATAAGTACAGTTGCCTCCCTCCATACCTGGAGCTCAAACCCTTGTGGAAAAGTCTGATGGTCTCACCCAGTCCAGAACCCAACTGGGACAGAAGTCTCATTCCACTGAGCGCATCGCCATCAGTGTCCAGTTAGTGTGGACTCAGGGTAGGAGTTGGGGGTAAAGCCTGCTTCTTTGGAACCAGCTTCTGAGTGTGCCCAGGCCCCACGAGCATCCAGGTTCTCCAGCGGTAGGATGCTGTTTGGGGGAGCTGCTGCAGGTCCTTTATAGGCATAGGGCTTTATGTAGGGTGGACAGAGCTTAACACTTTGTTCTATTCTGTAGGCTGGGGAGAAGGTGAGCAGTGTTTGTTGAGGACAGTCAGTCCGATTCTTTGCTGTTCTCCTTGTTTGCCCAGCTGTGGTCGTTCTTGGTCTAGGGCTATGACAGTATTCAAGACCCGAATGCCTAGCGTCGAAGAGAAAGTGGTTATGTGACATAGGATCTCAACAACTCATGCTTTTTTTCTTCCCTATATGCTTGAATTTAAGTTGAAAAAGACTTTTAAATCCGCTATAGGCTGGTTCTGTTATTTGAGACTGGTGAGATTAGAGATACGCATATATACATATATAACACTTATGTATAATATAAAATAAATAATATATAACATATAGAATTGTATATATACATATACATATATATGTGTGTTTCTGAAAAAAATATATATTTTGCAATGTAAGTGGTTGGGAGGAGGCCAGGGTGCTCGTGTAGCTGCCGGAAAAGCCATATATGTACCAGGTGCTGGATTGGCAGGGTGTGGCCTCTACAAAACAGCTAACCTTGCTTCATTCTCCAGGAAGTTTGTGGGATGGTAGCAACAAAACAAAACAAGAAACAATCATCCAAGACTTAAGAGACCTAGGTTCTCTTTGTAGCAGTCAACTACTGGCGTACTCTTAGAAGAGTTACAATCTTTTGGTGCCTTAGGTTTTGGCTCTGTAACATGGGGCATAATAGTGTTGGCCTTGCCCACCTCCTACACTTACTTTAGAAATCAAATGAGACTATGGAAGTGAAAGCACCTTGGAAAACACGAGGCGCTACATGAATGCAAGCAGTAGGATGTGAGAGAAGCGTTCTCAGTTTGATGAGCTGCCAAGGCCACTCCCTTGTACCCCCTCTCCCAACATCCATCTGCAGCCAGACCAGGGCTCTCAGGCTTGGGGCAAGCTGTCCTTCCCATAACAGGCCTGGAGGAGCTGTTTGCTGGCGAAGGCCCAGGCTGCTCGGCGTAGCTCTCCTGCCCATTGACTCAGAGCTGACACATCCCCACGCACGTGGCCTGCTCTCTAATAAAACAACGGCTGCCCTGGCTGCCGTCCTTCCTGCAGCCAGGCCCTGTGCCGAGTGCTCCACACATCCCATCTCCTGAAACCCTTGCAATGACTCTGAGATAGACAGGACTCTGGGCATTCTGTAGAGAAACAGAAGCTCAGCACATTTAAGTAACTCGTCTAGCAGATCAAACTTGGGCCCATTGGAGTCCAAAGCCTGCTATGCTTTTTTGCAGAGGTGCTCGGGACAGGGTATCCTCACCTGGTGGGAGTGAAGAAACCAGAGATCTTCCTGCACGAGTTGCCTGTGCCCCCGCACACCCCACATCTGTCCAGCTTCTTTGGCGAGTCCACCACGTGGTCACAGCCAGCCTTGATGCACTGGCCCCGGACGCAGATGGCCAGAGTCTCGGGCCCACACAGGGTGCCGTCGATCACCTGGGACAGGAAAGGTGAGAGAGAGGGTGTGGAGCACAGAAGCAGCTGCAGGTGGGGTGGCAACAGACCGCTTTCCTCCCCACCTGTGATCCAAGTCCCGGGAGGGTTCTTACCTTGGCTTCAAACACTTTGAACTCCCTCCTTCCCCGGGCTCGGCAGAACAACTTGCAGCGGTCCCGAGGGGACACTCCTGAGTATTTGGGGACCCACCGCAGTAAATTCCCATCTAGGCCAGTGTAATTATAGGCATTATATTTCTCACACTGCTGCTCCCTGAAGCTTTTCCCTGGAAAGAGTAAGAAACAGCCGGAGGTAACACACTTGCTGAAGCTGGGAGGGCCCAGGAGGAGACGTGCTCCGATTCAGGGCTCCTTTTTCCTCTAGGCTTTGGACTCAACCCAAGGACACAGGCCCAGTGTCATCTGGACCCAGCGTTCCTGGGTACACCCTGATCTGCTTGCATGTGCGACTTTTACTCAAAGGGGCAGGAAGGGAGCCAGCCGGCCCCATGCGGAGCTTCCTGGGATAAATATCCTATCCCTTTGGGAAGGACGTTCATTCGGCTTCACAGACGAATAAACACACTTAGGTGGGAATAGCAGCCATTCAGTAAGTGTGGCAGGCACAGAGTGAGGCTCGGAACTCTGTCTTCATGACCCTGCTGATCTTTGTCCATCTTGATTTCCTTGGTGACAAGGGATATGTGGCTAAAGACTTCTCAGCCTGCACTTGCTAGCTCTGAGCTTGCCCCTCCACCCCACTTTCTGCAATTTGGCTGTGTGTGGGGTAGCTGTATTGGCATGTACACCCATTACTTCCAACTCAGCAATGCCAAGTGCCATCTGATCCTTCCGCTAACTGGTTTCATTTGGTGACACTACCATAGTCCAGTCTAAGTCTGGCATCCAGGTGTTTCCTGAATATTTGAGCCTCTCCGTTCACCATTTCCAATGTATCATGAAGTCCTCCACTATATCCAAGACAATCTGTGGTTTAAATGCCTGCATGCCACTCTTGCCATGCCAAGGCCAGGGCTTGCGGCTTGCCACGGGACACAGTGCCCAGCCTCCTGCATGCATCTACCCCTCTCCCCTCCTGCTGCACCCTGCTTCCAGGCCGTGCTATTGGAAATGCGGTGTTTCCTTGCACAATCCTAGACTTAGACCTATTCTTCCTATCACGGTCTTCCAACCCAGCTGTGCGTGTGGATGGCCTGTGGAGATTTCAAATACAGATGCAGTGCTCCACCCCTGAGACTCTGAGTCAGTATGGCTGAAGGGGTCTGGGCTGTATTTGGAGAAGCTTGCTGGTGACCTGACGGGACAGCCACCACAGACAGTCTCCAAATGCTGTTTCAGCCTTCGAGGGCCTTTGTGGCCTGGCCTTGATGCACTGGTACATTCTACTTGGTTCCACCTCAGCAAAAGATTGTGCTTCTCACACTTTTTTCTCATCTTGGCATGTCCCCGCACACCTTGCCACCATCGCAGTCCTCCTTCCCCTCCTTGGTCCCGACCTCGTGGAGCTTCTGATTTGCCCCAGCTTCCCCTTTCTCTGAGCTCTTCACAAACCTGGCATCTGTGCCTCATAGATTAGGCCTCTATTGCTGTGTGAAGTGGTTTGGGTCTTGAATCAGACTGCAAGCTCCATGGGGACAGAGACCATGCTTTGTGCATTTAAAAATATCATTTGTAACATTGACTGTAGTTCTAGACACTCAAGAGATACTAAAAATACTTGATTGAAATGTCTGATGTTGCATCTGAAATCACGATGTCGCCTATCATCCATGCCCACCTTGTACCTTATAACCATCTCCTTCTTCCTTTCCCTGAAACATCTTAGCCTGTATGCCAGGCAAACCCTCCTAATTCCAGAGCAGTTTCTAGAGCCTCATGCCATTGCTGATCCTTCCTGTCTTGCAAAACTGCAGAGCCTACAGATTCCCCTATTAGACATCAACCCAATGCCAGGGTGTCTTGGCACTTGCATGAATCTCTCCTAAAGCTTTGCTTGTCTTTTCATGCCTGCCAATACTTCCTGGAGCTGCCCAAAGGGGAGCTGGATGGGACAGTGGGGAAAAAAGTTCTAATGATTCCCTTTTACAAGTTTGCTGCTGCCCTTTACTGCCTCTAAGTTAATATGTGTGCTTTCTAGCACATGCTACGGGATAAAAATATGCCAGGGGAAGGTTGAGGTAGTGTTGATTCCCGGGAAGGTTCTGCAAGGCGGTTGCCATGGCCCCAAGGGAAGATGGGCAACGCTTCTCAGAAGGAATGTGCACAGGAATCAGATTCAGAAACCCTCCCTCCTATCTGGGCTGAGTGTTGGCTGGAGAGACCTTGGAGGTTTGGCTCTGCCACTTGCTTTGGAAAACAGTCCCATTCTGCACACAGACAAGGGTTCGGATTATTATCCTAGACACCAGTCCCTCTGCAAAGGCCTCCCCTGTAGGTTTGGTTGGGAGCGACACACTCTATACCCACATCTGAGAAGATCAGGGCAATGTCTCTCCTGACCTCACCAGCCTCTCTGTGGGTCCCCGTGAGTTCACCAAAGCTTGGTACCTTGCAAAGCCCATTACCATCTGGGTCATGAACTCAACTCTGCATCCTGGGAGACCCACCCTTCTTCTCTGGGGAACCCGCTGCAACAAAAACAGCAGCTGCTATGGCAGGTGTGGCCTTAAGTAGTGATTACCATCAGGGGGGCACTCCTCCGTGTTGCACGACTGGTACTTGGCTCTCTGACCCAGGCAGTACTTTCCTCCGTTCTGAGGCTGGGGATCTTTGCATTCACGGTATGAAAACTGTATTCCGCCTCCGCAGGTCCGGGAACATTGTCCCCAGGGTCCCCACTGGGTCCAGCCTCCATCCACCACTGCCTGCAACACAACACCATGGAGTCAGGAGCACAAGAGAAAGGGCTTCAGTTGTGTGTGCAACCTACAGGCCTGACTTCCTCGTCTGGGTATTCTCATCTGGCTGCACGGCGTGCTGTGAACTGCCACAACCAGTGTTTAGTGTCTGCATGGCCTGCAACTTTGTGAACAAAGACCGCATGGGTTCCCTCGCTGTGGTGTCCAAAGCAGTACCTCACCCTTGGGTGGTCAGTGGGAACGAAAGTCCCTCATGGGAATAAGGTGGGCTCAAATGTGGTGGTTCTCCACTGGGGTGCATTCTGTCCCTCAGGGCAACATCTGAAGATGCTGAGGTTGTTCCAGTGGGGGAGGGGATGGGATGAGACCAAGAATGCTACTAAATATTCAGCCGAGCATGGGTCCCATAGTAAAGCCTTATCCAGTCTCAAATGTCAACAGTGCCGAGGTTAGAGACGCTTTTCTAAAGGCACAGTTACTGAGAGATGTTGCCAGGGGTCTACCAGCTACTGGTTCCAGTGCCAGCATAATGCCCAGGAAATAAACAGAATCATTTCCAAGTTTCTAACTAGCTTGTGAGAATAAAGCTTTGCCCATGGTGGGTCTAAAGAGGGTTTGAAATAAAAATTGGGGAGGGGTGGTTTAAAGGATTGAAAATGATCAAGGTATGTTATATGCATGTACCAATTCCCTCAAATGAGCATCACTATTCTGTATTACTAATAGGGGCTAGAAATAATTAATTAATTAATTATTAAGAATTATAAAAGTTGGGCCGGTGAGATAGCTTAGCAGCATAAGTGCCTGCCTGGCAAGTGCAAGGTCCTGAGTTCGACTCCTGGCACCCACATATGAAAAAAGGGCCAGTGATATCGCTCAGCGGCATGGGTGCCTGCTGGCATGTGAGGTCCTGAGTTCGACCCCCGGTACCCACAAAAAAAAAAAGAATTATAAAAGTAATGCTTATATAAAAAATGAAAAATACAAAGACTATAAAAAGAAAAGCAGTACTTTAAAAAAAATCACTACCTACACTTTTGTTCTGCGTATATGATCATAAAGATGTGTGCTTTTATTTACAAAGAAATGATTTTCTCTCTTTCACTACATATATAATTTTAGGCTCTGCCTTTTCTCCTTAACAATATATGATAAACGTAATTCCATGCGCATTTCATGTCAGCATGTCAGTCTTTGCCTGCAGCTAGCTTGGTTCTCACTGGAGTGGGTGGATGGACCCGTCCCCTTTCCCCTCAGTAACAGGGAAGAGAATGCATAGGGCCCAGGCCGGGGCCCGGCACTCACTCACGAACCTATCCTAGGCTTAGGATGATTGTGTGGCTTAGCCAGCCCAGGGGGGCTCCCGAGGCTCAGTAGCAAAGACAAGCCCCTTGGAGCGTGCTTGGGCCACCCTGCTATTCAGTGCTGGGCAGGGGACCAGGCTGTGAAACCCAGCAGATGCTGTTTCATGGTGATGGCTCTGTGACTCGAAGTAAGAGAAACGCAATCACTCTCACAGTTTGGACGTATTAAGAGGAGAGCAAAGGAGTGAATCACTTAAAATTTTTCTCTGGCATTGCCTTGGTTTTCCCTGAAAATTTCCTCTGTACAGGGCCAAGTTTTCTCTGCCTGATCAGAGCCGGCCCCGATTCCTTCTCCCCTCTTCCTCTTGGAGTGCGGGATTCCCACAGTTTCTCTCATTCCCTTCACCTCTAACTCGGAATTCAACTCAATGTGGGGAGGCTATGAGTGCTTTTCGCTCAACCCCTGATGAAATGTGCCTGCCCCACATCACTCTATTTATAATGAGAATTCATAAAGTCTCCTGTGTAGTGAGTGTCTGCCCCCTCCCTGCTCCTTCTTCCCTTCCCCCCTCCCCCTCTCCCCCTCCCTCACCTTGGACCTCTCCACTTCCTCTTCCGGCAGACAGCTGCCATCCAAGCACAAGCGCCCAGGTCCACAGGGAGTGCCATCAGCCCAGTGCAGGCTGCCATTCCTTGTGTGGCAGACACCCTCGTCACCATCCATTTGGCACCAGAGCTGGACACAGGTGTCCTGTGCAGAGGTGTTGGGGCAGTGGTGGTAACCTGGCCCAAAGATCTGCTTACACTGTTGGTCCAGGTCATAGAGGGCCCTGCGGCCCGGGAGGTCCGTGGGGAAGGGCAGGGCCGAGGTGGGGGCGTCCAGGAGACAGTCCCCTGAGAGCAGAGAAAGCAGAGGAGTGAGAACAAGTGCGAGGGCCTCCCTTTCAGCTCTCTGTGCCTCCCTACATTAGGCTCAAGTGTCAGAAGAGGTGGTTTGAGGTCTCGGCGTCACGGTTTCCTTGACTCAGCCTGAACACGCCAACACTCGATCATCTACACAGAGCCTAGCTCATTTGGATGAAGAGTGGCAAAGGCTTTTTTGGGACTGTTTCTTTAGCGATCCAGAACATCTCAGGATGCATTCCCTCTGACCGTGTGTGCCTAGTGAATGTCAACCAATCGTACTGCTAATCCCCATCACAATATAATGGGGGACGTAAATGTGCTCTGAGACACCACGGCTGGCAAAGAAAACCCAAATAGCATACAGCAGTACTAAGGCTTGGACAATCTACTATTTTTTCAGCACCTGTGTCCCTGCCTCTGTCAACGAGAAGGGTCTAGGCTATGTTGCTTTGCTGCTTTAACCAACAGTCACTGTCCTAACAGGCACCCCAGGCCCTCAGTGCTTGTTCTCACACGACCGATTACTGTTTCTTTGCTGCTGCTACTGCCGCTGCTGTTGTTATTTTCTTTGCCATTTCTGAGCTATCATAAGATTGATCACCCCAGTGTAGAATACCCACTTCTGACTTTTTTTTTTTTTTAATGCGGGTACTGAGAGTCGAACTCAGGATCTCGCGCTTGCCAGCAGACGCTTGTGCCGCTGAGTGATATCACTGGCCCTTTTTTTCTATGTGGGTACCGGGAGTCGAACTCAGGACCTCGCGCTTGCCAGGCAGGCGCTTATGCCGCTGAGCCATCTCACCAGCTCCTGACTTCTTTACAATAAACTTTCTTCCATTGATTGCTTTAAGCTCTGCACAAACTCACCTCTTCCAGACAAGCTTCTCAGACTAATTCCACCTGCTCTGATGATGAGATCTAAATTAGCCCCGAGCTCTGGCGACAGGGGGATGGGGCAAGGATGAACACCCTAGGGAGATGCTTAGGATGCCTTTCCAGAACGACACATTTCTGAAGTCTCTCGCTGCCCCACGAGCCTCATAAGAGAGCACAGCTGCAGGGAGTCCCCGGATCAGCACAGGTGCCCACAGCTGTCAGGGGCCTGAGGGACGGGGAATCAGAGAGGAAGCCAAGCGGGGCCTACCGTGGCCATCGTCCAGGAGCTCAGTGAGGTACATGGCACTGCAGGGAGACCAGGGCAGCGTCTTGTTCAAGTGGATAAAGAGTGGCGCCATCATGTGGTGCTTTTCCATGGGCCCAAAGAGCCGCACGCAGGGCTTGGAGTCATCGTGGGGCATGCTGAGAACGTGCCCTGGGGGTCAAAGAGACTGGTCCACTCTTCACAGTCTGGCTGCCTCTGCCCACTCCCTGTGTAGCCAGCAGTGGCGATGACCTTAGTAGTGCTGCCACGTACCAGCTCCTCACCCTACAAATGTTTGTTTCAGGCCTCACCCTGGGCTTTTTTCTTCCAGGAAGCTTTTTCTGATGACTGAGGAGCACTGGGACCCCTTTATTTTCTGCCTCTGCCTGTCCAAATTCACGCTCATCTCTACCACTCACTGTCTAATGTGGCAGCCCCCAAGCCTCACTGCTCAGCTTCCGCACAGTATTACGGCCCTCCCTCGGCATGTTTCATGTTTGGGCACCTCCAGGTAACCTCTGATGGTGGCCAGGACACCACTGAGTGGAGTTAACAATGTCCATTCAGCACTGTATCTCTTTGTTGTATAATCACTGTGTCAAAATCAGGAGCAGATAATGGTTAAGTGTGGGAGCTGCCCCTTTCTTAGGATCTGAGCAACTTTGGACCTGGACGTGCCAGTTCCCTCTGGTGCGATAAAGCAGGCCTTGCCACAGCCGGTCTTACCTAGCTCATGGGCCACGGTGTAGGCTGCCTGCAGGCCCTCGTCTTTGATCACGGAGCAGCTCATGCTGGGGTCGCAGATCGTGCCAATGTCCGCTATACCTAGGGTGTTGCAGTGCCCATCGTTCCCACAGAAGTCCTGTGTGGCAGAGAGAGCTCGTCAGTGAGTGTGTGTGAGCGGCAGCAGCCTTCCAGACCAGAGGGAGGAGCCCAGGGATGCACGGCATTGCCCCACTGAGTGTTCCGTGGGATACCCACTCACTAGCCTGAGCTTTTTTAAAGAGTGGGAAGCAAGTGTAGGGCTTGATATCTGGCTATCTCAGCCAGCAGCCCTGCATTATTTTCTGTCTTGGTTATAGTCATCATCATCATCCTTCGTCTTTCTCACTTGAAGAGTGACTTGTGAAATTTACCATTGTTAATACGCATGCATGCGTGCGTGCATGCGTGTGTGCGTACACACACACACACACAGCTGTCAAGAGGGATTTCTGAGTGGCAGAGAACAGAAAAATGTCCTTCTGTCTTCCCATAGGCAGCTCATGTAAGGGCGCCTGTTCCTTGTTTGGAGCTGGCAGCGTCTGAGGGCTGGCTGGGACTTCAAAGGCTTGTTTTGGGAGTCAGAACAGCGCAGTGGTTCTGAGAATGACCTGATAGCGAGCTTGCTTGGCCTAGACTAAGGGTGCTGCCAGTGTGCGTCCTCTCTGCTTCAGTTTCCTCAGCTTTAAAACGAGGATAACGCCATACTCACCTGCAGGATTGTGGTGAGGACAGAAGAGTGGACAGGGTGGGCACACGCTACCCTACTCCCCATTCCCTTGCCTTTAGGAATCTGTCCCTTTAAATCACGCCTGGCAGATGGCCAGCTCTCCTGCCATAGGAGGATGTTGAGGGATCCCCGGTTACCTGCCTGTAAGTTTAGCAAGCACTCTAGACAGAACCTTTGTACCACTTCCAACGCTGCATCTCTCTCCGGGCAGTTTGAGTCTTTTTCCTCTTGTTATGACCTCAGCAGACAGCTGGTCACAAACTTTTGGAAAACTGCCCTCACAAGATTCTTCTCCTTCCCTTGCAAATACCTCCCACTTGTCCTCATGACCTCCTCCTCGTCATTCTAAGCAGGAGGCTTCTGACATCCACTGAGGCCAGCAGGGAGACAGTTCTCATGTCTGGGTTGGCCTCTGCCCCCTACCCCTTGGTCTGTCCCTGGTCCCCCTCCTCCCTGGCTTCCGGAGCTGGCCCACATACCTGTCTTGTGAGCAGGATGGCTGTGTCATAGTGCTCTGGGTGGCGGTCGCTGGGCTTGTTGAAGGGCCGCTGCCAGCTGCAGAAGTTGCGCAGTGTGAGCCCGCCGTTGTCGGACACCTCTGGGCCCCACTTCTCATCTTCCACTATAAGCACTTTCACCACGACGAGGTTGATGGCGTTCTGGATGCTGGGGTGCTTGTAGATGCGGGCTGCCACGGACATCAAGGTCAGGATGTGGTTCTGTTGGGAAAGGGGGGAGGGGGAGAGGAAGAGTTCAATCTTACAGGCCTGGGCCTCTTGTTGCAGGGTATTTATCTTGCTCATGCCAGGTCTGGGTTGACCATTGGATGTATAGCATCTCTCTGAGGACTCACAAAATGCTTGAGGCCTCAGCATTATTTTTCTTCACTTTCCATAGAAGAAATAAAATCAGTTATTAATCCAAGATCACAGAGCTAATGGGTGTACAGCCAGCATTTGAACCCAGACCTGCCCGGCTCCAAGGCTTGTCCATTTAACATCCAGACTAGCCACGGGTAGCTGTCTAAATGCCCGTTAATTAAAATTTAATAAAATTAGTCACACTGGCCACATTTCAAGTGCACCAATAGCTGTAGATGGCTCCTGGCTTCTGTACTGGGGCCACAGATAGAACATTCTTTTGGGCTGCATGGCTTATTCTGCTGCCTCTCTGCTGACCACCCCTACCTATCCCTATCCTCACCACAGAAACAATGACCACAGTGATTAAGTTTAGTGTTTCCTCTCAGAACCCAGCTAGGTATTTTCCTGGTATCTGTTGGGGAAACTTCTACCCTTCAGGATGGAAATTGTTACCCCTGAAAACTTTTCTCTCATAATCACTCCCAGCAGTAGCTAATCTTTGCCAGCATGGGCCATGCTCGACACCCATCAACTCATTGAATTCTCACCATAATGCCACCAAGCAGACACTGTGATTCCCTGTTTCATGAACCAGGCAGTGGAGGGTTATGCAAGTTCAGTAACTTGGTGAGGGTCACACTGCTCTCAAAGCCAGGATGTCAGCCCAGGTGTGTCTGTCTCCGATGTCCACACTTTCCTTATTAAATTTCCCAAGGCTTGGCTTGCTGGGTTCTGCCTGGACAGCCCCAAAAGGTTTGTTCCTTTCTGCCTGGGGCTTGAGAGAATCCAAAGGGCCTAAAGAGAGCCATGTGCTTGTGGAATCCCACCTGCTTTCAGTTCCGCCTGGGCTGGTGTAAGGAGCCTACGTCATTGCTTGGCCTCTGTCCTATCTCTGGGCTGCTGGATCCTAAGGCTTTGGGAGGAGGCCAGATGCAAGCTCACTGTCCTGCTTGGGGACCTCTTGAAGTGGCCCTCTTGGACTATTTTTCAGCCGTAGGGATAACAGGACAGAGGTGGGCATGCCTGGAGCCCACACTGTAGCCAGCAGAGTTGCTGCTACTTGCTTTGCCTCTCTGCTCCCTGGATGACCACCTCCTGTCAGCCTCTCTGTTCTCCTGTGGCCTGGAAGGTGGGAGAGGAAGGAGAGGAAAGGAGGGGGAAGGCTGGCGAAGGACATTCCATCTGGAAAGGCCATGTATAGGAGTTCCAGACAAATCCCATTTTTTGTGAATGGGACCTGTCTGTTCACCTCTAAGGCAACATGCCAGGTATTTTGTTAGTCCTACAAACAGGGATTGGCAGGTTCCTAAGAGAAGGTTACTTAGCATGTCAAGCACTCCAGTTATGTTTAGGCTCATATAAACATCTTATCTGCAGAGCTAAAACTTGGCATTTGCTGCTGGAGTTGGATTCCTAAGGGAAAAAAAGCAATCACATCATTATGCAACCAGGGTGAGGGCTGAGGAATGGTAGCTTGCCGGAGCTAATTCCCAGCCAGGTCTTCTTTGCTTCCAGGGGCCAGAAAGTCTTCTTTGGTGGACATGGAACCTCTCTTGAAATTTCTTCTGAGGCAACCTGTAACTGCCCCACAAGATTTCTTCCTATAGAGTCCCAGTTCCACAATCTGAAAATTGGGAAAGATGAAGTCTTTCAAAGACATTTAAAGTCAAAAGATGTCCACTGCTAAGTGGTGGTCAATGCAGCTCAGCACAAGGAACTGAAGACTCGAGGTTTAAAACAGCCCATTTGCCGAAGCGGGCCAGATCAGACTGGGGCTCCCTCCACAAGAGATGATGCAACCGTCACATCCCCAGTGGATACCAACAGGGAATGATGTAAATCGCTGCGTGAAGGTCAGGGTGAGATAGCAGAAGTGTCCCAGCACTAAGGCTTCCAGCGAGCCGAGCCTCCTTCTCTGCAGTTTAGGGAACTTGTGTGATCACTTTCTCTGGATACCGCGCAGCTGTCAGGCTGAGCCCTTTTTCTTCAAGACTACGAGTTGGACTTGAAGACATCTGAAGATCTTCCTGGTCTCAGAAGATAACTTGCATTGCGAGGGGGCTGCAGGGATTCTGTGGTTCAACATTCCTTTCAGAGTCCCCAAGCCTGGTCCTGCTGACCTCTGCTCTTCTCTCACTGAGAAGCGCTGCCTTCCCCTCCATCTGCCACTCCTTGAGAAACAAGAGCAACAGACTTGCTTGACAGTGCATCCTAGAGTTCTCCAGGGGAAAGGACCATCGTGCCTTGGCTGTGCGTTCAAGAATGTGAATGAAGAAGAAAGGCTCTGTCTCGTGGGCCAGCAAAGCTGAAACACAGTGGCTTGCACTCCAAGGGCATGCGGCCATCCCATCATCCCTGCTCTGATGAATGCTTTCCAGCAACTCTAGCAATGGCTGTGATTTGTTGGGTCCTACGTCAGCTGAATCTGTGAGTGTCTCACTCTCCATGCATCCCTTGGCCCAAAGGGCAAGCCTGGCTTACAGTTGTACGGGGGGTAGGCCTGGGAGCCAGTCAAGGAAAAGGTCAGATGGCTTGCTCCACCACCTGGCATCTATTTATACCTCCCCGCTTGCCACATAAGTGTGGGCTGTGTGTTCAAGAATGTGAAGGAGGTCCTGTGCTCCACGGACTGGGGGCCCCAGCATAAGAGGCAGCCTCCAAATACCACACCAGGTTGGGAAAAGCCCACGATCTGCCTGGCCAGGGATGGCCCAAATCCCTGCACTTGAATGAATGGGGATCTCATGCCCTTAACTATTTTTAGGGAAAGAAGATGTTTTGGGAGGCATCTCCTCCTCTACCGGCATCCCTGGAATAGAGAAAAAGGCCCTGGCTGCTGGCTGGGGCATGGCTCTTTTTGAGATACAGACAAGGAGATTCCTCGCCCAGAGCCAAAGTGAAGCTCGGTGAGGGTGTGAGGGAGGCTGAAATGCCAAATGCATTTCTGTGGCTCCTCTCCTGGCCAGAGTTTCACTTTCTGCTCTTTGCTCATCTGGTTGTCACACTCAGGCCCTAAGGCTCCCTCTGTGGCCTGCCTGGGGAGGCCGGGGGAAGAGTGGCAATGTGAAAACTCACCTGGTACCATTGCTCTACCTTCCTAGCACTTCTCTAGAGCCTGAGGCAGTGCGGGGGAGAGACAGGAAGAGGAGAGGGGCAAGGGGAGGGAAGAGAGAGATTTGCACGAATATCCTTCATCTTGCCTTGTTCTCCAGACAGCAAACGGTGATGTCACTTCTCCAGAGCACACCCTCATGCAGAACTGTAAGGAGTCAGCCTAAATTCTAAGAGCTGGGGTACGCTGAAGAAGAAAGGCTCTGTCTTGTGGGCCAGCAAAGCTGAGACGCGGTCGCTTGCACTCCAAGGGCACGTGGCCATCCCATCGTCCCTGCTCTGGGGAATGCTTTCCAGCAACTCTAGCAATGGCTGTGATTCGCTGAGCCACTACTATGTACTGGGCACAGATCAGTGCTTTCCATGTTTTGTTGCATCCTCAAGACAATGTCAGACTCGGGGAGACTGCTTCTATGTTGTTGGTGGGGAAAATGGCACAGAGAGATAGAAAACTTGCTCAAGGACACTCAGTCATTGCTACTTTTCACCAAAGTCTACGCTCCCGGTCACCACACCACCACCCGTGTCCGGTGCTACGAGGGAAGCTGACGCAGCCAAGACAAATTCAAAGCATGTAAGGAGGCGAGGCTGCCTCCGTCACTGACTGTGCAGCCTCACTTCTGGCGATGAAGACATTTTCTCCGGGAAATTCTCTCTCTTTAATCATTCTGCCTGTTGCAGGCACAAAGGACGGAAAAGACTCATTCTTTTGCCAGTGGGAAGAATGTAATTCGTGCACATATGACACTTGTCTTTCCCCCATTGAGACTAGGACAGCCGTGGAGGTGTGGGACCTGTGTTTCTGTTATCATCCAAACCAGGATACTCTTGACATTCAAAGCCAGTGCTGTTGATCCTGTCACCACACGCATGAACTACATCTGCGCTGGCCAAATGAGGCTATCGGCTCCCTTCAGCGTGAGGGCTTGTGGGAGACATTTGCCCTCGAGGACAGAGGTGAGGAGCAGGTGAGATGGCTGTGACAGCTTTTCTCTGAAATCAGCTCCTAAAGCCTGACAACTTGGGGTGCTCAGGGCTGCCTAGGAAAGACGAGCAGCGTGCCTAGCTCATCTCTGCTAAGCAGAAAATTCCAAAGCTCTGATTACTGCTGAGACACGAGCCAAGATGTCCCAGACGGAGCCTGGGGCATTGTGCAGCCCACCACTCACTCTGTCCTGCTCCAAGTTCCTTCAGGGGACAAGCAGCAGTGGCCAGATGTAGACAGAGTCAGTGGACTCCTCCAAGGTGGTCCCTCCTTTCAGAAAGCTCCCTTTGTATGAGCTCCTTAACTCTGAAACCAGATAAGAGGGTGGGAGGCGGGGCCCCCCTATTGTCAAGGGATTACGTGAACTCAATTGTACAGAGCTCTGGAAGATTTCATTGTCACTTAGCAGTGGCAGCTAAAATCAGTCTTGAGCATAGCTAATTTTTTTCTTGTAAATTTGAAGGTCAAAGTGGCCTCTCAGGAAGAAAGCTCACCCTTTGATGGGGTGTCTTGGACTGCTGGATTTAAGGACCCACACCATCAAGTGTCTGAGGGTAAAGAGAGTCACAGACCTTTCTAAAGAGGTAGGTACAATGGCAGGGACAGCTGGAGTCAGGTTCAGGAGACCTGGTTTGCACATCTAGTCTGTCACTTACTAGTGTGACTTCAGGCAAGTCACATGAGCTGTACATTCCTCCTCTGCCCCTCACAGGCATTGCCACTGAGGTCACGTCTGTAAAAGCATGCTGTAAAGTGAACATACTCAGTGGCCAAACTTTCTGGAAGACAGGCTCCTCCTAAAGCAGCCACACAGGCACTTAGAATAGAACTGATTCCCTGGTCCAGGGGTCTTGCTACTTCTTAGAGGGAGCTGAGGCTCTTTTGATCGTCATCACACCTCCGGCTCTGATTAAGATATCCCAAAGTGCCCTGCGGCTGTGTGGGTGAAGTCTCCCCAAGATGTTTTGGAGGACTGAGTATAAAGAGATGCTCCATCTGGGGGAAGCGGGTGGAAGCAGGCCAGGTTTTGGGGTGCTAGTACTTAATTTTCACTCTTCTCTCTACTGAGTTCATGGGCCCGTTTTAAGAAACCCAAGGGCTTAAGCTGAGAAGCTCAGTGGCTGGTCAGGGTGGCCAATGGGCAGCCACAGAGATGGCTGTTTCTCAGCCCCATCTCATCCCAGAGCGTGGGAGCAGGAGTGCGGGCAGACTGAGACACCGTGAGACCAAGGTGGAGGGGTAGTCTGGCCCAGCTGAGTGAAGATTTCTTTTTGTATAAGACCTACAGGTAGACTTCCCAGGGGGAGGAAGGCAGCCTTCGCAGATGGCTCACACCTGTTTTGCTGCCCTTTTCTGATCCAGGGTGGCTGGCTGGGTGAGGAGGTCCCTGCGTGTGGCTGTCAGTGGTCCACCTGAGTACGTAGAGGGAGAGAGGATGGGGCAAGTACGAACCATGTCCTGCAGCTAGGGGTCCCATGAGGATGGAAGCGCCCATGTGGCTCTGACACGGCAAGCCCGCATCTCTGGGGCAGCAGCCTAGATTTCAAGTGGAAGTGAACAAAACCTGGTGCAGAACCCAGCTGAGCCTCCCGCAATCGAAGCATGGCTGGCTCTGGACAGCTGTGATGTCTGCAGTTGCCAAGTATGTTGTCGAGGGAAATACTCAGCGTCTCCAGGGTCTAGGTGATGAGCTGAGAGAGTGAAACTGTAAGTAGGACTAGGCGGGAGGGGCATTTTGGCTCAGGAGACTGAAAAACTGACTTTTGTTCCATTACTTTGCCATAATGGCTTTCCTATGTTTTGGTTCTCAGGCAAATTTCCAAAACTGGTCTGCTTGGTGGAACAGCATCTCAGCTGTGGGTCTGCAATGAATGCATCTGAGCTTCTTTCAGGTGGAGCCCCCTGGAGCAGGTGTAGTGGTCCCAGTGAGATGGATGAAGGCCTTGCCTAACCCCCCCCCCCGCCCCAACACCCTCTTGCTTGGGGAAAAGAAACAGAAGTGGCTGATGCCTCTCGCTGCTCTCAAGGTGGACAGAGGACCAAATAAATCAGTGTTGACCCAAAGCTCGCAGGGCAGACAGCTCCGAGGTCTCGATGACATGCTCTGGCAGTGCTCTGGGAAGAAATCAGTACCACAAAAGCATCCAGGGGAGTGTCCCTGGGGTTTAACTGGCCCCTGCAGTAGCCAGAAGAGCAGCCGCATGGACCTCTCGCTAGCAGCGCTGCCAGCCCTATCAATCAGTTTCTCGCCAGATCTTTCTCCCTCTGCACTTCCCAGTGAGAGCGGGGGTGGTGGGGGGGTAAGATTCTACAAGAAACAGAAGGCTAACCACCTCCTCATCTAGATTATTCTGCACAGGTTATGCCAGTGCTTTTGGTGCCCTCAGCAGTCAGGTACAGGCTGAGTCTAGAATGGGGTTGCTGGCCAGGGATGCCATCGCTGCAAAAGTGTTAAGTGAGCTGCTGGGATGCCAGGATCCGTTGCAGGGAACTGTGAACTCTGGCCAGGTCAGTTCTTCTCTAGCTGGCATTTCTCTGGTTCTGTGCCCCCTAGGGGAAGAGAAAAACACTGTCCTCTCCTGCATCCTTATCCTCTACTCCTACTGGAAAGACAGTTGCCTGGTCTTTGGAGGGAGGTACTGGGGTTTAGGGTGACGCAGGGCACCTCTTGCTGAATCAGCACCCTCTTTGCATCTGGTTAGCAATGGCCTGGCTAGACCCAGACTTTCTGTCCCAGCTCGTTTGGGAGCTGAGCCTGAGCTGAGGGCAGTGAGGTGGACCCAGCCCAGCTCTGGCTCCTCCAGAGACCCTAATTGCAAGTTCATTCTACTCCCTGCTCCCTCCCCCTTGCACTGAAACTTCAGTTGCCAGGGCTGAGCCCCCAGGCAGAAATTCTGTTCCCCTCCCTCCTTGTGCTGGATGCTGGCACTGCTAAGTTCTGCCAGGGCTGAGTGCCAGGTTGGCAAGGTAATGCATGCCCCTTGATCAGAAACAGCTGGGCGCACAGAAGTAAAGCAGCCCCTTTCCAGGTTCAGCTCTCCCCAGACAATGTCTTTGACTCATGACAACCTCAGTTCTGTACCCAAAGGAAACCAAACAGCCACCGCTTTCCAGCCCAGCTGCGTTTCCTCGGGAGCCTCTGAGATCCCGGACAGCAGAGTCCGCAGGAAATGGGGGTGGGGTAGGGGCGCTCTCCCGAAACGTGCAATTTCCACCCCGCTGGGAGAGGCAGGTGCCTGGGAGAGGGTGTGCTCAAACCCACTTCCAGTTCGGTTGCCAGGAGCTGCAGGAGAGTCAGGGTGAGAAGGGAGAGAGGAGCGACTGGGGGTGGGGGATAGGAAGCCAAGACGGCACACGTGAAGAAAGTCACTGCTATTTCTCAGAAAGTAGAGAATCTCGTTAGGGGTCGGCTTGGGAGGGGCGCCCCCCAGGACTGGGAAGGGGCGAACTGGGAGCCGCGGGAGGGCTCCGAGGTCCTACCTGCAGGTCGGTGCCGTAGAGGGCAGCCATGGACGCATCGGCCACCACCAGCGTTTCCACGAAGCGAGCCTCAGACACGGACCGCTTGGTCCTGTTCGTGGACCCCGAGGATGGTGGCAGTTCGCGGGTGCCGCCTGCCTCTCTGCTGTCCTCCTCTTCGTCGTCCTCCTCTGGTTCGTCGTCTCTGTCCTGCCCCTCGCCGGCCTCGGGGCCCCAGCGCCGCAGGAGGTGCGGCTGGTCCAGGGAGTCGCCCGCGCCCTGCGGCTGGATGGTGAACTCCTCGCCGGCCACCAGGAAGGAGCCGCTCAGCCCGCGGCACAGGCTGACGGCCGCCAGCGACTCGGGCTCCCGGTTCACCGTGCCGGAGAAGAAGCAGTCGCGCAGCCTGCGCTCGCCCCCGGCCGCCCCGCCGGAGCCCCCGAGGCGCTCGATCTTGAACTCGGGCGCCAGGAAGCTGGTGTCCGGCGCCAGGCGCAGCTCGAAGCCCTGGCCGAAGGCGGACAGGTGGATCGCGAGCTCGTCGGCGCTGCTCGACAGTCGCGCGGGCACCACCAGCTCCGAGGCCGCCCCCCCGGGGCCCGGCGCGGTCGGGGCGCCGCGGGAGAGCGGGGCGAGCGGCGGCAGCAGCAGCAGCAGGCGCAGCTGCAGGAGCGGCGGCCACCGGGCGGCGCCGGCGGCGCGGAGCATGGGGGCTGCGGGGGGCGCGCGCGACGGGGAAGGGGCCCGGGCAGGTGCTGGCCGCCGCGGCCGCTCTCTCCAGGAACAAGGCCGCTCGGACGCAAGGCCGCCCCGGCCGGCGGCGCAGGCGGCGTCCCCGGGCGGCCCCTCGGCGCGCGCCTCCCGAGCGGAGCGCGAGCAGCTGGCGCCCCGGTCCGCGTGCGCCCGTCCTCGCCTCGGCCCCGCGTGCCGGCCCCGCGCAGCGCCTCCTGCCTCCTCCCCGGCCCGGGCAGCGCAGAGTGGGCTGCTGAGCCCTTCGTATTTATACTTCCTTCCCGGCTTTGACATAAGAGGTTTATTTTTGATCTCTCACTATTCCCGTTTCCCCTCCCCTGGGGGCAAAGAGAGAAACTGAAAAGAGGGAGAGCAAGAGAGAAGAAAAGAATTGGAGGAAATGTAAAACCAATCAGGAGTCAGCGAGACCAGTGGCCACCCCCTTCCCACTAAGTGTCAACTCCAACTTTTTTCTCCTTCCCCTTTAGGTGAGGACCCACGTTAACTCCTACGATGCTGAAGAGGCCCCTGGAGGCGGGCAGCATTCTGATCTCCGCGGAGTCACCCCGGAGGTCCAAACGTGGCAGGAGAGAGTTCTCCGGAGAAGGTCCCAGAGTTTTGTCCTGTAAAACACAAGCGAGAGTTGGGAAAGGTCAGACGAAAATCATGCAGTCCACTGAAAGTCGCTGCACGGCCGAAAAAGCCCCCACCTGGTTAAGGGACCAAGGGCCTCTGTGTTCCGTGGCTGGTGGCGCAGACCCCGGCACCGCAGGAACCTAGCAGCAGTGAGGTGGCCGCGAGGTGAGATCAGCTCAGGGAGTTAGCAGCTCCCCGGCGGGAAAGCCGGGCCCCAGGCCTGAAGACTCTTGTCTTCTGTCGTGCGGTGTGCGGTTATTGTGTGGCAGTGCAGCCCCGAGGACTGCAGGAAGGGCGGCGGGCCCCCTTCAGCGCACTGCACACAGCTGCAGGAACGGGAGAGTATGGGGTTGATGCTCCACACCGCCACTGCTCCCGGAGCAGAGCGTGGTGGTGGGGACACAGGCACAGAAGGAGGGCACGGCCTCAAGACTGCAAGGCTCAGCATTTGTATCCCACAGCAGCCTCAGTGGCGTAGGTCTGGGTTGGATTCCGAATCCCGTTCTCTAGGGAAGGGCTCTAGACTTAGCCCCCTCCCCATGGCCATTCTCTGAGTTGTCAGCTGGAGGATCCCTTGGGATCCCCAGGACCAAGGCCTTGAGATCCTTTGCCAGTTCACCCACCCCCAGCCACCCAACTCTTTGCTTACGCTGGGGTGTGGACAGTTGAGGCCGTGCCTGCTTCTTTTTATCATTGCCCTCTCTGGGTAGCTGTGGAGCTTCAGTATTACAAGCGAGACACTCGGGCCTTGGTGTCTTCAAAGCGGAGGCCCTTGCAGTGGCTGAAGTGCTTCTGTGACTGCAGAACGCATGGCAGGCCCTGCCAAGTTCCCCCAAGTGTCTCTTCCCTCTGCTTTCTGTTCAACACGAAAGGATGGCTGTGAATTGACAAAAGGATGAGTCTCTCAACCCAGCAAACCATGGAATTTTCTTCCCCACATAACGTATGGTATAGGAATAACTCGAGTCCAGGAGTTTTTCTCAGGGGTTGGGCCCTTACAAGCAGGGGAATGGAAAGGACGGCATCCTCTGTTTACCCCCGATAAGCCAAAACCTGACTGACCTGCGCAGACAGTGAGCAATCCCATTTTCTCCAGGGCTGTTGTGACATTTCAGTCGTGTGTCTTTGCTGTCTTGGAGCCCTGTATTTGACATTTCCCAGAATAAAACTGATTTTCAGTAGCAGTCACATCCTCTGCTTTTACCTTCTTTCTCCTTTGTGAGCAGGTGACAAGAGCAGAGTGGTGGCACCTGCCGTGTCCACTTCTTTCCTCGTGGATGTGTGTGTATTAATGGATACAAGTGAGAGACTTAAGCAGACAAGAAAAACTGGACTGTTGTCGTACAGTTGGGAAGGCTCTGGAAATTGCTTTATTTTTTTATTTTTTTTATTTTTATTTTTTTATTTTTTATTTTTTTTTGTGGGTACCGGGGGGACGACCTCAGGACCTCGTGCGCCAGCAGGCGCCCGTGCCGCTGAGCGATATCACCGGCCCCTTTTTGGTATGTGGGATCTGGGAGTCGAACTCGGGCCTTCGCGCTTGCAAGGCAGGCGCTTACGCCGCTGAGCCATCTCACCGGCCCTTTTTTTTTTTTTTAGATAAAAATGCCACCCAAGGACAACCTTTTGGAAGTTCCCTTTGGAGAGAGAAGTTAGTGAACTTTGGGCTTTATCTTGCTTCATTTCATCAACAGCCACAGCAATGACACCAGCAACAAACTGCTGCGGGCTGGCTCACTGCCTCATGAGCCTGCTGGCTCCTCTCTCCCTCCTGGAGTCATCCTTGCCCAGTGGCTCTGCCTTGCTGGTGACTTCCAAGGGATGCCTGGCATTTGCAATGCAACCACAAGGTGTCAGGCTTCCCTTAGCTATGCTGAACTCTAGGCCCTTGCTGTAGGGATGGAGACAGGGTGGGTGGCTTCTAGTAGAAGCTCACAGAAGGGCAGATGAAGCCAGTACAGCAAAACAAACAGCAACACACCCACTGATGAAAACACCAAAGGGGCACCCTGCTTATTCCAGCTTTGCTGCATTACCGCTCTCTTTCCCAAAATATTACAGCGAGGGTTGGCAAACGGTGGTCCAGAACTAAATCCTGAGCTCTGCCTTCTTGTACAATCCACAAGCCAAAAATGGCTTTTACATTTTAAGTGGCAAATTAAAAAATTAGAAAGACGATGAATGTTTCATGACATGTGAAAACAGTATGAAATTCAGATTTCACTGTCCATACAGAACGTGTACTGGAAAGTGACCACAGCTATTCATTGACATGTTGGCTGATTTTGAGCTACTTAAGAGCAGGCATGAGTAAGCCTACAATATTTACTTTTTGGCTCTGTCCAAAAATAAGGTGTGTAAATTTTTGAACTAATTTGAATTAATCAAATTTGAAGTGTAGGATTCTTTAGAATCAGTATATGGGATTCTCTCTTTTTTTTTTTTTTTTTTTTTTGAGACAGGGTCTAGCTATGTAGTCCAGGCTGGCCTCGAACTTACTATGTAGCACAGGCTGGCCTCAAACTCATAGTGATTCTCCTGCCTCAGCCTCCTGAGTGCTGAGATTTCAGGTGTGCCACCACACCCAGCGAGTATATGGGATTCTTATGTGTAGCTCAAAGTAAATATATAAGAGAAATTATAAAGAGAGATTGTAAAATATCTTTGTTTTGTTTTAATTCTTAATCTAGCAGTAATTAATTATTTAATGTCTTTAAATAATTAAAAGACTTTTGCATTTATGGTGTTTATACTGTAGGCCTATTGTGAATTTAAATAATTTGTAATAAATTCATATCATTACTAACTGGTTATTTTCTAGTTTATAACTAGAGTTTTATATGGTGCATATTATAAAGTTTTGGTATTTATTAAATTTTGGTGTTCTCTAGAATTCCAGACTCTTTAAAATTGGAGAAAACATTGTCATCTAATCTATTTCTACTTATTTTTGTGGAGAAGAAAGGGAAATGTAGGTTTCAGTGACTTCCCAAAGTTATACAACTAAGGATGTTTTTCCCCTCAAATGCTATGCTACTTTCCATGTGAAATAAACTATTTTGTTTTAAAATTTCCTTTGCAACTCACATCTTTTCATTAAACTTGGATACTAACTGTTGGCCAGGCATTTTTCTCAGTGGTCATTTTAATTTGATTTAATTTTCATTTACCCTTCAGTAATAATAACTTCTATCTGTTGCGTAGTTGCTGCAGGCTGGGCACTGCGATATGCAGCTCACAAATGTCTTCTCAATTATCATGAAATCCTCTTAAAAATTCATCTTACAAATTAAGAAATAGGTGTAGAGAGGTTAAGTACCTCATTTGGGATCACCTAGCTAGTAACTAAGGCTCTTAACCAATGCTAATTAAGTAGAACATTCTTCTGGAGAGATGTCTTACACAGAATTAGTGTCCTTTTGATTAAAGGATAAATCATGGCATACAGACAAAGAAGGGACCCTAGGAAGGGTGTATCCCCTTCAGTGGCCTTTTTATAAGGCCTCAGGGAATGAATAGCTTCTCTTGAAAGCTTGCTATGACACTTAAATATAAGTAGAGCTTTTCTTTTTGAACAAAGCAATACTCTTTTTTTTTTTTGTGGGTACTGGGGGGTCGACCTCAGGACCTCGAGCGCCAGCAGGCGCCCATGCCGCTGAGCGATATCACCGGCCCCTTTTTTGTATGTGGGATCCGGGAGTCGAACTCGGGCCCTCGCGCTTGCCGGGCAGGCGCTTAAGCCGCTGAGCCATCTCACCGGCCCAATACTCTTTTGTGTCACAATTCATGCCCACTTCCTATCATTTTGGCTATTATGTAATGGCCGTAACTCTGCATCGTCCACAGTAGAGAAAGGATTTCCTAGTCTTTGTCTATGGTTTCCCGAGCATACATCCCAGCAGACCAAATTTGATTCTTGCTGTTATGTTTGTGTTGACATTCACCTTGTATTCCCTTTGGCACGCAGGTTTTTGCGGATAGCCATCTGGATATATGCGAGATGTTCTGTATATTGTTATCTGCTTAATTCATTTTTTGGCCTAAATAAATATTCTATCTTTTGGAAACTTTGGAACTTTACTCAGTGTTTGGAAAACCATTCATGAATATTCTGTTTTTTTTGGTTTTTGTTTTTTAAGACAGGGTCTCACTATGTCGTTTAGACCGGTCTTGAACTCACTATGTAGCCCAGGCTGGCCTTGAACTCAAGGTGATCCTCCTGCCTCAACCTTCTGAGTGCTGGGATTACAGGCATGTGCCACCATGCCTGGCTCATTCATATTCTTGACAAGTTTAATTCCCTGCAAAGTGATAGCTACTCTGATTTACTTTTCTACCTTCATCTGGCCAGCTTGGTCTTCACAGATGCCAACTCCATGGAGATGTTCCCAATCCTGTTATCTATTACCACTGAAAAGCAGATCTAATACAAATGTTATTGTGATATTGACATTGACTTCCTTGCAAACAAGATTTTAATTGAGTTTACTATGTGGAGAAACAGAGGTACAAACGACTCTTTTGTTCCTGCCGTTTGTATTTTCAGTGACTGTCAAGCATTGGGTGTTCAAGCTTTGGGTGTCTGTGAGAGATAGTCCCTGCTTTCCCAAGTCACAGTCTTATGGAGGAGTATATGGGCAAGGCACACATATAGCGTTGCCCAGGATTCCATGTGGAATGTATCCATGGTTACGGTTTGAGACTGTTACTGTAACTGGCCCCTAAGGGTTCCTTGTACCTTGGGGGGTTACACGAACTAACAACAGCCACAGTGAGACTAGAGCTTTAGGTCAGGGTTGCTACATCACACAGGACCAGAAGGTGGCACTGTTGGAACTTGTCATTTCTCTCCCTTCTTCCCTCTCTTTTTGGAGCAACTTTTTAAAACATTAGAAATACATCATGTCATGGAAACTTAAGGGTCAGCCCTTCAAAATTTACAAATAAAAAGCTGAGTGTTCATCATATTTCTTACAATCAATGAAGAACATCAAAGGAGGCATTGTGCTGTTGTCAACAATGTAACTTGTGCTTTCTTCTTCCTATAGGTTCTTTCTTCACCTCGAATTTTGGTCTTCATCAGATCAATGTCTCTCATTGGTTGGGTCCAAAGCAGAGGGGCATGGTGGAGGAGAGCTGCTCATGGCATGGTGGACAGGAAGTCACACTCCCAAGCAATCCATCTCTTCTGACCAGGCTCCTGCTCCTAACAGCAAGTCAGCTTCATGCCCTCATAATCCAATCATGTTTAAACAGCTCCACCTATAAGTGCATGAGGCTTTGGGGGATATCTAGATATGAACCATAACATTCCACCCCAGCCCCCCAAAGACACAGGCACATCTCTTTATGCAAAATGCATTCAGTCCATCTCTAAGAGTTGCCAAAGTTCTAACAATTTCAACATTGTTGAAAAGTCTGAGTTCAAAGTCTCCTTAGAGACTCAAAGTACACTCTTAGCTCCTTTAAGCCCCTGTAAAATTGAAAAGAAGTTAAACACTGCCAACATACAATGACACGGATAAACATTCCCATTCCAAAAGGTAGAAAAAGAGGATAGAAACCTATGGGACCAAAGCAAGACTGAAAACCAGCAGGGCAAGCGTTAAATCCTGTAGCTCCATATCTAGCACCCAGGGCAAGTGGTAGTGAGATGTGAACTTCAAAGGGCTAGGGTGACGCCTCCCACCCCACCAGCACTGCTGGTTGTAGCCCTCGTGATTTCTGTCTTGGTTAGGTTTTATTCACTCCTTGTGGTTTTTGTCAGATATTCCATGTTCCTGGATTCTCCAACATTTGGGGTCCCCACTGCACTTTTGTCTTCACCCTCACAGCTTCACTCATCCCCCTCTCAGGGGCACACTACCTGGCCTCCCAGGCCTTCTTCTGAAATCTGGGTGGAACTCTTCCTGACCCCACAACTATTGCATTCTGACTGCCTGTAAAACCAGCACCATGTGGGTGATGCCAAGGTCTGCTGCCAGCTTGAGCAGTACCAGGCCCTTTTGTGTCGTGGCCACAGTGGCCCCCAAGTACATGGATGGCTGAAAACTGTGTACTAAACCCTGGGAAACAAATTCATTAAGCAGGGTGTTCGGGAGTATGGTGCCCTGGGGCAGTCTTCTCAAGGCAAAGTCTTCCACTTCTGCACCTTTCACCTTTGAAGGATGAGGTCTTACTGATCCCTCACATGTCCTCAATGCACTCTTCCTATTGTTCTGTTGTAAGTTACTTGGCTTCTTTTTAATGCCAATATTTGCAGCAAATAAGCTCTCTTCTGCTCCAAATTTGCAGGCATTTCCTTTTTTGCAAAACTCAAAACTTTTAAAAATCACTCAGCTCTGGCATTTGCTTTTGATTCTCACTGCAGAGCTGGCTAAAAGCCCCCAACAGTATGCATGCTACAGCCTGAATGTTGAGCTGCCTAGAAAGTTCCCCTGACAGTTTAATTAGTCTGTTGCCCTTTATGTCAGTCTCTTACAAAGTCTCAGGACATATGTGAAATGTAGACAAATTTTCTGCCAGAGCATAACACACATGGTTTCAAGTCCAACTGCCAGTGGAGTCCTTGTTCCCAATTGAAACTTTCTGAGCATAGTCTTTTCCATCTGTTTTTTAATCAACACTCTGGTGTTCTGAGCTCCAACCAGAATCCCCATCAAGCTTGGCTCACAGCATTCTAAGACTGCTTCTCCAGTCAGCAGCTCCAAACCTTTCCAAAGGCTTCTGAACCATACAGTCAAGTACTGTCACAGCAACAACTCCTATCTTGTCACCAAAATCTGTCTTAGTTACTTTTCTCATTACTGTGGGTGTGGCCTGGAAGGGTTTATCTCCCTTCCCAGCTCCTCCTTTCATTTGTCTGCTTCCTGTCTGCCATGTCAAGAGCAGCTCTCCTCCACCATGCCCCTCTGCCATGCCATCCTGCCATGGCACCAGCTGACTATGGACTGATGTGAGTCAAAATAAACTCCTTTTAGTTGCAGGTGTTGGGTGTGGCAGTCATGATTTCTGATCTTCATAAGATCAAGTGTGTCTACTCAAACTTTCAGGCAGTCTAGGAAAGCTGGCCACGTTGAGAGGTTTCCAGCGCCTGGCGTACCTCAGTCATGAAGATGGCTTAACTTCTGAGCACTTGGTAAATCATTAATGCAAGCAATATATTTCTTCCAAAGCTTCATTCTCGATTCTAACCACCAGATGGGAGTCTTGTTACATTTACCTATAACAGCTGATACAAGAAGACGGTCTGAAGTCTCATTAAATAAAGGGTCGGATAATTACTTAACTATTTCTGATTTAATAAATCTAGAAATGTTGAAGTTGATATATATGTATATGTGTTATATGACATGTAATGTGTGTGTGCAAATCTATCTCTCCAACTTGCAAAATTGCATTTATTTATCTTTATTTTAGAAGGAAAGATGATTATGTACTATAAACATGTACAAATATAAATTAAAATTAAAAAAAGAGGGAAAGAAAAGAGAGATAAAGAAAATAAGGAGCCAGGATCTTCAGGATGGAAAGTACTTTGTCAGAGCAGATAAAGTGCTTATTCAAGGTCATCATGGGACTTGATATAAAAACTACCTGTTTTTTTTTTTTTTTTTTTTTTTTTTTGTGGGTACCAGGGGGACGACCTCAGGACCTCGCGCACCAACAGGCACCCGTGCCACTGAGCGATATCACCGGCCCCTTTTTCGTATGTGGGTTCCGGGAGTCGAACTCGGGCCCTCGCGCTTGCAAGGCAGGCGCTTACGCCGCTGAGCCATCTCACCGGCCCAAAAACTACCTGGTTTTTATATCTGTATTTATAATGAATTTGAATGGGAATGCTAAGAAGAATTCTTGGCATATGTAAGTATATTTGAAAATAATTTTCTGTCATCAATATCACCACCACAACTACCACGATTATTACTATCACCATCATCATCACTACCATCACCATCACCACTACCACCATCACCACTGCCGCCGCCACCACCATCATCATCGTCATAATCACTACCATCACCACCATCATCACCACCATCACCACCATCATCACCATCACCATCACTGCCACTACCACCATTACAACCACTACCACCACCACCACCAGCATCACTTCCTCTATCACCACTATTCTTATTGTGTACACTCTCACCTGAACAGCTATAATAGCTACAAGGCATCTGGAGCTAATTTGGTCTCCTTTCCTCTCATCCTCAGTTGCCATTCTTTCAGCATTCTGCGGGGCTCTCACCTGACCATCTGCTTTCATGAGAAGAAAATCCAGTGAGTCATGAACACTTTGGTTTCATGGCAAGTACTGCTAGGAATGGTTGAACTTTAAGAGACCAGAGGAGGAAAGAAATAGCTAACAGTAGGGTTTCAAACACGGTGGCTCCACTGTAAGGGAGGCCAGGGACACTTGCTGATCCCCTCAGTAACTGAGTTACCTGTTTCCGCTAGGCCTCTGCAGAACTCAGTGCAGGTAGAGCTTTTCTGTCAGTGGAAATGTTTAAGCCATGACAGGGGACAGCTGCAGGCATGTTAAAAAAGGGATTGTCCTGGATGGGGTGGGAGATGATATTATAAAACTTTAAAGGCCCCCTCTTTAAATATTCAAGTATTTTCAAATATTCAGGGGTAGTGGAGGATTCAATTCTGCGTAAAAAGTCCGTGTTTTGTTTTGCCTTTTAGATACCAATGCTTAGCGCAAACTGCCCATCTCTCCACTCATCTCGTTTCCTTAGATTATAGGGTTTACTTTTTTTCCCCAGAACATTCTTCCCAGAAGCTCACTCTGGAGTCTCATCCTGCTTGTTGTCATTAGAAAATTTTGAGGAGGGACATAGATATTAGAGGGGGTTGTGACCTAAGAGAGCTCTTTCTCTGATTCCTTACTTTACAGATGGGGGATGCAGACCTACAAGGGTGTCATTTGAGCAGAGTGGTTGGCAGGAGATTTGGAGGCAGAGCTCGAGTCCTCGGTGCAGGGTCATTTTCACGTCACATCTAACTCCACCATCTCCTGCAGAGTGGGACCTGAACATGAGACGATCGAGACCCAGAGCTCCCTGGAGCGCCGCGGGGCTTGCAGGTATATTTCAGCATCCTCCCTAAGCCATCAGATCGTGTCATCTTCATTCTGACTTCCTTTTGGTGTTTGTTCTTTTTCGTAAAAGAAACTTTCATAATGGAAGAATTAAAAAAATTCAACCAGGCATGGTGGTGCATACCTGTAAGCCCAGCTACGCAGGAGGCTGAGGCAGAAAGATTGTGTTTGAGGTCAGCTTGGGCAACTTAGCAAGACCCTGTCTCAAAAAAAAAAAAAAAAAAGAAAAAAAATGGGGGCTAGGGATGTAGCTCAGTGGTAGAGCACCTCTGGGTTTCGTCTCTCAAAAGACTGAAAAACAAAACAAAGAATGCGAATTTAATCAGATTAAATGACTTATGAAGGAGTATTTCACCTTGCGTGTGAAGTTATCTCAAAAGGCGATGGAGAAAGAAAGCGAGCATGAGAATTTGGGAGAGTAGGGTTTAGATCAGCCATGTGAGGGAGAGGAAAGGAGAGGGCAGGGACAGGCACGGCCTTGTGTGCTTGGTCCGGAACGCATTGTAATTACTGTCAAGCTTCAAATGATGTTGAAGGCTTCAAATGATGTTCAAATGATGATGTGTGATATCTGCCTTATGTGTGTGTGTGTACACCTCACATCCAAACCTACACACACACACACACACACACACACACACACATTTTGCTGGCAATGGGAGAAGTGGCACACCTATCTCTCTTCTTTCTTGTTTTTCTTTTCTTTTTCCCATCTCATTGACTTCCACCCCAGTTCTCTCTCTTCTCTTGAGTTTTGCTCATTTTTTCTTCTCCTTTCCTTTTCAGCTCCCTGTCCCCGCCTCTTCACTTGTGGTCATGCCATAAACTTACCATGTGCCAGAAACCAGGGGCAAAGAAATGCAAAAGCCAGCTCCCAAGTTCTGATGATCTATTTCATCCCAACAGCCCTTGTTCTCTGATTGTCTATTCCATCAAGACAGCTTCTGGTGTGGTGAAATAGAAAAGGAAACAACCAATTAACTATCCTACAATGTTGCAAGTGCAAGAATAGAGCAACATTAAAAAAAATAGGTAAAATAGATGTATCTTTTACAAAGGATCTTTTGCAAGATATGGAAGGAGCGGGGAGTGGATAAAAAATAATTAAGATGTGTTATGCCCATGTACCAATTCCCCATGAGAAATGTACTCATTATGTAATGCAAATAGGTATCAATAAATATAAAATATTAAAAAGCCTGGTGTACAGAATAAGAATTCAGCAGACATTTGTTGATAAAATTAATAAGCATGAGAACCCAGGGAAAGTTGTGATAGCTGTGTTAAGATGGGCAGGGAGTGGGTGGGGAAAGATTCCATTTGAGTGTATTTTTATTGGATCTTAATGAATGAGTAGGAATTCACCAGGCATTGGAATGAAACACAGCTTTCAGAAAAGTGTGGAGATGAATACACCCATAAGGACATTAAAGGGTCTTATATAGCTGAGAAAAGAAAGGAACTCCAGCGAGCTCTGCATGTCTGCAGGGTGAGGGACTTCTGAGGGGGGCTGGGCAAGGAGGCTGGGTGCAAAGGGGTGTGCTCAGAGCTCTGGGCGCTGTGAACGTCCTTCCGGAGGGCAGTGCAGAGCCATTAAAGACTTTTAGGTGGGAAAATGCCATGGCCACATCAGTCTTTTAGAAAGACAACCCTTACAATGATGTGGGCTAAAGACTGCCTGAAGCGAGAGGTTGGCTAAGAGAGACTTGCAGGGATGTGATGACAGGAGGGGATAGCCAGGGCTGGAGAAGCAGCGATGGGGACCGGGAGGAACAGACCAGCACCACTTTGGGTTAGCACTGTCTGCACCTGGTGATCGAGGTGGGGGCCAAGGAAGAGAGATGAAGCTGACTTGTTGAGGGATGAGGGGAAGGGAGGAAAACGGGAGGGAGAAGGTGTATTTGTGTGTGTGTGTGCATGTATGTGTGTGTATGTATTTTGAGCGTTTGCACCGGGGCACTAAAGAGTTTGGTTTCAGGCTAGTTGAAGACCCTCCAGGATGTCTAGCTGGAGAAGCTCAGTGTAATGAAGCTCAGGCAGCTGTGGGGACTAGAAACGCAGACCTGGGAGCCACACGCTGACATCGGGATAGTGGAAGTGGAGTTAGGGCTTCTCTCCATTTCCTTTAAAAATCCTACCCATTTTTCAGCTCTTCTTATTCTTCCCCCTTTTCTCTTTTTTCACACTTCCAAGAGCACAGGTGAAGAGATAAGCCCACCCAATCACCATTCTTTATTTTATTTTATTTTATTTTTATTTATTTTTATTTTTTTTAAAGACAACAAGTAAACATTCTCATGTATTAAAAAACTCAAGCATTAGAGAATGTACAAATACCTTTTGGAGAAAAATATTACTCAGTATAAGATTAAGCCATGTAAAAGCTACGTAAAAATAGAAGACTAAGGAATGGAATAGTCACAGTGAAATTGCATTTTCATACTAGGGAGACAATACGATGTTTACAAATGTGCATCCGGTTTATTTCGCTTGTGAGTATTTTCTCGAGTTGCATCCATTTACCTTTAAGTTTCCAGTTTATCTTTCTTTATGGCTGAGTAGTACTCCATTGTGTAGAAATACCACATCTTTTTTATCCATTCCTCGGTTAATGGGCATTTGGGTTGTTTCCACTATCTAGCTATTACAAATTGTGTTGCTATAAACATGGGTGCACATATATCGCTGTGGTACGATGTTTTAAATTCTCCTGGATAGATACTCAGAAGGAGAATAGCTGGGTCAAATGGGACCTCCAACCCTAGTTTTTTGAGGAGTCTCCACACGGATTTCCACAGTGGCTGCACCAGTCGACACTCCCACCAACAGTGGAGAAGGGTTCCTTTTTCCCCACAGCCCCTCCAGCATTTGTTATTAATTGACTTCTTGATAATAGCCATTCTTTCTGGGGTGAGATGGAATCTCAGTGTTGTTTTAATTTGCATCTCTTGAATGACTAGTGATGTTGAACATTTTTTTGTATATTTATTTGCCATTTGTATTTCTTCATCTGAGAAATGTGTATTCATCTCAGATGCCCATTTTTGGAGTGGGCCTTTAAATTTGGGAGGTCTGATTTTTTTGAGTTCTTTGTATGTTCTCGATAGTAATCCTTTGTCTGAGGAATAGCTGGCAAACAGTTTTTCCCACGTTGTGGGTTGTCTCTTCACTCTGTTGGCGGTTTCTCTTGCTGTGCAAAAGCTTTTTAATAAGATGAGATCCCAGTTGTTGATTCTTTGTGATACTTCCTGTGTGATGGGGGTTTTATTCATAAAGTCTTTGCCTACACCAATGTCTTCAAGAGTTTTACCTATTCTATTTTCCAGGAGATTTAATGTTTCTGTTTTAATATTTAGTTCTTTGATCCATTTTGAATTTAGTTTAGTGCATGGTGAAAGATATGGGTCTAATTTTAATCTTTGGCATGTGTAGAGCCAATTTTTCCAGCACCATTTGTTAAAGAGGCTATCTTTCTTCCAGTGAATGTGTTTGGCACCTTTGTCAAAGATAAGGTGGCTTAGTATGTCTGGAGTTGTTTCTGCATCTTCTAATCTAGTCCATTGATCTTCGGGTCTTTTTTTTTTGCCAATACCATGCTGTTTTTATCACAGTAGCTTTATAGTATAATTTGAAATCAGGGATTGTGATGCTCCCTGCCTTGCCTTTGTTGCCCAGAATTGCCTTTGCTATTCTAGGTCTCTTCTGGTTCCAGATGAATTTTAGGATTGTTTTCTTTAATTCTGTGAGATACGTTGTTGGAATTTTGATCGGAATTGCATTAAATCTGTATAACAGTTTTGGAAGTATGGCCATTTTCACTATATTGGTTCTTCCTATCCAGGAGCAAGGGATATCTTTCCATTTTCTGATATCCTCTTCAATCTCCTTTTTCAGAGTACTGTAGTTTTCAGTGTAGAGGTCTTTTACTTCCTTTGTGAGATTGATTCCTAGGTATTTCATTTTTTTAGATGTGATTGTGAAAGGTGTTGTTTCCCTAATTTCTCTCTCAGTGAGTTTGTTATTGGTGTACAGGAAGGCTATTGATTTTTGAGTGTTGACTTTGTATCTAGCTACACTTCTGAATTTGCTTATGAAATCTAGCAATTTTTTAGTGGAGTTTTTGAGGTCTTCTACGTAGAGTATCACGTCGTCTGCAAATAATGATAATTTAACTTCTTCCTTTCCAATCATAATTCCTTTTATTTCTTGCTCTTGTCTAATTGCTCTGGCTAAAGTTTCCAGGACTATGTTGAATAAGAGTGGGGACAGTGGACATCCTTGTCTTGTTCCTGATTTTAGAGAGAAGGCTTTCAGTTTTTGTCCATTTAGTATGATCCAATCACCATTCTTGCTGCCCCTCTTCACCCCACATCTGGGGCCCTTACTTAAGCAGTGACTATCACTCATTGGATTCTATGATCCGCACGTGTTTGCCAGTTGGTCTGTTGGCTGATTCAAATGTCAGGGAGGGGTGTCTTGAAATGAAGGAGGCAATTCCTGGCTGGTTCAGGGAGCAAAAAGGGAGAGAGGGAGGAATCGTTACTTGGAGTGACTTGACTTTTGGAGTCTCACCAACCACAGCTTAACAGTATTGGACGAGTTGCTGAGCTGCTTCTGCCAGTTTGGCTAAATGACATTGCTGGATCTATCACCTCTTGGCTTCCCTCAGGGACAAGGAAGGCTGCACAGAGGGGCAGGGTGGAGGCAGTGAAGGAGGCATAGGTGCAAAGCCCTCACAGAAGTTGGTGGCACCTGGCATTTCTGAAGAGGATGGGGAACCCAAGGTGAAAACAGCAGGGTGTGCTGGGACCTTAGGCTCTTCTCAGGTGGGAGGTGAGCTGGTGCTAGGGAAGCATGACTGTCCTCACCCAAATGTTAGTTCTGTGTTCTTTAAACACCAGCATGTTTAATTTCCCACTTCCAGAGTGAAATGGAGAGTCTGAAGCCTGCAGCGAGGAAAGGCGCATCAACTACGTTAGTGAAAGAAAGGGTCGGAGAGGTAAGCTTTCTGTGAAACATTTCTAAATTAGATGCTAAACAAAAGGTTTGAAGGGAGTAGCTAAGTAGAAGCCCTTCCATCACAGTCCTGTTAGACTCATGGAGAAGCCTGGTGGACAAGAGTGGGGTCAGTAGATGGTGTCAATGTTGAGGCGTATGCTTTGTTTCAGGGGTCCTTGTGGATAAGAATTGTTCCCTCAGGGCTGTTCTGTGCAAAAAGCATGCAACTGGTAGTGGTGACCTTTCCCACCAGAGTTTTTTTGCCACTCCTAATCTCTCTCTGCCCCTCTTAAAAACTGGTTGCCCTCTAAAATTCTACCATCAGAACTTCGTTTTGAAAAAAAAAATTTTTTTTTTTTTTTGAGACAGGGTCTCGCTGTGTAGTTCAGGCTGGCCTTGAGTTCACTATGTAGCCCAGGCTGGTCTGGAACTCACAGTGATCCTCCTGCCTCAGCCTCCCAAGTGCTGGGATTACAGGCATGCACCACCACACCAGGCAAGATTGTGATCTTTTAAGGTGTAAATATGCGCAAATGGGAAACATTTTAGAGCTGTTACCAGTTACTTTCACCTCAGTGTAAGTGAGATGCTGGCAGTAAATTTTGAGACAAAGGAGTGAGGCTGTGTGAGAAGATGAGAGAGCAACAGAAAGTATAGTGTGATAGTGTGGGCCGGGGAGTGTGGAGTGTGAGGGGAGAAGGATGCGCTGAGGAGAGAAAAGAATGGCACATACAGGAAGCGCCTGCTGCCTCTGCCTTGCACAGGCAACGTGCCTACCATCCACTTTTGTTTTGTGACAGGGTCTCACTGTATAGTTCAGGCTGACCTTGAATTTACTATGTAGTCCAGGCTGGCCTCGAACTTTCAGCAACCTTCTGCCTCATCCTCCTGAGTGCTGGGATTGCTACCCCCTAATTTTGATATGAAGAAGGAAATTGCTGGCAGAATCTAAAGGCAGAGAGCAAGAATCTGCCACTCACCTCAGTTTCTTCTGGACAGAATAAATCAAATAAATTGGAAACTCCTGAAGTGAGAGCTATATCATACTTTCTAATTACAAGAGTCCCAAATAATACTATTCACTCTGTGGGCTCAGTGTTTTGCTACTGATGATAATAAGAACATTCTTCCTCTTGCATGAATAAGAAATTCAAAATTGCAGGAGGCTGGGTCATTTAACTGGCACCCCCAAATAATTCAACATTAAATAGAGCCAAGGCTGGGACGTGGCTTGCTGACCTGCAGTTTTGATCGTGAGTTCGACTGTTTGCTGCTCCTGACCTCTCCATCGTATGAGGGCTGATGCATTAGGCTTAGGCCTGGCACAGCCTTTTTTGATTTTCAAGTCTCTTAACAGCTTACCCTCTTAGGGAGAGGAGACTTTTCCTCTTCTTTGGGCACGAGCAGGTTTTGCCAAACTTCTAGACATTGAAGAATGCATTTTGAAGAGGCCATAGATCCCCAGAAGTTATGGGCAAACTTTTGTGTGTGCCTGGGCCTGGTGTTTCTTCAGGGATGAGGTCCCCATCAGTGTACACGACATTCTTCAAGGCCTTCAAGGGACTGAGGACCATTGCATTGGAGCCCAAATGATCCACCCTGGTCTCTGGTAAATTGGATCTCTTTAGTACCACCCTGCAGGGGGAGGGAAGGGAAAATGAACAGAAAAAAACACTCATTTAAAAAACATTTTTGGTAGTACTCGCGATTGACCCCAGGTTCTTGCATATGCTAGGCAAGTGTTCTACCACTGAGTTATGTAACCCAGGCTGGCCTTGAACTTGTAGTCCTCCTGCCTTAGCCTCCTGAGTATCTGGGATTACAGGGGTGTTCTACTGACCTGGTGAAAAAAATGATCTTTTATTACAAATTAACGAATACTCCTCTGCTATGAAAGTTCTGTGTGGCTTCTCAGAGGGGCTACAAAGACTGTAGACCAAATCACTTTAGGGCCATCTTGTTAGCTGTTGAGCCAGCTTAAAGGCAACTCATTGGGGTTTTACAAATCCCATTTGTGCTAGCTTGTGAGGATATGTTCAAGGAGTGTGGGAAGGGCTGTGTATGTGGCAGGAAGATGGGGAAAGTTGTGCCCTGGGAATGCACAATAGAATGGGTGGGGTGCACCCGTGTGTGAGCAAGTGTGGGAAAATGAAGGTGGAATGGGATGGTGGTGCCAGAGGAGAGGCAGCTGAGGACTGAGGGGTTTTTGGGGGTGGAACTTAATAAAACAGGAGTGTTTCCTTTCTCATTCCTAACTAGGTGATCCTTGTCTAGTCACTCAAACTCTTGGAGTCTTTGTTCTTCTTACCCGAAGTGGAGATGTTACCAATTCCTGTCCCTCTACTCTTCCCAAGTGTTTTTGTAAGGATAAGGTGAGATAACATATATGAATTTAGTACAGTTAGAAACAGTGGAGCTGAGGGAGTCATTCACTTCTCACCATTTAATTCTAAACAGCATCCTATGGTTATTCCTGCCTCCGTTGTCCTAAGAGGGATAGAAAATAAAATAATGAAAACCTAAGAGCTCTCTGATGCTCTAGCTGAGAGAACATGTGTGTTGGATCTCCTAGGCTGACCTTCCAGTCACCTTTATTTTACTCCCATCTCATTACAAGTTCATAAACGTGCACTGCACGCCATAAATATAATTAAGATGGGAGTGAATTCTGGGGGAAGTATTCTTATTGAGAACCCCTAAGATGACTCAGCACCTTGTCGATCATTCCTGTCAGTCACACCTAGAGATTTGGGGGAGGCATCTAAACTGAGGTGCACATCCTTTAAATTCCAAAAGCCTGAGTTATCCAGGTTTTTGTTGCTCTGTTGCTGTTGCTACTTTCGTGTGCTCTGACTGTGCGCAGAGCTTTTCTGCCCCCCCGGCACCTTCTGTCTGTGCCTTATCTTGTGGTGGCATGGACTTGCCCTGAGCACAACTTCCAGTGATCCTTAATAAATGTAGCTGCTGGCTACTTCCTACTGGGTATACACTGGCAATTCTTTCCTTGTTGTACACAACAGCCTGGATTATATTAGCCCGTCCTGTGACAACAAATTCATTTATGAATTATACGATGTTTTATACTGTCAGGTGTTTTCATTAGGAAGGAGAACGAGCTGATGGAAGAAAACGCAGTACTTTGGGGGAGTGACCAATTGCACCTTCCAGCCTTATCTAACGTGAAGAAAGAATTTGGAGGCGGTCCTTCATTACTGCGTGGGGTGGAGCTGAGTCTCAAGGTCAAACAGTCTTGAAGCTGCTGTTGTGGACGCTGATTCGGGAGAAGGGACATGCCGAGATGAGTAGAGGCGACAGAAGCTTATTTGGGAGAAAAAACTAACTGTTTTCTAAATCTCTGAATGGGCGTCGAAGATTTAGCATTCATTTCCTGTCCATTGTAGGCATTTGTCCTACACCAGCCTGAAGGCCAAAGGTGCAGCTATATCCTGAACAGCCAAGAGTTCCAAAGTAAATTACACTGGGGTGTGTATATGTGTAAAGCTATAAAATGAATGACTGAGATGGGGAGCCTGAGCTACCAGGGTGGTGGCTGTATTTAAGACTGTATAAAGGGGATTCAGGGTGGAAGAGGGACATAGCTTTGAATTATTTGTTGAGTTTTCTCAAGCCAAATCAGGACCCTTTGTTCTGACCTCTTAGTGTTCAAGAGAAACAGAGAGGAGTTAAGGACCACAGGGCCTTTATACTGAAATACTCAGCCCCAGAGGAAAAGAACAGAGTGGGTGGCTGAGAGGGAAAAACAGAGTTAAATATTTCCTCTGAGCAATGAAGAGTGGACCCAGGCCCGGAACTATAATTCATGGGGCCTTAGATGAATCTCCAGCTGCTTCAGCTGTCTCCACATCTGGAAGGAGATTGGCCAAGGACTCCAGCAGTTGTGGAAGCCAGTAGATGAAGGAGGCCCCATAGCATAACGTTCCCTGGGCCTCCCAAGGGCTCCCCAAAGTCTGCGCCTGTCTGGGTGTTGTCTGTTTTGCCCAGTGCTGTGGCACAAGTTCCATGAAGAGCAGGTAAAGCACGTCTGGGACTTTGAGGATGTTTGAAAAAGAATGATAAAGACATAAATCCATAAATCTGTTTTCACGTTGCTGTATGAAACCCGATTTTAAATCCCAACACCGTGAGCCAGTGATTGATAATCTCTCCAGACTTCTTTCAATCATTTTCCTTCTCATTAAAATCTCACCTGGACTGGAGCGCTTGCCTCCCTAACTCCTTCATTCTTTTCTCTCGTTTTGGGGAGATCCTCCAGGATGCTTCATGTTACAGCGGACCTGAAGTCATCCTTGATCTTGAAGATGCTGAATCAGCAGGATCGGAAAGAAGGGAAATCCGAGTGTCATGCCTAACCCTGTGGCTGTCTCTTTCTGGCCTTGGGCATCACTTTTTTGGATTGATCTTCAAGATGGAACCTCCTGAACCTACTTGGTTCAGCCAAGCAGTCAGTGCCTGCCCTGGGGACTGGTGTGGAGACTGACAGAAAGGGAAAGGAGCTGTCCGGATGGATGAGCTCCCTGTCCAATGTTGTTGTGGCCAAGACTGGGGAAAAGGGTTCAATACTTAATTAGCGAAGGGCAAGCTTAACCTGAATATACTGATGCTAGAGATGGAATATGTGAAGGCTGAAAGGAACTGTGAGAGAAGAAACAACTAGAATTGTGTGAGTTCATTCAAATGGCTTCCGTCATCTGTAGACAGGTATGAATGGGGGAGGTGGAGAGGGCAGGAGAAACGGCTCGCACAGAGTTGTGTTTGCAGAAATAGCAGCACAAAGCAGGTGAACCAATTTAGCCATAGTCAGGTCTTCAGATAAAGGATAAAGAGAAGTGAGTTCATGAGATGAGCGGAGCAGCTGGCTGGGTTGCCTTAGACACAGCAATGAGGGTGCTAGGCTAAGGTCTTTGTCAGAGAGATGTAGGAAAGAAATAGTTATGGGAAGAGAGCATTAGGCACTCAGCTCCATGAGGCAGCCTTACGTTCATTTCGGAGATGCACTGTTTTGTCCAAAGCTTTACAGACAGTGAGCATCCAAGCTGAGAATAGAATTGGGTTGATTCATTCATTCAGTGTGCGTGGGGGTTTCTGTGTGCTCTGCACTGTGGGACAGAATAGTGAACGAGACAGATAGGTCTCACTCTCATTCTAGCAGGGATGGAGGGAGTCGGTTCATACAAAAGTGAAGATTCAAGCAAATGAAATAGATTTAAATAGAGATAAGTACTAGGGACTGAATAAAGATGCCATCTGGTTCATGATTTGGGACTTCGTCTCTGAAGAGCTCACTTGGGCTGAGCCCACAGGGGATAACAGGCAAGGCTGAGATGATGACCTAGGCCCCTGGTCTCTCTCTGGGGGATGAGATGTCTTTCATTTCCCAGGGATCTTAAAATCATAAAGGGCAGGGAGAAGTGCAAAGGTGGCAGGGAAGCAGGGGTGCTGAAGCCATATGGCGGTCCCTAAGCAGAGCTGGAAGAGGTCATTCCCATTAGCTTTCCTTCTTCCCCCCTCAGGAATACCAAAGAAGTCAGACAATGACGATGGCAATTGTCTTGGAGGCCCTAGTGAAGCTTGACAGGAGCAGCAGCGGTCAGAGTAACAGCAGCTATAAGAATATTAACAGTACTGTTAGATAACACTTAACACACTTTTTATGCTCTGAGCATTGCTGAGCTCTTTGGGAGCATTAAGTCACTTGATCCTCCTAATAACTATAGGAGGTGGGAATATTACCCTCTTTTTTAACAAAGGAGAAACTGAGGCTTAGGAAGGTACAGCAACTTATCCAAGACTGCGTAACTAGCACCTGGTGGAAGACGCTCTTATCCCTTTGGCTATGTTACCTTCCATAGGCTTCCACCTGTCATATAATCTTTGATCTGGAAGTAGCCTTAGATGTTATCAGGACCAGAGATTTCTGACACTGTCCTCTGTCCCAGGATAATCTTCTCTCTTCTGATCGATGAGGAAATTCAGAGTTTGAGAACCAGAATGATAGGGCTGGAGTGTGGATCCTGAATTTTCCCAACTTCTATTCGAGCAGTCTCTGCACTGTACATCAACATATCCCTCAACCCTCAATTCTTAATTAGGAGACCCTGGTAATAATTATGGGATGGAACTGCAGGTACCAAGAGGAGAGAAACAAGCATTAAATAAAATAATACATATACAACTCTTGGTACAGTGCTTAGCACACAGTAAGTATGCAGTACATGCTCGCCGTTTTGAGCAAGTCCACATGGCCAGTTTCCAAGTTCAGGGATGAAATAAACCAGGCTGTGATTGGGGAAGGGGAATCGAAGTACTTGGGAGCGGAGGGGCTTCTCCCTGGGTCTGCCGTCTTGATGGACCTGCTGCAGGCCTTGCCCAAACCCATCCATTCAGTGCAAGTAAAATGTGGTTGGAAACCTTGTAACTCACCATTAAAACCGAGGGTGTAGGAAACCAATTGCTTGCCCCAAATAAGTGACTTATAGTTGCTCTTGGTTGTATGAGTTGCTCTTTAATTATAGGCCCTCTTCGAACAGTCAAACACACAGGGCCTTTGAGAACTAGAGCAAACTCTCCACGACCCTCCCATGTGCGTACTGTCCCTTTCATTTACACCGTCCGAACACCCATCCCTTACCCATTCACATAATGAATTTCAGCTTCTTGTGTCTCAATTAAGGAGGGGCCTTGGGAGAATTACGGGCCCCTGCACTGTCTTCCTGTTTGAAGCTCCTCCAAGAGTGGCTCCTTTACGGGAGAAGATACCGGGCAAAAGGCCCTCTGCCCTACCGCAGCGGTACGTGCCTGCTCTTTCCTTCCCAACAGACTCCTCCGTTTGAGCAGCACTTCTCTAAAACTCCCAAATTCTTCCACTCCGTCCCCTTCAGGCCAAAATCACCACACATTCCCCTCTCCTGTTTTTTCCTCTTGTAAACTCGATTCAGAGCCCTTTTGTTCTGGAAAGGGTTTCTAGGTATCAGGAGAGACAGGAAAGCCCGTGCCATCTCCTTGTCTTTCCTCTTTGTCAAGAAGAAGTAGATTCTGCCTGGCTGGTGGCGCAGGCCTGTAATCCCAGCACTGAGGAGGCTGAGGCAGGAGGAGTGCCATGAGTTCGAGGCCAGCCTGGGTTATATAGTGAGTTCAAGTCCAACCTGGACTACAAAGCAAGACCTTGTCTCAAAAAAAAAAAAAAAAAAAAAAAGAAAGAAGTGGATTCTGCAGAGAGGTAAGGAGAACCTTGATGTCTATGGCCATAAGCAAGGCCCCTGGGGTCCCCTTCAAACTAGATGAACTTACAGTGTGATTGGATTGCTCCATGGTGGGCCTCCTATGCCAGTGCCCAGTCCCAGCCTCTGCCAAAGATCAAACAAAAGAATCTTAAGAAGGTACAATGGCTTACTTTTACACTGTCTGCACCGTCCTTCCTCGGCAGGAAGACCACCTCTTTCATGCTACCTACATGCCCCCCGGGACTGGATGCTGGTAAATATTTATCAAGGGCTCGGCTCCCCTCCTCAAGCCCTGATTGCTACAATTGAGTGTGGGTCCCCCTACTACGTCCTTAAATGAATTGGACATTAAATGAAGAATTGTAGGGCCGGTGAGATGGCTCAGTGGCGTAAGCGCCTGCTTTGCAAGCGCGAAGGCCGGAGTTCGACTCCCGGAACCCACATACGAAAAAGGGGCCGGTGATATCGCTCAGTGGCACGGGTGCCTGTTGGCGCGCGAGGTCCTGAGGTCGTCCCCCCGGTACCCACAAAAAAAAAAAAAAAAAAAAAAAAAAAATTAAAAAAAAAAAAGAATTGTATATAGTAAGTACATTACAACATTCAGAACAAAGAACTGGTCAAAGGAAACTCCACCTTGATGACTTTGCTTTTATTTGCATAGCCCTCACATGCACTACTATAATGTATAACAGAACATAAAACTACACTATTCTACCGTACACACAACAGAAATCGCGGAACTCTATGTACTGTAGAAGGAACCACCATAAGGCCATGCTACCCGTCGCCTTCTGCATCATAAGTCCAAATGTGGGTTGTAAGTCTGGACATTCGTTAGACAGGTAGATCTTTATAAACGAGGAACATCTGTACAGAAGTGCTTACTTCAACAGCCCTCCTGACATCCCTGAATGTGGAGTAGGAGGTCCCGGAGTGACCCTGTCATATTTCCAACCCCTCTGCTCTCTTTTCTGGAGCTCCGAGTTAGTTGTTGGGGGAAAGATGATGCTTCAGATGGTTCAAGACCATAGACAATAGTCAAATAATTAAGAAGTGATGGGCTTTGAGTATTTATCAACTTTGTTTTAAAATATGCTTCTATTTAATAAAATTTATATAGTTTACTTTTTTTTTTTAATAAAATAATGGCTATGTTAAACAGTTGGCTGGCAAACCTGAAAAGCTGACAGCATGCACCAGCCCACCCAATACACCACTCACCCCAGGACCAGGGCTGAGTCCGGCGGGTCTGGATTCCAGAAGGGATTCCTAGGTTTCTTGGAAGTCGCCCTTCTGGCAATAGGACATTTACGGGGATTGAGGGAGAGCTTGGTTCTGGGTCTTTTAGGGGACTCTCTGATTAAGAAACAACAGGGACAGAAAGCAACGGGAGGGACTAGGTGGGCTGGGAAGGGGTCAGTGGTATCTTCATTCTTAACTCTTGACTCCAGCTGCCTCCAGGTGAAGGCTAAAACTCAGGAAGCACTCAGGTGACTCCGGGGGCAGAAGTAACTAACGTGCACAAGCACTGGGGCATAACCTAGGGCAAAACGCGCACGGAGATCTTCCCTGCGGCGGTTTCTCTGGCCAGCCCACGCCTCCAGCCTCAGCTCAACGCCACTCCCTCCCTGCCAAGTGGCTCTCTAGTCCGGAGGCGGGACCGAGCTTTCCGGTGGCCCCTGGAGGCTCGGGGCTGCGAGCTCTGGGAGGCTGGAAGGGGAGAGAAGGGAGGGGCGCTGACTGGGCAGTCCAAAGAGGAGGGGGCCTTTAATAGGCTCGCCCAGATCTTGGGTTGCTGCTCTGCGAGTGGCTGCGGCAGCGAGAAGCCGTCCGGCACCTCCCGCCAGCTCTCCGCTGCAAATTTTCCTCCTTGCACTTGACAGCGGTTGCACTTAAGCTCCCAGGGCGCGCTTTGCTTGGAAAGGCACAGGTAGGAGGCGCGGGCTGCGGGCGCACGCTCGCCGCTCGGGAGGTGTCTCTCCCTGCCTTGGTTGGCTGTACTTTCTGGGAGCTGCCGGCTGCCCCGGAGCGCTGGTGGTTCGGCTGCGCGGGCTGCACGGAGACCGGTGCACGCTGGGCGCCAGGCCGAGCCCCTTGGCAGAGCGCGGCTGTGCGCTTCCCGGCGCCATGCTTCTCCTGGGCATCTTAACCCTGGCTCTGGCCGGGAGACCCGCTGGCGGCTCGGACCCAGAGCGGGAGGTCGTCGTCCCCATCCGACTGGACCCGGACATCAACGGCCGCCACTACTACCGGCGAGGTCCAGAGGATTCCGGGGATCAGGGGCTCATTTTTCAGATCGCAGCATTTCAGGAGGACTTTTACCTACACCTGACGCCGGATGCTCAGTTCCTGGCTCCCGCCTTCGCCACCGAGTACCTGGGCGATCCCCTACAGGAGCTCGCCGCCAGCACTTTGGACCTGCGACGCTGCTTCTACTCGGGGGACGTGAACGCCGAGCCCGACTCGTTCGCCGCCGTGAGCCTGTGCGGGGGTCTCCGCGGCGCCTTCGGTTACCGAGGCGCGGAGTATGTCATTAGCCCGCTGCCCAACGCCAGCGCGCCCGCCGCGCAGAGCAACAGCCAGGGCGCGCACCTCCTCCAGCGCCGGGCAGCCCGCGGCCGGGTCTCCGGAGACCCCGCCTCCCGCTGCGGGGTGGCCTCGGGCTGGAACCCGGCCATCCTGAGGGCCCTGGACCCTTACAAGCCGCAGCGGGCGGGCGTGGGGGACAGGCACAGGCGGCTCGGTTCCGGGCGCGCCAAGCGCTTCGCGTCCATCCCACGGTACGTGGAGACGCTGGTGGTGGCGGACGAGTCGATGGTCAAGTTCCACGGCGCGGACTTGGAGCATTATCTGCTGACGCTGCTGGCCACGGCGGCGCGACTCTACCGCCACCCCAGCATCCTTAATCCCATCAACATCGTTGTGGTCAAGGTACTGCTTCTCGGAGACCGCGACACTGGGCCCAAGGTCACAGGCAACGCGGCTCTGACGCTGCGCAACTTCTGCGCCTGGCAGAAGAAGCTGAACAAAGTGAGCGACAAGCACCCCGAGTACTGGGACACCGCCATCCTCTTCACCAGGCAGGTGAGTTGATCTGTCACCTCTCTGGACCCAGTCAGCCTCGTTCTCTTAGGGTCACCGCTCTTAGCTCTGCAGATCCCCTTTGTGCCGCGCACTGCCCCAGAGTTTAAATTCCATTGATCTCTTCCAACCCCAACTTTGAAACTTCCAGGAAAAGCCCTCTCTTAGGCTTAGCGGAGCTCCGGCTCACGTGTATCCGGGCGGCTCCCTTCCGAAGGTGTTGGCCTGCGGCGGCCAATCAGCGCCTCCTGAATCGGGCGCGCGGGGGCCGGAACCCAGGAAGTTGCCGCCCCGGAGCCGCAGTTTGTCTGCAAGGCCGACAGGAGGCGCTATGAGGATGGCATTGGAGAGGGCAGGAAAGGCTGCCCCTCATATGCGGCGGCTAAATCCTCTGTGACACCTTCTCAGAAGCTTCCTGTCGCTGCCTGTGGAACTGGAAGGTTCCCGAGGTCAGTATCTGCTACATTTCCAATGCGTGACATGTTATCCTCTCTCTGTCCTGGGGCCCTGGAAAACTTGGAGTGGGATGTAAGTAATCATTGAGATATTTTGTGGGTTGCGTGAAAGACCAGACTCAAGTACCTACTGGGAGGATCCCTTCTTCAATTCCGGGTCTCCTTGCCCTTCTCCGCTGGCCCTGTCTGGCCACTTCCAGACCATCGCAAGCGGACCGTTAAGTTAGGGCACCTGTTTGGAACTGGGACTGTTTCACTTGGAGTTTCAAGTGGAGTTTTACTTAGAGCTGAGCTGGGAAAATCTCTTCCAATTTTCCCCTCTCCTTGTTACCAGAGGGTGACCCATTTACCTGGCTGCATGGTACAGAGCAGAGCAGGCAAGGTTACTCGTGACTCCCCACTAAAACTCCTGTGAACCCCCACTCGAATACAGCGTTCCAGCTTCTGCCCTTGCTGCCGTGAAGGGACGGAAGAGTAGTCAAGAGCGTTTGAAGACGCCCGCTGCAGGGCTGGAGAGATGCTGAGCATTAGGATTAGACAGATGGACCCCGACAGAAAAGCAGCGCAGCCTTTTGCAATCTTTACCTGATATTGTGTCTCAAAGAAGCTATGAATCTGTAAATAGTCAGGTTGTAGGTGCTGACGTAGCTGCATGCTGTGAAGTGTTTGGATTCTTGGAATTTCTCAGATACAGGAGACTGGAGGGAGGAATAGGACCATCCAAGTGACCTGCTTCCTCTGATTTTCGGGGCTGTGACTTGAACGAGTGCCTTGCTCTTGTTTTGTCATTATCATAATAATCACAGCATCTTGGCTAGGGCACAGAGTCTCCTCTGGGGCTCTCGCTCTCCAGACTCAAAGCTGGTCTGGTGCCCACGGGCTGGAGCCGGAGGCTTCCATAGTAACCCATTTGGCACAGCTAGCCCCTTTCTGGAGTTGAACTTCCTCCTTTCCCGGTCTTCTCCTCCCACCACCTGGTCTCTCTAGGGAGTCTTGGCCTGAATCTTGTTTCCTTGCGCTCATTCTTCCAGCTGAGGTCTGTCGAGCTGCCTCTGCCCAGCCTCTCTAAGCGCTGCCTGAGTCAGTGGGAAACTGCAAAGGAGGTAGCTTCAGCCTCAGCACACAGACCAGCTCTGCAGTTGGATTGGTGGGGGAAAGAAAGCAAAGGCCAAGAACAGGATACCTTAATGGGAAAAGCAGCTGTTGCCCCATCTGCTACCCAGGATCCCACTGTGGAGATTCTCACTGGCTCTAAAGCAGCAGCCCTCAGCCTCCACTGCTTAGTGGTTAAGGCCAACTTTTGGAAGCAGCCCTAGGAAGAAGAGCCCTGCTGGGAATGTGGGCCATGCCATCAGAGGGATCCTCCCTTTTGAAGAAGAAGCAGTTGAACAGCATGACAGCTTCTGTTTCTCAGGGGCTGTGTTGCCCATGCATAATGGGTACGAGATGCACGACCACTTGGGTCAGAAGCAGAGATGCACGAGATGTGACTTTTAGAAGCTGTTTTTCCTGTAGACATCTAAAGGGCAAAGTCAGAGAATGGGGAGGCTGTGTTGGCAGGTCTGTCGTCCAGGTATGTGTGTTATGCCTTGGGTAAACATCTCTCCCCCTCTCCCTCACCAGGTCAGATTTAGGGGCCTGCTGCATTCTCAGAGTCTTAGCAACTTCTCATTCCTGAGCTCCCTGGGGGAAGGTAGAGTATTGGATGGGAACACGAGCCAACAGCTGCTCTTTCTAGACTAAGGCAGATGTTGTCTCCAGGAGCCCTAATCATCCAGAACAGAGGATACATTGATCATACAACAAGCTTTTTGACAATTTGAGGAGTTTATGTAAAGATTCAGGGTACGTTCATGCAGCAAGAGTGCACATCTGATTCTGCAAAGCAATCAGCCTTCAGGCTCATAACAGCAGGGTGAGGTCAGCCCGGGATTGGAACGAAGATCTGCTGAGAATTAGAGCCAGAATCTTTCTCTTTTATTTCTATGAGGAGAAAAGTTTCTCTGGCTTCTTGTTGCATGGGACAGCAGGCGCCAGGTACTGTCTGCTGAGACAAAGTAGGCCCTCATTTGCTGGGACTTCCTTGTCTTTAGGTCCAGTGCCTCTGCTGTTTGGACCCTTCGTGGTAGATGGCTTTCATCCATTTATCGGCACATTCTCTTCATACTTACTGAGCATGTTATTTCCAGGAACTCTTCTGGGCTGGTGCTACACTATTAGTAAGATATGGCCTGTCACCCCCAGGAATTTACTGTGTGACAAGGGTCCCAGCGGGCAACAGCCAGTTGTACTGTGCACGGGACAGAGGCATGGAGCCTTCCCTGGCGACACCGGATAGGGATATTCATCTCCCTGTGAGTGTGAGCCTCGGATGTCTTCAAAGGGACCAGGCTACAAGCAAGGCCCTGGGGCTGGAAGCTGCTGGGATGGGGAAGGAAGGTTGCTTTCTGCATCGCAGGGTACCTTTATTTCCTTCACCATCTATTTTGCTTTTTGTGACATTTCTTCTTTTGAGATGACTTCATTTTCACTTTTTATGACTTGCAGTTTATGGCTTTCTGCCTGCTTATTCTTTCATTTTTCCTGTTGTGTTAGTGTGACTTTATGCCATTCCCCTTTCCTTTTTCCCCTTCTTCCCTTCTTCTTCTTTTGGGATTATCTGGGCAGGATGTTTCTTATCTCTTTTCTCACTTTCTTCATTCATCCTCTAACCTCCCCCCAACTCCAAACTCAACCCCAAATTTGGAGGCCTTGTCAGGGGAAAGTTCTACGGTGCACAGTGGGGCAACATCTGGAGCCTCATGTGACAGAGGCCAGTGCCTTCTATAATGAAGCACTTGCAGCTGGGTGTGGTAGCACACGCCTGTAATCCCCAGCACTCGGGAGGCTGAGGCAGGAGGATTGCTGTGAGTTCAAGGCCAGCCTGGGCTACATAGTGAGTCCAGGCCAGCCTGAACTACATAGTGAGACCCCTTCTCAAAAAGTAAAAAATAAAAAAAGCACTTGCAATAAGGCAGCACATGTAGTATTCAGATTAAAAAATGAAAATAAAATGATTATATGTATTTTACATCTATCTCCCAATATAATAAAAAATCATGATTTCTTTTTTTTTTTTTTTTTTTTTTTAGACAGGATTTCACTTGTAGTTCAGGGCTGACTTTGAACTCACTATGCAGCCCAAGTTGGTCTCAAACCCGTGTTGATCCTCCTGCCTCAGCCTCCCGAGTGCTGCATCATGATCTCTTTTGGTCAGGCCTTGGAATGTATTAGGAGAAAGGGGCCAAATGAAGATTTGGTATTTAAGAGTTTGTCAGTCTTGGTCACTACATGGAAATGCACTCCTGGGAGGGGGATGGGGACACAGAAAAAGAGGGGGAAGGAGCCTGTTGTTTTGTCTCTCACAGGGTGAGGACTGTAGCTGACCTTTCACTATACCTCATAAGTAAGCCTGATATTAATGGAAGATGGGGATGAGGGTCAGAGGAACAACCTTTCTTTCCCTGCCTCCTTCCCACCCTCCTTCTCTCCCCCTTCCTTTCTTTCTTTCTTTCTTTCTTTCTTTCTTTCTTTCTTTCTTTCTTTCTTTCTTTCTTTTTCTTTCCTTTTCCTTTTCCTTTTTTTTCTGGGATGAGGTTTTGTTGTCCAGGCTGGTGCTTATTCCCTGGTCTCAAGTGATTCTCCTGCCTCAGCTTTGCGAGTAGCTGGGGCTACAGGTGTGTGGTGCTACACTTGGCTTCTTTCTTTTTTAGCCAGCGGCTTAGTTAAGAAGATGAGGAAAGTCTTCCTCCACCTTCCTTTCCAGTTTCTGTGGCTGTCACTGCCCTCCTCAGCACTTCCCCCACCTGGTCTTGACACCTTGACTCGGTCACGGTCACATGGTGCCCTGGAAAGAAATCAGGCTAGAGTTAGACACTTGCCTTTGCACTTTTTAGCAATTAATACTGAATGAGTCAGCTGTTTGCAGTTCACTTTCCTCTCCTTGGAATGAGGCTAACGATGATGACACAAGTGATACCTCACCTGGGAGCCTCTCTCAAGGATGAGTTGTTGAGTCTTCCAAAGCAGGCACCCAGCGATGGCAGCTAATCCTGATCACTGCCTTAGGGACTGCTCCAGACATGCTTCTTCCTATTGAATAATCACCCCTGGACCCCTTGTCAGAGTGAAAACTTGGTGTAGTCCTCATTTAGAGCATTCTGTCCCATTGTCCTTGCAAGTGTGTTACACTTGCCTGATTATGCGTTCCTGTGTTTGAATGGAAACGCTGGCTCCCAGCGCCTGCCAGTCCCACTGATCTGTAAACACCTCTAAGGTGGCAATCTCTTTACGTCTCCACAACCCCTACCCCAGGCCCCTGCATTTTAAGGCTCGGGAAGTGTGGAAGGAGGGTGAGGGGACTGCCTGTCGCTGTGGCTTAGGTGGTTTCCCTCCCTTCCTGGCATGATTAAGCCAGCTTTCCAGCTGTCAGTCTGCAGCATTGGGAGAGGGGGTCTTTGATTCCTCTGGAATTTCTTCTTGGCTCTTTGGCATCAAGTTTTGCCCTGGAGAAGGGCAGGACCCCAGAGAGGGGCACATTTAATCCACCCAGAGTCAGCAGATGGGGTGCACAGCAGAGGCGGGTCGGTGTCTGTACAGGTGTGGGGCAGAGAGCCAGAAGCTGCTCAACCAGCGAGGCAAGGCCCAGACATTGCTCTCAGTAGCACTTAATCCTGGTTTCCCTCTCCCTAGGATTCTCCTCGGTCTGTGCTTTAGCACTAGTTTGAGCTCTGGGGAGGGACACTATGGGGTAGGCTGCCTGCCCCTCCTGAGAGTCCTTAGCCCCTTTATTCCTGCTGTGAATGCACACCAGAAGCTGCAGGGAGCCCTAGTAGGAGCCCAGCCACAAGGCTACACTGTCTAGATTTCAGCCCTCTTTCTATCTCTGTCCCCTCTCTCTAACTTGGGGTTTGCTGTGTGGCCCCGAGTTAATTACTTACCTTCTCGGGGTCTCTTCTCTAAAATGGGGCCTAATAATGGCATCTTCCCTTGAAACTATTGTGAGAATTAAACATAGGATGAGCAAATAGAGGCAAAGTTCTTAAAACAGTGTCTGGTACACAGTAGAGCTCAATGAATGTTAGCCACTGTCACTGTATTTGGTGGGTACCCGCTCTTTAAGTGATGATCGCTGGAGAAGGTTTAGTCCTCCTGTAAATTTTGCCTACCTGTTCTTCTTCATGGAGGTCTTCTTGTCATTTGGGTTACTTTAGTCTCTTGGAATAATGCCGTTCTGTACATCTGGAGGGATTTGTGTGCCAGTGAAACCAAATCTGCTAATAGAAGCAAATAACCTCCTGGTCTGTACAACCTCCTTCTTTATCAGGCCGCCTTAGTCACACTGCCTAGGCACTAAGTGCTAGCTTCTATTTCTTGGAGCAAAGCAATACCCTCCCACCCTCCCATCTTTGGGGATCACAAACAAATGAGTTTCAGGCTGCACAAGGAAATATGGCAGAGGTTCAGATGGAAGACAAGGTAAGGGGATTTAACTCCCCCTGCTGGTATTAATACTGTTGAACTTGTGCAGGGCGCTAATATTAATTTTGGTAGCCTAACTAGTGGGGGGATCTGGAGGAAAGAACACCGCTGGGCGGCCTGGGTGTCAGCGGTGTGGATTCAGGACCTCGTTCTTCACTTGATCGCTGTGTGGTCTTGGCGTGTAATCTCAAATCACAGAGCCTCAGTTTCCTCCTCTGCGAAAGAGTGGATGGTTCTGAAGTTCTGTGAGTATGATACTTGCCTGCTGTGTTGTGGCCATGGAGATGAGCTCTGTCTCTCATGCCTAGGGCTTCAATGGAAATGGGAATTCAGTTCCATGGATTGCATGTATTTTCTACCACATTAAAAAAAATTAACGTGCTTAGTTTTTATGGGCCCTTGTCTCTCTGCAGTGCTGGAAAACATTGGGCAACTCAGTACATGCACGGGAAACAGAGGAGGTCTGTAGGGAAAGGAGCTAGTGGGGAGTCCTGGCCAGGGCATGTAGGGAACAACATTGGCAAATAGGGCCACTGCAACGTGTTGGGCAGGGAGGTGCCTACACCCTGCATGCAGAAGGAACCAGAAGAGCTCCCTGCCCCGCTTCTGACCCCTTCCCTTCCCTCCCCTTCCCTCCTCTTCCCTCCTCTTCCCTTCGCTTCCCTTTTCTCTCATTTTTGATCAAGTCCTGAGATGAAGAGGTTAAGGCAATTGGAGTGTCTCTGAGTTGATTCCAGAAGGGTGGAGACATTTAATGCCACAAATGAGGCAAAACTGGGCCCCCGTACAAGTGCTAGTGGGTGTTCAAAGTGCTAAGGCCAACAATTCTTCATCTGTATCCCTGATTAGGAGAAGAGGGGCAGGCGGAGCTTCTGATCCCAAGAGCAGCATCTTCCCTCCAGGAACCTGCACCCACCAGCACTTTCCTTGTTCCCCTGGTGGGATCCAGTGAAGCCAGGTTGCTTGATGGAAAGAACAGGTTGCTCCTGGCCAGGAAGGGCCTGCAGCTGCATGTCCTTGCTCGGGGAGGAAACCTCCCTCCTTGAGAGGAAGGACCTTGGCTCTCTGGACCTCCCAGCCACAGAGGCAGCCTCAGGAAAAGCTGAGATCCTACTGTGAACTCTTGTCCTGTTCTGGCCATTTTGGGGGAGTGGGATGGGGGTGGCACTCTGCATGCCAGCGGGGGCAGGGTGGCTGTCGTTTTCTGTAAGTTAGTGCTATCCACTGTATGACATGGGTCAGTAGACAAGCTCCTCCTTAGGTTGTTTCTGTTCTATAAGTGTGTCATTCTGTGTGTTCCTTTTGTGTCTTTCAGGGCCAGAAGGGGCTGAGTGTGCTGGGATTGGGGAAGGAGCAGAGGGGTAAAGCATGGGACATTCTAAGTTCTGGTTGAGAATTGGCCCTTTCCTGGAGCAGGAAACTGAGGCCCTGAGGAGAGAAGAGACTTAGCCAAAGCCACACTTTCACTCAGTGATGGGGCCAGGACCAGAATCCAGGCTTCTTGGTTATTGTTCCTGTGCCTCTTTCCTTTGTGAGGTCAGCAGTGAGTGGGGGTGCTGGGAGCCATGGGGCGGGCTGTCCTGGAGGAGCTGCTGCAGGCTGCAAGCACACAGCCCGCGTTTCCAGAGATGATCACCTTTGCTCCTTGGGATCTTATGCTCTGGAAACCAGGGACGTGTGGCCCCATTGCCCCCTGCCTCCCTCCTTCACTATGCCATGGCACAAGGCATCATTCTTTCCTTCCTCAACTCCCCCTTTCTCTCCATTAACAAGCTGGCCCATGATCTCAGCAGCTGAACATTCCCTAAATGCTGGTCCAGTAAACTTCCACTCCCAAGTTTTGACAGTGGTTATCTCGGAGGTTTCAGAGCTCTGGGGAGAAAGAACTTCCTGGGAGAGTAAGTCTTTGGACAGGGAAGGCGTTTGAGGTCCCCTGTGGGGTTGCTGGAAGTGGACGGAGTGCACTGTACAGGCAGCTGCACAAAGATAGGGCGTGCATGGCACCTGTCGCTGACTCCAGCACCCTGGGGTTCAGGCTGGTCACCCTCGTGGTTCTCCGGCCAGAAGAACTGTTAACTCATTAGGAGGTGTGGCTATCACCTGACTCTGGGAAGCCGAGTTTGACTGCTCAGGTGGTAAACTTGTGTGTGCTTTGGATTAAAGTTCGCTGATTTTCTGAACTGTGACCACTTTCCTCCCATGCCCCCGACCTCACTAACTCTACTGCTGCCCACCTCCCTGAGGTCAGCATATGAGTGCGTGCACAGACACGCTGAACCACACACACTCACATAAATGCTTAGCACTAAAGGGCAAGAAAATTGAGAACGGCTCTGCATGTGTGCTTCCATGCCACAGGCTGATACAGCTCTTTCTGCTGAGTGGCTCAACAGTTGCTAAGCAATTAGCTGTGATTTGGAGGAAAGAGCACCAATTGTACAGACCCTCAGTGCATCTCTCTGCTGCGTGACTTGAACCTTGCTGGGCTTCAGTTTCTTTGTCTGTGGGAGGTGGTAATTAGTCCTTATTTCAGTAGAATATGGTGAGGGTTAGATTGGGTCATGCATGTAAAATGCATGCACAGTGTTTGCTAAATCATGTCTATGATTATCTGTCTCAGTTACTTTTCTCATTGCTGAGACAAAATACCTTACACCAAAGTTAAATGAGGAAAGGTTTGTTGTAGCTTACAGTTTGTAGAGGGTTCAGTCCATAGTCAGCTGGCTCCAAGGCAGGGTGGCATGGAAGAGGAGAAACAGTCCATGGCAGGCAGAAGGCAGCAAAGCAGCAAAGTAGCGAAGTACCAGCAGCAGCAGCAGCCTCCCTCTCCCTTTATCCTTTCCAGGCTACCCTCACCTTTGGGTGGTACCCCCCACATCCAGGGTGGGCCTTCCCATTATCCACATGCAGAACTATGGCAAAACAATCAGTGGCCTAATTTAGTAACCATGCACCTTTAATCCCAGCATCACACGCTCTAGATCCAGCCACCTCTGAAAAGCTCTACCTATGACCTCATGGGGCTTTGGAAGTACATCTAGATACAAGTTGAGGTGATGCCTGTGATTGTTTCTTGTACGCTGTAGAATGCCATGTGCATTAAAGGTAGCGATGTAAGGCGGAGAATGTTGGTGCCACTGACACTACACATACTTTTCTCAAGGAGAACAGAATGTGCATGACTGTCTTAGCCTATTTCCATCTCCTGAACTATTTTTGCGGGGGGCAGGTGCTAGGGATCGAACTGAGGGCCTTGTACCTGCTAGGCAAGGGTTCTACCACTGAGCTACATCCCCAGGCCAACTCCTGGCCTCTTAAGGTGTTTAGATTGTATCACTGGCTTGTAGTGCTCGGTAAGTTCTTTGAACTGCCCACCCCAGGAGCCTCCTTGTACCCTTCAGCATCCCCTGGGAATACTTCCTACCAAAGTGTGCTACTGGAAGCCCTTGCTACTGCAGCAAGGTAAGCTTCAGAACAAAAACAGGGACCTAGCCTTGCATGGTAGTACACACCTGTAATCACAGCAGGGAGGGAAGGAGGCTGAGCAGGAGGATCAAAAGTTTGAGCCAGCCTGAGCAAGTGGATCTTAGCAACTTAGCCGGACACTGCCTCGGAAAAGGGCTGGGAGGTAGCTAAATGTGAAGGCCCTGGGTTTAAGCCCCAGTACCTTAAAAAAAGTGGCATACCTTTCCCCTGGGTGATGATCTAATTATCATTTCCTCCTAGCAGCCCTTGAGCCTGTGGGCTCCTTGGATTTCTGCAGACACCTGCACTGTGTGTGGCTTGTAACCACCTCACTCTGTTTCCTCTCAGCTCATGGAAGCTGCATCTCTGGCATGGGCCAGTCCTTGGCCAGTGATACTTTGGCTGAGAATCAGAATTTAATTCATGGTTGTCCAAATGGCAGTCATTCAGCTAAGACTGAGGCTGCTCAAAGCTGACTCTGGATGGGGACACGGTTGCCTTCCACCCCTACCTGCCTCAATGAGCCATGACCAGAACCTCACCCAGCAGCGGGAGGCACCATTTTTCTGGTCTGGAAGCTGTCTCTATATAAAGCAGTGGGCCTTGTAGTTTAATTTTGTACCTCTTAATTTCCTCCCACAAGGCCTCCCTGGGTGGGGTTGGACACATTCTTGGGGAGCCACAGAGCTTTCTTCCCTTTGCCTGGGAGGATCCCACAGATTCCCCACAACCCCTTAGCAAGGAGGGCCTCTCCAGAAGTTCTGGGCCTGGTTGCAGTTGGAGCGGGGATGAGTCCCCTTCAAGTCCCTCTGTCACTGTCTCTAACTTCATCCTGGCTCTGCTTCTCTCCTTCCTGGCAGGACTTGTGTGGGGCCACCACATGTGACACGCTGGGCATGGCGGATGTGGGCACCATGTGTGATCCCAAGAGGAGTTGCTCTGTCATCGAGGACGATGGTCTTCCATCAGCCTTCACCACTGCCCATGAGCTGGGTAAGGCTGGAGTGGGGAGAGAGCTGCCCTCTGTGGTTGTTCTGGGTCTGTGTTGGGTGCTTTGGGGGTGAAAAGACACTTGGCTTTGCTCTCTTATATTCTGAAGCCTTAGAGATCCTTTCTAAGGCCTGGAGTTTGCACTGGCAGTGGCTTTGTTTTATATTTTCTGATTGCCTTGGTCTAGTTGGCCAGCAATATGGTCTGAATACCTCTGCTGAGTGTCTGTCACTTGGGCATGATAAGGAGAATATGATAAAGACAAGAAGATGTACTTCCGTTCTCACTGAGCTCACAGCCTGGTGAAAGGGACAGAAAACATAAGCGCATGAGCTCGAGGACATCTGCAAAGCAGTCTATTGATAGGGCAAGCGAGCAGCTTGAAAACTGCTCCACAGGCTGTCCAGATTCCCCCAGTTTCTCCCTGTTCTGTGTGGCCCTGAACTCCTGCCCCCTGAGTCCTCCCGTGTCACCCCACAGGCCACGTGTTCAATATGCCCCATGACAACGTGAAAGTGTGCGAGGAGGTCTTTGGAAAGCTCCAGTCCAACCACATGATGTCTCCAACCCTCATCCAGATTGACCGTGCCAACCCCTGGTCGGCCTGCAGTGCTGCCGTCATCACTGACTTCCTGGACAGCGGACACGGTGAGCCAGGGTGACGGAAGGGTGGGGCTGTCGCTGGAGGGGGTGCTCACGTCTTCTCTGCACCGACTTCTGTACACAAGCTGTGATTACCCCACAGAGTGGGCCCTGACGTGGGTGAGTTCCAGATGCTCCTTGGTCCATTCCCTCCCTGCCCTGTGGCTCCCAGGCCAGCCGAGCCTCTCCTTCTCCAGCATGTCCTAACAAGTATCCTCGGTTCTCTGCAGGCGACTGCCTCCTGGACCAGCCCAGCAAACCCCTCTCGCTGCCTGAGGACCTGCCAGGGACCAGCTACCCCCTGAGTCAGCAGTGTGAGCTGGCCTTCGGCGTGGGCTCCAAGCCCTGTCCGTACATGCAGTACTGTACCAAGCTGTGGTGCACTGGCAAGGCCAAGGGGCAGATGGTGTGCCAGACCCGCCACTTCCCCTGGGCAGATGGCACCAGCTGCGGCGAGGGCAAGTTCTGTCTCAAGGGGGCCTGCGTGGAGAAACACAACCTCAGCAAGTCCCGGGTGAGTGCTGGAGCCCCATGCTGGGGGCTGCAGGGAGGAGGGGAACAGGGCTGGGGCCGCTACTGCCCTGGTCTCCACTGGGAAACTACCCCGTCACAGACTGGCGGGGTGACAATAACTGAATCACACTGCTGTGCTGTGCTTCTGTTTTTGGCTCTAGTCCTGTCCCCTCTTTGCCTCTCAAAGTGGAAAGAAAATCTGTGGTAGGTCAGAGAGCTTGGCGAGGACTTCGATTCAGGGAAAAGCCTCCCACAGGACTGGAGCCTCAGCCCTGAGCTCTGTATCCCGCCCTACGTGGGAGAGGTCTGGGCTCAGAGATGAACACTTGCCGTCAGGAGTGGCTCACTCTCTGGCCCCACCCTTTCTTCCCTCATCAACTGTTTCTCAGTCTGTTTCATATCCAGGGAGTCGGGACCACACAGCTGAACAAGGCTTAGCCATGAAAGGAAACAAAGCCCCGGGCAAGCTTCAGTAATTTGACATATCCTGAACCTAGCCTCGGTCACTGTTGTGATTGTTGTTGTTGTTTTCAACTGAAATGTAATTGAATAAAAGTTTTTCCCCCCAGATAAATAGAGCTAGCAATCAAACCAGAGTGACAGAAACCAAAATATCTCTGGCTGTAACATGAATTTATGTACTTTAGGTCTTGTGTTAGGGTAGTAAAAGGTTAGTATTTTTCCAGGTGGGAATAAGAAGCCTACCCTTCTCTTTGATCCTGTCCCTTTCCCGCCACTGTCCCCACTCTGTCCCCACCCCTGTCCCCACGCCTGTCTCCGCCCCTGTCCACACCCCTGTCCCCATCTGGGTGAGGGCTTGGTGCAGGGTTTTATGTGCACAGATGCAATAGTATAAAAAAGCTTTCACCAAGCACCTGAGATAGGTGTGGACCAGTTACTGAAAATCTTTTTCTGTGACCTGGGGATATATATTTTAACTAAATTTTCAAGCATTTGTTCAGGGGACGTTCTGAGCCAAGCACATGATGTCAGAAAAAGAAAGAAAGGATAGGCCTGGCCTCAGAGCTCGCGGTTGCTGAGTAAGCTGGAAACACCGCAGGCGCACAAAACACACAGAGGTGCGTGTCCCGTGTTATGACGGAGTATAGAAATGTGTCGTGGGAGAGCACGGGTGAGAGATTGATGATGGTGGTGAGGAGGAGGAGTGAGGACAACTTTGAGGAGGAGGTGGGCTCTGAAGAGAGTTTTGAGGTGAGTAGGGTCACAGCAGGTAGAGATGGAGCAGGCTAGGGAGGTGGCTCTACTGGACGGCTGGTAGCTGGGACCTGTGTTAGAAAGGGTACCTTCTTTGGGAAGGTAGTTTGGGGCTGTACCATGGCCAATTTGATGGCCAGCCTGGTGGATTGCGACTAGAAGCTTCTGAGTAAGCGTGAGTCTTGGCAAGGTCCTTTTCTTGGTAAGAGGAGTCCAGAGAATCAAGAAACCAGTCAAGATGCTTTTGGATATAGAAAATGTGGTCTGGAAAGCACAATCTTTTCATGTAATTTCTGGAATTGTCTATTAGCAAAATCCACTATATCCTCCACCTCTTCTGAACAGTCCCTGCATCACCCTGTTTAACCAAAACCTGGCCCTTCGTGGGGACCATCGCCCGTATCGGCCAAGGTCAACACAGGCCCTGCCTTAAACACTGCAGAAGCCCCAGGGATCTCACCTTCAGAGCTTGCTCTGACCATGAGTGCCCCATCTTCCCAGCTCACTTCCTTTGGTTTTTGGATTCCAACAATTCTTCAGTGTCTTCTGGGCCTGCGGTTGACTTTCCATCTTTCCTTCTCATGCCCTCACTTCCTCCTAATTGAGCAGAGAGTCACTTGTCACGTGCACTCTGGACGCCTCACCCTGTCCCTGTTGCACTCACTTGGATTAGCCATCGCTTGGCTGAGTGCAGCGGAGTCACCCCTCAGGTGTGCCTGCAGGGGTGAACGTGGCTGGAGGAAAACACCAGTTGTGCTCTCTGGCCTCAGCTCCACAACCTGGACACTCAGGTGGGCCCGTGATGCTGGCCAGGAGTCCCCCAGCCTCCGAACCTGTGAGTTCACAACTGCACCTCTTTCCTCTCGTTACCAGCTCCTCGTCCTCATTTTCACTGTCACTGATGTCTTAGTCCATTTTCCATTACTATAATGAACTACCACAGGTTGGGCACGTAGAACAAAAAGAGGTTTATTTAGCTCACAGTTTGGGCGGCTGAAAGTCCAAATATGATGCAGGTTGTGATGAGGGCCTTCTTGGCTGTGTCACCTCATGGCAGGTGGCATCATGGTGACAGTGCATTCAAAAGGGAAAGATCACATGGTCAGACAGAAAGCTGGAGTGAGGAGGGGTCAGGCTCACTCTTGTAAATCATCTCACTCCCCTGGAACTAATTTATGAAGCCTCCCTTCTCTCCTGCACTATCGGTTTTCTTCTCTCTGGAGTTGAATAATTCCTGTCAGGATACAAACCTGTCGTGATTTCTTTAGTCTTAAATGAAACATCTTGTGGGGTCCTATAGCCTCTCCAAATATGCAGTCCTTTTCTCTGACTCCCTTGATAGCAAAGTTCCTTGAAGGAGTTGTGTAAACAAGCTCTCTGCTTTCTTCTGGTTTTTCTCTGGAGCTCATTCAAATCAGGACTTCGTTCTCACCCTTCCTCCTAAGAGCTCCTATTCAGGCCGTTTGGTGGTCGGTTCCCATTCTTCCCCTGGCCTGAGCTGCTGCAGCCCACCCCTTTGTCCCCTGGGAGCATAGCCTCGTGGCTCGGGTCAGTCCCCCCGTCTTGTGTGTTCTCCCCTTCCCCTACTGGCGGCCCCTCAAACTCCTTCGCTTTTTCTCTCTCCTACTCTCATTTTCTACAGGTTGAGCTCCAGGGCTCTGTCCTCCCCTCCTCACAGTCCACACGCAGTCTTTCGGGGGATTCATCTAGACCGAAGCTTTAAATACCACCTACATGGTGAAGACCCTCAAATTTGTGTCTCTAGCCAGCACCTCTCTCCTGAACTACAGGCGTGTTTGTCTGGCTGAATCTTGGCAGTCCTGTTCAGACACCCGGTGGGCGTCTTAAACACAGCAGGTGTAAGACTGGGCTCCTGGTCACATCCCTGAAAGCTGCTCTGGCAACTCCTCCTTCCAGCTGCTCCTGCTCCAATCCTTTTCCTCTTGGTTACCTCACACCCTGTAGCTCAGCAATTCCCATGGACCCTGTCTGAGACCCAGAACCCCATTTCTCACTGCTTCTTCTGCTTGTCCCCCAGCCCCCAGCCCCTTTCCCCAGATCATGGCATTCGCTCCCAACTGGCCTTCCTGCCTCTGATCTTTACTCCTCACAGCCAATCCCCAATATGGCAAAGAGAAGATTCTTCTAAATTTTGAATTAGGCTACGCTATTTCTTTGCTGGGAACCCATCAGGTGTTCTACGTCCGGCCTGGAATGAGCCAACCAGCTTCTGCCTTTATCTGATTCTCTCCTCCTGTTTGCTCTGCTCTTGTGAGGCTGTGCATTCCAGGTGCATCCTTCCTCAGGGCCTTTGCATTGCTGCTTCTGGAATGCTCTTTCTCCAGTGTCTGCCTGACTCATACCTGTACTTCCTTTAAGTGTATAATGAAGCCTCCCTGACGCCTGCTGATGTAGAACCCAACTCACTGGAGTCCTCCCAATTGCCCTCACCCCCACCTGCTTTTAACCCTGTCCAATGCGCTACACACATTGGATTATTTTTACTATTTCTCTCCCCCACTGGGCGGTTGAGAGTGGGAACTTGCTGTACATGGTGTCCAGCGTGTAGTAGGAATTCGGTCAACATTTGGGGAAAGACTGAAGGAGCACAGTGAATATTTTTGTACAGATGGGTGGGAGGAAAAACCCACAACATCGTGCGGTGACTGTGCCGCAGTGACGGTGTTAGGTGCAGAGGGAGAAATGGAGATCATGAGACATCAGCATAGACTCATTCGTTCTTCAGCTGGTCCTGGCTGACTCTGAGAGAGCAGCTTCAGCTCGTGATGGGTACACAGGAAACCAGAGCTGTCTGGCTGACGGACAGATGGGATGACTACGCTGAATGCGTGCACACGTCCAAGTATTCGCGTTTCATACAATCAGTTCCTGATTAGGTCCATGTGGCTGAGTGACTGTATGGATGATCTAGGACAGTTTAAGTCCTAGGCTTGTACAACTGAGCTGCTTCCTCTGTTCTGTTGCCCAGCTAATGTGTGTTCAGGGGGTGAAACCCATTTTGCTATCATCGCAAGAGAAACAATGCAAGCGAGGGGTGGTGGTGCACACCTGTAATCCCAGCACTCAGGAGGCTGCACCAGGAGGATCGCCCTGAGTTCAAGGCCAGCCTGGGCTACATAGTGAGTTCAAGGCCAGCCTGAACTACATAAGGAGACCCTGTCTCAAAAAGAGAGACAGACAGACAGACAGACAATGGCAAGCTATAAATTTTCTATCCCCTCTCTACCTTCTCAAAACAACCAACCAATCAACCAACAAACAAAGAAACATAATTTACTGCATAATTAACTCCAAAGCCAAATAGAGTTTTAGGATTGCTCAATGGTGTTTCACCTGTATGTCCCCTTAATACAAATTTAGCACGGCTTATAGTGAAACTTTCTCAAATGCAGCACCTGAATAAGGTGAAGGTCAGTTTAATTTGGAAAAAAGTCTGAATTACAGAGCACTTACAAATTAAAATATTTAAGCATCTTTGGCAACATTGTTTCCTGGCAAGGGCATTGGTTGGACCAGTGGAAGGTTAGACTTTCGTGGATGTGCTAACAATAAGTAGAAAAGGGAAAGCTTTGCGTTCCTGCATAGAGGCAGGTCTGGTGCTAGGAGTTTTCATATATGTCAGCTCATTTAAAACTTCTACCAAACTCAGACCTGGGTATTACTGGTCCCATTTTTGCAGGTGAAGCATGTGAAACCTGGGGAGGTGTGGCCACCAGATCAGACCCATTCTTGTGACTGTAAAACTGGTCTGCCTCACTCTGTAGCGCAGGGAGGGTTCTCCCTTCTGAGTGATTTCATTTATAACTGGGAGCATTTGCTGTTTGCCAATTAATTGCTTGAGGTGTCATGTGGGCCCTGTGCATATGGATCATCGGCTTATCATTTTTTTCTCATGATATAAAGTAGATTTCATTCCAGTGGGGCGAGATGGGAACTTGGAGGCTGTACCGGCAAGCTTTTCTATAGACTAAGGAGCAGGAGGTGGCACCTGGAGCCCTGCAGGAGTATGACAGGCTCTTTTTTGCAGGTGGACGGCTCCTGGGCCAAGTGGGAGCCCTATGGTCCCTGCTCGCGCACCTGTGGTGGGGGCGTGCAGCTGGCCCGGAGGCAGTGCAGCAGCCCCACCCCTGCCAACGGTGGCAAGTACTGCGAGGGAGTGAGGGTGAAGTACCGGTCTTGCAATCTGGAGCCCTGCCCCACCTCAGGTGAGGCTGGAGGCCACAGGGCCTGGCTTTGGGGAGGTGACCCTGAAGGCTACTTCCCCCCACACCCTCCACGTAGGCCAGGGTCACAGAGGGATTGCAGTCAAGATTCCACCCCCGGGACAGAGCCAGGAAGTGGAGGGTGCAGATTCTTTTGAAGCTCATCCTTTGGTCCACTCCCTTGTGGCAAGGATGCTTTCTTCCGGGTACTTAGGCTGGGAGGCCAAGTGGCTGAAGGGATTGAGACACCAGGATCTTTGAAAACCCATCTTCTAGGCGGGAATCCAGGGTCCCTGAACTGGATGGGGAAAAAGTTGCATCTCTATTTTGTTAGTGTTTTTATCTAAAACAGTGTTTCCTTCAATTAGAAATTTGGCTTTTAAAAAACCCAGCCTTTTCATCTAAAATTTAATATTTCCTTCACTTAAGTAGCAAACTGCAACCTTAGGAGAAATACTTGTCACTTTGTCACCAACAGAAATCATGGGTCTTTTCGTATGACATTTCAGTTGAAGAATTCTCAGAATGCCACCTATGATCATCTACTTCAGAATTACAGTTGTTACTAGAGTTATTACTGAATTTTATTATTTAATGCATTAACAGAAGCACATATCACAAGTATGTTTCAAAATATATTGATCATTGCAGATCAGTATAATTGGTATTTTTTTGAAATCTGTGTAATTTATTTTATGCATTAACAATACTATGGTGAAAACAGTTTCAGGAGGCTGCTGAAGGATTTCATTATCCAAATCATGTGTAGCACATCTGTGAAGAGGGAGAAGGTGGCACATTGCTCAGGGGCTGCGTTGCTATCTGTGCGCTGCATTTTTGGTTCCAGCCTCTTTAGTCCTTTCGAGTTGGGAGGTTGTGGCATCACACTGCTGAGGGCGGGAAGAGCTGTTTAGAGCTCAGGTGCTGGGCACCCCCCGGAGGGATGCTCTCTTTCATACCTCCCTTTAGTTTCCTGCTTGTGCTTCCTCCTTTCCCAGCCTCTGGCAAGAGCTTCCGGGAGGAGCAGTGTGAAGCTTTCAATGGCTACAATCACAGCACCAACAGGCTCACTCTCGCCGTGGCATGGGTGCCCAAGTACTCAGGTGTGTCTCCCCGGGACAAGTGCAAGCTCATCTGCCGAGCCAATGGCACTGGCTACTTCTATGTGCTGGCACCCAAGGTAAGCGAGCTGGGGCGTCAGAGACCAGAGCAGGGACCAGGTCTTCAGGGAGCATCGGCTGAGCTGCTCTCTTCTTCCTCTTCTCCCTCCTGGGGGTGCTGCAGGTGGTGGACGGTACGCTGTGTTCTCCTGACTCCACCTCAGTCTGTGTCCAAGGAAAGTGCATCAAGGCTGGCTGCGATGGGAACTTGGGCTCCAAGAAGAAGTTCGACAAGTGTGGGGTGTGTGGGGGAGACAATAAGAGCTGCAAGAGAGTGACAGGACTCTTTACCAAGCCCATGTGAGTTCTGTGCCCTGGAGGGTACAACCGGGGAGCAAGGTGGGAGGCAAGTGGCTGGAATCCCCCCAGGCACTGGAAACTTGTATTAGATTGGGGTGAATGTCAGGTCCTGGCATATGCTTTTCGTGGAGGCTGTTCATACTCTTCTAGGGTTGATATTCACCCATCCACCCACCCATCCATCCAAACCATCCATTCATCCGTCCATTCATCCATGCATCCATGCATCCATCCAGCAAAGATAAACGCTCGGGAACACACCTCATCAGGAGGTGATAGTCGGGGATATAGCGGTGTTGTTAGGATTTGTCTAGTGCTTTAGAGTAGGACTGACCTGCATTCAAATCTCAGTTCCCCATTTTCTGCATGACCTTGGGCAGGTGACTCAATCTCTAGATTTTTAGACATCGTCATTTGTAAAGTGAGTATAATATTAATATACTTCACATGAATGGCAAAACAGCTAAGGGACAGCAAGCAAATGACTGGGACTGAAGGAGCCTCCACTTCCTGGAAAATGTGGCCCAGAATGTGTGTACCCTACCCAGCTGGAGCTTTGTGGGATCACAACACCGTCCTTTGAACGTCCGAAGGAAGAGGCAGGCAGAGTACCGGAGGTCTCGTTGGGAGCAGGGAGCATGAAAATGTGGGAATTCAGGAGCTGATGATGGAAGACCAGATGACTGTCCCCTCCGGAGTCAGACTGTCCCCTCCTGATGTGACACCCTCTGTTGACCCTCTTGGAGGGCAATGTACAGAGTGGACACACAGCTCCTTCTCTGGAAGCTTGGGTGCTGCAGGAAGAAGTGTTCAAGGCTGTCCGTGTCGGGACTTCCAGCAGGGTAGCTGTGTGGGCATTAGACTTCTCGACTGGTTAAACGGACAGGCTGGCAGGAGCTGTAGAAGTCACCTGGTTTAACCCATTCACTATACAGAGAAGGATGCCAGGACCCAGAGAAACTGATTTGCTGAAAGTCACCAGGGAATTGGTGCCTGAGCCAGGGCTGGATCTCTAGCCCTGGCCCCAAGCCTACGGAGCCCTCAATGCATAGAGTTACAGGCTTGGACTTGGGCACTGTAGTTTTCCTTCCTCCCCTCCCCCACACCATGGCTGATGCTTTTTGAGTCTTCCTTGTGCTGGGTACTCGGCTACATCTTTTATAGGCCATGGCTTCTCTAACCCTCCTTATAGTTGAATGAGATATGTGTAGCTATGAGCTTCATTTCCTAGGTGAGGAGACAGAGGCTCAGAAAAATTGAGATTTATCCAAGATCAACAGCAAAGCAAGGGACATGGATCTCTTTGACTCCAAAACTTGTGTCTTTACTCCCTCACAGGCATTTACCAAAAGATAAATTTATGAAAGAAAAATGATCATGAGGCTCTATAGCCAGTGTATTCAGTTGTAGGTGATTTAACAACAAGCTCACACACCAGTGTTCAGTTTGTGCACTTCCACCAGGCCCTGCACAGCCTAGTTATTCTTTTTTTTTTTAGATTTTTATTTTATTTTATTTTTTTCCTTTATGTGGGTACTGGGAACCGAACTCAGGACCTCGCGCTTGCCAGGCAGGTGCTTATGCCACTGAGCTATAACACCGGCCCAGCCTAGTTATTCTTTGTGCTCTGTTGCCACATTTGTGACCTGGCCAAGGGCTTCCAAAAGGGAATCAGTTGTGACTTTAAAGGGGAGTGAGGTTCTTAGGTCCAGGCATCTGTCTAATGTACAATCCCCGTTTTGTACCCCAGGCACGGCTACAATTTCGTGGTTGCCCTCCCTGTAGGCGCCTCCAGCATCGACATCCGCCAGCGTGGCTACAAGGGGCTGATTGGGGATGACAACTACCTGGCCGTGAAGAACAGCCAAGGCAAGTACCTGCTCAACGGGCACTTCGTGGTGTCGGCCGTGGAGCGGGACCTGGTGGTGAAGGGCAGCCTGCTGCGATACAGTGGCACGGGCACAGCGGTGGAGAGCCTGCAGGCTTCCCGGCCCATCCTGGAGCCCCTGACCGTGGAGGTCCTCTCTGTGGGGAAGATGACACCACCACGGGTCCGTTACTCTTTCTATCTGCCCAAAGAGCCTTGGGAGGACAAATCCTCCCTTCCCAAGGAGCCCCGTACCCCTTCTGTGCTGCACAACAGCGTACTCCGCCTCTCCAATCAAGTGGAGCAGCCAGATGACAGGCCTCCTGCACGCTGGGTGGCAGGCAGCTGGGGCCCTTGCTCTGCTAGCTGTGGCAATGGCCTGCAGAAGCGAGCAGTGGACTGTCGGGGCTCCTCAGGGCAGCACAGGGCCTCTGCCTGCGATGTAGCCCATCGACCAGTGGAGATGCGAGCCTGTGGGGAACCCTGCCCAGCTTGGGAGATCGGGACCTGGTCGCCCTGCTCCAAGACCTGTGGCCGGGGATTTAAGAGGCGTCCACTCAAGTGCGTGGGTCATGGAAACCGGCTGCTGGCTCGGGACCAGTGCAACCTGCGCCGCAAACCCCAGGAGCTGGACTTCTGCATCTTGAGGCCCTGCTGAGTGGGACTGTCCCTTTCTCTCCCTCATTCTTCACCCCACTGTCGTGCTAGTGCTCTGGCCAGCTGGAGCAGAGGATGGTGACCAGTGGCCTGTGCCACCATGCCACTCGCATCCAGGACAAGGACCATGGATGGGACGAGCGGTTCCTTCCTCCCTGGACTGGGCATGGGATGCTAACTAATGCACAGTCTACCTCACGCCCCGCTCCTCGGGGGCCCAGTTTCACAGAGAGGCTGCAGGCGTGGGTGCTGGACAGAAGGTGCTGGGGCCCAGTTTCCAAGGGACCTAGAGATGGGCTTCTCCTAGGAAGGACTTCAGGGACCTCAGCCCCAGCAGAGGGGCCGCGGGCTGCTGGAAGAGCCATGGCCCAGCAGCTTGGCACCGTCAGGTGGCCCCAGGGCTCTGAGCCGTCTCTGAACAAGGCAGGGTTTTCTTGGTGCTTTCAGACCCCTTTTCTTTTCTGACTGACACAGGCCGATCACTGAAGACTGTGTGGCGGAGGGTGGAAGCCGAGGACAGTAAGGTTTCTGACACTTCCCTCTGCTGGGGAAGATGTGGATGGGGACAGGGAGGCCCGAGGTTTCTCATCTTCCATCGGGGCCTCTCCCCGCCACCCCCAGCCAGGGCATTAGATTAGGGGCAGGGCTGCCGCCAACGTGTCCTCAGAAGCTTTGTGGAAAGGGGAGCAAAATCCCCTGGAGTCTGCCCTCTTTTTCTAGAGGGAGCCGCCACTGCTAAAAGATGCCGGTGCTTTTCAGGTGGCTGAAACAGCGAGCACGAGGGAGAGCTAGAGGGTGCTGCTGGCTGTGGGGCTTTGTCAGTGGGTCCTGCGCTCTGGGCCAGGTGCTGGGGGACAGGGAGGAGAAAGCTCCAGTCCTCATGGCATTCACATAAGTAAGGCTGATGCCACAGGCTCTGCGTTGCCTCAGAGAATCTCCTGAGTGACCACAGTCTTGTGCCCCCTGGGAGGGGAGCAGGACGTGCCCAGAAGGGCTGGGTGCTGCGCATTTCTCTGGCTGCAAGTTGGGCTTCCTCCCTCTGCATGGCTCCTGCTGTCTGTGGTGGGCATGTCACATCACTGCTCCAGTTGGGAATTGGGTTGTCTGTTTGCTACCTCAGATTATGCTCTCTGGGAACCCACCCTGTCCCTAGGGACAGAGGTGACCTGGTGCTTCCACCACGCCCAGCTGTCATCTTCACAGACCAATCCGGCCAGCCAGAGAGATGAGCGTGTGATGCAGGGCTCTCCCCAGGGCTCCAGACCTGAAGAGGGAGAGGGGGCCTCTCCCTTCAGGTTCCTTGCGAGCTGTTCAGGAGGCAAGAATAGTCATAACCTGACCCAGAGGCCTTCGAAGCTGCCAGAAGGAACTTCTGGAGACCTCTCTGTTTTGTTGACGTAGCAGGGGGAAAAAAGCCAGGTGTTTTCTATAGCTCCAAGTGGGGAGATAATGTGGGGATAGAGATCCTTTGGCCAAGCAGGGTATTTCTTGAAGGTGCAGATGCCCCAGTGCGGAAAGGGGATGTTCTGCTTTTCAGCACAGGCGGATTCCAGGAGCTCTGTGAAGAACTTAAATGAGATTAGATCAAAGCAGGAATCTTCCCTGGGGAGAAGGGTTCAGTTCTTTCCTGTGGTTTCCCTCATAGTCAGAATCCACAAAACCAGCAGCCTGCCAGCCAGGCCACTCATTTATGGTGTTCTGACACTGGTCTCATCCTAGGCTGGAGAATGTGGGCTTGGCTCCGGCAGGGGTGGAGGGTCTTGGGCTCCCTGGAGCAGGGCTGCAGACACTCTTGAAGGACAGAGCAGGGAGGGGTCCCCCTCCTCATACTATGAGGCTCAGAGACAAGGACCCCAGGGTGCAGGCCGAAGGGGAGACTTGCCAGTGGACCACAGCCTGTGCTCTGATCGGTGTACCCCAGGCGAGGAGAGGGTGGGGTGGGGCTGTGCGGAATGGGTAGCGGGGGCACCGTCTGGAGTGACTGGCTCCCTAGCACGGGTGTTTGCTGACAGCTGCTTTACAGATCATTTCAAGGAGGGGTAACCACTCTCGTTCCTGACACAAGCCAGGTCTCCATGCTCTTTTCTATTGTGCCCCTCCCCTTTTTCCTTTTCTTAAAACAACAAAATGCCCCAAACCCCGCAAAACCAAAACTATGACCAAGACAATTTGGGAAGTTTGTCTTGTCTTTGAACATTTCCTCAGTCCAGCTAGACTTCCCAGAGCTGAGAGGAGATGAGATCGAGGCGCAGAGTTCTGGTGATGGCATAAGAAGTGAAGGTAGCGTCTCGTGCCTATGGGAGAAGAGGAGCCTTCTGGGGGCTCCAGCAGTTTCTTCAGTGGGGTGTGGATGAATGAGGCCTTGGGCTCCTGATTCCCTAGCCTCCTTTACCCGTTGTGTGCACTGATCGGAGGAGCCTCACCCAAACACCCTCGATACTGGAGAGAAGGTTGGAGGAGCCAAGAACAGTTTGAGGGGCTGGATTCCCCTGAACTTGGGAGTCAGCTCCCGAGGACACGAGACACTGTCATTAATAGAGCCCCGCGCTGTACTTGGTTCTTTTGCATTCCATGCACTGCAGAAGGATGGGATGACCTGGGTCCTGGCTGGGCGTGTATACTGTGTATACATGGGAGCTGGCTGCGGGGTGACAGCAGCCTGCTCCTAATAAAGTTGGAAGTATTTAAATCTTGTGTCCTGCCTCTGTGACTGGATCTCGTCGGTGCACACATGCCCCATGTTTATGGATTAGCTGCCTTGTGCCAGCCGTAGTGCTAGGAGCTGTGGAGACAGCAGTGACCATAACAGGCACAGCCCTGGTCCTATGTAGCTCCCAGGTTGGGTGGGTGGGGGCAGAGCTCAGGTCAGAGGCAAAGAGACAGAGTCAGGAGAGAGTGTTCAATACAGAGACAAGCCAACCGATGGTAAGAAAGACAGTCCACAGCTGAGCGTTTGTGGGTAGCATCAGACGATTAACCTGAGACTAAAGGACGGAAAAGCAGCCCTGCTAAAAAGGGACGGGCCATCTAACGCAGGAGCAGCAAGCCCAGACTGCAGGGCTTCGAAAGGGTCTTTGGGGCTCTACTTGTGAGGGGATGAGGCATGAGAGGAGGCCAGAGGGGTCCGTCCTGCAGGGCTCCCAGCTGCCTATCATAAGAGGAAACCCCAGTTTTCTAAAGTTTCATTCTGGCTGGAGAATGTTTGCCTCTTCCTAGTTCTGTGTTGGTCTGGGACTTTTAGCAAAATGTACAGGCACAAAGAGGGTTGTGACCCATTTTAAGGAACATCTGGAAACTTGTGTTGGCTCCGATCCGTGGTCCTGTCTTGGACCTATCTGCAAAGTAAGAAAGGTGGATATAATGTTTCTTTAAGGCAGGTTCAGCTTTAGTGGTCTGCTTTCTAAGCACAGCTTGGTTTGGACTTTTCTGGCTGGCTATGCGGCTTTGGTTTGAGGTTCAGAGGTGGACATGCTTCCCTCTGTGACCTTCTGTCGGAGCAAGGCCATGGTGGGAACGATTTCTCATGAGCCGGAAGAGCTGCCCCTTGAGGCATGTAGGTGAGGAGGCCGGAGAGGGGAACTTGGACGAAGCTTCAGCTGTCAGTAAAAGGTTCTGGAAGAAACGGAAGAGCCTGTGTGGCCCTCCAAGTTACCTGGAGGCCTGAAGACACATGGAGGGGCTTGGGTCGATGCCTGAAGCTTACAGTTAGCAAGTAAGATCTCTGTGAAATTGCCAGTAATGTGCGTATATTCTTGGGGCTGTTATTTTTGTTCTCCCTCTGGTTTCCATTGTACCAATCGTCAGGAAAACCTTTCTAGGGAAAAGGTCCTGTGGGCTGGTTTGGGATCAGCAAATAAAAGAGGAAGCAGAGGAGGCCTGGAGGTTTGGAAGAACTCCAGCTAAGGCACCTCCCACCGAAGCTGCAGTCAGAAGTAGACGCACCTGCTGTACTGTGTGCATTTTTAAGCTTTCTGGAGAAGGCAGGAAGAGTGCGCTAACCTTCATGGCCACTGAAGAGAGACAGGGACAGTCTGCTTTGTAATCCGTCCTTGGGAGGGGAATGCATTCTTGCCCCAGTAGAGAAAAAGCCTTGATAATTGCAGAGAGCTCTTGACTCCCCGGGTTGGGGCCCCGCCTGCCTAGGCTGAGCTGGCACGGCCGAGGGCAGCGTGTGTGACCCGAGAGTCTTTCTGTTGTTCTTTGGCTTGCACTCAGGCCTTGTTGGGTGAGTCAGCTCTGAAGCCTGCAATTCTAGAACAAGTCCCAGAAGAGCAAAACATCTCCCTTCAGGCTCCTCCGATGCCATCGTGTCAGCCCCAGCCCACAGCAGCGGCAGGAGCCTTGCAACGAAATGCCGGCTGCTCCCAAGCACAAGACTGCAGAAGGAGAGGGCCGTGTGCCAGGCACTCAGCTCACCACCCCCCCCCCCCGTGCTTGGAGATTCTGCCCAGCCCCACCCTGGTGCTCAGCTGGGAAGCCCTGCCATTGTTTTGCTCTGGTCAGTAATGTAAATCACATTCCGAGAACTGACCAGAATGTTATTAAGGAGGAGATAGGAGGCATTCCAAAGGAGAAACAGAACTGTTTGTCTCCGAAGGAGAGCAATTTTGGCAGAAAGGGCAAGATTGAGGGCGATAGAGAAGGGAATCTCCTCATGAAAAATTGGATTTGGAAAAATGGTGAAGATACTGTTGTGGTGAAGGGCTGGAGGCTGGTGGTATTTCATCTGCACCCCTAAGTTGTTATAAACAATCCCCCTCTTCCTGCCTCCACCTCTTGGCCATAATCTCCAACAATATCCAGGGGCTCGGGCTGCTGCTGTTCTGAACTTTGAAGAACTGTTCAGATGACCTCACAGGACTGGGATTCCAGTCGCAGCACCTCTGCTGGGGCTAAGAGAGCTGAAGCTCCTGATATGGTTTTGCTGTTGCTGAGGATTTTGAGAAAGGGCCCTTGGGTGTGCCAGGGAAAGGCATTCAGGAGTGTGGCATGACCTCTGCCAGTGCCCTGTTTGGGCTGGGTCTGCATGCCTCCCTTCAGCTGTCGTCTGCTGTACGTTTGGAGTCCTCGTCAGTCTCTTAGTGAGGCTAGGAGAGAATTACCTGCTCTTTTCTTTCTCTCCTGAAACATTTCTTGTAATGACTCAGGAGCACGCTCTTGAGGCAATGTTCTATGTCTCCTAAAGGATCCATTAGCACCACCTGAATGTGCCTGAGACTCCTCTAATCTCTCCTGATGGGAGACCTGTCTCTAAATTTGTTTCTTGGCAAGTCTCCCAGTGGAGCTTCTGACATTTTCAAAACTGGAATTTGGCATCTGGATCCACCCTGCCACCAAATAAACCTCAGGTTCAGAGAAGCCCAGAAACCTTGAATTGTTTGAGTGCCTTTGAGCATCAAAAGGGCAGAAAAGAATGAGTAGCACGTCAAATCTGGCCATGGAGTTGCCAGCAGCTCTTTGTTTCCTCTGGAAACTTCCACAAGTGTTTTTTTCCTTTTCCTTTCCTTAAAATAATTCTAAAATAATATAATAATATGAAGATGCACAGAAGAGCCAAAGAATAATAAAATAAAACCTAGGTGCTAATCACGCAGTATAAGACAGAAGACATCACCAATAAGCCCCGTCCCTGCCCCGGATGGATGCCTCCCCTGTTGCGTCTCTCCCTCTTCTGATGGGTGTAACCATTATCTCCGATTTGGTGTTTGTCACACCCAGTCATTCCCTCCGTCTTTTCCTATACGTAGCTGCATCCCTCGGCAGTGTGTTTTTCAACTGTCTGTACAGGGTAGCACTCACATGCACTCTTCTAAAAATTACTTTCTTAGTTCGAATTGTATTGTAAGAGCCATTTGCATGGATACAGGTGGTTCTAGCTCATTGGTTTCGTGGTCTAGCATATTATTTCACTATTTGGATATGAACGGCAGGCATTTAGATTGCTTCCAGTATTTTGCAACACAATTCTGCTGTGAAAATTCTTGTCCATCTGTTCCAGGGTACGGATTCGATGTGAGTTGGTAGGAGTGGTATTTCTGGGCTGTAGGGTGTGTACTTTATTACCAGCTCTTTCCAAGTTGTTCTCCAAAGTGGCTTTTACCGTACCCAGGGTTTTGCCAGTTGCCTTTCTTTTTTCAGGTACTACTTTCTCCATCTTCTGACCCACCTTTCTGTGGGGTAGGATTCACTTTCTCCAATTTCTCCTTTCCTACTATCAGCTAGGATTCCAGCAGAAAATATGTAGGCATGCTCAACTTAGGATAATTCGAGGAGAAAGTTGAATAAAGAACAATTTACAAAGGTGTAGACAGGGGACATGAGCCAGAGCAACACCCCGGCCTGCTGGGGGCCTGAAAGGTGAGAGAAGAAATGGTGATGAGGTCAAAGTTAGAGAGGTGTATGTGGCTAGGGCTCCCGGAAGGAGCTGCTTTAGTACATTTTCCATTGCTGTATGAAAACACTGAGGGCTGAGTAACTTATAAAGAAAAGAGGTTTTTTAGTTCACATCTTTGGAGGCTGGAAGTCCAGACTACATGCACTGGCCCTGGCGAGCTTCCCCTGTGCATGTTGCACCATGGTAGATTTTATCTTGGTGGGGAAGGCACAGGAGGGATTACAAGGCAGGACAGGACAGGAAGCATAGAACAAGGAGGGGCCGTTCATGCTCGTCTATAACTCCTCTCCAACTAACCAGGTCTCATGAGAACTACATTCATTCCTTTGGAGGTAGTGTCCCCAAAGGTCTCCCATTAACCTCCGCTTAAAGATTTCACCACCTCTCATATCCCCACACTGAGGACCATGCTTCCAACACATGAGCCTCTGGAGACATCCTAAACTATATCTAGACCATGGCAGGAGCTAAGACATTCAGCTGGGTGATACAGCTGCAGTTATTTTATCTATAAAAGTGGGAAGATTCTTACCAACAGCGGAGCTATTGTGTGATCTCAGTGAGCTAACATGTGTAGCACATTGCCTGGCACATAGTAAGTGTTCAATAAATGCCAGTGACCTGTTACATAAACCAAGAGTAAGTTATAAGGGATGAAGGTTCTCAAAGAATTTTCATAGTTGTTATTTTCCAGTCTATGTTGAAATAGAGGTGGGCTAAAGTTATTCTTCTTAAGGTTGCTTATCTGACATTGCTCCAGTTAAAGCCAATATACGTGGCCCCTACTTTTCCTTTCCACTGGTATTACATCTTGCCTGGAGTATGTAAATAGCACTTACCTGTCCTCCCTGCCTCCTGATTCATCCCCTTGCTATCCTTCCCCCAGGAAGGACTTTCAACCTCAGCAGTAGATACCCTGTTCTTGGCTTTCCTGTCACCCTCTGTGTCCTTTCATATTGCACTAATTGTCTGTCTCTTCAGTTATACTCTACAGACCTCAAGGATGGGCCTTAGTTGTCCTTGCACTTAATAAGTGCTTGGCAAGCAGTAATAATATAATAATACAGACATCCTCCTTGGGCTGAGTCAGCATGCCTAGTACCTAACATTAATTATGGTATATATTAGCATTATGTTAAGGGTTTCATTTGCCTTATTCTATTTACTGCTTATAATAATTTTATAAACAATATTCTATCATTGCCTCCTTTTGCATGTGAAGCAGCTGAGAACCAAAAATTTTAGGGACCTCGTATGTGTTCTCCTAACTTGTAAGGGGTAGAGTCAGGACTCTGAGCTCCAGGTTTATTGAAAGAGTTGTAGAAGGAAACCACTTGTCCTACTCCTCAAGAGACTCCCATTTGGGTGGGAAGACAAGCACAGGCAAAGATTGCCATGCAAGCGAGAAGACATAGAGCAGAGGTATGTGTGTGTGCACATCTACAGGATGATGGCAGAAGAGTGCGCAGGTAATGCTTCGAGCGGATCTGGGAAGCCCTCACAGAGCAAATTATGCTTAAGCTGTGTCTTCAGTAATGAATAGAATTTGTTGAGTAGATAAAGGATTCCTCAAAATGTGACCAACATTTAACAGGGCATAGGAGGTTAGGCATTTAAATTTAAAGAGCTTGACACTGCTGGTTTACAGATTGCCTGGGAGATAGTGATGAGTTTGCAGGCTGGGCTGGGCTGGGGTCTGATCATGAAGGACCTTCTATGCCATGTAAAAGGTCTTGGTAGGCAACAGAAAGCCATGGAAAGATTTTAAAATTAGATTTTCAAGTCAGATCAGAATTTAAGCAACTCACAACTCTGATGCGCTGGTAATAATCGTGGGTTTGGGATAGGAAATGACTGTTGCAGAAAGATCAAGTAAAAGGCTCCCGTAATAATCTGGATTTAAGGCCACTAAAGCCTGTAGTAGGGCAGTGTAAGTGGCTTGGAGTGGATGACATCAATCCTCGAAAAATATAGGAGTGGTGGGAGCGGGTCTCGAGAGTGAATTGTGCACAGGGTCTGACGATGAAAGAAGTGTCGGAGGAAACTGAATTGATGTTTTCCGTCTTGACGACTTCCTTGCATCACAAAAGAAGTGCAAAGCTAGGCAATTCCTTGACTCATAGATATGACAGTGCAACAGAGGGAGGGGAAAGTTGGTGCACTTGATTTCTTCCTGGGGTTAAGTTTCTAAAATACAGCACTGTCAGGATTTGCATAGAGACGTTGACTGATTCTTTTCTCCTGTGGTTCCTCACTTCCTACCACACCTCCTTACTCACTGGCTTCGCTCCTGGCATCGCACCTCCCCATCTCTAATCTTAGCATTCTGTGGTTATCTTGGCACCAAGAAACATGCAAGAAGTCACGGGAGTTTGAAAGGAAAAGGGATAGAGAGATCAGAGGAAATGACAGAGATGGTTTACATACATTAGGGTGAAGGCAACAGGATGGTATTTCAAATGTCTTTCAGCATAGGTCATATAAACAGATTTATTTTTTAATATACCCCCTGTATCTTTCATTTAACCATATATTGTGCATAATATATTTCGATACTTGTATCTCAGGTTAGGAATAGCAGAAACATATGTTAACTGAGTTGTATTAACTCCAGGGAAAATACCATTGGGTTACGGGATATTATGGCTCTGCGTGTTTCAGCAACATATGTTACCCATAAGGATTCCTGGGGCTTTAATGTGTAACACACTCCAGACTGGAAAGAGCAAGTGGATTGGAGTCAGGCTGAGAAAAATGCAAATCTTCTGAAAGAGAAGTCCTATCATCTATCATCTCTATCTAATCTATCATCTATGTATCTATCATCTATCTTCTATCTATTATCTACCTATCTATCATCTATTTATCCATCATCTATCATCATCTATCTATCTATCTATGTAATCATCTGTCTGGGCCACAAAACCTTGCTGAAGCAACCTGTCTAAATCTTCCTACCCAGCCTCCATCTGAAATGATTTCCCGTGGTTTAGGCCACTGATCTTTTTGTGCCCACCATCCTGGGAAAGTTTGACACATACAAATTGCCTTTGAGATCATTAGATAGATACCTAATTGCTGACTGGAAAACTTTTTTCTAGTTCCCATGAGTCCATTACATCTTGGTAAGGCACTTTCTTCTTATTTCTTCAAAAGCCATTTATTTAGATATGGGTGTATGTGGCCTGCACAGCCACTGCTCTGGGCTTCTAGCGAGGCTCTGCTATCACTGAGCCCAGTGACCTTGTGCAAACAATTTGTCTTTTCTGGGGTCCATTTCCTCACTTGTTAGATGAGTCATTGGATTTGATTGTTAATTACACAGTCCCTTTCTTCCAAGTGCAAAGACTCATTGATTTCATAAATTGAAAAATCTCAGCTGTAAGGGTATTCTCAAAAGCTTTTGTCTGCCACTTCTTCTGAAACAAAAGGAGATTTTTGGTTTTATACTTAGGAATTTCCACATTTCTCCACTCCTATTTGAGTGTTTCTTGCCCAAGGCAAGTCTATCTACTCTCCCATCTGTAGATGGCCCTCCCATGGAGAATAAATAGTTGAGAAATCCCAATAGGTAGGATTGCTACTGCCTCTGGAATTTTTTTAGTTCCTTCTAACTTTAAAAGTACTTTTAGATGTCAGTGAACAGGAAAATTATACTTAAATATTTCTGTTTCTTCCCTGTACGTACTTATCGCACTCATACTTTGAACTCTGCACTGCCACTCAGTGAGTAGGCCTCATCACTGCATTCTCTTTGTCTTGGGCCTTGGGAGAGAAATCCGGACTCTTGGAAGGCAGGATAATAATAAAGCTGCTGCTGCTGCTGCTAACAGAGGATTTTCTGCATCCATAGCTGTACATGTTATACGTGTTTACAGGTTGCAAGCTTTTATATGTTGCATGTGGTTTGTCTGCATAGCAACTCAATAAAGCACATTCTATTTTTACCCCCATTTTGCAGGTGAGAAAATTGACTTTTAGAAAAGTTGCTAAGTGATAACCGTCCTGGTAGAATTTAGGGTTAGAAAGAGCAAGAATGTTTTCTGGGACTCTGATCATTTAGAGATTATCACCAGCCAAGTTTCTGCCTCAACTGCTGGTGTAGGCACCAGAGACAAATGCCCTTTCAGTACCTGTCCATGGTGGTGTGTCCTGGGAGCTCGGGGGTTGAGAAAGAAGCCAAAGCATGCACCTCGTCATAAGGAGCATATAGCCCAGGTCAGGAGACTGTGTGTATTCTTAGAAAATAAATAAACAGGGCCGGTGAGATGGCTCAGCGGCTTAAGCGCCTGCCCGGCAAGCGCGAGGGCCCGAGTTTGACTCCCGGAACCCACATACGAAAAAGGGGCCGGTGATATCACTCAGCGGCACAGGCGCCTACTGGTGCGCGAGGTCCTGAGGTCGACCCCCCTGTACCCACAAAAAAAAAAAAAGAAAATAAATAAACAGTCCTGAGTAGTCCAGAAAGTTCAGTGGAGGCAGAGGAGTTGAGATAAAGAAAGCATGGGTCACATGTGGCGGGTAGAGAACAGAGAGGGGAGATAGCCAGTGGGTGGAGGGACTTGGAAGAGTAATTCTGAGTCAGGCATTGGGTCCTTCCCTGTTCTGTTTCTCCTCCTTCCTTCTTCTCAAAATTTATTATTTTCTCACTATGTCTTAGACGTATGGAACTGACACATAGGATCTGCCCTCCAAGAGTCCATCATTTAATGGTGAGATCATCTACATAACTAACCTGAACAAAGATGTGAAGTAGGGGTAACAGAGCCTCTTTGAGGGTGAGAATGAAGAGGTTTGGCAGCTAAGGTCCTGTGTCTGATGTGTCTGATCCCCTGATGTGGGGGATGGGAGGGGAGCAGAATCAGGTTGTGGGGAGCTTGATTTCTACCCAGAAGGTTGGGGCTTTATGCTGAGCCATAGCCATGGAAATTCAGGTTTCTAAACAAGGGAATAGCATTCTGAAACTATGTGATATTGACTTTTTTAGGTAAGAGGAGAGAGGATTATGCTTTGTGCCAGAAATGCATCTGTGTTAATGTGTTGAACTCATTGAAACCAACTATGGAGAATTCCCCAACATTACCATGCCACTGCCTGTCTCCACCCAGAACTATTCCTGGAGGGATTTAGCAGTGACATCAATGACATATTTAGCAATGACAAGCATATCGACTGCTAGGGTTGCATTGCTTCTGTTATCTAGCGTGGGTGCTAAGAGTTTATGGGATTGCTTAGGGAGCTCAAGGAATGATAAGAGTGTGTGGAAACCAGAGATAGAAAAGCTCCTTGACATCCAAGGAACTGAAGGTTCAGTCATTTTCTGGAGTTAAGTATGTGAATGACTTTTTTCCTTTCCTTTTTTTTTTTTTAGCTCCCTCTTTATGAAAAAGCTTCTTATTTCATATGAACACTTCTCCTGGGTGACTTCAACCTATGGAAACACCCATTCACCAGAAACACAAACACACAAGAATTCAACTGTGGAAACATTCATTTTAGCATTGTTTGTAACTGAAAGGGAAGAAAGAAAAGAACAAGGAGAGCAAGAATGTGAGGGACTGGAGGGTTTTAGACACCTACCCAAGGGGCTTATTTCAGTCAATTATGGTCCATTTATAAAATGGAATTCTTTGTGGCAGTTAAAAAGAAATGTGCTGGAGTCAGCTACTGCAGGCCAAGAGGCTAAGACAATAGAAATTAGTTTTTCTCAAGATCGAAGAGGGTGGAAACCCAGAGTCTCTAACAGTTGTGGAGGCTGGAGGGACGTCAGCAAAGTTGGTTTCTTCTGAGGCCTCTCTCCTTGGCTGAGAGGTGGCCACTTTCTCCCTGTGTCTTCACACGGTCTTCCCTTTGTGTGTATCTGATTTTTTAATTTTTATGAGGCCACTTGTCATACTGGATTAAGGGCCAACCTAATGACCTCAGTATAAATTAATTATCCCTTTAAATATCTTATCTCCAAATAAAGTCATGTTCTGTACTACTAGAGTTTGGGAGTTCAACATATGAATTTGGAGGACAAACCAGCTCATAAGAAACTATATGTACTCGTATAGAAATGTCTTAGAATTGTTGTCAATCAATAAATTGCAGGTCAAGGGTTCATGATGTTGAGGCACCATGAAAGCACAACTAGAGACACAAAAGACTTCTAGAACTGCTGCAGAAAGTGTCAAGAATTATGGGATAAGTGTGTTCAAAATGAGCAGGAATGTTTTCAGGGCGATTAATGGCAATATGTCCTTTACTGTAATAAATTTAAAAAAATCTAAACATTCACCATAGGTTTTGATCATACCTCATTATACACATACACACTTCCTTTGGTAATGGCTTCTCTAAACCTGTCAGCCACATCTGTGGTTGGGAAAATAATATTTTTGTGGATGCATTAGGCACAGTGCATGGCACCTAGTAATGAATATTAGCTATTTTAATTACCAAGGTAATAAAGGAAAAAACTCTGATTTGCAATGTTGGACCAAAGAGGCATGGTATTCTTTTTTTTTTTTTTTGTGGGTACCGGGGGTCAAACTCAGGACCTCGCGTGCCAGCAGGTGCCCGTGCTGCTGAGTGATATCACTGGCCCCTTTTTCGTATGTGGGATCCGGGAGTCGAACTCGGGCCCTCGCGCTTGCCGGGCAGGCGCTTATGCCGCTGAGCTATCTCACTGGCCCAGACATGGTATTCTTAAGACCAGAGTATTGTCAATGAAATTTTGTTCAGTTGATTGAAGAAATAACTCAGCTTCTACCATGTATGAAAGGTACCATGCTATAATCTGTACAGGAACAAAAGTAGTTAGACCTGTCAGTAAGTCGGCCTGTGTAGCTTCATCTATAAAACAACCCTAACTCAAAGTGGTATTGTGACTATTTAATAAAAAAATAGCTGTAAAGAACTTAGAAATTTTCAATATATGCAATGATTGTTGTTATTACTGCCCTCTTTTGTGGCACAACCTACTTGGAAAGTACATTTAGAAGGCTGCTCAGGAAGTATAGATTCAGGAAAAATTACTTAAGGGAAGTATTATCAAGTCATACAGAGCCTGGCTCATCCCAGACATCTCCAGAAGCAGAAAGGAATACAGTCACCACTCAGTATCTGAGATTGGTTCCTGGGCCCCCTGTGGATACCAAAATCACTCACGTCCTTTGTATAAAATGGTAAGTATTTGCATATAACCTATGCAAATCTCCTGTACACTTTAAATCATCTATACCAGATTACTTCTTTTGTACAGACAGAAAGAGTCAGTATGTATTCAGTGCAGATGCAAATATTCTTCCCTGATTTTTTTTTTTTTTTTGATCTGTGTTTGGTTGAGTTTCTGGAAGCAGAACTCGTAGTACAGAGGGATGACAGTGGTTGTGATGTGATGACCCACATGTAGTTTGCTAACAACACCAATGGTGAAATCTGACAAATTTTCTCTCCAATATTCATTTTTGATGACCAAGAGCTTCCCCACTGAGACAAGTTAGAGTTTTTAGGTCCTTGTCCCCATGCATGATTATTTCTGAAACTTTCTTGCAGACTCCTGTCCCTTGTTCCTGTGTCTTGTAATACAGTTTCTTTGTGGCTCCAGTTAGCTAGTGCATGGTCAGCTACACTGTGACCATTACTTGTCAATAGCAGTGCTGATATTGTGACCTTGAAGCACTGCCGCTTGATCTCACGAGCTGGTCCACGTTCTCCATCTTCGTGTCAAGGTGTGTCCCTCCCAACCACATCAGCTCACTGTGTACCACTGGGCCCTCTGTGCTGCTGCTGGCGTCTGAGCCCTCCGTACCTCCTGCAAGACTGGCTTAGCAAGCCCAGCTGGAAAAAAATAAAAAGGGTACATGGAACAGACATAGAGCATACCTCGTTTATTTTCCTTCTTTCTTTTTTATTCTTCCTTTGGGGGAAGTTGTGTGGAACTGGCTTTTTCAGGGAGAGAGAAGAGGAAAGAGGAACATATGCAGTCATGGGTCTCCCAGTGATGGGCATACATTCTGAGACGCCATCATGCAATGTCGTTGTTGTGCAAACATCACGGAATGTGTGTCCACAAACCTAGACAGTGGAGCCTGAGATACATCCAGGCCTACACGGTGATGATATGTGGTGTGGCCCATTGCTCCTAGGGCCTCAGTGAGCAAACAACACCAGCTTAAATCAAACACAGGAAGAGATGATGCGATGGACGAATGTGGTGAAACAGATGTACGAGGGTGCCAATGGTATAGCCCAGCACACTTTTTTACAGTAAAGTTTTTGTTTCTAATAAGTAGAAGGAACACACTCTAAAGTAATGATTAAAAAGTATAGAATAGTTACAGAAGCCAGTGACATTGGCGATGCATAATTGTGTGTACTGTTCTTTTGAATGCTGGGGGCATGGTAGGTTGGTTTCCACAAGCACCGCCTCACATGCATGACTAATGCATTGTGCTAGGACATTAGGACAGGTAGGATGTCACTAGGGGCAGGAACACTTCCCCTCCATTATGGTCTTACGGGATCACTCTTATATACATGGTCTGTCTCGATCAGATTGTCCTTTGGCAACAATAGGCTGTACTTATGGGCTTAGTGCTTAGAGGGGCTGGAGTTGGGTGAAAGAAGAGGTCCCAGGGGATGGAATGAAAAAGAGATTTTCATGAGCTTGAGCTGCAGGTAGAACATTAATTATCTCTGGAAATGAGTACCTGGGAAGCTCAGGTGAGGTCAGGAGGATGGGAGTCGCTCCTGGAGGGGAGTGTGTACCAGCTGTGGGTGCCAGGCAGCTGTGGTGAGAGGGCTGAGGCAGAGGTCACAGCTCAGGCTGGCACTTGGAAACTTCACACGACCTTGGGAGATTCTTGCTCCTCCCTGTGCTTGGCTTTCTTATCGGTAAACAGAGTTAATGGTAGTACCTGCCTGATAGGTTTGCTGAGGGAATTAAGTGAGATAACCTAGGGAAAGTGCATAAAGCACTGGGTACCTGGCTGATCTTATCACCACCCAAGTACACTGCATAGCCAGGAGCAGCTAAGAGCTCAAGGGTATGAACAAGAGGAGCACCAGGGTGGCATCCTTCACTGCTCCCAAACTGCCTTCCTTCCTGCCTCTCATCTCCTGGTGCTTGGGCAGATTGTTGGTGGAAAATGCCCCTCTACCAACAAGATCACTTTTTCCAAGGCTTCAGAATCAGCCACCTTGAACTTCAGCCACTGAGGTCCCTTCTGTGGGGATTTGGCTCCTTCCATGTTGATCTTCTAGGCTCTGGACACACAGGCCTGGCTGGAGAGAAATGAGCCATAGCTACAGCTGTCCCTGTCCTCAGCAGATCCTCCCAGCCAGGCAGGCCTCTCCCTGGAACAGAAAACTGGAGCTGGAAGCTCCTCCTGCTCTCTTTCATGGACGAGGCCTGGCCCTTCTTGGGCTTTCATGCTGGAAATATGAAGTGTGACTTCCCTTGCCTGGAGAAGCCTGAGCCAGCTCAAGGCTGGGCTTATCTCTGCACTCAGTACAGTGTTTGTTTTAGGAAAATCAAAGAATGTTCTTTTTCTATTTTCTTCAAAGGGAGGGAAAGAGAAATGCTGGCTGCTGCTTGGGGAGAAGGGGGTGCAGAGTCTGGGGGTCAGATCCAAGTTTCCTTCTTAGCCTTTTCACCTCTGGTCTTGGCAGGCATACCCCCTTCTTGGGCACACCCAAACTCAGGGCTCTACTGGTCTGAGGGGGGGAGAGCCTGCCCTGGGTGAACCTACTTCTATGGCTCCCCTCACTCCTGAGTCATGACCTTTCACCAGTAGCAAGGCTGAAGCCCCTCCTTCATCCTGGGCCCTTCTGGCTGGGCTGCCCTTTCCATTCTGTGGTGTCCGCAGCCCCAGTTGCAAAGCTAACTGTCCTGGGATGTTACCTCTCCTCTCTGCCCCTTCCTGCTCTTCCTTTTCCCTCTTCCCATCCTAGACCCCTTAGTCCCTGGGCCAGCACCATATTATCCCTCCCCCACTCCAGGAAGGTTCCAGAGCCCCTGTCTACATCCCTAACCCCACAATACTGAAGGTCAGAGTTTCTTGTTGCAGCGTTGAGGGACCCATCCCACCTACTGGGATGGGAACAACTGACTCATTGTTTTAGATGCTTCTAAGAGCATTCAGAGTCTTCTGGGTCACTGGGTGCCCCCAGCCAGGACCCGAGGAGGACAAGGCCTGTGTGTGAACTCCAGGAAACCACTTGGGCCTTCTTAGGGCTGTTGAGTCATGGCAGCAGTGAGTAGTCAGTAGCCCCTGGATAGTGCTTTCTGGGGCTCAAATCACTTTTCATATTAAGAATCTTGCATGATAAATGCTTCAAGATATTTTCAAAGAGAAAAACAGAGAGACTAGAATAGCAAAATCCAGGTACTCATAACCCGATTCAAAAAGCCTTGACTTCGAGCTGCTGTTGTTCCTTAGCAGTACCTCCTCCCTCTGTATCAACTCTGGCTGCTACTCTTCTCTAACTTCAAGCAACTTAGGACTTTTGAGATGAATTTGGCAATTCTCTTCTGCCACAGTAAACAGGAAACCAATACTGTTATCATGGTTTATTATGGTGGCTTATTTTTACACTCAGGAGTCATGATTTGTTTTATTAAAGAGCTTAATCCGATGGCAAATTATTGTCAGAAAGAACAGTTCCACCTCGTATTGGACTGAATATAGTTGTTTTAGGACGACCTTTCCTACATCCAATCAGACAATGTTGAATGATGATGTGACTGGCCAATTTCTGCAGCTGCTTGGTGTTGGGGGTGGCTGAGTGCTGGCTCTTTATGCAGATCCTGTCCAATCCTCCATTAAAAGTGGGGGCTCTGTAGATTAGGAGTTCTTCAGCAGCGTGGCTGATTCAGTAATGGGACAGACAGGATATTGACCACAGCGTTACTCACCAGGCTTTAAAAAAACGACACCATAATTCCTTGTACAAGGCAGCTCCAGGAAAGGGTTTATCTTTTCTGATAACTAGAGTGATCTTTTTTTTTTTTTTTTTAATTAACACCATTGTGTTTTACTTTTTGCCTTGGCTACCAGGAAGCTTAGCACTAAATTTAGGGCCCAATTAGAGTGACTATTTCACCTATGATTTCAGTTAACTTAGCTCCCTGCATTTCTTCCATATAACTTCCGATTTCTCCTTTTTATCTTTATATGACTATGCCACAAAGGTTTTATTGTATCCAAACTTCATTTTCATTTCATTAAAATTAGGAGTGGTAGCAATGAAAACAAAAGCAAACAGAATACAAGTGCACTTTCCATTTCAGCCCTGTTCATACACTTCCGTTTGTAAGAAATCAAAAGGGGTTAAAGAACTAGGCCAAGATCATATGATCAATAAATGTTAGGGTTAATCAGACCTTACACATATGCAGAGCCTTTATGTTTTATAATTTACGATTTATGCCTTTTAAGAGGGCTTTCTTGAATCTTGTCTCAGTTTGTTCTCGATTTATTCTTTCAACAATATACTCACTTCCCACTTTATTTGTGTCATACTAGACACTATTTGCACCAATAAAGATAAAACAAATGTTTATCTTCAGAGAATTTATAGTTTACTAGGGAATATCAGTCATTCATCTAATTATAACACAAGATAAAAAGGGTGGGAATGTTTTAGATAAAGTTTACTGGAACTGAAAGAAGTTATAAAAAAAGAAGTTATAGTATTTGGAAATGAGGAATGAGGATGGATTTTGTGCAGATGGTTGGCATTTAAGCTGGTTCTTGAAGGAGAGGGAAAGTACAGACACACGGATCTGTATTCTTGCTATTATTCTCATTTTATAGGGATAAAATCAATAGAGAGGAAGAAAGTATTTTTTATACTGAGATAGAAGTTATTACTGTTATAAGCATCTCACCTGTTGCCCCATATGAAAGGTTGATTCCATGGCTTTATAAGGCAACTGAAGATTATATTACATTTATTCTTTTTTTTTTTAATGTGGGTACTAGGAGTCGACCTCAGGACCTTGTGCTTGCCAGCAAGCGCTTGTGCTGCTGAGCGATATCACTGGCCCTTTTTTTCCTTTATGTGGGTACCAGGAGTCGAACTCAGGACCCTGTGCTTGCCAGGCAGGCGCTTAAGCTGCTGAGCTATCTCACTGGCCCCTACATTTATTCTTAAGTAACAACCATACTTGTCCCTCTGCATTTGTAAGTTGCCCTTCATGGATTCAACCAACTGTGGATGAAAAATACTTGAACCACCTTTGCATACCTAAGATAAATCCCAGTTGTCATGATGTATAACTCTTTTTATACATTGTTGAATTGGATTTACTAGTATTTTGTTGAAAATTTTTGAATGTGTGTTTACGAGATACTGATCTGTAGTTTTCTTTCAATGTTTGTCTGGATTTGGCATCAGGGTAATGCTGGCTTCATAGACTGAATTAGGAACTGTTTCTTTGTTCTGGAAGAGACTGTAAAGAATTGCTGTAATTTCACCCTTAAGTGTTTGATAGAATTCAACAGTGAACCCAGGTGAACCTAGTGTGGTTTGTTTTGGAAGGGTATTAATTATTAATTCAATGTCTTTAATAAATATAAGTCTATTAAAGTTGTCCCTTTCTTCTTGTGTGAGGTTTGGCAAATTTTGTTTTCTAAGGAACTGGTTGATTTCATCTAGGAAATTTGTGGGCATAATGTCGTTCATAGTATTCCTTTATTCTACTGCTAATATTCAAGGGATCTGTAGTGATGTCCCTTTCTTCAAGTCTGATATTAGTAAATTATGTAATCCCTCTCTTTTTTTGTTTAGCCTGACTAGAGGATTATTGACTTCATTGATATTTTCAAAGAATTAACTTTTGGTTTTTTGATTTTTCTCTATTGATTTTCTGCTTCCAATTTCATTGATTTGGGCCCATTTTTATTATTTCTTTTGCTTGCTTTCGATTTACTTTGCTCTTGTTTTCTAGTTTCCAAAGGTGTAAGCTTAGATTATAGGTTTTACATTCTTTCTTTCTTAATGTATGCATTAAATACTATTAATTTTCATCTAAGCCCTGTTTTCACTGCACACCATAATTTTTTTTTTATTTTATAGAGAAACAAACAAACAAACAAAACAAAAAAAGAACAAAATTTCAAAACAACGTAATAGGAGGGTAACAATGGTTAATACATTACGTATTGTTATCTTTAAGTTAGTTATTCAGGGTACAAGATATCAGCATTCAATTGTCCAAACATTACTGGCACAAACCTTTCTCTTCAATGAACTAAGAAAAATTAGTCGTGTATCTATCTTAACCATCTTATATATAAATACAATTTTTTCTTTTCCCTTCTTTCTTTTCCTCATTCCCCCATCCCAGTCTCTCTTTCCTTTTGACCAGTTTCTTTTTATTCACCATATCTATTATACATTTTGGATCTTATTTACTCTTTCAGTTTCTCACACTAGGGAGACAATACAATGTTTACACATGTGTGTTCGGTTTATTTCACTTATGAGTATTTTCTCAAGTTGCATCCATTTACTTATAAAAGTCGCCAGTTTATCCTTCTTTATGGCTGGATAGTACTCCATTGTATAAAAATACCACATCTTTTTTATCCATTCCTCGGTTGATGGGCATTTGGGTTGTTTCCAACATCTGGCTATTACAAATTGTGCTGCTATAAACATGGATGCACATATATCGCTATGGTACGATGTTTTTAATTCTTCTGGGAAGATACCCAGAAGGGGAATAGCTGGGTCAAATGGGACCTCCAATCCTAGTTTTTTGAGGAATCTCCACACTGATTTCCACAGTGGCTGCACCAGTCAACACTCCCACCAAGAATGGAGAAGGGTTCCTTTTTCCCCACAGCCCTTTCAGCATTTGTTATTAGTTGATTTCTTGATAATAGCCATTCTTTCTGGGGTGAGATGGAATCTCAGTGTTCTTTTAATTTGCATCTCTCGAATGACTAGTGATGTTGCACATTTTTTTTTTTGTATATTTATTTGCCATTTGTATTTCTTCACCTGAGAAATGTGTATTCATCTCAAATGCCCGTTTTTCGATTGTGTCTTTAAATTTGGGAGGTCTGATTTTTTTAAGTTCTTTTTATGTTCTTGATAGTAATCCTTTGTCTGAAGAATATCTGGCAAACATATTTTCCCAGGTTGTGGGTTGTCTCTTCACTCTGTTGGTGGTTTCTCTTGCTGTACAAAAGCTTTTTAATAAGATGAGATCCCAGTTGTCGATTCTTTGTGCTAGTTCCTGTGCAGTTGAGGTTTTAGTCATAAAGTCTTTGCCTACACCAATGTCTTCAAGAGTTTTACCTATCTTACCTTCCAGCAGATTTAATGTTTCTGTTTTAATATTTAGATCTCTGATCCATTTTTTCTTTTATTTTTCTTTTCTTTTTTCTTTCTTTCTTTCTTTCTTTCTTTCTTTCTTTCTTTCTTTCTTTCTTTCTTTCTTTTTCTTTCTTTTTTAAAGAGAACAAGTAAACATTCTCATGTATTAACAAACTCAAGCATTAGAGAATGTACAAATTGATCCATTTTGAATTTGGTTTAGTGCATGATGAAAGATATGGGTCTAGTTTTAATCTTCGGCATGTGCAGAGCCAGTTTTTCCAGCACCATTTATTAAAGAGGCTATCTTTCTTCCAGTGAATGTGTTTGGCACCTTTGTCAAAGATAAGGTGGCTTAGTATGACTTGAGTTGTTTCAGCATCTTCTAATCTGTTCCATTGATCTTCGGGTCTTTTTTTTTTGCCAATGCCACACTGTTTTTATCACAGTAGCTTTATAGTATAATTTCAAGTCGGGGATTGTGTGCATCCCATAAGGTTTGATAGGTTGTTTTCATTTTCATTTATTATGAAATGTTTTTAAAATTTCTTGGTATTTCTTCTTTAACCTATGTGTTATTTAGAAGTGTGTTGTTTAATATCTAAATATTTTGGGATTTTCCAGCTACCTTTCTGTACTGATTTCTTTAACTTCATTTTGGCTTGAAAACAAACATTTTTTGTGACTTTCATTCTTTAAGATTTGTTAAAGTTCATTTGTGACCCGGAGTATGCTTTGTCTTAGTCCGTATAAACTTGGGGAGAATATGTATTTTGCTGTTGTTGGGTGACCTGGTCCAGAAATGTCAATTAGATTCAGTTGACTGATGGCGCTATTGAGCTCTAGCCTGTCTTAACTGACTTTCTCTCTCTGGGTCTGTCCATTTCTGACACAGGGTTGTTTACATCCCCAATTATAATAGTGGATTCATCCATTTCTTCTGGCACTTGATCAGATTTTGCATCAAATTTTGACATTCCATTTTTAGATGCATACTTTAGGATTTTTATGTAATAATGCATGTCTCATTATGTAATTCCCCTCTTTGTCCTTGATGATTTTCTTTGATCTGAAGTCTTCTCTGTGTGAAATTAGTTTATTCTGTTTTTTGTGTGTTGTCATGTATCTCTCCTTCCTTTTACTTTTTTTGAGAAAGCAAAATTTTTAAAATTTTATAAAAGTAGGCCTCTTTATGAACACGCCGAAAGCCTTAGATGTGAGGAGTCATGTAGTATGGAGGAAAATTTCCTACACAACTTTACAAATGCAGGAAGTGTCAGGGACTCAGAAGACAGGATCTCAGAGAATGAAAGTTCTCTCCCATCCCTCCCATCTCCACCACCGATAAAGGCATTGAAGAGTTCACAAACACCAGAAATGATGGCAGTTGGGGAAGTCAACACAAGACATCATCTAGTCTCTCATCGCCCAGATACATGGTTCTCAACAGTTAGTGTACAAGTTAGGATTCACAGAGCACTTTTAACAAGTGCTTATTTCTAGACACACTGTAAGTGGTTTCTAAAACCCAGTTGTGAGAGTGGGAGACAAGCGGTTTATAAATATCTTTCTTGCCTCTTTAAACTATAGCCATTTTATCCAAGTTTGATTAATGACCTGAAGCCATTTTTTATTACTCTATTTCCCCCATCAAAGATCACTTACCCCATGAGATGCAGTTTTGCACTGCAGTCTATTGAGAGATTCAGTCCTGTGTTCTGACCCACACAGGAAACTTCTTAGAGCAAGCTGAAGAGGGTTGCTTGACTATGTTCCATTTCTTTCTTTCTTTTTTAAACTATGTCAAGTGTAGTAGAAAGTATACAACTCTCACTGATTAAAGTCACCTTAAGTACTACTTAGAACATGGCTAAAAATATAGGAAATAACATGGTAATTAAGACCTTATAAAGCAGCTCAGCTTGTGAGTGATTTCAGGGAATGGGTAATGTCCAACAAATGGAAAAATTTCAATAGCTTTCTATGGATTTTATTGTGGACTCTATGTGGAGTAATTCATAGCAAATGTAAGGTATATGCATATATATATATTTTTTTCTTGACAACTATTCCAATATATATCAGAATAGTTGCCAAGAAAAAAAGCAATTTTAAAAAACAACTTTATTGAACTAAAGTTTGCATACCACACAATCCATAAACTTAAATCGCATGATTCAAGAGATTCCAGCACATTAACAGAGTTGTACAACTATAACCATAGTCAAACTTAGGTCTTTTTTGTTATCCCAAACAAAACATTCTGCCCACTAGCCATCATCTCCCTATTCCTCCCTCCCCAAATCTAGGCAATCACTGAGCCACTGTCCATCCCCCTAGAATTTCCCTCTCTGGGAATTTATTTCAAAATAAACAGTGCTCATAACAGCAACAAAGACCCCAACATATCAAAAGAAATGCAAATCCTACAAAGTGAGCTCTCACACCACATTAGACTGAATTAGAGACTGACGAAAGACGTATGTAGAATATAGACAGTAAGTCTCTGGCTTAGGAATGAGTTCCATTCTGGGAGAATGTTCATAGGTCCCATTCGTTCGTAAGTGGGACAAAGTGAGTCTTACATTCCATACAAAAATACAACGTAAAGCATAAAAAACCAAACACACACAGAAACAATGAGCGATGTCTACCATCTTTTAGCCTTGTCCAATCTCGCAGTTATTTTCACTTTTGTTTCCATGGTTACTGCTCTGCGCTTCCTAGCAGTCCCCTCCACATCACCACTGCTTTTCCTCTTGCTTCCGGACACCCTGGGCTCTGATTGAGCACTGCACCACTGTACACTGTCACAATGTACAGTCAGCAGGCAGCAGCACAACTGTGACAGTGTCCAGCACACATGTGAGCTACTTCCGCGACTTGTTCCCCTTCGCATTACAAATGTTCCTAAGTCGGGGACTAACTGTACTCATTTTTTCTTTTCTTTGTCTTTTTTCTCTCTCCTCATTCCTATAACATTTTTCATATAAAGGAAACCATACGATGTACAAGCTTGTGAGTCTGATTTACTTCACTTAACATTATGGTCTCAGGTGCATCCATTTTTCTACAAACACCTCAAGTTTATCCTTCTTAATGGCAGAAAGATAAACACCATAGTTTCTTTGTTCATTCATCTGCTGATGGGCATATAGGCCGATTCTGAGATTTAGCTACTATGAATTTTGCTGCTGTAAGCATAGGTGCACATACATCACTGTGGAATGATTTTTTTTTTTTTTTTGGAGACAGATTCTCACTCTGTAATTCAGGCTGGGCTTAAATTCACTATGTAGCCCAGCCTGGCTTTGAACTCACAGCAACCTTCCTGTCTCAGCTTTCCAAGTGCTGGGATTACAGATGTGCGCCACTACACCTGGCATGTGGAATGATATTTTTAACACTTTTGGGAAGATACCCAAAGGGGGAATAACTGGATCAAATGGAAAAAAGCAATTTTAATATGGCTTAAATTCCATACAAATTACCTGATTTAAGGGGTGTGATTTGACCTGAGAGGTTTTGGGAACGTAGTCTATATAGACCGCGAATGCTAAACTCATGCCATTCTTCGTCTCCCCTCAGTAGGTATTCAGGGTCATCTTATCCATTTTCCGCCCTCCTTATGTGTTTTGAGATTTTTCCTTATGCTAGGAAGTCCTGTAGCTTCCTTCAATTTCTGAATCTGATTCCCGAGCTACACAATACATTACCTATAGCACAGACTAAATAAGAATGTACTAGAATGTATCTACTGTGGAACAGTGTACCAGCTTAAATAATTCTGGAAAACAGTAAATCAAACACAGCTAAACAATTTTTTTTTATTAAGAGGACTTCTTAGAGCCCCTAATTTGTTAATACATACTGAAAAAATTCAAGACTATTCATACCTACAATTATTTGTCTGTAAAATACTTTTTTTCTTAAGATATACTAAGTAGAGAAAAGCAATAACCTCTGAACATGTCAACTCCAATTTCTTTTATCTTTAATAAGTTTATCTAAAATTAAGTTTATTGGTACATTTTAGATATACATAATGATCACATTCATCATAGGGAATTTGTACCTGTACGTGATAAATCTTCATTCTTCTTTTTTTCCCATTCCTCTTCCCTCCAACCTCTTCCCCTCCTTATTTACAAAAGTTTTGTTTCCACTTTTTCCTTCTTTTCTCATTTTTTCTTTTCCCTTCCTCCCTTCCCGTCTCCTGCCTTCCTAGTTTCCTTTCCCGTTTGAACATTTTCTTCCTGTTTCACAATATCTATTATACATTTTGGCCCTTATTTACACTTTTGGTTCCTCACACCAGAGAAACATTGCAATATTTACACATTTGTGTCCGATTTATTTCACTGAAGAGTATGGTCTCGAGGTGCATCCATTTACCTAGAAATGTCTCAAGTTTATCCTTTTATGGCTGAGTAGTACTCCATTGTATAAAATACACACATCTTCTTTATCTATTCGTTGGTTTATGAACATTTGGGATGTTTCCAAGATTTAGCCATTACAAACTGTGCTGCTATAAACATGGGTATGCATATATTGCTGTCGTATGATGCTTAACTCTTTTGGGAAGATACCAAGAAGGGGAATAGTTAGGTTGAATGGAACCTCTTGTCCTAGTTTTTTAAGGAGTCTCCACACTGATTTCCACAGTGGTTGCACCAGTCTACACTCCCGCCAACTCATCTGGAACCAGAAGAGACCTAGAATAGCAAAAACAATTCTGGGCAACAAAGGCAAGGAAGGGGGCATCACAATCCATGACTTGAAATTATACTATAAAGCTACTGTGATAAGAACAGCATGGTGCTGGCAAAACAAAAACAAAAACAAAAAGAACAAAAACAAAACAGACCCAAGGATCACTGGAACAGTTTAGAAGATGCAGAAACAACTTCAAACACACTCAGCCACCTTATCTTTGACAAAAGGGTTGAAGACCTTCACCAGAAGAAAGATAGCCTCTTTAATAAATGATGTTGGAAAAACTGGCTTTCCACGTGCCAAAGACTAAAACTAGACCCATGTCTCTCACAATGCACTAAACTAAAATCAAAATGGACCAAAGATGTAATTTTTTTACATTTAAAATATTTATTTGCTTACCAAAAACCCCAAGATATAAAAGGCTAATTATCAAAATGACACCAGTGAATGATCTTTAACCAAGCTAACCAGGAATAGGATAATATTAATAGTGTGATAAAATGAAAGAAACTTCTGTTTACACTTTGAATTAAAATGTCAACTACATAAAACAGCAAATTCATCAGCCTTGTTGTTGGTTTTACCATTTGAAGAAAATACAAAAAGCCTTTTCAGCTTTTTAAATTAAGTTTATTGGATATACATATCTATATATATATCTATATATATCTATATATATATCTCTCTCTATATATCACATTCATCACAGGGAATTTGTACCTGTACATGACATAACTTGATTCCTCTTTTCTCCCATTCCCCTCCCCTCCCTTAAACCCTTCTTCCCCTCCTTATTTATAAGGCTTTGTTTCCATTTTATCTTTCTTTTTCCTCATTTTTTCCTTTTTCCCTTCCTTCACAAAGATCTAAATATTAAAACAGAAATGCTAAATCTGCTGGAAGATAAAATAGGTAGAACTCTTGAAGACACATGTGTAGGCAAAGATTTTATGAACAAAATCCCAATCTCACCAGAAATATTACAAAGAATCAACAACTGGGATCTCATCTTATTAAAATCTTTTGTACAGAAAAGAAATCACTAACAGAGTGAAGAGACAAAACATAGAGTGGGAAGTTTTTTTTGCCAGCTGTTCCTCAAAGGACTAACATCTAGAATGTACAAAGAACAACAACAACAAAAAAAATCAGAACCCCCAAATTTAAAGACCCAGTCCAAAAATGGACATCTGAAATGAACAGACACTTCTTAGATCAAGAAGCAGAAACAGCAAATAAATATATGAAAAAAAAGTTCAGCATCACTGATAATTTGAAAGATGCAAATGAAAACAATGCTGAGATTCCATCTCACTCCAGAAAGAATGGCTGTTATCAAGATATCAACCAATAACAAATGCTGGTGGGGCTGTGGGAAAAAGGAACCCAATTTCTTATTTTGGTTCACATGTAATTAATTCTTTCTGAACTACCCATGTAATCAGGGAAAATGTGTATATCCACATACAAATGTATAGAAATCACCAGGTGCAATTTTCAACCAATAATTAAAATTCCAGCCATAAGTAATAGAAGTAAACAGCAGGCTGAAACATCTGATGGGCAGGTCAGTACCTCCTCTTGGATATCTGTCTGCTGCCTCTAGAACTGTGCGGACTTCTCTGAAGGCTGGAGCAGGACTGGTGGACGTGACATTTTCTACAGGACTTGGATCGAGGCCTCCTTTTAGGTTCTGGAGCTGTGGAGTGAGATTGGTGCCCACCATGCTCTCTGCCTTAGATCAACAAGGATTCTTGCTCTGAGATTAGACCTCCTCAGCTTCTTCTTTTCTTCTCCCTCCTATTCTTCGCTTCATTTCAGGTGTTCTTGGTTTCTTTTCTCCTGTTTCTCAACTACAATTCTCTTTAATTTTTCAAGCTTCTTTTTTATTTCAGTAAGTCCCAAAATAGGAGTAGTAGTTTATCCTGTAACCTCAATTCTCTGATAGAACTAAGAAGAGTTGTTAATTTTCAGTTTTTTCAGCTTTTTATGTGGTGTTAGGACAGAGTAGTGAAATTTAGATATTTTCCATCCTGGACTGGAAACCAGAAGTCAACTTGGCCTTTTTCATTCAAGTTGCTATGTGTCAATAGTTGTTACTTTTCACTTCTGACTAGTATTCTGTGGTATGAATATGCCATGTTTTTTAACTGCACCAGCTGAAGGATGTTTTGTATTTTTGGCTTTAATACAAAAAATTACTGTCAGTATTCATGTATAACTTTTTATACAAAAATGTCCTCATTTCCCTGGGATAAATACCTAGGAGTGCAATTGCTGGGTTGTATGATAGTTGCATGTTTAGTTTTATAGGAAACTGCCCAACTTTTCCAGAGTGGTTGTACCATTTTATATTCCTGTCAGCAATGTGTGAGTAATTCTTTTTTCTGTGCTCTTGCCAGCATGTTGTCGCTATTTTTATTTTAGTCATACTGATAGTTATGTAGTGATATTTCATGTGGTTTTAATTTGCATTTCTCTAATGATTAACAGCATGGCAAATCTTTTCATGTGCTTATTTGCCATCTTTATATACTCTTGCATAAAATGTCTCCTCATGTCTTTTTCTCATTTTCTAATTGGATTATTTATTTTTTTATTTATTTTGAGTTTTGACCGTTCTTTGTATATTCTAGGTACTAGACTTTGTTGAAAACTTGTTTGCAAATACTTCCTTCCAGTCTGTTGACTTCTTGGTAGGGTCTTCTGCAGAGCAAAAGTCCTTAATTTTGACAAAGTCCAATTTACCTTTTTAAAAAATATGACTTTGGCAGCAAGTCTATGAAGTCTTTGCCTAGCCCTAGATCACAAACATTTTTTCCCTATTTTTTTAAAAAACATTTTTTTTCTATGGTGGAGATTAAACCCAAGTTCTTGGCCATCCTAGGTAAGAAATTTACCACTGAGCTATATCCTGAAAATGTTTAGTTTTATGGTTTACATTTAATCTATCACCCATTTTGAGTGAATTTTTATATAAGGCATGAGACTTACAGTAAAGTTCATTTTGTTGCCTGTGATTGTCCAATGGTCCTAACACAATTTGTTGAAAATGCCGTTTTCCCTCTTGAATTGTTTTTGCATCTTTGTTGAGAGTCAGTTTTGTTGGTCTACTTTTGAGTTCTCTGTTGTGTTCCACTGATCTATGTGTTTTTCTCTATGTTAATACTATGCAATATTTATTACTATAGTTGCATAATAGGCCTTGAAATTTCAGTATCTCCTTTTAATTATTCCCTTTTAAATATTTTCTTTTAGCTATAGCAGTTCTGTTGCATTTCTACAGAAATTTTAAAATAATTTATTTATATTTAAAAAAATCTTTGATAGAAATTTGCTAGGAATTACACTAAGTCTGTATATAAATTTGAGGAGATTGACATTTTACCACAAACCTTCTGATGTACAATCACGGTACATCTTTCTATTTATTTAGGAACTTTTTTCTTTCATTGACATTTTGTAGTTAGCACAAATTTTTTGTACATTTTTGTTAGGTTTATATTTAAGTATTTAATGTGTTTTAATTGTTGTCATTGGTATTCTAAATTTATTTTGGCATCTATGTGTTCATTGCTAACATATAGAAATACAATTTACTTTAAAAATGTTTATCTTGTGTCCAAGCTTGCTCAACTTGCTTATTAATTCTAGGAATTAAAACATATTGTATTTCTTTGTTTTGAATCTGTATGCTTTTTATTTACTTTTCTTGCATTATCACATTGGCTAGAACTTCAAGAACTATGTTGAATAAGAACAACGAAGGTGGACATCCTTGCCTTGCTACTGAACTTGCCAGGGGAGAAGGCGGATAGTATGAATCTTCACCATTAAGTGTAAGTTAGATATAGGCTTTCTGTAGAAGCTTTTTATCAGGTTGAGGAAATTTACCTCTGTTTCTAATTTTGTTTTAAAATCATGAATATATACTGAATTTGGTCAAATTATTTTTCTATATTAACAGATATAGTCATGACATTTTTGTTCATTTTGATTATGGTGTGGTAGTTAACATTGACTGTGAGCTGAATCAACCTTGCGTATTTGGAATAAACCCTCCTTGATAATATACATGATTTTTTGATGTATTGCTGAATATTCATGAGGGATACTGGCGTGTAGTTTACTTTTTTCTATGCTGTCTGTCCCTGGCTTTGGTATCAATGTAATGCTAGCTTCATTAAACAAATGGAGAAGCATTTCCTAGTTTTATATTTTCTGGAAGGTTCTGTATAGAATTGGCACGAATTCTTCTTGAAATGTTTAGCACAAATCCAAGTGGAACTACTGGATGTTTCCTTTTTAGACTTTTTGAGTTACAAATTAAATTTTCTTAATAGATATAGAATTATTCAAATTACTTGTTTTATATTGCATGAATTGTGATAATTTTTGTTTTTCAAGAAATTGGCCCATTTCAACTAAGTTGTTAAATGTGTGTAAACAGTTGTTCATAGCATTATTATAATAATCTTTTAATATCTGTGAGGTCTGTAACAATATCCTGTGTTTCATTCTTTATATTATTAATATGTATCATAGCTTCTTTTTTTATTTGTTAATCTTACTAAAGATTTGTCAATTTTATCAATTATTTTAAAGAATGAGTATTTTGTTGCATTAATTTATCTATTGCTTTTAAGTTTGCACTTTGATTGAGTTCTCCTGTTTATTATTTCCTTCCTTACTGTAATTTGGATCTGAAATGTCCCCTTAAACATCCATGTGTTAAAGGCTTAGTCTGCAGCTTGGTGCTATTGGAAGGTGGTGGAAACTTTAAGACATGAGTTCTAGTGTGTGTTTTTAGGTCACATGACCTTGAAGGAGATTGTGGGATGCCTTCTCTTGCTCTCTTTCTTTGCTTCTGTAGTGCCTTGTGGTGAGCAGCTTGCTTCACTGTATGCCCCTACCATGATATGCTGCCTCTTCACAGGCCCCAAAGCAACCGGCCTGCCTGACCTTGGACTGAAACCTCCAAAACTGAGCCAAAATAAACATGTTCTCTTATGAGCTGATTATCTCAGGTATTTTATTATAGTCATGGAAAAGTGAATAACATGTTCCTCATATTTGCTTTGGGCTTATTTTGCTCTTCATGTACTAGGTTTCTGAGATGAGAGCTTAGATTATTAATTCAAGACATATACTTTTAAATAATGTATCATTTGGTTTTATAAGTTTCCCTTGAAGCATTGCTTTAGCTATGTCCTTCAAATTTTGATATGTCATACTTTCATTCAGTTCAACGTCTTATTTTTGGTTTTCCTTGAGACTTCTTCATTGAACTATAAATATTTAGAAATGTGTTGCCTATTTTCCCATTATGTTTCTGTTATTGATTTCTAGTTTGAGTCCATTGTGGTTGCAACATATAGTCTGCATAATATCAGTTTTTAAAAATTTTTTGAGTTTTTTTGATGGCCCAGAATGTGGTCTATCATGTGTATGCTATGTGGGCACTTGAAAAAATGTGCATTCTGTTTTTTTTGAATGAATGTTCTATAAATGTCTATGGATTCTATGGATTTATGGTAATGTTGAATTCTTCTATATCATTTCTGATTTTCTCTCTAGTTTTTCTTTTCATTGTTGCTAGAATAGAGTTGAACTCTCCAGCTAAAACTGTGGATTTGCCTATTTCTCTTTTCAGTTCCATCAGCTTTTTCTTCATACAATTTGCAGCTCTGTTGTTTGGTGCATACATACTTAAGATTGTTATGTCTTTTGGTGGATTCACCTTTTTCTCATTGTAAAACCATTTCTGTCTTTGGTAATTTTCTTTGTTTTGAGGTCTACTTTATTTGATACCAACATAGCCATTTCTTTTTCTTGAATAATGTTTGCATGATATGTTGATTCAATCCTTCTACATTAAATCTGCTTATATTGTTATATTTGAAGTAAGTTGTAAATAACACATAGCTGGGCTACTTTTTTTTTTTTTATGTGGGTACCAGGAGTTGACCTCAGGGCCTTGAGCTTGCCAGCAAGTGCTTGTGCCGCTGAGCAATATCACTGGCTCTTTTTTTCCTTTTGTGGGTTCCGGAAGTTGAACTCAGGGCCTTGCACCTGCCAGGTAGGCACTTATGCTGCTGAGCTATAGCACTGGCCCTGGACTATGTTTTTAATCCTATTTGTGGATATCTGTTTTTGATTAACATATTAGATCATTTACATTTAATGCAAGTGCCTTCTTGCAGGTTTCTAGAATTCTATTTTTGATTGTAAGACTGTATAGCATTCTTAGGGGTTGTGCTAGATATTACATTGTATGCGCATATACTGAAACCCCTATGGAAGGTTCAGGTATCCCACCTGGCAATATGGCACATAGATGCAAAACAAAGAGAAAGAGAGAAAGTTCTGCAGTTTAGGAGCTCTGTGATGACCCAGTGCTTTCTGTGAAACAAAGGGCCATGAGTACAAAGGCTCATGGCTTTTATTGGTATCCATCAGGGAGGTGGGTGAGGGTTGTGACAGAGTGCCAGGCAAAAGAAACTTTACAGGCATCTGCTGTAATGAGAAACAGAGCAATTTTGTACCAGACACAAAACCTCCAATTAGCAGTACAAGGATAGCTTGAGGTATGCAAGGCTGCCACCATTACTGCCAGGAAGGTATAATTCTTTCTATGTCCCATGGCCTCAGCTGAGGTATTATCTCATATCTTAGCCCTTTGGCCAATTAAAGGAACATCTGGTTCAATATAGGCAGCTCTGCATCTCTCAGTGAATAGGGTTGAAGTAAAGGTCAGGGAAAGATGGAGGCAAGGGGTTTTGTTTTTCAGGAGAGCACAGCTTAGCAGTCTGCAACATGCATAGCTTATCAGAGTCTACTGGTGTGGTCATTTTACCAGTTTGAGTGAGGTGCAGAAACTTTCCTCCCTTTATATTCCTTAGCCTTGTCTCAATTATAATATAATTATATTAAATATCTTCTCTATTTACATTTAGAATTACATTAATTACATCAGATAGTGTTGCAAATTTTGCTTCAGCTGTCAAATATTATTTAAAAACTCATTAGCAAAAGCAAATGTATTGTATTTATGCACATTTTAATTCTTCCTGTTTTTTCACACTTGGTGTTCCAAGATTCCTTCTTTGTCATTTCATTTCTGCTAAGGGAGAACTTCCTTTAGCTGTTTTATTTATTTATTTTTTTTGTGGTAGGCCTATTGCTGGCAAACTCCTAGTTCTCATTGGAGGATGTCTTGATTATCCCTTCATTCCAGAAGGATGTATTTTATAATTTTGAGCTGAATTATTTTCTTTCAGCACTTGAAAAATATTATTACTCTTACTTGTGGTCTTCATGGTAGCTGGTGAGAAAGCCACTGTCATTCAAATACTTTCCCTCTACACAAAGAATCATTCCTGCCTTGCAGAATCTTTTTTCTAATGGCTTTTAGTTTTCAGAAGTTTTTCTGTGGCATGTCTTGGTGTGGATTCTTTGTGTTTACTCTTTCTGGGTTTTCTCAGGTTCCTGAACCTGTATGTTTATAATCTTTTGCTAAACTTTGGAAGTTTTCAGCTATTATTTAAGACTTTTTCAGCTCTGCTTTCTTTTTCCTCTCCTTTTAGGGCTCTAGTAACTTGACTGTGTACTTTTTTCCTTTTGTTATATTTTTACATATCTCTGTACCTTTTACCTGTTTTTTCCATCTATTTTCTTTCTGCTACTAAAATTATTTTTTATTATGATATCTTCAAGTTCACTGGTTCTTTTCTCTGTCCTCTCTGTCTGTCTGTCTGTCTGTCAGCAACTCAGTTGAGTTGTTGCCTTTGTTGGCTTTAAAATTTCCATTTGGTTCTTTATATCTTCTATTTATTTGCTGAGACTTTCTATTTCTTAACTTAGACTTTCTATTTTTTCATTTGTTTCAACCATGCTCATAAGTTTTTTACGAAAGCATTTGTGTCATGGCTACTTTAAAATATTTGTCAGATAGTTTTAAGATGTTTAAAATATTTGTCAGATAGTTTTAAAATGTACATAATACTCATGTTTGTGTCTATAGATTTTATTCTCTTTATTCAAATTGTTTCCCTGGCTGTTTGCATGATGAACAATTTTCAATTGAAATGTGTATAGTTTGAGCATTGTGTTATAAGAATGAATCTTCTTTATACCTTTTCTTTCAGCTTTTTCCCCCTTAAACACCATTCCAGCAGGGGAAAGACACCTTATTATTGCCAAATAGAAATGCAAGTCCAAGTTCTTCATTCAATATCCAACAATTGAGAGTTGAACTCACCAACTGCTGAGCAGGTGGGATTTCCAGCTCCTCACTGGACCTCTCCTGAAACCTCTTGTCTGGAAGAGGTAGAAATGCTTTGTTACTGCTTTTCATGTGGTCTTCTCTGACATCAACTCTGCAGAGTGAGGACAGAACACTTGTTTCCCCATGAACATGGATTCTAGGTTCACCTTTGATCTCCACCTACACGACGGTGTTTTGCACCTGCCTGATGAGGATGAAAGCCCTAGCTCCTCTCTTGGCTTTCTGTGCCAGAAATATGTGGGGCTCTTGGTTGTATCTTGTTTCAGTCCGGTGAGGGTGATGAGGAGTGGCTCCTCGGTGGCCTTTTGCAGGTGTGAGTGGTGGTGAGGTCACAGCTTTTCTGTGATGTTTGGCTGTTTGGCTGCAGTAGAGCAGTTATTGTCTAAAACATTGTGTCTTGCTAGGCTACTCATTTCCTTGACTAGAGAGAGCAGGACTTTGTTGGGGGTTTGTCTGTCTTCTTGTATGTTGGCCACTTCAATCACAAGTGAAATCTATAAGAGAAAGGCTAGGGAGATCTCCACTGTGGGTTTCTTTGTGCGTGTGTGTGTGTACCGGGAATCGAACTCAGGACCTCATGCTTGCCAGGCAGATACTGCGCCAATGAGTGATATCCCTGGCCTACCACTGTGCTGTCCCCGAGTCCCAGAATCCTAGCTGATCTGCCTTCTGCTCTCCAACTTTCTGTCTTTGTATGTTTGTTTTATATATAATGTCCAGGACTTTTTGTTGAATACAGTGGGAGGAATAGAGAGAGTATGTCTACTCTATCTTCTGGAAACAGAAATTCAACACTCCTCTTGAGCAAAAGTTACCACAGTGATTTAAATTTAGACCTGAAATTTTGGAGAAGGGCAGCTTTTACAATTTTTTTTTTTTTTTTGTGGGTACCGGGGGGTCGACCTCAGGACCTCGTGCGCCAGCAGGCGCCCATGCCGCTGAGCGATATCACTGGCCCCTTTTTCGTATGTGGGTTCCGGGAGTCGAACTCGGGCCCTCGCGCTTGCGGGGCAGGCGCTTAAGCCGCTGAGCCATCTCACCGGCCCAAGCTTTTACAATTTTTACATTTAATTTTTTATACTTTATTAACCATACTTGGGTTTAAAACTTAATAGTCAAAAACTGTGCAAGCTGCTTTACAGCTGTCATCCCATTTAATCTTCACACTCACCGTTTGTGTGGGCATCGCTATTACCCCGAATCTACACATTAGGAAATTAGGGCTTGGTACGCAGGTTACCAAGGGTCATACAGATGGTGAGGGCAGGGCTGGGCTGGAGCCTGCACCTGACTCAGTGCTGGACGTTCTAGCCACCATGTTCCTCTGTCTGGGAGGCCCGGCAATCTCCTGGCATATTGATGGGTTGTTGACTGAAGAAGTTATGTGGTTTGGCCAGAATTTTACTTACTGTGGTCACTGGTATCTGCCAGAATTCCACTGGCCCAGGAAGGTACTTGGGGGCAATTCCTAGGGAGTCAGAATTGAGCCCAGGATCTCAGGGCCATCACTTCCTCGTTTTTAGTCTCTAAACCATAAGTACTCATTTATCTTAGTGAGGATCTGTCCCATCTGTATACCTCACAAGAACTTGGACCCATTTAAAAGTTTTGACCAGCTTATTCAAACAAGACTTAGTTTGTACCTCTGAATCTCTAAATGAGAAAAGAAAATCTTCCTCCATCCAAGGAGCTCTCTGGCTATGCCCAGGAATGCCTGTAAAAGGAGATTTCCCCTTGCCGAGTTTTTAGGTCAGGAGGCCTGGTTTAAAAACAAACATCAAACATTTGTCTTGGACCTTGACCAACTCCATCAATCTGACACTCTCTTTAAAGTGCAGTTGTGACTCCAAAGTATGTGGCGAAGAGAAAAAAAAATAAAGCAGCAAACTTCATTCTTCACAGCTCTGGCCCCGGGTGGAGCTGAGAGCCCTGCTTTGAGCTGTTGCCCGTGTGAGTCTTGCTTCTTTGCGAGGTGGCTTGGGCTGGAGAGTGCTGAGGCACCAGTTCTTATCCTTGCACCACACTGGGCCCTGCACTAGTATCACAGATTGGAGTTCGGGATTGATGAACCCCTAGGAAGTTGAGCCATATGCGTCAGCCATGGGGCTGCTCTCTGGTTGGCATGTTTTAGAATCTGTGATGAAGCCACAGGCAGAAGGTTGCACTGGATTTGAGATGATGAAAGCGAGTTTGGAGTCATGCTAGTTCCATCTGGGCTCCTCCACCTGTAACTGTGCGTCATCCGGAAGGCTCCCTAACTACTTCGAATTTCAGCCTCCCCACTGTGAGTGAGGACAATGATCTTGGCTCTTGGGGTCACTGTCCTTCAGACTGTGTTAGACAATGGAAGAGGAATACCTGGTACGGAGTAAGCGCTCCGTTCACGTCCTCTGCTAGTCAAAGTTTGCCAGGACACTCAAGCCCATAGGATATGTCTACATCTATATCTATACAGTATAGGTATATACTAGAGGATTTATTGTGGGGATTGCCTGCATCATTATGGAGGCCAAGAAGTCCCATAATCTGCAAACTGAAAAGTAGGAAACCAATTCAGTACAATTTAGTGGCATGACTCATTCCAACTTTGAAGACCTGAGCAGGCGACAACATTTGGAAGTGGGAGATGATGGATGTTCCAGCTTAAAAAAATAAAAAGAAAGCACATTTTTCTTAGCCCTTTAGCGATTGGATGATGCAGCCCACATCAGTGAGGGTGGGTCTTCTGTACTCAGTCTACTCAGTTTCTAATCTGTTCCAGAAATCCCCTCCCAGACACACCAAGGAATAAGTTTTACTAACTGTGCATCTCATGGTCTAGTGGAGTTGAGGTATAAAATTAGCCACCACAGCCTCTGTACTAGATACTGTGGGTGCAAGGCATGATCAAAATGCATCTTAGCATTTTTGTGTGTCTTGGTGTCTGTTTAAAAATATTCAGAGGGTACAGTATAGCTCCCTCTGGAAGGAAACTCCATCAGGTACACATTACCAATGCTTTAAGCCCCTAACAGCTACAATTCAGAAACTGCAGGGTCCTGTGAAAGATGTCAATCAAAATTCTAAGTGGAAGTGCTACTAAACTCCTCACCTTTGTGGTTTTGTGTTTCTTAGGCAGGATGCCCCTGGAGACAACAGAGGGGCAGAGGTGAGGAGAGTAAGCAGAGGCAGGAAAGGGAGAGAACTTAGGAAAGGTCTCAAGTGGTTTTATACCCGTGTATGCAAAGCTCTCTCTTTTGTGGTAAGTTCTTCAGAGATGCCCACTGCCCTCCCTTCTGCAGATCCTATGACTCAGTGGCTATATTCTTAATTGGCAGAGACTGCAATAAAGGAAACCCACACAATAGTACTTCTTTATTGTTTGTTTAAAACATTGCATCCTTCTGATTATTTCTTTCAAAGTGCAGGTTTATTCAGTGAAAATCAAAACCACAAATAATATGAGACAAAATATTACCCTGAGGTGATGGATTAAAAAAGGAGATGCTATGTTTGTAAACCACACTTATTTAAATTTGGCCCGACACCTTGTCCTGTGCATTAGGAAGTAGGGGGCAGCTGTGGAATGTACAGGACGATCTCTTTGCCTGTGTTTCTTTGCCTGTGTCCACAGGCCCATCACTGCAGGTAGCTGCTGCTGCAGTTCCTGCCGCAGCCTCTAGCAGTCCATCCCACATTTCCTCTTCTGGCTCAGAACTGGAGGGGCTACCACTGGGATGCTGGACAAGACTCTTCTCCAGGCTGCTGGCTAATCCAAGCATCCTGGAGTTTCCAGGCTTATTTTCTGCCTGGGCTTTCCCCTTTGCTCATCTTTCTTACCAATTGGAGCCCACCTGGAGAAGAACCTCGGTGAGGGCTGGAGGGGAGAGGAGAGCAGAAGTAAAACGGTGTGCACTGTGCCATTTCCAGACTGCCCACTGAAGTGGGTAAGTGGAATCCTGGCCAGTCTCCTTGCTCCTAGCCCTGGTGTCTCCAGTCATGAAAGTCAGTGGCACCTCTGAGTTCTGAGCTGGCCCAGGGAGGTGCCCTGCCCGCCCTTCCCCATCTGGGCTGGTGCCTGCATGCTGGCTCAGGGAGAGCACACGCGGAGTTCTCATGCTGGGGGCTTAGGCCAAGTGGCCCTGCCTCCCCTGCAGCCTCCATGTGGCTCCAGCTGACAATTTATGACCTCCCATTAACTCTGCTAAAATGCTCCAGCTCTCGGGAACATCTGCTCTGCGGTAGGGCAAGCTGTGATGTTTACAGGGACATGTGGTCAGGCTCTTCTGAGGACAGATCAGGCTCATGGAGGAACAGATGCCTGGACTTCTGCTGCCTGGGGAAGATCAGGCTTCCTTCAAACTCTTCTGTATGTAGACGGCCTTCTCTTTACCTTCAGCAAGGCCTCACAGTGTGGCAGTGGTCCCTGGGCTTCGCCTGGCTCTCTTGCCTCCAGTACCTGCCATCCTATCCTGGTTCTGATAGAGGGAGTGGAGACCAGCATTTCTTAAGGTTGGAGGACTTTTGAAAACAGAATGCTGGACACTGCCCAGGATTTTTGACTTAACAGGTGTATGGTATGAATTTGTATTTCTAACAAGGTCCTAGGTAATACCGATGCTGTCAGTTTGGGAACCACACTTTGTACAATCCAGGAACTTCTTTGGGAAGTTTAGAGAGGTCTTGGGCCTGAAGTGGAGGATTGATTGGCTTTGGGCTTAGGCAGAGAAGAGATAGTTTGGGTAAGAAGACTTTGAGTAGTTGAATTCTAAGCACAGATTGTAGGGACTCAGAGTGTCAAATCCCAACTTGTTCTGAGGGTCGACCTCAAGATTCGGAGTAGGCTTGAGACAAATTACTCTTATTGAATTAAGTGAGAAGCAGCTCAGATCAGCCCAGGAACCCAAAAAACAGAATCTGAGTGGGGAATCCACTGGCCATGTTTTGTGGGTGGCTGGCTTTGCCTGCTGTGCTCTGTGGAAGAGTGTGACCTGCTGGGGGAGCTTCATGGGAGGCGTCTGCGTTGCAGATGTTTAATCATCTGATGGAAGCCTTGTCTTCTGGAGAGGCTGATGGACCCCGATGTTGGCACCTCAACTTTTTCCTGGAGAGGTCTGCATTTGGACACCTTCTCGCAATCTCATCCCGCCACCCCACCCCTCAGCATGAATGGAGTCACTGTCTGTCCGTTGCTACCTGTGGTTCAAAGCGCCTGCTCCAGAACCCAGTTTATAAGCTCCTGAACAGAGCTGGGATTGACAAGGTGGCTGAGCCTGCTGCACGGGTGTCTCATTCAGATCGGGAGTTCCTAGGGGGCCGGCATGGTCTTAGAACCTGTTTAGCAAAGTGCAGGGTGAAGTTCGGGCTGAGACTGAAAAATCAACACAGTGATCTGGAGCGTCAGTGCTTGTGAAGGGGAGGAGGTGAAATCTGGGCTGAGCGGGCTACTTATCTTTCAGCAGAGCTAAGGGAGCAGGGCAGGCTTGGGTTTGGTCAGGGACAGTGAATTAGCTCACTGACACCACGGCAGCACCGAGAAGGCTGCCCTGAAAGAGATGGGCATCTTGAAAGTGACACTGTTCTGAAATGCATCCTTGAAAGCCTCCTGGCCAGGCATCCTGGGGAGGCCATGTGAGGACACCCTCTCCTTGAAGCAACTGCCTCTGTCCTCTTCCCTTGCTCTTTCAAATTCTGCCTCTCCCCATCCGGCCCTTACATAATGGCCTTTGGTGATTTTCCTGCCTCAGTTGCCACCGCTTGGATGTACAGTTTGTGGCAAGAGGGGAGACTCACAGGGGTGTGAGGATGAGAAAGGAATCAGGCACAGTGGAGTTCTGTGTGTTTGTCTTTGGTGTAGCTGGATATTGCAGAGCCTAAGAAAGAATGTAGGAGAAACCAGAGACAGAAAAAAGGCTATGGACTTGCCCAAGTAGCTAAGGCAGAACTGGGATTTGATTGCAGGAACCCATGGCTTCAGAGCCTGGACTCCTCTTGGTCTACTCTGCGCTGTCCTCTGAATCTTCCTTAGAGTCCCCAGCATGTGTAGAAGTAACAGGAGGCTGTGATGCCTTCGCACACCATTTGTCAACACTTGTGCAGGAGGTTGAGTGGCGGGCTCTCCCACATACATTCAGGGCTTGATCAGGAAGACAGATCCACTATGAGTAATGAGACAAGAGATTTCTCATAGGAATGAACCCTTATGCAGTGTGAGAGAGGGTGGGCAGAGTGGGGAAGTAGTCAATTTGAGAAGCCGAGTCGCCAAATAGTCCCATGAAAGGGAAAGTAGACAGGAAGCCAAGCACATGGTGACGACCAGGAGCCCTGTTGGAAAGCTGGACTGATATTAAGAAGAGCCGGATGAGGAATAGAGGACAATGAGGACAAGACGGGATCCATTCGGCCCCTCTGTGTCTGCTGTCACTGTATGGAGTGATCTCAGCAGCCTTCTTCAAGCCTTCCTCAAGTGGCCTCTGTTCCACTTCTGCCTCCAAAGCCATGCAAGGCCCACTTTTGGCCAACTCTAACCCATGCAAGGGAGCAGCAGAGCCATGCAGGGAAAGGGATTCTGGGCAGCAGCTCCAGCAAAGCCAAGCTGTTGATAGAACGGCCACAATCTATTTGTGAGTTTGTAGGTTAGTAGTCAGTGTGTCTAGGCTCTCCTCCCAGCTTTCATTGGCTACAAACCCTTCAACCAGAGGATACAAAGGGAAAACACTAGGGGCTGTAAAAACTTCTCTGGGGGAAATCAACCTGTAAGCAAAATTAACTGATTTTTTCTTAAAAGACAAGTCCTCACAGCCACTCCCTGAAAGACTTTGCCCTGAGCCCTCCAATCTGGAGGATAAATGCCCTAGTTTGCCCCAGTTCCGACTGACATCTGCTGTCTTAGCATGATTACTAACAACATCTCTTTGAAGTCTGCTGGTTTGGATGACAAATTTCACGCAGTCATGTGGCCTTCAGCTCAACACTAAACTTGCCCTTGGGGGTAGATGAAAAGGGTAGGGGAGCTGCTGGGACTTCTTTAGCTCCTTTCCCTTCTGCCACCTTTCCTCTGTTACATCAGGGCTGCCAGGAGGGTGAGGTCACCAGGCTGCAACATCAGGACCTGTAGCTGGAATGGAGAGGAACAGCAAATGGTTTCCCACCCCAGGGCCTGTGACCCTCAGCCCTAGCGCCTGGGTCTGGTGTTTGCTCTGCTGAGGGAAAAGCTGGCTAAGACCCATGATGTTCCTCTGCTTACACCATCAGCTTCTCCTAAGGCTTACAGCCTGGGCCCCAAGGCCTGAATGGCACTTGCTTCCCTCCACCAATTTCAGAATATGTCACTGTTGGGGCAGGGTGGCTGAGGTGGGACCTGAGGAAGAAGGAGTCCCACAGGCCCTGGCCTCTGCAGTGGCCTGGGCCCATGGAGCGCAGATGTTTGGTTGATGCTTCAGCGGCGGCAGAGCATGGCTGCTGGCTTCTTGGGAGGCGAATGGAATGTTTGAGAATGCATTATCTCTAGACGGCTCCTTTTCCCTCCTCCTTTGGCAGCTCAGGCACATAGGCCTCATGTAGAGTGCGGCACTGTGTACAGGTAGCAGCCCCAGTTTGAAGGGAGGCAGAATTCTGCATTCGCTTCTGATCTCTGTCCCTCGCTAGCTTTGCAATTTTATACCAGTTGCTTAACTTCTCTGAGGCAGAGGATCTCTTCTTAAATAATCAGCCTGCAGTCTGGAGTTTGAATTAAGTTTAATAAAGTCCCCGCAAAGTGCCTTGTACACGGGAGACAGAGTTTACCATCTTACTGTAGCTCAAGTCAGGCACAGATCTGTCCAATATTTTTTAGAGAATCACAGTTTGATAAAGTCAGTGGTTTATTGAAGTTCAAGACTTTTAACATCTACTTCCTTCAGGATTCTAGTCCACTACATGAATGAGTGAATAAATGGAAAAATAAATGAGAAAGTCACGAACTTTGTTAAAGGTGTTATATGCTGGGGAGAAACAATCAAGATGGATCTACTGTTGGGAAATTTCCATATTTAGTAGGAGAGATTATTCCTCTAATTGTTACAGAAACAGCAAAGGTTGGGCCCAGTTAAGCACAGAGAAAAGAGACAAGAAACCTAGAGCTTTGTTGTGGGGGAGGTGGGGCCTCGGGTAAATGACTTAACCTCTCACCTTCTTCCTCTGTACCTCTGGTAAATACTACCTGCTTCCAGGTGATTATAAGTAATGACATTATATAGACCAATGGGTAACATTGTATAAACCAACAACATGGCACCCGACTCCTGACAATTCTTGGTTTGCTGGTGTCTGTCCCTGGGGAACACGGCAGGAGCTGCTTTGCTATGTCACTCAGCATCTTTCAAGCACATCACCCTCATTTCCTTCTGGTCCTCTGTAGTCTGCTAGTGGCCCCCTGGTTTGCATTCCATCCACACTTTTTCCTGTCCAAATGCTTTATGATCCCACTGAAGTCCCTGCTCCCCATGAGGACTTCCTGAATGTTCCTCCGAGTTCCTTCCTTCCTTGTCCTGATTGTACACTGCTCACAGTTAATATGTGCCTTCCTGAGGGCCATGAAGTCTTCTTCCTCCAAGAGATGGTTGGATCCTTGTAGACAGGAAATTTTTCTTTTTGATCCCCTCCTGATACCTAGTTCTGGTTACCCACAAAGTAGTATCCAATGACATCTTTCAGAATGTCATAGGCAGCCTGCTCCCTAGTACCAAGATTTTGTTGGAATACAAACTTGAGAAAAATCTAAGGGTTTATTCCACCCTCTATTTCCCAATGATATCCTTAGGATTGCATCTGTCCTGCCCTCCACCCTCATTTCTCAACACGGAGTACTGGGGTTGCTGAAACCCAAAGGATGGGGTGACCCCAGAGTCTGAGAGGGCAACAGGAAGCTGCATTTCAGCATTTGGGAGCCTGATGCTGGAAATGAAACTTTCTTGCCAGAAAAAATGTTGGCCCCAGGGCAAAGACAGCTGGCCACCCTGGCCTTCTTTGCCTTTTATCTTTTCTTGGGATTCTACCAGTGGCCCTGTCCTGGCTGAGATCACCAAGTCAGAGCTTGGGAGGGACAACATTTGTGAGTTGTGCTGAGTGTGTAGAGAGAGATGAAGGGAAAGGGAAGAAGGTGGGGAAAATGCCATCTAGGTTGAACTCCTAAGTTAGGCTGTGTGGTAGAAGTGGAGATGTGGGAACTACGTGAACGTTGGTTTTGAGCTGTGGTATTCTCTCTTCCAACTATAGTTCACTGACAAGTTTGTATGCTGTATAAAACAAACCCATGTGGAGTTGCTCTGGATGATCGAGAGGCCATTGGAATCTCCATCAAATAGCTGGTCAGCACTCCTGGTGCCCCAAACCTCATTCTTCTTGCCCCCCACCCCCTCAGAGGAACACTACTGGTGTCTCACTATTAGAAATTGCCTCACAGAGACGGGACCTGACATTTAGTGCACATCTGAATTTCTCATCTTCTACAAGGCTATGCAACCACCAGGTGATAGTCTGCAGTCTTCTGGGTCTCTTTCCTGTGACAGCACAAAACATTTGAACACACTGTGGGCCAGACAGGAGGCCGAGGAATCAGAGAGTGACAGTGTTAAGTGTGCTGTGTGCTGTGGCCTGGGGTGGAGGCAGCAGGATGCCCCTTAGACGGTCTCATGTGTAGGGTGGTGTGGACGGTGTGGCTGTGTGGGTGGCTGTGGGGCCTGGTGGGGAGGAGGTCTGAGGGTGGGGCGGGCGTGCCCTCTGTGTGGTCCTTCTCGCCTCACAGCTTGCAGGAGGTCTGCTTTGGAGGCCCTCTCCGTGTTGGGAGCTCCGCAGAGCTGGTTGGTGCTGACGGGCCATGGCTGATGGCTGTGGGAATGCCAGCAGCCTGCCAGGCCTTGGCGGTGGCTGGCTTCCTCTGCATCCCTGGGAAAGGGCAGTGTCGTCACAAACTGTGTGGGAAAGGAGGGCCGCCCAGGGTGGGGCCTGGGACTGCACGGGGGTAGACTGGGAGGGGTCGGGGAGAGAGGCCGATGTGGGAATCTTGGGATAATAAGGAGAAAAAGGTTCGCAAATCAGGATAAGGCATTTCTCCAGCACTTGGCTCTCTTTATCTCTTGAAATTAAAGCCAGGCCTCTCCTAGAACATTCTACTTGGGAGTCCACTGAGAAGTTAAAAAGATGGAGGAGGAGTGCTGGGCTTTTCTGCCTCAGTTGGTAGTGTATAGGCTGGGTTGGGTATTTATTCATTCATCAAGTAGTTATTAAGTATTTACGGTCCCAGGCTCTGGCTTAAGGGATCGGTAAACAGAAGCCATCCTCCCTGCTCCTAAAGCACTCACAGTCTAGTGGAGAAAGCAGACAAAGGAATAGACGATATCATTTGATAACATCTTCAGATAATTTGTGTTGGAGGATATCAATGCTTATACATCACAACTGATGTGCTGCTATGGTATTTCCATAAAAATACGATATTGATCTGTCAGCTCCCTAGGTACCACAGCATATGTATACACAGTCAGATGTCACTCAATGATGAGGATATATTTTGAGAACTGCACCCTTCTGCAGTTTTGCCATTGCACATCGCTGAGATGGACTGGGTGGGATAGGTTGGTCCATCTACGATTGCCTGAAAAGATGTGGTAGACAAGAGATGTGCAAGGCTTCTGCTGATATAACGTGGCATGCTGTTTTACAGTAAACTTAACTTTTTTACACAAATAGAAGGGTTACACTCAAATAGTGACAAATATGTAATATAGTAAATATGTAAACTAGTTACAGTCATTTGTCAAGTATTGGGCATTGTGTAAAGTTGTATGTGCTATACTTTTTATACAGTTGGCAGTGCAGTAGGTTTGTTTATATCACATCACCACACGCACAGGAGTAACACTGTGACATTACAATAACTCTGATGTCATTAGGCAATGGAGCATTTTTTGCTCTGCGATGGACTTATGGGAAAACCACTGCCTGTACAGTTCATCTTTGACCGAAATGATATGTGGTGCCTGATGATATCTCTGACTCCTTTAAGCTTCTGATGTGCTTAGGGTACTTTGCCACTGTCTTTACCTCTACTAACTCAGATATTTATTGTAACAACCTCTGCTAGCAAGTGGCATCGCTGGACTTGAACCGAGGCAGTCCTGCTTCAGGGACTGTCTCTTAAATACCCCAATGCAGTTCTCAACAGAGGTTCCTGGAGGATGGGAGAGGAAATTGGAAATATGAATATCTGACTTCACTCCAGGGATCCAGGAGAGGTTTTGTAGGGAAATAGTTGTCTTGGAAAAACCAGAGTTCCCAGATTGTGCTGCATCTGTGTGTGAGGTGTGGCCAGGTGGGGTGGCAGGTGCTGCTCCAAGTGAAGAATCAATACAATGCCTGGTCATGGGGGCGACAAGGCAACATATTTCAGGGCAGCTCAGAGCAGGCTGATCCAGCTGGAGCCCTCTTATCCCACATCTCAGAAGGCAGAGCCATGACATGTGCAGGGCTCTGCTCAGCTGACTGTAACCCGGGCTTGCAGTTCCTACTGATAGTGACAACAGTGCTGAATCTAGCCAATGGGGAGGGGCTACTGGAGGGGCAGGAAGGTGGGAGACTGGAGCCAGTCTATTTCCCAGCAGCAGTGCTGACCCGGCCAGTGGGGTCAGTGCAGGCATGGTGAGGGGGAGGCGGAGGAGCTGTCTGCGGTGTTGCTCAACCTCCGGCACGTGTAGTCCCGTGGCCCGAGTCGGCTGCTATGTGGGTCTTGTTTAACATCCCTCCTCCTGTGAGCTCTGCTTTCTGGCCCGTCTGCCCAGCTGTGGGGGAGGTTTGCAGGCTGAGGGGTGCCGTTCTCCCAGGTCTGGCTGTTTCTCTAGCTAAACAGATGCTTAGACAAATAAATAGGCCAGCAAGTCTTAGAGAGGTTGTGTCAGGCTTAGTTGAGACACGCTGTCCTTTCTGAAAGCTGTTGATGTGCTTATAGGGATCAGCATCTGGGGCCAGATCCTATGTGAGTGCGTATTAAGGCCAGGTTCTCGGCTGATCCATAACGACAGCATCTACTATTTCTTTTATTAGTTCGATGCTTCCTGTTTTAGAGTCCCAAGATTATCAGCCAACAATAGCTAACTGGGGTCTTGCCTCCACTTTCCTGGGCTCCAAATATGAGAACTCTTTTCTCTGCTTTTGTGGATTCACAGCTATGAATGAGTCCAGGGCAGATGAGTCTAGATAATGTTAGACGTCCCCTCAGAAATGGCAAGCTGTGATTTGATAGAATCTGTGATTTCATTGATTAAAGACCTTTTATCTCCTTTAGGAGAACAAACTCTGGCTGGGGAAGCTTTTGCAAAACTTCTGAGAGTTTTGATCCTAGGAGTAGGGAGTACCCGGGGATGTGTTCCCTATAGCCAGACATTTACCATCCTGGGGCGGGATGATTCAGGCTCTGAAATCAAACAGATCTTTGTTTGTGAACACTGCCTCCATTTGACAGGCCCTGGGGTGAGTTATTTAATATCTCTTGGCCTTAGACCTCCTCTTGGTAAAGGGGTGACAACGTACCTGACAAACTCTGGGTTTATACCATCTGAATCAACCATCGGAACCTTGCTTCCCATTCCTTCCCTAACTTGTTCTTCAACACTCTTCTGGCAGTGAGATCACATCTAACTTCTTGTCCCCTCCCAACTTTCTCCACCTGCCTGCCTCCTGTGTCAGTCACTCTACTCTTAACCAGCCCCCTCGCAGTCACCTAGGAGCCTGAGTTCTTGGCTGCTATTCAGGCTCCATACAACATGCAGATAAAGGCTCGAAAGGTTTGAATGAAATAACCCCTGTGCTCATAATCTCAGAATGGTTGGCTGGCTAACCTTTCAGCAAATGTTAGGCATAATCGTGGTTGTTGAGTGGGACTCATGAAGGAAAATTTAAAGAATTCACACGATCATGGAATGAGAAGAGGCCTTCGCAATCATCTTTCTCCACTTTCTCTCTTGGTAGAGAGGGCAGATTGGACCGATAAGCAGGGTAAGTTGATTTATTCAGTTCACACATGTTTGTTATGAGCACTTACCATGGGCTGGGTACTGCAACAAGTGCTGGTTCATGACGACGAGTGAGACACAGTACCAGCCACAAAGGGGAGACAGTTACATGAATAGCATGCAGGACGTTGGGGTAAATGGAACAATGAAGTGTTCATGGGACATTGGGAGAGTACAGAGGAGGAAGCTTAATATACCCTGGGTGGGTCAGCAAATGCTGCTTGGAGTCAGTGTTGCCCGATCTCAGTTTTCAAGGAGCAGATGGAGTAAGTGGGGCTTGTTGGGCGTGGGGCCATGGTGAGTGGGTTGGCTGTTTCTGGTGAAGGAGACAGGCAAAGTGGTATATTCAGAGGGCTAAACAGCTTCCTGAACTCTGCATGAAGATTCCATATAAAAAGTATGACTTTATAAAGCAGCAAGAAAAGGTAATCGTTAGAGTGAAATTCCCTTCCTGAGCGAGGCCTTGAAGGCAGGAGCAGCACAATTCAGTGTGGAGCGCAGTACGTTAACTGAATAGTAAGCCCTCGGTCAGAAGATAGAGATGAAATGACAAAAGGCCTTGAGGTCTGTCCTTGTTCTCGGATCCTTTCCTGTGGCTTCTGAAAGAGCACTTAGGTCTTCCCAACACATATCTGCTGAAAAAGTGCTAGGATAAAGGGAATAATGAAGAAGGAACCAAGTAAAACTAGACCACCCATGTATGTATGGTGTGCAGTTGTGTGTGTGTGTGTGTGCGCACACTCCCACAGGGCAGGATGATCACTCCCATGCTAAGAACAGAGTCCTAGGGCCGGTGAGATGGCTCAGCGGCGTAAGCGCCTGCCTTGCAAGCGCGAGGGCCCGAGTTCGACTCCCGGATCCCACATACGGAAAAGGGGCCGGTGATATCGCTCAGCGGCACGGGTGCCTGTTGGCGCGTGAGGTCCTGAGGTCGACCCCCCGGTACCCACAAAAAAAAAAAAAAAAAAAAAAAAAAAAGAACAGAGTCCTATATGGCTGTACAATCAAAGCAACCGTCACGGTTTTCTCAGTTGCCTGCTTAGTGCAGGGAGGACATGACAAGTGTCATCTGAGAAAAGGGCATCTTGGCACTTTGGAGGTTAAAGATTATCACCTCACAACAAACAAAAGGTTCCTTTTTGACACATTCATTCCGGTTATAATTCAGTACAGGTCAGAGAACTTTGCTGTAAATAAAAGAAACACCTTGATATTTTGGCACATGTGTGATTCATCATCGCAAATCCATTGCCTCCTCAACTTTCCATTTTGGACACTTACCATGAGATTTACTTTCTTACCGAATTCTGTGTGCATAATACGGTATTTTTGGTTACAAATGCTATGCCATACATTGGGTCTCTAAAACTAACTCATCTTGTGTGGCTATAACTTCATGGTCGTTGGGCATACATCCTTGGCCCTGGCAACTATCATTACTTTTCTTTGCTTCTATGAGCTTGACTATTTTTAGATCCCTATGGAAATACAGTCACACAGTATTTGTTCTTTTGTGACTGGCTTATTTCATTGAGCATCCTATCCTCTAGGTTAATTCATATTTTCAAAAATGTCAGGATTTCCTTCCATTTTAAAGGCTGAATATATTGCACTGTATGTATATACCACCTTTTCCTAATCCATCTGTCTATTAATATACGCTTGTGTTGTTTCCACACCCTGGCTATTATTTACATTGCTACAATGAACATGTGAATGACGATAAGTTTTCAAGATCCTGTTTTCAATTCTTTTGGATAAATTCCCAGAAGAAAAAATTCAAATAAAAAAATAAAAATCTTGCAGACCATATTTTTCCTGATCCTTTGTTGCCTCTAATCTGGATTGTCCAGGAACCCACCATTGATGAATCCATCAATTAGAATCAGAGGAAATGATTGGGGAATCTGGATGGAGGTGTGGGTTTTCAGCTTCTTTGGAATTCAAACGACATTTGTACTGATTTACTAGAGCAAGAAGTCTGGCTCTGGCCCGAGTACAGGCTGAGTAAAGTGCTGATTATAAATAAGTAGGGTACTAGATGACCCAGGGAGGGTGTGACAGAGACCATTTGCTTTGTTTGATTCTCTTTGCTCCTTGATTTTCTGCCAGTTCAGAAGTCAGACTTGTTCCATTGCCTTTACATCTCAGAGTTCTCCAGAAAAAAATGTTCATGGAGCTGCCTGAAGATGTGGTAAGTTGAAGTGAAATCAGAGCACTCTTGATCACCCATGTTTTTCTGCTCCCTCCAAATTTTCTTGGTTTTCATGTGAGCTCTTCACTCAGCTCTAGGAACCTTGCCAAAGGCTGCGTGACCATGGCGTCTCGGGAAACCCTGCAGACCTGAGGTTTCATCAGCAGAAGCAGAAGGATGCGTTGTTGGGTATTCCACATTTCTCAGAAGGTCCGCATTAAGACTCCCACTCCGAGGATCTTCATGGAATCAGACTTTCTTTATAGGGGATGGGAGAGGAGGAGTAACATTGTTACAAATCCCAGTCTCTCGGCTAACGTGGAGAAGTAGAATTTAGAGCAGGTAGAGGAAGATCACTTTGGTTCCTTACCCACTAGAGTATCAGCATTACAGGAACACTCCCGGTCACTGAAGACTAAAGTGATAGCTAATTTTCTGCCCAAGACTTCATAGGTTCACGGAGGCCCAGTGTTCAAGCCCCGTTGCCGTGTGTAACCTCAGTGTCACAGGGAGAGTTGTTCATGACCTGTGCTCTTCTTTCCTTATTTGTCTTCCTTTCTTCCCTCCCTTGGGTGACAGTGACCCAGAGCCGCTTTCCTGAGTTAGCACACCCCCTTCTTCAGGCTGGGCAGGCGTCTGCGTGCTGCGCTGTGAGAGCTCTGCAGGCTGTGGAAATGCTGCTCCCAGGAAGAATCTGACCTTTTCAGAAGCTCGTCTTCTGGCACTTCTCTTCCGAAGGGAACGCCTTAGGCAGGAGGGGAAAAGAGGCAGCCCGAGTGTGCGTGAGAGGAAGAGGGCAGACTCACAGACCACCTCGGGGACCAGAGTGGGGATGGAGCGATTGTTCGCCAAGCCCCTCACCTGCAAGGTGTGGGAGGGAAACGAACACGTCCAGTTTCCCTTTCACCCAGCCGCACTAGGGTCATCTGGCATAGCTGCATCCGCTGTGGCTGGCGCGGGGAAACCAGGTAGAAGAAGGATTTTCTCCAGTGACTCTCCGAATAAGTGGGGGTCATGGCTGCTATCTCTCTTAGTTTTAGGAGTTTAGTAAAGGATGAAGGCAGCTGTATACATGCGCACTTGCACACACAGATTTCTGTGAGAGAGGGTGAGTGTGTGTTTCTGGACTCCCGTGCTTGCTTCAGACATATGCATGGGCTTGAGTGAGGGGCAGGTAGATGAGGGTAAGTGGGGGAAGGGAGGTGGGTGGCAGCAGAGGCTGCAGTGGCTGCAGAAGAAACACAAGCTCTGCGTGAAATGTGGGTGGCCTGGGAACTGATTTTATGGCTGAATACAGTTTGCAAATTCTTTGTCTGGGTAAATTAAAAGGATAAGAACTTTTTTTAATGTTGAAGAAATTATTTTTTCTCCTTCTCCGCTTTAGTTCTTTTTATACAACAGTTTGCCAAATTCTCTCAAAAAATCAGTCCCTCAAATGGGTTCAAGGTGCAGGCAGACAGCTGAGCTCCGTGGGAAGGGTTGGCCGCAGGAGGGGAGTGGGTGCTGGGGATTATGGGACAAGTTTGCCACACTGCTGGTCTCCACCCCTGCTGTGGGGCCAGAGCTCTGCCCACTCTTTTGGGAAGCTGCTCTTTATCTTCATTTTTGTTTTGGTTTTTATCGGCCTTTTCTTTCTTTCCTTTTAACTGTGTCCAATCAAATTGGCAAAGTTGCGGCTTGGAAAGATGAGTTGGAGCCGCCCCATCACTCTTGCCTGTTGAATTCCAGGCTTTCTGCTTCCTACCCAGTCCTGTTTTCTGTCTCCAACTCATCCTCCCTCTCCTGTCATCATGCTTCGTCAGCCTTTTACTGTGTGCGTAACTCTGCCCATGTACTTTGGTATTAGAGGTTGTGGATGCCTTGTGAGAGGTAAAGCAAATGACTAAGAGAAAAAAAACACATGTTTTACCAACGTTATTAGCTCATCACATCCTTGTTTGCCCCCCAATTTCTCCATTTTGCAGATAGGGAACACTGAATTATGGGGACGGAAAGTAAATTGCCTGGGTGCTTTAATGAACCAGCAATGAGTATAACTTTTTGATGCCTTGTTTAGTTTTTTGAACATTTATTTCCTTTTCTCATCCAACTTGGGCTACCTAGGGGTTAGTTGAAGCATAGAACTTTACAGTTGGAGGGATCATTAAGGAATATTGAGATAGGGTGTCTCTAGGGCTTTGGGGAAGCCTTTTCAGAAGTTGCCCATTCTATCTCAATCAAAGAGGCCTCATGCTCACTAATTTCATATCTTGATCTTTGGTAAGTTGGAAATCTTGGTAGTATAGTTCATAATCTTATGTTTAATGAATGAGCAAAATAAGCCAGGCAATAAAGGGAAAAGGGAATAAAACTTTAATCAAGAGCTCTGCTTATTTGCAATTTTTCCAGTATTTAAAAAAAATCACTCAAGCCAAAACCTTAATATTTAAATATTTATGTGACATTTGTCAAGAATTGGAAATGCTTTACATAATCTTGGAAGCTAAAAGTTCTTGGAATTTGGGAACTAAAAGTTCTTTGTTTTGATAGGACGAGAGAAGATTGTTGTGGCTGTCAAAGAACACAACGTGGGATAAGCTTCATTTTTATATTTTAGGAACATGTATGGTGTGAAATAGTGAGAGGAGGTAAGGGCTGAATGTTGGACACCCAATGTAAGACTGATCATTATACTTCTTCTTGGTTAGGGAGAGGGATTTTTTTTGGGTGTTGAAAGTAGCAGAGCCTGGGAAGACAAACCGGTGAGTGAAGAGCTTTGCCATCACTTGGTGATGCATTTCTGCCATCATTATTGTCCTGCTAGAAATACCTGACTGTTACAGTCCCAAATTGAAAGATCTCATTTGGCCTCCAAGGAGCTAGGCAGCCACAAATGAATACAAAACACACAGAAAACTCAATTTAAAGCTTATCTAAAGATAAAAATGCTTATTTATGCAATTGTGCAATGAAATCTGATTTCATCATCTCTGAATATCTTATGTTACCCAAATTCTCCCTTCCTTGCCTCAGTGATGGTCTGAAAAGATGATGCAGAATCCTTTAAATTTTATGCCCACTAAGAGTGAAATTGCTATTCCATTTAGCCATTTAATCTGTCTGTCCATTCATCCATCTGGCTGTCTATCCATCCATCTGTCCATCCATCCATTCATCCATCCTACCTTTCATTATTTCCGTCTTAGTCTGTTTGTGCTTATAAAGAATAGAAATTTATCTGGAGACTAGGAAGTCCAAAATCAAGGACTGACTCCTTGTTGCTGCCCAACATGGTGGGAAATGTCATATGGTGGGTGGCAAAGAGAGGGAAGGAGAAAGAGAGGGAAAAGGGGGGAGGGAGGGAGGGAGAGAGAGAGTGAGAGCATGGAACTCACTCCTTTATAAGGAATATAGCAGCATTAATCCATTCATGGCCTCTCACCTCTTAATGGCTCCACTTCTTAATAATGTTACATGGCAACATGAGTTTTAGAGGGACAAACATTCAAACCATAGCAAATTCTTTCATTTGTTCAAAAATTATTATAATATAGAATTCTTTTGATCATAGAATTTGGAAGAAATGTGCCGATCATCGCAGTTAAGTAGCTGCAAACTATTATCTCAGGTGAGAAAAGGAGGGAGAGAGAGGGAGAGAGACAGAGAGCGACACACACACATGGAGAAAGAGAGCAAAATTGAAAGAGCGAGAACATGCAAGTGCGTGAGGGTGAGAGAGACTTAGGGTAAGACAGTGGTGCTAAGGGGGCATCTCCGAGCCACTTAGCCCTGCCTCGGGCACAGATGCTGTTCGGCGACAGCTGTTCATATTACAGTTGCCTGGTAGAGCTTTACAAGCCATAGTTGGTGATACAAGTAGGCCTTACTATGATTAAGTTATGGTTTTCTAGCTTTTTACTTAGTAGTGGGTCTTAGCTTTGCTGTGACAAAATATTTGAGAAAAAAAACTCAAAGGAGGAGGACGTGACCATTAACCCTGATATATTAACTTTATTGGATTAGTTATCAGCCTACCACATTAATAAATCACGCTCCTGAGTACGTCTGGGTGGGTCGAGCAGCACGGTGCTACGTGGGTACTACGTATGGTCCCTCACGCGTTCCTCTCTGGCACTGTTCCCCTGCTTGGTTTTTGGCTGCCACGAACTAAGCAGCTGTGCTCCACCACCCCCTTCTCCGTGAAGTTTCTGCCTTGGAGCTTGCTAAGCATGTACTGCATCTCTTGAAACCATAGCTAAATTAAACCCTTTTTCCTTTACACTGTGGGTGTGGGCTATTGTGTTTCGGTGATGGGAAGCTGGTTAATACAGGAGAATTTGTTTCGACTGCTGGTTTCGGAGGTTTCAGTCCACGAACACTTGATCTCATCGCTTCTGCTCCTGTGGTGAGGCAGAACATCAAGACCCGAAGCACGTGGTACAGCCAAGCAGCTCACCTCATGGCAGAGGCCAAGAGCGGGAGTGAGAGCAAAGGAGTCAGGGACGAGGTCGGCCCTTGGAGGGCATGCCCCCGCAATCGGCTTCATCCAACAGGCTCCGCTTCCTGGATAACGCCATTGGCTGGCAACCAGACTTTGAGCACAGGGCCTTTGGGGCATATTTCAGATCCAAACCTTAACAAACGGAATTATGCTTCTCCGCAATATCTTCTATTTATAAATATAATATATGTGCATTATATATGTTATCTATTATAAAATATATGCGATAAATAAAATATATAAAATAGCTGAAACCAGAAAGGAGCTGATAGAGGGAAGCCACACACTTCCCTACCAGCTGGGCTTCTGTTGGACAGTTTAGTTTTGAATGTCCCCAGAGACCCACGTGGTCTTGGTCCTTAGTCTTAGGCTTTGTCCTTAGCCCTTGGTGCTTTGGGGAGGTGGTGGATCCTTTGGGAGGTGGGCTCTAGTGGAAGCAGGTTAGGCCACTGGGGATATTGGGAGCTTGGCTCCTGCTCCCTCTTCCTCCCGGCTTCTGGGCTGCTGCCATGAGGTAAGCAGTTTCCTCTGAGGCCCTCTCACCATGATGTCCTGTGCTGCCACAAACCTAATGGCAATGTGGCTAAGTGATAATGACTAAAACTTCTGATGATATGAGCCAAAATAAATCTTTCCCTTATTAGTCATTTTAGTTGTTTTGTCAAAGTAACAGAAGGCTGAGTAGCACAGCTTCCCTTGGTCTCTTAAGAACTTTCATGCACCTTTAGGACTCCAGGGCACAGCAGGGAAACCACTGCTCCAGATGCAGGTATGCAAATCAAGGGGTAGGGGTCCGTGGGGTCTGCAGATGAAGTAACGTCTCATTTGTCCCAGGGCATCTTCTGTGGCTGAGCTGGCAGGACAACTGTAAACAGCCCACATCAGGGGGTACTTTAGGGAGACCGTGAAGCTGCATTTCTGACCAGGGAACATAGTTGCAGCACCTTGAGAAGCAGGAAAGGCAGAAGGCCTGGGTGTTTCGGGTCACTGGAGAAGGGACTGGTCAGTGATGAAGGTCATCGTGAAAGGAGTGAGTGCACCAATGGAAAGAAAGCAAAGCCAAGCTGGACACAGACCCATACACTATGCTAGTGTAGATCCAGCAAATCCCAAGGAAAATGTGTCTTGGTTTATATGTGTCATGGAAAGACTTCCGGTCACAGGCAAGTCCTTCAGGGGTTCATTTTCTAACACTAAGCCTGGTGACCTGCTCATTTTAACATTGGCTCCAGTTCTGGCTCCTTCCATTACCTCTCTGAATGTTCTGCTGGCAGGCGGGCCATCCCTTGTCTGATTGCTGGGATCACTCAGGTCAGCTGGCCTTCTTGTCCTTGCTGGGCCACTCTACGTACACATGGAAATCAGGATTCCCTGGGTGACCTGAGGTCAGGCAGCATTGAAAAGCATTTGTTTTTAGCTGAGGAGCAGTGAGTAATGAGACTGAAAATTTTTTGATCCAACTATAAGATTTTCTTAATTAAAATGGCCTATGGATAATCGGACCCTGGCTTTTTACTGTAGGGAAATCGTATCACCTTGGGCTGTCGGTGGTTGCAAATGCACCATAGACTTCTGGAAGCCCAGAAGCCTTCCTAAGATGTCATTTCAAATGCACCCATTCGCTTTGAGATACCTGCTTTCATGGGGTCCCATCTCACAATAACTTGTTTGTGACTTTTTCAGATGGTTATTTGGGGATGGGGCAAAGACTGTGGTGGTTGAAGAATAGACTTTTTCTCCATGGGAAACTGAAAGGCCTGTGATATAATGATGTTTGGCCTGGGGCCTCCTTAGCACAATTAATTAATTCTCATGACAAATATTTACTGTGCCTGGAGCATACCAGGCCATGCCCTAGCTGATCGAGAGGATCTGATATGGTAATAAAAGGTGGGTTTGAAAGATGAATAATTTTAAAATGTAGTGAGCAACCTAAGGTCTGGGAAGGGCAAGGACAGGCATTGTTTCTGAGTGTGGAGGGCCTGGCCCACACGTCTGCAGTGGCGACTCTGCCTCTGCTCCTGGCTGGGGGAAGGGGGGCAGGTCTTGGCCCTGGGCCAGCGTCTGTCATCCTCGCCACAGGCTCCCATGTCATCTGGGTGGGCCTGTGTCTTTTGTTACATATTTGTCCCTGAATCCAGACCACTTCTAACTCTCTTCAGAGAATGCATCCAGGAGCTGTTCAGTGGGGTAGGCTGCGGGTTGAAGTCCTCAGGCCTAATTTGTTCCGCTTCCTTTCAGCTCTTCAACACTAATTCATTTGTTTGTGTTTGCGGAGGGAGAAAAACAACGAAGAGCCTCTCATTATTGTCTATCCTTTATTTCCTGGAATGTGACATGAAAGTTGTCATTGTTTTAGTTAGTGGCCTCCAAAGGGATAAACCATTTGAGCCACAAGAGCAATAGCAATGGTTGTCTGTTGTATGGGTTTCAAACAGTTTGACTTTTGAGTCTGGGCGTCCGTTTTGTTAGACTGAATGTGCACTGAATTTGAGGTGGGCACAAGGGGGGCTGTATTTATTTTTAAACTCCTTTGGCTGTAATGAAAGCCAGCTGCCTCTTCAGCAAGTGTGCTGCTTTTCCCATAGAAAGCTTCACAGTCGAACTAAAGCTACAGGGGTTTAGTGTGTTTTGATTTTCCTAATTTATCCTAGTCATGTTTTGGCCTTTGTTTTTCAGTCCTGCAGCCCTTGATCATGGATCACTTGATGCCTTCTCTCCTTCTGTACTTGTCTCTCTTGTCACTTTTAGTTGGTGGAGGGTAGATGTGGGGCCTGTCACTCACCTGCCCACAGGGGTGGAAATGAAGAATCCCCCTCTAAGAAGAGTTACTCCATTTGGTTTGAGTCAAGTTTTCTGCCTGCTGCATGCAACTCCACCTGGGTGCCTTGTTTTGGCTACCAGGGGATCCTCCTTTCCTATGTCCCATCCCATTAGGGTATCTCCAGTGGGCTTTTCTTCAGAGGAGGGGAACTGAATTGAAACCCTTTTTGAGGGCTTGGGGTGCAGCTGAGTGGTAGAATGCTTGCCTAGCATGAGAGTTACCCTCTTAGTACACACACACACTCTCTCTCATCCTTGACGGTGTAGGTGGATGAGTGGGGGATTGGATGTGGGGTGGTAGGGCAGGAAATGCAGCTGCATGCAGAGTTGCTGGCAGATGGTGCCACACTGGCTACGTCCCTTGGTGAGGCTGGTGCAGGAGAATGCCGACAGATGAGCCATTTACTGGGTGCTGCCTGTACCTTGCGTGGATGGTGCAGAGAGTTGATGGAAAACACTTCTCGGTAAGAGTGCTTTGGATGGGGCTCCTTCCCAGTTATTAAAGTGGGACAATGAGGTGAGCTGTAAATGCAAACTTCCACATAGAAAAATCCAGAAGAAATCAGTAAGGACAAGAAGATGGAATGGGGACTACCAGGAAGAAAGAAAAATTAAAGAAGAGTGAAAAGAACCAAAGAGGGTGAGATTGAACAGGAGCAGTGAGATACAAGAAGGTAGCTGAACACCAGCAACGGAGTCAAGGAAACCAGTGCCTTGCTCCCTGCTGCACACTTAGCAGGAGAAGTGGACAGGGAGATCCAATTCCTACGTCCATGTAAGAAACAGCAAGAACGAGAAAAAGCAGCTCAGGAATTTTTAGGTCATTGGACACCCCTGAACCTGTGGGTAATGTGCATGTCAGGAAGATTTGGATAAGTTTCCGCAGAACCAACCGAAAGAACATGATACTGTGTGTCTTGACTATTCATGGGGGGGGACACACTCTGTAGGACCAGAGAGATTCTCACAGCTGAGTTTTTACAACTATATTCAGTTTCCGTGTGCTTCACTCTCTTTTCCGGTTCTCATACCACTTGCCTGTGTTCTAATATAGTCTATTCAGCATAATGAATTGCTTCTATTATTTCTTCTTTTTAGTTCTTTTTAGTATTTTAGTAGGTTTTCATTCAACACAACCTATGAGATTTTTAGGGACAAAGAAAGTGGTTTATATTTCTTCTTATTACTCGTAGCTTTGCAAGATGGTGTGCAAATAGTAGGTGTAGAGGAACATGGTGCAAATGATGAGTGCATAGGAGAAAACTCCCCTTCCCTTCTCCTCATATCTCCCCTTCCCTCCCTGCCTCTCCCTTCCCTTCCCCTCCTCTCCATCTCCCCTTCTCCCTTTCTCTTCCCTTCTCTGTTAAGAATCAGACAGCACTGAAATGAGACTGGACAAGATCTCAGTGATTTGTCTGGAATGACACCTACCTGCATGATGGTTGCTAAGTGATGCCTCAGATCCAGATCCAGACTCGGAGAGAGTTATTTATTCATTCTATGAATCTTTACACAGCATCTATGAGGCACAGTTCCAGATTATGTTTTAAGTTGTTTTGCCTCTTTCATCCAGACAGAATCTCCTTTGTATTGGAATAAGATCTCATTCTGAGTTAAAAAAAATACAATCCAATTCCATTTCCAATACAAGGTAGTCAGTGCACTTTAAGTAAACTTTATGTTTTAGATCAATTTAAGACCCACAGCAAAATTGAGAAGAAGCCACAGAGATTTCTCTTAGACCCCTTCCCCTCTCTATGCACAGCCTCTCCATTACTAACATCCCATTCACAGTGGCTCATTTTTTATGATTGATGAACCTACATTGGTGTCTATTATCATCCAGGGTCCACAGTTTTACATTAGAGTTCATTCTTGGTGTCGTACATTCTATGGGTCTGAACAAATGTATAATGGTGTGTACCCATCATTACAGTATCACAGATGATAGTTTTACTGACCTAATAGTTCTTTATGCTCAGCATATTCATCCCTTCCTTCCCCTACTTGCTAGCAATAACTGATATTCTTGCTTTCTCCATAGTCTTGTCTTTTCCAGAGTGTCATGGAATCAGACAGCAGATAACCTTTTCAGATCTACTTCATTCACTTAATAATATACATTTAAGGTTTTTTCATGTCATTTCCTGGCCGGATATCTCATTTTGGTTTTGGCAAAGATACTATTCCATTGTTTATATGTACAACAGATTCTTTACCCACTCATCTACTGAGGGATATCTTGTTTGCTTCCAAGTTTTGGCAGCGATAAACCTGTTATAATCATCTGTGTGCAACTTTCTGTGTGGATGTACATTTTCAACACATTTTAACTCAGATGCCTAGGAGTAAAATTGCTGTCTTGTATAGTAAAATGGTGTTCTGTTTTTTAAGAAACTATCAAAGTGTCTTCCAAATAGACTTTACTATTTTGCATTCCTACCAGCAATGAATGAGAGTTGCTGTTATTTCTCATCCTTGCCAGCATTTGGTGTTCTGTATTTTTCCATTCTAGTAGGTGTGTAGACCTAGCTCATTGTTGTAACTTTCTATTTCCCTAACTGTGGGGAGCGGCTGAGCTGGAGATCGATTACACATGCGGGGCTGGAGCAAGGACAGCACCGAGAACACGGGGTGCCTGAGGCGAGCCAGGTGAACAAGTTGTTAGGCAGAGGGGTTTCACCTGACACCGACCTGCCGAGTGTATAAATAAATGCACAGCAGTCTTTGGGCAGCTCTTTTTCTCTCACTAGGAGGGGGGGGTCTCTACCTGACCTCAGCTTTCTTCATTCTGATTTTTGTCTTCACTTTGTCATCCTCCATAGTCCTCCCCCTGGGAATTTCAAGATCTGCACTGGACGCAGCACTTACCGACATGACACTGAACATCTTTTTCTATACTTATTTGCCATCTGCTTAAATTCCTTGGTGAGGTGTTTCTTCAGATTTTAGCCCATTTTTAATGGGATTGTTAGTTTTCTTACTGTCAAATATTCATTCATTGTATGTTTTGGATGACAGTTTTTTGTCAGATGTACCTTTTAGAAATTTTTTCTTGTGACTTGTTTTATTTTCTTGACAGTATCTTTTGCAGAGCAGAAGTTCTTAATTTTGATGAAGTCCAGCTTAACAATCCTTTCTTTCATGGATTGTGACTTTGAGGCTATATTTTAAAAAGTCACTGGCAAACCCAAGGCCATCTAGGTTTTCTTCTATGCTGTCTCCTAAGAGCTTTATAGTTTTGCATTTGGTTGGTACACTTTAAAAACTTTCTGTAGTTTCTGAAACATTCTTCTCACTTTTCTTGGTGTCCTTTCAATCTCAACTCCTCTTTAGCACCTCATCTCACCCAAGCAAAAAACACAGATTACATCACAGCTCCCAGCACATGTAAATTATTACATACAACAGATATAAAAGGAGACTACTTAACTCTAATTAAATCTGCTGGAAGATTCTGGGAGACATGGGCCAACAGGCCAGTCCTTATTTCTTGTTTTGTTCAGAAATGCCTATCTTCTCTTGAATGGTGTCGGCTTTTCTATATTGCAGTGCCTGCTATCTATGCTTCTTACACTATCAATTTTCCTCTTGGTTTCTCTCTGATTCTGAGTCAAGGATAGACTCAGATAGTACTATCTGTTGAACCCTTTTTGTCAAGACTTCTTGTCCAATACTTCTAAAATAGTGAGAAAGTTCTGGAAATGACTGCTGTTGATCTGATTGGTATGTTATATTACAATGAAAAACAATGATGAAGCAGAAAACAACAGTTCCATGAAAATCTTTGACCCATCTGGACTGAGGCTATGCCTCAGTGACTTCAGGGTCATTTTAATCCAATGTGCATCTAGCAATTCATTGCTAATTTCTTTCAAAATACTGTGCTGACTTCACAAATAGGAGAAATTTTGGCTTTTACTCCCAGTTGTCCTTGTTTTTGGCTCTGCTTTTGCTGTGTGCTGTGCTTTAAACATTTTTGTTTTAAGATTCCAAAAAGTTTAACTTTGGCTCTTGTGGGTAACGTGTTTGTTTATGCACCATGACCCTAAGAAATCAAGAAAACCATTTACACACCATCCTGCATTTGAACTTAAGACTTGTCAGGGGAGCATTTTAGATCTAAACCATAGCATTCCACCCCTGGACCCAAAAAGGCTCCTGCCCATTTTATTATGCGAATACACTTAGTCTATATCTAAGAGTTGCCAAAGTCTTAACAGTTCCAGCATTGCTGAAAAGTCCAAGTCCAAAGTCTCCTCTGAGACTCAAGATAAAGTCTTAGCTGTGAGACTCTGTAAAAATAAAAATACATATTAAACACTTCCATCATACAATGGGAGTGGGTAAACATTCCCATTCCACAAGGGAGGCATAAGAGAATAGAAATGAATTGGACAAAGGCCAGGCCAAAACCCAGCTGGTCAAACATTAAACCATGTAGCTACATGGGCAGGTTATTGTGAGTTGTAAGCTCCGAAGGACTTAGGCAGCTCTCTCCCTATGGCTTTGCTGATTGCAGTCCATATGGTTCCTTTCGGCTGGCTCTGCTCATTGCCTACAGGAGTTCCATGTTCCTGGCATCTTCAACATCTTGGGGTCTTCACTGCATCTTATACTTTACTCTCAAGGCTTCATACACTGCCTTCTGGCTCTGGGTAGGAACTGTGACCTTGTCACACATGTTGGCCTAGTCTCTCAGGTTTTCTTCTGAACTCTGGATGTAAGCCTCTATGACCCTATAACTCTCACATTTTTCATGCTTGAAAAGCCAGAACCATATGGATGATGCCAAGGTTTACTACGAGCTTGAACAGTAGCAGGGCCCCCTTGGACCATGGCTGCAATGGCCTCTGAGTGCCAAATGGTTGAACTTGAGTATCCACTTCCCTAGGCAGCCCTGAATGAACAGGTATCCTAGAGACTCTTTTCTCAATATTTATGATTTTGTACCCATGGGCATGTGATAGGTGGGGTCTTGCTAATTCCTGACATACATTAAGCCATCTTTTTAATCGTCCTGATGCAAAGTATTTGAGTCTTTTTAATGCTATGTTTTTCAGCAACCATGCTCACCTTTGCTCCAAATTTGTAGTTGCTTTCTTTTTGGTGAAACTGCAAACTTTTCAAATCGTTAAGCTCTGCCATTTGCTCATGATTCTCACTGCAGATCTGGCTAAAAGCAGCAGGCAGTAGCCATGCCACAGCCTGAATGTTAGGCTGTTTTGAAATTCTCTCCATAGATTAATTAGTCCACCACCCTTAATCTCAGTCTCTCACAAAGTCTCAGGACATGGGCAAAATGTAGAAAAATTTTTGGCCAGAGTGTAACACTCATAGCCTCTAGTCCAATGGAGTCCTTGATCTTTTGGAATACTGCAAAGCCTGGTCTTTGCTGTCTGCATTCTTGCCAGCTTTATAGTCCTCCAAGCTTTGACCAGAATCACCCATCATTTTCTGCTAATCTGCTTACACCATGCTAAGGCTTCTCTAGCTAGCATCTCCAAACCTTTTCATAGTTTTCCAACTAACCTAGTTCTAAATACTTCTGAACCACATAGGTACAGTTACAGCAATGAACTCACTCCTGGTACCAATTTTCTGTATTAGTCATTTCCTCATCACTGGGACATAGTAAATGACAATCACAATGTAGAGGAGGAGAGGTTTATCTTGGCTCAGAGTTTCAGGCCATAATTACTTGGCTTCAAAGCAGAACTGCAAGTCAGAATGGCATGGCAGAAGAAAGCTTTTCACGACATGGAGGCCAGGAAGCAGAGAGAGAAGAGGGGAGCCGGAGACAAGAATACACCCTTCCGAAATGTGTCCCCAGTGACTCACCCCTTTGGACCATGCATCACCTGTGAACCTGAGATTTTTGGGGGGCATTTTAGAACTACACTATAACACAGTAAAACAAAATAAACTATCAATCAGAAGCTGCTTACTAACCTCTAGCTAGAGATTTTTACCAATAAGAAACTACAAACTGACCTTTACTTAGAGACTTTACCAATCAGAAAATAAGTGAATCTCAACCAGGCACTTCCTGTAAGATTATAAAACAAATAGCTATCTGTAGCCAATCAAATATTTTCTTTACTTTGCTTCCCCATTCAGCCTATAAAAGCCAGTGTCCATAGTGCTAAAGCAGAGATCTCAGGACCTCTTTTGGTTTTGGCTTTGGAGTGCCACCTGATACATGCATGATTTCTTGCTCAGATAAACTTTGCTTAATTTGATTTTTGTACAAGCTTTCTTTTAGCAGGTGCAACAGTGGTCCTTCCAGCAAGCTGTACAGGAAGTCCCCAACTTACCAACTAGTTCTGTTCTGGAGAATGTTTGTAAGTTGGATTTGATTGTACGTCCAACAAAGCAAGTCTTATATAACACCTTTGACACAAATATACACTGTAAGGTGTAAGAGAACCAAACACACACACACAAATTCAGGACCTCCCTGACTGTACTGTACTACTGCACACTGTCACACTGTACAGTAAGCACACAGCAGCACAACTGTGACAATGTCTGGCAGACACGTGAGCTACTTCTGTGATTTGTTTGCATCTACGATTGTTCGTAATGTGAGATCTGTTCGTATCTGTGGCAGTTCACAACTTGAATGCTCATAAGTCAGGGACTTGCTGTATAGGGAAAAGCCTATTAATGAAATTCCAGGTGCTATTTAAAAAGGATTATTGAAAAATAAAGTGCACGTGATTAATTTGTAAACAGACAGGCAAAAATGTACAAAAACACTAGGTTTGGATAAATATTCCCTCAAGGCTCACATGTTGAAGGCTTGGGCAGCAGGTTGTGGCACTATTGGGAGGAACATTTAAGAGGTGTGGCCCAGTGGCAGGAAGTCAGGTCACTGGGGTTATGCTCTTGAAGGGGTATTGGGACTCCAGCCCCTTCTTGTCTCTCCTTTTGTTTCCTGGCAACCATGAGATAAGCAAGCCCTTCTATCACATGTTCCCATAATGATGTGCTGCCTCATACCGATCCAAAAGCATCAGACCAGCTGACCATGAACTGAAACTTCCAAGATAAACCTTTCCTTTGTTTTTTTTTTCAGTGCTGGGGATTGAACCCAGGACTAGGCAAGTGCTCTACCATTGAGCTGTATGTCCAGGCCCAGTCATTTCTTTTTTGTAAGCTGATTAATCTCAGGTATTTGTTTTAGTACCAGAAAGTTGACTAATGTGAGGAGAGAAGGGGGAAATTGCTCAACAATAACATTAGAGCAGGTAAAAGAATCACCTATGGGGGCTGGAGAAGGGCCAGAGGCTGGAGAGAAAGGGGTGTGTCAGCTTTCCAGACTGGCCTCTGCGGTCAGCCAGTATTCCTTTTTTATCATAATCACTTTAGGCTTAACAAGTTTAAATATTGATCTCCAAGATTCTGATCCAATGGGTTGGGAAAATGCCTGGAAATCTGTTCTCAAACACCTTGTTTCACTCTCAGGTGAGGCTGATTATTACCCACATTACTTACGATGTCATTGGCTTAGGGGTCTGCAAACTATAGCCACTGGTCCAAATCCAGCCTGTTTATTTTACAGCCTACAGCTTTACATTTTTAAAGCATTTTAATAAAATAGAACAAACAAAATGCGGAAAAAATATGTGATGAAGATCTAAGTCAGTGTGCAGGGCCAAAAATATTTACTACATGACCCTTTACAGGAAATGCTTTCCTACCTTTGCCTTAGGTAGGAAATAAGTAAATAAATAAGGTCTTATGCCTGGTAAATAAGTAGTGAGGTCTGCAGAATTTCTTCAGAGTCACTCTCTGCATGTGCACAGGAGCATGCGCCGTGAATATGGGATGCATTATCGCTTTTGAAAACACTCGCTGTGCCTCAGAGGGGGTTAGGTGACTTATATTTCCATCTACACATTAAAGTTCCTGATGAGGCAAACTGGACTGCCCACTGGGACTGCCCGCTGCCAGGGGTACTTACAATTATTTCAATGCATTCCTTGCTTACATATGGAAAGAGAAAGCAGGTCAGGCCTTAGAAATTCAGGGACAAATTTTTCTCAGTAACAGAAATAAAAGGCACTTGAGTAACAATGTGCTGTTCTGAGATAAGGGTATAACTATGGAAAGTGGAAAGTGGCTTAGCATGTGCTGCCTTAACTTTTTTTAAATTTTTTTTGTTTTATAGAGAAGAAAAAATAAAACAAAACAAATCAAAAAAGAACAAAATTTCAAAACAACATAATAGGAGGGTAATAATGGTTAATACATTATGTATTATTATCTTTAAGTTAGTTATTTAGCATACAAGTTATCAGCATTCAATTGTCCAAACATTACTGGCACAAACCTTACTCTTCAATGAACTAAGTAAAATTAGTAGTATATCTATCTTAACCATCTTATATATAAATACAATTTTTTTTCTTTTCCCTTCTTTCTTTACCCCATTCCCCCATCCCAGTCTCTCTTTCCTTTTGACCAGTTTCTTTTTGATTCACCATGTCTATTGTACATTTTGGATCTTATTTACTCTTTCAGTTTCTCATACTAGGAAGACAATACGATGCTTACACATGTGTGTCCGGTTTATTTCACTTATGAGTATTTTCTCGAGTTGCATCCATTTACCTATAAAAGTCTCCAGTTTATCCTTCTTTATGGCTGAATAGTACTCCATTGTATAAAAATACCACATCTTTCTTATCCATTCCTCAGTTGATGGGCATTTGGGTTGTTTCCAACATCTGGCTATTACCAATTGTGCTGCTATAAACATAGGTGCACATATATCGCTGTGGTACGATGTTTTTAATTCTTCTGGGAAGATGCCCAGAAGGGGAATAGCTGGGTCAAATGGGACCTCCAACCCTAGTTTTCTGAGGAATCTCCACACTGACTTCCACAGTGGCTGTACCAGTCGACACTCCCACCAACAGTGAAGAAGGGTTCCTTTTTCCCCACAGCCCCTCCAGCATTTGTTATTAGTTGATTTCTTAATAGTAGCCATTCTTTCTGGGGTGAGATGGTATCTCAGTGTTGTTTTAATTTGCATCTCTCGAATGACTAGTGATGTTGCACATTTTTTTGTATATTTATTTGCCATTTGTATTTCTTCATCTGAGAAATGTGTATTCATCTCAGATGCCCATTTTTGGAGTGGGTCTTTAAATTTGGGAGGTCTGATATTTTTGAGTTCTTTGTATGTTCTCGATAGTAATCCTTTGTCTGAGGAACAGCTGGCAAACATTCTTTCCCACGTTGTGGGTTGTCTCTTCACTCTGTTGGCAGTTTCTCTTGCTGTACAAAAGCTTTTTAATAAGATGAGATCCCAGTTGTCGATTCTTTGTGCTAGTTCCTGTGCGGTTGAGGTTTTAGTCATAAAGCCTTTGCCTACACCAATGTCTTCAAGGGTTGTACCTATCCTACCTTCCAGTAGATTTAGTATTTCTGTTTTAATATTTAGATCTCTGATCCATTTTGAATTTAGTTTAGTGCATGGTGAAAGATATGGTTCTAGTTTTAATCTTTGGCATGTGCAGAGCCAGTTTTTCCAGCACTATTTATTAAAGAGGCTATCTTTCATCCAGTGAATATGTTTGGCACATTTGTCAAAGATAAGGTGGCTTTGTATGACTGGAATTGTTTCTGCATCTTCTAATCTGATCCTTTGATCTTTGGGTCTGTTTTTTTGCCAGTGCCATTCTGTTTTTATCACAGTAGCTTTATGCTATAATTTCAAGTCAGGGATTGTAACGCCACCTGCCTTGCCTTTGTTGCCCAGAATTGCCTTTGCTGTTCTAGGTCTCTTCTGGTTCCAAATGAATTTTAGGATTTTCTCTAATTCTGTGAGATATGCTGTTGGAATTTTGATTGGAATTGCATTAAATCTGTATAACAATTTTGGAAGTATGGCCATTTTCACTATATTGGTTCTTCCTATCCAGGAGCAAGGGATATCTTTCCATTTTCTGATATCCTCTTCAATCTCCTTTTTCAGAGTACTGTAGTTTTCAGTGTAGAGGTCTTTTACATCCTTTGTGAGGTTGATTCCTAGGTATTTCATTTTTTTGGATGTTATTGTGAAAGGTATTTTTTCCCTAATTTCTCTTTCAGTAAGTTTGTTACTTGTGTACAGAAAGGCTATTGATTTTTGAGTATTGACTTTGTATCCAGCTACACTACTGAATTTGCTTATTAAATCTAGCAATTTTTTAGTGGAGTTTTTGGGGTCTTCTGTGTAGAGTATCATGTCATCTGCAAATAATGATAATTTAACTTCTTCCTTTCCAATCATTATTCCTTTTTATTTCTTTCTCTTGTCTAATTGCTCTGGCTAAGGTTTCCAGTACTATGTTGAATAAGAGTGGGGATAGTGGACATCCTTGTCTTGTTCCTGATTTTAGAGGGAAGGCTTTCAGTTTTGGTCCATTTAGTATAATATTGGCTGTTGGTTTGTCATAGATAGCTTTTATCAGATTGAGATAAAGACCATCTATTCCAATTTTCTGTAGGGTTTTTATCATGAAAAGGTGCTGGACTTTGTCAAAAGCTTTTTCTGCATCTATTGAGATGATCATGTGAATTTTGTTTTTGGTTCTGTTAATATGGTGTATTACATTTATTGATTTACGTATGTTGAACCTTCCCTGCATCCCTGGGATGAATCCAACTTGGTCATGGTGTATAATCTTCTTGATGATTTGTTGGATTCTGTTTGCCAGTATCTTATTGAGGATTTTTGCATCTATGTTCATTAGGGAGATTGGTCTGTAGTTCTCTTTCTTAGTTGGGTCCTTCTCTGGTTTTGGTATCAGGGTAATGCTTGCTTCCAGGAATGAATTTGGGAGTATTGCTTCCCTTTCAATTTCATTAAAGAGTTTGAGAAGTAGTGGTGTTAGGTCTTCTCTAAATTTCTTGTAGAATTCAGCAGTGAATCCATCAGGGCCTGGGCTTTTCTCTGTTGGGAGGTTTTTAATTACATCTTCGATTTCATTGGTTGATATTGGTTTATTTAAGATTTTTAAATCTTCTTGATTCAGCTTTGGTAATTCATATGTATCTAGGAATCTGTCCATTTCTTCTGCATTTTCCATCTTAGTAGAATATAAATTTTCAAAATAGGTATAGATGATCTTCTGGATTTCTGCAGGGTCCGTCATGATATCACCCTCTTCCTTTTCAATTGCATGGATCTGAGTCTTTTCTTTTCTTTTTTTAATAGGTTGGATAAGGGTTTGTCAAACTTATTTATTCTTTCAAAGAACCAACTCTTTGCTTCATTGATTCTTTGTATTTTTTTTTAGTCTCCAATACATTAATTTCTGCTCTGATCTTTATAATTTCCTCCCTTGTATGAGCTTTTGGCTTAGCCTGCTCTTCTTTTTCTAGAAGTTCGAGGTTTGCCATTAAGTTGTTTATTTGCACTTGCTCTATTTTCCTGATATAGGTATTTAATGCTATAAATTTCCCTCTTAGGACTGCTTTCATTGTATCCCATAAGTTCCGGTATGTTGTACTGTCATTATCATTCAGTTGTAGAAAGTGTCTAATTTCTTCTTTAATTTCATCTGTGACCCATTGGTTGTTCAGGAGGATGCTGTTTAATTTCCATGTGTTTAGGGAGTTTTTGTGATTTCTTTTGCCATTGATTTCCAATTTCATTGCATGATGGTCTGATAATATGCATGGGATAATTTCAATTCCTTTGCATTTACTTAAGCATATTTTATGAGCTAGTATGTGGTCTATTTTGGAGAACATCCCATGTGCATTTGAGAAGAATGTGTATTCTGATGTTGTGGGGTGGAACACTCTGTAGACATCTACTAAGTCCATTTGTTCCAAAGTTTGGTTGAGTTCTACTATTTCATTATTGATTTTTTGTCTAGTTGATTTGTCTTTTTGTGACAGTGGAGTATTCAGATCCCCCAATATAATTGTATTACTGCTTATTTGATTTTTCATGTCCTTTAGTACTTGTTTTATATAGTTGGGTGCACTGGTATTTGTTGCATATATATTTATGATCGTTATCTCTTCCTCTTGGATTGTTACCTTTACAAGGATGTAATGACCGTCTTTATCTCTCTGAATCATTCTTGGCTTGAAATTCACTTTGTCTGCAAAAAGAATAGCTACCCCTGCTTTTTTCTGGGTTCCTTTTGCATGGAGTATTGTTTTCCATCCTTTGGCTTTCAGTCTAGGAATTTCTTTCTGAATTAAATGTGTTTCTTGGGCCAGTGAGATGGCTCAGCAGTGTAAGTGCCTGCCTGGCAAGCGTAAGGGCCCGAGTTCGACTCCCGGATCCCACATACGAAAAAGGGGCCGGTGATATCGCTCAGCGGCACGGGCGCCTGCTGGCACGTGAGGTCCTGAAAAAAAAATGTGTTTCTTGTATACAGCATATTGTTGGATCTTGCTTCTTTTTTTTTTTTTTTTGTGGGTAACGGGGGTTGACCTCAGGACCTTGCGTGCCAACAGGCACCCGTGCCGCTGAGCGATGTCACCGGCCCCTTTTTCGTATGTGGGTTCCGGGAGTTGAACTCGGGGCCCTCGTGCTTGCAAGGCAGGCGCTTACACCGCTGAGCCATCTCACTGGCCCCAAGGATCTTGCTTCTTGATCCATTTTGCCAGTCTGTGCCTTTTGATTGGTGAATTGAGACCATTAACATTGATGGTTAAAACTGATATGTATTGACTTATACTTGTCATGTTATTTTCCTGTTGTTGGTTCCCTCTCTTTTTTTTTCCCCCCTCTCCCTCTATTTAATTATCTCCCCTGCCTGGTGGATTCCTTCTGTTGGGGTTCCTGGAGTTGTAGTCCTTGTTGTCTCTTTCTAAAATGTCCTTCAGAATATTTTGGAGTGCTGGTTTGGTGGTCATAAATTTTCTCAGATGTTCTTTGTCATGAAAGTATTTTATTTCTCCATCAATTTTGAAAGAGAGTTTTGTGGGGTACACCAATCTGGGTTGAAAGTTATTTTCCTTTAGAGCTTGAAATACATCATTCTAAGCTCTTCTTGACTTGAGGGTTTGTGCTGAAAATTCAGCTGTGATTCCGATGGGTTTTCCTTTATAGGTGATTTGTCTCTTGTCCCCAACAGCTTTTAAGATTCTGCCCTTCTGTTGAATATCTGGGATCTTGACTATGATATGTCTGGCTGAAGTTTTTTTTTTTTTTTTTTTTTGATTGTGTCTAGTTGGAGTTCTATAAGCCTCAATTATATGAAGATCAAATTCTTTTTCTCTACCAGGGAAATTCTCCTTGATAATGTCTGTGAACAGGGTCCTGATGTCATTTATGCTATGTCCTGCTTTTTCATTTATTCCAATTATTCTTGTTATTTATCTTTGAGTCATCTAGCAGCTGCTGGATTGATTTTTCATGGTCCCTTGCTATTTTTGAGAATTTTTTCTTTTCATGATTACTAATTGCAAGCCTGTCTTCTATATCTGAGATCCTGTCCTCACATTGTCTTAATCTGCTACAAATACTTTCAATGGAATTTTTGTTCTCCTGGATATCTGCTTGAATCTGCCTTATGGATTCCATTTCTTTCCTATGCTGAGCATTCATGTTTTTTTTTTTTTTGTGGGTACCGGGGGGTTTTTATAATTTTCTTAAGCTCGTCTATTTTTTTGTCTGTATCAGCTATAGTGTCCTTAAGCATTGTCTTCATTGTGGACATTATCTCTGCAGTTATCTGTGAAATTATTTCTGGTTTAATTTTTTCCAAAGCCTTATTCAGTTGCTTTGTTGTTACCACTTCAGAGAGGCCAGGTGGGTGGCTTTCAGATTGTCCCACCTCATTGCCCCCTAGGTTTGCCTTTGGTGAATTGGATGTGTGGGGTTGCATCTTGTTTAAGTGTCGTCTCATTTTCTTTTCTTTCTTTAGTTTAATTCCTGGGGTGATGTTTGTAAATTACCTGTGGTAGGTTACTTTATTGCTAGTTTTCAAGATCCTTAGGAGATGACTACTTCTCTACAGTATCTTCCAAGTGAAGCTTGTTTTTGGGTTTTGAGTTTGCTGCCAGATCCTAGCTCTTCAATTTGTTGGATATGAGAAGTTGCTACCTGTTTGGCCCAGTCCTTGGTTCTTTGGTACTGTGCCACTGTATTTTCTGTGACCCTTAGTCAGTCTCAATCATGGAATATCAGGAAGGAAAGCTGTTTAGAACAATTATTTCACTTTTGGCTGTAATGGTACCTAAAGCATCAAACACAGCCTAGAAAATGACAGTCTGTGCTAACCAGTTATTTGCCACTTTTAACCGTATAGAGTTGTGGTTATATAACAAAATCTAAAACACACCAGAAAAATTATATGTAGTATACAAGTCCTTAATATGTCAATTTTGCCCTCAGGAGTTTAAATTTAAAATGAGATAAGGAGGAAATAGAGTATTGGGAGAAGAGGAAAGAATTAGCTGTAAGGTTGGAGGACCAAGAGGGATCCCGCTAACATTGGGAAACTGGTGCAGAGGACTGGTGGGGAAAAGAGAAGGAAGGGATGAAAGGAAGAACAGATCAGAACCACAATCGCAAAGAGGTTAGAGGCGCTGTTTACACTCATATAAAAACCAGAGAGAATAATGAAGGAAAGAGCAAACAGACAGAAACAAAAATGAAGACAAAACAAAACAAAACAAACAAACAAAACAAAAATAAAACCCCACCAAAAAGAAAAGAAAAGAAAAAAACCCTTCACCAGAACAAAAAACAAATGAGAGAGAAAAAAAAAAAAAAAGAAAAAGAAAAGAAAAAGAATCAGTTCCAGGTGTTGACTCTGCCGTAGACAGGCACAGTGTGGTGACAGAGTCCTGTCCCGTGCAGGTCCGTCCCTGCAAGCCAGGAGCAGCCCTTTGGCGGGGCAGTGAGCAGAAGCGTGCACTCTCAGGCAGAGACCAGTCTCGTTTGCCTGCCGCCCTCGGCGCACTTTCTGTGGGCCTGAGAGCCGCAGCTCCACGCTGAGTCCCGAGTGCTGTGTTTTCGCGCCGCTCTGAGTTTCACCGCACCCCCCACAATGGCACCCGGCCAATCGTTCTCTGGCGCAGGACAGCTGCACCTGAGAAACACTCACCACTGGCCAGCGCAGTCCTCTGCCGCTTCCCTGCCCGCCGCTGTCTCGCGATCCTCTGCGGGGGCTCCCGGGGCGCTGGCTGTCACCGTGTGTCTGCAGATTTGAGCTTCTGTCGCGCCGCAGTTCCTGGGACAGGGAGAAGGCGCCGCGGTCTCCTCCTCCTTCGTTGTTGAAAGTACCCTTCACTCATGCTCTGAGTCCCGAACTGCGCTTCAGAACTTTCCTGGGTCCAGGGGAGTCACCTCCCTCCCTCCTGTGCTCTCCCGGTCACTATATTCCCGTGGTCCAACGGCAACTTTTAGAGAGTTTCACTGCCTGCTTCTTACAAATCCGCCATCTTTTCTCCCTGCCTTCTCTGCCTTAACTCTTTTTTTTTTTTGTTTTTTGTGGGTACCAGGGGTCAACCTCAGGACCTCGCATGCCAGCAGGCGCCCGTGCCACTGAGCGATATCACCGGCCCTTTTCTCGTATGTGGGTTCCGGGAGTCAAACTCGGGCCCTCGCGCTTGCAGGGCCCTGTCTGCTTGCAGGCAGGCGCTTATGCTGCTGAGCCATCTCACCAGCCCATCTGCCTTAACTCTTGGAATATAAAACTGGAAGGGGAAAGGACCACTCTGTGAAAGGATCTGATCGCAGAACTTTCTTGAAAAGGAGGGGCCCATCTGCACAGTTGGTCCATCAACCAACTTGCAACAAAGGCTGAAGTTCACGAGCAAGTCTGGGTTGTGCATGGTGTGTGCCACACACCTTGCTTTCCTAAGGACTATAATTTGAGGAGCAATGGCCGAGGAGCACCATGATACAAGACATGTAACTTTTGTGTCTATGTGTTGCCCCCTAGCTAATGCCAACTGAGAAATACCTCCCAGCTCTGGAGTACTGAGAGCGGGCAGTACTTTGAGTCATTGGAGCAGCATCCTATGAATGTCGTGACCATTTGGTTGAGAATAGGAGGCCTGGGGATGGAGTAAGTACTGGAGTTCCTGGAAAACTCATGGACTCTTTGATAGCTTTCTGTCACTGTAGCAAAATACCTCAAAGGAAAAAATATTTTTATGGTTCACAGTGTGAGAGGTTTCAGGTCCGTGTTTCACGCAGGAACATCATGGCAAAAGGGCCTGGTGGAGGAAAGCTGCTCACATCATAGCAGCCAGGAAGCAGAAAGAAAGGGAAGGAACCAGGCAGGAAGGGGCCTGGGGACCAGATGGAGTCCCTAAAATTATGCCTTCATGACCCATCCCCTTCAGTAGGCCCTATCTCCTTAGTCTTCATTGCCCCAATAATGCCATTAAAGTATAAATCCACCAATAGATCAATCCTCTGATGAAGTTAGAACCCTCATGATCCAATCCCCTTTTGAAAGCCCTGCCTCTGAACACTTGAGACTTTTGGGGGGACATTTTATTTTATTGTTATTATTTTTTATTTTTATTTTTTGTGGGTACCAGGGGTTGACCTCAGGACCATGTGCGCCAGCAGGTGCCCATGCCGCTGAGCGATATCACCGGCCCCTTTTATCGTATGTGGGATCTGGGAGTCGAACTTGGGCCCTCGCGCTTGCCAGGCAGGCGCGTACACCGCTGAGCCATCTCACCGGCCCTGGGGGGACATTTTAAATCTAAGCTATAACAGACACATTAACTTTAAGAGATATTAGGCTTTCTGCTGAAAAGTCGTGGAGCTTGGACCACTTACTAAAATAGTCAAAGCAGCATTTTTACCCTGAGTTATGTAGACTGATCATACATTAACTCATCCCTGCACACATATGGAAATGGTGGTGTAGAGAAGTGAAGTAATGTACCTGGGTCACACACGGGGTGGGGGGTCAGAGTCTAAATCCAGGCCCATGGAACTCCAAAGCACGTTCTCTTTCCGGGTTACCCTGCCACCTCTTGCAGAGTCCCAGGCTACAAGGGAGGTCTTAGAGATTATTAGCTACTTTTCAATGAGAAAACTGAGACTTGGAGGAGTGAAGCAACTTGTTTGATGTCGTTCAACGGATTACCAGAATTCCTACAAAATTCTGAATTAGAGGAATCTGAGGTTGCACGTACTTTGAAGAAAATGTTAACAAAGGAACTGAGAATGTCAAATGGAGCAAGTTGAAATCCTGAGGGACAAATGAGCATTGAGGGAAAAGAGAGCTTTGCAGGGTGAGCACATTTCATTTCTTTTAGTGACCTGCCAGTTGATGTCCTCTCAGAAAGGGCTTTTAGGAGGCAGGAAAGTCTGAGCTGCTTTTGGCAATTTGGTCCAGTGGCTACCTATGTATTTATCTAGCTCTTTAAATACTAAAGTGATTTCTCCAAAGTTTGGAGTTCACAGGCCAGGTGTCTTTGTTACTTTTCTCTTATTGCTGAGACAAAATATGCAACGCCCAAACTTAAGGGAGAAAAGGTTTATTTGGATCACAGTTTGTAGAAGTTTCAGTCCATAATCAGCCTGGTTCAGTCTGGGTGGCTTGGCAGAGGGGCATCACAGAGGAGAACAGTTCACGGTGCCCACAAGATAGCAAAAGCAACAAGGGGCCTTAACAGCATCTTTCTGCCCCTTTTATACTCTATATAGGCTACTAGGATTAGGGAGGTGCCAAACCAATCAGTGGATTGATCACATACCTTTAATCCCACATCACACACTCTAGATTCAGCCACCTCTGAAAAAGCCCTAAGATCGCATGAGGCTTTGGGGGGACATCTAGACACAAACCATAACACCAGGTATAGGAAAATTCCTTTCCACCTACTTCAGCACCCCAAGAGACACTGAATCTCTTGGCTTGGGTGTATCATGGTCTGACCCCATTTCCAGCTTCGCCTTCCACCTTAGTTGATATAAATCTGGGAAAGAACAGATAATTTGTTCAAATGGATATTCTGCCTTTTCTTCTAGTTTGGTCCAACTCCACAGTCAGAAAACGTAAACAGATTGGACCTGGCTTATTCCTCTATGAAGGAATGTTATACTTTTGTAGGCCTATTGGTGAAATACTAAAAAAGGCTAGGGTTTGAAGAGGCCTTAAAGAGTTCCTTGTTCCATGCCCTTTGTGTTATCCAGTTCTCTTCTTAGTATGACAAGAACACCACCAAATTATGAATCCATCAATGAATTAATCCACTGATGAGGTCAGAGTCCTCATGGTCCCACCACCCTGCCGAAGGTCCCACCTTTGAACACTGTTCCTATGTGTTGAACCAAGCCTTCAACACAGTAAGACTTTTGGGGGACATTTCATATCTGAACTATAATACTCCTGTTTTCAAGGGAAACAATAAGGTTGAAAAAGAACATTACTGGCGATTATCTTTTGAATGATTAACCCAAGGTCCTCACAGAATAGTAGGGACAGGGCTGAACTGGACCTCCGGTCTTCAGATTTTCAGGCAAGTTGATTTATGACCTGCATTGTGTCCCACTGCCTCCTGGAAATAGGGACGTCATATTGAAATCCACAGTCCATAGCAAAAGGTGACTAAGTTGTTCAAAAACTTTTCTGAATGTCCCTTGGGCATAATGAAGAACAAGACTGAGACGACTCCATCCTGACTGCATGGTCCTTGTAGAACTAGGAGTTTTTAGAGGATGTAGGTACAGTATTCTCTGCAAGCTTAGTTCTCTTGCTCCTCCTCTCTTTAGTGGATGAGAACACATATAGAGAAAAGGAGATTTTAGGGAGGTAGGGTGAGGGAGGAGAGGTGGAGGAGAGAGAATATGGTGAATAAGAAGGGGAGAGGGAGAGAACGTCTCCTGAAGGATTTTCTCAGAGAGGGAAATATTTAGTTGCTCATATTTTCTTCTTTTAGAAAAGATTAATTGTGGCTAGCTGTACTGGATTAAACTTCAACTCTCTCAAGTGCAGACTTTTCTACTTTCTGGTAAACTAGAGTTGCTATGGTGAGAAAGTGGCCTGGGATAGGTCCAATGTAAAACATTGGAAACAACACCCTAACCTATCAAAGAATTAATTAGAGGGACCTGCCATGTGTTTCTCATTCCCTGCAACAGGTTCAATTGCTTTATGATTTATCACCTGTTTTTCTAAGGAAGGCATTAGCCTACATTCTCAGCTCTCCTCTCTTGAATGTGTTAAGAATGGTTAGGGACAGGGGAGGCAGGGAAAAAGACTACGTGAGTAAATTTCCTGGTGGCCTTTCTTGGTACTTTTAGACCCATCCTACGGCCCTATTGGGTTGGTGGCCTTCTTACATCTTCCTGTTTCCACTGCTAATCCAGTGCCATCTCTTAGGGATTATTAGAACTAACTTGAAAGGTTGCTCTGGTGTCCCAACAGTGCACTCTATTTACATGACACTTCGGAGTTTACAAAGCACCTTCTCATATCATCCCGTCCTATCTCTGCAATCAACTTGAGCAGGAGGAATGGTGGGAGCGACCAAAGATATTTCTTATTTATGAGAGTAGGAATAGAGACCAAGGGAGAGGCCGTGGTTTGCCCATGTTCATTTGCACTGAGTGCGCAAGTCCGAGTCTTCTGAATCCCAGGCCAGTTCTCTTTTCGGTTCTGCTGTGTGGTCAGTGATTTGTGAGTGTAGAGGCCACAGTGGGACAAGCATCTGACCATGAATCAGAGCAGAGAAGGAAGCTGCTTCTCTCTTGTTTCAGTCTTCTCAACTGTAAAAATATGTGTCAGAGAGAGTTTAATGTACAGCATGGTGACTATAGTTAACAATACTGTATTGTATACGTAGAATTTGCTGAGATGGTCGGTTTTGTTTTTCAGCTCTTTCCCCACTCCTAGAAAACAATGGTAACTACAGAGGTTGATGGGTGTGTGAATTAGTTCGATTCCAGTAAATATTGAGTTGTATACTTTCAATATATACAATTCCTATGTGTCAATTATACCTCTATAAAGCTGACAGAGAATTTTTTTAAACAAAGGGGACCTGCTGGTTCTAACTAGTTCTAATAGTCTCTGTTAAACTGTTCACTGTAGGAAAATGCTGATGGAGGCTGAGTGTCCGAGAGGCACTTGAGGCTGTTCTTGCCATGGCTTGAATGTTGGCGTTCCCTTCCACCCCTGAAATCAAGCGTTGGAACTTAGTACCCAGTGTGATAGGGTTAAGAGATTAAGAGGTTGGAACCTCTCACCCAGTGTGTCTCCCAGGAAGTGATCACTTCCCAAGGACTTTCCTCTAATGAGTGGGGTTCGTGCCTTTGTGAAAGAGGCTGAAGGGAGCTGCCCTGCTTCACCACTACATCAAGATACAGCCGGAAGACACCATCCAGGAAGCGGGAAGCCCTCACCAGACACCTGACCTGCTGCTGCCTTGAATTTTCTAGGCTTCAGGATTGTGAGTAATACATTTCTGTTGTTTATAAGTTATGCAGCTTAAGATATTTCATTATAGCAGCCTGAACAAACTAAGATAATTCTATAACATCTATTTTATTTTATACAGAAATGGGTGTATTAAAGAAGCTGCTACCTATTTCGGAGCACATAGGATCAATCCTAACATCAGCATTGCTGCTGAAAGTTCTAAAGAAGATGAGGCTGCTTCAGGAAGGGACAACTGAGTCATGAGAAATTCAGGTGCTTGGTTAAGTTTTCATATCTACAATTTCATTGGTTCATCCAGAGTTGTTCACGAAGGATGATGATGCTCATGAGTCAAGATTTATCCAGACCGACAATAAAACAAAATGCTAACGTTTACTGGACACACAAAAAGGAAAAACATTTTTTCCGGAGTATTCTATTTTAGTCTTCCCAGCAGCCCATGAGATAGGAACCATTACTGCCCCTTTTGGCAGTGAGGAACTGGAATTGAGAGATGATCAATGATTTGTTCAGTTTCTTTCAGTCAGTTAAAGATCAGATCTGCCTAACCCTAACCCCATCCCTAATTGATTCTGCAGAATTAGCTCTTTTATTGAGTAAATGCCAGAAAACCAATTTATTAATTTACAGTGGGTAAGGTTCTGGCTAGGGACTAATTCACAGTGGGTGAGGTTCTGGTTAGAGAGCCGAGTGAGGGCTCGTCTTTGCAAGGTTTGCCTTCTTGCTTAGTAACTGCATGGAAGCTATCAAGCGACAGGTTAGATTTTCCTTGGAGAGCTTGGAATTTGACGACAGGTGATTGACTGTTTTCAGAGGATGCTTCAACCCAACAAGACTGAGGATGTAGAAAGAGCCGTGGGCAGCTGTGGAGATACTCTGAGAGTCTCCCTGCCTAATTTGCTGTTTCCAGACTCTTGTGGGCCCCCACCCTCTGTTATGACAACACAACATTACCTCAGATGCATAGCAATTCAACTGAGTAGGTTACCATAAACCACATTCCAACACTTTTTCCTGGGGAGACACCCTGGGGTGATCCTGATTGGACCTAGGGGAGACTCTGGTGTTCTTAATTGAATTTTTAAGGCATCCTGGTCCTGACAGAAAGTGGGGAGAATCCCTACTGCCATCAACAGCACATTTACAACCATATCCTGAGCGGTTTATTTCTGCAGATGGAGAATCTCAGTTATTTTATGTTCTTATTGTTTTCACTTACTGACCAAATTCTGGGACTGGGCCCAACCTGAGGTTTGTAGCCTCTCGTGTGTTGTTATAGAGAAGTAGGACACAATGCATGACTTTCTCATTTTTGCCTTTGATTCAGGGTTTTTTTTTAAGGGGGACAATTAGGTGTTACATATTCATGCATGTAGATATAGGTATGCATGCACATATACATATTTATTCTGAAATGTACATGTTTGGGAGCTGGAGGGAACCACTCTTTGAGCCCCTGTTTATTTATCTTGCTTGCTAAGATAGACTCATCTTTTACCCTTTCCTTTGTTTTTGATATAGGTTCTCTACCTTAAGTATTTTCATAACAGGAACTGGAGATAACATGATTTATCTAGCTCTTTACTATGTTTTTTCATTTTACATGAGTTATACAGCAATGCTTCAAGCATATTATAAATATTAGTTGATATAATTGTGTTTATAATTTTTTTGAAGTGGACCCTTCAAAATCAGGAAACTGAGGTAGATTTTCGTCTTTGCTGGGGAACTGGGCTTGTACGGTGGGGAAGTGATAGCCAACTCTGTTGCTTTGTTTGAGAGGTTTGGGGTTTGTTTTCTGCACACAAGAATGATAAAAAGCTATGGTATGAGAACGCTGGGGGTGACAGAAAGAGAGCAACCATTCTTCTACAGCTGAAAAGCTAATTATCAAAGGCTGGATTTACAGCTAAATACTTACAGCTATTAAAACACTTTTATTATTAAAATTCCTGCAGGAAACATAAGTTTGTTATTGTGATACTCAACCTCTCTAACTTGGAAATTTCTCCTCCCTTTGAAACGATTATATTCATAATGTGCTTTTTAATGACCTGTGGTTTCTCTGGAATGCAAATACCATGTTTGAGCTGAGCAGATCTTTCTAGCCTTTGTCCCCTTTCCTTTGCACACACAAAGTGCCTGTTGCTGAGGATACTCTATCTCACTACTCTAGCAAACAAGGCTGAGGCAGGATGGTAATGGGTGAGGTCTTCCCTGATTCACCAGGCTTCTGGTTGGATCATGAAGTCAGTCAAGCCTGGTTTCATCCAGGAAGTGGCTCATGTACATAGGAGCAATGATTGCAAGCAGGAAGTTAGTGGTGAGGGGCTGAGAGGTGAGTAGATTTGGGCAAGGTGCTTTGGAGGTAAAATAGACAGGAGTTGGTAATAGATCATGGAGGACGAGAGAGGAATCCACTACAGATTTGGAGTTGCCTGCATGTTGGACTCTAAGCTTCTGTGATTCAGGGACATCTGTAGCCCCAGTTCTTGCCACAGTACATTGTAAGCAGTGGATAAATCCTTAATGAATATATGAATGAGCGAGTGATGTATGAAGAAGTGCTCCAACGAAGTCCTGTGTCTTACCACAACCCACAACCACTGAATGGCAGAACTAACCCTGGAATCTAGGTTAGCTGAGCTTTTCTGTGCTAAGACAAAATACTCCATACCCACAACCTAAAGGAGAGGTTTGCTCTTGCTTATGGTCTCAGAGGATTCAGTATATGGTCGGCTGGTTCCAAGGCGGGAACACTGTGGCGGAAGATGATGCCGATGCAGAGCTACTTAGTTTATGGCATCCGAGAAGCAGAGCAGGGGGCCTGATCCAGAGAGGATGGGTCACAGGACCAGACACAGACCCTATGGCCACATCTCCACAACCCAGGCACACCCAGGAATGTGCTCTAACCATCCCCCAGGGCAGATCCCAAATCCAATCAAGTTGACATTCTATCTTCACCACCACACTGTGTGACAGAACTTCTGGCTTTATGTGCTTTTTTGTGGTCTCGCTTCCAGATTTTTAGCATTTTGAAGGATAACTAATTATCATTTGGCAGTGGAAGACAGGATTAAAGGCGGGTGTCTGTGTGCCCCAGTGTGCCCACTTCCTAGGCATGAATGTGGTCTCCTTTTAGGGATAAGTGAGGAGGTAGTTGGGGAAAGACTGGAAATTAACAACACAGTAGGGTTCCTAGGTCTTTCCACTGTCAAAAATGTCAACTTTACTTTTTTATTGTCTTAGTCCTTTTCATGCTGCTATAGCAGAATATCTGAGACTGGATAATTTATAATGAGTAGAGATTTCTTTCTTGCAGTTCTGGAGGCTGAGACACCCAAGGTCAAGCTGCCCCACTTGGAACCATTTTGCTGCATCTTTCCCTGTTAGAAGGTGGAGTGGTAAGAGAAGAAGAAAGAGGGTGAGGGAAGGGGAGAGAAAGGAAAGAGAGCTGAACCTGTCTTTTTATTCAGAACTTTCTCCTTTGATAATGCCTTTAATACATTCATGAGCACAGACCCGTCATGACTTAATCACCCAAGGGTCCCACTTCTTAACACTCTTACACGAGGGCTTCGGTTTCTAGCTCATGACATTTGGGAGACTCATTTAGTCCATTGCATCTCTTGTGTTCTCCCAGCGGCTCTACCTACGCCTTACATAGACAAATGGAATACCTCCTTTGTTGTTTACGTGCTGTTGACCTTCTGAAATGTTACCTTAGCTTTTCACTTACTAGCAGAGTGATGTTGGCCAACACATTTGTTTTTCCTGAGCCTGAGTTTACTCATTTGTCAAAATGGATAATGATGAAAATGCCAAACTAATACTGTGCAAATTTGTTGAAAATTTCTGTGTGAACCAGGCCAGACCACAAAGGCTGGGCATGGCTTGAGGACTGGAGAGATTGACCGGCCAGATTGTCTAAGGTGGCTTCCACTTTGCTTTATTGCTGCCTCACCTCACAAGCAATGCAAGGAGATGGAAGGTGCAAGGAGAAGCAGCTCCCCAGGGCAAGCGCAAATGCAATGATTTTGGCAGGCTTCAGTGAAGCAGTTGAGGATGGGCTAGACCTCAGCATCGAACTGCTGTGTAGATCCCAGAGTGCTCTCCTCTGTTAGTGCCATTACTCCTTCTAGCCCCGGTATCTGCACCATGCTAGATACTTTTGCATACTTTATCATATTTAATCAACATGGCATGGTGAATATAGGCATAATTATCTCCATTTTACAGATGTGGTACTTGGTAGACAGGTTAAGTAACTTTTCCTAGACCACAACAATAATTTTTTAATTATAAAAATTTGAACCCCAGATTTAAACTCAGGTTTATTGCATTTCCAAGCCCATTAATTTAAAGTTACAGTTACTACCAGACTATACACAGTCTATATCTTTGGAGGGTTGGTTCCAGGGTCCCTGTGGATGCCAAATCTACAGATGCTCAGGTCCCTTACATAAATTGGTATGGTGTTTGCTTGCTTACACACATCCTCTTGTTACTTTAAATCATCTCTAGTTTACTTATAATACCTGATACAATGCAAATGCTCTATAAATAGCTATTATATGGCATTGCTTGAGGAATAATGACAAGATAAAAATGAGTGCACATGTTTAGTGCAAGTGTATTAATTGTGGACTTAATTACATCTTCAATCAGTGGTTGAATTGGTAGGTACAGAACCTAGTACACAGACAGCGTATTGTATTTCTTTTTTTTTTTTTGTGGGTACCGGGGGTCGACCTCAGGACCTTGCGCACCAGTAGGCACCCGTGCCGCTGAGCGATATCACCGGCCCCTTTTTCGTATGTGGGATCCGGGAGTTGAACTCGGGCCCTCGCACTTGCCAGGCAGGTGCTTATGCCGCTGAGCCATCTCACCGGCCCCGTATTGTATTTCTTAAGGCAGAATCAGTGTCTTACGATTAGTTATGTATCTATTCCCACAGTACCTTACAAATAAGGAATACTTAGTAATATTTTTTTGATGAATGATGTCAGGTAAATAACAATAGCTTGTTTTATTGGTTATGTTTTAAGATTCTTGGAAAGTAATTAAGATCTCCGAAAAAACAAGGGCTGACAACTTATTGGAAGCCTAATTCTAAATTCAGCTTCAGAGTTGGGATGCAGGAGTAAGGAGGACATTTGGAAGCATTTTGTGGTTTAGACTTACATAAGAAGCTTTCTAAGGCAAATGAGTGCAGATGATATTTGTCTGGAAGGTGGGTGATGTCCAGGCAAAATGGCGTGGCTTAGGTACTAAGGTTTAAATGTGTTCCCCTAGAATTCCTGCCTTGGGAACTTACTCCCCAAATCCGTGTTAGTGTGTTTGGAAGCGAGGTCACTGGGAGATGACTAAGATCAGACGAGGTCATGGGGGCAGGAGCACATGGTGGCATTCATGTCTTTATAGGAAGGAAGACCAGGGCTGGCCCATTTGCTGTCTTGCCATGTGATTCTGCCCACCGTGTCATGGTGCAGTAACGAGGCCCTCACTGAATGTTGGTGTCATGCTAATGACATCCCAGCCTCGAAAATCATGAGCCAAACAAACTTTTCCTCCTTGTAAATTACCCAGTCTGTGGTATTCAGTTATAACGTTGGGAAATGGATTCAGACAATGGCCAAAAAAGAATTGAGGTGACACTAAAACAGTTTCCCAAAGTGTGTTCCAGGGAACCATATATCCAAGAAACACAATCTTGTAGGATACTTCTTCTAAAAAATGGATGTGATTAAATACATATGGGGCCACCACATAACACAGACTCTTATGGCATATGGTAACATGTGAAACCCGAGAATTCCTACTTTAACAAGGCCCAACGATAACAAAGCCCTTTTCACTTAACCAGTATCTTCCAATGTATTCATCACTCATCTTTCACCACAACCTCTCCCCTTCCACCATTTATTTATTAAGGAACTAGTGGTAGTCAGTGCCCACTAAGAAATGCTAGAAAGAAAATTGAGTGATAATTTGAAAACATTTGCTTTTCATCTCCTTTTCATGTTTTCTTGTTCTGTATTCATATGATTTTGTATTTGTTGATGGAGGTTGGTTTATTTCATTTATTTACTCAATAATTATTTACTAAATTCCTGTAAAGTATAATACCTGGTGGTACATTCTCTAAGTCTGTAGATTCTTGATTTCTCCTGAACACAAGGAAGGTAAGAGAAAGGAATTGAGGAGAGAAATGTGGAGTATCATAGAGCATGGCTAGTTATGTTGTCTCCATATTTCTGGCCTTCAGTAGTTTTTCACTCCTCAGTAACAACAGTCTAATCAATTCTGCTGCCATCATGGAATTCAGTGTGTTATTAGGGTTTCTTCCCCAAGTAATTTTTGGGACTCCTTATGGATGCTGTTGCTCAAATCCTCCCATTTTAGCTGGGCAAGTCCGACGACTTCCCAGGATGCTAATCACTCTGTCATCTTTCCGCCACTTCTCCAGGATGTTGTCTTTGTGCTTTTTCACAAAGAGAAACAAAAAATTTAGTTATGAGACAGATTTAGGAAGAAAAGAAAAACATGTTTCAGGTCAATAATTCTGCTACTTATACTCAACTGACATGTTTAGACTATATAACATTTCAGCGTGAAGTGTGTATGTGTACACGTGTGCATGTGTGTGTGTATGTGTGCATGTGCACACACACACGTGTGTGCACACACACACACACACACACAAAGATGAGGGCAAATGGTTGGTGCCTCAACATCAGCATTACTGAAGTTTCATCAAAATGTGATCTTCCAGAATAAAGGACAGTCTACACCTTAAAATGCAGAAATCGATTACAACCTTCCAAATGACAGTTTCCCAACTTGAAAAACTGTCTGTCTTCTCTGTTGGGTGGCCCATTACACAAAGAGGAGGCAGTGTAGATGTTTTGGATTAAAAATAATTTCTGTAGCAAGTGATGTTCTTCCTGGATTTTGCCGTAAGCACAGAACAGTAATGACTGGCTGACCACGCTGGAGCCGAATGCACACTGAAAGAGCAGACCTGGAAATTCTCGGTAGAAAAACTATCAGGCCATCTATTTCTGATGATTGAGAGCTCCTAACTTGAAACCTAGGAAGAGGCAAGATTATGGATAATTATATATATATATATACAAATCTTAAGAATATATAAACATATATATTTACATTGGGTGTAGAATCTAAAAGAAAAGCCCACTACATAAATAGTATGACTGAGTTCTTCCAATAGGAAGGCTTTGTGTAGATTATTATTTTGGGAATGATTCCAGTTAATAGGAGTTGCGACAGGCAGATTGAACAGGGAAAGACAGAGAGAGGCCGTGTTACTGTCTGTCTCCCCTGTGGGCAGTGGGAATCGGTCCCACCTGCGAAGACTCTGAGCAGTAGTAGAATGCACCTCGGAGTTTTCCAGCTCAAGTATAGAGGAATGGTGTGCTTACTGGCTCCAGGGTCCCTGGGTCAGGGCTGCTGAATGGGATCTTGACTTCATCACTTCCAGGCTGCTTATTGCATGTCACTTTCAGCTAGAGTCCTTATCTGGAGCAGCTATTCAGTTCAAGGGTCAATTGCCTAGAAAGCTGCAGCCTGCCTGAAGAAGCAGACTTAAATTAGAGCAAGTAGACAGCCTTTGCCAATGGCCTCTCCCTCCTCTTCCCATTTTGTTCTGGCCGCCCTTTACCCAGCATGCCTTAAGTATTCAACACTGCACATAGCACTTTATGGGATTACCTATCTTGTCCACTCTCGAGGTGGAGACAACTATTGTCCCTATTTAAGGGTTGGTGGTAGAAGTAGGTGTTGTGGGCGAGTGCTCTAAGTCTGTTGCTCAAAGAATAAGAGGCTTAGGCAGCTGATAAATGTGTAGATAACAAGTGACTGTTTCCACCAAGGCTGGGAAAAGGCCTCGCCACACCTCCTCATCCCAGCCCATTGTTCTGGATTATTTTTCTTCTTTACATTTTATTCACTATTTATTAGTTTCTCAACGATGAGTCGTTCTTCTGTGTCTAGGACGAGTTCTGCTGGAGTCGGCACTTGACCTGTTTTGGGAGAGTAATGCCTAGAACATAGTAGGTACTCAATAAATATTTACTGTTGAATGGAAAAGGAGAAAAGACAGTTCTTTGGTGCAGATGCAATGAAACCTGTCCTGTTTAAGAACTTTTTGAAAAGGAGGTGATAGACGGTAGTAGAGGAAAATAATAAGTACTAAAATCTCGGGGGGCTGGGATAGATCTCAACTGGCAGCCCATAGGACATGGCTAGTCAGTGATGAGAAAAAACAAAGAAAAAGAATTAAAAGGGAAAAGATGGGGAAGGAACTTGCCCCCAATGGTCCCATTTAGTAAACATTCATTGGGTGTCCTATCTGTTCCTGTAACTGATAGAGGACACAGTTGTTGGATGCCACGTGGCAAGATGTAGAAGAAGCAGAAATGATTAGAGAAATTTAGAGGAGGAAAGAGCCTGAGGACAGCTCTCTGTGTGATAGGGGTGAGGGCCCGGGCTTCCTTCTGAAGCGTGACGTGAGCCATTTGGAGAACAGTATGGGTTGGGGAAAGGGACTGCAAGAATTTTCACACTGCAGAGACCTGCAGAGCATTTGATTGTGGTGCCAAGTTTCCAAAGAGAACAGGCAGACACTTCGTACTGATGGAGCTCAACGGCACTTGCCCAGCAATGGAGAACAGCTCTGACAGAGACAAGCAGAACAGACGAACGGTCACTTGAAAATTAGCTTTCTGTCGGTGTACTGCTGAAAGTGGCAAAGCTGATAAAATCTGAGAGGAAAAAGCAAAGTAAAACAAAACAAAGCGAAACAAAACAAAAGAAATTATTTTGGGCTTGGGGGATGTGAGTAGTGGAGTCGGGTTTTGTCTATTCAGCCAATAATTGAGCAGTAGCTATTTGGTGAATGAATCTCTGTTTCCCCTTCCAAAGCTGGGTTTCTTGGCAGATCTCCCGAGAGGCTGAGGATCACTAGGATGCAGGAGAATACGTCCACTTCCCCTTCCTAGGCTTAAGGCCCCCTCTCACACTGTTGTCTACAATGCTGCTTCCCTTATGTGCAGGGCAGTGTGTGGTGAGGGTCTGGAGACTGGAATCAGAAGCCATTCCTGACCCTCACACACCAACCTTCCCTCTCCTTTCTGGGTTGCACTCAGGGGCCCAAATTCCAGGCTGGCATTTCTGGACTTTCTGAAACGCTCTGTACCATTCTAATAAATAATATCACTGTTGCGTAAGTGATATAAGTCAAGCCAGGAACACGCAGCGCAGGAAAGGAGTACATTGGATGTTTTGATTTCTTTTTTCTTTTGGCAAAAACTTGTTGTTCCCATCCCTGTGAGTGCAGAAATGCAGTTCTCTTGGTGGGGAGGTGGGAGGAGACCATTCTTGACCTGAGATTAATCTGGTGCTTGTTCCAGACACCGTGTTGGTTACAGAGGATTGTGGGAAAGAGCAGTGGGGATTGTTCTGGGATGTGGACAGATGAGGTGCTCCAGCCCCCCATGCTGGCTACCATGACATTTTCAGGCAGGTTCGGGCCTGCTCAGTACGAAGAGGAGGCTGGATTGAAGATTTGATAAGACCTCACTGGATTGTGAGGTGCGTAGAGCCTCGTCTGAGGAAGGCTCGAGTCTGAGTTGATAGAAGCTGCCTGTATTAGTGAGCAGTATCACTAGTGGAATCTCTTTGTACCTACGGTGGAAAAACTAGAGACTTCCTCCCTGCCCATCCTTTCTTTTGTGTGATAGTAGAGGGAGCCAAAAAACCCAACACAGAAGTCAGCCCATCTCAGTTGTCCCCTGCCTTTCCACAGTCTGCCATCCCCACGTAGGAGGGGGCTGTCCCTGGGGTCAGCAGGTGGGAGGCAGACCTTCCGGGCATGCCTCTTGGCTCCATCCTGCAACTTGGAAGAGCTAATATTTCTGTCTCTCGAGTTAATGTTATAAAGTGGGGCTGATAATGCCTTTTACTTTGTAGGCTATTGCGAAGATCAAATGAAAAAAACACTTATAAAGAATGCAAGTGACTGTCAGAATAGACCTTTTTTTTTTCCGGTTCTGGGGATTGAACCCAGGGTCTTCACACTGGCTACATCCCCAGCCAGTTGTTTATTTATGTATGGATTATTTATTTATTGAGACAGGATCATACTAAGTTGCTAAATTGTCCACTTTGGGCTTGAACTTATGCTCCTCCTGCCTCAGCCTCCCCGAGTGCTGGGATTATAGGCATGCTGTACCACACTGATTTTTTAAAAAGCAGTGATAAGCAGTAGAAAAAAGTCTGTGACAATGTACACCAAAATGTTAACGAGTTTTAAAATCAACTTCCTCTTTATGCTTTTCTACATATATACAAAATTTTCCAAATAAACATATATTGCTTTTGTAACTAAAACTATAAATATTAATTAAAATTACACCAAACTTTTAAGGACCAACTGAAATGATAATTTTATTAAAACTTTCTAATCTTCTCATTGGCAGGGATCTCTGCTGGACAACTTATGGAATCACCCTGAAATCTAGCTTGCTTACCTGTAAAGAACTGGGTTAATAAATTTTAAATAAAAATATATACTGTAGTATACACGTGTGTAATGTAAAGGTTGCCCTTCACTTAATGATGGTTTGACTTACAATTTTTCAGTTTTACGGTGGTGCAGAAGTGATTCTCATTCAGTGGAAACTGCAGTTCGAATTTTGAGTTTTCCTGGGCCAGCTATGTCTCCTGACACAAGACAGGGACAGGGACCACGGCTTCCAGTTGGTCGCATAGTCACAAGGGTAAGGAACCAGTAGTCTGTGTACCATGCTACCAGTGCACTTCCCATACTGGGTTTTGTGTTTTCACGTCCCATCTTGTTTAAGGTACATAAAGTATTCAACACTTTGTTATAAAATAGCCTTGTGTTTAATGATTTTGCCCAGGGGTAGGCAGGCCGATGTATGTGCTCCAATCATGTTTAAGGCAGGCAAAACTAAACTACGACATCCATAGGTCAGGTGCAGTAAGTGTATGTTTGACAGTATATTTTCTTTTTTTTTTTTTTTTGTGGGTACTGGGGGGTCGACCTCAGGACCTCGTGTGCCAACAGGCACCCGTGCCGCTGAGCGATATCACCGGCCCCTTTTTCGTATATGGGATCCGGGAGTCGAACTCGGGCCCTCGCGCTTGCAAGGCAGGCGCTTATACCACTGAGCCATCTCACTGGCCCGACAGTATATTTTCAATTCACAGTAGGTTTATGGGGCTGTAACTCTTTTGTAAGTCTAAGAATATCTGTATATCTTACTTATATTGTATGTGTATTCAATATGTAGTTTTCTTACTTGCACTATATATATGAATGGGGAATGCTCAAAAATACAGTGAATGTTTAAACTAAAAATAAAAAATGCATTACAGTAAGAGACACACTGCCATTGTCCCTCTCAGAATCCTCCCCCTCACTTTGAACGCACTATCCCATTGCTCCTGTCACTCTCTGAAGCAGTTCTGGAAGTCCTCGTTCACGTCTTTTCATGATTACCTCAGTGTCCCGAATCAATTCAAAACACTTATAATGATTTCTGTCAAGTAAAAACATCATGGTGTGTCCTCTTCTACCTTATTCACCAGATCTGACACCATGTGACTTCTGGCTGTACCCCAAAATCAAAATGACCAAGAAAGGTAAATGTTTGGATTGATTCAGGATGTTGAAACAGCCATGACAGCGCAACTAAAGACACTCATGAAAGAGGACTTCAGAACTCCTTCAGAAAGTGGCAAGAATGATGGGACAAGTGTGTTCAAAGTGAGGGGGACTATTTTCATGGGGATTAATGGCAATGTGTCTTTCATCGTAATAAATTTTTTTTTGGTACCAGGAATCGAACCCAGGACCTCACACTTGTTAGGCAGGCACTGTGCTGCTGAGCTATATCCCTGGCCCATAAATTTTTATGGAATTAAATATTTACTATATCTTTTGATCACAGTACATCTATCTATGTATTCAAATACCTGGGCTATAGAAGTTCACTTTTCTTTTCTTCTTCTGAATACCAGAAACAGTATATTTCTCTTGGTTATCATGTTTTGCTTTGTACTGTGGTTACTTGTAAATTAATTAACTTCTTTTATTCTTTTTTTTCTTACTTCCTCCCTCCCTTCCTTCCCTCTCTCCTTCTTTCCTTCCTTCCTTCCTTCCTTCCTTCCTTCCTTCCTTCCTTCTCTCCCTTCTCCCTTTCTTTCATTTTATTTTCTGTACCAGAGATTTAACCCAAGTCCTCTCTGTACCAGAGATTTAACACTGGGCTACATCCCCAGCCCTTTTAAAATGTTATTTCGAGACACCATCTCTCTAAGACAGTAAGTTGTCTGGATGGGGCTCGAATTTGCAATCCTTCGGCTTCAGCCTCCCAGAGTGCTGGAACTGCAGGTGTGTTCCGCCATGCCCAGCTTACATGTGAATTTCTTATATACCTAATAGACTATCAGCCTTCTAACGGCAACAAATATGTTCTAACCATTTTTCTTGACACACAGGGCATAATATCTCATATCCAATGGGTGACAAATACTTGTTGAAGGACTAAAGGCCTAGGTCAGTGGTGGTGAACCTGTGGCCTATGCACCACCTCAGGCTGTTTTCATCATTGAAAGCTCTAAAAGGTTCACCATCCCTGGCCTAGGTGACAGAAGAGGCCCAGAGCATATGCTGTGGCTGAGCCCCGCACCCTCAGTGTTCCTAGGTACAGTGTCTGATGCTGCTGTGTCTGACACCTGCTGTGTCCTGGCTCTGCAAATGTCTGTTGATGGTACACCTGACAGCAGAGCCCAGGATCCTTGTGAGGGGAGCAGTGGCCCGGTGGACCAGCCTGGGTGGTGACTGTGCCCTCATCCTCTGCAAAGATGTTGTTTCTTAGAACTCGGTGGGATTTGAAATGCAGAAAGCCCCCAGGCCAGACCCTCCAACCCGGGACCTGCTCCTCAGAGGTAAGGAACAAGAAGAGGAAATTGTGATTCAAAGAGAAAGGGAAGGAAAGGAAATGGAAAGAGTGGTGTGCATAGAAGCCTTGAGGGACTTGAGGAGGGACAGAGTGTCTGGCTCTGGGAACAGGGTGAGGTGGAGGATGCCGCTGACATTGGACAGCTGTACTGCTGACGTCGGCCTCGAATTGGTGGGACCTCAGCAGGCCTCCACGAGCAGAGTCACACCTTCTTCACAGAGCTTTGGGAAAGAAATGACAGGGCCCGAATAGCAGCTGAGAGAGGGCTGGAGAGCACAGGAGCCTGAGAGCACCTCTGAAGAATGCCCAAAACTAGCTGTGGAACCATCGCGAAAGCTGGAGATTTCGATAGACTGGTTAGAAATGAGCAAAACCTGCATGATGCTAGTTACCCTATTATTCTGGTACCCCTTTCCCCTTGGTGAATGAAAACTGAGAAATACAGATTTTTACACACACACACACACACACACGAAGAAGAAGAAAAACAAGAAGGAGGAGGAAGAAGAGAAGGAGAAGGAGAAGGAGAAGAAGGAGAAGAAGGAGAAACGTGCCATCTGAGAAAGAGGAATGAAGTTAGACCTCGGCACTGCACGGCCTTAATACGATACATCTGGTCACCTCTGTCCCAGGGAAGCATGGTGGGATAAACCTCAGAGGTCCAGGCCATTCTGTGGCTCCCAGGTTTGTGAGCTCATGTGATATGACTAGGGCTGGGCTGGGCGGAGGTGGAACTTGGAATGTTCATCGCTGTTCTCCTCAACATCCTTTGCCAAGAGATGTGAGGGCCAATACCTGTCTGTTCTCCAGGACATTTGTCCCATGGAGGAAATAGTGATGGGGCTGATGTATGTATGTACGTATGGGATACATGCTGTGCATGTGTAGATAGATTAAGAACAAATAAAAATATTTTAAAATACCTATTTGTTCATGACAACATTTTCATGATATACTTAGTAAGAATGGACAAAAGAAAGAATTAAAAATATTAAATTCTTGAATAGAGTTAAGATAGCAATTAGGGAGGTACAATAGAAGATAGGAACAATATAATATTTTGCAAATATTCTGCAGATTTCATTATTGTTTCACCTATATTATTTTGTTTGATTCTGACATCCCTGTGAAGTAGGTGGAGTATTCACAGCCCCATCTTATGGGGGAGTAAACAGACTTACTATGTTATAACAAAAATATCATAAAATTGGTGGCTTATAAACAGCAGACCACTATTGCTTATAGTTCTAGGGGTGGAAGTGCAAGATCAAGGCACCAACAAATCTGGTGTCTGGTGAAGGGTCGCTTCCTGACTCGTAGATGGTACCCTCTCACTGTGTCCTCAGTGGAGGAAGGGGCCAGCCAGCTCTTGGCTCATTAGAAGGGCACTAATCCTATTCATGAAGGTTTCACCTCCATGACCAAATCACCTCCCCAAAGTCCCACTTCTAAAGCCATCACTTTAGGATTTAACATGAATGTTGAGAAGACACTGACATTTAGACCACTGCAGAAGGCAAAGTAATTTTCCCACAGTGAGTGGTAAGGTGGGGTCATGAATCAAGGTCTTGAGGCTCAAAATCCCTTGTTCTTTTATTACGCCAATGGTAGTTAGTATTTTGTACCTTATGTTCACTTTATATCTTTTCTATGAAAACATCGTATATCTTATATTTATTACACACCTTAGAGCTCACCAATCATCCTGTCAAAACATTCGAGTATAATTATAACAAAAATAGAAAGTTTGCTTTTCCTGATAATGGAATTTGTATATGAAATTTCACATGGCACTTACATATTCATAATCTGTATCTTTGGTTGTGACGTCCAGTACAATCTGTTGACATAAATTTTTCTTTTTTTATTGTTATTATTATTTTATTTTATGAAAAAAGGTAAAACAAAATTTCATAACAAAATAATAGGAGAATAACAATAGTTAATACATTACATGTTGTTATCTTTAAAGTAATTGCTCAGGGTACAAGATATGGGCATAAAAATTTCTCCAATTGATATTAGAACAAACCTTCCTTTTTAACGATCTAAGAGATACTAATAGTATAACTGACTTGCATTTTTTCCTTTTTCCCTACTGTCCTTTCCCCTTTCACCCATCCTAGTTCCTTTTTCCTTTTGAATAATTTCTTCCCATTTCACAATATCTATTGTACATTTTATACTGTATTTACTCTTTCAGTTTCTCACACCAGGGAGACAATATGAAATTTTTCAAGGCTGTTACTGAGATCACATTTAAGGTGATAGCTTAGTTGTTAGTCTGCTATCACATTGCCTTCAACGTTTGTAACCACTGATGTCATTCACCCCATCCACAGATAATTCAGACAACTAACTTGGTGGCATGGAAGAGGGTGGTGAGAACTCACAGACGGTGGGGTTGGTGTGTGGTCATGGAGATGCACTGCCAGGTCCCGGTGGAGGGAGGATTTGGGGCTCTAAGTCCTGAGCGTGTTGCATATTCTGATAGCCATTAGTAGTCAGCCCCTCAGGAAGCTCCCTCTCACAAGATCATGCCCTCCTTCTTGGGGTGACCTGCACCCAGTGGCTGATTGTTATGTCCCCCAAAGCTTGTTTGACAGCTGATGGGCTTCTGGATCATACGGGCTGTAACTTCATCAGTGGATTAATCCATTGATGAGTTCATAGCTGAATGGAGGTTAGAAGGTGGAGCGTAGTTGGAAGGAGTAGGTCATGGGCACGTGACTTTGGGGACTATAATCTTGCTCTTTACTCTTTGGCACTCTCACCCCCTCTGCTTACTGGATTCTTTGAGGTGAACAGCTTTCCTCTCCCATGCTCTCCCACTATGATGTTCTGCCTCACTGCAGGCCCAAACAGTGGAACCAACTAATCATGGAATGAAATCATGAGTCAAATGAACCTTTCCTCCTTTAAGCTGTTTTTCTCAGGTATTTTGTTACAGCAATGGAAAATTGACTAACACACTAATCAAGGTGGAAATACAAAATGTCCAGCTCTTTGGGCCAAGGCAGGACAACCTGAAAAGCCACTGGCTCCAGAGCGCCCTGTGAAGCTGGATGAGGCTGCAGGTCCTGTATCGCAGCTGAATTTCTCCTTCTGCTCACTCCATCTCCTCTCTTTCCCTTCCAGATGTATGGATCTCAGAGGCATTCCCTATTTCACATCTAACCCTAAACTCCTCCTCAGTGGATACTTAGAGATCTCTCAAACTGCAGTAGTTGATTTAGCTATGCTTTCTTTTGGAACAGAGGCATTCAAACCTTTTTGTAAAGGACAAGAGAGTAAACATTTATAACTGGCTGTCCAGATTTGCCTTTGTAATGTGAAAATAGCCATAGATAATATATGAATAAATAAGCATAAGTGCATTCCAATAAAACTTTATTTACAAAAATAGTGGGCTGGATTTGATCTGTGGGTACAGTTTGCTAGAGTTACTAATTACTGAGAATTACTGATTAATTTTAGAGAATGGGAGACTTCTGAAAATTTCTCAATTAATTTCTTCATTCCCAATATTGCACAAATTCCAGAACAGCTCATTCTTGTGTGTAGTCAGTGCTGGATCCCAGACAAAGCCAGCAAGACACTGCTAATGGTGCTAGCAGCCCACAAGTGTGGCTTCAACTTTAGACTAATTTATGATCTAATACAGGAAAGTAGTTTTAGAAGTTGTCATCTGCCCTGGTCAGAACTACTTCCCTTTTGCCACTTTGGCATTCTCTCATTAGGATCCATGGAGATAGAGAAAGAGAATTCCGAAGGGGAAGGATAAAGGAAAGAAAGAAGAATTACTGAGCAACGCTGAAGGCCAAGGTCCCTGCCAGGACTTTTGCAACTGTTGTTCACTTAATTCTCACAGCACCTGTGGGTATAATCATCCCCATTGTATAGATGGGGAAACAGAGTCTATGAGAAGGTAAGGGATGTGTTCTGGCTTGTGAAGCACATAAACAGTGGCACTTATTTCAAACCCAAGTATGTGTGACTCCAAAGCTTAGACCCTTTGCACTGCCTCAGGCTGAACTGCCAGGCATCTGGCTTTGGATGCAGATAGTTCTTTAAACCCTGATCATTTCTGCCTAAAAGGGCTTGGCATAGGGCGTTGGATTCTGGACCAAGTCCCGTGGCTCTGATCCTGGGGGTCATTGGAGGTCGAGTTTCCACATTCCTGCCATCAGCCAGCTCTGGGCTGGGGCATCTGATGAGCTGAGTGTTTTTGATTCCTGTGCCGGGCCAAGCAGTACTGGCTCAGTGTATCCAACTTTCCAGCTCTTGTGTGGGACCATGAGCGAGCGTTTCCATCCTTGCTCAGATGAGGACGGTGGGGCTCAGCACCAGACCCAGTCACCTTCCTTCTGTCAGGCAGCTGTCATCGCCCCATAGGCCTTTTCTTTACAGCCTGTTGTCAGGAGGCTAGCCAGCTCCTTGAGAAGGTGCGAGAGGAAATTGAGAGGCTGGGGGCTGGGGGAGATCATACCATTGCTAATCTCCCTTGCCCTGGGTCTGATGGAAATAACACTGCTCTGAGGCCCCGGGAGACCTGGCTGCAGCCCAGGCTCAGCCGCTATTAGCAATGTGGCCCTGGAGGTCATGTCTTTGAATTGCTCTTCTCACCTATGTGAGGAAGATAAGAGTTCTTGCCTGCCTACCTACCACACAGACAGTTGTCTAGGGTCAGGTGCCCTCCAGTGCCCCTCACATGCCAGCTCGGATTCAAACCCCCAGAGGGCTTATGAAAGCACAGGCTTCTGGGGCCATCCTCAGAGTTTCTAATTCAGTGAATCTGGGATGGGGCCTGGGAATGTGCATTTCTAATAAGTTTCTTACTCATTCATTCTTCAAGTTCCTTTTCAAGTTTCTCTTTTATAAAACCTTCTCCTCCTCCTCTTCTTCCTCCTTCTCTTTCTTCTTCTTTTTTACTTTAAGTGATTAAAGAAAATTCACTGAAAAATGTTTATCTGTATTACATAAACCTCCAAAAATGGCATGCATTGCATATGTAGGGTGACTATAGATAATGATAATGTACTGTATATTCAAAAACCTAAAAGGAAGGCCAGGGATATAGCTCAGTGGCACAGTGCCTGCCTGGCAAGCGTGAGGTCATGAGTTCGATTCCTGGTACCAAAAAAAACCCCAACAAAACAAAACCTAAAAGGAAGGATTTACAATGTTTTCATCATAAAGAAATGATAGGCCAAGGATATAGCTCAGTGGCACAGCGCCTGCCTGGCAAACGCAAGGTCCTGAGTTCAATTCTTGGTACAGGAAAAAAAAAAAAAGAAATGATAAATGTTGGAGGAGATAAACATGTATTCCCTGATTTGAATATTATATATTATATGATATATACATGTATTGAAACGATACATGGTATATGATTTATATTCTCTCATGTATTAGTTAAAAATAAAGTAAAAATTTTTAAAGATTAGCTTTATAGAGTAAAAATTGTTATATAAAAATCTGCACATTTTTAATGTATATACCATTTTGAGTTGGGCATAGAATAAAATGTTACACAGCCTTAAAAAGAAGCAAAACCTGAGATTTGCAATAACCTGGATCAACCTGGAAAACATTGTGCTGAGTAAATAAGCCAGAAAGGAAACTACTACATGATTCCACTTACAGGAGTTGTCTACAGTAGGAAAACTCATAGAAAGAGAGTAAGACAGCAGGTGACGGAGGGTGGGAGATGAGGAATTGCAGAATTAAAGCTCTTTCAATGTAAAATTTCTATAATGCAAGATGAAATTTTTCTAAAAATCTGCTGTACAACGCAGTGCCTGTAGCTAACAGTACATTACTGTGCACTCTAAAATATCTGAAAAGGATAGATTCCCATGCCTAATATTCTTCCCAAACACACACACACACACACACACACACACACACACACACTCACACACTCACACACGCAGTTATAGAGGTTTAGTTAGAACCTTGACTATGAGGATGATATCATGTCTGTGTGACAGGATGCTGGGGCCACATCCTTCCCAGTGCAGAGGGCCAGCACATATCTGTAGCTAGGGAGGTGATGGAACATATAACAGATACCTGTCATCCTTTACTCAGAGCTTTCCTTCTGTGCCTTATCATATTTTCCATGTGTTGGGTTTATCTTTACAATTACATTGTACACTTCTTGATGACAGAGCAGTATATTTTATGGCTGTTTCTTCTAATGATACTTGACCTTAAGGAGATCATTCTGAGCTCTCTGAGCACAGGGCAGTGTCCTGAGCATTCTTAGTAGTCAGAATTAGCACAGTGGTGCTAGGCTACGGTTGTTGCCACAAGTATTCTTCGCACAATTTAATAATAATTTTTAAGTACTGGAAGAGCATTACCTCAAGATTTTGTGCAATGTAATGACCACAGACATGATGCAGTTTGAAATTTAATCTGCATTGCTTAACACTTTCTCCATCTTTTTTCTAAGTCTAGGCAATCAAGAAAGTCAGAAACCAGGCTTTGATTTGCAGTGTTTGCCAATTGCTCTGGTGTAAATATCCCTACTGGGCTGATTATCATCATGATGCCACTGAACACAGAGCTAAGAAGAGCTGCGGTGTGGCTTACCATTAGATAGTATTTCCAATAGGCTGATCTAACAGATGTAAATAACCTCAAAGCACTAGTCATAAAATAAAGTGATGGGTTTTGTGTAGTTACTATCTTTGTTTTCAATACACAGCCGCTCCTCAACCTAGGATAGCGTTTTGTCGTGATAAACGCATCAGAAATCAAAAATGTCATTAAGTCTCAAATGCTTTAGTATCCCTTTCCTCCTTAGCATCATAGTTTAGCCTAGTTTGACTTAAATGTGCTCGGGAAACTTATATCAGCTCACAGTTGGACAGAATCATCTAGCACAAGCCCATTTTATTGAAAATCATGAAACACAAAGCCTAAGTGTGGAATAGCTCATATAGTTTATTCAATACTGTACAGAAAGGGGAAAGTAAAAATGGTTGCATGGACATGCTTTCACATGATATCATAAAGTCAAAATGTCTTAAGTTAGGTGTTATGTTTGTGATCCAAAAGGCCCCCCCCCCCGCCCAATTTTCATTATGTTGAAGACTTGGTTGCCAGCTGATGAGGTTTGAAAAACTGAATGGGGCCGGTAAGATAGCTCAGCAGTATAAGCACCTGCCTGGCCAGCATGAGGTCCTGAGTTCGACTCCCGGAACCCACATACGGAAAAAGGGCCAGTGATATCACTCAGCTGCACAGGTGCCTGCTGGCATGTGAGGTCCTGAGGTCGACCCCCGGTACCCACAAAAAAAAAAAAAGAAAAGCTGAATGGTCATGAGGGCTCCCCCTCTTTCAAGTGGATTAGTCCATTGATGAATTCATAGCTCAGTGGAGGCCTATCAGGTGATGGGACCTAAATGGTTGAGGCAGGTTACTGTGGGTGTGACTTTGAAGAGTATATTTCATCCCTGGTCCCTTCCTCTTGGGCTCTTTCCCTCTCTTTCTCTGCTTCCTGGCTGCCATGAGGTGAGGAGATTTCCTCTGCCATATCCTTCCACCATGATGTTTTTGCCTTGAAGCCAGGTGACCATGGACTGAAACTTCTGAAACCATGAGCCAAAATAAACATCTCCTCTTTTAAGTTGTAAGTGTTCAGTATTTTCTTCCAGTGATGAATAATAAAGGCTTGACCTGAACTGGCCTAAGCCAGGAGGGATTACTTCATGTCACAAATTTAAAGCCTATAGAAATCTTATGTGTGTTCAGGCCAGGTGTCATTAGGTCCTGTTCTCTCCTCCAGCTTTTTTATCCTCCATGTGGTGTTAGTGTGCCTGCCCCCAGGTCAGGCCTCATCTTTCAAGGTTTTAGTAGGGAGGGAAAAAGCAAGGCCTTGGTGTCACTGCCTATAGTTGTGTTGCATGAACTGGGCACTGTGGCCAGGAGACGGAAGGCTGTCCTTGGCCAGACTCACCCTACAGCTTGAGAGGACTCGCTGTAACCCCAAGCACCTAGATTGTGAGTGGGAAGGGCTGATTACTTGGAGGAAATTCCAGGCACAGTTTGGGGCGAAGGGCGAATGGATGCAGACAGCGGAGCAAACATCTGTTGAAAGTTCTTCCTTTCTCTGGGCCGAACCATTTCCCGGTTCAGAAGGTTCTGATATCAGTGTAGTCTGCCCAGAAATTCTGATGGGTCATTTATTTTGTGCACACAAGAGAAAAGGAGAGGAAAGGCTGGAAAGCTTAGAGATAAATACCATACGGCCCATGTAGTTCCATGTTGGGGGTCTTGCCCTTTTCCAGTGGAGAAAGACAAGACCTTTCTGGGGATTTTGAGTCTCGGATTCAAAAACTTGGCTGCTTGGGTGGGAGGCTTGTGCCCAGCAATGGGAGCTCTAAGAAGTATCTTTGCTGGAGAGTGTTTTGTTGACACCAAAAGTATCTTGCTGCGATTTCAGGTGAATTCTAGCCTGACCAGCCATCACTCCACTCTAAAGGTCTCTCAACTTTTCTTCAGGCCAAGAGAAGGCCCTTAAACTTGGTGGCTGAAGAGTTATGCAGGTGCTGAGAAAAATGATGTGCAAACTAGAGGGTCATGAGCCAATGTCTCCACCAGTAAATTCTGAAAGAAGAGGAAAGGACCTGGGGTTGGCAGTGGGCAGATATTGTCACAGTATTTTGTATGAACTTCTGAAGAGGTGAAAGGGACAGAAACTTTGAATAGAACCAGCTGGAGTTTGTCTGTTCCAGATTACTGACTGGTTTGTCAGGGTCAGTCAGGGCCATGGGTGAAGGAGAGAATGACAAGCCTCCCGTCCAGCGGCCATTCCAGTGCTCTCCCTGCCCTCAGGGGCTGACAGGATGTTGAGCTCGTATTACCTGCACTTCTCTGTCCTTGTGTGTAGAGTGGGGCCCGGAGAACCTGCTGTAGGCATCAATACTACATGGTGTGGAGACAGTGTCCTGTATGTGCTGGGCACTGGGCCAGATGCTTCCAAATAAGATCCCCTCAACTGCTCTCAACATTGGCCAAACATCTTCATTTTACACAAGAGGGAACTGAGGCTCAGAGGCTACAGTTCCATAAGGTAGTGAGGGGCAGAGCTCAACTCCAGGCCAGATCTTTCTGAAATAAATGGCCATGTCTGTTTCCTGCATCCCACCGTGAGCAGCAGGTGCAGCTGCTGTTGGTTATACCATTCATGCCTGTGGTCCTCATCAGCTATTTTTGGGTAGGATGGTAACTTGTCCACAGCCATACCCCCTGGTGGCTGGTGGTAGAGGTTGAAAAAAATAGATTACATACACTTCATCAACCCCCAGGGTAAGCACTTTCAAAATTCACAGCACTGAGATACATTTTCTAGCCGCTCACAGATTGCTATTTAAACTCAAGCTTATGTGATTTCAAAGCGGGTGGTCTCTTTATCATTCGGTATATTTTCTCTCTTGACCTGCCTGGTGCTACTCTGCATGTTTCCCCACCGGGTAGAGAGAGCCAGGTGTGGAAGGGGGTAGGGAGGCAGGCGTGGGGTTCAGAGAGAAGCCGTGAGGTGGACCAAGTTGGATCCAAGCCCCTTCCTCTTGTTGTAATTAGTGTTCTGATCTATTTATTGAGATTTTACTTTTTAAGATTTCACTTCTTTCCAAATGGAGGATTCCCCTTGTCCCAGGAATAATTTTTTATATAGGAAATATTATTCAGAGGTTTCTTTGGCTTTGAAAAATTTACATTTAATTTATGTTATACCCTAAAATTCAAAATTCAATTAATTGGCTAATCTTATTATTCTACATTTAGCAAATGTTGGCAACTATATTTAAGGGGGCCTTCAATTAATAATTGGGCCTATTTATAGACTTAAAAAGCTCTGAGCATTTTAAACCGCATTTATTAATGGACTATTTTAACCGCATTTTGAAGTCTTAACAAAATAAGCTTTCCCAACTCCTTAAGTAACTCATAAACTTAATAAAATAAACTTACATATATAGTGATTAAGTACTATTAACTGGTCCAATGCTGTGTATAAACAGTAAGACTATGCTTAAATATACAAATCTAAATCAATTACTCAATTGCACATTTCAAGCAGGAATTTTCAATGCAGGTATATTTTATTACATTCACAATTCTCCTGGATATTATAAATACCTGTACTACCAAATATGTAGTAATTAAGATTCCTTCTTAATGCATAAACATTAATGCTCTAAGTTTGGTTCAATTAAGTACTTTATTCTTAGTACTTAGCCACTAAGGAAATAATGTTTCCAGCCCACATAATTTTATTTTTTTATTTATTTATTTTAAAGAGAAAAAAATAGGACAAAATTTCAAAACAACATAATAGGAGGGTAACAATAGTTAATACATTGCGTATTGTTATCTTTAAATTAGTTACTCAGAGTGCAAGATATTGGCATTCAATTGTCCAAACAATATTAACACAAATCTTTCTTTTCAATGAAGTAAGAACTAAGAGAAATTACTAGTATAACTATCTTAACTATCTTTTATATATATAAATTTTTTATTTTATTTATTTATTTATTTATTTATTTATTTATTTATTTATTTTTGCTTTTCCCTTCCTTCTTTCTCCTTTCCCCCATCCCAGTCTCTCTTTCCTTTTGACCAGCTTCTTTTTGATTCACCATATTTATTGCACATTTTGGATCTTATTTACTCTTTCAGCTTCTCACACCAGGGAGACAATATGATGTTTACACATGTGGGTCCGGTTTATTTCACTTATGAGTATGGTCTCGAGTTGCATCCATTTACCTATAAAAGTCTCCAGTTTACCTTTCCTTATAGCTGAGTAGTACTCCACTACATAAAAGGACCACATCTTTTTTATTCATTCCTCGGTTGATAGGCATTTGGGTTGTTTCCAAGATCTGGCTATTACAAATTGTGCTGCTATAAACATGGGTACACATATATCGCTGTGGTATGATGGTTTTAATTCTTCTGGGAAAACACCCAGAAGGGGAATAGCTGGGTGGAATGGGATGTCCAATCTTATTTTTTGAGGAATCTCCACACTGATTTCCACAGTGGTTGCACCAATCTACATTCCCACCAAGAGTGGAGAAGTGTTCCTTTTTCCCCACAGCCCCTCCAGCATTTGTTATTGGTTGATTTCTTGAAAATAGCCATTTTTTCCAGGGTGAGATGGTATCTCAGTGTCATTTCAATTTGCGTCTCTTGAATAGACCAGTGATGTTGAACATTTTTTCATATTTTTATTTGCCATTTATATTTCTTTATTGGAGAAGTATGTATTCATCTCAGATGCCCATTTTTGGATTGGGTCTTTAAATTTGGGAGGTCTGATTATTTTGAATTCTTTATATGTTCTCAATAGTAATCCTTTGTCTGAGGAACAACTGGAAAACATTTTTTCCCACGTTGTGGGTTGTCTCTTCACTCTGTTGTTGGTTTCTCTTGCTGTGCAAAAGCTTTTTAATAAGATGAGATCCCAGTTGTTGATTCTTTATGATAGTTTTTGTGCGATCAGGGTTTTATTCATAAAGTCTTTGCCTACACCAATGTCTTCAAGAGTTTTACCTATTCTATCTTCCAGCAGATTTAATGTTTCTGTTTTAATATTTAGATCTTTGATCCATTTTGAATTTAGTTTAGTGCATGGTGAAAGGTATGGGTCTAATTTTAATCTTTGGCACGTGCAGAGCCAGTTTTTCCAGCACTATTTATTAAAGAGGCTATCTTTCATCCAGTGAATACGTTTGGCACCTTTGTCAAAGATAAGGTGGCTTTGTATGACTAGAGTTGTTTCTGCATCTTCTAATTTGATCCTTTGATCTTTGGGTCTGTTTATTTTGCCAGTGCCATTCTGTTTTTATCACAGTAGCTTTATAGTATAATTTCAAGTCAGGGATTGTGATGCCCCCTGCCTTGCTTTTGTTGCCCAGAATTGCCTTGGCTATTCTAGGTTTCTTCTGGTTCCAAATTAACTTTAGAATTCGTTTCACTAATTCTATGAGATATACATTTGGAATTTTGATCGAATTGCTTTAAATCTGTGTAACAGTTTTGGAAGTATGGCCATTTTCACTATATTAGTTTTTCCTACCCAAAAGCAAGGGATATCTTTCCATTTTCTGATATCCGCTTCAATCTCCTTTTTCAGAGTACTGTAGTTTTCAATGTAGAGGTTTTTTACATCCTTCGTTAGATTGATTCTTAGGTATTTTTTTTTTTTTGGATGCTATTGTGAAAGGTGTTGTTTCTCTAATTTCTCTCTCAGTGAGTTTATTGTTTGTGTACAAGGGGGCTATTGATTTTTGAGTGTTGGCATTGTATCCAGCCATGCTGCTGAAATTTGTTATAAAATCTAGAAGTCTTTTGGTAGAGTGTTTGTGGTCTTCTACGTAGAGTATCATGTCATCTGCAAATAATGATAATTTAACTTCTTCCTTTTCTATCCTTTTCCTTTTATTTCTTTGTCTTGTCTAATTGCCCTGGTTAAAGTTTCCAGGACTATGTTGAATAAGAGTGGAGACAGTGGAAATCCTTGTCTTGTTCCTGATTTTAGAGAGAAAGCTTTTAGTTTTTATCCATTTAGTATGATTTTGGCTGTTGGTTTGTCATAGATGGCTTTTATAAGATTGAGATAAAGACCATCTATTCCAATTTTCTGTTGGGTTTTTATGATGAATGGATGCTGGACTTTGTCAAAAGCTTTTTCTGCAGTTACTGAGATGATCATGTGATTTTTGTCTTTGGTTCTGTTAATATGGTGTATTACTTTTATTGATTTATGTATGTTGATCAATTCCTGCATCTTTGGGATGAATCCAACTTGGTCATGGTGTATAATCATCTTGATGATTTGATGCATTCTGTTTGCCAGTATCTTATTGAGGACTTTTACATCTATGTTTATGAGGGTGATTGGCCTGTAGTTCTTTTTCTTAGTTGGGTCCTTCTCCAGTTTTGGTATCAGGGTAATGCTTGCTTCTAGGAATGAATTTGGGAGTATTGCTTTTCTTTCAATTTTATTGAAGAGTTTGAGATGTAGTGGTGTTAGGTCTTCTGTAAATTTCTTGTAGAATTCGCAGTGAATTCATCAGCAACCCACATAATTTTGAGAGAATTCAGTGATTTTACCTGGGAGTTTAGCCTTGTCAGTTCTATTTATAGCTTGGACCAGGAACCTCATGCCATCGCAGATGGTTGGTATTGTACACAAGGCTGTATATCCCAGCATGGCTGCACAGCTGCACACTCCTGGCTTCTGTCCTATTTGTTAGGACCAGCATTGTGCAGGGTGGTAAGAATTTAAGGTATTGCTAGATTACGTCCATTTCCATTTAGCCCCAGTTAGTTACAGAATTCTACCTCCAAGTCAGACTTACTACATGACTTGACTTTTCTTTGTTTAGGCTCTATTAATTCCTTTTCCATCTAGCTCCAGTGACCTTTGACACTAGTGGAATTCTATCTTCTTTCCATATTCTTCCTGACCAGTAGGACCACACAGCTCATGCAGTTATTAAAATGATATCTAATTGCAACCTGCAAATCTCACAGCTTCTAAGGGAAGACTCCTGGCAATTTTACAAAGGCTTCTATTGTTTAAAAAAGATGTTTTTAAACATAACACTGACTGGTAGAATCTTTATGGCTTAGAAGAAAGAACAAATATTTGGGGGGCACCTGCTATGAGCCGAGTGCTTTGTGTACATTAGTTCATTTTGTTCTCCAACACTCTGTTGAAGTGTTTATTTTTATCTCCATATTCAAATGAGAAAGCTGAGGCCACATGGTGCACAAATGGTGGAGCTGAGACTAGACTTTAAGATTGTTTGCAAAATGCAGGGCCCTTCCACTATGCTGGTTCCCATGGTTTTAAAGGTTTGTTACCAGGCTTTCTGAACAATGGCCAGTCTTATAATTTCTTTACTCTGGCCACCTGAAATTTCTAGTTGCCTAGTCTTTCCAGGCAACCACAAAGCTCAAAAGCAGCACCAGTTCCTCAGCTCCCTTCTCTCATATTCTTTAAGCCTCTAAGAATCTTGTTAGGACTTCCAAAGATTTTTATGTTAGCTGGACACTAACCCTAATATGAGTTGACCCACAGGCTTGGGTCAATATTCCCTGGTCTTGAGAGGATGCCTGAGTTCAAGTTTTGACTCTGGCTGCTCCCCAGCATCACTCTCAGATCTTTGTGCCTTCTTCCTCTCTAGGAAGCACTTTAACAGTTGGAGACTTGAGAATTTTCTGCCTCCCATTCCACTCTGCCTAGTTTTCTGTTTGGCCAACTGAGATCTCTCACTCTCTGCCTATTTCCAGTATGGCTCAAGATACTTCCTGGGGAAAGGCCAAGAACTGAGGGCTTAGGCTGTAATGGCTGGGCTATCTGGGGCGAAGCCCCTTCCCAGCGCACAGACTGGCTGACCGTGTTTTCGGTCACCCAGAGTGATCATCCGAGAAGAAGGAAAGTATCTGGCTCTGGAAACCTGGATACATTCATAGATGTTCACTGTCCCCTTTGCTCGGAATAGGCAGGGGTTGGGAGAGACCAGCAGGGGGGACAGACTCCAGCAGAGCTGCAAGCAGCCTGTGAAGGACTCTTGAAATGGAGACCCAGTGTCAGCACACAGGGGACTGGAGCCAGAACCAAAAAATCCTGGGACTGGGGTCGAGTCCTTGATGCCTGTCTTGGGTTGGTCATTAATTTGCTGGCTGATATGGGGCTACAATATTGTCTTAGTCCGCTTGGGCTGTTATAACAAAATACTTCAAAGACTGGATAATGAATAAAGAAAGATTATTTCTCACAGTTCTGGAGGCAAGGAAGTCCAAGACCAAGGCACCACCAGCTCCAGTGTCTGGTGAAGGCGCACTCTCCGCTTCATAAATGGCGCTCTGCCTCCTCACCTGGTTTAAGGAGTAAAGCCACTCTCTGTGAGTGTATTAATCCTGCTCACGGATGGAGCCCTACCATCATGACCCAGTTATCTCCCAAAGGTTTCCGATCTGAGGATTAAGTTTCAATATATGAATTTTGGGGGACACAAATGATTAGACTATAAGAACTATGAATTAAGGTATTTTTTCTCCTATTAGAATTTTTATTTTATTCTTTAAAAATGTTCTTTTACACTTACTTAGGTATGGTTTTTTTTAAAAAAGTCATAGCTTACTCTTGTACATACATAAAAAGAAACATATGGTTGAAATAGATTGAGAAAGGTATTCCTAAAACATTCTCACATTCAGAGGCCTATGTTTCTGAATCGTTTTTCGATTTAGGCATTAATACCACATTTTCCCACATGGTATGGTCCTGGGCACTAGGTAGGGTGGTGATAGCTTGTGATGACAGCATGTCAAAAGAGGTAACCAGAAGTGTCCAAGTCCTGCTTCACTAACCACAGTCCTATCGAGCCTTCTGAGATCCTAAGGAGTTCTACTCCCAAGGAACATGGCCGAGGAGGAATAGAAGTATCACTTGTCTTTTAGCACTGCCGACTCTGATCAAAGGCCTTCGAGCCCATGCTGTGGGAGGTCTAAATGAAAACATTTACTTGGGCTTTAAATCTCGATTTGGAGCTATCCTGCTCAGGTTGGGGGTTCATGTGGGAACCTGGGGTCATCAAAAAGGTGGAGCTGTCCACTTTGCACCAGGTATGCTGCCTCACTAAGTCATGAAATCTTTCTGGTTTTCTGGTTTCTTCATCAAAGGGTGAGCTTGGAGCACCGTAGATAGCCACAGGCTGTGGGACCGGATCCATCCTCTGGGCTGGCATGGGTGCCGATTCAGGTGCCAGGGACAACAACAGCTTGGATCTCAATTATAGGGCCGGGTCAGACAGCGAGAAGGAGATTCCCGAAAGGGAGTCAGAGAATAGTGGAGCTCCACTGTTTTCTGGAAGAGGAAGATGCTCAGCATTAATGCCCACATTCATCCTACAAACAAAAGAACATTTGGTAAGAAGATTCCCTCCCTCTCAGCCACGCCTACCCTTATCACTTCACAGGACGCTGAGCAGAGGGAGGTATTGATACCTGCTGGGATGGGGCCAGTTTCTCATCCCACCTAGATACTCAGTGTTGTCTTTTGTTTTCATTATGAGGACGAGGCAGGGAAATGGTAATACTAGGTGTCAGTGTTGGGTTGTAATCCTTTCTCCAAAAACAAGAAAGGAATCACAAGTTCATGTTTCCAAGTGGCCCTGAGAAACCTTGGCTATATTTCTTGCTAAGTTCTGAGGAATAGCTGTTGAGAAACTGCTTAGGACACACTTGGGGCGATCCCAGCCGTCTGTACTTATCCAAAAAAATGAAATGGACTGGGAACCCTCTAAGGCCAGAAAGATATGGAGGTGGCTATGTTTCAAAGTGATCATAACTATGGGCTCTGGAGCTATAGCTCTCTGGGTTTTATTCCTGACTTTGCTACTTATTCTTGGACTCTGGGCCCCAGCTCTCTCTAACCCTCAATTCCATCTCTAGAAGAGGATGATAGAAATGCCTGCCTCCCATGGGTGTTAACTGAGATATTCATGGATCAAGGCTCTCAGTCCAGTGCCTAGCAGCTTTCAAGCACTCAATAAACAATAGCTACTATTACTGCCTAGACGGGGAGAGGGCAGGGGCAGGTGACTCAGCACAGAACGAAGCATTTAGCACAGAAATTCTTATTCCATTCCATTCCATTCCTTTTCCTCCACAGCACATTTTACTGCCTATAAAATCTTGACACAGTGCTGTGTTTTGCCTAAAATGATATAATAAAGAAGGCACTAATAGGGTGTGTGTGTGTCTATGTGTGAATATGTGGTATCAAGTCAGGGAAGAAGGGAAGAAGGATAAGCTTACTAATTCTTTGGTAATTACATACTGTGAGAGTCCCACCAGCAGGTGAAATGTGTCACTGTGATGCGTTCTATAAAGCCCCCCAGGATCTTTCCAGCTGTAACTGAAACAATAATTATAGAAAAAATTTTGTTCTGGAAACACCATTAGGAACCGAATGCTACTTTCTGTTGTAAGAGCCTATTATCTCACTTGGTCACTAGCACATCTGTCAATGGGAACATTCTGGAACTTTACCACATTCTTTTCATTATGAAGCTGGCAGCAGAGTTGAGGTGGCAGCAGACATCTTTAGGGAAAAGGAACACAGTGAGCACCCTTTCATGCCAAATGGCTAATTTTTCTGAGGTATAACTCATCCCATTAAGAAAGTCTAGAAGCCCATACTGTAGCATTTGTTACAGTTGAATTCCAGTTGATCTCAGAGGTAGCCCAGGCTGGGAAGAGATTGATGTACCTTATTTGAAAGTTCCAACTTTTTATTGCTTAGTCCAAGAACCAGACAAAAGGCTTTGGAAAGATGTAAACAGACACCAAGAAGGCTAGGACATCTTTTATCAGAAGACTGCAGTTCTGTTCGGAACTTCAGAGATGGGGTAGGGGGGCAGTATCCTGGTTCCAAATACATTTTACAGGTGAGGAAACTAGGATGCAGACTGGTAGAGTTCTTAATTCTTAATTGGTAAAGTGGAGAGTAGAGTTTGGATTTCCTGATTGCTGGTCCCGTGCTCCCCCCCAGAAACCGGTTACACCTGTTTGTGGGTTGCCCGCTGCATTCAAGGACGGAGAAGATGTAAGACAACCCAAATTACAGCACAAAGCTGACCATGCAGTGAGGCCAGGAGGCACAAACACACACAGCACTCATCACGTTTGAGGCGTGGGTGGGCAGACACCACGCGTAGGATGGAAGTCGGGATGAAAGGAGAGATCTCATTTTTGATGGGCCAAAGAAGCTTTTCAGAGAAGGTGGAATTTCATGGGGTCCATGAAAAATGTGCATGATTTGGATGGGAGGAGAGAAAGGCTATTCCAAGTGAGAAGAAGACATGTTCACAAGAGCGAAGTTAGGAGAGTAAGAGGATTTTTTGTGAGTCAGTGGCAGCGTGGCAGACAGAGGTGTAGTTTTCTTGCATTCTCAAAATGTTAGAACTGGGAGAGACCACAGAGCTCATGGAACGTGATTTCCTCATTTCACTACTGGGATATTAGGTCTCGAAAGTTTAAGTGACTTTATCCAAAGCGATATGGCTAAGAGTGGTAGATAGGATCAGAATCCCAGCCCATGACGTGTCATCCAGTACACGCATGTTCCACTCTGCACTGCTGACCCCCAGGAAGTGACGACAGCGAGGTAGAAAGACCACAGAGGACCTTGCATGAGATGCAAGATGTTTGTACATTAAACACTGGAAATGTTACCAGAGAGGGTCTGAGGAGGTTCCCACTGAGAAATGGAACCTAGACTCTCGCTACACATACAGTTAAGTTGCAAGTTTGCTGATTCCCAGCATAGAAAAAGAATTTTCAGGATGTATCAGTAAGAGGCATAAAAGGATTTATTAGCAGAAATTTAAAAGTACATACTCAAAGAAAGAGTGTGGGCCCTCAAGAGGGAGAGGTGTATTGTAATTCAGAGCCGGCTACAGTTATGGGGTGTGGGGGTGTTGCCTCAGCCTCCTGATAGCTGAGATTACAGATGTGCAACACTGTGCCTGGATAGCTGTGCCTGGTTTTGAAATGGGAAGTGACATATGGTCACAGTAGGGCTGCATAAAGATTGTCTTTGTTACTTTTCTCTCGTTGCTGAGACAAAATATCTGACACCCAAAGTTAAAGGAGGAAAAGTTTTATTTAGCTCACATTTTGTGGAGGTTTCAGTCCATAATCAGCTGGCTCCAAGGTAGGGTGGCGCAGCAGGGGAGCAACAGTTCCTGGCGGTGGACAACAGCAAAAGCAACAAGAGCCAAAGGGAGGAGTGAGAGAGAAGACTCTTTCCCTCCCTTATATTATATGCAGGCTACCTGCCCCAGGGTGGGTGTAGCATTCACACCCATAATCCCAGCACTGGACCATGAATCAATCACAAACTCTAGAAGCCTGCCCCCATGACCGCATGAGGCTTTGGGGGAACATCTAGACACAAACCATAACAAAGATGGAACAAAGATAGTACATAGGATGAAAGGAGGAAAGGATTGAAAGGAGACCCCAAGGTATCAGCTAAAGAGGCCCACCCCTGGACCAGCTATGAGTTAATATAAACTAGGGTGGTGAAAGAAAAAACATAGAGGAAAGGATTAATGTGAGAAAGACTCAACCATTGATTATGAGAGAATAAGAGCACGGGAGAGTCAAAAATAATGTTTTTACCAGGTTTTGGCATCTCCTTGTAGAGGCACTTTCTAGGTTCTTTCTGTCCTGAACAAAGAATTGGTCAAGACAATGAAAAAGGTAGCGAAGGTCTACATTTATGAAAGTAAAAGGAAAATAAATATGCTCTGCAAAGTGAGTGCAGGCCAAGTAAAGGTAGGACAGGAAGTAATCTCTACAGAGTGTGAGTCAGCCCTTGTGAAGGAGAGCACAGTGACCATGAGGTTAGTGGCTGCAGACTTTTGTGTCTCCCACTCCCCAGGCTGATGGCAGGTCTTGGCCATCCTAATCAAAAACCTGCTTGATTTCTTATGGTACAAATTGAAGATAGCATCCTTTGATTGGACGCATGTGTCCTGGATCTCTGTGATTGGCAGGTCACACCCACTTGCCCAGCCAGGTGGCCATGCCCTAATTTCCTGCCTCAATATGAGAAATTCGCAATTGGCCAGTTGCCCATGGAAAAAACTGCATCATATGATTCCATAGAAACTTCCTTATACTTTCCCCCTGGCTTTTGCTGTCATTTTTCCTTATATTTCACTTACTCTTTCATTTCCCAAATGTTTTCTGAGCCCTATAGAAGATCATCCATACTCTCACCAGCAAACAACTGGATGTGGTGTTTCTGCTATTTTTTGAGACCTGTTTCCTGGAACTCTTCATGGCCAGAGTTATTGGAGACAACTGAAATGAAATAAGGAGAACAGCTTGATTATTGAGAAGAAAAGAACCCAATTGTCTGGGAGGGTGTTGAAAAGTCAGCAAGATCTGAAATGGGAGGAGGATCAAAGTGTCTTAGGAAGACAGAAGGCGGGCCCTGTGCACACAGAAGCGCTGGCCTTAGGGAGAATAAAAGGTCCCAGTGTAACAGCAACAAAGGGCTTCTTTTGTGCATTCACAGTCAGGGGGCTGAAAAGGTGAAGAGCCCTGGCCCTGGGGCCAGGCAAGGGTAGTTTGAGGCTCAAGCTGCTGCCCCCAGGAGAGGGGAAGGCCCTTGTGTCAACCATCAGGATGAACAGGCACTGAGGATTCCTTCCATCAGAGGGAGACCCCAACTCTACAGCTCTCAAAGACCGAGGGTTTTGGCAGTGCAGAAGCTGTGCTCCTTGACTGTGGGTTCAACCTCCAGTGATTCCTGCCTCACCCTGATCTTTGCACACCTTTAACAATTGTGATGTGTCCTTTTTCTCTTGACCACAGAGACTTAGCATCTATTTTTATCCCACAGGTTTAGTCTTACCAGCCGGACTCTTGAGTAAATATGGCAAATAGGTTAAACCACATGAACCAACCAATGGATGGGCCACAGCTAGACTGAGCGGTATTCTGTCACGAATCAAGGGTGAGCACAGTGATTCTGGGCATGTAGAAGATTTCAGAATTATTTAACCTATTTGTGTTTCATTTCCTAATAGAGTTGTGCTTCAGTGTCTAAGGGAGATTGGTCCCAGGATCCCTCGAGATTCTGACATCGGCCTGTGCTCAAGTTCCTTATGTAAAGTGGAGTAGTGTTTGCATAGAACCGACATATACCTTCCTATGTGCTTTAAATGATCTCTAGATAATTTATAGTAACGAACACAAGTGCTGTGTCAATGTTTGTTATGTGGTATCGTTTAGGTAATGAGAACAGGAAACAAAGTTTGCTCATGTTCAGTGTAGATGCAGCCCCCCCCCCGAATGCTTTCAGTCTGTGGTTGGTTCAATCTACAGAGGCAGAGCCGGTGGGTACAAAACTTGTGGAGCTGAGGACTTGCAGAAATACGGCATGAAAACAGGGTGCAAGGAAGTCCACAAGCTAAGTCCTAACACCTTGGCCAAACACCTTCTCATTCACATTCCCAAATGCTTAGCTGTCGCAGATATCCTCTGACTGCCTTCTGTGCCCCCTGAGTTCAGGGTGGTTTGGGGGAGCACAGCAATGCTCTGGAAGCCTCACTCTGCCACTTTCTAGTGTGTAACTTTGGGTAAATTTCTGGATTTCTCTGGGCTCTGTCCTTCATCTTTAAAAAAGCTAAGATATCTTCTTTGCATAATTTCAGTAGGCTTTAGCAAGTCCTGGCAGAGAGCAGATGTATACTAAGTAGAAGTTATTATTAGGGTTAGCTCTGAATGTGACCAATTCAACGTTTTGGACTTGATAGAGTATTGATTCTTGCTGTTGTCTCATAGTTGTTTCCTATGTGGAATTCTGGAAGAAAAGATTTTCAGCCTCAAGGGAATGTAATCCTCATGATAAAGATGATAGGGATAAACATGGCAGGAACAGCCACCCATGAGTTCACCCCGGAGGTCTGCTCCCTCATCGTGCTGACCTGTGCTTGGCCACTAGGGATGCACACCCATCCAGGCTTTCTTATAGGAAGCCCAGGGCTGGGCCCTATGTGGTTAGGAAAATCACTTCCCAGCAGAAGAGCCAGTGATTTGTGCAAACTGCAAGCTGAGCTAGGAATGTAACCCAAGGCACTGCTCCCGCCCGTGCCTAATGAAAAGGCCCACTCTGCTCCCGGGATCTGAGGCCGGACCTCTCTGGAAGCACGAGTGTGGGGTCTGTGCACCGGCGAGCTCCCCTGGCTCCCGGGACTGGCATAGAGGAGTGATGTCAGCTCTCCACGGGGAGTCTGTGCAGCCTGAGTTTCGCAGAGGCCAGTGGTGGGAGCAGGTTCCTCCCTGGAGACCAGCAGGAGCACTGAGCTCTGAGGAGGCTCCGTAAGCACGGGAGGGAAAAGCCATGGAAGCATTAAAGGGGAGGGACAGAATGATTTATGGGAAAACCCTAAATGAGCAGAACTTGCTGGCCTGACCTCAGCACCAACTGAGGGGCGTGGGAGAGCATTCTGCAAATATTTAAGAGGCACCAATGCCAGAGAACTCAATGACTGAACCTGGGTGGAAGGCAAGGGAGGGAGTGCAGAGTGAAGGCTGTCGGAAATCTTGCTCAGAGCCACAGGGAGGCAGGGCCTCCTCCCTCAGGGACCCTGAGCTGTTCGGGCATCTTCCCAAGGCACAGGGCTTAAGGGATGGCTGCTTCGAGGGTGCAGACCACATGGGCCAGAGATACAGGCTCGGATCAATTTCCCTGTAAGGAAATTGGGTGGAAACATAAGGAAAGAAGGCAGCGAGAACGAAGTGAATGGAATAGCTCTGTCCCTTCTTTCCATGTTCTATTCTCCTTGGTTTTCTGGGGTTCAGTGTTATCTGGGTTAGTCCTGGCCTGTCGTGCCTTCTCCTTGACTCTATTTATAATATCTTCCTGTTTCACGAAGCTGGAGCCTGTACATCTCTCACCGCTCTGGTGAACCTTTAGCTCCTTCCCAAGCTTGCTTCGACCTCAGATGGTCCTACTATCATTATTCTCTCCTGAGCCCCTGGCGCCTTGCAAGGCCACCATACATGTTAGCGTACTAAAGGTTTTGTGCTGTCCTAGGGTGAAGGTGTATTTTCAAGCTTTGTTTACCTTACTAGTTCCTAAGTCCGGCGTTGAGATAATGTGATATGCTGGCTTATGAACTTTGTCACTTGGTGATCCCTGTGTGTGACTTCTGTCTCCCAGTCTCATCCTGAAAGAATCACGGTCTACTTCCTCTGCAGCGCCAACAGCATAGCAGACCCTATGTGATCCCAACAATTGGGTTTAATTAAAAGGCAAGGACAACACTAGAAACAAAATGAAGAAAACACGTGACAAAACTGGGAAAAATTTATGACACACACACAAAGGAATGATATCTTTTTTTTTTTTTTTTTTTTTGTGGGTACCGGGGGGTCGACCTCAGGACCTCGCGCGCCAGCAGGCGCCCGTGCCACTGAGCGATATCACCGGCCCCTTTTTCGTATGTGGGTTCCGGGAGTCGAACTCGGGCCCTCGCGCTTGCCGGGCAGGCGCTTAAGCCGCTGAGCCATCTCACCGGCCCCATGATATCTTGAATATAGAAAAATGTGTGTATTGGGCAGAAAAACAATGAACATTGTAATATAAAGGGGGAAATTGTAGTCAAATCACAAAAGAAATAAAGCTTATATATATTTGAAGAAATCCTTAACCTCACAACAATCACAAATATGCATTCAAACTTAAGTTCCAATTTAACTGGCAAACAGGAAAAGAGTTGGGTTGTTGAGAACATAAAGAAATAAGTACTCTTTTACACAGTTGGCTTTAAAAAAAATCACTATATACCTATTTTTTCAAGGACGGGAAAATGGGAATCTTCCTATCTACTTATCAAAAATATTACTGACTGAATAGTACAGGGTATCAAAATTAACTTTTTATTTTTTTGGAGACAGGGTCTCACTATGTAGTTCAGGGTAGCCTTGAACTCACTATGTAGCCCAGGCTGGCCTTGAACTTGTGACGACGTACAGTTACTTGTGTATGTAATTCTTGCTTCAGCCTCTGCCTCCCAAGTGCTGGGATTATGGGTGTGTGCCACCACACCAGGCTCAAAATTCATGTGTTTTTTTTTTTTTTTTGGTTGGGGGGCTACATGTATTCTCTATAACTGAAGAACTGTTCAATGAATTTTAAGTATGTGAAATCACTAATTTTGAGTGTGTTTTAAAATATATGTATCTGTATCAGCTTATAATAGTAAAACTAGCATTCACACCAAGATACTGAACAAAAATCTTGCATATGAGTGCCACACAATTTCTTAAAGATGAAATTTCTTGTAACATCCTCATTTCTGCCTAGTAAAAATGTTACTCTCCACTTCTAATGACCTAAAGAGTTTCTATTATCTTTAAGCCTCTTTAACCTTTGTTTTATACAAATGTGGGTATGTAAATCAGAGACTGATTTTTTTACTCAATTTTGATCATATTAGTTGGGAATTTAACCAATTTGTGAGTATAACTCACCTCTATTTCTGTCAATGCCTTTTATGCAAATTTTAACTCTTCCTTGGTATTTTTTTTCTGCAACTTTTTATTGGATTTTCACTTGTTTTATTTATAGAAACCTGGAATGTATATAATCTATTTTTGTTCACAACTTAATGACAAATTGACTTGTATGAACTGCCATCTGATACAATAATTATTGGTTTTCCCTATCAGTATTTCAGACATATCTACCCCTCTCTAACCAGTGCTTTGGAAATTTTCTCCTTATATTATTAGTATTAACATTACAAACTTATTAATTTTTTTAAAGGAATTTAAACTGTACCATTTTCCAATTTTGTCAGACAAACACTTAGAATGTCTTTTCTGTACTTGTCCTGCCCACAGGCAAAGCACTTCTGTTTAACATACATTTGGCTTAACAACATCCATCCTTACATTACATGGCAAAAGTAAAGCTGTATTTATTTACATTGAATATTTGGTGTGTGTTTTGACAGTTTAAAACTACATTAACTGAAAATTTTAGGTCCAGCTTACAAATCTGTTTTGCATTTAGGTTTACTACCCTGTATGTAACAATTTTCAACATCATGTTCTTAACTAGTTTTAACCATCAAATCTTCCATACAACTATCTCCCCCTACTTAAATCATTCAGCAAAATTTCCAGAGAAGGTTGTTTGTCGATACATTTTCTTAACCCCTTGGTATCTGAGAATGTCTTCCAGTTGCCTTCATACACAAATACTAACTTGTCAGGGTATGTAATTCTTGGTTCAAAATTATTTTCCCATTAAACTCTGTAAATGTTGTTCCATTGTCCTCTGGCATTTAGAATTGTAAGAGAAAAATCTGAGATCAGTCTGATTTTTGCTGCTTTTATAGATAACCTGCTTTCTCTTTCTGGATACTTGCAAAATTTTTTCTTTATCCCTGAAATTTAAATAACATCATGAGGATATGCCTAGGTATATTTTCTTCTCATTAAATTTTAAAGATACCCTGTGAGCCTTCTTCATTTGCAGGTCTACTTCATTCTTCAACTCTGGAAAGTTTTCTTTAATTAGTTCCATAATTATTGTTTCAGCTTCATTTGCTTGGTCCTCTGTTTCAGGTATTCCTTATTACACATAGATTGTACCTCCTGGACAGGCCCTCTACATCTCTCTCATTTTTTTCTTTCCTCATCTTGACTTTTTTGGCCTTTTCCTTTACAAATTTTTTTTTTTTAACAGACCCTTCTTCTGCACTTCCTTTAAACAGGCCTCGATTTCTTCTATGTGGTCCCACAACACCTGCTTTACTACTAAGGCCAGGTGGGTAAGGGACTCTCTATTAACAGTCAGTGATTTCTGCAAGTCTGCTGTAGATCGGTAGACTGCTGTAGTCCAGTACCTCAATATCAGGAGGAGGCATTTTCTCAATTACTTAGCTCTATTCCTTTCTTCTGAACTGTGGTCTTCTGGCCTTTCCAACGGCTCTTCTCAGTGGAGTCCAGGTGTCTTCTCAAGCACCGAAATTGAAGAAAAAATTCATGTTTTTGATGAGAAATTTAGGTAGTTCCCAAGGTTTTGTCTGATCTTAGATTATTTCCTTAGGATAAAATTTCATTAATCATGTATTTGTTACATACTAAACTATATTTATATAGCTCAAAATAATAGATTGCAGATTAATCAGCTTCTGTGGGTCAGGAATTTGCACAAGGCACAGCAGGTTTCTTGTCTCTCATTCCTGCTGTCTGGGCTTCATCCAGAAGACTGGGATCCTGGGCCAGAACCACCTGCAGATGCACTCACATATCTGCATGGATGCTTTGTAGGGCTGTCAGCTGTCGTGTCTCCATGTAGCCTCTCCATGTGGCCTGGGCTTCCTTACAACAGAGAACCCAAAGGCAAATGAGAAGGCTATTGCTGCTGTATCCAGTTACCACAGACTTAGTGGCTTGAGTCCGGGCTACCTGTTCATGTGGCTTCCTCACGCCCTTTGGTGTGAAGCCAAGCAAGGCTTTGATAGGACAGCTTAAATCTGACCCCAGGCCAAGTGAGTTTCTGATAGGACAACTGCCCCAAATGCCTTGTTTGCGTAGGAGAGGCAATCTAGGAATTCCATATGCAAAAGAGTCCTGTCAGTGTTCCTCATGGCTGCTGTGAATCTCTTCATCTGCCTGCTCTCACTCTACACAGTTTCTTGTCTATATTCAATACATGTAAATCCTCACTACCTTTTCCACGTGTCTCATCCAATTCTTTTTTCAGAACCCCAAGAATGTGAAAAGAATCTCTTTGGGACCCAAAAGTCAGTAACAATTGGATCCCTAAAAACTTAATCAAAGTGGCTACTCCTTGAATCTTTACAGTGTTCATAACCCATCTGTGGAGTGCTGTGTCTTCCCAAAGCATCGTACCTGTCCTTCCCAACCAGCATGAGGTTGCTGACACAAGAGATCCCTATGACATTTACGAGCTCTCTAGGCAGCTGGGGCTTTTTGGACTGTGTTGCGACAGAGGGAGAGTGAACATGGCCCCATGGCAAATCTGTAAAGCCATATTATTTTCTGTCCCACATAAATGCAAACTGTTTCTGATTCTCTGTTTTTAATCGGAATGAAAAAGAATGTACTTGCAAAAATCACTGATCACATACCCAGAGGTCTTTGTTCGGAACACCAACAGATCTGGGAAAGCAATAAGATCTCTTTGGACACAGCAAGTGCTATCAGGTTTCCTATTTCTTTAGGCCAGCGATAGAGCAGTATACAGTCATTCTCCAGGGCTCATCGGTTTCTGCAGGGGCTGTGTTAGTGAATTAGCTGGAGACATTATAGAGACTATGGACCTAGAAACTTTTTGGTTGTTAGTGGTAACACTTATCTTGCCATCTACCCCAGAGTTAGATGCTTGGGCTTGCAGGAAGGGTAACACTTACTTTGGGAGCAACAATTTAGAAGTTACCAATTGACCTTTTCTACAATTCTCTGAGCTCTTACCCCATAACCCAGGTGCCCACTGTGGGAGTTAATCCAAGAACCAAGAATAGAAATTCCAATTATATGCTGGGGATTGCACATGTCTGTGTGTCCAGAGGGCCCACTGTGAGCTCCACTGTAACCAACACTACATTTATTTCCTGGCTCCAGAGACCTTGGTTCTAATGGGTGTGGGTGGGGAGAGGTGATTACCGTGTTTTGGGTCACCAGATAACATAGATAGTACAATGGGGGCTACAGGGCTGCTCCCCTCCATTCACCTGAACCTGAGCAAAGCCCCAGGGCTAAGCTCCTGACCCTTATCTTAAGGCTTACTACACAGAAGCAGAGACAAGAAAAGCAAAGACCTCCAAGCCTGCCCTAGAAAATTCCAACGTTCCAAACCAGGATGCATGCATGCCAAACTTGCCAGCATGACCTGCAGTAACCTTTCTTTACCTGGAGCTCATTGAAGACTCATACATATGGACTGCATCTCATACATCCAATTATAACAGCGTGAATTATGGGAAAGGATATGCACAGTAGAACAGCTGACATGACTCAGAACCCTGTCAGTCACATGGTCAATCGTGCTCTGGCAGACCCCAATGTGAGGTGCCCCAGAACCTGTGCAACATTTAAAACCCCCCACACCTTGTGTCCCTAAGCACCTGTGTCATTTTCCTTCCTCAGGCATTAGCCTGCTGATTCTGAGTGTACTATCGCCTTAATAAACTTTTCTGGCACCTGTCGTGTGCCACGTCCAGTACTTTGTTTATGGCCACAAGAACCTAGGAACCTGTCCTGAATCCGAACACTCATGGCAGCACAGATATGGCTATCAACTTATACCCTATGTTCAGTTATCTTGGAAAATTCTAGTTATTTCCCTTTTCCTGGTCTACAGTTACACCAGAAGAACACTCGCTGGACCCTGTGGGGGAATTATACTGTAGGTGTTTGCTGGGGGCAATGTCTTTCCTCCCAGGAGTTCAGTTATGTCTCCAGTGGATCCATATGGGGCTGGAAATTCAGAAAGGGATTGCATTTTTTATCGGAATGACTTTCACCCGTTGTTTACCTGCAATTCAAATTGAGCTGGGATCCTGTACTTTCATTTGCTAAATCTGGTAAACTCAGTCTTCAACAATCTGCTTAGCGATTAGTGGCCTAGATGAAGAGTGGGGTTTTCTATGGAGCATAATCCTTTGGTGGGTCCGGCCTCTGGCCTCACATGCATTCACCCCAGCACAAGCATTTCCTTCAGCCTCTTCTTGCTCTACCATCGTTTTTCTTTGGTTTTAAGTGCCATTCCGAGCTGTTGGCCCCATCCCCTGGGCTCCCTCTCAGGTTGTTAATCCATTAATCAGAGAAAGTGAACTAAAGTCCATTAATGTTTGCTTACCTAGTTAATATTCTGGCCATCTTGACCAAATGCCTTCAACGTGCAGCTCCAGGAGTACTCCCCTGGCTCCTGCTGGTACCTGAAGGCTGTTTCTTAGAATTCTTTCAGTGTGCAGTTTCTGTCCTCCCCTATCAGCACAGCGTGTATCCAGCTGGACTATGCCGAGATTTATTGGCTTCTGCTCTAGTTATTGGCCTGGCAACCAGCATAGACAATGAGGTCAGCTTCTGATAAGGCACCTGTTGCCTTTTGGAGAAAGGGACCTGCAGCATCTCCCAGCCTCTAAGTGCTACTCTCGCCAGAGAAGCGTGAGTCGTCTCTGAAAGCCCAGAGGGGCTGGGCAGCAGGAGAAGACCACGGGCTCCACAGCAAGTCCCTGTCCTGTGTACTTCAGGGTCTCAGGTTTGCCCTTCACCGTTCTGGCTTTTGCCGAGGAGATCTGCATCGGCCAACTCTTTAAATGTTTCTGGAGTTCTGCGGCTCTAACAGTTAGGCATCTGGACTGTCTGCTCCTCCGTTACAGGAGATAAGAAATCCAGGTGTTGGGAGATCCCAAAAGGCCTTGTGGTTTTACACTAGTCAATATTTACTTATAATCTTTAGTCTCTATCCCTTTTCAGGGCATCTGTACAGTTGATCAGTACTTAGCCAACTCTGCTATCTGTGTAAGCGTTGCTCTTTCTGTAGTTAAAAAACCTCTATAGCGTTCTCCTGAACTGGTGAAATCTGTAGCAATCCGGGCCATTGTCTTGGACTAGACACCACTGTGCCTCTTCTACCAAGGAGGGAGTTTGGGTGATCCAGATCAAGTCCCAGGTCCCCATTTAGCCATTTCTTCTTTTCTTGGGCCACCCCTAGGATGCCATGTGTTAGCAGTGTATTCTGAGAAGCAGGTACCAAGGAGGGCTAGAGAAAATGAGGAGAGCGCTGGAGGCGGCTGTCAGTTTATAATCCAGATCTGCCCCCAGGGGAAGGTGAGAAGAAAGGAAGTTTGCGTGGTAGATTTCTTAGTCTGTAGTAAAGTCCTAGAGAGTTTGGCAAGGCCACAGGGGAGTGCGTAAGCCAAAGCGGCTGGTCAGAGGTGCCCATGTCTTCTAGGCACAGGCCGGCTTGGGCTCCCTGTTATGCTGGCTTGCTGGCTAGGAGCAGGTGTGGGAAATGTGAGTGGCCTCGGCGCTGGTTAATTTTCTCCAGTAGTTGCAGACAGGGGAAGCACATTTTCATGGTTTCTGCAGGAACTATGCCTTTCTGTTTCCCAGAATCCTCAGGTCTGAGGCGCTACTATTATCAGCCTTAATTTTCTAGAGGTCCTTAAAGAGACCCTTGCACCTTTAACTTGGTCCTATTGGCAGCTTGTTGTATTTGGTCTGTGTTATAATTTAATTTTGTCTAGGCTATATTATAATTTGAGACTTTCCTGAGTACAGAGACTGAAGATAAGAATCCTCTTACGCTCCTTCTAAATTTAGAATGCAAATTGATCACTTTCCTTCTAAACATGTCTTTTTTACAGTATCATATACAGCTGAAAGAAATCAAGTTATGTTTTTAACATTCTGTCCAAGTTTACGAGTTTATTAGATACATTTTCTATCTTCCAAGTGACTGCTGGGTGTAGCTTTACCAAACATTTCACTACCACTTAACACATTTTTTTTCTGGACACTGTAATAATTTCCTTGTCATTTTTCTAATCTCTATATAATATCTGGTTTGATGTCCAGGGCCATATAGTTTATCTTTTTGTTACACAGGAATCCTATTTCTATGCCAGTAGTATCAATTTCTACGTCATTTAATTACTGCTTTAGTAATAGTTCGTAACAAAGAATCACAAGACCTCAGACACCACAAAACGTTAGCTCATGACTCTGGGCCAGCTGATACAGGCTGGGTCCAGCCGGGGCAGCTCTGCTCTGTGTGTAGTTCATCCTTCTCAGGGACCAGCAGGCCAGCTGGGTAGGTTCTTTCCACGACAATGACACAATTGCAAGAAAACACATTAACTTGTGTAAGCACTTCTTTTGGTTATGTACTGTGTGCCTGGTAACATTCCATTGGTCAAAATAAGTCACATGGCCAAGTTGAAATTTAAGGGCAAAGATATATCTACTCGGAACGATGAAGAGGAGAGAGAATGAATATCTCCAGACAATAATCTCTTTGACCGTGGGTACTCACCTTTGCCATCTTTGTTGCAAACCATGTTTCCATTTTATGGTCTGGAGGTCGATTTTACTTTAAAACATTATTGGAGTAAAAGCAATTAAAAATTTCCTGGAGTCAAAAGGCTGATTTTTGCAAATACATTTTCCACAACTTTTGGAGTCTACTAATTGCTTAAGATTGTAGATAAAGAGCTGTTCTGCACGTTCTGTATGTAGAGAAGAATGGATTCTATTTTGAAGTTCTACCCATGCTCCCTCGTTCTCTGTTTCAGGGCTCCAGATGAGGCTCTCAGCATCCATAGCAGTCTGCTGTGCCCAGCCCCTGCGTACTTCCTGGAATGCACTTGCTCTATCCTTTTTACAGTCATCATTGTTAACTACCAGTTCCACGTCCAGAGTGTTTCAAATGTGCTACCTTACTGAATCTTCATCACACTGGGGTGGGATTGGCGTTTTTTTTTTTTTTTTTTTTACAGTGATACAATCTCTTCTGGATGTGGAAGTGAGCCAGAGAGATTTGAATTTGGGATTATCTGACTCCAAAGCCCGTGCTCCTCTCTCTGCTCTTTCATCAAAACAGAGGGATCTCTATTGCTCAAGAAGCCCTTTGGGGCCAATGACATTGAAGAAACTGTTAACTGAAAAGAACCTCACTGTAGACTATTTCAGAGGAGTAAATGACACCACGATGTTTTGCTTTAGCTCATCATCAAGTCTCCATAGGAAGAGCAGCTTGCTGAAGACCGGTTCCCAAGGGCTAAGAGCGTGTACCCCATGACTGGCGTATTGAGACGCACCGGTGGCGATGGAAGGGAGAGAGTCCCCTCTGCCAGATGTCCCTTTCCTTCTTTCCTACTGGTGAGTGCTGGTTAAGAAGCCTCTGCACTGCACAGCAGGGGACAGGGTCACAGGATGAGGCATAGTGAATGATTTATTTTTCAATTAACAAAAGGCTGAGGGAGTCCCTTTCTGAAGTTCTGTTTGGAGTCTCAGGCCACCTATACATTGTGACCTAAGCAGCCTCCCCCACCCCACCTGCTATGGCAATTTATTCTGAGCTGTCTCATTCTCTGCTCTGTAGTCCCTTGACGTTGCCTTGTTCAGGATGTGCCAACTGCCCAGCTCTTTCAGGAAAATCATTAGCGCTATCACTGGGGAATTTATTCCCACTGCAGGGCCGGGGGCTCCTCATCTTCGAATTACACAGTCTTGAGAGCAGAATGAGATAATAGATGTGAGAGCGCTATACAAAAAGGAAAGAACCCAAAGCATTGTCTCTCTTCATGTCCCTTGCCCAGTGGGCATTTAACAGAAGTAAAGACAGCTCTGTTGGCCAAAATAAGTGGAGGTGTTTGAGTAATGAGGAATTTAATTTAGAAGTGGCTCTTCCTCTAGGATCAGTTGGGAGCCACAGTGTGAAGATTTCTCGGAGTTCAGAGCAACACAAAATGAGGTCCTTGCAACTTTGGAGACTCGGGTGTAGAATGGCTTATAAAGGGTGAAAGCACAAGCAGACCAACCCTCCCTCCCTCCTCTCTCCTCCGGTGTCTGACGCATCTTTCCCTTTGACATCTGGCTCATCTTCTGTCCTCTGGTTGAATGCACTCAGTGATGGGGAGCACCTTCTGCTCTGAGCCACAGCCTTCTCCCTTTGGACAGGTCTGTCGGAACCTTCTTTTGTGTGTTGCATGTCCTTCTCCCTTTGGACAGGTCTGTCGGAACCTTCTTTTGTGTGTTGCATGTCCTTCTCCCTTTGGACAGGTCTGTCGGAACCTTCTTTTGTGTGTTGCATGTCCTTCTCCCTTTGGACAGGTCTGTCGGAACCTTCTTTTGTGTGTTGCATGTCCTTCTCCCTTTGGACAGGTCTGTCGGAACCTTCTTTTGTGTGTTGCATGTCCTTCTCCCTTTGGACAGGTCTGTCGGAACCTTCTTTTGTGTGTTGCATGTCCTTCTCCCTTTGGACAGGTCTGTCGGAACCTTCTTTTGTGTGTTGCATGTCCTTCTCCCTTTGGACAGGTCTGTCGGAGCCTTCTTTTGTGTGTTGCATGTCCTTCTCCCTTTGGACAGGTCTGTCGGAATCTTCTTTTGTGTGTTGCATGTCCTTCTCCCTTTGGACAGGTCTGTCGGAATCTTCTTTTGCGTGTTGCATGTCCTTCACCACCATCCCGGATCCACCACACTCCCAGTTGGAATCAGAGAAACATGCTGGGGCTCAGGGGTGAAGTATGTGGGGTGTGACTGGGGAATGAGAAAGAAAGGATTTCTAGCACTTCTCTGGGCTAGAAGGAAGGAAGAGAGGGAGGCAGAGGAGGGTGGAAGCCATGGGGGAGGAGACACGTGGATACCTGCAGTTGGCTGTGTACTCAGGGTCTCCTGGGACTGCACAATGAGACACATTCATCCCAACGACCTCTTCCACAAATGGCAATCCCCCAGCAAGAGGCTGCCTTTCTCCCTACGAGGGTTTACAAGGCTTGGCTTTGGCTGTATAGCACTGATTCCAGAAAAATGATGGAGTAGAAAGGAAACCAAGAGGGGGAACAGAAAGGGAGTGGGAACTGAGATTGAGCGTGTCATGGAACAAGAGGGACAGCAGGGAGTACAGACAGAGGAGGGGGACCATGAGTTAGGTAGAAGGAGAAAAGTGAAGGGAAATGTGGCAGGTCATCCCAGTCAGCAGCATCTGGAGTCGGCGCTGCCTCTCAGCTGTAGGTTTTATGGCACTTTTGGGCATCCTGACTCCTGGACATAACTGGGGACCTTGGTGGTGGTGTGGGACACAGGGGAGTGGGGACTGAGAGAGGAGGGCTACAGACGTTTCTGTGTAGAATGCTATAATCCTGAAAGCCCAGGGTTCCCTGACAGCTACAGGAGTGGGCCTGTCTTCTGACAGTCCTCAGCCTTGGTGCCCTTCAGGCCCGGGCCTCTGCGGAGAGATTGCTGTGAGCTGAAAGGCTGGCTGTGGCCACCAGGCCAGCTCCCTGGGCAGTGGCTGATCCCAGTGCAGCCCAGGCGAGTGAAGCAGAAGCATGTGCACTTCCGCAGTTGGCCAGCGGTGGGCCACATGTGGATCAGCTTCTGAGATGAGCCAAAGAGAAACCCCAGGATTGCAGCCCCTTCCCAGGGTTCAGGAACAGGCTGGGGGTGGGGCCAAGTCTGCGGGGTAGTTTTCTATTTTGTTTTTAAATATTTCATCAGTGAAAGTTGTTTGGGAAGATCGCTCCCAAAGCCTGTGCAGCTTTACATTTCTCCCTGTCCACGAAGGCAAGCATAGACACGGCTCGCGGGGCTGGGCTGTGGGACTCAGGCGATGTGTCCACCGTGGCAGGCGAGATCCCACCAGTGCTGGGGCTTTGCTGGTTTAGGTTTGGGCTCAGACTTGGCTTTTCATTTTCTTTAAAGGTCTGCCTGCCTTGCCCACCAGGCAGCCTGAAGTAAAGGTAGAGCAGGTTCATCCTTTTCCTTTTGTCCTTCCCCAACTGAAGTCACCAGCTGCCAAGCCCAAGTCCATGGTAAAACATTTTTCTCTCAGTGAAGCTCATATATCCAGGATCCAGGAAAACAATCAGGTACTGACTAAACTGAGAAACACGGTGCGGGCAGAAACAACCAGTGTGCGCACTGCAGGGGGTCCGTGGATAGAGCTGGGACATGGTCCAGGGGCCTGAAGGTCTGCTCCACCCCTGCATGGCCACAGCTCAGTCAGAAGCCAAGAAACTGGGGTTGGTAGGAAACAAGTTCAAGCTTGCAAGGCTTTCATTTTGTACAATGAGCTGGAGGAGGTGGGAAGTGAGTGGACTAGTGCAGTCTCCTGATCTAATAGATCGGATGGACCGGCACGTACAAACTGCAGTATATGGAAGGGCACAGAAGTGGTAAGAAACGTGTGTTGTGGACACGGTATTGTGGAGGGGAGATGAGCAAGGAGGAAGAGCTTCATGGAAGAGGTGGCCGTTAGCACGTCATTTTGGATATTGGTGGGCTTTACAGTGTGTAAAACTTTCCATACATTAATTTGGTACACAATTTTGTGGCAGCAAAGGTAAGAAAGGTGGAGAAACAAACACCCATCCACTGCTTAGTGTTCTGAGAATAAATGGGTATAACTTATGTGGGGAGCAGTTTTACACTCACAATTCAAAACGCTAGGGGTTTATACTGTAGACATACTGACACACAGGGGCAGATAAGCATGGATAGGATACCCATCACACAATATTACTATCAACCAAAGGCTGGAAACAATCTATTCACAGTAGATATCAGATTAAAGAATTAAAGGGTATAGAAACAATGAGATCCTGTGCACTCATTTAAGGGAATAAAGCAGATCTATGTGTGTTGATACTAAAATCTCCAAGCTATAATGTTGAGTAAAAAATAAAACAAGGCAGCCTGGGGATGGAGCGCAGTAGTAGAGCACTTGCATAATATACGCAAAGCCCTGTGTTCAATCCCCAGCACTGCCCAAGAATGAAAAAAAAATTAAAAAACAAAAACAAAAACAACAAGGTGAAGAATTGTGTGTATAGCATACTGTCATTGAGTGACATTGAGTGTGTTCATGTGTGTATATGTGTTTAAATATGAACAGAAAATTTCCAGAAGTGTACACAGTAAACCGTTCACAGTGTTTGCTTCAGGAAAAGTAGATAGAGAATTTGGAGTGGGAGAATAACTGCTAAAACATTTTAAATAATTGTTAGATGTATCATATTTCTAGAAGAGTGTATAAAACATGAGCACCATCCGAAAAGCAATTATAAAGCATACCAGACTTAATGTATATTGTATAATAAATTCTCGTACTCAGAATTTTATACCATCTGCGTACAGTAATCTGTTACTTTTCCCACTGAAAATAGTCTCAGTGAGGTAGTTCAGGACATTCCTTCCTCCCCTGTTTCCTGAATGGACAGCATGGCCGAGAGCTCCGTGGGAGAGCTCAGCATGTGTTTGGGGGCAGCAGCGTGTGACCAGGCTGAGAGAGTGAAAAGTCAGGGAGGAGACGGGCAGAGGAGGGCCCTGCTAGGTCCCGTGCTAAGCTTGGGCTGGCCAGGCTCAGTCTGGAGTCCCTTGGTTAGCTTCTGAGGACTCTTGAATGTTTAGGACAAGTATGTGATCAAAGGGTTAGAAAGAGGAAGTAAAAACAAACGCGTTGATGGTCAGCAAGTTTGCTAGCCCAGCAGTCTAGCATGGGCACGGGGCAGAGGAGAGAGAGAGAGGGAGAAAGAGAGAGAGGGAGAGAGTTTGTCTCCATTCTGTTCTCCTTGTCTCCTTGTTTGGAAGGAAAGCGGGCATTCACTGCTGGCCTCACGACCAGATAGTGTTGTGTCTCCATTTCATAGGTGAAGAAGTAGAATCTTAGAGAGGTAAGTGATTTGCTGTAGGTCACACAGCTGGTCAAGGGCAGAGAAGGGCTTTGACTCCACACCTGCCTGGTCGTGATGCCTCTGTATGTCTTTCTTCTTGCTCTCATTTGTCTGACAACCACTAGTTTTCTGAAGGACTTTCCCACGTGCATCTTGCTCTGGGGCTGGGCATTTTCCTGTCTTTCTGTGACACTGGCCATGCCATTAAGATAAATGTGGCGTGGATGGCGAGGTAAATATGCATGACATCAGGAGGCACTGGCTCCTCTTGCTGCCATCACCTGCGTTCTGTCAATCATGGAGGCCCTCCACGGGCATGGGAATGAGGGTGGTGAGATCTTCCCAAGCACAGCCCTGCCTGTGCCCTCTGCTTCTCTTCCACACTGCGGTCCTCCAGGGACGGCGGGCAGGCCTTGGTGCACATGCCTGAGCTTTGCTGGGTGTCTATATGTAGCGTGCAAGTTTTGAGGAAAGGAAAGGATTAATGGGCTAGCACCCTCTCCTATCCCTGCTCCCCCAGAAACACACCAGTTTGATTTTTCCATCTTGTGCATCCTACTGATGAGCACCATTTCCTGATGTCTGACACAAGGGAGTGACTCCATAGTGAGGTTTGGCTGTATCTCACAAAAGGAAAGACACGCAGATACCATAGCCTGGCCTGGCGCTGGCTCTGACCCTTGGGACCACCCTCAGAATGTGCACAGAAAGGGTGAGGAGTGTGGCTGTGTGCACAGTCTTGCTTGGTCCAAAGGTCTTCTTTGTCACAATGAGTCCGGTGGCTGAAATAGAGGCCCACCGTGTTGCCTTCCCTTTCTGGGAGTTGGGTGGGAAGAACAATGTAATCGAACTGACTTATATCTCCAGCCAACCCCCAAACACAGCTCCAGTCCCTGACAAAAGTAATTCTTCCTTGGACAGCAACGTGTGGGAAACATGCCAGTTTGAGCCTGTACTGCGCATTCTTCTCCTGGACAGGACAGAGCTCAATGAATATTTCACCTTCATAATCTTGGCTGCAGCCGGGGGTTTGCGGAGCTGTCTAAATCCAGTTTATCAGCATAAATGCCCCCAGACTTAAAGATGGGGAAGCAGCCCTTGGCTCTGTGGGACTGATGATTTATGAAGGAACACCAGGCTGGGAATGGATGGGGAGGGGAGGCAGGAGGCTGCGAGATCCCACTCACAACCTATAAAAGCAGCAACATGTACTCTAACGAAAGATCATATTCCAAGACACATTTCCTCCTGTGAGGGATAAGGCGTCTGGCATCCATCACTTGGTGGGGACTGAGGGACCGTGGGGGACTGCAGCTGCCTTTGGGGTGCTCGGCAGGTGTGGGGTGGACTCAGAGTTGGATCTGCAAGAACTGGGGCCTTGAGATTGCACGTCCTTCCTTTTGAACGCCTACAGCCAGCTACGCGTGGCAGCACACGGCCTGTGAGGCCTTGCCCTCCTTCCATCCAAAGGCCCCTGAAACCCCATTCCCTTTGGAAATGGTCTCAGAGAGAAGTCTATGCAAAGGGCTCTGTCTTTCCCCAGTTATTACTCAGATGCTTTGATGGCCGCGCCAAACCAAGTCTCCTCCTCGTACATGCAGCCTTTCTTCTATCTCTGACGACTGCAAGGTCACTCCCCGCTTCCTGCAGGAAATCTCAGATGATAAACTGAGTCTCTCGGAGACCAGGTCTGGAGTTAGGCTGCTTGGGTTGGTATCTCATCTGCCCCTTCATACTTGTGTGATTTGGGTGAGTTTTTTTCTTTTTTTTTTTTTTTTCTTTTACTTCAGTTTTCTCATCTGAAATATCAGGCACAATGATGGCCCACCTAAACTCGTTGCACTGTTGGATGAATGAAATGGCACAATAACTTAGCCCAGTACCTAGCACACAGTTCTTGCTCATTACCTGGAGACTCATCGGAACGATGACTATGACAATGCTGATGATGGTGATAAGAGAAGCAGTATTGTGTGGTCACTGACAATACCACGTGCAAAGATGATTTTAGACAGCAAAGACATTTTGTAGATTCCCTAACAAGGTCTTCATATAGTTTTGGAACAATTGTCCTCCTTTCAGCACCTCAGTTTCCTCATTTATAAAATGGGAATTATAATAGGCACTTTGCACAACAGTGGGGTGTATTACATGAGATAATGTGTATAGTGTACTGAATATATAATGCATATCTGGATATTAATGTCCTTACCCGACTTCCTGCCCCAGAAGCCTCTAGGATCTATCTCAATCCTCTTTCTTTTTCAAGATCTGTCTCCTCCATAAATTCTTCCCCCGTGAACTTCTTGATGAGATATTTTGTCATGTGCTGTGTGTGTGTCTTTGATTATTTCAAATTTGTCACCTGAGGTAGGTATAATCTTTGAAGGGCAGTGTTTGTCCTAGATGTTTTTTGCTCCTAAGGAGCACCTTCCCTCATGACCTACTGTATCATAAATGGGCGAATTGGTCGACTTGCCCTTTAGGGGCGCCAGCTGTTGAAGGAGGTGAACGAGGAGACTTACGGAGCCAAGTCCCTCTTAGGCTGGCTTTCTTCTCAACCCCTGCTTTCTTTGCCAATCTCTCCCAATCTTTCCATTCTTAAGAACAGTTGCAGTTCCAAGAAACTATGAGAGAGAAAAATGTGGGATTCTTTTAAAAGGGGGAAATAGGACACTGAGAATGGAGGGGACATGGGATATCCATTTGTTTATTTTTTTGCCTATTCAACGAACATTTGTGTGATTGTCATGTTCAAGACTGTTCAGCTCTGAGAGGGGACGAAGATTATAAAGGGGAGTGGGCCAATTTCCTGTCTTTAACAAATTTATAGCCTTGGGTCACTGAGTTGGGAACTTTAGGTCTAGTTGACCTGCCAGGCTGGAATTCTGTTACTTTGATTTTTGCAAGTAATGAAGTGAATTCCCTTGGACCCATGGAGCTTATCCAGGAGACGTAGATGTGATTCGCTTCCCAGATAGAATGAGGGCTCTTTTAAGGTGGTTCTCTGTTTAATCTACGCTGTGGATCTTGCTCCTAGCACAAGGTCTGACAAATGGCAGACTTGATAAATGTTTATTGAATGAACAAAGGAAAGAATGACGCTCTAGAGAGGTAGAAGAGCCTGTGCAACTAAGATGGAAATCTGCAGTGGCAAAGCCTGGGAGGAAGCACAGCCCCTGCACCAGCTTTGTGGTTATGGCAGTTGGGCACGGGCTTCAGAGTGCAGCTCAATAAACAATGACAAAAAACAAAAGCTTTCTGACCAGCCTGCTCTGTTTGGATTGGCGAGAGGCTTCCCGTTGGAATCAGAGTCTCAGATGCGAGTATCAGGCATTCCATAGGCGAGGACGCTTGCTGGCTCTGTCTCTGACTTTGATATGGAGCATATGGCCTTGATGTTGTGACTGCAACAGAGGAGGGGAGGAGGGTGTGGAGGGATTGGCCTTGCTGGGAAGTTTTTAGTCCTTCTTGGTCCCTCCAGTTGGCCCAGCCATTCAAACTTGTCCCTGTGTGGTTGGGGGTCAGGATCACAGGTTCTAATCTGGGCTGTGCTACCTGCTAGCTCTATGACTTCAGGAAACTCATTTCACCTCTCTGGGCCTCAGTGTTCCCGTCTGATAAAGGGCGGTGTAGATGAGATGATCCTCTAGCCCTCTTCTCACCATTTTATGAGTTTTTTTTTTTTTTTTTTGTTAGCCTGTAGCTGCAGATCCTGGCCAGGAAGCACTGACATTTTGATGTATTTTGAGAAGCTGAGGAAAGAGAGACGGGATACTGAGAAAGGGGGATATAAGATGCACCCCGAAGTAGAACCCAAGTCTCCTTTCCCCCAGTGCTTTGGGCGTATCACTCTGCCTGTTCTCTTTTTCCTGTCCTTTATCCTACCCCACAAAGATGATCCTTTTGGGAGATGGCAGATGCTGCGGTGGAAGCACAAAGATCCCTTAATCTCTGGGCTTTGGTTTTCTCATCTTCACAGGGAGCTCAATGCCATCTCCCTCAGTTGGAAGCTGTGAGGATTAAGTGAAGTCATCTACACACTGCACCTTGTAAACTGTCAAACACCACATAAAAGCAAGGAATTGTTATTTTGACATTAAGCTGGCTTGGATGGGAAAAATATTAGCAAATAGCACTCTATCAGGTGGCCTCTTTTCTTCCTGGGAATGCTTCAGTACAAGAGATGCTTCTCCTGCACCTGTCAGCGGCCTGACTACCAACCACCTGTTGGTTTTCTCTATCCCTTGGAAATAGAAACACTGTGGACCAAGTCTTCATTTCTTTGAGTGCTTCTCCAATGGAACAGTAAAATTTTTCCATAAGATTTGGCTCATCTTACCAAGCATGTTCAGCAATGTCTCTAGGTGCTGAGAATGAGAATTTTCTCTTAATCCCCGGAGCAAAGAGGTCCAGGGGGGCCATGCTGGGAGAAGATGACAGGAGGGTGTTTGACGTAAAGTTCTGTTTTGTGACTGGGTCAGCGGGGAGGTATGGGGAGAGGGACCCTACAGAAAACCGAATCACTTAACACTGTTCCAGAACTTGATCTCTGCATATTCACTGGGAGATTTGGGGCCTGGCTGACGTCATTGGGCTTATTCAGAAAGGAGCAGGGGCTGGAATCCCATCTCTGGACTGGGTTCTAGCGTTCTTTCTGGTGTTCTGCGTGTGTCCTGTTCTTCTTCCCACTTATTCCTCAAAACCCCCTTTACTTTTGTCTTTTTGCTTTTCTTTCCTCAGCCCATTTGGTGTAAGTCTCAGGATGGAAATGTTTTCTGAGTTTGTGGGGCAGGCTGGCTGTCAGTCAAAGTGGGGTGATCTTCCCCGAGCAAACTGGGTACATTCTCGGGATGTCGGAGAGCCTCTACACCGTGGGCCTCTTCTCAGAAATCCAGCGAATGCAGGAGCCAGAGACTCCATCCATGGCCCCACGTCTAAGGTGTTAGACACACTCTGTGAACTGGATTCTTTGTTGGCCGGGGTTCACTACCACTCTGCTCCCCTCACTGACACAGGAGGGGGCTGTTGTGTGCTGGACACCAGCCACGAGTGTGGTCCAAGTCTCCCTCCTTGCACCATACCTTCCCATCCTGCTGTCTTACCTCCCTTTGGGCATTGCAAAGTCACAAGTCGGGCCATGCCTCATCTTCTTGTCAGCTCTGTCTGGACTCACCTCGATCGTGCTGGCTTAAGTTCAAATGCCCATTTCAGCCCAGCACTGTGTTGGCTTGTCTAGGGGAACTCGCTGTGGGGAGATCTCCTTCTCCGGAAACAGCTGACTTTATTCAGATGCGAATGATTTTTCTCCTCCTTGCACTTTCAACAAGTTCGACCTCAGGCCCCCCTACTCTGCTGCCAAGAGCAATAAAAGGCAAAGGGAGGAGGTGGAGGTGGTAGAGGGTGGGGGAGGTACTCATGATAATTGAGCTATCAGCCAGGTCCTGGGTTTCCTGGATCTGGGGTGTCTCACTGCCCACAGTTTGCAGCTAATGCGGAAGGGAGCTGTTTTACTTTCTAATCACTCTTAGAGATAACTGTGCTCAGGTCATGTGGGATGGTCCTTGGTTGAAGTATCTTTTGAATGGTCTCCTCCATGGCGCATTTTCCTTCAGTTCTGGTATGCGGCTGCCTCCGTTCTATGATCAGGAAGCCAGTCTGTCATTCGGGGGTGGTGGGTGGGGAGTCTCAAGATGAATCCGTTGGGAGACGGCGTCCACGCATACCATGCAGACAGTGGTTCAGCCCTCACCCAAGCATGACTGTACTGGCTTTATTGGCTCTTCGCTCTTCTGCAGTAGCTTCCCGTGTGGTGAGACAATTGAACTAATTAACAGTCCTCATGGAAGAGCATTCTGGAGTGTTGTCTTTTCTGGCCACTCACTGTCTCGGAGCATCGTGAGAGTAGACAAGTGTGGGTCGTGTGATGCTCTGATTGGACCTGACTCCCCTGTGGTACTGAGGCTGCGCTGAGCGTAAGGCTGGAGATGTGCTCATCTTTCCTGGGACATGGAAGCTTGAGATCCCATTAAGTGGGGGAAATAGGGAGAAGAGCAGTGAACAATTCCTGCAAATGCATGGTCAGTTGGATCCCAACACCATTATTTGAAAGCAGTTCATTCTCCCAGTTTTGTGTCCAAAGCCTTCCATGGTATTCATCTGCTCTGCTGTATTCCCACCTCACATCATTCTCCTTGTCCCACCCCCAACTCCCACCCACATTCATCCCTCCATGAGCACAGTGGCACTTTCAGATGCCTTTGTCTTTCTGCTCCTTCTGCCTCCATTAAATGAGACCCAGTTATACTCTGCTCTTCCCTAATCATTTTGTGTGTCTCTTTGAGACCTCTTCTGTGTCTTCTACCCTTCCCTATGCCTCCTTTATAGTGCTGAGAACACCCTTGTCTTATGTTGATTGCTCACAAATAGCCCTCTCTGTCCTACATGGTTGAGCTTCCAAAAGAGGAATTTTCAGGTTTTTCACCATGGAGCTTCTGCAGGCCCAAGCACAGGGCCCCGTTAATAGGTGTGAAGTAATTGCCTAAGAGACTGAATCATCTCCAAGCAAGTATTAACATATATTTGCATATATTGCAGAGCACATTTGTATAGTGCAACATAAGGATGAAGTTTGTGTTCTTGATAACTCTTAGTCTTGAACAGAGTGCTGTGATGAAGGCAAATAAATAAGTAAAAAGTCTCTATGGCTCCAAGGATGGGTGAGAGGCATTGGATTTCAGAGTTAGAGGAGGTGTTAAAGATAAACTAATCCAATCTCTTATTGAACAGATGGCGAAACTAAGGTCCCAAGAGTCACGTTTTCAGTAGTCATGCAAACATGACTGGCAGAGTGAGGCTGCTTTTCCTGGCCTGGGAGTCCATAGCCCTGTTTGTCTTTGCTGGAGAAGCCTTTCTACCAAAGCTCCTAGGGGTCCTGTGTCCCCCGTCCTGTCCTGACAACCTACCTGCCATGTTCCAGTTTGGAGCCTAACCTAGACACATCTGTGCTGAGTCTTGGAGGGGAACCATGTTAAAAACAGACCATTACTTGCTATGGGACCCCAGTTCCTTAGGCACCTTTCCACCAGCACTGCTGGATTCCGAGCTCTGGTCCCTTGAGGAGTGACCTCAAGATGAATGTAAGATCACAGTTAATGGAAAAAAAGGTTGAGATGAAATTAAAAATAAATGATAGAGTGCACAGAAACGTGGAAGGGCAGATCCGGGACAGGGGCCCTGGGTTCTAAAAGGAGAAAGATGTTCTTCCCGTGAGAAAACCATCTGAGAGCTTCAAACAAGCCCCTTGTGAAGGTCAGAGATTCATGCATGGCTTGCTCCCTCCACTGAGCACGGAAGAGGCACTGGATTTGAGCTGTCTCCAGATGTTAGGCCTATGGACTGGGCTCAGGCTCAAGGCTGGCGAACAAGGCATCTCAGAACAACCGGGAAGCTCGTTCAGAACATCTTTCGCAACTTGATGTGGAAACCAACTGGGGTGAAGGGGAAGGACACAAATATCACCCCCTTTCTATCTCCCCTGCCATCACCAGCCTTCTCAAGATAAGCAGGGTCAAAAGGAGGGTAGCCCAGCCCAGCGGGCAGTGTCCCAGCTGGGGATGGTCCAGCAGAACCTGGGCATGAGCTTGTCAGGCACCCTATGTCCAGGATGCCTGGCCCAGGCTTTGCACTCACAGGCCGTAAGATGACAGGGACTGCAAGGGAGTGGGGTTGTGACTCAGGCTCAGCTTTCTGCCTTTTCTTTAAAAAAAAAACATTTGCTGTATTATTTGACCCAAGAGAACAACACTTTAAGAGACTGAGACCCAAATAAAGTCCTTTATCTATGAACCAGGGATCTTCGTTGAGTGCCTCCCAAACAGAAATCAGATCTGGCTGGAGGGAGGATGGTCAGGGGGCTGATGGCAGCCTTCTGTGAGTCCCAGATGTGAGCTGTGGCTTCCAGGTGAGGACTGCGTGGTTTGCATGTGCCATGTCCCCACATGGCTTTTGACTGCAGAGCTCAGACACTGTGTAGCCTGCAAACCTACTGCCAGAAAGAATTTCTTCCATGCTCCTTGGCTCAGGGCCTGGTTGGTTCCAGCCAAGGAAGGGCGGCCTGCAGACCACAGGCACGATCGGATGTTGTGTGCACTCTGATGAATCAAAAGTGTTGCCAGAAGCGAGTTTTCAAAATTTCTCTGCTGTACGAGTCCACCTTGAATTCTGCCTGACCCTGTCCACATTTTCTCAGTCACTAGCATTTGTTTCCCATCTCTCTGCAGTCAGAAAATAAACTATCTTAGGCACACTGTCTCTTTGGGGTGAGGCAGGGTTTCCAGAACACTTGAATTCTGTGATGGACAAGCAGATCCTAAGCTTTTTGTTACCTTTGCATAGTCAGACAGATGTTGATGAAACAATTTGATGTCCTGATTTTTCCAATTGCTGTGACATGCAAATTCTCTTCTTAATAATTTTTTTTTGTGTGGGTATCAGGAGTTGAACTCAGGACCTCGAGCTTGCCAGGCAGGTGCTTATGCCACTTATGTCGCTGTCTCACCTTAATAATTTTTATGAAGGTATGTTCACTTCAGGGCCTGGATCCTTTGTTTCTTTAGATTGGATCCTGGTTCCTTTAGATTGTCTCTGGAACCCAAAGCACAGAGAAATTAGTACTGTTATTTTCCAAAGCCTGTTGTGGGCAGGGCCATGTCTTCCACCCACAGCGAGAAGCTGAGAGGTCTTCCCTCTTGGTTTTGTGAATCCTTTCCTGTTACCCAGTGGGAAATGAAATTGGCTGCCATCTCCAAGATCTTTACACATCTTGCCACACAGATGAGCAGGCTTGATTTTTGCAGGGCTTCAAAGGGCCAGAGAGGGAATAAAACCAGCAGGACCGTGGCTGGCTAGGGTGAAGGGCTGTTTATCATTCCAGGAGCCAGGGGAGGTAGAGTCCCCTGAGATTTTCCTAGGGCACGGTGTCCCCAAATCTTCCCTTTTGTCTCACCTTGGAGGATCTGGTGTGGCAGCCAAGAGCAATTTCACAGGACTGAAATTTCTCCTTCCAGGCTGAGGGTACAGCTCAGGGGAAGGACAACTGCCTAGCATGCATGAGGCCCTGGGTTTGATCCCCAGAACTACAAAAAGAACCCTCCTCCCAAAAAAGACCAAAACAAAAGAAAGCAATTTCCCTTTTCTTTTTCTCTTCTACCTCCCACTTATACCCTCTCTCTTCTCCAAGGCCCAGACTTCTCTAGGGTTTCCATTCTAGAAACAAGGTGCTGCTAAGGCGCTGTTTTCTTAAACAGGGGCTGGTGAGATGGCTCAGCGGCGTAAGCACCTGCCTTGCAAGCGCGAGGGCCCGAGTTCGACTCCCGGAACCCACATATGAAAAAGGGGCCGGTGATATCGCTCAGCAACATGGGCACCTCCTGGTGCGCGCGGTCCTGAGGTCGACCCCCGGTACCCACCAAAAAAAAAAAAAAAAGAATAAGAAAACAAAATCTCTGCTGGTTGTCATGTGTGCTTCCAGAAATAGTGCCCAGCTACTATTTAAGACCCCAAAGTGAGAATTTCCCAGGAAGCATCTGGGTTGGGCTCCAGGGGGCGGAGTGCCTTGCAGGGGCCTGGGTGGTTGATCTCTCCCACATAGGGGACCACGTGTCCCTTGGGTAGCAGGACCATCCTTCCCTCTGGTCCCATCTGAGCAGCACAGAGGACACAGAGGAAGATTTGCTTTTCTACCTACCTGGAGCTCAGCCACCACCACCGTTGGCTGGGGTGTCTAGAGATCTAGTGCAGCCCAGAGGCGAAGAGCGAGAGCTTTGCAGTCGACCCTCCTGTTTGCTTTTTAGCCGTGTAGCCTCAGATCAGTTCTTTAATGTTTCTAATCCTCTAAGTCCCGATTTGTAAGCAGAAGCTAATGACGTCTGCCATGTAAGGTTGCCATCATGGCGGATGAAATAGCAGAAGAAATGCTTGGCAGAAATCCAGCCCGTAGTAAGTGTTTAGTCCGTGGTAGCTGTTAGTGTATATGGACCTACTGTAGTTACGCTCCTTTCTGCATGTGTTCACATCTCTGTAAGTGAAACAAGCGATTGCTGGCTTGCTTGCTTGTGTCATTGTCTAGTGTGTAATCTCATTTTGTGGTTTAGTTCATGTCTAGCTCAATGCCAGGTGCTTAGGAGAGTCTAATCTAATTTGTTGGATAAGTTAAGAAATTAACTTATTCAGTAGGTGGAGAGTTAGGCAACTCATAAGAAATCTCTAATTGATTCTGTGGGAAAGACCAGTAGAAGTTCGACCTGCTGATGCACTCAAACCCTGTTGAAGGATTTTGCGTAGCCAGTGGTTAGATTTTTCAGCGAGAGGAGTTGCTAAGGCTGAGAATTCATCTGCAGATGGTAGTTGTGGGAAACTCCATCATTTCCCTTCTGTCCTTAATCAGGGAAGGTTTTGTCACTCCAGTGACAACACTGCCCGGCTCCTCATTTTGCACAAACCCAGGTGAAAGGTGCTTGTTCTAGTTGTGTGCTGCATAGTCAGAGGGGCTTCAAGGGGCAGCCCTGGACACTCCTAGCTTTGAAAATGACCTAGATTCCTCAACACCAAAGGATGATTCATTTTCAAATGGTCTGAAAGAAATGAAGGAGGTAGAAAGGTCAAGAGCAATTAACATGTCTCCTCTGAGGGTCCTATCTTAGGAAGTTCTGGGGGGTCCAATGGTGTGCTGGAGCTGAACACACTAGTTCACAAGATCTGATTGAGCGTATCTCCTCCAGACTCTGTGGTAAGAACATTTACACTGTGGAAAATAGCACACGCTACAAACCCAGGCTTCCTCCCTCTCTCTCCTGACCCGGAGAGCTAGTTGCTAAATATTTACAGCACACCATTGGTTTTACAGAAGGCCAAAGAGTGTCCCTGAGAAACAAAACAGAGAACAGTGAGGAAGAGGATAAAAGGAAATCATCTCAGTATTATCTGGATCCGTACACGCATCACTGGGGAAATGGGATTTTGGTTGCTGAATGTAGTATGACAATTGTGTATAGGCCCAAGCTGGTAAGAACAACTCCATTTTCAGTTGTATACCTGTAGTACAGGAATTTGCCACAACTCCTGCCGGGGCCAACGCGCCTTGACAGACAGGGGTTATTCGGCGTTGAGGTAACTGGAGTTTCTGGTGACTCCGGTGGTATGCTGGAGTTGGGGGTACTAGTTCACAAGACCAGACTGAGCATATCTCTTCCCAACTCTCTGGTAAAAACATTTACATCACAGAAGATGGCATATACTACAAACCAGGCATCCTCTGTTATAGTTTGAAATTTTTATTTTTTGCAGTGCAAGGCATTGAACCCAGGGCCTTGCATGTGTTAGGCAAGCACTCTACCACCTAGATACACCCCTAGTCCTATAGTTTGGATCTTGAAAGTCTCTGAAAGACCAGTGTGTTAGACGCGTGGTTTCCAGCATGGTTCTGTGGGGAGGAAGTGGAAACTTTGAGAAGCGGGACCTAGAGGGAGGACTTAGGTCACTGGTGATGTACCCTTGAAGGGGATGGTGAGGCCCAGTCATTCCTCTTTCACTCTCCAGTTATGAGGTGAGTGCTTTTGTTCCTCCGTAGCTCCTGCTATGACAGCTGTGATGTGCTGCACTGCCATAGACCTGAAGAGGAACAAGACTACCTGAACCTGTGAGCCGGAGGTGGTTAGGGTGGAGTTTCAACTTCATTGGCTCTGGGATCTGCTCAGGGGCCTGGTGGAGCAAACTTCTAGGTGTGTCTGGACGGGTCATGGAGGTGTGGCTTTGGGATCTACATCTGGTTCCTCATCCCGTCCCCTCTAGTGTTGTTACCCTGCTTGGCTTTCCAGCCGTCATGAACCAAGCAGCCTTGCTCCACCAGGCCCTTCCACCGTGATATCTCTGCCTTGGGGCCAGCTGACCATGGACGAAACCAGTGAGTACATTAAACTTCTCTGTTTAATAATGGTGGGTGTTGGGTATTGTGTTTCAGTGATGTGAAAGCTGACTAATACAGAGCCTAAATAAACTTTCCCTCTTTGTAATTTGATTATCTCAGGTATTTCCTATAGTGACAAAGGCTGACTGACACACCCAAGAGGCAACGCAGGTGGAGACAGGGACCCCAGCCCCAGACAGTCCACACTATTGCTCCATCTCTCCCACACTACCCTACTTCATGCCGCAGATGGCCGCTCCTATCCTACTTAAGCACTTGGAGTGAATTTCAATAGGTAATGCTCTTATAATAATTAATATGTATTCATTACAAAGCCTGACACACAGTGCACACATTAAAAAGAAAGAATAAAACCCCTGATGTTAACTGAGGGTCTAGGTGTGCTGTATACAGATTGCTTCACCGGTGTTATCACATGTAAGTCTAAGAACCTTATGGATCAACTACTTTTATTCCCATTGAACAAAAGAGGCCTTGAAGAGGCAGAGTGGTACTCACTGGAAGGGGGACCCATGATGCAAATACAGATCTTTCTGAGGCCAGAACCTTCTTATCCCCTGTAGTCCTGTGAGGCATCTGTGTTAGTCTGGGGAGCCCTTGGAATCCTCTGGTAAGGCTGGGTTACACTACAGCACCTCATCCTAGTCTTTTGGGTTTTTGAGAACACCCGCTAACTCTCTTCCAGAGCTCATCCATTTTCCTACCCTTCCTCTTCCATTTGTTCATCCCAAGCAAGATCTACTGTGTATCTCGGTGTATGCATATGGGTGTGTCCTTGTGTGTGTGTGCGTAATAATAACAATAAGAAACCCAACTCCTAAGCCACATGTTTCTTTTTGCTGCTTGTTAATTTTAACAAGCCAGCTGGTGGTTTGGTCTGAGAGCTTGGTTTTCTATTAACCACAGATTTTCCTCATGTGGATTTCCTGTTTGTAGTTTTGGAGGTAAGGAGTCTTGGTAGAGGCACACTTGAATCATTACAACCTAAGCAGAATGGCTCTAAGGGAGCTCCTCACTGGGGCAAACTTGGTCCTTCAAAATAAAAGTATTTTAGTTTGTTTTGTGGTGTAGAGATGGAACCTAGGACCTTGCATCTACTAGGCAAGTGCTGTACTATTGAGCAATATCCCAGCCCTTTTAAATTTTTTATTTTGAGACAAGATCTTGGCCCAAGCTGTTGTTGCAATCCTCCTGTCTCAGTTTCCCAAGTAGCTGGGATTCCAGGTATATTCCACCAATAAGATCTCTTTCAGTGGGGGGCACAGTTCTGTTTTATCAAACATAGAGCTTACAACTCAATAGAGGAAACAGGCATGAAACCCATGATTACTAAAAGATTATTTAATTACATCCAGATAGCATAGTCTGGGGATCAGGAAAGCCTTCCTTATGGAAATGATATTGGAAATGAGATAAATTGGAGCTGTGCAGGTGAAGGAAGGGCAGAGGAGTTGAGGGAAGGAGAGAAGAAGACCCCGATATGAGAAGGGGTTGGCCAGGGAAACTAAAGGGGCTTCATGAAGGAAGGGAAGGTTTAGAAGTTGTCAGTGAAGTCAAGATAGAGCTTTGAGTGGCTTCCTGCAATAAAGGTCTAAGTGAAGCCGTGGCTTTGTCGCAGGAGATTCGGTTTGGGGGCAGAATTCTAAGGCCCATGACGTGCACCTCCTAGTATCATCACTGCGCAACCCCTCCCCATGATATGGCTAAGATCCATAACTTGCTTCTAGCTGCTAGAATACAGCAAAGGTGATGTGATGTCACCCTCATGTTTTTGTTACTGTATCTAAGACTTAGCAGCCTGACTCTGCTGCTAACAGCTGTGCGCTCCCTCGGGATAGAGCCATGTGGCAGGGAGTGAAGGTGGCTTCTGGCTGACAGCCAGGAAGGAATAAAGACCCTTACCACACAGCTACAAGGAAGGGGACTCTGAAGGCCAGCTGGATGCAGCCTCTGGGATCCTACAGATGAGGGTGCAACCTGCTGGTCACCTCGTTTGCAGCCTGTGAGCCCCAGCAGAAGGCTCAGCTAAGCCAGGCCTGGACCCTGGGTCACTGAAGTGGTCAGACATTAGAAGTGTTGCTTTACACTGGTAGTTCCTGGTAACTGGGTACTCAGCAAGGGGAAATGTATGTGCAGTGTTGGAGGATGTGGAGATGTAGCAGAGGCTGTGAGAGCAGAAAGTTTGGAAGAGACCCCACCCATGTGGTCTGGGTGGCTGATGAGACAGGTCATGGAGAAGGCAAGAGAGGAGAAGACAGAGGGAGGGGAATTAGGTGCATGGCTCAGTGACTCTGTAAGTGACACTGAGCTATCTCAGGCTTCATGGGTTCAATGCTAATAAGCATTTTTTTTTTTTTTTGTGGGTACCGGAGGTCAAACTCAGGACCTCGTGCGCCAGCTGGTGCCTGTGCTGCTGAGCGATATCACCGGCCCTTTTTCGTATGTGGGTACCGGGAGTCGAACTCAGGACCTTGAGCTTGCCAGGCAGGTGCTTATGCTGCTGAGCCATCTCACCAGCCCTGCTGATAAGCATTTAAACACGTTTTTCATTATTTTTATTTTCTTTGAAAATATCATTTACATATACGTAAAGGAGATTAGATACCTCAAGTCCATTTTTACATAATTTCATAAGTTAAAAAATTTTTTTGTTTATATGGGTAATGGGAGTTGACCTCAGGACCTTGCACTTGCCAGCAAGCACTTGTGCCGCTGAGCAATATCACTGGCCCTTTTTTTCCTTTATGTGGGTGCCGGGAGTTGAACTCAGGACCTCGCACCTGCCAAGCAGGCATTTATGCCACTGAGCTATCTCACTGGCACATAAGTTAAAAATTTATCCGGAATTCTTAACATCTAAACATCTTCCCAGCCTCCTGACCTGCAAACACATAGTTGTAATGCAGTTCCATATGAAACTGTAATTGATATTTACATTTCATGATTACAGAATTTCTATATGCTATTTGTAGATAGAGGATATATACCTACAATGTTGAATTTTTCCCTTACTATAACATTGTTCCATATTGTTTTTATAATTTCTGTTATTTTATACCTATTAAATTGAGATAATTTAATATTTGTGGGTTTTAATCAATGTTAAATTTTATAGTTTATGCTTCAAAAACATATTTATGTGAGCAATGTTTTCTTCTTTTGAGAAAAAACTTTAGGTTGTTTTCAAGTGGGGTTACTGGATCAAGGGATATAAACATTTTTATGGCAGTTGATGTATATCCCACTAAAAATAAGCATCTAAATGTGATTTAAATCCTGTTCTTTTCCCTAGGTCCCATAGCAAGCAGTTCTTTGAAGTCATTCTTTTAGGATTTATCCATATAACTGGTTATATTGAAGAAGGTGACCCACTTAGGTCATAGAGATACATTTCCCACGGGTCATCCATTCATCTACTTATTCATTTCTCAGTATCCATCTGTCCATCCATCCATCCATCCATCCACCTATCCATCCACCTATTCATCCATCCAGCTACTCACCACCAACTAGCCATTATTGCCCATCAGCCACTCACCCACTGCATCCATCCAACATACTCCATCCACCCATCCATCCATGCGCCCATCTATCCACCCACCCATGCACCCATCAGATAAATAATAAGCATCCTTTATTGGCTGGGCACAGTACTTCCATCTTTACTGAGGCAAAGTCATTAGGGTTACTCCCTTCCTTTTCCCTACATAACTCTGAAGTTTTTCTGACTTCCTCCCACTTCAAGTCTGTGTTTGATGTTACATTAATCAACATTCATGGATTTAAAAGTTTTAGCAGAAACAAAACCTTGGCCCCTCTTATTTGCCTCTCCTCTTTGCTCTAGACAAATGGTGAAGATAGAGTAGTATTCTTCTCCAGCTGAAGAAAAACAACTCAAATCTTTTGCAGGAAGGGAGCACTAATCCACGCTGGTGATATGGCAGTTCCACTGATGCCAGGCCTGTCAAGGAACATGACAAGGTAACCTCACTAAAACACTGCATCTTATTTCTCCACTGCGAAGAAAGGTAAAGAAAGTTTATTAACTCAATAGCTCTTAAGATTTTCACATTCTTCCTTTGGGTTTTATACCTCACATAAGTTTGATTTTCATAAATTTCGATGTAGTTGGTAGCACCTTTGCTACGTGTCTATGAAGAGCAGAGCTTTGGAAAGGAGTTATGAGAAACGGAGGACTAACCCCTGAGTGTCACAGCCAGACTGGAAGATGGCCCTGCCCCTGCCCCCTGCTTTCCTCCTTTTCCTCCTCCTTTCCATCTTCCCGTCCCTCCCCCACTTATAGCATTTTTTTTTTGGGGGGGTCAAGCATTAGGAACTAAATTGCTTGTTTTGGTTAGTCTCGTTTGCAGTATCAAATATCTTTGGATGTCGGCTTCTCCCTATTCTGATGATCAAATGAATATTCTTTGACAGAACTTGCTTTTGTTCCTATTACATCTTCCACACATAGAAAAGTGACTCCGTCTGAAACCGAATGCACTATGTGTCTAGTACTATGTGACCTGACACCACCCACACTAATTGTTTCCATTCCTAACTAGACCCCAGTGCTGATTTGAAACTATTATTCATCTTCCCCCAACTTCCCTTTCTTGCTTGCTCTCTGGAGCTATGTTCTTTCGTTTGCTTCTTTCTTCTCAGTTTCTTCCATCCTTTTCCTGGCAGCCTAACATGTTTAGTTTTACCCAGCTCTCAAGCGGCCCTAGCTCAGGGGAAGCCTTTTTTTCAGATATATTTTTCCCCATTCAAGTTTTGTATGCTTTCCCCCATCTTTTAAGTAACCCTGACGTTATTTAGAGAGTCAATCAATAAATATGTACTTTGTGTTTATGTGCAAGGTATTGCGGTGGGTATCGTGGAGGGAAAAAGAACAACACTTAGTTTCCACTCACAAGAAGCTTGCAGAGTGTTTACGTGCCTAGAAAACAAAACCCAAACCAAAGTCCAACAGTGATATGCTTTGATATATTCCTGTGTATATTTCTCTTACAGCAATCGCTTCACTTATCTGATCCCTTCACTCTACCATTGTCCTCCTGAACCCAAGGATTTCATCTCCATAGATTTCACCTAGCTTTTAATCTATTCAGCTGTTATTCCACAAAGACCTTTACATTCGGTAGGTATGTGTTATATTAGATAGCAATAACTAGGATGATCAAGCCAGACAGTCGCACTGTTGCAGGATTCTGCAGGAGGAGAAAAGAGATGGTCTCAGGTTAGTCTGGTGAAGGAGGTAGCATGTGAGATGGATGCTGAGAATGTGTAGTTCTTGTTCATATGGGTGGGGAGGGGCCACAGAGCCTTCCCAGGCGAGAGAAACAGATGAACAGCAGTGTGGGGCTCGCCTGTGTAACACAGATCCTGGGGGAGTGAGGAGAATGGTCTGGCTGAAGTGGAAGGTCTGTGTTTGTGTTGGGGCGTCCTAGAAGATAAGGCTGGGAAGGCAGGCTTTGGTGTTGGACGAGCTCCATGGCTGCTCACCACACTTGCCCGGATTGCTCACTTTCCCACCTGCTTTTAAGCAGTTTCTATTTCTTCCTGGCCCCTTTCATCAATCTGACTCTCCTTAAGGACTGGGGCTGGATTTCTGCAGGCATATCACATTGCAAGTTCTAATATAATGTTTGGATGCTATGCATTGCTATGTTCTTAATGAAAACATCTGGCTTACCTCTGTGTAAACCTGTCTGCTCCAGAGTGCCCCAAGCCTCTGTGTTTACAGAAGGCTCTCAACTGCTTTACATATTTACAGCAATCTGCTTCAGTTCTCACACAGAAAATTCCTCCAGGCCAGCATCTCTCAGCTAAAACTCATAAAATCCTATGAAGTCAGAACTGCGAAGGGATTTTGAAAACTCCTTCATTCAAGCCTTCACCACACAGATGACAGAACCAAGGCTCAGAGCGTAGTTGTTGCTGACTAGCTTACTCATCAGTAGTTTGTATTTTTGTTTATTCATTTAGTAAAACATTTAAGAAGTGACTATAAAGGCCACACATGGAAGTAAAGATGGGTAAAATGAGGGAGATATTTGAGGAACTCATGTCCTAGTGGGAAAAACTTAGAATTAGAAGCCACAAATTCTGTATTTGTGACACAAACAAGTGGGAGGAAGGAGATTATTCTGCCTTGGGGAGTCAGGGAAGACTCATCTTTAGAAGTGGATCTTAAAAACGAGTAAAGGGTCAGCCAGGCAGAAGCGAAGCAAGCACATTCAGGGCAGGGAGAAGAACAAAAGAAGCCAAGAATCGCACTCATGGAAGGGGGCCACGAAGCCTAATGGTTAAGTGGACACTGGCTTGAGGACTCTCGATAAGGAAGGATGGGACAGGATTTTATGCTGTGGAGGAAGGTGGGGGCCAGACTGTGAAGGACCAGGGGTGAAGGTTTGAGGTATTTAATGAGGAAGTGACCTGTTTAGGTTTTTTCTGCTCAGTAACATTCACGTTACTGTGGCAGACTGCACGGACTCTAAAAGGCTTAGAAGAGACTAGGAAGAGGATGAATACTTAAATCCTGATGAAGTCCTGAATTATCTGCTGTAGCAGATTTGCGGGAAGGGGGCTGGTTTGGAAGGCGTATCTGAGTAGAATGGGCAGGAGTTGGCAGTCAGTTGGTTATGGGGCCGAAAAGGAAGGGAAGAGGATGACTGAATCAGGAGCTCGATGGGCTGGTAGGCAGGGATGCCATTAGGTGAGGGGATGCAGAAAGGGGAATAAGAAAGGGTGGAGAGCAAAGGAGGAGATGCTGCGCTTGACAAAGTCACAGTTTTTGTGGAAGGCAGAGGCCGTAGGGGCTGGAGATTGAGTCTGGCTACTTAGACATGGCTATTTCTCATCAGAAGTAGATGTGACAGGGCTGAAATTCAAAATGAAATGTCGTGGTGCATGATTCCATCTTCCAATCCTCACCAATGCACTACTCACCGCCTCTTTTACTAGTTCTTTTCTGAATTCTGACTGGAGCGAATTGTTTCGACGCCACTCTTATACCGTAGTCAAGACCAGGGGATCTTTGTTGTTTTTATTTCTCAAGTCATTTCCCAGGACTGATGGCATCTCAGGACTCCAGGGGAGGGCCTGTCAGATGGAGTTTATTTAAGGAAAAGAACTTAGTAATTTGGGTTTGTCTCCCCCTGGCTCTTTATTTTTCTTTCTGCCCCCTTCTCCTTCCCTAGGCTTTGCAGGGTGGGAAATGGGTCATCGAAGTGGCCAAAATATTCTCGAGTATTTAATTCTTCAGCTGTTTTACAAGCCTGCCTGGTTTATATAGCTAATCTCTCTGCAACTTGTCCCTGGAGGAGTGTGTGGTGCTATGTGTGTGTGCGTGTGTGTGTGTGTGTGTTGGGGGGCAAGTGTGGATGGTGGCAGGCAGAGGCCTGTTAAATCAAAAGAACTAAAGGAAAAATGTTCTTTGCGGTGGCTGCCTGGGCTCTGGCTGTCTATTCCTTACTGCGCTGGCCTTTGTGCTGGGTCTGTGTTTTGGTGTACATGTTATTGCTCAGCTGGAGAGGTTTGCTGTGAAGTTTGAAGACTCTTGGAAAAGTGTAGAGAGACATGATTCTAGGATTTTGGCATCCACAGGCATCCCTGCATTTAATCCAGAGCAGACAGTGAATAGCTGGATGCTTAGGAATGAGAAGTCATTCCTAAGTTATCTTCCTTGGAAAGATACTGCTTAGTGATGAGTTTTCTATAATTGAAGTCCCCACCTCACCATTGCCCTTCTCCTGGTAGAATGGTAACCAACTCCAATGCAGCCTCCTCCCATAGTCCTCAGCTCAGCACCCTCCCTTCCAACCAGCCCATTATGCTAAACATTTTAATTGGAGCTTGGTCAGTAACTTTCGATCAAGCTGCAATAGAAATCATGCAAGAGGGGCTGGGTTGTGGAACGCAGGCCTGCTTCTCCATCAGAAAGGGGGATGGTGTTGGTCTGCAGTTTCCCAAATGTCTAGGATTTCATTTTAGGAAAGTATGCCATGCCTAATGGATTGAAAGTGGAAACAGAATAAACTTTGATGCTAATTATGTGCTAGGTTCTTTGTGAAGTTTCCTGCACATCATTTCATTAAACTTGTCAAATCCTTAAACGCTAAGTATTATCATTATTATTTACATTGTACAAATCAGGAAGCTGAGAATCTGAGGGGTTAAATGCTGTATACATGATGGTTTCACTGGTAAGTACAGAGCTGAGACTGGATCCCCTTCCACCCCACACCGCTGCACTGTGTGATTTTCACATAGTGAAAATCACAAACACTCCCGGATCAGATTCCCCACTGCAGAAGTGTGAGGTCGGCCTAGGTATGATTATCCCCATTTGACAAATGAGAAACTGTGACTAAGAAAGGTTAAGTGACTTGGCCAGAGCCACAGAGTTAACTGGAAGTAGAAGCAGGGGCAGACCCTGGTCTCTCAATTCTTAGTCCAGAATCTTCCCAACTGCCCTAAGCTGCCTGCTCCTTCTCCTCGCTGCTGTCCCCCATCTCGTTTTCTGCAGGGTAGAAAATTCCCGTTTTAATCTCCAATCTTAAAGTGTAATTTAGAGAGCCCCAGGGAAAACAAATTGACTGCAGTGCTTTCTGTCAACCCTACAAAATCCACCCCAGAATTAATAGGACAGTTATTGTATATAAAACGCTAACCCAATTAAAAACATATTTATAGAGGATTAGCAAGTCTGTAATCACTATAAATCTCCTTTATGGTCATTAAAGTTTTCAAATATGTTTCTAATAACAATACAATTATTTATTTAATTGCCCGAGTAAACCAGAATTAAATGTGTATTCGGAGAGTATGGATTTCAATCTGTAATGTTTCAGTCTGTAATGTTTAATCTGTGATGTTCTGGGATTGTGGGGGTGGGAAGGGGGAACAGTGAAGGTTTCTTTGAAAGAAAAGAGAGTGAGCAGGAGTTCTGTTGACTTTTCACATGGTGCCCATGTCTGGTGTTTTCACCGCGCTTCCAGACGTACATGTACCTAGCGTATTTCCTGGGTGAGAGTCAAAACAGAAGAGGCAAGGCAGTGCCACCTGATCTGGCCAGCCTGTGTGGCCTGCCATTCCTTGCCTGGCCCCAGCTGAAGTGATACAAATAAAAAGAAGTGCATAATGGCCTTATTTTTGTGGGAACAGGTTTTAACAATCTTTGTAGAATTGTTGGCATTGTGGTGACAGGGTTTTACTGTGATCTTGGGGGACATTATTTTCCACACAATGAGATGGAATTGATGGCATTATTAACCACGGAGACAGGACTGAACTGCTCAACAGATGGTGTTTCCTACAACAGATTGGACCAGTGGTCTTACTCAGACATTCCCAAATGTTGAACCTCACATTATTTGTTTATTCATTTACCCACCCATTAAGCGAATATTTACTGAGTGCCAATTACTTGCCAGGCACTAGGTAAGGATTGTAGGTGGGTGGAATAAACCACATCCTGCTGATATGATTCCAGGGTGTGGGGAAAATGCTGAATTAAACATTTCCCACCTACTTCTTCCTTCTTTGATTAATGTACTCTATTAATAGTTATTGAATACTTATTATGTATAGGGAACTAGTCTAGGTACTGGTGTAAAAAGAATAAAACTACTGGGCAATAAATTACACAAAAGAATGTAAGACTTGTGCATTATAAATTATAAAACATTGTTAAAAGAAATTAAATAATACTTAAATAAATGGAACTATACCTATTTCATGGTTTGCAAGACTTAATATTACTAAAATGGTGACACACCCCAAATTGATTCCTAGGTTCAATGAGGTTCCTGTCAAAATCCCATCGTCTTTTTTTCTTTTTTTTTTTGCAGGCATTAATAAGCTGTTTAAAAGACTCACCTGGAGGGCCGGTGAGACGGCTCAGCGGCTTAAGCGCCTGCCCGGCAAGCGCGAGGGCCCGAGTTTGACTCCCGGAACCCACATACAAAAAAGGGGCCGGTGATATTGCTCAGCGGCACGGGCACCTGCTGGCGTGCGAGGTCCTGAGGTCGACCCCCCGGTACCCACAAAAAAAAAAAAAGACTCACCTGGAAATACAAGGGAAAAATAACAAAACTGGAAGATTGACACTAAGTTTAAAATCATATTTCAAAGTTATAGTAATCAAGACTGTGTGGTAGGAGATATGCATAAGGATAGATGCATAGATCAAAGAAATAGAATTCAGGGCCCAGAAACAAATTTTTACTGTTATAGTGAATTGATTTTCAACAATGATGCCAAGACAATTCATTGGGGAATGAATAGTTTTTCAACAAATGGTACTGATGCAACCTGGTCTCTACATGAAAAAAAAAAAAAAAAGATTTTAGGTTCATACCTCACACCATATACAAAAATAATTAAAAATGGATCATAGACCTAAACGTAATAGCTAAAACTATTTAATTCTTAGAGAAAAAATTCTTCGTGACTTTGGATTAAGCAGTGATTTCTTACCAAAACCACAAGCACCCAAAGAAAAAAATAATACACAAATTTGTGCTCCAAAAGACACTATCAAGAAAGGGAAAATATAAGCTATAGAATGGGAGGACATATTTGAAATCATATATCTGATAAGGATTTAATATCCAGAAAAATATTCTTACAACTCATCAATAAGCAGAAAAGTAGTCCAATTAAAAAGTGGGCAAAGGACTTGAATAGACATTTTTCCAAAAAAGATATACAAATGATCAAAAAGCCAGACAAGGGTGCTTAGTATCATTAGCTATTTGATAAAAGCAAGTCAAAATCACAGTGACATATTACTTTGTACCCACTAGGAATGCTGTAATTAAAAAAGTAAGACAATCCTAAGTGTCGGCAATGATGTGGAGAAATTGGAGTCATCATTTCTTGCTTGTGGGAATGCAAACTGGTACAACTACTTCAGAAAAGTTTGGCCATCCTTCAAAACATTAAGTGTATAGTTATCATGTGGTCCCAAAATTCCACTCCTAGGTATATACCCAAGAGAATTGAAAACATGTGGCCACACAAAAATGTGTACATGAATGTTCGTGACAGCATTATTTAGAATAGCCAAGAAATGGAACAAATCCAAATGTTCATAATTTAATGAATAAACAAAATGTAACATAACCATATGATGAAATATTATTCAGCCATGAGATGGAATGGACTAATGATGAAAGCTATAGCAAGAGTAACCATGGAAACGTTATGCTAATGAAGGAAGCTATACTCAAAAGGTCACATATGATTCTATTTATATGGAATGTCCAGAATAAGTGAATCTATAGAGACAGAAAGTCAATTAGTGGTTTTCAGGGGCTGGAGGAAGGAGAAATTGGGAATGACTGCTAATGGATGCAGGGTTTCTTTCTGTAGTGATAAAAATATTCTGGAATTAGATAGTGGTGGTGGTTGCACAACTTTGTGAATATAACAACACTTAATTGTATACTTTTAAGGTGAATTTTGTGGTATTTGAGATATAACTCAGTTTTTAAAAGTATGAGAAAAAATAGCCTTGGAATGCAAATACCCCTTAAAAGGAGTTATAAATTTTACCTATATAGTATCTGGGACATAATAAGTGCTGTCTAGTAGGAGTTCAACATATATTTGTTGTTATTTTCTGGGAATAAAATAAATGGATAATCAAGTTATTTCCTGGGAATTGGGTTTTAAAGAGGGAAGGAAGCAAAGAGAAGCTTGAGGAAACTTTTTACAATACGAAGAAGAAGGATGGGCATGGAGAGGGCTGGAAAACATGACCGAAGTATTCCTGCTTTGTACAGTTTCACTTGGGGCTGTCCGTACTTCTACTGCCTCCTTGGTCTGAACTGGTTTGGTTTGCCTCCCAATGCGTCTGTAGTGCCTGGTGTCTACTAGGCTCTTGGTGAAGACTCGTGTGATAACTGAATGGTTCCAACCTCAGGAACCTGACCGAGGCTCCTTGGTAGTTTCAGAAGAAGACAAGGCTTGAAAAGGTGTACAGCTCCTATGCGAGACAGCCACATTCACCTTTTGAAGCAGGATCCTTTTTCTGAATAGAAAAGTCGGGCCTCAGCTGCTCAGGTCCTCTGAGTTCCTTGTTCTCCAACAGTGTGGTGTGAGGTGAAGCCAGGCCATCGGAGGAAAGGTGATTTTCGACAAGTCCTGTAATTAGTGGCAGACTGGCTCAGATGTGAGGGTCCTTGGGTTCAGACCTGAGTCCACGCTGTGTAGTCAAGAGTCAGCCAAAGAGGACTGTGCAGGCTTTGTGGGAATGTTCATGCTTCCGTAAAAAATCATACAGCACACATGTAGATGCCCAGCTCCACAGATATGTGTTACTACAGAAAGTAGAAAATGTACCAAACAGACATTTATGCGTATGAGAGAAACATGCTTTCATTTAACAAATAATTCCTTATACACCTTTAAGAATACTTTAGTAAATTTACTGGAATCATGTAAGTGGACTGGATAAATTTCCATGATGTTTTATCACTAAATGTGGGCCCTTGGAAGACATGTGGCTTTGCCTTTCTCATCTGCAGGAGCCCAAAATTGCGTTCCATGCCCTTTTGTTGGAGCGAATAAAGAAGAAGGACATTAAAACTAAAGCCTATTCTATAATTATTACCAAATAAAGCCAGTATAAAACAGAGATAAAATTTCCTTATAAAATCAAGAAGCTAGCAACAACAACGATGATGACAACAACAATGACAGATTTTACTCTGCTGTAAACTAAAGCATGTCTGGTGTCCAAAAAAATGGGACTGACCAAAAGACTAATTCATCTGGAGACCACACAAGTCACCCCCTTCTACAATCACACATTATGTGCAGTTTTGTCTGTGCTCCCTTCATTTCTCAAATTCTAAAATTATGTGATAGTTGTTAAGATATTTTTAGTATTTCCCATACGTGAGTCTTTGTACTAAGTTGTACAAAAATTGTACTGGAATTATATAATTTAATTTGCCTAACAATCTTATGAGGTAGGTTCTATTATTTCTCTTTTATAGATGAAGAAACTGAGGCACAGAAAAGTGAAGTAACTTGCTTAAGGTCACTCATTAGTAAATGATGGAAGCGAGTTTCACACCTAGGCCGTGGAACTCTAGAGTTTTAATGCTATGCAGCACTGCCCCTTATTTATGACTCTAAGGCGTGGATTCATAACTTGAGAATATTGTGTGCATCTCTCCCAAAGCTACAGAGGAAGAATTAGGGTAAGAGTAGGAAGTGGTTTATTGTCAAAGGAGAAAAGATCAGTTCTTGGGCCACACTGTGGTTTTGCAAGAGGATTGCTTTTGGTGAGTCAGATGGCTTAGAGCTGGACCAGCATGTGGGATAGGTCATGCAGAGCCCAGGCACAAACTCTGGACTCTGTCTTAGTCACCTTTCCATTGCTGAGACACAGTCCCAAGCACCTGGAATTTAAAGGAGGAGGGGTCTATTTTGGCTCAGTTTTAGTGGGTTCGGTCCATGTCAACAAGCTCCAAGACAGAAACGGCATGGTGAAAGGACATGGTGGAGGAAATCTGCTCATGTCATAGTGGCCAGGAAGCAGAGAGTAAATGGAGAAGCTATGGAATCCTTCCAGGATGTCCAGGAATACATCCTTCCAGGCCTCTCCCCTCATGACCTGTTTCTTCTCACCAAGCCTCACCCCTGAACAGCAGTCAGCTCAGAGCTCATCAATGGTCTCATCCACTGTTGAATGTAGGGCCCCCATGACCCAATTGCCCTCTGTTATGGCTTGTATCTAGATGTCCCCCCAAAGCCTCATGTGGTCATAGGTGGGGCTTTTCGGAGGATCAAGGATATGATGCTGGTATTGATTCATGGTGTGATGCTAGGATTAAGGGTGTGAGTGCTGTCTGCCTGGGTTAAAATATAAGAGACAGAAAGAGTGCTGATGTTGTACTTGCTTGTCACTTGTCGCTTGTTGCTTCTTCGCTACTTTGTTTCCTTCTTGCCTTCTGCCTGCCATGAACTATTTCTCCTCTGCAATGTCCATCTGCCATGCCACCCTGCCTTGGAGCCAGCCAACTATGAACTGAAACCTCTACAAACTGTGAGCCAAAATAAACCTCTCCTCCTTTAACTTTGGGTGTTGGGTATTTTGACTCAGCAACAAGAAAAGTAACTAAGACACCTTCCAAAAGTCCCACTTCTAAGCATGGGACTTTCGGGGCTCATTTTGATCTAAACCATATCAGACCCCATCCTGTACATACTTCTCGGTTGCTGACAAGCTGCAGGGGCCATCTTTAGAGTCTTGGCTTTCTATGGTGTCTGCTCCTCTGTTTTTATTTGCTTGCTGATCGTAGAGAAAATAAAGACAGAAGGTAAGAAGAGAAGGAAGTCCTGTTAGAGGTAGAACTGAAGGGTGTTTTGGGGGGTTACTCCATCTCTGTCATTCAAAGTCAAGAAGATGCCCAATGACTTGGGACAGTAGATCTGAGGGGAGGGTAGGTTGATCCCTGCTCTCCATGCTTAGGTTCCCAGGCTTTGGTTTATGAACAATAAATTCCTCTGTGAGGTTTTTCTTTTCATTTTATGGGGAAAGTTTCCTTATAAAGTCCCTCTCTGGGCCATCAAACTCCTCAAACTCTTGAGAACTGCATTCCATTTATGTCTTGTGACTTCCTCCCCACCAACATATCCTCTTCTGTTAGGGTAGGAGAGAGTCCACTGGTGCACCTGAGTTGGCTCCTGTGGCTAGAGGGAAAAGCATTGGAATGAGGGGAGAAAGGGTGCTGTCTTTTCTTGGTAGCTCCTTCTCTCCACTTGCCTTTCCCTGGTCTCCCCATTGCTTCCCCTGGTCTTTGGAGATAGCCCACACCAGGGTTTGACACTGAGGGAAGAAGGCGTGGAAGTGGTGCTTCCAGATTTTCTTCAGACCTGTTCTGAATAAGCTTGTGAGCTAGCCACGTGGGCTTGTACATCTCACTAGGATGGAGTTTTAGGTCATACTAATGAATGCATTTGTCCTGACAGTGCTCCTGTTTAACTGGCCCTTTAGGAAGCTTGCAGGCATGGTGCCTGGTGAGGGTCTCAGTGACCTCCCCATCTCTCCTCTTTACTGACCAATCCTGGCTCTAGTAATCTTCAGATCACCTAGCAGAGTGGATAGCATCTACTATTATGATTAAAAATCAGATCAGCTTTCTAAAATAGGGTTAGCGTTTTGGATCTGGATGACCTGAAAGAATTTGGGGTCAGGTGAATCACCAACAAGGAACTATATAGATACAGATTTGTTATTCTTATTCCTGACAGATAGCTAAGTGCAGAGTGACTTCCTGGAGCGCCCCACAGAGTGTTAGCAAAGGCCTTGAGAAAAGAACTAGGAACCCTGCCTCGTCCCTTGCTATGTTAGGCAGCAAACCCTGCTTTCCTGTGCCAGGAACAGCAACCCAACAACACTTTCTCTGCCAGATCCCAGCTGCCCCGTGGAGTCAGGCAGGGTCAGAAAGGCAGATGTCGGCCAAGTGGGGCTCCATTTGAGTCATAGCCTGAGAAGCGTGTGTCAGAAACGGGTGAAAGATGTTAAGTTTCATGCAATCCAGATACCACATGAAAGGTGAGGAGCATAACAGCCCGGAGCTTCACCTTTGTGCCCAAACCACTCTCTGTTATGCAGAAAGAAAAGCACCAGGATTTGTAGACCAGAACTCAGAGTGATCCAGGGCTGGGAATGCAGGCACAGGGACAGAAGTGTTCTGCCACAGGGTCACTTCCATCAGTCATGTGAACTTGAGGCTCAAAAGAGGCAGTGATTGCACAGCAATGTGGATGAACTTAATACCACTGAACTGGACATTTAAAAATTATTCAAATGCTAATTTTTATTATGTGTATTGTACCACAATTAAAAAAAAAACAGTTATCAACATGGACAGTGTGAGGGTTTGGATATGGTTCATTCCCCAAAGGTTCATGTGTTGGAGACTTGGTTCCCAGAGTACAGCACTGAGAGGAGGGCAGAAACTTTAAGACATGAGGACTGGTGATTTGGTCACCGGGAAGCAACACTCTTGGTAAGGATTAACGCCCATCTTCAGGGAGGGGGTCAGATCTCACAGAACTGGACTGGTTATTGTGTGAGCAGGTTGTTACTAAGCAGGTTTGACTTTCTCAGCTCACCCTCTTGTTTCCCTCTTCCTTCTCCCTCCCATCACCTACCATATTTTGATGTGGCAGAAGGTCCTTATCAGCAGCTGAACAGATAGGTCAGCACCTGATCTTGGATTTTCAGTGTCTAAAACCATGAACCAAATAACCTGTTTTTAATAGATCATACAGCCTTGAGTATTTTGTTATAGCAATACAAAACACAGTAAGCAAAGTACTAAACAAAACATTAGCAACAAAAATAGTAGCAATAATTTGCACCCAGTTCTTAAGTGCAAAAAATATAAAGAAGAATAAAATAGGGCCGGTGAGATGGCTCAGTGGCATACGCGCCTGCCTGGCAAGTGCGAGGGCCCGAGTTTGACTCTCGGAACCCACATACGAAAAAAGGGGCCGGTGATATCGCTCAGCGGCACAGTGCCTGCTGGCGCGCGAGGTCCTGAGGTTGACCCCTGGTACCCACAAAAAAAAAAAAAAAAGAAGAATAAAATAGACGTGTCAAGGGGAGGTTGAGGAGCAAGCAGACACCTATATGTTGGCCCCTAGGAAGGCTATTTCAATGGACCAGGCCTCTGGTCTGTGCCTCTGATTTTTCTTCTTGCCCAGCATCACCTCTGTGACCCAAAGGCATGCTTTCCTCACCAAACACAGATCACTCCAAAGGAGCAGTTTTCCTCTAGCCCATGGTTCCCCGCACCCCAAAATCTTGAGTGAACATCTCATACCTTTCATTTCCTCAGTTAGGACCACAGGATACTTTCAAAGGAACTTCACTAAAAATCTAACATGAATTCATGGGGGAATAATGTCCAGGAATGCAAATTACATAAGTAGAAAAGTAGCACTACTTTACAGAATGCATACCATTATATTTGTCATGAAACTAAGTGCTTGATACCTGTAATTTTAATCCTTGCAGCATTCTCAAAAGAGATTATTGCTATGCTCTTTTATAAGCAAGGAAACTGTTGCTCAGAAGTCTTAGGCGTAGAGCAAGGCTAAACCAAGACTCAAGCCTTGGCCTGACCGGCTCCAAAGTCTTTATCTATTTTTTCCTGATCCTGCTCCTAGATTTTTGCACCCAAAGGATATTCACAGAAATAGCAGAGAGCTCCATGATAACTGTGTCATACTCTTGGTTTCCAGGCACATTTTAGGCCTTTTCCTGGCCTCTTTTTCTCTTAACTCCTTCCTCTTCTCACTTAGCTTATAAGAATAAGGGCTTGTACTGTACCTCTAGCCAAGAATAGAGCTTGGCATATAGTAGGTGCTCAGAAATAGTTACTTAATGGATGAATGAATGGCTGATCTGTCTATGACCCTGCATTCTTGACCAGCATTCAAGGGCTGGTCTTCCAGGCTATCTTGTCCTGTTGTCAGAGGACAGAGGTCAACTTTCATTTGTAACTCATTTTTCAGACCCCAGAGTATTTCTTAATAACAGTTTCTAGGTGACTCTATTGGCTCTTGATTAAGAACACTACAAAATGAGCAAGTCCTTTCATAACCCAAGTTACCTTCTTTAACTCCCTTGAAAAAATTACTAAGTATTTTTCACCCGACATGAGTAATAATGCTGGCTATGGTCATGATGATAATGACTAACATTATGGGGAAACTAACATGTTCCAGGCATTGTGCTGAAAACTTGATGTGCATTATTACATTTAACCCTTATCACATACTTTGCCATAGATTCTATAATTATCTCCACTTCACCAATGAGAGAAACTGCCACAGAAATGGCCATAGTCATGCCTATTTCTTTCTACTACCAAAACTATAAACTACTTGCATTTTGCAAACTGAAAATTTTCTCTCTCCCATCCCAGAAAATACACTAAGAGAGAACTCCACTCATTACCACAGTGCTATGATACCACAACACAACCACACCGTTTGCACCATTCTACTACAGTACTACCATGGAATCAGCGCCTGGCTGGGCAAAGCGGTACACTCTCGTAATTCTAGCACTCTGGGAGGTTGAAGCAGGACTGCAAATTTGAGCCGAGCCTGGGCAACTTAGTGACTTAGTGAGACCCTGTCTCAAAATAAAAAAGGGCTGAGGATATAGCTCAGGGCAAAGGACTTCAGTTCAATCACCAGCACCAAAAAACAAACAAACCAAACCAAACCACAGCAGAACAAAAAACCAGCACCTACACAGGTGAGATGCACTTCATGGGTGGATCTGACCCACTGGGTTGATGAAACTAGCTCCTCTCCCCTCCCTCCAGGACCATCTTCTACCAGTGCTGCATTTCCTAGCCCACTTCCTTTGAAAGAACACAGTCCTTCTAGAAAGCCCTGGAGCTGTGTAAATTTTGGCTGAACCTCATTGAAGGCCAGTATTTTACACTTACTCTGCTTCTAGATGAATCAGTGAGGTTCAAAAGGATTTATGAGGAGTGTTTTCCTGGAGCCTGACCTTTCTCTCATGTTTTATCATTTATTTATAGTCTGGTGTCTTCACTGAAGACATCCTGGGGCCTCCAGTTGTATGATGATCTCAGATTGCCCTTCTCTGCTGGAGTGGATGTTCCTGGCAGTGGAAGGAAGGGTTCAGGGTAAAGGTGAAATGTGGGACTTGGTGCCTCTGGCAGTGTGGGGGATGACTTCGCCGTGACTTCTTCTTGTGACCCCTTCTTCTGTCACCTGCTGTGAGTAGATTGTGGTTCTCTGTGGGCACATCTTTCGTGATTTCTACAACCCCAGGCCTGCACTGCTTTGTTCCTGCTGTCTGTCTTCCTGCTGATGGCCAATCCTTGAATTTAGCATTGGGGATGAAGAGGGAAGCAGAGGAAGAGAAAGGTTTTGGTCCCAGAGAATTCAGTTGGAAAAATAAGTCTGAAGGGCTGAAATCAATGTCCACGCTCTGGAATAACTTCAAGTCTCGCTAATACCCAAGCAGCATGTCGTGATGTCCCGTCTCTTCAAGGCTCAACATTCCCTGACTCTACCGTGAACAAATGCACATTCCCAGACTTGTCCAGGAACACTTTTCCTTCCTCACCTAAATGGAAACCTGGACGTTCCCCAGTGAAGTGTTTTCTTTGCAGTCTCCCACAACCTCTCTGTTTCTACCTCTTGGGTCATTTGGAGGTTGCCACTCAGAGTGACCTGTTCTTTCTGCAAGAGAATATTTTCTTTTCAACTTTACAATGTTCATTTTTTGATTGTCTTTCTGTTTCTCCGCTGCAAGCAGACCTCTGGATTTTGCAGTGTTACTTATAAGGTTTGGAATATTGGATACAAGGTGCTTGGAACTGTAGTGTCCTCCAAAGGCCCACGTGTTAAAGGCTTGTTCCCCCAGTAGTGATAGTGGAAACTTTAAAGAGGGCCACGTGGGAGGTCTTGGATCATTGGGGGCATGTCCTTGAAGGGAACTGGGGTCCATAGCCCCTTCTTTTCTCTTTGTAATCTGAGCCATGAGCTGAACAGTTTGCTGTTCCATGTGCTCTCTGCCACGATGTGCTGGGAGTCACAGACCCCAAAGCACTGGGGTCAACTGACCATGGACTGAAACCTCCAAAATGGGGCCAAAATGAACATTTCTTCTTTTTAAGTTGATTATCTTAGGTATTTTGTTCCATCAACAGAAAGCTGACTAACAACAGAATTTTTATATCTCCAGATGACAAAGGAGGCATGGGCAATAAGTAAAAATGGTCTCCTCAAACCTCAAAAACACCAAAAAAACAAAACCTCTTGAAGGGTTTGGAGCACAGGGTATTGATCCTTCAGTGGGGCCTAGAGGCTGGCTACAGCTGGCAGTGTGTCCAAGTTCTAGTCAAGTAGGCTGGTGTTCCAGGCAGGCTTTGGGCTAAGCAAGTGAGGCAGGAAATGGTAGGAGTGAACGAAGACCCCACTGTCTTTAGGTTCTTAATATAGGATTGGTTTGAAGAATCAATCACAGTCTTAGTTAGGATTGGCTCAGAGACTAGGAAGGACAGCCCAGGCAGCTCCTAACATCAGTAGGATGGCTTATCTCGGGAACTTTAGTGCTATCAACTTTGTGCGGATGGTGTAGTCCCGCCTGCCTGCTGCCGATTTGTCTGATTCTTTCCCTTCCTCTCTTTCTCAAACTTGCAGAAAAGTTGTAAGGACACTGGAAAGATTCCCATCCTCTCTGACTCTTTTAGAGTGAGTTGGTGACATGATGCATCACCAACACATTAAAATGTGTATTTTTATGAGCAAGGAACTCTTACACATAATCAACATGCAACCATCAAAATCAGAAAAATTAACGATGGCACAGTACTATGATTTAACTCTTGGACCCCTTTTGATTTTTGTTGTCCCATTTAAGTCTTCCATAGTAACAGGGTCTGGTCTAGAACCAGTCACAGCTCTTTGTCTCCTTCAATTGCCTCCATTTTCCCTTGACGTTCATGATCTTGCCAGTTTCTAAGACAAGAAAGTCCAGTGACTGTGTAAAACATCGCTCAGCTTTGATTTTCTGATGCTTCTTCATGATTAGACTTAAACCATGCATCTTTGGCAGGAATATTCCAAAAGCAATGATCTCCACGCTCCTAGAAATCAGATGATTTCAATGAGTCTCGTTACCGATGATGAAATTGACTTCAAGCACTGGATGAAGATGGTGTCCGCAGGCTTCTCCACCCTAAAGTTTCTTCTCCCTTTTTTTCATTAATGAATATTTTGTGGTAATTTGCTTTGAAACATTATAAATGTCTTGTTCATCTTTAAACTTTCAATTTCATATGCTTATTTATTTAGACTCATGGGCTCCTGTTTTATTCAATAGGTTGCAGTCTACTGCTATGTATTATTGTTATTTATTTTGGTGCTTAAATTGTCTGAGATTTGACATTGAGGGTCCTTCCAGCTGGACTTTGTGTCCTTTTGACTGACTGGCTCCATCGTTTTTTGAGCTCTGCCTTGTTTTTTGGCACAAGTTGTGTCAGATTTATCTTTTACTTTTCCTACCCAGCCCTAAAATCAGCCATTTTTTTTTTACCTTAGGAATCCTGGTCCCTTTCAGGGAAAAATGACATTTAAGAATCCAAAATTTGAATGCTAGATGATTTTATTGCTATTGGCATATTATAGCTCTCTGCCTCTTCTCGGAGAGCTGAACTGGGGAATAAACACATACACACATGCACATGTGTGCACACACACTTACACTTTTCATGTATATTGATAAACATGAGTTCACACCTATAGCCCTAATTCAGATCCCTATGGCTCACCTTAGATTTCTTTCCTTTCCGTTTTGGTCACTGTGATGATTAATTTTATGTGTCAATCTGACTGGGCCATGGAGTGTCCAGATATTTGGTTAAGCAGTGTTCTGGGTTTGTCTGTGAGGGTGTTTCTGGCTGAGATTGGCATTTGAATTGGTAGACTGAGTAAGGCAGGTTGCCCTCTGAGGTGTGGTGGGACCTCGTCCAATCTGCTGAACAGAATAAAAAGGATTCATGTTTTCTCCTGAGTGTCCTTGGGGCCGGGCCTCCACTTCCTTCTGCCTCAGACTCAGACTGGAGCTGCACCGTTGGCTCTCCTGAGCATCCAGCTTGCTGACTTCAGGTCTTGGAACTTCTCAGCCTTCATAACTCCATAACTGTGTGAGCCAGTTCTTTGTGCTAAATCCACACCACCACAGACTAGAACAGTAACCCGGTGAAAAGCCTGTCTTCTGTAATTCTCAGTATATTTACTTCATGACTTATCCTCCTATATCAACAATTTCCCCTTCCCTGCCACCCTGCATGGCAACCACCCTCCCTCTCCGAGGCTCTGACAACCTGTGCAGGCCCACAAACCTGCAGAGATGGTCTCTTGCTCAAGTTAGGCCCAGAGACCCCTTGGAGGGCCCAGGGCATACTCCACCCTTCAGGAAGGGAAGTGCAGAGAGAGGAAGGAACCAGAGGAGGAACAGTCATGATGAGAAAGAGCAAGAGGTGCAAGAAAAAGGAAAAAGGGTTTTTCTTTTCAAATCGAGCTTCTTCCTTTCCTATTATTTATTTACCACAGGCACTGATGTGTCCTACAGAGACTTGAAAATATGCATATCTGAAACTGTTCATATTTCTTCTCTAGTAGAAACTTTTCTTTCTACTTCTCTATCCTGCTGGTGAAAGTATAGTAGATAACTCTTTCTGGAGGAGAGTTTGGCAATATATTTCAAAAACCTTAACAAAAACATGCACATTTCCTTTTAGGAATTCATTCTAAAGAAACAATTAAAGATGCACAGAGATATTTAGATTCAATTGAGTTAATTACAACTAAAATTAGAATTATTCAAAATGGTTCATACCAGTGAACACATAAATTGTGATAAATCCATAAGGTAGGATTGTATGTAATTAGCAAAATTATACTGAATTACAATTATTGTTATGGAAAGATGTTTATTATATGTAACTGAGAACAGTTATAAAATAGATTTCAATTTGGGATTAAAATATCAGAAATATATAAACATAAGGAGTGAAAAAACCTTGGGAGCTGATTCCCAAAGGGAATGGTCCCAGTTAAGATCATGGACAACTGATTTTCTTTTCCCTTAACTGTGTTTTCAGATTTTTCTTCAAATGTTTAATGTATACAGTAATGAAAAGCTCTTTAAAGAAAAACATGTTATTGCCTTGATTTTGCTATTCTGTTCTTAGTGCTGAGGTAGGAGATTAAGGCTGGCACAAAACTCGTCAAGCACGTGGGCAGAATCTGTCGAAGTCCTGAGACCTGGGCGCACGCGCAGAACACAGGATCTGGGATGACGGCAGTTCCTGAACACCCGACATGGAACCAATCAGAAAAGTGCCATTTTCAATTCTTCATTTACTTTTGGTGCGAAACCAAGTGAGTATGAGATAGCGTAGTTTAAATCCACTGCCAGGCCAAGTGAGCTTTTGACAGGACGACCATCCCAATGCCTTATTTGCATAAGGGGAAGCCAGTCCAGGAATTCCAGATGCAAAAGACCCCTCCATTATCCTTGTGGCTGCTGGAAGTCCGTTCACTGGCCCTCTCTGGTCCTCAGGAGGTACTTCTTTTCCACCTTCAATAAATGTACATCCCCACCACCTTTTCTGTGTGTCACATCCCATTCTTTGTTTGGGACACCAGGAGCCTAGAATTTCCCTGGGACCCCAAAGCCAGTAAAGATACAGGCTTTCTAGATGTCACTGAATCTTTTCGGTGAACACCGACAGGCCCCAGGGTCCTGATGATTGGCATTTCATGGTGTTCCTCGGGGTATCCCTTTCTTTCATTTTACCACCAGCTCTGGAGCTCAAGGCTTATTACCGCACACCTGGTCTACTGCAGTGGCCATCTTGCCCGAGTGCGCTTCTCCATCCCATCCAGGCAGCAAGACGAGTCCCTCGAGACCCTTCTTTGATCCCTCTGCTCCCTGTGCAGAAACCTTCAGTGGCCTCCATCCTGAGCTAAGGATTCCTAAGTCCCACCTTCTACTACATGGTTCCAACAAGCGAGGCCTTGCTGGCTTCACACCCAGATCCCAGAGGCCTTAGCAAACTTCTCTGGGTTCACTTTCTTGGGAATTCATTTTTTTGCTTCTGTGCTGTGCTCAACCGCTGGCCACTCTGGAATTACTTTGTTTTCCGCCTTTGCTTCTTCCCCATTAGTCAGTGCCCCACTTGACTGTCATCTCCTCCATGGTGCCTTTCCCATAGGCCCCATTGGCAGTGCTTTGCCTGTCTCAGAACAGTGTAGCATTTTGTACCACTCTCTTTTAATAAAGCATGTTCAGCACCTTTTCTTCCACCTGGTTGGGCCAACTTTCTTCCCTCCAGGTATGGTCTGTCCATTCCCAGATCTGAATCTTCTTCCTTGGAATTACTTATCTTCAGCTCAGACTTTCTGTCCATTTCATTTCCTAATCTATGCTAGAAAAAACAGACATTGAGATGATAAGACTTGGACCTGATCTTAGTCTTCTCCTCAACCCACTAACACACAAGTTTCTGTCCCCTACATGCGATCAAAATCAAACTAGCAAAGGCCAAACCCAATAACTCATGTAGAGGAGGGAGTACAACATAATCCAATGGCAAACAGAAACACTGAAATGACACCTGGGATTTGGAGGCAGATTTATTTAATGTCAGATGGGTGCAGACAGGGAATCAGTTGTTCCTCAAAATGTCAGGCCCCAAAGGCTCAGGGAGGGAGATTTTTATGGGGTCTGCAAAGGGAAGTACAGAGGTAGAGTACTTGGCTGTCTTTGATTGGTTCTCACAATGTACATCATAGTAACCAGCTATGTGTCACAGTGATCAGCCGTTTCTAAGACATAAAAGTAACAGGAACTGTAACTAGAACTGTTACCTGGACAACTAACAAACTGAAGTATACTGGCTGGGGGGCATTTTCTGCTACAGTAGGAGGGCTTACCGTGGCCAGCTGGACTAGGGTTTGAATCCCAACTTCCCCTTGTACTGGTGTATCTTGTACAAATGATGTAAGTTTTTCGAGGATCAGTTTCTTTATCTATTAAGTAGAGAGGAATGATAGTACCTTCCTATAAACATTAAATGAAATGACCTTGTAGAATGTTTCCACAGTACAACAGTTTGTAAATATGAACTACTTCTGTAAATAAACTACTAGTATTAACACCCTATGAAACATGCTGGTATCTGCCTACCCTTCACCTCCGCTTCTTATTGCAATCATTTCCTCCTACCCATACTATACTTTATGATTCAATTGTAGCAGACTGCCTACACCTTCCCAAATATAATCACTCTGTCCTGCCAGAGTTTTGTTCTTATTTCTATTCCTTTCCTACCTGGTGGACTCCTACCAATCTTCTGAACCCTAATCCATTTGTAACCACTTATTAAAAGCCTATCTACTCTTCTCTTCCTCAATAGAGGGATTTCTTTTCTCTGGGCAATACTTGTACCTTGTATGTATGTCCACAGTCGCACATATCACACTGCACTATACCTCATGTGCTTGCACTGTCACATCTGCCCCAACCATAAAAACCTTGTCTCTATTTCTCTTCAGGACCTATATGTGGCACATAGTATTTTTTTGCTGAGCAAAAAATAAAAGGAAGGAGGCAAATCTCAGAAACAGCACTGTCAGGAATTGAAACCAGGGCCTCTAACTCTTAATTCCATATTCTTTCACTGACATCCCCCCAAAGTCACAGACACATGGAGACAGTTTTGCAGATTGTCATCTACTGTCTCACGGCCTTGGATTGAACCCGAACATGAGATTTATTTCCTAGTGTTGTAAAAGCTTTAGACTCCAGCTCATCTCAGAGGAGTTGCACAAAGGAGGACCAAAAAGTCTCAGAAAACAGTAGGGATGTGAAAGGCTCTGAGGCTGCAGGCGGGAACCTTAAAGATCCCATCAAAAACAAAATAAAACTCTTTTGCAAAGCTCAGTGAAAACAGAATGAAAGACACTAAAAAATTAATATTAACGTGATCTCCAGGCTGTGTTTATTGAAACAATCTTGGGTCCATAATCAAAACAATGTTTTATCATTTCCCTTCTGGGCTGGTCACAAGCTACAAACTGGATCATTTGACACATCTCTCGTGCACTTGAATCTCAAATTGAAACCCTGCCATTTTAACGGTACAAAGAAAAATAACTTTATAAAACCCCGCATATATATTTTTCTGATTCATCCCTTTGATATTTTACTTGGACCAAAACCCAAATTCACTTGGTTTTCTCCAAGCGCATATTTGGGCTACTTCCATCATTGTTCTTGGAAATGATTTTTCCTTTTGACATACTGTACATTCAATACACAACCTGGTCAACACCATGAGAGGCCACAGCATCGACTCCCTCATGGGCTGTCAGGAGCATCTTTGAAAGATTACATTTCCACTTAGGTGGACCAGCTGTTCAGTTTTGCAATGTTCAGGAGCACGTGTGTGTGTGTTGTGTGTGTGTGTGTGTGTGTGTGTGCTTGTGTATGAGCCTGAGTGAGTTTCATGTCTGCTGGGTAAGCATGTTTTTCAGAGGGTTTGGAGAATTTCTGTGGCTGGTTTGTTGATATGGACAAATGTCAGAATATGCTTTGGGAAGATATGTGTGCATGTTTCCACTTATCTGAGGGGTATCCTAAGTATATGAAACTTAACATAGGAGACACTGTGTCTCCCGGAGAGGGATGTAGACAGGGGATATTTGCTAAGAGAATATGGAAAGCTCATCAAAACTGGGTAAAGTTTCACCCTACTGTCTGAGAAGAAGAGTTAGTTTGTTTTACTGCTGTGAAGTTTGACCACAGCAATTTCCAGGAAGCTGGCTGGCCCATCAGAGCCTAAGTGAGGAGAACAGAGCTAAGTCTGCTTCTGCCTGTGGTCAGCACACCAACCTTCTTGTCTTTGCAGGTCACCCATGGCTGGGTCCACTGCCTTCACCAAACGGAACTTGGCTCCTCTGCATAATCTGTCCCAGCCCAAGTTCTGCTCCACCTTAAGTCCTAACCTGGCACCCTGCCCAATGACTGGTCTTTTCCTATACCCTTTTTCCCTTCTTTCTTAGTCTTACTTCTCTTGTTATTGTTGGTCTGGGCTATCTTCTTCTTTTTCTGCAGCCTATTCTACCCAATCCTATTTTATTTTTGTCCCTGCCTTTCCTGTTGTTTCACACATCTGCTTATCTTTAGGTTCTGTCTTTCATATTTCTTTCTTCCATTTTTTAATTTTTAATTTTAAAGAGAAAAAATAGAACAAAATTTCAAAACAACATAATAGGAGGGTAACAATGGTTAATACACTGTGTATTGTTATCTTTTTTTTTTTTTTTGTGGGTACCGGGGGGTCGACCTCAGGATCTCACGCACCAACATGCACCCGTGCCGCTGAGCGATATCACTGGCCCCTTTTTCGTATGTGGGATCCGGGAGTCGAACTCGGGCCCTCGTGCTTGCAAGGCAGGCGCTTACACCACTGAGCCATCTCACCGGCCCTGTTATCTTTAAATTAGCTACTCAGAATACAAGATATTGGCATTGCATTGTCCAAACAATATTAGCACAAACCTTTCTTTTCAATGAACTAAAAGAAATTAGTAGGATATCTATCTTAACTATCATATATATATATATATATATATATTTTTTTTTTTTTTTGCTTTTCCCTTCCTTCTTTACTCCTTTCCCGCATCCCAGTTTCCCTTTCCCTTTGAAGAGTTTCTTACCATTTCACAATATCTATTGTACATTTTGGATCTTATTTACTATTTCAGCTTCTCACACTAGGGAGGCAATATGATGTTTACACATGTACGTCTGGTTTATTTCACCTATGAGTATGGTCTTGAGTTGCATCCATTTACCTATAAAAGTCTCTAGTTTATCTTTCTTCATGGCTGAGTAGTACTCCATTGTATAAAAAGACCACATCTTTCTTATCCATTCCTCAGTTGATAGCCATTTGGGTTGTTTCCAAGATCTAGCTATTACAAATTATGCTGCTATAAACAAGGGTGTACATATATCGCTGTGGTATGATGGTTTTAATTCTTCTGGGAAAACACCCAGAAGGGGAATAGCTGGGTCAAATGGGACCTCCAACCCTAGTTTTTTGAGGAATCTCCGCACTGATTTCCACAGTGGTTGCACCAGTCAACACTCCCACTAACATTGGAGAAGGGTTCCTTTTTCCCCAAACCCCCTCCAGCATTTGTTACTGGTTGATTTCTTGATAATAGCCATTCTTTCTGGAATGAGATGGAATCTCAGTGTTGTTTTAATTTGCATCTCTTGAATGACCAGTGATGCTGAACATTTTTTCATGTATTTACTTGCTGTTTGTATTTCTTTATCTGAGAAGTATGTATTCATCTCAGATGCCCATTTTTGGATTGGGTCTTTAAATTTGGGAGGTCTGATTTTTTTGAGTTCTTTATATGTTCTCAGTAGTAATCCTTTGTCTGAGGAACAGCTGGCAAACATTTTTTCCCACGTTGTGGGTTGTCTCTTCACTCTGTTGGTTGTTTTTCTTGCTGTGCAAAAGCTTTTTAATAACGTGAGATCCCAGTTGTTGATTCTTTGTGATAGTTCCTGTGCAGTTGAGGTTTTAGTCATAAAGTCTTTGCCTACACCAATGTCTTCAAGAGTTTTACCTATTCTATCTTCCAGCAGATTTAATGTTTCTGTTTTAATATTTAGATCTTTGATCCATTTTGAATTTAGTTTAGTGCATGGTGAAAGGTATGGGTCTAATTTTAATCTTTGGCATGTGCAGAGCCAGTTTTTCCAGCACCATTTATTAAAGAGGCTATCTTTCATCCAGTGAATGTGTTTGGCACCTTTGTCAAAGATAAGGTGGCTTAGTATGTCTGGAGTTGTTTCTGCATCTTCTAATCTGATCCTTTGATCTTCAGGTCTGTTTTTTTGCCAGTGCCATTCTGCTTTTATCACAGTAGTTTTATGGTATAATTTCAAGTCAGGGATTGCAATGCCCCCTGCCTTGCTTTTGTTGCCCAGAATTGTCTTTGCTATTCTAGGTCTCTTCTGGTTCCAAATGAATTTTAGGATTGTTTTTTCTAATTCTGTGAGATATGTTGTTGGAATTTTGATCAGAATTGCATTAAATCTGTATAACAATTTTGGAAGTATGGCCATTTTCACTATATTAGTTCTTCCTACCCAAGAGCAAGGGACATTGTTCCATTTTCTGATATCCTCTTCAATCTCCTTTTTCAGAGTACTGTAGTTTTCAGCATAGAGATCTTTTATGTCCTTTGTTAGATTGATTCCTAGGTATTTCATTTTTTTGTATGCTATTGTGAAAGGTATTTTTTCTCTAATTTCTCCTTCAGTGAGTTTGTTATTCATGTACAGGAAGTCTATTGATTTTTGAGTGTTGGCTTTGTATCCAGCTACACTACTGAATTTGCTTATTAAATCTAGCAGTTTTTTAGTGGAGTTTTTGGGGTCTTCTATGTAGAGTGTCATTTCATCTGCAAATAATGATAATTTAAGTTCTTCCTTTCCTATTGTTATTCCTTTTATATCTTTCTCTTGTCTAATTGCTCTGGTTAAAGTTTCCAGGACTATGTTGAATAAGAGTGGAGACAGTGGACATCCTTGTCTTCTTCCTGACTTTAGAGAGAAAGCTTTCAGTTTTTATCCATTTAGTATGATATTGGCTGTTGGTTTGTCATAGATGGCTTCTATCAGATTGAGATAAAGACTATCTATTCCAATTTTCTGTAGAGTTTTTATGATGAATGGGTGCTGGACTTTGTCAAAAGCTTTTTCTGCATCTATTGAGATGGTCATATGATTTTTGTCCTTGGCTCTGTTAATATGGTGTATTACATTTATTGATTTACGTATGTTGAACCATCCCTGCATCCCTGGGATGAATCCAACTTGGTCATGGTGTATAATCTTCTTGATAATGTGCTGCATTCTGCTTGCCGGTATCATATTGAGGATTTTTGCATCTATGTTCATGAGGGAGATTGCCCTGTAGTTCTTTTTCTTAGTTGGGTCCTTCTCCAGTTTTGGTATCAGGGTAATACTTGCTTCCAGGAATGAATTTGGGAGTATTGCTTCCCTTTCAATTTCATTAAAGAGTTTGAGAAGTAGTGGTGTTAGATCTTCTCTAAATTTCTTGTAGAATTCAGCAGTGAATCCATCAGGGCCTGGGCTTTTCTTTGTTGGGATTTTTTTTTTTTTGTGGGTACCGGGGGTCGACCTCAGGACCTCACGTGCCAGTAGGTGCCCATGCAGCTGAGCGATATCACTGGCCCTTTTTTCCTATGTGGGTTCCGGGAGTCGAACTCAGGCCCTTGCGCTTGCCAGGCAGGCACTTATGCCGCTGAGCCATCTCACCAGCCCAGGAGGTTTTTAATTATATCTTCAATTGCATTGATTGATATTGGTTTATTTAGGATTTTTATATCTTCTTGATTCAGCTGTGATAATTTATATGTATCTAGGAATCTGTCCATTTCTTCTGCATTTTCCATCTTATTAGAATACAAGTTTTCAAAGTAGATGTAGATGATCTGGATTTCTGCAGGGTCCATTGTGATTTCACCCTTTTCATTTCTAATTGTGTATTTGAGTCTTTTCTTTCCTTTTTTTTTTTTTAATAAGGTGGGATAAAGGGGGCCGGTGAGATGGCTCAGCGGTGTAAGCGCCTGCCTTGCAAGCGCGAAGGCCCAAGTTCAACTCCCGGAACCCACATACGAAAAAGGGGCCGGTGATATCGCTCAGCGGCACGGGTGCCTGTTGGCGCGCGAGGTCCTGAGGTCGTCCCCCCGGTACCCAAAAAAAAAAAAAAAAAAAAAGTGGGATAAAGGTTTGTCAATATTATTTAATCTTTCAGAACCAACTCTTTGGTTTGTTAACTTTTTGTATTTTTTTTTTTTTAGTCTTCAATGCATTAATTTCTGCTCTGATCTTTATAATTTCCTCCTTTGTATGAGCTTTTGGCTTAGCCTGCTCTTCTTGTTCTAGGAGTTTGAGGTTCACCATTAAGTTGTTTATTTGTGCTTGCTCTGTTTTCCTGATATGGTTATTTACTGCTATAAATTTCCCTCTTGGGACTGCTTTCATTGTGTCCCATAAGTTCTGGTATATTGTACTGTCCTTATCATTCAATTGTAGAAACTGTCTAATCTCTTCTTTAATTTCTTCTGTGACCCATTGGTTGTTCAGGAGGGTGCTATTTAATTTCCATGTGTTTAGGAAGTTCTTGCAGTTTCTTTTGCTATTGATTTCCAATTTAATTGCATTATGGCCTGATAATATGCATGGGATAACTTCAATTCCTTTGCATTTACTTAAGCAGGTTCTATGAGCTAGTATGTGGTCTATTTTAGAGAACATCCTGTGTGCAGCTGAGAAGAATGTGTATTCTGATGTTGTGGGGTGGAACATTCTGTAGACATCTACTAAGTCCACTTGTTCAAAAGTTTGGTTCAGTTCTAGTGTTTCATTGTTGATTTTTTGTCTAGTTGATCAGTCTAGTGTCTAGTGTTTTTGTGACAGTGGGGTATTGAGATCCCTCAATATAATTGTATTAGTGCTTATTTGATTTTTCATGCCTGTTAATATTTGTTTTATATAGTTGGGTTCATTGGTATTTGTTGCATATATATTTATGATTGTTATCTCTTCTTCTTGGATTGTTCCCTTTACAAGGATGTAGTGACCTTCTTTATCTGTCTTAATCACTCTTGGCTTGAAATTCACTTTGTCTGCAAAAAGAATAGCTACCCCTGCTTTTTTCTGGGTTCCTGTCACATGGAGTACTGTTTTGTATCCTTTGACTTTCAGTCTATGAATTTCTTTTTGAATTAAATGTGTTTCTTGTATGCAGCATATTGTTGGATCTTGTTTCTTGATCCATTCTGCCAGTCTGTGTCTTTTGATTGGTGAATTTAGACCATTAACATTGATGCTTAAAACTGATATGTATTGACTTATACTTGTCATGTTATTTTCCTGTTGTTGGCTTCCCCTCTTTTTTTCTCCCTCCCTCTGTTTAATTGTTTGCCCTGCCTGGTGGATTCCTTCTGTTGGGGTTCATTGAGTTGTAGGCCTTGTTATTTCTTTCTAGAATGTCTATCAAAACATTTTGGAGTGCCAGTTTGGTGGTCATAAATTTCCTTAGATGTTCTTTTTCCATGGAAGTATTTTAGTTCTCCATCAGTTTTTTTTTTTTTTTTTTTTGTGGGTACCGGGGGGACGACCTCAGGACCTCGCGCGCCAACAGGCACCCGTGCCGCTGAGCGATATCACCGGCCCCTTTTTCGTATGTGGGATCCGGGAGTCGAACTCGGGCCTTCGCGCTTGCAAGGCAGGCGCTTAAGCCGCTGAGCCGTCTCACCGGCCCTCTCCATCAGTTTTGAAAGATAGTTTTGTGGGGTACATCATTCTGGGTTGAAGGTTATTTTCCTTTAGAACTTGAAATACTTCACTCCAAGCTCTTCTTGACTTGAGAGTTTGTGCTGAGAAGTGAGCTGTGATTCTGATGGGCTTTCTTTTATAGGTGATTTGTTTCTTTTCCCTAATAACTTTTAAGATTCTACTCTTGTGTTGAGTTTCATATCTTGATCATGATATGTCTGGCTGTAGTTTTTTTTTTTATTGTGGCTAATTGGAATTCTATATGCCTCACTTATCTGTATGTTAAATTCTTTTTCTCTACCTGGGAAGTTTTCTGCCATGACATCTGTGAACAGTTTTCTAATATCATTTATGGTATCTCCTGCTTTTTCATTGACTCCAATCAATCTTACGTTATTCTCCTTTGCCTCATCTAGAGCTGCTGGATTGATTTCTCATGGTCCTTTGCTATTTTTAAGAATTCTTTCTTTTCATGATCACTAACCACAAGCCTGTCTTCCGTATCTGAGATCCTGTCCTCACATTGGCTTAATCTGCTGCAAATACTTTCAATGGAATTTTTGTTCTCCTGGCTATCTGCTTGAATCTGCCTTATGGATTCCATTTCTTTCCTATGCTGAGCATTCATGGCTGCCATAATTTTCTTAAGCTCACCTATTTTTTTGTCTGTATCTGCTCTAGAGTCCTGAAGCATGGTCTTCATTGTGGAAATTATCTCTGCAGTTATCTGAGAATTTTTTTCTGTTTTATTTTTTCCAGAGCCTCATTCAATTGCTTTGTTGTTACCACTTCAGAGAGGCCAGGTGGGTGGCTTCCAGACTGTCTCACCTCATTGCCCCCTGGGTTTGCCTTTAGTGAACTGGATGTGTGGGGTTGCATCTTGTTTAAGTGTCTTCTCATTTTCTTTTCTTTCTTTAGTTTAATTCCTAGGGTGATGCTGGTAAATTGCCTGCTTATAGGTTGCTTTATTGCTAGTATTTAAAACCCTTCGGAGATGACTACTTCTCCAAGGTATCTTCCAAGTGTAGCTTGTTTTTGGGTTTTGAGTCTGTTGCAAGATCTTACCTCTTCAATTTGTTGAAGATGAGAAGTTGCTGCCTGTTTGGCCCAGTCCTTGGTTCTTTGGTACTGTGCCACAGTACCATTTTCTGTGACCCTTAGTCAATCTCAGTCATGGAATACCAGGAAGAACAGCTGTTTAGAACAATTATGTCACTTTTGGTTATAGTGGTACCAAAAGTATCAAACACAGCCTAGAAAATGGCAGACTGAGCTAACCAGTTATTTGCCACTTTTAACCATATAAACTAGATTTGTGGTTATATAACGAAATCTAAAACAAACCAGAAAATTATATACAGTATACAAGTCCTTCATATGTCAATTTTGCCCTCAGAAGTTTAAATTTAAATTGAGTTAAGGAGAAAATAGAGAATTGGAAGAAGAGGAAGGAATTAGATGTAAGGCTGGAGTACAAAGAGGGATCCTGCTAACACTGGGAAACTGGTGCAGAAGACTGGTGGGAAAAAGAGAAGGAAGGGATAAAAGGAAAACAGAACAGAACCACAACCAAAAAGAGGGTAGAAACTCCATTTACACCCATATAAAAAGAAGATCAAACAAGGAAGAAAAACAAAACAAAACAAAACAAACAAACAAAAAACAAAACAAAACACCACCACAACAAAAAGCAAACAAGAGAGAGGAAAAAAAAATGTTCACTTCCAGGTTTGTCTTTGCTGTTGCTGGTAGATAATGTATGGAGACAGAGTCCTGTTCTGTGCCGATCTGTCCTGGCAAGCCAGCAGTAGCTTTTTGGTGGGGTAGTGGATAATCTCAGTGAGCCTGCGCTTTCTGGCTGAGACCAGACTCATTTGGCCTGCAGCCATCAGCGCACCTTCTGTGGGCCTGAGCCCGGCTGGCAGCCATAGATGGAGCCACAGCTGCCTTGTTCCAAACTCAGCGCCACCCCCAAGATGGCTCCTGGCCAATCACTCTCTCTCTGGATGACTGAGCCCTCAGCACTCACCACCAGCCAGTGCAGTCCTTCACATCTGCTGCTCCCCTGCACTGCTGCATCTCTTCATGGAGGTCCCTGGGGTCGCTGGTAGACACTGTGCGTCCACAGGTTTGAACTGCTCCTGTTGCACAGTGAGTCCCGACTCAGGGAGAAGGCGCCAGTGCCTACCTCCTTCTTCTATGTTGTAGCTTCTCTCTTCACTCTTTCTGTGGGCTTCAGATTGTACTTCGGATCCTTCAGATCGCTTCCCCCCTTGTCTTCCTCAAGTTGCTATATTGCAGCATCTGGACAGTGACTCTCAGAAAGGCTCTTTCTGTGCTGCTCACCACTCTGCCATCTTGGTTCTCCTCCTGCCTTGCATATTTCTGATTGTCTTCCTTACCCTTCTTTTTTCACCTCCTTTTTTTCTGAGTCTGTGCTATCCAGTGGGAACTAGATGAATTACTGATAGGTAAGGATGAACACAACAGAAGACTGAAGTAAAGTAAATGCCCTGATAGAAGCTATTAGAATTCCTGGGAAGAATGAAAATTTCTTTAATGTGGGCTGTTCTTAATATACCACAGGAGAATCAGAGCCCATTAAGCAATGATGCCGCCTCTGGCTTATTGCAGTACATTTTTTTTTTTTTTTGTGGGTACCGCGGGGTCGACCTCAGGACCTCACGCGCCAACAGGCACCCGTGCCGCTGAGCGATATCACCAGCCCCTTTTCCGTATGTGGGATCCGGGAGTCGAACTCGGGCCCTCACGCTTGCAAGGCAGGCGCTTACGCCGCTGAGCCATCTCACCGGCCCTGCAATACATTTTTAATAAATGTTACAGCTGGAGATAATGACCGGATGAACTTTAAGTTCCTCCAAATGCTGAGATTCTGTGGTTTATAGAATATTACAAATGTATTATGTGTAACCAAGGGTGCTATATTCATCTATTTTAAGTGTGGCTACAGGCTATATCTTCATATCCCAGCTAGAAGGAGAAGGCCCAGGCATGTTCTAAGCTCTATAACTTGACAGGCATTACTTTCTCTTACTCTTGTCACTGGTGGAGCCAGAGCCAGGCAACTCTAGCACACCCAGAACTTTTGCAGAGGCCAGAGTTACTGCTTTCCAATTCCTCCCACAGTTTAGGGAGGAGATGAGACATCAGTGCTTTCATTCCAGTGTTGCCGTGACTTCAAAACACCGTAAAGCAAACTGAGACTAGCCCTGGCCAGGACCTTAGCCCCAGCCCTGATCTTCTCCTGCTCCTGGAGAGCCCCTATCAGGACCCTCTGGGTTCTCATCAAGAGTAGGTGGTGTGCCTGTGGCTGTCAGTTTCCTCTGGGTCTCAGAGAGCATCCTTCCCAGGCTCCTTCACCAGGATCCAGGTTGCTTCTAAGTATGGCACTGTATGTAGGTCATAGTTTGATTAGTATGTTAGTCGGCTTTCTGTCACTGTGACAAAATATCTGAGATCATTGACTTAAGAGAAGGAATGGTTCGTTGTGGCTCGTGGTTTAGTTTCTGTTTGTCGTCCCTTGGCCCTGTCACTGTGGGCCTGTGGCAAAGTCAAACATCATGGTGTGAAGTATGTGGCAGAGGAGGCCTGTTTACCTCATGGTAGGAGGGAAGGAATGGGGAGGGCAGGGTCCCAATATCCCCTTCAAATGCACAGCCCCAATAACCTAACTTCCACTAAGGCCCACCTCCTAAAGGTTCTGCCATTTCCCGATAGTGCCATCTTGGGGACCAAGCCTTCAACATGGGCCTTTGGGGGAATCATCCACATCTAAACCATAGCAACTAGCATCTGACCAGGTGTGATGATTAATTTCATGCATCAACTTGGCTAGATCACAGTGTTCATATATTTGGTCAAACACCACTCTGGATGTTTCTCTGAAGTTATTTTCGTGTGTGAAGCTAGATGAGGTTAACATTTAAATCATTAGACTTTCATCAGGTCAGATTGTCTTCCATAATGTGCATGGGCCTCGTCTTGTCAAGTGCCAGCCTTAAAAGAAAACAGACATTTCTCTAGGATGAGAAAATTCTGCCCCCACACACAAAACAATAACAATGGCTTTACCTGGATGACCAGACCGCTGGCCCACCCTGTGGGTTTTGGGTTTGCCAGTCTTCCCAGTTGTGCAAGCCAATTCTCTCTCTCTCTCTCACTCTCTTTCCTCTCTGCTCTTGTTTTTGATGTATGGTTCTGTTTCTCTGAGAACTTGACTGAACTTGAGAACATCAAGTAAGGACCAATATAGAGGGAGCAGAAGGTGCCCTTTATCACATTAATTTGTTCTTGGTATAAGATCCTTGTTGCATCTCACTGAGTGTCCAGGATTACCTTTGCCCTTGGATGGATGACCATGTTGGTGACTATAAGATATCCCAACTTTAGGATGACCAATCATCCTGATTTGTCTGGGACTCTGGAGTTTCTTGGGTATGAAGTTTCCAGTGCTAAAACTGGAAAGCCAGAATAAAACGTTCAAGCTACCCCACTTCAATCATTTGGCTACTGTTCTTTTCCCACTCAGATAGTCAACATTTTTGAGACCATTGGAGTGAGCACCTCTGGTGGACCTAATGAGAAACCATAGTCTCCAGTACCCCTCTAGATCTTGGTTATTGGTGCAACAAACATATAGCCCTGATTGCAAACATGGCATTTAAAGCCCTAGTGCTGCATCCAAAAACCACTCTGAGCCTTACATAAACATATTCTTCTAATGTCCCCAAAGTACTTTAATTATGAGCGTGCTTCCTGCCAGCAAGTACATTTACACCCTGGCTGTGGAATAGTCTTGGGATTCTTAGCACTGGCTTATACAAGCCACAAGAGACCCCACCCATGAGTCTGGTGCTCTTTGTGTGTGAGGACAGGTCCTGACCTCTGCCTTTTCAAATGCTGGTGCTTAGTGACTTCCAATTTTCTGGCAAATTCACCTTCGCCTGTAACGAGCCCTCCAAATGCCCATTTCTGTGGTTAGTTCTCAAGCTGACTGTGTTCCTTAGCAGAATCTGGAGAAGAGCAAGCCTCTAACTCTGCCAAACTCCTCCCATTCTGGGCATGATTTCTTGGGTACCCATTCTGGGCAATGGAGAAAGCTGGGGGTGACAGGGTTAATGTGTCCTTGTCTAATCACTGTATTTCCCTCCTTCCTGAGGCTGTGTGAGTCATGGGCTCTCAGGGAGCCTGAGGTCTGGAAGGCCCCCAGGCCCTCAGGACCCCACTGCTTAGACAATTCTGTGTGGCATGTGGTTTTTGATGTGAGAATCTGCATATTGAGCTTATTGTATTGTTATTTGTCAGACACTAAATTTTAGTGCTCAGGGAAGCCAAGTCCATGAACTCTCCCTAAATTGTAGTTGCTAACTATGACACATGCTCACTCATAGACACAGATCTCCACCTGCTGAAGCTAAATCTCTCAAAGACCTTCATGCCGGGCACTGTACTATGTACTTCTCTCTGTGTGATAGCATATTAGTCAGCTTTCTCTCACCATGATAAATACTTGATGTAAGCAGCTTTAGAGAGGACAGCTTTTTCTGGCTCACAGTTTCAGAGGTTTTAGTCCATAATCCTCTGGCACTGTTTCTTTTAGGCCTGTAGGGAGGCAGAAACATCATTGTGGAAAGGTGTGGTGAAGGAAAGCTGCTCATCTCACAGCAGCCAGGAAGCAGAGAAAGAGAAAGATGCATAGAGGAAGGTGCTGAGGACCACATACAGTCTTCAAGGTCACAGCCATGATCTATTCCCTCAGCTGGCTCCCACCTCCTGTTTTCATCACCTCCCAACAATGCTGTGAAATTATGACCTCATCAGTGGATTAACTCTGATAATCCAATCACCTTTCCTCAGAGTCCATCCTCATGAACCCACAAGCTTTTGAGGGACACTTAGATCTAAATAGTAACAAGTAGGGGACAGTGTTACCACTTTATAGATGAGGAAATGGGCTCGAGGAGATTAAATAGTGCGTCCAGTGTCAGCCAGCGAGTCAGCAGTGAATCCATGCTTTGATCCCAAGTTTTTCTTCTGTCTCACTCCAAACACAGTGTCCTTTCTCTGTTGCCTCACAGTTTAACAAACTGCAAATATGCGATATATTCCAATCCTGAATTCAGGCTCTGTGAAGTAAGAGTTAGGATGATGTGATACATTGAGAAACATGAGCGCGGATTATCCCATCTCTGGATGCATATCCCATGCGTGGTGAGTTTGCTGTTTATCCAACCCAAGGCGGAGGCTTGCTCTTCACTCTAGTCTGGCTTGACCAGGTGCCAGAGTTTGGATATGGAATGTCCTCCAAGGCCTATGTGTGAGAAGCTTGGTTTTCAGCTTGACGTGGTTGGGAATTGGTGAAACCTCTATGAGGTAGGGCCTACTGGGAGGTCTTTGGGTCACTGGGTGGGGGAAAGCTCTTGCAGGGAATTATGGGGCCCAAGTCTCTTGCTGTCTCTCTCTTTGCTCCCTGGCTGGAAGATGATTGGTTTTACTCTGTCATGGGCTTCCTCATGCTGTGTTCCCTTGCCACCTGCAGATAGACCCCCAAACCTCCAAAACTATAAGCCAAAATAAATCCTTCCTCTTTATAAATTGATTATCTCAAGTATTTGTTATAGTAAAGAAAATCTGACTAACATGTGGGATAACTTGCTGTGGCAAATACATTAGCAAATGTGATGTGAGATGAGGCTTGGAAAGTGCTCGTGCATTGGAGCTTGCCTCCTTGCTGCTGTGAACATTTCCTCCACCACAGAACATGCCAGAAACAAGTAACATAGCCAACCACTGGCATAATCACCAGATGGGCGAGTGAGCCTGTATTTGACCAACCAGCACCTGGATGATGTTTCAATTAACTATAGTTGATAAGTGACTTCAGAAGTTAGTAGAGAAGAACTACTTAGCCAGGTTCAATCATGCATAGATTTGTGAGCTAATGAATTATTGGGTGCCTTGTCATACACTAATAGGTAACTACTAGTGGAAGGTAACCTATTCCTTGGCATATGAACTGTGAAGACATGCATATGTCCCCACCTATGCACACTCATATGGTAGATAATCACTTGTTGACTTAGCAACTTGGGAAAAGTCTCATTGCTAAATGCTCTCAGATTCCCACCTGCATAACTATGCCTTTGTTTCCTGGCTTTCTTCCTCTTCCTATCAGTTCCAACCCTTCCAACCTCCCACAAGGACCCTGCCAGGGCTGAGCACTGCTGATCCAAGCCCAGTTAGGCTCAGCCTGCCGAGCACCCTGCACACAGAGGGCAGTGAACCTCCTAGAAGAATGCAGGAGCTGAGGCCAAGGCCTGCTTGGGTTTGTTATTATTTATTTTGGTGTATTTATTTAATCATATTTGCCTTTTCTACTTTACTTTCATTCCTCATTCTTGGATGGTTCATGACAAGACTTTCTGGCATCACATCTAATTATACAATTTTAAAATTTTCTCTTCACTCCTGATCCGTTGGCAAATGTTTTTCAAAAAAACTTGGTGAGATTAAAACTAAATTGACTTCTTTGCACCTAATTTAGCCCAGTCCAGCAGGCCAGATTCTTCGGGCGCAGGGACCCATCATCCCCACTCTCACTTCCTTGAGCTACTCCACTTCATTTCGCCTTCTACATTATCAAATCTGGAAATGGATTTGAGGAAATGCACAGATGTTACTGAGCTCATTCAGAGGAGCCACGGGGCTTTAAGGTTTGGCACAGAAGCGCAGCACCATGCTGAGAAGGGTTCCTAAGCGGTGAGAAGGGTCATTTCTTCGTCATCCAGTTCTGTTGCTTAAGGCCCAACTAACAAGAGGGGTAAATGGACTGGACCAGAAAGCTCAGCTGCGTTTCACGTTCTGTCCCTGTGGTGTTCGCTGTCCAGCTTTGTTAGAGAACAGGAGAGCTATGAAGTGTGTCCATCCATCCAATATTTCCTAAGTTGCTCTAATATTCTGGACACTGGGGATAGGTCATTGTGACTAGGACAGGGAGACGTTACCCTACCAAAACCTAGGATCTATGTGGGAGGGAACATTAAATAAACGTGGTCCAGTCATTGATGCAACCCCTTCTTTTTCCCCCCAAAATGTAATCGTGTCAGTCTGTTTTGCGTTACTACCATGAAAAAGCTGAAGCAAGCTAACTTTAGAAAGGCAAGAGGTTCTTTTGGATCACAGTTCTGGAGGGCTGATATCTGCTGATGGTCTTCTTGCTAGCAGAGTCTGAAAAGGCATGGGACGCCACATAGCAAGAGACGGAGAACATGTGTGTTGCCTGCATGTGTCTACCTGGTCCCTATTAGGAATGTACTAGGATCCGGTTATGGGGACTCCACTGTGATGATCTTATCTAATTGTAATCACCTCCCAAAGGCTCCACTTTTAAAAACCATAGTCAGATTGACTTTCCACTGTCCAATAGCATTCATATACCGTTAATATATGACAATGGTGATAAAACTGCAAGAGTTTGGGAAGAGGAATCATAGCAGTAGTCTTCCATAACCTAAAGGCAACTAAAAGATTTAGACTTATCCAAATATCCTTTGAAATGCCTTCTCTGAGGTCTACAGGCTTATCAACCTCTCTTTTGTTGAAAGCTGTGAATAATCCAGCAACCTAAGGGGCTGAGACCACTGCTCCACTGGACCTCAGACAGCAAAGCAGAAGACCATCACTCTCCCCTTGGGGACACAGTGGCCTGTGGTACAAGTACGGAGTTCCCCGTGGAAGAGTCAGGGTGAGCTCAGAGAGAATGTGCCCACTTGAAACAATGTGGATGCTGTACTTAGATTGAGCTTCCTATTTTACTGCACAAAGGTATAAACCTCAAGTCTGAGGGTGTCACAGAAAAGACATTTGCTGGGGTTCCCATCTGGACTCTTCCCCAGAGGCTCATGTGTTAAAAGCTTTGTCCCCAACTTGTGCTGCCATTGGAACCTTTAGGAGGTGGGGCCCAGTAGAAGGAAGCTAGGTCACCAGAGTGTGCCTTTGAGGGAGTATTGGGATCCTGGCCCTTCTCTATCTTTCTCTTTTTGTTTCCTAGTCATCATGAGGTGATGTACTCCCACCATGATGTACCGTGCTGCCACAGGCTCAAAGCAACAGGTCTAAGTGACAGTGGAGTGAAACCTCCAAAGCTATGAGCCAAAATGAATATTTCCTTCCTCTACAGTGATTATCTCAGGTATTTTGTACAATGATGGGATGTTGACTAGTGCAGCATCCTTCTCTGGCTTGGCTGTCCTGATATAAGGACCACTTTCATGTTCACATGTTCATATGCATCTTGACCTGGCACCCCCTCAGAACTTTCTTTTGGAAAAATACCTTCTCCTCCTTTACATTCAAAAGGCTCTACACCCTTCCTTGGATCTTCAGTCTCAAATAACATGAACCGGATGAACTCAGATGCTCACTGACTCTGAGTTTCTCAGACTACAGCCCACCAATAAGAGTTAAAGTGGTCTCCGTACCCACCAGTGAAATTTGGTGACTGCCGCATCCCTCTTTAAGTTGCATGTCAGCAACTTAAAACTACAGATATCATTAGAAGATAAGCACGGTCTTTTCTTAGAGCCCAGACAGCTGAGTGCCAGGCTGGGAGGAGAATATTTTTGTGTTGGCAGGGCTTTCTGCTTAGTTTTCCAGGAATAATAGGCCCTGATCAGTGGGCTAAAGAGCCCTAGGCTCTTTCCATTTCTGATCAAGCCTGGAAGCTTAGCATTTAGTGGTTATTCTGGGTTGTTCTATTTATAACCTCGGTAATGACCCCAGTTCTGGTTAAATTATTTTGTTTTTAGTATCCTCTAATGGGAGGAAAAGGAGTCTGAAAATTTGTCTCACCCCCAAAATCCGTATAAATCCTTTAATTATAATTGTTTTAAGATTGCCCCAAAAGAAAATATACAGGGTTCTATGAGGTACTTAGCTGGAAATCCAATATCTGATCTGGTAAGATTGGGAGGGAGCCCTTAGGGAATAGAGAGGTATGAGATAGTTAAGGGTCTTCCACCCCCAGCCAAGATGAGTAAGAAGGACCAGCTTTTCCTTTTGCACACAGAGCTTTTTTAATATTGAAAAATAAAAAATTTAAAAGTTTCACTTGTAGGCAATATAATTCTGACCATCTAAATTTATAAAGCCTAACTAAAATTCAAGTAATCATTTAATTCAGAAATGCTGTATCTTGTTCCCTAACAAATCGAGTGGCATTGTAATATGACAAAGTTCTTGCAATTCAGGGACATAAAAATACTACCTTTGAAATATGAACATTCAGTTGGTACATTAATATTTCCACCAAGAAATTAGGCATACTCTAAGGTCCACGAACTACTACACTATAAATAGCGATGTTTTTGCTTTCTGTCTGTAGCTGGAGCAGATACAATGTGGCGTTAACTGGCTAGTGAGCCTTAGAGAAAGGGAAATTGGCTTTGCACACAGGATGCAGTATTAGCCGGGTCATTCTGACTACTTGCAAGCCTCACCGTAGGACGGACTAACCAGGACCTGAGCCAGTCTAGTGTTCATAAGACAAACTATTTCTATTTTTTTTGGTACCAGGAGTTGAACTCAGGACCTTGTGCTTGCCAGGTAGGCTCTGTGCTGCTGAGCTACATCCTCAGCCCAACAAACTATTTCTAAAGGTGTCAGGAGTCCACTGTCTTCTGAAATCAACACCCCTGTCCAATCACCTAGAGTTTCTTTAATATTCTCCTAGGATTAGAGACCAAAGCAGCTATATAGAACTGTAATGCAAGGATAAGATCCCAGGAGAATGAACTAGAGAAATCACTCCTTAATGTTAATCTGACACTGCAAACTGCAGCTGGGTTCTCACTTACATGGACAAGAAGGACTAGATTTACACTCACACTGACATGACCAAAAAACTGATCAGAATACGTGAGACAATGACACCCAGGATATGGATCATTGAGTAACTAAACAGAGTGGCCAATAATAGGAAGGAAAATAAATGAGAGAAGCCTTAAGATTGCTTATCATCTAGGAAAAGTTTTCAGATCACAGTGGAGATAAAAGGAATCCAGGCAGAGGGCAGTTGCTCCCCTGAATTGAGGAGGTGGAGTTGGGAGACCAGGGAAGCCAAGGCAGCTGGAATTCTCACGGAGCATCGCTGGAGATGAGAGAATTCCAGAGGTCTTCAGAGGATCTCTGTTAGGTACCCAGCTGAATACTGACCATACTATGTGTATAATGGAATTATCAAGTCTAGAGAAAGAATCAACCTGAGAGGATTAGAGAAAACACCAACTGGATGTGACATGGGGCTGGAGTATGGCTTTTCCCAAAAGCCACAGTGGAAAATCTCATAATTGAATCTTATCAATTGGAAGGCTGAGAAGAATCCTGCTCCAACTGGGGAGAATTACACATGGGCTAAACACAGCTCTGGTCTCACATAGAGGAGTTTGAAGCAAATCCCCAAAGGGTCAAAATTTATTCAAGTAACATAGCTCTATTCTAGGATCAAACTTAAGATAAATAAATAAATAAATAAATAAATAAATAAATAAATAAATGTGTATATATATATATATATATATATATATATAGAGAGAGAGAGAGAGAGAGAGAGAGAGAGAGAGAGAGAGAGAGAGAAAGAGAGAGAGAGAGAGAGAGTAATAGGATTGAATCCAGGAAGTTCTGTGCTACATCTCCAACCATTTTAAAATTTTATTTTGAGACAGACTCTCTAAGTTGCCCAAGCTAGCCTTGAACTTGGGATCCTCCTGCCTTGGCCTTCCCAGTAGCTAGGATTACAGGCACACAGCACCACATCCAGCAAATTCAATTCTTTTTTTTTTATGTGGGTACCAGGAGTCAAACTCAGGACTTCGCGCTTACCAGCAGGTGCTTATGCCACTGAGCAATATCACTGGCCCTTTTTTTCCTATATGTGGGTACCGGGAATCGAACTCAAGACCTCGCGCTTACCAAGCAGGTGCTTATGCCGCTGAGCCATATCACCAGCCCCAAATTCAATTCTTGAATCAAGATTTACACAGAGAATGGCCTGGTGGTTTGTGAAAGTGGTTTGTGTTTACAGAAAAACACTAAACCGTGGGTAAATTTATTCTGAACTCCAGGGGCGATTGCAGAGAGTTTTGGTCATTGACATCATTGTCTAAAAACTCTTTGTCATCTGGAGGAATGTCTCTATCGAATGTGAATCCTTTCATTGTAATTATTTTTTTGTTGTTTTTCCCAAAAGAGACAGTGCAGCAGATCAGTATGTTATGAAACATAACTTTGTCTACATCAGAAACATGAAAAATTCATTGGACATTTAGATTTTTACAGTCACTCTTAGGTTGAGATAATTATAGGTTCACAGCAGTTGTAAGAAGCAGTACAGAGAGAGCTTGTGTATTCCTTGCCCAGCGTAGTGGACTGACTAATGGTCAACTTGGTCAACTAATGGTCACCAGCTGAACTGAATCAGTGTGGTGCTGGGTGTGGAGGGCCCACCTGAGGATTGCTGCCAACAGCATAAAAGGGGAACTGGAGGGGTAGATTGTGTGCTGTTGATTCTCCTGGAGAAGCTTGTCACGCTGGCTTTCCTGATATGAACCAGGCTGTTCTCATCAGAGAAGCTTGGGTCCTCACTGTTGCTCAGGATGGCTGTGGTACTTTTCAGGGGAGCTCTGGTCCTTACCTTGAGTGTTGCTCCCTGGCTCCAGTGCAGATCCCTCAGCCTGCTGGCACTGATCCTTCACCCTGTTGGCACAGACTTTCTAGAGTCCACCACTGACCTTTGGGCCTTCCCAGCACAGACCTGTGAAACAGACTTGCATGAGACATTGTCATGGGCCCTAGGCCTCCAGCTGGACTCATGGGGGGCATTGCCATGGCTCTAGGTCTTCGGCTGGACTTATGCAGGACATTGCCGTGGGAACCAGGCCCTCAGCTGGATTCTTTGTGTCTCTAATGCGTGGACAGATTTCCTGCACTCTTCTGCATTTGACTCTTTGGGTGGGTGAATATTATAAAATAATCCTATAAATTATGTGTCCTAGATTAAGTCCATTCCCTTGTATACCCTGACTGCAACTCTCTGTTTCCTTAATAGTAAGATTTTGTAAAGCTGTAATGCAATGTCACACCCAGGAAGTGGACACTGATAAAATCCACTGATCTTACTTGGATTTCTACACTTTTATTTAATTTTAAAATTTTTATTAGTGCATGTTTGCAGAAAATAATGATTACATTCCCTGTATGGAGTTGGTCTGTGTACATAGCCCCGGTTTTATCTGCACACACTCCCTTTAACTGTGCATGTGTGTATGTGTGTGTTTAGTCCTGCACAACTGTACCACCTGTGTAGGTTCTTGTATCCTTCCTCGGACAAGCTCTGGAATAGTCCCATTCCCACAATCTGCTTTGCTTTTTCCTTTTATGACAACATCCACTTCTTTCTCATGCCCATCTTTACCCTCCGATCTTGTTTTCATCTCTATAATTTTGTCATTTCAAGAATGTTCTGTAAATGGAAGCATACCATACGTAATATTTCAGGTTTAGCTTCTTTCATGCATCATAATTCCTTTGAGATTCATCTAAGTCATTGCATGTAGAAATAGTTCATTCCTTTTTATTGTTAAGTAGTATTCCATGGCATGGACATCCCATGGTTTGTTTAAAATTCATTCATGGAAGGGCAGCTAGGCTGTTTCCAAATATGGGCTGTCTTGGTTCATTTGGGCTGATACAAAAAAGTACCATTGAATAGATGACTTTAAACAACAGAAGCTTGTTTCTCACAGTTCTGGTGGCTGGAAGTCCACAGTAAAAGACAACAGCAGATTGGTGTCTGGTAAGGACCTGTTGTCTGGTGCACGTGTGGCCATTTTCTTGCTGCATCCTTGCATGGGAGGAAGAGTGAAGGGTGTCCCTCGGGCCTCTTTTGTAGGGGCACTAATCCCACTTGCGAAGGTTCTGCCCTCCTGATTCAAATACCTTCCCAGGCCCTATCTCCTAACACCGTCATCTTGGAGGTTTGGATTCCCTCGGATGAATTTTGGAGTAGGGGGGAAATAAACATCCAGACTGCAGCATGGGCTATTACAAACCAGCTGCTACGAACATTTGTGTACAGTTTTTATGTGAACATAAGTTTTCATGTTTTGTAGGATAAATGCTGAAGAGTGTAATTGCTGCATTGTGTGGTAGTTAAATATTTAGTTTTATAAGAAACTACCAAACTGTTTTCCTAAGTACTTATACCATTTCACATTTCCATCAGCAATGTATAAATAATCGTTTCTCCTCTTTCTTACTGGTATATGATGTTATTTCTTCCCTTTCTCTCTCTCTCTTTCTTTCTTTTTCTTTCTTTTCCTTTTCTTTCTTTCCTCCTTCCTTCCTTCTCTCTCTCTCTCTCTCTCTTTTTGTTTTTAAACAGGGTCTTACTATAGTTCAGTCTGGCCTTGAACTCACTAGGTAGTCCAGGCTGGCCTCAAACTCTTGGCAATCCTCCTGCCTCAGCTTCCCGAGTGCTGGGATTACAGGCATGCACCACCATGCCCAGCTCTTTCTTTCTCTCTTTTTCTTCTTTCTTTCTTTCTTTCTTTCTTTCTTTCTTTCTTTCTTTCTTTCTTTCTTTCTTTCTTTCTTCCTTTCTTCCTTTCTTCCTTTCTTCCTTTCTTCCTTTCTTCCTTTCTTCCTTTCTTCCTTTCTTCCTTTCTTCCTTTCTTCCTTTCTTCCTTTCTTTCTCTTTCCATTCTGTAGGTGTCTAGTGATATCTCATTGCAGCTTTAATTTAGATTGGTGTGTGAAGTGAAAATTCAACTACTAGAAAGAAAAATGAGGGAAGTAATAAACGTCCAATAAGAAATCCTTTGACTACTCTATTCCCCTAAGTTGAGGAAGGATCTTATAAAAGCCCTCTAGGGATAGATTGAAATGATGTTTTATGGGGTAGGGCATAACGTTTGCTTGCTAAGTTACATGCAATTAACTAACTGTGCTATTACAGTCTCTATAGGAGCTTAATGAATAAATACGGCTCTTAAAGATCATGAAAATGTATACAGATTAGCTTGTTTACGGGTCACAGTTGTCTTCTAAAATAAATGAGGATTTGAATTTTCTTACTTTAGAATCTCAACTCTAAGGTAAGCTTAGAAGAGCATTGTCCAAAATGTGTTCTCCAGAACGGTTCTGCTCATAGATGTTATAGAAAAAAACTGATGTTCAGTAAGACTAGCTTTATGAAAAGTTAGAATATGAATAACCATGAGAAGCTCTGGGAGGGGCATGTGTTATGCAAGAGAATACACACACACACACACACACACACACACATGTATATATTTAAACCGTGGAATCTGTTTTGAGGTGCATTTTGTCAAACTAGTGTTGCATGAAATATGCTTCGGTGATGCCGACCTAGGGAAAAGCTTATGTTCTGCAAATGCAATTTAAAGCTGAGGCCAGAAATCAATCAGATGTCAGGGAATAATTTAAGCAACATTCTCTACTCTGGAATCATAATGATAAAAATGCTTACCTTTATGCATTATTTCTTAACTTTATTAAACAGCTTGAAGAGCAGGGGTCTGGGGTGTGGGGTGCCAGCAACCAGAATAAGGCATGGAAACCCCTCCGTGTGATCTGAGTGGGGGTGAATTGGGGAGAAGCCAAGTAAGAAAGCCAGGCAGGCTGCCTTGGAGAAGGCCTTGGGCGGAGAGGAAGGAGCTGGGTCGGTGCCAGTGGTTGGAAATGACATTTTTTCAATAAAAATTTTTCCTGGATGCTATTAGCTTTCTACCATTTGACTTAGAAATTGCAAGTTCTCTACATCAGTAGAAGCAGAGGTGGGAGGAGAAGGTTGGAGGAAATCCCTTGGTCAAGGGAGGGAGGGGTTGTAGGTCTCCATGGAGATGAGCCAAGGCACAGGCAGGGAGAGACCATTACTGGAGCCCTCAGCTGGGTGTGTTTGTTCCGCTCCTCAGTCCTCTGTTCCTGGGCAGAGGAGGCTGTGATGGTTTCTTTGGCTTCTCCTGTCTCCATAGACCAGCTGCTGTGGTTTGACTGGATGTTGAGGAGTCCAGCATTTCTTTCCCTACAGGTTCTAATATCCCATCCCATAATATCTAGTCTATCTCACTGACACACCAAGACCCAAGAGCTCTGCCTTGTGGCTTTTGAATAAACAGGTTTGGTCCCGAGGCTGTACTCCATTTGGTGACCAAGTCCTCAAAATAGATTCTGTCCACAAAATCAGGCAGGGGCTTTGATTCAGTCTCATCGCTTCAGAACAGGGGCTTTCCCAGCTGCTTTCCCACTCAGTAAGTGCCGGGAAACAACCGAGGCCTCGCACAGGCCAAGTGCCTCTCTGTGTTCAGAATGAGGCGGGCGCTTTAGAAGGCCTTCCTCCACACAGCCTCTTTCTAGAGAGGAAGTTGCAGGTGGCTCTGAGCACAGATTTCATAAACTCATCCCAAACAGAGCTTGTTCAAGAGAACATAGGCAGAGGAGGGAGTGAAAGAGTGATGACCGTATGGGGATCTGGATAGATCTGGACGAGGCCAGCCTACCCCTTTTTCTTCATTATGAAGAGTATTGAAGCCCTCCCAGGGAGGACGAGGGCCTACAGAAGCCTGCACCCCAAGGTGATTTTGATACAGTAGCATGAATATCCTGAAGAACAGGTTCATTTCATAGCTACGGACCTCATATGACAAGGTATACCTTCTCCTCCTTCTCTTTCCCCTTCCTCCACCACTCCTTCTTCTCCTCTTTCTCATCTTCTTTCTTCTCCCTTTTGTCCTCCCCTTCCCTCCATTCTTCTTCTCTTCCCTCCTTTCCTCTCCCCTTCCTTCATACAGAAGTCTGTTTATAGGCAATCTGGTGGCGGGACTCTCATGGGAAGCAGTAGACCAGCACTATTAAGAAGATGTATGGGTCATCTATGAGCCCAGGGGTGGTGCGGATGGGGAGCAATGGCTACTAGAAGCTTCTTCCAGCCCCTCCCTTACAGCTTGAAGCAGACTCTTCCTCGTTTTCAGGGTCTTCTTTATTTTCTGGGGTGCTCTGGGTGAGGAGCCAGCACAGATGGATCAGGACCTGAACTCTGACCTCTCTAAGTATCATTACCTTAATATAGAGTCAGAAACCAATTATTTTGATTACCTCCGGGATGTAGAAAACTCTTCCTGTGGCCAGCAAGTGGGTTTCAAGGCAGGCAGGAAGGCTTCCTGAGAGCTGGGCCACCCCTTCATGAAAACGGCCTCCTCGGACGAAACGCTCTACCCTTCGGTAGAACAGGCACCTGCCCAGCCTGACAGCACATCATTTCCCTGGGCAGAAGTGGGTAATTACTGAGGGGGGCGTCCCTTGTCTCCCTGGTCTGCAGGCCTGGGGGACCACATAAGGGGGTGAGTTCAGGCGCAGGAGAGCTCGTGGTGCAGGGCCTCTAGAAACCTTCTCAGAGTGTGTCAGCTTCTGCTTGAGACGCTGGCTGAGAAGTCAGAGCTCTAGAGCTCAGTGGGCCACCAGACCTCTCTCTGACACAGCCTGCAAGTGGCCTTTCTGGTCACCTCTAGGCTGTCGGGAAGCCTTGGTAGATTTTATGCAGCACCCTGCCATCTGGGGGAAGAAACCTCCCACTCTGCTGCATTCTCTGCCATAAATGGGTAAAAATATGAGAGAATTTGAGATTGTTTCTACTCCCATGGGATGGAGTATTTTAATTTTGGTTATTTTCATCCTGCTTCACTGCCCACAAAGAGTATGATGAATATGATGTGGTTTATATAAATGTACACGATACAAAAGAATGAAAATATATTGAACAAGTCAGGGTGATAGGAATAGCTGTCTATCTATATCTATATCTATCTATCACTCTATCTATCATCTATCTATCTATCACCACAAATCTGTGTGTGTCCTATTTGGGCCACAGATTTGCATCTATGGCAGAGAAAGTTTAAGTCTTTAAGCACACTCAAGTAAAAGTAATTCTAGCAAGGGAATAAATCCATGCAGCCCTTGAATTCAGGATTCTGGCTTCACTGGAATTTTTTAAAAAAGGAAATCTAAGAGCACTTTTTCTAATTCTTATCACTATTAATATGCTTTTGATTCATACAAAAGAATATTCATAATGTGTGAAATGTTTAATGGATGGTAGTACAGAGAACACCCATGAACCCCCCACTCAACCAAGGACAAGTGCATTCCCAGCCACTTGTGTTCACCCTAACATCTGCTACTGCCTCCTCCCTTTGTCCTGGTTTCTTCTCCCACCAGAGAGAATCACTGTCCTAAATTTTCCTTATCACCCCTTTGATTTTTTTGCTTTATCCCAAATGTACACAGACACAAGTTATAATTTGTTCAGTTTTGCTTATTTAAAAAAATAATATACAGGGCCAGTGAGATAGCTCAGCGGCATAAGCGCCTGCCTGGTAAGTGCGAGGTCCTGAGTTCGACTCCTGGTACCCACATAAAGGAAAAAAGGGCCGGTGATATCGCTCAGCGGCACAAGTGCTTGCTGGCAAGCTTGAGGTCCTAAGGTCGACTCCTGGTACCCACATAAAAAAAAAATCTATATATCTATATATCTATATAGATATATAGATATATACAAAATAAAATCTTTTTGGATTTTTTTTCCATTAAATATTATGCTTTCATGTTGTTGCATGTGTGTGCAAATTATTGATTCTCTGTTGTTGGCCTTTTAGATAGTTTCTAGTATTGTGTTATAGGAACAATGGCACTGAAACAACTTCTGAATATGGCTTCTTGTGTACTTATTCAAGAGATTCTCTAGGGCATACACCTGGGAGTAGAATTATTGGGTGTGCTTCATAGGACAATGCTAAAATATTTTCTAAAGCAGTTGTACTCAGTACAATCCCATAGTAAAGTATGACTTCCTCAAATCCTTATTTGACATTTGACAATGTCAGACACTAAATTTTTGCCAATCTAGTGGTATAAAAATGACCTCATTTGGGAAATGATTAGTAACGTAACTAAGAATTTTTTCATGTGTTTGCTTTATATGTGTCCTTTTGGGAGTATTTTTCTTATGGATTTTATTATTTCATTGTATTTTTCTTTTTTTTTTTTTTTCTTTTGTTTTTGTGGGTACCGGGGGTCGACCTCAGGACCTCACGCGCCAGCAGGCGCCCGTGCAGCCGAGCGATATCACTGGCCCTTTTTTCTTATGTGGGTTCCGGGAGTCGAACTCGGGCCCTCGCGCTTGCCAGGCAGGCGCTTACGCCGCTGAGCCATCTCACCAGCCCTCATTGTATTTTTCTTAATGATTCATGAAAATATTTCATAGATCCTCTCCTAGGCTAACTTTTCATTCTGTATCTCTAGCGAGGCATTTTCCCTTACTCTCATGACTTCAATTCCTTTCTATATGCTTATTACTAACAAATCTAAATATGCAGCCCAAGGCTTTTTTCTGCGTATCGCACTAATGAACCCAGCCACACACTCAATATCTTCACTTGTTTGGACGTCTCACAGGATAGTGAGGCTCGACATATCCAAAACTGATCTCCACATCTCACCTTGGCTGAGTTCTTCTGTTTTGCCTCCCATCTCAGAGAAGTCACTGTGAACAAACTGTGTCCCAGTTCAAAACCTAAGTGTGGTTTGTGACTCCAGCCTCTCCTTCACGTGCTGTGTCCAGCCGATAATCAAGGTCTCCGGATGTTAATTCCAAAATATCCCTAGAATCCACTTCTACTTCTGTATTCCCAGTGCTATCCTGTTATTCAAGAATCAGAGGAACCCAAAATCGCTGCAGAGCCCTCCTAGCTGGACTTCCAGCCAGCGGAATTGCTTCCCTCCAGTCCACGCTCTGTACCCGAGCCAGGGTGATATCTCTGTAAAGCACGTAATGTGGTCAAGTCACTCCCCTGTTTCAAAAGTTCTAATGGCCCCCGTTACTACCCGGTGTCCAGATACATGATGGCTCAAAAAACTCTGCATGTTCCGACCTCAGTTCACCTCTTGTTCCTCACCGAATGCCATGTCCTCTGCGGGCTGTGTGTCAGATAAGAAGCTGCCGTACCTGATGCTAACAACAGTGGGCAAAGCAGGGTATCGTGAGAAATGACACATATGTGTGACGTACATTTTATGTCAACTCTAAGCACAGAAATATACATTTATTCAGCCATGTTTTGAAATAGGGCCGAGATCTTTCCTCGGAGGGTTGGCTGATTGCTGTTGGAGTCACTTTTCTTGCACAATCCTTACCAATAAAAGATTATTTATGATTTCCAATTATAGTTTTTTTTTTAAAAAAGTCAAGGACTTAAAGACACTTATGAAGCAACGTGAATGCAAAATTCCTTTACATTTAAAAGACTTCATTCTTTCCAAAACTATTGAAGTGTTTTTCCCCTATACCTAATTTGGTAACATTTTCTTTTTAGGACATCTTCGTGATGTCCTAAAAGCATTCTACTTTGAGTAAAAAAGACAATGATCTTCTTGCAAGCACATTTCATGAGTTTATCTAATACCTAATTATATAATAAAGGTAACATTGAGACTGGCATGAACAGCTTTGGGAGTAAACACTCGTGGCCCTTGATAAGCATATAACACCCCCGGCGGAAGTGAAGGCCCACACACTCACCAGCCACGTGTGCTCAGTGTGCCACCGGCATCTGTCTGTGTGTTTTACATGCAGGGAAGGTTGGTTAAGAGAATGCTCTATTTTTTTTTCCAATCAGATTTTATTGGTACATTTTAGGTATACATAATGATCACATTCATCATAGAGAATTTGTACCAGTACATGATATAACTTGTGTCTTTTTTTTCCCATTCCCCTACCCTCCCTTCAACCCCTCCTTCCCTCCCCATTTACAAAAGCTTTGTTTCCATTTTTTTCTTCTTTTCTCATTTTTTTTAGTTTTCCTTTCTTTCCTTCCCCCTCCCCCCTCCCTTGCTCCTCCCAACACTTGAACATTTTCTTCCTACTTTACATTACCTATTATACATTTCGGTTCTTATTTACACATTTGGTTCCTCACACCAGAGAAACAATGTGGTATCCTGATTTATTTCACTTAAGAGTATGGTGTGAAGGTGCATCCATTTACCTAGTAAGGTCTCAAGCTTATCCTTCTTTATGGCTGAATAATACTCCATTGTAAAAAAAACCAACCATCTTCTTTATCCATTCACCAGTTGATGGGCGTTGGGGGTGTTTCCAAGATTTAGCTATTACAAACTGTGCTACTATAAACATGGGTGTGCATATATTGCTGTGGTATGCTTTTAATTCTTTTGGGAAGATATCAAGAAGAGGATTTCTTGAGTCAGATGGAACCTCTAGTCCTAGATTTCTTTTCTGAGGAATTGCCACACTGATTTCCACAGTGGTTGCACCAACCCATACTCCCACCAACAGTGGAGAAGGGTTCTTTTTTCCTCACAACCCCACCAGCATTTGTTATTGGTTGGTCTTTTGATAGTAGTCATTCTTTCTGGGGTGAGATGGAATCTTAGCATTGTTGTAATTTGCATCTCTCGAATGAGAATGTCTGTTCTGTTTGCAGTGTTTTAAATTCTCCTTTCCAGGTTTTGGCCTAAGTAATTTCTTTTGCTTGAGATCATCTTCCCTGGTTACATTTCATCCTTACTCTTCTTCATGTCTCAGCCCACAAGCTACCCCATCTCATGAGCTTTCTCTGGCTGCTCAGGACCTGGGAGGAGCCTTCCTATGTGCTATTGTATTTCCTGTCTCTCTGTCTTTCTAAGGTCTCTCAACGTTTTGAGGACAGATGATTGCTTTTGGCTGGGATCTGTTTTATGTATTAAAACATTTTTAGGAACGTGCTTGCCTGGTTCCCTGATGGCAGCTCCTCCTCCCAGTCATAACAAAAAAATGCCTTCAGATATTATCAATATCCCCTGGACAGGCAAGCCTGCTCTAGTTGAGAAGCACTACTCTAGGTAACAAATGTTTGTTGAGTGCCTGAATTGCCTTAGTTTTTGGATTGATATAGGATTGAACAGTAACAAAACAACATATAAATTTAGGAAAGCACTTGGGTGCAAGTTCACACAGTATCTTCATCCTGTAAAATGCATTTCAGTGCATTTTTGATGAATGATGCCAACCTAGGAAACTATTTTTACTGCTTACAGAAGATTGCTAGTGATACTTTATGTATTTTGCATTATTCTTTAGCCTGCTACAAGTCTATCTCCTCTTCAATCCTTCTGGAAAAATCTTGGGCCCCCAAAGTGAGAAGGACACACTTCTGGCCAGTTGAGATTTACTGATATGTTGACAAGTAACTTTGAACTTCATGCTCCTGGAGTTTGTGTGAGAATGAATTTATGTGTGGGGTAGGATCTGTGGAGTGAGGAGGGAAAGGTTTTAAGTACAGTTAGCTTAGCACCCCATCTTATTCAACAGTCTCTTCACCATGAAAATATGCTCACCAAACTTCTAGGTGGAAACTACCTGCCATATGTACTTGCCATTGTCTCACCTATCTATGAGCTTTACCCATTAGCTTGCTTTCTTTTCTGTTCTTTTCTTATTTCTCTATTCTCTTCTCTTCTTTCTCTTCTCTCTTCTCTCTCTTCTCTCTTCTCTTCCTTTGCCTCACCCCTCCTCTCCTCCTCCTCTTCTTCCCCTTCTCCTTTTTCTTCTTCTTTCTCCTTCTCCTCCTTCCTCTCTCTTTCTGTCTCTTTCTGTGTCTCTCTCTGTCTCTCTCTTCCTTCTCTCTCTTTCTTTCTTGTCAGTACAGGGGATGAATCCACTTAGCTGCATCCCAGCCTTTTAAAAAAATTTTAATTTTGAGATAGGGTCTTGCTAATTTCCTCAAGATGGGCTCAAATTTAGGATCCCCCTGCCTCAGCCTCACAGCATGCTGGGATTACAAACAAATACTGCCATACTTAGCTTAATAAATATTTTAAGCACCTGATATATACTAGACACTGGATTAAACATTGCACATGTGTTTATGTGATTTGCCTAATAATAGTCTTAGTTTACATGGACCTTAGCCTCTCTCTGAGGTATGGGATGATCAGAATCCTTGAAACCATCTATGTTACGGCTCTCTCAATTTAAGGCAACAGTGGGAGGTGATTCAGGAGACAAAGAAATGGTTAAAAGTTTGTCTTGCTTGAGAAATTGCCAGGAACAGCCACTGGGGCTCTGTTCTCCCACCAGTGGGAAACATCTCGAGGCAGGGGTCTCTTGGAGAAAAAGGGGCTCTTACAGACATTGAGAGCTTTGCTCTGCCAGTCCATGCAGCATGGACAAGATGTTTCAGGTAGCAGCAGGGAACAGGTGAGCCATCACAGAGTACTTCCTGATGTACTTGCTGTGCTGCCCAGTGGCCCACTGGCTGCCTTACTGTCTTTGCATTGCAGCACTTTGGCTGCAGGGCCCGAGGAATTCTCATGATGAAATTCCTACCCGCTAACACTGCCTGGGGAAAAATGGGTTTTCGTCATCAGTCCCAGGAGTCAGTGTTGTGGCTCATGATTTCTTTTTTGCGGAGCTGTTGGAAATAGCAGGCTTGATGACGAACCTCAGAAGGGCATGTTAGCGCTGTTAACTGATCGCCTGCAGAGGCACAGAGAGGAACGCCTGCTGGACTCCCCACTGTGGTCCACCCTGGCTTCCCTTTCCATCTCTGGATCCTTCCAGCCGTGCAAACATACACAGCATCACCATGGCAACCCTGGGATAGACACAGGCATAGGAAGAAAGCACGAGACAAAACCTCTCCTCTGGAACTTTGCTAGGAGCATGGGGTGGGGGGTCTTTCAAATCTGCCCTATTTCATCCCCTGATTCTCACACAAGAGCAGCTATTTCAATCAAAAATGTGCTACTCTTCTCTCTTTTCTTTCGCTTTGCTTGCTAAGGTGAAACAAAAAGAAGACACTGGATGAGCGGAGCCTCTGACTCCTAAAGCCACCCTTACCAGGGTTGGCCACCTGTCAGGTGGGGAAGTGGCACTGGGGAATGATCCGGGTTGCCCAAATTGGACCATTGAACTCCCATTGTCCTTTGTGAGTCTGTGACACTGGCCCCCCTTTGTATCTTCATCCCTAGTTTGGGTGTCATCTCCCACGGGTCATTGTGTAGAATTCCTGAAGCGTCCTCTCTCTACTTTCCTCATGGAGATGGACCGATCTTTCCAAGGTTGTCCTTGAGGAACCTGGTCATGGCCATATCTCACTGGATTCTGATTCCTGCATTTTTTCTCAGGTGAAATCAGGTTTGAATGAATATCAACTAGTGTCATAAAAAACAGGTGCCACCTGAAGAATGTGCAGAGCAGGACAGAGATGGTGGTGATGGTGACGTGACAGAAAGCTGAGGGGAGACAGATGTGAGGGCATGGGCAGGATCTGTTTTCAGCTGCACCATATGAGGTGTATGCAAATGCCAATTATGACCACTTGGTGATGGTTTTCGGATGTGAGCCGTGCTCTGGTTCTATAGTAAAGAGTGCCGATGTCAGTAACAATGGCCACGACTGCTGCAAAAGAGAGCTGTTTCTCCCCTGAGTGTATCTTCCCTCAGGGAAATGCCCATGGCTCTGTTCAGAGGGGGACCTGTGAATGTGGATGAAGTGAGTCCACCAAGTCACATGTTTTCATCAAGTCCAGAGTTTTTTGTTTTCGTGGCTTTTTGGATTTACTTTATTTTATTTTATTTTATTTTTTATTTTTGTGGGTACCAGGGGTCGAACTCAGGACCTCGCGTGCCAGCAGGCGCCGGTGCCGCAGAGCAATATCACCGGCCCTTTCTTCGTATGTGAGTACCGGGAGTTGAACTCAGGATCTCATGCTTGCCAGGCAGGCGCTTATGCTGCTGAGCCATCTCACCGGCCCTGGATTTACTTTAACCTGGACCAGTCCAACATGAACTCCCACTTCTCAACACATCCTTTCTGCTGCAGTTATGTGTAGCATTTCTAGTCTTTGAGGAAGCATGCAACTATCTCCTGCCTTGAGTCAAGGGCTTTTCTCCTTCCTCCTGCTTCCTGAAATCCCTTGCTGTAAAGGCCAAATTCATGCCCAGCTCCTCCTCACCTGCATTCGTGACAGGCTGTGAGCCTCGTAGAACCTCCTCTCTTGAAGGTCTCTTTTCTGTCTCTGTATAGCAGCTTTTCTCTGTAAACTGCACATTCCCTTCTGGTTTCCAGTTTGGTGGATTTATCCTGGGCACTGGTTCAACGGGAAGTTTGTTTTCTTCTACAATTTTGTGTTGTACCATCTTATTTGCTTATTCAGTGTGTGCTCTGCTTTTTTGTTTTGGTCACAGAACCGAATTTTATTTCAGATTGTGTGAAGTCCAGCTAAAAGCCATTATGTTAGAATCTTTCAAGGTAACTATAGAGCTACGGATCAATAATAAAATGTAGTGCAGTGGTTAGGCAGGACTTAAGGACTAGTTTTTTAAAGAAGAGGACTGGGATGAATGTTTGTAAATATTTTCTCCTAGTTGTGGTTTGTCTTTGCATTTTCTCAGCTGCATCTACCAAAAAGTAAACACCCTTAGTTTCAATAAAGCCAGTTTATCACTTTTCTCTTTTTATACTTCATTTTTTGGGCATCATATCTAAGGAATCTTTGCCTAATCCATGGTCACAAAGATTTTCTCTTGCATTTTATTCTAGAGGTGATACTTAGTTTTCAGCCTATGATCCTAGTAGAATTAATGTTTAGATATGGTGTGAGGTAAGGATCAAGGTTCAATTTTCCTTCCTTCCTTCCTTCCTTCCTTCTTCTTCCTCTTCTTCTTCCTCTTTCTCTTCTCCTCCTCCTCCTTCCCCTTCTCTGCCTTTCTCTCTCTCCACATCTCTCTCTTTCTTCCTGCATTAGGTTGTTCAACTACACCAGAACCACGTATTGAAATAACCTAACCTTAACTTAGCATTAGAGACCTCTACTGATATATTTTAAGAGCTTCCAGAACCACTTGAAGTTATACACAACCCTTTGTGTGTGCGTTCATGTGTGACTTAGGAATAAGAAGTGTGGAAGTGGATAAGACCCCCAGCTTTCATCAGATTCTGGAAGGGGCCCTGTCTCGAAAGAAGGTTAAAGATCACCAGTGTAATGTAACAAAGCCTTCTTCACCTCATTAAACCAAGGCAGCTACAGAAGATGAGAAAAGACGTCAAAGACTACATGTCAGCTGCTTTGGAGTTCCTGGAATAAAATGATATGATCCTTTGGGAGTAAGCCTGTACAAACACGCACAAATTATTCTCAATAATAGTATCAAAGCCAAGGCAGTAAAACCTTGTTAAATCTGATATGAGGCATCTTTAACATAGCATATAATTCAAAGCAACTGTGTGGTTGTTTTGAAGTTCATTCTTCTGGGCCGCTATGTTTTAAATAGATGAACCTCACAGAGCAAGAGAGTTTAAAACCTAAGCGGAGGATGAAATTTTAAGAGGATTTTGCAAATGTGGCTGAAGTTGGCATTCTGCATTGAGAATCATAGCTTCCAATTGTCATTTAGCTCTAATTGTCAGAGATCATCAACCATTTCACTTAACTGGAATGGTCACAAGACTTTGAAAGCAGTGAGCTGCTTACCTTCCAGAGCTGCAGAACATCCATCTCGCTGGGTTAGAACAGCAGCAACCTCTTGCTCACTGAGGTGAGGAAATAAAATAACTTCCTCACAAGAGAAAGCACTGGACTTTCATTGTCCTTCCTTTTGCTCTTGTAGCTTCTGGACCACATTCTCCAGATTTTGGGACAGGCTACCCATCAGCTGGCCCTTCCTTGTTTCCACTTCCTGAAAGTCCTCCACTGTAGCTCAGACCAAGCCTACAGGGCTCCCTTAGCCATGGAAATCACACACCAGAAGGCTGCAAGGAAACTTGGACATTAGCTGCTCTGACTCTGATTTTCAGAGGAAAAAATTAAATTCCAGAAAAGCAAGGGTAGTCACTGAAGGTCGCAAATTTAGAGGTGGAACCAGAAAGAGAAGCTGGGTTATCCTACCTGCAAGGATTCTTTTTATTATACACTGAATAGAAAAAATGGGGAAAAGAGCCCTGACTTAGGAGATGGACTAATTTTTTACTTACAAACTCTGTAACTTTGGGAAAGTTATTTAGTCTTTCTAAGATTTGGTGTCCTCTTTTGAAAACAGAGATAAGTATTCAACAAATATTCACTGAACACCCATTCAGGGCTAGCATATGCTGATTTTGGTTCTGGGTACATAGTCAGAAATGAGACAAGCCATGTTCCTTGGCTCAAAGCATGACGCTTACATCCTATTGTGTGTGACAGTTAATGTAAGCATTTAACGAGTTAGTAAGCATCAATGTCAAAGTAGACATTTAATAAAGGGTATCAGCAATTATAACTATTGTTGTGTGTTCCAGATATCTCAGGCTTCCAAAAGAAGGCCAGCACCTGGGGTAACATGATTTCCTCTCAGTATTCTACCCAGTAATCTGGGAAGCCTCTGACAGTTGTTTTTGTGCCCAGCATCCTGCTATAACCTACCTTCAAACTCTGAAGTAAGGTCCTTGTTCTGAACTCCTTTAACATCCCATGCACCAATCTGGATGTTACCCTTGATTTCTCAGCTAGAACCCATGCCAAAGGCCTTTAGTGTACTCATGCTGAAGCTGGTGGCCTCTGCCAGCCTCCTGTGTCTTATAGCTGGGATTTCCCAATGATCCATTTGCTTATTTGTACTCTTCAGGCTTCTGAACTGCAGCCACTGGACCCTACTTTAGTTCTGTCTGTAGCATGTCATTTGGCTCCCTGGTCCTGCATGTGGAGATCAAAAGTTTGTTCTGCCCTGCCTAGCCCTGACATTCTTCCTGGCCCCTCTTGAGTTGCCATTGGTGCGATACCTGCCCACACTCCAGCAAAAGCCTTTAGAGTACAGAGTGTTGTCACATCTGCCTCAGTATCATCTCAGTCTATTCCGAAATAACAGAATTCATAGATAGGGCAAAAACCCCTTTGCTTCCAGGGCTTGTCAGTTCTACCCACCCTCCCTTCACATATGGGGTAAGATGGGCTAAGCCTTGGGTTGGTGGATTGAGGCAGGAGATGAAATGAGAGTCAGAATGACACATACACACATAGCAGACTGCTGACATCACTTCTCTCTCCTTGGATGGTCAAATCTCAATGGTGTTCTTTGAATTATTTTTCCTGATAAAGTGGTACCTTGTCTCACAACTTAATTTGTCCTATGATTTTGGAAAACACGGCATCTGTGTTTGTGTGGGAAAGATGACCATGGTTGTGTTTATCACCCGATGCACAGTTTGCAAACAAAAACAAAATTTTGCCAAACGCTTCTGTTTGTGAGCCAAATTGTTTGCAAACAAAACCAAGGTACCACTGTATGTGGTAGTTTAGGATTCGCATTCAATCCTCAAACTCTCCAAATCAAAGGTGGTTAGGGTTGTAAAGTGAACAATATAAGTTTAAGAGAGTCTGTTTTTGTACAATGCAATATCTAAATACTCTATCCTTCCTCACCCTCTTTTAACGATAAAGAAATTTGAAGATAATTGAGAATTAGGTAATAATAGTCAACAATTATGAGCATTCAGAAATACTTTTCTAAGTTATTTTTCATACCTTAACTTAACTTATGCCTGAAAATAACCTGGTGAAGTAGATATAATTATAATTCACTTTAGTGCAGATGATGGGACCAAGATACAAAGAGGTTAAGCAATTGGTACAAGGACACAGCAGGGAAAATGCCCTGAGTTTTAAGTCATCATGCAATACTATCTATGATCCATTCTCTACTGAGTAACCCCCTCAGGGGAAATGTCTTTTTATCGTATCCTAAACAAGAGCAGTAATTTAACACGAGTGTACATTCCATCCACATTTTGTTGTCAGAAACTGTTTCTAGGGGCAGCAATGGAATGCAAAGCCTGGTGATATGTGCCAGGCTATGAATTTCTCCCCATTGCATCACGGCAGGAGCAGCACCTCTTTCCATTCTTCTCTTTTGAAGTTAGGCTGCAGAGTTGTGGCTTTCCTCCATGACAGTCTCTGCCCATCCAGCTGGAGAGGCCCTCTACTTGCTCAGATGATTTCTGTTCAAAAGAAGTTGGTTCCCAAAATATTTGTAAATCAATGTGTGCATGAATGAAAACTGACTACTCTGACTGACAAACTAAGGATCAGGAACTGGGCAAATGTCACTCAGTTAGTCCCCCTTCCACAGGCTCCTTGCATTTGTGTCTGCTTCTGCAGAGATTTTGGAGGGTACTCCCTCCTGCCCCTGCTGATGAGGCACGCCTAGTCTAGGTATGGCTGGGTGCTTAAGTCCATTAAATTTCAGAGGTCATTGTTAAGAAGCTTGTTGTTACACATCTAACCTTGTTTTCCAATAGCTATATCTGTAAGAAAGTTGGTGTTTTGATCTTCCCTTCCAAGTTGATTTTGAATACAGACAAGGAAAAAGAGAGCTAATTATTGCCCCCCAACCTTGATCATTTTCTTTCCTATTATTGGAGTTAGCCAAATTTATCATGAGATATGGTTCAAAAATACTTAGGTACATAGATATAAAGGTACATGGGTAGAAAGCTGCTGTAAATCAAGGATTTTAAGGCAAGATGCATGTAAAATTTCATTTTCTTCCCATGAAATGCTGTGTTAGGGGACTGAAATTTTAGGAGGTGGGGAAAGTCTGAGTGCCCCAAAATAAGCTATCTATTTTCTAAAAACATAAGTTTTCATTATTCTGTCCTCCAGTAGCCAGGATCGAGTGCAAAAATAGGAACAGAACAAGGTAAACTAAAATATCAGTGAAAGTGCCAAGACAATGCAAGACTGGGGCCAAAAAACAAACATAAGAACTTTGGTTAGTTTGGAGTTAAGAATTCCAAACCTTGGCACACAGGAAATCATTAACTGGAAGGACCATTTAAGAGAATTTGGTCAGTACTACAGCTTATGTAAAGTAAATGTAATTTTCCGGAGTGTCTATTTGTAGTAAACCTTTTCACATCCACTGTCTTGATTGTTATCATGACCAATCTTTTGAGAAGCTGAGAAGCAGAGGGTAAGGTCAAGGAATTTGGCAAGATTATATAGCAAGAAGTGAGACTTGGACCCAGGTTTATTCGTAGCAAGACACGTGTTCTTTTCATTAAATTTTACTAAGGACATAGAATTGCAGCAATTGTTGACATAGTCACTGCTTTTAAGGAAATCACAGTTGAACTGAAAAGACAAAAATACAGCCATGTTAAAAAGTTTAACTACCAAATATGTTAAAAGAGCAAAGGAAAACATGGAACAAAAACTAAAGGAAATCAGGAAAACAATGTAAAAACAGTGACAGTATCAACAAAGAGCTAGAAATTACATAGAAGAAAACTAAGCAAAAATGGAATTGAAAAGTCCATAACTGATATGAAAAATTCACTAGAAGGATTCAACAGCAGATCTGAAGAGGCAGAAGGGACAGTAAACTTGAAGATACGACAACAGATATTACATCTAAGAAGCAGAAAGATCAGAAAAAGGGAGAAAGTAAAGAAAGCCTGAAGGTCTTGTGGACATCATCAAGCAAACCAACATACACATTGTGGGAGTTGCAGGAGCAGAAGTGAGAGGATAAAGTAGAAAAGATTGTTTAAAGACGTAATGGCTAAAAACTTCTCAAATTTTCCTTTGTGAATAGAAATATATGAATATATAAATCCAAAAATCTCAACAAACTTCCTAGTAAGATAAAGTAAGATAAGGAATCACACACTAAGAAACAATGGAATTGTTGAACACACAAGACAAAGAGATAATAAAAGAAAAAAGAGATTGTGGTTTATAATCTATGAGGGATTCTTAATAGGATTGTTAGCTAATTTCTCATCATTTGCGGCCTTAAGGAGGTGGAATAAGGTACATTAAAGTGCTGAAAGAGCAAAACTCACTACATTAAATAGTCTATCTAGCAAAGCTATTCTTTGTAAGTGAAAGGGCAATTTAGTTGTTCCTTATTTTGAAAAAAGGCATAAAGGGTTCATTATAACTAACACTGTCCTACAAGAAATGCTAGTGTTGAAATGAAAAAATACTACATAGCAACTCAAAACTGTGTGAAGAAAGAATAATCTTCAGTAAAGTTAAATATATGGGGAAAAGAAAAGCTAATATTATTGTAATTTTGGCTCATGACTCCATGTTTTATATTCTATGGGATTTAAAAGACAAATGAGTAAGAATAATTATAGGTTAACGATGTAAAAAGATGTAGTCTGTCACATGAGCACAAAGAAGGAAGACAGAGATGAATAAGATTAGTTTAATCATGTGATTGAAGTTAAGCTACTAGCAGTTCTAAGGATTTGTTTTTGTTTTTTGTTTTGTCTTTTTGACACAGTGTTTAGTGATGCAGCTCAGGCTGGCCTTGAACTCACTTTATAACCCAGGCTGGCCTGAAACTTGCAGAGATCCTCCTGCTTAGCCTCCCAAATGATGAGATTATAGGTGTACGCCACCATGCCTGGCCCGGTTCAAAGGATTTGCTACAATTTTAGGATATTATGTATGTAGCTTTCATGGTAACCACAAAGAAAATACTTGTAGAATATATACAAAAGGAAATGAGAAAGAAATCAAAACATGTTACTACAGAAAAATCAACTAAACCCAATAGAAAGCAGCAATGGAAGAAGCTAAGGACAGAACACAAATGCCAAAATGGCACAAGTCCTTCCTTATCAGTAGTTACTTCAAATGCAAATGGATAAAATCATTAATTTAATGGACAAAATTTAAATATATTAAAAGGCATAGATTAGCACGACACATAAAAAAATCCAACCATATGCTCTCTACAGAAGACTTATTTCAGATCTAAGAACACAAATAGGTCAAAAATGAAATAGGAGAATACCAGATAAAATAGACTTCGAATTAAAAATCATCCCAAGCGATAAAGAAGGACATTATATAGTGAAAAAGGTCAATTTATCAAAATAAAACAATTATAAATATTTATGCACTAAACATCAAAACTTTAAAATATTTGAAGCAAACACTGATACAGTTGAAAGGAAAGATAGTTCTCACGTATTCATGGAATTCCTCACATAGGACAGATCATGTATTAGGCAACAAAACAAGTCTTAATAAATTTTAAACGATTTAAACCATGCAAAGTATCTTTTTGATTACATCAGTAACAGAAAACTGGAAAATCCACACATGTGGAAATGAAACAGCAGACTCTTAAACAATCAGTGGGTCAAATAAGAAACCAAAAGGGAAATTAGGAAATATTTCAAGACAAAAGTGAAAATGCAACATAGCAAGCAATTTATAGCAGGACTAAGACAGAAATTTGTAGCTGCAAATGCACACATTAAAAAAGAACTATCTCAAGTCAGTAACCTAATTTTACATTTTGAAAATCTAGAAAAAGAAAATAAAGTTAAACCCAAAGTTAGAAGGAAAAAAATGGTGAAGATTAAAGTGGAGATAAATAAAATAGAGAATAGAAAAACAGAGAAAAATCAATGAAACCAGGAGTTGTTTCTCTGAGATGATCAAGTAAGCTGACGAACTTCAGCTACACTGAACAAAAAAGATAGAGAACTAAAATTACTAAAATCAGAAATTAAAGTAGGGACCTTACTAGAAATTCTATAGAAATAAAGAGGACTGTAAGAGAATATTACTAACATTTGCACACCAACAAACTGGATCATTTAGAAGAAATGGAAAAATGCCTGGACATACACAATCTACCAAAATTAACTCAGGAAGAAATAGGAAATCGGAATAGATTTATAATTACTATACATGAGACTGAATCAGTAATCAAAAAACTCTAAGCAAAGAATAGGAGCAGGCAGCTTTACTGGTGAATTTTACCAAACATTAAAAGAAAAATTACCATCAATCATTTTAAAATTCTTTTCAAAAATTGAAGATGTGGAAATACTTCTTAACTTATTCTATAGAGCCAGCATTACCATGATATTAAAGCCAGACAAAGATATTACAAGAAAAGAAAACTAAACTTTGATATGCTCTAAGAAAATGTATGCAAAAATCTTCAACAACCCAAATTCATCAATACTAGCAAATATCAAATACCAGTAAAGTAAACTCAGCAGAATATTAAAAGGAGTATATACTTGATCAACTGAGATTTATTACTGGAATGCTAGAATACTTCAAGTTATGATCATCAATCAATGTAACACGCCGTGTTAAAGGAAGATGGGAAGCATATTAATCTCAGTTGATGTGGAAAAGAATTTGACAAAATCCAACACCCTTTCATGGTTAAAAATATACTCAATAAAATACAAATCAAAGGCAAATTTCTCCATATGGTGATAAAGGCAGTATATGAAAAACACACAAGTAATACACTCGGTTGTGAAAGACTACGAGATTTTCCTCTACAATCAGGAAAAAGACATGGATGCCTACTTTTCACTTCTATTCATCATAGTACTGGAAGTTCTAGGTGAGAAATTGGGCAATAAAAAGAAATAAAATACTTCCAAATTCAATGGGGGAAGTAACATTATTTCTGTTTGCAGGTGATAGGATCATATATGTAGAAAACCCTGAAGGTTTTACACACACACACACACACACACACACATACACACATACACACACACACACTGATAAAGCTAATAAATGAACTCAAATTTTCAGGACAAAAAAAAAATCAACACAGAAAAATGAGGTCTGCTTCTATGTACTAGCTATGAACAACCCAAAAAGGAAATTAAGGAAACAATTCTATTTATAATAGCAGCAAAAAGAATAAAATATTTAGGAATAAATTTAACAAAAGAGGCAAAACATACAGTGAAAACTACACAGCATTGCTTAAGGAAATTAAAGAAGGCATTAGAGACATTTCATGTTTATAGATTGGAAGAATTAATATTAAGATGACAACACTCACCTACCAGTTTAGTACGATTTCTGTCAAAATCCCAATGACATGTTTCACAAAAATAGAAAAATTTACCTGAAAATTCATATGTAATCTCAAGAGACCTCAAGTAGCCAAATAGTTATTGTAAAATAAGATAAATAGAGGACTTGCATTTTCTGATTTCACAACTTACTACAAAGCTACCGCAATCAAAGCAGTATGAGACTGGCAATAGGACAGACACATAGAACAGAACAGAGAGCCCAGAAAGAAACCTTCCTATATATGGTTGATTGGTTTCAACAAGAGTGCTAAAAACCTTTAGTGGAAGAAGGACAAAGGGTACTGGGAAAAGTAGATATCTACATACAAAAGAAAAAGTTGGACCCATACCCAGTGTAATATTCACTCAATTAAAATTCACTCAGAATGGAATAAAGATCTGAATGTAAAAACCAAAAATATAAAGTTCCTGGAAGAAAACATAAGAGAAAGCTCCATGAAATTAGATTTAGCAATGATTTCTTGGATATGGCATGTAGATGATAAAATAGAAATTAGATAAATTGTACTCCATTAAAATGAATAACTTTTGTGCATCATAAATGATTCTTTTGGGGGCTGGTGAGATGGCTCAGTGGCATAAGTGCCTGCCTGGCAAGCATGAGGGCCCGAGTTCGACTCCCGGAACCCACATACAAAAAAAGGGCCAGTGATATTGCTTAGCTGCATGGGCTCCTGCTGGTGCGCGAGGTCCTGAGGTTGACCCCAGGTACCCACAAAAAAAAAAAAAAAAGAAATGATTCTTTTGTTTTTGTTTTTGTGGGGCTGGGGATGAGATCCTTAGTTTAGTACATGTTAGGCAAGTGCTCTGCCACTGAGCCATACTAACATGTGTACATCAAGGGACACTATTGGTAGAGTGAATGACCAACCCATTGGATAGGCGAAAATATTTGCCAATAATATGCCTGATAAAGGTCTAATATTAGACTATTGAAAAAGCTCCAGGAATAACCCAGCTCAGAACTGGACTTTCCTTAGCCTGAATAGATGTTTCTCCAAAGAAGACATATGGATAATAAACGTATGAAGACATACTCAGTGTCATTAGGGAAATGCATCAAAATCACAATTAGATGTCATTTCATAGTAATTAATTAATAATTTAATATTAATTAACTATTAATTCATAAGGATGGTTAACCATTAGAACAATCATTATTTTTAAAAAATGGAAAAGAACAAATATTGTTGAGGATGTGGAGAAACGAAACCATTGTGCATAGCTGGCGGGAATATAACATAAATAAAACATTAAATGTAAAATCCATACGACGCAGCAATTCCACTCAGGTGTTGTATCAGTCAGCATTCTACTAATGTAACAAAATACCTGAAATAACCCATTTAAGAAGAAGAAAGATTTGTTTTAGCTGACAGTCTTGCAGGTTTCAGTTCATCGTTAGTTGGCCCATTACTTTTGTGCCTGGTGGTGAGGCAGCACATCAAGGTGGGAGCGTGTGGTGGAGGAAGCTGACTGCCTCTTGGCAGCCAGGAAGCAGAGAGTGAAGAAGAAGAGGGCTGGGGTCTAAGTATCCCCTACAAGTGCACGTCCCTCAGTGACCCCACTTCCTTCCACTAGGCCCCACCACCTCTCAGTGACATCACAGACTGTGGACCAAGCCTTCAGCACATAGGCCTTTGGTGGACATTCAGAATTCAAACTACAGCAGGTATACACCAAAAGTTACTGAAAGCAGTACTCAAACAAATGCTGGTACGCCAGTTTTTATTTGTTATACCTTTACTCACAAGAGCCTAAAGGGACAACACCCCAAATGATGTCTACTAACAAGGGAATAAATAAACAAAATGTGATATATATAAATATATATATTTCAGCCTTAAAAAAGATGAATCTTGAAAGTATTATGCTAAGTGAATTAAGCCAGACACACAAAAAAGTAAATACTATATGATTTCACTAATATGACTTTCAAGAAGAGGCAAATTCATAGAGACAGAAAATATAATAGAGGTTACCAGGGGCAAGGGAAAAATAAAAATAGGGGGTTATTTTTTAACAGGTTCTGTTTGGAATGGTGAAAAAATTCTGGAGATGGGCAGTAGTGATGACTGCGCAACATTTTTGGATGTAATTACTGCCATTTAATCGTATACTTAAAATGATAAATTTTATATTACGTTTACTTTACTATGATTGAAAAACGAATTTCAGAAGATTAGCTACCACTTGAAATACAGATGCAATTTTACATTATGAGTAGACATATTTTAATTTGTATTTTTTAAGGAACAGTAGATCATATTAAACCCAGACAGTGATTATTAGGTAGTCACAGGAAAAGCATTAGGAGTTTACTTTTATGATTTCCTTTAGCAAATATGAAAATTGAGGTTAGAAAAGTAGAGTAACTTTTCCACAGCTGGAACCCCAATGCGGGTCTGTATGACTTTGCTGTCATGCTCTGAAGAATCGGGGCAGCCTTCGCCCTGAGACAGACGAATTTCTGGAGCTTTTCTCTGAAAAGCTTGGCAAGTCTTATGTTGTGTTTTAGTAAGGGAGGAGCCCTCCCTCTTGTTCTTTTATGTGCTTACTCATGCTTTAGAGTCATTCCAAAGCAAAGGAAGGCCTCCGGGGATGTGGGACTTCCTGTGTTACCCACAAACTTGATATTATATATCTTTTGTGTCTTCATATAATTGGTTGATTAAAAGCTGATTAAAATGTTGAATAAGAGATGGCCAGAACTGGCTGGTATTTCAAAATAATTTCAAAAGATTGGAGTTATGAGCCAAAATCAATAAGGTGAAATTAAACTGGGCAAAATGTCAAGTACTGACTTAAAGTAAAGAGAAAATCAATTTTATACAAGTACAGAGTGGTAAAAGACCTGGTTTTAAAAAGATTGTAGTTTGGTTGACAGCATTTAAAATCGGCCCACCATATGAAACAATAACTAAAATAGAGCTTTAATTCTTAATGTGTTATAAGCAGTATAGTGCTTGCATTAAAGGCAGTATAGTATTCAGAGGAGGGGAGTTGATCCCTTGTACATGGAACTAGACACATGTCCACTAAATATTATATAAATTATGTATAATTGAAATTGACAACCGGAAGTTTATGGTCAAAAGGAGTAGGATGGTGAGCACTGAGAAAACTATGACAAATAAGGAAGATTTCTGGCTACCAGAGGTAGTCAGAGAAGGACCTGGATAAGAGAAGCCTCGGGGATAGCTAAGTCTCACGTTCCTCTGGCCTCACTGGAGGTTCTGAATATCTCGTATAGCAACAGGCACAGGTGGAGACCATTGGGGTACAGGGAAGAATAGAAGTGACCCCAGTGCATCTATCCCTTTCTAAACAAAAACTTCGGCTGCCATTTCTACTCTGTTGCAAGCGCTCTATATCTCCTGGAGCAGTGAGGCATTCATATCCTAGGATTCAAATGGGAAGTAGAGCCCAGACTCCTTTTCCTTTTGGCTTTCCACTGAGTCCACTGAGCTCTTGGAGTCTCTGGCCATATTCCTGCCCCACCTGAGGCCAAGACTTGGGTAGGCACTTGATTCCTAAGGGAATGAGTGCAGCCCATGGAATAAACCGTTCAGATGCCTCAGTGGTCTGCCCACTAAGGCTTTGTGCGATCGCCTATGATCTGAGTCGACCACATGTAGAGTTTCACAATTTAGAGATTTTTAACAAAGCTCATTGTCTGGCGGAGAACCCAAGAACTTCATTTTGATAATTATTGCTAAGTAACAGCATATTTGTTTTAATGGGAACTCATCTCTCTCTGGAAACAATGACAACTATCGGTTTTAAAGACAGGAAGTGTAAGAACGCTATAAATTACAGGGAAGGAAAAATACATTGGTTGAGACATTATTCCTAATAATAAAGGGGGTGGGTAATGTGTGCTAATGAAAGAGAATAGTCATGGAGCTGAGTAACACTGGAGTTTGGATGAATGTGAAGTGTTGCTGTGGATCATCTTAGCTTTTTAAATTAAGAGTTGACAAATTAATGAACGAAACAAACTTTTTCTAGAACCAATACATTTATTCCAAAGGTCATAAGTTTTTAGGCAAACTCCGAATCAAAGTCAGATGCTGAACAGGAAGCACTTGATAAATGTCTATTGGAGATGGAATATGTTTTAAGAATTGAATTGTTTTATGTAGAAGGCATGCGTAATAGGAACAAAGGAATGTAAAGAACTCTACCACAGCTAGAATTCTGATGCATTTTCTCATCTTCACCACGTTTTCCTTTTCAAATTTCCTACTCCCTTGTCTTGTTCCATATCTCTGCTCATGCCTTCTTTTTCCCTCACAGAGCTCCCTTTCTTCTATCTGCCCTCAGATATCAGCGCCTTATAGGTTCTCCTCCTTGACCAGAATCTCTTCTGATCTGAGCATTATCTCTGGGTGATTTTATCCACCTACAATGTTTTCACCGTCACTTATGTGTACTCACTCTCAAGTCAAGATTCCCAGCCCACACTGGTCTTCTGAGCTTCTAACTCAACATGTCATAAACAGATCTTTTCCTTCTCCTTTAAAATATAATGGAATTTTCCATCTCCTTTGATATGATATCATCCTTATCATCCTTATGATATATCCTTATAGTCTCCCAAGATAGAAATCTGGTGCTCTTTGACACCTTTTCTCTCTGACTTAGTTATCAGTTCTTATCCTTTTTTTTTTTTTTTTTCCCAGTAGTAGTTCTTAAGTACCCTTTCTTGCGGCTAGTTTTATTTCAGATCCTCATTTTTGGCCAGTGATAGAAACAGACTCACAGTTGTCTCAGCTGCTTCCAGACCTACCCCTCTGCAGTTCATCCTCTAAAAACAATTGGTTATCTCTTATACATTAAACATCAACCCATGCTCCAGTGATTTCTCCTCTGATTACAGGTTCCAAACTTTCCCACATGTCTCTTCACTACTGACCACTCCAGTTTCATTTCCCACCACTTCTAGCCTAACCTCCATCATTGCATCAATGGCTAGTGGATACTCTGACAAAAGCTTGCATCCTCTCTTCCAGAATCTTCTCCATTCTAGATACTACAAGATGCAATTCCTAGCCTCTGGCCCCACCCCTGCTCACCTATGTCAAGCGAACTAAATATGCCTAAGTGCTCAAGGAATGCCATCAGTAGGTCCCATGCAAACTCATGTTTCCTTTAACACTAATCACTTTTTAAGTGATTGAAATTCTAGGACGTACTCAACACAGAAGACTTGGAATAAAAATCACCACTCACAATCCTATCCATCCTAGAAACTCCATTATCAAAATATTGATAGTAGGACTGCTATTTCCTTTCTACCGCATACATATACACAGATTTTATACAATGTGTTATTTATCAGTATTTCAAAATATAATAAGTACTTAACATATGCTAAGCACAGGTCTTACACTCATTCAGCTACAGTCTAGTTGGAGAGTCGGACCTTAGAGTCACAAGTAACAACTTTATTTATATAATAGACAAGTACTAAGAAGGAAAGGCACATGAAAATTTAACAAGCAAAGTGCCTACTCAGGAGATGAAGATGAATGAGTTAAGATATAAAGGAAGTTAGGCATTAACTAGATCAGAAGGACTGGACATCTTTGAATTTCTATACTGAAAGCTTTACTTCCATTCATTTTTGCACTTAGGAATAAACTGCAAACTTTTTCTGGCAAAAATTTATTTATGGCATGGAAGTACTGTAGGTATAGAGTACAATCATAGGGATCTATTGCATTTTAATAAATCCCCTAACATCAGATACTTAAAAGTTTCCTACTTTTTATTACGAATTATATGATTCATAGCATGCAATGAATATTTTTGCACATATATCTTTGTGGATGTCGCCAATTGTTTCCCAAGGATGTATTGCTACAAGTGGGAGTGTTATGTCAAAGGGTGTACACATTCAAGTTTTGCTACTGGCTGCCAAATTGCTCCCTGGAAAGACTCCACTGTTCTGCTTTTCCTTCTGCCAGCTACATCAAGAAAGCTTAACGTTTTCCTGAGATGGCCAGCGCCACATCCTGTCTTCTTTTTGAATTTTTACCAGTTGTAATTATCCCAAAAAATGATATCTCACTAAAGTTTTAGTTTTTATATCTCAGCTTGCCATTGAGCCTGACCTTTTAGATAGATTTTTGACAGCACAAATTTCTTTTGCTAGTTGCTTATAATCATATCATTTTCTAATTGTTTCAAATTATCATTTTCAAATGTCAGAATGTTTCTTTCTCATTACCTCATTGTTGGCAGAGGCACATTTGGCCCAGTCTAGTATCTAAAATATGGTAGGAACTAAAAACAGGACCCCCCCCACATGTCACCGCTCCCTGTGCCGCCGCTGCTGCCAGCCCCTAATAACAGGATTTTTAAAAGGTGACCGGTTTCTAGAGCTCAATCAATACCCTGACCACAATGAAGGTGGTAGAGTTGGAATCACTCCAGGCTTATTATCTTAATCACCATTATTAGAGAATCAAAATCTTCCTTCTGAATCACATAGCTAAGTCACATGTACAATTTTCATTTCTACTACTAGATAGTTCCTAATTTTAAAGACACTTTAATATAAGGAAAAATTGAGCTCAGTGAGTCTTCAATACAGATGGTCTCAATTTGATGGTTTGATTTTCAATCTTTCAACTTCATGATGGTGTGAAAGTAACGCATATTCAGTCAAAACTTTACTTCAAATTTTTAATTTGTACCCATGCCATCATCCTATTTTTTCACTTTCAGTACAGTCTTCAGTAAATCACATGAGATATTCAGCACTTTGCTCTAAAGTAGGATTTTCTTAGATGATTTTGCCTAACTGTAAGCTAATGCGAATGTTCTGATTATGTTTAAAATAGGCCAAGCTGAGCATGAGGCTGATAGGTTAGGTGTAGTCAATGCATTTTTTTTTTTTGTGGGTACCGGGGGTCGAACTCAGGACCTCGTGCGCCAGCAGGTGCCTGTGCCTCTGAGCGATATCACCGGCCCTTTTTTCGTATGTGGATACCGGGAGTCGAACTCAGGACCTCGTGCGCCAGCAGGTGCTTTTGCTGCTGAGTCATCTCACCAGCCGTCAATGCATTTTTGACTTGTAGTACAGTATTGGTTTCCAACTTTAGAGGGGTACGTCAGGACTGTAAGTCAAGGAGCATCTGTATCTTCTCCTTTAAACTTTTGACTCCCAAAAGGTGGGACCAGCGCCTGCCTCCAACTCAGAACCCACTGTCTCCCCCAGAGAAGAAGGGTAGTGGGAAAGCATTGCATAGGGGGGAAAGGTTCCAAACTCAAGACTCCCAAAGTTCCATGGCCCAGGAAAAACCATTCTTCAATATCCAAAATAGAAGAGTGAGGCTGGCCGAATGGACATACAGACAGATAACTAAAAGAAGGACCTGAAGACACATGACTGTTTATTCAATAAAATAAATGATTCCAGGAGTACGAAGACGTAAGAACTGTCCTCAAATGCCCTCACAGGACACATTTTTATCACTTGAGTTGTATATAACACTATGAATTAATAAAGGAACAGGACTTACTTTGCACATGTTACTATTGCTTATAAGTTCATTCCTTACTCACGTTCACTCATTCAGCAAGTATCTATAAAGTTTCTAATAGCAGCCAGACCCTGTGGTAGGTGCTGGGAACTCCAAGGAGAACAAGACAGCCATCGTCTCTGCTCTCCTGGAGCTTAGAGCCGGTCAGCATCAGAAAGCAGCTCTGCTCCGGCAGGACATAAACTGTGGTGCGTAGCACGCTGACTTGGGCGTCGTTTAGCATAACAGTGGGAGATAAGGGGTTGGAAGGATATGTAAGAAGCCTGTGTTAATAAAAGTGCTGGTAGTAGCAGGAGCCATAGGCAAAAATCTTCTAGGTAAAAGGTAAATTTATCCAGAGATCAGATTTTCCCAGTGGTGTTTAAGTTTTTAAAATGTCCACTTCAAGCTATAAAGAACATATTTATTGACAAAATATCTTCATGAATAAAACATGAAAAAAACCTTTTTTGTTATTTTGAATCTCAAGATCTCTAGCGTTAATTTTCCCTTTCCTATTGAATGATAGTTGCTATGATGCATTATTTTATTTTTAAAATTTTTATTTTTATTAGTAAATATTTGCAGTCCATAGTGAGTATATTCATCCATCGTGAAGAGTTGGTACATGTACATATCACATCTTAATTCTTTTTACTCTTTTTCCCTCCTGTTCCTCCCTTCACCCTGCCTTCCATCTGTTTTAGAATCCAAGTTTTCCTGGTGTACTACCGTGAGCGATGGGGCAGACTGCGTTTAAACTCTACCTCTCATTCTGCATGACCAAGTGTCAATGAAGATCAAGAACTGGAAGCATGGTAGCAGGTTTTGGGTCAATATAAGGAAGAAGAATCATGAAACAGAAAGAATGTTTCTTTTCAGAGTGCTAATGAGTTGTCTCTAATAATAATGGTGATGATTAAATATAGTGGTGATCATTTTATTGTACACTATGTCCCTTATGCAGTGCTAAAAGTTTTGTGTACATGACTTGTGGGGAACCACTCAGACTGCTTCAAAGCTCAGGGACATCTAAGGACACCTGAGGATATGACCCTGCTTGTCTACGCAGGTGCACAGTGGGATACAGTTATGTAACTATGACTTAGCACAGGTAAACATGCATGCTCTGGTTATGGCACTATGTAAGAATGTAAATATGAGATGACAACCTGTGTAAGAATTATACAATAAAGACACATGTAGCTCTCTGCTCTGCCCCATGCTGCCCGCTGTTTTGTTGCTGATTCTTGCACATGTGTGTTCTTTAACCTTGGGACCTCACTTGTGAAAATCTCCCTTGGGTTCCCCAAGTGGACTGACATGACTTCATTTAATCTTCTCAAAAATACCTAAGGGGTATTATAATCCATATATAGATGATGAAACGGGATGAGATGAGCTAAATTATTTGCCCCAAATTACACAGTTAGTGGCACCTGTTCTCACACCTGTTCTCAACTATTAGGTTATTCTGTCAGGTTTTATCACTAGAGGTATTCAAGCATAAATTGGGTTATTGCATGAATGAAGTAAAAAAGACAGAATTAAAACTTCAGGTGAGAATGGGTGTGTGTGTGTGTCACTGAGCTGCTTAGCAGCTGCCAATAATTCTAAACACTTTTGTTGAGGATCTTGTTGAGGACTTGACAATGATCTATGGGCTTTCTTCCTGGAAAAAATATATACCTATGCATGCAGTGCAAAACTTGGGGGGTGCTAAGGAATCTCTCAATACCATCTTGGGGCCCTAGGATGAAAGTACTTGCTCAGAAGACATGCTTGCTCTGAAAGTCTATATTCAGGTACATGACTTTGGAGGTGAATGTCCTCCCAAGTATGACTACAGGTGTTGAGATGGTGCCACAGCCATTTGGCACTAACAGAAGGACAAAGCAAACCAAAACACTGCAATATTTTACCTCTTCCAGAGGAACGAGAAGTCCTTCTTCCACGTTTCCTAAGGCGGGCTTCGTGTGCCATTGGGTATTTCTCCCTTGGCTGTTATAACTTCAGGTGCATTTAGAATGACTCAGAAATAGAGACACAAACCATATGCACAGCCTTCACTTGTCTTATTATTTATGGTACACAAGAGCCTGTCCCTCCCCAGCAATCACCATTGCCAATAAAGAAGTAAGGGAAGCTGCGGAGGAGGGCGAGATTGTGGAGGGAAAGTGTCTGTGCAAGGCAATATTTTTATGTGTTGTTGATTTCTGGTTCCTGCCTTGCCTGATGGCACATATGTTTCCAATCCAGAATGAGCACGTGAGCATGGTATCTAGAGAGAGGTCTGGTGGGTGAAGGACTCTCCTTCCCGCCCTGCCTCCTGCTCCTGAAGCTGGCAGTTCTGGTACTGTGGGTCTGGCAGAAACTTCACAGCTGGCTGGGGCTCTCGGTCTGGCGCTCATCTCAGGAACATACACGTGCGTATCTGTGAGCACACATACACTGTATGGGCTTTTATTCTCATTTCAACCTCCTCATTTGGACATTTGGGTTGCAGAAGTTTCCGGGACGTTATGAATGTGTGTCAGTGCTTTCCGGATCCCCTGGGGAGGCTGTGGTGTTTTTCCTCTCTTCCAGCCTGCCCTTCTATTTTAATGCATTGTTACATGCTTAATTGCTTTGGCCCCGTTCTTGACGATTCCTGTGGAGAGGCTCTGCAGGGAGACAGGTTTACAGAGCAGGGAACAGCAGCCAAAGGATGCGCAGGAAACAGGTTTCTGCTGCTCAGCCCTTGCCTCTGCTCCACTTTGGGACCTCATATCTCTCGTCTAGCCCTTGGTAATAAATAGCCTCCTGATTCTTTCTTTGCCTCCACTCCATTCATTCTCTACACTGCTGCTGGAGCAACCTATATCAAGTACGAAAATGTCTTTACATGCCTTAAACACTTCTAGCAGCTCCCTGGTATCTGTTATAAACAATAGACATGGTAACTTCTACCAGTTCTGGAGCCCTTACTCTGCCAGGCACCTAGCATAGCACTGTCCATGTACTACTTCTGATAATCCGCCAAACAGCCCTACGGTTGTGGTTAATTGTTCATGCCACTGATGAGGAAGCTGAGACAGAGCTATTTAACCTGACCAAGGATGCACCACTTGAGAGCAAAGACACCACATAATGTTGTGCAATTTATCCTCTGCACCAGACCACCTAGCAGTGTGGTAAATTGGAGCTCAACCCCAGCCAGGTCTCTGCATGCCAAGGCGTCTGCCTCTGAGAGAGGCCCCTTGTCTAATTTGCTCTGTATTTAGGGAGAAACATGAATTCTGCAGACCTGACCACCCCTTCTTATTGCTTTTTTCTGCCCTGGTCCACATGGTGCTGGTATGACCTGCTGGAGGCACAAAGGTAGTAAAACATAGCTTCTAACCTCAGAAACTCACAGTTCTATAGGGGAGACAAACAAAGTTCTATAGGGGCTGCAGATAAATATTTCAGTGGATAAAGCATAAGCCACTGAACTATGCACGTGCACGGTGGGAACACAGAGGCAAACCACTACTGCTTGTTGGATGTGGAGCAGAAGAATGGGGAGAAGTGTAGGAAGGCTTCTGGGAGGACAGTGAAGCCTGGGACATCACTTAATTGAGGCAGAGTTGGTCAGATGAAGGTGGAGGTGTGAGAAGAAGGTATTCTAGGCAACAGGAAATACGTAAGCCAGCATGAAGGTGTGAACAACATGGGGATGTAGAAGGCCCCACTTTGGAAAAACTCCCTTAAAGGGGAATTTACTGGAGAGTGATTCTAGATTTTAAGGTGAAATTTCTTTGGTGATCTAGGTCACAGTAAACCTAAGAAAGCCCTTTATAAAAAATTCCACAGTCACTAAAATAAGGATAGGCCAATGAATGACATTTAGTACTACTTTATTCTGAGTAGCATTCACTGTGCCGCAAAAGGTGAAGGTCTCCCTTCATCGTGGTCTTAAATGAACAGAATATGTAAATTCATTTTGCTATGCGGAAGTGATGTGTACATACACTGGCCTTTGTTCTTGCTCCTCTATACCAATGTCCTATACCAGTGATGGCAAACCTTTTAGAGACTGAGTGCCCAAACTGCAGCCCCAAACCCACTTATTTATCATAAAGAGCCAACACTGCAATTAAACCTGAATACTGAGGACTTTGTTTAGAAAAAACAATTCACACATTAAAAAAACACACTAACAAAGCTTTCAATGTTACAAAGAGCCCACTGCAGCATGCGTGCCATTGGTTCACCACCACTGTGACCTATGCCTTTTCTGATTTTATAATGCCTGTCTTCCACTTGCCTGGTCCCTGTGATATGGAGACTTGAATGCTTCAGATGGAAAACCTTTGAGTCACCTGTATTCAGTGGTGCATCATTTATGGACAGTTGTTTCTTAGACTTCCTCTCTAGAGTTAAATAAAATTTGTGGGAGGCCATGGATTTGCACTGGCCCAACAGTCCAAGCCGTAGAGCTTAGTCACAGTCACTGAGCTTTGGTTGTTTGCAGGATATGTGGCAGCCAACTAACTATCTAAGCTGTAACCAAGTGACTGGCTGATGGACTAAGCAGTAGTCAATTAAGTTGTTTTCTGTGCTTCACTTTCCCCTATAAATGTTGTCAGATCACATTGTTGGCTGGAGTTCTCAGAACCAGCTCTGGTTCTGGAAGCTGTCTGATTCTCAAATCATGTTTTGTTCTTTGCTCAAATAAACTGTACTTGGCATAATTGGAATTTTCCCTTTCAAGTGTTGGCATAGTTGGCAGGATCCAAAGCAGAGCTCCAGCAATCTCCCAATCCCCCTGGACCAACAAATGCTCGGGTAGAGGCACCTGGTGAGTCCCTGTGCTCGCTGTTCTCTTGTGGCAACTGAGGATCATGGGTAGATTCTCTCAGGATTCTGAGGCTCCACGGATTTGTGTTTTGAGTTTGAGTAAAATTTTTTTTTTTTTTTTTTATTTTAAAGAGAAGAAAAAACAAAACAAATCAAAAGAAGAACAAATTTTCAAACCAACATAATAGGAGGGTAACAATGGTTAATACATTACGTATTACTATCTTTAAGTTAGTTATTCAGGACACCAGACATTAGCATTCAATTGTCCAAACATTATTGGCACAAACCTTACTCTTCAATGAACTAAGTAAAAATGGTAGTGTATCTATCTTAACCATCTTATATATATATATATACAATTTTTTTCCCTTTCCCTTCTTTCTTTTCCCTATTCCAGTCTCTCTTTCCTTTTGACCAGTTTCTTTTTGATTCACCATGTCTAATGTACATTTTGGATCTTATTTACTCTTTCAGTTTCTCATACTAGAGAGATAATACGATGCTTACACATGTGCTTCTGGTTTATTTCACTTATGAGTATTTTCTCGAGTTGCATCCATTTACCTATAAAAGTCTCCAGTTTATCCTTCTTTATGGCTGAATAGTACTCCATTGTATAAAAATACCACATCTTTCTTATCCATTCCTCAGTTGATGGGCATTTGGGTTGTTTCCAAGATCTGGCTATTACAAATTGTGCTGCTATAAACATGGGTGCACATATGTCGCTGTGGTACGATGTTTTTAATTCTTCTGGGAAGATGCCCAGAAGGGGAGTAGCTGGGTCAAATGGGACCTCCAACCCTAGTTTTCTGAGGAATCTCCACACTGACTTCCACAGTGGCTGTACCAGTCGACACTCCCACCAACAGTGAAGAAGGGTTCCTTTTTCCCCACAGCCCCTCCAGCATTTGTTATTAGTTGATTTCTTAATAGTAGCCATTCTTTCTGGGGTGAGATGGTATCTCAGTGTTGTTTTAATTTGCATCTCTCGAATGACTAGTGATGTTGCACATTTTTTTGTATATTTATTTGCCATTAGTATTTCTTCATCTGAGAAATGTGTATTCATCTCAGATGCCCATTTTTGGAGTGGGTCTTTAAATTTGGGAGGTCTGATTTTTTTGAGTTCTTTATATGTTCTCGATAGTAATCCTTTGTCTGAGGAACAGCTGGCAAACATTTTTTCCCACATTGTGGGTTGTCTCTTCACTCTGTTGGTGGTTTCTCTTGCTGTGCAAAAGCTTTTTAATAAGATGAGATCCCAGTTATTGATTCTTTGGGATAGTTCCTGTGCGGTTGAGTTTTTATTCATAAAGTCTTTGCCTACACCAATGTCTCCAAGGGTTTTACCTATCCTACCTTCCAGCAGATTTAATGTTTCTGTTTTAATATTTAGATCTCTGATCCATTTTGAATTTAGTTTAGTGCATGGTGAAAGATATGGATCTAGTTTTAATCTTCGGCATGTGTAGAGCCAGTTTTTCCAGCACCATTTATTAAAGAGGCTATCTTTCTTCCAGCGAATGTGTTTGGCACCTTTGTCAAAGATAAGGTGGCTTAGTATGTCTGGGGTTGTTTCAGCATCTTCTAATCTGTTCCATTGATCTTCAGGTCTGTTTTTTTGCCAGTACCACACTGTTTTTATCACAGTAGCTTTATAGTATAATTTCAAGTCGGGGATTGTGATGCCCCCTGCCTTGCCTTTGTTGCCCAGAATTGCCTTTGCTATTCTAGGTCTCTTCTGATTCCAAATGAATTTTAGGATTGTTTTCTCTAATTCTGTGAGATATGCTGTTGGAATTTTGATTGGAATTGCATTAAATCTGTATAACAATTTTGGAAGTATGGCCATTTTCACTATATTGGTTCTTCCTATCCAGGAGCAAGGGATATCTTTCCATTTTCTGATATCCTCTTCAATCTCCTTTTTCAGAGTACTGTAGTTTTCAGTATAGAGGTCTTTTACATCCTTCGTGAGGTTGATTCCTAGGTATTTCATTTTTTTGGATGTTATTGTGAAAGGTATTGTTTCCCTAATTTCTCTTTCAGTAAGTTTGTTATTTGTGTACAGGAAGGCTATTGACTTTTGAGTATTGACTTTGTATCCAGCTACACTACTGAATTTGCTTATTAAATCTAGCAGTTTTTTAGTGGAGTTTTTGGGGTCTTCTGTGTAGAGTATCATGTCATCTGCAAATAATGATAATTTAACTTCTTCCTTTCCAATCATTATTCCTTTTATTTCTTTCTCTTGTCTAATCGCTCTGGCTAAAGTTTCCAGAACTATGTTGAATAAGAGTGGGGACAGTGGACATCCTTGTCTTGTTCCTGATTTTAGAGGGAAGGCTTTCAGTTTTTGGCCATTTAGTATAATATTGGCTGTTGGTTTGTCATAGATAGCTTTTACCAGATTGAGATAAAGACCCTCTATTCCAATTTTCTGTAGGGTTTTTATCATGAAAAGGTGCTGGACTTTGTCAAAAGCTTTTTCTGCATCTATTGAGATGATCATGTGATTTTTGTCTTTGGTTCTGTTAATATGCTGTATTACATTTATTGATTTACGTATGTTGAACCATCCCTGCATCCCTGGGATGAATCCAACTTGGTCATGGTGTATAATCTTCTTGATGATTTGTTGGATTCTGTTTGCCAGTATCTTATTAAGGATTTTTGCATCTATGTTCATTAGGGAGATTGGCCTGTAGTTCTCTTTCTTAGTTGGGTCCTTCTCTGGTTTTGGTATCAGGGTAATGCTTGCTTCCAGGAATGAATTTGGGAGTATTGCTTCCCTTTCAATTTCATTGAAAAGTTTGAGAAGTAGGGGCGTTAGGTCTTCTCTAAATTTCTTGTAGAATTCGGCAGTGAATCCATCAGGGCCTGGGCTTTTCTTTGTTGGGAGGTTTTTAATTACATCTTCAATTTCATTGGCTGATATTGGTATATTTAGGATTTTTAAATCTTCTTGATTCAGCTTTGGTAATTCATACGAATCTAGGAATCTGTCCATTTCTTCTGCATTTTCCATCTTAGTAGAATATAAATTTTCAAAATAGGTATAGATGATCTTCTGGATTTCTGCAGGGTCCGTCGTGATATCACCCTTTTCATTTTCAATTGCATGGATTTGAGTCTTTTCTTTTCTTTTTTTAATAAGGTTGGATAAGGGTTTGTCAATCTTATTTATTCTTTCAAAGAACCAACTTTTTGCTTCATTGATTCTTTGTATTGTTTTTTTATTCTCCAATACGTTAATTTCTGCTCTGATCTTTATAATTTCCTCCCTTGTACGGGCTTTTGGCTTAACCTGCTCTTCTTTTTCTAGAAGCTCGAGGTTCACCCTTAAGTTGTTTATTTGCGCTTGCTCTATTTTCCTGATATAAGTGTTTAATGCTATAAATTTCCCTCTTAGGACTGCTTTCATTGTATCCCATAAGTTCCGGTATGTTGTACTGTCATTATCATTCAGTTGTAGAAAGTGACTAATTTCTTCTTTAATTTCATCTGTGACCCATTGGTTGTTCAGGAGGATGCTGTTTAATTTCCATGTGTTTAGGGAGTTTTTGTGGGATCTTTTGCCATTGATTTCCAATTTCATTGCACTATGGTCTGATAATATGCATGGGATAATTTCAATTCCTTTGCATTTACTTAAGCAGGTTTTATGAGCTAGTATGTGGTCTATTTTGGAGAACGTCCCATGTGCAGCTGAGAAAAATGTGTATTCTGATGTTGTGGGATGGAACACTCTGTAGACATCTACTAAGTCCATTTGTTCAAAAGTTTGGTTCAGTTCTACTATTTCATTATTGATTTTCTGTCCAGTTGATCTATCTTTTTGTGACAGTGGAGTATTGAGATCTCCCAATATAATTGTATTAGTGCTTATTTGATTTTTCATGTCCTTTAGTACTTGTTTTATATAGCTGGGTGCATTGGTATTTGACGCATATATATTTATGATCGTTATCTCTTCCTCTTGGATTGTTCCCTTTACAAGGATGTAATGACCGTCTTTATCTCTCTGAATCCTTCTTGGCTTGAAGTTCACTTTGTCTGCAAAAAGAATAGCTACCCCTGCTTTTTTCTGGGTTCCTGTGGCATGGAGTATTGTTTTCCATCCTTTGACTTTCAGTCTATGAATTTCTTTCTGAATTAAATGTGTTTCTTGTATACAGCATATTGTTGGATCTTGCTTCTCGATCCATTTAGCCAGTCTGTGCCTTTTGATTGGTGAATTGAGACCGTTAACATTGATGGTTAAAACTGATATGTATTGACTTGTCATGATATTTTCCTGTTGTTGGTTCCCACACTTTGTTTTTCCACTTTCCGGCTATTTAAGTATTTGCCCTGCCTGGTGGATTCCTTCTGTTGAGGTTCCTATCTCTTTCTAGAATGTCCTTCAGAACGTTTTGGAGTGCTGGTTTGGTGGTCATAAATTTTCTCAGATGTTCTTTGTCATGAAAGTATTTTATTTCTCCATCAATTTTGAAAGATAGTTTTGCAGGGTACATCAATCTGGGCTGAAAATTATTTTCCTTTAGAGCTTGCAATACATCATTCCAAGCTCTTCTTGAATTGAGGGTTTGTGCTGAAAAGTCAGCTGTGATTCTGATGGGTTTTCCTTCATAGGTGATTTGTCTCTTCTCCCTAACAGCTTTTAAGATTCTGCCCTTCTGTTGAATTTCTGGGATCTTGACTATGATATGTCTGGCTGAAGTGTTTTTTTGATCATGTCTAGTTGGTGTTCTAAAAGCTTCACTTATAGGGGTGTCAAATTCCTTTTCTCTTCCAGGAAAGTTCTCCCTGATTATGTCTTTGAACAAGGTTTTAATGTCGTTGATGCTATCTCCTGCTTTTTCATTTATTCCAATTATTCTTAAGTTGTTTATCTTTGAGTCATCTAGCAGCTGCTGAATTGATTTTTCATGGTCCCTTGCTATTTTTAAGAATTTTTCCATTTCATGATCACTAATTGCAAGCCTGTCTTCTATATCTGAGATCCTGTCCTCGCATTGGCTTATTCTGCTACAAATACTTTCAATGGAATTTTTTATCTCTTGGATATCTGCTTGAATCTGCCTTATGGATTCCATTTCTTTCCTATGCTGAGCATTCATGGTTTCTATAGTTTTCTTAAGTTCATCTATTTTTTTGTCTGTATCAGCTATAGTGTCCTTAAGCATGGTCTTCATTGTAGACATTATCTCTGCAGTTATCTGTGAGATTATTTCTGTTTTAATTTTTTCCAGAACCTCATTCAGTTGCTTTGTTGTTACCACTTCAGATAGGCCAGGTGGGTGGCTTTCGGATTGTCCCACCTCGTTGCTCCCTAGGTTTGCCTTTGGTGAATTGGATGTGTGTGGTTGCATCTTGTTTAAGTGTCGTCTCATTTTTTCTTTCTTTAATTCCTGGGGTGATGTTTGCAAATTACCTATAGTAGGTTACTTTATTGCTAGTGTTTAAGATCTTTAGAAGATGACTACTTCTCTGCAGTATCTTCCAAGTGGAGCTTGCTTTTAGGTTTTGAGCTTTCTGCCAGATCCTACCTCTTCAATTCGTTGGGTATGCGAAGTTGCTACCTGTTTGGCCCAGTCCTTGATTCTTTGGTACTGTGTCACTGTATTTTCTGTGTCCCTTAGTCAATCTCAATCATGAAATATCAGGAAGGAAAGATGTTTAGAACAATTATTTCACATTTGGCTATAATGTTAACTAAAGCATCAAACACAGCCTAAAAAATGACAGACTGAGCTAACCAGTTATTTACCACTTTTAGCTGTATAGAGTTGCGGTTATATAACAAAATCTAAAACACACCAGAAAAATTATATGCAGTATACAAGTCCTATGTATGTCAATTTTTCCTTGAGGAGTTTAAATTTAAAATGAGTTAAGGAGGAAATAGAGTATTGGGAGAAGAGGAAGGAATTAGATGTAAGGTTAGAGGACCAAGAGGGATCCCACTAACATTGGGACACTAGTGCAGAGGACAGGTGGTAAAAAGAGAAGGAAGGGATAAAAGGAAGAACAGATCACAACCACAATCACAAAGAAGTTAGAGGCGCTGTTTACACTCATATAAAAAACCAGAGAGAATAATGAAGGAAAGAGCAAATACACATACAGAAACAATAACGAAGATAAAAACAATAAAACAGACAGATCAAAAATAAAACCCCACCAAAAAACAAAACAAAACAAAACAAAAACAAAAAAACCCTTCGCCAGAACAAAAAACAAATCAGTGAGAAAAAAAATAAAAATAAAAATAAAAATAAAAATAAAAATAAAAAATATAAAAAGAATCAGTTCCAGGTGTTGACTCTGTTGTAGGCAGGTACCTTGTGACAAAGTCCTGTTCTGTGCAGGTCCGTCCCAGTAAGCCAGGAGCGCCCTCTGGCGGGCGGTGAGCAGAGGCGCGTACTTTCAGGCAGAGACCAGTCTAGCTCGCCTCCGCTCTCGCCGCCCTTTCACGATCCCTGGGCCTGAGAGGCTCAGCGTGCTGTCCGGAGCGCGCGGGTTCCCTGCACTGGTTCCCGCCGCTCTGGTTTTTCGCCACGCCCCCTACAATGGCGCCGGGCCAGTCGCTCTCTGGCGCGGGACAGGTGTGGCTGAGAGTCCAGTCTCGTTCGCCTGCTGACCTCAGCACACTTTCGTGGGCTTGAGAGGCCCGGTGCTGCCCTGTCCGGAGCACAAGTTCCCAGAGCAGTTTCCGAGCCGCTCTGAGTTTCGCCACACCCCCCACAATGGCGCCCGGCCGGTCGCTCTCTGGCGCGGGGCAGCTGTGGCTGAGAGACACTCACCGCCGGTCAGCGTCGTTCTCCGCCGCTCCCCTGCCCCGCTGCTGTCTCAGGATCCTCCGTGGGGGCTCCCTGGGCGCCAGCTGCCACCGTGTGTCCGTAGAATTGAGCCTCCGCGGCGCTGCAACTCCCGGGATATTAGAAGGTGCGCGTGTGCGGTCTGCTCCTTCTTTCCTTCTTCTTTGTTGGAAGTCACCTGTCACTGGTGCCGGGGGTCCCAGATTGCGCTTCAGAACTTTTCTGGGTTTCGGGGAGGCATCTCCCCCCCTCCTGCGCTTTCCGGGTCGCTATATTCCTGTGTTCCAATGGTAACTTTTAGAGAGAGTTTTGCTGCCTGCTTCTTACTCATCCGCCATCTTGAGGTCCTCCCCCGAGTTTGAGTAAAATTTTGACCCAGATTGGATTTAGAAATAATGACAAATAGGACTGGGTCCTATAGGGAAGCCTCAGGTGTCAGACTGGGTCAGACAGAAACTGAAGTGGAATCAAAAGGTGGGTAAAGTTATTAGAAAACAGGTAACTATAGGTTTATTTGGATCCAAAGAGTCAGGAGCTCTACCTGGAACTCTGTCTGGAGTTTGTTTATGTTGAGAGAAAGTGCAAACCTTGGGTGGTACCAAGGCTTATTTTGTGCCCTGAGAGGGTGTTTGACCTTCTTTGGAGTGGACTGGATCAGACAGAAACTGACCTAGGCCTACTTCTAGGACAGTCCCACTTCAAATTCCAGCCAACTTCATGGGTGAGAATTCCTAGAACCTGTTTGTTCCTTTTTTGAGAAATGAATGAAACTTCCCTGAAATAATTTGGAATTAGAGGCCGCCCTGAGGAAGTTATGGTTTGAATAAAGTTGTGTTTATCCACAGCACCAATGGGGTGCATTTTAAAAATTAGCACACAATGGCCTTGCACAGACTAAAGGAGGAGAAAAAAAGAATTGCTTATAGAATTTGAGCCTTACATTCATGGGATCTGCTTCTCTAACCACCTTCATGCTTTAAGTAAAATTTTAAGCTTAGAACAATTGTGCAAGGTAATTTAGTCCATCATAGGAAAGGCTTTGTCTCCTCTGCTCATTAATGAGTACTACCCTGAACACAGCACTTTAGTGAAAAGAACATGGGCTGGTTGGGGAGCTGCCAATTTTTAGTTATTTTGTGAAAGAAGGAAACTTATATCTGTGGAGGAAATCTCTATTGGCAGTGCGTTTCATGTTCAGCACCTAGAGAAAGATGACTAAACCAGTGGAAGCTTTTTACCATGAAGATGGCAAAGACATGGGTCTGCGTAACAAGCCTCACCTGTGACTGTTTTATCTTAACTAGGCTTCCTACTTATGCATTTCTTTGTTTGGGTAGGTATTGGGGTTTAGGCTCAAAATTTGATTTAGAACAGTAATTAGACAAGGGAAAGAAGAAAAAGGAAAGCAGTCCCTTGACTCAGCCCCTTTTCTGAAATAAGTAAAATGGTTAGGAGATGAAAAAACACATCATCACAATGAATGCCTTTTGAGAGAGAGAGAGAAAAATGACCCCTTTGCAACAAGTCTGCCTGGGTGCATTGAAATCTCATCTCCTGTGACAAACAGGTCATCTTCTGGGGTTAAATGACAACAGTTAAGTATGTTTGGAGGGTCTGTCCTTGAGGACATGGAGGGGAGCTCAGAAAGCGTAGCATTTTGCTTTTCTTTAGTGTCTTCATTTAAGTAATAAATACATGAAAGTAGCATACTTTTAGGATTTCCTGAACTCATTCAAGGACTAACATTGTTTAATGAACAATTCCAGCAAAATTGTTAAGAATGTATAAACTGACTGAATGGAAATGGATGGAAATTTGTACATGAGATTGTCCTAGTTCTGGGAATCTCTTTGAATAACTTGAGGTTTTTAAAGTTAGATTAAATGAAGTGGCAGATATTTATAAAATAGCTGAGTCATTTTAAAGTTAGTTAAAACACTAAAACTTGTCCCTAAACCATTCTGACATTATTTTGTTGAGGGAATAAGCCTGAAGACAATGGAAGCCTAACCAGTGAGAGATTTTAGGATTACCTCTATTGATTGGAGTAGGCCACTAGAATTTTTGAATAGCAAACAGCTGTTCACTGCTCTTATTGGTAAAATCAATGCGAAGTCTTGACTAGTTGGAAAACACTGAATAATGAAATGGCAAGTCAGTGGAGGCTGGTAATCAATGACAGATACTTGACCAGATGCTTGACCAAATACTTGACCACATTTTTCTAGGGCCAGGGGTATAATGGCAAAGAAGGTAGATACAGTCCCTTCCTTTATGGGACTCCTCCTCCTCTTCAGAGGAGAAGCAGATGCATATACACAGAACAAGTGGAAAACTAGTAATTGTGCTAAGTACAGTGAAGCAAAAAAGGATTATCTTCTCATTGTTACCTATCTGAAAATAGATGAACAGTGGAACTGCGCTCCTCAAGTCAGCTATTTTTGTTGGCGTTTATTTAATACCAAACATAGTGCTGCTCTCACAATTTAATGCTTGATAATGAATAGGTCCTTCCAGTGGAAGCTCTTGTTTTTATGTTGTATAGAGAAGCTACATGTATTTGTGTCTGTTAGACGTAAAAAGGGTTGTATTATGAAGTGGTATTTTTAAAAATCATGAAGTGGTGCTTATTTACAAAATGCTGTTCAAAATTTGTCACTAGAAATGAAGGTTATTAGAGGTTCAAATATTCTAATTAATACATGGTAATTAAAATCAGAAAAACTCCTTCTACAAGGAATATAAGACATAGTTCTGGTAAATGAAACTATAAACTAGGAAAAAAATTTTTTATTTTAAAGAGAAAAAAGATAAAAATAACAATGTAAAAGTTTCAAAACAAGTTAGTAGGGCAGTTACAATAATTAATACATTGCATAAATATATATATATATATCTATATATATATATATCTATACAAGATAGTTAAGATAGTTATACTACTAATTGCTATTAGTTCACTGAAAAGAAAGATTTGTACCTATACTGTTTGATCAATTTTTCATGCCTATGTAATGTAATATGAGCAACTACTTTGAAGATCACAATATGCAATGTACTAACCATTGTTACTCTCCTACAATCTTGTTTTGAAATTTTGTACCATTGTTTTTGCTGTTTTCTTTCTTTAAAATAAAAAAAAATACATTGTGTATTGTTGTCTTCATAGTAGTTATTCGGGTACAAGATATATGCATGATATCTTGTCCAAACAATATTAGCACAAACCTTTCTTTTCAATGAACTGACAGAAACTAGCTGTATAACCATCTTAACTATTCTGTGTATACATATATTTTTTTCTTTTTCCCTTTCTTCCTTTCCCCTTTCTCCCATCACAGTTTGTCTTTTCTTTTGAACATTTTCTAAACTAGAATTAATTTCATGTATTAAAATAGGGCTTTCTCAGAGAATTGATTTGGTCTCGATAGGGCATAGAGACTTATTAGGAATTTTGATGCTTATAAACTGGGTTTTCTCTGTTGAAGATCTGGGGGTATTCCTACAGTTGTGTGGCTTTCATGTTTGTCTTTTTGAGATGTGTAGCTTGGATGGATCCAAATCCAATGCCCTATAGTGGCCCTTTTGATGGACAGTACTGTACAGACATGTTGGAGAAACAAAACTGGTATTTGAGAGGAAGTTAATTCAGTGTGAAACTTGGACTCTTGGAGTGCCTGGACAGTTCCCTAGTCTTTCCTGGCTTCCACTGTTGAAAGTTCTTCACTCATGAAGTAGACAAAAGGATAAAGAGCATGAGAATATGTTAGTGTAATGGTTGTTTTAAAATCCTTAAAATGGTTTTAAGGCCAGCTCTTGGCCTGTCAAGCCCATAATCCTGGGAAAACAATCAGAACCTCGGAAGGTACATTGCTGCTACCTGATGGACTATTCCAACATGTACAGAGGGCTACCATTCAATTGCTATCTCCAGCGGGACAGAATTGTGCTCTCATAATAGTCTATGCTCTCTGGTTGTATAGAAGTTTTCCAAGGAAAAGGAAATAGTATATATTATAACAGTAGCTAAAAGGGTATTGGAGAATATGTTTTCCTTTTTGAAATTCTGTATCATTGTTTTTTCTCTTCAAAATAAAAAAAAAGAAAGTGTGTTTTCCTTATAGGACATCTCTAGACAGATCTCTAGCAATAGAGAACATATTTTATCTGATAAATTATGAAACAGTTAAACAAGGTATTAGAAACACAGTGGTGTTGCTATTGTCCCTATTATTCTCAGTCTTTTAGAAAAGCTGAAAGAATAAATGACATTTGAAAATTAAAATTGGAAAAACCAATTGGACTGGCATAACCAAAAGTATTACCATTAATTTTAATAGGTGAAATAATTACTGGAAAACCTAGATCCTTTTATGACAAAACCATATGCATCTCCTCTATTTTCCTAAATTTTGATATGATAAAATACTGCAGAGCTTTAATGCATTGTGCCAAGATGTATTTCCACCTGGTAAAGGAAGCTCTTCACGATGCATCAGTGATGGCAACCAGACATTTTGCAACCAAAAAAAACTCCTGGAAATGAAATCAGAGGCTGTTCTAACACCACTGGAGGGATTATACAAAGTTCTCACCACCACACTGCAGTGAAGCTTTAGGACCTTGAACTTGGGGTCCATGTCTTATAACTAAAGGGAGCACCTCTGGACTCCTAGAACCGTATACCTGTTGGAAAGTTTAAGGTAAAGCTGACTAGGGAAAAAACTGCACCAGAAACACACAGCATTTTAAATGTGGTCAGCCTTGCCCAAGATGTCAAGGTGAGAATCCTCATCATAATGAGACTCTCAGTTTTTCCTTGCTTATGCCTACCTACTTCCTTTGCTTAGCTGGATAATGTTGTAAGTGGACTTTTAGACCCTGTTAGTCACTTGTTCTCACTCCTTGTTATAATTTAGCTTGGTTATGTGTTACTAGATTACTTACTCGACGAATAGGGAGGGCTCTGTGCAGTTGTTAATCTTTTTTGTTGCATACGTTGGGTATACTTAGATACAAGAAAGTTGATGTACAGATTATTAGGTTAAAGTGGATATGTTCCTTATCTGGCTCGATCTGTAATCATTCCACTTTGGTTACTTTGTTTCATGGGAATGTATTCCATGGTATTGGTGGTGTCCTCCTGTATTTATAATAGCAATTCTCTGGCATGCCATGGTCTCTCAAAGTCTCGACTGTCTACACGAAGCTGCCTGTCAAAGGCTAAATGTTTTGCCTTAATGGCTGGGCCAATAAGAATGTGAGAAAACACACAATTGTGAGGATGGATGAAATATCAAGACTGGAAACTCAGGGCGATGGTGACTGAGGGTGGCACTGATGCCCTATGTTTTGGTCAAACTCTTACTGAGAGCCCAATCAAAAGTGGGTAATTGTTATATTAAATCCATAGGAGGCCATGGGTTTGGACTGGGCACCTGCACTGAGCCCACCAGACCAAGCCAACAGAGAGTTTAATCGTAGTAACTGAGCTTTGGTTGATTGCAGGATGCCCCGTGGCCAGTTAACAACCGAGCTGCAGCCGCTTGACTGGCTGATGGGCTAAGCTGTGGCCAACAAGTTGTTTTCTACGCCTCCCTTCTGGTTTTCTGTAACTGTTATCAGGTCACTTTGTGTTTGCTGGAGTTCTCAGAACCTGCTCTGGCTCTGAAAGCTGCCTGATTTTTGAATAGTGTTTTGTTTATTTCTTTTCTCTCAAATAAATTCTACTTGACATAATTGGCCTAAGGAATTTTTCCTTTTTAACATCAGTGTTATGAACTTTGTACTCTTCGCTCTGTTCATTATTGTCTTGGAGCCAAGGTCCACCCTGTCCTCCTGTTTTTCACTCCAAGCTAAGGTTTGCAGTTTATTTCCCAGTGCCATTTGTTTCCCCCTTTTCAAACTCCTTGTTTAAAAAATTAATCAAAGTAATTCATGAGTGTAATTCAAAGAGTCAAGTAGCGTTATAAGGCTTACAACAGTAAACCAGTTCCAAGTCTCGGAGCCCTACCCCTGAGAGACTAACAGTTTTAACTTTCAGCTTTTTTCTTGGGAATTTATTCCAAATTTCCAAATAACTTTTTCTTTTACTTTAAGGCATCATCTATTGACCTCCTGTCATGGGAGATGAGAGTTTTAGTTCTCTTACCATCTGCCCCTGCAATCATACACATACTTTTCCTCCCTACATTTCACAATTATTTCACAATTTTGGTTCAACCAATACTAAATTTTTACGGGAATATGGATATGCCAATATTAATTGCTGAGCCACAAAGTGTAATTACGCTCCTTCATGTCATACATTTTTTGGAGTTATTTTTCATTAAAATTTCTATGAATCTATCAAAGCTTTCTTTCAAGCCTCATAGAGGTGGGTTGTAACTTCTCTTGACAGGGTCAGAAGCATCACACAGATGGCTTTTCCCTCCCTGCTCCATCCTTTAGGCTGTCCCCGCGCTTGCCCTCCTTCTTGTGCTCAAACTGCACTGGCAGCTCTGCAGTCCTGCTGTACAGATGTTATCCTTGGGACTTCTCACCACCACCATCAGGAATTACTTCTACTCTCTTCTGATTTATCTCCTTTATTCCCAAACACTGCTATAGACTAATGTGTGTGTATTCCCCAAATTCGTATGTTGAAACCTAATCCTCAACATGATGGGATAGGAGCTGGGCCCTTTGGAAGGTGATTAGGTCATGAAGCTGGGCTCTCACAAATGGTGTACTCATAAAAGGAACCCCAGAGGGCTCTCTTGCCCCCTTTCTACCCTGTGAGGGGCACTGGCTATGAACCAAGAACTGAGCCTGCAGCAGACCTTGGATCTGCCAGCACTTTGACTTTGGTCTTCTAGGCCTGGCTGCTTGTTAGGATCTGAGCCTCTTAAGATTCACCTCCCTGGCTCATGCCTCAGAGCCTTCTCAAACGCCAGTCCCTCTCTCTGGTACACTCTTCCCAATCCTTTATTTTGACTATCTCACGCTGTCCTTTGTTCTTCTTCAGACAGGCCCCCTCTTACTCCATACAGCAGGCTACAGCTCTGTCATATTTTCTCTTGTTCCCCCATTTCTCTTTCCTTTAGTAGCTCATTTTGCCTTTCGAATAAATAGTGGTTCCTAGGTGTCAGCTCCATGGTGTGCATTCTCTATTTTGCTTCATATTTCTCAGGCACCAAGCTTGGCTTCTTTATAGGTGTCCCCACTATCCCATGATGCTATTAGAATTTACTCAAGATTTGGAGGGCTTGAGAGTACATTGAACGGTGGAGTGTGTGACCCCCTGCTACTCTCTGGGATTCTTTTTCTCTCCTTTCTCCCACTTCTCCTCCTTAAAGTGTCCCTCAGTTACACAGGGGAATGCCACATTTTTTCTCTGTTATGCAGGTGGTTCTCCCATTTCCTTTGAGCTTGAGTGCCAGTAGACTTCCAGTCAGAACAGTGTTTATTCTATCCAAATAAGAAGATGTCGCTTGAAAACAGAACAGTTCCCTTCCTAAGAATTTCGGTGAATGTTTCCTCCCATCTTATCATGCATTTATTGATACACCCTTGCATTTAACGCATAACATAGCTAACTTTGTGCCTTCTGTACAGGTGCTTTAGCTCCAGCATGTCAGGGACCTAATGCATCTTGTTTCTAGTTGTGTATAACACATGATACACAATTTAAGAAATCATACTTTAAAATTACCTGTTTTCCAGTGAAAGGAACTCTTTGTATGGCAGGAGATTTAAACGTAGAAGCACTCATGTCTTGATATGAGGGAAAGTAGGGAAGAACAACTTTCATAATGGATGATGGAGAGGAATTAGTTTTATAAGAAACCGATAAGGAATGTCCTGGAAATCATGAAAGGTTAATTCATTGTGTTTACGTTTGGCCCTGAATATGACCCATGTATACTTAAGGATTTAGGAGTAGAATAAAAGTAATAGCTACTTTGCCCTCAGGATATTATATGTATTGTTTTAGTTAATTATCTCAACAACCCAATGATGTCGATATTTTTATCCTGATTTTTATTGTAAGAAAACTGAAACACAAAAGGATTATGTAAGTTGCCCACAAATATAGCTGGTAATGTTATTAAAGCTAGATTTCAAACTCAGGGTATCATATTCCTTCTGCTGAAGAACGTCCCATCCCACTGTTTTAGTGTAGGACTGCTGACAGTTTTTCAGGTTTTATGTGTTTGAAAAAATATATTTAAATTCATTTTGAAAGATATTTTCATTAAGTATAGAAATCTGGGGCCGGTGAGATGGCTCAGTGGTGTAAGCGCCTGCCTTGCAAGCGCGAGGGCCCGAGTTCGACTCCCGGAACCCACATACGAAAAAGGGGCCGGTGATATCGCTCAGCGGCACGGGTGCCTGTTGGCACGCAAGGTCCTGAGGTCGACCCCCCGGTACCCACACACACAAAAAAAGAAATCTGGATTGACAATTTTTATTACTTTATTATTTTATTTATTTATTTATTTATTTATTTATTTATTTATTTGTGGGTACCAGGAGTCGAACTCAGGACCTTGTGCTTGCCAGGCAGGCGCTTATGCTGCTGAGCCATCTCACCGGCCCCTTTATTACTTTAAAAATGTCACTCTATTGTGTTCCAGATGCATAGTTTCTGTCTGAGACTTTGATAATTCTTATCTACATTGTTTTCTGTATACTGTTTCTCTTATCCCTGGTTGCTTTCAAGAGTTTTTCTCTTTGATTAGGGTTGAGTATGTAGGTTGAGGATGATATATTCCTCTCTTTCTCTCTATGTCTCTGTCTCTGTCTGTCTGTCTGTCTGTCTCTCTCTCCCTGTGTTTTATTCCTATTTGTGACTCTCTTGGATTCTTAGATATGTTTTGTCTTTCTTTAATTTTGGAAAATTCTTAGCCATACGATCTTTAAATATTTATTTTTCCCTGTTCTTTTCCTCTTCCTTCTGGGACTCCGATTACACATACGCTAGAGCATCCTCTGCCGTCTTTCAGCTCTTGGACACTCTAGTCTGCTGTATTCCACTCATTTCGCTCTTTGTGTTTTAGCTGAGACCATTTTATTGGCCTATTTTCCAAATTGTTGAAGTCTTTCCTTAGTTGTGCTTCACTAGTTTATAATTCTGTTGAGAGAATTTTTCATTTCTGATTTTGTGCTTTAAATTTCTAGCATTTTGAATGGAGGATTTCACATTTCTCTCTGTAATTCTCCATCTCTTCATGCATATTATTCACTTTTCTATTAAAGGTTTAACGTATCAATTCGAGTAATATTGAAGGCACTGCCTCCTCTCTGGGTATCTCTGGATTATCTTTTGGTGATTGCTTTATCTCATGACAGTGAATTGCTTTATCTTGCTTTTGTGTCTTAGAATTTTTTAAATTGAGTGACAGATATTATGTTAGAAGAGCAGCAGAGACTGAGCTGAATGAATTTTTTTTGGCCTGTAAATGGTTATACTTCTGTCAGACCTCCCATGTTGTAAAGCCAATTTAGTCAAAACCTGAGCTGAATTTGTGTTTTGTGTTTTGTTGTCGCTGCATTTACTTTTAGTACATCACAAACTTCAAAGCCTTTATAGCACCAGGCTTCTGCTACCTTGGACTTAGAGTGGGCTCTGGGGTACCAGAGGGTTTTTCTGGGCAGTTTTCCCCATGTCTCAGCAGGTCACGCGCATCTGTTCTTCTTCCCCTCCACCTGCTGTAGCCTGCTTACTTTTTGATACTGGGTGACTTCATGGTGTGGGGAAGGGGGGTCGGCTCTCGGTTTTCCTGGCCCAGTCTTGGGTAGACTGATGCACCTGGGTTTGGATGTGGGGCTTTCTCAGCACTTTTGCCCGTCCTTTTATAATGGCAAGCTGCTGTGTCACTGTGAGAATCTTGGGCATCGTGAGTTCCCAGTTCCTCTGCCAGTGGTACAGACCTCCAGTTTGTTATCAGTTTGGTACCCTCCAGGGACAGATAGTTTTGGCTTCGACTTCTCCCTCAGTGGCAGAGTACCTTTGCCCATGACTGGAGATGAAGTGTCTCCTACCCTTCCCGCTGTGGTAGAGAGCCGTTGCTTATTATCAGACCCTGGGCTCGCAGTAGCGGTGGGGAAGGTTTCTGCCCCTCCCTCTGCTTCTGTGCCCCCCTTAGCAGCAGTTTACTTTAATAAGATCTGGGAGTAGGAGGGTACCTACCCCCTTCCCCGTGGAGGACAGCTTTGGCCTCTCGTGAGAATGCTCCAGGACTGTGTGCCTGTGCATCATAGAAGAGGGCTTTTCTAGGTTTCTCCCCTGTCCTGCTCTTTCTTGTGAGCACCCAGTGAAGGTGATGGGAAAATGCCTGTGGTATCTTCTGCGGCTAAGGGGACACTAGTCCAAGCTCAACTTTTAAGAATTCATTAAAATATTAGCTCTTCTCCACTCAGCTGATTTATGGCAACTGCCTCTTCCTCCCACGATCTGTGACTGGGGAAACAGTTCATGCTCTACTCAGACAGGCCCGCGGAATTCCGTCTACCTGGTTGTGTCAGCTGAACAGAAGCTGTGCACCCAGGACAACTGCTCCTATCCACGTCACAGGGCAAAGATCACAGGCCAGCTCTATTTTCTACTAACCATTCTACTTTGGTTTCTCAAGAAGTCATTTTTCTCCAAGTTTAGCTATCATAACTCATATTTATATTTGAATTTTTAGCTTAAAGCACTTTCCCATGTATTCTTAGTGACTCCCGTTCTTAGCATGCTTAAGTCATCAAGATCATTCTTACAGACAAATCCCTGCTGCTGCCACCCTGGTGTACACCGTATAGAGCTGTCTTTGTGAGAAGTAGTTCAGTTACAAATCATATCTACACTCAGAGCCTCTGTCCTCATGAGTTACATTTTGGGACTCAGGTTTGAATCCAGTTTCTTGTCTTCAGTATCTTAAAATCCATGATATGTCACATGAAGCCTTTATTCCAGCCATTCTGGAGTACGAATGTTGAATCTATGAAGTGTACCCCAGGGCCTCCTCCCCTTCCTCTAAATTTACTTTATGTGTATCAGCAGCTGGTTACCAATATACCCTTTATTTTTCATACCTGTTGGACATCTTAGTTCTGTGTGACACATTAACAAGGACACAGAGACAGGTATTTTATTCAAGTGGATGCGATTCACATAACAGGAATCAGACACAGAGTCTAAGTAACTTGGATAAGCCGGAAGTAGCGAGTTAGGACCCAGACTCAGGTGGACCACTTCAGAGTCTATGTATGAAACCACCTGGCTACAGCTCTAATCTGATTGCTCAGCCAGAACGTTGAGAAGGTAGAGAAAAGTGTGACTCTCCCAGTCCTAAAAACCAAACATTCTACCACTTGAGACTGGGAAGTCCAGCCTGAAAGAGAAAGGGGATCCGGAGAAGCTTTTGTGCTTTTCAGCCATGGGGGTGGATGCATGGGAGGAGCAAACCTCTCCAGCTTCACTGGCCACTGTTAGACCCTGCTCGTGGTGGTAAACAGCATGGAAATCTTGTTTATTTGTCCTTCTCTTCAAGAGGTCTTTTGAAGGGAACAAAAATCTGTTGATAGGTATTTTCTTAGCCTCAGAACTGGATGAAGGGTGTAGAGGTGGCTCAAAGTCTCTCTGACTTCAGTGCCCTATGCTGAGGTGCGACACAAGGCCACGCCACTTGTGCAGGGAGCCTGTCTGGTCAACTCCAGAGTGCTGACAAGTGCAGGTGATTCTGAAAGACAGCGCTTTTTAGAAGGCAGGTATCCTTGGGACAGAAATAGCCTATGAAAAGGGTTATGAGTTCTCAGTGGCTCTGTGCTGACTCCTTCCAAGATTAGAAGGCCTGGAATTCATAGCTACAGCTGGTCTTTGGAACCTCTGGAAAGCAGTGTACTTGGTTCTCTGAACTCTTCAAATTTCAGGAAAGAGGGACTAGAAAAACTCTCAAATTATAGGTGGTGCATGGCATGGGATGCCAAGCTGGTAGGGGAACATAGAGGAACCAGTAGGGTGGCAGTGGGCTCCAATAATTCAGCTCAGCTGTCTAGTCGCCTACTTCTATCTACTAGAATACATGCAAAGATAAGACAAACATGGAGAGAGATGCATGTGATTACAAAAACTATATAGTGCATAGACTATATTGTCACAGAAATATTTATCAAGTACTTACTCTAAAGACGTCCGGTTCTAGGCATTTTGAAGGCTCATCGATGTGTTAGACGTTATCTCCAGCTCTAACAAAGTTGTCTAACTGGGGAGAGAAGCTGGTTCAATGGGAAAACATAAGGGAGAAGTAACATGAGGCAGTAAACCTAGCAGGATGCTTGGTTTCAAATCTTTTAATCATCCTGTGATCTTAACTAGCCACCCAAGCCACATTTGCCTAGTCTTTAAAATAGGAATTTGGGCTGGTGATATTGCTCAGTGGCACATGCGCCTGCTGGCAAGCACGAGGTCCTGAGTTTGACAGGAACAAACACGTAAAGCACCTCGATCCACGTCAGGCATATGTGAAGACCTTAACGTTTGTGTTAGTCAGCTTTCTATAACTATAACAAAATACCCAAGATAATTAACTTACAAAAGGAAAAAAGTTATTTTGGCTCAAAGTTTTAGAAATTACAGTCCCTGGTGGACTCACTGCTTTAAGGCCTCTGGTGGGGATGCTTGGTGACAATGGCCGGGAGCATGTGGCAGAACAAACCGCTTATCCCATGGTCTCCCTGAAGGACCTCCCAGCAGGCTTCCCCTTCTAAGGCTTCTACCACTTCCCAATTGTACCAGTCTGAGCACCAAGCCTCTGACGTGTGGGCCTTTCAGGGATGGTCAACATCCAAACAATAGCAATGATCACTGAATCTAAATTTAATAGTAAGGGGCCCCATTCATTTCCTAGGGCTGCCATAACAAAGTACAACAAACAGGATGGCTTAAACTGCAGAAATGACGGTCTCACAGTTGTGGAGGGGAGAAGCCCGGAATCAAGGTGTCAGCAGACTTCTTCCCTCTGAGCACAGTGAGGGAGATCTGTTCTGTACCCGTCTCTTAGCTTCCTGTGCTATGTTGGCAGTCTTTCGTTTTCCTAGCTTTCTGAGGCATTGTCCTGAACTCTGCCTTTATCTTCACATGTTATTCTCCCTGTGTGTGTATCAACGGCCAAAGTTCCTATTTATAAGGACAAAAGTTAGATTGCATCAGGGGCCTACCCAACTCTACTGTAAACTCACCTTAATTAAATACAACTGCAGCAACTCTATTTCCAAATAAGGTTATACAGTATGTAGAAGTATTGGGGGTTAGAAATATGACATGAATTTTGGGGCATATGAGTCAAACTCCTAACAGTTACTACTAAGGAAGAAAAGTCTAGAAAAAGTACAGGACATGGATTCAATCACTACTTCTCAGGATGGTCAATAAAACCTTGTTTCTTATAACCCATGGGACTTGCCCCCTAGACTTGTAGGTGACAAGAGCTTGGTGGTAGTGAGGAATGGGGACCTTACAGTAGAGTGTGATGAGCAAAGATATGAAGGCATATTGAAGATCAGTGAAGAAATGAGCCAGGCTGGGCTTGCAAGTACAGGAAGGGAGTACTTTAGAAGCCCTTGACAGCTAAAGGAAGGAGTTTGCACTTCATACTCTTGGCAGGAGGAAGCCATTGAAGGATTATGACACATACCATTGAGTCAAATAAGCAGTTCAAATAAGACCTGAAGTATGTAAATATTTGCTCCAGTTTTTGAAAAATGACACCAGAGACCCATATTCTTATAGTGCATTTACTGTAAGTTACTTTGCAGTACCAAATTGGATTGAGTGAACCCATTCTCTACCCACTCTGGTGCTATTTGCGTATATTTGACCCCTTGCCTGGTTGGACTTAAGGGTTCAGTCTATGATCAGATAAGAGCTTGTCTCTGGGCCAAGTGACCTGATTTATTAGTCTTTTGGATCAGACCAAATTAATGGGACACACAGTGTTCTCAGGGTGGAGATCTGGCAGACTGCGTGTGTCAGGAAATGCTGGCTGGGAATGGGGAGCTCAGAGAGGAGCAGGTGGCCCATGGAATGGAGACGTGATAGAAGACGAATAGCAGTCTCCAGAAGCTCGGATTTCATAGGCTGCCATAGTGCACGGTCCAGAGCGTGCATCCTAGCTCCAGGAGGATCTCAACACCTAGGTCATACAAGAGCCAAAACTTCATGGAAAAATAGAAATGATTCAACCATCCAATTGTTTGGTCTATGTAATGCCAACTAGTTTCAAAGGAAACTACTGTTTAATCTCAGTAGTTGGTTGCTGTGCAGCAAATCAGCCCAAACCTAGTGTCTGACACATCTGGCATGTCACTCAGTGCAACAGCAACATCTGGCACCACGCAATTCTTGTGGGCAACACTGCAGACACCGCAGAATATGTAGGCTTATAATTAACTTGTCAACACTCTCCACCAGAAATTTCCACCAGTCCTGGAGAGCTTAGCTCAGGGTGTGGTCCACAGTGCAGCAAGGGTTTCTGGTCCTGACTCCTGGAACCAAGCCTGGCTCTGTTGGTGGGTGAATTTGCTGAGACCAAGACGCTGTCCTCTGCTTGTCTAGGTACTTCCTACTCTATAGTTTTCTGCTAAGAAGGACTCCATTGTTATTTAGAGGCCAGTACTGTGGACCTACTACCCAGAGAACCCAAAGAAGAAGTAAATGCAAACTGACAATACCCTTCTAATGTATAACAACTGTGTTGGTGTTGTATGTAAAGAGAACGCCATTCACCATGTGTTGAAATATACTGGGCTCTTTCCAGGCAAATTTCATTCTGTAAGGTCTTCTACTCAGTACAGAACTGGATGTTAGACCCATTTCTTTTCTATGATGCCTTGATCATTCACCAGCATTGATATAATGTATCCAAAGGTTAGCACTAGACATACAGGAAGCTCTGAATAAGTAGTGGATAAAAAAAATTATGACCATTTCCACAACATGCCAGTTACTGTATTAGCCTAAGCTCCTTCAGGTTAGAAATCACCTTCCACTGCGTTTCTTGTGACCAGTCAGGTCCAAACTGCAGGATGACTGGAGTTATCAGGGAAGGAAGAGGCGGTGGCTGCTCTGGTGTGGCCAGCAGTCGTGGAATCAGCTTTAAATAGTGCTCCAGAAAGGGAGTCTGTGCCTCCCAGACATCGCAAGGATTGGTGGCCTCTTGTTTTCTTTGTCAATTCTAAGTAATACAATAGAAAACCCAATGCTATATGATTTTGAGGTAGAAGTTGACTCTTTCTACTTTTTCCCATTAAAAAATTCTAGTTAGAAAACTAACCATTCAACCTTCTGTTTATAGTTTAGTGTCTTCAGTATTATTTAATGAGAGAGAAAAACCATATAAGATGTAGTTCCTACGATCAGAGGTTTATAATTTGATTAAAGAAGGCATTCATATGTTAAAAAATAAGCAACCTCAGGAAAAGGGTTTCAAAACTTCCCAGGCACTGCCACAAATGATCTACCTATTCAGTGCCATTCTATCAAAATACCAATGATGCTTTTCACAGAAATAGAAAAATCCATCCTAAAATCCATATGGAATCTCAAGGGATCCTAAATAGCCAAAATAATCTTGAAAAATAATAAAGTTGGAGGGCTCACACTTCCTGGTTTCAAAACTTAATACAAAAGTACATTAATCAGATCCATGTGCTTTTGGCATAAGTACAAACATACAGAGAAATACAAAAAGCCTAGAAAGAAACCAGTTGATTTGTTCAACTGATTTGAAACAAGGGTGTCAAGACCACTCAATGGAGGAAAGGACAGTCTAACCAATAAAAACTGAGAAAACTGGATATCCACATGCAAAAGAGTGAAATTGGACCCTTACCTTACACCATACACCAAAAATAACTCAAAATATGTCAAAACCCTAAATGTAAGAGCTAAAACTATAAAACTCTTAGAAGAAAACCACAAACAAAACAATAACAAAATTTTTTCTGTACATCAAAGGATACTATCAGCAGAAAATATATATCCCACAAAATGGGAGAAAATGTCAGTGAATTGCATCATATAAAAGGCTAATATATAGAATATTTAAAGGCTATAGCATATCCATAATATATAAAGTGCTTTGACAACTGAACTTTCTTGGATAAGAAGAGTTTTCATAGAAGTCACGACTGTTGTCACAGCTAAGTTAAGGTTGACATGAACTGCAAGGAAAGGAAGGTTTTATTTGGGAGTAATACAAAAACTAGGATTACAACCTAAGAACATGGACCCTGCTGAACAGGAAGGCTGGGGCATTTATTGGGAAGGGGGGGAAACTCTACAAGCTGTTCTGAAAGAAAGCTTATTGGCAGGCATTTGTGGTTGGCAAGCCCTGGTTGACGAGTGCAGCAGCTAATGGGTATAGATAGTCTTAAATTCATGGTAGGCAGTTTCATCCTCAGCTACTTGATAAAAATAGTTTTCTTAAAAATCATGGCAGGCCATCTTGTTGGAATGTTCTAGGGACTCAGTTCTGGGAATAATCCCTTACAACCTGAGTGTTCTTCCCTATAGCTTCTGTGCTTTATTTTAGCTGGGTCTGACAAGAATGTATTCATTTGTATGCTCAGTTTCCGCACAGCAGATTGGCCAGGAGAAGACTGAATGGCATGTGTCAAAGGCTCATAAATGGGCCTAATTTGGCTTGAGGAGGCTGCAAAGGGTCTTGGCCTGGCAAGAGCTGCAGAGTTGGGGCCGAGGAGGCTGAGGGTGGATGAAAACCAAAGCAGTAGCAGTGAGCCTGCAGGAGAAACAGGGCCAGCAGGCAGTGGCTGGGAAGGAGTGTGTGAAGGCTGCTGGGTTAGAGCCACAGGCCAAGCAGAGGGACCACTGCTGCTGTGTTCTCAGAGTGGCCTGGGCGAGAAACAACAGGAGAAAGGCAGAAGGGAGAAGAGCTAGGGTCCTGCTGAAGCAACCCAGGCCGAGGTCTTCAGTGCAGGGTGTGGTGGGAACGAGAGGTTCCGGCAAATCTACACAGGTGGCATGAGCCCCACTTTCTCTTCTCCACCAGTGAAGGTCCGGCAGTGTTAGGTCCTCTGCCATGGACAGGGGAGAGCTGGGACACCCCTTCTCTGTATTTGCAACCTTTCTGTGTGGGCCTGGTGAGCTGTTTTTACAATGTGTGTCAGACACATGGGAGGGTTCGACAGAGGGTGTTTATCTGTGAGAGATTCTCCAAGTGAGCCTCATGTGTCGTGCATGAGACAGTTGGACTGGATGATGGTCGCAGCACTTTCCGGCTCTTAAACACGGTAATTCATGCATTTTAGTAATAATTTCTCAGTTCTCACCATGTGCCAGGCACAACGTGAATCGAATTCAGCAGTGAACAGATGACTTGCATCTGCTCGCACATGGGTACCTCTCCTTCCTTTGTGGCATCCCCATTTAAGTGAACTCGCATGTGCCAAGGTACCTGGCCTCATACCTGGCTTAAAGTACTAAAAATGGTACCTACTGTCCTCACTTCTCCTGGCTCTAGGTCCCCCATCAGAGTCGCCCTTCATTACACTGTCACTTCTCATGCGTGCTGTTTGCACACACACCTTTTTTTTCTTCCCCTTCCTTCTGGTTGTTATAAACCTAATCCAGATCACCCACAGACACTGCCCAGCACAGCCGTGAGCTCACCAGGCGTGAAGCCGATTGACATTGCTTAGCAACTGTGAAAATAGCTCAGCAGGCCCCACAAGGGGCTGGAGAACCTCATCCCTGGGGCATGTGGGAACGGAAAAGCTTCAGTTGAAATGAGAATACAAACAAACTGAATTGGTCCCCAAATGTCAGGGTCTTGTTGCCTAACACTCAGGGGAATTATCTTATTTGCATCCTGCTTACCCACTGTCTCCAGCATCAGCATGCACCTAGAAGGGTCAGATAAGAGGGAATAAGCGATCAGTGCAGGAAAATCTTTACTCCTCTCTTAGAAGAGACACACAAACTTTCGCACAGATGCAGAGGCACACACAATTTGATGTGGTTTCCTGTTTAATGACTCTGCCCTGAATCAGAGTCGTTTGCACGTTAGAGCCCATGGGCCATCCTAAGTGTTTATAGATCAGTGAATGAGGACAAAAGTTGCTCCAGTCAGAGAAGTTATGCAAACAATATGATGGATGCCTGTTCTCTTTCCTGTTCCTTCTCAACTGCACAAACTTTGTAATAAGTGGGAGAGTTCAACACCCAGTAAGAAAAATTGCTGCCGTCAGCCATACCATTTGGGTGTTAAGAAATTGAATTTATCTGCAACCACTGATGGCCCTGGCCTGCTTCAGGAGATGCTTCAGGTGCTTAGCTCCTACAGAGGATGCTTTTAAGTAATGGAAAGGGAATTTTCAGCAGGGCAGCCATGCTGAAGCATTGTCTGCTAGGATCTGGGCTGAGGGTAGTGCCAAGTGATTCAGCCATCCTACGAGGCCTACTTTTCCACACCCAACTGTGGAATATGATATGGTCAGGACAATGGAATGCTGCGTGACTTCCAGGCCGGGAGAGGTCAGATCTCTACTCTAAGTGATCATCTACACATCAGGAAAGGAGTGAGCTTGGCTGGGCTCAAATATTGCAGAACAACATGGTGGGCCTTGGGTCAGGTGGCCTGGGGCTGTCTGTGACCCAAGGAAGTCTTATGTAAAGTGAAACTTACTATATTTCATCAAGCGAGCATAGGGAACATGGAGGCTGCAGGCGCATGGTTAAGAGCTCGGACTCTGCAGTCATGGTGACTTCTCTCGCTGTCACTGCCTGATGTTGGGTGTGGGTTTCTCGCACCCTCCGACTACACTGCCAGCTTGTGTGAGTGTCTTTATTTGGTCAAGTGTCATCTGCTCTCCTGTTCCGCAGCCACCAGCCTCAACTGTGTCACTTCTACTCCTCGCTACACTTCCTTCTCTGGGCAGGTTCTTTTGTTCATCATCTTCATTCCTCTTTGGCTTGCCCCAGGTCCCTTGGCATCAAATCATATCTACTTTTATGGCCTTGTAGTCAACTCCTAGCTTGTTAGGAGATGGCCTTCACCAAACTTACATACAACATGTGTAGCTTAACACTGCAAGGTTTTCAAAAATTATTGGCCGAATTCCTATAAGCCTAGACTTACTTTTACTTCTTCATGTATTATGTTACTCTTGGGACTGGATTAGAGCCAGAGGGTCTTTTCATTTTTTGGTTCCAATCTTCTGACGTTTTCCCCCTGTAGAACTGAGGTGAGATTTAGCGTGACCCTGGATGGACTGGGAGTTAAAGCCACGCAGAGATAAGTCTGAAACGAAAATAGTCTATAGAGGTGGTTACCTCCCTGTCTTTACCTGCAGCTCACTGTGCATTTTACTCCATTTTTTTCCTTAAAATGTCATTTATTATTTATTCTTAAATGTCATATGATAAATCCATACACAAAACAGCCTGTGCATCGTTTTGGATATTGTTTCTCTTATGTGAGAAACCCAGAGTAAAAATAAAGAGAAAGAAGGATAGAAAACAGGAAGTAGGAAGACAGGGTTTTCTCAAAAGGGACAGGAATCAAGAGATGGAGGGAGGAGGGGGAAGTGATAGGGATGAAGAAAAAGAATTGGGGTGCCTTTTACTCCCTTGCCTTCCACCCACACCACTTTATTGAAGCGGCTTTTGCTAAAGTCAGTAATCTCTTGCTCTACTCAGTGGACACTGTTCCTCTTGTAAACTGTTTTATTTTTAATACAAATAGATTTATTCAAAGTAAAAGGTATCTTTTATATATAATAATTCAAAATCTCTGTGGCTGATGCATGCAGCAGAAAAAGAATACATAGCAATCAAGAGTGAGATCAGTCAGTTTCACTCACTATTTTATCTTCAGGAAACTTAGAGTTGCTAGAAACCACTAAAATTATAAAGAAGTTAAATTGAAAAGATTTATAGTAGTAAGAACACTTATCATGAGATTCACCCTTTCAAAAAATTTTATTGTACAATAGCGTATTATAATCACCATATTTCACCGCAGTCTCTAGAACTAATCATGCTACATAACTGAAATCTCCAGCAACTCCTATTTTGGCACATTATAATACTTGACATCGTCTTTGATCATGAAGCATAAATGTGTAATGGTAGACATATTTCAATCCTTATTCAAGGGTGTATTTAAGCAAAGCTCTTGTTCAAGAAGACATGACCTACCAATTATCAGGAAAATAACATTCTAATTTTATAAAGTATCCTTGAGTAATATTAACTGATTAAAATAATAAAATCAGAAGAACCAATGTTATTATACATGTCCTTCAGCTGGATAGGATCTCAAGAAATTGAGTCATGTTAACGACATAATATCGAAAATTACAAATTCTTATATAATAGCTTCTCTGTTACCTTTCATATTTTTCAGTTAACAGCAATACTTAAACTTTAACTGTAAACTCTTAGCTTTCGACATTGAGATTTTTCCTTAATCTAGAAAAGTTTAAGTGCTATTAAATACATTATCTTATTAATAAGCTTGGTACATTAAATACATTATCTTCTGTTTCTTAATGACTGGATGAATGTTCATAAAAGGTCATCACTATTGTCATCTTCATCTGATTCAAAATCAGCCACTTGAGCTGTCTCTGGGACATATGTTTGCTGAGTGGTATGCATCGATCACCCTTGATCTGTTTTTTTTTTTTTTTTTTTATGTGGGTACTGGGAGTCAAACTCAGGACCTCGCGTTCACCAGGCAGGTGCTTACACCGCTGAGCCATCTCACTGACCCGATCTGTTTTTGAAATGTAAGAAAATGTCTTTTTCCATGTCTAATTAATCAACCTCGTCGGCTCTGAGTAATTCTTAATCACAACATTTTGGGAGGGATGCCGTCCTGTAGATTCAAACACATCTGCAGTAGACACAGTTCTGAATGAGGTTGACTAGGTCCTTTGAACTTCTCTGTCCAGTAGAAGTCTCCGGATAAGTGCTTGGTTTATTGTGCTAAGGGGCACAGTCAGACAGCACCAAGTGAAATGAAAGAGATGCACAGAGCGAGTGTGGAGGCCGAGGGCCGCTCCCATTCCCACTCCTGTCACACCACCTTCCCACACCTCCATGTGCTTAACAGCCTGGAAGCTTCATACCATTCTTCCTTCATCTTCTTTTTCCTCAGTGGAGTTCTGAACACCACTAACGGTCCCTTTTTCCTTGAAATTCTCTGTTGCTTTTTGTGATGCCCTGTACTCCTAATTTTCTCCCCCCAGTCTCCTTCGATGGATTTTTCTCTTGTGTTCCACCATTAAGTTTTACAACCCTCAGGTTTTGATGTTAGGCCACCTTTTCTTTTTACTTTGCTCCTCTCTGGGAAAGCTCATCCACTTCCCTGCCTTCAAATATCACCTCAGTGTGACAGCTCCGAAATGGAGGTCTCTAGATGAGTCTACACAAGTCAAAAAGTGCAAACGAGGGGCAAAACAGAGGGTAGATATTGGGAAGTAGGAAGAACATGTTCAAATGGGAAGGGGGATGGGAAGGAAGGGAAAAGGGACCTAAAAAGAGAGACAATGGAAAAGAAAAATTGGAAACACAGCTTTTGTAAATGGGGAGGGGATGAAGGGTTGAAGGGAAGGGAGGGGAATGAGAAAAAAATAATTAATACATATTATGTACAAGTACATATTCCCTATGATGAATGAGATCATTATGTATGGCAAATATGTACTAATAAAAATAAACAATAAATAAATAAATAAATAAAAATAAAACAGCAAAAATCCCCCCAAAAACAAAAAAAAAGAGCATTCTTGAGCTCTATATTCTCACACGCAGCTCCTACCTATCCTACTTGTTACTTCTGTTCCATCCACTTCCCTCTCTTCTCCGCTCCCTTGCTTTGACCAGACTCACTGCCCGTTACCTGGACAACCACTCTGGCTTCTCAGGGACGTCTCTGCCTCCACTCTGATGCCTGTGTACTCAGCATGTGGAGTGAATATTAGTGAGCACAAATCACATTTTGTCACTCACCCGTGTAAAGCTCTTCTGTGCTATGTCACTATTCTTAGGATGAAGTCCAAGACTTTTAACATGGCCTATTGGGCCTTGAACAATCTGACTCTAATCATTTCTTTAGTACTCTGTCTTTCAGTTGCTTGGATTTACCAACTTTCTGTCCATCTTAGAGCAGTCTCACATCCCATCCCCTCTCCAGGTGTGCTCCTTTTATACACTCCTGGGATATCATCGCCTTTTCCTTTGTGGCACTTAACACAATTACCACCAAATATTTATTGCTGAAATTACTTACTTACTGGTCTCTCACGCAAATTCTCCTTGAAGTCAGGTATATGAGTGTTTTGTTCAGCTTTTATTCCTAATACTGGGCACAGTTTGATTGACTCATTAAATAGTTCTTGAGGGCTGGTGAGATAGCTTAGTGGCATAAGCGCCTGCCTGGCAAGCGTGAGGTCCTGAGTTCGACTCCTGGTACCCACATAAAGGAAAAAAAGGGCCGGTGATATCGCTCAGTGGCACAAGCACCTGCTGGCAAGCGCGAGGTCCTGAGTTCGACTCCCAGTACCCACATAAAAAAAAATAGTTCTTGAAAGACTGAATAAAGTGAGAGAATAAAGGGAGAGAAAGCTCCTCACAGTGAGCCTTTCCTGAGGCTTGAAAGGGGTTTCTCAGGTTGGTGCCTCTGGGTAGAAGCGCAGCCCAACTGTCCTCTGGATGAAGTCTTTAGACTCTCAAAGAATGACCATCGTGTAGGGGTCTTTGGGTGGCTCTGAGGACAGCACTATATGAATAAGCTTGATGGCAACAACTGAGATTAAGGACTGTGCAGACAGGCTCAAATGTGAGGAAGGGAATTCTGACATTCTCTCACTTTGACAAGTAATGAACTGGTGGCATGATGATGTAAAGAGAACAGAGTTCAGGCTCAAGCAACAAATAAACTTGAGTAGAAATACCTCACTTAATACCTTACTAGCCTGTGAAATCAGGCAAGTTATTTAATCTCTCTGGGCCTATCTCAGAGGCTTGTGAGGATTGAATAGTACAATCATGTTAAATGCTCAGCTAGTATCTGCAACATACAAAGAGCTGCTGTTGTTGTTAGTACAAGTGGTCCTATTTCTCTGATAAGAAAGTATTTGACCTTGGCTGGGCTGTTTCCTTCCATCATCATCCATTTTCCTTCCATCCATTTTCCTTGGACAATCTGATCTCCATAGTTTTTCCAGCTGTAGGATGCAATGATTAGGGGACTCGGGGGTTTCATCCACCCTGACACTATTCAAAGCATTTTCATAGAGGGTAAGAATCACTTCTCTTTATAGTCGTGCTCAACTGTTCTGGAAGATAAGCAAAGCTGACACACACAGGACAGGAAAGTCCAGTCTGGCTTGGTCTTTCCCAGAATCTCGTCCTTATGGGTGGGACTGAAGACAGATGTTCCATGATAAGCCACCTCATGTGCATCAGACTTTGAGAATGATGGCAGGAGAGAATCCAGGGAAGTAGGATGACTTGGATTTATTTTCTTGGAAAGATGATTTTGTTGGCAAGACCTGTGCCTTGCCTCATAGATGGACAGAAGGCTCCCTCAGCAGGAATATGGGGGATTGAGCCGCTCCCTTTCTGCTGGTCAGGCCCAAGAACATTGCCTCTAAGAGCACGGCCCCTGGCCTCAGCCCACACTCGTCTTCTCCTGAGGTCCCAGGACCCCCTTCTGCTGTGTGGGGATCTGTTATTAATCTGATAATGTGTAAATTGAATCCATTTGGATGTAATTGTGTGGGAGGGAAGAGAATGCGTGAAAGTACATGGGGGGAGATGGAGGCAAAGATTATATGTGCCTTGCGCAATAGATAAGATTCTATCCGGTGGAGTAACAGTGGTTTAAGGAAGGTTAAGGTTTATTTGTCCTTCACATGAAATTCTAGGGAGGCAGACTAGAATTGTGATGGTAGCACCAAAATCATCTTCAATATTTCTGCCATCTTCAATATTTCTATCTTGTGGTCCATGATTGTGGCTCAGATTTTTGTCATCGTAGCTGCACTCTAGCCATGTGGAAAAAGAAAGAGCAGAAGGAGGGGGAAAGCACAGGATCCTTTTTTAAAAACACTTCCCAGAACCTGAACTCATTTCTTCAATCTATATTCCACAGACCAATACTTGGGCATGGGGCTACACCTAGCTGCAGAAAGACTGGAAGAGGTGTCTTTATTCTGGGTGGCCGTAAATTTTATGCCTAAATTTTATGCATTTGTATTATTGGGGAAGAAGGTGAGTAAAGGTACTGGCACATCCAGCAGTTTCTGCCATACTCTGAAAACAAGAACAGACACTCTAAGGCAGTGATGGCAAACCTTTTAGAGCTTTCAATGAAACGAATGCCAGCTGTGGCATCTGTGCCGTAGGTTTGCCACCACTGATCTATGGCGATGTCCTAAGAATAGCCAGTCAGCCTGATCTGCTTGGAATCCTGATCCCACTGGATGTTAGCTGTGCAACACTGAGGAAATTGCATAAGCTCTCTGAACAGTAGTTTTCTCTTCTGTAAATAACAATAATAAGGACTGCAGAGGATTTCCAAGGGAGTGAAATGCAGTGACATTTGTGAAGCGCTAGTACTTGTGCACAGTCACGAGCCCACGATACTTGCTATTGATATCTCTGTCGGTTTTGGATACGGAGCCTCCCTGCGGATGTCCTTTTCCTTTGGTCCAATTGGAAATGAAATTTCTAGTTATCATCATTCTTGTGACCATTACCCACACCCACGAGAAAGGCCATCATTTTCTTCTTAGATTAATTTCTTGCTTGAACTGTCAGTTCTTTTGAAAGCCAAAATTTCCTGGACAGAAAGGAGGTCTGGATGTTTCTAAAGAAATAAAGTACAACTAGAAAATGTCATTGAATTCCTTCTTTAATATTGCTTAACTCTCTCAAATATGCACTTACTTTAGGCTTAATAAAGCCATCATTTTCCACTTACTAATAACTGCTTATGAAAAACAAGCTTGTTGTGCATGATATGGTCGACAATATCAAGACCCACTTCAACCTCCACTGTCCTCTTCCCACTACCTAAGGCTACCAAAGGATTGGATTCCTGGTAATTATTGCCAGAAAGGTGCATACCTACAGATATTCTGTCCATTTCCATCCCTCAGCCACTATAATATCAGTCCTCTGGACAGTTCAGATATCTGTGGAATGGCTGTGGATCCTGCCCATGGTCTATACCTGTGGCCAAGTTGAAGCAGGGCCTAACTCTGTGTTTCCTTTGTGTGGTAGCAGTCGTGTTATTGATGTTTTCTGGTAAAATTAGAGAGTAACTAATAACATGTGCATTTATGAGTTTTGCAATTCATGAAGCATTTTCTTATGCCAATAGAATCAAAGATGATATTAACCATCTATTGAATATATATAGTATTTTGTATATATTATCTCTAAAATGTTACCCTCTGGCATTACTGACACTATTCTAACAAGTTTTACAGATGAGTAAATCAAGGTTGAGAAAGCGGCATCTCTAAGAATGCAACTTCAAAGGAGGCAATTTTTCAGAAGAGGCAAATTTAGGACTCATGGGATTTTCTGATTCCAATATAATTATTTTCTTCTTAAACTAAGCAGAAGACAGAAGAGGACAGATCTGGATCATAAAATGCTACATGGAAGGAAACATATCAAGAGCACGGTGAAATGGTCCCGTCAGGACAGTCCCCATCTCAGTGTGACTGGCAGGAAATATGTGCCTGCACTTGAGTTAAGAGCTGTGCAGACACTATTTCATTGAATTTTCAAAGAATTCTGGCAAAGTAGATGTTATTTATTTAACAAATGAAGAAACTGAGGCTTGGAGAGGTTAATGTCCAAGGAGCACAGCTGATTAGTACTAAATCCAGGAGCCACTTAGCAAATTGGAGTCTGCCTATGTGTTTAATTACTATATTAAATGCAAATAAAGTTCTTATTATAGTGAAATACTTAAAAGGCTTTAGGGGTGGAATATAGCAGTACTGAGTAACTGGTAATTATTTTCTGATCAGCAGGATTCCAGGTTGTTGGGGCAGGGACTGATCATCTCAGGTCTGTATCTTTCTCTGTCTTCATTGCCAGACTGAACTGCAAGCATTGAATATTCGCTGACTGATGATGACTTCAGGAGGATGCATTAGTGGAGAAGGAGCAGCATAATAAGCTCAGCACAGCTCGCAGCTCATGTCAACATGTTTGGTGACACGCACCGTGACATGCACCCCATGGACAGCGCAGCTTTCCCAGAGGAGCCTGGCTGGCTGGGCTCAGAGTCTCAGGCTCTTCTTGGGGTGAAAGAGCCTGAGAAAAGCTGTCATGGGGACCAGAGGGTCATTTCCAGCTGTAAAAGTCCTAAGGTTTGGTTTCCAGGAAAAGAAAGGATGTGGGTTAACTGAGTTTTCAGACCTGAACAGAAGCGAAGGGATTTTCCTAATTCTAACAACTAGGCTCTAACGGTCTTGTCAGGCAAGTGGGAAAGAAGCAGGAGAGGAGGAATCAGCAAGTGTTGGGCATCACTTTGAGGAGGAAGTGTCAATGGTATTCTGGCTTGATTCCACTCTCAGTCTTAGCAGAAAACTGCAGTGAAACCCGAAGTAACCAACAATGCATGTCTGGAGCCAGCATCCTCCAAAACTGGTGGTAGCTTCCTCCCGAGGCACAGTCGTCTCCTCTGTTTGCAGTGCATCCCTGGTCCCAGCCTTGCACTGCCAGTCCCTGTCCTGTTGAGTCCAGAAACTGAGGAGGACTCCTAAGAAGACATCACCAGTATTCATCAAACGCCACTGTAGTCCAGGGTATGTGCACATCAGGTCAAATCAGAAAGGATGGGTAAGCTTGAACCGTCCACCCAGCAAGGGAAGAGCCCAGGAGGCATCCCAGGCAATGTCGGGGCCCAGGCAGCACACTAGAGAGGGTTCTTTGCTTCTTTAAATGGGCCTCCTCCTGTCTTTAAATGCTAGCAGCTAGAGGGAGTTGAAAGGATCTCTCAAAGGTTTATTTTGGGGTGGGTTTGAAAGCTTCCCTCTCTTGCTCTGTTTTTCTTTTTAGACAGCTTTGCACAAGGGGCAAGGCTCCTGCCAAGAGGCCTCGTAATGCCCCTCTTCGGGGACTGAATTTATCCGCTCAGCTGTCCCTTGTAAATTTATTCCTGTGTGAAATTTTTCCCAAACCATTCATTCCTCCGCTTAGCTCAGGCAACTGGAATGCAGAAAAAATAAATTTTTTCTTTTTTCAAGAATGTGCCTTTTGTGTGCGGGGAGGGACTGGGCTAAAGAGAAAAGAAAACAATCAAATTTGTGTTGACATACATACACACTTGCGCACACACTGCTGTGAACAGTCCCATCAAGGCTCAGGGGCAGCTCCGGCTGGTGCGGGGTGGTAGGGGGCTCTGGCAAGCCAGCAATGGGATGTGTGTAGTCGGGTTGTGGGTCCTCAGTCTGGGACACGGCCAGAGAAACACCTCACTGGTTGTTTCCATGGCAACATCACAGTTTCCTTGGAATGGAAAGCTGCTGTGGTGGGTTATAGTCAGGACAAAGGCTTTCCGCCTGCACGTGGGCAGGACGCGGGCCTGTAGGGAGGAAGAGGGTGCTGGGAACTTTGACTTGATTTTTCCTTGAGTAATTATGGTCTCTGAGAGGCAGGTATGGGTTATGGGGGGGACTTGAAGGTGACATATGTGCTTAAAGAATCTGGGTTGCCTTAGGGGCAGGGAGAGTTTCCCCACAAGGCATGTTGGTCTTGAGAAAACAAGACAGGGACATTGGTGTGGCAGGCATGTGAGCCCACTGACTACGTCCATTATGGTGCCTCTCCTCCCATGATGCTCCAGCACCTAGAGATGGCGTGAAACTCAGCAGCAATGCCTGAAGAGTTACGGAGCAGTTTACTCCATTTGCTCTCATGCCATGGAGCAAATAGAGTCTCAGGAAGGTGTAAGAGTGAAAGATTAGAAGTCTGAGTGCCTCGCTGTCTGGTTGTCCAGCAGCAGTAGGAGCAGGGGTGACGCACACGGAGCTCCTGGCTCAGAGTTTCCATCTGTGTCAGCAGCATTCTGTGCCCAGAGTGGCAGTAAGAGCACCATGGCCCCTGCTGCTGTCTCATTTTCTCTTATCAGCCAGCAGGCAACTTTGAGAATCAATGAGCTTACAATCATTGTCTTCTGCTGGTGGGATAGATATGTATTTGAGGTACAACTGTACTTTTACCCCTACAGCACAACAAGAAGACTTGGGGAGCTCATGATGTTCTCCTGATTTCTCTCACATTTTCAAGGGCCAGACCCAGGCCTGGTAGCCCAGGCTAATGTGGGTGGATGTGGTTTTAGGGAAGGGATGCTTCCTTCCTCTTGAGTTGGGTTGACGGGGCCCAGCTGACTGCACACCATGCCTAGGAAGAGCCAAAAACAAATGGAGGTTGAAACCTCAGTGTTTAGGAAATCGACCAGCTGGTAGGGAAGATGGAGGGAGATGGAAAGTGGCAGCAGACTGTAGAAGCAATCAGAGGGGAGCACGTCAAGGCTTCTCAAGCTTCAGTAGGCATAAGAATTTGAGGGGCCAGCCCAGGAAGTGCAGGAATGGTGAGGTTCTGCTCTCTAATGATGCCAATCATTAGAGATGCCAATACCACGGATCCATTGACCACCCTTACAGGAGCCAGGGAGTAGCTTTTAGAGATAGGGTTTCACTGAATTGCCCAGGCTGGCCTCAGGCTTGTGATCCTCCGGCTTCTGCCTTCCAGAGTGCTGGGATTATGGGTGTGCAGCACTATTTCCTGCTGATCAGGAGAAGGGGAGAATCTCCTGTCTAACCTTCCCGCAACTGTGCTGTGGCAGGGCGGTGGCTTCTCTCTTGTACAGCTGTCTTTCCCAGTCTTGTCCTCTTACAAACACCAAGCAATTCCAACCCGTTGTCAATGTCATTGTGCATCCCCAGAATGGAGAGGATAATGTAAGGGCAACAGTTGTGTGCTCCTGGAATTGCGATCTTGCTCATTAATGACTAAGAGCACTTGACATCAGTGGGAGCTGGATTCGAATCCTGGGTTGCAAACTCATACAGCTATGCTAACTTGAAGGGGTTACCTGTCCAATGATCCTAATTTCCTCAACTGTGCAGATTAAATAAAATAACGTATGTGAAGCACTGGTTAATATTAACTGTTGCCATTACCTATCATGAAATAATTGATAACTTACCAGAGGTCATGAGCTGGAGCCTCCCAGGTTGAATCTGCCCTTCCCCCACATGGGTTTTGTTTGGCCTGTGCTTTGCTCTAAATAACAATGGGTTAGTTGCGGACATCTTAAAGTTGGGAAATTTCACACCAAATCTAAAGTTGGGGCTTACACTGAAAAACCCTTTGTTCTGGCAAACCCGATTTTGTGCCTGGTGACAGTCACTTAGTGTTGGGGCTGGTGACATTCTGTGGGGTCTACACCACCATTTCACCATCTCCTAGTCCTCTCTTCCTGTGGGCACGTGTTCTTGAGTCCCCACACTTACAGGGTTCTTTCAGACTCTCGGCTTCTGGGATTTTGGATGACTAAAGTATAGTCAGGCTTCTGGAACTTAGCAAGTAAATTCAAGGATCACCTTGCCAATAATGTGTCTACTGCTTAAATGAAAGAAATCTAGTAGCTTCTTTGACAGCTAACAGAGCAGCTACCTTTATTGCTCTCAGCAGTACCTCTGGGGACCAGAACCTGCTGGCTTTAGAAAGCCTCCCCTCTGTGCACCACTGGCCACTGGTGCTCTCAGCAGCATGCCTTCCTTGCTTGCTCCCTGAAGTATAAGATGCTCCTGACCTTGGGTTTGAAATTTGTAGGTGCTTCTCTTGCCCCAGCACTGCCATCTGGGTGATTAATGAACGTCACTACTCTTGTGTTGGACTCGTGCTTTTCTGAGTCTCCAGAGCCACCTGGGCCTAGCGCCCAAGAACTTTGCTCTTTGAGTTAACAAAGAGGCTGGACACATGCTCCTGGCCGTGGCCCAGAGGTGCTCCTGGTGTCTGTGTGGGAAGCAGCCCCATGGGAGATGTGCCCCTTCCCCTCCGCTCTCATTCTCCCAGTTTCTTACTTTTGCACCCTGGAGGTGGGGCCACAGCACGGAGCGGAGCAGGCACCGCATGCAGGCGGAAGCCCTGAGCCTTAGGTTCTCTCCCTTTCAGGCTGTCTTGTAGACGCACGACTTCACAGGCGTCAGAGGGAGCCCATCTTCCCTGGATGGGTCTCATGAGGTCAGTGAGCCCAGGGGAGGTGCTGGGTGTGGGCATGCGTGAGTTCTCAGGGTGAGTTCTGAGAGGCCCCCTCACCTGTGGCTGCCGGTAGGTCAGCTTCTCAGGCCCATGGTGAGTGATGCTGTGTGAGTTCTCCCTCACCCTCCCCTACCCTGGGGCAGGTTTCCCTGCAGGCTGGTGGTCACCTGGGCAGTAGGAATGGGGAGGCTGTTGCTGGGAGATGTGACTCTGATGATTCTCTACTTTTGTGTCAAATTCTCCAACTTGGAGACAAACGCACCATGAGTTTTGGTTTCAGAGGGACGTGTGTGGAGGTGAGCAAGCGATGCGTTGGAAGAGCTTTGAAATTCCTGCCAGCCCCTCTAGACTGTGGGGCAGCTGAGTCACAGGGGCTTCTCAGAGGACTGAGGATGATGCCTTTTTGTGAGACTCAAGCTTCCTGTTCTTAACCTTCTCTGCCCACTCCAGAGGAGAGCAGGGCACAGCCCAAACTCACCTTTCACTGTCCCCTCATTTGATAGCATTAGGACAGTCATTCAGGTGTGCACTGATCTAACGACAACGAATTTGCCTGTTCTGGAAGTTGGGTTTACGGATCCCGTATGTCTGGATAGCAGTGCATTTTTCCGCAGTTATCCAGCTGTTTGGCTTGGTGTGGATGGATTCTTCAGAGGACTGAAGGGGTCCTGGACCCCGGGGGCTGGAGGCTGACATGCGAGAAGCCTGCTCCGATTCTCCTGCGTCTCCCACAGCCACGAGAAGCTGGCAGAAGGGAAGGTTTAGGCACTGATGGCGAACCTTTCAGGACTTTCAGTGATAACAAACAGTCCCCTGTGGCACGCGTGACACAGGTCCTCTACCACTGGCTTAGAGCCGGTCTCAGCCCATGTCCCTGGAGAGTGCAGGCACCACCATACCATGTGTGTGGGGCTTTGCACCACCAACCCCGCACCAGGATCACCCGGCGACTTCGTCGACACAGTCTCAGGTGCCACCCACAGCCACAGAGGCAGAACTCTGGTCATGAGCCAGAGTCAGTGAGGAGAATTTTAACAGGCATGCAGGTGTTCTGAGCTCAAGAACTTCCACACTCATGATGTGCACTTGAGAAACTCATGCAGAGAGTGCTCCTCGTTGCTTGGTTTAAAACTTTCTTTAATAGCATCTCTTCTCAGAGTGGAGACATTCCAGGAAGGCACATGCTGAGCCCTGGAGGGGATGGGCATGGCCTTCCTAATCTCCTTGTGGTCTTCTCTACCCACAGCGTCAGGTAAGTGAGTGAGGGTTTCATTACCTGGGATGCCTGCTGTTAGGGAGCCTCCCACCCCCTTTGCATGTCCCGCTGAGTTCACATTGTTTTAAAGGCTTGACCCGAATGTGTCTTGACTCCAGGTGGAACACATTTTCACTTAAAACCATCAAATATTGGCTCTGAAGGGAATTTAGAGATCTATTCCAGAAACTCCATTTTTTTAAATAAATGAGGAATTATAGGTTAGAAACAGACAAAAATGGTATAGTGATAAATTCTTCAATCCTCATCCAAAAAGCACCATGGAGTGAGGAATGGGAGGGGGGACCCAGAGCAATCAACTAAGAACAAGACCATTTTCACTGATCACCCTGTTGACTAGGCAGGAATGACCTCCATTTTCCTGAGGACCCCCGCAAGGGGGTGGGGTGTACACTAGGCAGGGTCTGTGAAATTCCCTGTCTTCTCCAGGCTTCTTAGCCAGCTCAGTGGGGGCAGCTTGCCTGGCCCCACCCTCCCATGCAGGAAACTTCTGGGCTCTTCGGCCCCTGATTGGTATAACTTATTCCGCATATATTCATGGCCCCTTAGGTACCAAGCTTGCCTCTAGGCTCTGCTATGTATCACTAGCAGGAAAGACAGAGCTGTTCTCACGGAGGTTGCTGTCAAATTCTAAGCTTGTTAAATTTGGTTTCTGCGTTTTACTTGTTCTGTTTCTGCCTTAAGATAACATTTTGGTACAGTGGGATTGGGTGAAGGAGTCCCATGTGAGATCTGAAGGAGAAAGGGATCCTCTTGAGAGAGGTGGGACAAAGGACGGCCCTGAACCAGCAGGGAGTTTGGAGAAATAGCTGATAGTACTTGAGCACTGAGGGCTCCTTCCGGGAAGCTCTGCAAGAGTATGGAATGTGTAAGGCAATCTTGGCATTTTCTGCAGTTGCTTCAGCAGAATCTTCAGGAGTGCAGGACTGTGCACATAGTATGCACCACTGCATGCTCACAATAGGTGCACGGTGAACAGTGAGTATGTGTGTCAGTGAGAGGAGTGGTTCTCCATGTGGTTATTTTCTTTCCTAGATTAAATTTTTCAAAATTGAGATTAACATACAGCAATTAGCATCAAATCAAATGCATGTGTCTGAAGCGTTTGGCCGGATGAGTTTCACCGTAGATTTCTGTGGTCAGTTTTATTGGGCTCTGGCTTTGTGATTCAAGCACTTTCTCCCTCTGCCCATGTCCCAGACTGAACTGTGACCTCTCAGGCCTTGGCGGGTGGGGCTTGAATCCACTGCTGTCCAAGTGAGCTAAGCAAAGAGCTTGTGGTGTGAGCAGCAGAGGGCTTCTGCCACCTGTTGTTGACACGGCACTGTCACCTGCATGCTGGTGCTGGAGCATTCCCAAGGTTTTCCCTCCCACCGGACATTCCACAGGACGAAGGAGACAGGGCTGCCAGGAGTTGCTGCCTGAGCTATTAATCCAGTTTGGATGGAAGGTCCGTAGGAGAGAAAGGGCTAAAGAAGACCTGGAAGCTTGGTGCTGTAGCACATTCCTGTAATCTCGGCACTCTGGGAAGCTGAGGCAGGAGGACCCTAAATTTGAGGACAGCCTGGGCAACTTAATAACTTGGTAAGACCCTGCCTTAAAGCAAAAACTGAAAAATGGGCTGGGGATGTAGCTCAGTGCTAAGGCTTGGGTTCAATCCTGAAAGAAAGAGAAAAAAAAAAAGAAAGAAAGAAAGAAAGAAAAGAAAAGAAAAAGAAAAAGACAAAGACAAAGAAAAAGAGGGCCTTGAATGCTCTGGCTGGGCAGAGGGACAATGGGGACTGGAAGCGGGGACAGGTTGGAGCGTGCTGGAGAAACATTACTCAAAGCTTGGCGAGGACAGGGGACGCATGGGTGTTCCTCGGTCAGTGCCTGGTGACTTCTTCTGATGAGATTTCTGTGAACTTGGCTGCTTTGGAGTCCTATAGGGATGAGATAGCTTATAGGCTTTTGTTTAGTAGAGATGTGACTAATTTCTTTCTTGTGCAAAAAAAAAAAAAAAAGAAAAAATCCACAAATCTAATGGCTTATGTCCCTAGAAGACATTAGCTGATTTAAATTTTGACCTAGTGATCTTTCCCTAACTTTTCTTGATTAAATTGCCTATAAAAACAAACTTTTAAAACTCTCATTGCAAGCAGTTTTAGTATCTCTGTGTCTTTTATTAATATATTGAATGAAATCTGTGACATAGGTTCACTTCATGCAGTCATGTGATGCACAACGATATTTTGTCTTTTTTTTTTTTTTTTTGTGGGTACCGGGGGGTCGACCTCAGGACCTGCGCACCAGCAGGTACCCGTGACGCTGAGCGATATCACCGGCCCCTTTTTCGTATGTGGGTTCCGGGAGTCGAACTCTGGCTCTCGTGCTTGCCAGGCAGGCACTTATGCCGCTGAGCCATCTCACCAGCCTGATATTTTGTCTTAGATAGAACAAATATATACTAGCATATACCATATAGCCTAGGTGTGTGATAGGCCACGCCATCTTGGTTGGTGTAAGTACACTCTGATGTTCACATAATAACAAAATTGCTTAGCAAGACATTTCCCAGAATGTATCTCTTTGTTAAATGACCTGTGACTGCATTATTTGCATAAGAGTCACGCTAAACTTCTTTGAAAATTACCTTTGTGCCAACTGTTCCTCCGGAAAGATGCAGTTTCCTATCCTCATGCAGGTACTTCTCTCCCTGAGGCTCAGGGTAGATCTGAGGGCAGCCGAGAGGTGTACCATTTTGGGGTAACCCCTGAGGTCCCCATCCTGTCCTGCAGTCAGATTCCTGGGCCAGCTGGGCTTGGATCAGTGTGTGCCGGGGACGGGGGTGCGTGTGGAGGGAGGTGCCATTCAAAGCGCGTAGCGGGTATGCAAACCTACAGCATGCAGTCTTTAGTTTTCCATTTGCCAAGTTGTTCCAGGGTGCAGGGCTGCCAACTTATGAGCCACTGACTCATGCTGAATGGAAACACTTGTACCGCAGTGTGTAGCTTCTTTCCACCCCTGACTGGGCTGCAGTGACCCAACCAACTTGGCACTTTCTTTTACCCCTGTTAATGTATCCATGGGAACACGGAGGCTCTCTCCTCTGGGGTTTCCTGAAATATTACCTAGCTGGGCCTCGCTAACTTGCCAGGTGGGATGAAAGGAAAACAAAGGTGGCTCTTGAAGCCCCAGGAGCTGACCTTAAATCCTGACACTCCTGGGGTGTGAAAAGGTCTGAGGGACAGCCAAGTCGAGGTGAGGCAGTAAAAGCCCGCTGCTTGTCAGGAAAGTAGCAAGAGTCTAGTTCTACATGAGCAATTTACTGGCCTTGGGCAGCCTGCAGCTGCATAATTGCCTTGTAAAATGGCAGAGAAATGCAGTCCATGAGGTAGCAGATCACTGGGGAGATGGGAGTCATCTTGCATCTGGCAGGGTTCTGTGGAAAGGGGAGGCTGCGGGTGGTTTGGAAGAAGCCACATCTTTCTTCTGGCTGGCAGCAGGGAGCCGGAAGGGCCTAACCAAGTTCCCCATTGTCTGTGGCCCAGCTGGTATATTTGTTTTGGCTTCAATTTGCCCTATTGGGATGGTAAGGAAAGCCCAGGCTTTGTTCCAGGCAGAGTGCTAAAAGCCTCATGTACATAGCTCAGGCAATCTTTAATTTTATGAAGTAGATATTTTTATTACCATCATCATCACAGAAAAGAGGCTCAGAGAGGTTAAGCTATTAGCCCAAGGTCACACAGCTGGCAAAGGGCAGAGACGAAGCTTGGACCCTGGTCTCTTTGCCCTCTCAAGCACTTCACTGCTGTGTTATACTCACCCCTCCAGGTAAGATTGGGAGCCCAGTCGTGGAAAGATTTTAATAATAGGATGAAGGAACTGCCAAGCGTTTCCTTCTGGCAGGATTGATTTTATAGTGAGACTGTGAGCTTAATGAGAACAAGCACCCAGGCCTTACACCACTTACATGCCCTGTAGACACCAGAAGTGCTAGGCATGTAGGAGGTGGACAAAGAGCAGATTGCTGCTGTGGACTTTCATTAGGATGTATGGAATTCTGTTATGTGTTTGGAATAAACCTGGCATCTCAGGAGGCTCCATAATGCTCAAAACAGCTTTAGCAATTCTCCTTGGAAATTGCTTTCTGAGCCCCAGGCACAGAACTGTGTACACATATCTCCTCTGTCGTGGCAAGATTTAGTCCTCCGAGGGTAGCTGGGAACACTACAGAAATCCAAAGGCAAGTCAGAGCCAACTTTGCTGAAGGAGGCGAATTATCAGTTCCATGTTTTCAATTTTGTTCAAAACCAAGCTGGCGTATATACCAAGGCTGATGGTCTCTGGCGGCTCGTGGACTGACACGGCAGAAATCGCTATGCTGGAGGGATTTTACTGAGGTTTTGAGCAGAGGCACTGACTTTTCTGACCCCTGCCTACCTCAAACTGCCTTCTTCTACCCTGTGCCTGTCCGTGCCTCAGCCTCCCTTTTTTACCTCACCTGTCAAGCCTAAGTGTGATGCCATTTCCAGGCATGACTTTCCCCATACAACACCCTGGCCTTTTCCTTCACAGCTGAATCACATATCCTAGATCAGGGATGGCAAGCCTTTTAGAGCTTTTAATGAGACAAGGACCCCGCTACGGCATGTGTGCCATAGGTTCACCACTACCGCGCCTAGATACTTCGCTAGTCCAGCCCTCAGCTCCAAGACCAGTCTGCTTGCTCCGTGGAGAAGAGACCTTTTCTCTTTCGAGCACTGCTCTGCTCTCAGCCTCTAGCGTGGTGGATACTATGATTGAATGTGTCCCCCAGAATTTCATAGTTCAGAAATTTAATCCCCAAATTTGTATGTTATTACTGCTTGGAAGTGGGGCCTTCGGAAGGCAATTAGGATTACATTCAGTCATCAGGATGGGGCCCCTGTGATGGCATTTGTGGCTTTTTCTGTCTCCCCGTGTGACTCCCTCCACCGTGTTATGATAGGCCTACACCAGGTGGCAACACTACGCCACGGACTTCCCAGCCTCCGTGAGCCAAGTAAACTTCTTTATAAATTATTTAGTCTCAGCTATTTTATTATGGAAACAGAAAATAGGCTAAGACAATGGACAGTATACTTTTGTCACTCAACAAATATATTTGAAAACATAAATAAAGCGCAGCATCGAAGTCGCAATTTACCAAACCAAACTGTTCTGTTGCCTCTTCTTGGCGATTGTCTTCCTCTCTCAAGTCTCTTCTGGGCTCCCCCAGAAACCTTCACTCTGTGCCCCACCTCACCTTACCACTTCCTTCAATTCACTTCAAAGACCCCCCCCCCTTGTTTCTCCTCAAGTTCTGTTTCTAGTTGGATCTTCTTCTCATACCAAATTTTCCCTTCAGTCCTGCCCCTCAGAGAGCTCCAGACCACCGTGTGCAATGACTAGCTGCTCATCTCCACACACTTGCTTTCTGGGAGCCTGAAGCCATCTCAAGGACCAGAGCCATTTGCTTCCCTCCTGCTCCTTTCCTGGTTTTTTTTTTTTTTTTTTTTTCCCTTCTGGGATGTTTCTACTCCATCCCATCTCCCAAGAAGAAATGGTGAAGTGATCTTCACTTTCTCCTTCCGTGTTCACCCTGTCACCAAAAGAAATTAATTCTGCTTCTGGAATGTTCCTTGCATCTTTAGTTTCTTATCTATGCTGAGAAGAAGATTACGGGGGAGGCCCTCATTCTTGCCAGTTGCACAACCAGAGCATCTCCAGAACTTGCCCTGGCCACATCTGCAGCTGTCAGACTTTCCCTTAGCCTTGCAGTTTTCCCCAAAAACTGCTGAGTGCAGGAGACCCTCGCCCTCCATTGCTTTAGATTTATCTACCACTAGATCCCTCGCCATTTTTAGGCAGTTATTTTCAAAGTGTGGTCCTTTAACCAACAGTATCAGCACCACCTAGAGCTTATTAAAAATGCAGATTTTTGGGTCCTACCCTAGACTTTCTGAGTGAGGATGAGGCCCAAACACCTGTGTGTTAACCAGCTTTCCAGATGATCCCAAGGTAGCTGAAGCTTGCGAATCCCTGAACTAGAAATGGCAGATTTTTCATTTATCTCTGAGAATTATAGTTATATATAGGTTCTGATGATTTTGTTCATGAATTTCTCCTGAGTAGAATAACTTGCCTCTTTCACACCCCTTCTTCTCCATCCAACACTCTATTCTCTCCCCAAATTCCTGTTACTTATTCAATGTGCTTTCCAAACATTAGCTCTCCATGTGGTTTTCCTGGAGTCGCGCAATCCCAGAGAATTGCTCTTACCTTTGAGTTCTCACTAGCACTGCTTCTTGGGCTATTCAGATGTTTTTCTTCTGTCTTGTTTACATGTTTGCCTTCCTCACTGGACTGTGAACTCTCTGGGAACAACATCTAAGAGGTTTCATCTCAGTACCCACAGCTTCCCATGCAGTGAACATTTGCTGAATTGATGTGGATGAGGGTCCTATTGCAGGAGCATTAGCAAGAAAGGGTGAGGTTGGCTCTGGAGAGGGAATCCAGCCAGAGACACTCAGCGTCCCATCCGTGCAGGAACTTGATATCCCATAGCAGCTGTCCTGTGACGCCCAAATTGGGTAGGTTGATTTTGGAGACGTGCTTGGAACAACTAGAAGTCTCAGTTTCCCTCTTTTTTTTTTTTTATATGCAGGTACCGGGAGTTGAACTCAGGACCTCACACTTGCCAGGCAGGTGCTTATGTCACTGAGCTATATCACTGGCCCAAAGTAAGCAGAAGCTTCCTACAGTGCTTCTTAGCAGCTAGAATTGAACCAGCAACCTCTGAGTGACAGCAACCAACACCTCCACAGTCCCCGACTCTTCCAGCTGAGCTACCAAAGGATCTTCAGTTTCCCTGAAAGTAAGATATTAGGTAAGAACAGAAAAGAGATTATCAGAAAGGTGGTAAGAGAAAAGACTAGGATCCCCAAGCCCATGCACATAAACTGGCGAAACAAACATAGTTTGCCCCCCAGATCCTCAATAAAGAAAAGAAACAAAGGTCTGTTGCTTTCTTATCTACTGGGTTGGCTGTTGCGGTACTGACGTGGACATGAAAAGTATTTACCATTGTGAGTCCCTTAACTAACTTTTGGCCCTTTATTTCTCTCTGTTTATTGTGGCCCGAATTATATCCCCTCATATATTTAAGCTCTAACTTCCAATGTGACAGTATTTGGAGAACAGAGCTTTAAATAAAGTTAAATGAGACCATAAGGCTGGGACTCTAATCCAATATGACAGATGTCCTTACTAGAGGAGGAAGAGGTATCAGGGATGACAGTGCATGGAGGAAAGGCCATGTGAGGACAGGAAGAAGTTGGCCATCTGCAAGCCTGGAAGAGAGGCATTGGGAAAAACCAATCCTGCTGGCACCCGGATCTTAGACTTCCAGCTTCCAGAACTGTGGAGGAATGAATTTCCTGTTTAAGCCACCCAGTCTTTTGTTATGTTTTGTTATGGCAGCCTGAGGAGACTAATACCTTGCTTTCCCTTGCTCCCCATCGTTCTCTTTTCCCTATTTCCACCTACTCAATCTCTATCTTTAATTATTTTCTTTCTTCATTAAACAAAAAACAAACAAAAACAAAATTGATATGGGAACTCTAGTTTTAGTGGAAGCTCAGGATTTGCAAACTGAAAGGTTTGGTTTCCACAGTAACAAATCTTTCATCAGAAATCATGTTTTTAGACTTGTGTTCCATTAGAGCTCTTAAAATATATACACTTATAAATATACATATATGCTTATAATTACATGTCATTTGGTTAGTCTTATGGGTCCACCCTTCCTGCTGTAATTCTGGAATTTCACTCAGTTCTTAAGTGACTGCAGACTAAATGATTAAAGAATTTAAATGCATCCAACACTCCCTGACTCAAGTTAGGGGCCCACTTCCCATTTTGTCTCATGTGTCTTCCCTCCACCCTGACACTTCAAGTCCCAGAAAAATGTCTTGGAAGGGAAAGCCTTTGCTGTGCTTTGAACTCAACTATTTCAGTTATCTCTAGAGTAGAAACTGCCTGTAGTAGAAATGGGAAAAATATGAGAATAGAGGCAATAAAACTAGAAAATCTTAGACTGAAGAGATACAACCCAAAGGAAAGTTATTTTTCATTTTTGCCAATTGATAATTTTATCCTAGTGTGGGGTTAGGGATAGAGATTACAAAATGGTTTACTAAACTAGCATAATTAACAAACAGTGATGAGAGTAGTGATGAGAATTACATAATTTCATCATGTATGGATGACGTCTATGAAAGATCAGAGAAATTGATATTACAGTTTTACAGGTGAGGAAAAAGGAAGGTCAGAGGAGATAAGGGATTTGACCAAAGTCCCACTTAGTAAATAGTATGACCAGAAAATGGATATCTTACTCCAACTGTAATACATCTTTCTCTGGTATGTGAAAGGATTTTAATAACTTCTTTCTTCCTTGCCTGCTGGGATACTAATTTAATGAGTGTTAGGTCCTTTGTATTTTGCATGTCTTTTATAATCTGCCATTTTTCTTCAATCTGCCATTCAATATGTACATTTTCCTCTATTGGTGTAGCTTCACGTTTAGTAAGCTGACTTCTGCTGTGACCAGTCTCCTTTAGACCCCCAGTGAATTCTTGCTTTCCAAAGCTACAGTTCTAGAATGCCCATTTCCTTCTTTTAAAAATAGATTTCAACCCTCCGTTCAAATTCTTCATCTTTCTATCCATCTTTTTTACCCATCTTTTTTGTTTTCTTTTAAATATTTATGGTAATTTTCAAAGTCTTTCTCTGCTAACTCCAACTCCTGGATGTTTTGGGGATCTGCTTATTGTGTATTTTCCCTCTTATTATTGGTCATAATTTCCTACCTCTGCTTAGTGTCATTACTTATAGTTATTTGCCAGGTGATATGTATAAAGGAATGACAGAGAATCAAGGTGATGTTCTTTCCCCCCAAAAGAACTTGCCCTTTCTTCAGCTGGGCAGAGTGTAAGGAGCCAATCACTGCACTGCCATGAGTTAGGAAAGCCGGACACGCTGAGGCTGTAGTTAGGCTCGGCTTGCTCTGGTTTCAGCAGACTCCCAGGTGAGACCGGGTGTATGCTGCAGGGCCCTTTTTCTAGTGTGACTTGGACTTTGGCTCCTAAGAAATGGGTGATCAAGGGTGTGCTAGCTTTCCATCCCAAAATAACAAACACTCAACTTAAAAGGAAGAAAGGTTTATTTTGGCTGCTGGTTTCAGTCCATGGTCCCTAGGCCCTGTTGCTTTGCTCCTGTGACAGCACATGGCAGAAGAGGCCTGTTTACCTTGTGATGGCTGGGAAGAGAAGAGGGGCTTGGTCCTAATATCTCCCTCAAGGGAATGCCACTGGTGCCCTAACTTCCTCCCACCAGGCCATGTCTAATAAAGTTTCCACCTCCCCCCAGTGGTGCCACAAGCTGAGAACTAAGCCTTTAGCACATGAGACTTTAAAAGTCCAAACTGTATGGGAGGGTAGGAGGGTTGGGGACCCTGTTCTCCTGGCCCAGCCCCCTTTCTGGCTAAGTCTCCTGGGCTTTGGATTGAGATCCTGTTGCATCTTTGTCACCTCTGCCCTGGAAGTTGAACGTTTTAGCCTCTACAACACCCAAACTGTTCTGCTGGGAAGTCTTTTGGGTGCTGAAGTAAGACCTTTCCTCTAGTGTGACTTTGGCTGCTAGGAAACTCTGGGGCTGTGGGAGATGTCACTTTTCCAAGTTGGCTTAGCCCTCTGGTGTCCTGTGCAGCCTGGATGTAAAATCTGCCCCACATGGAATGCCACCAATGAGTCAAGTGCCCCTCTAGATTCCATTCCTATTCCAGCACGCAGGGCCGTGCAAAGCCCTGTTGATTTCCCTTCAGTTCTACATATATTAGACCCATCCCTAAGCCAGGCCTTATCATCTGCCCCTCAGGACGAACACTGCCTTCTCCTCATCTCATTGAGGGTGTGCTCTTCCCTGACGGAATGTTTAGTCTTCTTGTCCTCTTTGCTCTCTGATTCTTCATACTGTGTTTAAAAACATGGTTTGTGGTACATGTTTTCTGCCCCAGCTGCCGCAGTGGGTGGAATGCTTTGCCACCACCTTCTAAATCCCAGCTGGAAGCAAAAGTGTAAAAACTGCGAATCTTTTTTCATCAGTGAGAGCATACTGAGTCATATTCTTTTGCCAACATTATGAAAATTTGCAAACATACAGGAAAATTGAAAGAAGTTTACAATCAACAGCCCACACACCCAGTGGTGTGTTCCTAAGCTGGCTCTTCAAGGAACGCATATTAAAAATGTTCTGATTTGTATTATTTACTGGTTTCTTTGGTGTGGATAGTCCCACTACTGCCAAGTCCAAGCTATCCATGTGAATTGAGGAAAATTTCTGCAAAATTAGCTCTTAGGAGCCTACCTGGGCCTAAGGGACATCACAGCATAGATTTTGATACCAGTGTTTCATTATACTTATTGGATTGCATGTGTAGCCAGCCTTCTACTCAGGCTCATTCCATTTTATTTTTGATACATTTCAATGTGCGTTGAAGATAGGAGCATAATTTTCTCTACTTCAGCATGATATTAACTGGAGTTTACTCTTCACGGTGTTTTCTTTTGATGTAAAATCAAATTTCAGTCTTAATTACATATTTGCTAAGTTTTAACAAATTTATACACCTGTGTTATCCTTCCCATATCAAGATACAGAAATATACCATTACCCCAGAAATTTCCCTTAACGTTTGGTCAACTAAAACTTTCAGATTTTTTGGATGGGAGTGGTCACTAAACAAAAACTTCCTTCATTGTATTTGATCGTTGTACCTTACATGCATGGTTTTATACTGGTTCCAACTTACACTCACCAGAATATGTGATCAGAAATTTTCTAACACACAGCTTTGAAAGTAGATGTAATGTGATAGTCTGAGAGCTGCAGTGTCTAATATGTACACCCATGTTTAGTCACACTCTGAAAGAACCACAGACACCAAACACAGACCAAGCTCACGGTCCCCAAGAAACAGGAATGAGCAAGCAGCCTCACAACCTTCCCTTCTGAGTCCCATCAGCCCCAGCATGCACATGAAATCTATGTGAATCATTCTGACAATTATCCCATGACATTGTTGTCATCTCAAAGAACAAGGCTTTCCCACCTCCCACCCCTGGCCGATTCTGACCGCATTCCACTTGACAATATGTGCATTTGGCTTGTACCTGTCATAACTCAAGGAAAATATCAGTCGACAGAGAAAAACTGAATCCAAAAAAACACCATGAAAAGGAAGAAAACAATCACTTGCCTTCAATTATGAGGAAGGACATGTCAGACTGAAGTAGTGAGAAATACTGGACAGTATTTCAAATTGTAAACCACAGAACTATATTCCAGATGAAGAAAGCAAGTTTAGAGATGAGCAAATAAAAATCTTCTGCCTAAAAGGCCAAAATTGAAAACATTTTCAAAAATAATTTGATATGTCTGTGATATTAACCATGACAGTGATTGGGAGCTGATAGCTGCCTTTTATTATTGAGAATTGCTGATTTCATAATATCTTATATGTGTATCATTATGAACTTTTTGTTCTGGTCACTTTACTTGCTAGAATGGATGGATGTTATGAGAAAACCCATTTCTTTTCCTATATAATTAAATGGGTAACTGCTAGAAGCTTCCAGATTTTATGACTTCATGACCATATGACTCTCCAGTGATCAAATTTCTCAAACTGATTTTAGATAACTTCTTTGAAAAAATATGATACCCAGAAATAATAGAGTGTTTAGGATTTTGTTATTCAGCTCATTTGACAAATGTATACATTTATATATTTTCTTCTAGTTTCTTTTTTTTGTACATCTACAGAGTGATGCCTTGGAGAAGAATTTGTGAGTAACTTATTTAACCATCTTCCTGCTAATTAACATTTTTAGTGTTTACAAATTTTCCATAGGACAAATTATTGCCACAAGCCATATCAAACCATAGAAATCTTTCTATGGCTGTTATTTAAGCCCTAGATCAGGAGGTGTAAACCTTTTTAATACTCTTGAGTAATGTCATAAAATCCTCTTCCAAGTGGATTGTATCAGTTTTCAAATCTATAAAAAAATAAGGGTGTTCATTTCACAGCACCTTTACCAGCACCAAATGACAGTAATGAATTGAACACTTCAAACTGTGGCAGTCTGTGAAGATTCAGCTAGATATATTACCATGCCAGACTGGGAAATTTTATAAAAGAGGCCTTGATTTGTAGGCTTAGCTGGAGAAGATTTAAGGTCTTGTCTAATCTTCTGTAATTATATTTATAAATAATTTAAATTATGATACAGCTAGTTATACCAGTATTAGCTTTATGATAAAGCAATTGATTTCCTCTAAGTATTACTATAAGTGTACAGGAAAAGACTAAATTTTCCATATGATGGACAGTGGTGTAATATTTTGTCATTCAGGATTTTGGAAGACTAAATTTGGCATGCTTACAATTAATTCATTTAAATTGCAAACTATTTTCATTAATTTACATATGTATGCATGAGCACATGTCTAATATAAATAAGTAATTAAATATGTTAGCTTGGTCTGCCATAACCAAATATGTCCTGGGTGGTTTAAACAACAGAAACTTATTTCTTACAGTTCGTCTAAAGTTCAAGATCAGAGTGCTAGTCTGATTAATTTCTGACGAAGACTTTTCTGGCTTGCAGATGACGGACTTCCCAATGTGTCTGAACATTATGGAAAAAGAGGAAGTATTATGGTTTAGATCTAAAATGTCCTCCCAAAATCTGGGTATTTGGAGATGGGGCTTTTGGAAGGTGATTGGATCATGGGGTGCTATACTCATGAATGGATTAATCCATGGCTGAATGTGCTGTTATGAGGTGGGGGTTGATTGGAGGTGGTCAAAGGCGGCATGACCTGGGAGGGTGTATTCTTATCCCTGTGGCTCCTCCTTTTTCTCTCTGCTTCCTGGCTGCCATGAGGTGAGCAGCTTTTCACCACTGTGCCCTTCTACCATGTCGTTTCTGCCTTGGAGCCAGCCAACCATGGACTGAACTCATTAAAACTATGAAACAAAATAAATCTCTCCTCCTTTAAATCATAGGCATCAGGTATTTTGTCCTAGCAACAAGAAAGCTAATACAAAAGTATACATTTTTATTTTTCATTAGTATGTGTTTACAGTACATAATATTTACATTCCTTATGTGGAGTCGGTACATGTACATAACATATCTTAATTCCTTTCTTCCCCCTTCCTCCATCTCTTGATCCCCTTCCCATTATGAGAAAAACCTATCTCCCTCCTTCCTGTTATCTATCTTTTACAGTAGTACCTCAGTTCATGAAGTTAACTCTTTCCACAGTTCTGGTCATAACCTGAATTGGATGAGAACCAAACCAAATTTCCCCATAAGATCAACTTTGATTCTAACCACTGAATTTAGTTTGGTTCTCGTTCAATTCAGTTTGCAATAAGAATTGTAGAAAGAACTAAGTCTGAACCAAAGTACCACTGTATTTTGCTCTTTATTTATATTTTGGGTTTCTCATGTAAGAGAAACCATGGAATATGTAAGCTCCCATATCTGCTTTATGTCACTTAACATTATGGTCTCAATGAGCATCCATTTTCCTACAAAGAGCTGAAGTTTATCTTCCTTTATGGCAGAGTAGTACAGTATTCCACTGTGTGTAAAGAACACATTTTCTTTATCCACTCATCTGTTGAGGGACATATAGTCTGTTTCCAGGTATCAAATTAGCTTTGTTCTCAGTCTTATGCTTTGGTCTCCAGTCTTTCTCTGACCTCTCCTTCAATTTCTCCCTAGGCCACCAGCTGAAATGGAGTGCTTACTCTCCAAGTAAAAAAGTGATAAGTAGTGCTAGGATTCCCTGAGAATTTGACCTTAGATCTAGTCCCCTTCAGACTGAAGATCAGTGGTAGAAACTGTTAGGTTAACTATTGCTTCCTGACTGGTCATCCCAATACTTAGTGGTTGAAAACAAGAACTCACTTTTATTATGTCATGGTTTCCATGGATCAGGGATTTGGGAAGGGCTTGGCTATGTGATTGGTTTGGGATCTCTTATATTCTTTAATCAGATGGTGGTTGACACTGGAACAAAGGACGATTGGCTGGAGCAGTGGGGAGCTGACTGGTCACCTCTTTCTCTCTGCATGCAGCCTCAAAGCGCCTTGGTGTGGTCTTTCTACACAGGCTGGGTTGTGCTTCCTCACAGCATGGCTGCCCCAGGGCAGTCAGACCCTCTGTTCAGTGCTCCAGCAGTGTCAGGCTGTCAAGGTGGAAGCAGCATCCTTTCCAGGACCTAGCCTTGAGGTCATACAGGGTCTCTTCCTTGACATTTTGTCAGTTACAAGTGAGGCACCTTAAGCAGACCTAGTTTCAAGGAAGGGAGAATGAGTCCCCACCATTTAACAAGAGTGTGGCAATGTTCCTGAAGAGTAAATGGTCTCAAGAGTGCAGGAGGAATTACCGTAACAACTGGCTTTGTTTCTCTTGGATATGAGATGTGAAAGGAGACAAGGTTACTGTCCTAGCGCATGCAAAGAACTGTCATGTAGGAAAGGGGCAGGTGTGTCCTGGGTTACTTCAGAGGGCAAGCACAGAGCTTTCAGGAACTTGAATATCCCAGTGTAGAAACTTAGAAGCCTCTTTGGCTGATCACCTTTATTTCTCCCTGTTTTCATCTTCATTGAAGAATAATTGACAAATAAAATTATATATATATTGAAGATGTATAACATGATGTTTTGATGCATGCATTGTAAAATATTACCATAATCAAGCTAATTAACATTTCTGTTACCTTTGTATGTGTGATGAGAATACTTAGTATTCACTCTTTTAGTAAATTTCAAGTGTGTAATACATTATTTTTGCCATAGTCACAGTGATGTACATTAGATCTCTTAGTTGATCACTTTTATCTGTTTTATATATTATGCACACAACTTTTTAAAAAATACAAGTGTTCTACTGATTAAAAACTATAAATGTACATATTTATATAACATCTCTCTCCAAAATTTCAAATTCTTAGATTTGATAAAATAAATGAATATTAGAATAGTAAAGTTGAATGTAGTAAAAGTTGGTCTGTTGTAAAAATAAACTAGGCTGGTTCTTCTCACAAAAGGAGTCTCAATCCCTAATGGACACTGTTGTAGTCAGGGTTTGCAAGGGAAACAATACAATACAGGACACATACTTTATAGGATTATTTTATAATAGTCATCCAAGAGTCAAATACAAAAGAGTGCAGGAAATCTGTCCACACACTAAAGACCCAAAGAATCCAACTGAGGGCTTGGATTCCACAGCAATGTCCTGCGTGAGTCCAGCTGAAGACCTGGAGCCCATGGCAATGCCCCTGGGTCCAACTGGAGGCCCAGGGCCCATGACAATGTCTCATGCAAGTCTGTTTCACGAATCTGCGCTGGGAAGGCCCAAAGGTCAGTGGTGGATACTAGAAAGTCTGTGCCAGTGGGATGAAGGATCTGCACTGGAGCCAGGAAGTGATGCTCAAAGTAAGAACCAGAGCTCCCCCAAAAGGTACCATAGCCATCCTCAGCGACAGTGAGGTCCCGAGCTCCTCCAACGGTAAGAACAGCCAAGTTCCTGTCAGGAAAGCCAGTGTGACAAGCTCCTCAAGAAGAACAAACACCACCTCTTCCTCTCCAGTTCTCCTTTTTATGTTGTTGGCAGTAATCCTCAGGCAGGCCCTCCACACCCAGCACCACGCTGATTCAGGTCAGCTGGGTGTTACAAGTTGACCACCAGTTGTCAATACACCACAGACGCATAGTAGTATGCTAGTTGGAACTAGAAGATGTAGGCTAAATATAGTGCATCTTTACCCTGAGACCATAATGTTAAGTGAAATAAATCAGACACACAAGTTTAAATACCACATTGTTTCCCTTGTGTGAGAAACCTAAAGGGTAAATAAGAAACAAAACAGAGGGTAGATATTGGGAAGTAGGAAGAACATGTTCAAATGAGAAGGGGAGCAAGGGAAGGGGAAGAGGGAAGGAAAGGAAAGGATTAAAAATAGAGAGAATGGGGCCGGTGAGATGGCTCAGCGGCTTAAGCGCCTGCCCGGCAAGCGTGAGGGCCCGAGCTCGACTCCCGGATCCCACATATGTAAAAGGGGCCAGTGATATCGCTCAGCGGCACGGGTGCCTGCTGGCGCGCGAGGTCCTGAGGTCGACCCACCGGTACCCACAAAAAAAAAAAAAAAGAGAGAGAATGGAAGGTAGAAACTGGAAACAAAGCTTTTGAAATGAGGAGGGGAAGAAGGATTCAATGGAAGGGAGGGAAATGGGAAAAAGAGAATTAAGACATGTTATGTACAGGTACAAACTCCCTATGATGAATGTGGCCATTATGTATGACAAATATGTGCTAATACAAATAAATTTTAAAAAATACATAGTGCATCTTTACAATAACAAATTTTGAATTTTTGCAGTAAAATAATTGAAATTTTATTTTTGAAGTTGAATGTAATATTCACATGTATTTAAATTAGAATCTCCAAGAGAATTTCCCAGGTGTCAGTAGCTGATCAGGCAATCCCCCTGTATTCCACACAGACATTGTATAGAAAAGTTTGTATTTATGTTATTAGGAAAGAGCCATGATACTTGGTTCAAATCCTGGCTCTGTCACTGGCAGTTATGTAACTGTAGACTTAACCTCTTGGTGCTTTATCTGTGAAATGAGGGCGGTAGTAATACCACATGGAGTGGTTGAAAAGACAAAAGGAATGCATTTTAATACAGAAGGTTCACAATTAAAATAGTATCACGTATGACTTTTAGCTTCACAGCAGAAACCGTTTGATTTTGGATTTTGGTCTTTCCCCAGGAGAGTGAAATGTAGCCCAGTATTCCCTTGCAGTGCTGGGCAGTGGCAGTGAGGTACAACTCCCCATCAGCCCTGTGATCATGAGGGGAGACAATCCGTACTTCACAGTGTGGTACGCTCTTAGCATTTGTGGGTATTGTGTTTTCATACCCCATCAGGTCTGCAAAACACCTGTCTAAATCACTTCTCTCATTGCTGGAACAAAATACCTGACACCTGCAAATTAAAGAAGGAGAGGTTTATTTTGACTCATAATTAGTAGAAGTTGCAGCCCACAGTCCACTGACTCTAGGACAGAACAGCATGGCACAGGGGTATGGTAGAGGGAGAGCTGCCCATGGCATGGCATCCAGGAAACAGAGAGAGAAGGGAGGAGACGCTCTCCAGTGACCTGTCTCCTCCAACCAGACCCAAGCCAGATATGCCCCTGCCGTGACCCAATCACCCTCCAACCCATGAGGCTTTGGGAGCCATTTTAGATCTAAACCAACATTCTGAACATTTTATTATAAAAAAGGCTTTGTGTTAGGTGATTTTGTCTAAGTGTAGGGTAATGTGAGTTTTCTGAGCATGCTAGGGGGAGGGTGCCGATGCTATGAAGTTCACTGGGTTAGGTGTATTAAATGCATTTTTGATGAATGGGATTTTCAGTTTACAGTGGATTTATGGGGACATAACTCCATTGCAAGTTGAGGTGCATTTAAACATGTAGTGTGTAGAGTACTGCCTATCATGCAGCAAGTGCCATGTGAGGGTTGATCAAATAAATAAAAGTTTGAGATAGAAAGATGTCATTATGGAAAGATAAATAGGCACTTTGTAGAAGCAGGGAGTGATACATTCTGTTGGAGGGACTGGTCATGTGGTGGCCAACGGGCTACTCTTCCAAAGAATTCTAATACACTAAGACTGAAGCTGAGGTTACCCTCCTGTTGGATGGTTTTGGATGATCCTACCCAGCTGCCAACTAACTCTTTCTGCAAAAGAAATAGTTAATATTTAAAAACTTGTGGGCCATTTTTTGCCGCAGCTATTCAACTCTCCCATTGTGACGATAAAGTATCCATGGACTGACTATACGTAAGTAAGGGGCCAGACTGGGGCCACAAGCCATAGTTTGCTTGAGCAAGTGAGTTGGAAGTGAGGTAGTTGCTGAGCGGGGCTAAGAGCAGCAGGAAGTCAGAAGGGAAGACAGGTGGGACAGCCCCACTGCAATGCCACCACTCTGTCTGGGTGCACTTCCTGGACTTTGAGCTGTTCATCTGATTTTGGAACTGTTCATCTACAGAGACACGGAGGGAATCTATACCAGAAATAGCAGTAGACAAGTCATTCATTCTCATTGTTATATGTTTTGTTATTGCATTGCAAGGTCTTTGAAAATAGCTGAGGCTTTTATCTTCCTTCAAATCAGCTCCAAAGCTTTGGAACAATGTTGTCCATTCTGGGGATGCTTGTGAGCCCTTGCTGACTGTCTTTATTTCTTCACCTGCAGTAAGATCTCCCCAGGCCCATATGGAAATGTAAAAGTTCATGAGGGACTAATTCGGTGAGACTCTTCCAGGGGCAGTTCAGTCCCCATGGGAAGTGATTACACACTGATGGAATTTTTGCACACTGGATGGAAAGATGATCTTTGCCTCTTGGCTGTGTCACAGTAATAAGCGGGAGACTGATTATTTCTAAGGCTGCAGCTCTTCCCGGCACTGATAAGAATGGAATGCAGGCTACCATGGAGACTCAGGTCACTAATTAGTCCCAGAAGCTTTTATGCCTTGAATCACTGTTATATTAATTATGCACCATATTAGAATGTTTGCAAAGGCCCAGTGCCAACTGTACTGCAGAGCCTGGTGACGGCGGGGAGAGATCAAGGACTGTCCTGTCCAGTGCACTGCAGGGACCAGCACATGAAACCATGCAACTCGCTCAGGTATGCAGTGACCTTGCCTGCTCTCTCCCGTTTGCAGCCTCCTGCCAGAGAGCTTATTATCAGCACACAGTGGCAAAAGAAAGGAAGGAAGAAAACAATGGCCTGGCCTCCATTCTATAATCTGAACTCTGTTGCAGTAGTGCCCAACTGAGACAAGATGTAGAACAAGCATTTGGGCATTTTGTTTCTATGGTAACAACTGGAAGATGCTTCCAAATATTTGCTGAGATGGCTATATCATGCCTGGACTGTTGTCTGATGTTCAGTTTTTATCTGAAGTTTTTAGAATAGGGTAGACATTGCTTACAGCTTTGGTTTAACTATTCCATATCTTCCTGTTCCTTCATCTCCTTTTCCTTCTTGTGTTCTCTGTGAGCATAAAATAAAAATATACTTGAGGCTTGGTTGTAAAATAAATAGATGATAAATGGCAGTCTCTGTGACTGCTGGGTTATAATTCCATCGTGGGCCTGGGTTGAAGTCATAAACCACAAGAAGTGAAGCGTGACCCACAAATAGCCTTCAAGACGGAGTACAGCCCCATAATTCAGAGTGGACCTTTGGAAAAAGAATTCTTAAGCCTAGTTCGAATGTAGGGAAAGGGACCCTACCGTAACATCTTCTGATCAGTTCATTAGATGACAAATAATTCCTCTCCATTAGTCTGGTGACATGTATTAACACTGGGGTTCTCTAAGGGGTTGCTGTTGGAACCCAGCAGCAGTGTCCCAAGCAGAACCAAGACAAGGGAGCCTGGAATCTGCCAGTCGGAGTGTTTCGGTCCCAGGCAAGTGTAAGCGAGTACAGGTGAGGAGGTACATGCGTTCCTTTGGGACTGATGGGAAGACATGTTTCCTGCCAACAGAGGACAATAGTCTCTTGTCATGCCTCTTGAGTTTCATGCCTCTTGATCGCTTCTTTTTTCCCTTGTGATATCATCTAGTGGCTGAGTTTGGGTTTTTGTGGGGAGTAACAGGTTGTCAGACATTCCATTCCTGCTCTGTATCTAACTACTTCTGTATTGCATATTTGCTACTTTCCAAACCAATTCAGCCTGACCTCATAACTCATTAGAGAAAGTTGATCTCATACAAACAGAGTTATGAGAGGCTTCTTCATGATGGTTTCTCGCATGATAAAAATAAATATTCACACATTACAGAGAAAATAAACCGAATCCAACAATTCTGTAGGTGGCGAATGTTTAAACGGCAGCTTCTCATGATCATAAATCAAGCCATCAAAATCCCCTAAGGTTTCTCGGTAGCCTTGCTGTTAAGTAAAATAACATATGTGCAAAAGTGGCAGATGGTAAGGACTTAAATACACGGTCAGTCATTACCATAATGTGTATACCATAATATTCAGAAATTCCTTATGTATGCAATGGCCTGTTACCTGCTTTCCTTAACAAGGGCGAAGTCGTCAGGAAAATAGGAGCTGCATTTGACTTTTTCATGCCTTTCAACATAGAGAATGTAGAATATTACTTACAACAAAAATCTACGGTGTGAAGAAAAGCAAAGCGACAAAAAGAATAAGACAAACTCTCAGGTCAAAATGGAGAAAGAATAAGATCTTTTTATCAACTTATTAAATTAATGTTACAGATAGGATGTGTGTTTAATTTGCTATTTCCTTTCTAGTTTCTTAAAGTGAAAACAGATCATTGACTTGAAACCTTTATTACCTTTCAAGTATGGAATTTAAAGTTATGAATTCTATTCTAAATACTGCCTTAGCTGCATCCCACACATTTTGATATATTATATTTTTATTTTCATTTTGGCTCAAAATATGTTCTAATTTCTCTTGTGATTTGGTTTGGATTTATGTATTATTGCCATTTGGGGATTTTCCAGAAATCTTTCTGTTACTAATTTCTATTTTAATTCTGTCATAATCAAAAAACATATTTTATAGTATGAGCTAAAATCCCTTACATCTATTGAGACTCGTTTTATGATCCAGAATATGATCTTGCTTTATAAATGTTGTATGTGTATTTGAAGGAGTTTGTATTCTGCTCCTTTTAGATGGTTATTTATAATTAGGTTCATTGGTTCATAGTTTTGTTCAAGTGTCCTATACTTACCTGTCCACTTGTATATCAATTACTGAAAAGAGGGTGTTGAAATTTCTATGACTGTGCATTTGTATATTTCTCCTTTTGGTCCTGTCATTTTTTGTTTTACTTATTTTGATATTGTTAGATATTATTAGGTGTATGTACATTTAGGATTATTATGCCCTGACGATGAATTGACCTCTTCATCATTATGAACTGTCTCCCTTTATTCTAGATAATACTGCTTGTTCTGATGTCTACTTTGATATTAATTATAGCTATTTCATATTTTTTGGGTTAGTTTTTGCATGGAAATTTTTTAGCCTCTGTATAATGTGAGTTTCTTGTAGACAAAATGTAAGTATATCTTACTCTTTAAAAATCCAGTCTGAGGGGCCGGTGAGATGGCTCAGCGGCGGAAGCACCTGCCTGGCAAGAGTGAGGGCCTGAGTTCGACTCCCAGAACCCACATACGAAAAAAGGGCCGGTGATATCGCTCAGCAGCATGGGCGCCTGCTGGTGCTTGAGGTCCTGAGGTCGACCCCGGTACCCAAAAAAAAAAAAAAAAAAATCCAATCTGACAATCTGTTTTTCATTGGAATTTTGAGAATTTTCTTTAATTTTTTTTATGTGGGTACCTGGAGTCGAACTCAGGCCCTCGCTCTTGCCAGGCAGTTGCTTCCGCCGCTGAGTGATATCACCGGCCCTTTTTTTCCTTTTGTATGTGGGTACTGGGAGTCAAACTCAGGACCTCACGCTTGCCACGCACGCACTTATGCTGCTAAGCTATCTCCCTGGCCCTTCTTTAATGTTTTTTATAGTGCAAATCTGCAGTTGATAGATCCCTTCTGCTTTTATTTGTGTGAACTATTTTTTCCCTACTGCTGATTTTTTCTCTATTTTACCTTCATTTTTGAAGGTCATTTTCCTGGGGAAACATTTCTATGATGACAGTTCTTTCTGTTCGCATTTAAAAGCATGTGTTCACTTCACTTTTGGGTTACATATTTTCTCATAAGGGGTCTGTCGTCATGCTTATATTTATTACTCTGTAGTTAATACAGCTTTTATCTCTAGCTGATTTTAAGATTTTCTTTTTATCTCTGGTTTTGAGCACTGTGATTATTTTGTATTTTGGTATGGTTTTCTTTGTATTTTATTATTCTTGGGTATCATTGAGCTTTTTTTACATCTGGGCTTATAATAATTAAATTTGGATAAACTTTTAGCTATAATTTCTTCTTATATCTCCTCTCTCTCCTTCTAAATGCACATTAGACAGCCTTGACATTGTTTCATAGGTACTAGACATTTTTTTTGTTAGCCTTTTTTTCTTTATTCTTAATTTTGGACATTTTCTATTGCTATATCAAATTCACCAATCTGTTCTTCTGCTTAAAATTTTTTTTGTTGCTGGGCATGGTGGCGCATACATGTAATCCCAGCACTCAGGAGGCTGAGGCAGGAGAATCGCCATGAGTTCAAGGCCAGCCTGGTCTACATAGTGAGTTCAAGGCCAGCCTGAATTACATGGCAAGACCCTGTCTCAACACCCCCCATAAATAAAATAAATATAATAAAATTTGTTGTTAAACTATGCCATATACACACTTCTTCAGATGATATAATTTTCATCTCTACAAGTTCATCTCAGTCTCTGTCTTTCTCTTTCTCTTTGTGCTCTTCATCATGTTTCCTCATCTACTTGAGCAAATTAAACATATTTATGGTAGCTATTTTAAAGTCCTTGTTTTCCAAAATTTCGTAAATCTTTGTCATTTCTGGTCCTGCTCCTGTTATTTATGGCCTCCTCCTAGTGCAAACCATATATTTCCATTTGTATTGTGCGTCTGGTAATTTTTTATTTAATGCTACACATTGTGAAATTATACATTTTTGAGAGCTGGATTGTGCTATATATTCCTTTTAACAGTGTTCAGCTTTGTTCTGGCATCCAGTGAGAACCGTGACTGCCTCTGGACAGTGGTGACATTAATGTTCATTGTGATTAAATGGGTCTATAATCTTGATCTGGATGTTCATTACATGCATATGTACTTGTTACAAAACTCAGCAAAATATGCACATATGATATGCAGATTCTACTGTAAGTATGTTATACTCAACAAAATATTCTAAAATATTATACATGACCATTTAAAGTGTTTGAAATAATACAACTGAGAATAAAAACTAAAAGTCTTGTTTCATTTCTCAATTGTACTACCTGCTGATTATTCTCACTTCTTCAGAATTTTATCCATCATATAACCAGTTAATTTTCCATATTACCTTCAAAAATTTTATCTATGGGTTTGCACATATAGCATCAAGTTCAAAAACACCAGCTCTAGAAACAGATTTTTTAGGACAGAATCACATTTATACGACCTAATAGACTTGTTTTGTCTAGCCTTGAACATCATACAAATGGCCTTATATGTAGATATTCCTATGTGTTTGACTTCTTCCCCTTGATATCATATTCTGAGGTTCTTCCAATGCTGTTGCTTGTATCAATAGTTTATTCATTTTTATTTTATTCAATTTTATTTACCATTCTAGAAATATACTACACTTTGTTATCCATTTTCCTCTGGTTGGTAGACAGATTTTCCCAGTTTGGGCTATTATGATAAATGTAGGTAAGAATATTCTTGTGCAAGTTTTTGGTGGGCATATATTTTTATTTCTCATGTGTATATATTTACAAGTGAACTTGCTGGGTCACAGGGTATGTTTCACTCTAAAAAACTTGCTCAACTATTTTTATTTAATTTACTATTGCTTTCAGCAAAATAGGGGATTCCCAGTTCCTCCACATTCTCACCATGCTTAGTATGGGTCAATTTTCTTTTTTTTTTTTTCTCTTTACCAAATACTTTTTTCCCATTTTTTAATTAGTACACGTTTGCAGTACATAATGTTTATATTCCCTGTGGAGAATTGGTACATGTACAAAATACATCTTAATTCCTTTTTTTATACCCTTTCTCTTCTCTCTCTCTTCCCTCCATACATCTCTTAATTTCCTTCTTTTTGGGGGGTACAGGTTTACGTTGCATAATGTTTACATTCCTTGTGTGGAATTGGTACATGTACATAACACATCTTAATTCATTTTTTCATCTCCTTTCCCTCCCTTCCCTCTTCCTCCCTGCATCTTTTGATCCCTTTAGTCTTCTTAATGTTAGCCATAATAATTGATATTGTGTTGATGTCTTTTGTGGTTTTAATTTTTATTTCCCTGATGACTAATAGTGTTAGACTTTTCATGTGCTTATTGACCATTGTGTATCTTCTTTGTGAAATATGTGTCCAAGTTCTTTGCCCATGATTCTGTTCCATATTGCAGTATAATACAAATAACCCCATAATTTATTGGCTTACATAATAGTTCTTAATTTTGTTTACAGATCTTCTCTTTTGGCAGGAGTCATTTGGGACAGCTGATTTCTATGGCACCAGTGGACTAGCTTGTCGAGAGCTGGGGTGTTTACCTCCAACATGGCTCACTGAGCAGAGGCTGTCCTCCAGACACCTTGGTTCCTCTTCATGTGGATTTGTCCATATGATGCCTGAGCTTTTCCAAGCACGGGTGCCTGAGGTGTAAAAGCTTGTGTTCCAACAGAATAGGAGTGAATGTCATAATATATAGACATAAATAAGGATGGATGTCCACCAAAAATTGTACAGAGACATTCCTAGATGCATTTATCATAATAGTTCACACTGGATACAATCTGAAGTCTCTTAAGGTGTTGACCTGGAAACTGGGCTAACATCATTTCCATTATACTCTGTAGGGAAGTTGTGGCGAACCTATGGCATACATCCCACAGCAGGCTGTTTGTTATCATTGAACGCTCTAAAAGGTTTGCCGTCACTGCAAAGCAGCGCTGAGTTCACCCAGATTCAGGGGGGAAATGACATAGAGCTTGCTGTTTTACTGGGAGATGCGACCATATTTATTCTGCTATTATCTGCCCAATTATTGAACTGTGTGGCTGGAATGACTTGCATTCATCTCATGTGAAGAATAAACTCATTCCCCACTAAGACCTAGAAAATTTTTATTCTTTGCTTCCTATAGCCCATACACCAGGTACATTTAAGGCTCTTAGGGAAATGCCAGTTAAGTATGGATCTCATCTAATAATTTTCCCTCATTTCCAAGTAGTGCCAGTCCCATTTCTACCCGCTTCTAAAGCCTTCCAGTGCCTTTGAACAATTGCTTTCATATTTTGTCCATCACTTATTATTGTTTGGGTAATATTAGTCTAATAAAAGGAATTCTACTGTTGTTGGAACCATATCCAGGCCCTGTGTATAACATACAAAATACACATAAAATATTTAAAACAGAGAAAAATAAAAGTAGCCCTAAATAATGCTATGTAAAATTTGAACACCAAGTGAAAACAAAACAAAACAAAAATTCTCATAGGAAGTTTTGTAATGTCTAGAATAATTTATTGATTATTTGACATTAAATGGCTATGATATAGAGAATCCTTTCAATCTTCGAGGGCTTGTAATTCTTATCTTATATTTAATATTTAATTTTTATTTTGTTAAATGCAAAGAAAATTTAAGGACTTGCAATTTATTAGATTAGTGTGAAATCAGTATATATATGTATGTATATATGTATATATGTATATATGTATATATATATACATATATAAATTTTCTTAAACCCTAAGATTCTATTCTCGGATGGAGTTTACAGTTCCTGTTTTCTAAAAGAGGGTTCACAAGCCCAGGAAGTACCTGAATATGGGCTGGGAAATAATCACAAAGTGAATAAGGGTTGTTTTCTCAGGATACCAATTTTAACTATGCAATTTGTGGTAATATCACATTCATTTTTTATTAAACTTGGATACATTATGATATATAGTACAAATATTACCTGAATATTTAGAATTAAAATGAGGAGTTTAAAGGAGCTTTATATTTGGAGAAACCTTATGGCAGCTCTCTTAGATGCTGTGGTATGAAGTCCTTCAGTCTTATGGTATTCTTACAGGAAAGTCTGAGAAGTGCACTGAGCAAGAAGTCTGAAATCCTGCTCTTCGTGTAGGTCTGCTAAATTGTCATTGGGTCTATGCTATAAATGTACTCTGTTAAACCAGAAATCTGCCTTTGCTTCAAAACTTCTGTATTTATTTAGTTTCAAAACCCTCAGAACTGTTCATCTGTTCCTCAGTATGTTTTTGGTTGAAGGAATTTGGGTGAAAGGTTTGTTTCTCTGATCTTCCACCAAGGCAAAGCATAGTTGGCAGCCTGCCTTTCCCTTCCAGCTACAGACATTACTGAGATTAGCACAAACCATGGCTTCCAGTTGATTTACAAGGGGTAGACTACTAATAGTTCACAATGTGATTTAGGGGTACCTTCCACAATGGGTCATCACAGTGCCTAAGACACCAGTCTTCAGAGGTAAGACACACCAGCACTGTTAGAGATGAGAGGGAAATCTCTTCTTGAGCCATTTGTTATCCATAGATGTCTTGACTCAAGGTAGTTGGCCATAATTTTCAAATGTGGGCTTTAAACTCTAACACCCATTCCATCAAAAGATGGTATCTAATTCCTCTTTCTTTGAATAGAGGCCAGCCATAGTGACCCACTTTCAATGAACATGATTAGATGGAACTGCACTGGGAGACTTTTCAAACTAGGATACAGTAGGCAACAGAACTTCCATCCAGAGTGCTCTCTCTCACTTTCAGTTACGCATCTGAGAGCCATGGAGCCAATATGCAAGAAATTCAGGTACTCTGAAGGTCTCCTTACTGGAAAGACCATGTAGAAAACTCACGAACACAGAGAGAGATGCTTCAGGGCTGCAGCTATTCCAGCTCTCTCTGGTCCCCAACCAAGCAGGTGAGTGAGAAGCTTTCAGGTGCTTCTAGTCTTCAAGCTGCTCCAGCTGCTGCCAAGTGGAGCAGAGAGGAGCGGCACCTGCTGAGCCCTGCCCCAATTGTAGATTCATGAACAAAACAAATGTTCTTGGCAGGCACGGTGGTGCATATCTGTAATCCCAACACCGGGGAGGCTGGGGATGAAGGATTACGAGTTTGAGGACAACCTCCTTAGAAAATTCAAAAACAGCCTGGACCACATAGTAAGACCCTGTCTAGAAATGTTTCAAGCCACTAAGTTTTGAAGTGGCTTGTTAAGCAATCACTTAACAAGTAAATGGATTTTCTTCTATTGTCTAGTAAGACTCTAAGAGAAAGGAACCTAAAAAAAGAAAATTCTGATTGTATACTAAGGGAGAAAAGCAGGGAGAGTCCAGAATCACAATACACTGAAAAAGATGTGGAAACTGAGTTATTTTCACAGATATTATTGACAATAAATAAGTATGTATACAGAACATTGGGAGTTTTAAATTAGAAGGGATCTTAGGTGTCATAACAGTTAACTCATTTTTTAAAAAGTGAAGCTCAAAGCATTAGCTCATGTGGGCCAAGATTCCGGAGCCAGAATAGAGCCCAAGCGTCCAAACATACACTGACTGCAATGTCTTTTTTCTCAAGGCATAATAAACCTCCAATTTTGCAACACATAAATAAATAAATAAATAAATAAATAATGACGGAAACAACAAAGCAAAGACAAAATCGGATGAGCCGAAAAAAGAAAAGTAAAAATCAGTGGTGGCAGCAGCAGCAGCAACAGCAGGAATAAACACAACAGTAATACTGAGTAACCCACCTGGCTGTTTCTAAAGGCGGTTGTCCTCACTATGCCTGCACTTGTCTGGGTCTTGGAAAGTGTCCCTGCCTTGACATTGAAGGAGCCGGGAAACTACCAGAGAACCTGCAGTTCCAGTCCTTTACTAAGGGAGATGAGTCTTAGACAGGCTCATGTTCCTTTACACAGACATAAGTACATTTATGGAGGACTTACCAGCTGATGATAACCAAATCAAACACTTTGCATATGTTATCTCATTTTATGCTGCTTTGAACTTTTGTTTTAAATCAGGTCGAAGTATAATTTACACATGCTAAAGGGTACTCATATTAAAGACATAGTTCAATAGATGCAAAAATCCTTAATAAGATACTGGCAAACAGAATCCAACAAATCATCAAGAAGATTATACACCATGACCAAGTTGGATTCATCCCAGGGATGCAGGGATGGTTCAACATACGTAAATCAATAAATGTAATACAGCATATTAACAGAACCAAAGACAAAAATCACATGATCATCTCAATAGATGCAGAAAAAGCTTTTGACAAAGTCCAGCACCTTTTCATGATAAAAACCCTACAGAAAATTGGAATAGAGGGTCTTTATCTCAACCTGGTAAAAGCTATCTATGACAAACCAACAGCCAATATTATACTAAATGGCCAAAAACTGAAAGCCTTCCCTCTAAAATCAGGAACAAGACAAGGATGTCCACTGTCCCCACTCTTATTCAACATAGTTCTGGAAACTTTAGCCAGAGCGATTAGACAAGAGAAAGAAATAAAAGGAATAATGATTGGAAAGGAAGAAGTTAAATTATCATTATTTGCAGATGACATGATACTCTACACAGAAGATCCCAAAAACTCCACTAAAAAACTGCTAGATTTAATAAGCAAATTCAGTAGTGTAGCTGGATACAAAGTCAATACTCAAAAGTCAATAGCCTTCCTGTACACAAATAACAAACTTACTGAAAGAGAAATTAGGGAAACAATACCTTTCACAATAACATCCAAAAAAATGAAATACCTAGGAATCAACCTCACGAAGGATGTAAAAGACCTCTATACTGAAAACTACAGTACTCTGAAAAAGGAGATTGAAGAGGATATCAGAAAATGGAAAGATATCCCTTGCTCCTGGATAGGAAGAACCAATATAGTGAAAATGGCCATACTTCCAAAATTGTTATACAGATTTAATGCAATTCCAATCAAAATTCCAACAGCATATCTCACAGAATTAGAGAAAACAATCCTAAAATTCATTTGGAATCAGAAGAGACCTAGAATAGCAAAGGCAATTCTGGGCAACAAAGGCAAGGCAGGGGGCATCACAATCCCCGACTTGAAATTATACTATAAAGCTACTGTGATAAAAACAGTGTGGTACTGGCAAAAAAACAGACCTGAAGATCAATGGAACAGATTAGAAGATGCTGAAACAACCCCAGACATACTAAGCCACCTTATCTTTGACAAAGGTGCCAAACACATTCGCTGGAAGAAAGATAGCCTCTTTAATAAATGGTGCTGGAAAAACTGGCTCTACACATGCCGAAGATTAAAACTAGATCCATATCTTTCACCATGCACTAAACTAAATTCAAAATGGATCAGAGATCTAAATATTAAAACAGAAACATTAAATCTGCTGGAAGGTAGGATAGGTAAAACCCTTGGAGACATTGGTGTAGGCAAAGACTTTATGAATAAAAACTCAACCGCACGGGAACTATCCCAAAGAATCAATAACTGGGATCTCATCTTATTAAAAAGCTTTTGCACAGCAAGAGAAACCACCAACAGAGTGAAGAGACAACCCACAATGTGGGAAAAAATGTTTGCCAGCTGTTCCTCAGACAAAGGATTACTATCGAGAACATATAAAGAACTCAAAAAAATCAGACCTCCCAAATTTAAAGACCCACTCCAAAAATGGGCATCTGAGATGAATACACATTTCTCAGATGAAGAAATACTAATGGCAAACAAATATACAAAAAAATGTGCAACATCACTAGTCATTCGAGAGATGCAAATTAAAACAACACTGAGATACCATCTCACCCCAGAAAAAATGGCTACTATTAAGAAATCAACTAATAACAAATGCTGGAGGGGCTGTGGGGAAAAAGGAACCCTTCTTCACTGTTGGTGGGAGTGTCGACTGGTACAGCCACTGTGGAAGTCAGTGTGGAGATTCCTCAGAAAACTAGGGTTGGAGGTCCCATTTGACCCAGCTATTCCCCTTCTGGGCATCTTCCCAGAAGAATTAAAAACATCGTACCACAGCGATATATGTGCACCCATGTTTATAGCAGCACAATTTGTAATAGCCAGATGTTGGAAACAACCCAAATGCCCATCAACTGAGGAATGGATAAGAAAGATGTGGTATTTTTATACAATGGAGTACTATTCAGCCATAAAGAAGGATAAACTGGAGACTTTTATAGGTAAATGGATGCAACTCGAGAAAATACTCATAAGTGAAATAAACCAGAAGCACATGTGTAAGCATTGTATTATCTCTCTAGTATGAGAAACTGAAAGAGTAAATAAGATCCAAAATGTACAATAGATATGGTGAATCAAAAAGAAACTGGTCAAAAGGAAAGAGAGACTGGAATAGGGAAAAGAAAGAAGGGAAAGGGAAAAAAAATTGTATATATATATATATATATATATATATATATATATATATATAAGATGGTTAAGATAGATACACTACCATTTTTACTTAGTTCATTGAAGAGTAAGGTTTGTGCCAATAATGTTTGGACAATTGAATGCTAATGTCTGGTGTCCTGAATAACTAACTTAAAGATAGTAATACGTAATGTATTAACCATTGTTACCCTCCTATTATGTTGGTTTGAAAATTTGTTCTTCTTTTGATTTGTTTTGTTTTTTTTCTTCTCTTTAAAAAAAAAAAAAAGACATAGTTCAGTGAGTTCTGACAAATGTAAAGACCTTTGTGGACACTCCCATAATCAAGATACAGAATATTTCCACCCTCGTCTTCCCCCCAAATTCCTTTATTCTCTTTACAGATAATCCTCCTGCCCCGTACTCAAGCAACCCCTGATAGCCTCGATGTTGCTTTAGATCTCTTGCCTGTTCTAGAATTTCATATAAATAGATTCACCCAGGGTGTAATCCTTTGTGTCTAACTTCTTTCACTCAGCATGGTGTTTCTCACATGCATTTATGCAATTGTGTGTATAAGTAGTTTGTGATTTATAAATGTTGAGTTGTATTCCTTCATATAGCTATACTACAGTTTTGTTATCCACTCTCCAATTGATGGATATTTATTTATTTATTTTTTCGTTTTGGGGCTATTATGAATAAAGCTGCTATGAACATTCTCATTAAGTTTTTATGTAGACAGATAATTTTGTTTCTCTTAGAAACAAAAGTTTGGCAAATATTGTAAGTGTATATTTATAAGAAACTGCCAAACTGTTTTCCAACATGGCTGTATCATTTTACATTCCTACCAGCGATATGTGAGAGTTCCAGTCATATCCACATTCTCCACTCTAGTGGGTGTGTAGTGGTATCTCACTGAGGTATTAATTTGCTTGTTTCTGATGCCTAACGATATCAAGTACATTTTTGTATCTTTATTTGCTATATATACACCTTTTGGGGTGAAGTTTCTTTTCAAATGTGTTCCTCATTTTTAAATTGAGTTGCATGCCCCCTTGTTATTGAAATGTGTGTGTTCTCTATATATTACAGACACAAATATTTTGTTAAATATATGTATTATAAATAATAGATACATGCTGTGTAAAAGGCTGTCACATGCTTTTTCACTTTCTTCACAGCATCTGTCAAGGGGAAGGAGTTTTTAATTTGATAAAACTCTAGTTGGCTTTGTTTCCTTTATGGATGATACATTTGCTGTCTTGTTAAAGTTTTAAAATTGTACTGTTGAGAGGGAAAAGGAGCCAATCTGAATAGGTAATCCAGGGATTGTTAGTAAGACAGCATTAGTTTTCAATTCATGGTGCAGCTCAGAATCACGAGGTGAGATTTAAAAACACACGCCTAGAAACTATACTCAAAAATTCTGATTGAGATTGATCTAGAGTAGAGCCTAATCACTAACAGCTTTTAGAGGATCCTTTGGTGATCCTAATGCTTAGTCAAGAGTGAGAATTACTGAAAAAGAGGTTGAGTGTGTGTGAAATATCTGAAGTGTTTTGCAACATGTAGGAGTTTAGTTAATGGATATCTTATAATTCTAGAGAAATCACATGCCAAAGTGTACAAATGAAATTTGGCATGCAATCATTGTTATATACATTTTACATAATTTATATATTGTTTATATAATTTTTTGAGACAAAGAAAGTAGCTAAGCAACACTTGATTAATATCCTTGAGTCCCAAACATTGAAGCATTTTAGTGTGTCTTACGTGAATATAGACATGCAAGAGAAAGTTTCAGGGAGAGGGTAGAACTGTAGTTCTGTCACAGGGCTCTTGCTTAGCAAGTACGAGGCTCTGGGTCCAATCCCTAGCACTGAAGTGAAGGAAAAAATGAAGGTCTCAAGAAGATACAAAAAAACGCTAGTCAACCTGATTTCATGATCCCCCTAAGATTTCTTCTTAATCATTAGGTTGAAAAAGCCATGAAAAAGCCAAGCAGGTATAAGAAAGCTTCTTAGTAGAAAATATGTACAAGTTGTTGAAGAGTAATGAACAGGGTAAATAGAAAAAACAATACGAAACAAAAACTGCTGATACATGTTGAAGCAATTGATTTAAAAGGTTTACTTACAGGCAGTACTATTACAGCAGAGTGCAGAGTTCAGCAAATCTTCTCTAAAAAGGAAAGCATAAAACTTGAAAATTGATCAACAATGACAGTTTCAGGGCTCTGAAAATCAACCAGAGACCAACAACACACTGAGCAATGTTTATTCATGAAAAATTGCTAGAACTTTGAGTAAGAAAAGTGGGGTCCACAGAGATCCACAGCTTTTTTGCCCACAACCCTCCAAAAACCTGGTCCATGCAGGAATCTTAAGGAAGCAAGGCTGACCATGAAATCCAGCAGTTTTATAGCTAAATGGGGGCTGCCTTATTTGGACTGAAGAACCCAAACCTGTTCCTGATAGTGTGGTCAGTAAAAGCAGCATACGTGATAGGACATGAATGAGGATTCTCACAGCTCTCCTAACCAAAGTTTTTAGTACCAGTCACAGCAAGGAACAGACCAGCCAAGAACCTAAAGGGAGCTCCTGATAACAAGAGTCATACGAGGGATAGAAAAGCTCTCCATGTTCCCTGGCTGAATATGAAACTGTATTTACAGGAGACCCATGTAAAGTAAGAGCTGAGGCAGACTCAAAAAATGTCCGAACGTTGAACCCCCCCCACCTACCACTCTAACATACATGGATTTATCAGAGAGGGTGAAGCTTACAGGCCCCAGTGCCACTTTACCACAATCCTTTTATCAACCACTGACTTGCCAGTGAGCTAGGCAGACAAGGGCAGCACAGAGGAAGCTAAGCAAAAAATAAATAAAAAGTAATAAAATAAATTAAAAAAAACCTGAGCAGATACCAGTAGCTGCATATATATCTCAAACTAAGTCCAAGCAAATTACTAAAAAGAGTATAAGTACCTCATGGAAAATATCAAAATTCAGACTCATTACAATATATGGTCTAAAATATCCGATTTCCAATAAAATACAATGAGATAGTCAAAGAAATAGGAAAATGCAACTTGTACTCAATAAAAAGTCCAATTTTTTTAGGGAATAAAAAGTCCATAAAAATCAATTTCAATGTATTTATCACAAATATATTTATCACACAAAGACTTCAAAGCAGCTTTTATATTTTAAAAATTAGAGGAAACTATGACAATGGCACTAAAATGGAATTCCTGTAGAGAAACAGAAAACAATGAAAGGGAGCAATGAAAATTCTAGAATTTAAAAACATTCTGACTCATAAAAAATTAAAATGGGCGACTTTGGAGGGCAGAAAAAGAAATGAGTAAGTTTGAGATAGATCCATTGAAGTTAACTACCTACTCTGAAAAATGGGGAGAAAAATGAACAGGATCTCAAGAGACCTGCGGGACAACATCAGGAAGACCAACTTACACGGAAGGAAAATTCCAGAAGGAGAAGAGAGAGGAAAGTGGCAGAAGGTATTACTGAAGAAATAATGACTGAAAGCTTCACAAACTTGACAAAAAAAAATCACACAGATCCACAACATCTAAGTAGGATAAGCATATCAATCCCCAACTAGGCACATCATAGTAAAATTTTTAAAGACCGAACACACATACAATCTTAAGAGCATCAAAGGAACAACTTATACCAAACTGGGGAACAACAGTGCAGTTAAAGCCCAAATTCTTATCTAATACAGTGGAGCCATGAAGGCAGTGGAATAACTCGTTCAAAATGATGACAAAAATTCTATATCCAACAAAATTATGCTTCAAAAATTAACAGACATAAAGACATTCCAAAAACAAGAAAGGCTGAGAAACATTATTGCTAACAGACCTATCCTCCAAGAAATTCTATGGGAAATGAAAAGTATTAACACCATAAGGCAAATTGACTGGAAGAAGTGGAGAACACTAGACATGGTAACTACACAGGTAAATGTAAAAGACTATATAAATATATATTTATATATTTTACTGTCTTTCAGTGTTTTAAACAACAATCAGATACTATAAAGCAATAATTATTATATTATTGAGTTTATAGTAGTAGATAAAATACATTTGACAATAACATAAAGGAGAGGAGTGGAAATTAAATCACAAAGGAGCATAACTGCTTTATTTTACTGAAAATTAACACATTACGTTGGTAAATTAAAACAAGAATTTTAATCTCCAGAGCAACATTAAGAAAATAACTTTTAAAAATCAACAGAAGAGTTAAAATAATGTGCCAAATAATTGTTCGCACCAAAGGCAGCAGTGGAGGAGAAACAGGAACACAAATGCATGAGCCATGTTGAAACGAACAGCACAAAGGCGGACATAACGTTATCATATAAAATCACGTTCAGTAGTCCATTAAGGAAAGCGAGCATTGTCAGATGGCATATGAAAGAAAGACGCATTAGACACATTAGAATCAAAGATGAAACTCAGATGAACATAAAAGAATAGAAAAATTATAGCATATAAACAATAACCATAAGAAAGCTGGAGTGGATGTATTAACATCAAACAAAATAGACTTTTAGAAAATATTACTAGAGAGAAAGAGGAATCTTTCATAGTTCTAACAGGGTCAATATATTAGGAAGATACAGTAATTTCAAATGTGTGTGTACCTAACAACAGGATTATTAAATAGACAAATCAAAAACTGAGAGATATGAAAGGCAATGTAGACTACTCAATTAAAAAATGTAAGGGGTGCGATATTGGTAGAATAAGAAGTCAGAAAATTAGTAAAGAAATAAAGGATTCAAAAAGCACTATTAATCAACATGTTCTATATGCCATTTATATGAAAATTTACCCATAGCGGCAAGTTGTATTTTTCAAGTACATGTGGAACATTCTCCAGAATAGGAGACTATAAGCTTTAAAATATGTTTACATATGTGTAATATTCAAGGTGTAGCCTTCAAATACAACAGAATTAAGTTAGAAATAGTAACACAAATTTTACCCCCCCCAATATCTTGAAATGAGACAACGCATTTCTAAATAGCCTAAGGTCAAAGAAGAAATTGCAAGGGAAATTAGAACATATTTTGCCCCTAATGAAATTAGAAAGACAACATGGGAGAAGTCATGGGATGCAAATATTGCAGTGCTTACAGAGAAAGTTACACCTTTAAACATATGCATTAAAAGTTGTATTTGGTGTTTAGAAAAGTCATTGCTAATAAATTAGAAAATACTTTCTTATGTGAACAAATTCTAGACTTCGTTGGTTTAGTGTTAGTACCTATTTCTCAAAGTTTGTTTTTTTTTTTTTTGTGGGTACCAGGGGTCGACCTCAGGACCTCGCGCGCCAGCAGGCGCCTGTGCCACTGAGCGATATCACCGGCCCTTTTTTCGTATGTGGGCTCCAGGAGTTGAACTCAGGACCTCGCGCTTGCCAGGCAGGTGCTTATGCCGCTGAGCTGTCTCACTGGCCCCTCTCAAAGGTTTTTAAAACTTTAAATACATACAAATGCATATAATATACATGAATGTATATACATGCACACAACATATTGTAAAATGCTTTATATGGAAAAGGATTTGTAGATAAGTACCACTATGTATTGAGGTTCTATCCATTTGTGAGGCATTGGGCCAAATACTTTATATTTTTCATGATCTCATTGCATATTCAAAGCAATTTTGTGAAGTATTATTAAGAAAAGTAAAATTTAGAAAATTTATAACTTACCTACATTAAAATGTCAAATATACCACGGAACAGGCTTCAAACTAAATGCCTTGGGAGGCAAAGCCAGGGCTCCTAACTTCTGGTCTAACTTGGTCTAACTTCTGGTCTAACCCCTTTCCAGTCTCAGTGATGTGACCTTAATTTACAAGCCTCTGCATTTCACATGGTCTTCGGCCATGAGTGCTACGATGAGAAATCATTATTTCTCATTTTGCAGACTTTGGTGTAATTAAAATCCCTACGGGTTCTTGCCTTGCCAATTTTCCGTTCTTCAACGTACATGGCTTTGAATTACTTTGGGTTAGTATGAAATAGATTGTTTGTTTGCCCTGCAAAGCATGTACTAAGTCATATATTTCTGGCTTTAAGCCTTCTGTTCAGGTTTCTGCGTATCCCTTTTGAGGGGATCTAAATCAGTATGCCTGACTTTGATGTGAACTCCTACTTAAGTAAGGTATTATCTGAAATGGAGGTTCACATTTTAGTTCACAAGCAGTAGATATGTGCTAGTCTGACTTGATTAGGAAGACTGAATAGGAATAGTGGTAACTAGCAATATTAACCAGGCACAAATGTGGCACCTAGAAAAATCTTGATAATGTTATTTGGGATAACAAATGAAATCAAGGATTTATGGGCTGCTTGTATTACAGGAAGGTGGGTTTCAGGGGCTCCTTTCCAGGTCCCAGTGTCCTGAACAAAGAATCGGACAAGACACACAGAAAAGTCAACAAAAGTGTACATTTATTGAAGGCGGAAAAGAAGTACGCGCTACAGGATGAGAGCGGCCTGGTCAGAAGGCTCACAGCAGCCCCGAGGATAAAGCAAAAGGAGTCTTTAGTCCCCAGAATACCTGGACTGACCTCCTGCTCCTCATACAAAGAAGGCATTAGGACATTTGTTCTATCAAAAACTCACTTGGCCCGACAGTTGTCCTATCAAAAAATTTGCTCAGCCTCTGGCCAGATGTGAATGAAGGATCAGAAACAGTGTCTTCGGATTGGTTGTGCCCACATGCAAATGAAGCACCGAGAATAGCATCTTCTGATTGGTCCTGGGAACAGTGCCAGATTAAAATGAAGGATTGAAAATAACACTTTTCTGATTGGACGACACTTCTCAGGAATCATAAGCTTGAAGTCATGTTGGGTCCCGTGTTCTGTGCATGTCTCTCTTTGTAGGAAACATCTCTTTTGACCTATTAGCCATGGGTTTTTATGACCTTTGACACATCCCGCCCAGTTGGTTGACTGGTTTGCCCCAATCCTAATCTATCTCACCCTTAAGTCACAAACTCAGGTACTGTATTTGGTAACTTCCAAATGGCTAGTGTGTATTTAAAATGAGACAAAACAAAACAATATATATATGTATATATGTGTGTGTATATATATATGTGTGTGTGTATATGTGTATATATATATATATAAATTGTCATTTGACAAAGATAATTATGTATCAAATGACTGGAGCCATGGATCTGACTTCCTCTTTGGTAAGTAAATAGACTGCAGGAAAACTTATTTCACAGTGTTTCCCCAGGGTATTCGTCTCTGGGTAGAAAATGAAATTTGGAAGGATGTCGACTGTCTTATTTCCAGTTATTTTATGTTACAAATAAAATGAAGACCCAAAGATGTTCAGTCTTCAAAGCAGGAATATTTTATTCAACCTTGAATTTCCTGCACTAGTTAGGTAGCTGGTACCTAAAAGTTGCCTATGGAAGCAAGAGGAGAGTATGTTGCTGAAGCCCATTCAGTTGAGACCTAGAATAAAAACCCAAGTCTCAGATTGTGGAGGCTGATTTCAGACTTTCACCTTAACAAATGCATATATTTATTATGGAAATAAAATTCTTTCTCGGCCCCTGAAGGCCTCTAGCCACTGTTAATGACTATGTTGGGTAGATACTTTGGAATTTTTCCACTTGGGTCATTTGGGGTTTTATATTCACCCACAGACAAGACCTAGGAGAAGCTGCCACCAATGCAGCGGTCCTAACTGGGACACAGAGGGTCTACTTTCTTCTCTTTCTCCTGTACTGGATGACCCAAAACGAAGGTGTCTGAATAGCTCTTCTCTCCAGCCACCTGGGCCCATGATTTTCTTGTTAATTTCTTTTGAAAATAGCCACTTTCTGAATGTGACTGTTCCTGAAATAGATACCTAGAAGGAGGCAGAAGAACTGGGTGATATCACACCGGTTGATATCTCTTCCTTCTCTTCTTTGCTCCCCATTGCTCTTTCTTCCCTCTCTCAGCTTGCTATTCTTGGTTACACCCAAGGCAGGACTACTTTGCATTTCTATGGCTTATCTGCCCCTGAGTAGCATCCAGTTCTGTATCTTTCTCTACACTCCCTGGTCAACTTTCTTTGACACAATCGACCCCCAAAGATCTCAGGTTATTCAAGAGCTGAGCCAAAATGTGAGATGCAAGGGGAGTTGTATGGCTGTGTGAGTGAAATCTCTGATTGTATGGGGTGAAAGGAGAGACTGCGGGGGCAGCAGAGGCAGAAGCTGTTTCCTGGCAGACAGTTCACATATCAAGCCGGCTTGAGAGTGCTGGGCAATTATCCTGGACTGTGAAGGGCAGAGGGCTGTCTGTAGATATAATGCCCTGCTCATGCCCACTTCCATTTCCTTGATTGGTTTTGTTTGAGAAACTCTTGAAGAGTTGTTAGGCCCTAAAGAGAGAAGAAAGATTATTAACTCCCAGGGTAGAACCTGTGAAGAATAGGAATTAAAGAACACCAGAATTGCTAATGTGAAGGAGTCGTTGTGGGGATGGAGGGAACGGCAGCACATGTGGAAGGAGAGGATGGGCACACAGGATGGGAGCAAAGAGCAAGGCTCATAGTCGGGGTCACAGTGGGACAGAGTCCTGGGCTAAGGTCAAGGTGGGCAACCAGGATCCCATGCTAGAGTCACTCTTTCACCTCAGGTCTGGTGTGTGCAGTCGGGATGGAGGGTGAGGACTTAGGCATTGAAAGGACTTTTCCTCCCCTCAGCTTCCCACATGTGGGCTCATTCTGCTCATGTATTGTGAGAAGAGCAGACACGACCGCCTCCAGGGACTGGGCCAGTGTCCAGCCCATGGGGTGACCTGGCCCCCTGGCTGGTAGAATCTCCCTCCAAGGAGCCTAAGGGAGGACGATTGAGCTTGAGGTATTGGAGGGAGTAGGAAGGTTAAAATGTCTGGTCAGTGTATTATTTTTGCCAAAGTTTATGACTCCTTTATCTTTTAAAGGTTTTTGTCTCATTTTTTTATGTTCAATCTTTTTTATGTTCTTATAATCTATTGTGTTAGTCAACTTTCCATTACTCTGAGAAAATGCCTGAGAATAACAACTTTAATTTGGCTCACAGCTTCAGTGGTTTTAGTCCATGGTCTGCTGGCTGTACTGCTTTTAGGCCTGTGGCAAAGGCCAAACATTATGGGAGAAGGTGGTGGAAGAAAATTGCTCAACTTATGGCAGCCAGAAATCAGAAAGAGGAGGAAAGAGGCAGACAGAGAGAATCAGGGGACCAAATATAGTCCCCAAGGTCATGTCCCCATAATCTACTCCCTTCAACCAGGCCCCACCTCCTGTTTCCATCACCTCCCAATAGTGCTGTGGAATTATAATCTTGGATATGAATGAATCCACTTGATGAAGTCAATTCATGATCCAGTCACTTTCCCAAGAACCCTTCAGCAACCAATCCTGCAACAAGAGATTTTTGGGGAATATACTGAATCCCAACCATAACGTCTATGTTTTAGGAAAGTTGCAAGCTTTAAACAACTGTAAAATCAGAATTAGTGCAGAGCAGAATACTCATTTCACGCGAGCATGTGTTGAGCACCTACTATGTTTACATGGCAGAGTAGGCCTGGTTGGGTTGGGATAGCAGCAGTGAACGACTGCAGATTCTGCTGCTGGACACCCAGTCACCTTGTGGCTGGGATTCTTGACCCATTTATTCTGTCTCCCTTATAGCACCTACTGACTGGTGGGCACTCAATAAATGTTAGCTGAATTCACTTGTTTGCTATTGAAAGCTGAGGACCCTGACAATTTGTTTTAATGCACCCTGTTTTCTAAGAAATCTGAAAACAACTGTGATTAGTTGTCAACAGTGATAATGTAACATTTTTCTGTAAATGAAACCTACAGCAGAGCAGAGAGGAACAGAAAGGGCAAGAGAGAAGAAAAGGACAAAAAAGGGGAGGCAATGGGGAGAAAAAGAAGAGGTTAGTAAGGCTGAGGCAGGATGATTGCAAGTTCAAGGCCAGCCTAGGTAACTTAGTGAAACCTGTCCCAAAATAAAAAGGGCTGAGAATGGAACTCAGTGGTAGAATGCTTGTTTGGTGCGTGTGAATGAGGCCCTGGGTTCAATTTCCAGAACAGAAAAGAAAAAGACAATTACAGTAATGAGAAGCTGACTCCACTCCTTGAGATGAGGCACTCCAGCAAGAGAGAACATAAAACGAAATGTGAGCCAAGGGACAGAAAGTTGTCACTGAGCTGTGCATCAACAACTCTTAAATGTGCAGCACACATTCCATGAACTCCAGTTGTCCATTGTTTGTAGTGTAGGTAAACTTCGAAACATCTTTGCTAAGTATTTCTGACAGCATAAATAGGACACAAATACAATGTTAAAGAAAGATTACAAGAGGTTATTATTTCAGTAGAAGTCCCTGCCCAGGCCCCAGCTGACCCCAAAATCAAAATGGAGTCACTCACGCTCGAGTTCTGTGTCGCCAAGCTAAAAGAAAGCGATTTATCTCCACTTGTGTAAAACCCAAGGCTAGAGAGAACACAGCCAGATTTCCCAAACAGGCCAGTTTTGATTGGTGTTATATGAACTTCTTCCTGCTTGAATCCTTATACTAGAAGCAATCTGGAAGAACGATATATTAACCAATCAGCTATTTTCCTATTTCTCTCATTTTCCCTGCCTTACAAGGTCAATAACTTTGAAATGGCGAATCTGCTTTTTGTTTTCTGTTCCTGCTTTCCTTAGCCCTTTCCTGTGTATAAACCCCACCTCTCTACTCTGCTCATTGGAACTTTTCTATTTTTTGGAATAAAAAACAAAGCCAATTAAGATGGCTAAACTAAATTGCTATAATTTTACCCTTTGAAACAATTTTTTCCTTATTTAAAGAAAGTCACGAAAAATATTTCAAGCATGTGAGTGAATAGCAGGAATCAAGAAAGATCTGAACGTGGAGGTTTGTCTGTGCATAGTTTAACAGCTTGGCTGGCTCTATTGTTGTGCACCCTTCACCCTTATTTTCGATTTTGGAGAAAGTCCAACTTGTGAAGTCACCCAGGTGGGGCCTGAAGGGAAGATGAGCTGAAGGAGCAAGGATAGAGCCATCACTGGCACCCCAACCTCGCCTCCCACTCACCTCCCACCTGCCCCTCAGGTCTCCTGCACAACAAACAAGGCCTTTCCTCCCCGTGCCTCAGCTGGGATAAGGACAGACTGAGTCAATGAACGTGAACTTCTGAGTGGCTTGGGGAGACTGTCACCATCTCCTCTACCCTCTCTAAATGATCACAGAAGATGCTGACCCACTATGTAGAGTATATCCTTGGGGTTGTTTTTCCAGGAGTGGTGACAACAGAGGCAGAGTCAGGAGTGGTCTCTCTCCCAGCATTCTTGGAGCCCAGTTTTCTCTTTGAGGGCTTTTGTGACCCTGATTATCAGGGGAAAAATAAAACATAAGTGATAGGGTGTGAGAGGTACTAGTACAGGGCTCGCTGGGCACTGATGGAGTGAATGGGAAGCTCATATTTTTTTCAGGCCTGAATTCTTCATAGACAAAATGGGGTTAATGGGCCGGTGAGATGGCTTAGCGGCGTAAGTGCCTGCCTGGCAAGCGCGGGGGCCCGAGTTCGACTCCCGGAACCCACATATGGAAAAAGGGCCGGTGATATCGCTCAGCGGCACGGGCGCCTGCTGGCATGCGAGGCCCTGAGGTCGACCCCCGGTACCCACAAAAAAAAAAAAATGGGGTTAATACATAATCCCACCTAGCTCAGGAACAAGGGATGGAAAATTGTATAAAAAGTTGTAGAAGTATTGGTGGATGTGTCTCCCTGACGTCCCTCAACTTACAGAGGCTTTGGGCTGGACGAGCGTCGCAGCTGGTTCTTTCTCCTGTTTGTCCCAGCACCATGGTGATTAACACCCTCTCTGCACCCTGGGACCACCTGGCTCTGCAGGACCAAACGTCACCAAAATGCCTTGAAAGAATTCATCGTTCTCCTGCTCCCAGAGCCTTCTTCACTGGGGTCACCACACACAATGGCATTTTGCAATTTATTTTCATTTTGCCGAAGAGACCCTTCCCTCTTCTTCCTGGCTTGGCTTCTATGGCCTGGCCATATTAGTCTTGGATGCACAGGTCTGTTTCGGTCTCCGAGCTGGCAAGGTCTTGTTATGGCAGCTGGAGAAGGACAACACACCTGTGGGTGTGCTGGGTTGGGCCTGGGAGGTGCCAGGCAAGGGTCCTAATTGCTCGAGGGTGACACAGTCTCGCCAGCGTGACTTCATCCATTTCCTTTCTCCATGCTTGCTGAGCTCCATGACAAGCTCAGGGTATTTGTGCAGCTGCCTCAGTCCCCGTGGGAATGGCCTGTCTTACCTGTGGACCGCCCCTTCTGGCCTCCAGGTGGACATCTGTACTTGAGTTCACGCTGCCTTCCCATATCTGGCTCACAGAACATTCACGCTGCTGTCTTTTCTTGTGACTGTTTGCAAAAGGTGCTATTTTAAACAAGAAAACTTAAAAACAGATGGACTGTGGTTCCCAGACATCACATCTCCAAGAACATGATAGAAACCAGAAGTCGACCCATCCAAGTCTTTGGGACAAGATTTGACATTTCTGAAATTGGAGAGGCTCTTGCTGAAGATGGAAGTGCCATCTCTGCCAACTGGGCAGGAGCCATAACTTCCTGCTGGAAGCGTGCTCTCTCCTGCCACTGTTGTCGCTCCAGCCAGAGGACTTGGGACAGAGGCTGACTAAGCCTCATGTGCTGTCTACCGCACAGAAGATGCTGACCTGCTGTCTAGAGTGTGTCCTAGGGGTTGTTTTTGCAGGGGTGGTGACAGGAGGTGCAGAGTCAGCAGTGGTCTCTCTCCCAGCATTCTTGGAGCCCAGGCCCTTCTTTAGAATTGGGGGTTCTGTTCTCTGGCACATAGAAGCATGCCTTTGTCTGTGCGAAGTAGCCCTTCTGAAGGCTGAGCCTGCATCCCAAGCCCCATCCTTTTCGGGAAAATGATGACATATTCCCAGTGGGCCGAGAAGCTGAATGTGGCCCCAAGTAACACGGTCGCACAGAACCAGGGTCAGAACCCTAGAGACACAGCTCCGCTTCCTCAGCACATCTGAGCAAGACATATGGGTAGGAAGTGAGTCTCACGACCGCAAGAAAAAGTGTTTAGAGAAAACATAATGACTATTAGTCAAGGACCATTTTCACTGTGAGGAAAACTTTTCATAGTAGCATAGGGTTGCTGAGGGCCCAGCTTGTCTAAAATCACTTTGCAGTGGAAACATCGAGCCTTCTGGAATGCCTGCCTCCAACATGACAGTCCCCAAAGTGTGTTCCAGGAATGCCCATGTTGGAAATTATTTTTATGATGAAAGTGTTCCACGGTCAAATAAAAGTGAAAAACACTATATTATGTGTTTGTAGGTTCACGATATACAGTAAAGACTCTGAATATATGCTGAAGAATTTTTTTTAACTCAACTTAACCCTACGTTTCTGTATTTGTCAGTTTTGTGTCACTACAGTGAAATACCCAAGGCAGCAAGAAAACGTGGTCTGTGTAGTTCACAAGTCTGCAGGTTCATGGGTGTGGCCAACTGTAGCTCAGCTCAGTGCTCAGCTCTTTCTCAGCATGCGCCTGTGCACGGTGGGAGCAAGCAAGAGGTAACAGCTTGAATTTGGAGTGGCGAGAAAGGGAGGCTGTGTGAAGTCAGGCCCGCTCCTTTTATAACAAGCTTCTCAGGAGAGTTACCACAGGGGTCACAGCAGAAATCCCTCTCACCCCCAGTGACCTCACACTCCATCTGAGCCTTGCGCCTCTGGAAGGTTCCACCACCTCCCACCAGTGCCATCCACGGGATCAAGCTTTAAATCACAGTGCATCCTGGGGGGACACAGTGCACCCTGGGGGGACACAGTATATATTTGAACCATTGCAGTTTTCCAAATGTATTTGATAACAGAAATGTTAATTTTGCGAAAGATCTGGGCAGTACAATTCAAGAAAAGGTGCTTTTGTGGAAGATATTATACCAGGCCTCCAACTGACAAGATGTGAAGTTTCTAGTTTTCAGGGATCACGACCTTGCTTTATTTAAATGGGTAAGTGGTTCATTCACTCAGGGCTGGGTTTTCAGGCTTTTCTTCTCTTGCGTACTACAAATTAAATGTTACAGGAGCCTTAAAAAGGATGGAGGGAGATGGTACATAGAATTATTGCTTATAAAATTAACACTCGCATGTTAGTGGTAACAACTTTAGGGCTATAAAAATGTTGTAGTCATACTCTGAGATTAGAAGGTTAATCCCATTCAATAGTTTTCCACCAGGGCCAGGTATTCTAGAGAGGCTACTTAGAAAGTTCGGATGGAGAGAGGACTTTACACAACCACCAGTCAGAGGCCTGCTTTTCTCTTGTTCCCCACAGTAACACAGGCTTGCACACACATCAGAGACTTGATTCTACATCTACTGAATGAAATCCACAGGATTTACTTTTATATGTAGTCTTGGAACATAGTGAGTGTGTAGTTTTAGTATGGGTCATTCTGGGCTTATTTTTGACTTCTTGTGTTTTCCATGCACAGAAATTTACGACCTGATGTTTGGAAATGTTTAGGCAGAGCCTGGGGCCCTCTGCAGAGCCCCTCCAGGCACATCAGCCCTGATCTCATTCATCACTGTGTCCTTCTCTTCACATGTGGTCTTGCAGACACTGCTTCTGCTAGCACAAGTCCCAGTGTTCTTGCTTCTCCTGCTCTTCTTTTGATCACCCACCACATGGCCACTCTCAATTCTATTGTTCTGTGGGTTTTCTCCAGGCCAAGTTTTGCTGTTTTATATTTGCCTGCAGCCTAGGCAAGACTCCAAGCCAGCTCCAAAACTCTGATCAAATATCTTGACTCCTACAGTTCCACTTGAGAATGGTTCCCAGTTCAGCCCTAGTGTTAGCTACGAAGTCCCTGTCACCTATTCCAAGGTATGAAATGTAGGCTAACCCATCATTTTCCTCCCCCAGCTCACTAGTCTATTTAATATCTGGTATAGATTTTGCTTTCAAAGTGGAACCAGGTGAAAGGGGAATTCAGAAGGCCACGTTGAGTTCTACTGTTGTTTCAGTTTCTCAGTCTGGATAGATTTACCGTGTGAAAAAATATTCCCTCCAGAGCCATCTCTGCTGACCCTTCTGTGACACCTCTGAGATTTGACAGCAAATCAATGGTGCCTGGGGTCAAAGGAGTTCTGGCTTCAAAGGGGAAATATTCAGCGTTGGTGCATTTGCTGACCTGGCTCCCTCTCTTGTTACTTTTGATCGATTCTTATATACAGAAGAAACAGAAGGGACTCGGTTCCCCATGTCACCCTCAACACACGCTTGTAATTACAGTGTAATTGCTTGCTCTGTGGTGAGTGCATGCTTGACTTCAGCGCCTTCTTTCCACCTCTGCTTGAATACAGGTACTACTCCATAGTAAAGTATTATATGACTCAAAATAACCCAGTAAAAGCCATTCACCGAATCTGCACTTAGATGATGAAAGAGATATATAACCTCTGTTGTCTACACAATCTCAGTTATTTGACTGATTTTTTCCCTTGAAATTTCCAGCTGATCAGTGCAGTAGAGGCCCAATCTGAATGAGCAGGAATTAATCTGTGAATAGGAATTGTCCCTGCGTTGACTTCTTGGATGACTTTTTTTTATATATATACATAAAATGACGTTCTTCCAGTGTGTAGAAATGTCTCTAAACATTACTCTCTGAGGGCTGAGCTGGGATGGGCTTAGGTGGTGCTTAAAAGCAATCACCCAAAAGGAACTCTGCGGAAACCACAAAATAATTTGCAAGGCACATAGAGAAGCAGTTGCTTCAGATGTGCCCTCGGCACTCACACACATTTGCACGGCTGGGGGAGTTTTGCTTCCTCCATGATGAGCTCCATATGTCCCTGTTTGGTTTTCTTTCTTGCATGGGCCACTTTGTTCCCTGGATCCATCCTCTCTTCACTTGTTTGCCCTGTTTTCCTCTGCACATCACACATGTGCACTGGCTATCTGGAGGGCACCTGGAGAAACAAACAAACTCGCCCAGAAATAACATGTAAAGGCAAAGCAAGGGGAAGCAGGCTGCAGAGCAGTGCCAGGGGCACCCAAGGGGATTTCTTGATTTCTGAAAGCCTTTGATTGATGTGTGGCTCTAAAATCCTTAATTTAGAAACAAATAGGAAATATAATCCTGACATTCACACCTTCTTGTGAAAGTCTTCTTTTCTCCTCTGCTGGATACTTTCAACTTCAATACTGCTACAGGCAAGGAGAGTGTGAGCATATTTTACAGTCGTTGTGTAATCATTTACACAATATCTGGCCCTGGACTTTCTGTAAGACCTTAGGCTACTCTTAATCTGGAAGGAAGCTACTTGGAAGACAATTAAAATAAGGTGTCAGCTGGAGCCACCTAGAAGTGAATTCTGACTCACTTTTTGGTGGTAGTCCTTACAGTCCAGACACATTTTGCAGTGCTTGGGTCTGAAAGCTCATTGTGGAATTTGATGCTGAAAAAGTGGTTCTGGATACTCAGACTATGATAGCATCTACCTTCTTTTTAAAAAATTGATGCTTATTATGTGTAGACCATATAGTCTGATATCGTTTAAAACCCAAACTCGTGAGGAAATTACTGTGATTATCACCCTTCTGTATCTGCAAGGAAACTGAGGCTTAGAAGATGGGTTGGCCTTGGTCATGCAACTGTGAAAGTGCAGAGCTGCCATTTGACCCTAGGCCAAGGTTGACCTGAAGCTCCCTGTCTGAAGCCCTCGGCCAAACTGCGTTCTGGAAATTAACAGACAGAACATGGGAACTGGACCAATCTCACGGTGCTCTGAATTGAGGTGGAGAGAAAGCCATGGGGTTAGGCTCTCCATTACTGGGGTTGGCTCTCAGTTCTCTTTGTTCAGGTAGAACCTGGGTGAATTGCTATGGTTGATAATGGGCCTGATTCGGACAGAGTCTGAACATTCTCATAGGCTTACTGTGATTGAATGAAGGATGTTTGCAAATACCAAGTGCCCATAAAACAAGTTTTTCCATGGGTTTTTTCCATCTATGAAACTGTAGGTGCTAGAAAATTTCAAGACAAAGCAGGTGCTAGAAATTTTACAATGGTAATTTACTATTTTTTTCCCCTTTTACTCTTCCACGAATAATTTCTGCTCAAGATGGGAATTAATCTTCATGTTATTTAGAGCTCAGTTTACTGCTGAATTCTTTTTTTAAAACAAGAATAATGTTCTTCATATATGAAAATCATAATTTCTACAAGGTCAATTTCCTTCTGAGTATTTGTGGGGTTAATAACAAGTATTCATGGAGTAATGACAACTATAACAAAAATTTCCACTTATTTAGTATTTTGTATATGCTAAATTATTTCACATGCATTTTCAATTAACTCTAAAATAATTCAATAAATATTATTTTACGCATTTTGAAGATTAAGAATGGTACTTTCGGGGCCAGTGAGATGGCTCAGTGGTGTAAGCGCCTGCCTGGAAAGCGCGAGGTCCTGAGTTTGACTCCCAGAACCCATATATGAAAAAAGGGCCGGGGATATTGCTCAGTGGTACGGGCGCCTGCTGGCACGCGAGGTCCTGAGGTCGACCCCCGGTACCCACAAAAAAAAAAAAAAAAAAAAAAAAGAATGGTACTTTCTCCAAGGAAACAATGTGTGTTTTTTTTTCCTGGTCATAGGTTACTGATGGATCCCCCAAATCTATGGGTACCAGGACACCTTCCTCCTCTCTTTTGCAAGAAGCAATGCATTTCTGGCAACACTCCCAGGCACAGTATCTGCTGACCACGCAAGATCTCCTAACTTCTCAGTTATCAACATGTGGTATCAGTCTTTGTACCTGGGTGTCCTCAGACTCCCTCTTCTCTCTGTTCTCCATAAAACATTTCCAGGAATATCCCTCCCTCCACACTTCCTGACCACTGGGCCTGCGCATACAAAAACTCTGACATTCAAAAGTATGTCCTCAAACAGGACGCAGTAAAAGCCACAGGATATCATGACACGTATTTTTAGAGATCCAGTTTTACTCCAAGATTTAGCTAATAGAAGTGAAATCATTTTAACCAGTCATTTAGAATTTGAATAATTTTGTAGCAAAACATTCTACTGAGTAGAAAGCAGCATTTATATGCATTCATAAAATAATACAATCTTGAGTAGAAAGTATTCCCAGACACCAAAGATACATACGTGCCTCTAGCATGTCTTTTAAGGGAAAATAATGAAAAGCTCTCAATGAAGATACATTTTAGCATATGTTTACAATAGCTGCGTGGTGCTTAGGATAAAAGATAAAGAGTGTCCCTCAGCCCTGCCTGATGGGAGTTGCCAAAGCGATGGGTGGTTTATGTGCTATGGTAAAAGAGGGACACAAAGTGAGTCTGTGGGCATCTGGGTTAGTTTTCTGCGACTGTCATAACAAAACTCCATGGAACGGCTGGTCTGAACAATAGATGCCTGTGTTCTGGAAGTCCAAGACCAGGGGCTGGCAGGTTGAACTTCCTAAGGCCTCTCTCCTCCCCTGGCAGAGGGTCGTCTTCTTGCTGGGTTCTCACATGGCCTTTGCTCTGGGCATGTACACATGGTGTCTCTCTTAATCCAAGTTTCCTCTTCTTATAAGGAAACCAGTCAGGTTGGATTAGGATGCACCGTCTGGCCTCATTTTACCTTGATCACCTCCTACAAGTCCCTATTTCTAAGGGCAGTCACACTCTAGGGAACTGGGGGTCAGGGCTTCAACCTGTGAATGTGGGGAATGCAAGTCAGCCCCTAACAGCATCTAAGGCAGCTTTGCCAACAAGATGATGTTTCGCCTGGGCTCTGAATGCCAGGAACTTACTTGCTGCTCACACTGCAAGGGGAGGCTGGCATAGGGGTAAGAGATAGTGATTGCACATAGCAGGAGTAGAGCAACCATGAGGTGCAAGGCAGCACCAAGGGCACAGGAAGCTCAAAAGCCAAGTGTTCCTGAAGCAGACTAGGAAGAGTGGAGATGGAAGGAGGTGAGACCAGCATCTCAGGACAGGATCTAACAGGGCAGAGTGCTGAGTGCCATGCTAGAGCCAAGAGTGTGCCCTGTAGAGAGACAGGGTGAGTGGCCTTGGGGAAGACAGTGACATGGTCATATCTGTGTTTTAGAAGGATGATCCTGGAAACTCTGTGGAGCATTCATTGTCAAGAGCAAGGCTATGGCAGGGAGATCTGTCAGAGAAAGATAGGAGGGAGCCAGGGAAGAGAGGGCCCTCAGGATGTTTAACAGAAAATGTTCTTTAGATCTACCTTGGTTCCCTTCCTTGTAGCTGATGTCCACTTCCTTCCTTTTCATAGAATACTAGCTAATATTTCTTGCAAACTTAGTGTATGTCAAGCAACGGTCTAAGCCTTTTGCCTGTATGATCTCATTTATTCTTCTTAATGATTATCACTCCATTTTACAGATACAAAAATTGAGACACATTAAGATTACATAACCCTTCTACAATAATAGAACTATTGAGAGTAGAGCCAGGATGCAGACTCAGGTGGTTTGGCTCTAGAACTCACACTTTTAACCACTACTTCACATTACTTCTACTGAGCAACCAATAGTCACTTTCCCAGAATCCCCGATGCCTTGGGGAATCTTTCTGTCTTACGCAGTCCTAGCAAAGACAGAACATTCCAGAGGAATTGTGAGGTTTTGTCGTAGGTGTTGTTAGAATGACGAAACGCAGGTCCAATCCTGTCGAACCCTACTTGAATTCTCTTGCAATATATTCCCCATCAGTCACTGTGCATTAAATGTCCTCAAAGTGCTGAACTCTGGAGGTGAAAGGTAAATAGGAAGTGATTTCTGTCTTAAGAGGCTCATGGTCCAAATTGTTGGGTGCATAGAAAGAAAACAGCTACATCGTGGTGGGAACAAGAAACAACTGTAGAACTCTGCACTAGAAAGCCATATTCATAGGCAGGGTGTGGCGGGGAGGGTAGTAAGAAAGGGAAAGTCTTTTCTAAAGGGATTTCCACCACTTGTTCCCAAAGATGCCATGACAGACAAATCACAGCAGAAATGAGAATACAATCCTTATGAATTTATCCCTGGGAAGACATGGCTACCATGTGTAGATGAGGTAGATAGAAATGCCTGAAGAACATAGCCACACAGCACAGAGAGAGGGCTGAATTTATTCGCTCATTCTTTGAAGACCTGCTGTGTGGCGGGCAGTATTAGTGGATGAGTGAACAATGCTTTAGTCATTCACTTCACACTTCTCACTCTGCTGTAGTGATACCTGCATCTGTTTCTAATCCTTGGTCTGCTTGGAAGGCAGAAACTTTTGAACAGACTTCGTTTTCCTCCCCAGCCAGCCAGCGAGCCTTAGTGCTACATTCAGTGTACAATGTCATAAAGCGACATCTCAGTATGTCCTTGTGGAATATGCATGGCTCTATTATGTGGCCTTGTTACTCGGTTTACTGAGAGGCTAAGTACACAAACCAAGTCAATGCTCTTCTCTTTTGAAAACAATCATCTTTATGTCATATAGACCATCAGAGTCTGTTGCTATAATATTTTATTTAGAATCATCCATCGTTACCCTTGTTACCAAAAAACACCACTTGAGGGCTTAATTTCTGGGAATCTTATGCTCACCCTTGACCAGAAAATGGTCTCCCTTCCTCTTTGTGTTTACAAGCAGAGGGAAGAAAAACTGAGGCAGATGGAAATATAGACAAACAAAATAACAAACATGGGACAGACACAGAGATAAGAGTAAACACTGGCTTTGTTTAAAAGTCTAGAGAGTAGTGCGTCCCATCACATGTTAAAGAGAACTTTGTTCCCATGAACAGAAAGCTGTCGATGGTCCCTGCCTCCTGGATTCTGCAGATTGAGTCCCTGAGGAAAAGGGTGGTGATCTGGGACTGGGCCATGCACTTCAGAAAGGTCAGCAGGCACACAGGGCTTCTGGGGCCTTTGTGAGAAGTTGGGAGAAAGGGCAGCTAAGTAAGGAGGGCGTTGGTTTCACAAAGAGGTGGCTCTTTATGAGGCAGGGGGCTGGAGTTGTCACTTTGCAAAATCCCTGTGGACCACAGGTCCTCCTAAGGACGTTTAGCATGCAGCTTTCATGCTGGAGACAGTTAATTGACCTCACTTTCCTCACTGCTCTGCTTTGGTGGGAAGGGATGATTAGGAATAACTGATTCACACAACCCCAGAGAGAGAAGGAGGTGCAAGGAAAAGCCTGACTCAGCCGAATATTCAGATGTCCACAAAGCAAAACACGCAGATATTTGGAAATATCTGAAGAGTCAGTGGACCAGATTCAAGTACCTTTTGTGCCTAGCACATCATGTGTGTTTTTACTTAATGTCAGGAAGACTTGGCCAGAGACAAGTGTGTCCATGGGAATGCGTGTGTACACACATGTGAGTATGTGTGTGTGTCTGTATGCATGTGAATGTATGTGTAAACATGAAGTGTGAGTGTGAGGCAATGAATGTGTGATGTGAATTTGCCTGTGAAGCTATGTTCATGTGAGTGCAGGAGTTTGTGTGTTTGTATTAGTATATGAGAGTATATGCATGTGAGTTTGTGAGTGAGTGTGGATGCGTGTGTGGGACTGTTGTGTGTGTATGAGTTTTTGTGTGGAGATATGTGGGTACAGTGAAAATACCACACTCTGATGTGAGCATAGGCATGTGTGAGAACGTGTGTGTGTTTGTGTGTGTGTGTAAGCTCTTGGACAACAGGAACCTGGGTTCCAGCTGGTGACATAAGTAGCATTTCGTGAAATTGCTTCTGACTCACAAGCACTCTGAGATGAGCAAAAAATAATAACACAAAATAACTGTGTTATGTGGAAACACGGGGTTTTGTTGTTGTTAGTTTAGAGAGAAGTTGTATGGGAGAAGGGATCCATCTGAAGGTTTTGTGAACACAGCAGGGACCCGGCCTCTGTCCTGACTTGGTGTGACCTTTTCCTTCCTTTCCTTCCTTCCTGGGCTGTGTCAGGCTGTTTGTCAGCTGCAGTCCTAACCAATTTTTCTCAGAGCTCCAGGTTACAGAGCAATCTGCCTGATCTCATTGTGGTTTTCATGCCATGGCATGGGCGTCTAATGGAAAACACACCAGGCTGGAAGTCAGACGTGTTCTTGACCTTGGGAAGCTCAAGGAAACTGTCAGAGCCTTAATCTTCACCCTGGTCAACCTGAGATTCGTGTCATTGCCTTCCCGCCTCTGAGACTGATGAGGAAAGATGAGCGAAGGTAGGAGGACATTAAGAAACACACGAGCCCTATTATTTCATGGTACAATTTGATCCTTAGCAGTGATGTCAAAGGGCTCTGAAAGCCAGGTCTGTAGGTTAGGGTGTGGTGTCCAGCCTGAATTTTCTTAGATTTTCATGTCTCTATGCACTGTAGCTACCTACAAAGAAAGAAAGGAAAGGAATATCCTCTCTTTTATCAATGTCCTTGTTTCTCAATTTAAAATAAATCTTTATGGTCCACCCTCTCTAAGTAAAATCTGATTTTTGCAAATCCCTGAACTTCTGTTTTTTTTTTTTTTTTTTTTTTTTTTTTGTGGGTACCGGGGGGACGACCTCAGGACCTCGCACGCCAGCAGGCGCCCGTGTCACTGAGCGATATCACCGGCCCCTTTTTTGTATGTGGGATCCGGGAGTCGAACTCGGGCCCTCGCACTTGCCGGGCAGGCGCTTAAGCCACTGAGCCATCTCACCGGCCCTGAACTTCTGTTTTTAAGCATCAGGCTCCTACCTCAGCCTTCTGCCCTCCAATAAGGACCAACTTGCCCACCCAGGCTTCCACTTGGCCCACTTCCACGCTCTTCTCCTGGGGAAGCAAGCTGCCATGCCTCCCATGGGGATGAGGATGGCAGTACCATCCCCACACTGCTGGGTCCTCCAGCCTCCACCCCACAGGCTCAGCAGTTTCCTCCTGGGAATGGAAAGTGAGCACAGGATCTCAGTCAGATCTGGGCAGATGGAAATTCCATGGTGGACGCCCATGCAGATATTCTTTCTCCAAAGGGTGCACACTGTGGGCATAGATAATCTCTTTGGACATTTAGATCAAAGAAATAAGAATCAAAGGTAAAAACTGTTCTCTCATGTCTGAATCCCATGTCACTTTTCTGGTTCTTTCTTTGTATTTCAACCCTGTGGTTCCCGTCGCAGTGGCTTTCCCTCTATGGCAACAGTCTACAAAATTTTGCACCAGTTTTGTGGAAGACAATTTTTCACTGGATAGGGAGGGCAGAGTGGAGTGGTTTTGGTATAATTCAAGCACATTACATTTATCGTGCATTTAATTTCTATTACTATTACATTGTAACATATAATGAAATAATTGTACAATTCACCCTAATGCAGAATCAGTGGGAGCCCTGAGCTTATTGTCCTGTAACTGGACCATCCCATCTGGGTGATGGGAGCCAGTGAGACCCAATGTGTGTTGCTTATGTCCAATCTACTCTGTAATCAAGTTTTGGTTGCTGTCACTGCAGAAAATCCTGCTTTCACAAAGACAGGATGTTGGAAATGGAAGCAGGTTTTTCAGTGCTCTTTGAGGCAATTTCAGGATATTCTTCTTTGACTTTAATCTGGAATATATGGAGATTTGAAGTTGTCTCTTACATCCTTTTAAGGCCACCATTATTTGTGATTTTAAAAAGCTGATCTTCTTCTAGCATAGATAAAGTTGATTTATGTGCTTATTCACAAATAGGTTGCAGATCCATTCTCTCACATTTTGGCATTTTTTTTGTGGTTGGGGAGGAATGTTCTAACTCTTGAAAGCTGAAACAGATAATGACTCACCAGCTGGGAGAAAAAAATGCCCTGGATCAGCCTCTTTCAAAATCTTTGCTAATGTTTGAAATGTCAAAAATCCCAATGTTCGCTCATTGCCCCAATAATTCTAGCTTGGCTTTGACTGCAGCCACTTTATCTGATGACTTGAACACAGTTATTTTCTCCTAAAGCAACAGATTGAGCTCATTGAACAGGTTGAATAAGTCATATACATAAGTATATTTTGCAGCCCATTCTGTGTCACTGAAATGTGCTGCCAGTGGTGACTGTTTTTCTTAGAGAAATCTCTGAAGTGGCTCTTGGAACTCAAACACTCTGGCTGCTGACCTGCCTTTAAAAAGCCATCTCACTTCTGTGTATTATAGAAGACATGTGCTCTGTGTCCATCTCCTCACAGAGCTGTGTGAACAGATATGTGTTAAGGGCATATATTTAATGTGGTCGATGACTTATTTTAATCATATCCTGTAAGATGTTGATAAGTGTAGGTGACATTTTTTGGCTATCCATCACTTCTCTATTGATGATGCAGTGCATAGACTCACATTCAGATCAACCTCTAACTTGAGTAGCAAAACCAGAAAGCTGTCCAGTTGTGGCAGCCACTCTATCTGTGCATATAGTGACACAAAATGACCAATTCCATTTTCCTGATATGTAATCATTCAAAGACTTAAATAGTTCTGCAGCTGTGGTGTTGGTTGGCAACAAAAGTGCACATAACATAGCCTCATGCACATCCTCCTGATAAATATATCACACAGAAACAAGCATTGTTATCTGCTGTTAACATTGGTAGACTCATCAACCTGCGTCACATACCACAGTGACTCATTAATCCTTTCTAACAGTTGTCTCTCCATATCCTCTGCTGTTTCATCAATGCATCTGGGTATGGTGGTAGCTGAAAGAGGAACGTATGTCTCCTTTTAAACTGCAGCCTCTCCTAAAAGTTCACAACAAATATCCTTTGCAACAAGCAGGACAACTCTTTCCCGATAGTAAAGGGTTTCTTGGCTTTGGGAAAGTGATTAGCCATTAAGAATGATGCTCCCAATTAAAACACATTTGATGAAGTGGCGGCCTTCGATAATTGTTTCTTTTCCTCGTGTTCATGTTTTTTTCTTTTGGAAAACTCCAAATGCTTGTCTTTTAATGCAGCGTGTTGGACTTCACGTAGTGAAGCAGTTTTTAATGTTCGATGACTTTGCTAGATAGCCTTTTACCACATTTATATAAGTGGGCTTGGAGAATGTGAATCACTTGCTGTAATGAACCCATAATTTAAGTAGAACTCTTGGTGTTTTCTTTTAAATATATCTTTATTTTTCTTGGCAGTCTCAGAGTCTTCTGTTGTATTAACAGTAGTACTTTTTCCCTTTTAAAAGAAGCCCTCCTGTGATGTTTGTTTTTTACTCATTTTGGCTAGAGTTAGCTTGTAGCTTACCAAAACTGTGACTGACACAAGTGCACAGTGCAGGAAAGAGGAATGGATAGAAGAGATAAACAAAATAATGGATGGGCTTCATGTGGATTAAAATATGTGTCATATTCTGATGAAATCTGCCACTAGATGCAGGTGTACAATTGAAGTACATCAACTCACTTGCCACAATGAAGCCTGCCACCAGATGCAGCTTAATTGCCACTTGCCACTCCCTGATAAAAGTTTTGATATGAGCCTGTAAACAATTGATTTATTATGGTCTCTGTACAGTCAAACCTCTCTGCTAATATTAATTTGTGTTTACAGACACTCCTCAGTACTAGCATCACTGCCTCAGCCCCACCTCAGATTATCAGGCATTAGAGTCTCATAAGAAGCATGCAACCTAGATCCCTCGCTAGAGTACCCCCTGTGGGTTCATGCTTCTATGAATGAGAGTCTAATGCTGCTGCTGACCTGACAGGAGGTGGAGGTCAGGCGGTAATACAAGCAATGAAAAGTGGCTGTAGATTCAGATGAAGCTTCACTCGTTTGCCTGCTACTCACCTCCTACTGTGTGGCCTGGTTTCTGATAGGGGTTGGGGATCCCTGCTCTGTGCAATGGCTATGCAAGAGCACAGGTCTGTGCCAGCCTGTGGGCTCAGTATTGGAGGGAACAGGTGGCAAATGAGACATCTGGCCCTACCCCTGTGGCCTTGCAGTAAAACAGGAAGACATTAAATAGTAACTATAGCAAAACACAATGTGCTTCAAAGGGAGGTGCAGCTTTGAGTATACAGGCAGGGATCCATCCTTCTCTAGGCTTAGAAAACCATCCTTGGTGAGATGGCTTTAAGCTGAAATTTGGAGAGTTTGGAGATAAGCTCTATGCGGACCTCCCTGGAAAGATGCCTGGCATAGAAACTGCTCCTCAAATACTTTTGAAAGAAAAAATGGAACCAATAAGGATGCTTCTGTGGAGAATATTCCAGGTAAAGGGAATTTCCCATCTGATGGTCATGTGACTTGCTTGAGTCAGCACAAGATGTCCTATGGGCGCAGTGAGAGACTGAAGGGAGAACCTCTAGGAGGTAAAGCTGGGGAGGAGGGCAGGGAGCTGATGGCAGCGGCTTTTGAAGCTCATAAAGGTGTTTAGGCCTATTCTGGGGTCATGGAAAATCAAGGAAAGCTGTGAAATGCCATGATGTTCGCAGAGGTGCTGTGCACGTGAAACCAGTGATTCTCAAATTCTGACATGCAACGAAGTCACTTGGGCATCACATTGAAGGCTGGATTCTGATTTAGTAAGTGGAACCTAGGATTCTGGCTCCCAGGGGGCCAATACTGCTGGCTCCAGAGTCTACACTGTAACAAACACGCAAAATGTTGCATAAGGATAGATTTTTCTGGTCCCATAACATCACATATCCTTTCATGATGATGCATCTGTAAAATTCTGTTGTTAACTTTGGTGCACAGGATAATTAATTTTTAGAAATGGAATGGATCAGGGCCTGTGAGATAGCTCAGTGGCATAAGTGCCTGCCTGGCAAGCGCGAGGTCCTGAGTTCGACTTCTGGTACCCATCAAAAAAAAAAAAAAAAAAGAAAAGAAATGGAATGGATCTTAAATCTAAGGCACCAAATCTAAGGAAATAACACTTCCGGCTGAGTCAGTCACCTGCCTATGGTTATTAGCAGCAGTAGTGGGCCTGGGCCCCAGATTTTCTGAATATCAGCTCAAGGTTCTTTCTAGTGTACTAAACTCTCTCCCTCTTTCACATGCCCTTTCCCCTACTGTGTCTGTCAGGATATGGGTGGAGGCCGGCTGTGCCTAGAAACAGGCATTTGGCCCATACTGGAGAGGATTCTGGACACCATCTGAATCCTAGAGGATTAACTGCAGTGCTCTGTGGCCTTGGAGCCAGGCCAGGCCAGAAAGTTTCCCAAGCCTGGATTAGCCACAGCCTGAGACGTGCTCATGGTAACTGTATTATGGTCTCTCTTTTCTGGATTTTATTTTTTATTTTTATTTTATTTTATTTTTTTTTGTGGGTACCGGGGGGTCGACCTCAGGACCTCGAGCGCCAGCAGGCGCCCGTGCCGCTGAGCGATATCACCGGCCCCTTTTTCGTATGTGGGTTCTGGGAGTCGAACTCGGGCCCTCGCGCTTGCCGGGCAGGCGCTTAAGCCGCTGAGCCATCTCACCGGCCCTCTTTTCTGGATTTTAAATACTCTGCTTGTTTGTACAGCAGGTGACTTCTTCTTGGTGACCAGGGTGAAGGACCCACGCTTCTAGCCACCACAGGTTCTAGGAGGACCTGTAGTAGTAGCTAGGAGATCACTATGTACAATGATAGCAGGTGCTACAGAAAGTTCCAGAACAAAAATTTCTACCACAATTACCTTTTACTTGCTTGTTATTGTTGCTCACAATTCCGCCACTTGTTATTCAGTCTTTGACTTAAGCACTGCCTCATCTTTTATCATTTCCTAAATAAAATCCAAGAAGATAAGATATTAAGTCACCAAGATCCATCAGTTCTTCCCCAAACAAGAGATGTTCTGGCTAAAGAAGGCCCCCGGGGTGGGGACAAGGAATAGCCAAAGGCAGAGAAGGGACAGGCAGGAGCCAACACAGACCCAACCTGCTCACTTTACCATTTTGCCAAAGCCAACTGCGATCCTGAGCTCCAGACGCTTCCTACTTTTTGTGACTCCAAATCAAAGTTGGTGGCGATGTAAGGGACTGGAGAAACAGCAGCCTCTCAGATTCAGGGTGAAGTTTATAGTAAAGATGAGTAATACCTGAAGCTTGTATGTGCCTCTCTCCCACAGACTTCATGAATCCCCTGACAACCATGTGTGCCTCTTCAAGGGTGGGGCAGGGATGAGCTTAAATCAGGGACAAAAGGCATAGGCTTTGCCAGAAATAACACCTAGCACAGTCCTTTGGAACAGTGCCCCGCTGCTTTCAAAGCACTGTTGCACGTTCATTTTAACTTCATCTTAGCAACTCTCCTGTCAAGAAGGAGGGCAAACATTCTACCTATGGCGTAAAAGTCACCAAGACACTTGTTAAAAATGCACATTTCTCCACACTAGAGATTCTTGTGCAATGCATTTGAGGTGTGGCCTTGGATCTGAATTTTTGAGATTGTGTAGGAATGGGTGGGCCAATCTTTGAGAAATGCCAGTCCCTTCATAATGGAGTAGGTAAATTACACTGATTGCTGAATCACGATGTTTGAGGCTGGAAACTGAGTCCCATTTATATCAGTGCCTTCCCCAATGCATAGCATTGTGCTTTGTTATCACTGACAAATGATAACAAATTTAGTGGTCAGGGAAAGGCATCGGAGCGGGTCTCTTTAGAGGACATAAGGTCAAAGGCATGGACATGAATCTTTCCAGGGACTGAGAAAAGTCCTATTATTTGACTGGAGTATAGAATACATGCTGGAAAATATTAGAGATATGATTACAAAAATAAATTAAGATCATATTGTGGACCTCGAATTTAGGGATTTATACTGTTTGGAAACATGGGGAAATACTAAAGAGCCACATCTACATGTGTTGGGAGTGCAAGGTAGGCAAGTGCAGTGTCAGCTGGAATTTATTTCCACATTACCACACCATCTTCTTAATGCCAGAACAAAGCGATTTGGGAGGCTTTCATGTGAGCAAACTCAAAACAATTCCTAAAGCCTTGGCATTTCCTAGGCTGTAACCCACAGCCACCCCCTGGGAAGGAACTCTAATCCCACTTCAGTTATCACCTAAAGGATCTGGGTCCTGAATCTAGCTCTAGCCAGCATCTTTGGAATTCATGATCCCAAGTGCTGCCTGAATTCTCTCCCCAGATGACCGCAAATGTCACCCACGGCAATGGAGATCCAGCTGTATTCCAAACTCTTTTCTGTCTTTCCAATCCTGATTTATGGTATTTGCCTATTCACTTAGGTTTGAGACCAAAGTTATTTTTGACTGATCTTTCGCCCTTGTGCATCTAAACAAAGAGCCCTGGGTATCCCATTTCTCAGATGTTGTCCCCTTTCTTACCACTGGGAAGTTAGAAATAGGATAATTTTTGTTTTTCATATTTCCATGCTCATGATTACTCCCAATTCAGCCAGCTATGACCATCTATATCCAAAGGGGTGGTTGTGGAGAAGGAATTTTTATTATAACAGGAAAATGGAGGAAAGGGGCTCAGTTTTTATGATGTGACTACCAAAATAGGAGTTCTGGGTTCTAAATAAGATAGGTCTTTGAAGAAGGACTTTTTTGAGAGAATTTCTTTCTATGTTCCTTAAAATATCAGCAATATACCAGGAGCTGGGCCTTCAGAGGATATTGATGTTTTGCTTATTTTGTTAATAATGACAAATATAAATTATGTATATTTAAGGAGTACAAAAATGATGTTTTTATACACATACACATTGTGAAATGATCACAATAAGAAAGTTAATTAATTTATTTATTTCTTTTTGGTACCAGGAATCAATCTCAGGACCTTGCGTTTGCCAGGCAGGTGCTTATGCTGCTGAGCTATATCTCCAGCCCTAAGCAAGTTAATTGAACATTTACTGGCATCACACAGTCGTCGTTTTTTCTTTCTTCACTTTTTTTGTTATGTAAGAGCACTTCAGAGTTACTCCCTTAGGAACTTTCAAGTTTACAGATTGGTGTTATTAACAATAGTCACTGTGCCATGCACTGAGAGCCTAGAATGTCTTATCATGCACAGCTGAAGCTTCATGAGGTTGACAAACACCTCCTCATTCCCCGCCCCCGGCCCCAGACAGTCACTGTTCTACTCTCTGCTTCTCTGAGTTTGACTCTTTTTGATCCTACACATAAGTGAGATAATGCAGTATTTTTCCGTGTCTGGCCTCGTTCACTTAGTGTAATGTTCTCCAGGTTCATCGGTTGCTATTGCAAATGGCAGGATTTCCCTTTTAAATGCTGAGTAAAATCCTACTTCTGGACATAGACCTAAAGGAAATGAGATGAAGATTTTAAGAGACACCTGCACCCTCACGTTCATCGCAGCACTATTTGTTATAGTCACGATACGGAAGCAATCTAAATCTCTGCCAACAAATGGCTGGCTAAAGGAACCATAATATATCAAAAATGTTGAGTTTGCTGTAACTGAAGTCCAGAGAGGTCTCAGGATTCCTGTTAGAGGAAGACTTAATGCAGGAGAGAAGGACCAATCCTGTGGGCCAGCAAGGAGTGAGGTGGGGAGGGGCCTGAGACCCACGTGTCCTCATTTCTCCACCTGGTTCCCCAGAGACCACTGACTTTGGGGGTCTCAGGGGGATGCACAGAGCACAGGGCAGTGCCTATGCGTCACTCAGAGCTCTAAGTGCAGGTGGCCATACCAGATGGCCCTGCAGCAGCACAGAGCCACAGTGGTACCGCTCTGGTGGGACATTCAGTGATCCCCAAATCCCTGTGTGTCATGGGGGATGTGGGTGCTCTAACCTGAATATGGTCCTTCCTCACCAAAACTCAACTGGAGGCTTGGCTACCAATGTGACAGTGCCGAGAGGTGATGGGGGCCTTTTTCAGGAGCTTGGGGATCATGAAGAATTTACCCTAGAGAATGAGTCAGTGTTTTTCTCATGGAAAAGGGTTGGCTATCAAGGGAGTTCAACCCCCTTATTCTAACTCTCACACGTGCTCCTGCCGGTGGTGCCATCTGCCACAGCCAGAGGCCCTCATCAGAGGCAGCTACCAGATCTTGAGCTTCCTTGCCTCCTGAGCCATGAGTAAAATAAACCTCTTTTCTTGATAAATTACCCAGTCTCAAGTATTCTATGATAGCAACAGGAAATGGGCTGAGACACAGGGTCAGCAGGGTGGAAAGATGGATTACAAGAGTACAACAAAGGGGGCTCAGCAGAAGCCACGGACTCATGGCTGATCCTATGGGGAGCTCTCAGGCTCCGGTTGAGTCAACTGTGCAGAGCAGATCATAGGGCAAATGGCAGCTGATTACCTAGGGACCTGGTAGGTAAGGAAAGCTACTGGGCACCCAAGGAGCCCCGAGCGCACAAGAGACCCCAGAGTGCCGATCCAGAGAAACCATATACACCGAGACACTGTGAGAGAGGGACAGCAAAGAGTAGGTACCTGGAAAACCTGCACCTTTACCTGAAAGACTGAATTATCCCAGTGAGACTGCTATAATCAGAGGAGACCAAGGCATCCTTAACCACAGCGATAAACGAATGAAGAATTGATACATGCTACAGCCGAAAAAGCCTTGAAAACATGCTAAGTCCAAGAAGCCAGCCATTAAAAACCACATACGCTATGTGCCCATTTATATGAAATGTCCAGAATAGGCAAGTTTTTAGAGCCAGAAAATAGGCTGGGGTTGGAGGAACAAGGGGATGGGGCTGTGTGACTGATAGTGGGTACAGGGTTCAGGTGATGAAATGCTCCAAAGTCGGCAGTGGTGATAACTCACAACTCTGCATACATTAGAAAGCATTAAAACGTACACTCTAAATAGGTGGTTTTATGGTATATTGATAAAGCAATTATTTAAAAGTGCCCTTACTTGGCAGTTTAAGTGCTTTCCCCATCTCCGCTGCTCAGATGGGAGAGAGCTGGCGGGGTGGGGAGGCTGAGGTCAAGAGCGCAGCACATGGACCTTCCTCCCATCCTCAATGTATGGCCACTGCTTCACCCTGACTTTCTCTCCATTTCCCACCTTCTTGGCTGGCTACTCATGATGACCAGGAGAAACACCCCTTTGAAATCACTTTGTTTACAGGGAGACTATTGAGGAGGATTTTATTATTTACATTATATGTGTCATCGTGGTGAGGCCTCTCAGGAGTTTGTTTTGGCTTTAGAATCAGCAATCACTGATTTCCCAAACAGCTGGGTTACTTTTATCTTCTAGGCATTGTGATATACGGAAAGGATTGTTTCCTCTTGGTGAGGATTGCTGGAAAGCTGAGACCAAATCTGTGATCGTTCACACACACACACACACACACATGTGCACGCACGCACACATGCACTCACCCATGCATGCACGCACATGCACATATGCACACACACACGAATACGTAGTCATTTAGTGTGCTGATCTCATTCTTGCCTCCATTTTGATCCCATCCTACCCTTGTTTGGACTTTGTCTTCTGCTTCTAATTTTTTCTAAAAAAAAAAAACTTGCTATATTCTATATAAATTTACAGAAAAACTCTTGCTTTTTGAACAAGTATGAGATAAATCAAACCTCTTGAGTGTCCCCGTCCCCCTTCCCTCAGGTCTTCCTGTGTCTTGCAGGGAGTGTTGTCGTAGGCTCTTCAGATCTTTCCAGACTCCTGTCTTGTGTCTCAGCATGTTCATCCTCCACACTTCTGTTAAAACAGATCTTTAAAAAGTCACCGCTGTTTATAAACACTAATCACCTTAAGGTGGCCCCTGCTTGCTTTTAAAATGGTACCCAGGTTTCTCTGGTGGGCGTGTGTGCCCTTCCAACCCCTGACCTTACCCTTGCCTCCCTCAACTCTGCCAGGGCCCTTTGCATTCCCTGAACTTTCTCTTGGCTTTTATACTCTCTTCCTTTCTGTCTTGCTCTTTCTGATGGAATCGGGCTTGTCCAGATGCACCCTCTGTGGACCCTACTTGGATTGTGCTCAGAGAACCCCAAGGAGTGGCATCCACTTTGGATGACTGCTCAGGCCTGTCGACCCCTGTCAGCATGACTCCCCAGAGCACGAACAGTGCTGTGTTCTTCATTGTTTCTTAGCAGTGTGTTTGGGTTTTACTAATGATTGTTGAATTAATTTGAGTACTTTAGAGTTGGCAGCTTATAAATGATATTCTCTTTTCTTCCCTGTCTACTACATTTAGAACAATGGAGACCAATACTGACATCAAACAAGGGGAGAGATAAAAATATCCATGTCATTGCTGATAAACTTAGAGAACACAGTATAAATGAGTGGCCAATCCAGGTTTTCTGCAACTTTGTCTAATACCACACATTGGAATGTGTCAGGTGGGGACAATTTGTATTTGTAGAGCACACATATTTGTCTGGAATCGCTATCACTTTCTTTGAGAAAGACGCCTGCCTCTAGACTTCACCTGCAAGGTGGGCCTGGGCCTGGGCCATGGGCTCAGCAATGGAAGTTGGAGCTGGGCAGAATATAGCTGCTCTGAAGACAGACAGAGCCCTGAGAGACAGCGCACCACACAAGGAATCTCTTCATTCCCAATTCGCCCATCAGGTATGTTGCTCCTTCACAAAGTGAGGGGAGGGAGAGGAGTGGCAGCCATTTCTCAATATTTTCACAGGTAGCAGTTTCTACTTTATGGGCCAAGATGGTGGAACTGAGGAAGAGAGCAAGTGTGTTAGGCAGGGTGTCATAAGAAATGCAAAGCATTTCTTGCTGATCTGAGCAAAAATGATATTAGCATTAATGCTGATCCCACTGGGTAGAAAATGAAATTATGATTTTGTTAAAAAAAAAATAGTCTTTATTGGCCAGAAGTGCACACTAAGATACTTACAGGTGAAATAATATACTTTGGACTTTAAAACACTTCAACTAAAACAAACAAATGAACAAACACTAACAAAAACAAAGTAAGGTGTGCGGGGAGGAGCAGAAAACAGTGAGCTGACTGGCCAAATGTTGACAGTTTTGAAATGAGTGGAGACAGTAACCAGAGGCTCCATGCTATTCCCACCAGTGTTCCGTATGTTTGAATTTTCTGTAAGAAAATTTTCCATAAAGAGATATTGGGTAGTTTAGGGAATCTAGGAGGTAAGACAGTCAGGAATAACCCCAAATTGTCTGTGGATGGAAGGCACGACTGCTACCCAGTGCTTATATCAGCCACTCCAGCCTCAAGAAACAAGGGAAACAGCTCTGGAGCTGCTATCACGGCTGAGTCCTGAGACTGGACATAGGGGTCCCTCTGTCCTCCTGCAGCCGAAGGGGTGTAGAGCGGTCTCTCTGCTTCACGACAGGGGTAGGAGTACTGTATCGTGCTGGATGAGTCTGGGTCAGGTGGCCAAGCTGCACGCTCTGGCCTGGGACAGGATGTCTGGCAGGAAGAAGGTGAGCTCTGCCTCCCATGGTAATGAATTCCTTCCACCGAGGAAAGAGAGTCAGGTCATACTGTAAAAGAAGGATAAATATCTCCTGCAAGGAAAAAAATGGTTCTCTCAACACTTTGAAGTGTGTTAAAGTTTTTATTAAGCTTCACTGTGACCTTTAGCTCTTTGCACTTGTGTAGTTCTTTGTAGTTTGCAAATGTTTTCGCTACGTTCTTCTCTAATGTTAATACACTGCTGTTTATAGTTTACAAGGTGTTCTCATAAGTATCCCTTACAATTTTATGAGTCAGAATCATCTCCACAGCACAGATGAGCAAATTATGGAAAAGAGAAGGGAAGTGACTCACCCAGGTTCCCAGAGCTTTAAGCAGTGGCCTCAAACTCCAAACCCTGAGACTCCTGCTCCGAGAGCAGCCTGTGTCATGCCACCACCCTCTAACAATGATTTCCAGCCCATTTCAGCATTCATTCTTCTTTATCTCAATCCAATCTAGACTAAAATGCCATTGATTTTTATCTTCCTTTGGCGACTTTTCTTGATAGCGTCTCTATTGTTTGAGAATTGTTTTAGGCAGACACAAGGGCACCAAAAATCTATAAACAGTTAATTTATAGTTACCAGCACAGTGCGAACTTATTTCCCTGGACTCTTAGGCAATTCCAGTTTGCTGTGGAGGGGCTGGTAACTCCAAGAGAAAAGTGGTGAGTTAATGGTCAAAGAATCTGAAGTATGAGATGGGCTTGAAGTCAATTAAGCCTGGAAAGTGAATCAGTGATGCAGTATACCGTTGAGCCCCAAATGTTAAAAAAAAAAAAAGAAAAGAAAAAACAAGAACCTAGCCCAGATGATTGCTTGAGACTCACTGCAGCCTCTCCAAGAAGTGTCGCTACAAGGGCACCTGGAGAAAAGTTGCAGAGCTGTAAGTGCCAAGGAGGAGAGGCTGCTGTGAATGCAAATAACTGGCCTCAGCACATTCCAATGGTTAAAGTGAGGGAAAAAAAGTGTGATTCTATGTCAAAAGAAGGCCTGGGCCCAGCGAGCTCTCCCCTGCTGCTTAATACAGGAAATATCTCCCAAACATCTACACTAATCCTCCACCAATACAATGAGAAATGAGCACCGCTGGCAGCCAAGGGGTTATTAAGCCAGGACAAAAAAATATTCCCGCCCATAGCAACAGAGCCAAAGATAACAGCAGGGAATAGCTGAGCTGCAGAGCAATGGCAGATGCAAAACATTCAATCCTGGGAGCCCCCAGAGCAAATGATGTGTGAGAAAAAGAAAGGGCTTGTTTTTACCCGAGAAGCTCAGCATTGTGTTGCAAACTTCAGGACTTAGTGGATGGCCCTGGTCAAGATGAGCTTGGTTCATGACCTGGAGTCATAGGCTGTGGACAAGATGGGCAGGGCCGACCCTGGTGGCACCTGAGGCCTTCTGGGATGGTCACTAGCCTGCTGATGAAACATGCCCAGCAGGCACAAGAATCCCAGCTGCTCTCCCTGTTTGCAGCACAGATTCCTGAACACTGTGCTTAGGTAAAGAAGGAGTTTTCCCCAGTAAATACTTCTCCCACAGGCCCCCTCTCTGGTCAGAGTGTTCACTGTCCCACTGTTTTCCCACATTCTTTGGTTGTGCTAGGAAACCTAAACAACTAGGTAAATAAGCACTCAGCCATCCCTGGTTGCTGCCAGCCAAAAGGAGCAGTTCCATTTGTCATTTAATAGGAAGGAGGGTTCCAGCCTGGGCTTCTGCAGGTGGCTGTAGCAGCCAGTGAGAAGGGAGCCAAAGCCTAGACACAGGCAAATGTTGAACACGACAAAATTTCTGCAACTACTGCTACCTACAAAAATACTTATTTTTATATGTTCTCTGCAACAAACTTGTTTGAGAGTCATAGAGTTTTGTCCCTGACGAAGACTGTGGAGATAGAAGGGATGGTGCAACCAGGAGTGTGTGAGGTCACCTTCTGGCCTCCTGCTGTCATTTTCCATCCCACTAGACCCCACCTTGACCTGGAAAATACACAAACCAGATGTTTTATTTTAGGGTTCTTCTAGGAAGAAAATAAAATATATTCCCTGTCTTGGAAAATGGTCTCTCAAAGTGATAGCCTCACTGGCCCATGGCAAAATTATCCAAGTCCTTTTAATTTGTATTTTCAAGGTTCCTTATTTTTATTAATTTTATTTAAATGTATAAGCCATTGAAATCCAGATCCACATGAAAAGTCTCCTGGCAACACCAATGCCAAATCCACCCACTTCTGTCGCCATGTAAGCACGCTCCCCTCCTCTTACCCCATTTTCCGTCTTCCTCAGAGAGGAATTATCCAAATAATGAAAAAAACATAGGCCAAAAAGTAGAAAGTAATATCAATTGCTGAGCAGTTGACGTTTCACAAATGACTCCCCCCAGACAACTTCACTACACTTGCCGCTCTCCAGAGGGAGACTGAGCTGATCCACTTGGGCACCATGCGAAAGTCACCCCAGGTCTTCCTCCTCCCGGTAATGATGAAGAGTGTAGGTTAGAGTCAGATGGTTCTCAATCACGAACAAATTATGTATCAGGCCTCAGCTTCCTCATCTGTAAAACAGGAGTCAAACAGTGCCTACTGTAAAAATAACAAAGGATAAATGAAAATCTAATGAGACAATCTATTTAAAGAGTTTGAGAAGACTGGTACATAGTAAATACTAGCAATCACTCCTTTGATTATTGATCTAAAATTAAACAGAAAGATGAGGAAATTAAATTTGTACCAATGACCTCCCAGTCTGTTCTTTTTTTTTTTTTTTTTAATGTGGGTACCGAGAGTCAACCCGTGCCACTGAGCGATATCACCGGCCCTTTTTTTCCCTTATGTGGGTTCCGGGAGTCAAACTCAGGACCTCGCACTTGCCAGGCAGGCGCTTATGCTGCTGAGCTATCTCACTGGCCCTCCCAGTCTGTTCTTAACTTTAAGAATGTTGGCTTATCTTCATATTTCAAATTGTTAGGGACAATTTTACAAACTTTAATCAGCGACTGTCCCTCCAACTCTGGTTCAGTCTCATATGCATGGAAAGTGATAGGGCAGGTATGTTGCAAGTATGTCTTTTCCTTTCCTAAGTACTATGAACTGTCAGATTTCTCTGATGATCAGTGCATGAAAAAATGTCTTGATCTTTAATCGAAATTTAGCAGAGGACTCCAGCATTTTCAAAAGAAACACACACACACGCACGCACGCACGCACACGCATAAATAGAAATGGTTGGGAAAAAGCAGTTCGCGTTTCTCAGATTACAGTCACCTATTACTAGAAAGCACCCAGTCCTTACCTTTTACCCTTGATATGACCTGGGTGAATGCCAAAGGCTTTCAACCCATGACAGGTTTGGGTTGGTCCAGCTGCAAGTCAGGTAAGAATTCCATCCTGCCAGAGCCTCCTCCACATCCTTTTCACCAGCAGGGGCCTCTCGTCCATCTCCTCTGGACTGAGCCTGCCAGGCCTACTTTCTTCTGGTCCGTAAGAGGGACACATCCTATCTCTGGGCCTTGGGTGAGCCTGTCCTTTTACATCTCCTCAGGTATTCTGCATGGTTCCAGATTCTACCTCTGCTGTTGATCCTTTCCTCTCTGCCTGTTTTACTCCCGCACAGTTCTTGTTTGGCTGAGGCACGAACAACCAGTCAGAAGTGAAAGCTGGCTCTACCCTTCTCTAAAGCCCTTGGTCCTCATCCATCAGCCTACCATGGCAGTTGGGTCTGGACTCCACGACAGCCACCTCTTTTACTAGGGTCGCCTGCCTTACATCCTCTCCTTTCAAGCCTTGGGCTTCCTTTAGGACTACCCTTTGGGGGTCTTGTTTCTTGTAGTCTCATTTGTTGTGAGCTAACTTGCTGGGAACTGATTTGCTGAACAGAAATGAGTGACAGCTCATTTGCTCAATCACTGATCAAGTCTGTCCTGCTTTAGTTTTTCAGCACTACCCCCTTCCTCAAATTCCCTTTGTTGACTCATTTCTCTAGAGGATGTAAGGATCTTCTGGAATTCTGACATCAGTTTTACAGAATCAGACATATTATGTAAATACTATTTTCCACATCCTGTAGATGGAAAAAAATACCATTTCCAACTAAAGAACCATATTCCTTGTGGCTTGGTGAAACAACTAGTTAAATAAGAGAGGTGATGATTTGCTCCTTCTACGGTTTCTGAGGCAATGGATAAGAAATGTCATTGTTTTAGGCAATCCCGTTCCAATTTTTAATTCTAGTTGTAACCAGTTTGCTGAAAGAACAACAGGCAAGTCTCCCAATATTGTTCAGGTCATAGCATACGTAGAAAGCCATAACTGTACTACGGCCAAAGTGATGCAGATATGTTAACACATGGGGCTCTGCCTTCTCCAAGCCCTACACAGTCAGAGAGATGAGGAAATTATTAGAACATCCTTAACACAACCTGGTCCAGCCCAGGGCTAGGAAGTAACTTCATTTTATATGTATATTGCTGCCCTTAGAACTTTCTCTATTCAATCTTCCTTCCCCAAGTCTGGAAAAATTCTCAGCTGGCCCCTTTACTTTCTCAGGTACTTTCAGGGATACTATTGTTCTCCATCAAATTTGAATCAAAATGCGATCTCCGACCATTGCAAATTTCTCCCCTTTCCAACCTGTGTCAAAAACCTGGCTGAGCAAGACAGCAGGCTTTCTTTGTCCTCTTGTTCTATTTGCCCTTCCATCTTACCCCGCTGCTGCTGGCTTCTTGAAAGTGAAGAAGGCAAGGTAGTGTGAAGGGCTTACTTGGCTGGGACTGTGGATACTTGGGGTTGGTGCCTTTGGTGCAACAGACATCCCAATGCCAGTAGTCCTCATAGGCTTTCTCTTCTAACCCAAGGTTTGCTACCTTCTCTGCAGACCCCTCAGCCAAAGGAAAACCATTGGTGGAAATGCAAAGCATTCCCCAGCTCGTCCATCCTCTGCATTTCCATCAGATGCAACACAGTGCCTCTTAGATCCAGGACATAAGACAAAGACCAGGGCACAAATCCTAGGGCTGTACATTTCCCATTCTCAGAGCCCCTCAGTGGACTCAGCCAATCGTACAAGCAAGTCAAGATGAAGAATATATGAAGGCTAGTCCCTCACAAGACTCAGAAAGTGCTTTTTGGTTCCTTAACTTTTAAGGATTAAAATCAATATTTTAGTTTTTTTTTTAAAGCTATGAGCAATACTTACTGGCAGGCTGGAATTAATAGTCACTGAAATCCATCATTGAAGAAATATGATGCTGCTTCTGATGTCACCGTCCAAGTCTGTTTGGAACCCTGTAACTCTTTTCAGGATGTTTCGGCGGTACGAGAGTGCAGCAAGTGTCTCCTCACATCACACCCTTCTCAGAGTCCACACTAGGCTTTTACACTCTTTGTACCCTGGATGCTGCAGCCTGTCTTATAACACATCATCAGAGTCCCCTAAGACTCTCAAATGATTACATTTCAAATGAGAGAATTTTAATGCCTTCCAGGAAAATGTAGATGTTTTTCTTAGACGTACCCTGCAAATCCCATGCAATATACTGAATGATCTGCATGAAGATGTTTGGGAGGTCCATTTCCTCAGAGGGCAGGCTGCCACATTCCTTACCTATGAACAAAGCTTTCTAGGTGGCACAGAGAGGTGATACCCAGGCTTCTGCCTCTTGATGCCAACTTTCCTCCCACTGATGCTGCTCACAGCTGCTGGGTGTGTGTGGAATGGGCATCTAGCATCACCAAGGCAGTCCAGGGCATCTAGGAGTGACACTTTTCATCCGCTTGCTGGGGCACCTGACTCAGGACTGTTTTTAAAATGTTATGGAATAAGCTGCCTAATATATAAGGAGATGGAAAAGATATAAAGCAAAAAATAAAAACAATAAATTCACTAAAATTCACTAACAGAAAACCCATCCATCCTTGTCACCAGAATTGGGGGCAAATATTTCACCTAATTTTGTACTGTGAGTGATGTCACCATGGATCGTTCTACCAGAGGTCATTATAGCATTTAGAATGTCAAAAAAGGATTCATATAGTAGGTAATCTTTTGCAACTGACTTTTTTCTTTAGCTATATTGTTTTTGAGATTTGTTTGGGTTATTGCATGTACAGTTTGTTTCTTCCTATTTCTGTATAATATTCCATAGTATCAATGTAGCACTGTTTATTTTTCCATTCATATGTTGAAGGACATTGGGTTAATGGCAGTTTTGACAATTCTGAATAGAGCTGCTATAGACATTATTGTACAGGTTTTATACATGGATTTTCACTTTTCTAGAAAAGGGTTTCCCAACTATAGCACCACTGATGTTTTGGGCCAGATAATCTTTGTTGAGAGTAGATTATCCTGTGTATTTTGGGAGGTTTAGCAGCATCTCTGGCTTGTACCCACTAGATACCAGTACCATCCCCTCTCCCATTTGTGACAAGGAAAACTACTTCCAGATTGGGGGTGGGGGATCACCTCCAGCTGAGATCACTGCTATATGGTAAATGCCCAGGAGTGGAATTGCTGAGTCACATGATAAGTATATGTGTAATTTTATAATAAATTTCCCACCAGTAGTGGGACTTTCAGTGGCTTCACTGAGCAAAAAGCCACCTACATCTGTCTGCCTTATCAGGTAAGTGCCTGATCCCTCAGGCTCCAGCATCTTAACAGATAGGGTCTTATCCGTGGAACACTCCTTATCCACGGGATGAGCTTGGGGTATGGGATTATAAGGCTCGGCATCAGCTCATGGGGCCTTTCTTTGTATAGCAAGAGCTTTCAAATGCTCTCTTCTCACACAGCTTGGATGTAGGAGTGACAAGAGGTGAGGGTAGAACCACGGGCTGATGCCATTCAGGCACCTTCTTCTCCATGTTGCCAGGGGTCAGAACTTGATCTGTTTTAGATGCATGGCAGTATGACAACATCTCTTAGTTTCCTAGTCAAAGTACTTGATCTTGTTCACATCTACTTGTTCAGTATCATCTGATTCAAAATATAAGCATTCTCTCAGTTTGTCTCCTATCTGACATGACCACTGTCTTCTTCCTGCCTTTATCAACCAGGTTTCTAGGGTCCAGGAGTCTCCATTTGCTTTGCACCCAGAGCCTCTGACTTCAAAGAGGCTATATAATGAATTCTGTGACTTCAACAAGGGCTACTGTAGTCCTGCATGGTCTGTGTCCACACCCTCAAAAGGAGATGCTAGTCCTTGAGAAGAAGGTTTGGTTGTGTTTGGTTCTGTATATGCTTTTCCTTCAAACAGGGCTTAACTTAGCACCTAGTAATAACACTACTTTATCCATCTTTATTTGTGCCTGCACCAATTATGCTGTACTGGAGCATCTGGAAACCTCAGGCCTTCTTCCATAGGCTGTGATGGAGTGATTTTTTTCACTGTGATCTCTTTAGTGGTGCTGGACACTCTGTTGAGTGACTTGTATTCCTTCTTTGCGAAGGAAAGCAGTGTATCATGAAGCAGCTGTGGAGTGTTAATGCTTGAGGGGAATGGGTTGATGTTTATATTTGTCAGAAATTACCACTACCCTGAGTTTTTCTCCCGAGGCCACAAAGATGATGTCTCTGGCTCCGGTCCAGTGGAATAGAGCTTGACATGATGGGGTGCTATGGTTCAGAGAGTAGGCTTCTTTTTTATCAGGCACCTACCTCCTGAGCCCCACCTTCATTTCATTAAGAATGAGGGATGTGTCTTTTTCCTTTTCTTGACATTTCTTTTCTCTGTCAGTGAGCTTGGTACTGCTCTGGGAGCAGGGGACAGCCATGGAGTCACTGTCAAGAACTGAAAGCAAGTTCTGGAGCTCTTCGTTCTCAATTTGATCAATTGTTTCACCAGCTTGGCTGTGTTACTTTGCTTGAGATGGCCCACTGTGGGCAGATGGTGTCTCAGAATAGGCCAAAATGTGCAAGAGAGAAATGTTCATGAACATGGGATGCTCTTCCATTTACCTGTGTCTTTAATTTACTCAATTCATTTGGCTCTCTATGCCTTTGATTGATGAATTCAACCCATTTGTATTTAAAATAATTATTTATATGTGAGACCCAACTATTGCCACTTCATTACTCTTTTCTCTCTTGTCTTCTATTATTTCATAATTTTTTATTTACTTTTACTCTTTTTATCTTTTAGGAATCTATTATAGGTATTTTATGATTCCTGCATAAAATATCATAACCGTCTAAGTTAACAACTCAACTTCAACTGCATACAATGTCTCTACCCTTTTCTGTTCCTCCTCATACCTTGTGTTCTTTCACTTAGAGATTGCTTCTTTTTATATCATGTACCCATTAACACATTTTTATGTTTAACTTTAATATTAGAGTTAGAATAATTTATCTACCACTATTACAGTGTTATGTATTTGTCTGTATAAATCCCTTTACTTGTAAGATCTATGATTTCATATGCTTTTGTGTGGCTGTTCAGTTTTTTTTTTTTTCCCCTAGTTTGAAGAACTCCTTGAAGCATTCCTTGTAAGACAGGTCTAATAATTACAAACTTTCTCAGTTTTTGTTTGTCTGTGGAATATTTTATTTGTTCTTCATCTTTTTTTTTTTTTTGTGGGTACCGGGGGGTCGACCTCAGGACCTTGCGTGCCAACAGGCACCCGTGCCGCTGAGCGATATCACCGGCCCCTTTTTCGTATGTGGGATCCGGGAGTCGAACTCAGGCCCTCGTGCTTGCAAGGCAGGTGCTTACGCCGCTGAGCCATCTCACCGGCCCCTGTTCTTCATCTTTAAAAGACAATTTTGCTGATTATTTCTTCTCCTTCTCCCTCTTTATGCTAGGAATTGAACCCAGGACTTTGCACAGGCTGAGTATGTGTTTACCCATGAACACTAACTCTAGCCTAGTAGAGTATTCTTAGTTGGCAGGTTTATTTAGTACTTTGAATATATTGTAACATTCTGTTCTAGTCTGTAAAGTTATGGGGTTTCCTTGTATGTGATGAGTCTCTTTTCTCTTGCTGCTTTCAAAATGTTTTCTGTCTTTGACTTGCTAATTTGATTTTAGTGTTTTTTGGAATAGTCTTTTAGTTGATCCTCTTGAAAGACCTTTGAGATTCATAAATCTGGATGTCCATATTCTGTTCCAGACTTAGAAAGGTTTTAGCCATTATTTGTTTTAATAAACTATCTCCTCTTTACTCCCTCTCAGGTCCTCATAAACGTAAGCACATATTGGCTTGCTTGGTGTGTTCTAAATATTCCCCAAACTTTCTTGATTCTTTTTCATTGTTGTGTTCCCCTCTGACTGAGTAATTTCAAATGACCTCACTTTGTGCTCACAACTTCTCTCATCTACTTGATTTAGTTTGATACTGAGGGTCTCCATGGCATTTTTATTTCACTCAATATATTCTTCACCTCCATAATTTCTGTGTTTTAGGATTTATATATTTTTGTTGAAATTTTCATTTTGTTCTGATTTTGTTGCCTATTTTGATACTTTTCCATCTTGCGGAATTTCTTCAAAACAATTATTTTGGATTCTTTCTTAGGCAATTTGTTGATTTCCATTTCTTTGGTGTTTGTTACTGGAAGTGTCTTCCTTTGGTTGTGTTGTATTTCCTTGTTTCCTTTTTTTTAATTTTTACAACATTGCTTAGATGTGTACATATTTGAAGAAGCAGTCACTTCTTCCAGAAATGATAGAATAGCTTTGGTGGAGAAGGCACTTCCTCTTTGTGTGGGTAGGAGAACAATAGCTAGTGGGATATGGTGGTCCTCTGGAGAGCGCACAGTGGCAGCTTCTTCTCTTGGGTTGCAGTGGCATAGACACCGCTCAGCTCTGTTAGCTGAGGGCAGTATCAATAAGGACTTTGGGAGTCCTTAGTAGCTAAGGCTGAAGATGTTCCCAGTGGTGTTGAGGGATGCTGGGGAAGGGGGTTCCTATTCTCTATTTCCCATGGAAGGAATCATAGCTTACTCCTTTTACCTGCCAGGGTCAGGTGTGTGTGTGTGTGTGTGTGTGTGTGTGTGTGTGTGTGTGTGTGTGTGTGATCTGGCCCTGGGAGAAAGGATGGAGCAGTAGCAACTCCTCTGGAGGGTCACAGTGATGTATATTTCAGCCATTCTGTTGGGATCACCAAGGTTATGGTAGTCTTTGTTCATAAAACTGTCTGTGGTGGTGACCAGAGCTTCTGCAGTCCTTGGAGGGGAAAGTTGCCTTTACCCTCATGTGGTATAATCCTGTCTGAAGAGATTCCTCTGGGCACTCAGCAGTACTGGACTGGGGGAGGAGTGCCATATGTAAAATATTTCCATCCTCAGTTTTTGTGTTCCAGTCTGTTGCTAAAACTTTTTCACTGTATTCCAGAACTCTCCCAGAAATATTTTAGTCAGTACATAGTTGCTTCATCATTTGTTTCTGTGGGGGAAGGAGAGTTGGAATCTCTTTATCTGTTGTATTACTAACACCACTTAAAAATGTTCTCTTTTGACCCATGGATTATTTGGAACTGTGTTGTTTAATTTCAAAATATTTGGAGTTTTCCTTTTGTTCTTGTATTATTGATTTCAGTTAATTCCATTATTGTGTGAGGACATTCTTTGTATGATTTCAATTATTTAAAATTTGTTACTTTTGATTTATGATCCAGAATGTGGTCTATTCTGGTGAATAGTACATGTAAATTTGAAAATAATGAATATTCTGCTGTTACTGGGTGGAGTGTTCTATAAATATCAATTAGATCAAGTTGGTCAGTTATGTTTCTCAGTTCTTATCTGCTCATTTTTTTTTTCTATTACTGAAAGAATAGTGTTGATTTTCCTTAAGAGTGAACTTACTTCTGCTTCTGTCACTTGCTTAGGGTGATGTATTGCCTGAATCCAGAATCAGTGTTATATTACCTGAATCCAGTATCTTGAAATGGTTTAATTCTTCTTCATTCTATTTCTTCTGCTTAATTCTTACTTCTAAGTTGAGGCTTACTAGTGATTCACCATGTGTAAACTGCTGCACCCCAATCACTTTCCTCCAAACCTGGTGGAACCTTCAATAGAATATTTTGACTTCCTAGACTCTTAGCTGTTTTCTCAGGAATTGGAAATGTTCGTTAGTACCTTGTAAGAGATCACAATTTTGTTAATTTTTGTTCTTTCCTGTTCACTGACTGATAATTCTTCTGTGTGGATTTTAGCTCTCCAGTACCTTTAAGGGTATGATTCTACATTGCTTTTTATTTGTCTAGTTGATAATTATGGAAGGTTTATCTGCATTTCCAATCAGTGAGTATTGGTGGCAGAATTTTTTATTTTGCAATTAAAACAAAATCATTCAGATTCAACCCCTTTCCTAAATAGTAAAGGATAACATAGTGTGGGATACAGACAAAATAAACAGAATATGACCTAGAATGGCCATCTCTAAGAAAGAAAAAACATCCAAGCTTATATTGCTTAATTTCAAGTCATTGCAAAGCTACACTACTGGATATAGTGTAGCATTGAGGAAAAATAGAAAATTAAACTAATGGAAAAGACACTAGTGTTAAAAAATAGGCCAATACATATATTGTCAACTGATATTGGACAAAGGGGCCAAAATAATTTAATGATGAATGGTTAATGTTTTTGACAAATAGTACTGGTAAAAATGCTCATCTGTGATAGGCAGAATTTTAAAGACGCCTCCTCCAGACTCTGTATTCTGGTTATTCAATCAAGCAGTAAAATAGCTACTATTGCAAAAGAGACTTTTCAGATTAATTAAGGTGATAGACATTAAGGCAGGGAAATTATCTAAGATTATTCACATAAGCTAATTCTAATCACTTGAGAACTTAAAAGCCAAGAAAGTTCTCTTGTTGGATTTAGGTGATATAGAGCAAGGCAACAATGGGACATCACAGAAACTCAAAGTTTTCAGTTTATGAAGGATTCAACCCACTGTTACTGGCCTTGAATAAACCATGACTGAGGACATAAAGGTGGCCTCCAGTACCTGAGGGCAACCCCTGCTATAGGCTGAATGTTGTACCCATCCTCTTAAACTCATATGGCAAAATCCTAATCCTAAATGTGATAGTATTAGTAGGTTGGGCTTTATAAGTAATTTTATAATTTTATAATGGTGCTAATCTTTTTATAGAAAATACCTCAGAGACCTCCCTCACCTCTTCTTCCATATGAGGACACAGCAAGAAGATGACCATCTATGCAACACCAAGCTGGGTTCCAGCAGACCACAAGCTTGGAGGTACATTGATCTTGGACTTCCTAGCTTCCAGAAGTGTGGGGCATAAATTTCTGCTGTTTATAACAGTCTGTGCTATTCTGTTATAGTAGTCTGCATGGACTAAGACAATTTCCAACAACCAGCAAGGAAACAGGAGCCTCAGCCCTACAGCTACATGGAACAGAATTTTTCAAACAATGTGAGTAGTCATGGAAAGAAATTCTCTTCTTCTTCTTCTTTTTTTTTTTTTTTGTGGGTACCGGGGGTCGAACTCAGGACCTCGCATGCCAGCAGGCGCCCATGCTGCTGAGTGATATCACCGGCCCCTTTTTCGTTTGTGGGTTCTGGGAGTCAAACTCAAGACCTCGCTCTTGCCAGGCAGGTGCTTATGCCGCTGAGCCATCTCACCGGCCCCAGAGATTCTCTCCTTGAGCATCCTCTTTGATTTTGGCCCTGTGAGACTAAAGAGTGACTAGACTCTGACTCACAGAAACTATGAGATATTAAATGAGTGTTAAAGTTTATTGTGATTTGTGATGGCAGCAAGAGAAAATTAATACATTGACCATATGAAAAAGTAAACAATGATCCTAGCCTCCCACCATACACAAAAATGAACTCAAAATGGGTCATAGATCTTAACATAAAAGTTAAAACTCTAAAACTCCTAGAAGAAATTATTTCACCTTGGACTTTATTTCTTTAATAAAACATAAAAACTATAAACTTAAAAAATCAATAAATGTATTGGGCTTCGTCAGAATTAAGTTTTGCTTTTCAAAATATACTGTTATGATATGCTGCAGGCAGGGAGACACTATTTGGTATATCCAATGTGGCTGTAAAACATTTAAAGATTCCTTGCAACTCAATAATAGGAAGCTGATAACATGGGCAAAAAATCTTGAACAGACGCTTCATAAAAATGATGGCAAATAAGCATATTAAAAGGTACTCAATATCATTAGAATGGAAGGAAATGGGAAAACCCTAATGAGACATAATTGCCTATCTATTGGAATGGCTAAGTACTGGTGAAGTGTTAGACTTATCCCCAGCATTGGTGAAGATGGGGAGTGATTGGAACTGATGTATTATTGTTTGGAATGCAAACGAGGCAGTCACTGTGTTGGTTAACTTTATGTGGTGACTTGGCTGGGCCACAGTGCCCAGATAGTCACAGAAACATTATTCTGGATATTTCTTTAAGAGTTTTTTGGATTAAATTACATTTAAACTGGTGGACTTACAAGTAGGATGGTTGCTGTGTGTAGTGTGGTTGAATCTTACCCGGTCTGTTGAGGGTCTGATTACAACAAAAGACTGACCTTCCTCCCTGGAGCAAAAAGGAATCCTGCCAGTGGCTGGACTTTGGGCTTTCAAATACTTTCTCTGTCCTACTTCAAGGGCATCTTGACTGTCCAGTCTCGTGTCATAGTTTAGCTTGGTCACTTCTCCCTTCCACAAAATATCACACTGGTCCATTACGTGATGACATTATACTGCTGAGACCTACTCTGCTCTTCTTGGTACAGGGTAGAAAATAAATCTGACAAAAATTTAAGAGCATTATACTTCAGTGAAATTTCTAGGGACTCAGTGGTAAGGGACATGTTGACATATTCCTTCTAAGGTGAGGGGTAAGTTGTTTCATCTGTCCCCTCCTAAGATAAAAGACAACCAAGCGTACAAGAAGGCACAGTGTCTCATGCACCCCTTTGTGTTTTGGAGGTGATACAGCTCTCATTTGTATGTGCTACTTCATCCCATTCATCCAGTGACTCAAAAATTTGCTACTTTTGAGTAGAGCACAGAATAAGAGAAGGCTCTGCAGCAGGTCCAAATCCTATCTATATGCTTTAGGTGCTAGGGGCAGAAAAGGATGCTGTCTGGAGACTTTGGCAGGTACTCACAGGTGAGTCACGACCTTTAGGATTTCGTATGGAAACTCTACCATCCTCTGAAGATCACTACTGTCCTTCCTGAGAAATAGGTTTTTGGCCTGATATTTGGCTTTAGTATAGACTAAACATTCAACCATGGAATACCATGTTACTGTGAGAATTGAGCTTCCCATTGAACTGGGTATTTTCGAACCCACCAAGCTGTGATGTTAGCCCTGTACAGAAGCACGCCAGCATCAAATGGAAGTGGGCCTGAACAGACCCTCCAACTACATGAAGAAGTAGCCCAAATGCCCATAGTTCCCATTCCTGCTTCTCTCTCTCCCCTTCCCTCTCTGTCTCAGCATCGTGGCGAGATTCCCTAGGGTCAGCTGACGGAGGAAGAGAAGCCTCAGGCCTGGTTTGCAGACAGTTCTGCATACATGGACGGCACTGAGAAGCGAACAGCAGTAGCACCAGAACCTACTGAGTGGGGAGAAATTTGAGCAGTGTACCTGGTTGTTCATTTTGCTTTGAAGGAGAAATTGGTCAGAGGTGAAATTATACACTACTGTAAGGGCTGTGGCCAGTGGTTTGTCTGGATTGTCAGGAAAGGGAAAGGAACAGCATGGGAAAACTGACAATGAGTTCTGAGAGGTGGGTGTGTGGACAGACCCTTCCTTCCTTCCTCCTTCCCTTCCTTCCTTCCTCCTTCCTTCCTTCCCTCCCTCTTTCCTTCCTTCCTTCCTTTCTTCCTTCTTTCCCTCCCTCCTTCCTACCTTGTTCCTTTTTGAGCCAGGTTCTCTTGAACTTATGATCCTCCTGCCTCAACCTCCTGAGACTTCTGAGAAGGCAAAAGTCATGAAAATATTTTCGTCTAATGTGCATGCTCACCAGAGGGCAGCCTCAGCAGAGGAAGGTTCCTATAATCAAGTGGATGGGTTGACCTATTTGTGGATTCTACTCAGAACCTTTCCCAGCTACCCATTATTGTCCAGTGGGTCATGAACTTAGTGGCCCCGGTGGGATGGAGGGATGGAGGTTACACAGGGGTTTGGCAATGTGCACTTCTACTCGCCAGTGCCAGTCTGGCTCTAGCCACTTCTGAGTGACCAACTGTTGGTGAGGAACAGCAATACCCATTCCCTACGAAGACACCACTCTCCCCAGTGACAGGTTGATTACACTGGCTGCTTATGTTACTAGGTTCCTACACAGGCATGACTCTGAGTGGTCCCAAGAAATATGATTCGGCCACTCATTCCAAAGAAAGTAAACAAAAGCAACGCTGAAAGCCAGGAAAGGAACTTTCAATTAGCGTAACTACACTTGGAAGACCAGTGGGCCAGCGTCCTGAGCCCTGTATTCATGAGAACTGGCGTGAGCTCCCCGATCACACAGATGAAGGTGCCAGCAGCATGCACAGTTAAGTAGCATGGGTCAGACACTGGTCTGGTTGATGATTATCTCGGGCTTGGTCAGGCAGAGCTTTGTCCGCATCTGTGACAGGAAAGTCGCTATTGTCTGTGGGGTGGTTTTGACTCATCAGGTGTTTATCAGTCATACCTGTTGTTCTTGGAACCCAAGGTGACAGCCAGGACACAAGAGACAGATGTAGAATGGAGGCAGAGATGCCAGATGTTTGTCTTGCTTTTAGCTACTCAATTGGATATGCACAGGACCACGTGAAGAGCCGGTGTTTTTAGCGAAAGAAGCTCCCCAGTCCTTGTCACACTTTACCTCATGGATGGGGCTGTATTTTGTTCTTATTCTAGAATAGAAACTTATTATGGATATGGATTTGCCTTCCCTGAACACAATGCTTCTACCCAAACTACCATCCATGGACTTACAGGATGCTTCATCCTCTGTGATGATGTCCATGCCATACTGCTTCTGATAAACTCAACTCATAAGAACAAAGCGCTGCAATGGGCCTACGCTTATGGAATTCACTGCTCTTGCCTTGTTCCCTGAGCCCTGCAGAACCAGATTCATAGAACAGTAGAATGGCTTTTTGGAGACTCAGTTATAGTGACAGGTGGCAATACCTGGCAGGTCCAGGCCCGGAGAAAGCTGTATCTTCTGAGTTGGTGTCCAGTATAAAGTTCTCTTTCTCCTATAGCAAGTACTCGCAGGTCCAGAGATCAAGTGACGAAGTGGGGGTGGCATCACTCCCACTAACCCTAGTCACTGACCAGCAGAATGTTCATTTCCTACTCCAACGCCTTTGTGCTCTCCCGGCCTGGGTGTCTCAGTTCCAGAGGGAGGGATGCTTCCACCAGGAGCCACAATGATGATTCCTTTGAACTGGAAGTCAAGACCGCCTCCAGGCCACTTTGGACTCCCCATTCTGCTCAGTTAACAGGCAAGGAAAGGAGTTACTGTGTTGGCCGGGTGACTGATCCTGACTACCCCTCCACAAGGCAGGTAAAGAAGAATGTGTCTAGAATGTGGGCGATGCCCAGGGGTGTCTTTTAATGTCATCGTGCCTGTGATTAAGGTCCAGGGAAAACTGCAGCAAACGAATCCTGGAGGGACTATTAATGACTCAGCCCCTTCAGGAATGCTGGTGTGTGTCACCGTACCATGCAGAGAACTGGGGCCAGCTGAGATGCTGCCTGCTGACAGCGAAGGACACACAGGATGAGTAGTGGAAGAAGGAGTTACAAGTTACAAGGTCAAGCTATGACCTCATGGCCGGTTACAGAAATGGGGATTGTAATTGTCACGAGTATTTTTTCTGTATTTTGTTATGAAGATGCGTGTATTTTTCATCTTTCTCTCTTATCTCATCATAAAACACAAGATACACAAACTTTATGTCATAATACTTGAGTATTGCTAACTTTACATAATAGTATTTAAGTTAAGAATATTGAGAAGAATAAATAGCAACCAAGGAGTTAATGCATTTTCCTTTGTATGTAGGACAGTTTATGTTACATGGAAGTGTGATCTGGTTTTCGCCTATATTAGGAGATTAAGTACAGTTTAAAAAAATTCATGTGGGTTCAAGTTAACAAGAGCGGAATTGTGACAGTTAATATTATGTGACATCTTAGCTGGAGCATGGTGTCCAGATATTTGGTTGAACATTAGTTTGGATGTTCCTGTGAGCATGTTTTTGGGTGATAGTGACATTTAACTTGCTGGACCTTGAGTAAGGCAGGTTACCTTCCAAACGATGGGTATGTCCCATCTGGCCAGTTGAAGGTCTGATGTTACAGACTAAATATTTATGCCACCCCTCCCCCAAATCCCAAATGTGATGGTGTTGGGAGGTAGAGACTAGGGAAGTAATTAGGTTTGGATAAAGTCATGAGGATGGATCTCTCTCGATGTTTTTACTCTCCTTATAAGAAAAAGAAAGACACAGAGCTTTTTCTCTTTGCCATGTAAAGATACAGCAAGAAGGCAGCTGTCTGCAAGCCAGAAAGAAGCCAGCATGCTGGCATCCTGATCTTTGATTTGCCAGCTTAAGTAGTGTGAGAAACAAATATCTGTTGTTGGAGCTACCCAGCTGTGGTATTTTGTTACAGTAGCCTGGGCTGACTAAGGTAACTGAATGTGATAAAAGATTGACCTCCCACAAACAGAAAAGAATTCTACCAGCAAACTTTTGGGCTTGAGCCACAGTATCAGCTCTGAGTCTCTAGTCTGCCTGCAGATTTTAGACTTAAGAACCTATATTATCGCAGGGGCCAATTCTTAAAATACTTACCACAGCGTTCCCCCCTTCATTGGCTCTGGTGTTCTAGAGCTCTGATTAATACAGCCACAATTTGATGGGTCCTTAAAAAGTTGAACACCCACTTGCCACACAACCTACCCACACCATTTACCAAGAGAAATTAAGCATACATAAACATAAGAACCCTTCCATGCATGCTTCCAGCATCTTTATTTCTAATAGCCCCACTGGAAACACCTCAAAACATTCATTAGTTTGTGAATAGGCAAGTTGTGGGTGCCACTCCATTCCTCCTATATGGAGGGGGAATTACTAATACAACAACTAATACACTAAGTCGGGAATGGCTTCTAATACTGTGGGATGATAGGCAGAGAGAGAAGGAAAAACCAGTTTGTGTTCCTTGGAATTTCCCTGGACATGCTGAATGATACCTTGGGAAGAAAACTTTGTGGCTACTGTGGTAATAGCATAATTATCACTCAGATGATGGATGCTTACCCACAATGGATAATTCCAGAGACCTAGGGTGAAATTAGTCATGTAGGGCCAAAACAGAATATTTCAATTATACCATTTTATGATTGTTACAAATTATAAATGTATTTAACTTATTGAAAGTGTGATATTATGGCCCCAAAAGGAATTATTTACTTCCTGAAAGGTGGATTTATGTTTTTCTTGAAAAGACCAAGAAATGTAATTTGAGTCATTGACCCAAGACAAAATGTTATGGCCTGCATGTTAGTGGCATCTCCCCCAAATTCATATGTTGAAGCCTTAACTTCCAGTGTGATTGTATCTGGATATGAAGCTTTGGGGAGATAACAGATCATGAGGAAGGGGCCCTTGTGGTGGGATTGGTGCACTTCTAAGAAGAGACACCAGAGAATTTGCTTACTCTTTATCACGTGAGGACGCAATGATAAGCATCCATATGCAAGCCAGAGAGCAGGCCCTCACTAGGAACTGAATCTGAGAGGAACCTTGATCTTGGACTTCTAGCCTCCAGAGTGTGAAAAATACATATGCATTGTTTAAGCCACCCAGCGTGTGACATTTTATTATGAGCACACAAGACATAGGAGTACCGCAGTTAATTCTGGGAAAATTCAAATGGAACCATCTCCAAACATCACAGCCCAACCAAAGGGGAAGAGGAGACAAAGCAACGAGGTCAGTGTTCTAGGTTCATCTCTCCAACTAACAGAGTGCATGATTTCAGGTGAGCCTTCATTTTCTGGCATTTATTCAGGTGTAAAATGAGGCATTGAACTTGAATGCCTTAAGCTCCTTCTACCTGTTAGAAGGTCAATCAGAGCTGCCTTTCTTTTATTCTTGGTTATAGTTATGAACTACACCTCTACCCAGCCTAAATGGGTGACAAAGAGATTAAATAATTTAATTCTCTATTTCTGAAGACTTCTTATCTGTCTGAAAATTTTGTGCAATTTTTTTACTTCAGGAACAAATGTTTTCTAAGCTTGGGGCTCATTAGAAGAATTTCCTGGGGCTTAGGAAAGATAATGAGTGGATAATATGTTAAGTGCCTCAGAGCAAAGTTTGTTGGCAGACAAATAGTTTTCATTTCTTGAAGAATTAAAACGCTAGGGCTGGTTCAGTGACACCTGTCGTCACTCCTGTGATTTAGAGCTATTGTTGTGACCTTGGGCCAGCAACAGATGTGGGGGCTTCGATGTCATCCTAGATAGGTGGGCAAGGCCAATTAGGCAGTGCAAAATCCTTGTGTGTGTGATTATCCCAGCCCTCTTTGAACAGCTGGCCACAGAAGGGGGAGATGGATGGTAGAGGGGTCTGGCTGTCTGGGTGGGTGGAGGAAGGTGGGGGTGTTTCACGGAATTTCACAGTCCCCTTGGCAGGCATAACTAGAGCCACTCGACTGATCTCATCCATCTTGGTGTTATTTCTCCCAGCAAGCAATAACCTCAGCTTTCCATGGCTTGTCGTTTCTGTGAGCTGGGAATGAATTCTCTCACTCCAAGTGAAGGTGCCCAATAGGAAGCAGGAAAAAAGAATTTAGTCCACAAAGGCGTTTTGTCATTAGGGAGTGGCTAAAATTTGGGAAAGTCCCATGGATAAAGGTCACTTTGGACAGCAACATGAGCCACAGGAGTGTGAGTCAGCCCGTCAGAGATTCTTATAACCAACATTTATTAAGCATCTGCTGTGTACCAAGCCCTGTGCTAGATGTTTCAGATACTGGAAATGAACCACTGTGGTTCTTAGGAATTCATATATTAGCAAGAGTGATGAAAACGTAAACTATTAGGGCACTGCAGATATTCAACCAATTTGGCTGACAAGAACCAATAATTTCATATGGTCCAACCAGGCGCTATCGTGTCTTAAATATCACGTTCTTTGGGAACACAGAGCAGAGAGTGATCAATTTAAAAGTTGGATGTCATCCTGTAGGCTTTCTTGAAGAGATGGCATTTAACCTTATTCTAAAGGGAGCATATAAGTTTTGAAAATATTTTTAAAAGGGAAGTGAAAGGAAAAAAGTACATTTACTCCAGAAATATTTGTTAAGCATCTACTATGCACAGGACGGTGTAGTATGCCTGAGATCCGGTGTTCAGCCTGTGTAGTTAATAGTTTCTTTCCAGGAATTTTTATTCCAAAGAAGGGAGGCAGATCCCTAAAAATAAGTACTCAACTAATCACCTAGTTACATTTCTGGGAGGTGCTTCTCAGGAGAAAAATCCACCGTGACAGAAAGTAACTGAGAACCTGATTTGGTCTGCAGGGCAAGGACAGGCTTTAGCCTGAATCCTCTCAGACAAGATGAAATTCACCAGAAGAAGGTACAGATGGTAGAGAGTGCTCAAAGCAGAGAAATTAGACATGAAAAGATTCTACAGCAGGCCAGTGGAGCAGCTTTGTCTCTCTCAGATTTAGTAGTCCAAAGAGGTGTGATCGCATTTCTAGGGGTTTTGACAGACACGTTCCTACCCACTAAGAGAGCTGTTTTTTTTTTTTATTTGTTTTTGTTTTGTTAAGCTTATTGGTACATTTTGTATATACATAATGATCGCATTCATCATAGGGAATTTGTACCTGTACATGATATATCTTGATTCTTCTTTTTTTCCCATTCCCCTCCTCTCCCTTCAACTCTTCTTCCCCTCCTAATTTACAAAAGCTTTGTTTCCATTTTTTCCCTTCTTTTCTCATTTTTTTCTTTTCTTTTCCTTCCTTTCCCTCTCCCCCCTCCCTAACTCCCCTTCCCATCTGAACATTTTCTTCCTATTTCATAATATCTATTATACATTTTGGTCCTTATTTACACTGTCGGTTTCTCATACCAGAGAAACAATGCAATATTTACACATGTGTGTCCGATTTATTTTACTTAAGAGTATGGTCTCATGTTTATAGCGGCACAGTTTGTAATAGCTAAATCTTGGAAACAGCCCAAATGCCCATCAGCTGATGAATGGATAAAGAAGATGTGTGTGTGTATGTGTGTGGGCGTGTGTGTGTGTTTATTAGTCATAATGGATAAACTTCAGACAGTAGGTAAATGGATGCACCTTGAGATCTGGGTTTTAATACTTAACCAAATTACTAACTAGGTGACTTGGGTGAAGTTATTCTACCAAGGAGTCACTAGTCATACAATGACTTTAACAGATTATCCCCCTAGCAACTTACAGTCCTGGTAGTTTTATAGATGTGTGTCCAAGGAAGGATCCTCCAAGTACTTAGATTGGGGTTTGCATTTTTGTTAACTTCTCATTTTCAAATCCTGATTCAGATGGATTTACTTTTTGTTACTTAGCTTGACTTAGCAGGGAAAGCCCTTTTGGGATTACTTGCGGTCATAAAATTTTCTTTGGTCTGATAGTGTTGCTAGTACATTACTCCTGTGTTCTGCCCCATCATTCCCTTCCCCTCACCTGCAATTTAATGATCATCTTAGGGTCTTCTTAGAGGTTCCATATTTGCCCACTGCTCTTCCAAAAGACCTCCAGAAATACCTCTTAGTCATTTTCTCATTGCTGAGACACAATACCTGATACCCACCACTCTAAGAACGAGAGGTTTATTTTGGCTCATGGTTTGTAGAGTTTCAGTCCATAGTTGGCTGGCTCCAAGGCAGGGTGGTGGGGCAGAGGGAAAAGAGCTCATGGTGTGGCATTGGGAAAGCAGAGAGAGATTAAGGAAGGAGAAAGGGAAATACACCCTTCCAGGCCATGGCCCAGTGACCCACCTCCTCCAACCAGGCTTCACTTCCCAATATCACATTTAGCTATAAACTCATCAGCGGACTAATCCACAGATGCAGGTCATGCACCTATTATCCAGTCACCTCCCCAAAACCCTACCTGTGATCACATGAGGCTTTCAGGAGATATCTAGATATAAACCATAACAATTTCTGACCAGGAAAAGCGAAGCTCATTGGACTTTCTCTTGTAAGGGAGCCGCAGCCGTCAAGGAGTCTTAGCAGCCTCTCAGGTGGCAAAGTCATGGCAATACGCAACAGGTGTTAGGGCCTGGGCAAGGTGACTTTATGACCACATCTAGAAAACCAGGGGGAGCTGAGCATGGGCAGGGTCAATGGCATGTCCGCTATGGGTTTTTGAGGTCAGCGAGGAGAGCGCTTGAAGTGGGTCTTCGTGAAGCATAAGTCAAACTTGATGATTAAGCTGTGTTACTGGTTCATAATCTCATCTTCCAGGAATTTAGTCATGAGGGTATTTTTGCCTAGACACAGTATTGTTAACAAGCAGGAAAGCATATTTGGCCTTAGAATTGTTTAGCAGAAGTGTGAGAAATTATGTTGGCTTTAATTCTTCAGGTCACTCAGCTGAAGGGGACACATAGATCTATGCAGAAGAAAAATTAAGAAAACTGAAATGGAATAAAAATGAAAACAGAGTAAGTAACGAAGGACGTTGGTATATTTTCTTGATTGTTTTAGAACTGTCAGCCTCTTTTCAGATTCTTGCTGACTCTCCTTAGGAGACTAGGCAATAGGCTGAAAGGCTTTGGGGAACTTTTCCTGAGGCGCGTCAGAGTTAGGCAGGGTTATGGGGCAGACACTTTAAAAGGGCCTCTGCCTTTGACGTGTGGATCTCCTCTCCGGAGCTCAGCATGCTGCTGGAGCTGATACTAACGGACTGCAGAGGACCAAGAGCCCTCAGGATCCCCAGCTGAGATCTAAGCTGAGACAGGCCTGGCCTGCTGGGCTAGGCGAAGAAGTGAGAAGTGGGGCGATGGACAGAGTGGGAGCTGGTGCCATCTGACATATGAACATCTTCATGCCTCTCTCGTGGCCTCTTCTCTGTCTCTTCTTCATGTCTAGTCACAGGTGGCATTCAAGGAAGGATTGGATACCATCGTCTTAGATATGCTGTGGTTACCATCTCCAGATACTGTCAAAAGAATCTTCCAAGTTGCAAGATAGCTGTCCTCCATAGTCGGGTTTTTGCTATAAGATCTTTAAATTTTAAAGAAAACCTATAGGTTGATTCATTTAGCATCAGTAATTCAGTCATTGGCTCAGTCACTCATTTAAATCATTTAAGTCATTTTATGTGTCCTAAGTGGCCAACAGTGGATGAGGTCCGTAAGTACAGCAGTGGGCAGCAAGGAAGCAGTTCCCGCCTTGAGAGTCCTACTGTCTCAGCAGCTACACACGTCAATAGACAGTGGCAGCGGTGTCTGAGGGGTTATTCAGCACATATGGTAGGGACTTATCAGAACAGCGTTTGACTCTGGCTTGGAGGCTGATGGGGATGGAGTGTAAGAGGAAGCCGAAAGCAGTGATGTACAAGCATGAGTAGGAGGAGTTAGTCTGGCAAAGTGGTGAGGGGTAGATAGCATGTGCAAAGACCCCAAGGTCTGAAACCATGGACTGCCTATATGAACGCATTGCTGTGTGACCTTAGGCGGACACATAAACTCTCTAGGTCTCAGTTACCCATTTGGAGTGTAGAAGTTTGAAAAATGTATCTTCACTCTCAGACTGGTAAACATTCAATAAAAGAAGGGCATGTAGAGAAACGGTCTTGAGATATCTTTCTTCATGTACCCTTAAGATAATTCTTAAATATGTAATATTTTAAAATATCATATTTTAAGGTGACTTTTGGAATTTATCATGGCCCACGGAGAAACTCTTCTTTAACACTTGGGAATTTCTCAAAGTTTTATTTTCTTCCATAACTGAGGATTCTAATTCCCTCCCCATGCATAATTTTACCCTAACATATATATTTTTTGGTCCTGAAAATCTTTTATTCATCATACTTTCATATATCTCTGCAAGAAAAATAAGTGTATAAATTGAAATTTGATTTTGAAGTCACCTGAGATCATAAGATTCAACATTTAAAACAGTTGTTATGAAGTTATTACCACAGTTGGTAGTAGCAGTATTTAATTGACAAAACAAATGAAATATATTAAAGTAAACTGTTAGTAGAAATGTATCAATTAATGTGACTGCTTTTCCCATTACACTGTTTAAAAACACTTTAATTCTATATGAATGAATATTATTTATTAATACAGTAAGTCAGTGTTTGACACCAATTCCATTGCTATTTTTCATTTTTGCAGATGTAAGTTTTGAGGAATCTTGTTCCTATAAATAAAGAGATAGAAAGGGGAGGAATTTGGCATATCAAAGTCACTCAGTACTGACTTGTTTGGCAAAAACAACATCAATCTGTGATGAAAAGGCCTTGCTGTGATTCTGATGAAGTCAACACAGGTCTAAGCTGAGACCAGGCTGGAAACCAATTGACTTCGCAGAAGGCTGGTTTCCCACTCATAGAGTTACCTTCTCAATTTTGGGAAACGTACCAGTAAAGTCTTTACGAAGGCTAGTTGGAATGACAAGTGTTCATATTCTTCTTTGACTTAGACCTCTTGTTTACCCAGATATATTCTGGAAAAGATTGAAGAAGAGGAAATATTACTGATTTCAACACACATTTGCAAACTGAGGTCATCATTTTCATCATGTGCTTTAATATATATTTATCAAAACTTTTCTTCTGCAGATTTAGCTCATTACAGATAAGATTATCACATAACAGTTGTGGCAATGTGTCTGGATGTCCCCCCAACCAAAAACCTCACGCGCTCAGAGATGGGGCTTTTAAGAGCAGACTGGATCTAGGGTGTGTGATAACTAAATGGGTTTAATGTAGTTCTGGGTGTGGATGATGGAAGCCCTACCCTGGGTATGGGTGGCACCAATCAACAGTCTTATAGCCTGGATAGAACATAAAGGGAGAGAGGGAAGGCAGACTGCTGCTGCTGTTTGTTGCTCCCTACCTGCTCTGCCATGGACTATTTCTTCTCTGTGATGCCCCTCTGCCACGCCATCCTGCCTTGGAACCAGCTGACAGGGCTGCAACCTCTACAAACTGTGAACTGAAATAAACTTTTCCTCCTTTAATTTTGGGTGTTGGGTATTTTGTCTCAGTGACAAGAAAAGCAACTAAAACAATAAACAAAAGGCAGAACATCCTCAGATCCATCAGCTTCGTCAGACAATTCCTGTTAGAAAAATATTTGACCTCACTTTGGGCTAAAAAATGTGCCCTTGCATCCCTGGGACAATGGTCTCACTTCTGAATCTAGATTCTAGAGGAGGAAACAGCCCTTGTCTGTGCTTGTTCCAGATAAATCTCTGTCTCCAACTCCAGTGTTTTCTTTCTTTCTTTCTTTTTTTTTTTTCTGTGGTACCAGGGGTTGACCTCAGGACCTCATGCGCCAGCAGGCACCCGTGCCACTGAGCGATATCACGAGCCCTTTTTTCTTATGTGGGTACTGGGAGTCAAACTCAGGACCTCGCGCTTGCCAGGCAGGCGCTTATGCTGCTGAGCTATCTCACCGGCCCCACTCCAGTGTTTTCTAAGGACTCTTCCCTTAAGTTTTTGTCAGTGAATCCCCTTTGAGAGAATTGTGTTCTAGAGCTGTCCCTACATGCAGTGTCCAGGGGGTTATAGTGGAAGCCTGCACCCTACAAAGATTCAGAATGGTTAGGGGTGGCTTTTGTTCTATAAAGAGGAAAGTTGGCTGGGGAAAAAACAAGTTGGAAAATGCGAACTACAGGGGAAGGTATATTTTTAGGTAGAAAGAATATACCTGTAAGCTGGGAATCTGAAAATTAACTTCTTCAAAACTATCAAAGACTGAATAGCCCCTAGAAACTATTTTTGCCTACTTCTGTTTAAAGAATACCTATCTAAAAACATCCTCAGTTACAAACTCATTCACTGAGCACTTGACTCATTCAGTAGAGAGCAGAGTTCATTTATCCTCCAAGTTTGCAGACCTCTCTGTCTCTGTTTTCAGAAAAGCTCACACATCAAGCCCAGAGAGCATCCCCAGGCTGTGGTGCCAGAGCCCACAGGCTGCATTCCCATTTCCCACGCAGCTTCCCTCACCTGAACCGCAGACTTCCGAACAAGGGGAATTTGGCCTCAGGGTCAGTCCTTTGGGGGAGTTAGTAAGGTTAATTGAGCTTCAGGCTGTCTCCTTGACAACAAAACAAATGGTGTATTTCATAGAATCATAGCTTTGCTACAGCTGAAAGACTTTCAACCTATCCAACACTTATTTTATAGGTATAGAAACTGAAGCCAAAGAGATGAGTGATTGATAGTCTCCAAATTTTGCAGCCCGTAAGTGGCAGAACTGGAGCTGAGAGTCAAGGCTCTTGCTGCTCAAAACCAGGGCTGCTTCTGCAGAAATGAAGCATTATTTTGCTTCACACAGAGAAAAGGAATGGGGTGACTATGTTTTTCACTTTTCACCTAGCTGCCCCAGTATCTTTTAGACACAGCTGTGATTTATGCACCTGGAAAGCCAGATGGTCTTATACTTCAGAAGGATTTTTGGAGGAAACACACCTACAAATGACTAGAAGCTTTTTTTTTTACTATGACTTTCCTAAAAATAAGTTTTTCAGAATCTTGGTCAGCCCTCAAATACCCTGAGGCCAATCCTATAGGACTTGGCCAGGACAGAGCCAATAACTAGAAATTATTCTAAGTTGCAAGTGCTTTGAAATAAAAATATTGAGCAAAGTTGGCTTCATTTCTGGGGATTTTCATATTTAATTCACACTTGGCTGCTCATTCCTCACTTTGCACCTGCTGGAAATTCCAGAGGATCAGAACAGACCGTCCATGACCACATCCCAATTAAGGACCTCAGTCAGCTGTTCTTGAATCAGATGTGAAACCATCATGATTCTGGATGAGGCCAATATAATTACCAGTAGTTTCAGTCATTCAGAGTGCTATAGCAAAAGACCTTAAACTAGATAATTTATACACATCATAAATTTATTGTTCAGTTATGGAGGCTGAGAAGCTCAATATCAAGGCACTGGCATGTTCAGTGTCTGGTGAGGGCCTGGTTTCTGCTTCCAAGATGGTGCCCTGTTGCTTCCTTTTCACAAGGCAGAAGGCAAAAGGGCAAAGGAGCCTAGCTAGCTCCCTTCAGCCCTTTTATAAGGTAACTAATACCACAGCCATCACAATATAATTACTTCCTAGAGGCTTTATTTATTAATACTGTCACACTGGGGCTAAATTTCCAATCTGACTTTGAGGGAAGGCCACATACTTTCAAACCACGGTACCTGTGCTGAGCAGACTTCAGGGATGGGGCAGACACTCCATCTCTTGCTTGGACACCATCACTTCCCATTCCTTTGTCTTACACAATCCTGCAAAGTCACGTGACTTGCAGATATGTCCACAAAGTCAACATAATAATAGATCTGAAACTGAGTCTCCATGAAGGAAGCAAATGTACAGAGCTCGAATAAAGCAGAGAAATGAACAACTGGAGAATTTAGGAAGACTAGAGAGACCATAAGTGTAATCAGAAACAGTTTTAGCATCAAAATTAGCAATCTCATTTCCTGGATTTGTTGGATAATTGCATCTCTTCATTTTAGAAATGCCTATAAATAAGTGTTTTTAAAAATAATTCAAGTAACTTTGCAGAAAGATAAGAATCTGAATGAAGATGAAATTTAATAAATAGAACCTAAAAATAGTAGGATGAAAAGGGGTTTTTAGAAATCATCTGTAAAGTGTAGATAATATACATATCACTTGGAACTGTGGTGAAGATGAAATGTTATAATGAATGTGACACATTTAGTGGAGTCTTACATACACTATGTCATCAAGTATAATTCGATCATTTTAGAGACAGAGAACATAATGCCTAGAGGAAGGACTTGTCTATGGGTCAGAAAGCTGCCAATGAACAAATACAAGATAAATGTCCTTTAGACCAATGCCCAGTGTAGAATCATTTCTACTTTACAGTCTTCCAACATTCAGCAGGTTTAAATCAACACAATTTAACTTGACATTCAAAACTCTAGAAAATGCTAAGGGACATGAAATATTCTCAAAGACTTTGGTACATTTATCAACTAAAAATTGCTGGTTTGAAGTTTCAGGAGGAATCCTACAGGAGCCTTGTCTCCACTGGAAACTTAAGCCTGCACACTGCAGGAAGCTGCTCAGAGGGCCTTTCCAGAGGACACCCGTGAGGAAGGTGGTAAAGGCTTGTACCATAGGTGATATATTTAAAAAGGAAGCTTTTCGCACTGATCTTATATTCAGTCCCCATAAGGGCTATCTTATACTGTGAATGATACACGCTGCCTATGTACAGAATGACAGAAGTCATTTGTATCGTGAGTCCTTTTGGACTCAGGTTTGTTCCTTTGATTATCAGAGAGATGGCATTGAAGGCCTGCCTATCTTTTCTCTCTTAAGCACCCCAGGGACAATGTGGACCCATTGGGGTTTCTGTGAATCTGGGAAGTGTCAGGATTCAGGTCCAGAAACCAAGACATGAGGAGTTTCATGTGCAGGAAAAGTGTTGGTGTGAGTCCATTGTTCTTGTGGAGTATCAAGAGTCCTGCTGCGGAAACCAAGGTCAGTTGATAAATACAAAGATTTGGTGTACCTGTGCGTGTGTGTGTGTTCAGAGGCGGGAGGGAGATAAAGTAAGCATTGAGGGTCAGGCAGAGGTGGAACAGAATGGAAGGATGTAGGAACATTGACAACTTCTTAGATAACCCACCCCTGGCAATACAGAGGTTGGTCCAGTCCCCCTAGGGACATGCAGTTGCTTTTGGGCACCTTTTTGCCCGTAGAAACCCACTGCTTCTTTTAGAATTCAGTGTTACCAGGATTCACTGGTGTCCTGGTCTTTTGTCACCAACAATCACACCTGTGATCACTGTGTTGTAAGTAGAACTAAATAGTTGGAGGCCCTCTGGGGATTTCCATGAGGAGCAAGTTGTGTGTTGAATCCCATGGAATGTATTCTGATTGAAGGTTGACCACAAAAGCTGTTTTATACCATAGGTGTTCCTTGTTATGTAGAATAATTCACAAAGTTATAATTTATAGCATTTGTAAATCACAGAACTAATTTAGTGGCTTTTACCTGAACCCTTATATTTAGGCATGTCTTAAAGGATTCTCTTGATCTTGCATTTTATTTACAAAAATGATATATGCTCATATACATTCAAATAATACAAAAAAGATAATTTAAAAGTTCAAAATCCTCTGTTATTTTACCCCTAGAGATCATTTATTTTACCCCTAGAGATCATTGTTAATAGTTGGATAAAGGGTATAATTCCAACATAACTATGTATATGCACAAATTAATGTATTTTATGGGATGGCTTTTTAAAACTGAATGATATGTATCAGACATCTTCATCTCAACATTAATGTAGTACATTTACTTCATTCTATGAGCAGTGCATGGTATTCCATTGTGTGGTAATTTCAACCCAGATTAATAAAATTTTCTATCAATTGATTCTTTTCAAATATTTTATATTATATGCAATCTTGCACTAAATATATTTTCACCCATTCAGTGTACATTCCTGAACTTTTTCCATAGAGAAAACAGAATTTCTGAATTAACAAGACTGCACCATTAAAATGTAATGTGCACTACGAAACTACCTTACAAAAACGTTGCACCAGGTGACACTCGCCTGTCCCCAACAGGGACTGTTATTCAACTGTGTGCTCAATATTTTGCCAATCTTGTATACATAACATGGGATGTTTTAAAATTCCTATTTCTTAAATCAGACACATATGTGTAAATATCACATTGTCTCTCTGGTGTGAGAAACTGAAAATGTAAATAAGAACCAAAATATATAATAGATGTTGTGAAATAGGAAGTAATTGTTCAAAGAGAAAGGGGAATTGAGGGGGGATGGAAGGAAAAAGAAAAAAATGAGAAAAAAATGATAAAATGGAAGCAAAGCTTTGTAAATAAGGAGGGCAGGGGTTGAAGAGAGGGGAGGGGGATGGGAAAAAAAGGAACAAAGATGTATCATGTACAGGTACAAATTCCCTATGATGAAAGTGATCATTATGCACATCTAAATTGTACCAATAAATTTAATTATAAAAATTCCTATTTCTTTTATTGTAATGAAAATATATTTTCACATGTTTGTCAACATTTGTATTTTTATTCTATGAATTTCCTGTTTATGTACTTTGCTTCTATTTCTATGGGCTTTCCTATCCTTTTCCATAGGTATTTGTAAAAGTTCTTTTATTATTGTGAGAATTTACCCATTCACTCATTCAACAAAAATGGGGATTCTGTTATGTTCCAGATGTTGTGGTAAGTTCTGGGATACATGGTGGTGAATAAAATATCCAGGATTCCTGACTGCCTAGAAGAAGAGAGAAACACTAGGCAAGTGAACAAATACTCATCCATTTTTGAAGTGAGAGGTAGGTCATTCAGTCAATTCATGGTTGCCTACTTAGTGGTGGCACAATGGGAACAATGAACAGAGGTCTTGCCATTAGTTTACAGTACAAATACATTTAATTCTACATAGCAATATTGAGAACATTTACTAGAAAGATCTGAACAGCTTGCAGAATCTAAGAAGACACCTCTGATGAAATTATTCCTGAGCTGAGAAACAAAGGATGAAAGCCATTTGGGAGGTGGGAATGGCATCGCAAAGGACCTGTGCCAGGAAGTACAGAATAGATTGGAAATAGAAGGAAGGTCAACACTGTTGAAGCACAGTAGTTAAAGGAGGGAGGGGCCTGGGAGAAGATTGGCATGCGAACTGGGGCCTGAATGCACAGGCCCTTAGGGGCCATAGTAAGGTTTTAAGCAAGTAAGTGACGTACTCTGATTTATGATCTGGAAGAAAGAATGGATTATGGGGCAAGAGTTAACATAATGAGAACTGGATGGCTTTTGAAATAGTCTAGGTGAGAAATAATTATGACATGGACTAGAGAATTGGCTTGAAATGGAGAGAAGTCAACGTATCTGAGGTATTTTCTGAAGTAGAATTGTTAAGAATTGGTGATGTGAGAGGTGTATACAGAGGGACCCAACAACACTTCTTTTGAAACTCTCAGGTTTCAGCTTGGGTTAAGATGAGAAAGTCTGGGGAGGGGAGTGGGGACGAGATGAGAAGTCAGCTCTGGGCATGCTTAGTGTGACAACAGTAAGAAATAATATTTATGACACAAACCACAAGTCTGTACAGATATTTTGTATTCGTAAATGTGTACCTAATGAAAAATAAATGATTATAAGGGGAACAAAAACAAGAAGCAATCAGTCATTTGAAAGTGCCCAAGATGGGCTTGCTGTAGGGAGCTCCATTTTCTCTAGGATTTGAAAGCAGAAGCAATGCTAGGAGGATTAGTGAGTACAGGAGGAGGGGAAAGTTCAGGGTGTGGATAGTATGTGACAAGTGAGTCAGAATATAGATACAAGATGGGATTTCAGCTGGAAAGTGTTGAGATCTTCAGTTCAGATAGTCTTTTTAATTATATTCTATGGACAAAGGAGAATATATTGAAAATCTTACAGCAGGGCAGTGGCATTATCATAGTTATGATTTATGAATTCTAATCCAACACTGGTACCTCCAATGGTGCAAATGGAAGCAGAATGCTAAATGGGAGAGATAGCAAAAGACTAATGATGCAATAGGGCTCAGATTTCCCATGCCTTGCTCTCCATAATGTCAATGAGAGTAAGAAAGGTGCAGAAACATTTGCAAAGACTGACAGTTTTTGTCCTTCTCTTGGGCGAAAGGAGTGATGAAATGAAAAAAGTAAAAAGAAGACAAAAAACATTGTTGAATCCTGCAGTTGCTTCTGGAAGATGAAGACTTGAGTTGTTTCCCAAATTTATTGGCCAGAAGGTTGGAGGCCATGTTGAGAGAGCAATTTCAGTAGGTGGGTGGGTGTTGGGTGCAGGGCATGAGGCTCAAGTGTAGGGCGAAGGGCATGCTGGCTGCTCAGTCAAAGAATCTGATAGAGATGGGAAGGAGAGAGGTTTATTTTGGCTCACAGTTTTAGTCCATGGTCAGCTGGCTCTAAGGCAGAAGCGGCATGGCAGAGGGCCACGTCAGAGGAAAAGTGCTCAGCTCACAGCAGCCAGGAAACGGGGGCGGCGGAAGAGGGCTAGGGAGAGAGAGAGAACAGAGGAGCAAGGACAAGAAGACAGCTTTCCAGGTCATGCTCCCAGTGACCCACCTCCAACCAGGCTCCCCCACCGAACAGCATATTCAGCTTCTAAACTCATGAATGGATGAATCCACTGGTGCGGATAGCACCCCCATAATCCAATCACCTTCCAAATACATGAGCCTTTTGAGAGACATTTTAGATCTAAGCTATAACAGAGGGATACATTCAAACCATCACAGATTTGTAAAAACAGGACAGTGTCACCCAGAATCTGTAATACACTTTAAAATAGCATAAATGTTACATCCACAAAGTCCAGCAGCATCAAAAGAAAAAGCAAAGAAATCAAAAATCGAAATATTGCATTTTAAAGCAAGAGGTAGCAGCTTGTTCTTGGGGTTTTACCTTAGAACCAAAGCATCAGAGAAACAGCTGTCTTGCTGGGTGAGATGAAGGTGAAAATGGGTTTCACTAAGCCCTTCCCTAAGGCCTTCTCTCACCTGTCCACACGGGCAGAGTGTCAAAACTACAAACAGAAAGGAGACACATGAAAGCAATGGCAAGAACCTTCTTTCCAATCAGTTTTGAAGAAAGTGAGTGCAAAAAGATAGTTTTCTCTGGATGTGTCTTTGTCTTAGTTACTTTTCTCATTGCTGAAACAAAATACCCAACACCCAAAGTTAAAGGAGGAAAGGTATATTTTGCCTTACAGTTTGTAGAGGTTCCAATCCTTAGTTGGCTGGCTCCAAGGCAGGGTGGGCAATGCAAAGGAGAAACAGCCCATGGCAGGGCAGTAGGAGGCAGAGAAGTGAGGCAAAGCATCCAGCCTCCCTTTCCCTTTGATCCCATTCAGGCTACAAGCCTTTTCGGGTGGTGCCACCATGCCCAGAACCACGCTAAACTAATCAGTGGACTCACTGAGTACTATTTACACATAATCACAGTACCACACCTTAGATCCAGACAGCTCCGAAAAGCCCCACCTATGAGTGCCTGAGGCTTTCGGGCAACATCTAGATACAAACTATAACAGTCTCCATTCTCCCTTAAGATTCAGGTCATAAATTAGGAATGGTAGTACATGCTCATAATCCAGCACTTAGGGAGGCTGGAGAAGGAGGATTGCAAGTTCAAGGCCAGCCTAGGTAACTTAGTGGGACCCTGTCTCAACATGGAAAATAAAAGAGCTGGGGATGCAGCTCGGTGGTAGAGGGCCCCTGGGTTTGATCCCCAGTAACACAGGCACACACACACACACACACATACACACACACACGGGCGAACATTCAGGTCATAAGGAAGCCTAAGAGCTCCCTGTAAGGTCCAGTTTTTGTATATGTGTGCCAATATGAATAAATTCTGATGTGCAAATTTCTAAGGTAGGTGAGTGAGAGATGGTATCAGTCACTGCACGTTTTAAATAGAGGGAATCTATTGCAGGGACGGGCTCACGTGGGACAGGATGAACTGAGAAGCCAAATCTGTGGTCACAGTGGTAACCCAGAGATTCACAGTAGCAAGAAACCACTGCCAGCTCTGGGACCAGAGGCATGAGGTGCCATTCTTAGATCTCGGAGCATAGTCACCTCACCAAAACCGGAGCTACTGTGGACCTGAAGCCAGGGTGGAATCCGACCTCTCCTAGAGATGCCGCTGAGGCAGACCTGGAGGAGAGGCTCCACCTCTTATTCTGCTCCCACTTGCTGCTCTCCTCCACAGCTGAGGCAGCCAGAGCCCAGCAGCCCGGGTGTTTGAGAACTGTGAGGCAGGGCACATGTGGGGTGAGGAGGAATGAATGGGCCAGCAGACAGGCCCATGATGGGCCCCCAAATACACAGCGTCGTTACTTAAACTGATTTAAAATAGTTTAACTACTTTGTATTTCAACAGATTATTATGTAACTTTCAGTTCCTCTGTCCTGGGGCTTGTCTCCTCCTTACCTTCTTTTCCTTCTACTTCTTCTTTCAAGATTTCTTGATGCATGAAGACTTAAAATCCTAGTGTTGTGGGACACAGAGAGCCATGTGGATGGATCTGAGGTGGGAATGGGGAGCGTGTCTGCCCCTCGGAGAGCCTGGTTCATCTGCCCACAAAAAGCTCCTGGGCACAGGGAGGCTGACCCAGAGATGAACAGGGAAAACAGGAAGAAGGGAGGGCTAAGCAGAAAAAGGGGAGGCTCCATCAAAATTGTGAAGCAGACCTTTGTCTTCCCCTTGCCTTTCTTTCCCTGGTGTCCAGTGCTTCTTACTCTTCCTATACTTGCTTTCTACCCTCCTAACTCCTTCCCTAACGGAAGCTCAGAGCTGGAAATCAAATGGGTGCACACACACACACACACACACACACACACACACACACACACACCCGCACCCAGTCTCTGCTTGAGAAAAGACCATGAGCCACTTAGCCACTTGTACCTAAGTATAGATTAATCCAGTCTCCGTCTCTCAGAGGAACTTGCCTTTAAAGTTGCATGTCTATTACTAAAATATTAGAGGTGAGGAGTCTGTTTGACATCTCAAGGCATATCAGATACTTCTCTGCTTGACTGTAGGGCAGGCCCTGGTCCTGACGGAGGTCAGTTGAACATAGTGGGACAGAGTAACAGGGAGGCAGGTGCTGGCCATCATCATATGGCCATGGAGTCAGGCAGGAAGTTGTGTTCCTTGGCTTACGAACTATGCATTTGTGGTGGTTATTTTTGTTGTCAAGTTAGCTGAATTAAGGGACACTCAGATAGCAGGTGAAGCATCATTTCTGTGTGTGTCTGGGAAGAGACTCCCACTCCAGAGGAGACTAGTGTTTGAATCGGTCAGCTGAGAAAGGGAGGTCTGTGCTCACCAGTGTGGGTGGGGACCAGCCAATTGGCCACAGGCCTGGATAGGACTTTTGTTCCTTTTTGGCAGAGGAAAGCTGAACTTGCTTTCTCTCTCTCTTTTCTGGAGCTGGGACTCCCTTCTTTTCCTGCCACTGGACATCCGAACCCAGGTTCTCTGGCCTTTAGACTCCAGGGTGTGGCACCAGCAACTTCCTGTGTTCTCAGGCCTTTGACCTTGGACTAAGGGTTACCTCCATCAACTTCCCTGGCTAAGACTTGAACTGAAGCTGGCTACTGACTTCCCTGGTTTGCCAGCTTGCAGATGATGTGCTGTGGGATTCCTCAGCCATGATCATGTGAACCAGTTCCCTTAGTAAGTCCCCTCTTATCTCTCTATCCACCTACACCATCAGTTGTCTCTCTCTGGAGAACTCTGTCTAATATAATCGCTCTCTCATTGGATTGTAAGTATCTTAAACTCTTAAAATCTAGATTCAGTAGAATTTCTGCACTGGATAGGAAAATGAGGCCATAAAGCCCCTTAATAAGACTTATCAGGTAAGGTTGGAGTGGAGAGGCTCAAAACCTTGTGACTTACAGGAGCCACTCAGTGAGCTGAGACTGCCCTGAAGAACTGCAGCAGGCCTTGGGAGCCAAGGAAGGCAGAGGGGAAAGAAATAAAGTCCACTGAGTGATAAGGTTATATAAAGAAAAATAGAAGGGAAAAACATTGCCTAATCCCAAAAGAACACACTTACATTGTGATTTCATGTAATATATTTCCTGATCCCCAAAGAGCATTCCCTGCCTTCCCATGCTATCTGATACAGGCAGGGTTAAATCCCTGAGCCCTGGTCAGAGCAGCTCTCAGAGAAACATCTGCATGGATTTGCTAGCTTTCCTTAGCAGAAGGGCCAGCTCGAGGCCTCCAGGGCTTTGTGCAGCTCACTTGCTGACAGGCTTTGCAGGGAAGGGCAAGCAGGTTCTCCTTCTGTAACAGATGGGCTCTGTTCTTCCAGACCTCGGCTGCAGAATGTTGTGAGAGGGTGACATCAATTCAGGCTAAGAGTGAGGGCCTTGAGTGATAAACCCTAAACTGGACCCTGCCCTGGACAGAGAATCCATGAAGGAGGGGCCTGGCCCACTGCTAATCCAGTAGGAACGTGGCCCAGGCAGTTTTTTCTGTAAAAAAGTGGCTAGGAGTGGGGAGAGGAGAGTTGGGTGAGGCCAAGCCTGCTTTCTGGATCACTTGAATCAGGAAGCAAATTCTGCTAGACAGGGACAACAGAAGTGGTGAAATAAAACAAACAAAACTCTCTCTCAGGGACTGAGAATTTGCAATGTATCCAGAGAGAAGGAACCCATTAGGCCCAGGTTCCACCCCAAACACCAGTGTGTTATTCTCCTCACTCCTCAGACAGTGTGCTGCTCCTGTCTGCATTGAAGGTTTTGGTCCTTCAGGGCTATGCGGACACTCAGAGGCCTCCTCCTGCTGCCCCGACTCCCTCTATATCCAGAGGCAAGCTGGCCACAAAGCACCTCACCTTTTAAAGTCCAGTCATATGAGGGTTACTGTGGGTGATGGGATCCGGGATGGGTTCCTACGTTCTTGAGTGTGATGAACAAAGAATTGGATGTGACACACAGTGGTAAGGAAAAAGCAGCGAAGTTTAGTTAGGCGAGAGTACGCTCAGTGTGTGCAGGCTTGTACTGGTCGGAAGGAAAGTGGCACGAATGCTGAGGATGTTAGGTTTAGGGATTTAAAATGTGGCTGGGTCTAGGGTGCCTCTCACTGGCACACGACTGCCAACGTGATCGACAGGGCGCCGAGTCATGTCAGCTGTGTCTACTGTGCATGTCCTTTCCCATAATTCACTCTTGCGATTGGATATAGAGATCCAGTCTATATGGATGAGACTTCAATGAGCTCCAGGTGAAGAATGGTTGCTATAGGTCATTCTGGAGGACTTGGCAAAAATACATCCTGGTTTGGGATTTTGGAATTTTCCAGAGCAGGCTCAGGGGTCTTTGTTTTCCTTATCTCTGCCTCCAGGTAGTAAGTCTTGGGACAAAGGTTGGGGGGTTGTCCCTGGGGCTTTGCCCAGGTTCAGGTGGGTTGAGGGGAGTGGTCCAGCAGCAAGTGGAGGGAGCAGACGGTAGCCCTAACTGTACTATCTATACTACGAGTGACTTTTAAGATTTTCACTGTAATGGGGTAATACTGTTGCTTGTCACCATGGCCTTCCCTCCTCCATGTACCTATGTCAAACTTATTGTTCCATCTACGTCAGCTTCTAAAATACCATCTTAGCTTAAATATCTTTAATGTTTTCTTAGATGTAACAGCTAGCAGGCATTGGAGCAGAAACTCCGTGGAATATTAAAAATCATGTTCTCAAATTAGTGCAGTTAGAAACAATTGTGCTGAGTGAGTCACTCCATTCCCTCCACTCAATTCTAAACAGAACCTTATGGTTATTCCTGCTTCCATTGTCCTAAGTGAGGTGGAAAATAGCAAAAGCTTAAGAAATGTGCCTAGCTGAGAGCACCTGCGTGTTGGATCTCCTAGCCTGATCTTCCATCACATTTACCCTACCCCCCACCTCACTACAGGTTCGTAAGCATGCACTACATGTCCTAAATATAATTAAGATCGGCGTGAATTCTGGGATGAGCATGCATGCTGAGAGCCCCTGACATGACTCAGCACCCTGTCCATCATTCCTGTCACTCTCACCTAGATATTCAGTGGAGGCACCTAAAGCAGAGGTGTGTCTGGCCTTTAATCTGCCCCTTTCTTTGCTATGGATACTTCCAAGTGCTTTTGACCTGTGGAGAGGGCTTTTCTGTCACCCTGGCATCACTCTTGGTCTGTGCTCTACCTTTTGTTGCCACGGACTGGCCCTGAGTACAGCTTCCTGTGACCTTCAATAACTGTAGCTTCTTGATACTTACTACCGGGTGTATACTTGTCAATTCTTGCCTCATTGTACAAGAAAGCCTGGACTATCACTGACCCATTCCACTGTAACTGGTGTTTTTCAAAGATCCACTATCTTTTCAACATGGAACCCTAAAGCACTAAGCACTTGGCCCTGCCCACTCTGTCTCAAGTGAGAAGCTAAGCAAGTTCCTCCCCTTGGCCTGACATCGTCTTCCTGCAGGGCAGTGAGTGACTAGGTGTGACCTTCGGAGGACCTAGATGTTTGCCATCTTGTCCTAAGTTTGCCTGGATAGGACTTAGCCACACATGCTTTGGAAAAAAAAGTGAGCGAGCCGGTGGGGCGAGTTGGAATGATTTAGCCTGAGAACTTGTCTGGAGTGATTTGTCCTGGCTCTTGAGCCGCCACATCCTGCGGCTCTTCTTCCCTTCTTTTTCCTCTTATTTCCATCAGGCACGAAAACGAAAACAAAAAATTTGGCCATATTTATACCACATACAAATCACATTTTAAGAAACAATTCTGGGTCATGTGAGTGGCAGACAAGTGATAGCAAGGAAATGCCAATTAGGCACAAAGAGTACAGTGTAGATGTGTCCACGAGGTGGTCTCCTGAAGGTCATGTCATACATTTCTCTGTCTCTACCTGTCTTAAGATTTTAAGAGAGAGAGAGAGAGAGAGAGAGAGAGAGAGAGAGGGAGAGAGAGAGAGAGGCATGATTGAACATAAGGACATTATTTTTAAATGACAATTTTTAAAATGGAGAATCTAATTTTCTGGAAATCGTATTGGTTAGACTTTAAAGGAAGGATTTATGTTCATATGAATTGTGCAGAAAGGAATTTTAATAACAGAGAGGCAATGTGAGACAATGTAGGCCGAGATCATAATTCAGAGCCGAAAGGGCTTTCCAGGGGGGATTAGCAGGCACTGTAAACCCTCCCTGTCACAAGAAAGCGTGTCTATGTACTGGAATTCTCTGGCGAATACACTTACAGGCATTTAGTCACACAGTTAATAAATAACCAATTGCTTGCCCTTCTGCTGAGAGCAGTAGAGGTCTGAACTGCTCTGTAACCACACCTTGCTGCAGTCCGGTTGTGCAGAGCCAGGCTTCTGAGCTCCATCTGGACGCTAGTGATGTTTTGCACTGGATCATTTATTGTTTGGGTGGGGCAGAGGGGCTGTCCTAGGCAGCATCCCTAACCTCTACTCCCAGGAATCCACCACCGACTCTCTCTTAGTGGTGACAAGCAAAGCGGTTTCTAGGCATCCCTTCCTCCTATGTCGAGAACCGCTGATATAGAGGAATTGGTCCTGGCCACTCAGGTCCTATGCTCAGCTTCACTTGTTGGCTGGTGACCAAATCAAAGGTGGCCATTTGTTTCGGTAAAAAAGAAAAAGGATTTATTCGAAGCTTGCTCCAAGGAGATGGAGGGGCCCGTTTACCTCAAGTCGCCATCTAACTGGGTACAGGTGTGTCTCTTATAAAAGGCAAGGAACAGTGGGGGTGATACAGTGAGACAATGGATAGTTCAAACTTGTCCATCCCTTCTGGACCTAGACCTCACCCCCCTTCCTGTGGAAAAGAAACTAGCTGCATATTCTGTCCATTCATCTAGACTGAGGAAAGGTGGAGTGGGGCCCCCTTTCTTGCCTCAGCCTTGAGGAAGTTTGGAGAAGCCACTTGTCTCTAAAGGAAAGCAAAATCTAACTTTCAAAGTTCCATTTCGCCATTACAGAATGACATCTTTTTTTTCTCTAATGTTTCCTAACAATGAAGTTAGCTCTTTGGGGAGTTGCAGAGAGGCATGACGTCATGCCCAATGATGCTGATCACCAGCTGGCGAATGGGAGTGGGGAATGGCTAACAATGTGCCTGTCCTGAGTTAATGATTCTAGCCTGGACGGGAGGGGGGAAGGTCACTGTGGCAGCAGTCAGTCCCACTCCCATCCCATGCACCTGGATTTCCCATGAACAGCCCTAATTAGGTGCTGAGTGGGCCAGATCCTGCTGAGGCTGAGAAAATATGAATTCTGGCTTCAAAACATTAAAACAACTCTTTGGCAACAGGCAGTGACTAGAACAGAAATGAATAATGACACTGCCTCTCCAGAAGAACCCCTCTTATTTGGGTAGCGAGGAAAATTCAGTGTGTTGAGGCAGAGACGCAGGGTGGATTGGGGTATGGATGCTGTCTGTAGGCAAAATGCTTCCCAAACATATGCCAATTCCCCCAAGAACAGGGTAGAACATTAAAACAAACCAACAAAGACTCCGTCTTGGCTCTCTATATAACGGATGCTTGCTCTGTATTTGCAAGGGAAAAAAAATTGTTTCTGTGGTCAGTAACATCTGAATGCTGTTGGATGAGGTAACCTTGGCGTTGCCATGGAGACATGTTTTCTAGCAGTGCCTGCATCACAAAACTGCACAGTTATTTCTCATCGGCAGCAGAACGCCCAGACACAGAGGAAAGAGTCATGCCCATAGCAGGGCACACCCCTGAAGGAGACACAGCTATCGCAACAAGGACACTCGCCAAGGCCTTTCCTTGAACAGGTCTCAAAGGTCCATCTGGACCGAAGAAGACTGATGTACAGACAATGCCGGCTTGTGAGCATGCAGCAAAGTTGACACAGAGATGGCGTGGCCTAGAAAATGCATGAGAACAAGCTTGCGTGTCTCCTCCCACTGCTGCTCAGATCCAAGGAGGCATCTGCTTCAAACAGTTCCTTTAAAGTAGAAGCTGGGCCCCATGCGCTGCCATGCCTTCTGGGACCACAAAAGAGGAGCCATTTCTGTGGCTGCAAATAGACTAGAAAATACTTTCAAGGGTAATATTTGGCTGCATCCATGGAGTCTGAATTCTGCTGGAATAGTTTTATAAAGCAGTTGGGTCATGGTACAAAACCCATAAATATCACGTAGATTATGACAGGACCCAGCGTTGGTGTTTCATGGAGCAGTGTCTAGGGTGACCCAGGGCAGCCTACACATGGTCAGGCGAGACTCAGGCTGCCACTGCGCGCTCTCTCTTTCTCTCTCTGAGAATGCACTTAGGTCCAGGAGAGGGTGGAAGCAGCCTTTGACAAGTGATGTTCAGGGTTGATGGGTCTGTTTCCAATAAGCTGTTTTATAGTCTGTCAGTGTGTGACTGCGAAGTTATAAAAGTTGATCTCATAAAAGGGAAACATGAGTGGCTGACACATCACATTGTATCGGTGTCACTCTGTGCTCTGGCAGCTGGACTGGCCCTTATTTATAGCAAAGGAGGTGACATAAAATCGAAATAATCGGATTTTAATTATAATGGGGATTTTTTCACCCCATGGGGCTCTGAGGGGCTAGAACTATTGTGTAACTTCTGGTTTCCAGGGAAATATATTTTTGTATGCCACTGCTGAGACACGCTTGGTAAATGCTTCCAAAGGAAACGCTGCAGAGGAGAATGGCTCTGGGTTCTTTAAAGTGGAGAGAGAACTGATAAAATATTTGAAAGAAATGGTAACTGAAACTAACATTCAAACTAACATTTTTAAGGACTTGAGACTTCACTAAAGCATAGGATTTGTTTGAAAATATGACAGCTTCCGTTTTCACATGATGGTATATCTAATTGCTAAGAGAGGTGGAGAAAAAAATAGCTCATTGTAACAATAAGCTCTCAGGCTAGGAATGTGGCTCAGTGATAGAGCACTTGCCTGACATGTGCAAGGCCCTGGGTTTCCTCCACAGCACTACAAATAAAATAAAAATAAGTTAAAAAAAAGAAGAACCCCTCTCTCATGAAGACTCACCCCATTTGGGGTTCTATTCCACTTTGCTACCTGCCCCAAATATCCTTCTATCCCTGGCCAGCCTTTCTCTTTTCAAGATTTTGTTCCAACCAATGTTCTAGCCAAGGATGCAAGGGAGAGAGAAAATCACCCATCATCTGATTTAGAGTACAGAACCATCTCCATCACCTAATGCAGGGGCAGAACCATTCAAAACCCATGAATGAGAACCATTTGTAAATGTCCATGTGGATGGGAAAGTGCTCAGGACCTGAGCTGTCCAAGGGACCTGTCAGTGTTTCTCTTTCTTCACCTGCTTCTTCTCCTCTCTCTCCCAGCTCCACGTGGTCAATATGAATATGGCTTTAGATGCCCTTCCTACAACTGAACTCAATATGTCCTTCACCTTGACCTCTGCAGCTCATGCCTCAGCCTCCCTGATTTTGCATCTCTAGCCTAGCACTGTCCCAACTATGGCCACTCTCTCAGGACTGGCCATAGTAGGTGAAAATCTGTAGACTGGCTACTGTAGATCTTTTGATGTCACTCTGTCAAGTTAGTGATGGAGGTACTGCAAAAACTAGAGGGATGTCCTTCCAAGGCAGCCAAGGACCATGGAAAGGCCTCCATGTAGGCTTTGCCCAGGACAAGGAAGATCCCAAGGCCACATCCCCATAGCCCATTCCCTTCAACTAGGCCCCACATCCTAAATTTTCATCACCTTCCAATAATGCTATCAAATTATGGTCTCATGAGTGGCTGAATCCACTGATGAAGTCAGAGCCCTCATGATTCAATCACCTTTCTAAAGCCTCACCTCAGAACACCTGAGAATTCTGGGGGAAAATTTTAGATCTAAACAATAACAGAAACTTTCCAGGATCTTTAAGATGTCACCTCACCCCGTTCACAACACAGTACCAATGCATGTCTCCAAACTTCGTCTATTCCAAATGAAGCAGAAGTGGGACCTGGAGACCCTCAGCTGTCCTAGCTCTGTGGGCTTTTTCCACGTGTATTAGGAATATGCCGATGCTCTAGCCTCAGCCATCTTTCCAGGTATCTCCTTTCTCTCAAGTTTTCTATGATCCTGACTGACTGAAAAATAAAAACTAAGCTGTACCTCTACATCCTTCTAATGCCTCCAAGGCCTTTTTGCAATGTGAAATTGCCACTCCTCCCATCAAAAGGCAGAATCTATTTCCCCACCCCTTAAACCTTGGGTTTGACCAGGTGGCTTGTTTTGGCCACTGAACACTATAAATGTGACACAGCACAACACCCCCCCCATCTTTCAGAGGAATCTTCTACTATGTCGATGAGAAGAGACTATCTTCTAGAGAATAAGAGGTCGTTTACATCTGTCCCAGCCATCTAGGATACAAGAGGAAGGCCACCCTAGATCATCCAGTCCTACTGAGCCAATGCCAAGGGCATTTAAATAATAAATGGGCATTTATAATATTTAAATAATAAACAATAAATGGGCATTTTTAAGCCACTAAGTTCTGAGGTGTTTCATAACACAGCAAAAATGAACTAATATACTGTCCCTTCCCATTCCTCCATGTTGCAATGTCTTTTGTTCTTTGAATCCCCATAGTATTATTGGTGCCTTTCATTAAGCATCTGTCACTTTCAACATTTTCTTAAAATCATTTGTGGAAATATTTAATATTTATGGGAGAATAAATTAGTTGAGGGGTGAATTCATGCTGGACTCGTTTTTGCATTTCTCCCACTCTACTTCCACAGCATCTCATTGAACACTCACATCAAACACGCCCTCCTGATTTCTGTGGAGGGTTTTACTGATTAAGAAGCGACATGGAACAGCGATTTAGAATACAGATTCTGGAATTTGTGGGTTAAAACTTCAGTTCTATTGTGCACTAACTGTGTCTTCCTGGGAAATTTATGAAGCTATTTTACTTTGCCTCAGTTTTCTCACCCATGAAAGAGGTCACAATAATGCAGCCTACATCATGGACTTGTAACAAGGGTTCCATGAGTTGATGTAAGTAGTTTGTTAAATACAAATAAATGACAGGCACCCAGTACTGCCTCCAGCTGCTGCAGGCCTAGGCCTCTTTCCCAGTCATCTCTGTTCTTCACTCTCACTAAATGCGACCCTGTCCTGCATTACCAAGTAAAAATCTCATTGGCAACCAACCAGTCTGATAATAAAGCATAAGACGAGATGGCTGGATCTCTCAGGGGTCCTTCTCCCACTTCGGAGTGAGGGGGGTTTATAAGGGAGCTTTCAGGAGATAGTTGGTAAAAGCACGGCGTTTGGAGCCATTTGGCCCAAGCTGTGAGCACTTGCTCTATAAATTACAACTTGAGCAACCTTGGGGAGATTAGGATGCCTCCCTGAGTCACCTGGAAGAGGGAAATAGCATTATCTGCCTATCAAGATGGATGTGGCCCCTAAGTGTGCATGCTCAGTGACAGACAGCCCTCATTACTCCTCCGTCTCCTCTCAGTGATTTCAGATACTCCATCTCTACTGCAATGGTCCTGGCTGTGTGTTCTTGCCTGAAGGACACTGATGGTGGGGATATCTGCCAAAGGTGCCATTATAAACTCGGCTAAATTTAGGACTGCCTGGAAATGCCTTCATCTCTTGTGAGTTCAGTTTTGTGATGGCCGTTGAGTTCCACATCCATATACAATGTCCATTTGCATGGCGTAAAACGGGATTGCAGCACCTGACCACACCTCCTCCACTGTGGGCTCCTCCTGCCCTGAGCATCACAGGGAATAAGAGAGAGAATGGTGCTGGAGAACAGGGTTGCAGCAGACTCTTGATTTAGCCTTCTGAATATCTTTCCAGTCTGCTCATTGTTATGGCTACCATCCTCATCCAAGCTCCAATCATTTCTTACCTAAACAACTGCATTTGCCTCTCCTCAATTAGGGACACATGCAGAAAACAGGGCCTCCAAGGACTTCTGTGCTGGTCACTAACTGAGGAGTAAGCCCAGGAATGAGAAGTGAGGACAGGCAGAGTGGGAGAAGAAAGGCCCCTTTGTATTTGAGGTCACCCCTTTGGACAGCCAGGGGTGGGACCTTCTGAGGGGTATGGAAGGCTCTGGTCCTGTGCATTGCCATCAGCTCCCGTTCTCTGCTGGCTGAGGGTTGCTCTGGGAAGCACAGTTTCCCCTGCACATCCAGATCATCCCTGTACAGGTGCTGCAGAGCTGCCTGCATCAGTGTGGTGCAAGGTGTGTGGTGAGAGGCACTGGAGCTGTGAGGCAAGCTGGGGCTCATGTGCAAGTGTCTGCCGTGACTGCAGCTAACTCAGGCGGGCTGAGCAGGCGCAGGGCGGGACATGGAGGGTTTCCATGAATCGACTCACGTGCCCTCATCCCCTGGGCACCTTGCTCTTCTTCCCACGGAGCAACAGCACTTGTGTCTTCAAAATGGGAAATGGATTGGTCACACCTACACACCCAACTGTCAGGACTTAAATCGGTTCTCTGGATGAAAATGTCACTCATGGCCCAAGAGACCATAACCTGTCTTTTGCCCAGCTCTGCTCCATTCCTGCCTCTCCTCCTCCCCCAACATACCTATCAAGGGAGCAGGGGAGGAGGGACAGTTCCAGGCACCTGATTTGAATGGGTCACCAAATGAAGGTGTCAGTCTGGATTTTAAACTCCCTGGCAACCCGAAAGAGGGGGCTGGGGAAAGACAAAGCCCCCTGATTTGGAAAATTACATCCAGGAGTGTCTGAGTTTCATAAGCTCAGAAGAGCTGCTGAATTCTAACCATCCTTCTGAAGCACTCCGCTGTCTCCCCAGTCGCTGGGTCCCTTTCTCCCTCCCTCACTCCGGCTCTGCACTCGCTAAGCTTTGGGACACGTGTTCCCAGTTCTCCGTGTCTCCCTGCTGCTTAGTGTGCCAGCTTTTCCTTGTTTTGTTCCTTTCCCCCTTTCATCAACTTTCTTCCCTTCTTCCTCTCTTTTCTACACTCTCTGTGAGGCTCTTTCCTCCTGCCTTTTGCTCCATCTCTCTGTCTCAAAACCCTCCTCAGGCGTATTGGTCAGATTTCCATCACTGTGCTGAAACACCTGTGATAATCACCTGGGAGGGGAAAGTCACGCTGGCTCATGGTTTCAGAGGCCTTGGTCCTTGGCTGTTTAGCCTTTTGCTGGGGGCCTACATTCCAGCGAGAGTGAGGGCTGAGGAGGCCTCTTGACCTCATGGTGTCTGGGAAGCAAAGAAAGAGAGGGAGGAAGGCCAGGGCTCCGATATCCTCTTCAAGGGAACTCCCCAACTACCTGACTTCCCTCCACTAGGCCCCTCTCCTAAAGGGCCCACCACCTCCCAAGCTGAGGACTGAGCCCTAGTTAGCTGGCTCTCTCTTCCTCTTTCTCCCTCCCTCCCTCCTTCCTTCTCTCTCTCTCCCTCTCTCTCTCCTCTGTCTCTGGTCTCCCTCTCCCCCTCTCTCCCTCCCTCTCTCCTCTCTCTCTCCCCCCTCTCCCTCCCTCTCTCCTCTCTCCCTCCCTCCCTCCTTCCTTCTCTCTCTCTCTCCCTCTCTCCTCCGTCTCTGGTCTCTCTCTCCCCCTCCCTCCCTCCCCCCTCTCTCCCTCTCTCTTCCCTCTTTCCTCTCCCTCTCCCTCTCCCTCCTTCCCTTTTTCTCTCCTCTCTCTCCCTCTCTCTCTCTCTCTCTCTCTCTCTCTGCTTCTGCCACACTTTCAATCCCTAAAAAGAGGTCTACAGAACTGATTGGCTTCTAGAGGAAGGGGAGGCAGCCATCCCTTATTCTCCACCCCACCCTGCTGTGCTGTCAGACACCTCCCAGCAGTGAGCCTGAGACCCAGAGCCAATGGCCAGGTCCCCGCCAGGCCCAGGGCGGGGCGGCATCTCCTGCTCCCACAGCGCCGCGCCACAGAGCACGTGACTGGCGCAGCCTCTCCCGGGCAAGGCAGACTCGACTGGGCGTCCAGGTAGAAAAGCCACTCGTGGCTGCAGTTTATATGTCCTTGGCAGCGACAGAGCACAGAAGTCTTTTAAAGAAAGTCATCCACTATCTGTCAGAATGGCGGGGCCAGTTGTTAATATTTTATTATCGTTTATCTCCAGAGGTGGGGGTGGAGAAGGGAGTTACTTTCCATGTGCGAGATAAACTCAGTACTGAGGCTTGCAGAGTTTTATGTAGCACTACTTGCCAGAGGTCCTTTTTCTTTTTACTCTAGAGGGGAAAAATAAAAAATGAAACTGCCCACTTACAAATCAACTGCATCTTCGGCTGGACAGCATATGCTCCTGGGGTGGGAAGCCTTTGAGGCAGGCCCCGTTACTGGAGATCCTTGTGAGAATGGCCTCAGCCTAGGTGGCCCCCACCCCACCCTTCCACGACAAGATTCCAGTCCATGCAGCTGGGACAACTATGAGCTGATCCTCCCCAAATCAGTTCAGAGCCAAAGGATATCAGTTAGTGCCCTGAAAGTGAAATCTTCCACTGGTCCTTCTTACTTTATTTTCTTTGGAATTTGGGTCCCATGGGACATAGTCTGGGCCTTTTACAGATGAAGCTTCGGGATGATACCTTGGGAGAATAGGGAAAGCCGGAAGAGGAAACGGGAAGGGGTCAGTGTGGGTGCAATGTGTGTGTGTGGGGAGGCACCAAAATTGACTGAGTGCAGGGATAAAGGATGGAAGTGGGATGATGAGCATTGCTCCAAGCAGAATTTAACTTTGGGGTCTGGTGTGTTGGATCATATGGGCTCTGGGATGTGAGCTGGAGATTCAGTATGTTTGTGGTAATGCTTTTCAGTCTATAGAAATACCTATCTCTACATTCGATCCTAGCTTGCCTTTCTCTCCTTCCTTCATCAGGAAATCTTTCTGAGCGTGTGCTGCAGGCCAGCTAGTGGCTACACAACAGTGCGAGCCTGCCACGTCTCTCCTCTTAGAGCTTCTGGCGTGGCAGCAGCCCCCGCTGTCAGGGGACCAGGGAATCATTCTACTCCTGGAACCTAGTTCTGTCCCCTAGGCCCATGGAAGCGGAGGCCCTGGGAGGCCAGCTGGAGAGCTGCTTGTGCGTCCACGTAACTGTCGGGGCCACAGTGGAAGGCCAGGAGGGCCTGTAGAGGGCAGAACAGCATAACTGCGGCCTTGCCAAAGCCTGCCCTTAAGTGGAGAAGATCCGGACAGCCAACAGCTCGTGAAGTTAGGTTGTTTGACAAACCAACAAATCTAGCCTGACGAGGAGCAGGCATGTGGTGGGCAGGGCATGCCACAGACATCTTCAAAGGCCTGCAGGAGTCATGGGGAGATGGGTACCTGTGTTTATCACGCCTTTAGAGGATACACGTGATGCTGGCTGGCAACCCTAGGAAAATAAACTTGGGTTAACATGGAGAAAAATGATCTAAAACGTCAGCGCTGTGCAGCAATGCGGAGCTGCCCTTCAAAGTAACGAGCTCCCTGTGCTAGTCGTAGACAAGCAGCACCTGCAGGAGAGACTGCTGTGATGCAGCGAAGGTGTGCCTACTTGACTTCCACTGTCCTTTCTAATTTTATTATTCTCTGATTCTTTGAAGCATGGAACAACTTTATTTTTAAATCCACAGCCACTTATTTTTAGCTCGGGGGCTCATTTCGCATATGTTTTTTAATAGAGTGGGGGGTGAGTTCCAAAGCCCTTCCCTTCTTCGCCGCCTCTATAAAACCATTCCAGGGCAGGTTTGTACCCTAGAAGCTCTGGGTTCTGGGCTACAGGAAAATTGCTTGTGCTTCAGAGATCCTGGAAAGCCCACAGCCTTCTTGTCTCTGGATCGTTGCTCATTTTTAGGAGGTGCTCCTGAGGTCTTAATTAATTCTTATTTCCTTCTCTTAGTTTACAGAGGCAGGAATTAAATGCCAGTGGGTACATTGCAACCAGAATGGTATAACCCTTCATGTGGGAAAGATGCATAAGCCGGAGGGGAAGCTCAAATTACCTCGGGCACGTAGGGCTGCCCTTTTGGGTCTCTCTGGAGAGCCCAGATGGCAGTTCTAGCAGCAGTGAGCCTGCAGCGTTGGTGCTCCTGCATCCTGCCTTGTTTTCTGGAAGTCAGCTGAGCTTGTTTGTGGCCTCTCTGGACCACAGCCTCAGAGTGCCCTGGGCTGTCTGAGGTTAGCCATGGCCTGAGAATTTGATCTTCAACTGTCCTGGGGAGCCGGAGGGAGGGTGGTGAGGTGGGAAACACTGCTAGCTCTAGCCACTGTGGTTTAGGTGAGCTGCATCTCCAGGCCAGGGGCTGGGAGTGGGCCAGCTCCTCCTTGCAGACTACCCACGGCTGCCACCTCCTGGAACTTGCTGTCCCCCTTCTGTGAGCAGCTCTACAGAGACGGAGATACTGCAAGGACAGGAGGGCCAGGAGCAGCTGGGTGTCACTGCTTTCTACCGGTAGGGCCAAGCTGGAGGTGTTTGTAGTTCTGGGTGACTTAGGGACTTGTGCCAGCTCAGCCTTGCATTGGTACAGGCCAGGATAGACTTAACACCCTTACAGGTGTACAAAACAAGGCCCCATTGCAGGCAAGAGGGTGTGCTTACCAGCCCCTTTGCACATCATACCCAATGTTCCTAAAACAACGGAATTTTTTCCAAGCACTGCTTTCTCCATGTCTCAGAGCTGAAGTGCTATTGCGGGGTGCTCAGAAGGGCCTTGCCCCATATCTCTGACATAGGCACTTGCTTGGCAAAAGAGGGATACCCAGAGATATGGGGCCTTTCTGAAAGTTCTAGACCCAAAAGGCAATAGTAGGAACAGCAGGTTAACTTGCCTAACTCCTGTCTCCAAAAATGCAACCATATTAGTGTTCTTCCAAGGAAAAAGATGAGCTGTTGGTCAACATCCTGAGGATGGTGTCTACTAGCCCTGGCTGGCAGCCACGAAACGTGCTCCAGAAGGAATCCTGTCCTGCTTCAGCCTTCGTCATGTGTCTCTGTTACCTGGCATCGAGGCCCCTTCTAGTCCTGCACGCTGCAACTTGATCGGAACCTTGACACTCAAGCTCTTGGTGCAATCCTGTTTGACTTTTGCCCATTTGTCACATTCTGTCAATGCCCCTGGGGTTCAGAGTGATCATATTCTAGACCAAATGCCAAGTGGCATTCCCCAAACCCACAGATGATGGGAGCCTCTAACATGCCAAGGGAAGGGCCGGTGATAGAGCTCAGCGGCATAAGCGCTTGCCTGGCAAGCGCAAGGTCCTGAGTTTGATTCCTGGTACCCACAAAAAAAAAAAAAGAAAAGAAAGAAAATGCCAAGGGACCTATTTGCAAGTGGGTGGTAGAGACCAAGAGTGATCTTGCTGCCTTTGCTGGGCCAGGTGGGGTCTAGCGGTGCAGCATGTCCCGAGCTCTGCTGTTTGACTTGGTCCGCATTCAGCTGGGCCCTAGCATTCAGGGAGTTAGCCCAGCTCAGCTGTGGCCTCTGGCCTCCACACAAAGTCTTTGTCATGAAGTTTGGCAAAGGACTGCTTGACCTTTCCTGTTGCTGCAGGCAATGGTCAGGGGAGTGAGAGCTCTGCTGGCCTGACTGGAAAAATAAGTCGAGGCCTAGAAGGCATGATTTCGGTAGCAGTGGGGTTTCATGTGCTGGGAAAGGAGAAGAGGCTATGTCATGGGGTACCTGCCGACCACTGGTCACAAGAGCCAGGTGCAGCATGGGGCTGAGAAGCGTAACTCAACACTGCCTGGCAGCTGAAGCTTCCTCAACTGCTGGATCACTGAGGTTCAAAGACTCCAAGGTTCACGCAGAGGTTACTGAATTCAGCTCTGGTAGATGTGTCGAGGAGAGAGCTCTTATCTTGGAGATGCTGTCTTCTCCGAGGTCAGTGACCACGTTGTATATTTATTTGCATTTTATCACAAAACCAAGCAAGGTATGCTACACACGGCCCACAGACTAGCACTGAGGTCAAAAGCAGTGTTTCTGCTCTGCTTTTTACCTTTGCGACTTGGACAAGTTAACTACTCTCTCTGAGCAGCGGTGTGCTCCTGTTCAATGGGGATAAATGCTATCAACCTCCTAATTGCTGCAAGGGTTAAATGAGATGGTAAGCGTAAGTCAGTGCCTGGCCCATTTGTTATTAGTACAGGTATGCAGTAGGTAAAGCTTGAAGGAATTACTGACAGTCACGTGGAATTATATTGTGGAATGGCTACGTTCTTATTTTGAGACATTTTTTTCTAATGCCTCACTTTACCCTGTATTTGCTTCCTATTTTACATGCTGAGGAGCTGTAGAATTATTTAAGTTGTGTCACCAAGACAGCTGAGGAGAAACTAGCCCATATGTTGAAAATTCTTCTACCTCGACGCAGTAAGCTAGGGGCTGTCACGTTCTTCACACAAGTGGACTGGGGACCTGGGCAGTGAGCTCAGGGGCTGAAACCTGTAGTTCTTTGCAGTGGATGGAGCTGCAGCTTCCAGGGCAGTGTGGGTGACACCGCATCGGGCTCCTTCCTCTTGTGACCAGAGGCCAGCATGCATCCCACGGCCTGTCGGGGTCAGAACAGCCACCTGGGGATACAGACCAGAGTGCTGCTCACTTATCTCGTCAGAAATTTGTAACTTAGCTGTTGACCTTGCTGGCCTTCTGCCCTGGCCACCTGAGAAAGCTGACACAGGAAATCAGACTATGTCACAGGTCAGGTGTTCAAGTCGAGGGGGGAAGGACTTCCTGGCAGAAAAGCCTGTACTCAGCTTGGGCTCAAAGCAGTCACCAGCAAAAGGCAGACAGAGTGCACTGGCCCCTCTCACCCCTTCATCCCCTGTGCTGAGCTCATTTCTTGTGCAGGCGCTGGCCTCACGGCTCCTCTGCCAAATCCCTTGGCTTCCCTCCGCTGCTGTGGAATCCAAGCGGGACCGTCACTGGCCCAGCTGTTAGGAATCATGTTGAGGATGAAAACAATTAAGCTGGGCAAAAAGCCTGCCCCAAATCCTGACCTCGCCTTTGCACCCTCAGCCCACTGTTCTCCTGATCTCTTTCCTGGTCACCTCTTCTACCCATCCTTCCAGATACTGGCTGAGCACACTGGCCAGCAGCGCACTAGCTCCAAATGCATGGGCTTCTGTGGGCTGGAAGACCCTGGGGCACCATGGGAAGGGGGAACTGGATCCCTGAAGCAGCTGCCCCCAGGAAGCTGGGCCATCTGTGCAACACTACCCAACAACAAGCTTTCCTGCACTGTCCTCCTGGCTCTCTGTGTGGCAAACTCTCAGAATTGAGGTGACAGATGTAGAAAACGAGGCATGGCTGAAGAGGGCGGTGAGCAGCTTGGTCACACACCCCAGGCTGCCTGAGACTTTCAGTCCAGGGGGCTCAGTGCCATATACGAAGCAATCCCTGGGGCAGTGAGAGCCCTCCCTGCAGGCAGGGCTGGCTGGAGGGGCCTGGAGACCCGACTCCACCGAGGGAGCCAGGGGAAGGGTGATGTTATGATTATCTCTTCCAGTGGTCCACACCGCTCCTGAACTCCTCCGGCTATGTCTGTGTCCCTGCCCTTGGCCCCGGTCTTTAGTTCTTCACACCATGTCCCTGGGGTCTAAAGCTGTGGCTGGCACACAGTGGCTCTCAGCAAATTTGCTTTGTCTGAACAGTGATGGTGCTCACTTTCTGCCAGCATCATTTGGGTGGGGGGCTTCTGGTCTCTCCAGAGCTCCTCCTACTCCAGCTCCAGAGTGGGGGCTGCTGGGGCTGGGGATGTGGGCAGCGAGTGCAGGTCATCTCCCACTGGCCAGCTCCCTGCCTCTGCTCCACACGCCACCCTACCCTGGCCATCGCTTGCCACACCTGCCTAGCTCTCCTTTGGTTGGTGTTCATGTTCCTTCTTCACCTGGCTATTTGCCTTAAATACCAAAGCCTAGGCCTCAAACTCTAAGGCTGCTGACTTCAGGTACCCACAAGGGAGAGGAGGGTCAGTCTTGGGGAGGGGGTGACAGAGAGGACTTCAAGGGGCACAGAGGATGCCCGGGAGACCCAGCTTGGCGGCCAGTACCCAGAACTCGCCTGGTCACTCCTGAGACCCACGCTGAGTGTGAAGGCTGATGACAGGAGTGCAGGTGAACTGTAAAAGTATAGAATTTTACCTCATAAATATGTACAATTATTACGTGTTAATCTAAACCTTAAAAAATGTTTAGAGAGATGGAAATATTAAATATCCTGATTTGGTCATTACACATTGTATACTGTAGCCCATAAATTGCATAATTAAAATAATAGTTAATAAATATTTTAAAAAGAAAGAAAGGCATCCCAGAGTGAATTTCTTCTCAGCATATCACCTTACCAAGGCAACAATTCCGCCCTGAGAGGGTGGCTGGTGCCCCGCCCACCTTTGCAACTGCCTGGGTGTGGCTGAGGACAGGGAGGCTGGGCTGTTAGAACAGATGATTTCAATTTAAGGCAGCATTTGGAAGAATATTGTTCCACTTTCTCATTTTTCTCAGTCCCCCCCCACCCCTGAAACGTGATTCGATCAGTGGTGGATGAGAAAGGCCCGTTTCCATAACAGCTCCACTGTGAGAGAGAAAAATCAGATACGAAGCAGCCTCGGATTTTATCCGGAAGGACCACTGGGTGGGTAAAAAGACAGAGGCCTAGCAAACATAGAGATCTCTGAAGCAGCCAGATACCACCATCCGTCCCAGGGTGGCACCTCGGACCCCGCAGAAGACAAAGAGCACGGGGCAGCACGGAAGATGCGTATGCCTAGGGACACATGCCTGCTCCTTTCCTGGTTTCCACTTAACCAGCCAGATCTCTCAAGGCACTGGACCTGCTGGACTGTTTATTTTCATGACGGATGTAACCCAATCAGACCGACACATCTAGATCTTTCCCTTTCTTATGCAGTTTTTCCTGTTTAGTTGAACATGTTAAAGATTTTGTGCACTTCCATTTCCCCTCTGAAGTTTCCAAAGAGGAGTGTGGTCATTATTTCATCTTCCAGAGCCAATGATCATGAGCCCAACTATCCAGATCAGTTGATAGAAAACTTGGTCTTGACATTGTTCACAGTCAAAGATTTCATCCAAAAGGAGGAGATCTTTGGGAAATAGGAAGAGTTTCAGTTCAACCTCTACACCCATTTGGAGTTGCTGAAGTTGAGTTTCTGAGGAGAAACTATTGGCTGGACTTGATGTCCCAGCCCATAGAGAGAATAAGATGTTTAGGGAAGGTGCTTGCGGGAGGCATGGTGTTTCTAGGAGGCCTGCTGCCGGGAAAATCTCCAGGTCTGAGCTGAGGATTTGGGGTAGAGTGACTCTTACCCTTTGCCGAGGTTCTCATCCTGCTGGTTTCCTTGGAGATCCATATACTAGGCTAGCTCTGGGCCTGGCCAAAGCTAATAGCCCAGCGTTTGGAAAAATCCCCAGTGCAATCTCTTCCTCCAAGGGTTTTGCCCTTTGCTCAGAACTCCATTGTGCCTTTTAAAGGAGACTGGATCCATATGTTTCTAATTCATTTACACTTAACTCATCAGAGCGTTCCCTGTTTTATGAGTGATATGTTGTCTTAAGATGCCTTTGCATTCTTGTTTATAAGTGTCTCCTTTTCCCTTAGAAACACGGGGCCATGTCTCATCAAGGAATGTGTTAGGGGGTGGCAGGGAAGACTCCTTCTGATTTTGGATTTGAGTCTTGTTTTGGTTCACAAGAGGAAATGTGATGTTTCTCATATACAGAGCTGCATGGTTTAAATGTCATATGCTGTGAGGAAATAAAAAGTACGTCCATATAGATCTGGCACTCATTGAATGTTGGATATATGAACACCAAGGTGCTTGATACTGTAGGTCTTGGGGCAATAATGAGGCATTGGAAAAGGTTAGAGACACAGGATTAGCATGATCAGTTAACTGCATGACAACTGCTAGCACAAAGGGACAAAGTAAGGGCACAGAGGGAGGAAAAATGACCGGCGTAATCTGGGAAGCCTTGCTGGGCAGAAAGAGAAACATTTGACCTGAACTTTGGAATATAGCTTGGACTTCCAGATTGTAGTGGGAAAAACGTGCAAAGCATATTTTACAAACATCGGACAGACCAGGGTGGCCACATCACAGTGTTGGGAAAGACCACAGTGAGAATTAGGGCCAGAAACATAAACTTGAGCTTGAAAGAATTAAGGCTTTATTTTGTATGCTATGGAGACTAATATTTTTGATCATGGAATGACTTTATTCGAACAATGATAAAAAAATTACAGCTCAGGCTATAATGTAAATCAGCCTTTATTGAATACTTTCCATGTTTAGGCAAGTATTCTAATTCACTCACATGAATTAATTCATTTTATTGTCATTTCAATCCATGAAGCAGAGACAATTTCAGCATATATTACAGAGGAGTGAAATGAAGAACAGATAGGATAGGTGACCTGTTCAAGTCCAAACAGTCAGCAATCAATGGAACTATGATTCAGATCTCAATTTGGGTCCTATGACCTGTGTTCTTAACATTTAACGCTCTCATAGGAAAGAAGCAAGAAGCAAACAGATCAGTAGGAAGCTATTTCAGTACCCATTAAGAAGTTCTGAGGGTCAAAAGGAGCAGTGAGTAAGTAACAGACCTATGCACAGGACACAGTGAAGCCCCTGTCCCCTGTTGGCTGTGGGGGAGGGGGATGGAAGCAGGGAGAAGGGAGAAGAGAAGTCTTTGCATCTTGGGATTTGAACCACAGAAGGCAAAACAAGTTTCCTGGTGATGATGAAGAGTCCAGTTTGAACATGCAGACCATGATATTCGTGTGAAAATATCCTGCTAGAAATTAGAAGCATGGGCTGGGTAAAGTTTGGAGCTACAGATACTGAAACGAAATGGGGGTGACTGGAGCCAGAATAGGTCAGACCATCAGAAGAAGCAAGGTCTCTTTGAAGCCCTGGAAAATAAATTATCATCCATTACCATTTTCCCTTTCTTATTACTTCCGGTACAAAATTTAGTTGTTAATTTGAGATAGTTCTTCTTTTTAAAATGTTTACAGCTATAAATTTCTCTCAGCACCACTTTCTCTGTGTTCCACAAGTATTGATGTGCTATATTTTTGCTTTCATTTGTCTCAGAGATTTTATAATTTCCCCTGTGATTTCCTCTTTGACCCATTAGTTAAGAATATGTTGTTTAAATTCCACATATTTTCAGATTTCCATGTATTTGTGGATTTGTGGATTTTGGGATTCTTCTGCTATTGGTTTCTAGTTTTATTTCACCATGGTTGGGAAAGATAGTTTGTATGATGTTGGCCCTTTTAAATGTATTGACTTGTTTTGTGGCCTAACATATATCTATAATGGAGAATGTTCCATGTGCACGTGATAAATTGAGTATTGTGCTGTTGTTAGGTGGTGCGTTATGTATGTCTTGTAGGTTCAGTTGATTTGGAATGTTGTTCAAACATTGTTTCCTTTATGATCTTCTGTTTGGTTGTTTTACCAATTATTTAAAACGTAGCACAGAAATCTGCTAGATTGTAGAGTTGTTTCTTCAAGCCTGTCAATGTTTGTTTTGTGTATTTTGGAGCTCTCTTGCATATATGTTTATATTTGTTGTATCTCCTCAGTAGATTGACCCTTTTAGGAATATATAATGTCTTTTATCTCTTGTACAGTTTTTAACTTAAAATGTATTTTGTTTGGTATTAACATAATAACCTTAGCTCCCTTTTGGTTACTATTTGCGTGGCAATCTTTAACCTTCCATTTGCTTTCAACCTATATGTGTCCTTAGATTTAATGGGAGTTTCTGGTAGGCAGCATATAGTTGGATCATGTTTTTGAAAGTTTTCCAGTCTGACATTTTGCGATGCCACCCTCCATTATCATTTTTATGACTCCTTCAACAGCTTCTGTCTGCTGAATATCCTTAACATACCAACAGAAAGGCAGACAAGAGGATCAAAGGCTCTATGTTCATATGTTGTAGCAAGTGAGTTTCTCTCGTGAGTAGTATCTATGTGGCTGCTCAGGAGTAACAAGTTATAAAGAGTGAGCATGTATAAACAAAGGCCTTGGAAAGGCCAATTCTACCAGTACCAACCACTATTCCAAAACATCAAATAAACCTGTCCTTGTATAATACTATCCTGGGCCTAGAGGTTATTTTACCATGGATGGTTCCAATGCATGTCTTGTTCTGTGAAAATGCCAATTGAGCTTGAGTCACTCTGAAAGTAGAGACTGGCACAGGAACACTCGGGCATGTACTTTATTTGTGAGGTGATTCCTAGCTGCAGAAATGAATGATGAGAGAAAGCGAGAAGAATAGGCTGATACAAGAATGTTGCATTGATGCTGCTGCTGTGGACCTTTGGAAGCCCAATTCTGCTGGACTTCTTGAGATGTGTACAAAATCATCAAACCCTAGGAATTGCAAGTGGAAAGGACAGGAAGACAGAGGATCTGTCTTAATTGTGAAAGTTTCCCCTGGAGGGCATTAATTAGTCTCTGGCTCTTTAAACTGCACATGTTCCTGGGCATAGTGAGTTATTGTCTATCATACTGGGGTAATATACTGCAGATAGGGTGGTGGTAGCCTCTGTCATTGGTCAAAGTTATGCATGACCTGGCTATAATGGTGCTCTGTGGTAGCATAAATGTGGTAGCATAATATAAATGTGGGGATGCTGATGTGTGTTGGGTAGGGTCAAAGCTATTTACAGCATGACAGTCATTCTACATCTTCATAAGTACGGATGTGGTGCTCTACCAAACAGAACTCCATAGTGTCAATGAAAAATCTCACTTCTTCTCTTCTTCCTCTTTCTTTTCTCTTCCTTGCCTTGTCAAATTTCATCCATTTAAAAAATCTCAGCACTATAATAATAATGTGGAAGTGAATCCCATGCTTTTCAAAGTGACTGCCATTATAAAAAGGAGCCCTTTGTTTCCCTAATTTATCAATCCCAGAGAAAAGTCTTTAGCACATTCTCTGACTTTTCAGGGTAACTCTGTATGTTGAGAAATCAAGGAACTAAGGGGTCCCCCAAAGCTATGGGTTTGCTAGAGAACTGCAGTGGTTTGCATTAGCTTCTCTATGGGCCTGCTGTACAAAGGAGGTGCCCAACAGCCCTGCACATGACATGCAGCCATTCACTGACTCTTTTCCCTGGGGATTTCTTTTGGCTGAACAGCAAGCTCTCTGGACCTGGCAACTAGAGAACATCTCTAACATAACATAAATGTTGGGCAGCTGCTGGGATCTGGATTCGGCTCAGCATGAACAGCTGTGTGAGGTTTTTGACCTTGGAGAAAGCAACACCAAATCCCACTGCCATGGGCTGGTTTCCGCTTGGACTTAGTACAAATGAGGCTTAATGATAATTAAGCAGATACATGTGGAGGGAAGGATATTAAAAATGCATTTCTTTTGAGGTAAAGTGGGGATAACAGAAATTTTATGCTGACAGCTTAAAGAGAAAATCTTTTCTAGAACTGTTAGAGATACAAATGATTATGAGTTGTTAGCTCTATGAGACAAAGAACTTTCACTTTTACTTTATGTGACCCTGTACTGCTCATCACATTTGTTACCACAAACATCTTTCCTACCCACCCCCATAGGACACAGAAAGCCTCTGTGACTATGAGAAGGGAATCGAGAGGAAGGCTGTATTGTTAAAACAACTGTGGACACTGGGAAGGGTAGGAGAGGATTGCTTAAGTGGGATGTTAGTGGTCAACATCTCCACTAACATGACCTGGGTGTATGGTTGGGAGACTTGATATATGTTGGGAGAATAATCTTTTGTAGGATCACTTGAAGTTCCCTAAAAACTGCTTATATCACTAGAATAAAAGGAACAAACAAACAACAACAAAAAAAACCACACAAAAAAACCCCAGAAAACTATGTGAAAACATTAATCATAGAAAGTTGGAAAGGCAAAAACATTTGTGGCTGTGGAAAATTGGAAATAAATTTTGGTTGCCTTCCTTAAGCAATGCCAGCTGTGGGTCTGCTCTCTCAAAGCAAGACAGAGTATACAAGAAGAAAGGGGAGAAAAGGTTCCCCCAAAGGCTGCAAGTGTGTCTGGATTAAGGCACTTATATTCTATTATTTTCCTGTTCCTCATATCACTACTGTAGTGTGGGGCTAACAGAATAACATAATAAATGCTTGTTCGAATGACTCAGAGTCTACTAGGATTAAGCAAATTTAAATTATGCCCACTTTTCTTACTGCATTTGACTTCTGGGAGTTTACTAAGCTTTCTTATTGTTTTAAAAAATGGTTTCTAAGAGAACTTACCCCCAAAGCTTTGAACGGTGATGTGTCTGCTTTATGGTATAGGTTAGTGCTACCAAGCCTGAGCTTTGGTGTCAGATCTGAGATTCTGGCTCTGCTCTTTACTAGTTGCTGAGTTTGGGAAACTGTTTTGCCTCTTTAAAGCTTAGTTTCCTCAACTATAAAATGTAAGAACCAATGGAATTTGGGAGATTAAATGAGATAGTACTCAAAGAATATCTAGCACAGTATTTTACAGAGAAACAATTAATATTAGTTGTAGTTGGTCATAAATAACTTCCTCCTCCTCCTCTTCTCCTTCTCCCCCTCTCCATCACCAAGATGGAGACACTATGGCCCACTGCTAATATTTCTATAAATGAAGTTTTATTGGAACACAGTCCATCCATTTGTTTATGTATTTTCTATGGTGGCTTTGGTACTACAGGACAGAGTTGAGCAGTTTTAACAGGGACCGTATGGGCCACAAAGGCCAAAATATTTACTATCTGGTTCAGGTCTGGTAGCACTAACGTGTACCACAAAGCAGACACATCACCATTCAAAGCTTTGGGGGTAAGTTCTCTTAGAATCTATTTTTAAACACAATAAGAAAGCTTAGTAAAGTCACAGACTTCATATTCAATAAGAAAAGTGGACAAAATTTAAAACTTTGCTGATACCTACTCTAGAATTTTTTGTTTTTTTTTGTGGGTACTGGGGGGTCGACCTCAGGGCCTCGCGTGCCAGCAGGCGCCTGTGCCGCTGAGCGATATCATCGGCCCTTTTCTCGTATGTGGGTTCCGGGAGTTGAACTCGGGCCCTCGCGCTTGCCAGGCAGGCGCTTATGCCATTGAGCCATCTCACCGGCCCCCTACTCTAGAATTAAAAAAAAAAAAAAAATTCAGGGAGGAATTTGTACTTTTCTTGAGTTTAAATTGCCAGGAAGTCATAGCTTTGACTGAAAGAAACTAGATAAAGAATTTAGATGAAACTCTAAAGAAATGGAATATTATGTTTTCCTCATGGCCTTTTGAAACACAGAGACAGAGATGAACAAATTTATAGAAAGGGGCCATTATTAAACCCAAACACAATACTTAGAGAAAGGGCAGTGGGGATTTTTTGATTTAATAGAAAAGTCACAGAAGCAAGTAGAGAAAGCCTAATGAGTTAGGGAACAATTACTCCCCAAAATTTTTATTGCGACTTAAGTATTTTATTAAAATGGGAATTTCTGTTTCAAAGTTTAGGGACATAATCTGGAGAGCCCCATAGAACATTTATAACAGGAAAGTATTTACACAGAATGACAGATATGGTACTTTTTATCAGTGAATTTTTCTTTAAACATAAAAGTTGGTGGGCATGGTGGTGATGACTGTAATCCTCCCAGAAGTCTGGGAGGCTGAGGCAGGAGGATCACAATTTGAACCCAGCTTGGGCAACATAGTGACTTAGTGAGATTTTTTGTCTCAAAATGAAAAATAAAAGGGCTGTGGATGTAGCCCCGTGTGAAGATCCTGGGATCAATCCCCAGTACCACATAAAAAACAAAACAAAACAAAACAAAGCAAAGCTAAGCAAAGCCAAACAAAACAACAAAACAAAAACTTGAAAGTTAACATAGCCAAATACAGAGTATCTTGGAATGGTTGGTGTTTAATTCTAAAATTATCTTTTTAGGCTTGTACCATGGAATATAATCTTAAAACTCACTTGGAAAAAAGGAGTGACTAAAGTTGATAACAGCAAATTGGAAAGAAAATAAAGATATCCCAGTACTCTAGGAGGTTGAGGCAGGAGGATGCCAAGTTCAAGCCCAGCCTGGGCAACTTAGTGAGACCCTATCTGAAAATAAAAAATAAAAAAAAAGGGCTGGGGATGTAACTCAGTGTGAAAGTTCTGGGTTCAAACCCCAATATTGAAAAAACAAAAACCAATCAAACAACAGAAACAGAAAACCCAGTACTTTAAAGATTACATAAAAACATTGGGGCTGGGCGTGGTGGCACATGCCTGTAATCCCAGTACTCAGCAGGCTGAGGCAGGAAGATTGCTGCAAGTTCTGGGCCAGCCTGAGCCACAATGTGAGTTCAAAACCAGTCTGAACTGCATAGTGAGACCCTGTCTCAAAAAGACAAAAAACAAATACCAAACAAAGCAAAAAAAACTGGTTGGGGCGGTTCATCTGGGAGGGGGGAAAGAGGATTTGCCCATGGGAAGGGACTGGTGAGGCTCGAAAGGACAGGAAGAACCAGGAGGGACCACCAGGGCACGGAGCCCCAGCCTCACTGTGGTCAGCTGCGGGCATGCTTGCCACTCTGCCCTCATGCTGAGCAGTTACACAAGAACCCAGCCCAGATCTCACTGCCTTGAGTGACACACGGGTCTCCAGGCCCCAGGAGCGGTGCTACCTGACCTTCTTATTTGCACAGGGAATGATGGGTGGCCGGTGGTACCCTGAAACTTTGCTCATCTCTTTTCAAGCTACCCCACTTAACATCTCTTTCAAGGGTCGAGGATGTGCAGCAATATAGAGTAGGTGGAGGGCGGGCGGGGTTGAAGCGGTGCAGAAAGAACGGTTCCCACTGCCTCTCCTGGCGCTGCGGAGTAGTGCAGGGCCGACATTAGCTCTGGGTCTCCCCCAAACTAAGCCTGTGGCGTGGCTGAAAATCAGCACAGCTTTCAGAGCCTCATCCTAGCAGTCCTTGCCACCTCTCCATCCTCACACAGCAATGTGCGGGGACAACTGCTCAGCAGGACCCATGGCTAAAGATGTTCGACCCCGATCTGCTTTTGTTCCTAACTCCTAAATGAGCAACTAAAACTCCCAATGCCGGAATCCCTTCCACCAGCTCCTGCTTTCCCAGAAACACAGTTCTTGCTGTTTTGTACATTTGAGGATAAAAAATGTAAACATTTCAATAATAATATATTTTTAAAGGCACAAGGGGGCTAGGTAGGTAAAACAACCCTGCTCACATCATCTGCAGAAGAAATCTAATAAGTTTTGGGGTTCACTGGGGAGCCAGAGTAGATTCCACTTTATGAGAGGATTAAGTTTTTACTGAATTACATCTTTATTCAGGGTGCTGCTTGTGTTTATCTACTAAAATGAGAAATTTAACTCAGTGATTTTTGGGCTAGTGAAAGGTAAGCCACGATAAAAAGTCTTTTGATCAATCAGTTCTTTTACGGATGACCCTCTCAGGGCTTGAAGGCTGCCAGGCAGAGGCTACCCCCTGGAGACGAGGTTGGTGGCAACTGCTGGCCTCAGCTCCAAGTAACCAAGTCAAGTGTGCTCGGTGACCTCAACTGGCCCAAGGGCAGGGGAGCGAACGTGGAAGGAGCCACAGCAAAGGCATGTTTAATGTGGTTGTGCCCCTGATACTTGAGGCTCCCAAAGCTCTTTGGACTTCAATTTTATCATCTATAAAAACCAAGGTAAAAGACTATTGGTGATTCTAATATACTGACCTGATGTCAAGCTAGTGACTCAAAACTCCCCCAGGGATGTTGTTAAAGTGCACATTTCCTAATCTAAATCTGGGCTCGACATAACTGTCATGTCCATCAGAAGGGAACAGGTTAAATAAGTCATGGTGTATCCGGACATAAGTGCCCTTTAAAAAGCACATCTGTAGTACTGTTGTAGATGGATCTCTAAGGAGTATCATTGATTGAAAAAGCAAAGTACAGAGCAAATTCTTGAATAAGAGAATCAATCTCTCTCTCTCTCCCTCCCTCTCTCTTTCAGTTTTTGTTTACTAAAGATTATATGAGGAACTGTTAACAGTGTTTATTTTTGTAAAGTTTAACAGCTACACATAGGTTGTTTTAATAACAATTCACCCCACCCATTCTGATGCCTTTTTTCTTTGGTATCCTTTAACATTTATCTCCTAATATGTCACAACGAGGAGGGGACTCAGTACTCTGGGGGAGGGAACTGAGTGGGCTTGAAGTGGATCTGGGTGTAAATTACAGACCAGTTGAGCAATTTTGTGGAAGTAACCTCACTTCTCTGGACCTCAGCACCCTCATCTTTTAAATGGAGTTACATGACTAGCAATCAAATCGGGTGTTTAGTTCGCACATAGCATTTGTAATCTACCCTGGGAAAAACATACAAAAACATACACGTCCACATTCAGACATAGAATAATGAGTAAAGAGCATGTACTAACTCTCAACAAATTCTTTAAAGACAGAAGAAATAACATCCATCCTTGAGAAATTTTATGATCTGCTTTGGGAGACAAATTTGCATGAACCAACTAGAGAATAATATACTGCCAAATATGAATGGCCCTGGATCACCCTCATTCTTATGTCATGCCCCCTAGAAAATTACCCACCTGAAACTCAAGAAAACCAGACTCAACAATTAAAGTAAAACCCAAGTCCCTTGACTATATTTGCGCTGATCTGTAAAATAAAAGGTCAGACAGTGATTGCTAAGTTCCTTTGCAGTGATAAAGTTCTCTAATTCTACAATTTCTAAAAGCATGTCCAAAATGAAGACCCCTCCTGGCTGAAACCAGATTCCTTCCTATTCAGTGGAGTCGCCACTTCCATTTAAGGACTTTGACAACCCCATAGAATCTCTATGCGCAAAGCTCCCCAAAGATAACCCCAAAGAGAGATCCCTACATTATGTCAGCGCCATTGTGTGCACTGGAGAGCCTTTTTTGGCTCCGCCCTGTTTGGGCAATGCTGGGGAAGGGGGACCTAGCCTGGGGCAGCCAGGTGGCAGTCTAGTCTGCTTCATCACAAAGGCCCCAGTGAGGTTGGGGACCAGCACATAACAGGGGCTCTGGGCAGGTCAGGCTTGACGCCTCACTTGACCCCATTGGCAGCCAGAGTCTGATAAAGACGTGACAGAGCTGGGGAATTCTCCCTGACAGCTTAACGGATGGCTATAATTAGGGGCCCTGCTCTGAGAATGTGGAGGGACACAGACTCCATTGTAGGCAAGCTAATGCTATCAATGCCAAGGCCAAAATGTGGCATGAAAGAAGCTCAATGTTTTCTAATATGTAGGAGGAGTCAGTCTGCAGGGAAATGTGTTTACTGAACATGATCGAGCACGCTCACTTCCTGTTCCTTCCTAAGACCCAGAGTTGTCATCCACGGTGAATGCTTTAGTGAGGCTTTGACCCGTGTGGCTCCGTAGTCCAACACCATAAAGGTGGAGTAGGTAAAACCAACTTCCCAGGCTGGGAGGTTGTATGAGGAAGATCTCAAACTATTCCTCCCCACCCCCTTCTTTCTCCTAGAACCATTCCCTAATAATAATGGTAACTATGACCATAATCAAACACACACATACATTTTTAATGTTAAATTTAATCCATATTCGTCAGATCTGTTTATGCTTCATTGTCAAAATGATGATTAATGAAAGTAGCTTTAAGCCCAAGACAATTTGGGGGGCTTTGTAAAATCTTTTTCTTAGAAATAAGCCACAGTGTGCCAGTGATAATAAGATCCAACTTACAATGATCAAAAAAACAAAACAAAACAGTGAGTAATGGCAATAATGTTCTCATCGAGAAAAATAGCAGCTCACAATTTGGACAGAAACCCGGAGAATTAACAAAACTCTGACTATGTAGGGGTGTTAGTCTGGACTTAAAAATGCTCTTACCTGGTCACAGTAGCAAAGAGTTCATTTCCTAGTTAAGTTCATGAAGTAGACGTCTAGAAAGAAATGCATGAATCAAAGAATTAGATAATCCCAGGGTTCCAAGGGATTTTGGAGGCTCCAAAGTGCAAACCTTGAATTGTATCTCTAATTTTCCTACCGAGTAGTTGAACCTCCTCAGCTGTAAGTATTCTGCTGATCGGAAACTCTACCTCTTTTCACAGTCTACTCCAATTTGGGCAGCCACGAATTTTAAAACTTTCCCCCAATGTTGATCTAAAATCTGTTTTTTTCCACCTCCTGCTGATTGATCCCATTCTACTTCTTGGTGTCAAACAGAACACAGCTAAGTTCCTGTTCCACATGTATCCAGGACCAGCTACATAATTTGCAGGGCCCAAGTTAAAATAAAAGTGTGGAAGCCCTTATCTGCAATTATTAAGAATTTCAAGATGGTGGCAAGAGAGCATTAAGCCAAGCATGGAACCTTCTAAGTGCAGGGCGCTGTGTGTATAATATATACACACATATGTAACTCTTACAACTCTTTTAACGGTCTCCCATTACAGGGTTCATTCCTGTGTGTACAGGTGAGCACATCCAGGATGTCTTCAGTGTAGGTGACTTTTTGTTTCTGAATGACAGGACTTTGTAGAATTCAAAAAGAAAGCACATCAGTTTTCCTCTACTTTGTATGAAACTCTTTTTTGATTCCTTCCTATCAACTTCATGGAGTATTTTGGTCTTTTTCAGATATTAAAGAGTCCACTGCAGTCTTTCCTCAAACTCTGAACTCTCTTTTGAGCAGTACATTTGCCCTTCCCTGCCAAGGCCCTGCTGGGCCTGGGAAGCCTGCAGAGACCTGCTGCTCCTCCCAGGCCTTGCACTTTTCCTCCTTTTCCCCGCTGCCTGGGGCTGGCTGATGGTGAGGAGAGGGTTGTGGGTGGGAATGGCTTTCCTACTTGTAGGTGCAGATGTGAGCTGTCGGAGTTGAGGACCCAATGCTCCCTCTTTCTCTCACGGGCACTTCTCTGGCTTCCTCCTCCCATGGAGACTTCCGGTTGTAGCTTTCTGGCGTGGGCAATACCTCCCTTGGCTGGAGACTTATGGGATTCTCTCAGCCCGTGGCATGTGGACCTCCCTCTCCCCCACTGAACTGCATCTCCAATATTTTTCCCAAGCTGGAACACCGGGGTCATCACCCCACACTGCCCACTTTCAGTGGTCCCTTAGACACTTTCCAAACTGCTTTGTGGCTGGTCTCTTCCTCAGGATTCACATCTGGACCTTAAGAGACAAGTATTCCTGTCCTACCTTCAGTATTCCTCACTCCATCACAGCTGTCCCTTCACTCGGTCAGCAGAGGCACCCAACTACATCCTCCCTCCTTCAGAATTTCTCCAAATGTGAGTCAGAAACCAGTTCTAGAATGTTCCCCAGCTCCAAGGAACGTATGCCAAGCTTGTTGAGAGGCCCTTTGAAACTCTTCTCAGCTGGCCTGAGTAGTAGAGGATTAGGAGAACACTTCAGCATGCAATTATCTTTCTCTTTTTAAATTTTTATTGCTATTAGTACATGTCTGCAGTACTACCTTCCCATGATGAATGTAATCATTATGTACTGCATTGTCTTTATGGAGAAATGTCACCGTTTCTTGCACCCACAGTCATATCATCTGGAGGTGGATGGTAGGCTACAGCGAAGAGTATAAATTCTTGGCCTGTCACCTTTCTTTAAACTTGCGGGAAGTTGACAGCTATTGGACTTCAGCAGAAATGCAGACCAGAGAAATCTCACTTTCACAGCATGACCCACAAATGGAGTGAGAACATTTGAGGATGATTATTGTTATAGGCTCAAGGTAGAACATCCAAACTACGACTGTGTTTGGAAATAGGGCTTTCACAAAGATAATTAAGGTAAAAATGGAGTCATAAAGGTGATCTGATGGAATTAATGTCCTTATCAGAAGAGATGGGAGTGCTTAATAGCTGTCTGTCTCTCTGCCTCTTTCTCTCCCCATCCCTCCGTTTCACCCTCTGTCCTCACATGGACATCTGCAAGGAAGGGAGCCTTCCTCAGAACCACATTGCCCGACACCTTAGTTTTGGACATTCCAATCTCGAATTGTGAAAAAATAAATCACTGTTTTAAAGCCACCCATCTATGGTATTTTGTGGCTGCAGCCCAAACTGACTAAGACAACTATACTGCAGCGTTTGACGGCTACCTTGTTAAATTTGGGTGACTTCCAGGGCTTCAGGACTTGCCCGTGGAGCAGAACTTGTTCGCTCATCTCTCTGAAAGGGCTCTAGCCTGTGAATAGCGGAGTCACATCTTCCACAGAGGTCATCCTCGGCCATATGTGAAAAGTGTGTTGAGTCACCTCCCCCTTGAAAACCTCTTGGTTGCTCATAAAATCGAAGATATGAGATAAATATGGTGAAGAAGGGCTGGTGCATAAACAGAGGCAGACTTTTATCAACATGACTTGGATGGTGGTTTTCATTTTCTGCTGAGGTTGTAGGGTCGAGTTTGGACAAGTTAAATGCACTTTTGATGCAGTGCAAATGTGTCTGACTTCAAGGGTGTGTTCAGATCTGAAGGTCCAGTCCCAGGGTGGTCAGATGAGGGTGGCGAGCTGGATCCTCAGCCCCGGGACAGAGGGTGCAGCTGGGGAAGCTTCCTGAAAGTGCGCTGATGCCAGACCTCTAAACCCGCCCTGCTGTCTCATTCCTTGTCTCATTTTCCTGTCTTATCCTTACCATGTACGTGTATATACGTGCGTATAAACATATGTATATAATAAATTATGTGTTATCTATATAATTTTGAATGCTGTTATAGAACTTATACTTTTAATGATCTTCCCCTTAGATTCATTCCTTTGTTCCAACATTTACTGAGTCAAAAGTATTTTCTGATATTCATATATCTCCTCACGCAGTACTTATTCACTGTAAAGGGAAAGCCATTACCTTTACTGTGGAGAAACCTGGCAAACATCAGTTTAACCAAGCCATGTGGACATCACTGGCAGCCAGTCACAGTGACACTGTGTACCACCTGATACGACGCTCTGAGAAGAACATGGCATTACTCTCTGGTGCTCCTGCCAAAACTGCTGATCTCAGTCTAGCCTTGAGAAAACTCCAGACAGATCCAAAGGGAGGAGTATTCTGAAATGAACTGGACAGTCCTCTTCAAAGATGTCCACGTTGTGAAAGGCAAAGAAAGAGGACCTTTCTCCTACTGGAGGAGACTGAGGAGACATGATGACAAAATGCAGTGTGGGGTTCTGAACAAGCAGAAAGACATTAGCATGAGAACTGGTGAAATTGAAATAAGGTCTGCAGGTTAGCAAAGTGTATTATTTCAGTGATCATATCTTTATTCCAACAATTTTATCAGGTTTTATAAGATATTAACAGAGGAGGAAGCTGCAAAAGGATTTTTGCAATTTTTCTTTGAATATCATTATTTCAAACTAGAAGTTTAAAAAATACATTTATTTTAAAATATCCATCTATTTATTTTTGCAGTACTGGGGGGATTGAACTCAGGGCCTTTGCTACATCCCTGGTCTTTTTTTTTTTTTTTTTTTTTTTTTTAATATTGCGATAAAGTCTCACTAAGTTAGTAAGTTGTCCAGGCTAGACTCAATCTTGCAATCCTCCTGCCTCAGCCTCCCAGAGTGTTGGGATTCCAGGCATGGTCCACCACACCTGGCTGAAGACTACATTTATATGAGCTGTTCTCTGTGCTGGGAGGACAGCAGTGAGCAAGACCCACACCCTGCCCTCGAAACTTGTGATGCGTTGAGAGAAGGACAAGCGGGGACACACTACTTGCTGGACAGGTGCACACACAGTGCAACTAGGAGTGTGCAAGGGTGGCACCCATCCCAGCCCCAAGGACCAGAGCAAGCTAGTGGTAACATAGAAGCTGGATCCAGAGACTAGGAAGGAGTTGTCCTAAGAAAGGCAGGGCTTGTGGAAGGGAGATACAGGGGGCCATTCAGGCAGAGTGGCAAGCTGTGGACAGGCAGAGTCTGAGGAAGTCTGAGCCCTCTGCAAGATGGAGGGCAGTAAGGGTGCGTGTGTGCACAGAAGTGAACTGTGAGCTGACCCGAGACAGGCTTCCTGCGGCCCTGCCAGGGAACTGGTGGTGGAAGCCACTGGTGGGCATTAGATGGAGGTTTGAAGTGAGATTTATGACTCGGTACCAGCACTCTGGCCCGTGGGTGCCTGACCGATTAGAGCCACTACTCAGTAGCTAGTGTCTGGTTTCAATCAGAGTGACTGGAAGAGGCCACTGTGATAATCTAGACAAGAAGACAGTAGCCTGCGTGGGTGTCGAAATCAGCAAATGATTCGGGGTCTTTGTGAACCCCGTTGCTCTCCTCAGAAGAAGGAAGTACTGTGAGTGCTGATCAGAGCTGGGCTCAATGCTGGGCATTTTTCTCTCCTCACTCACTGGTGTGCCCATCAGAATCCCCCTCAGGGGGAACAGCTCTCCCCCACACAGTCACAGATGTCCCAGGCTCTCTAGAGCCCAGTGCTGACCCCATCCCGGAGAAGTAAGTGGAGGAACCAAGATGGACGCCTAGGGCGGTGAGGAGCCACGGCTCACCATGGGTATCTGGTGTACGCCTGTCAGCAAATCGCACGTGTAAGATTTACAGCCTAGAGAAAGCCGGTCTCCTGTGGCTCCCACTTGTTTATGTATTTTCTGTGGTGGCTTTGGTACTATAGGACAGAGTTGAGCAGTTTTAACAGAGACCGTATGGGCCACAAAGTCTAAAATATTTACTATATGGTTCCGGTTTGGTAGCACTAATCCATACCATAAAGCATACACATCATTTAAAGGTGAACAAAATACCATTTTGAGCAATTTCCTTTGTTCCTTTATTAATATAATCCACAAAGTTTTTTACCTGTGTACCAGATATTAAAACATAAGTAAGATGTGATTAATGCCGTCAAGGATTTTATACCGGTCTTAGTCACTTTCTCATTGCTGGGGCAAAATACCTGACACCCGCAACTTGAAGAAGAAAAGTTTATCTTGGCTTACAGTTTCAGAAGTTTCAGTCCATGGCTGGGTGGCTTAAATGCAAAAACAGCATGGTGGAAGGGTTTGGGTGGAGGAAAGCTTTGGCGTTTTTATAATAATGATCTGTCTATGTAGTAGTGTCCTTTCTCTTGAGAGTACCTTTTTCTCCTGGTCTAGCAATAGGTTTGGTTATTATGAACTATTTATAGTGAGAACTTCAAGACCTGCTTTCTGTAACAAGTTATACCTTATTTGCTCCTCTAAACAAATGCAATGTCTTGACAAGTTCTCAGCAGATATAAAGAGCTACAATGGGTTATTACCTTTGCCTCCTTATCTCTTCCTTCTCTCTTCCTGGCCCCCTTTTCTTTCTTTGGATTTTCTCCTCCTTCCCAGTCTCTGTCTCTTTCTTTGGCACCAAGAACCTGCCAACATTCTCTGAGGAGAGGAGCAGAGGAGCCAATCTGATCCAGAGAACTGTTCCTGGGTTCTGGAAGCAGAGATGCAGAAACTGGCCAGCCAGGCCTTAAACGAGTTCATTCAGTGACTCCAGAGAGAATATGCAGCAGTACAATAATAATGATGACACCATCTTGCTGTCTTCAGAAGCACTCCAAGAGCTTCACCCACATTAGCTAATCCGGTTCAGCAAGGAGATGCAATTATATCCCACTCGGCAATTTATTTTCAAAAGCCATCAGGCCACAAGAATTTCGTTTGGGTATAGTATTTATAGTGGCCTTTTTTCAAGGTCTGATTCCCTATCCCTTCCACTAAATGAATCTCAACATTGGTGGAAATCTATTTATACCCATCCTCTTTTAAAAGCACCACAGAGGAAAATGTGCCCCGGGTGTGGCAGGCAGGAAGCAGAGCGTGAAGGGAGGAGCCTGGGAGGGAGAGGAACCCTTTTGGGCCGCGCCCCAGTGGCCACCTCTTCCAGCCGGACCCGCCTCCTCACAGCAAGTCTGCTGAGTTCCCCTAATCCGAAATCCAGTGGCTGTTCATGTGCCCCACTTTTGAGCACGTGAGGCTTTGGGAGGACACACACACACACACACACACACACACACACACACACCCCTAGATACAAGCCATAACACCATTTCCTATTTCTGAGTTTCAGTCAGTGAGATTTAAGGGAGGGTGTGGGCAGGTGCGAGTTTATGGGGTCTCTTGTCAAGCACACCTGGGTTGTGCACCTGGTGTCTCTGTCACTCACAGGCCTCTGGTCAAATATTTGCACATCTCGAGCCCATTGCTTTATCTGTGAAATGAGCCTGGCGCAGATGACCTCAAAGGGAGCTGCCCGCCAGCTGAGAAGCACTCATTAGCACTCTAGACGGGTGAAGTTCCACTCTCGTGTGACTGGCTAGATGGAGTCACACAGTGTCCCCAGCCATAAGTGATAGATCTGGCCCTGTTTGTCCCCAGCCACCCGAGTTCCTGAGCTCTGACAACAATCACAGCCGTTCCTACACCCTGCAGCCCCCACTGAGCCTGAGAACAATGTACAGGACTGGACACACCTGCCCTACCTGCTAGGTCACAGTGCCCATTGCTATAGCTATGCACTCAGCCACCGTGACTCCCCCATTTCTCGTAACCCCCCCTAAGCCTGCCCCATTGACCCCCTATCCTATCCATAAAAGACCCAGCTCAATAACCCGGACACTCCTTTGGAGTCACTTCAGGAATTCCCACCTGAAACCCCTGGATTCAGCTGGCTGCGTTCTTTGCCGAGTCATCACTGTTTACCTAACGGTAAGGGTCTGGGAAGTACAATTCTCACAGTGCCAGGAAGGCAGAGAGCCGGCCGCACCCCACAGGGCACAGAACGTGTGACGCTGGCCGGTGTGCGCCGTGCTCACTCTGTGTCAGCTGCGTTTTGTGTCAAATGTGTCATCTGGAAAGCACTGAATACGTTTTAGCGTGTTTGAAAGCGTTACTGGCTAACACACAATGGAGGTACCATGTCCTCCCCTTCAGAAATGCCTACAGCTTAACGGAGGGTTCTTGGCACTGTGACGTTAAAATGCAAGGGAGGAATGTTGGCCAATAGCTCAGATGGGAGAAGATTAAGGGATTTCATGGAGGTGGGACCTGCAGTGGATTTGAACATTCTGGTATCCTGGCAGTAACAAGCACCAGGGGGGACTTTCAATGCATGGCACAGAATGCCTGAGCTCTTTGCTTCAGTATGTCAATTTATTTATTTATTATTTGCTGTTTATTTATTTATTTACTTTGTCATCAAATGTTTGCCAAATGCTTGTATATGCCAGGCCCTGGGGATTTTATTATTGATGTGTTTCTTCATGGAGCTTGTAGTGGTAGAAGGCACTAAACAAAAAGAGAGAGAGAAGGTGAGAGAGCGAGAGAGAGAGAGACAGAGAGAGAGAGGGAGACTGATATAGTAGGCGATGATATATTAACAATGAATAAAGCAGATGATGGGGTACGCAAGCCAGGCTGAAGTGGGAGGGGAAATGTTGCTATTTTATTTGGAGGAGGGCAGAAAAGCAGTCGAGCAGACTGTGCAGATCTGAGAGAGAAGCAATCCAGACAGAGGGGACCAGCAAAGGGCACAGCTCTGTGGGGACAGGGACCTGAGACTATTTGAGGAAAGCAGAGAGTAGTGTATAGAAAGGAACCAGGGGCTGGGGTATTAGGGTTTGATTTGCGGCCTTGGGAGCGGACAGTATAGCACAGCGACTATGAATCCAAGCCTAACCCTTTACTTCTCCATCTGTTACTATGTAAATGTGGAAGAAACCTGGTAGTTCCCACATCTTTGGGATGATTAAAGGAGTTGACCCCCACAGAGCACCAAGCCCAGGGTCTGACACGTTGGGGGCCCTCTGGTCCTAGCTACTTCTGCCCAAGCACGTTGCCTCTCCTCTCTGGGATTTGATGCTGTCATCATCCAGGGATGGCGAGCTTTGGAGAGATGGCCTTCAGTCTCTCCGGACTCACGGAGTCTTCAAGGGAAATCTGAGGCCCATTTGCCTGTTATCCTGTGGACCGTGTGCATGTCATTTACTCCAGTCCCAGGAAATGATCTTTTATCCATGACGTGCCCCTGTCACAGTCCCCTCACCCACACATGCAGATCGATTTCTGTGTGGGGAGCAGACTGCCAGAAAAGAACCCCAGGGTGTCGAGTCACAGACACTCTTGGATGCCCCATCACAGATGCCAATAAAGCATCACGCTGCCCTGCCATGGCATCCTGGGATGTAATCTTGTAAATCAGTACATCTGGGAATCCCCTCCCAAGCCATGGTCTGAACATCTGTGTCACCCCTAAAATTCGTATTGAAATCCTCATCCCCAAGGTGTGGACTAGTACTAGAGCCTTTGGGAGGAGATTAAATTATGAGTGTGGAACCCCTGTGAATGGGATTAGCATCCTTATAAAAGAGGCCTGGAGGAGTCTGTCCCTTCTGCGTGTGAGGAGGACACAGTGAGGAAAGGGGCGCTCGCCAGACAGAGTCTCCCGGCACCTTGTTCTTGGACTTCCAGCTTCCAGACCTCGAGAAGGGAGGCCCCTTGTGCTGACTTTTTAGAGCTCTCGGGACACTGCTCTGTCAGTGCTGATGGCTGCCTGGGTGCTGGCACTGCAAGGACGGGGTTTCAGATGAGAACTCCGTGCCCATCCCTCTCTGCAGACAGCGGGACGCCTGTCTGTAGACTCTGTGGGTCACGTGGAGCAGGATCGCGCACAGAACGGGCGAACGTGCGGGTTCTGGTGACAATGGGTTGCAGAGCCCTTAAGGACCCAGGCCGTGCGACCCGTGTTGGGAAGCGCGTCCTGCAGTCGGCTGAAACGGCCCAGATGTGTGACCGTGCCACCTCTCCCTGACTGGGTGAGCCCAGGGAGGCACCTAAGCTTTCTGGGTCTCAGATTTTCCTCTATAAAATGCGTGTGTGGATCTTGGTTTTGATGAATAAGTGACAATATGGGCCTTTATAAACTGCTGAACTACTTGTCTTGCCTAAGGAATGTGCACACCGATCTGACCAGGCAAATAGATGATTGCTCTTCGGGTTTAGATGTTAACAAGCCAAGACCATAAGCATTTGCTGGACGTCTTGGTCAGAAAGGAGAGAAAAACAGTGCGCAGGGGTGACGCCAAGTCATGGTCAAAGCTGGCAGAGGGGGAACACTGCTCCGTGTCTTCCCTGGTTCCCCTTTACCGGGCGGCGCTGCTCACCATCTCCATGTGAGTGTGGCTTTCTGTACCCCAGAAGTGGGTGTGCTAGGGACAGCACTGCCGCCTGTAACTGCACCAGGCATGTGCGCCACAAGACCCGCTGAGGGGCACCTGCCCATGGCCTGCAGCCCCAGCCCCTCTGGTCCTTGCACCCGGGACCCCACCCCATCCACTGTGCCTTGTCCCTTGCCTAGCACGCCCTTTCCAAATCTTTCCCCAGGTGACTCTTCCCTGCTTCTTGGAGCTCACCTAGAGCCACCCCAAGCCTTTCCTGGCTGCCTGAGCCCTTCCATCTGGGCGGGTGCAGCCCTCCCTCCTCACACCCGGACTCCAGATCCAGGCCTCTCTGCGCTCACCACCCCCCTGAGGGCGAGTGCCTCCAAGGCCCGGGCTCTGCCCCGTTGGAGAGGCAGGGTTTGCTGTTCTTTGTGTTGAACGCGTGCAAGGTAAATGGGGCAGCGGGGGAGCGGGAGGCGATGGTCCCCCCGGGTCTCCTAGCCATCATCCAGCTCTGGAGCCCAAGGGCTGCTTCCTCGCCTGCAGCTTTCCACTGAATCTGGGTGGGTCTCTGTATCTCACGCCTCGCGTTTGGAGCTCGGCTTCGCTGCCCCGCCCCCCCGGGTATGGACCTTGGCTGGGAGAGGAGCAGCACCTCCTGCAGGCGTCGCCCTCCCACCCTAAACGCTCAGCGTTCGGGGCCTGGGTGTTCACGGCCACTCCCTTCTCAATGGCTAGAGCAACAGCGCCACCTCCTGGCTTCGATGCCTCCGCGCGTGGCCTGACTTGGGCGACCTTGGGCGTCCTCTTGTGGACATTTGGAAGATGGGGCGTAGAAACGACTTGGTTATTCCTCGGTCATAGCTAACCTTGCCGCTCCCGAGGACCTCCCACTCCGATGACTGATTCTGCGGGCTGTGCAGGGAAACGGAGCCTGAAAATTGAGTCGCGCAACAAATTAGAAGCGGAGGGTCAGAGGCATAGGTTGCTCTGGGTAGCAAATACAGGAACCAAGAAGGTGGTCAGCGGAGAGCAAAGAATTGTGGAGGAGGATGGGAAAGAACTGGAGAGGGAAGAGAAGTGGAAGGAAAGACAAGAGGGTTTTATTCCGGCCCTCACTCCCCACCTCCAGGGCTGCAGCCATTTGGAAAAGGAGGCTGGAGCCCACAAAGCCTTTTCCCCAGAACGAATTCCTTCGCATTGGCAGCTCCTCCTGTATGAACCAGCCGGTCCCCACTCAGCCCCCAAATCCTCCCTCGGCTCCACTGTGTCACTGGCAATCAGTAGATGTCCCTGGCTAGGGCTCAGCCTCGGCTCCCGTGTCAGCCATATAAGAATCTCAGTGTCTTGGGAACGTGAGCTCGACTTGAAATAAACTTCCCTGAAAGGCTTATTTTGTTTTGGGACAAGTCTCATACCAATCTGTCCTGCCAAGAAATGACTGCTGTTAAACTGTTGGTTTTCACTGCTGTCAAACACAATCTTCCTAGGAGAGCATAAGGCAGTTGCCCTTTGGGGCCCACTGGTGCAGAAGGCTTTGGACTGGGTAGGACTTTCCTGGAACTCTCTGGAGAGCTAAACTCCACCAACCACCACAGGAATACCTTTTGATAACCACTGTCTGCATGGCTGAGACATTCTCAGGGTGCCCTGAGTGGGGTCCTGTCTTCCCGCGGGGCTCCTGTCACACATCCCAGGGCCCCGGAGGCCGGGGAGACCTGGAGCCCTGCTGCAGCTTAGCTTAGTTTAGCTTAGCTTTGTGCATTTGATTGTATTTCCCTTTATTGCAAATGCAGACAGTCCTGCAGGGGGCCTGCCTAACACACAAAAGACCAGAGAAGGAAGAAATGATATCCTAATGGTTTTACGCAGAGCTAAGCTACTAACAGGACACTGGACCAAATTGTGTAGATGCCTCTCAAAACACTCAGACGTGCAAAGGAACGAATTTTATGTTACAGGTCTTGTTCTCTTATTTGACCTTTGATTACAGTAAAAATAATTCTGATAGAAAATTGATAACTCAGAATCTAGCCAGACGAGTTTTTTTTTTTGGTACTGGGAATCAAACTCACGACCTTGCATTTGTCAGGCAAGAGCTGTGCTGCTGAGCTATATCCCTGGCCCCTAGCCAGATGAATTGTTACATCAGGTCACGCTCTAGGGCCAGTCTACTGCTAAAGTTCAAGGACAGCAACTTCCCAAGTGTTCATTTCCATCTTTTCATCCTGTCAGTGGCTCAGTTTCCTACTTCATGCAAAGCAGTTTGCATGCTGCTTTGGTTCTTGGAGAGGAAGCCTTTCATCGTGCCATGGCCGACTGCACGACACACTGTCACACACAGTCACCCTCTCTGCGCAGAGAAGTGCGTATCGGCTCACTCGCTCAACAGAGAGCAGTTGTCCTCGGTGTTCCTGATGCTGCTCTAGGACAAGCTGGGATAAAGGAAGAACTTGGCCTTCATGGGCATTTGTTCATTCTTACAAGGACCACACACAACACAAAATTTAATAATCTATGCTATAACCTGGGAACATCACGCTAAGTAAGCCAGGTGCAGAGAGACAAGTGCTGCATGGTCTCACTTATATGTGGAAGCTAAAAAAGCAGAACTCATAGAAACAGAGAGTCACTGGTGGTTACCAGGGCCAGAGGGCAAGGTAATTGTGGAGATATTGGCTAGAGGACACAGACAGTCATGAAGGGTGAGTAAATTCAAAAGATCTTACACACAACATGGTAACTACAGGTAACAACAGTATATTGTATATTTGAAAATTAGAGACACAGTAGACTTTAAGTATTTTCACCATCCACAAAAAATGGTAAGTATGTGAGATAATGCATACGTCAAATAGCTAAATTTAGCCAGTTTACAATGTATATCAAAGCATCATGTTGTAACTCATAAATATGTATAAGGTTTGTTTTTCAATCTAAAAAATGTATATGGCACTGTGTATAATATACTGTCATGGAAATCGGTAGTAAGTGCTGAGGACAAAATCAACAGGATAGGAATGATGGGGGAAGGAATGCTACTTTTTAGATGGAGTGCTCAGGAAAGCGGCCTTTGAGAAGGTAGCATTGAGGCAGAGAAAATGGAGTGGGGAGAGCCATGTGGGCACTAGGGCAAGATCATGCAGGCGGAGGAATGAGAGGGTGCACAGGCCTGATTCCTGGGTGTGCTTAGCCTGGGAAGAGTGGGGGAATAAGGCTGTACCCTGGGTGAGGTCTCGGGTTGTGATTCTGAGGAGCCATTGCAGTGGGTACAGTGCAGGAATGTCCCTCAGAGTGGGGAGGTGAGCATGGCCCAGGGTCAGGCTCTGCGAGCCCCTGTCGCAGTCTGTGTGGGAGAACAAGCGTGCCAAACATCAGGAGTGCTTGCCTAGCATGCACGTGGCCCTGGGCTCCATCCCCAGCCCTGTAAGTGCAGACACCAGCTCTGAAAAGCTCTGGAGAGAGTGGCTGGGGTACTTGGGGCACCTGGCCAAGCTGGGGGAGTTTAGTCAGGAAAGGGCCTTGCAAAACAGGAAGACATGGCCTTTTTGGTTGAAGAGGGATGAACCGTGGGAGAAGGCAGCCGTGGGCACACACCAGCTGGCAAGTAGCCTGGTTGGAATCAGAGCGTCTCACAGCAGAGCATCGGGAAGCAAGTGGTGGGAGCAGGCTGAGCAAGGAGGAGGGGCATCCTGCCTCCTTCCAAGTCAGTGTTAGAGGTGACTTGTCTTAATCCAGATGATCTTCCCAAATCAGGATGGTCAGGACACCAATGCTGTCACTCTTGGAAAGGCTGCTGAGCTCCCTGGGGGCCTCTTCCTGTCCAAAGGCTGAAAGGGGTGGTTACCTCATAGACCATCAGCCCCACCTGCCCTGGGCTAAAGCAATCCTGTCCCCAGGTGCCCCTCTGAGGAAGGATGGAGGCCTAGCGTTGTCTGCGTGCATGTCTTTCTTCATGTGAGGGGCTGTGCCTGCATCTGCCCCAGCCCTCAGGTGCTCCTGGTCTTGTGACAACCAATGTGACTCGTCCAGAAATGAGCATGCCCCTCCTCCTGGGGGGAGATGCGCAAGACGCCACTTTACTAGAGCCCAGATTGGAGCCCGGGCATCAGACCGGCTGTCCAGCGAGAGTGGTGGGTGTGGAATACTCCCAGCAGCACACTGGTGCCTGCCTGCTGCCACCATCTATGAGATAATGTCTCTCCATTTTGGGACCATGACATAGTTACATCAGACCTCAACGGCCAAGCTCACATTCCAGGCCTGAAACCAGTGTGACAGCACAGAAACCTGAGCTGCGAGAGACATTCTCAGGCTCAAAAATCACAAACCCGACAGGGAAAGGAATTTGATCAGAAAACAACACCATTTGGGTTATTTTAATGCCTGGATTTGAGCTGCCCTTTAAGCAGAGCCCCTTCTGTCACAGGGCTTTGAAGCCAAGTGACCCTAGCAGATGACTTTCACTTGTTTTTAACTGCAGAACAAGGTCATGTTTGGTTCCTGCACTGCACTCTCATCGAGAGCGAGGCTTGGTTCAGGCCATCGTTTCTGGGTGCACGATGACGGGGCTTAGGCCAGGCCTGGACTCCTGGTCAAGTGCAACCCCCGTGGTCAGGCATTATGGAGACAGACGTACTTAGGCAATTGTTTGATTGTGCTGAACCCAATCACTGTTACCCACTCTGAAAGGTCACTGTTGGTCCATCAAACAGTCAACTCCTGAATCCAGAACTGCTTGTGCGCTCACTGTTTACTGAGTCTTTCGTTAAGTGCAGCGAAGAGCAGAAACCAACACGCTGTGTGGTCTACACGTACAGGGAGTAAATAACGAGGGTGTGAAATTAAGACTTGAACTTGGGGAACCATAAATGGTCAAATATCAAAAGGTTTGGCACACAGGATCATCCCCTTGGATGCACAGCAAGAGCGAAGGCCCAGGAGTAGCAGTGAACACAGACATGGGACAATGAGTCATTCTCGGTCTTAGTGTCCTGAGACTGAAGGTGAAGGGGAGAAGACCCTCCCCCAGAGGAAGGGAAAGTTCGCCGCAGGCTAGCTGTCATTGGAAGAGAGTGCTTAGTTTAGAAATCCGGAGGACTCTACGGGCTGGAGAGCCACAGAGGGCACTGCGGGTTAACTGAATGGACGGCCTGGAGACCTTTGTACTGGACTGACTGGTAACACGGACTGCTTTCTGATGGAACGCAGAAGGCTCAGGTTCCCATGTCCGTACTGAGGGTAATACTGGTGTGGGCAGCAGCCATGTCTGAGCTAGGAGCTGGAAGACCCGGGTCCCAGTCTGCTTTGCCAATGGTGAACCACATGGATCATGCATCGTGTGCTAGGGCTCGTCCTTACGTACATCTACTCACCTGAACTCTATGAGCGGAACACAGTTCTTGTTCCCCTTTGACAGGCAGGGAAACTAGGGCCCACAGGTTTTACACTGCTCACCCAGAGAGACACACAGCCAGCCCTGGCAGGGCGGGGCTTCCCCTGGCGTCTGCAGAACCCCCCATGGCTCGGTCCCTGTGCTGGGACCTGATACAGAGCGGGTGGGCTGGGGCCAAAGACGGCCCTCTGTTTCCTCCTCTTCTCCAGTAAGATAAGCTCATGCTCCACGTTACCTGGCCCACGCTGGATAATGGACAGGAAATACTTGGTAACTTAGAAAGCCCTCTATGTGGGTGAAGTCTGTTCCTCGGAGGAATGATATGAAGAAAAGGGAGGGCTGGTGGAAAATATGCTGGAAAATGAAAAATAAAGATGATCAAGTCCACCCCCTCCCGGGAAGAGCTACTTGGGAGTGAACGGGTCCTTGGACTCCACGAAAATGTAAGGGTGCGATTCCCATGTAGGCGCCCAAAGGAATCAGAGTTGGTGTACTCCAGAGCCACTTGCATACCCATGTTTATCGCAGCACTATTCACAATCACCAAGTTGTAGTGTCAGAACCAGCTTACTGCCCGTCAGTGGATGCAGAGATAAAGAAAATGTGATAAGGATATATATCTTTAATATATATATATATGATTATTATTCAGCCATATAGAAGAATGAAATTATGTCATTTTCAGAAAAACAGATGGAACTGGAACTCATCATGTTAAGTGAAATAAGCTAGACTCTGAAAGACAAGTACTACATGTTTTTTCTCATATGTAGAATCTAGAAAAAATAATTTTAAAAGGATGACATGAAAGTAGAAAGGGGGCAGCTGGGGACAGGTGAGGGGATCCTGAGGGAGACAGGAGTAAGCAAGGGTAATGGGAGGGTGGGTACAATCAATGCACATTACATGTGTGTATGGAAATTTGAAATAAAGGATATGTTTACTGGGGAAAAAGTTGAGAGTTATTCTTCAGATCTATTTGGCATCTGGAATCAACTTGCTTTTGTCAGATTTAAAGGACAAAATGTAGGATGAGAAGTTTTTATCCAAGGAGTCCAGAGAAAGCCAAAGATATTTCCCTTAGAAATTTCCCTTAGAAAATTTCCCTTAGATAAGTCACAAACTTTCTTTACTTCTTTCCCTTTTCATTAGTCCTCCTCCCTCCCTCCCTTCTTCCCTTCATCTCTCCCTTTCTTCCTCCCTCCCTCCCCTACATTGAGACCCAGGTGAAGGTGAAAAAATCTCTACTATGCAGATAAAAGTCAGGTGAACATCATTCATTCACTTTCATGACATTCAGAGAGCGTCTTTATTGTTCCAGAAACTGGCCTAGGCCTGACGGTTTCTGCCCTCCGCAGTGCTGTCAGGTGGACAGGGTCCTCTTTATGCCCCATCCAGCCTCTCCACATGGACACGGAAGTCCAGGGAAGTCAGGAGATTGGTCCGAGATCTCTAGGGCCCTTGACAAGAAGCTAAAGCGAGCTCCTTAAACATCAGGCGAACGCGTGTTCATTCCATTGCTTGCCTTCGGAGGGGGCTGGGGTGATTGGGGATTTGTTCAAGAGCCGTACCATGCACCTGTGACATTTCCACAGCTTGAAACAAGATGTTTGCATTTGTTTGCTCATCTCTGAAATGGCTCTTCTCTGCCTTTGTATTACCTGTAGAGTTAAAGAGACAGTCACCTGTTTTCTGGTGGCAAGGAGGTTCTTCTCTTTCAAACTGAAATCGGCATGCGCTAAGGAGGGACGGGGTGCTTCTGACGGCTGCAGCGATCTATCAGAACCTTACAAACCAGTGATCGATCACGGGGGTGGGGGGCACTCGCCCTCGGCCTTTCCACCTGCCCCTTACACACTGGGAGCAGAGACCTGAGCTGCAGACAGAAAGAGAAGTCACACCCTTTGGTGTGGTCGCCTCCTCCCACTTTCACTCAGCGTTAGGACCACACAAAGTGAAACAATCGCGTTGAAAAAGCCCTTTCCCCAGGGGATGGGGTTGAGGGTTGTAGAGTCTGCCTGTTAGTGGGGAAAAACCACCACCCTTTCTGGGCCCAGAATTGCATCTGATTTCTCCTGAAGCGATGGAGAGGCCCTTTCACCCCAGAACTTAAGAGGCTACAGCGGGGTGTTTGTGAGTTAAGAAGTGCCAACCTGGGGTCTGCTTCTGGGACACCCCCAAGGCATTAGAGGCATTAGCGGGGAGCTCGCTGGTTACCATGGCAAAAGCTTGGAACGTTGGAGACAAGTTTGAGGTGGAGACTACTACAGCTGTGACACTCACTCAGGACCCCTTCTCCTCAGGTGGAAGGTAAGTGCCCGGGGTATTCACAGCAGAGAGGGCGTCCAGGGGAGACGACAGCCCCAAGCTTTGCTTTGCTGGCTCACAGGTGGGTGTTCTTGGGGCCTCTGGTTTAGACTCTAGAGGGCTGTGAAGGGTGTGGGTTCCATTGTCTACAGGAAGGTGGAAGAAAACTGCCAGATGGTGATGAGGACTCCACGCCCAGCAGAAGGAAAGAAAACTTGCTCACTGGCGTAAGAAGGCTGCCAGCTCCCTTCATGGATTAAGCAGCTGTGCGTGGGCAAAGCCTGTCATGGGCGCCACCTGCCTGCCTGTGCAGAGGGGGGACTCCCCAGGGAGCCTGAGAACTTGTGGGCCTGCAAGAGAACGTGCAAGAGAATGCAAGGGGAGAACAGTGGCCCTTGTATTGGACTAAATGCTGAAAGAACTGCAGTACACAAGACGGTCTGCCTCAAGGGCTGACGACAACCCACTCCGGGAGACAGAACCTAGGTAAAACCTAAGGGCAGGTTAGATGGCAACTCAGTACCTACATGCTACAGGGGCAGGTCAGAGGGAAGCCCCCAAGGCAGGTTAGAGGGAAATGTGACTGCCTATATACTTCTTCCTGGTCATGAAGACAGCTACGTATGTTTCAAGCAACTGGAGCTCAATAAGGCAGCCAATTTAAGCTAAATTTCCAGTTAAATTTCATTTTTCACACTCTGGGAGGCTGAGGCAGGAGGATCAAAAGTTCAAGCCCAGCCTAGGCAACTTACCAACTTAGTGAGATCCTGTCTCAAAGAAAAACCAAAAACCAAACCAAAACAAAAAAAAAAAAACCAAAAAAGGCCAGAGATCTAGCTCATGGTGAAAGCTCTAGGTTCAGTGCCTAGTACCACCAAACAAACAAATCATTCATTTTTCAAAAGGAACTTCAGGGCAGGTAGGTAGAAGGCATATATAAGCAGATAGGCCAGGTGTGGGAGTGCACACCTATGATCTCAGTAGTGGGGAGGCTGAAGCAGGAGGATTGCCATGAGTTTGAGGCCAGCCTGGGCTACATACTGAGTATAAGCTCAGCCTAAACTACATAGGGAGACTCTGTCTCTAAAAAAAGAACTATAAGGAGATGGAATTAATAGCAATTCCTTTGCTTTTATATGGCATTCGTCATTTTCCCCATGTGAGCACTAATTATTCAGAATTTTGTCTTAGGAAAGTTCTCTAGTAGGCTGAACCTCTAGAAGTGATCTGGAATGAAGCAGTCATATTGGAGTTTCTAGAGGCTATATGTGAACTGTTTTTACAACAGATTTCTCGCAGAAAGCTCAGCAAGTCACCAAACTCTGATCTGTAGAATCTGAGCTTAGAAGCAAGTGAAGACACTCACGTGGCTGAATTTCTAGTGGTGTGAACAGTGCCCAGCACATAAAGAATTTACCAAAATGTGTAACTTTAGGCTTGGTGGTGATTCTGATTTCATGGATGGGAATATTGAGCTAACCTTCCCCATCGAAAACCAAAAGTGGAATTAAGTGCAAGAAGTACACTTAAGGCCGGTGAGATGGCTCAGCGGCTTAAGCGTCTGCTTGGCAAGCGCAAGGGCCCGAGTTTGACTCCCGGAACCCACATACGAAAAAAGGGGCCGGTGATATCGTTCAGCAGCACGGGTGCCTCCTGGCGCGCGAGGTCCTGAGGTCGACCCCCCGGTACCCACAAAAAAAAAAAAAAAAAAAAAAGAAGTACACTTAAGGCTTCTGTATAACCTTAAGTTGATGGACCTATTAATTTAACTACTGTTTTAGTTACTTTCTTCCTTGCTGAGACACAATACACAACACCACAGCTTAAAATGGAGAGGTTTGTTTTGGCTCCCGTTTCAGCCCACAGTCAGCTGGCTCCAAGGCAGGACGGCATGGCGGAGGGCCTGGTGGAGGAGAGCTGCTCACAGTATGGTGGCCAGGAAGCAGAGAGGATCATGGGAGGAGCCAGGAACAGCTGTAACCTTCTTGGGTCATGCCTCGCTGCCGTGATCTAACTCTTCCAACCAGGCCCTACTCCTAATAGCAAGGCGATCACCTTCCTTGAGGTCCTGCATGAGGCTGTAGGGGAGCATTTAGATACAAACCTAACAGCTACAAAGCGAACAGGTGAGGGGCTGTCCAAGCTACCTCTGAAGGCTGACAGCTGAGAAAACACTACAGATAGAGAAAAAGCCACTTGGGGGCTGTAGGGGAAAAGAAGCGATGACAAGGATATTATTTAAGGAATTTTTTCCTGTTGCTACTTACTTTGTATTTAATAAAAGGGTTTCAGAAGTGCAGGGAGGGAAGCAATGGGGTGAGGCAAGCTATTGGTGCAAGGCTGTCTGCTGTGAAAGAAAGAAGATCTGGAAAATTTCTAACACTTGGAAAAAATCCACAGAAACCCTGACCCTATAAAGAACTCAGGTCATTCCACACCAACAGCAGGCACCTTCCCCTCCAAAACCTCGGGATGTGGCACTTGCTGAAACACAAGCTCTTGCCTCAGTCCCTCTGGTTGCTAACAGGAGGGCCATCATCCAGCTCGTGCAAGCAGGGAGGCCGCAGACACTATTGCTGTACGGACGCGAGCGTGCTTGCTCCCCTGGGCTGTGCAGACCAGCTCTTGCCTCGTAAATACCAAATGCCCCTCACGAGGTCACGTCCGTGCAGGGCGCACACCTGCAGAGGGGACAGTCTCAGTTTCAGACATCAGAACCGCAGATTCCTCTACCTCATGCAGATCCACTGAAAGGGAAACTTCTTGGGCCCTCACCCTTAGGCAAGATGTACAAAGCTGTCGGAGACAGATGTGGTATTAATTGTCCAGGGCTCTCCACTGGAGTAAGTGGTTAGTTCCAAGGTTCACGCTGGAGACTGACCAGCCCGCCGAGGGTGGACACAGAGCCACTCTCGGCTGCAGAGACGGTTCCACCTCACGTGTTGTGCAAATGTGCTCTGGTGCGGGGAACAGACCTCGTTCCTCTGCAGATGCAATCCTTACTGCAAACAGATACGTGACTGAGTCGCCTAGAGACTCCTTTTCGTGAAATGCACCGCTGTTTTGATTCTCAGGCTGAACTTCCTCCTCCCGTGCTCCTCCACCTGCTCTTCCCTTTCTCATCTTGGCCTGGAGGATCCTTCTTCCTGTCAGAACAGGTGACTTCATCCCCACACTGGTTGGATGTCTTGGGTCCCTCAGTTTTCACACTTACGGCAGCTGCCTTGCTTTGCTCTGTTGGGTCTGGGTAAATCGCAGCAGCAAATACAGCGGAGAAGACAGTAGCTATCCTGTATGAGTGAGCAGTTTGTGCTCTGCTTGCTTTTCTTCAAACTCATCACTTCAACTTTGAAGTTTTCCTTGTGGCACCTTAGACGTGGCTTAGGTAAACCCATTGAAAGGTGTGCAATAAACCTGGGCCCAGAGGAACTCAAGGATAACTTTAAAGAATTTGGGTAGTGGATGGAAGGGGAAGTTGTCTTTTATTTTCCCTTTATGGTAATTGGTCCCTTAAAGATTTATGTCTGTGGCAGGGAGGAGCTGAGGATATTTTTTTCTTGATTTCAATGAGATGAAAAGCAGCTACAGTAGTGGGGAGGGGTGTGGAACCAGCAGGGATATTGGCTTATTTTTATGACTGATTGATTTTAAAAACTGTTTTCAATTCAGGACCCATTTTGTTTAAAAAGCTTAGTTTTTGAAACTTATGGCCCACAAACTTAGCCTGCAAATGGTGCTGTTAAAAAACCATATGGGTTCTGGCATAGGAAATAAAAGAACAAATTTTTAATTTGATATTTGCTGCTGAATAAAGATATTAAGGCCTGCAGATCAACATTTGCTATGCCCCTGTCTCCATCTTTTGTCCCCAGTATATTTTCACTAATTTATTCATGTTACCCCTTAAAGTTAATAAGCATAATCTTTTCTTTAATGGAGTAAAATTTAGTATTTTATATTTGTTATTAATTAGGTATATACATAGAGAAAGGACAAGGAGGCACAGGGATATAATGGGAATGAAAGACACACAAGATATTTGTTGCCCTGAGAGAATTATAACCTCTTACGGAAAACCTCACATAAATGCAGGAGATTTGACAGCCACTGTAAATAACCGAGGGAGGAGGGAGAGTTTTGCCTTTGAGATTGTGTAGTGCTTCCTGGAGAAGGAATGAGCTGGACAGGTAAAAGAAGCCCACCTGCTCAGCAGGAGGAAGGAAGGCAACCCACCTGGTGGAAACAGGCCCACAGGCCAAAGGCCAGAAGCAGGAAAAGGCAGGATGATTTGAGACAAGATTCACATCCCTAGATTCCTATAAAACTTTCTCAATTAACCTTCTGCCTCAACCATCTCCATAATAGGTTCTGTTCCCAAGAAAAAGCCCTCCTGCCAGCCATGCCCATGGGACTCTCCCAGGAACTCCTGAGGCTATAATGAAAGATGCCTTCGCTGTCCTTGTATCATTTGTGTTCCCTGGTAATAGAAGGCAAACTTTGAACACAATCATGTGAAGCTGGAACAGAAGTGGCCTAGCATCACTATTGAAATTTGACTCCAAAGGGCCAATATTTGTAAAGGATGTGAACTCTAAAAGGGTTTTTTCTCTCTTAATATAAGATCTATTCTTTCTCTGAAACATACACGTTTCATTTGCACATTCAGGGTTCATCCCTTTGATAGCTACTGGAGCAGGACGATTCTTCAGGAGAGGCCAGGCAAGGGCTGATTACCTAGGCCAGTGGTGGTGAATCTGCGGCACACGTGCTGCAGCAGGGCGTTTGTTATCACTGAAACCTCTAAAAGGTTCGCCATCACTGACCAAATCCACCTCAAGTCAGAATAGAATAGACACGTCCCAGCTTCTGTGGACATGTTACAGTCTCTTTATCTGCAGGGGGTGCTCTTTGTTTTTATATAGCTTGGTCATGAGTAAATTTAAGTTTCTAGAAGTAACCACAGCCAACTCTCCTTTGCTTGTAAGAACTGGGCACAGTGGTGACATGGAACATGAAGGGAAGCAAAAAGCCACAGTGTGCATTATTTACTTATAAACTACACACTTACCTTCTTAATCACTATTAATGCTTTAATACTACAATTAGCTTGCGTTTCCCAAACACTGACTGGGGCCAAGGGATCTCTCTGGGTTAGAAAGAGTAGATCATGTCACTTCAGGCAATGTTTTTTCTGTTTGTATTTTGGTGCTGTTTCTCTTAGTTTTCCTTCCACATCCCGCTAACTACTGTGAATTCACAAAAGCGCCTGCAGGCAAAGGCTCAAGAGGAAAAAGTGTGGAGAAATCTGATTGTGGCGTATTAGTGAATAAACGTCAAAGCCAAGAGGAGTCCTCTGTATCCCGTTCCCTGCTTGCTGTGGCCTCCAGGAAAGCAGTTAAAGTGGACTTTCAGACCAGAACGGGCGATAAGTGATGGGGAGGTGGCAAGAAGCCTCAGCAAGTCTGCGTACAGCTCAGTGTATCTGCCAAGGTGACTGTCGGTGCCCACGCTTTGTCCACCACTTCAGCATGATGTCCGATTCAGTCACTGCTGTCATACTTGGCATTCTTCTGGGTTTATATTTCTTTTTAAAGCAGCTGGTGTTCTGAGTGATAGGAAATATCAGGTAAGGGTCAGGATGTGGAAATCACAGCCAGGGCAGTGTCTCCTTCACTGCCTCTCTCCTGTGAAATCCCACTCATCTGTAGCAGCATCTCTCCTCACAGGAGCGATGGCGACGGGCAGCTCCGTGTTTCATTCTCTTGTCCACAGAGGCAGTGTGATTGGCAACTGCCTTGTGATTTCTGGCATTTCTGGTGGAAAGGAAACAGGCCAAGCTATCACGAAGCTTTCCCAGTTGGGCCTTCAACACAAAAACATCATGGTTTCCCTCCTCCCAATTACCATTTCTTCCTTGGCTCTGTCCCTTTCCCATCCAGGAGTGTTAGCTAACCAACCTCTCTTCATCCTGGGAAAATACATCCTTCTCCGACAAAAAAGGCCGAACAGCAGGTGCTGAGGGTGCTGTGGAACTGAGATTTGCCAGGTGACTTGGCTCAATGGGCTCCTGAAGGCAGGCATCTCCATCACTCCCTCCAACACGGAGGCATGGCATAACCACGTCACCCATATTTTCATAGTACAGCTATTCCTCATTTAATGACCTCCCTGTTTAACAAGTATTTGGACTTAGGACGGAGGCACGCTGTTCAGACTTATGATCTACCACATGAACTTAGGTCCATCTTTTTTTTTTGTACAGTACTGTACATCTTGTTTATAGAGCCTCAATCTTTTTTGTACAGTACACCTTTTTTAAACAGTACTGTAATTTTGTCTGATTGCACTGTAGTTTTATGTTCTGTTATACATTATAGTACTGCATGTAAGTTATGCAAATGAAAGTAAAGTCATCAAGTTGGAGTTTTCTTTGACCACTTCTTTGTTCTGAATATTGTCATGTCCATAGTATAAACAATTCCTCATTTAGTGACCAATTCATTTAGTGACCTAGTCACAGGAATGGTAACTCTGGTTGTTAAACGAGGATGTTTGGACAGCACTTGAACTTTTACTAGGCCTTGTCCCAGACTCCTGAATCCAAACTTGCATTTTTATAAGACGCCAAGAGAATTGCAGATGCATTACAGCGTAGTAAGCACCATTCTAATTCACTCCACTAGACCTACAACTCACTGGCAAGTCTGGTCAGCGGCCTACTTTTCTAAATCAAGTTTCACTGGGACTTTTACATGTATGTGTGATTTGTAGGTGGGTGTCTTCACACTACAGTGGAAGAGCTGAGTAGGGACAACGGAGACGGTAGCCACAGAGCCTGAAATAGTTCTCGCTGGCTCTTAACAGAAAAAGTTTGTGGACTCCTAGGCTACAATATAGACTCTTCAGAGTGAGAACCTCATCATATTTTGCTTAATGGAGGCTTCTTGGCATGCAAGATTTGTATGTAGGCTCTACCATCTCCTTAAAAATAACTTAAGTCACAACCTCTCTGTGCCTCATTCCCATCTATAAAATGGGACTAGGTAACAGCAACCAAGATGTGAGAGCGACCTAAAGGTCAGTGGGTGAATGGGTGGAAAGTGTGGCCCAGCCATAGGGTATGGATGACCCTGGAGGAAAATATGCTGCATGAAGTAAAGAACAAACACCGTGTGATCCTGCTTATCCACACTTATATAAATGCACTGAAGCAGAAAATAGAAGGCGGTTCTTCAATCTAACAGCACCATCCAGTAAGGCAGGAGAGGGAGACAGGAAGTCGCTGATCAATGGTATGAACTTTAGCTATACAAGACGAAGACTGTCTATAGAGATCTGATGTACGACTGTGCTATTTACAGTTAGCAACCATGTACTACACGATTTGCTAAGAGGGTGGATCTCACTTTATGTGTTTCTTTATAATGACTTGGGAATTTCAAAATGGGAAGTTGGGGTGGCTTGTATGCATTTAAAATTAACACAATCTGACCATCTACATGCTCCTCTGCCCAGATTCTTGAGTACATTTTTCTTTTAGGTTTTGTGAAGCATCTATAAGTATGAAAATAAAAATGTGGGCTACCTGTGATAACAAAATACAGCTTTCTTAAGTTAAAATAAGCAATGGTAAGGACCACATTTACAATCTGACAGAAAAGAACACAGTACCTCTCTCCTGTTTTCTATTAATAGAGGTATTATTTAGAAGAGAGAAAAGGCTTTCATCTTATTTCAAATACTAAAATTCTGACAAGTGAATAAAACTTAGTCACAAGTAATTGACAAAAAAAAAAAAAAAAAAAAAAAAAGAGTTCTGGGTTAACGCTTCGCGCCCGGCTGGGAGCCTCTTCCTGCCACCCATGGCTCCCACCCAAACGCTGCTCTCTTCTTGTCTGCACCTGCCAGCCCCACGTGTAGGTGACCTTCACACCCAGGTGGGCTGATTATACCCTTCGTGATACCCATTACTTCCTCCTGGGTAGAAGGAGGGTCTGGGGACAGCTTATCTTTTTGGGACAGGCAGGGGAGAGGTGGGGCTTCTTATATAACATGAGATATGAGGAAGTTCTTAGGGCTGGAAATGTCAAGAGATTCCTTAGTATTCTCTGCCACAGGAAATTCACGGCGCGTCAGCTTACTGACCTACTGAATTTGTGCCACATTTGAGCCAGAACTGGTAGCAGATTCAGAGCAACACAGGTGGCTAGCTACACGTGAGGGGCAAGTGCGGGGACCAAGGGCAGCAGAAACCGGGCTGCCCATCTTCTCCCATGCAGAACAGAACGGCCTGCACTGAAGCGGCCGCAGGGGTCTGGCTGGAGCCCTACAACCCCACAGCCCTGCGTGCACCACCCAAGGCTCAGCTGCTCAGCTCCCTCTGCCTGTCAAAGTCTAGGGTGGGAGATGTCTTGAGAACTTCGGAGCCATCGTGTCACTGTCACAATAAGTATTTAAGGCCAGAGGGTCATGAGACATCATCTCACTTATCCCCCTGCTTTTCGGCAAGAACAGACACCTCAGCCTCCTGGTTACTTCAGGATGTGGTTTAGTTAAAGGTTTGGGGTGCAGGAGGGAAACTAACGCAATTTCACAACTTCTTCTATGAGCAGTTTTAACTGTGTGCGTATCACCACCCCAGAGTCCGACGGAACTCCGCACTGCTCCTTGACGCCCCAGCCTGTTTTCACCAGTGACCCGAGGCACCTCCTCCAGGTGGGGGGGCTCACGGTTCGCAAAGCAGGGCTGGGGGGACGGCCGCCATGTATGTCCCAGGGACACCCGAAAACCTCTCCCGCCAGTCATTCCCAGGGGTGTAGTGGGCAGCACCTCCCTCAGGACTGCGTCTGCCTCCTTTTCTATCAGCAGTTCCTCGGAACTGCTCCATCTTCCCAGGGGATGACGATACAGTCTGACAGAGCGCTTCCGGCTCCATGCTGGGTTAAGACTAGATACTTAAGGAACGGGAAGCAAGAACTATTCTTTGTACATCTGCTAATATTATCAGCTCAGGATAAAAGTTTCCTGCCAAAGACTTGTGAAGGAGACCCCTCTATCCCTGGCTTTCTACTCTCTGGGCCTTCTCATCCACAGAGCCAGAGCTTTCCTTTCTCTTTGGAGACACTGAGGCTGAATAGGTAACTTGTCGTGTGATATTTTGAAGGCAGAGGGAAGGTCACAAATCTGCAAGCTCAAGGGCTCCTGAGCAGGGGGCTGGGAGGAAAGCTCATACAATCTGTGGTGCAACTCCCTTTCAGGACGGAGCGGGCAGGGTGGGGCGGGCTTACCAGAAGCTCTGGCAGTTTGCTCTGAAGCCCTCTGGCCAGGAGAAGGGTAGCCTCCCAGGGAAGCTGCCTTCATGACATCCTCTGTAAGGCTGCTAGGCTGGAAAACAGCCAAGGGGTGAGACGTCCCTTGAGAAATATTTTTCTTCCATCTTCTTCTAGAACTGTGGGAAAACTAGGTAGGATTTGGAGTCTCACTTTCAAGAGTGGCCCTGAATGAATTTTCAGTTTCCAGGTGGGAACAGAGAGCTCAAAAGATTATTTTCTCCTCCAAGGAAATCTGGCTATGATTTTTTCCCCATTCTATCCAGAGCTTGTGTGTTGGTGAATTAGGCACACGTATGCACAGGGCTAGGCTTGTGGTAAAAAATCTGAGGGAGGAAAGCAAAAAGAGAAGGGGCTCATTCCTTTATTTCGTAGCTTCCTCCTCCAAAGCAAACAGGATCTACCTACTAGCAACAACCTACAAAAAGCTATGGAAATGAATATGCATGCAACTGATATATATATATATATATATATATATATATATATATATATCCCCTTGTCACCTGCAACAACTGGAGTAGAACTAGAAGGAGAACTGAGCCACGAAGCACAGGCCTTCAGCGCCACAGCCCAGTCCCCAGGGCACAGGTGTCCTGACCGGGGCTGACCTCAGAAGAAGGCATGAGTAACTCCACTAAGAGGCCACACCCATCCTCTTGGGGCTGCCTGGGGAATCGGAGGCGGCAGTGGTTGAGGCAGGGTCTTCAGCTGAGGCACAGAGACCCAGGAACTCCAGGATGATGTCGCCAAGGCAGAAAATTAAATGTCTGAAACAAACAGATGAACAACTTAGAGGAGGCCCGGCTCAGTCAGAGCACAGGATCCCGTGTAGGGCGTGTATTTTCTCTGTCCCCCATTCAATACTTACAACCTAAGCAACAACAGTTGGATGAACAAACTGCCATGAAATCAATGCAGAACTACTAACGGCAAGAATATCTGAAAGTAGATTTTTACAAAATTCTACTTCTTTTTACAGAGCTACATTAGCGCATCAGCACCACCCTGGAGAGCTGTGAAGGGAGAGCCCCATGAAGTCGATCACGGACCGCTGCTGCTTTTCATGCGCTCGCTTACGGGAAGTGAGGCAAAGCCAGGACCTTCGAGGAGCGGGAGTCAGACACACTCCCCTTTGGGGTAGGGTTTGAGAGCAGGTGTCGGAGCACCTGAGACTTTCCAAAAGCATTTCCACCTCAAGGATGGAGCCTGGCTCTTCTGAATTATTCTTGCAGTCTTCATCTATCCTTTCTGGTCCCTTTATTAGTGTCCAACCTTAATACTTGTCCATTTCATAGTAAGCAAAGACGACTCCCGATCCCAGTACTAGTGATAGCTTTGCTGTGAGGCCAGGGATTTATGTTGAAAAATCACTGTACGGCAAGTACAGGCCAGGGTGTGTTCTCGCAGTGTTAACACAGGCTGGCTGGTGTTGGAAAGCACCGTTTAGCGCACTGAACAAGCCTAAAAGGCATTTTTGTAGCCCATGTGAGGGCCTGCATGGAGTTCTCCCAAACACAAATGGTGGCTGGCCTGGCACTAGCTCACTACCCAAAACAACCCACTCTGAAGCCTGAACGGTGGAGTTCACTCAGTGTGTGTGGAATCCAGACAGGAGCTGCTGTGGTCAGGGGTCCAGAACAAGGAAGCCAAGCCTACGATCCCGTCTTTCCGAATGCGGGTTTTCACGCAGAAACCCCACACCTCAGATGGCTTTACTGCAGCTGGTGTTGGGTGTGCGTGCTTCAGCCTACCTGTTGATGAGGGGTTGCTGTAGGGACTCCAAGACGAGCCCCCAGCTCAGCCGGCATTTGTTCACTCCTAGGATTTCTACTAAAAAATCTGATGAGGGAAAAATAGAAGATTTTTGTATTACTGCTGAAGCCTTAGAGGCGAAGGAGATCATCTCCCCAGGGTCTCTACCATCTACAAAGGTTGGGCATTTCTGGCACATCTCCAAACCGCATACCAAACTAAAATCTCACACCACAGAGAAAAGCCAAGAGAAATACATTTCCTTAAGTTAGGTACCTAAATAAGAATGGGTCGCAAGATACAATTTTGTAACCTGCCACAGAAGTGCAGGAACTACTTCTGAGGTGACAGTTTAGGCTGCAGCAGAGAGGGTTAATAGGGGTGAATGATACCCATGGTCCAGCGCGGAGTTCACTACTGCTCCCCGACTACCACTGCCTTCCCCGCTCTCTAGAACAACACAAAGGAAGGAAGAGTTTCCAGTTGTACCTCTGATTCATCAAGTCTGAGCTTGTGCAGGATGCTTCATGTTCTTCCCTGGTTCCCAAACACCCTGAGCTGGCCAAGAACTCGGAGCCTTCAGCTGGTAAGAATGGCTCTGAGACCTGTACCTGCAGGTATTGCTTCCTGAGATCTGCTCACAAGCTTTTACCCCAAATATCTGCAGGATTCTGCCCTAGTATTGAGGTAGGATATCGCCAAAGCGATCCACTTCATTCCCTTACCATCCCTGAGTGAGGAATAAAAGAACTGCAGCCATGGCCATTTTCTTCTCAGTCTGGTGTCTCAGCCTAGTCATATTCTAGGCCCTTTTGAAAATGGGGAAGGGTGTGGGATGATAGTGGCACAACAGGATAGGAGGAAAGAGCTCTCCGTATACTCAGTCTCACTGTCCAGTTACCTGGCAGGACTCCCATTAGGCTCTGCAAAGCCTGTTTCTCAGTAGCCATCTTCTGCTCCTGAGTCCTTACAGGTCGTGGAAACTTAGGCAAAACTCCACCAGGCCAGATGGACTCCTGAAGAAGTCGGAGGTACTGCACCCAGTGCTGTGGACAAGTCAGATTAGCCACCTGCACCTCCAGCCACCTGTAGTAGAAGAGAAAAGAAAGCTCAGATAAACCTGAAGGAAACGGTGCAGCAAGGCAATGGACTGCACGACTGTGTCTCCCCCATAGGTTCATAGCTTGAAATCTGAACGCTCAAGGTGATGGCATTATGAGGCTCGGACTCCTGAGAGGTGATTAGGTCCTGGGGGCAGAGCCCCTGAGAAAGCAAGTGAGTGTCCTTATAAAAGAGACCCAAGGCAGATCCCTCACAGGGAGAGGATGCCACTCATGAACAAGGAAATGGGCCCTCACCACACACTGAATCTGCTAGGCCTTGGATTTTGGACTTGAAAGCCTTCGGAACTGTGAGAAATACATTTCTGTTGTTTTTCGGCCACCGGTAATGGGCTAAGCACGAATCATGTGAGCAATCAGAAGGGGGCAAATCAAAGTGAGCACTAATACTCACAATGGAAACCAAGCCAACGCAACAGCTGGGATTGCAGAATGTGAAGGTGAGTAAAACAGTAATAGTGTTACTTACTGAGTGCCCACAGGGAGCCACGAAGTGTAGTCAGGTTTTGCAGAACGGGGTGTTAAGTGGCCTCAGTCCCAGGGAAGGGCTGCAACAGGCCTTTCTAGCTCCCCACCAGTGGGAACATCTAAACCCCCTCAGTGTCCTGCACCCCAGCCTCCAGAGTAAGGGTTGATGTTTTTAACATAAGAAGTCCTCACCTGTCTCCCTTGCTGCTGTGGCGTACAACGGCCTCCACGGCCCTTCCAGTCCCTGTGACCTATCTTGCTGACAAGGCCCTCTTCTCTCCTGGAACCGAAGTCTTGCTTTAACTCCGCCTCCTCCACAAACCCTTCTAGACCGGCCCAGCCAGAGGTACCCTCCTTCTGCCTAGACCGCCTTTGGTACTCAGCACTGTAGCACAGGTTTGAAGCTAGTACATCATTCTGAAATATCAATTATTTTCTCATGTGCATAGAGCTTTCAACTGAATTATAAGTGCCACAAGAGTTCTGGGCCATGATTCTCTCAAAAATTTACCGAAATGTGTTAGTGCTCAAGAAATATTTGCTGACTGCTAACAGCTGTTTTCATTATAATAACTACTCCTTTTGGTCTACCTTCAGACATTGGTCAGTACCCCGAGGGGTAGACATATCAAATCTGGAAGGTGTTTCAGCATTACTCCATCTCAGCACTTTCCAGAGTGACGTGGTCACCCACTGAGCTGACTGTCAAGGTCTCTTTTACATGTACCGCATTTGAGGCTGGCATGCCTATAACCAGTCACGAATGGACCCTCAACTGCTTCTACCATGTCTGGAAGACTGTGTGGGACCACAGCACACAGCCGCTCATGCCACTGGTCCTACACCCACATTACTTGTTGCTCATCAAAGAGCAGAGGGGGCTGCCAAGGCAAACTTTATTTAACCGCCACTATGCCAGACAGTCTGCATTCCACTCAAGCTGGGCATTCCAGTACCGGGGGCTACAATCCCCCAAGCCCAGGGCTCACAAATGATTCTAAGAATAGCAAATCTGAAAGGTAATAGCAGGGCAAGAATGGCAGACCTCGATGGAGATCAAGAGCGGCACAAAGCTGCTCTTGCCCAAAATAGCCCTCACGATCGTGTCTGTTATTATTAGGGCCGCATCTCCTTTTCACAGGGCTTTTCATTCAGCGAGCCTAAGCTGCCTTATGAGCGGGATCCAGTGGCACAAATTCCTGTCCCTGTTTATAGAAGAGGGTTACTGAAGGGAGATGGCTGTGATCAGGTTCTCTGCAGGGGATCAAATGACCCATGGGCTCCCTTTTTCACCTCAACCCATGTATACTTCTGTGTTTTTGCTGAGCTGAATGATGTGTACGAGGCTCTCATCTAAGAGACTTGAGGAGGAGGGGTAAAGTCTTGCTAACTGAAATCTTCAGAGACCCCGAAGAATCCTAGAACTAGACATACTCAGCCAGAAGTAGTTCCAGCCCAGCTTCTCACTCATACAATGCACATAATAAGCCACTCTGCCCTTATTTCTGGCCTCTGGAGTCAAGAATGCCTGTGATTCAAACTCCTCTCAAAGCTGTCAGCACGCAGGCAATTCTTCCTAGACTCAGCATCATACCACAACCAATCCAGGTACCTCAGTCATCTTCTGGGTACGTCTTATAAGACAGAAGATGATTTTTTTGGCATTACCATTAAACTCATCCAATGGGGACATGACCTCACACTGCATTATGGCAAGAATGTCCTCTGCTCTCTTCTAAGGTGAGTTAGCATCTCAAACACATATGAGGGATGGCAAAGAAATTTTAGTATGTAACAAAATATGAATGTATACAAGTCTATAAGACTTACAATTTACCAAACTCTAAGTGGGAACCCTGGGAAGAAGAATCGAAGTCTGCAAAAGCAAAATTAACCACCTGCTGGTTAGAATGATTCAGTGAGTGAAGGAAGTTTGTGGGAGCTCATCAGGAGAGCTGACTGACAGGACCAAAACCTGCAAGTAACATATCAACTGTGAAAGCAACAAAGGCCCCGTCAAGCACTATAAATCTGAGGCCCAGAGCTGGTGCACAGAAGGCCCTGGCAGTCAGGACCTAGGAATGCATGAAAGGAGACACGTGTAAACTGAAAGAAAGAGAATAAGCTTTGGGCCTACAAAGAGGAGCGAGGTTAGAATGTGGCTTCCATTCACATGTGCTGTGGTGTCAGCTTTCCTTGTTATTTTCCAGCCCTACAGGTTACATGCTTGCACCCCATGCGACCTAAACCTTTGCTCTTTCCAGAATTCTCCTCTTGTCCAGGTTCTTCCCACCCCCTCCTCAGAAAACAAAGGTGATTCTCCAGACATTTGGGTTTGGCCCATCTCACTTCCCAGCCCCAGGCAGCCTGTGTGAAGTCTCAGTGCAACACATCTCTCTCGTGCACAGAACTTCTGAGAGTTCATCGCAAATGACAAACACTTCAGTCTGGAAAGGAGAAATGACAAAAGTCAGACCAAGAAAACCACTACCCCAAGGCCTTGCTCCTCCTGTAGTACACTTTTTAAAATCTGTGAGCTGTCACCCAGTTTCTAAGACATGCTTTATCACCACACACAATGCCTTTTTAGGCTGTAAATGGCCAGATTTGGGGGTCTGGTATAATTTGCCTTGCCTGACTCCTAGACAGAACCAAATGTCCATAGGTTCTCGATAACAGTGGAAAGGTATAGCGAGCCCTTCCTGGTCCTCGTTGCGGTCCGGGAAGTTTATATTTGTAATCCCATGGGAAAGTTATTGGAATTCTAGAGAGTTAATTCCAATCTACTACTTCAGTGCAACCCACAGCGAGAATAAAGACACAAAGGCAAATTTATACTTGTGGGGAGCCAAGGGGTCCTAAGTGCAGCCAAGATGGTGGTTACTGGAACAAAGGCCTCGACGCAGGGCCTTCCGAACCTGGGTTTTATTAATTTTCAAGGAGGGGCGTGGCTCAGGGATGAGTGACTGTGAGAGTGGCGGGAAGTACATGAGTACCATGAGCTGGGCTAAGTAGGTGGCCTGAAATCACCCTTGCAATATGCAGAGGGAAGGATATCCAGAAGGAGGAGTAATCTGCATATCACAATTCAAGACAGTATCTAATGTTTTGGGGTCAGTGCTTCAGCTCTGATGTGTAATCTTTTATGCCCTGGGAAGTCACAGCCTCTTTCTCGAGGCTCGATCCCAGCCGACAGCGTGGACCATGGCTCTCCATCCCGCCAGGCTCAACCATGTATTGGGAGCAAAGGGGCGAGGAAACACTGACCTGTGGCCTTGCTTCGAAGACTACATATCAGGACCTCGGCTGGACCGATTTGCATTGCCTAAAGCCAATTAAAGAGATAAGGAAAAGTCCTAGCCAGCTCTGTACATATCAATACCTGGAAATAGGGCCAGGTTCAGCCAAGATGGAGATAATTGCTCTTCTTTCAAGAAGAGCCGTCCAGGTGTCCCCCACAGAAAGGGTGGGGATTTCTTCATCCAAGGAGCTCGCCTCTCCTCCCCATCCCTCCTTTCCCTTCCTTTGATTGTTCTTTCCTACGGGGAAGCTCTATCCACACCACCACCACCACTGCTTTACTTAACAACGCCCCGGTCCTGCTCTATTCAGAAAATGAGAAAGAACAGGGAGGACAAAGAGCTTTGGTGCAGGGGAGCTAAAAGAGACACGGACCCTGACCCTCCATTGGCTCCCTTCCTTTCTATCCCTCGTTGTCTCTGTACCCTTCACATGTGAGTGAGAAGGTTATAAGCCACCTGGGTCCTCACGGCTCTTTGAAAGCAAAAGAGATGGAACTGATGCATCACGGGAGATTTGCAGCAGAAGTTTCTGTAATATTTTTCAAATTGTGAGCTGTATATCACTAGAATTCACATAATCTGTTTATTGTTTGTGGCATTATTTTAAGTGGTAGAATCATTTGGTATCATTTACTCTTTGGCTAAGAAAAATCTACAGTTTCAAGGAGGACACACATACACGTTCTCCTACTACTTACTACAAATTACTTATAATAAACCATTAACTAAGTACAAATGCTATTATTTATGTAATACAAAACACATGAGGTAAATACGCTAAAATAAATATGGTAGAGAATAGCCTCAAATGACACTGGTTTTATTTTCTATCACTATTTCAGTTCTGATATTTGATTTAGGGATCCTTGCTTCTACCATTCTACCTTTGTCCCTTCCCCCCACAAGAGAAAGGAAAAACCCAAAGAAGGTCTATCCTGTCGAGCCATCTCTGAGTGGTTCAGAGTACACAAAGGCCACACGAGGAGGCCCAGGAATAGTCGACAACACGACAACACAAGAGACTGCCACCGAGACGTGCAGGAGCCTCTCTTGTGCCAGGCACGGAGGAGGGGAGGAGACGGAAGGAAGTGCTGGCCACGACACCAGGGCTGCATGTTACTCCATGATCAAGGGAGCTGCTCTGAAATAGCTACAGATAGAGGAATGGAGCAGTGGCTAAAACAGAGATGGTTTAATACTAGCACTTAAGATGGCACTTAAGGTTAGCAGAAGGTCATTTCCCATCAAAACAGAAGAATCAAATCTCATGAGCAAGGGGAGAAGACTTTAGAGACCATGTCTAATCCACTTAGCTAAACTGCCTTCACTTCTCCTTAAGAGAGTTGTTATGGCTGTAAGGGAGGAAGGCTCCTCAATCCGCATGACTTCATGGCAAGAGTCGAAGAGAAGGATAGTAAAATCCTAAGACAGAAAATATTCATCAGAGCATTCACAATATTCTAGCACAAGTGCTCAGTGTAGTCTTTCAAAGTAACATTCCCTTCAGCCTACTTGTCCGCTGGGCAGTACATAAGAGACAACCCCTGGGTGATTATGCTTGTACTCCACCCTAAGGTACCAAACACAGCTCAGAAAAAAGAGATGGTCAGGGTAAAGCTGATCTTCAGCAGACCCTTCTGACGCTTCGAGACAGCTTCTGTCATTCCGAATAGACCTACAGTAGGAGTGCTGGCTCACCGTGCTGCCCTCGGAGCAGGGTTTGCAACCTTGGCAGTGCGGGCTCTGCTGTGGGGCTGTCCTGTGCAGCGTAAATGGTCAGCACATTCCTTCTTCCTTAGCCCCAAGCAGACGGTAGTGGTGACAATCAAAACTATCTCCAGACATTGCCACATGTCCCCTGAGGATGAACGGCTCCAGCCAAGAATCACTGCCTTTGACCCAGGGTCTTTTGGATCTAGTGTGTCAGCCTATTCTCACATCCATTTTAAAATTGGACGGTCATAGCACAATATTTTTCAAATTCTGAGCTATATATCACTAGAATTCACATAATCTGTTGTACTGTTAGTGGCATTATTTTAAGAAATCTAAATAGAAATAGAAGAGAATAGAAAATATAAAAGTACAATACCTGTTTTGGGATATTTTTGTGTCACATGTATGTATATATCAGATAGGGGTGTGTGTGTGTGCGTGCATGCGTGCACATGTGCACTCCTAATAGCCTGCAATGTAAAATTTACTTCTTACTGTGCATTAACATTTTAAAAAAAAGTTTGAAAAACACTGATATAGTATAATGGATTAGGAATTCTGAGAGAAGGGAGGAGAGAGTACAAGTCACATTTTTAGCTTCCTGGAAACACTGCCCACTCCCACCCTAGGACCCATTTACAGTGGCTTATGCCATGAGTGCTGTGTTCTGCATGCTGGTCCTCGTACATTGCTCTGTACTGGCACATCCAGTAGCCCCAATCTATAGAGTGGGAAAGAAAGCAGGTCTTGGGGGGACAGTGTGGATTCAAGGCATTTCCCATTAAACAAGCTGCTTTTGCCAATTTCACATGTGATAGAAGTGACGCTTCTCTTCTGATTCCTTTCCCAGGACTCTGTCTTCCTGTCACGGCCTCTCTTGTATTTATGGACAGTTCTCCCCGTCAGCTCAGCTCTAAGCTTCTGGTCCCATCACCAGGCTACCCCAAGTTACTCAGCTGTGTCTGAGAAAGTTCAACATTGCCACCCTCAGGCTGTGTATCTAGGTTTACCACGCCTTCCTGTCCTGTGTAGGAGAAGAATGAGGAAATGAATTCTGAGGGCAAGAAACTCCAGCTTCTTCTCCCAATGCCTATTGTGAAACTGAAAGTGGCTCTAAGTGTGTATAATTTTTTCTTTGACTTCTGCTTTCATCTTTTAAATCATGGATCCATGGCTCTGACACATGTCTGCCGAAAGAAGACTTTATGAACACCACAATTTAAGCATCTGCATTCCATACTTTCATATCTAGAAAGTTTTTGTTTTTGATTAGTAATGTGTGAGTCACAGATATACAATTACTATAAATTAAAAATTCAAGGATTCTTAATCAAGGAAAAAACTTCAAGAACTCATCTGTCGAACCTCAGAGGCAGTCTTCTAAAACCTCATGAATTCCGCACATGAAAACACTCAGAATCACTAGGGAGCATGTCACGGCAAGAGGAACATCCACCCTGAGCATGAGAAGGAGACCTACAGGCTGTCTGGTCTAACCTCCGCCCAAAGCAGAAGGCCCCTCTGTGACGTCAAGGCACAGACAAGGGCTCTGGCCTCTGAAGGCAGAAACTTGGGCTTTTCTGTTAGTCCTGCCACCCACTAGCAGGAAGCTGTTCGGCTTGGGAAGTTATTTAGTCCTTGAAAAGGATGATCTTAGCTCATCAGAAATACTTCTTAAATACTGGCAATACAAACCTGCCACCTTGTGAGTTTTAGTCATTGTCCTAGTTCTATGTATAGCTTGTAGAAATGAAGTAAAGGGGAAATAATAGCTGAATTTAAAAATGCAAAGCGCTGTCTTTTGGGAGAGATATCTGTGAACTCCACAAGGTAGAACTAGGATCAACAGATACCTGGTCAAATCTTTCCCAAAAGACAGCATGCTGCATTTCTAAATTCATCAATTATTTCCCCTTTATGTCTCATCTATAACCTACACATCCTTGATTCTGCCAACCTCAAAACTGGGCACCTAGTGGACAACAGAAGAATGAAAGGGAGAAATGTACCATTCCTCGTCCTGTTCCCATCCTCTGAGTGCGCCGCTCTGTTACTCCTCTCTTAAAGGTCCAGAATCCCCGCCCCGAGATGTGACCTGACCGGCGCAGCAACGGGGCACTTGTGCCTGCCTTCATCCAGATGCTTTCCGTTCGGACAGCTAAAGACTGCTGGCTTTCAGCACATACAAAAAACACTGATTCACATCACACATGTAGTCAGGTAAAACCCTGACTCCACAATTAAAAAAATTCACATGCCCCTTGTTTAAGCCTAGTCTTGCCCTCTGTATTTCTGCTGCTAAAAAAAAACAAAAAAACAAAAAAACATATATATACACATATATATACACACATATATATGTATATATATATATAAATTCTGGTTTATAATATTTATTTCTATCAAATTCTATTCTGTGGTTTTAGATTATCACTCTAATCTTTAGAGATCTTTTTGAATACTGAGTTTTGTCACCCAAAATATTAATTATTCATCTAAGATTAGAGTTATTTGCAAATTTACTGATGAAAAACCTGGACAGCTGACTAGGTACGCACGTGGGCAAGGCTCTATCACGAGGAATTTCTTTCCAGGCTGACCTCAGTTTATTGTCTTATGCGAAAAACATTTCAACTCGCCATAAAAGTACTATACAGTCCGGTCACACATGTCCATCTTGTCCATATGCACATTATGACAAAAGCTCACTGAAATCCATGTACAGCATAACTGCTGCCCTATTCCTTTCATCTAATGGTCTCGCAATCTCACCAGTGAAGGAGACCGTGCTTCTCAGGGAGGACGCACTCCTACTGACCCCGTACTGCTTTCTTGGGCTCACTATTTGCCTTCTGAGTGCTCACAACCATCTATTTCATGACCTGCTTCAGGAATTTTTAGAGATAACTGCCAAGGTCTACCATCTTTATCCAGTTTTTAAAAGGCAGGGTATTCGTCAATCTCCAATCATCTCTACATGGCAATGTTTTTTAGTGACTTTAGGTCTTCAATGGTAAAATAAATTCTTTCAGTTTCATGGAATACAATTCATCTAGGCCAAGTGTATGAACCCAAAAACGGTATAAATGCTCTCATTATTTTCCTATATTATTTTCTGTTTTAGCCTTCAATTCTACTTCAATGTTCGTTAATTCTTGTTAGACCATTTCCTTGACAAAGAAAATATAAACAGCCTAGCAAACAGCTTTCTCAATGTAACCAGTTAATACTACAGTTAATACTATCCCAAATAATGTGCCTATATGTTCTTATTGGTTGGTTGTTTTTTAAGTCTTTCCCTTTAATATTTATGTACAACTTCAGCTCTTTCTGTGTTTCAGTTTATTGGACACCATTCTTATTAGTCCTACTGCTATGACATCTGCATTACTGAGTTCCCTCTATTTTTTAAAAAATATATATTCATTTAGGATCTGAATTCAGTTAACGGCCCCGGTTTCACTTGATGCTAATTTTTTCCTCATTAGAAACATCTGTTTGCTTGCTCATTTATTAAACACACAGTGCTGAGCTTCTTGTAAATGCCAAAAGAACGAGATTGTAAGGTTTGAGGACACAGACCTGGCTTAACTCCTCTTGCTATCTCCTTGAGCATCTCCCAGAACAGCATTTCCCATAAATATTTACTGAATGAATCGGTCCTGTTCCCCAACTTTCAGAAAACCTCTGCTGTTAGAATTTTAAGTTCACTTGTTATCACAGCATATGAAGCAGTGTTATTTTTAATCTTACTGTTCGCTTCCCCCATGAGTTGTGGTACTGCCCATCCACCTCTGTGTTTCTTTCTGTGTCAGCAGCTTTCCACAACTTCTAGTTGTAACTTTATCTAAATTTGTTTCAACTACTTTATCTTCCCTGCGTGGATGGGTTTTCTGCAGCATATTCTTCTACCTGTTTTCATTTGTGCTCTCTCTATAGTTTGGAGCCCACCCCGTGAGTTATCCTATGCCATGGCACAAAAACACTGAAAAACCTTCCCTTGGTAGCAGTTACACAGCTACTCATTCCGTACTTTCCTGCTTCTTCCAAAGACAGACATGAGAAAAGATGCAAGCATTATCTGGACCTTAGGTGTTCAATCTAAAAATCTCGTAATAGTTGTAACAAGGACTTTGAGGCCACTTCTGCTAAAAGCATCTGACTCTTCACTTGTGCCTGCAAAAGTCTGATGGGTGACTAAACTTGACATCTCTGCCTCCATTTTGCATCTGTCTCCTTTGCTGTGAGTCATTCTCTCCTGCGGTTACCTTGGATTGCAGGAACAGCAGGTCTGATAAACAAGTGTCTCAGTTCCTTTCTCGTTACTGAGACACAATCCCCGACACCCACAACTCTAAGGAGGAAAGGTCCACTGTGGCTCACAGTTTGTAGAAGTTTCAGCCCATAGTTAAGTTGGTTGGCTCCAAGCTGGGAGGAGGCAGGGCAGAGGAGAAATAGCTCATGGCAGGGCAACGGAAAGCAGAGACAGATCAAGGGAGGAGGGAGGGGGAGAGACCCTTCCAGGGTCTGGAGGTGTCTTCCCCTTACAGATATGCTCATCAAAAATTCCTTTCCTGCTTTCAGCAATGCTCGTCTGTCCTGCTAGCACCTTGGGATGGGTGGCAAAAACTAGTCTTTTGGGCTGTCCACAGCTGCAGCCTTTGCCCTGGAATTCTGGTGACATTACCAGAGATACAGTCCAGATCTCATCATTTATTTTTATACAAATAAAGCAATAATAATCTCTCGATTCAGTGGGCGCAACAGATTTTAATCATGATTCAGATATACTGCTCATGTCTATGCCATGCCAACCTGAGCACACCTGACCTCATCAGATACACTGCTCAGAAAGGCACTATACCACCCAGCACAACAGCTTCTCAAGCCACAGGGCATTCTAGAGTCTTCCTTTCCCCATTCCTAACCCAGTGCCCCCGATCTTTTAAACTGTTACGACATCTGGTTTATCCTACCTCCTCAGCATCTCATTAACCCATCACTCATCGGCCATCCATATAGCAGTGATCTCAGTTGAGCTCCTCCTCACCTTTTATCTCTACTGAAGCAACTCCTTCCTGTCTCCCTGGCTCCAACTTTTCCCCCTTTAATTAATCCTCTAGAGGCTACTGAAGAGGTTTTTCTAAATTACAAATGTGATCATCCTGTCACTGTATATGTTCTGTAAATTGCTTCCTACTAACTGGGGGGAGATGGTACGTCCTCTGAAGGACTCAGAGGGTTCTGGAAGAGTCAGCCACCATAAAACGCTTCAGTTTTATCTTCTGCACGTTGCGAACTCCTAGGCATACCCGACGTCTTTGAGTGCCACAGGTAAGCTACACTGTTTCATTGCTCTGCCTTAAGTGCTCTACCCTCAAGATCTGCTGTCGGTTCCCCTCACTTTTTGTTATTAACACATATTAATTGTAATGGGGTTCACTGTGATATTCTCCACACATGTATGCAGTGCACACTGATCAAATCCACACACTCACCCCTCCCAATCTCCAGCAGTCACTGCTGTACTTCCAGGTCAACCTTTTTAGCTTCCACATATGACAGAACATATGGTATTTGCTTCTCTGTATCTGGCTTACTTTACTTAATGTAATGGTCTCCAGTTCCACCCATTTTGCTGCAAATGACAGGATTCCTTCTTCTTTCTGGCTGCATAGTTCTCTCTTATGTGTGTGCACCACGTTTCATTTATCATTCACCTGCTGCCAGGCACCTAGGCTGATTCCACATCTTAGCTACTGTGACTAGCGCAGCATAAAGCTAAGTATGCAGCTCTCTCTGCAGTACAGTATGCTGATTTCGTTTCCTTTGGACACACGCCCGGGAGTGGGAGAGCTGGATTATATGGCAGTTCTATTTTCAGTTTTTTGAGGAACCACCATACTGTTCTCCATAATGGCCACACTAATTTATATTCTCACAATAACGTATCAGGTTTTCTCTTTCTCCACATCTTCATCAGCATTTGCTGTTTTTTGTTTTTCTGCTAACACCAATCCAACCTCCCTCGCTCTTTAAATTGCATGTGATGTCACCTGCCCCTGTAACCCTTCCCTGGGCCCCTCACAACTGACTACTTAGTCCCTTCTCTGAATCACATACAGAGTTTTTAAAGCCTCAATTTTATAATAGAACTCCTTATTTGTAAGTTTGCATCTCCAATTGGATATTAAATTTTCTATGGTAAAATTTTGGGTCTTTTTATATATTTTTGTCACGTAACGTAGTGCCTGGTACAGGAAGGTAATCAATGAATTCCTAAGTGAATTACTGCTATACATGGGACAAACACAGTCTTAAAGTATGGCATACAGCTCAAATAAGCTTTGCAGAAAGCACACATCCCATTATTAAAAGCAGCCAAAAAAATGTAGCTCCTTAATTATTCATGCTGATGGAGAAAGACAATAAGTTCTAAAAATCTGTAGACAATATAGACAGCCTTTGTACTTGGCATTTGATATGCATTTTTCTGAACACTTGGCTCTAAACTTCAGATTTACTTTCCTAATGAACTTTGTTGAAGCTAATAATAAAAATAAACCCTGGGCCAGTATACCAGCTGTGTCCGCGGTAAGAGTCAGCTGATGGAGAAAGAGGGATTCATCACGAATAATCCATGCAATGGGCAGTTCGCACCTAGTTATGCATTCCTCTAGAAGCCAAGAGAGATGGAAGGCAAGGGAATGGGTCAGCCAGGCTTCCTTTCTGGCACACTATAAATCCTAGAGAAGAGAGACAGCTGCCAGCAGCCTACGTTTTCGTTAGTTTTCCTGGCAAATAGGCCCAGAGGACAGAAGTGACTGAAAGTCAAACAAAAACAAAGCAGGGTTATGATGACTATCAGTCACACTTGTATTCTGGGAAATGCCTCTGCCGGATGGAGCAGCATCAGACTGATTCCAACCAATTATCTGAAGCTAGTAAGATAAAAGGAAGGTGGAAGAAGGGGAGAAGACTAAGATCAAAGGTCAGACTATCTTTCTAACAAACACAGAATGAAAGGCAGGTACTGGAGGACTCTGTTCTGGAGAATGCCCTCAGTGCAAAGTGAGCTCTAGACATCTGTTCTAGATTTCAGCATTGTGGCGCCCTTAGGATTCCAGGTTGAAGTATTACACAAATCTGGTGTGCCTCTGAGGACTTTCAAGTCCACTTTTCTCCCTCGTACCATGAGGCCGCTGATGCACTATAGTCAGGCTCTGAAGAAATATGGGTCGACAGACCTTAAAATAAGGCGGGAAGGCTACGAACACCACTGAGCTGGTTGGACAGCTTAAAACATGAATGAACTGAATTCTGGCTTCCTTCTCTATAAGAAGGGTTAATTCTTGCCTTGCCTTCTTCACCATCAAGATCAAATGAGAAAAATGAAAGCCTTCTGAAAGTGCTTTTGTGTATGTGCATGCGACAGAGAAAAAGGCTCTTTTGGACCCTCTTACAGAATTCTACAGGTTCAGTGAACTGCATGACAGCAGGATCCTGAATGAGCTCTGCTTTTCAAGCCACAGTTTTCCTGTTGTGAACTTTCTCCCCTCCTGGCAGGTTCAGGGAAGCAAGTGCAGGAACAGTGCCCTGTTTCGGGCTGGGTGACTTTATGACTGGAGAAGGATCTCATTGGAGGCAACGGGTAATATGAAAACTTTATTCCAGAATCCTTAAAACTAAACCTCTATGTACTCAACAGTGAAACTTGCACTGCAAGACTACAGGAGCCAAAAGGTCTCTGTCTTCTCTCCTTGGCTCTGTGTCGATAGGCAGCCCGGCTCTTTCTCAGTCCCCCGTAGTTATCCTGACCCCGCCTTTCTCTCTCAGCCCAGAGTGAGGGCAGGGAGGTGGCCAAGACAAGGGCAAGGTAATTAAAATGGCCACTCATGCAGAAAAAAATTGAGTCTACTGGAGGGCAAAGGGCAGGCAGAGGGTGCAAAGTCCTTAGGAAGAAAGGTAAGACACAAAGGAGGGGAAAAGGCAGTAATTTAGTAGTTGTCCGGACAACCACAGCCCCTATTGTACCTAGAGCCTCTGCCTCTCAGGGAGATCTCCAGGCTCCGCTGGGGTACAGAAGGTCCAGGCCAGGAGAGGAGGCTGAGAAGAAGCCATGGGAGTGCAGACGTGGTAAGCAGGGGGAGGGAGAAGGACAGCTGTGTGCTCTTGGGAGGAGCTGACCTCCAGACCTCGAAACTTCCATGGAAATTAGAGGTAACAGGTTTAGAGTGTGCTCAGGTATCATTTAGAAGATGCTTATCTAGGTTTGTATTTAAATAAGTGGATGTAGCAGGAGTCTAAACTATGCTACGAAAATGGCTAGAGGAGGCTGGAAAAGACCAGCCTTGAGAACAAAAGATGAATATAAGAAGTAGGTGTCTGAAATAAAGAAGCAGGGAAAACACGGTGTTGGGGGCTAGAAGAGAAGGAAAAGTGACCAAAATGAACAGAAGAACCACTTGTGTAGAAGAGTTATTGGAAGACACCTGTTTCCGGTTTCCTGTCTATAGGCTGAATTTCAAAACCTTTCTGGGAGGGCAGAAGGCTATATCTATCCTGATTCTAAGGATATAAAGGCACAGTGGTGGCAATGCCAGAATCTGCTCTACATAGAGGATTTGGGGATACCAGTTGTTGACAGAAAATATGGGGAAGTAATACCTAAAGTTGAAAAAAAGACAAAAAGAAACCATGGAAGAGGTTGCTGGAGGACTTATCTTGATGCTTCATTTACACAGCAAACCTCCTCCCCAAAATCCTTTGGTGCCAGCGTTCCCTGAAAGGTGGACTACAGCGTATATCCCACTGTTCTCCTCTAGTCTCTCCTCACTCCAGGACCAAACAAGCTTACTTCACCACTGGTACTGGGTAAGGCCCTGAGGGCAGAAGTAATGATCAAAACCGGGGCTGGAGATGAAGCTCAGTGCAACAGTGCTTGTCTAGTGCACAGGAGGCCCTGGGTTCAATCCCCAGCATAACCCCCCAAAAGAAAGAAGAGAGGTCAAAACTAAGTACGTATTAACCCGTGGTTGCTTCTCTAAAACCAACTTATAGGAAAGAGACGAACAATCTACATTCACAGCTGAAAGCAACAGGAAGTGCCAGTGATGTAAGAGGTTGCTAAGATTTCTAACATTTGTCAATCTGGCAGTGATTATTTCCACCTTAATTATCTCCACTTCATTATACGTCTCTAGAGCTTTAGGACCCGCAAAGGCCCTGAGTATAGGACTAGACAGCACGCAGAGAGCACCGACAAAACTCTTTCATCTGAGACGTCCAGATGGTCTCATCACACCACAACCCTCTGGTTCGTCCTGTTCGGAATGAATTATCTGCAGCACTGAATTCTTAAGGGGTGGAATCTACTTAAAAGGGCAACTTCTGGCAGTATACACTGCTCAGGAAACAAGAATATGCTGAAGACCCCTCAGGAACGGGGGAGAAGGGTGAAAGATGAAACAAACTCGGCTTGTCTTAAAGTCACTGGCACTACGGAGTGGGTGGATTTGTGGCCTCTGATTCATATGGCAAGACACAGAACTGCTTGGATTCTATCACTATCAGGGCAATAGAGCTGTAATTGCAAAACAATCTCCCTTAAAGAAGGCAGGCAATGGGTATTGTTTAACCTGCAGCGCCACCTGGTGCCTAGAGGGAGAATTCCTGTACTTCTGCCTCCCATAGCAATAGCCTGGTGGCCTTCCCACGACATATTTAAAACAACAGAATAACAGACAGGCTGGCTAATATTCAAAATATGTTCAAAGGTTACTTTTTATTTAAAAGGTGAAGTAATACTCCTTTCCTCTTTTAAATATGTTTCATTGCCTGGAATATTCTTTAGCCTAAACCAGTTTAAAGGATACCTGTCTTAGGAAATCTAAGCTCTAAATACATAATTTCCTCTATAAATACTCCCTAATGTTTGCCCCCAGATTATCTCTTATCCCTTAACTTCATGACTGAGGCAAAGAAGACTAACTGAGAGGAGACTGACTGAGAGGCAAAGGGAGATTAAGTGACTTATACAAGTCACCCAAAAGGTAAATCCTGCAGGATCTGAATTCAGATCTGACTTCCAAGGCTCATATTGTTTCTTTGCCACATGGAAAGGCAGCAGTCTAGAAGGTGTAGCAGCAGGACAACCCTGCGAAGAGGGCAACCTCAGTGGGGGGGCGGCGGGATGGCTGAGGGCACGGTGCTTCAGGAGGAGGGCGTTGGCAGAAGGTCTGAGAGGCCTAAAGGGAAAACCTTTTGCTTAGGTCCAACCGTATCTCTGGGAGCTGCAGCCGAGCAGATAACTACAGATGCGATATGCTCTGCAGGGAAGGGATGTGGGACTCTGTCTCCATTTATGCTTCTTGTTCCTCAGAACTGCTGAGGAACCCCTGAGGTTCTCATTAAATAAACAAAGGGACTGACTCAAGTGGAATGGTGTGTGAACTTAAACATTCATTCACTGGGAACGAACTTACTAAGGCCCTTCTGTGTCTCAGGGTAGATGTTTACAGTGGTGAGTAAGACATAGTCCCTGCCCTCTAGAGTATTACGTAGTAGTCTAAAGCTGTCATCAAAACATGAAGCTCTCAGGTTCCTATTTGTAGTTACAAATGGGCAAGAGACAGCAATAACATGACTTGGGGGAACAAAAGGCTCTGGAGTTTCAATGTCATGACACTGTTTTTTAGGTAAGCCCTCCAATGACCAGTGCTGTACTTCCCCTTGAGTGTAGAAGAATTTAAGAGTGCAAGCGCACAATGCACAGGTGCAAGGCAGTCAGCTACCACCCACCTGATACAACCTTAAAGACACATTCAAGTGCAGACTGTCAGTACAGGTCAGGACAGGCAAGATGGCTTTAACCTAGGATGCAGAATAAGTGACACTTGAGAAGAAGTCAGGCAGAGCCTGTGAAGAGTACGCGAGACTCCTGGGGCTCGCTCAAGCCTGGCCTGCAGGGGTCAAGAGCGTCCCTTCGGCACAGTCTAATGGAAGAGGCATGGGACAAGCAGCATTCCTTCTCCCTAAAGAGACACAGTGCAATCTGAGCAGCCACTGCTGCAAAGACATTAATTTCAGCACCTCTAAAAACAGCGCAAGTCAATGATTACTTCCAGGCCAGGAAATAACCTGACACAAAACACCTGAAGACTGAGTTCTAGTTAGCTTATCTGGGGCCCCTCCAAAAGTATGCATTTTTCTGGGAAGTTCTGCAAGTAAGAGTATCAGGTGTAAGATACAGCAGGGCACCCGACGTGAACTGGAAGAAAAAGAGAGCATAGGAAAAAATCGTAATTCGTGTTTCCTGGGTAACTCTGAATCTCCACTCCGACCCCCATTCACATCATGAATAGGATGTAAGATAAGACAGCTAAGGAGGATCAGAACACACAGGTGGAAATGAGTTTATATGTCACCATCAGATGCATGTGTCCCTGAGACCAGTCAGGGGAAAGCAAGAGACTGCAAAGGAGTAACGCACAGGGAATTTGAAATGAGGCCAATGCTAGTGGCCTCTGCTTTGTGAGAAAGTTGCAAAGGGGAGGTGTGGAGTAGAAAGGGCACTGGTGCTGAAGGCAAGGTGAGAATGTGGACTCCTGGATGTGGCAATTCCTAGTTACATGATCTTTGGGAAAGTTACTTCATCTGAACATAATTTTCGTCACTTTTAAACTGTGGAAATATGAGTCTCTTGCTAACTCATAGAACTGTATATCACTGTCCCATAAACATGCAACTGCTTACCAGATACTGTTAGTATGGGAAATGTTGGTTGCTTCCCCACTGTCACCACTTATGCCCTTCTGGTGGTAATCTGCAGCTCTCCTTAAGAAATAACCAGCATCACAAAGACCCCTTATCTGTGTGCTACTTACAGATGCCCACTAAGAAAGACTCTTGGAGTTAACCCCGGTGAACACCTGTGGTTCTGAAGCGACCTAAGAGGATCATGGAAGCGTGAGAGCTCATGGTCAGCCATTCTCAACTGTCCCTAAGGGAGACAGACACCCCACCTTGTAGCGCAGCACTCTTGATGGCCCCAGACTCTGCCACAATCTTCCCTGACCTTGCCTAGGAGACGGTCTGTACAGAGACAGTTTTTCTAAGAAAATGATCCCATGACCTGGCTTAAGTTCCTGAACTTGCCATGTAATTTTCTCTAATTCTGCATTACTTACTGGATTCCTGACATCTGCATATTTTCTTGCTTTGTGTAAATTTTCTGACTTCACATATTTTTTACTCTCTTCTGCCTATAGATTACAGAAACTTTTCCTTTTCCCCTACTCTTTCTGCCACGCAATTCTATGCCCACACACCCCAGCACATCCGCACACAAGCACAAGCACGCACACACACACACACACACACACACACACGCACACACACACACACACTCACGCTCACTCTTTAACTAAGAAATCTTGATGATGATGCCAGGAATGTGTCTACTGCCCTTTGACAGGGGTCTGATGCCATCCTCAGGGCCACAGGGTGGGCAGACCCATGGACGTGGCATTCGCGTACTCTACTGCTGGCCTGGCTATTTTTACCATGGCATGGCTCTGGGCATCCAGGCAGCTGGTCCAGCTTCTTCTCATTCCTCTACTCTACATCAGACTCCAAAATAACCCCACCTCTTACCTTGGCTGGATCCTCCTGCCCCAAACCTTCTACCATCAATGGAACACAATATATCTCTCCTCTTTCCCTGCAACCCAGACCAGCTCAGAGTAGTTTTCCAATTCCCTAACCCTGATTGTGATGCATGCAGGGATACTGTCAAGTTTCTTATGTTTTCAGATATGAGCAGTTTGCACAAGCTGGATTCCCTCCTTAGCTTAGACTGCTACGCTAACTCCCTTTCCCCTCCCAAATAAGGAGGTCTCCGTGTTACATAATTGGATGTTCCCAGCACAGAAGCTGACATACGAGGTCAGGCGCGCATGCGTGCAAGACTTGCCTTTGACTTAACAATACCTTTTTTGGGCATCTAACTTCTCGTGTGCTCCCCTCCCCAACTCCTTCCACACCATGAACAATCAAGAGAGATTTATAAGCCTGGCTCAGATCAGAACACCTCCAACCTTAGCTTAGAAGAAGGGGTCATGAAGCTGAATTTACTTTTTTCCTCCTTGCAGACTAGCGAGAGTACGCTTATAATTTGGCAGAGGTCCTGGGAGTCCAAGGCAGTTATATATATAGGTCTTTTAAGGAAACAAGGCGCGTAAAGGAAGCTAGAAGCAGATGAAATAAATGTCTTATTAGAGACAATAACACTAAAGGTTGGAAAATGACGTTTTAAGGAGGAGATGCCCCTAAATCTAGGTGGCTGAACCATTCCTGATGCCCAGACTGCACTGTGTTCAAGATAACTAGAAAAGTGGATGCGGCTACCTGTGGTACCAGGACCAACGACTGTGCTACATAAAACACAGAACTCACAGGAAGACAGTCTAAGTGCCCCACGAAAGGATGTGGCTCAGGTCCCGGCAGCTTCAGAGAGAACAAACATGTGGCCTCTCGGGCAGCTGTCTCGAAGAAATGGGGACACTGGACCTCATTCTGTGCCCGCCCCTTGTGGAGGAACCTGGGGGTGCAGCGGGGAGGGTGCTGCAGCTCCTATCAAGTTCCCAGTTTATTTGCTTACTAGAGCAAACAAAGCCAAAGATTGTGGCACTACATAAACCATGTCTTAAAAATAAAAATTGCAGGCTGCCCAGGGATAGAATGTAGCTGACTCTTGCAGGTGGCAGTGCCCTTTTTGTTATGTCAGTGTGCAGATATGGGGATGCAATTTGGATTCTACTCATGATCTGATAGTCTCTTCTTGAGGAATGTCTATTACTCTGAACCAAAGATTTTTTGGTTGGCTTTCATCCCTCCAAATTATAGGGCAAAGGTCTGATCCTGAAAGTTGGAGAATCATCACAGCTGAAAATGAGAGAAATCTGGGTTCAGATTCTGCATTTAGTGTAATATTTATGTGCTCTGTAACCTTGATTTAAAATTCAAAATTCTTAATAAGCCTTAGTTTCCTCACATTATAAGTGGGGATCATAATACCTCTTCCATAGGGCTTTGCAAGTGATTAAATGATACAATATGCTAGTAGTATTCAATATAACGTATGCGTGAAGTAATCTCCACAAACATTTGCTGGGTAGTAAGTATCTGGGAGCTGAAGAGATTACCATCTTCTACACTCTGAATCCTGAGTGCGCCCTGTCTTTTGCATGACTACCAGACACATGGTGACTTGCTGGTATGAGACTATGGGCCACAGAGGTCAAATCCCTGCATTAGTTTTCTTCAGATACCTTGACTTCTTGCTTTCTGTCTTAAGGAGGCTTCTGGAATTCTGGGCAGTCAGCACGAGAACTGTGAGAAAAGGGTCAAGAACCTCATGCCAAAGATGGCAACCATGATTTATAGGGGAAGACTGAAGGCCTGAGCAGCAAAGAAGGAGGTTCTGGTATATGGAAGTTCAGGGACAGTGCCAAGTGTACTTCTATCTTCCTTGCAGCTAACAGGAAACAAAATGGGCTGCAGATACAGTTTGATTAGAAGAACATTTTGGCAGGAAGGGATATGAGATAACTGAGCAAGTAGACAACACCATTATCCGGAAACACCTCTGGTGCACAAATAGAATAGACCACTGGTACCATGAGTTTTTCAAAAGTAGACACAAGACCCTCTTCTTGCACGTATTCACTAAATATACTCAGAATTCTTCCACTTTTCCTAATAGTGATGTCACTCCATAAAAAAACAGAGCAAAACCAAGAACAAAAATTGAAAAGAAAGCCAAGGCCAATTCAGCTGTAAGCTTTCTCTCTGATTTTATTTATGACATGAACTGCACAGAGCCTTCGCTAATTTTCATTCATCGGGCAGCGATCCATTCAAGAAACAGTCTAGTGGAATCGGGATGGAAAGGGAAGGGACTCAGCTTGATCCCAAAGCTCTTCTCATTAGGAATAGATTCTAGCACCTCTCCCCACCAGCAGCACATGGGAACTACCACTGAACTAGACACTTAGCCTGTGTTCGTCTGTCCCGGACAGGGGCCCAGGTACTCTGCTTTCTGCTCTAGGACTAGAAATGTTCTGGTTGTTGCTTTAAAACATGAGACTACTGGCACAAAGTCACCTCGACAGTCCTTACAGAGCCTTCAATGCCTACAAGGGCAATTCCGAGTAGCTCAGAGACAGGCACAAGAGAGATGGTGGCAGCAGGCAGCAGGAGACTGGTATAGGGTGGAGTGTCTTAAAGACTGAAGAAAATGGGGCTCGTCTGGAGCCACTAGGTAGAGGTACCAGAAATAGGACATACATTTCAGTCCTTCTTTCTTTCTCTAAAGAGCAAATATTTCTGAAGAACCAATGTTTACTGGTAACCTTGTAATACAGCTAAAGAAAAAGAGTATTACTGATTCTGTGTTCAGATGAGGAAACCGAAGCTCAGAGAATTTACGTACAGAAGAGCGTTCTACTGTGGTAGATGGAACGTGGGCTCTGGAGCACCTGGGCTTGAATACTGACTTCCTCACTACTTAGCTTTGTGATCATGGGTAAGGTCCTGAGTTTAATCTCCATTACATTGCAAGATACAAGTGAGCAAGAACCATATCTGTTTTGTTCACTATTCCTTAGTACAATTTTTTTCAGTGAATAAAATTGTAAGACCAAAATAAATCCTAATTGGATAGAGAGATAAAGTAGGATGAATGCTACAAAACAGCCTGAACGAATTTCTACCGCCAAGCTAAAACACAGCTCAGACTAGGAGCACAGTTACTTCTCCACACCCCAGTCACCCTCCACTGAGCTACTGCAACGCGGCTGGGAAGTTTCTCAGCTCGCATTTGAACCCTGAAAGTCTTATCCACGTCTACTGTGTCCACGGGGCCTGTTTCCCTTGTATTTAACTTTCCTGCTCGGATTTCCAAAGACCTTTGCCACGTGAGATACAGTGACCCTCTGAACTGGTCCAGGTCCTTCAATATTCAAGTCATTCAAACTTGAGATAAACCTCTCCTACCTTTTTAATATGGATTTCAATCTTTCTTGAATTTCTCCTAATGTACCTATACTTTTATGTTCCTACTGAATAATTTCTTGTGTTCTGAAACCAATTCATTATGTAAATTACTTCAAAGGAGAGAAAGTCATCAGTGATCAATACTACCAAGTTCCAGGATTTTTCCATTTTTCAAAGCACTTGGAAGGTCAGCAAAGAGAAGCTTAATAGAGGGAGAAGAGAAATGAAGGCCTAATTAGCTAACACTCATAGATGACTGAATAAAACATAAGGGGAATATATTTTCAAATATAAAGCTACTAAGAAAGGAAATGTTTATTCCTTTATCAAATATTTAATGAATCTCTATCTGCCCAGGCCCTGTATAATTTGCTAAGGACACAAAGCTAGTTCTGGCCCTTAAAGGACTAATAGTGTAGGACGGGGTTTCTGAGTCCCAGTACCGAGACACTTTGGGAATGCTATTTCATGATTGTTTGCGGGGGGGTAGAGCTGCCTCGTAGCACAGGATGGTAGGCGGCACCCTCCCTCTACACACTAGATGCCACTGGGAATCTCCTGTCCACTTCCCAGTTATGACACCAGAGTTTCTCCAGATACTGCCTAACGTCACCGGGGGGATGAGGTACCCACTAGTTGAGAACCACTAGTGTGGGGAAGCAGATCATTTATACAATACCTGTGAGATAAGTGTTATTATCAAAACTCTGGGAGCAGAGAAGGCTCCTTAATTCTAGGAAAGTGGGAGAAGATGCCACAGAAAATTTCACAGGATAAATGACTTTTCATGCTCAATATTTGAAAATATTTAGTATTAGGTTAAACACATGAAAACAGGGACAATTAGGGTCCTAGCAGGGGAGTAGGAAAAGAATGAGGAAAGAAGGATCATTCAGGCAGAGATAAGAAGATGCACAAAGGCCTGGAGAAAAGAGACCACAGAATATTCAGGCAGTAAAGGATAGTTTGCAGGGCGAGAACATAAATAAGACTGGGGCCAGATCATGCTAAGTAAGAAAGGAACTTGAATTTTAATATAAAGAAGCAAATGCATATTTTAAGTCTTTGTGCTCAAGATTGAACCCAGGGCTCTATCACTGAACTGCACCCATGCGAGCTCTATCACTGAACTGCACCCCACGCTCTAAATATGTACTTAAAACATAGTGAGCCTTTACAAATAAACCCTCGCCTTGGTCCGCCGCACATTAAACTGACAAAGCAAGCTGCTCTAGCTGGATTCTGGTCCACTCAGTCTCCCCGGTTTCTCAGACAGCTCCTTGAAGCACATCTGCGAGACCTCAGAACTCTGGGACGTGGGCTGGAAATAACACTGCTGCAGGCAACACAGCACCACTGGGAAATCTGAGTACAGAATTTGTTTTTCAGAAAAAGCCCCTAGTGGCAGAGCTGAATATGGAGAAGGGACAACAGGGAAAGCCTAAAGGTACAGAGATCAGTCAGCATTTCACACACAGGTTTCACTTGGGGACCAATACGCAGGGAAAAGCACACTGGTTTGGGGGTCATGCAAATCCAGTTAAAATTCCTTGTGTGTCCGTATGACACTGGGCACATCCTTTGCTAAACTCTATTTTCTTATTCTGTAAAATGGGACTGCCTACATCACTTGATCACTACAAAAAATATGTAAGCTGAGGGCAGGCACTGGGTACTGGCAGAGAAGCACTCCACAAACACAAACGCGTCTCTCTCCCTGAGTGTCTTTATGAGCCTCACTGATCCAGTGTAACTTCGAGTACAGGGAGATGGAACAGATTGTTAACGGAGTTTCTACTTGGTATAGAATGGATAACAGAGTTGTTTTTCAAAAAGTTTTTTTGGAGTGACCTCCATGTTCTTTGGAGTGAACCACGTGTTACAGAGAGGTCAGTATTTGGCTTCTTACTTTGGGATCTGCCAGGATGTCTCGTAAGACAGAGACCAAAACAAGAGTGGATAAAACTTAACCATGCCATGCGTCTGTGGCTCCAAGATAGTGTCTCCATTCTTCTTTAGTTTAGTGAAGCCTATATCCATTCCATGGTTGGGAAGTCAGCAGTTAAAAACTTGATCTGTACATAAATCTTCTAGGAGATCAAGTTGTGTTGGAATCACAAAGCTTGGATTATAAAAGCCGAGTTGCAAATCCAAGTTTCCCTCTATGCTCTCCCATCTTATATCACTAAGCACTTCTCCATTTGTGAATATTTATACCCCTCTTGGAGAAAACAATCTTTAATCTGTTTCCTCGTGTCATTCCCCCCGTTCATCATCACAGTGGTAATATATCATCAGTTAAGAGAAATATTGCCTATGACAAGGTGAACAGTACAGGGCTTTGGGATATAACTGGGTGAAGAATTAGTCCCAGAGTAGGCAGAGTTCAGATGAAGCATTTGAAGGTCACAAGAAGTGTCTGTAACTAAGTACATTATGCCAGAAGTCTCACAGAACCAGACACCTTCAAACTTTAGAAAACAGGGTGATTAACAAAAGATTTTATTTATTTATTTTTTTTTTTGTGGGTACCGGGGGGACGACCTCAGGACCTCGCGCGCCAACAGGCACCCGTGCCGCTGAGCGATATCACCGGCCCCTTTTTCGTATGTGGGTTCCGGGAGTCGAACTCGGGCCTTCGCGCTTGCAAGGCAGGCGCTTACGCCGCTGAGCCATCTCACCGGCCCCTAACAAAAGATTTTGATACTCCAGGCGCTCTCAACCCCTGTAACCGAGAATCTATCCTGCATGGCCACAGGAGCTCGGGACTCCATGCTCCCCTTTTCTAGAGCAGAGATCCACACTGTATCCCACCTCTGAGCAATCCGAGCAGCTGCTGTGAAGAGATCGCGGCAGGCTTACCTCTGAACAAGGGTTCCAAAGACAAGACAAAGACCTTTCTGCATGTTTTCAGTGCACAGCCATTTCCACTGCTGCATCAAGAACAAGAGGATCAGATCCAGGGCTGTGTCAGCTAACTCTGTCTCTGTTTCTGGGGGACAAAAAAGCATCACAGGTAACTCGGGAGAAAGCCCCACGTGAGGAGCGTCTTTCAGGGCCCTAGGTGGCAGATGGGTCACTTCCACCTTCGTATGGATACTCATATACTTTTATAATCCCTCAGCACTGAAATCAGGAGATAGGTACTTGTAACTAAAAAGTTCAGTGACTGGCTGCATGTCTTCACAATTCTTTTATGTTCCTCATATTGTTACCTAGTGTCTTTTAAAAAGATTTTACATATAATTATTTTATTTACCTAGCTTCTATTTCTCTTCTATTTCCCCAGCATGCTGAACTCATTCTGTTCCAAGTAAGAGCTCACAACTGATGACTAACTGGAACTGGCAAGGCTCTGTCCTTCCATCCTTGCCTTCCACTCGCCCCCACAATGTATCATGGAAACGTTGTGGGCAGATTTGGGAAAGATCTGGGCTACATTCTCCTGCAAAACCATCTCCATTACACAGACCCATGGGGTTGTGATTCAAGAGGCATTAGTGTGATTCCGAGATAACACGTGGTTCTAGGAAAAGCACCACACCTCTGGAAAAATGCCATGACATTTCCTGGTTTCATCTGTGTTTTGAAGAGCTGAAGGGCCACAAATGAGCTCATTTTCATGCAAAGCTGGAGTTTCCTGAACATGGAGAGAAGCATCTATTCTTTAAAATTGTGCCATGTAGGGTGGATGTGTCCATTTCACTTCTGATTTGCTTCCCTGGAAACTTCCCCGGGAGTACATAATATTCCACAATGAATGTGAGATGCCTGGTGTTACTGTGTTTAGTATTGTAACCAACCAGCATCTCTGTTAGTCTAAGTCTCACAGGTGTTCGCTCATCCAGTTTGCCCAAGCTTTCATCCTTTAGAACAAGAATGCCTTCAGATCTGCATGGATGTGCTAGAAATGAATTCCACTTCCCTCTAAATCCCATCTAAAGCATATTTCCTCTACCTGTACTGTATTCAAGGGGCTTGGGAGCTGATGAACTGCTTTCTGGATATTTGCTCAAAGATGGGTGTCCCATCCCTTGAGAAATAGCATCCTCCTCAATGCAATTATTTCCTCAGGTTAAGCATTTGCCTGAAGCTGCCACCATGTGGCAACATTTAGTCATAGCAGTAAAAAAAATCAGAAACTAAACAAAAGTACAGCTAAGTTGTCTTTAAATAAATTTCTTTCATAGGAGCATTTTGAATCTTTCAAGCTAGAAGAAAGAAGGGCTCAGGCATAAACCATCCCTTTAGAGATATGATACTTAAAATTTGTAGGCTTGATTTTGGGTGGAATGATATTATTTTGGTCATTCTTTTTATGATGTCTTAAGAGTTCTGAGATGCTTTCCCTGTCATACCACTTGCTTTACTTGACCAGTGAGATGCGCCTGCAAACCCCACTTGTCACGTATTCAAACTGAGGGCCAAAGAGCAGAGGTCAGGTGATTTGTTCTAGGCCCCAAGATACAACAGTGAAGTTGGCTTTTCTGCTGTGACCTTGTATTCCCAACAGAGGTCTCTGTCGTGGTGGAAGCCATGACCTTTCCTCTTTGACGTTTTAGTTCAGCAAGCACACTAATTAATATTTAGGGCTCTGAAGTTTTCCTCTCTGGAATACATCTGCCCTTCCTCTCCTGGGAAACAAACCTGCCCTGCCTCAAATGCTTCCGAGTGGACAGCAGAGTCCACACTCGTTCCCTCTCCTTGCTCTACTCAGAACAATGAGGTGGTATCATCCGCCACAGCAGTAACTAGAGCAGAAGGAACGGATCTGGGGAAAAAGATGCGTTCCACTTTGAACATGTTGTGTCTCAGTTGCTGTACAGCATCCAATATACAGGTATCATCGGCACACGTGTGAGAGGAGAAGCCAGCAGTGTGGATAGGATTATCCAGGGAGAATGTGTAGAGAACAAGCAGAGAGCCAAAACTGAACCTCCAGAAGGCTGATAAGGAAGAACAGCGGAGCACAAAGGGACCACAAAAGAGACACAAAGTAAACCAGGAAACTGGTATCACAGACAGCAAGGAAAGACGTTTCCAGATACAGACGGTCATCTCCTATGTCAACGTACGCCAAACACGTCTTAAACGAGACACTGACGTTACATGCATGGATCTGTTCCTGCTGGGTACGAACTACTGGTGTCTGTGCCCTGCTCTGCTGCTTGCGCGGGTGGTGGGGACTGTGACCAACTCAGCACTAGTCCAGCACCTCAGCCCAGGGTGGCACACAGCTCGCTCAGCTGAACGCAACAGAAATTAAAGCGATAGTGTTCAGCTCTCCCAGGTCCTTGCTCCCTTCTCTGGGGGAGCGGAGACCTTCCTACTTACCTGGATCGCTGCTGCCCAGGTCTTGGGCTGGCACAGCTGCGCCTGACAAGCAACTGTCCACATATCCCTTGGGGATCTGTCCTGGAGCTTCTGTCGGCTGCATTTCCAGTAATTTTGTCTGCTTTTTAATAAAGGATTCCATTCCAGACATGGACAGGATCCCTGACACCTGAAGAAACAGCCAGTGGCACGTCACATAAAGAACGCAGGAAGCAGGGAGCAAACACAGCACTCTAGGTTCCCCATATCTCACTTGCAAAAGAACTGTGGGCACAGAACCCACTGAATGAGACCACTTCAGGGAAGTTTCTCTTTACCCAAGTCGCAAATCAAACAAAGCTGCCACAGCACGATCACTTCTGAACACGCTCCTGGGTTTCCGTTCTCTTCCAGAAATTGACTTCTCTTCCTGTCACCCATTATCCCACACCTACTACCTTTAAGAAGCCAACCCGACAACTCAAGACTGGTAGGAATTCAAAGTCACTCAAAGAAAATGTGTTTAACATAGAAATTTGAGAGCCACATGTTAAGTCCTTTACTGGGACACCAGGCCCTTCCTGACTGTAGAGACTATTTTTTTTTTTTTTTAATGTGGGTACCAGGAGTCGAACTCAGGACCTCACGCTTGCCAGCAGGCGCTTGTGCCGCTGAGCCATCTCACCGGCCCAGTAGAGACTATTTTGACCTCCTCTAACTGCAGCATCAATATGCCACATCTTAATCCTCGCACTTCTCTGGGCTGCTTTGGCTCTTACCGCATTGCTTTCCTGGAGACAATAGAGAATCCTGTCATGTGCTTCTGTTACATTCAGTGCTGGAGCAATTTTGCTAGATGAGAACCTCAATCTGGACCTGGTACAGAAACAAATGGCAGAAACGGTATAATTCATGGTTTTGGTCCTTGTACAAAATGCTGGCAAATGCTGATAGCACATCAAAGCAAGAACATTCATACTTATTCTCGGGGGCTTACTGTGCCGAGATGCCAGGAAAGACTGAAATCCTCCCAACAAGGTACGTTCTGGCAGTTCTTCATAGCTAAAGTGCCACTCTTATGGAGAGCTATGTATTCAGTGTATTTATGAAAAGGCTTTTGCCAATGAAATAGGAACCAGTTTGTCAAGGTCATATTCTCACAGGCTAGAAAAGTGGCAAGTACATACTATGCACGTTAAAAATTTATTGAAGATTAAATAAGTGGCACAGACTAAAGATTTTTGTTAATGTTGTTGGTACCCTTTTGGGGCAACCATTTATTCCCTGTATTGTACATGAAACTAGAGAAAGAACTGCAAGTGAAAAAACGTGTTGCAGGGGCCGGTGAGATGGCTCAGCGGCTTAAGCGCCTGCCTGGCAAGCGCGAGGGCCCGAGTTCGACTCCCAGAACCCACATACGAAAAAAGGGGCCGGTGATATCGCTCAGCGGCACGGGCGCCTGCTGGCACGCGAGGTCCTGAGGTCGACCCCCCGGTACCCACAAAAAAAAAAAAAAAAAAAAAAAACGTGTTGCAAGAAACAGAAGATTCAACAGCACAGGTAGCATGGCCATCTTTTAAAATCTGGGCATAATTTAAAGACTAAGCATGGTGAGCCTGGTATTGCTGGCCCTTAACATGGACAGAGACAGAGACAAACCAGGACAGTCAGTGCCCCACGACTTTCTCTCTCTTGGCTTCTTTGTAATGATCCAGATTCACATGAAATTTCCAGTAAGGGTAAGTGTGGTGCCCTTGCCTTCCACATGTTGGTGTGGTGAGCTGCCAAGGAACAGCTGGAGCCCCAGTGCAGGAGAGAGCAGCAGCAGTCACCCAGTTACTAAAATAGGGCCTGCACATTTCCATTCTAGCCCTTTCCTGTTTATTGCTTGTATACATAATTTCTGAGCCAAGATTTCCAAAAATGATGGCAAACAGAGATGGTTATAAGCCTTTTTTTTTTTTTTTTTTTTGTGGGTACCGGGGGTCGACCTCAGGACCTTGCACGCCAGTGGGCGCCCGTGCCGCTGAGCGATATCACCGGCCCCTTTTTTCGTATGTGGGTTCCGGGAGTCGAACTCGGGCCCTCGCGCTTGCCAGGCAGGTGCTTACGCTGCTGAGCCATCTCACCGGCCCAAGCCTTAATTCTTAGTAGGAAAGAAACATCTCAATTTCCCAGGAATACAGAAAAGGGAATATCCATATTCTGGAGTTTTCCTTCTTGTCACAACTCTGTGGTCACCTAGGGCCCTGGTTCCCATGGCAAGAGCAAGCATTCAGCAGCGCTGCCCTTGCAGCATGTCTGGCCCCCCTGGTGGCACATCAAGGAGCCCAGGGTCTCACTTCATCTAAAAGCAGGCACATCTGACCTCCCTCCTCTCTTCCGTGGCCTGCAAACAGAAGTGTGCTTTGGCTCAGGGTTGGGGATCACCCTGAGAACCGGGGAAAGGTTCCTGGGTCACTGGAGGGCTCCTCACTTGCTGGCCTTCTTGCCTTCCATCTGCGGCTTGCTTTCGTTCTCAGCCTCACTCAGCTCCTCCGTGGGGCTCTGGGGCTCAGAGCGAGGAAATGCGGTCTTCAACGTGTCCACGATGGCGCTCACCACCATCTGCGGGGAGGAGGTGCGAGGTCAGGACGTACACGCGGTCCCCGGGAGGCAGGCGCCAAACCACGACGCAATCATCTCACCGCGCTTTACGCAACAGGACAAGCAGGGAGCCGGGCCACCAAAGAACTGTTTTTCTAGTCAAGTCACATAATTTCTTTAGGTACAAAATATAACTATCACTCAGGTCAAAATTAAGGTATTCTGGAGTTAATATAAACTTTGGTACTCATAAGAGAAAACCTAATAATCTTCAATGAAGAATAAGAATGGTCTCTATTTTTCAGAATGGGAAAACACATACAGACATTTGCTTTAAAAAGAGAACATACAAATAATGTCCTAAACTATCAAGAAACGGAAGGAAGCCCTTCCTTTCCTTGGTGCCTCTTCCTAATGAACACTGCTGGCAGAGAGCTGCACCAAGCCTGTGCTCCCTTGTTCGGTGACAGTCTCCCCTGGGGAGCACGACCAGCACATGTAAGACAAGGCTGAGTGTCACCAAGACCCCTGGGAACACTGGGGAGAACAAACCAGGGAGGCATGGAGGACCGCATCAACTTGCCAATGTAGCTGAGAAAATACAACTTGCTCTCCAGGCTCGAGAACTGCAGCCTGTGGGAGGGTCCTCACGTGTCCCATCTACTTCTGTATCACTGGCAACTAGCACGGTGCCTGCCTCAAAAGAGGCATCCAGTCGGGAAACGCTGAAAGAGTCAGGGAGTGAACAATCTGCATGGAACTCTGTTGATTTCTTTCTAGTGTGTGGTTTTTCCCATAGCATGGACACCCCCTGACGTCCGTCCTATGCCGTGGATGCCCCCTGATGTCCGTCCTATGCCGTGGACACCCCCTGACATCTGTCCTATGTAGTTCCACTTACTCTGTCCCCCCAGCCCTAGAGGAGAAGGTGGTGTCCCTCCTCTACTGTCAGTGGGTCCACGTTTCTCATCCATGTAAAGCACATGGCCATCTTCTAATGAACACAAACCTCAGACTTCTTCCCTGGAGATTGAGGATACCAGCTGGTCATTACAGCTTATAGGTGTGGATGTGCTCCACAGAGGTCCTACCATCTCCACAGGTGCTGACACCCCTTTATGAGGAAGGTACAGTTCTCTGCACTCTGTTCTCCAGCAGGAAGCATCACCCCCATCTAAATCTGCTTAGTGTCCTGTCCGCGGGCTTTCCTTCCTGAGTGATCAATGCTGGGAATCGCCTTCCTCTCCAGACAGAATCCCCTGTCTGTGGAGGTTCCCATGTGCCCTCACACACCGCCACTAGGAGGACAATATCAGAGTCCCCCGAGGAGAGGAGCTATGTGTACACTTACAGAGTTAGGGTACTGTCTACTAACAGCTGCTCACTAGGATTAAGCAAGTTGAAGACCCAACCAGTATTTGGCAAAAGGTCTTAAAAGTTCTAGTACATGTTCTATTGAGCACTCCCTTATTTTCTAAGCCCGAACTCCATGCCAACAAACATGCCACATTTACAGAGAGAGGCACAGGCTGCGCAGCAGCCCTCTGGGTACCTTGTCTATTCTAGAGACCATGAAGGGTTTCTTGACAAACGCAATACGAGCATCAGTGTTCAGAGCAAGGAACTCCTGCACCTCCTCACTGTTAGCGATCTCAGGAATGGCACAGAGTTGCTGCAAAAGAAAGACAAGAGGGCCGGTGAGATAGCTCAGTGGCGTAAGCGCCTGTCTGGCAAGTGCGAGGGCCCGAGTTCAACTCCCGTAACCCACATACGAGAAAAGGGGGCCGGTGATATCACTCAGTGGCACGGGCACCTGCTGGCGTGCAAGGTCCTGAGGTTGATCCCCAGTACCCACAAAAAAAAAAAAAAAAAAAAAAGAAAGACAAGAGGATTTTACAGAGAAATTTCAGTCCCCAGATCTCTCCACCTTACCTCGGGTATATGCAGGTCAGAATGAGAGCAAAGCTGGAAGAGAAGATGCTGACCTTTAGGAATGACTCCAGGAGGCTCTTCCGGGCTTCTACTCTGTCACTGTCCATGTTTCCAAATGGAAGATCTGGAAAGAGCTTTTTCGGACCCTTTACATCTTCAAAACAAAACAAAGTTCATTCATTAAACATTCGCGAAAAGCTTATTCATAAAAAAATATAAAGAAAACAATTGAATATATTTCCCTGGGATTTTTCACTTATTTAACATCAGGAGTTCCAAATATACCTGCAGGGGTATGATAAATACAGTGTACTCCCATTACTGTTAAAAAAAAAGTGTAACAATGGCTGAAAGTGAGGGCTCTGAAGTCCAATGGCCCAAGTTCTAAGCTCTACTATAATAATGATCTTTCTGTGACTTTGCTTATTTTCTGCACAAAGGGGACAATGATACTGTGGTGCACCCAAAATAAGACCTAACCAGAAAATAATCAGCCAAGAAAACTAGAGATCAGAAATGGCAGCCCTAATCAGCCTGTCCTTGCCTCACCTGCCATCACTCTTGCCCAGTGGCTGCTCTGTAAGGCAGGTAAGGCAAGGACAGGCTGACTGGGGCTGGCATTTCTGATCTCTAGTTTTCTTGGCTGATTATTTTCCAGCTAAGTTTTATTTTCGAGGAGAGAGGGTAGCATTTGTCTCATAGGTTGTTATGAGGATTAAACAAACTAGCAGGTGTAAAGTGCTTAGAAGAGAACCTCTTATGAACAAGCTCGCCTCAGTATTAGGTGTTGTTAGAAAGATATTAAATGTATAATATATGCCCAAACCTACTAAAATGTTTATCTGGGTGATCGGCATTTTTTAAACACAAAGTAGCTAGTTATTAGCTTATTCTTAGAGTTAAATTTATTACATTTTCTTATATACTCTGTGCTGTGGAGATGTCGAACAGCACAAAAAATTTTTGGTTGTTAAAGGAAAGAAAGTGATAAGGATTTCTGGATAACATTTTAATATTTAAGAATGATCTATGGTTCTGAAAAAGTTAATTTAACTGCTCACACTGACTCATGGGCACATGTAGAAATGTGAATTTTGAACAAGGGATATAGCTCAGTGGCACAAGTGCCTGCCTGGCAAGCACAAGGTCCTGAGTTCGATTTCTGGCACACAAAAAAATGTGAATTTTAAGCTTAAAGGGATTAGCAGGCAAGGATGACCTCAGAAAGGGATCAGAGTTGCCCATCACTAAACCTCAAAACTTCTAAGCAAGACTTGGGGAAGAGCACCCTGGTCTTGCATTCCCTTCCCCCAAAAATCCCATCAAACATTCAGGTCAGGGCGGTGACAGGTAAGAAGCAAACAGGCAGTCCAGCGCCAGGGCAGATGCTGACTTTTGATGAACTTCCGTAGATCTGGTTTCTCCTCCAAGCGGCTCTGCAGGTTCAAGAATTCCCGGTAGCGACGGTTTACAGTGTGGTAGGCCAGCTGCTGCAGGCCACTGCTGTTCTCACTGTTAAGGGCTGTCTCGTACTGTTGAAGGAACAGAGTTATTGACCGAATGAGCCAGGTCTAGGAATTCTTCTATGGCTTTAATGACAACTTGCTCAATGGCACACAGAACAGCAGAGTGGAGATAAAGAGAGGGAGATGATGTTCCCGCCCTGTTGCAGAACCTATTGCATCTGAGTGGAATAACTCAAACTCTAAAGGCAGCTGACTTAAAGAACGAGATATACTTTCTGATACACTCAGCCTACAAAGTCAGAAATGAGTTTCACTGCTATTTCTTCCATCCAAAAGCTTCCTTCCCCCAGATACGTAGCTTTATTTATAAAAATGGCTATATCACTCTTTTTTATTCTCAAAGATCAAGAGTAAAACAGAAGGCATATCACCTATAAAAGTGACTACATTTCTATCACCTCTAAATTACAGGCTGGACCTTCTGAGGGGAAAGCCATTTTGCCATCAACTCAACCAGTGATGATATCTATTAAAAGCAAGAAGAGCAAACAATTTGAAACAGCAGATGGGCAGAAGTCACTTGTTTGCCTGGAATGAATTAAAGGGCATGTGTTTTTGTTTTGCTTTGGGCAGATTAATCTTCCTAATTGTTAATCTTAAAAGTAAACTGAAAGCTTTTCCTAAGTATAGGGTACATGATATTTGCATCACTAGAAGTCACGTGATGATTGGAAATGCTGTACAGGTCTGGGTCTGCTGCCTCCATATGCTCAGTGGGCTGGTAGGGGGAAGGTGATTTGTATTGCATGTTGCTGGAAGAGTGAGCACCATGAACATACGGAAGCCATAGCTCAGAGAAGTAGTTCAGATACAACGAAACACTGCGGGAAATCTATATATGTGTTTACTCTTATTAGGAGTAGGTTATTGTTATTGTTCAGCAGAGGTATTGTACTATGGTCAGTGATGGAAACAACTATCTCCTTGTTGGCTGGACTTCAGGCTGGTGTATTAAAATTTTCCAGAGGTAGAGAGGGAAATGTATTCACAGTGAGCTGAGGTGAGCTAAGGAGTTTATCAGATTAGTATGGAAAGGAAAGAGAAACAGGTGGAATTTGGGGGTGGGGGACTCTCAAACTTGGAGAACCTGAGAGTTATGATGCTTTCTATGGGATATTCTGCTCCTTGAGGGAGAATATTTAATTCTTGTGTGTTCACTTCATCATATAAACCGAACACTGTTTTACTATGAGAAAGTGTAATAATAGCGATATATAATTTAGAACCATGCCCATATAAAAATCTAAACCCAATCTCAAACTATGAACTGGCTACATGATTTTATTACTCATTTTTCATTTACCTTTTTCTTTTTAATTTTAATATTTAATTAGTACATGCTTGCAGTACTAATGATTACATTCATTCTGGGGAGTTGGTACATGTACATAACACATCTTAATTCCTTTTTTTAATCCCCCACCCCAATCTTTTGGTACCCTTACCCTCTGCAAAAGATCTCACTGTTTCTTATTATCCACCTGTTATTTTGCTCTTTATTTATATTTTGGGTTTCTCATGAGACCATCATGTTAAGTGAAATAAATCAGACACATTTTACCCTTTTCTAATGCCAACTTTAAGTAGGTAGTGGCTGGTGTCAAAATCTGCAGTAAAAAAAGTAATAGATAATAGGAACAAGATTGTGATCTAAAAATTTTTTATCAACTTAATTTTTCTACTAATGAGGGGGAAAAACTGTCATTTAATACAATGTTGGAATATGTTTTAAATAGAAGATGAAATAACCAGAAGCCAACACTTATATGTGAGAAAGCTGTAGATCATCTGGAGTTAGAAGAAAAAGGCAGGCAAAATGTTAACAAAGTTGTATCTGTCCTTTGAGACTAGCCTGAGTTATTCATGACCAGATATCTGTACTTGTAAAATTTACCTGTTTTATAAGGGATGTGTGTGTGCGCGGGCATGCATGTGCATGTGAGTACACGTGTTTCTAATTATTTCTATTGTCTTAACTTGAAAATGTCACAATGTTCCTTTTCAAAATGTTAGGTCATGTTGCAGCTGGGTTCAACAGATTAGGGAAGGCACCCTTTCTTTTAACTGGATTGGGATTTCACCAGGAGGAATGCAGCACCCACACTTGTGGCTGTGTTTGGACTTAGAATGAAAGAAATTCAAGGAGAAGGCAAGTAAAACCCAATAGATAGAGTCTTGCCCAGGAATCCTCTTACCAAAATTTTTCCCTCCTAGTTTCTTTTGTTCTTTTAAAAAATGCTAAAATCTTTTGTACTTTGTTTTGGGAAGGTAGATTGTCTCCTTAAGATGGTATGGTAAGTCCCTTATTCCTAGAGATATTTAAGCACAAATTTGGGAACCACTTGGCAGAGAAGCTATGAAAGGGGCTGGTTAGATTAGAGCAGCAGATCCTTCAAAATACCCTCCATGCTACCTCCATGTTCTATTTTTAAAAATATATAGAATCCTTGTACTCATTCTTTGAAATTCTCATTCAGAATCTGTCAGTCAGACTTAGTATATAGTATTTAAAAAGCAGCCCAAGCAATCATGAAATACAGCCAGGTTTAGGACCCACTGAAAACCATCATCATCATTTTTCTAACAATCCTGAGCTTCTAGGATTGTTTGTGCGGGTAGAGTAAGAGTCTACTCTGCTTTACAAATTAATTAGCTTCAGCCCATTCACACATGCTTGTTGAATTAAACACAGCAAAGTAAGAGCTGTCTCCCCTGAGAACATTAGCTTCACTGACTCTACTCTCCAAACCCACTCCCAGCCCAGAGTGGGTGCCCACAACTCTAATCCGGTTACCTTCACAGTATAGAGCGTGTACGGATGGAATCCAGTGCCACTGTGCTCTCGGGCGGTAATGGTGCCGGTAATACGAAGGTTCTGGATGACAACTGGCCCATCTGGACTGCTCAGGGGCTCAAAGCTGAAGGCGCCCGAGCCAAGAGGACCAGGTGGAGAGGAGGAAAGTGAAATCTGTGGCAAAGTAGGATCCAGGGAACTCACACCACCAGTGAGATCCTTCTCTAAGCATGAGGGTCGTGGGGGGCAGTTCTTTTCTGGTTCCTCCAGCAAAGCTGTAAGAGAGGTGACATCACGTTCTCCTTCCTTGTCTACAGTGTCAATCTGGATTTCTGGGCAGGAGTTTAGCACGGATGCCAGCAGACCTGACTCTGTTTCTGTCCCTGGACCCTCCTCAGCCTCTGCTCCTTCAATCCCCTCGGATCCCTCACCATCCTTAGGCTCCAGAACCTGAGAATCTTCTAGGGCACACAGGGCATCCTGGATTCTGTCAGACAGGAAGTTGCCTGGGGTCATTAGCATGATGGTTTCTCTACTCAGTTCAGAGAGGGGAGACTCCAGCTCCGAGTCTTCACATAAGAACAAGGGCCCTCGAATATTTGGCTGTAGAAAATGAGATGAATTGTTTCCTACTTTCCTTTCTTCAAGCATCCCACCCAAATCTGCCTCTATAGCTTCATGGCATTCTTCAATCTCAGGGGAGGGGCCTACTTCACTAGAGTTTGGAAGCACTGTGGCTGCTCCTGGAGAGGGGGCTCTCCCTTCTGGCTGATTCTCCACCTCAAGAATCAGTGGCAGAGATGTGGGCACTGAGGGCTGCTCCAGAGCACCAGGGCTGCAGAGTTTAGCTGCTTGTACGGGATCATTTCTGGCCCTGGAAAAGATACCCACAACTATAAGGTGGATCCAATCAGGATCTGACAGCTTGTTGATCAGCGGTAAGATTACATTGCAAGTAATGAGTTCGACCACTACATGGCGTCCAGTCCTAGTCTCCAAGTGAGGCTTGGGCACCAGACCTTGAAGCAACAAACTTACAATGCCACGCGTATGTGTGACCTCAGCAGCAGGGTTGTGCACAGCAGGATGTGGGGCAGTAGCCCGGCAGTACGCTTCCCAGAGCTGGGAGGGCTGAACTGCACCACTCTGCTTCCCTTCAGTGGCCTCCTTTGCCTGAATGTAGCTCTGCAGGTGACAACCACAGAGAGTCAGAACCCTCTGGGCAAGAGCATGGCTGTCCACCATGCCCATCCTCCTCCGAAGCTCCTGTACCAACCCTTTCATGGCTGCTTCCATCTCTTCCTTAAAGGCTGGTTCCTGGCTCACTGAACGATACCAGGATAACACAAAATCACGAATAATCATCTGGATAGTGCGGTCGATCTCCTGGTCCAGCTGTCTTTCCGCCTCAGGGCACGGAGGGCAGGTGGCCACCGGGATGAAGCGTTCCAGGTGCAGTCGACCCGAAGCCCCCACGATGGCACTGGAGCCCAGCCATCCCCCCAGGACCACGAACAACACAGAGAGAAGGCACAGAAGCCACACATTGACCAGAAGGTGGATAACCAGGAGCCAGCCCAGCAAGACCCCCACAACCATCAGCTTCCGACTACTCCACAGATTACTGAGGTGACAGCGGGACTCAGCTGGGGTCTCCTGGGTCGGAGGCCCGGTCTCTGTCTCCATGGCTGAAAGAAGGCGCGCTTCTCTACGACAGCCCCCTTTCAATTCTACTTCAGTGGCAAGGAAGGGGGCGTGAACCGTGATCCAGATCGGAGGTAATCTGGGCTTCTGTGCAGAGATCCGACCGACCGGGCTCGGGGCTCTTGAAGTCCTACAGGGACTACAAAGCGACGGGGGCAGCGCTGTTTCTCCGGCCGCCGTCACCAGAGCCCTCCGCCAGCCGGTTCCAGCGGGGGCGAAGCTGGCCCGGAGCGCGGCTCGGCGGCGCCCCGCGGGCTCGGAGGGCGGCGCTGAGACTCTTCCGCTCGCGCTCCGCGGCGGCCGGGGTCGCGGCGCACGTCGCCCGGGGCCGCGCGCCCAGCTGAGCCTGGACCGGACTCATTGGGGACCCTGCCCACGGCCTCGGCCTGCGGCCGCCACCCGGGAGCCCTAACTCCCCCGGCGCTGTCCGCCTGCTGTCCGCCCGGGACAGCTTCCGGGTCGCGAGCGCGGGGCACCCTGGGACGGCGGCCGCGAGCCAAGCGCGGCGCTGCTGGCGCCCCTAGTGGCGGGGAGTCGTGGTGCCGCCGCGAGCGCCGGGGGTCCCCCGCCTGAGCCTCTGCTCTCAGGGGCTGGCCCCGCTTCCCGAGGTGCCGCCCAGCAGAGTGCGGCCTTAGCGACATCCGAGACTCCGACTTCAGTTCCAGCGCCTTTAAAATGTGCTCCGGGTCCAATCACTGACTGTTGTCTACCAACAACCCTTACAGCTTGGACAAGGTGATCCAGTTTATTTTAATCGCACGGGGTGTGTTTTCTTTAGCCTGATAGATTTAACCATTCACAGGCTCCTTACAAGCACGCACCCCCATTCCCAGTTGACAGCCCGTCTTACTTGTTCTCAGCAATGGCAAACTCCAAGTCATAACGCCTAATACAGAGACAAGTTTATTCCTTAAACTTCATGGACTGTATCACAAAATCAGGTTTGTGATTTGGTGTTATTTACTAACGGCACTACCTGAGCAAATACTTGGAGCGTCTGCTGTGCTCGGTCACTGCGATGGGTAGCATGGAGGAATGGAAGCTGTCCTCGTCCACAGCCCCCGGGGCTGACTGGGGAAATACATGACAAGCACATAAAAGGATATTTAATAAAGCGAGTCTGTACGGGGTACAGTAAAAGGCTAAATCTTACAGGTATTCAGGGGAAGGAAAGATCACTGGGAGTTGCAGTGGTTATGGGGACCCCTTAGAAAATGTAGCTTTTATTCTGTTCCTCAAAATGAGGGTTTCTTTCTATCCATCTCTCTCTTTTCTTACTGTCTCCTCCTAAATGCATAGGAAATGAAGGCAGAGGTGGAGATGTGTTTTTAGATAATTTGTAGTATATTTGGTTTGTTCTCCATATTTGATTGTTTTGAGGTTTAGTACTACACAAACAGAATTACCGATAGGAAGATTAAATATCTGACAATAGAAGTGAACATATGTACAATCATTTGTGTCCTTTGGTGTGAAGCCAGCTTCTTTTCCCCACTGTGGTCCTTAGAAATTCCGTTTGCAATGCGGCTATTTTTACCTTAGCACAGGACATATATCATTTGCATAGAGCTCCTCCCAGTTGCCTATCCTCAGCATACTCTATGCTATTACTGCCTTTTGTCATTACAGCATCATTCTCTAGATGGTTAAAGGAATCTTCGGGCAAATTCCAGCTAACAATTGTGCCAACAAGAAGCATACTGCAGCTTCTTCTGTCATCTCAATTTCTACTCTTGGTTCAAAGATCTGTTTTTAATGCAAAATGAGCCATCAGTTAGATGTGAGGCACGGTTTATGACTTTTAAAGCAAACAGTGCAATTTAGGATCGAAGTGTCCAGTAAGCAGACTGGCAACATTCTGAAATCGCAGAATGCCAGTTCATATTTCTATTGCATACTCCACTGCTACTAGATTCCCCACAGAAAAAGAACATGAGAAGTGGACACTGCCCCTCTTTGTCCTTCCAGACCATTCTGTTGTTCTCAGAAACAGGATAGCAATGCCCTAGAAAAATGTTCCTGCCACCTACTTGGGAACTAAAACACGTGAGTAAATTATGGAGGAACTAAAGATGCTGCTCAGACCTTGCATGGCAGCTCAGAGAGAAAGTTTACACTGATGCAAGATATGGAATGTTTAGGGCAGTAGGGACTGACCTTGTAAGTGGGCGCAATGCCACCTGACCAGATGGTCTGGAGCACTGAGGTAGCCAAGAGTGTCTTCCTGATTCTGAAGCAGATTTGATAGACATGCCAATGCACTTGTCATTTGGATGGGTATGAGTTTCTGCCCAGGGGTCTGGGATATTTAGTCTCTAAACAGATTAATCACTGGGAGGAGGTGAGAGTCATGACTGATGTGCAGTGGTGTGTGTGTGCATGTGTGCGTGCACCTGAGTGTGGTGTGAGGAGGCTGGCTGGCCACACCACTCACACTTTTGTGAGGTTTTGTCTTCTTGTCTTATCATTTTTCATCACATGAACAGCATAGTGCTAGAGTATTGGGGATAACAAGATAAATAAGACATAGTTATTCATTTCACCCTGCTTAAAGGAGAAATGCACAGAAAGAAAAATGTAATTAAACACCATCTCGTGTTTAACGTGATGTGCTATGATTGTTGCAATGGAAGTGTGTGCAATAAAATGGAGACACAAATCAGGGATGGTTAACTGGGGGATTGGGTGGCTCATAAAAAGTTTACCCATCCACTATAAAATAGAAATGAATTGAGTGTATTTTATGAAAATGTGGAGGAGACAGGGCATGGGTAAAGGGAGGGAGGTCCTTTAGGTAGCAGCATGCAAATGAGACAGGAATAGGAGAACAAAGGGGACCGTGATAAGAGGCCAGACTATAATCAGCTCTGCTATATTGCAATGTTCTCTCAAAAACAGAAGCCATGGCGACTTCCTAAGAGAAGTTCAGTGATGGGGCCGGTGAGTGGAGAAAAGGTGATAGCGCACAATTGTTCCTGTGATGGTAGAAGGGGAATGAATGAAGGTTAGGTGAAAGAATACAGAGGGACTGAAGATGTAGCTGAGCTTACAGATCATGAATTTGTAATGGTGCCAATAGATAGTATTGAGTGATTTTTCTCTTGAGTTTCTTCAGTGTAGGAGAGAAGGAAGCAGGAAGTTAGTCTGTTGACACTTGCAGAATATCAGGGTAGATGAAAAGGTAGATAAATGATAAATGGTTTAGACCTTGATATCTTGAGAAAAGAGGCACAAGAATTAAAAATCATGATGTCCAAGAAAGGGAATAAAGCCAGAAGAGACAACAAATTGTGAGATAGTGTTAGGAGTATTGGGGAGAAGGAAGGGAGTGATAAGAACAAAGGTTTATGGTGATGGATCGGTATATTGGAGCCTGTATTAGTTTCCTATTACTGCGTTACCAAGTTGCCACCAACTTAGTGCCTTCCAGAAATACAAATTTATTGTCTTCCCATTCTGAAAGTCTGAAATCGGTTGCCAGGGCTATATTCCTTCTGGAGGCCAGAGGGGGACAATCTGTTTTTCTGTTCTTTCCAGCTTCTAGAGGCCACCTGTGTTCTTTGGCTTGTGTCCCCACATTGCTCCAGCCTCTACTTCTGTTGTCACCTCTCTTCCTCTGAATCTCCTTCCTTCCTCTTATAAGGACCTTTGTGATTACATTGGACCCCCCTCTATAATCCAGGGTAATCTTCCCATCTCAAGTTCCTTAATGAAAGAATCTGATCACTGCCATTCTGAGCTGAACAGAGACCACATTAGTCACCCCCTACTGCTGTGCCTGTGTATCTGCTACAAACGTATCATCATGGGTTGATAAGGCCCAGTAACCATAGCTGCAATCCATAACTCCCATCATTACTCAGCCCTGTGCTTGACAAGCAACCACAACTCCCTGTGAGTTCTCAAGCCTTGTCCCTAATGGTAAGCACACTCTTTTTCACTGAATTCACCCCCCTTATACCCATGACCCTATAAAAAACCTTATAGCCTGTATGAGAGTAGCCGGTCTGGTCTCTAGTGCTGGAGTGGTCCCTCTCCGGTTTGTTCTGAAATAAACCCGTCCTGTGAGCTTGTACCTCTGTTTCTTTTCTTTTTCCTAACACATAGGATTATTTGCCAAGTAAAGCAACATATTCGTAGGTGTTGGGGATTAGGATGCAAATATTGCTGGAGAAGGGGGACATTATTTGGCTTTCTAGAGCCTAAATATCTAGAGATGAAAATGTTCTTTGATGATCGAATCTGGATGTGGACAAATGATAAGTTCCCGAAGTAGGCTGTATATAATATGTTAGGGTTGAGGAAGAAATTTTGAGTCTATGGTCTTAAGAGTGATATTCTACCTGGGCTTCAAAGTCATCAGTACAGTAAGTCCTCGACTTACAAATGAGTTTTGTTCCAGGAGGATGTTCGTAAGTGGGATTTGTTCATAAGTCCAGCCAAGTGAGTCTTATACACCTTTGACACAAATGTACAATGTAAAGCATAAAAAACCAAATGCAAGGTCTGTTCATATCTGTGAAAGTTTGTGATTGGAATGCCCATAAATCAAGGACCTTCTGTATTAGGGTACAAAGACTGATCTTGGTACAAAAGTTCTCAATAAATGAAAACGACAGAAGGTTGACAAATGATGTAGTAAGTAGAGAAGAGTGTGCTAATAGCAACGTAGGAAGAAGAAGTTTTGAGTAAGTTGGAAAATGAGTTATCCGAAAGAGCCCATAAAAATGTATGATATTCCCAAGAACATCTCCACATCCTACCTTAAATGTAGTGACAAAGAATAATCAGCCACCAGAGGGCAGCAGGGAACAGCATTTAAGGAGCTTGGCATCTCTATAATTCACTTATCTACTCACGCATCCATCCATCCATCCCACTAGGACTAACCTGAATATTGGGAATTCAGAGATGGACTTTATCTGGTTTCCATTCTTAAAGAAGTCCCTGTCTAGTACAAGAGACAGACACTGATGCCACATAAGAAGTGCTGTAATACAAATAGGTCAGAATATGGAAGTGCAGACAAATAGGGAAACTTGCACAGAAGGAACGACAGGGGAGTTGGCCGTGAAGGATGGGTTAAACTTCTCATGAAGACAAGAGGAATGGGTCATTCTGAGAATGAGGAAAAAGCTTGGAATGCTGTGTAAGCTCTTATGTTAGTTTGCTAAGGGCTCACAACAAATTCCTGCAGACAGAGTGGTTTAAACAACAGAAACTTTTCTTCACAGTTCTGGAAGCTGGAAGTCCAAGATGTAGGTGTGGACAGGTCTGGCTTTTCCTGAAGCCTCTCTCCTTGCCTTGCAGATGGTCGCCTTTTACAGTGTCTTCACAGCATCCCCTGAGCAGCGCCTACCTGGTGTCTCTCCCTCTTAAAAGGACGCAGTCATGTTGCATTATCTTCACACCCTTCTGACCTTGTTTAACCTTCATCACCTCTTTAAATGGTCCATCTGCAAGTAGAGTCATGTACTGAGGTATACTGGGCATAAGGGCTTCAACATACGAGGTTTGAAGGGACAAGATCTCAGCCACAACAGCTTCTTTCTACCTGTGAGTTACGTGAATGATCATACTGCGATCTTTAGAGTACTGAGCAATGATCATTTTTTTTTTGTGGGTACTGGGGGTCGACCTCAGGACCTCGCGCGCCAGCAGGCGCCCGTGCCACTGAGCGATATCACTGGCCCCTTTTTTGTATGTGGGTTCCGGGAGTTGAACTCGGGCCCTCGCGCTTGCCGGGCAGGCGTTTAAGCCGCTGAGCCATCTCACCGGCCCGCAATGATCATTTTGATAGTTCTCAGTATTTCTTTTTGCTGCATATAGAAGTGGAAACAGCACTGAACTTCAAGCTAAAGTGTTGTAAGGCGAACTTCCTCATCTGGCTGTGTAGGGTGCGAAGTGCTGTGGTAGACTTTCCCACTGCAGAACTACTAGATTCCTATGAGAAACACTTGTGGTCAGTTAATGGGGTGAAGAAAGGGTACAAAGTAGGTAAGGAGTCCAAGGTCCACAATCTCACCCCACCCCAAAAGCAAACATAAAACAAACTTTGAGATGAGGCTAGAGCTGCAAGTGGTGAATAAGGGGGTGAATGAAAAGGTTGGGGTGAACCCAGGGGCAGATTTTCTCAGCAGAACCACAACCCAGATTTGAAGTATTGTTCTAACAGGAAGAAAGTAGAACTGGGTCCTTGATTTCCACTTTGAGCCACAACACATGGGAGGAGGGCTGAAGAGGTTCTAGGTTAGTGGAAACTCCTGGAAGGCAAATGCAAATCATTTCTGCAAGAAGATATTCTCATTTGAAAACCCTCAAATAAACACAAATTTAATACAGAATGAATACAAACTCTGAACCCAAGGTCATCAAGTATATGGGAAGGCAAGTTATCGTAAGAATCACTAGAACTGACAACAGATTTAGAGCACCAGGACAGAAGATACTGAAGTTGTCTGATACTGAATACAGAAGATATATCTATGAATGAAACATGGCTAGGACCTAGCAATACTGGATTGTCAAAGAGGGATGCACAGATCCAAGTCATAACCAAATGGAACTTCTATAAATGAAAAATATGAATACTGAAATAAAAAAACCTTAATACATGCAAAATTATTGATTGTACACAACTGCACAGAAAATTTTTCCCTGGAGTATTTGTTGAAATAAATTACTTAGACTGCAGCACACAGAGCCAAGAGACAGAATATATGAAAGAGAAACTAAGAGAGATGGATGATAGAATAAAAATTCTAGTAGGGCATGGTGGCGCACGCCTGTAATCCCAGTGCTTGGGAGGCTGAGGTAGGAGGATTGCCGTGAATTTGAGGCCAGCTTGGGCTACATGTGAGTTCAAGGACAGCCTGGATTACAGAGCAAGACCTTGTCTCAAAAGATAAACAAACAAGCAAACAACCCAAACAAACAAACAAAAAAAGAACAAAAATTCTAATATTTATATAATCAAGATTCCCAGGGAAGGTAATGGAGAGAATGGGGAAGAGGAAATATTTAAATGCTTTTGGCAGAGAATTTTCTAAAACTGTGATGAAAAGATAAATCCATAGACTCAGAAAGCATTGATAATTTAAAGTATATCAATGAATCCAAAAATTGATTGTTTTAAATAAAACTAACAAAAAAGAAAATATTATGTGAAACTGTGTGGAGTGTAAAAGAAATATAATAGGCAACATTAAATCTGAAAAAGGATACATAACTACAAATATGGGAAAGATTAAAGACATAATTTTATGACAACGAAATTTAAAAAAATTAACTTTATTTTTTGTTAAGACGTATTCATCATACATATTGATCACATTCATCATAGGGAATTTGTACCTGTACATAATATATCATAATTCTTTGTTTTCATTTTCCTCTTCTCCCTTCAACTCTTCTTCCCCTCCTCATTTACAAAAGCTTTGTTTTCTATTTTCCTTCCATTCTCTTTTTCTTCTTTTCCTTCCTTCTCTCCTCCCTCTCCTCTCCATTGGTCCCCTTCCCATTTGAACATATTTTTCTTACATCCCAATATCTATCCTCCATTATGCTCCTTATTTACCCTTTGGGTTTCTCACACAAGAGAAACAATGTGATGTTTAAACTTGTGTGTCCCATTTATTTCACTGAAGATTATAGTCTCAAGATATATCCAGTTTCCTACAAATGACTCAAGTTTATCCTTTTGGCCAGAGTATACTCCATTGTATATAAATACCACATTTTCTTTATGCATTCATCTTTCGACGGGCATGTGAGCTGTATCCAAGATTGAACTATTATAAATTGTGCTGCTATAAACATGACTATAATACAGTTCAAAAAAATTTTAGGGAGACACTCCCTCCCCTTCATTCAACTATAAACACAACATCACCTTATTATCCATGTTTAATTAAGCTTGGAAGGTCGCTATGTCAGAAGCAACAGATCACTGTCACCAGTGAGAGATGGAATGGGAGGCACCTGGAGTTAGAGGTGTCTGACCCTTTAAATATTGGAATTCTGAGTTAACAAGGCTTTCTCCTCCTCCTCCTCCTCCTCCTCCTCCTTCTCCTCCTCCTCCTCCTGGAGCCCAGTGCATCCTGGAATCCAAGAGCCAAGGCACCATCCCCCAGCAAGCTCCTTCACGCACCGTCGACACCACCACCAGCTTCTTCGCTGAGAACTTCTCCAGCAGCAGCTGCAGCTTTGCCTATGACCATGAGCTCCCCTTCTTCCTCCTTTCCCCCTTCACCCTTCTGCCTGTTCCAGCTGCTACTGTCCTCTGATCTTCAGTAAACATAGCTACTTACTACTTACTACAAGTCGTACGCTTGGCAATTCTTTCCATGTCATGAACAGGAACTTGGACAATTTTGGTCCATTCAACTATATCAGGTATGCATACATCACTGTGGCATGATGCTTTTAACTCTTTTGGGAGGATACCTAGAAGGGGAACAGTGAGGTCAATGGAACCTCTAGTTTTATTTTTTTGAGGAATCTGATTTCCATAATGCCGGTACCAGTTTATACTCCCACCAGCAATGGTGAAAGTTTCCTTCTCCCCCAAAGCCTTGCCAGCATTTGTTATTGGTTGACTTCTTGATGATGGCCATTCTTTCTGGAGTGTGATAGAATCTATGTTGCTTTTCTCAAATGACCAGTGATATTGAGCATTTTTTCATATATTTATTTGCTGTTTGAATTTCTTCATCTGAGAAATGTCTATTCATTTTAGATGCCCATTATTGGATTGGGTCTTTAAATTTGAGGGGTCTGATTTCTTTTTTGAGTTCTTTATATATTCCAGGTATTAGTCCTTTGTGAGGAGCAGCTGGTAAAACTCTCCTCCCTCTCTGTGGGTTGCATCTTCACTCTGGTGCTGATTTCTTTTCTTTTTTTTTTTTTTTGTGGGTACTGGGGGAGTCGACCTCAGGACCTCGTGTGCCAGCAGGCGCCCATGCCACTGAGCAATATCACTGGCCCCTTTTTTGTATGTGGGATCCTGGAGTCGAACTCGGGCCCTCGCGCTTGCCGGGCAGGCGCTTAAGCCGCTGAGCCATCTCACCGGCCCTGGTGCTGATTTCTTCTGCAGTGCAAAAGCTTTTTAATTTGTTATGATCCCAGTTTTGTTGATTCTTTGTAATATTTCCTGTGCAATTAGAGTTTTGTTCATAAAGTCTTTGCCTACATCTACATCTTTTAGTTTTACCTATTCTATCTTCCAGCAGATTAAGTGTTTCTGTTTTTATATTTAGATCTTTGATTCATTTCAATTTTAGTTTAGTGCATGGTGAAAGATATGGGTCTAATTTTAATCTTCGGCATGTGTAGAGCCAGCTTTCCCAGCAGCATTTATTAAAGAGGATATCTTCCTTCCAGTGAAGGTGTTTGGCCTCTTTGTCAAAGGTAAGGTAGCTGAATTATGACAGCAAATTTAAAATCTAAGATAAATGGAAAAAATTTAGAAAAGTATGAATTATAAAATAATCTCAAGAAGAATTACGATATCTAAATAAATCAACACCTATTAAGCAATTAAGTAACGTTTTGGAAGTCTACTGCAAAGAAAATACCAGGTGGTTTTATAAGCCAAGTTTTCCAAACTAATTTCAAATAGTATGTCATTAAAAATTTGTATAATCTTACATAAACTCCTTAAGAGGAAAAAATGTCAATTTCTTGCAACTCATGAGCATGTTGTAAATTTGAAATCAAGACTGAACTAGAGAGAAAAAAAGAAAATTTATAGGCTACCCTCTTTCATCAGCTGAGATATATAGATATCATAAATGAAGTAATAGCTATCTTAATCTAGTAGTGTATACATGAAATAAAGATATTGTGAGGATGATGTAACATTAAAAATTCCAAAGTCATTAGCCATTACATTAAAGATTAAAAGAGTCTTTATGTTGTCTCAGTCAATACAGCAAAAACAATTAATAGTATTCAATATTGATTCATAATTTCAAGCAAAAACAAACCTCGTAATTAACATTTTAAGGGATCATTTCTTTACCTTAAAACATCATGTGAATGAAAAACATTAGAAGCAGTTTCCTCATTCAGTTATGTTCTTTTACTTAAATATTTTAACAGCTCTATTGGTTATTGAGGTATAATTGACGTAAGATAAATTGCAAATACTTAAATTGCATAATTTGATAAAGCTTTGGCACATGCATGTGCATACACACACATACGTGTACACACCACATACACTAATTAAACCAATACCACAATAAAGATAACTGGCTTGTCTATCATTTTGATTTGCTTCCTCTCACTTAGATTAGCTGGGTACTTTCCAAAATTTTATATAAATGGAATCACTCACCATGTACTGTGTTGGTATGACTTCTTTCACTCAGTGTAATTATTTTGAGGCTCATCCGTGTTATTGCATGGATCAATAGTTTATTCATTTTCATAGCTGAGTAGTATTTAATTGTATGGATACACAACAATGTATTTATTCTGTCACATGTTGATAAACACTGGAAAGTTTTCTGGTTTTGGCCATTACAAATAAAGCTGGTGTCCACATTTGTGTACAAATTTTTGTTTGGAGATGTTCTTTCATTTCGCTTGGGGAAATGCCAATTAGTAAAATGGTTGTGTAGTGTAGTAGGTGTAGGTTGAACTTTTAATTGACTCCTAAATCATTTTCTAATGTGATTTATCCATTTTATATTCCCATCAAGAATGTATGAGGGTTCCAATTCTCCACAGCCCTGCTAACTATATCTACCCCTCTGTCTTTCTTTGTCTGTCTCTGTCTTTCTGCCTCTGTATGGGTCTGTTTCTCTCTCTTTAAATCTCTTTGGATTTTAAATATTGATGTATATGTAGTGTTATTCATTGTGATTTTAATTTGCATTTGCCTCATGGATAATGGTGTTGAACACCTAACACTGTACTTATTTGCTATCCATCTATATCTCTTTAGATGAAGTATGCTTTACAATCTTTTGTGCAGTTTCACTGGATTACTTGTTTTATTAAGTTTTTAAAGCTCTTTTTATATTCTAGGTGTAAGTGCATTACCAATCATTTCTCAAAGCCTGTGGCTTGCGATAACATATCTTCGGAAGGACAAAAGCTTTTAATTGTGAAGCAGTCCAATTTGTAATAGCTTTTTTCAGACCTCCTTGTCTCCAGCTTTCCAATCACATTCTAGCCAAGTCCCTGAATAGCAGAGTAAACGATGGCCACAGCCCAAAGTTGATATACACCCATCACGTGTGGCCGCTCTCCTTCCAAGAATAGCGAATGGCCAGGTGCACTGCCTGAAGTTCCGCCCACTGGGAAGGTTTCCCTTCATCACTGTTCTTCAGAAATGTCCCAGAAAGGGGATTTAGTGTTGCAGCTGTCCATTATTGCATGAGGCTTGAATATTGAGCAGAACCATCTGTAAACTAAGCCTGAGTTTTCTCTTCCTCTGTGAACCATTTGTAGAGAACTCCCCATAAGTTCTGAGGTGTGAGGAGAGAGAAGGTGATGTAGTGGCGGAGGGACTATTATGCCTTATATCTGGATGTCCCCCCAAAGCCTTATGCATTCATAGGCAGGGCTTTTGACAGGTGATTGGATTATGAGGATGTTATAGCTGATTTGCTGTTAGGAGGTGGGGCCTGGTTGGAGGAGGTGGGTCACAGTGGGCATGACCAGAAAGGTGTATCTCCCTCGTGGGCTCCTCCCTTGTCGCCTTGCCTCTCGTACACCTTTCCATGAGCAGCTCTCCTCTGCCTGCCCCTCTGCCATGTGGTCCTGCCTTGGAGCCAGACATCTGTGGACTGAGACATGAGCCAAAATAAACCTGTTCTTTTTTAAGCCGTAAGAGCCAGGAATTGTGTCTCAGCAATGAGGAAAATCACTAGGCCAGAGACCACGGACATTTGGGCACCTCGTTCATGTAACTTGCTTGTATCTTCACGGTCGGCTTGAAACCCATCTTGTACATACCATTCCCATTTGATGATGCAGTGCTGCCCTGCATGCATGCTAGGTCAGATAACATCCAGTTCATGGGATGTTCAGATGGAGCATGGCTAGGTATTCAGTCCCTACTAAACACAGTTTCAAGTCAAAAGCTGTTTCTCAAGAGGAGAGTAATTGTACATGACAGGGCTTTGGTAAAAAATTGTAAGGGTCTGCACTGTGACTCACCTGTAAGCGCCAGCCAAAGGCTTCACATGACATTTCCACCTGCTTCAGACTCTTCTACCACCACTGGCTTTAATGGATCCGTGGCTCAAGTTGCAGAGCGGCTTGCATGTCAGCCTGGACTGGTATTAGTGCTTTCTCTTGATCTAGGCCCACTCAAAAATAGCAGCTATTTGGGTGACTCAATAAATGGTTGGGAGTAACACACCTAGATAAGAAATATGTTTCATTCTAAATACAAAGAGGACCACTAGGCATAGTGCCTGGGGTATCTAGGAGTATCTTGAAATATACCATGTGCCTGCACTTGTACAGATTTTAAGGATTTGAAGGCAGCTGGATTTTTTTTTGTCAAAAATTTTCCCACCCTCTGACATGCAAATGTCTTACCAATCAATTTTGATTAGTTAACACTTCTTGTTTATTAGATCCAATTGACATCAATGTAGTGGACCTATGTGATGTCTTATGGAAGGGAAGGTGACTGAGGTTCTTATAGATTAATCATGACCTAGGGTAAGATTGTTGATAGGACTTCTGGTGGTCTTTAGTAACAGGTAAAGAAAAGCATATTTGTCAGCTCAGAGGCTGCATACTAGTTGCTAGAGGGTATGTCAGTTTGTTTAAGCAATAAAATCACATCTGGAATAGCAGGTGCAATTGGAGTCCCCACCTGGTTAAGTTTATGATATTCCACTGCCTTCTCAAGACACATCTGCTTTTAACTTTCCAAATTGAAAAGTTGAATGAGAAGGTATTAGGCAACACCACCCTTCCAAACTTCAAATTCTTGAAGTGTCATTAATCCTTGAAATCCTCTTCTGGGACTTGATACTAGTTTTGGTTTACTGTTTTTCTAGGTACAGGCAGCTCTAGGGGTTTCTACTTGGCCTTTCCTATTGTGACAGCCCTTGCTCTACTGTGAGGGAACCAAAGTGGGGATCCTGGGAAACCAACGACAGTGCGGGCCCACGGTAAGAAGTACCTGCGCTAGAACTTCATCAATCACCTGATCTCTATAGACTCCTACTCTTGACTGGTGAGCCATAGTGATATTTTGGGTTTTCTGAAATTAGTGTCAGTTCAGAGCCAGTGTTCAATAATCCTATAAACGTCTGATTATTTGCTTTTCCCAATGCACAGTCATTCTGGTAATACTGGCTCAAGTCTGAAAATCAATTAAGGGCCATAACTCTGTTTTGCTGACCCAATTTAGACTTCTGTTCACCTTACTTAGAACTCTCCTACTTTAAATTTAGCAAACTGCTCATCTATTTCTTTAAGGAGAGTGACCAACTAACAGTGCCATGGTGCCATTTTGCCTTGCTGTTCATTATGGTTGCCCAGCCTAACTCAAGAATAAGTACCACCACTGTCATCAGTTGGCTCTTTCTCCCCCATAATCCAATTATCTCTATCCCATGTAAATGTCCTACTTCAGAGCCAGCAGGTCCCACTGTAATTTCTATGAAGAAGAGTGACTATAGACCTCTACAAGGATGCTAGGGCTCCCTTTCCTTTTTCTGGAGAGGGGTGATGTTATACATTGAACTGATGGCCGTAACTGAGCTATGCCCCTAGCCCCTTTTATGTTTGGAAAAAGGGTCTCACCATGTCACTAAGTTGCCCAGACTGGGCTTGAACTTGCATTCCTCCTGCCTGGGCCTCACAGAGTGCAGAGATTATAGGCACATACCACCGCAACTAGCTTACAATTTATTTTTCACAGCTGTGATAAAAGACGTGTTTTGTGGACTCTCTCAGTGTGGGTGAGCAGGTTTTATGTGATAAATTGAATCCAACCTTCTAATCTCCCTTAGCGTTTTGTGAGCATCCCCTATAGTATAATAAGGCAGTTCTAGAATTTCAACTTCACTTATTATTAGCCAACTTTTGGTCCATATTTCAGCCAAGCAACCAAACTGATTATTAGAGCCCTTTCTAACCTTTTGAAATATACAAGGGGTGATGAAAATATATGGAGAATATTTAAATTTTAAAAATTTATTAAAATAAGACACATTGCTGTTAATCCCCTTCAAAATATTCTCCCTTGTTTCAGATACACTTATCCCATAATTCTTGCCACTTTCTGAAGCAGTTCTGAAAGTCCTCTTTTGTGAGTGTCTTTATGAGGTGTGTGTTATCAAAAATATGACGAATGTTGCTGAGTGCCATCTAATGAAAAGGCAGCCTTGTGACAACATTAGGGTGTCCTCATCCACCTTATTCACCAGATCTGGCACTGAGTGAATTGGGTCTCTTCTCCAAAGTCAAAATGACCATGAAAGATAAACATTTTGAATCAATTTAGGCCATCAAGGCAGCCACAATAGTACAACTAATAACAGTCACCAAGGTGGACTTCCAGAACTGCTTCAGAAAGTGGCAAGAATTGTGGAACAATATGTCTTTTACCTTAATACATTCAAAAAATTATATATTTACTGTATTTTTGTTCATGCCTTGTAACTTTGAATCTGCCCATGATAAAAATTGGTCTGTGCAATTTTATGCTTCTTCTGCCATTTTCCCACATGTTTAACATTCATTCCTACTCATATTCCCCAGATTTCTATTGGTGTAAATTTGAAAAATAATTGAGTTCATTGGTATTGTGTCACACCACCTCAGTGGTCCCACCTTGTACCTCACCCTTTGGCCCTCCTGGGACTTGAATTGAGCTCTAGATGTTGAAGCAAATGGTGGGAATGATCCTAAGGATGGCCAGCAGTGCCTGCCAAGGTGGCTACCTCAGGGGAGGCCATGACACTCCCTCAGGTAAAGCAGGGTTACTCTCTTCACACAGAGGTAGCAGAAGGTCTCCTATTAATGGCAAAAAAAATCCTCAGCAGAATTGAAGAATTCACTATCCCCAGATTCATTCAAAATCTGCCTATATATTCAAAACAGTTACCATGTCTGGTGACTCTTTTTTTGTGTAGTTCTATATTTCCTTCTAGTATAGTTTTATTTTTGTGCCTAAAGGACTTCTGTAAAACAGTATTTCTTGTAGTATAGTTCTGTTGAAAATAAAATCTTTCATTTTCGGTATACCTGAAAAAGTTTTTACTTTACCTTTGAAAAATATATTTCTGGGTATGAAATTGTAAGTTGAAAGTTTTTTTTTTTTCATTTTAATACTTTAAAGACCTTGCTTCACTTTCTTCTGGCTTTTATTGTTTCTGACTATAAATTTGCTATCATTCTTAGATTCATTCCTCTGTATAAAATATACCTTTTATCTCTTGCCACTTTAAGAATTTCTCTTGAACTCTGATTTTAACTAATTTAATTATGATGTTGCCTTCATGTAGTTTTCTTCATGTTTCTTGTGCTTGGGGTATATTGAGTTTCTGGGACCTGTGGATTTAGAGTTTTATCAGATTTTCAGAAGTTGTGACTATGATTTTCAACTATTTTTCTGTCACCCCTAACTTTTTCTTTTAGAGATACCAAAACCATATTTATGAGGCCCCCTGACATTTCCAGAAAGTACACAGATGCTGTTTATTTCTATCCCTGTGTTAGTGCTGGATACTCTTTCCTCTAATCCTTTCAAGTGCTTCTTCATCTTCAGCCATGCCTTCCATTGCATACCCTGATCATTAGCCAGTTGAAGATTTTAAAGGCATTCTTTGAAGATATTCTGAGTCTCTTTCGGTCTAGCTTTCTCCTCTGCAGTAGTGTGTTCTCTGAATTTCAGACACCTTGGCTTTTAGACTTCTACTCATCCTGACTCAAGGAAACTACCTTGTTCTGCGGGCAGTGTGGATTGGTAACACTTTTCAGGCTAGTAGCAGGGGAACTGTATTCATATATATATTTTTTCTGATTTTGTTGTTTCAGTAGAGAAGTAGATATAATCCCTCTTATTCCATCTTTTTCAGAGATGAAATCCTACTTTAGTCCCACTCTTCTTTCAGAAATGACCTTCTTTTTCATTTTAGACTTTAGTTACTTGTCTCATGGTTTGGACAAAATACCCAACACTCACAAGGGAGAAAAGGTTTATTTTTGCTCACAGATTGTAGATGTTTCAGTCCATAGTCAGCTGGCTCCAAGGCAGAGTGGCATGGCAATCCTCTAAGTAACTAAGACAGATTCTAGTACCAGAGAAATGGGGTCATTGCTGTGACACTACCTGACCATGTGGTTCAGAAACCTTTAGAACTGGCTTGTGGGAAGAGTTTGGAAAGGTTGTGAGAAGCTGTGGGCAGAAGCAGCACTGGAATGCTGTAAACTGAACTTGCTGAGAGTTCTGGTCAGAGCTCAGAAGACCAGACTACTGATAGATATGTAAAGATGAGGCTCAGGAGGTTTCAGTTAGGAATAAGGACTGCATTGGCTGTTGGATTCCAGTCCATGTGTGTTACACTTGATCAGAAAAATTTGTCTGCATTTTGTTCATGTCCAGAGACTAGAGACTTTGTAGGAGACTGAGATTAAGTGCATTAGTGTCGCGCGCTTCTGCTCGTCCAGCGAGAAGAATCACACAACACGGGTCGGTGAAAGCTTGCTTTAATCGTTCACAGCTCCAGAGCCTCTACAAGCGTCCGCCCTGTGGCGGCTCCGTCCGTGCTCTGCTCCTAAAGGGCAGCTTTGCATGTTTTTATAAGGATAGGGGCGCCAATAGCAATACAGCAGGAAATGAAAGCTCATAGGCTATACTCATCAGTCTCTAGGCAGACTCACACATTTACAGGGCGCGAGCAGCAATGACCGCAACCAGGAAGCAGGAACCAGGCGCCATCTTGCCCAGGTCGATGGGAGGGGTAATTTAGCGCAGGCTTTGAGTCAGAAATACAGGCCGCGCCCGAGGCCTAACTGTGATGTTGGCCCCCAACATTTCCCCCTTAAAAATCACATAATAAGGCAGACGTAGCCCGTCTCGAGTGAATGTATTGGCCTGCACCCCACTATTAGCCCGGTGGTCGTTTGCGCCGGCTGCAGTCCAGCATCGACCATCCTGGGCCTCATCCTTTTTTGTGGGGCTAGGAAGTAACTGGATGGAACCTAGATGCATGCAGGCATGCATTAGGTGTTCCGCCATGAACCCCCCTGCGGAGCACCTCGTGACTTTCCTAGTCACACACTCGACGGCGGTCGCCACGCAATGGGATGGGGCCTGTCTTAGGTTGAGTCAAGGCTGGGGATCCTTGCTCTTACCCGTCTTTGGCTCACCCACCCAGCTAAAAGCGATGTTCTGCGACCCTGAGCAGGTAGGCAGCCGCTGGCCTGGCTGTAGGGCCTCCATCCGCCAACTGCATGGCAGCCATTGCTGTCAAGCGCACCTGTTGTTGAGTCTGTATTAATCTATCCAGCAGGCACTTGATAACAACCAAGACAACAAGAATACCGACTCCGATTGCAACCCAAGTTGCCAGACTGGGCCAGCTAAACCAGGAGGTGACCTTTTCCCACAATTTTGTGATGACAGTTCCCAAACTGGACAGGTCAAAAGTAACAGGCTGTAGTTGTATCTTTTTTACATTATCTAAGCCAATAGAGACCTGCTCTGAGAGATTTTTGAATGAGGGCAAGTATGTATTTTTGAGCCAGTCAGACATCTTGGACAAGGTCCGTGACCTATTAGTCTTAAAGGGTCGGAGGTCTACACATCCTCCTAGGGGGTTGCAAGCTTGATATTGGCTGAAAACCTGGACCCCCCAATTAAGGTAATGGAGCTGGATCTCTCTACATACCATAAAATGCCCCCATACATCCCCCGATGAACTGCAGTTTTTTATCTTGGTGACATTGGGTGGCCTTACGGGCCCGGTTGTCCATACCCCCCACCCCAAAGGAGAGTTTATCCTAGCGGTGCCATAGCACGAGTGTCAGGTTTGATTAACAAATTCTAAGAAAGGCAGAGGCTGACACTGTGCAGTAACGTTAGCATAAGAAAACACTAAGGTATCTGGAGTAACTGGGAAGCTGGTATTAAAGGCAATGGAAAGGGGCTAAACTGGGTGGATGGTGCCACAAAGCCCACAGGTACTCATCTGTGCCCTCACTCCAACTCTGGAGGGTCAGAGATGACGAGGTGCTGAGCAGGAGCCAGACAATCACCATCGGCGGCGGTGGAATACCCATCTTCCTTGGTGGTCTGGTCTTGGTGGGTTTTTGGTATATTTGCGGTCCTCGTCAGTCTTTCGGGGACCCACACCGGCTCCCGTCCAGGATCCTGTGGGAAGACACAAACCGCACCTCGGACCCAGCTGACCACCGGGTCCGGGCCCATCCACTGCCCCGTGATGACATCCTTCCAAGTGACCATCCCCTTATTTTGGGGGGAAGGATTGCAATGTTCCATCGCAGGGGAGCGGTTGTCCGAATTTAAGCTCAAAAAATTGATGGTAAATAGAGCAAGGGAGAGCTTCCTTTTTGATGAGAGGCCACGGCCTATCCCCTCCTTTTGTTTATTTAGAGTATCTTTAAGCATTCGGTGTGTTCTTTCAATAACAGCCTGGCCCATTGGGTTGTATGGAATGCCATGTTTAAGGACTATTTCCATGGTTGCACAGAAGCTTTTGAAGGCCGCACCTGTATACGCGGGCCCATTATCTGGTTTTAGTATTTTAGGCTTTCCCCATGCAGCCCAAGCCGCAAGGCAGTGATTGATAACATTAGATGTCTTTTCTCCCATTTCTGCCGTGGCAAAAACAACTTGAGAACAAGTATCTACTGAGACATGGACATATTTGACAGACCCAAATTCTGGGATGTGTGTTACATCCATTTGCCAGATATGACCCGGTCTGAGTCCTCGCGGGTTAATCCCATCGGACCGCTGGGGGCGCATCATGGCGCAGGTACCGCAATGCCGGACAATGTCTCGAGCCTGGGCCCTGGGGATCTTAAAGTGAGCTGCCAAGGTCTGAGCATTGACATGAAATTTTTTGTGAAACTGTTGGGCTCTCTCAGCCGGGGATGAGAGCGTACATATACATATTGGGCGCGTGGCTGCATCTACCATTGCATTGCCCTCCGAGAGCGGGCCTGGGAGCTGGGTATGTGCTCTGATATGAGCCACATAAATTTTGTGGGTTCTATTTTGTAATTGTGTCTGGATAGTTTGGAGTATAGTGAACACCGAAGAGGTGGAATTTATCGGGCCCGCGGTTTCCAGAATCTGTAAAGCATTGACTACATATTTGGAATCTGAGAGGATATTAATATCCATGGGGAATCTTGTAAGCACCACTGATACAATTTGTAATTCCACTAGTTGGGGCTGGTCTGGTTGGAACTGCACCAACACAGGTTTAGAGCCTGATATCATATATGCTCCAATTCCTGTCTTTGACCCATCTGTAAAGACTGTGGGAGCCCCTATGATGGGCTCTTGAACAGTGGATTTTGGAAAAATGATTGGATGTGATGTGACAAATTGTAAAATAGGATCCTCGGGGTATTGATTGTCGATCGTGCCCTGGAAAACACACTTGAGAATGGCCCACGCATCCAGGCAGGCTGCCAACACTAAAATTTGTTGGGCAGTATAGGGCACCCGCACAGCCCCGGGGTGTACCCCGAAGTGCTGTGTCATTTTTAATATAGCCTCAGTGGCCAAGGTGGCCACCGAATCTGGGTAATGTTCAATGCTTTTAGCAGGGGACACCTTGGGGTGTATCCACAGCAGTGGCTTTTCTTGCCAGATGACAGCGGTAGGCTGTCTATTTGTTTTTAGAATACATACCTCAAGAGGCTTGTCTGGGTCGAAGCGACCGATAGCCGCGCTGCCCAACGCTCGTTATACCTTTTGCAAAGCCTCAGTAGCCTCTCTATTAAGGGTCCAGGGGGAGTTAAGCCCCGGGTCCCCCTTAAGAATGTCATACAAAGGTTTTAAATCATCATTGGATAAGTGTAGGTAAGATCTAATCCAATTGACATCCCCCATCAATTTCTGCATGTCATTTAAGGTCCTAATGTTGTCCATGCGTATAGTTAATTTACATGGCGTTACTTGAGTAGGGGTAATTTTTGATCCTAGATAGGTACAGACCAGAGACTTTTGAACTCTGTCTGGGGCAATGTGAAGATTGGCCAAACGTAACGCTTTAATTAATTGGCCTAACATTTTATGTAGCTCATCAGTATCTTTGCCAGTGATAAGTATATCATCCATATTAGCTCTTTAAAGTCACCACACAAATCCCGGAAAGGATTGGAAGTCTGCCACGTAGCAGCCGTAGGGCCACGTTTCGGGGAGGGGAGGCTCTTCGTTGGCGCCGAGTCTTTATTGACAGCAGCCTGAGGCCCCCGCTCTAACCCTTCTGTCCCTTCCGCCTCTGAATCTGAAGAGGAAGAATCCGACCCCGCCCTAGAATTAGCCCTCGAGCTCTCCGAGCGAGCCCTCTCAAAAGCCTTGTGCACCTCTGAAAGCAGTACAGACCCACCTGGGCTGTCCTCTACCTTAAGGCAATATCTAACCATCTCCCAGAGGGGGTGCACGGAGGGGTCAATGACTCCCTCTTCCTCAGCAAAGCTGATATCATGTCCTAACTTTTCCCAGCAGGGTAAAGTAAGGTGCCCAGTGGGCCAGAACCACGGGGCGATCTCATGTATATTTTTAAAAAAATTTTGAACAGTTTTAGAACTCACCTTAATGCCTCGCGCTTTCAATAAGTCTCGCATCGGCTTGTGCATCGGGGCACTGTCGGAGTTCCCCATTGTGAAAACGAAACTGCTCCAGCGACACCGTCCCCCGCCGTGAGCACGCCCGATATATGGGCAACCCCCACCTCAGCAATTGAGAGCGGAATTTCCCTGAAAGTGCGTCCACCCAGGGCCAGGTTAAGCCTCCCGCTTACCTGAAGGTACGTACCGTCCTGTGACTCGATGCAGCTCCACCAGACCCCGCACGAAGGGTGATCAGTTCCCCGTACGGGCCACCAAATGTCGCGCGCTTCTGCTCGTCCAGCAAGAAGAATCACACAACACGGGTCGGTGAAAGCTTGCTTTAATCGTTCACAGCTCCAGAGCCTCTACAAGCGTCCGCCCTGTGGCGGCTCCGTCCGTGCTCTGCTCCTAAAGGGCAGCTTTGCATGTTTTTATAAGGATAGGGGCGCCAATAGCAATACAGCAGGAAATGAAAGCTCATAGGCTATACTCATCAGTCTCTAGGCAGACTCACACATTTACAGGGCGCGAGCAGCAATGACCACAACCAGGAAGCAGGAACCAGGCGCCATCTTGCCCAGGTCGATGGGAGGGGTAATTTAGCGCAGGCTTTGAGTCAGAAATACAGGCCGCACCCGAGGCCTAACTGTGATGTTGGCCCCCAACACATTAGACTAATCTGGCAGAAGAAATTTCAAGGCAATCTAATGTTGGGGTGGTGGCATGGCTACTGTTAGTGCTTTTAGCCAGATCTATGTTGAGAATTAAGAGCAAAGGGCTCAGCAGAATGATTTAAAAAGTTTTGAGTTTGGCCAGTAAGGAAGCTCTAGTAAAGCTGCAACCCACAAAGATGGAATAGAGGAGAACTTGGTTGCTGAGAAGGAACAGGACAATAGAAAAGATGGACTGAAGACATCACAAGAACCAGCAGGACTCCACTCTTTGCAGCCTCAATATTGCAAAGGTGAAAGATTTGGCTTGGAAAAGAGAGCTCCAGGATACCATGTTCCAGAATAAAGGCAGTCTAGGGAATTAGTTCCTTGGGATTGAGCTCATAGTGCTCAGCAATCCAGGTACTCAACCCCTACAGCCAAGAGAGAAGGAAACCTGGCTACTGCTCCAGGGGTTGGCAGGCCTTGGTGTCATCTACCTGGTACAGGTTTTAGGCACATGCAGAATGCAAGAGTTGTGGGGTCAGGAAGGCTTCTGCCCAGATTTCAGAAGATGGCCTGTGAGGCCAGGCAGTGTGCCCCTGAGAGGGCAGTATGTGAAGCTGTGAGTGTGAAGCTGAAAGAGCAGTGGAGACCCCAGAAGGTTGAAGAGGCCAGGAATGTGGGTCACCTGAGGAAAGACAAAAGGAGTGAGCAAAGCCAGCCTGATAGAGAAGCCATGGGAGCTACAACCACCAGCAGTGCCACAGGGATGGAGCCATAAAAGCCCTTTGAAGTTCATGTCTTACCATGGATTGCACCAGATGCTGTACATGGAACTACAGGATTTGTTTGTCTGCTGGATTTTTGACTTGCTTTGGTCCAATTCCCTTCTATCCCCCTATTTGTATCTTTTGGAATGGGAATGTTTATCTGGTGTGATTGTATGTTGGAAGTATTTAACTTTCTTTTTGTTTGTACAGGGGCTTGCAGCTAAGAGTTTGCCTTAAATCTCAGAAGAGACTTGGGAGTTGGACTTTGTAGCAATGCTGAAACTGTTAGAATTTTGGCAACTCTTACAGAGATGGACTTAATGAATTTTGCATAAAGAGGTATGCATACATCTTTTGGAGGCTGGGGCAGAATGTTATGGCTCGTATCTGGATGTTCCCCCAAAAGCCTCATGTGCTCCTAGGTGCGGCTTTTGGGAGGTGGCTGGGTGGGGGTGTGAATATGGATTAAGGATGTGTGAAAATTAAATGAGTTAATCATAGTTCCAGGTATGGATAATGGGAAGCCTCTCCCTGGGTGTGGGTGGTACCAACCAATAGGTTGGAATCTAGCCTGAAAGGGATATAAAAGGAAAGATGGAGGGGAAGCTGCTGCTGCTGCTGGTGTTGCTGCTGCTGCTCACTGCTTCCTGCCTACCCTGCTATGTACTGTTTCTCCTCTGTGATGCTCCTCTGCTATGCTGCCCTACCTTGGAGTCAGCCAGCTATGAACTGAAACCTCTACAAACTGTGAGCTGAAATAAGCCTGTATCCTTTAACTTGTGGATATTAGGTATTTTATCTCAGTAATGAGAAAAGTAACTAAGGCAGGCCTCAGGCGCAGAGGCTTGATCTCATAACTTTTTGCAGTTAATGTCAGGTAACTTTGGCATATGTGAGGGTGTTCTCCTGTTTTAATTTTCCCTTTTTCCTTTTAATCCTTAATCTCATTTCTTTCCTCCATTCTAATGGGTTGATTTACATATTCTTGTTTTAATCTTATAAATATTGTATTATTGGATTGTTTTTTACATTTTAAATTAATATAAATGATATAAAGATGTAAACTAACCCACCCTATCACCAAATAATGCTGTGGTGACTATCCTTGCACATTTTCCATTATAGACCTGGGTGACAAAATTACTAGTTTCCCCCTGATGGCATGTAAGTATTCATGTGTCCTCTTTACCCACACACAGAGCAAACCACTTCTCTAATAACACAGAGTCCTATCAGTTAATGCACTTATTTCACAACACAGGTTGTGTGGTTGATGCTTATTCCTCTCTATCAGGTTTTATTGTATCTTCTTGTAATTTACTATTGAAAAATAAAGGGCAATGTAAATTCATTCTCATATTCCACATTTGGTGTGAAATAATAGATTAATATGACTGCTAATTGTTTCAAGGAATTTATCCCCCTGCTCTTCCTTTTAGTAGAAAATTTTAGATAAGCACATGACTGTTGAGATAAAGACCACCTTCTCTAAATTTCCCTACAGTGAGGTGTGGAGATTGGTGAAGTTCAGGTCAATATCATGTATGTAAAAGTGATGTGTGCACAGCCTGTGTTACCTCCTTAGAGACGGGATTCTCACCCTTGATTTTCAAGCCAGCAAAAAGTTGACAACAACCTAGACATAGAAACAGTAGCCACAGTCATGTGTTAAAGGTAGAAGGTCTAATCAGCCTGCACGAGACATGGAGTGGCCTCTTAGAGTCTACCTTCTCAGGAATTTAGTTCAGAGTAAAATAAACTTCTTTTTGCTGTCATAGTCTAGCTGATATCTTTCCTTATACACACACGCATATATAACTACATGTATTTCCTTATATTATATATATAAGTTTCCATCTCTGAGTTTCTAATCATTACTAAAAGTAAACACATCCAATGATCTTTTCAGGTTGTAATTTTTGCATCTGGCAAAACTTTTTTAGTTACTGCCTTTTGTACTCAGCTCATGAATATCAGTTTCACAGTAACTATGTTGAGGCTATTGCAAAGATAGTGTGGGTGGGAAAGCATCATCCTTTATCTGGCTTTTGCTGCTGGATTACCTCCCCAAGTCTCCTGGCAGGAACAGTTAATGGGAGATTGTGGAGAAAGGCTCTGAGTGGCAGTGCCATTGCCTATTATTTGGACATGTAAAACATGCTGGCTTTTCCAACACTTCCAGGTCCTCAATCTTAGTCTCAGTTAGATTTCACCCCATCTTTAACTTTCTGATATGGAAGTTTCATTTCCCATTTCTGATCACAGCCTGTTGTTCTCAACTTAAATCATTTATTCACACCTAGCCATAAGGTAGCAATGATGCCAGCTAAAGTTTATAGTATACTGTCGCTCAGAAGAAGAAAGAGATGGCATCTGTTGAGCATCATTAGCAGCTTCTGTCACACATGTGCGTTGGAAATAAGAAACAAAAAGCATAATTTTCAGGTACAATGAATTTCCCGATAAATTATTACAAATAATGAATGCTGGGGACCGGTGAGATAGCTCAGCGGCATAAGCGCCTGCCTGGCAAGCACGAGGGCCCAAATTCGACTCCTGGAACCCACATATGAAAAAAGGGCCAGTGATATTGCCCAGTGGCACGGGCGCCTGCTGGTGCACGAGGTTCTGAGTTTGACCCCCGGTACCCACAAAAACAAAACAAAACAAAACAAAACAAATAATGAATGCTTACCTAAGTGGCTGGCTAAAGAATAATACATATAACTTATTTATATTTATCTATATTATCAACCAAACTTTAGAAATAAAACTTATAATAGCAAACAATATGTACTTAGGTGTCAGTCTAACCAAATGTGTAAGAACTTTGTGGAGAAGCTTATATAATTTTATTGAAAAATATTAATGTTCAATGTTCATGTAAAGGAAAGCTCAATACTATAAAGATATCAATTTTCCTGGAATTGATTTCTAATGCAATTCCAATAAAAACCCCAACAGTGTTTTGAGTGGAACATAACACATTGATTGTATAATTTATATGGGAATTATATGGCCAAGAATCACCAGAACATTAAAAGAAGGAAATAAGATGGAAGGACTTGCACTACCACATACTAAGATTAATCATAGAGCTGTGGTGATTAAAACTCTGTGGAATTGGTGCTAGGGTAGACGATTTATCCAGTGACGTGACACAGAGAACCCAGAAACAGGCTGATGAATATATGTGACCCAAGAGGCTTTCAGATTAACTGGAGGAAAGGAGGGACTGAATTGATTTTCCATACGAGGAAAAAAAAAAAGACATTAGATTCTTCCTGTACAAAGAGCACAAAAATCAATTTCAGATGGATTAAGAACTTAAATGAGAAAGCAAATCTTTAAAATTGTTGGAAGAAAATGTAGAGTATATTTCAGACCTGAGAGCAAAAAATTCTCTTTAAAAAAGATAAAAATCACTAACAAAAATAGAAAGGTTGGTTAATTTTATGACATAGAACGTAAAATTTCTCTTCATCATTAGTTAACATGAAGAAAATAAAAAGACAAGCTATATACTAGCAGAAGTTATTTTCAACATATGTAATTAAGAATACATTTATCTTTATAAATATAAAAATCTATAAACCAATTATAAGAAATCCAAATAACCCAGTTTAAAACTGCCAAAATAAATGAATAAGCATTCCATATTCTAGAAGACATAAATGATGAAGAATAAGCATTTAAAATTATTTTCAAACTCATTCATAAATCCTACAATATAAATCAAGACTTCAATAAGTATATCCATTTAATAGCCAGAAATCAAGGAGTCTAACAATATTTAATAGAAAGATGAGAATTAGTAGAAATTCTTACACACTAATTCTTACACACTACTGGCATGTAAAACTTAAAGTACTGTAGAAAATAAGTTGGCACTGTAATATTTAATATTCATGTAATTTATTTTCCATCAATCCTACTCTTCAGTATGTATCTTACAAAAATTCTTCACTTAGGTACTAGGAGACACTGTAAGATTGTTCATAATGTAATTCTTATCATTGGAAAGCTAGAAACATTTTAAGAAATCATTCACAAAACTATACATACATGGAACAACTTGGATAAATCTTAGTAACAAGACACATTGTTAGAACTGTGCTTCTCGAACTTTAATATAAGGCATCTGTTAACATAAAGATTCTCATTTACTGTTTCCAAGCTGGTGTGCCAGGTTCTGCATATCTAACAAGCTTTCTGGTAATGCTACTGTTCTTGACCATAAGCACATTCTGGGTAGCAAAGTACTAAGACTACATATGGTAGATATCTTCTTTATGGGCACAAAATCAAGTTAATCTTGGGAGTGTTATTTAGGTGTTCTGTGCATACATATAGAATAAATTAATAAAAATTGTTATCATAAAATTTAGGATGGTGGTTACTACTCTTGGGAACAGGACCAAGAGGAGGAGTGTATTATATCAGGTAGATACAAGGTACTGATAATGTTATAGTTCATAAATCATAAGCTGCACCATGGATTTTGTTTAGTTAACTCATTCTGTAATCTTGCCTCTCCTTTTGACACTGATTCGTAATAGGTAAAAAAAGAAAAACAGGATTGGATTAGCAGGCATCTTCTGTCCACATTATACACCAAAATTGCCTAGAGAGATTGAAAACCCCCACTGCCTCCTTCCAATCTCTAGATACTCTGATAAAATTGGTCTGGGTTGAAACCTGGGTACCGACGTTTATTAAAAGTTTGCCATATTCTGCTAATGTGCAACTATGTTTGAGAACTACTATGGCAGGGCATTTCTAATGTTCCTCCAAATGCCAAATAGTCTGTGATTTGAGTGTACAACATTGATTTTTGTTTCCTTATTAATTGAACTTCTTGGGAAGAGTGACCTGGTTTAGCTTAAATATCATGCTAATAATTAAATAGGGCCTTTCCAACTGGAATCTTTGTGACCCTCAAGCCTGTCCCATACTGGTCACCACTGATTCCCAGGCATCTACTACCATGCCCGCAGAATTGTCCAGGTACCCAGGAATAGTAGGTAACTGAGCTCTGGTTTACTGAGCATCAGCCAGAAGTCTCCTGCAGGACAAGTTTCATCTCTTTCCTGGACTCCAGAGCAATTTATGTTCACTCCATCGAGCCGCTACTGGTTCTCCGTGCAATCATTTGTTGGTAGTGTCTTTCCAGTGTGCTGTGAGCTCCTCATTGATGGGGTCAGCCTGTATTATTCTTAATCTCGCAGAGCTGAGCCCAGTGCCTCAATAACTGTTTGGTGAAGATATAGATAAATGAGTTTTGAAAACTTTTCTATCGTGTGTTATGACCTTTTGCTGCTTTGCTCCTGGCTGTAATTTAATTTCTTAAGGGTCAGGAGCATCTGTCTGCAGAGAGGTTCTTGCTATTTAAACTCTGCAGAGATGTATAGAGTAGGAGATGGATCTAAATTTATTTTAAGTGCAAAATGAATTATAGAAATGTTCACATTTCAAATAGACTTTTAAGGAACAGTTTAGTTTCACAGCAAAATTAAGTAGAAAGTACAAAGTGCCACTATACTTCCTGCTTTATTGACATCTAACTATTGAGATCCCCCACCAGAATGGTAAATTTGTTACAAACAATTAACCTACATGAACATATCACCGTGAACCATTGTCTATAGTTTACAAAAGGATTCACTCTTGGTATTGCACATTCTAGATTTTGACCAAGAAAAAGGTATATATTCTGTATGGTATAGTACCATACAAAATAGTTTCATGGCCCTAAACGTCCTCTGTGCTCCATTTATTCATCCTTTCCCCCAACATCTGGCAACCACTGGTCTTTTTTACTACTCCATATTTTTGCCTTCCAGAATGTCATGCGGTTGAAATCATATAGTTTGCAACCTTTTCAGATTGGTTTCTTTCATTTAGTAATGAACATTTGGGATTCCTTCATGTCTTTTCATGGCTGGATAACATATTTATTTTTAGTGCTGAATAATATTTCATTGTCTGAATGTGCCACAGTTAAAGACATCATGGATCTTTAAGGACAATGATCAAAAGTGTTATGGTTTAGATATAGAAATTCCCTCTGAATTCTCATGGATGCAGGCATGGGGCTTTTGGAAGGTGATTGGATCCTAGGGGTGCTGTACTCATCAGTAGATTCATTCATTAATGAGTTCAGTAGTTGAGTGTGCTGATAGGAGTTGAGATCTGCTGGTAAGAGGCAGGTCACCTGGAAGGAAGGGGCTCCCTGCAAGCTCCTCACTTTTCTCTCTGCTTCCTAGACACCATGATATGAGCAATTATCCTCCAGCCAGCCCCTTCTACCGTGCTCTTTCTGCCTTGGAGCCAGATGACTATGGACTAAAACCTCTAAAAACCATGAGCCCAAATAAGCCTCTCCCTGTTTATGCTGCAGGTGTTCCAGTGATGAGGAGAGTGACTGAGAGAGTAAGGGTATGTTTACTTTGGTAAGAAACTGCCGAACTCTTCCAAAGTGGCTGTACCATTTTGCATTTCTACTAGCAGTGAGTGGGAGTTTCTATTGTCTGTATCCTCAACATTATTTGTTGTTGCCAGTGTTTGGATTCTTGTCATTCTTATAGGTGCATAATCATGTCTTATTGTGCTAATTTGCTTCTCCCTCATGACATCTGATGTAGAGAATCTTCCCACATGCTTATTTGCTGTGTGCATACTACTTTGGTGAGATGTTTGTTCGGGTTATTTTTCTATTTTAATTTGGGAGTTGGTTTTCTTACTGTTGAATTTTTAGAGTTCCTTGTGTATTTTGGAGAACAGTCTATCAGATTTGTGTTTTGCATATATTTTCTCCCAGACTGTATCTTCCTTTCTCATTCTCTTGATACTTTTTTTTTAAGTGGTGGCTATAAATCTGAAATCAAATTATTTGCCTTTTTATGTTAGAAGTGGATAAAAGGAAAAAAGTCTAGTTAATTGAGGATTTGGGCCAATTTAGGTCAATTAAGGACCTAATTAAGGAGTTGTGTATCTTTGGTATGGGCAGACAATGAAGTGCCCATTACTTCTCCATCCTTTAAGTGCAGGTATAAAAAGACTCACCCTTTTTCAGTTTCCCTAGCTTAGTGCCTGGTTCTACCCTATCCTTGTACTTGGCCAATCCATCAATGGCCAATACCATAGGTGAATGGGTGACAGGCTATCTCCTCTCTTCCATAGTCCCTTAGCCTTTCATGATACCTGATAACCACTGAAAAGTGATTAATACATGTACAGACACAGAAATGTAGACTGAACTCACCAAAGAGAAAAGTTGCATTGCATATGCTTCTTTAGCAGTCTTGTAACTAATCATCCCATGGATGAAAGGCTGAGGAATAGTGGGAGAGGTGGGGGGGGTAGGTGGAGAGGGAAAGAAGGTGAAAGAGAGAGACGGAGGGAGGGAGGGAGAGAGGAAACACACCTTGTGAAAGCGTCCAAAGTTTGGGCTAGTGAGAGGAGACCCACAGAGGCAAATTGTTTAGGTAGGAGGACAGGAGTCTTCGATGATAGACAGGCATGACGAGGCTGTGATCTCAGCTCTGTTAGTGTCTGCACTTTGGCAGAGCCTAGGCAAACAGCTCTAAGGAATTTCCTTGTTGATCTGCCTGGGCTTGTAAGGGAGGAGTCTGGAAACCTAGGGCATGATTCTGGATAGTTTGTGGAGAAGAAGAAATGACAAGGCCTTTGAAAGCAAAGCAAAAGGGCCTTGGGAGACCAGCTTCAGAGTGCCAGGGAAAGAGGACTGAATGTTGCTTTTGTGTGGATTCTGTCTTAGTTACTTTTCTCATCGCTGAAACACAGTACCTAACAGCCACAAGTTAAAGAAGGAAAGGTTTATTTTGGCTCACAGTTAGTAGAGGTTTCAGTCCGTAGTCAGCTGTCTCCAAGTCAGGGTGGCATGGCAGAGGGACACCACAGAGGAGAAACAGTCAATGGCAGGGCAGACACCTCTGATCCAGACACCTCTGAAAAGTTCCACCTATGAGCACATGAGGCTTTGGAGGAACATCTGGATATAAGTTATAACACTGTCTATTGCTCCTGCCTTCCAACAGCTTCACAAATAAACCATAACTTTTTACTCTTTATTCTTTATTCTGTTGAAGGCACAATCTCTTGTTTCAGTTCTATTTCCACCTACTTATATCTCCTTATATCTCCCCACACGACTCCTGCCCTGCAGAGGTTTTCCTCCTCACCATCTTCCTAACACGCATTACACCTTCCCTTTCTGGCTCCTCTCTTCCGTGTTGGCCTTTAACCTTCATGACCCCTCACATTCTTCTGTAATTTCACCTCAAGAGAATCAAGGAACACAAACATAATCAAAGAACGAAAGGAAGGTCACATCTCTTATTCTTTTGTAGTGTTTGGAAAACAGCTTTAAACGTGTATGGGTCAAAACTGAAAAAGGTACTGGAATCCATTGTTTTTTACCTTTAGGAAGAAATTCAGTGAAATCAGCAATACCCAGTTCTGAGAAAATGTTCTCTAAAAATTTTTAATAATATGTGGTTTTGAGAGAGTACACTTAGTACGTGTAAGAGCAGAAACTCTGGGACAAACACCTGACATCTAACTCCAGTGCCAGCATTTGTGAAACTGTATGTTTTCATATAGGCAGCTGAGCATTTTCTGCCTCGGGTTCCTCATATGGGAGGACTGGCAGTATTTAATTCCTAATATTGTTGTGAGGGGTAAGGCAGTTAGTATATGTAAAATACTTCATGATTACTGGCATGAGACAATCTGGGACAGAGTAAATGGTATGCAATATATAAATGTTGTTTTTAATGAGAAGCTAAATATTTGGGTTTTTACTGGACAACATTTTTCATTCCCCTAGCACTCTTTACTTTTTAAAGAGGTTGGGTGGAGGCGCATACCTGTAATCCCAGTACTCTTAGAAGTTGAGGCAGGAGGATCATAAGTTCAAACCCAGTCTGGGCCACTTAGCGACTTGATAAGACCCTGTCTCAAAATTAAAAAAAAATAAATAAATAACAACAAAATGAAATGGGTGAGCATGCACTGTGAAGGCCCTAGCACCATGCACAATCACACATACAAAACCAAACAACAAACAAACAAATTCCACAAACACAACAAAAAAGAAACAACCCCCAAAAGAAAACTCTTCTGGTGGGGAGGTGATTGGGAGGGAGAGAAATGATTGGGAGGGGGAGAGATAGGAGAAAACCTTGTGAAGGAAAACAGTTCTAAACTTTGAGGTTTAGTGTTGAGCTCAAAGGCAGATTTTGACCATGCAAAGATCGGGCTGACATCAACAGGTTTCTTGGGGTGGGGGTCCCCAGCCCCCTCCATCACTCGTACGGAGCTGTTTTCCTGCTGCAAACTGCCGCTCAGTTTTGTCTTCTTCAGCTGTCTATGACTGGGACTTGTCAGAGGTGAAATGAAAAATTTTTATCATTATTTCTAATTTCTCTCAATGTCTCAGTCATTGACGGTTTTACATTCAGGCCACTTGGGTGTCATCAGAGCATCAGGTTTAAAGCGGAACGATGATGAATCGGGAATGTTTATGAGGAGATGGGAGCAATTATCATGATGGTAATGAAGAGTGACATGGAGAGATGGGCCTATTGGGCTGCTTCCCCCGAGCCTAGGACAGTGGAGGAAAGTAGTCCAGTGGGCTTGGGCATAACCATTGTACCAGGATGGATGGAGCTTCTTATCCCGCAGCCTTCCAGTTTCATTATTATTATTATTATTATTTTTTAGAAATATGCCTCTTGGAACCAGGTTTGCAAGTTTTACATTGAGTGAACAGCTATTTCTTATGTTAAGTTATTTCAGCTGAAGAATAGAGAATTGTGGAAATAAACGGCTGGAGAATTCAAATTGCATTCATTCTTGACATTGGAACTGACAAATAGCTTCATTCCCCACTGAAATGAACAGCTTATTTTGAGACACAGGCAGGTTCAAGGGAAAGGGGGCGTCCACCCTTTATTTTACTGTAACTCTTTTAGATGCTGTGATAGAGTAAAATAAAACACTTCTCTGGAAACCTAATGGGATCCATCCCTTGTCCTACTCTCCACATTAAAATGGAAATAAAGCCAATTAAAACAGATTAATTTATAGCCACTATAAAACTTGCTCTGGCAGCTGCTTACTGTGACTTGGGCATGGAGTTCTCAGGTAGGACACAGTTGGTGGGTTGTGGATATCAGAATACGGCATCCTGATGGGCCAGGCATCTGCAAAGAGGAAGGCTCCCTGCTGGGATGGACACATTGGAACTGGAGGATGCTTTTGTCAGAGCCTTGGAAAGCGTTTGTATGAAAATTTCCTCAGCACTGGATGTCTCATTCTTCTGGCAACATGAATCACCAAGAGGAGAGATTCGCTGTGTGTGGCATCCAGTGAAACTGTGAACACAGCAAGCTGCAGGCTGGTGGCTGCTGGTCTGGACTCAGCTGAGTGCTCTTGTTTCAGAGCTTGATCCTTCTGAAGGAGTCCTCAGAGGAAATGGAACACAGCTGCTCATCCTCTGCACACCGTTGATTCCTGCTCTTAGAGACCTCAGTCTTCCCATCTCCTCACCTTTTCTTCTCCAACTTGTCAGAGGTCTGAATATCTAATAAACTTCATGAATTATAACTTGTCCAGGTCCACACTGGAGAACAGCCACCCTAGTAACTGTGGACTTAATGCTGATGACTAATTTATAAAATCCAGATGAAAGGGCCTCCTGAGTCCTGGTATTGTTCACATGGAAACCACAGATGTCTTCACACCTCCTCAGCATCATTACCTTTCGTTCTCCAGCTCCCCAATAGGAATCTTCTATGCTGGGTGCATGGTGACCAGTTCAGCCTTATGTGTGACAGTTGCAGGTATTTTGGTAGCCATGAGAGCTGAGCTTGAGGTTAAGGAGCAGAGCCAGACCCTGGAAGCTGAAATCTAAGCTGGAGTAGAAATTACCCTGACAAGACCTGTACAACACAGCCTAAGGCTTTTTGGGGTCCCCAGCTCCATAAGGCTTGAGAAGGGTTTTCTGCAGGCTTGGAGCTCCAAAAGTTACCTGACCAGAGGAAGGGGGATGCCTGCTTTACCTAGGGAAAGGTATTTCTTAGATAACTTGCCTTGGTGGGCCTGGGTGTCTGTTGAGGGCCCACTTTCTGGTTCACCGATGGCTGTATTCTCTCTGTGTCTTCACACAGTGAAAGGGTTATGGAGCACTCTGGAGTTTATTTTATAAAGGTTCTGCCTTCCATAAACTAAAAACCTCCCCATAAACTCTATCTCATAATATCACATTGGTGGCTAGAATTTCAACATATGTATTTTGGTGGGACACATGTTCAGGACATAACACCAAGTTATCTGACCACTGTTGCTATTGTTAGCAATACCAGCTGTCACTTTGGAGCCCTAACTATGTGCCAGTTATTATATCAAGTACTGTGATATTTCTTTTTATTCAATTTTTACCTGGCTCAAGTTTTCTCCTCCCTCATTTTCAGCAACTGGACCAGATCAATATTCTCTCATAACTTTGATTTTACTTGAAGCAACCAGAGTTGTTGGCTGTTAGTTTCAGGTTAAAGGTCAGCAAAGATCTAGGCCCCATGATACTCAGAGGAGAGAAAAGAGATTTAAGTTCTATTTCTTTGTCAATAATATCAGAGACAAACCCAGCCTTTCTGATAAAGTGGAAGGAGAGAGGTATGAGTTAGCATCCATTCGCTATTGGGTCCTGCTGGCCTAGACTTACACAACAGTCTCCAGTAGTTATTTGCCTTATTCTCATTACCAGCAAGCTGTGAGCACAGTGGGCAGCTCCAGGGGAGATCAGGTGTGTTGATTTTTGGAGGGAGGCGGAATGGTTAGAAGGGACAAGATAAGTGAATCAGATTCTTCAGCCTGAGGACAAGGTCGACATTAACTCCAAGTGAATGCTTCACTCTGTTTTGATGCTTCTGCTGTCTCCGCGACGTGTCATGTATCTTTTCTTCTTCATCTTTGTACATTGTTCCTCTAGTCCTGAATGATCTTGGTGCTTCCATATATAACTTTTGATTTATACTCTTAACTTTGCAAATCCTTCCTAATCTATGAAGCTTTTCAGGCCCTCCCAGACTTCCTTCCTTCTTCTCTCCCTTTGTTCTTTCTCTGTCTTTGATTTTTGTCTGCACCACTAAGAACTTGGTCATCATATTGGTAAAAGCATTTCAGCATAGCGATTGAGCACACAAGCTCATGGGCTTTCCATTTCCGCATGAAAAATTCCGGGTTCTAATCCCAGCTCCTGCTTTTACTCGTTCCATTTCCTCATTTTGTAAATAGGGTTGACATTAAATGTATTTATATCATAGGGTTGATGATAAAATTGAATACACTGGGGCTGTGGATATAGCTCAAGCAGCACAGTGCCTGCCTGGCAAGCACAAGGTCCTGAGTTTGATTCCCAGTCCCCCTCAACAAATTGAACACATTGTTATAAATAAAGAATTTAGGATTTTCCTTGGCATGTAGTAAGCTTTCTAAAAACATCTATTATAATTTTGCTATCAGTATCTTTTATATGTTTATGCTAGAATGAAAAGAGGCTCATGTAGGATACAGTAGTGAAAATAATTTGTGGTGAAGATGCAAGGGGGTTGGCATTGAGGAGACATCGCGAAGGAGAGGAGCTTTAACAGCCTGACGCACTCTCTGTCTTGGTCTCATGGTCTGCGGTGCCTCTCAGTCAAGCTGTACGCTTTTCTTTCTATCTCATACCATTATTGTTGGAAGCTCTCTGTACTCTCTGTTGCAAACTCTAGGGAAAGATGGAGCGGTTGTTTTGCCGGCTTTCTATCACTGCTTCTGGGTGGAGATCTTCACTGCAGGCTACCTTAGGACCTCCTGAGCTCTGGTGGTGCACATTATGGAGAATCATCCATCTCGGGCCTGAGGGAATGCTGCGCAGTCTGTTGAACTGGAGTGATGAATGTGTTGTGTCAGGAGCTGAAGCACTAATTGAAGTAAATGTCTACTGAAAATTCCATTGAAGTGCTTCTGATTTTTGGAGGTTATGAAGCTGTTTCCACTTCCCAGAAGGGAATTGTCTCTTAACTTTCCCTCATCTAGCTAAATGCAGCCATGATCTGCATTATAACAATCCATGCCATGGTATCACACATACTTGGTAACTTTGCTAACCATGGAGCAAGGCAACAACCCGTGACTGAAGACTAATAGGGCATTAGAAAGAACCTCTACTTTTAAATTACCCCGCAAGGGAGACTTTAGTCCAAATACTGCAAAAAAAGTCAAGTGTACATGCAATTTGTCTCTAGCTCCATAGAGATTAAAATGTCAATCTGTCAATTATGGCAATTAATTTCTAGTGGGTTTGAATTCAAAGCTGGCACTGAGCCTAGCCCTGGACATAGAAACAGTCTCTTTGAAGTTTTTGTGCATCTGATCATAGTGAGGTATCTGAAATTGGTTCGAGGACTCTGTTAGAGTAAGTACATTGAATTTTGAATATCCATGTCAAGGAATTTTCTTTCTTTCTTTTTTTTTTTTTTTTTGTGGGTACCGGGGGTCGACCTCAGGACCTCGTGCACCAGCAGGCGCCCGTGCCACTGAGCGATATCACCGGCCCTTTTTTCGTATGTGGGTTCTGGGAGTCAAACTCGGGCCCTCGCACTTGCCAGGCAGGCGCTTACACCGCTGAGCCATCTCACCAGCCCAAGGAATTTTCTTGAACACTGAGAATTCTCAGGCTAGAATCTTGGTGCCAGAGTCCTTCAAGAACTAGAAAATTTAAGGCTGCTTATTCCATAATGTCCAGGATACCCAAGGATCAATTAACTTGCACTTCTGTGTTTTTCTTAACCATAAACAGGAGATTAATTTTGATGTTCCATAAATGAAAGGTTCTGAGGTTCCCTCATTCTTTTAAGGTTTGTACTAGTTTCAAAACATCCCTTGCATTAACCTGTTTGAAATTATAACTGGAAAAAGAACACATCTTTTCAAAAGAAGTCATAGCATAAGTCCTGCCATGTAGCAGCAAATCTGATGTTTAAAATGTAAAGGTAAACAACACATGGAAATTCCCCATATCTATTAGGAATTGCAGGGATGTGTGGGGAATTGTTGGCTGCTTTTTTTCTCATTAAGAGATATATGTACATACGAAGGGATTGGTGTGGTCTTGTGATTGAAGTTTATCTTTTATCCATTTGAAGTTTGGTCTGTGTAGAGAGATGAAGGATGGTTCACTTCTGATTGATTGGTATAGTTGCTGGAGGTGTTCTGAGGGAGAAGAGAAGAAGAAGAAAGGAACTCGCATAGGAGTTGTGAGTCTGTGTATTTGCTTAAGGAAGATGGGAACCTAAGGAAAATGGGAGCATGAAATTTTTAGGACTGATAGAATTAATTTAGGGACATATTATACTTGTGAGTATCCTCCAAGGCCTTCTCAGATTTCTATTAATGATTAAGGTGAAAGAGATTTCTGAAAAAGAGTGAAAGACTAAGACAGAGTAAACCAGAATTTTTCGGTGGATCCAAGATATTTTCTGTAACGAGTAGCATAATTAATTCCATAAAATTAGTTATTTTTAGTTGGTAATTAACACTTGCTATTTGAATCCAGTCAGAATTTTATAATATACAAACAAATGGCAGACTTTGAGATTATAAGAAAGAAATATAAAGCCCATGCTTAAGAATTTATGTTCTATACCTTCCTATGGTGGGAGTAGAGATGTAAAAATAGTCAACCAGAGCAGATTTGCCGCTGTCTACCTGCTGCACATGCCCTGGCGTTTCTGAGGCACAGCAGATTTCCCATGGACATGCGTATATCTTTATTCATTTTATCAGGACTTTGGGAAATAAGCATTTAAACACCATACTGATTTGTGGCCTGTACCCCTGCCCTCTCCCTTCACACCCAAAGGGGCATCCTCATTGTCCATCAGGATTCCATTCCAGCCTTCTACAACCTGGGCTTCAGAGTGCTTAGGAAATATCTTCAACAAAAGCCTTGTAAAATTACTTACTCTTTTCAAGAGAATTAAAGGCTCTGAAGAAGAAAGACTACAGAGAGAAAGCTGATGGAAATGCTGGGAATTCAGCATTGTGCATTACCCACAGAGGGGCTTTTAACGGAGGTATACAGATTTGGTTGAACTGAAGAAATCATTCAACTCAAGTCTGCAGGGAAAACTGGAGGTAGATTAAGCAATGATTGATAAATTAAGTGGGTAATTATTTCTATTTTTAAAAATCATTGCTTTAATTGCATTTCCCTTTAAATAGGTAGGTTAGATGTCTTATGTTGAGTTCAGACAAGACAGTTGATGTTTGGCAAACTAATAAAAAATCTGCAAGTTATAGTATATAGAGAGAAAATACAGACTCCCTGGAGGCTGCCCATCTTTAGGGAAAGGGAGCTTGGCCTACTAGCTTGACCTCTATTAAGAGAGCCTTAAGGTCTGCAATGAGAATTAATCTGAGTTCACTGCAGTGAATGCCTGTCGGGTTTGGGTTTGTACAGAGCACCCCCTACTCTCACCTCCAACTCCTGTTCTGGGTCCTTGAAGACAAGCTAGCGTATAGACGTGATGACAGAAGGAGCCAGCGCCCTGCTGCTCTTTAACACTGAGCATCAGGGCCAGAGAACCAATATCACCCTGAGCAAGTCCGCTGCAGAATGGAAGTGTAGGCTCTTTTGCCACTGTAAATGCAGACCACTGTGAGACAGGGTTACTGTTTTTAAAAGCAGCTTCATTGGTACATTATGATACACAATAAACTCCATATTTCAATTTGCAAATATTACAGCCATAAAACAGTTTTCTTGATAAAGATAATGAACACATCCATCACCCCGAACCTTTTTATGTACCCTGTCTTAGTGTCTCCTTCATGCCTCTCCCCGACCTTCTATCCTGAGGCCGCCACTAATCTGCTTTCTTCAATTATAGGTGAGTTTATATTTCTAGAATAATATAGTATTTTTTGCTTTTTGCTGGCTCTTTTCATTTGTCATAATTATTTTGAGATTCACCCATGTTGTATCATGTGTCAAAAGTGTATTGGTTTTTATAAGGAATACTTAAAGATGAATACCAAGTTGTTTATAACCACGTCGGTGACTGTGTGGACTATCTGCTGATTATGGATATCACAAAAAAAGGGAGAGTACACGTCAAGTCCAGTGCAAAGACTGTGCCCGTTCAAATCTCCGTGTGGACGTATGTTTTCACACCCTTTGGATATGTAACTAGGAGTGCAATATCAGAGTTATAAGATTGGCATATGTTTAACTTTTTTTTAACTTTTTAAACAATTGTCAAATTATATTCTAAGGCATTACTTTTTAATTTTTATTTTCATTAGTACATAACTGTAGAAAAATAGTGATTATATTCATTGCAGGGAGTTGGTATAATTATGCAACACATCTTAATTCTTTCTTCAATCCCTTCTCTTCTCCCTCCCCCTCTAACTCTTGATCCCCTTCCCTTTTACAAAAGATCTATCTCCCTATTTGCTATTGTCTATATTTTAATTGGCTCTTTAATTTATTTATACTTTGGGTTTCTCATATAAGAGAAATCATGCAGTATTTCAGCTTATGTGTCTGATTTATCTTACTTGACATTATGGTCTCCAGGTGCATTCATTTTCCTACATATAATTCAGACTTATCCTTCTTTATGGCAGGGTAATACTCCATTGTGCATAAATTCCACATTTTCTTTATCTGTTCATCTATTGATGGACATATATACTGCCTCTAAGATTTAACTGGTATGAGTTGTACTTCTAGAAACATGGTTATACATTATATATATATGATATATATTTTAACTCTTTGGGGAAGATACCTAGAAAGAGAATAACTGGGTCAAATGGAATTTCTGGTTTTAGTTCTTTGAGGAAACTTCATACTGATTACCATAGCAGTTATGGAAATCTAGTTTACATTCCCACCAACAAGGTACAAGGGTTCCTTTTTTCCCTGCTGACTGTTCAGCATTTGTTATTTTTTTCCTTTTTTAAAATTAAATTTATTGGTACCATTTACATATACATAATAACCACATTCATCATAGGGAATTTGTAAATGTACATAATATATCTTTTTTTTTTTGTGGGTACCGGGGGGTTGACCTCAGGACCTCGCGTGCCAACAGGCACCCGTGCCCCTGAGCGATATTACCGGCCCCTTTTTCGTATGTGGGATCTGGGAGTCGAACTAGGGCCCTCACGCTTGCAAGGCAGGCGCTTATCTCACCGGCCCACATAATATATCTTGATTCCTTTTTTTCCTCCATTCCCCTCCCCTCTCTTCAACCCTCCCTCCCCTCCTTATTTACAAAAGCTTTCCTTCCATTTTATCCTTCTTTTCTCATTTTTTCCCCTTCTTTCCTTCCTCCCTCCCTCCTTCCTTCCTTCTTTCCTTCCTTCCTTCCCCCTTCCCCTTTACTAGTTCCCCTTCCCATTTGAATAATTTCTTCCTATTTCACAAAATCTATTATATGTTTTGGTCCTTATTTACACTTTCAGTTTCTCACACCAGAGAGACAATGCAATATTTACACCTGTGCCCAATTTATTTCACTTAAGAGTATGGTCTCTCATTCTGTGAGGTATGCTAATGGTATTTTGATTGGGTTTGCATTAAATCTGTATAATAATTTTGGAAGTATGGCCATTTTCACTATGTTGGTTCTTCCTACCCAAGAGCCCAATATCTTTCCATTTTCTGATATCCTCTTCAATCTCCTTTTTCAGAGTACTGTAATTTTCAATGTATAGATCTTTTACTTCCTTTGTTAGATTGATTCCTAAGTATTTCATTTTTTTGGATGCTATGGTGAAGGGTGTGGTTTCTCTAATTTCTCTCTTAGTGACGGTCTGTGTGCAGGAATGTTACTAATTTTTGAGCATTGACTTTACATCCAGCTACACTACTAGATTTGTTTAGTAAGTCTACACATCTATTGGTGAAGTTTCTGGGGTCTTATGTGTAGAGTAGCATGTCATCTGCAAATAATGTAATTTAACTATTCCTTTCTTATTTTTATTGCTTTTATTTCTTTCTCATGTCTAATTGCTCTGGGCAATGTTTCCAGAACTATATTGAATAGGATTGGTCAAAGTGGACATCCTTGTCATTTTTCCTGATTTTAGAGTGAAAGCTTTCAGTTTTTGAACATTTATCATGATGCTAGCTGTTGGTTTGTCATAGATGACTTTAATCAGATTGAAATAAAGAGCACCTATTCCAATTTTCTGTATGGTTTTTTATCATGAATGGGTGTTGGACTTTTCAAATGCTTTTTCTGCATCTATTGAGATGATCATACGGTTTTTGTCCTTGGCTCTGTTGATATGGTTTATTACATTTACTGATTTATGTATCTTGAACCATGCCTGCATCCCTGGGATGAATCCAACTTGGTCATGGTGTATAATCTTCTTGATGATTTGCTGCATTCTGTTTGCCAGTATCTTATTGAGGATTTTTGTGTTTATGTTCATTATGGAGATTACCCTGTAATTTTCTTTTTTGGTTGGAACCTTCTCTGATTTTGCTATCAGGATAATACTTGCTTCCAGGAATGACTTTGGGAATACTGCTTCACTTTCAATTTCATTAAGGAGTTTGAGTAGTGGCATTAGATCTTCTCTAAATTTCTTGCAGAATTCAGCAGAGAATCCATCAGAATCTGGGCTTTTCTTTGTTGGTAGGTTTTTAACTACATCTGCAATTTCATTGAGTGATATTGGGTTATTTAGAATTTTTGTATCTTCTTGATTCAGTTTTGGTAATTCATATATATGTAGGAATCTGTCTATTTCTTCTGGGTTTTGCCTTATAATAGAATAAAGATTTTTGAAGCAGGTATTGATGATCTTCTGGATTTCTGCAGAATCCATTGTGATTTCACCCTTTTCATTCCTAATTGCATGGATTTTAGTATTTTCTTTCCTTTTTTTTGATAAGATTGGCTAAGGGTCTATCAATTTTATTTAATCTTTCAAAGAACCAACTCTTTGATTCTTTGTATTGTTTTCTTAGTCCTCATTGCATTAATTTCTGCTCCGATCTTTATAATTTCCTCCCTCATATGAGTTTTGGGCTTGGCTTGTTCTCCTTTTTCTGGAAGTTTGAGGTTCAACATTAGGTCATTTATTTGAGCTTGCTCTGTTTTCTTGATGTGAGAGTTCACCACTATAAATTTCCCTTGTCAGACTGCTTTCATTGCATCCTGTAAGTTCTGATATGTTGTACTGGCATTATCATTTAATTGTAGAAACTGTCTAACTTCTTCTTTAATTTCATCTGTGACCTGTTGGTTGTTCAGGAGGGTGTTATTAATTTCCACGTGTTTATGTAGTTTTTGTGGTTTCTTTTGCCATTGATTTTCAATTTCATTGTGCTATGGTGTGATAATATGCATGGGATAATTTCAATTCCTTTGCATTTACTTAAGCATGTTCTGTGAACTAGTATGTGCTGTCTTTCGGACACTGTTCCATGTGCAATTGAGAAGAATGTGTATTCTGATGTTTTGGTGTGGAACACTCTGTAGACATCTACTAACTCCATTTGTTCACAGGTTTGGTTCAGTTTTGATTTTTTTGGTTAATTTTTTGTCTAGTTGATCTATTTTTGATGGTGGAGTATTGAATATTCCCATTATAACTGTCAGTGCTTCTTTGATTTTTCATGTCCATTAATATTTGTTTTGTATAGTTGGGTGCGCCAGTATTTTATATATATGATTTTTATCTCTTACTCTTGGAATTTTCCCTTAACAAGTATGTAGTGACCTCTGTCTCTTTTGATCAGTCTTGGCTTGAAGTTCACTTTGTCTGCAAATAGAATAGCTATCTCTGCTTTTTTCCAGGTTCCTGTGGTATGGAGTATTGTTTTTCATCCTTTGACTTTCAGTCTATGAATTTCTTTTTATGTTAAATGTGCTTCTTGTACGTAGCATAGTGTTGGACCTTGTTTCTTGATCTATTTGGTCAGCCTGTGTCTTTTGATTGGCAAATTGAGACCATTTATATTGATGGTTATAACTGACATATATTGGCTTATCCTTGCATTTCATTTTCCTCTTGCTGGTTCCCTGTATTTCCCCCCTGTTTAATTGCTTGTCTTCCTTGGTGGATTCTTTCTATTAGTGTTTTTGGGATTGTAGTCTTCTTTATCTCTTTCTAAAATATCCTTCGGAACATTTTGGAGAGCTGGTTTGGTGTTCATGAATTTCTTCAGTTCTCTGTCACGGAAGTACTTATTTCTCCATTGATTATTTATTTATTTATTTATTTATCTATCTATTTATTTATTTATTTATTTATATTTTGAGACAGGGTCTTGCTATGTAGTTCAGGCTGGCATTGAACTCATGGTGATCCTCCTTCCTCAGCCTCCTGAGTGCTGGGATTACAAGCATGCACCAGCACACCTGTCCCATTTCTCCACTGATTTTGAAAGATAATTTTGCAGGGTACATCAATCTGTGTTGCAGGTTGTTTTCTTGCAGCACTTGAAGGACTTCACTCCATTCTCTTGTTGACTTAAGGGTTTGTGTTGAGAAGTCTGCTGTGATTCTGATAAGCTTTCCTTTATAGTTGACTTGATTCTTTTTTCTAACAGCTTTTAATATTCTGTTCTTGTGCTGAATTTCTAGAAACTTTTTTGTCTTTTTGAGGCAGGGTTTCACTATGCAGTTTAGCTGGCCTTGAACTCACTTTGTAGCCCAAGCTGTCCTCGAACTCACAGCAATCCTCCTGCCTCAGTCTGCTGAGTGCTGGGATTATAAATGTGCACCCCCATGTTTGGCTTCTGGAATCTTATTGTATGCCTGGTGTAGATTTATTTTGGTCATGACTAATTGGAGTCCTGTATGCCTCACTTATCTGTATGTCAAATTCTTTTTCCATGCTTGGGAAATTTTCTGCCATTACTTCCGTAGGCAGGTTTTTTTATATCATTTCCACTGTCTCCTGCTTTCTCACTGACTCCGATCAATCATATGTTGTTCTACTTTGCAACATCTTGCAGCTGTTGGACTGATTTTTCATGGCCCCTTGCTATTTTTAAGAAATCTTTCTTTTCATGATTACTAACCACAATCCTGTCTTCTATATCTGATATTCTAGCCTTGCCTTTTTTCAATCAGCTGCTTATAATTTCAATGGAATTTTTAATCTCCTGGATATCTTTTTGAATCTGTTTCATGGATTCCATTTCCTTCCTATGTTGTGAATTCATGGTTTCCATCATTTTCCTAAGCTTCTCTATTTTTGTCTGTATCTGCTCTAGCGTTACTGAGGAAGTCTGTCGTTTTGATTACCATCTTTTTTTTTTGCCTGTTAGATTATTTCTGATCTGATTTCCTCTATAACTTCATTCATCTGTTTGTCTTTTTTTCATCTGCTGCTACCATTTCAGAAAATTCAGGTGGGTGGCTTCTGATTTCCTCTATCTCCATGTCCCTTGGACTTGTCCTGAGTAGGCTGGATGTCTGGGGTTGCATTTTGCTTCTGTGTCTTGTCATTTTCTATTTTTTTAATTTTAATTTGTTTTCTGTGTTGATGCTTATAAATTGCTTATGGTAAGTAGCTTTATCACCGGTATTGAGGTTGCCCTAGGAAATGTCTGTTCCTCAGAGGTGTCCTCTAGATGTAGTTAGCTCTTGTCCTTTGTTTCTGTCTTAAGATCCTGCCTCCTCAATTTATGAGGGATGAGAAGTTGCTATCTATTTGGCTCAACACCCAGTCCTTTGGTAGTGGACTATAGTGATGATTGTGACCCCAGTCATAATCATCAAAACCTAAACAACCAAAAAAATTCCTCTGGTACCCTCATTTCTGTGGTAGTTTCCAAGTCAGAGTCCCACTCTGGGCTGTGTTACCCCTCTAAATCTGCTGTAGGATTACTGCTGGGTGTGGGGCTGATCTTGGTCTCCAGATGCAGGGGCTGAGGCCAATCTCCAGAACTTTCTGTATGTCCCTTGGTGGCCCACCCATGTCTCTTTACTCTGTTTGTCTCTGCATTACTCTCCCGTTTGCTGCAGTGCCCTCAGAGATAGCCCAAGGCAGCTCCCAGTCCCACGTGCAGTCAGCCCCTCCTGGCCCTTGTGCAGCCTTCTCCACTGCATCTCTCTCCTCTCACATCACTAGGAGTGGGCAGGGAAAGTGCTGACTTCCTACTCATTGCCATGCCGTGGCTTAAGTCAGGTGCTGCTGGGAGCAGGGCAGGAGGGTTCGTGCTGTTCCACTCACTACCTTTGCTGCCACCGCTGTGGTGCCTAACCCTGTTGTCACTAGAGGTTTCAGTTAGCCACCATGGCACATGGCAAAAACAAAAAAGAAAAAACTGAAAAGCTGGTGGCCTATCAGGGAGCAACTTTCTGGTCTCTCTTCCTTTTGTGTGCTGCTGAAATTTACTGCCAGGCTGCAACATCCTCTCTTTGGAGGAAGGTAAAAGAGGCCTTATATCCCAAATCTGTCCTGTGTGGCTTGGGTTTGCCACACTGCTGCAGTCCATCAGTTTTTTGGGAACTTCCCAGAATGGCAGTTCCTGTTCCGCACACAGGTGACTTTCCCCAGGCAGCCCTGTGGGCTGCTTTGCCGTTTTATAAAGTCCTATGCCTATGTTTTGTTTGATCTATGAGTCTCTTATTTTAGATTGACTTTGGCATCCAGATATATGTCTGTCCCTTTCTTCCAATTACCTGTGTTTTTAGATGATTTTTTTCTGAATTACTCCAATGTGTCTCTGTCTCTATTCAGCCATTTTGAATCTCTAGCATATCTTAATAATGGCCATTCTTTCTGGAGTAAGATGGAATATCAGTGTTTTAATTTGTTTCTCTCATTTCATGTACTTATTGTGCATTTGTATTTCTGAAGAATTCTTGTTCATTTCAATTACCCTTGTTTTGATTGGGTCTTTATTTTGGGGGGAGGTCTAATTTCTTGAATTCTATATATATTCTAGATATTAGCCCTCTGTCAGCGGCATAGCTAGCAAAATATTTTTCCCATTCTGTAGGAAATCTCTTCACTTGGTTGTTTCCTTTGCTGTGCAGAAGTCTTTTACTTTAATATAATCCCATTTATTGATTATTGATATTATTTCTTGTGGATTGGGGTCATTTCAGAAAATCCTTGCTTATGCCTATGTCTTCAAAAGTTTTACCTATTTTACCTTCCAGCAAATTAAGAATTTATGTTTTAATATTTGGATATTTGATCTATTTTGTTTTTAGTTTAGCACATGATGATTCAATTTGATTTTCTACGTATGTATAGTCAATTTTCTCAGCACCATTTGCTAAAGAGGCTATCTCTCCTCCAGTGTATGTTTTTGGCCCCTTTGTTAAAGATCGGATCACTGAATGTGCCTAGGGTTATTTCTGCATACTTTATTCTACATTGATCCACACATCTGCTTTTGTTACAGTATCAGGCTGTTTTTAATCATTGTAGCTTTGTAATATAACTTGAAATTAGAGATTGTGATGCCTCCTGCTTTGCTCTTGTTGCTCAGGATTGCTTTTGTATTTTGGGTCTCACCTGGTTACATTTGAATTTTAGAATTTATTTCTCTAGTTCTGTGAGGAATATTGTTGGTTGTTTTGATTGGGATTGCTTATCAGTTTTGGAAGTTGGCCATTTTGACGATATTGGTTCTATCTATCCAGGATGAGGGGATATCTTTCCATTTTCTGATACCCTCTTTGATCTACTTTTTCAGAGTACTGTAGTTGTCATTGTTGAAGTCTTCCGATTCCTTGGTTAGGTTAATTCCTAAGTATTTAATATTTCTTGAAACTATTATGAATGGTATTGTATTCATAGTTTTTTCTTGCTGGATTCTATTGGTATATAGAAACACTATAAATTTTTGTGTGTTGACTTTGTATCCTGCTACATTGCTGAATTTGGTTATTAATTCTAGAAGTCTTTTGGTGGAATTTTTTTTGGTCTTCTATGTAAAGGATCGTGTCATCTGCAAACAATATTAATTTGGCTTCTCCTTTTCCTATACGTATCTCTTTTATTTCTTTCTCTTGCCTGAGTGCTCTGACTAAAGTTTTGAGTAATGTTTGAGTACAAGAGTGGTAAAGGTGGGCATTCTTGTCTTATCCTAAGTTTAGAAGTAAAGATGAAAGCTTCTTCATTTAATATGATGTTGACAGATTTTTCAGAAATGGCCTTTTCTAAAGAATTTCTACTTTTTTATACTCCTAATGACAGTGTATGAGAGCTCCATTTTCTTCATGCTGCCAGTATCACATGGTATAGTAAGTTATTTTAATTTTAGACATTTTGATAGCTGTGCAGCTATAGCTTATGGTGTACTTTGCATTTCCCTAGTTACCAGTTGTGTGAGTCGCCTTTCCTGTGTTTATTTGTCATCTAAATATCATCTTGGAAGTGCTTGTTTAGGTCTTTGCCTATTTTTCTATTGGGGCATTTCTTTTTATAGTCTTCTTTTATTATTTAGTTTTAAGATTTCTTTGTATATTCTAGGTACATATTCTTTGTTAGAAATGTAATCGGGAAATATTTTCTCCCGGTCAAAAACTTGATTATCCTTTCATTCTCTTAACAGTATCTTTTTCAGAGCAAAAGTTCTTAATTTTAATAAACATTCAATTTATCTTTGTATGTATAGCACTTAGTATTGTATCTAAGAAATCTTTGCCTAAAAGTCACAAAGATTTCCCAATGTTTTCATCTAGAAGTTTTGTAGTTTTACATTTAGTTGGATTATCCATTTTTAGTTAATTTTTGTATGTGGTGTAAGGTATGTATTAAATTTTTTATGTTTTCTTTATATGGTTATCCAATGGTTTTGACGAATCATTGAAAAGATAATCTTGTATCTATTGCTTTTGTGCCTTTGGCAAAAATCAATTGAAAAGATATGCATGGCTTTATTTCTACACACTTACTTTGTTTCTGTTATCTGTTATGCTTCTTGACAATAACACCACACTATCTTGATTTCTTTGGCTTTAAATTACTCCTCAAGACAGGTAGTACAGCCTTTCAACTTTGTTCTTCTTTTTCAAAGTATTTTTGGCTATTCCAGGGCCTTTGCTTTTCCATATGAATTTTGCAATCAGCTTGCCAATTTCTTCAAAATACTATCTGGTGGAATTTTAATTTTGATTGCATTAAGTTTGTAGATAATTTGGGAAAACTGACATCTAAATACTATTTAGTCCTCTGATTCATAGACATAGTATATGCCTGCCAATTAGTTTGAATTTTCTTTATTTTCCCTCAGCAATATTTTGTAGCTTTCAGTGTTTGGGTCTTGCAAATTTTTGTCAGACATATCCTTAGGTATTATTTATTTATTTATTTATTTATGTATTTATTATTTTTTTTGTGGGTACCAGGGGTCGAACTCAGGACTTCACGCTTGCCAGCAGGCGTCTGTGCCGCTGAGCGATATCACCAGCCCTTTTTTCGTATGTGGGTACTGGGAGTCGAACTCAGGACCTCGTGCTTGCCAGGCAGGCGCTTATGCTGCTGAGCTATCTCACCGGCCTCGTATTATTTATTTTTAAATTTTTTAAAATTTATTTTTAAGGCCATTATGAATGGCACTGTTTTTGTAATTTTAAATTCTATTTTTTCTTGTTTCTATATAAGGGGTGTGTGTGTGTGTGTGTGTTAGGTTAATATCTAAGTATCCCTCTAAAGCATCATGTGATCACAGGCCGGACCTTTGGAAGGTGATTGGATTATAACTGACTTGCTATTAAGAGTTGGGTTCTGGTTGGAAGAGGAAAGTTATCTCTCCCTTTCAGGCTCATCCCTTGACACTTAGCTTTTTGGTCACTACGCTGTGAGCAGCTTTCCTCTCCCATGCCTCTCTGCCATCCCACCCTGCCTAAGAGCCAGCCTACTATGCACTGAAACCTCTACGAACTATGAACCAAAATAAAACTCCTTCCTTAAGTTGTAGGTGTCGGGTATTTTGTCCTAGCAATGAGAAAAGTGACTAAGACAATATGTTTCTTTTCCTTTCTTGTGGTGCTTGGGATTGAATTCACGCAGTTTACCTGCTAGGCAACTGTTCTAATACTGAGCTATATACTTTCATTGCCCAAAATTGATTTTCGTGTATTAAGCTTGTATATTACAACATTGATAAATTCAATCATGCTTTTACCAGTTCTAGTAGTTTTTATGTAAATTCCAACAGATTGTGTACATAGTCAGTTATGTTTTTGTGTATTAAACAGTTTCATTCTGCGATTTTGAACCTAATTGAGTTTTTGTTCTTTCTCTTGCCTCATTGCACTTTCTAGTGCCTCCAGTCTGATGTTGAACATAAGCGGTGAGAATGAAGATTCTTGACTTTTTTCTGATTTCAAGGAAAAGAATTAGTCTTTCACCATTAAACAAAATGTTGGCTTTAGCCTTATTGTGGATGTCCTGGTTGAAATAGGATGTCCTGGTTTATCGTGATTGAAAAAGATCCTTTCTACACTAGTGTGTTGAAAGCTTTTATCAGAAATGATGGTATTTCTCAAGTATTTTTCTATCTTTATTTGGATATTCTTTTTAAAAATTCTGTTTATATAATGAATTAAATTAATTGATTTTTGAATGAACCCAGCATGGCCATGATTTATTATCCCTTTTTATAGAATGTTGGATTCAATTGGCTGAAACCTTGTTAAGAGTATACTAAAATTTTGTTTAAAATTCGTTATGAATGTTGATCTGTAAGTTTATTTTGTTGTAATGTCTGTCTGGGTTAGTATTAGAGTACTGTTGGATTCAGAGTGAGTTAGGAAGTGTTTTCTATTGTTCAGTTTTCTGGAAGAATTTTTACAATTAGTGTTACTTGTTCCTTAAATGTTTAGCAGGATTCTCCAGTGGAGACACTTAGGCCTGAGGTGAGAAAGTTTTGGGAAAAATTTGAAATTAGGCATTCATGTCTTTAACAGGCATAAGACTATTCTGGTTATCTGATTTTTCTTGAGTGAGCTTGGATAGTTTATGTATTTAAGGAATTTTCCCATTTCATCTAGGTTGTGAATTTATTTACATAAAGTTGCTCATAATATTGCTTTATTATCATTTTAATATCCATAGAATCTGAACTTTTCAATGAGTGAGATTTTGATTTCATTGGTTTTCTATATTGCTTTTGTGTTTTCTACTTCACTGACTTCTACCCTGTACTTGTCATTTTCTTTCTTGTGCTTGTTTGGGATTTTATTTGCTCTTTTTCTTAAGATAGAAGGTGAAGTCATTGATTCTTGGCCTTTCTTCTTTCTAAGATACTTAGCGCTATAAATTTAATGCTATGAATTTCTTTTTACTACTGTATTTATTAGTTTTATCCCACAAATTTTGATATATTATGATATCTATCACCATCTATTACCATGCATATATAACATTATATATAAAGTGAATATATATTCATATTTTGCTTTGGTTTTTTTTTTATCGGTGTGCTGTTTGGGGACTTTTCTATGTATCTTTGTATGACTCTTTTCTAATTTACTTTCATTGTGGTCAGAGAATACATTTCATACTGCATGCATACAAGCAGGAAAAGCAATTCTAATATCAGACATGGTAAACTTCAAGCTAAAATGGATTAGAAGAGACTAAGATGGTCACTACATACTAGTTAAAGAACAATCCAGTAAGAAGAGCTAACACTGATAAACATAGGTGCACTGAATACTAGAGCACCTACCTTCATAAAACAAATCCTGCTGAAATTAAAAGATCGTAATAAAATCATAGTAGGAGATTTTAACACCTCACTTTCACAAAGAGAGATCAACTAAACAAAAACAAATAAAGAAATGTCAGAGCTGAACCACACCCTTGAACATGTGGAATTTATAGATATAGAGTATTCCACCCCTCTACAGCAGAGTGTATATTCTTTTCAGCAGCACATGGTACTTTTTCCAAAATAGATCAATACTAGTCCACAAAGCCTGCTTAAGTAAATATAAAAGAATTGAAATCACCCCATGCATAATATCCAACCACTGTACAATGAAAATAGAAATCAACAGGAGAAATTTTGGAAAAGTTAATTTTCCAGGAGGTTTTGCCAATATACTCTTAAACAACCAATGGGTCACAGAAGAAATTAAAATATTTCTGGAAGTTAATGACAGTGACTGTACAACTCAGTGAAATATCTGGGATATAATGAAAGCACTTCTAAGAGGAAAACTCATTGCAATCAATGCTCACATTAGGAAAACAGAGTAGGTCCTAATAAATAACCTTATGAGAAATCTTAAGATACTTGAGAAACAATGACAAAGCAGCCCCAAACTGAAATTAAGGAGGGAAATTATAAAGATGAAAGTGGAAATCAATGAAATTGAGGCTAGAAACCTGTAAAAAAATCAACAAATTAAAGAGGTGGTTCTTCAAAAGAATAAATTGAATAGACAAGCCCTTAGCCAGACTCACCAAGAGAGAGAAAAGACTCCTATCAATGCAATTAGAGATGACAAAGGTGACATCACAGCAGACACTGATGAAATCCAAAAGATAGTTATAACTACTTTGAAAAATTATATTCCAACAAATTAGCAAATTTTTTTTTTTTTTTTTTTTTGTAGGTACCAGGGGTCGACCTCAGGACCTCGAGCGCCAACAGGCACCCGTGCCGCTGAGCGATATCACCGGCCCCTTTTTCGTATGTGGGATCCGGGAGTCGAACTCGGGCCGTCGCGCTTGCAAGGCAGGCGCTTACGCCACTGAGCCATCTCACCGGCCCCAAATTATCAAATTTTGAAGAGAAAGATAAATTCCTAGATATATACAAACTACCAAAACTAATCCGAGAAGACATAAATATGCTTAACAACCCAATAACAAGAAATGAAATTGACTCAGTAACAAAGACTCTACCAGCTAAAGAAAAGCCCGGGACCTGATGAATTCATGGCTGAATTCTACAAAACCTAATGTTATATCACCAAAACTCCTCAAGCTTTTTAAAGAAGTTTAAAGGGATGGAGTGCTCCCAAATTCATTTGTGAAAGCAATTATCACCCTGATCCCAAAACCAGATAAAGACCCAACTGAAAAAGAGAAGTATAGGCGGATCTCTTTAAAGAACATAGATACAAAACTCTTCAACACAATATTAGCAAATGGAATGCAGAATATTATCAAAAAATGCATGAATACTTTAAAATCTGTTAAATTCTGATTTGGATATGTTCTGTCTTGGTTTGTGTTTTGTGTGTATTTGAAAAGAATGTGTATTCTGCTGTTGTTGTGTGGGATGTTCTATAAATGTTAATTAGGTAAAATTGATTAATAATATTGTTCATGTCTTCTATATTCATACCATTTTCTGAGTAGTTATTCTATCAGGTACTGAGAGTAGAGGTGGCCCTCCAAGTATCATTGTGGATTCATCTATTTTTCCTTACAGTTATCTCTATTTTCTTTCTTTTTATATTTTTTAGGTATGAGTATATAAACTTTTAGAATTGTTATGCCCTCTTAAGGAAGTGATCCATTTATTATTATGAAAGGACCCCTTTATTTCTGGTGATTTTCTTCTGAAAGTGATTTATATTAATATTGCCATTCCAACTTTCATTTAGTTAATGTATAGCTTTTTCTAGCATTTAAATTTCATTCTGACTTTGTTTTTATGTTTAAGGTGGATTTCTTATTGAAAGTATATGTTACTTCTTCCTCTCTCCTTCCTTTTGTCCCTCCATGACCCCTGTCATTGTCTTCCTTCCTTTCTTCCTTCCTTCCTTTGTTTTTATTTTTATTAGTACATGTTTACAATACGTAATGATTATGATTCATTGTAGAGAAGTGGTACATGTACATAACACATTTTAATTCTTTTTCCCCCTTCCCTCCAGCACCTTTTTACTTACAGCATCAGATTCTGATTTATTTAATAAGAGCTTATAAAGTTAATTATCATACATACAGATTAAAAACTAGAATAATAGGCCCCAAACCATAAAACACATAAGACACTTGTACTAAGTTAAGGTGCACTTTTAGATGCATTGTCTGCACTGGATGACAATAGCTTTTCCTACTGGGGACCCCTACAGTGAGTCTCCAATCTCCTGCCAGGTGTTATGGCGCATGGTGAAAAGAAAGAGCAGAGACAAAATGGTGATGCAGTGGGGAACTGGGATGACCAGTTGTTCATGGGGAACAAAAGGCCACGAAGCAGACTGAATCTTGACATTTATTGATTAAGGATAACTCAGAGGGTGGTGGTAGTCTTATGCCAATGAGGGTCTTTATGTTGATGAGGATGGTGGAAGAGACTTTGTTACCAGGTAACCAGGCAGGTTACCAGGGACTTTGTCCTTTCCCCAAGGTGAAATCCTTTTCTTATTACTACTCATTCTCAAGAAGCCAGGATATCTTCAGCTAATGTAATCTTGCCCTGGGGCATCACAGCATCATGGGACCATTGGGGCCTCACCAGTGACTGGAGGCAGAAGGAGTTACGTTTCTGCATATGATAGCTGGCTCCCATAGCAAGATACTAGGCCTTGGACAAGCCCTAGATTCAATGTATAGCCTGTGGTCCCCAACATTTTCCCCCCTCTCTTTTTCCCTATAATCTATCTTTTATTTAACTTTATCTGTATATTAAGTTTTTCATATAAGAGAAACCATGCAATATTTAAGCTTGTGTGTCTGATTTACTTCACTTAACATTATGGTCTCAAGGTGCATCCATTTTTCTACAAATGACTAAAGTTTATCTCACTTTATGGCAGAGTAATACTACATCATATGCAAATACATTTGCTTTATCCATTCATCTGTTGCTGGACCATAGGCCATTTCCAAGAGTTGGCTATTGTGCGTTGTGCTGCTATAAACATGGGTATACATACATCACTGTGGCATGGTCTTTTTAATTCTTTGGGGAAGACACCTAGAAGGGAAACAGCTAGGTAAAATGGAAATTCTATTTGCAATTTTTTTTTATTTTTTATTTTATTTTTTGTGGGTACCGGGGTGTCGACCTCAGGACCTCGCGCGCCAACAGGCACCCGTGCCGCTGAGCGATATCACCGGCCCCTTTTTTGTATGTGGGATCCGGGAGTCGAACTCGGGCCCTCGCGCTTGCAAGGCAGGCGCTTATGCCGCTGAGCCATCTCACCGGCCCATTGTTTTCTATCCTTTGATTTTTAATCTGTGGGTATCTTTTTAAATTAAATGTGTTTCTTGTATACTGCATATTTTTGAGCTTTCTTTCTTGATCTATTCTGGCATTCTGTGTCTTTTGATTGGGGAATTGAGAGCATCCTCACTGAAAGTTATTTTTGAGAGGTGTTAACTTATTCCTATCATTGTGTTATTTTCCTGTTTCTGATTCCCTCATATTTTCCCCGTTTTGTGTAGCTGCTTATCCCACTAGGTGTATTCATCCTTTTTGATTTGTTGGCATTGTTGGCTTCATTGTTTCTTTCTAGAATATCCTTGAGAATATTTTGTGATGTTGGATTGGTGATCATAAATTTCTTGAGGTGCTCTGTATCATGGAAATACCTTATTTTTTCACCAATTTTAAAGGAAAGTTTTGCAGGATACGTAAGTTGGGCTCGGAAGATTGTATCTCTTAGGCTTGAAACACTTTGCTCCAAGGCCGTCTGTACTTTAAGGTTTGTGTAGAGAAGTCCAGTGTAATTCTAACGTGTTTACCTTTATGTGTGATTTGTTGCCTTTCTCTAATAGCTTTTAGGATTTTGTCCCTGTGATGGACTTCTGGTATTTGAGTATAATGTAGCATGGAGAGGTCCTCTTTTGGGCATGGCTATTTGGGGTTCTATATACCTCACTTATCTATCTATTTTTTTCCCTATATTTGGGAAATTTTCTGCCACTATTTCTGTTAACAGACTTTTTAATGCCATTTGTATTGTTTTCTGATTTTTGTCTCATTCCAGCTATTCTTAGATTAATTCTTCTAGCAGTTTTCAGATCCATTTTTCATGTTCTCTTGTTGTTTTTAAGGTGTCTTTGAATAGGTGGTCTTTGAAGGCATCATTGTCTTTAGTTCTGAAATTCTGTCCTCACATTCGTCAGTTCTGTTGCCCATACCTTCAATGTGATTTTTAATCTCCTAGATTTCTTGCTGAAACCTTTTCATTGGCTCTAATTCTTTGGTAAACTGGTCATTCAGGTTTTATATCATCTTGCTTAGTTCATCCATCTCTTGCTGGGCTGACTATAGCTCCCTGATTACACGTCTCCCATGGCTGTCCCTCACTGAGTCACTGTGGGAGTATAACACTGGGAACCCTGAAATGAAGGCAACCCACAGTTGCTCTGAGTCCCAGGTTCAGTAGGCTTCTCCCCGGAATGGCGTTTGACTCAGCACTTTCTCCAGAGGCTATGACAGGCATTTGAACTGGAGTCACTCACTCTTAGTGTCTTCTAAGAGCACCTGCATCTTTTTGGTTATTACTTCCATTATCTGTTTAGTTACATTTTCTCTAATCCTGCTGTGTATCTCTTTGAGCTGTTTTCTAACCTCCTCTGCTCTGCTTTCAAGTAATTCCAGTGTGTGGCTTATACTATTCTGCCCCTCAGGAACCCCCTGATTAGGTTCAGGGGAATTGGGAATTTTGGGAGGCATTTTACTGCCTTTGCTTCTCATGTTTCTATTGTTTTTATTTGCTTGTTTCCTTTTTCATTTGTTTTGGTTTGTGCTGAGGTTTGTGGATGCTTATAGTCGTAAGACTCTGTTGCTAATATAGAGATCTTAGTTGCTTTTCAATGTTGTAATCTGGGCATAGCTAACTATAGTCATTTGCCACAGCCCTAGGATCTGACCACCTTAGTTATTTTGGGAGGGGAGAATGCAGTGAAGTTAGCCCAGTAACCAAGTTCTCTGGAAATTCTAGTATTGTTAATGTCACAAAGACAATCTGAGTGTTGGTTTACAGAGAAATAGTGACAATTATGTGATCCCCCTGTTAATATTAAGTGAATAAGCTATGTAGTATCACCCTAGGCAAATTAGATAGTAACATAGCAAAAGCATCAATTATGTACCACCCTTAATCCTAGAAAAGAAATCAGCAATTATGATGTAAACATTAAGGCATCCCAGGTACTGATTTACAGCTAATATATACTAAATGCAACAGTTGTCTTCACTAATGGTAGAAAAGGATTCAACAGTAATTTTACAGCATTAAACATAAAAAGATTAATGAAGCTTTGTGATTATAAAGACATAGGGTTTGGAAATGGGAGAATGCAAAAAGAAAACTTAGAAACTTAAACTCTATGAGATGAGAATGAGAAGAAAAGTGATACAAAGGATCTCATTGGAGTAGAAGGGTGTCTATAGAATTAGGGAAGGGTAAGATAAAAGCTGGCAAGAAGTAGAAGATAAAAGAAAAGGAGAAAAAAAGAAATTATTTAGAGTAAAAATAAGAGAGAAATAATGAAAGGAAGAAAAATTAAAAGGAAGAAGAGGAAAAAATAGAGAAATAAAAAAAAAAAGAAAAATAGAAGCAAGGCAGAAGGACAAAGAAATATTACCTGAGCCCCAGGAAACTGGTGAACAAGAAAGGAAGGAAGGAAAGAAGAGAAAAAGAAAAACCCCCAAAATTAAACACCAGCTCACAAAAACAAAAACAAACTAAGAAAGGAACAAAAAGCAGCCAACCAAATGAACAAAAACAAAAAAGCCAAAAGCAAAGAACAATAATAAATGTTTATGTGGTTCTGATATATGTGTAATTGGAGATACTAAAGAGGAGGGAGTGAGAAGCAATATAATGGCTAAAATCACTCCCAGTTTTATGAAAACTAATTCCACACATCCAAGAATCCCAACAAATCATAAGCACAAGCAATATAAAGAAAATTATAAGTTAAATTGATTTGAACTAATGACACAAAGAGAAAAACACATTGCATACAAGAACAAAGCAAAGGCTGGGCATGGTAGTACATGCCTGTAATCCCAGTGCTTGAAAAACTGAGGCTGGAGGATTACTGTGAGTTTGAGGCCAGCTTGTGCTACGAAGTGAGTTCAGCCTGAACTGCAGAGTGAGACCCTGTCTCAATAAGACAGAAAAAAAAAAAAAAAAAAAAGGAATAAAGCAAAGGATTAGAGCACATTTTTCATTAACAATAGTGCAAGCAAAAAATTCTTTTTTTTTTTTTCTTGTGGGTACCGGGGGTCGAACTCAGGACCTCGTATGCCAGCAGGTGCCTGTGCCGCTGAGCGATATCACTGGCCCTTTTTTCGTATGTGGGTTCTGGAAGTCGAACTCGGGCCCTCATGCTTGCCAGGCAGGCGCTTACGCCATTGAGCCATCTCACTGGCCCCCCAAAAAATTCTTTACACAAAGAAAAAGTCATATTACAGTTCTCTAGCCAGTGAAAATATCTTTCAAAAATAAATATGAACAATAAACATTTTCAGGCAAAAAATATTAAATTATCACATGATTTGGTCTATGAGACATATTAAATAAATTTTTGTAGCAATAAAAATGTGCAAAATATATTCCAGATGAGTCTCAATCTATACAGGGAATAAATAACAACAGAAATGAAAACTAGTGTTTTGGTTTGTGTTGTGACTGAAACCTCCACAAACTGTGAGCTAAATAAACCTTTCCTTCCTTAATTTTGGGCATCAAGTATTGTGTCTCAGCAACGAGAGAAAAGTAACTAAGACAGTACTTAACTCTGATAATCTTTATTTTAGACAATATAGTTTTTATCTCTAGCAGTTTAATTTGAGTGTTTAAAAGATATCTTCCAGGTCTCTACTTAACATGTTAAAATTTACATCTTGTTTCTTAAGCATATGGGATATTGACAAATCACATTTTAATATTTTGGTCTACTAATTATATCATATTTTCATTTTTTTTTTTTTTTTTTTTTTTTTTTGTGGGTACCGGGGGGTCGACCTCAGGACCTCGCGCGCCAACAGGCGCCTGTGCCGCTGAGCGATATCACCGGCCCCTTTTCCGTATGTGGGATCCGGGAGTCGAACTCGGGCCCTCGCGCTTGCAAGGCAGGCGCTTATGCCACTGAGCCATCTCACCGGCCCCTCATATTTTCATTTTTGAGTCAGTTTTGATTTATTAATTTTTCTCTCAATTGTACATTATGCAATTGCTCCTTCATGTGCCTGACTAGGTGTCAGACATTACAAATTTTGGCTTGTTGGGTACTTGATACTTTCGTATTCCTATCACTATTCTTGAATTTTATTATGGGATGAATTCAAAATACTTGTAAAAATTTCATCTGTTTAGGTCTTATGTTTAAACTGTGTTACGCAAGATCACAGAAGCATTTAATCTGAGGTTGATACTTTTAAAGTACTTCTTAGGCAAAAGATTCTGAATCCTCAATGCATAATAAATTACAAAATTTTCCATTAATGCTGAGGGAAATAAGCATTATTCACAGCTGTATGTGAGTCACATATTTTATTCTTTCCAGTCTATTTGGTTGGCTCCTTTTGGTCTTATATGGCTTCCTTCCATGCATTTGTTGATAATTAGGAGGAATCCTCTGCAGACCCTAGAGTTCTTTCTGTGCAACTCTGTCCTCACTGGTACTCTCCTGTACTAAATTCTAGCTACTTTAATCTCTGGGGTCCTAACTCCATCTCCTCAATTCAGAGGGGAGCTGCACCCTATTCCTACTGAGATTCCTTTTTCTTGTGCTGTGACCTAGAACTCTGTCCAAGAAATAGGGTGGGGTAATGACAGGAGTAACTTTATTGATTTCTCTTCTCTCAGTAACCACTGCCCCTTGATTTTTGATGTCTAATGTGTACATAACCATTTCATATATTTGTATTTTTTTAGGTGTTTTAGGTAAGAGATTTTATACAGTCTCTGTTACTTCTTGTAGTCTCAATGCTTATGTTTTGGATGTTCTGGACATCGGTAAAGGTACAGGATAAGAGATGCTCTACCAGGAATGCCTCACATTTCAGGATTTCTGAGGATGATATTCCCTCCATAGAGAAAACTGTTCCACTTACTGTTCACCTAGTTCACTTCCATTAGTCCTTCAAGGCTCAGTCTGCACATAAGCTTGGTAAGAGCTTGTCCTATGAATGTCTCTTTTCCTTTTAGATGATTCCACGTTATTCTCTACTTTCATTTAAACCACACTTACAGTTATAACTTCTTTTCCCATGACTTTCTTCCCTGCAAGGTAATAAATTCTATAAGGGCATAGCCAGCACTACCTTGTTCTCTAAAGGATCAAAGTGGGTGCTCAATAATTTTTGTTGAATGAATGAATAGGAAGACATGAAAGCAGTTGTGTACAGTGGAGGCAATGGTTCCTGGTAAGTGATGATACTCAGAATGAAGATTAATAGTTGCTGGTGTGAATCATGGTGGCTGAATAAAATTACTGTCTGGAATATATAGAAGCATTTATCAGGTTTTTCCTGAAAATTCTGCTAATGCTTCAGGTTGGGGCATAGGGGAAACTGTGTAGAGGAACAAGGCCTTTCAGGGATAGATTGGTAGAGAAGAGGGAGTCAGTAAAATTTGGTTTATTATTGTGATTTTATCTGTCTTCATAGGCTGGTGATACTTGGGAATGGTCAGGATACACATATTTTTCTTTATCGTAGTCCTATACATAAAGTCATATATGATACATATGTGCTTTCTTTATCACTTGTCTTACACCCTAAAACATAAGCTCTGCGAAGTCAAGTACTTTGTTTACCATGTTCTCTATCCTATTTCTAATTCCCTAGCAATCATTTTTCATATAGTAGATATTCAATAAATTTTGGTGAAACACACGGATAAGCTATATTTATACGACTTTTAATTCTGGTTAAGTAGTATGCTGAACTACTATTCCTTCTCCCCTTTTGTTTATTTTTAAAACATAATTAAGTGGAAATCAAGCTACATTCTTTATTTAATCACACCTATAGGGAGTCTTGCTACAGAGATTAAAATGGTTTAACTAAGCCTCCCCTGTCCACCTGGTGGCAGCTTCACTTAATCAGAGCCAAATTTCCTCAGAGGCAATGAACAGCTTTCCAGGAGCTGAGCTTGACAACTCAAACATCTACAAGCCCTTGGGTACCTACTGTTCACTCTGCTCCTGGCACTGGCGATGAGGGAAGCTTCACATTAAACAGTGAGGAATCATCCTTAAGGGTGATCCTTAAGCTGTGCTGGAGGTTAGACATGCCCTGCTAAGAGAAGGCCAAAGTCTTGGTGGAAACGTAACTGCCTTGTCACTTATTCCAAATTTCTGGTGCTTTACCTTCCCAAATAAAAAATCACAAAAGGCGGTGTTACTACCTCCATATGAAGATTGGTAAGATAAAGGCAAGGGTGTACAGAGGGGAGCATGGTGGACACAGTGAATGGACAGAGTTTAAATCATGGGGGACAGACAGCATCAGGTGCAGGGTAGGGTTTTCAGGAGAACAAGTTCAGAGCTCACCCTAAGAGGCAGAAAGGAAATGATTGGGCAGGAAGATGGAGGATCAGTAGTCTGGAAAAGTAGCCATAGCACTGGTGACAGAGGCAGACAGAAGTTTCTAGGGTGATCTGGCTAGATCAATACAGATGTACTATTGCTCAGATTTGCTTTAAATCAAAAGCAAAGCACGTACTAGCATCACCCGGCCCCTTACTCCAGGGCTGTCTTGGCTCGTGATAACAGAGTGAGTTCCAGATGGGAAAGGCTGGACTCTGTTTTGGCCTGGGATTTGATGTGTCTATTACAGCAAAGCAAAAAATCAAATACCAGTGCCATTCTTTAGTCATGGTTTCTGTCAGGCTTCAGGGCATGAAACAGAAATCACGATGTGTATTTTAAGCACAAAGAAACAAAACACGGAAAATTACATGCTTCAAAATTATAGTAATTGCTGAAGGAATGGAGTCAAGAGTTGGAATCATCAAGTTCAAGGACACAGTGCCACAGCTGTAATCCAGGGATCAGAAGGGCCCTACCTTTGCCCAAATGTCCCCTGAAACTCATAAAGCTGGAGACTGGACCCTGGAATGTCACATCTGGCTGCCACACCTGCATCTTGATTCTCACATTTTCAGATCTTTACCTGCCAGCATAAATAGCAACAGGAAGATGACTTCTGCTCACATCCATCTTCCGTGTCATTCAGGTGTATCCAATAGGCAAAACCTAAACTGCATGCGGAATCTGAGGGACTGAGAAATGTGGTGTTTTGTTTTTGTCGTTAGTATTTCATTTCCTCCAGAGAGGCTGGGGCTAGGTTGAGGCAAAAAGAGACTCCCAGAACAGAAAATTCAAAGAGGGGCTCAGTTTGAGAGCCAGATGAATACAGGTCTGCACAGTTGTGTGATGATTCAGTAAGGTACGTCTTTCCTGGGACTTAGTATACTGCTTAAAGTATAGTAGGTGCTCAGTAATAGCTATTTGGATAATTATTAGCTGAAGGGAGAAAAAGAAAATGACATAGCTTTTCCTATTCCATGTCTTCTGGGTGCAAAATATTTCAGGAACCTCCAGCTGCTTAACTCTCTGGAAGCTCTCTGATCACTGTCTTTTTAAATCTTTGGAAACTACCGCACAGGTGTGACTGTTTGGCCATTGGTGATCAATTCACCCTGAAGCTCCTCTTCTTCGCTGGAGGGCAAGCGGTGGAGCTAAGAGTTCCTACTCTCTAATCCTCTCTGGGTCTTTCCGGTGACCAGCTCTCATATTAAACCTGCCTAAGGGTCCCCAGACACCAGGCATCTCATTAGCATACGAAAGACACTCACCGCCCCACTGTGGAGACTCCAACAGTTGGAGAAGCTGTCTGTAAGCCTGGAAAAACGACGAAGAACAAATATATATTATTTATGCATGGCATCTGTATTTTTCCCTAAAGATCTATTTTTTCCTCTATCAAGAAATTCCTGAATCACAAATATAAGTAGTAGATCAAGTGATAACATATATTTATATCTAATGCATATATTTATACACATATATAAATATGTATTTAAATAAGTCACCTTACAGTTTCGTCTCTTTTTCTTTTCCTTTCCTGTTTTTTCTTTTGTCTTTTTGGTGTGGACACTGAACCCAGGGTTTTGTGCTATAGCACTGAACAATGCCCTTGTACAGTCTCAGCTTATCTAGTACCATTCTGTAGATTAATGGATTTGCTTGTCTTCGATGCATTAAAAATGGGCATAATTATATTAATGTCTACATGCTATTTTCTTTAAAACTTCTCTCTATATGCAATACACATGAAATAAACACATACACACACATATATACATCTATTTGAATCAAATGCTAGGGAACCCCAAACCTGGAGACGCGGAGTTTGGGAACCATACTGTTGTTTGTTCTTTCCGGTTCTCCCCTTCTGCCTGATGTGAGGTGGTGGAGAACTGAACTTTTTTCCTGGGTAGACTATCTCCCTAAGACAAATGTTTCTGATGGTGAGCTTGCCAAGAAGGCAACCAAGCCTTTACTAACTTCTGGGCAAAGTTATGTATTTTACTTTGTGTGTAAAGGTAATGGCAGATGTTTGTTTGTTTGTTTGTATATAAATTGCTTGTTTGTCCCTCTCAAGGTAGGGTGGGACTGTGGCAGCTGTGGAATAGGTAAATTTGCTTGGAGAGGAGGAAGAGGAACACATAGCTCTTGCTGTGTTGTGCCCATGTTTCTTCCTGCTGTACAGATGGAGAGGAGCAGGGATGTCTCCACAGATTGCCAAGATTCAAATGATTGAATGAAATTGGTGCCAAAATTTGACACAAATGACCATGCCCTTCTTCGTGAAACATTCTTGGCTTCTGCAATGCCACAGTTTCTCTCTATTCTTTTTATCCCTCTGGCTCTTTTAATTCCTTTGCTTTTTCCAAAACTACCATATAACTATCAGAATTCTAAACTAGATATGGTGGCACATGCCTGCAATCCCAGCACTCTAGAATCCTGCAGCAGGAGGATCACAAATTCAAGGCCAGATGGACAATTTAGTGACCTAGACTCTGTCTCAAAATTTTAAAAAGGCCTGAGGATGTAGCTCAATGCAAACACCCTAAGTTCAATCTCTGGTAACACACACACACACAAACACGCACGGGAGAGAGAAAGAGAGAGAGAGACAGATTTCAATAGACTTTACAGGAATTCTTTATGTACACATGCGTGTGTGCACGTGCATATTCCAAATTGTAGCTCTATGTTCAGTGTCTTCATCTGAGCATAAAAGGGCACTGATTCTGTGAGAGAAATATGAACTCACTAAAATATATAAGAGCAAGGATCTGAATTACACAAGGATTAATAAAAGATGCACACTTTTGTACTTATTCTAGAAGAATAATTAATAAAGCAGAGGAAAGAAAAATTTAAAATAAGCATATGATTTTCAAAGAGATAAAAGAAATATATTGGAAACATAAAGCAGAGATAGAGATAAGCAGTTATTAAGAAAAGCCAGTATAATATCAGTGAAAATGGTGAAGTAAGGAATAATGAAAGTTTACACTCCATAAAATTAATGAGAAAACTGGAAATGTTTTCAGAATAAACTTTTTATGAACTATGGAAATTAACCAGAGGACTGCAACAACTGTGTGTCAAGAAAAATTGTTGAAAGTCAGGAAAAGTTCTGTGACATTTTAATTTATCCTGCTCTTCCATGCAGTTGGTAACCTTGAAAACTAACAGCCTGTATTTCCATGTCAAGTGGGGCAGAAGAGAATTGGGGCTATTTAAAGCATGCATTTCCAAACAGGGGTGATTATTTGATAAATTTAGTATTTCCTTAAAAGATCTGATTGGAAGGCTTCTGTTTATCTGGCTTCCTGGAATTTGCCTGGTGCTAAAATCTTTCCCAGGAGTATTTGTTGGATGGTTTAACACAAGGGCTGATTGAGGTGATGCATAGCAGTTGTGGCAAACAGTAGACTAATGAAAAACCTTAAAAGGAAAACACGGAGATATGAGCTGTCCAAGGGAGCTCTGACATACTTCTATCTAGAGTCAGGTAATCTCAACGATTGTGCATGTGCACAGGGCTCTGTGCATACCTTAGCTCTCACCTCTGACTGACCTTGTGACTCAAGTAAGCAGGAAGTGAAGGCTAAGGCAGTGTTGTAAACTCTCTGGCTGAGTGTTGAAGATGTGTCCCAACCTGTATGCAGTGTGTGGATTGCCTCCTCTTCGCCCCATTATTGGTGGAGGAACTCCTACTGCAGTGTTATGTGCATGGCTGAACACACAATGCCAGACATCTGGAGTGGAAGTTGACAGCATCTCATTAGTCACATTCACCATAGCCTGTAGCGTACACCACATACCACACAGGTCTTCATATGTTTGCACCTGGCTGAGTGAACACGTAGGAACTGTAGAAGCAGCCTTTAAATTAACTAGAGGGTAGAGCAGCCCTGGTTCCTGCAGGTGTGTGTGACTGGCTTTTTGAATAATTCACTGGGCCAGCAGGGAACCGAATCCTACTTCTCAGTGGTAGGCAGGCATTGTGCCTGGTCCCACGGCCGGGAATGATGTTTGAGCAGGGACTTTTCTATGGGAGTGCAGTAGGGAGGGGAACTTGCAGATAGGCCATCTGAGACTCCCTCATTTCCCCCCAGCATCAAGGCATACTTAATATTGGCCCTACCCCACACTGGGCAAATGCTGGAAGATCAACTGATTCTCGACATTTGAGGAAATCTGTGTCCCACTGTGATCTTGCCACTAAACTCACCACGTGTAGACTGCAGTGGCTGCCCATGACAGATACAGACTTTGAAGAATTTGTTTAAATACACTAAGCAAATGAACAACTACAACAAGCAGCAAAAACAAGTAAACCCTGGGATAGCAAGAATCTGATTTCCAGAATTGCCACATTGCAGTGTTTGAAAGGTTCATTCTTCAATTCAAAAAAATCATAAGACATTGAAAGGAATGGCAACTATGAGCCATACACATATCCAAATTTCGTAGTCATTGGGTCCTGGAGTACTGATGGATTTGGATGGGAGATAGGAGAGGCACTGGAGAGGGACAAGCAGGGATGAGTGTGGGAAAACTCTCCATCTTTCTTGTTTTTGGTAGTGGGAATTGAATTCAGGTCCTTACACTAAGCAAACTCTCACTCTGCCACTGAGCCACATCAGCCTCCCATCTTTTGTTTTGAAGAGAAGATACAGTTGATGTCCTTCAGGAGCTTTATAGAGAAAGTAAACATAAGGGTGTGTCTTGATAACAAAAGAATTCCCCAGAGGGAAAATATTCAATGTAGAATTTTAACCAGTAGGAGAAAATTTAATATATCTGATGGAAGAAGACAGTAGAGAAAGGGAAAAGAAAGAACATATGCAAATAGAAAATATGAAGTGCCATAAAACATGTCAGAAATAAGTCAAACTAGAGTAATAATTACAATAAATGTAAAAGTGTTACATTCCTGATCAAAACATAGATTCGGAGATTATTGTACAGCAAAATAGTATCAGGCTATATATTGTTTTTCCTTATAAAATACAATTCAAGCAAATAATGTAGAATACTTAAAAGTATAGGGATGAACAAAATGTGAAAATGTATGAAACAGAAGCAAGGTTAGTAATAATAATATGTGACAAAGTATAATTTAGTTTAAAATCCCCAAGAACCTTTTAGGTATCAGGGACCCCTGCAGTGAGCCTCCAATCTCCTGCCAGGTGTTACAGGGCATGGTGGGAGAGAAAGAAAGAAAGACCAACAGACAAAATGGCGGTACAATGGGGATCCGTGATGACCAGTTGTTCACAAGGAACAAAAGGCCACAAGGCAGCAAGAACCTCAGCACTTATTGATTGAGGAGGGGATTTGAGGAGGGGATTATTGGATGACTCAAAAGGGTGGAGGTGATCTTATGCTAAGAAGGATCTTGCCCTGGAGTGCCTTTTAATCTTAGTGGGTGGGAAAGGATGGCCCATCCCTAAAGAGATAATGGGAAATCTCAAATGGGTGATACTGATAACCACAAACCTCCACTCATCCCTTAGGGAAGTATGTAAAATTAGCCATTGTGAATTTGTTGTCCCCAACACTTAAGGGCAAAAGGATGAGTAGATACAGTGAAAATGAACAACTATACACATAATAATATAATTTGAAAATGCACAAACTGGCTGCTAACGTATTTGGAAAAACACAGAAAATTTAGTTGACTTTGGTTATTTGAGCAATGAACTGCACATCTTCAATATTTGACATAGTTCTGGGGGCTTATTCAACGTAATAAAACAGGTAAAAGGGTAAATGTGAATATTGGAAAAGAAAAGAAAAGCTGCAGTTTTTTTGTGGATGATACTATACATGGAGGACATGGAAAAAAACACACAAATTTAGAAGTTATATGATTAATGTAGAGGCATCTATGGTAATAACCAATTATAAAATAGGAAAAAAGATAGCATCCATAAAATCATTAGAAATAATACTAGCCAAGACAGATTAAATGTTTACTAAGTATAAGGAACTAAGTGTTATACATAAAATTTATGCTTAACATCTTGCTAGACCATGACATAGATAATGTCATTAGTTACATTTTATAGTTGAGGAGATGGAGACAAAGTGAGATTAAGTACTTTGTAAGCTTAAAGAGGTAATTAGTGGCAGAGCTGAGACTTTGAACTCAGATCATCTACTTGCAGTGCCTGTGCCTAGAATCTACCTCACATGACCTCAACAAAAGCAGGGTATAAGAATTAACCCAATAAATAATCCACACAGCTTTCAATGGGAAAATTTAAAATTGTGTCAAAGGGCATAAAGGAAAAGATAATAAATAGAAAATTATATTATATGATAGAATGATGTAACATTATAAAGATATTAGTTATCCTCTAACATACAAATTCTGTGTAATATAAATAAAAAGTCTAGTATTTTAAAAACGAACTTATCAAACTGATTGTAAAATTTAATCACAGATCTCTAAGACACTTCTGAAAAAATAAAAGAGAAATATTTAATATAAATTATGTAAAAATGAGATACTGAAAACCATGCAATACAATCTAGGAACAAAGCAATGATCACTGAGGAAGAACACAGAATTTTAGAAAGATTCATGTATATGTGGGAAATTAGCACAAGATCAAGGCAACTTTATGTACTAGATGCAAAGATAATGCATTGGACCAAGTAGGAGGCAAACTGACTAACAAAATAAGGAACAAAATTGAATTCCTTCCCATCTTAGAATCTTAGAGAGACTCAGTTGCTTATGCAGTGCGCGCTCCCCTCTCCTGCCTTGCTGATTGCATGGACACGACTTGGGGTGTCACTGTGTCGCACTGTGCTTGCTTTTACCTCTTCTCCAGAAGCTCACTGTGTCCACCAGACTCACACCATTCTGGTCTATGAGACCCGAGTAGGGGGTTTCTGGGAAAGGAAATGGATTCAGCTGGTGAAGTCTGGCTCCTTTCTTCCTTCCTCCCATACATGTAGTCTTGAAATCTGAGGGTGCAGCAACCATCTCCCTTATGAAGTGAGGAGTCTGAAGAGAAAGCCAGAGATTCACGGTGGTGCTGGCCTGCTACCGTAAAGCTACTGACAGACTTCATAGGACAGTCTCTAATCTACAAACTCTCTACCATGGGAGAGAATGGGATGTGTCCGAGAGGTTCAGGTAACTGCTGTGTTGTCTTCCATGGGGCTGCTGAGGTTTTCTTGGTCTTGAGCTAAGCATCTGGGGCCCTGAGGTCCCAAACCTCCATGGTGGACTGAGTTGAGGTGGGAGGAAACATGTTTTTCCTCTAGTATGTGCTAACTGAGAAATTTCCTTCCACTCTGTTTAACAAATGAAGTAGAGATTATAAGGACAAAAGTGTCTTATGGAAAATAAAGACAGTAATTTATTGAACATGATTAAAGAATGATGATTTTTGGTAAGAAACCCTAAGTCTACCTTTTGCAGAAGCTAAAGTAATTTGATGGTCTTTCCTCAACCACAGGGATGTAAGAAATGAAGGCAGGGAGGGAGGGAGGAAGGGAGAGAGAGAGCATTTTTGTGCTGTAAATATAACATGTCCTTATTGTGTGGGGTTGAAGGTGACTATACTGAACTCATTTTCTTTGACACTTTGAAGGTATAACTGAGCACAGGGACTTGTGCCTGCTTCATCTGTAGTTTTCTGAAGTGGGAATTGTGCTGGAATAGATCATGTCCCAGGGCTTGCAGGACTGTGGGTCGTGCACTCGGAAGGATGGCCCTGTGGCATGTGCAGAGTAGAAGAGGATCTTTATTCTTTCTTTCTTTTTTTTTTTTGTGGGTACCGGGGGGTCGACCTCAGGACCTCACATGCCAGCAGGCGCCCGTGCTGCTGAGTGATATCACCGGCCCTTTTTTCGTATTTGGGTACCGGGGGTCGAACTCGGGACCTTGCACTTGCCAGGCAGGTGCTTATGCCACTGAGCTATCTCACTGCCGATCTTTATTATTTCTGTAGCTCTAGATGATGGAACATGGAGACCAGTGGAGGCTTGGTGCCCCAAGCTTGTCCAGCGAGTGTAGACAAGGGGGCTGCTTCTCTGAATGACGGGCCCGAGAAGGGGTTGGAGTGTGTGCTGATAGTGGAAGCTAATGATATGATTATCTTCCAGGGCAGAATTGAGGAGAATGCCGTATAATCTCCTCCAAGATGGAGGATAAACTCTGTCTCAAGAAAATATTGTAAAATAGGATCACTCCAACAACAAAGACCATAGACAATATGGTCCTGCTCACTTCCAATGGACTGATGGTCACAGAGTTAGACTCTCTTCTCTCCCTTGCTGTGTCTTCTCTCCTGAAGAAGACAGACAACGGAGACACTTTCCGAAGCCTGAGAAGGGAGGCAGGACACCAGATACCCATGATAAAGGAGAGAAAGGAGGAGAGAGAGGGGCAAGAGTGAGTGTCCTGGCTTGAACCATGCATGGTGACTGTAAGAATAATATTTTCACTTGACACAACGTTTTCTTGAATGAGCCTGAGATTTTAATAAGTAGATGAGATTATAGAAATCATGGGATTGGGCTAAAATTTAAATAGAAATATGATGAGAAGAAATTAAAATATGTGCTGTAGCTAGCTTGAGCATTCAAGGCCATGAAAAGTACAAGCAATGTTGTGAATAAAACGTACTTTATGTGATGTTTAACTGAATTGAGAACTCTGAAATCACCCAGCAGTTACTTTGTGTTAGAAATAGAGCACAGTATAATTTTGACAAAAATCTCTTCCCCTTCGGCACATGCAGTCGAGTGACCCTCAGGCCGGCTGCAGGTGCTCCGCAGTGAGCATGCTGGACCACTTGGCCTCAGTTTCTGTATTACGGTGTTTCTGCTCAACAGTGCTACCTGCAATGAGGGACACGTGCCAGTCATCACCTGTGATGAGTATGACCAAGGAACTGAGTTTTAAATTGTATTTAACTCATTTAAATTTAAATAGCCACCGGGTCTAGTTGCTACCATGTTGGACAGAGAAGCTCTTGAGTGTTAATAAAAACGCGCAATCAACTTCTTTTATTTAACGCCTCCTTAGTCCTTAGCACTCAGAAACCAGTCTGTATGGTAATTCCCTGGAAACTTGAAAAGTAAAGTGCATATTCTATTTCCAGAGCAAAGAGTTTGATTCAGAACAGTTAGAGCCACCCTGGTCTTTATGTTGTTTAGGGCACTGATATTGTCACCGGTCATATTCAGCTGCCTGACCCGTCATGGACTGTGAGGGCGAACCGTACCTTCGGCTTTCAGTTCCCCGTCACAGGCTCAGCTTCCAGAAGTCAGTAAGTTTGTTGTCAGTATTACACTGCCCACCCTCGAACTGCTCTTTATTCGGAGAGGAGGATTAGAGGAAAATGTCTCTCTCATATTTTACACTTAACATGTCAAATAAGGAAGAAAAAGTTTTATCTCTTCACAACCACCACATGGCTTTGGATCTTCAAGGTCTTTCAGCTTTGATGGGGAATAGAGTCACACAACAGCAGGAGTTCATGAAAGAAAAAAGCCACAGCACCTACCTAGATGTCATGAACATTTTATTTTTTTATGTAGTATTAGAAATAAGTATCTGATGAAGTTTTTGGTGGTTTGATGGTGTCTGGCTAGCATCTCTGTGAATGTCTTGCCCTTCGTTTCATACTTAACACTTCATGATTAGAAGGTGGCTGCTCAAGATCCAGACATGAAGTCCACATTCAGGGAAGGCGGACATGGAAAAGGGAGAAAGGCCTGGTCAGGTGCATCCATCCTTTTCTCAAGCTGAATAATCTTTTCCAGAAATGTCATGCACATGCGTCATTAGACATAGATATGTCTGTCGTATGCAGGCTCTGAGCTTCCAGGGAGAATGAAGACAAAAAGCCTTTAGCCTGGCAGGTGGTAACTTTAGGCTAAATCAAAGCATATATAATGGGGGGGGGAGTTTTTTTTTTTCCAGAAGAGAAAAAGCTATTACTGATTTTACACTATCTTTAAATCACAGATTTCCCAGTCCGTGGAATTAGAATGAGACAAATACTAGTAACAGACCCAAGAAATCCTCAGGATCAGGTTTTCGTTTCAGTGAGTAATGTTACTGGGCCAAACTCATTTTAGTGCCGTATCCCAGCTGCTCTAACAGGAGTGTTCTCTGAGGAGGCCCCTCAGCTCCTCACGCAAATCCATTCCTGTCAACCCCTCACATCGGTTCGGCATACTCGCTTCAACACGGCCGACTCCCTGCGGAAGCTTCTCGGGTGAAGAGTGAGGCGGAGGGAATGGCAGAGCATGAGTGTGGGAAAGAACTGAACCGGCGAGAAATAAAAACACGTGTGTTTCTTGCTTCGCGTGAGGCAGAGGTTGGCTGGAGAGATTGCAGATGGACTAAAGAGTCAGAGTTCATCCTAGGTGTGGTAAGAAACTGCCAAGGCACTTAGTTCATGGACAGGGCATGCTTGGTGTCTGAACTTTAGCAGTGTGAGTATCCAGGGGTAGAAGTAACATGGGTGTGTTCAGATTCCTTTTGTTAAATTGCAAATGTAATTTGTCAACTTCAATATGTTGGGTGCAGTACTTTGATAAGCATCTTCTGTACTTTACACAACTAATGAGAAAGGTGAAGCTGTGGGTGTTGAGGGGGCTCTCAGCAGACTTCTCTCTTTCTTCCAAAGGCACAGACTGTCACAGACGGAGTTCTCTAGAAAACTAATGTACTTTTTCATGGACTCTAGTCTCTCTTCTGTACATTAGAGTTTTAGATAGAGCTTCATTATCTGCATATTATTCAAGTACCCAGACCCACCATGTCTGCTAAAGAAACTAGGTCCCCAAATAAGCCTCGTCTTCATGTAATAGTGACACGCGCTAATAAAATTTTAAAATATGATTAGAGATTCTGGGTCTTGATTAGTTTTGAATGACTTTTTGAAAAAATACTAGGCTTTCATGTGTGTAATGAGAAAAAGATTTTAAGAGTGACTGGAAATATGGGTCAGGGGTTACTGCAGGAATCCAGATGAGAGACCAGAGCCTCTTGGTTTAGGATGCACTAATAGACGAAAAGAGCCATGCAAGCCTTCATGTCTATTTTGAAGGTAAAATAGAATTTAGTGATAGCCTGAGTCAAAGAAAGTGTGCACGATGAACAACAAGGAATAATTTATATAGTTGTGGGTAAAGAAGGGCTGGCCGAGTACTGGTTACGTATTAATAATATTTGCTGAATGGATGTAGAGAAGGGGGAGGAGTAGGTACCTCATGTATGGCACTTAGCAGTGTTCAACCATTTCAACCTTGCATCTTATGATGTTGGTAGAACTGAGTTTATTATTTTCCCATGTGGAGAGTGAACCTGGAGAACGATCAGATAAACAAGGTGATGTGCAAAGGGAGAGAACGTAGCCAAAGAGATTAAATGTATTTAGTGAAAGGGGGAGGTCAAAAGAAAGCGAGGAAAGCTGTGGAGGTTGGTGGAAGACAGCTGGCAGGGCTTCTGGAAGGCAAGGGATGGGCATGATCTGAGCAGTGTGGCCACGGGTGATGAACTAGAAAACTTCTTTTGATGTAAAGGAGAGACCGGGGTTTCTTTCAGGGGAAGTAACTACTTTTGATGGTTGGAGTATTTCTTTTATGTGTTTCCAAGCAGAGGTTGGATTCCTTAAAGTGCCAACTTTAGCATTGTTCAACTAGTTGTGTTACTGCGAGTATATACAGGGAATGAGGTAGAATAAAGGTTTGATTTGGAGGAAAGAGGCATGATTTGGGGGGCAGTGAGAGAGCAAATTTGATGAGTTTTATGTTGGACTTAGACAGGTCCCCTGTCCGGGTTATAGAAAGCCTTCAAAATGGAAGACAAGGAGGAGAAGGGGAAGTAAAAACGAGTAAGACGTGCTATGTACATGTGCCAATTTAGCAGGAGAATGTGATTATTAGGTATTGCAAACATATACCAATAAAAAACAGAAACTAGAAGAAGAAATTCATGAAATTATGGTAAATTATTTCTCACTCTGACTGAAATTTTAGAAAATATAGACTATACCATTATGGTAAAAATATTCAGAAAATATTTCTATCATATTGAAATGCTTTAATATTTCAGTGCATTTTTGTAGTCTTATGTATGGGTACATATATAGATGTATGTATAAAGTTTATAACATGACTAATGATTGAAATTGTACTATGTAAACCATTTTATAGCCTATGGAAAATGATGTGTAAGTACTTGCCTATTAAATATTCTTTTTTTTTTTTTGTTTTTTATGGGTACCAGGGGTCGACCTCAGGACCTTGCACGCCAGCAGGCGCCCGTGCCGCTGAGCGATATCACCAGCCCTTTTTTCATATGTGGGTTCTGGGAGTTGAACTCAGGCCCTTGTGCTTGCCGGGCAGGCGCTTACGCTGCTGAGCCATCTCACCGGCCCTAAATATTCTTAAAAAATAATTTTCTGACAGCAGCACAGTGTACCATGAATTACTTAACCATTTCTTATTTTAGACTTCATTTTATCTATTTTTCTACCCCCAATGGATTTTTATTTTTCACTATTTCTGTATAGCATTGTAAATTCATTGTCATTAATGTTCATCTACTAAATCTGCAACTGAGAAATTATCCAGAATTAGAATTACTGATAAAGGGGGCCGGTGAGATGGCTCAGCAGCATAAGCGCCTGCCTGGCAAGCGCGAGGGCCCGAGTTCGACTCCCGGAACCCACACACGAAAAAAGGGCTGGTGATATCGCTCAGTGGCATGGGCGCCTGCTGGTGCGCAAGGTCCTGAGGTTGTCCCCGGTATCCCCCCAAAAAAGAAAAAAGAATTACTGATAAAAAATAATGAGTTCTTTTCAAGGCTATTGAGAGATATTGACAAATAGCCTTCAAAATTTGTACTCTTATATTCATTCCTGTTGTCAGATTTTTTTTCCCATTTCATCTCATTTCCTCTCCAAAACTAGAAATTAACTTTTTTTTTTTTGTTTGTTTTTGTTTTTGTGGGTACCGGGGGTCGACCTCAGGACCTCGCGCACCAACAGGCGCCCGTGCCGCTGAGCGATATCACCGGCCCCTTTCTTCGTATGTGGGATCCGGGAGTCGAATTCAGGCCCTCGCGCCTGCAAGGCAGGCGCCTACGCCGCTGAGCCATCTCACCGGCCCGAAATTAACTTTTAAGACATGAAAAAATGATAACTCATTTTTTAATTTGCATATCTTTGATTACTACTGAATTTCAACAATTTTCATGTATTTTTGGCAAAGTTTTTTTCTTAAAAAATTAAATTAATGTGTTCAATTCCCTTTTTTGTTGTATTTTTATCATTTAGGATAATTTGGACCCTACACAGAAAGATAACTAAATGAGTGTTAGTTCAACTGATCGAAAATCCACATGGATGCTCGCTTTGGCAGCTCATATACTAAAATTGGAACAATACACAGAAGATTAGCATGGCCCCTGTGCAAGGATGACGTGCAAATTTGTGAAGTGTTCCATATTAAAAAAAAAGAAAATAAATTTAAAAATCCACATGGATTCCACCCAGCAACTTATAATGTGTACAGTTTGTTGCTCCTTTTCTATTAATCTTCTGAAATGTAGCAGTCCCTCCTGTGAAATGCACTATTCAGAGAAAATGTGATTGTTTTTCTTATTCCTTATAGCCCTGAGAGATATTCTCACAGCTGAAACTTTTCTCCTTTCATTTTCACTATTCTTTGTATATCATTAGTGCAAAGTCCAGGGTTACGGGAGGGCAGTGTATGGACTGCATATTTATTGAGCTCTAATTATGTGTCTAAGTGAAGGCGCCAGCCATGAAACTACAAATGTAAGTTTTAAAAATAATAATTTACATAATTAGCCAACAGGAAGGTCTGAGCTATCATTTAAGTTCATATATAACATCACATCGTCAAGTGTTAATTTATGCTTTGTTCCTTCCAGAATGATTGAGCTGTTCGGTAGTTTTATTTATGACTCATGCTTAGATTCATTTTGCAGTGATGATAATGTTGAGATAATGGGAATTTATAGTTAGCTCCGACAAGAGGCCATAAAACAAATGACTGGATGTTTTCTTTATTGCCACAGGCTTAATTTGTAACATAAAGTACTTAATAATTGTTATTAATGAACCCGCTGTGGTTGGTTTATAGACACAGCTGGAAATCACATCTGTCATCAGGCAGCCTGGGTTGAGGAAAGCACAAACACCACAGGGTACTAATAGCTACAAAAGGAAATGACATCACAGAGCCACAGGAAGTACCCCAGAAGCTGGCTGCCCCGAGACAAGAGAGAGGACAGAAATTCTTAGAGTATTTGGTTATTTTTCTTCATTTTTTTTTTGCACATAGATTCCAAATGTGTTCAACTATGAGTCAGAGTTTCAGGTAATTTATACATTAAATATTAATAAAGCTTATGTCTTATATTTTAGATGAAAAGAAATAAAAATACACCAAATTCAGCCAACCAAATTATTCCAGGCTTATTTTCTGCTCTGTTGTCCCCCTGAAATTGTCTTTGTTTTTGTAGATTTAGGTTTTTCTACCTACGTGTTCTAAGTTGTTACCTTCATTTGAGGCCATTTCCCTCAAGCTATGTCAAAAGAAAATGAACTGCTTATCTTCGCTCCCCCATTCATTTATTTCTTATTTCTTTGCTCCCCCTCTCAACTTTCATTTTTGTCGTTTACCATTTACAATTATTCCAATATCTTTGCCGTGTATCATTTGTTTATATGTAGCCCTTTAAGTATGTTTTGTTTTGTATGTGTATATTTTTAATTTATAGAAATAATGGTACATTAGAGAGCTCATTTCATTTTAGCATCAAAGTGGTGGTCATGGTGCTCTATGAACCTCTAGTTTATTCTCTCTAAATGTCTCATCAAATTTCATGCGTGCCCACCAGAAGTTTTCTCTCATTCTTGGTCAGTGATGGATGCTTAGACTGCTCTGAACCCTTTTCAGCATAAACATGGCTGCAACAGATGTCCTACGTGTGTCACTTGGGGACCTGTGGGGGAGATTCAGAGTATAATCACCGAGTCACAAGCTGCTTGTAACCCTGACTCGAGCAGTGGCTGACAGGTAGCGCTGCTCGCATCTGCACCGTTCTTCTCCCACAGGTGGGGCTGCACCTTCTCTCTATCCCTGCATCTCTCCACAGGCCGAGACTGCTGACTTCTATGATCCAACCAGGTTAACAAGGACCGGATGATATTTCACTGTTTTCATTTACTTCTGTGATTACGACTGAATCTGAGCATCTCTTGATTTGCTTATTTGCTCTCAGGGTTTGTTCTATTTGAATTGCTTATTTATGTTTTCTGCCCTTTTTTTTTTTCTCTTGGGATATCAGTCTTTGGTTAGTTTAAAAGAGTTCCTTGTGTATTTGTAAATTGTCAGCTTTAGATATTACTAATATTTTCTTATAGTCTGTTTATATAATAATAATAATCTTGTTTTCTTTATTAAACAAAAATAGTTAATTTTGGTTTAATCATATTTAATACATTTTTGCCTGAGGATTTATTCTTTTCAAATATTTGAAGAATAATTATTTCTCGCATCCCAATCACAAATAGGTGTTTTGACATTTTCTCCTACTGATTTCCTATTTTATCTTTCATTAATCTATATGGATTCTACCTTTATATAGAACATTGGTTTTATCCAAATTTATTTTCTTTCTACCATAAATGAAACAACCTATTCTTTACCTTTGAGTTTTGATGCTATATTTCTATATTTATCATATTAAATTCTCACTTCAGTGGCTTCATATATTGCTTAGAGTGAAAACCAAAGCCTTACAAAGGCATGGAAAGTTCAGGTCTCCTCCCATCACCCTTTTTTGTTTCTTTGTAGTCCTCCCTGGTCCTGAAACCTGACAGTCATATTCTTGCTTTGAGGCTCAGTGTGTGTGTGTGTGTGTGTGTGTGTGTTTGCTACCAGAAGTTGAACCTAGAACCTCTTAAATGCTAGGCAAGCTATGAACCAATGAGCTATACCTCCAGTCTTTTTATTTTTAGGGTCTTGCTAGGTTGCCTAGGTTGGTTTTGAATTTGTGATCCTCCTGCCTCAGGATTCTGAGTATCTGGGATTGAAAGTGTGTGCCACTACACTTGCATTGAGATTTTGAGCCCATTTTCTCACTGATTTCAAATATTCTTCTCTAAATATCTACAATGGCTCACTCCCAGATATCCTTCCTGGGTTTTCTGTAAAATTCCCTCCTCACAGAATTCTATTTAAAAGTGCACTCTCCATTATCTCTGATTCTCCCTATCTTGATCCCTTCCTCAAGGGATTCAAGTTTTCTCTTTACTATTTATCATCTCTCATGTGCTCTGCAGTTTCCTTATTCATTTCACTAATTTTCAGTCTTCCTTCACTGGGATAGTAATCTTCCAGATGGAAGAAATATTTGTTTTGTTTATTCTGTAATAATCATTGCTCAGTAAAGTAATTTTAAGGAAATATTTTGAATGATTGAAAGGAATCATAGAATAGCTACCTCTTCTTGATAATTAATCTAGAAAAAAATAATAGGCTGAGTCTTTAAGATCTCAACAGATACATTTAAACCTGATCTGTCATCTTCTTCAAAAGCAAAGTGACACACCAGCCCAGGAAAGACCAGTGACCCAGGGCCTGGTGGGGCACACACATCCAGCAGGCTGGACCACTGCAGTGGAAAAGTCCAAAGCAGCAGTGAGAACATGAGCTAGCACTTGGTAAGTTAGGTGAACCAGCACTGTGCTTCAAGACACAGACACGAGGAATAGAAGCTGCCAAGTGGGGATGCCTTTTTATCAAAGGGCTCAGAGAGAACTCCAGCAACAGAAGACCACTTCCAGCCCCCACATCTAGAGGCCAAGATCAGCCCCACACCCAGCACAAATACCACTGCAAACTTGGCTGGAGCACAAAGCATATTTCTGGGATCTGACTTGGACCTACCACAGAAATGTAGATACCAGAGGAATTTTACTACTTTTATTTTTCTCTGTTTGATTGGTCTTCCTTTTTCTGTCCAGTTAAGATTTTCTTGTTTTGTTTGATTTTTCTTGTTTTTTTTTTGTGATTATTTTTGTTTTTAGTTTTTTCTCTCTTTTTTCTCTCTTCTTTTTCTTTTCTCTTTCTACTTGACTTCTTTTTTTTTTATGTGGGTACTGGGAGTCAAACTCAGGACTTCACACTTGCCAGCAGGTGCTTGTGCCACTGAGTAATATCACCGGCTCCTTTTTTTCCTTTTATGTGGGTACAGGGAGTCAAACTCAGGACCTCGCACTTGACAGGCAGGCTCTTAAACCGCTGAGCCATCTCACTGGCCCTCTACTCAACTTCTTTCTCTATTTCCTGAACTATCTCACTTGATTTTATGATACTTTCATGTGAGTAAACATTGTCTCTTCTCTTTCTGGTTCACTTCAATACTCCTTTGCTTTCTCTTCCATTCATTCCATCCTCTATCCTCCAGTTTCCCAAAACTTGGTTGATCATCCTTTGCCCTCCAGCCTTGCTCCTACTATATTTGATCTCATACATCTCTCTATCTTGTCCTCTATCCCTCTTAAAAACCCCCACAACAGAGTGAAATCATTCCACCAAGGGGAAAATCATTGCATACAAGTTCCTGATATATGTTGGATTTTGTTATATAATGGTAGAATTTGCTCCTGTGACTATAGGTATCAGGATAAGAGTTACCAAAGTTTGTCAGTAGCCAGGGTATGCTTGAGAATATTGTTATTGCGAACTGTACTACTTTAGCCAGGATGTCATACCCGTTATAATCAGTTTTTCTCCCTTGTATAACAACACTGTGATTGTCTGGGGTCATAACCATCACAGTAGTCTGGTACCAAAGGACCAGGTGCTAGCCAAATACATAGCAACTTCTCACCATCAATATATTGGGAAGGTAGTTTCTTGGGATAGACGCAAAAACCAAGAGCCACCTGCATAAGAAGACATCCCTGAGGAACAGGTATTTCCTAGGGAAGCCTCAAAACTAGGGATAAAAATATCTACCATGAGAAATCTACAAGCATCAACACAGAAAACAAAATAAAAGATAAAACAGAAAATGGAAAATGACAAAATGTGGAAGCAAAATGCAACCCAGAGCCCCAGTCCACCCAGGACAAGTCCACGCACAATAAGAGAGAGGAAATAAGAACCCAACCACTGGAACTTTATAAATTGATAGCAACAGAAGAGAAAAAACAAATGTAAAAGGCTATAGAAAAATAATCTCTAAGGTGCAAAAAGAAATGATGATCAAAATGAAACACATTAAAGCAGACACAGTTAAAAAAAAATAGAGGAGTTCAGGAAGATGATGGAAACCATGAATGCCCAACACAGGAAAAAAATGGAATCCATGAAACAGAACAAAAGAGAAATCCAGGTGATTAAAAACTCCACTGAAACTATATGCAACACATTGAATGAAGGCAAGGATAGAATATTGGACACAAAATGAACAAAGAAATGTCAGAATTAATCCAAAGCTGTGAGCAAATGGACTTAGTAGATGTCTACAGACTGTTCCACCCCACAACATCAGAACACACATTCTTCTCAGCTGCACGTGGGACATTCTTGAAAATAGACCTCATATTAGACCATAAAACATGCTTAAGTAAATGCAGAGGAATTGAAATCCTCCCATGCATACTATCTGGCCATAGTGCAATCAAATTGGAAATCAATGGCAAAGAAATCACAAAAACTGCATAAACACATGGAAATTAAATAACACCACCCAGAACAACCAATGAGTCACAGAGGAAATTAAAGAAGAAATTACATAGTATCTAAAATTAAATGATAGCACCTATATGACATACCGGAACTTACAGGAAGCCATGAAAGCAGTCCTACAAGGGAATTTTAAAGTGATGAATTCTCACATCAGGAAAACAGAAAGAGGTCAATAAACAACCAAATGTCGAACCTCGAACTTCTTAAAAAAAAAGAACAAATCGAACCCAAATCTCCTCCAAAAGAGGAAACTATAAAGATAAGAGCAGAAATTAATGCAACTGGGACTTAAATCTATACAAAGAATCAATGTGTTGAAGAGTTAGTTCTTTGAAAAATTAAATAACATTGATGAACTCCTAGCCAACTTCATCAAAAAGAGGAAAGGAAAGACTCAAATTCAAACAATTACATATGGAAAGGGGCAAATCACAATGGATCTTGCAGAAATCCAGATCATCAATATCTACTTTGAGAACCTGTATGCTAATAAGGTGGAAAACACAGGAGGAATGGACATTCATAGACACATGAATTGCCAAAACTGAATCAAGAAGATATAAAATTCTAAATAACCCAGTATCAGTGAATGAATTTCAAAATACAATTAAAAACTTACCAGCAAAGAAAAGCCCAGGTCCTGAAGGATTCACCGTTGATTTCTATAAGAAATTTAGAGAAGAACTAATGCCACTAAAGCTAAAACTCTTTAATGAATTTGACAGGGAAGCAATACTGCTAAAATCATTCCTAGAAATAAGTATTACTTTGATACCAAATCCAGAGAATTACCCAACCAAAAAAGAAAGCTACAGGCCAATCTCCCTAATGAACATAGACACAAAAATCCTCAGTAAGACACTGGTAAATAGAATGCAGCAAATCATCAAGAAGATTATACATCATCACCAAGTAGGATTCATTTCAGGGATGCAGGGATGTTTCAACACATGTGAATCAATAAATGTAATACACCATATTAGGAGAGCCAAAACAAAAATCACATGATCATCTTCAATAGATGCAGGAAAATTATTTGATGAAGTCCAACACCCATGCATGATAAAAACCCTACAGAAAATTGGAATAGACTATCTTTATCTCAATCTGATAAAAGCCATCTATGACAAACCAACTGCTAATATCATACTAAATGTTCAAAACCTGAAAACTTTCACTCTAAAATCAGGAACAAGACAAGGATGTAACTATCACCACTCCTATTCAATTTACTTTAGGAAAAATTGGCTAGAGCAATTAGACAAGAGAAAGAAATACAAGGAATATGGATAGGAAAAGAAGAAGGTAAATTATCATTATTTGCAGGTGACATGATAATCTACACAGAAGACCCCAAAAACTCCATCAAAAGACTTGTAGATTTAATAAACAAATTCAGTAGCATAATGGGACACAAAGTCAACACTCAAAAATCAACAGCATTCCTTTACACAAGCAACAAACTCACAGAAATTAGGGAAACCACACCCTTTATAATAGCATCCAAAAAAAATGAAATACTTAGGATTCAATCTGACAAAGGAAATAAAGCTCTATACAGTGAAAACTACACTACTCTGAAAAAGGAGATTAAAGAAGATATCAGAAAATGGAAAGATACCCCTTCCTCATAGATAGGAAGAGCCAGCATAGTGAAAGTGGCCATACTCCCAAAATTGCTATACAGATTTAATGCTGTCCCAATCAAAAATACCATTAGCATACCTCGCAGAACTAGAGAAAACATTCCAAAAATTCATTTGGAACCAGAAGAGACCTAGAAGAGAAAAAGCAATTCTCGGCAACAAAGGCAAGGCAGGGGGCATCACAATCCTTGATTTGAAATTATACTACAAAGCTACAGTGATAAAATCAGCATGGCACCAGCAAAAAACAAACAAACAAAAAACAGATCTGAGGATCAGTGGAACAGATTAGAAGATGCAGACACAACTCCAAACACATTCAGCACCTTATCTTAGACAAAGGGGCTGAACATGTTCACTAGAAGAAAGATAGCCTCTTTTTAAATGGTGATGGAAAAACTGGCTCTGTACCTGCCAAAGACTAATACTAGACCCATGTCTATCACCATACACTAAACTAGAGTCAAAATGGATCAAAGATCTAAATATTAAAACAGAAACACTAAATCTACTGGAAGAGAAAATAGGTAGAAATCTTGAAGACATAGGTGTAGGCAGAGACCATTAAGAATGCCCCGATCACAAGGGAAATCCTATAAAGAATGAACGACTAGGATCTCATCTTACCAAAAAGCTTTTGCACAGCAAAAGAAATCACCAGAAGAGTGGAAAGACAACCCACAGAGTGGGAAAATATTTTAGCCAGTTGTCCTTCAGGCAAAGGACTAATATCTAGAACATATAAAGTACTGAAAAAAATCAGATCCTCCAAATTCAAAGACCCAATCAAAAAATGAGCATCTGAGATGAATATGCACTTTTCAGAAGGAGAAATATTAATAGCAAATAAATATATGAAAAAATGTGCAACATTATTGGTCATTTGAGAGACGCAAATTAAAACAACACTGAGATTCCATCTCACTCCAGAAAGAATGGCTATTATCAAGAAATCAACCAATAACAAATGCTGGCAGGGCTGTGGGGAAAAAGGAACCCTTCTCCACTGTTGGTGGGAGTGTTGACTGGTGCAACCACTGTGGATGTCAGTATGGAGAGTCCTCAAAAAACCAGCATTAGAGGTACCATTTGACTCAGCTATTTCCCTTCTGGTATCTTCCTGGGAGAATTAAAAACATCATGCCATAGTGATATATGTGCACCCGTGTTTATAGCAGCATGATTGGTAAAAGCCAGATCTTGGAAATAACCCAAACGCCCATGAACCGAGGAATGGATAAAAAAGATGTGTTCTTTTTATATAATGGAGTATTACTCAGCCATAAAGAAGGATAATCTTGAGACATTTATAGGTAAATGAATGAAACTGGAGACCATACTCATAAGTGAAATAAATCAAACTCACATGTGTAGACATCATATTGTCTCCCTCTGTGAGAAACTGAAAGAGTAAATAAGAACCAAAATGTACAATAGATATTGTGAAATGGGAAGAAATTGTTGAAAAGGAAAGAGGAACTAGGGTGGAGGAAGGGATAAGGAAGGAAAGGTAAGGAAAAAAATGCAAGTTATTTATGCTACTAGTTTCTCTTAGTTTATTGAAAAGAAAGTTTTGTGCTAATATTGTTTGGAGAGTCTTTTATGCCCATATCTGTACTCTGAGTAACTACTTTGAAGATAACAATACGTGATGCATTAAGTATTGTTATTCTCCTATTATTTCAATGTGGAAAGTTTTTTTCCATAAAAGAATAAGAAAACAAAACAAAAAAAAAAATAAGAGAAGGCAGACATTTCATGAATAAAATGGCACAAATCTGCAAAATAAAAACAAACATTTGTTTTGTTCAATGTGATGATCTATACATTTAAAATATTTTAAATTTTGTACATATATTTATATATTACATATTCAACAGATCTGGCATGAGATAAAAATTTGAAAGTCTTGAACACTGCAATTAACATGCCTCAAATAGTGAATATCCAGAAAGTAGTGTTAGGGGAACACATCTAGCAGGTTTTTTCATGTGGCAGGGATTCCACTAGAGTAATATTTTCAGCCTTTCACGAATCCTAACATACTCTTTTTTTTTTTTTTTTGTGGGTACCGGGCGTCGACCTCAGGACCTCGCGCACCAGCAGGCGCCCGTGCTGCTGAGCGATATCGCCGGCCCTTTTTTCGTATGTGGGTTCCGGGAGTCAAACTCAGGACCTCGCACTTGCCGGGCAGGCGCTTATGCCACTAAGCTATCTCACCAGCCCACCTAACATACTCTTAACCCAAGGTATTAATCTGAGTTTTATGCATGGAGGAAAAGTATGAGATACAGATAGCAGAACTTGCCTCTTCTCTTTCTCAATCAAGCTTCAGATAGGAACTATATAACCTGGTCAAATGTCTCTATGATAATTTGGCTGTAGAAGAGGAAAATGGACAGCCAGTGTCACAGAGGGCCATATCACCCAGCACTCTCTGAGAACAGATGCCTCATTTTCCTAAATTTGAATTTTAGTGTTAAGATATATGAATGTAAGCCACATTCTCTAATATCATCTTGGTTAGTAGTAGAAGGACTAGTTTTTGTTTTAAATAAACCAATATTTTGATTTACTTCTTGATGCTACCATCACTCTTGTATTGGACACAGTGTTTTCTTGTTGCCTGCACTCTAAAAATCCAACAGTAACTGCAGAAGTCATGTTCAATTTAAATTCCCATGGAACATTTACAATTCTCAACATACTAGGACATAAAACTAATAACAAAGTTTGAGGAATTGATTACTTATAAAACATATTCTTTAACTAAAAAAGGCACTCAAGAGAAATCAATAAGTAAAACATCTTAAAACCCATTTTTGAAATTACAAACTAAAACATTTCTGAATAATTTATAGATCAAAGAAGATATTCTAATGGAATCTTGAAAATACTTAAGACTGAAAGATAATAAAAATACTCCATATCAAAACTTGTGGGATACAAGTAAAGTGATACTTAGAATAAATTTGTGGCCTTAAGTCTTTATAATAGAAAAGAATAAAGACTAAAAATGATGAAATAAGCATCCATTTTAACAAGTTAAAACACCAGAATAAATATGAACCAAGATGAAGTAAGGGAATAATAATCTTAAAAGCAACTACTAATGAAACAAAAATAATGAAGATCATTGAAACCAAAAAGGCAGAGCTAGGAACAGACCAATACAATTCACAAAATTATAGCAAGATGAAAAGAGAGAACCAAAAAGGAAGAAACCCTAAAATCTGTGCATAAAGTCTCCTCAAGCCCTTCTCTGACCCATGAACAGCAGACGCATGAGGAAGAATTCAGTGAATACAGGAGAAGGCAGCAACAGCTCAGGGCAAAAACTAAGGAGAGAATTCCTCTGCTGACCTTGGCGGTGGAAGTGTTTGATTATATCAAAATTAAGTGTTTTTATTTAATATAATTTGACATTAGAATTTCACTAAAACACATGAGGTCTCCATTAAACTCCTAGAATTACTATGTGAGATGTGATTAAAAAATGCATTGCTTAAACTTTGAAACTTTATTACAGTAAAAGACACATTGCCACTAATCTTCTTCAAAATACTAATTACTTTGAACGCTGGTATCCCATCCAATTGTTCCTGCCACTTTCTGAAGCCGATCTGGAAGTCCTCTGCTTCCGTGTCCAGGGTCAATTCAAACTGTTGAACTTTCCGGTCGTTTTGACTCTGAGCAAGATCCTGGAAATCGTGTGGTTCCAGATTCAGCCAATAGGGTAGATAAGGAAACACCATAATATTTTTATTTGACAAAAGTTACTGCAAACATTTGATAAATGCAGCATGTTCGAAAACTTTGTCTAATGCTTAATTGAAATTTTAAAAATGACTACAGTAGGGCCGGTGAGATGGCTCAGCAGCATAAGCGCCTTGCCTGGCAAGTGTGAGGTCCTGAGTTCGACTCCCAGTACCCACATATGAAAAAAGGGCCGGTGATATCACTCAGCAGCATGAGCGCCTCCTGGCACGCGAGGTCCTGAGGTTGACCCCCAGTACTCACCAAAAAAAAAAAAAAAAAATTATAGTAAAAGACACATTGCCATTAATTCCCTCAAAATACTTCCCCTTGTTTCAAACACAGTTATCCCATCATTCTTGGCAATGTCTCTTTTACTGTAGTAACTTTTAAAAATTTAAATACTCAACATGTTTTTATCATTCCTGTATTTGGGAGTAAAGGTTATATCCCAGAACTAAGAATATACTTCTAGGACCAAGAGAAAACATGAAACAAAGTTGTTCCAAAAAAGGGTAAAATTAAACCTCTGAAAGATCAAGGTGATTAGCCAGTAATTTTTGTTCTGGCTTCCTAGAACAAGAATAATTACTCTTCAGAGGAACAGAAAAGAATACAGAGTTTCTATAGCAGAACATTGACAGTATTCGAAATTATTACTGAAAAAAATTATTACACATGTAAAGAAACAGAAAATGTAACCCAATGTTGTAAAAAAGTAAATAGAAATAGGCTCCAAGATGATTAGTTGTTAAAACTACATGAGAATTTAAAAGGCTGAATGTCATGGATAAACAAGGAAATGCATCTGAGACATGGAAACCACAAAAAGAGCCAAATGGAAACTCTTAAAATGATCATACGATATCTTGAAAAACAATAGCAAAACACGGGATGATCTTAATAATAGACTGAAGGTTGCAGAAGAAAGGATAACTAGCATAAAGACAGAAATATTAAACATTTTGAATCTGAAGAACAGAAAAAAAATATTTTTTTTGTGGGTACCGGGGGGTCGACCTCAGGACCTTGCGCGCCAGCAGGCGCCCGTGCCACTGAGCGATATCACCGGCCCCTTTTTCGTATGTGGGCTCCAGGAGTCGAACTTGGGCCCTCGCGCTTGCAAGGCAGGCGCTTATGCCGCTGAGCCATCTCACCAGCCCCAGAAAAAATTTAAATAAAATCCCTGAATTACCTTGCAGGAAACAGTTAGTAATATAATATATGTATACACAGAGATAGAACAAAAGAAGGGATGGTACAGGAATACAAAGGAACTTGAAAAATAATGGCTAAAAAATTCTATATATAATTTTTAAAATAATTAACCTGTAATTCCAGGATGGCCAAAGAAGCCCAGAAATGGTAAATACAAAGGAAACCAAAACTGGGCACACGCTTGCACTGAACCTCACTGTGCAAACCCAGGAAGCTGCAAGAGGAGGGCACCCCTCACTGTGATCTCAAGGAGTGGGAGCAGAGTAGGGAGAGGTGGGATGCAGGGCAGCCAGGAACAAAAAAAGTATCCACAACGAAAATAGGAATATGTTGCCATTTATTTGAAATAGTAGGTGCATATATTATGAAAAGAAATGCAGGAAGAAATGGTTACCAAAATTAATTAATGGTGGATATTTCAGTGTGACTTTTATTTTACTTTTAATATTTCATGAAGTAAAGAAATTTAGTACAGCGATTATGTATTATTAATCTACTCATGACTTTTCTAAATCTTCCTTTTACACATAAAAAAGCTTATGTCAGGAACCGGAGATTTCACCTGCCCACATGATGATCCTGCATATTTTTTTATCTATTTATTGCAAAGCAACACACACACTTTGGTCCAGAACTCATGTGTACAACATAAAAAATTCTACGCATAGCAATCATATATAATTTACAATTGGGATCAGTTACATAAAATAACTTAAAGTTGTCTTAGTGTAACTTCAAAAGGAGTCACTTTGCCTATTTTTTATGAAAAAAATAAAATTTCATAACAAAATAATAGGAGAAAAATGATAGTTAATACACTGCATATTGTTATCTTTAAAGTAGTTACTCAAGGTACAAGATATGGGCATAAAATACTCTCCAAATGATATTAGCACAAAACTTTCTTTTCAATGAACTAAGAGAAACTAGTAGTATAACTACATTGTATTTCTTTCCTTACCCTTCCTTCCTTTCCCCCTTCCTCCACCTAGTTCCTCTTTCCTTTTGAACAATTTCTTCCCATTTCACAATATCTATTGTGCAATTTGGTCCTTCTTTGCTCTTTCAGTTTCTCACACCAGGGAGAAAATATGATGTTTACACATATGAGTTTGATTTATTTCACTTATGAATATGGTCTCAAGTTGCATCCATTTACCTATAAATGTCTCAAGATTAGCCTTCTTTATGGCTGAGTAGTACTCCATTATATAAAAAGAACACATCTTTTTTATCCATTCCTTGGTTGCTGGGCATTTGGGTTATTTCCAAGATTTGGCTATTACAAATTGTGGTGTTATAAACACAGGTGATGTTTTTAATTCTCCCAGCAAGATACCAGAAGGGAAATAGCTGGGTTGAATGGTACCTCTAATGCTAGCTTTCTAAGGACTCTCCATACTGACACCCACAGTGGTTGCACCAGTCTACACTCCCAGCAACAGTGAAGAAATGTTCCTTTTTTCCCTCCAGCCCCGCCAGCATTTGTTATTGATTTCTTGATAATAGCCATTCTTTCAGGGTGAGATGGAATCTAAGTGTTGTTTTAATTTGCATCTCTCAAATGACCAATAATGTTGCACATTTTTTCATATATTCATTTGCCATTAATATTTCTCCTTCTGAAAAGTGCATATCCATCTCCGATGCTCATTTTTTGATTGGGTCTTTGAATTTGGAAGGTCTGATTTTTTTCAGTTCTTTATATGTTCTAGATATTAGTCCTTTGCCTGAAGGACAACTGGCTAAAATGTTTTCCCACTCTGTGGGTTGTCTTCCCACTCTGTTGGTGATCTCTTTTGCTGTGCAAAAGCTTTTTAATAAGATGAGATCCTAGTTGTTCATTCTTTATAGTATTTCCCTTATGATCTGGGCTTTGTTCATGAAGTCTCTGCCTACCCCTATGTCTTCAGGATTTCTACCTATGTTCTCTTCCAGTAGATTTAGTGTTTCCATTTTAATATTTAGATCTTTGATCCATTTTGACTCTAGTTAAGTGTATGGTGATAGACATGGGTCTAGTTTTAGTCTTTGGCATGTAGAGAGCCAGTTTTTCCATCACCATTTATTAAAGAGGCTATCTTTCTTCCAGTGAACATATTTGGTCACTTTTTCAAAGATAAGGTGGCTGAGTGTGTTTGGAGTTGTGTCTGCATCTTCTAATCTCTTCCACTCATCCTCAGATATGTTTTTTGTTTATTTGTTTTTTGCTGATGCCATGCTGATTTTATCACTGTAGCTTTGTATTATAATTTCAAATCAAGGATTGTGATGCCCCCTGCCTTGCCTTTATTGGCAAGAATTGCTTTTTCTCTTCTAGGTCTCTTCTGGTTCCAAATGAATTTTAGGCATGTTTTCTCTAGTTCTGCGAGGTATGCTAATGGTATTTTGGATTGGGACAGCATTAAATCTGTATAACAATTTTGGGAGTATGACCATTTTCACTGTGTTGGTTCTTCCTATCTATAAGGAAGGGGTATCTTTCCATTTTCTGATATCCTCTTTGATCTCCTTCTCAGAGTACTGTAGCTTTCAATGTATAGATCTTTATTTCCTTTGTTAGATTGATTCCTAAGTGTTTCATTTTTTTGGATGCTATTATAAAGGGTGTGGTTTCCCTAATTTCTGTGAGTTTGTTCCTTGTGTACAGGAATGCTATTGATTTTTGAGTGCTGACTTTGTATTCCACTACACTACTGAATTTGGTTATTAAATCTACAAGTCTTTTGATGGAGTTTTTGGGGTCTTCTGTGTAGATTACCATGTCACCTGCAAATAATGATAATTTAATTTCTTCTTTTCTTATCCTTATTCCTTCTATTTCTTTCTCTTCTCTAATTGCTCTGGCCAATTTCTCCAAAAATATATTGAATAGGAGTGGTGATAGTGACATCCTTGTCTTGTACCTGATTTTAGAGTGAAAGATTTTAGTTTTTGATCATTTAGTATGATGTTAGCTGTTGGTTTGTCATGGATGGCTTTTATTAGATTGAGATAAAGATAGTGTATTCCAATTTTCTGTAGGGTTTTTTTTATCATGAATCGGTGTTGGACTTCATCAAATACTTTTTCTGCATCTATTGAAGATGATTTTTGTTTTCACTCTCAATATGGTGTATTAAATTTACTGATTTACATGTGTTGAAATATCCCTGCATCCCTGAAATGAATCCTTCTGGGTCATGGTGTATAATCTTGTTCTTTTTTTTTTTTTTTTTTTTTGTACTGGGAATTGAACTCAGAACCTTGCAATTGCCAGTATAGTCTTCTTGATGATTTGCTGCGTTCTGTTTGCCAGTATCTTATTGAGGATTTTTGTGTCTATGTTGATTAGGGAGATTGGCCTGTAGCTTTCTTTTTTGGTTGGGTCCTTCTCTGGATTTGGTATCAAAGTAATAATTGCTTCCAGGAATGATTTTGGAAGTATTGCTTCACTATCAATTTCATTAAAGAGTTTCAGCACTAGTGGCATTAATTCTTCTTTAATTTTCTTTCTCAGGTGAGCTTTGGGTTTGATTTGTTCCTCTTTTTTTAAGAAGTTTGAGTTTCGATATTAGGTTGTTTATTTGATCATGTTCTGTTTTCCTAATGTGAGAATTCATCAATCTAAAATTTTCTGGTAGGACTGCTTTCATTGCTTCCCATAAGTTCTGGTATGTTGTATCATCATTATTGTTTCACTGTAAATACTGTTTAATTTCTTCTTTAATTTCCTCTGTGACTCGGTGGTTGTTCATGAAGGCATTGTTTAATTTCCATGTGTTTATGTAGCTTTTGTGGTTTCTTTGCTGTTGATTTCAATTTGATTGCACCATGGTCAGATAATATGCATGGGAGGATTTCAATTCCTCTGCATTTACTTAAGCATGTTTTATGGTCTAATATGAGGTCTATTTTTGAGAATGTCCCACGTGCAGCTGAGAAGAATGTGTGTTCTGATGTTGTGGGGTGGAACAGTCTGTAGACATCTGCTAAGTCCATTTGCTCACAGCTTTGGATTAATTCTGACATTTCTTTGTTCATTTTGTGTCTAGTTGATCTATCTGATTATGAGGGTGGGGCATTAAGGTCTCCCATTACAGTTGTGTTAGTGCTTATTTGATTTTTGATGTCTGTTAGTATTTGTTTTATGTAGTTGTGTGCACGAGTATTTGGTGCATATATAGTTATGATTGTTATCTCTTCTTCTTGGAGTTTTCCCTTAACAAGTATGTAGTGACGTCCATTTCTTTTGGTCAGTCTTGGCTTGAAGCTCCTGTTGTCTGGAAATAGAATAGCTGCCCTTGCTTTTTTCTGGGTTCCTGTGGCATGGAGAATTGTTTTCCAACCTTTGACTTTCAGTCTGTGAATTTCTTTTTGAGTAAAATGTGTTTCCTGAATGCAGCATATGGTTGGATCTTGCTTCTTGATCCATTCTGCCAATCTGTTTCTTTTGATTGGTGAATTGAGAACATTTATATCGATGGTTATAACTGATATGTATTGGCTTAACTTTTTATGTTATTTTCCTGTTGTTGGCTCCCTGTCTTTCCCTCTAATTGCTTTCCCTGCCTGGTGGCTTCTTTCTACTGGTGTTCTTGTGCTTATGGTCTTCATTTTCTCTTCCTAATACATCTTTCAGAGCATTTTGAAGAGCTGGTTTGGTGGTCATGAATTTCTTCAGTGGTTCTTTGTCATGGAAGTATCTTTATTTCCATTGAATTTGAAAGATAGTTGCACAGGGCCAATCAATCTGGGTTGGAGGTTGTGTTCTTTTAGGGTTTGAAATACCTTACTCTCTGTTCTCCTTGATTTGAGGGGGTTTGAATTGAGAAGTCTGCTGTGATTCTTACAGGCTTTCCTTTACAGGTGATTTGTTTCTTTTCTCTAGCTACTTTTAATATTCTGTTTTGTGCTGAATTTCTGGAATGTCGATTATTATATGCCTTGGTGTAGATTTATTTTGGTCATGGCTGTTTGGAGTTCTATGTGTTTCATTTGTTTGTATGTCAAATTCTTTATCCATGTTTGGGAAGTTTTCTGCCATTATTTCTGTGAAGAGGTTTTTGTGGTTTTTGCACTGTCTCCAGCTTTGTCACTGACTCCAATCAATCTTGTTTTGTTCTTCTTCGCTTTGTCTTGTAGTTGTTGATTGATTTTTCATGGTCTCTTACTATTTTTAAGATAAATATCTTTTCATGGTCACTAGCCACAATCCTACCTTCTAGGTCCAATATTCTATCCTTTCCTTCATTCAATATGTTCCGTATAGTTTCAGTAGAATTTTTAATCACCTGGATTTCTCTTTTGTTCTGTTTCATGGATTCCATTTTTTTCCTGTGTTGGGCATTCATGGTTTCCATCATCTTCCCGAACTCCTCTATTTTTTTTTAACTGTGTCTGCTTTAATGTGTTTCATTTTGATTGTCATTTCTTTTTGTACCTTAGAGATTATTTTTTCTATAGCCAGTTACATTTTTTTTTACTTGTATTGGTATCATTTTAGAAAGTTCCAGTGGTTGGCTTCCAATATCCTCTCTCTCATTGTGCTGTGAACTTGTTCTGTGTGGGTTGGAGCTCCGGGGTTGCATTTTGCTTCTGCATTTTGTCATTTTCTATTTTCTGTTTTTTCTTTTATTTTGTTTTCTGTGTTGATGCTTGTAGATTTCTCATGGTAGATAGCTTTATTCTTAGTTTTGAGGCTTCTCTAGGAAATGTCTATTCCTCAGGGATGTCTTCTTATATAGGTGGTTCTTGGTTTTTGTGTCTATCCCAAGAAACTACCTTCCCAATGTATTCACGATGAGTTGTTGTCTTTGGCTCAGCCCCTGGTCCTTTGGTCCTGGACTGCAGTGATGGCTATGACACCATACAACCGCAGTGTTCTTGTACAAGGGAAAAAAACTGATTATAACAGGTATGACATCCCGGCTAAAGTAGTATAGTTAGCAATAGCAATAGTCCCAAGTATACCCTGGCTACTGACAAACTGTTGTAACTGTTAACCTGATACCTTTAACCACAGGAGCAAATTCTACAGTTATATAACAAAATCCAACATACATCAGGAACTTGTATGCAATGATTTTCACCCTAATGGAGTGATTTTACCCTGTTGGGTGGGGACCAGGAGGGTTAAGAGCTATGGGGACAAGACAGAGAGATGAATGAGGTGAAATATAGTAAAAGCAAGGCTGGAAGGCAAAGGATGATCACCCAATTTTTGGGAAACTGGAGGACACAGGAGGTAAAGGGTGGCTGAGAAAGCAAAGGGATATTGAAGTGAACCAGAAAGAGAAGAAACAATGTTTATTCACATGAAAGTATCATAAAATCAAGTGAGACAGTTGAGGAAAGAGAAAGAAGATGAATAGAAGAGAATAAAAAAAAGGTAAGGGAAAAGCAAAGGTATGAGAAAAGCAAAATAAAGAGAGGAATAAGTTAGAAAAAAGAAAAATAATCACAAAAAACCCAAAATAGGACAAGAGAAAAACAAACAAAAAGACCCAGACAGGAAAAGGAAAATAAATCACACAAACAGACAAAAATAAAAGTAGTAAAATTCTTCTGGTCTCTCCAGTTCTGTGGTAGTTGCAAGATGGATCCCAGAAGTGTGTTGCGTCCTCCAGCCAAGCTTGCAGTGGTATTTGTGCTAGTTATGGGGCTGATCTTGGCCTCTGGATGTGGGGACTGGGTCTGGTCTTCTGTTGTTGTTTTACCCAAGCCCTTTGATTAAGAATGGCAGCCCCACCTGCTGGCTTGTATTCCTCATGTCTGTGTTTCGAATCACAGTGCTGTTTCACCTAACTTACCAAATGCTGGCTCGTATTCTCACTGCTGCTTCAGACTTTTCCACTACACTGGTCTCATCTGCCAGATGTGTTCACCCTCTCTGGTTCCGTGCTGGGTCACTGGAGTCCCTGTCTTCTGTTCTGAAATAGTTTTTGTCGTGGGGTTTTTCTAATTTAATAGTTCTGATACTTTCATTTTTAGTTTTCTTTGTTTTTTAAAACATTAATTTTACTGGTATATTTTTGATATGCATAATGATAACATTCATCATAGGGAATTTGTACTTGTACATGATATATCTGTAGTTGTCTTTAATAACAGTATTTTATATCATACATTTTCTTTGAGTATAGCTCCTCTCATTTCATGTTTGTGTGTGTTTTTTTCTACTTTTCTTTGGTCTTAAGCATTTTTAGAAGGGGAAATAAGGTTAAACTGAACACCAAGACAAAACAATTGTTGACGTAACAACAGTAATTGGAGACTTAGTTTGGAAGAGAAACCTCATCCTATTACTGCACCTGACAGCAGGCGAGAGTGGCAGGATTGAGGCTTACTGTGTTGCTTTGACATTAGTTTGTTTGGTTTTGCTTTCTCCTAGCTTACTTGTCTACATTCTTCTCTTGGAGCCCCTGTCAATTCATTTTATGGATTCTTATTTGCTACATAATGTCCTAGTGCTGTCTGCCCCTGACAGCTCTCCTTTGCTCATCCTTCAAGCGCATGACCACCAAGGAAGATGCGGCTCGTGTAGTGAATAAGATTAGTGCTTCAGGATATAATTTCAAGAGAAGCAACTCTCTCTTCCTGGGAGTGATGAGCCTACTCATCAGCAATGAGGAAGGGGATGGGCTTCATGTGTTCTTGTTCCTAGGAAAGGAAGAATGTCAGCTGTGGGAAGACGTGGAGCTGAAGGGCCATTTGGACATCACTAGGAAGTGTTGGGGTGAAGTAGGTTCTCAACTGCATGTTACTTCTCATGAGTTATAATATGTTATTATCCACAAGTTATAACTATAAATTCAGTTATTCAAACATATTTTAAAAGGAGTAGGTAGTTTTGATAATTCCCACTAAATACAACTAAAAACAGGAATTTATATGTAAATCAGACATGAGAAGACCGAAATGTAGAAAAAGAATGCTGATTGGCTAGGGCATGGGTCTAAGGAAAGATGGTGGTGGGTTTCCTGGATTTTTCTTTTTGCCTTATGTGTTCCATAATTGTTTCTAGAGAAGCCAGCAATACAAAAATGTATACAGAAGGGAAAACCTCAGTAGAATTCTACCATTTCCTGCTAGAAGATCAAGAAAAGGGAGCCCAGCAAGTGAGAAAACTTCTAGATAGTAACTGTTCTATTTCAGCCAAAAGCTGAAGAAAAACTGTGGCAATGTCCCCAAATCCACCAGCAAAGGCTGAGTGGGGAGACTAGGTACCTGCATTGAAAAGCTGCATGAGAGCCTCAGTACCTGCACTGGGATAGTGTTACAGAAGATGAGTAGGTGTTGAAACCTTCATCCCCAGCGCATGGTAAGGAGACAGCTCCACCATGGTGTCAATGGTGACCACAATTGGAGCTTGGGCCTCTGCACCCTCCCTCCTTCCCTCCCTCTCCTCACTGGGTAGCACCATCCAGCAGCGAGTCAGGACTTTTATCATCTGCTACTGGCCATCAGGCCACTCTGTCCAAGGTATCAGTGGATACTCTGTGAGGTACTTGAACCACCACACCTGCTGGGGAGTGACAGGGAGCCCTCATCTAAGGTGACATTGGAGGCCAAGAGGGGAACTTGGACTTTCACCTCTAATTGGCAGTGACGAGGTGGTGTATGGCTCTTTCCCTCACTGGAGCAGAATCAGAGAAAGCGCTGCACAAAGGTTTAAGTAAGATCATCCTCATAACGTAATACAGATATGCCAGGTTTTAATAAAAAAATCACTTATCACACCAAGAACTGGGAAGAGCTCAAAGTGAACTAAAAAGGAAATCGATATGGCCCAACCCCAAGATGGCAGGCATGTTAGCGTTCTCTCACCAACAGTTTACGATGGTTATGCTACAAGTGCTTAAATAAGCAAGTACAAACCTGCTTGCGATGAATGAAAATATAGAAAAATGTAACAAATACATAGAAAGCCACAGCAAAGAAATAGAAAATATAAAGAAGAATCAAATGGAAATTCTAGAATAAAAAATATAGTAAGCAAAATACAAAATTCAGTGGATGGGTGAAGCAGCCTAAGGGTGGGGGAGAGGGGTAGGATCGGTGAATTTGAACACAGAACAATAAAATGATCCAATCTGAACAACAAAGAGAAAGTAGATTAAAAACAAACAAAAAAACCCCACACAAATCATAAACAGCCTCAAAGTGATGTAGGATTATAATGAAAGGTTAAAGTTTAGTGCAATTGGATTTCTGTAAAGAGAGGAGAAGATTACCTGACTAAAAAATTTCTTGAATAAATAATAGCTGAAAACTCACAAGAGACACGAGCCTACATACTGATCAAACCCTGACCTCAAAAAAAATTGGTGCAAAGACACATCCTAATTAGAGTTATGAATACTAAATCACAGTATCTCTTCTCTTTTTAAAGACTCTGGTCTCAATTTGTTTCCAGAGTCTTGAACTCCTGGGCTCAATGCCCCTCCAACCCCTGTCTCCAAGTGCTGGAACTACAGGTGTTTGCCTCTGCGATGGGCTAAGTCACAGAACTGAAAACTCTTGAGAGCAGTTAGTTTAGCTGTGGGGGAAAAGAGCTAAATTATAGCAGATCCCTCATCAAAAACTATGTTACCTATAAGGAAGTGGCCCAATATTTTTCAAGTGATCAAACAAACAACATTTCCACCAGCATTTTACTCTGGGTGAAATATCTTTCAGGAATAAAGGGAAAATGTACTCATTATTAGATGAAGGAAGAGTAATAATTTGTTGGAAGCAGACCTATCTTTCCAAAAAAATTGCTAAATGGAGTTTTCTAAACAGAAAAGGAACAGTAGAAGAATATATCTTGAAATATTAGGAAGAAAAAAAGAAGATGGTAAGCAAAAATATGAGCAAATATAGTAAGTTTTTCTTCTCTTCCAGAATTCACTAAATTACATTTTATAATTGAGGCAAAAATTGTAATACTGCCGGATGAGGATCAAAATAAACATGCGAAAGAAATATTTAAGACCTTATGGTTTTTATAGGGTAATCACACTGGAAAAATGACACCTTGATTATGAAAAGTTATATATATATATATTATAATATTTACAGAAATCTCTAGAAAGTATATAGAAAGAGACATACTTAAAATAATATAAGTAAATTAAAATTGAATTCTAAAAAGTGTTTAGCTTCAGGAAAAGCAGGAAAAAAACTGAGAAACTAAAAACAGAACCAACACAAAACAAAATAAAGTGGAAGACTTAGTCAATAACATATCAATGATTACATTAAATGTAAATGGTTTAAATATATAAATTGAAGTTCAGAAATGGGCACAGTGAATTAAACACCAGACTAAGAAAATCACATACTACATACCAGTTGAAAATTAAATGGTAGGAATATGTAAATCACACAAAGATTAATCAAATGAAGACAGAAATGGATATGTATATATCAGAGAAAGTAGACTGTAGAGCACAGAAAATTATCAGAGACAGAAATTAAATAATAACAATATCAAATAAATATACACCAGGCAACAGAGCTGCAAAATATGATAAAAATAGGATACAGAGAAGCAAAAACTGATAGAACTAGAAGAAGTAGACAAATTTACACTTATAATGGGAGACTGCAGGACTCCTCTTTCAACAATTGCTAGAAGACAGAAAATTCTCTAATATAGAAGAAATGGACACCATCGTCAGTCAACACATCTAATCAACATTTATAGAACTTTCCACCCAACAACAATAAACATGCATTTAGAAATGCTGGTGGAGCATATACCAAGATAATATCTTGGGCTGTAATGCAAACCTAAATAAGTTTGAAAGAATTCAAAATAAGCAGAGGCTATCCTTTGATCACAGTGGAATAAAGGCAGAAAAATGACAAGAAAATTTTCAAACACTTGGAAACTGAACAGCACAGTTCTAAATAATCCATGGGTCAAAGACCCTCTAGAGAAATAAAAGCAAATGTGTAATTGAGCAAAGATGGAAATATATCAAAATTTGCAGAACAGAGCTAAAGTAGTGCTGAGGAAATTTATAGTATTAAAATCATACATTTAAAAAGATTACAAGCATGAAATCAGTACTAAATAACCGAGAAAAAGAAGCAAATAGACTCAAGTCAAGTAGAAGGAAAGAAATAATAAGGAAAAGAGGAAAGAAGGAAGAAACTGGTCAGAAAAACAGTAGAGAAAATCAGTGAAACACAGCTGTTTTTTAAGATGAAAAGAAATCCTCTCCCCCCAAATAAGTGACAAGAGTGAAACAAAAAATAGAGAAAAGATGAATGATCAATATCAGGAATGAAATGGGATACACATGCTACAGATATCAAAAGGGCAGTGAGGGAGGGCGAAAATGAGCCCTGCACCAGTACATTTGACAGCACAAACTGCCACACCTCACAGTGTGAAATGGACAATTCGAGTAGCCTTCCCACTGTTAAAGGAATTTGTTCATCATTTAAAAACTCCCACATAAGGGAGATCTCCAGACAGACTGTTTCAGCAGAGAATTCTGCCAAACATTTAAAGATAACTAACACCTTTGCTAATTAACACCTCTGTAGCTCTTTCAAAGAGCTACAAATCTCTGTAAGAAAATAAAAAGAGAAAGGAGCACTTAGACATTCACTTTATAAATGCAGTGTTGCATTGATACAAAAATAATACAACTATAGTACCACGAACTACATATCAGTATCTCTCATGAGCACATACACAAAATTCCTTAGTAAGATAGTCATAAATTAGCAATATTGAAGAATTTTATACCATGTGTCACGGTCGAAATGTTTATGTCCCACCAAAATCTGTATGTTGGAAGTGAACACCAATATGATATTAAATTCAACACAGTAAGCATGTCGATTCTTTTCAAATTGAAATGCAGGATTAATATAATTTATCAAAATCCAGCACTTTCTCGTTAGTCAATATAGACAATAGTATTCTAAAATTTATACATAAAAGCACAGGAAATACAGTCAAAACAATTCTGAAAAAGAAGAATAAATTTGATGAAGGTAAATACATGGGCAAATAAAAAAAGCCAGTTATTGTAATTTTGGTGGTTCCACTGTTTTTTTCTATGTGATTTAAAACACAAATTCATAAAATTATTATATATTTGTGTTTTGGGGGCACATAATGTTTAAAGATGTAACTTGGATATCAATATCATAAAGTACAAGACAGAGCTTTAAAGGTGTAGAATTTTCACAGGTGATTGAAGTTAAGTTGCTTTCAATTAAAAAAAAAAACTGTCAGATGTTATTTGTAAATTCCAAGGTGACCACAAATAAAATCACAGAATTCACACAAAATACACACTTTATACAAAAAATAACTAAAAGTAGAACCAAACTTAAATCTAAAAGTGAAAACTATAAAACCCTTAGAAGAAAACACATCTCAATGACTTCCTGATTTTGAATTTGGTGATGATTTCTTGGATGTGACACCAACAGCACAAAAAACAAAATAGATAACTTTGACTTAATATTTTGTGCATTAAAAGACTTTACTATTTTTATTTATTTTTATTTTGTGCTTCTGGGACTCGAACCTAGGGCCTCATACTTGCGAGGCAGCAGTCTGTTCACTGAGCTACATCCCCAGTCCCATCAAAGGACATGATTAAGCGTGAAAAGACAATATAAATGGGAAAAAATATATGCAAATCATATGTCTGAAAAGAGATTAGTGTTCTAAATATATAACGAACTCCTATTACTCAACAACAAAATTAAGCAACTCAACTCAAAAATGGCCCAGCATCTTGAATGGTCAAAGAAGATACACACATTCTCAATAAACACATGAAAAGATTCAACAAAATCACTGGCCATTAGGGAAGTAAAAATCAAAACTTGGGTGAGATACCACTTCACACAATGATCATTGTATATATTTAAAATAAACAGACAGACAAACCCCAAAATAACTTCTTAATGGGGAGGTGGAGAAACTAGATCCCTTGCACATTCCCTATGGAATTATTAAATGGTGTGGCTCTCGTGGAAAACAGTATGATGGTTCCTTAAAAATGTAAACACGTAGGATCCAGCAATTCCACTTCTAGGTATGCATCCAAAGGAACCAGAAGCACATACTCAAAAAGATACTTATAGATCAATGTTTATAGCAGCATTATTCACAATAACCAAAAGATGGAAATTACCCAAATTTCCATCAGTTTATGAAAATATAAAGTATGGTATATCCATACATTAGACACTATTCAGCCTTAAAAATAGCTGCATTCTGACACATGCTACAAACTAGATGGAACTTGAAACCATCGTGATAAGTGAAATAAGGCAGAAACAAAATAGCAAATATTGGGGCCGGTGAGATGGCTCAGCGGCATAAACGCCTGCCTGGCAAGCGCGAGGTCCCGAGTTCGACTCCTGGTATCCACATACGAAAAAAGGGCCAGTGATGTCTCTCAGCGGCACGGGCGCCAGGTGGTGCGCGAGGTCCTGAGGTCGACCCCCGGTACCCACAAAAACAAAACAAAACAAACAAACCAAAAAACCAAAATAGCAAATATTGTATGATTCCACTTATATAAGGTACTTTTAGTAGATGAATTCAGACACAAGACGTATAGTAGCGGTTACCAGGGGAAGGTAGAATAGAAGTACTTTGAATGGGTAGAGTTTCTGTTTGGAATGGTGAAAAAGTTCTGGAAATAGAGATCGTGAAGGTTGTACAACATTGCAAATATATTTAATGCTATTGAACTGTACACTCAAAAGTGGTTACAATGATGAATTTCATTATATATATATATATGGCTACAATAAAAAGAGCAATATCAGGGGAAAACGCCTCACTCATATAGTTCTTTAGAAGTTTTGCACTCATTTTCTTTGATACTCTGCACTATGCTTGTCATGCCCTCCAAGAACATTGTATTAGTTGGCTTTTTGTTGTGACAAAATACCTGGGGAAAACAACTTAAAGGAGGAAAGGTTTATTTTGTCTCGTGATTTCAGCGGTTTCAGTTCATGGTCGGCCAGCTCCATTGCTCTCGGCCTGCGATGAGGCAGAAACATGGTGTCAGAAGGGTGTGGTGGTGGAAACCTGCTCAGCTCATGGCAGCTGGGAAGCAGAGAGGGTGGAGAGCCTGGCAGGAAGGGGTCAGGGACCCGATGCAGCTCCCTGGGTCACACCTGCATGATCTGCTCCCTTCAAGGTGGCCTTGCCCGCAGTTTTCATCAACTTCCCATAATGCCCGGGTGAAGTTGGAGCCCTCATGACCCAACCGCCTTCCCAACCCCATCCGGTGATGCATGAACCTTAGGGGAACATTTTCAATCTAAATTACAACGACTATCTTGGATTTACTCATTTATCCCACCAATCCTAGTGAGCTAGAGTGCTTGATCACATTGTTCACTTCACTAGACTGTGAGTTTTAAGGAGGCAGATGGTCATTGACTTGTTTACCGATGCGTCCCAGGACCTACTATGGCTTCTGGCAAACAGTGGGTGTTCCAATACTTCTTGAATGCATTGACAACTCTCAAAGATGTGTAAATGATAGAAATCTCAAGTCTGCTGGCTGTGAATCAGATTGTTATTGAGACAGTCACCATTTTCTAATGATGCCTCTACTGCTGGTGTTTCTATCCCTGGAGCCATATCCGTCTAGAGGTATTGACAATGGTTTTGTCTTTCTCTGACACAGCTTCTGCAGCGGGCACACTGTGTTTAGTGTTCATGGTAAATTCAGTGACAACCTTCTGAGCTCTCTTCTCGTATACCTGACACTGTGTTTTCCTCACCACCTCTAAGGTTACCTATGGAAATGGGAAGGCAGTTTCCCAGGCAAAAATGGAATTGACGATCTTTATGAAATTATCATGTTTTGTCTGAATTTTTTTTTAAACTCATCTTCTTGCAATATAAAGATTTCCAAGGAACAATTTCCAAATGTGTTATTATAAACATTTAAAAAATGTTGGCCTGGATGACGATATGAGAGGAATATAAAGCTGATGAGTACCAAGAATTGTCTCCTGGGTCCCAGATGAGACAGCAAGAGGCTTGAGAGGTGAGGGTATGTGTTGTGTAAACACAGAAAGCATGGGTGAGCTACTGGGAACGCTACACAATCACCACTAGTGCTGTCGGGCTAGTGCCCAGCAGAGGGCGCTGTGGGCCTGTGCGAAGCTCCCTGGATCCTCCCAGCATTCTTTGATCCTTGCCCTTACTTGTCAGAGTCAGTCTTGGTGACCATAACCTTAGGAAAGCATTGAGATCTGGAGTTTGGGCAGTGGTTCAACGTTTACTAGGAAATACTGTATTCATCTTCTCGGGATGGAGCTAGCTCTAGCCAGTTTTAACCAAAGAGCTGGGGACAGGGACTGAAACTAAAATTAACAAGAAAGCTTTCAAGGCAAATAGCTCCATCTCTTCTCCCAGACCCAGCTTCCTGTTCGTTGAACATTTGGCTTTGAAATCAGACCTATTTTCTGCAGGTTTCAAAGGCATGTGGGAGCGTGTAAGCCTTGTTTGAGGATGGCCTGTTTTGGAGAACCGTGCTCCCTGGACTGAATTAGCTGAGTGTGTGAGATGACAGCTGAAAAAGACAGGACAGTAATATATTTTTCATCCAGCAGCAGACGAAGGGAGATTTCTGTAGCTCACAGGAGAACCCTGGGAAATGCCTGGCAGTTATGAATGCTAAAGCCTTTGGGATTTCTGCCAAGGGGAGGAGACTTACATGCTCTGGGCCATAACAACTTCATAGGTAACACCTAGAGTGACAGATTGGTTCACACTAGAGCTTTTACACTTTGTATGGTTGAAGGTACTACTTAGCCACTTCCTCCCCAGTTTTGCAACCATCTCCAGCTTCAGACAGGTTTAAAGACAATTTTTAAACTTTTAGTTATGTGATTCAGCTACCCATGTGAATACAATGGAGAGTGTGGGGAAAGAAAGCCTGTGGTTTCCTACTGTAGACAGCTGCTAAGGGGTATTAAATCTTGCATTTCTTGCTCTAAAAGGTCAAGTCCTTTGTTAATAATACATCAAATGGGAATCAGGCCCTGTGCCTAAGAGCTGGGGGTAAGAGGAGAAAAATGAACCTTGGCTGAGCCTCTGCAATGTGCCAGGTACTTTTTCTCCTATAGCAGCCTAAGCTCTGTTATATCAGGACCATTATCTCATCTTTTATCCCGTGGTAAACTTAAAAAAGCTTAAGGAAGCCAGTTGAGATCACAGTCAGGATTCAAGCAAGCATTGGACCCAAATCTGTCTACCAACGAATCCCTTATTCATTCCATCCCAAGCCAATATGATGTGAGAGCCATGTTAACCTGAGCCCAAACAACGAAATCTCCCCCCATTCAGAGGATTCTGGGAAGAACATACTTCCCTGAAGAATCCCTATATAGCTTTGCTGCAGCACCTAGGAAGGAGAGCAACTTGGGGGAAAGAAGAACTCATTGGGTAGATAGCCCTAAATGTGTGGTGTTCACGTGTATTCAACAGAGAGCTTTCTTCAGCATGGATTCTGAGGACTGATGACAGTGATGACAATGACAGTGACAGGAGTGCCTGGCTAAATGAGGTACACATAGAGTGGATTTGAGTGCAGTACACATGAAACCAGATGACTTCCTGAGACAGAGTGGAGTAAAAACTGAAGAATGCAAGATAGGTCATGTGGTGGGCAAAACAGAGCCCAAAAGATGGGAAATCCACAGCAAGAAGTGAAACAGCCTGCTTCTGGGTGACTAAGTGACCCAAAGCCATTCACATGACAACCCTGCAGGTCAGCAGTGCTCAGTTGTGGGAGGGACCTCACCATGGCCCTGTCCTCTACACAAGGAGAAGGGTGAAGTCACGATGCAGCTAGAGCCCCATCATGACCTGGGACTGGCATCTCTTTAAATCTGTTTGTCTTTGCTTATCTCTTCTCCCCTCTTGGAATATTCTTCCCTGTCTTCCGTAGCTGGTCAAGTCCTAGTCATCTTGCAAGCCTGCTCGTCTCTTCTCCTGTTTTCCTCCTCATTGTCAAACTCTGGCAGCTGTTGACAAGTCCAAGCTGAGTTTACTGTGGACCGTAAGGAAGAACACCGTTATGCTCACCTATCGCATTGGCCTGCTATGCTCTTCTGTTTTGGCATTTTGGAAAGACTAGGGCAAAGCCAGTGTACTAACGAGGTTGTGAAGTGTATCTTTAAAACTGGAAGCATATGTAAAGGTCATGACTGGTGGACACAGCAAGGTGGGGACTTTGAGGAGACTATCCAAAGTGATTTGGAGCATACACAATCATTTGATGTTATCTATTGAAACGTTTAGCAATTTTCAATGGATTTTCAAGAACGTTCACTTATTTGCAAATTTTATCTTCTTGGGCAAAAATTCCCAGAATAATACAGTAGTGTTAGTGAATGAAGGTAGTAGAATGGTCAAACTATATGGGTATGGGCTGTGGGGGTGGAGGAAAATTTGTTTTATACCATCCGTAGCAAAAGTTCTCCCTGCATGCAGACATGAGCTTTTCTTCAAATCCTATCACCGCACCGTCTCAGTGGGCCCTAATTATGAGGTGCTCTGCTTGCCCCAGTGTGTTAGTGCCTTGAGGGCTGGGGCAGAGATGGTAAGCATGCAAACTTAAAAACACTGGACATGTTCTAGAATAAGAAGTGAAAGAAAACTTTTCAAATGTGGCCCCTACTTTACAGGACATCTTTTAGTTTGCGTTCAGTTACCCTTCTTCCCACATTCCCTCCTCTTGCCCTACCTCTTGCATCAAGGAAGATGAGAGAAAGAAATCACTTTGGAAAAAGAAAAAAATATGAAATTACAACCTTTGCATCTAGCTTCTAATCAGAAACCTGGTTAGATATTTCTGAGGTGGGAAAAAGGTCAGAATCAGCATGTAAAAAAAGTGATGTAACTTAGTAACCTAGCATAAAATCTTGGCGGTGTGCCTTTTTCTTCTGGATCAGTACATGAATTTAAAGCCAGGTTACCTATTTGGCTACGTTATTATGGTGGCTTTGTTTTCTTGCTTCAGTCTTCCAAAATCCATCAGAATTCATTGTGTGAGTTTTGCTATAATAATTACCTGAGAGGGAGCTTGGCTGAAATACTAAGGGTCACTTTATGAATTTTCTACCCAGTGGTCTCTAGAAAGGAAACTGCCTGGCACCCAGAGCCCTGCCTGGTTTGCCAGTTCTGTCCTCAGGCACCATGCGGGGGCATCTTCCTATTGTTTCTTACCTACCCGGGAATCCTCATCGTATTGCAGTCTGCAGTGTTTCTGCTAAAACAATCCGTGGAAGGACAGAAGAGGGCGGGTGGGGGAAGGGGCTGAAACAGGGCCAGAGTACAGTAGTTCTAGATAATAAGAATGCCAATGATGCACTGCGACAGATTCACAGTTGCAGAACAGCCTTGTCAATAAAGCTCTTTCTCTTCTCACTGAAAAAATTAACAGGTGACAGCCAGTTCACTGTTCCTATCAGCTGCTTGTCTGGGTCTCTTCTCTCCACGTAGGATCCAGTTGCCCAAGCAGCAAGGGTGTAATTAAGGTGCAGGGTCCTGGGAAAGGGGAGAGGAAAGCATATGTACCTCTCAGCGGTCCCTTGCTGGTCAGAAGAGCAGTTCTAGACCCGAGGTGATGTGCATTGAATAAAAGGGCAGAGTAAGGGGCTCCGGGAGGCTTGGCACTATTTTTTTTTTTTTTGTGGGTACCGGGGGTCGACCTCAGGACCTCGTGCACCAGCAGGCACCCGTGCCGCTGAGCGATATCACCGGCCCTTTTTTCATATGTGGGTTCCAGGAGTTGAACTCGGGCCCTCGCGCTTGCCGGGCAGGTGCTTACACCGCTGAGCCATCTCACCGGCCCCTTGGCACTATTTTGGGAGAGGGCCAGAAGGTGCTGCTAGTACTGAGTCACAGTGGACCAAAATAGCTAACATTTCCCAAGCTCTTAAATAATCTGCATTCCCGGCCTCACAATGGAATATCACAAATAGGAAAAAATGAAGGAATGCAGATCTATCCAACAATATATCTTGGAAAGGAAAAAGCAAGTCCCTGAAGAATGCCTGTCACATCATTCCCTTTTCATAAAGCCTTCAAAAAACTACTGAAACTGAGCAATATGTTGTTAGGCATATATGTTTCTATATGAATAACATGGAAAAGCTAAGAGGTGATTCACACATCATGTAGGATAACAGTCACGTCTTTGAGAGAGGGAAGGAAATGAGACGGGCAGGAGGTGTCTGAAGACGGGGATTGGATTTTTATTGCATTACAAATAAGTGCATACAAGAGAGTGCTGCATAGACAAATGATAGCAGTGTGTCATGGACCAACAATTATCATTAACTTTGATTCTATTTACTCAAGACAAATGCCGAACATACACATAGACAAATATAAAGCAAACAGCTAAACAAAACAAATCAGATATTAAGCACTTACCATGGGCAGACACCGGGCTCAGCATTTCGTATATGTCATCTCATTTATCCTTATGGCCACTTCATAAGGATAAATCCAATCCCAGTTTACACACGAGGCAGTTAGGCACAGAGAGGTAAATCACTCACTCAAGGTCATCAGACATCAAGTAGCAGAGCCACTGGGAACTCAGTGCAGCAGCCAAGGTCTGCTGTTTGAAATTGCCACCTCAGTTCCTTCCTGAACCTTGACACGTGTTGAAGGACACACTTCAGTCAGCACCTCTCGCCTTTGCACCTGGCATGTCCACAGCAGGTTTCAGTCGGAGTGGACGCAGCTTTTCATATCTCCAGAGGCTGACACTGCTCAAGGATGGCTCTGCCCAGGGCAGTAGTCGTGGGCAGTGTGTTTTCACAGAAGTGGCCCTGATTCGGCGGATGCGAGCACCTAGTCACAAGAGGTCTAGCCATCGTCTGGTCACTGTCCTATGCAGTGGTCTGTAGTTAAGAACTTGGACTGGAAGGGGCTAAGCGGATCAGAACTGGTCCTCCAGAATTTGGATTGTGGAGGGTGGAGAAGATGGGCCAGTGGATATTGAATGGAGAAGACATCCAGGGAAGGCAATGTTACAGCAACTACCCAGGCTCGAGATAGCCCATTTTTGAGGACACCGCTGCACAGGGCCATGGGATGTAGTCCGAGCCTGAGGTTCTCTAGAGGTGTGCATGGACTGCACTTGCCTAATGTGTCACTCATCCTGGAAATGGGTGGAGAGCAAGCAGGAGTAATTATGGATGAGATATGGTAAATTCTGTTCCTTTACAGTGTATCCAGAAAGTTGGTTGCAAATATGCTCCTTTTCTGAAAGGAAAGGTTTCCTTTTAGCAATCCTTTCTTGGGGCTGACTTAGAGGCCAAGACAAGAAGGGCCTCTGGAGAGCCCAAGGAAGAAACTTGCTGGAGGAATGAAATTAAGTTGAAAACCTTCTTTGACATTTAAGAAAAGTCAACAACCATTTAAGTGATGAGAGAGACCAGAAATATAACTGGCTGAATGTCAATTTTAAAACTAGAAAGATAGCTGCTACTTTATCTCGCTGAACAGGTGTTTCTGAGCGGTAAATAACTCACCGTTGGTCTATTAAACTTTAATGCTTGTGATAACAGCAAAGAGCATGTTGCTGCCCTCCTAAAAATACATATATATATAAAAACAAACAGCAATTTTCAACATTTATGCTTTGCACCATTTTCTTTTCACAATTGTTTTACTGCATTATCTTTTGCTATTATCTTGGCCCCAAGTCCCTGCTGTATGAAGCTGATTTGCCATCATGGGCAGAACAACCTAATGTAATTAACTATCTGGCAAGTGTACAATGATCATTTCCACATAAAAAAGATTCGCTCCTTGAAAACACCCTCCAAATAAGGTGCCGATTTCCCTGCCTATAAAGCAGAGGATGAAATTTTAATTTTTTGTGTATGGGAGGTAGGAGAGGCCTGTTTTGCCCTGCTTTCTTCATTTGGTTTAAACTCATCATCTTTGGAGGTTTTTATTGAAATAGTAATTATGGCACTTCAAAGTGACTTTAAGACATATCCAGAAGAAAAAAAAAAAAAAAAACCAAGCGATGTAATTGGAAAAAGGTTAGACACGAAGAGATGTGCAATTTGAATCAGCCAGATGAGAGTTATTATCTAATAATGAGGCTTTGCACTCCTATTACACTGGCTTTTGTATTTGAGCCTTTAAAAACCATGAGCTAATGAAGCTCCCTGCCTCCCCTGTGACTGGCTGGGGTTGCTGTTGTCATTGGCTGATGAATGGAGAAAATAAGACCAGGTGAACTTGGCTTGTCTTCAGTTCAAACCGTTTATTAATGCCTTGGTTTGGAATAACACCTGGAAACTTCTATTCCCTGGTTTTCTTGCTTATTTGCTTTCTTTTCCTAGAATGCCAAGATTTCTTCTTCCTTACCCTGCACGGTGAGGTCCTCAGGTACAGAAAGAGTGGGTCACAGTGGTGATCAGGTTGGAGGCTGAATTTAAAAGCCCATTTCCAGTGAGGTTTAATGGACCTAGCAGTGGAGACTTAAATCCCCTTATGGAAATGAGAAGGAAGGAAGGAGGGGGACCCAACTGTGTGCCAGAGCCAATTATTAAATATTCAGGGATTCTCCAGCAGGTTGCTTATCCTAGGGTAGCTTGAAGTCAGTCATGGTGGGAGTGTTTACACTGCAGACGTCAGCAAACACCATCAATCAGGGCTCCCCCCCAGCCAGGCGGATTCACTGCACAGCACTGACAAAAATAAAGAAAACTGAATGTTCTAGGTTGTTGCATGAGCTCTTTAAAACTTTGTCCTGCATGAAAAGTAGTGTTCTGCAGCCATAGATCAGAAGGTAATACAGGAATGAAGGGGGAGAGAAATTCCCTGCAATGTTAGTAAACCGAAGTTCATGCTGTGACAATTAAGGCTGAGGCTTGGGCTACAACTAGGTGACCCTGGAAAAGCCACTCATTGAAACCCTGAAGTGAGTCTTCATCTTCCCTGGGTGTTTGGTCTTTGTTTCTGTGTCCTCTGCCAGCTCCATCCAATCCCCATTATTCAATCCTTCACTCAGCAGCGGAGTAGCGGTAATTCTCTCTTAAGGAAGTACTTTTAAGTGAGAGGTGGGGAGGAGAGGCCAAAGCAACAAGCTAGCACTCGGTGCAGACATTTCCCTATGCTCTTTATAATTACTTGTTTAATCCGCAGGGAGTCCAGTTAGGTGGCTATTGTCATTGTCTCTATTTTATAGATAAGGAAACATAGGTTCGGAAAGTTTAGCATACCATTTTGGTTTGGGTAGTGCCTGGATAGGGGCTTACTCAATTAGAGTTGGGATAATCACCTTCCTGTTGGTATCAAGGTGGTCATTCGGAGACCACCCTCCCCCAGCTCAAATTCTGCAGACTCCAAGTTAGAATTCCAGAGCCCTGGATCTGTGTTCTTTTCAGCCTCTTTTCTCATCTCCTGGAAACTGTTTTCTCAAATGCCAATAATATTTGCTTTGTTTTCTTTACCTGTTTTGGTGAGGACTGAAGAATCAATGTGTGGAAAAGCATTTCTGTTAATGGTAAATTGTCTTGCAAATGTAAAACTGGTTCTATTTTCTTCCTACTTGAACTAGTGCCTTCAGTTCTTTTCTCTGTCTCCTTTTCCCCAGTCTCCATCAATCTAAAAGATTAATTTCTACTCCCAAGAAGGTGATCTTTTAAGTCATTTCCTTAAAAATTGATAAGATCCTTGAACTGACAAGCTGTATTTTTTGAAAATGCTGACTTGTCATGCTGATGTCCATATTTATGCCTAATTCCCATAAGAGGGGCCTCGGATCCCAGAGGAGTGTAGACTCCTCACCTACACAGTGCTCCAGTATGCACCCCCTTACGCAACCGTATAGATGCAGTGCATTCATTTACATCCATGGGGAAGCTCAGAGATGGAGGAGATTAACCCTATGGCCCTCGACTCAGGCAGCACAGGACAGCTGATCTGCAAGTCACCCCTCCCTGAGCTCCAGCTTGCTGCAGAGACCAAGGTCACTTCCGCACACAGTGCACTCCAGCCTTCTGTGGCCCTTGTCTCCCTTACTTTCTCTCTCTCCACTCTCATACCCCTGCCTCTCTCTTTATTTTTTTTTTTTTTTTTTTTTTTTTTTGGTGGGTACCGGGGGGTCGACCTCAGGACCTCGCGCGCCAGTAGGCGCGCGTGCCGCTGAGCGATATCACCGGCCCCTTTTTTGTATGTGGGATCCGGGAGTCGAACTCGGGCCCTCGCGCTTGCCGGGCAGTCGCTTAAGCCGCTGAGCCATCTCACCGGCCCTGCCTCTCTCTTTAGAACATTGCAGTCCCTGTTTCTCATTTCTCCAACCAGATTGCAAGTCTCACCGTGCACTCATCCCAGGAGAAAGGCCAAACTCCCTCCATGTGGCTCCCATTGCCACCTCCTCTTTTGCAGCCAACTCTGAAAGGAAGGCGGCCCTCCCGGCACACGGCAGGCTGAGTCAGCAGGGAAAGGGCAGCTTCAAGTGGCAGAATCAAGCTCAGCAAGCGCAACAGGGCCGTGAGAGCCTGAACTTGGCTCTTGGCCTTTGAGTTTTATCCACAGCTCAGCCTCTAATTTGCCAAATGTTGCTGGTTGAATGAACGTAGGCCCAAACTCTACTCTGTTCTGCATCTGTGGCAAAGAGGAGCATGTTGATTAAGAGAACACAGCTTGAGCATTCACAAGTGCCAGGCAATCCTAAATGACTGACAAGCTTTATCTTATCAAATCATCCCATCAGTCCATGAGGTCTTTTCTGCTATGATTCCCATTTCATAGCTGGAAAAAAAAATGCAAGTTACAGAGGATAAGCAATGTGCCCAAGATCCTAAGTTCTGGATGTTCTATTGAATCTACATTCTCAAACATTCCTTTGCCTTAAAAAGTGACTGCATATATTACTTTCCATCCAAATTGTAATTATAGGAACATGGTAGGCAGATTTCTAAGAACGACCTGTGATGTCCACCTCCTGGTGTCACACCCTGTCTGACCCGCTTCCTTTTAGCACGGATGAGACCTGTGTCTTGCTTCCAGCCAGTGGAATATGGCAGAGGTGGGGTGATCACTCCCATGATTTTGTTACATTACACAAGGTTCGTCCTTCTGGACTGGAAAGAGAGAGACCCTCTGCTGGTCTTGATGCAAAGAGCTGGGAACTGCCCATGGAGATGTCGTGCAGCATAAAGTACCTCTCAGATTCCACACGTCTTGGAATTCAATTTCTTCCTCAGTCAGCCCTCCGGATGAGGATGCGCCTGACTGACACTCTATTACAGCCTGTCCAGACACTGAACAGAGGGCACATTTATGCCATGTGGATTCCTAACCCACAGGAGCTATGAGCTATAATACATATATGTTGTTTCAATCACTAGAGTCATGATAGTGTGTTAGGCAGCAATGGAAAACAAATACAAGTTGAAAAATTTGTCCAAGAGCATAACCCTTAGTAAAATTAAAGTGCTAGGAATTGAACTCAGGAATGCCTGACACAAGAGTTCATATGCTTAACCAGTTCTCTGTTCTACTTTTAAAAAAGTGTTTTTAAAGATGATTTTCTGTCCAATATTGTAATTGTTTCTTCAATTTTCTACTCCTTGAACAGTCCACAGCCCCCAGTGTCCTTGGTGGCAGATGCCTTAGAGGAGACAATTGACTTTTTTTCAGATGGGCCATTTCCTCTTGACTTTCTTTGTGTTGTTAACAACACTGCCAACTGCACATGTCACAGTCCCTGGCCATTTCAGACTGGGTAGTGTCTCAGTTACAGTAACGTTTTCAAATTCTTGTGGGTCCGTACAATTCTAGCATCCATACCTCATAAACCCTGCATCGCATAATTTTATACCATGAGTGGGAAAGTTAGATCTCTTTGAGGAAGGCCATAAAGATTTCAGATGCAAGAAGGATCTTCATCACACTTAACTGGAGAAGTAAAATCAAAAAAGTGACCACACAGTGAAGAAAACTAACCAGCATAAAAGACTACTGCAGCTTTGGGGTGGAAGTGAGATCCTTGGGAAAGACGGATTCTTAATCCTTGACCTTGAGTCTAGTCACAATTGTCTACAGAATTTGCAAGGCCCCTAGTTTAAAATGAAGAATTTCAGGGCAGTAACAGCAGAGCATTAGACCAAGCACAGGAACCCTCTGAATGTGGGGTAATCACACCCCAAACCCATGAAGCCAGCCCCGAGCACAATTCACACCGCAATAAGGAGTATTCCCTTTATTACTGTTACAATAACTCTTTTTCTCTCTGTGCTTCTTATCTACCCACTTATTCACAAAAGTTTTCAACCTGATACCTAGAGTCTACTTCATGTTTGCCATCGTTCCCTTTTTCCTTTGGTTTGTACTGGAATGTCCGGTCTGTAGTGTATGGAAGTCTCCTATGTTCTGTTTCTACAGATCAGGGAATTTAATAGCAGATGTGGTCCATGCCTTGATCCAAGTCATCCAGGAAATGTTATTCCCTTGTATTTGCATCTCACATGCTCAGATAGCCAGGGGAAGGCAGATTTCTAGCTCTTGCCCTCACATTTATGACCCTATCACTGGGCTGTCCGCTCAGGCTATACTGATTATGTAAGAGATTGGCTGGAACAGACTGTTTTTGGGATAGAGAGAGGAAGCAGAGTTTTCAATAACATTGGCTTTTTCTGGAAGGTGAGTTATTCTAGAGGCAACCAAGTATCTGGGCTGCATTCCCACCCCAGATTCTGGTCTTCAACTGCGTCCTTTGTTTCTCTCTTCTGTGTCAAGACACAGGGGGAAAGAGTAAGCATTTCACCCATAAGAGGTCACGTCCAAACATCCCGTGACAACTTCTTCTGTGAAAATTGTGGATGCCATAAGAGGAAACTTGGAGATTTAAACAATCTGTTTGAGGGCATTAGCTCTTTACCATACCATCAAGTCACCTGTGTCCTAGGTACATACACATCCAGGCAGATGTGGACTCAGTCTTGAAAGAGCCAAGTATCCTTCTAAGTCTGCCTTCATTTCCTTTAGTCCTTTCTAGTCCTTCCATCCACTATCAGCCTGGTGATTCCTTCAGATCTTCTGTTTTCAACATGACTCGGCATATATTTGATTTCTGCTCATCTTGCATGATAATAGCCATATATGTGATAAAGTCCAGCTATGAAGTTTTAGAGCTGTAGGAGCATTAGAATAACTTAACCCTATCCTCCCCTTTCCTCACGAGGAAGAGTGAAGTGGTTCAGGGTCCAGGAAAATATCCTGAGCGAGGGTTCTTTTCTGATTGTACAGCCCTTGCTCCTTCCTGGAAACAAGCAACTCCTTCCTCCTCGAGTCATTTATTACATTACTAGCTGTGCCCTCAGCAAGATTTTCCTTGCCAATTGCCCTTGGTCCTAGGATATAAATACCATCCCTTTCTAGTTGTGCTAATGGACTCCATGCACCATCTACTACTCCCAAATCTTCCATCTTGGATTTATTTTCTCTTTGTCTTTCCTTTATTAAACTGTCTTCCTTTTGCACATGTGCATGGGGGCTGTGGTAGTGTATACTAATCAGTTCTAATTTATTCGCTACTTCTCAATATTTCATTTGCATTGATATTCAACCATCAATATTGCCAGAATTCCTACTTGACCATTTTCTAAACAGTTAAGGCCCCGTTTCTTTAAATGAACATAGATTTTCTTTGCCCACATTCTCTCTAACTTCTGGCTGCTGCTTTATGGTGACTTTCATTCCTGCTTTTAAGAACCATTCACTAATGATGAATTCTATCGCAGAGCCTGTCTTGCTGTCCTCAGTGTGTCTTGAAGGTGTCCTTGTCTATGATAGGATTTCAAAAGTAAGAGGCTCCAGTTCACCATGTGTTAGAGACAGCTCTTCACATGAATTGAAATTGGACCTATGAGCTTTGGGTCTATAAGTTGTTCCATTTTGTCCTCCCATTTTCTCCCTCCTGGCTGATCTTTGGGACTCTCTGGGGATTTAGTTCTGTCCTCTTACAGTTCCATAAGGTTTAATAACATCCCAAGATAAGAGTCCATAGGTCAAATGAGTGGCTGCCTGAGTTTGGGTTGGGAATATTCACTTCAATACCTCCTCAGCAGATCTAGAGAGGAGCAGAAATATCCAGAACTGCTGCCTCACCGACGCTTGCAGGAGTGAGAGTCAGGGAATCCAGAAGCCGAAATCAAGGGATGATGGCCAGCAAAACACTGTAGTAACTGCTGGAGATTTGTGTGTAGAAGAATATCATGAACAAACAAGGCCAGCAGGAAAGGGGCCTTTGCTGGGAGGTGCATCAGAAAGCTGCCCAGGGCTGGCTAAGAACATTATGCAAAGCACAGGGAGCGCTGTTTATAAACTCTATGGTCTTCAACTTCCCTATCATTTTGCATAATCTGGTACCTAACTGACTCATCTGTAAATATATTTTCTATCCCACTTCTTTTATTCCTTCTGCATGACCCTGGGTCCATGAATCAACTGAGTACAGCTAGTCATGTCTACTGGAACCTGATTGGGCAGAATACTGATGTGTCCATTGTTTTCTTCTGTCTGAATTGAATAGGCCAGAGCTCACTGGATTCTATAGGTGCATATATTGCACATATATATGCTGCAGGATTAGCTGCGAGCCTTTGATAACAAGTAGAGTAATGCTGTTTATATTCACTTGGGGAAAGACTTGACTATCAGAACTGAGCTCTTCCCAGGATAATTACAATTTGCTGAGTGCTGCGGCTCTGGTGAACAATGAAGATATAATCAGTGCACCTATTTGTCCTCCTGGATTCCAGCTGCTAAAGCAATTTCTGTTTCACAGAACCAACAATTTTGCGGTTCTTGTGAAAATCCACCATTTCCCCCAGAAATCCTGTGAAACGGAGCTTGCCAGTGGAAGCTCTGTGAAAGCAGCCCAGTTCCTGCATCATCTCCATGAAATTAGGCTGATCGTATTTCCAGCTCTGCTCTCCTGATTGCGTGTTTGTTTAAAATGACAGTTGATGTTGTGTATCTCTTTCATTAGGGAGTCTCAACGAACTTGACATTATTAACTAACGGCAGCACTTGCTGCATATAAACACTAATCCGTAGAGACAGCTCAGATAGCACTTGAAGGAAAATAAGGCTCTTTGAATTCGAGGAACCCACAGAAGGATCTTGGCCATATGCAGAATTTGGCAGGTGTATGATTAGCCATTCATAAGCAAGACATTTTCTATGCGGTCTCAACCCCAAGATGCAGAGGGCAAACATCTAAGTCTGGGTTCAAGTACTTAATGTGGCCCTATAGAGTGCTGGGGGAACTGGGGACTGCCGAAGGCTGAAGGAAGCTTGAGGAAGATTGATCGGGTTTATTTTCTCTTGTTCTTTGAGCCTTGTTTGCGTTCAGCACCTAAGGCCTGATAATGAATCAGATGAGGTTGAGAGTATGTAAGTGAAGCAAGATACTGGAGATCAAGAAGTGAGACAAAACATGAGTTTCCAGGAAAATAAAACTTGGGGAGAATCCTAGAGATGTGAGTGAGTGTAGAAACGACTGTCACAAGCTGGGAGCCCTTGGTGGAAAGGGTGCTCTCATTGGCAGTAGGGGCTTGGATGTTACAGTGTTTACGAACCAGGAACCATGAGTTCTTCGTAGATCTTCAGCTGTAGGCTGCACTGCAGGGTTTAAGGTGCAGAGTCAACCAGGCTCCTTGCCAGAGGAGATGAAAGCAGTCTTCTTATTTTCCAAAGTTCTCTTGTGAGAATTGTTCGCTTCTTAAACGTAAGCATTGAGCTGGTGTTCGATCAGTCATGGCAAACCTACCTTTCGCCAGAGGCCCTTTGTCCTTCTGGAAAAGTACTCAACTGCGGTATATAAAAACTATAAGCAAACAAAAATCAATTGCTTGAGATTCCAACTCTGACCACAGAGTCAATAAGAATGACAAGGATAAATTTGGTCTTCCCCTAAATGCTCTTAGACCATAAATGGAAAGAAATCCAGATATGGAGATGTGTAGAGGCATAGGGGAGGACGGAGAGGTTTCAAAAGGAAAAAAGTGGGGTGGCAGGAATCCCAAAGAGGAAAGTATAGTTAAGGAAAAAGGGAACAGGATGAAAGCAAAAAGCCGAGAAAATGGAAATCTTCCCTGAGAGTTGAATAAGATCTTGCTATTTTTTGATGCCCTTTCTATATATCTCCAGGATAGAACAGGAAGAACTGCTAATAGCTCTGTGATTCTTGCCAGGAGGAGAGAAAAGGGGGCAATAGCAGCAAAGAGAGCCATGTCAGCATATGCAGGCAAAGTAGAATGATGCTCATGATGATAAAAATAGTCATTATAGCTAATTTTTGTTGTGCTCAAGATATGCCAGGCATTTTCTGAAATGCATTATGTTTATTCATTAACTTTTATAACTGCTGTTATTATTTTAATTTTAGAGATGAGGAAACTGAGGCACAGGTGGTGAAGTTCATTGTCCAAGTCATATATCCTGTAAATAGTAGATTTTAGATGATGGACAATTAATTCAAAGGAACTTCTTAGCTCTACCCAAGAACTTGCATGGCTGTGTCATCAGTTCATGGGTGAAGGAACATTCTGGAAACTTCCATAGGCTGAGCATAGGAACAAGGGCCCCTTGGCTGAAAAACTTTGTTCAAGAAAGATAACCAAATGCCTGTGGCTGTGAATGAGGTCAAAGAGTTGGCAGTTATGGCTTCAAAGACATGTTTGTGGCTATTTCAATGGACTCCTTTCTTATTCATTTTATATCTGTTTCATAACTGAACTTGTTACAATATTATTGTAGCTTTTCAAAGATAAGCATACCTGCCTGATATTTTAGCATGGGGGCTTGGGGTCAAACAGTAAGGAATATTCTATGAAACTCATTCTCTGAAGAAAACTTGTGAAAGATAAATGGAATGATAGAGCCCCACGGTGAGAAGGATCTATGTCTCAGGAGACAGAGGAAATTCATCTAAGCTCTGGCAGCAAACCACGGAGTGAAACCAAGGTACGAAATCACAGGGACATTTGTTGAACTTAAGCTGATCACTCTTATCCTGATTCTCTCTACTCATTGTTTCTCATATATAAAGCAATTCTCCTGAATTTCCCTTCTCATGAGGAGTTTATAATTTAGCTGGGGAGACTGAATTCACATAAAACCATATGTGTTACTACTCAGCTCTAGATAGGCCACAGGTGCATCTAGGTCAAGAACTATATTGCTTCAAGTAGAAGGAAATCCAGTTAACAATGACTTGACTGAGATGACATTTGTTGTCTCAGTGTAAGGAGTTCAGAGACAGGGGGTGACCATGTTGATTAATTTTCTGGTTCAAAGCTCCTCCCTGAGGTCCACAACCCACTTTGTGATTGTCCTGGCTTTCCCCTCATGGTTGCAAGATGGGCTGCTGCAGTTCCAGGGATCACAGGTGATACTCGTGCCTAAAGAAAATATCTATATCCTTGTTTCCTTTTTAGGTGAGACCTTCCAAGAAGTCATTTAGCACAGTAGTTATAGACAAAAGTTGCCTCATATATGCAGGGCTAAATCAATAACTTGTAAAAGCAATGGCAGGTCAAACTCAGCCTCTCAACAGGAATCAAGGCAGTGGTGCCCAGGTATATTAGGGGACAGTGTGTTACTCACTGCCACGTTCTCTGAGTAAGAAAAAATGCCAGCTTCACTTGCAAATATCCTTGATGAAGCAATCAAAATCCTAATTTCATTAAGTTTCATACTATTTAGGTGTCTTTTGGGGGTTCTGTGTGGCCAACTGCAAAGTACGAACAAAGGCTTTGTCTTACATTCTGGAGTGCAGGGTTGTTGCGCTGTCTCTGGGCAAAATACTTGTGCCATTGTTTGAGATGTAAGCTGAAGGATTCCCTATTTTCACAGAACACAATTTTTCCTTGAAAGAACAACAGATAAGTGGTTATTTAGACTTGGAGATTTGGCAAACATTTTCTCAAAAAATGAATGGAATGTGTTACTTCAAGAAAAACAGTTAACATTTGTCACCAATGATAAAATTTTAGCTTTCAAATGAAAATTAGAATTTTGGAAAAGCCTGTATCTGCATCAGGTGGACTTTTCTCAATACCTAAGGATTTTTCTGATGAGATTAGTGGTTTTTTGGTACTGTGTAGTGAAATAAGCCAACATTTAGAAAATCCGCATCATTCGGTGAACCAATATTCTCCAAATGACCAAGGCACACTGTGACAAAATCACGCATGAGTAAATGATCCATGCAAAGTACAGGATAAATCAATGGAAGTTAGTGCAACTGAACATGGAAGATTCATTGGCTTAGTTTAAAAATCCACATTACACCTAAGTTAACTACCACTTGTCAAGCTTCATAATATCCAAGAAGAGTATCCACAATCATCTGAAAAGGAAATGCTTTTTTCTCTCTCTTTTTAATTATGTACCTGTGTCATTAAAGGCTAGATTGTCTTCATGCGCATCTACCAAAGCAAATATCATGACAGATTGACTGGAGAAGAAATGAGAGGGATCCAGCTGTCTTTTATTAAGCCATACATTAAAGAGATTTACAAAAGCATAAACCAACGCCACTTGTCTCACCAAATTGTTTTCAAACATGTTGTTTTTCATTAAAAATGTTATTTATGTTAACATGTTCTGAGTTTATTATTGTTCTTATAAAATCAATTTGCAAATATTTTTGAAAATTTCTCAATTTTCACTTCTAATGTGGTAAATACCAATAAGGAACCCCATAAGAGAACTCTTTTTCAGGTCCTTCATTTCTAAAGATTGTAAAGGGGTCCTGAGACCAAAACGTTTGGGAGCTGCTGGCCCCAAGAAACCAGATTCACTGGGCCTTGGACAACCTGGTCTCCTTGCTGTGCATGCCTCCCTGAGTCCTGATCCAGGTAGCAATTCCACGAGGAAGGAACGGATGGAGGATGGGCACCCACCCGGAGACCATTACAGGAGGGATGGACACAGGAGTACCGAGTACTTTTCAAGGACAGAAGGGCACAGATGAGGGAGGAAGCAAGGCCCGATGATGACAGCTCTTCCTCCACCTCCCTCACATTGTAGAGACCCCAACAATGTACAGGGCAAGGAGGGCAAGCACAGTGGATAATGCAGCTCATGGTCAACCTTCAGGGTCCACCAGGGACAGATTCCTGGCCTCTCCACGGTACCAAAAATCTGTGGATGCTCAAGTCCCTTATCTGAAATGGCGCAGTATTGCACATAACCTCTGCAATCCTCCCATATACTTTAAATCATCTCTGAATCTTTAAATCATCTTTAAATCATCTCTGAATGACTTATAATGCCTAAAGCAATATAAATTCTCTAGAAATTGCTGCTACACTAGTAGCATTGCTTAGGGAAGAAGGACAAGGTACATGTTCATTGCAGACACAATGTTTTAAAAAAATACTCCCCTCACTGGTGGTTGAACTGACAGTTTGGAATTTGCACATCTGGAAGGCTGACTGTACAAAGTATGGAAAACTCTCGGAAAGGTCATCAAAAACATGTAGTCTCAAACTATTTCTTTTAAAATTGAATACTTTTTCATTTCCTTTAATGGATACTCATGAGAATAGGCATAGAAGGATTTTGAAATATGTACACATGTTTTTCTAAAAGCTATTTTCCAGTGGGGCCTGGAACATGTATCCTTCAGCCAAAACAGCACACACTGCCTACATAAATATAGGTAGAAAACCTTTGAGGAAAAGAGTTACGTTTTCTTTTAATATTTTGTTTTTATTTGAAGGGGTGCTGCAAACAAGGGTGAAATAAGATTAAATTGAGTTCTGCATTACTAAGCCAAAAAGATAAGATTAGTAACGTTAGACATTGTTAGAAAGCCAGGACTCTCCTGACTTAACCACCTCAGGTCTTATTAAAAGCCAAAGTGAAAAGATGCCACTTAGGCAGGTACAAATTTTCACATTAACAACAGTTAATAAGCAAGTAATTAAAACAACATGAAGCTACCTAGAGATTCATGAAGCTCCTTCCTATGCTACTACCTCTGGATCACTGTCATTGCCTTGACTATCATAACCTCCACATTCAAAAAACAAAGGTACTTTGCTTCTTGTGTCTGGACTAGCCCCTGAGCTCGCAGCAGTACTTATTCATCTAGGATGTCGCCTTCGCCCTTGCATTCCCAGGTGGTGTAATGCGTGCTTGGTATATTCAGAGATTCAGCAAATGCACGATCTATGAAAGGGAATGTCTCCTGGCTATTGTGACCTGTGACCTATGACCCGGAGGCTGTGACCTGTGTCGTGCTGTTGGAGGAGTGCAAGCACACCCTGGAGTGATCGGGTACAGCTCAGCACTCAGGTTCCACGTGAGACCGAGGCCTGTTTTGAAAAGCAGCCAAGGTTCCTTGGTTACCTGCCCACATCTTGTCCCTGCTCCTATTCTCTGACCCCTTGAGATTCTGTGTTTTCCTTCTTGTTCCTGTGTTTTCCTCCACCCAAACTGAGCTTATCTTCTGCAAACCTAGGCCCCTGGCTATGCCAGTCTAATCTCCCATCTGGCTACTTGTTACATCTAGCTCTCTTATTGCTGCATGCTCTTCTCTCAACCTGGAATATCCTCTACTGATTTCTCATCTGGAAAACACCATTTCATCCCTTAAGACCCAGCTCCAAAATTTCATGTTCTGTGATGCTTTTCCAGGTTCCCCAGGAATAATTATTTCCTTTTCCCCTATTTTTTATTTGCATCTTTGCTACAACCCTTTTTGAACATGGATCAGGCTTTGCTGGTTCCACAGGTGCTGGGAGGTGCAGGGAAGATGCCATGCATTATCCTGTTCGTGGACATGCAGCAGCTAGAGGAGGAATTGTAACTGGTGCCTGTTTCACAGATGCGTGGGATTCAGCAAAAGAATGAGAACAGCATCTCAGGCCTGGTTTCTGGGCACTTGCTTGACTAAGCCTCACTCTTTACATGGTTGACATCATTCGTTCATTCTCCCTTCCTCTGCCCGCTCCTCTTTGCCTTCAACCCGCAGTTTGAGCCTTTCATCTGGTGCTCAGGGAGCCTGTGGGAGCCTAAACAATACCACCTGGGGCTCGGCTGCTGGATAATCAGTGCCAATGACAATACCCAGGTATTGTTTAGCATATGTTTTCACAAGGTGGTATTTTGTCCATACTAAATAGGTGACCATGTGAGCCCACTGAAAGGAAGGAGAGCTCCAAATGGTGAATCAGTTACCCTATTAACCAGAGGCCCTAGACACAAATGTGCCTATCACTATCCATATGGGTGGGGAGGAAGAGGAAGAAATCAGTTAGTTAGATTTTTAAGAAGTCGTCATTATTTGATCCTAAAATTTTCTTAACTCAAGAAGCTTTTTGTACAGATAAAGTTGTTTAGTGGCCATGTGCTGCGATGAGGACAGGGTGACTGTAACCACCACAGGAGATGGAGCAGTGGTGGGGTTGCTGAGAGGCTGGGGAGCAGGATGTGCTTTGGATCTTGAAAGCGGGTGATAGCTGCATACTGGAGAATAACACCCACACGCTGGTGACAGTGCAGGCTCTGTGTTTGGGGTGGACTGGCAAGAGCAGATTGGAGAGCCAGTGCTGGGGCCTGCAGAAAACATAGGAAAAGGGTCAGATCCCATAGGGCACACAGGCATGGGGCCAGATCTTGCAGGGTAGATGGACTAAGCGCTGGAATACCTTCTGGATTTGGCCGTAGTAGATGTGGCGCAGGCTGGCAATTTTATACAGTTGTCATTTGTAGAGTAGACTAACAATGTTTCAGACACATGTGAGAGTCTTTGCTCAGTAGCCTCTCCTTTTTTCCACCCAGCGATGCTAATTATCAAGGAAAGATTTACAAAATTGCTCTAAAAGACTTTTTTCTAAAGACTATCTGGTTTCACATTGAGAGGAGTAAAAACTAAGCTCCTCACTCTGCTTAAAATTTTGGTGGTGTTTCTAAGGTGCATTTCTGATCTGCCCAGGGCCCAGGAAATGTGCCCTTAACGCTCTCCTCTTGGGTGAGTTGCCTTGGTGCCGGGCATCCCGTGTGGAAAGGTCTCTGCAGTGTGCTATGTCTGATCCGGGATCCTGGAGCAGCTCAGAACCGCTGCTCAGAAGTCCATGCGACCAACGGTTCTGAAGATGAGAAAGCCTTTCACTTAGACTATTTTGGGGGAGGCTCTGGGGATTTTACATTCAGCTTATTGACTGAAGGAGACATGGATCCAGCAATGGTTTGCAGTAGATTATCTGAGCAGGTTGGGGCAAACCTTCGGATCTATAAAGAAGCAAGCCAGCCAACCAACCGTAAACGATCCGCAGACCATTGTTGCAAATGGAAACACTGACTTCATGGGACACCATGGACTACGCACCACCACACACCACCACCGGTGTCATTACTTTTGTGTGAAACCCACTTTGAATTTCAAATCACCCATGTTTTCTCTAATGTAACCTGTGGAAAGGAGGGGAAATGCTTCATCTCCGCTCTCGTGCTCACGCTGTCTCTCCTGCTTGGTACCGAAGGCCCTTGGCACTTATCTACATCACCAGATTCCTTTTTTATTTTAACATGGGCTCTGATTAAGTTGCTAAGTTGCCCAGTCTGGGCTCAAACTTGCAATCCTCTTGCCTTAGCCTCCCAGGGTGTGGACCTTTTTTCTTTACATTGAGAAGTTCCTAGGAGGGGATTGGGTGACAAGGGGCAGTAGGGTGCATGCCCGCTGGATACACATGCCTGGAATCTCCTTGCATTCTCAGATGTCCCCAGTTTGGATAGTGCAAGGAAATGTAGGACCCATGAGCCTTGAATGACGCTGCTTATGATGCTGCCAGAGGTGTGGCTGGGGAGGGAGGGGTGGGTAAGAGTGGGGAGAACCTGAGGGTAGGTGTGAGGTTGTGGGATCCCTTGGGTCTCCAGGACAACCAGTTCTGGGAAATGTTTCTAACAGAGGTCTCTGCAGTGAGAAGTAACATGAGGGCTCATTTGTGCTTCAGGAAAAATTTCCAAAGGGAAAACAGAGGAAGAAAACAAGTGGGGACTGAGCAGCTTAGCTCGGATGGAGCTGTATGAGCCAATGCCTGTCTTGCTTGCTCTTCCTCTCCCAGTCCAGGCAAAGAGGCAAGAGGTTTTATTCCTTTAAGATGCTGATGGCCACGGGAAGGTGCAAACACAGCCAGGTGCTCGGAGCCAGGGTTTGGCAGGCACTCTCACCCTGGCTGATGTTTCCTACCACAGAACAGAAAATGGCTATGAAATGTCAGCTGGGGAAGGGGTTGTTGGGCCTTAGCAGCCAGGAGCTCCTCCTCCTGGGGCTTATCTCCTGGCACAGCAATCCTATTCATTCTGCCAGTGACTCCTCCTGCTGTGCATAGGGTTAGCATATACACAAACCCACAAATAATTGCCTCCACCAGTAACTCCATTTCCCAAGAAGCTAATCCCTAAGGAGGGAGAAAGAGCTAATGAATCACATCAGAAGGGGAAGCACAAGGAAAATCTCTCCTAGGAAGGTGAAAGCAGCACCTGGCTCTCTGGGAGGAGTTGAGGCCACAGGGTGTGTGAGCTGGGGAGAATCTTTAGCTCCAAACTATACTGAGGAAGTCAGGGACCAGGGAGGGGACTGGTGAAAAACAGAATAGTCTTTTTACCCTGTGCGCCTCATAAAATGAATGATCAAAAGTAAATTACAGACTTGCAAATGGGTGGTTAACGACTGAGACAATATGAGTACAGAGAGAAGCTCATCAAAACACACTGGGCAAGTTCAGGCGAGGGAAGGACTGCATACAAATGACAGTCTGGAAAGCTGGGGCATCAAAGCAGAGGGCCCCCAGTGGAGGGATGGGGTCATTCCCCACACCTGTCGGGTGCGATGGGCGAATGAGCTAGCATTCCAGGATTCCTTCAAAGGAGGAGAGGAAGAGATGTGCCTGCAGGGAAGAAGAGTGGGGAGGAGGGACAGCAATGGCACAGGAGCCCCGGGTCCCAGGAAGGAGCACAACCCTCATTTCCTGAGACGGTGGGGTGGGGTGGGTCATTAGTAGGCTGTTGGCTTTGGCCCAGGAATGAAACTATTCTTAGCTTGAGCTGGGGGAGAGCAGGAGAGGCTGAAAGCCGTGGTTTATTCTTTGTAGCAACTCACAGCCTCTCAGTCCACAAGCATCCTGAAATGCAGAATCATAAAAGGGGGTGAGGCTCGCAGCAGGGAGCCCCAGATGCACATCAGATCCCTGTGGAGCCCTGCCTGCTGCCTCACTCTTCAGCTGCTGCTGCCCACTTTCTGGGAACTGCAAGGGAGAGATGGGGGAGGTGGGACTGTGAGAAAAGAGAGAACTGCAAGAAAGAGAGAGAGGGAGGGAGGGAGGAAGGAAGAAACAGGAAAGAGGAAGGTGGAGAATTCATGTTTTTGGAGTGTTTTAGTGGGAAGGAGGATGCTGAGGCAGAGCCATGTCGCTGCAGAGACCCAGGGACCACAGGTACTCCTTGGGGAAGCGCCACACCATGGAGTCCCCTCTAGTTTGGGGCAGAAAGAGGGATCTGAGCTGGCTGCTCCAAGGAAAGCAGATGCTATTGTGTATTGCAAAACCGTGTCTGTTCACTGGACCACTATTAATCACCAAACCAGTGAGTTTGAGCCCCCGCGGTGTACCAGGGACTGTGTTAGGTCCTGAGAGTCCCCCTAGGGTTATAATTGGCCCCCACATTTGAGAAGCTTACAGTCCAATAAGAGAGTTGGATATACGAATAAATATTTGCAGGCATAATTTCATTGCAACGGCACTAAAATGCAGTCCTTTTCCAGGAGCAAAGGAGAACAGCTAGCTCTAACTGAGCACCGGGGGAGGTATCACAAAGCAGGTGACATAAGATTCAGGTCTTAAAGTGTCACGCAGAGGCTATAGGTTATGCAAAGACACGGAGGCAGGAAAAGGACCTGTTGTGTTTAGAAAATGGCAAGCAACACAGTGTGGCTTGAGATAGGAGAGGTGTGCGGGAGGTGCATGCGGAAAACGAGGCAGAAGATAGATTGGGGATGGTCTTTACATCACGTGAAAGACACCGGGCTTTGTCCTACCAGGCGTCCACCTGAGCTTCCTCGGTAGGGAAGGACGTGGGGTGGTTTGTGTTTGGAAAGCTGTCTCTGGCTGCTGGGGGAGGATGCACACAGAGAGATGCCCGGGGACATTTGCACGATGGCGTGGTGTACATCTGCTCTGCCAGGCCTCTACCTGTGCAGGGACAGGGACAAAGCCCAGCAGGGAGGAGCAGGGAGAAGCAGAGTTGGCAAGGGTTAGAAAAAGGCATTGGGCTTCTATGCCCAGCACAAGGGCAGAGCCACCTGCTCCATGCAAACTTAAGCCAAGTCCCCCAGTAGGCTGCTTTGCCACCTGCCCCGTAGGCTGAAGCGGTAAACACCCCACACAAAGGACACATACCTAACCATGGAGCCCAAGCGGGATACAGGTGACTCAGGCCACTAACTTTGGCATCTGCCCAGAAATTGCTTTAAGCAGCCAGGATATCATGAAGCTTTCCAGTGGGTTTGAGTTTCTGATAAATTAACAAAGACAACCAAGATGGTCTCTGCTCCCCTTATCACTTAAGCATAGCATTTGCCCTAATTTAATTGTCATGTGTTGACATCCACAAAGGATGTTGGGAGTGGAATCTTGTTGCTCTTCTTCTACCCTGTTATTTAATTGAATGCCATTGATCCTGAGGTCACAGCTTCATGTCACTCACTCAGAAGAACCATTCTCGGCTCTGCAGACTGGCTCTGGTTCTCCTGCTTGATATCGCTCTTATCTCTTCGGCAAGAGAAATTTCTACTTGAAACATATCTACCTTATGAGACATACACACAAAGCATAAGGACGTGTTAAATAGTTTACTGAGCCATAAATACGTAGATTAAAAATATAATACTAGGAGTGTGCTGAATAAGATAAAGGGATACAGACATTTGTTACTGGCTTACGAGAAGGCTTCATCCCCAAGTAGAAGGGGCTCCCTGCTGGAAAGAGAAAGAATGGGGATGCTTTTGGCTTGTGTAATATTCTCCATCATCTCTTGAGTCCTATACAATTACAATGGGAAGTCTCTAAGAGACCCTCTCATCTCTGATACCTCAGTCACTTCCAAGGCATTGACTAGAAAGTGTGTCTGCACTCTAATTGGCAAAAACTACTTATTGCTAGCTGGATATATTCTTCCCTTCTTTCTTACAAACATGAGTGTATTTGGGGCAGCAATGCATCCAGTGACAGAGGATATACATCCTGGTTTTCATTGGATCTGGAAGTGGACATGTGACACTGTTACGGACAATAAAATTATCAGTAGGAGTCATTGGATGAGATCTTTTAAACCATTTAAAGAAAATGGTATAAGAGGACTAGACTCAGCCAGCATATGCAACTTTTGTGTTTTTCTCATCACAGAAGTAGGATGAGATGACTGGAGCTAGAGCAGCAATCCTGCAGCCATGAAGCGAAGACCCAAGAAAATTCCAGAGACTTTTGCTTTGACATCTTTGAGCCAGAAAACCAAAAGCAACTATACACATCTGGGTTTTTCATTAAGTGAGAAAAATAAACACTGATCTCATTTAGTTACCACGTTGTGGGGGTTTTCTGCTGCACGCAGTAGAATTCAGCCCTGAACTGAAAGACAGATGCTCATCATGTTTTGCAGATGCCTTGGTGAGTGGGTTGATGCCTGCTGAGCACCTGCTGCCTATGCCCTGTGTTAGGCACTTGGAGATGTCTCCGCCCTCAGGAGTCAGGAGCACCAGTAAGGAGGTTCTGGCGCTTTACTTTGCTCTCTGAGACCTTGCGAGACCAAGCTCTGGCCCCCCTCACACCGTGCTTCCTTCCAACCTTCTGCTTCTCCCCTAGAGAAAGCAAGCTCCAGGCCCACCGATCAGATCTGTGGACCACACCACCCCCAGAGGTGGCACTGTTTTATTCTCTCTGTTTTGTGCTGTTTCACTTCTCCTCCAACTCTGCAGGCTTCTCAAGTCTTTCTATCAATGCCACCTCCTCACTCAACTGTACACCTGAAGCAAGACATTTCCTAGGCAGCTGCGCTTCAGTTCAGCCATTTTTAAAGACAATTCATAGTACTGTAACAATTTGAAAGTGTTTCACTGCTTTTTGGCAGCCCATCTCCCTGGGTCCTGCCCCTCCCTTCTGAGGACCACGTCTGTCCCCCTGGGATGTTGTTCTCACAGCTCAAGGGTGCAGGGTAGGAACTGTCCATTCTCACTGCTGTATTCATGGATTTGTATTTGTGAATTCATCTGCTTATTAAAATTCTTTAATCCCCCAAAACCCACACCCATGGGGTTTTGCAGTTATTCATGGATATGGCCAGAGCTGTGAGGAATTCTAGTCACTTTTCCAGGGGAGGTGGAAAGAGATGACACTCTGGCTTCAGTGTAGCTCTTGTGCTTACACAAGTGTCCTGTTTGCAGTCCATTGAGTGCACAGATTTTGCATTTGTGGGGTTTTCTTGGTGGGTTTGCTGTTTGAGGTGGTCCCTAAGCATGGTGCTGAAGTCCTTGTGTTGTATAAGAAGGCTGTGCCGTGCCTGTGGACAAAGCCCTGTGTTGGAGGAACTTCGTGCACTCGTGTGTGGGAGTGTTATTGGGTATGAGGTCGGTGTTAATGAATCATATATTAAATCAAGTGTTTCTAAACAGAAGACAAGGCGACCACAGGCTTGAATACTCCTCCGCTTCCCCCTAGGATAAGGCTTCAGTATGGGCTAGTTCAGTGTTTGTGACTGCTCAAGAATGCTGTGGTTGCAAATAATGAGAGCCAGCTGTATTTATTGATGCATGGTACAGTTTTTCAGGGTACCAAGGGGCACTGAGGAGGGCGTGGGGACCCGCAGCGTCCCGGCATCCCAGTCCGAGTTAACTCAGCTCCCCAGCTGGCAGTCATTGGCTCTTGACGGGGGGTGGAAGGAAGTTCCTGTAACTCTCCTGGCACCATCCTGCAGGACTGCAGCGAGATGCCTGTGAATCCACAAGGTGCCCTGAGGTAGTGATGTTTTTGGAAAGCGAATTAAGAGCCAGTACCTCTCGGTGGTGCCTGCCTGTGTCAGATGATTACAGAGAAGAAGAATGACAAGAGAAAATGAAAAGGAAATGGGCTGACAGCCTGCAGAGTGGTTTTTCAACTCCAACACAAAACATTCGGTAGTAATTATAGAATAACCTTCATTTAAATGCAAATAAGCCTGTAATTAAGATAAGGGACCTACCATTTGCCAGCATTTTTGTTGTTTCTTTTTATTTTTAAAATTTTTGGGGGGTGACAATTATTGTTTCTCAGACATTCCTCTGTTTTATTGATGAGTAGTCATTATGTTTATGGATTATGTTGTGAGTGCAATATTTGGATAACTGCAGAATAGAAATTAGTGTCACTTACTTTCAGCTGCCCCCAGCAAAAGAAAAAAAGTGTGTGCAGTGCATAATGTTGACATAAGCAGAACTTCCTAAGTGGCACGGCCCTGGATGGCATCAGATACTGCTCTGTCCCACATCACCAGGAGCCTGAAACAAATGCACAGAGTCTCGAATTATAGGAGGAGACAAACAGCTTTCTTGATGGCTTCTAGCAGAGCTGCCGAGGCCTTGCAAAGCATCCACACGCGCACCCCTCATGCTCTCCCTGGTGGAAATGGGCGGATGCGCGCATACAAGCCGAAGAGGTCCTCTTCACGGGAGAGGGTTGCTGCTGACCTGGTCGTGGTCTGCACATCGTCCGTGAACAGAACAGGTCTCTCCACATCCTCTGCCAGGTTAATGATGAACGTCTCACTAGTACTTGCTATTGACTCCAGGTGACTTAAACAGAAGGAAAATTCAGACCCTCAAGGTACACAAAAGTGAAAGGGCTGTTTCCTAGGTAAACATTCATTTATTCAACAAACACACACACACACGTACACATTTAGATTTCTCCACTCACACACACATGCACGCGCACATACTAGTGCCAGAGATATTGTAGATGCTTGGGATGCAGCTGTGAATGAAGAGGCAGAAACCCCCAAACTAGCCATCCACCCAGAGCGCTCTGCGCGCCACTTCAGCACGCACCCTGGAACTCCACCCAAGGCCTGGTTTACCCGCTCCGATCAACCCTTGCTGTCATTTTCCCTTAACTCTTTGACAGATCGGGATGCAAACATTGAGGAGAAAGCATTGAAAACAGAGTTTAAGAGCAGCTGAAGGGCCCAGCAGGTTCAATTTATTCTTTTAATTAGCAAGGGGCTGCTTCAATAGTCCATTACCCATCATTTAATTAAAGAAAACTTCCCCTCCTAAGACGTACAGAGCTGAGATGAGTACTTCCCAGGCCTTGCTCTTTCCTGGCAGTTTCTTAGGCGGGCTGGGCGCGCACTTTGTTTTTCAGGAAGTGACCAGACAGCTGCCTCCATGGTTGTTTTTGTTTCGTTTCTGTAATTATGCTTTGTAAGGATGTGGTGCAGGTCTAGGCTCCTTTGCTCAGTTGACAATTTGGGACAATTAGCTTGGTACAATAATCAAGGACATGCTCAGATGGCAGCTCTCACAAGCCTGACACTACTTGCACGGGTTTGTCATCCTTCATCCTACTTCTCCTCTGCCTTCCCAACACTGAGAGGGTTTCACAGGAAAAAAGAAACCATGTGCTTTAAATACACACACCTTGCCTGAAAGGTGAATCCATGGCTTCCCTTGGACTCTTTATCTCTATTAGTGTTATCTGTTTGTCTGCCTATAGATGTTTCCTAGGGAACCTCAGATGCCCTTGATAGAGTTTACACACTGCTACCTAAGACTGAAATGTGTTTGATGGATTAACTGGGAAACTTACAGAACTTTAATGTCTTTTTTTTTTTAAGTGTCTAACTTTGTATCCTCTGGGGTGATTGTTAACTTCAAAAGCCATTTCAAGGTTCAATAAAACTAATGGAGGTGAGATGGGCCTAGCAGAGCATTCCGATTCCTGCTCTCACCCTGCTTTATCATTCACAGGATGAGCTGACTGGCAAGGCTGCAGCCTCTGTGGAGTGTAAACTCATTCCTCATTTGAACTTGAAGGACGCCTCCTCCATGGAGCCATCTACAATCTCCCCCAAGAATACTAGAATTAATTAGGTATTTCTTTTTCTGTCTTCTTGAGGAGAGAGAACCCCTCCCTCCAATACTATTTGAATGATCTGTATTTCTTGAGACGGAAAATAAATCTTAAAGGTGTTAAAAGTGACCCTTTTGGGGAGTCATATGTAGTGCCTCTACCTTCTAGGTTGGAAGCTTGAGTTTGTCTCATGAAGCTTTCTTTGTACCGGAAGGGTCATTTTTTAAGTAATGTATTCATGCCACTTTGAAGCAGATCTCACTCATCTTTCTTAAGAAGTCTTGAACTGAGGTAAATTATCTAAATTTAGATACTTCAGACTTAGATGTTGGATATTCTATTTAATAAGTAAGTAAGGCTGTCTTCATATATGTGTTCCGTGAGAATACCATGGAGCGGGTGGGTTTTGATTCCTTTGGTTGGAGCTGGAGTTGGGGCAGGTCACCAGAATTTGAAGGAAGGTGAAGAAAGGGGAAGGGGTCTTCGCCTTGGGTGGTGAGAGAGCCTTGATCACGTGGCAAAAGGGACGAGAAGAGGTAAATGTTTGGGCCCTTATGAAGAGATCAACCAATGGGTTCTAAGGGTTATGTATCGTAATCTAATTTTACTTTCCCCTTTCTTGTAGCTTTTTTCCCTAAACTTCAGTCATCTATCAGAAATATTACAGTTTTGCATTAGCGGTGCTTGGAGTCAGCATGGGAGGTGTTTATATCTGCGCTTAGGGGAAAGGACCCTGGGGGAGAGTTGTAGCAGCACTGAGACGTAGCTCTGAGAAATCTGAAGCAATGGGCAGAGGCACTTGGAGCAAAAGCTTGGAGCAAAAGCAGGTGATCGATGATGCAGATGGGTTTGTGTGAAGTTTTCACACTCCTTCCTGGGGAAGAGACTGATTTCCTGCAATTCTGCAGCAGAGGGCTCCATGTAGTAATTGAGTTCTGTGACTTGATATCCAAGTGAATGATAAGCCCTACTTGCCGTTGAAGATTTGGGGAGAGAATTTACCTATTCCTCCTGTTCTCTGGCTTATAACCAGTTGAAGTTAGAGACAAGGACTTGAAGAAAGATAAAATGCAGCCTTTGCTTTGTTACTGGTAAATCTAAATTGTAGAATATAGGAGAATTCTGTTATTCTAAGCCTAGGGAACTGCTTGATCCTAGCATGGACCACTAGGCTATAGCAGGATGCAGTAGAGATGAAAAAAAAAGCTATTTTTAGATATTCATAATAGGTACTGATAATATTTCTGGGAATTGTTGCATCAATTCAGATTATTGGGAAGTGTTCCATTGCAGTTACAGAAAGTGGTGTGTGTGTGTGTGTGTGTGTGTGTGTGTGTGGTGTGCGTGTGTGTGCCTATCCTCTGATGCCGTGGAACCTCTGAATTTCATCCTTGTACTCCATAAGGGCATGTGGAGACCAGATTGAAATGCCTTCCCTAGGAAGAAATGTAATGAATGAGAAAAACATCAACAAACGTTATGTTAGGAACTCAGGTGGCTGTGAAGCCCCAGCTGCCTTGACTGCCCCTCCTGACGCATAACTCTGGGGGATGAAAGTTAACCGGAGGAACAACACCTCTTTCTGGCTCCAGCTGTCCTGTGACATCCCTTGCTCTACTCCCTGTGCCCTGACTTGGGGTCTTTTGCCTCCTTCACCAGTGCCCCTTGTGTTAGTGCTCTCCATAGCAGGTCCCCTGTAAATCTCATGTTGCTCCTAAGCGAGAAAAGCTCATTGCGTTTCCCCTCACTCTCTCTTGAAGGGAAAGCAAACCAAACACACAGAGCATGATGGATATCTTGCTAGATGCAGGCAGATTCATCTCTTTCCAGGACATTTCATTTTCACTTTTGACAGCAGTCATACGACTTGGTCAGCTCTTCCCCAAGGGTGCTTCATTAGGGGTGGGGGAAGGACGTTGGTGGCAGTCCCTGTCCTCACACGTTAGCTGCTGCTGTGGAAACCACAGGAAAGGAATGCAGCCAGAAAAGCACATAATTATTAGCGCACACTTTTTATTGGCCTGCTTGGCAAACACAGTGGGGAGAAGGACCCCTTCTGTGACTTTGTTCTTATCTTTGTCAAATGGGCTGCAGTCGGACAGATCGAAGACTGCGGATGTCAGCTGGAACCATTGAACTGAGTGCCTACTATGTGCAGGCCGCTATTCAGGTTGCTATGTTGGGTGCAAAGAAGAATTCAGTGATGAAGAACTGCAAACAGCAGGTGGCAGACCCTGCAGAGGATGAATATTGTGATGGCAAGTTTTAAGTGTCAATTCAGCCAGTCCTGGTGTCCTGATTTGTGGCCAGACATCACTCTGGATGTTTCTGTGAGGGTGTTTTTGGATGAGATTAACATTTACATTGGTAGACATTGAATAAAGTGGACTGCCTTTCATAAAGCAGGTGGGCCTTATCCAATAATTAAAGGTCAAATGGATGAAAAAGCTCACTTCTCTTGAAGAAGAGAAAATTCTGCCACCATAGCAGACACACTTTGGACTTGAACTATAATATCAGCTCCTTCCTGGGTCTCCAGACTGCTCTTCAACCGTACAAATGTTGGACTTTCCAGCCTCTGTAATTGTGAGCCACTTCCTCAAAATAGACTTTTCTCTATTTATAGATACGTATCCTACTGATTCTGTTTCTCTGGGGAACCCTGCCTAATGACATCTTACATCTTCTTCTTCTTCCATCTGTTCTTTCCCCTGAGGAAAATGTCTATGACCAGGCTTTCCCACAGCAACATTCTTCTCTATTTCCTTAGGGATTTGGTGGATCTGTTTGTCTTGGGTTTCTGCAAAGGGTCCAAACTTAGAGGACTAGTCTTTGACTTAATGAAAATGATTATAGAATACAGTAGTCTTCCTTTACTCATGGTTTCACATTCTGAGTTTTAGTTACGTGTGGTCAACCATGATCCAAAAAATATTAAATAGAAAACTCCCAAAGTAAATAATTTGTAAGTTTTAAATTGTTCCCTGTATGAGTAGCATGATGAAACTTCATGTTATCCTGCTCCATCCTGCTCAGCACGTGAGTCATGCCTTTGTCCAATGTATCCACACAGTATGTGCTGCCTGCCCATTAGTCACTTAGTAGCCATCTTGGATATCAGCTTGACTGCCATGGTATTACAGTGCTTGTGTTCAGCTTACCCTTATATTACTTGAGAATGGCCCCAGAACATAAGAACAGTGATACAGCCATTCAGATATATCAAAGGAAGTCATAAAGTGCTTCCTTTCAGTGAAAAGATGAGTTTCCACTTCATAAGGAAAGAAAAACTTACATGCTGAGGTCTCTAAGATCTATGGTAAGAACAAATAGGAAAAAAGTAGTTTGTACTGTGTAGGGTTTGGTGCTATCTGCAGTTTTAGGTATTCTCTGGGGGTCTTAGAGTGGGTCCCTCTGGGATAAAGAAGGACTACTATACTTTATGGTTTCTTTTCCTCCCCACATACTTGGGGTAAAGCATGCAATTTCTCACGTAATATTGCAATTGTTATAATCTCTGGCTACAGAGAAGGGGCCTAATCCCTCAACTGTTGTTTCAGGTTTGGAAGAAGTGAGGAACTGGTAAACGGGCTTTGGCTCTGCCAGTTTCCTGTAGTTTCTGCCCCGCATGCTCTTCCCTGGGCTGCTCATCCTAATCTATGACTTCAATTACCAACGGCACACAGAGAACTCCCACAGCCTGACAAACTGTGAGGCCCAGATCTGTACTTTGGTGTCTCTGTACATCTCCTTGTGGGTGTCTCCTGAGCTCTTAAACTTAACATGTTCAAATCTAAGTGCACCATCCTTGCACAAATTCTAAATCCTGTCCCCTACTTGTGTTCTCCGTCTTGATGAATGTGTCTCTGTAAGTTGTCTAAGCCAGAAAACTGGGCTCAATAATATAGTTCATATTTTCCTCTTCTGCTTTCTTTCATTTCCATTGTCTTATTGCAGTTCTTCATTTGCTCAGGACGAATCCCTTTCTCTTCCCTTTGCCCTCTATACTGGTAATTCAATGACTTTTCCAATGTGCAAATTTTTGCCTGCCTATTTAAATCCTATGATGGCTTTCTATCAACTCCAGGATGATGTACAAACTTCACAGCATGGTCTATTAACTCTCTATTGCTGCATAACAAATAACTCCAACACTTCGCACTTAAAACATAAACATGGTTTCTGAGCACCGGGAAAGCAGGAGTGGCTTGGTTGGGTGGTTCTGGCTCAGGATTTCTCATGAAGTTTCGGTCAAGCCGTTGGGGTGGGCTGCTGTCGCTGAGGGCTTGCTGGGGCTGGGGATCTGCCTCCAAGCTACCTGCATGACTACTGGCAGGAGTTCCTTACCACACATGTGTTTCCATTGGAGCATGCATCTTCCAAAGTCGATAATCCAAAAGAAAGAGAACTAAATGTGTGAGCCTTGATCTTTTATGATCTCATCTTAGAGGCGACATGCTACCACTTCGGCCTCATGCTATTGGTCATACAGAACGACCTTGGCAGAATGCAGGAGAGGACTACACAGATGTCTGAATACCAGAACGCAGAGTTCACAGTCGGGCCGTCTTAGAGACTGACACCATGTTTGACATTTAGCAACTCCCACAGACCTGGCTCTGCTTGCATAACTAGCTGCATTCCCTAGCGGACTTCATCAACTCCAACGTCACTCTTACCCCTTCCTTGCACTCTCGTCTTTGGTAACACGAAATCTCCAAAGCCTGGTGTCTTTCCAATCTCTTTGCCATTACATGCTCTTCCCTTCTCCTAAAAAATCATTTCTACCCACTTTATTTTGGCCTGAAAAACTCTGTCTTGCTTTCTATGACCCCTCACCATCAAAGGACCTTCCCTGACATCTCTTTCCTCCAACTTTAGGTCTCTGTCTGTGCTTTCATAGCACTCAAAATGCAGCCGCTTATGCATCTTTAAATTTTATTATAATTATTGCTTTATGAGTCTCCTGCACTCTACTATGATCTGCTTGAGTTCTGAGATAGCTGATTATTTATCATTCATTTTATTCCCAATGTCAAAGCGCTGGAACTCAATAGGAGCTTAATAAATGTGTGGTGATGAATTAGTGAATAAGTGAATGTAGTTTACTGCAGAGTATGACTTTTAGGGAGAAAAGAACACAAGCTTTTCTGTCAAATTTTATTATGTCTCACAGTTTTGTGGGTTAGGAATATAGGAAGGAATGTGCCAGTCCTCTTGGCAGCTCTTTTGTGCTTTGTGGTTCTGAGTGGAGGGAGTCACTCTTGGTGCTCAGCTAGCCCATGTGGGAAGTTAAAGGTGGCTTCACTTGTGACTGGCACCTTGCTAGCCATGACTAAAAGATCAGGCCCAGCTGGGAGTGCCCATGTGGGTACTCACCCGAATAACAGCTTGGGGGAGTTGGGCCGGTTGTATGACCACAAAGGACTCCCAGAGAGAGAAAGTGTTTCAAGAGTGAGGCAGAAGCCTCGAAGTGTCTTCTGGCCTAGTATGAGGGCATCATTTAAATGACATGGCTCAGGCAAGTCACAGCACCAGCTCATACTGCAAGGTCATCAAGAGCAGATGGCATAACTCATCAGAGAGCTAACTTTGGGGATTAGTTCCCACAACTCTAATAGAATATTATTGCATTTTGCCTATGCTAAATTACTCTAATATTCTAAACACGTGATTTTTAAATGTTTTCATTTTGTCTTTACGAATAAGAAGGAGAAATGTGGTCTACTATTGTATATTTCAGTGGATGAGGAGCTGGATGAAAAATCACATCCATGGAATGTTCATCATAAATGGGTGCCAACCTTAAAGGAAGTCCACACTGGTATATGGGAGGGCTCTGTCCTTCGTACTGCAGCACATCAGTGGGTAGTTTGATGAGGATTTTCAACTACAGTGGGATCTCCTTCCCAAAGGTCTTTTGGAGGTGCATAGAACTATTTTTGATTCACACAGTGGCAATCATACGTTGTCACTAATATTTAATTGCATGTACTGTATCTTGGAGAGTCCAATACAACAAAGAATTTTCCTGTCCAAAATTTCATTAGCAGTCCTGTTGAGAAACACTGAATACATAAAGATATGGTTTCATATTTGCAAATGTCACAACCTAATATGATTATGATAGGAGAGAACTGGCTCAGTAGCAGATTATGAGGAAAAAATAGATATTTCAGTTTGATGAAAGCTCAACAAGAGCCAACACCATGATGTGTCTGCCAAAAATTACTGTTATCTTAAGCTACATTAATAGAAATTTCAGTCCCGAACACAAAAAGCTGTATTAATAAAATTTCAGTTCACTATATACTGGTCAGAGTGCTCTTGAAGCTTCAGGGGCCCTCCTGGGCATGTGGTTTGGTGGTGGCATAGATGGCCCCAGGAGGACCAAGTGTGAGAAAAGTTCACGCCTTCTGAGTGAGAAACTTGAAAGGTATCTTCAAATGCTTGAAACATTTCATGAAAGAAGGGTTAGGCATAGCCTTTGAGATTCTAGCCTTTGCGACTCAGAATTAAGGGAAATAAGAGAAAGTTTTTCTAACAGTTAAAACACTTTGTCAAAAAAATGGAGTGTTCCAGCCTTGTGTGATAATTAACCCTGCCTAGGAATGTCCGTGTAGAGAGGGGACAACCTTGGGCCACGGGTGATTTTAAATGAATTAAGTATTATGAAGAGGTTCCTGTATGGAGTAAAACTTCCAAGTCACCTTCCATTATTATCATTATTTTATGATCCATAGACTCATATTCATGAAATTATCATGGACAACACTTCTATAATAATGCCTAAGCTCTTAATATATTACTCTCACTTTGTAACCCAAAGAACACTGTTAAGCTAAGATTTTTCTGCAATTATAAAATAAGAAATCATAGTGCCCAACATTTACCTAACAATAGGATAGCTATGATAATCCAATTACATGATAGTTTTAAACACTAAAGTCTATAAAAATACAATAAATACTTTGTTTTCCACAGAAGCTGTGGATAGTCAATATGCATTCTTATAACTGTCTTGTGTCTGAGAGAAATGCTTTAAAATTCTTTTTAAAGGCCATTATAGTGACTCATAATTATTTTATGGCTTTCTGATAAGGTGTGAAGGTCTCTAATGGCTGTCAACAAAGTGTCATGTGGAGTGATTTAATTAGCCCTTACTGGTCTCTTATTGGTTGGCCTTTATTTGGTCCAATATAAGGTCCAACTTTTGAACAAAGGGATGAAACAAGAAAAGGTGAAGGAGAGATATGTTAGACAAGCATTTGCTTAAATGATGTTTATTTGGGGGGAAAATGTCATCATTATTGTCTTCAAAACACAGATTACTAAATGTGGATTGGCCTCTCCTCTTCTACTTTGAGATGTCCCTAGCTTTTTGAATAGACCAATTCTTGTGCTTGTTACAAGAATTTATCAAAAGGAGAAAGAATACATCAATTTAAGTAGACTTTTGTTGCTCTTATTTATAAGAGATGCAAGGTAGAAAAATCATCTTCAACAAGCCCTTCTATATTCAAAGACAGAAAACCACATTATTGCTCATTTAATGTTTAATTAAATTTATTATAGCCAGTGTGCTGGGTTTAGGTTGAATTTATGGTACACTAATGTTAGAGTTTTATGTATTCTATGTAGACTTTATAGGACGTTGGAGTCTCTTGTATAATCAACATGTACAATACACTTATGCCCATTTTATGGGAGTTGGAGCAAAATTTTACAATTTTAAATGATTACAGAAGTTTATAGTTGTATTTCTCCCCTTGCATGATATTGTTAGTGATGTCTATGATTTATTTGATGCCAAGTTCTCAATGTGGAGCACAATTCCCAGTTATAGCAATCTTCCTACTGGGAAAATCGTATTTGGTTTATAACAATCCACTTTTGTATGAGCATTTCAGGAATGCAGTTACAAAATGAAGCAACTGTGTACACTTTCACTAGAGGAAAATGTTGTTTCTTTTCTTCACTGGAGAGAAAGAGAGAGTGCTTCACCATGGAACTACAGATAAGGCCCATGGAAGTGAGAGTGATTATTGATTTCCCACTGGATATTACCTGGAGTTGGTCTTCAGTGGCATTCCTTGTAGACACACTCCTTCCCCTATTCTTCTCAAAGTGCACCCAGCTCAAATATTGGAGCAGAAAGGAATTTCAAAAACATCTTGTCCCAGTCTAACCCTACACATACAGGACCAGGATGATTTGCCCTGGAACACAGACTTTGGAAAGGTGGGAGCCATATTTGAACCCAGACCTGAATTCAAGTCTAGGATGATGTTGACTATTCATATATCTCCCTAGTATTACGGTGATTTTGTTGCTGAAGGAAACAGGAGATGCCATTATTTATCTGATAGTGAGTCTCTGCCAAACAACCCACCCCCAACCCCTCTTCCTAGGTGTTCCGTTTAAAATCAACAGTCTTCCCTTCGTGTCAGATGCAGTCTGGGAAGTTCTAAATCTCCACTTAGGAAAGGAGCATGCCATTTGAGATACTGGAGAAAAATAAATGTGACTGATTCCCTTACCTTTACGATATGCCCCTTGTGATGATTACCCCCTTTTTCTCTCTGACCCTTCCGGCCCCAGGGCCTCCTACACCTAGATTAACAGGTTACTATGTATTTATTTATGTTCCATCAGCCAGTATCCTTCAGCAACAGTAGCAGAAACCTTGATTTGTTTTCCACTTTTACAGCTGTGTTGCTGGAAGAAGTAGATGGAACATTTAATTTGGCATTAAATTCTATTCTGGGGCATCGTCCCCTGTGGCAAAGGTGTTGCGGATGGTTTGCATTTATGATTTTGCTCAGTTCAACTCATTTTTATGCCCAGGGAAAGTTTCTGCTCAAGCTTTTCTTGCTTCTCTTGCAGTTTTATTTCTGATTTCACAATGAGGATTTCATAGAGTGAAACAGCCTGCTTTCCCTTTGTATTCAGACTACCAGTTTTCATTAGAAGTGTTGGCAACGACCTTGTTTTTCCATATACGTGCAAAAGAGATAAAGCATTTGAATTTTGAGTGGAGTGCTATTCTTGAGGGATGTGGTGTGTGTCAGAGGCAGACATGACGGGGATATTTTGCACCTGTGAGGTTTTGCCATCCAACATGCCTGCCAGGGAAACAGATTTGTCTTAGTTCTTCCTTTTCCTTTTGCATTTTTGCCTCTGATTTCATAGTGGATGTTACAGTTGGGGGGTCTACTTTTGCACTCTTTATCCTTGAATCACCTTCGATGGGATCGACGACCAACTTGTTCTGTGTATTTGTATATCAGAGCGAGAATACACTGGAAATTGTGATCTGCCTCTGTCCTGAGGTATTGCAGTTTCAGGGCTCTGCTGAAGAGCTGCTGGCCCGCAGCCCTGCCAACAGCCCCCATCTTCCCAGCACCCAGAAATTCGGAATATTGTCCATAAACAATAAAGTAGTTCACCTTCAGCTTGCTCCCTCTACCCAAGCGCTGGCCGCATTAGCCTTATCTTTTTTTTTCTTGTCCTTTGTTTAGTCTTTTATTATTTTTTTTCCTTTAAAGCACGTCCTTGGCTAGGAGCAGCATAGTGTGTGTGTGTGTGTGTGTGTGTGTGTGTGTAAACAAACCACAGTTAGGAAAAAATTAGAGAGGAGGCAACAGCAAAAGACTGCAGATGCAGGGAAGGGTGGGTTTTCAGAGAGATCATGGGCCTCACTGCCTTTCTCCTGTCCCTTCTGGGATTTTTTGCTCACTGATTTTTCTAGGTTGATATTTGCAAGTGCGAGGTGCCTGATGGAGTCCAGAACTCTTTGTTTTTGAAGGAGCCTTTGTTTTTCATGTTTGTGGCAGAAAAGAAATGAAAAGGAGAGAAAATCCACAATCAAACTGCTAATGCTACACAGAGCCAGAGGCTGTGGAAGACAAAAAAATGATAGTGCAAATTAAATTGCAAAAGAAAAATAAGAAAGAAAACAACCTACAATTTTTTCCTATGCTTGGTTTATTTCTGCAATTCCACTATTAATGAATAGTTGATCTTATTCTACCAGTATCTTAGGACATGATTAACCAAAAGCCATCCCTCTAATTACCCAGAGCTTTCCACGCTAGAATGCTGGTTTTGTACGGCATAGCTAGAAGCCCCCAAGATCCACTGCGAGATACTTCGAGTGCTCCCAGTAGCTACCACTAGATGGAGCCCGTGCAATGCACAAATCCAGCCCCAAGGGCCCTGGGGTAACCAGTACAACAGGGAACCAAGAGCGGTGATTTTAGAGTGGTATCCTGCTTGGCTAGGAGTTCCGCGTCTCCTCCAGTTAGGCCAGAAGCCAAGCTGCTTACTGCAGGTGCTCAAAAATCCTTAGTACTTGGGTTCTTAGAATCTTTTGACGCCCCCCTCCCATTTATCCAAAGTCTGACTGTGTCCTATTGGCGCCTTGGTTCGTCCAGGCACCTCTGCAATCATGGGACACCACATTTTGGGGTGAAACTCTGGCTTCATGCCCAGGCAGCATCAGTATAGTCAGCCATCTAACTGCTGGCCCACACCGAGACCATGGGTGTGTTACTAATTATGATTTATTTAAAAACCCTCCATTTGCCATTCTTTGTTCTCCATTTCTTCTCTATTGAAGGGCCAAGGGAGGGATTTGATTTCAAAATGGTTCTGAATGGTAGGTTTTACTTTCCTCTGCATTACTTGAACTCCTCCCAGTTTTAAAAGCTAGGCAGTGTCTACATCTGATTCCTGGCGTGCCCACCTGCTACTTGCACCTGCTACTTGTCACCTCCAGTGACAAAAGGTACGAGGAGAGGTGTGGCTGCAGCTTGTGGAAGGAACTTTCGCATCGAGTAGTACGTCTAGCTACCGCCTACCTCTGCCTTTGTGGTTTTACTAACACAGAAACACCCACCTGCAAACCCAAATATACAGTCACTTAGCTATACACCGGAGGTTCCCACTCAACACGTGCAAGGCTGACCTCCAAACCGTGAGGCCAAACCTGTTGTCCCTCTGGGCCCCATCCTGCCCAGGACAGAAGCTTGAGACTGTCAAGTGCTCATTTCCTTCCTTGATCACTTTCACTTCTTCTGACCTCTCTGCCTATCATCTCTTTTCTTTTGCTGTTGTTGCTTCTTAAACCAAGCCTGGTTTGATCTTGCTGAATGCCCGGTAAAGGTCTTCCTCTGTCAACTCCATCAGTTCCATGTTCTCATGGCCTGCAGCTCCCTCACAACATGCTGCCAAATGGCTACACCCCTACACAGATTTTCTCCTCCTCTGAATGAACCCCACTTTCTTCACCCCTCAGCTTAAGCCTTGCCAGGACTCCAGAGGGTCATGTGTCTCCTGCTCTGTGTTACCATAGTCCCTACAGGGTTTCTAAGAGAGCTTTGGTCACTTTGCAGTTGAGTTTCCTTGTGTGTTTTCCTCTAGAGACTGTAAGCTCCATGAGGCCAGGACTGAGCCGACCAACCGCTTTGCCTTCCCCAGCACCTAGCACTTCATCTAATAGGAGCACCATACAAAGTGAATGAGCGAAATCACAATAATGTTAGAGCTGCAGTGCTGCTGGTGCCAATCACAGGCCAGTCAGAGGCTGGTGTTGGCTGTGTGTGTGTGTGTGTGTGTATGTGTGTGAGAGAGAAAGAGAGAGACAGAGAAAGAGAACTAATTGTGGGACTCACAGCAGGTCTCAGTTCTCTTCCGTTTAGTTAATTACTATCTAAATGAAGACCCGCAGGGCACACGGCATTTTGCTTGTAGCCTGGGGGAGGCTACCTACAAAGTGAAATATGGATAAAGTATACAGATGTCACATACAACAAGTACAAGCCCTGCAGGTTAGAAGAACACTTGAAAAAGAGGGACTGGAGAAAGCGCAGGACTGCTAATCAGAGAGCAGCAATCAACAGCCCTGGGAACCAGACACACCTGTGGTTCCTGTCAGGGACAGATGAGAAGAGGGACAGAGAGGAAACAGAGATGCTGTGAAAGGTCTCGTTTACCTCTGAAATTATTGGCATGAGATTGGACTGTGGATGTGGTGGTTTCCAAGTGTGGTAGGCATGAGAAAGTGCTGCCCATACCGCTGGCACGGTTGCCTCACTGGGGGTTGTGCCCTTGCGTCTAGCTTCCAGCCCTTGGCCCTGCTGGAGTCATAATACAGAGGGCTGTGTCACAACCGTCATGCTCTTCCCAGAGCAGTCCACATTGGGTGACCAAGCCAGGGGGAGGGACAGAGGACCGGCCACCCAAGCCTGACCAGAGATGAGGTTGATGGGCCATGGTTACTCTAGGATTCTGTGCCAGGAAGGTTGAGGGTTTATCAGGTCTGTATTTTCTTCTTCCTCTTCCCAGTCCTTCTCACAGGTATGGCTCCCTGACTGTCCACCAAGGACTATGAGTTTGTTTTAGAAAACCCAGCCTAACCTGTGATGATGATGAGATGTGGATTGTGATAAGGATTGGAAAGTTCCTGACCAGCGAAAGGACACTCGACTGGAGTTTGGTTGACTACAGAAAGCCCCTGGCACAGGAAGGCCCATGGTTCACACTCGCGGGTGGTGCACTGGCAGAAGGGAAGGCACTAGTGGGCATAGTGTATGACACCTTCAGAAATACAGAGAAAATATTAGCCCTAATGATAATGGATTGGATGGCAGTTGCTATGGGTTATTGGCATTCTACAGGATAAAAATAAATAGCTGAGAGTGACAGGCCACTGAAAGCCAGGTTTGGAAGCCAGAGGGCATCTCTGGTTGCAGATGCAGAAACTCAGCCAGACAGGCTGAGAAAGCTGAAGACGGAGCCCAGGACACACCAGGCAGGGAAGGTGAGCGTCAGTCATTCGGGGAACCATCCAGGCAGGTCTGGTATACTGAGATCCTTTATCAGGAACACCTGGGATCCTGGCTGACAGGTCAGGCTCTGGAATGACAAAGATGGGAAAACTAGGGATTAGGAGCACTAGAGCAGGGATATGTAAAGGGGCATAATGGAAAGTGATGTATGTGAAGATCTATGCACTACAGGTTTACGTCCATAAACACTGTCACCCAAGGAAGAGCCACCTATAACCGAGAAAACAAGATGGCCAAGCATGCTGATGTTGGCCGGAGACATATGAATGCAATGGCCTTGGTGGCAAAGATGACGATCATATACGGGCCCAACAAGAAGGCTGATTTCTGCTGCTGCTGGGTCAGGGACAGAGACTGAGGTTCTAAAGTGTCTTGATTCCTCAAGAGGCCAACTGGACCCCTTGTGGCAAGATGACTGCATTCTTTCCATCCTGAAAGAGCCCGGGGTTCATCTTCAGAGGAATAGACACATATATTTGTATAGTTTTGTCTGTCTGACTGTCAGGTTTCAGCCAGCATTATTACCTGACAGCACAGGGGTTTCATAGACTAATTCTGAATCCCATATTTCACTGTGGCAGGCCAGGGAACCGGGCCCGCAGTAGAGGAGGTGGGGAGTGGTCCTGTGGACATAGCTCATGCCACACTTCCCAGATTCTGTTGAACTGAAAGGCCAGTGAGTGGTGCTTGCTAAAGGAACCAACAAAGCAATCATTTAGAGACAACATTATGCAAGGAAGGATGTAACCTTCAAAGATGCAGCATGACTACTGAATAAAAACCTTTATGTGGTGCTGTGACCTCAGTGCAAAATCAGGCAAACACATGAGTACAGGAAACAAGGGCTGGAAGCAGTGCTGCACCCATTAAAATATCCCTCCTGGCCCAGTGGGGAAGTTTGTGCAACTCTGTGCTGTATGAGTCTCCAGGTCCCAGTCCTTTTAAAGGTCCCAATGTCACCAGGGAACACAGAAAGCTTCCCTTTGAATCATAAGCTGAGGTTGTATCCTTGGCACTCTGGGCCTTTTGTGTTCGTGGATTAATGGGCAAGAAGAAGAGGCACCTGTTTGGCCTAAGTCACTGATGCTGGTAATCGGGAGTGGGTGGAGATGTTCAAGACAAGGGGCCGGGGAACAACGTATGTGTGTATTTCTTGGTACCGTACCCTTGCCTAGTTGGGACTGCAAGTTTGCAGAACCAGCAACTTAGTCCTGAGGATGATGTGATTAGAGTCTCCTGACACTACTGGAGTAGAGTCACAACATTTGACAAGCCACTGTGGCTAGCTGAGAGGTGCTGTCTATGGGTGATGCGAATCTAGACTGGGCTGTGGAGGACAGAGACTATGAGTACCAATTACAACCCAAGACTGAGGGGGCCATGGGTTGTCCCAGTAGCCTCCCTGCCCTAAGTTTTCCTCTGGAAGGTAGGCCACCAACTTCTTAGAGGAGCTACTTTTCTGACTGAGTAGAGAAATAGATCCAGGTGGCAAAGGGTAGACACTGGAGGACATAGAGATGTGTCACCCACGTCCCCCTTGGAGAGAGCCGTTCTCCCATCTTCCTCTTCTCAGCTTTGTAGGAACTATCTCAGTGGAAGGAGTGGCCTTGACTGAGATCACATCCTTCCTGACACAGCCTGTCTGGTGATAAGCCAAGGGCGGTATAAAGGACTTATGTTGGACATTTGTGCCCAACAAAATGGAATACTGATAATTACTCACTCCAGAGTTCTTCCAGGTTGGTGTGGGGTTCCTGAGGTCTGGAACACAGTTCCTCTTCTTTATCTACCCTCTCCTACTTCCTCCCCTTTCTCTCAGAGCTACTGATCCCTAATGATCTTGTACCCCAAATTCTGTCTCACGGTCTGCTTCCAGAAAACCAGCCAGTGGCACCGTTCATTCCTATAAGTCTTTTGGCCTCTGACCTGGCTGCTTCTGATTCTTACACTGAGCTTCCATTGGTTAGCACTGAGATTCTGGAGATGAAAGTGGCCTGAACTCTCCTTGGTAGACCTCTTCTCTAGCTCCCGCTCAGTCCTGAAGCACAATGTGTAGAAAGCCTAGGCAGGAAACATTTGTCTTTAGTTTCAAAGTGAAAATCTCCCATTAATCTTGACCACATGTCTGGCTCTCAGCCACAAATCCATTTCTTCTCATAGATTCACTGTGGTCCTTCCAGGGAATTGAAATTCAATTCAGTGAAGGCAGCTTTAATCTAGTGTTCCTGTTATTAGAGTAGAGAATAGGAGAGAAACTTTTGTTCAAGACCAGGTAGATGACAACCTAACAACTAGAAAAGAGTGAGCCAGGATAAATGTACATATTTGAAAAATAACAATTTTGGAAGAATAATAACAATGATAGCAAACCAAGTAGATGTCTGGGATCTGTTGGACCACTTCTGCCACCATTTCATCAAGGGTCTTAGTTTTCTAAAGAAATTCTGGGTCTGAGTCTGACCGACCAGACACACAGACACTCTGGATTCTTGAGGATGACATGGAGGACCTGGTCACACAATTCAGGAGGACAGAGATGTAACCCTCTGTGAGGTGAACTATGACCAAAAAAAGATGAAATGTGCAAAGGACACAGGAGATAAACTTCATTCTTTTTCTTCCTATGGATTGTTCCTAGAAGTTGTTCTGTGTGGTCTCTCTTGTGGGGACTATTGGGCTGAATAGGCTGTAATGTTCTATTCTCCCTAAGAGGATTCATAAAGTGACTTCTGCCACAGTTTTCCAGGGAACAAAGGCTAAAGAAGCAGCTACTGACTGAGATCATAGTGAATGCCAGGCGTTGTTGTTAGTGCTACATAAGCATTAAATTATTTCTCCCCCATAATTACACTGTGAACTAGGTACTGTTGTTATCTCCATGTTAAAGATGAAGAAAATGAAACACAGAGAATTTAGGTGACTTGCCCATGATCACTATGTATTATAGTTTGATCTAAGAAAGTCCCTCAAAGGCTTGTGTGTTCAAAAGTGGTGCTTTTGAAGGTGATTGGACCATGGAGGTGCTAAACTTAATCCAGTGGTGAGCTTATAGCTGAATGGGCTGTTAGGAAGTGGGGTTGGAAGAGGTGGGTCAGTGGAGGTGTAACCTGGAAGGGTGTGTTCTTGTCCCCAGCCACTTCCTCTCTCTGGCTTTTCCTTGCTCTCTCTGATTTCAGCTGCTATGAAATCAGCAGCTTTCCTCTGCCATACACTTCCTCCATGATATTTCTGTCTTGGAGCTAGCCAACCATGAACTGAAACCTCTGAAATCATGAGTCAAAATAAATACAGTGTCTCCTCCTTTAAGTTGCAAGTTTCTGGTACTTCATCCCAGCAACAGAAAAGGTGACGAGTAAATCTTAGGATGCAAAGTCAGATCAGACACTGGTTCTTGAGTTTGTGCTCCTGCCACTTAAACAATGGCCACAATCAGAGCATTCACTAAGATTTTCATGATTCTAGTACCACATGGGCTGGCAGCTTTGGAGAATCTTTGCTAATGAATGTAGGAGAGGTGTTAGCTCTTTCTTAAAGGAAACACTTATAACGCTCTGCATTGAAAGGCCACCATTTATTGAGTGTCCATTCTTGCTGTGGACTGGAGTCTGAATATAAATCTATTCATATATTTATTTTTGTCCTTATGGTTTGACTTTCGATTGTCAGTTATGCCTGTCCATGAAGGCTGTCATAGATCAGGGCCCTTTCTCTCTACTCCCTTCTCTATACAGCACTGCACTAGGTGCTGATGAGCTCTACAGTCCACTGATGCCCTGACTCAGAACATCCAAATGAAGTTGACGATGGGGTGTGTGGCTTTGAGGGAGACTGCGAGAAAGTGAGCCTGTTGAGAGAAAGGGCAGGCCGCTGGAAAGGTGAACTTTACCACATGGCTCTGTCAACCCTAGCACCCTGTTTCCATGGGGATCCCTGGGGGCACGTGCAGTCTGCGAATATCCTGAAATCTATGAAAACTTTATAAGTCAGTGTCCATCTGTTTTTTTTTATTTTAGGAGGATATATCTGCATTTTATCAGACTCTGAAACCAGTTCTATTATGGAAAGAAAACTGATTTTTAAGCCTTAGTATTATTGCTACAGGATTTTCATGTAGAGAGATGGAACACTGAGGCCTTTTTGCTAGGAAGTGGCTTTATTGGTGCTGGCCCTGACTCAGCAGATTTGTATCCAAAGGCTGCATGCAGAACATGGTGTACTTGCACACTTTTATACATTTTTTGTGTCTTTGTCTCCCTTATGTGGGCATATAATAATATTTTACAGTCTGGTTGTGAATAATTTATTTACAGAGTTACATCACAACTACACATGTGTACACAGAGGCTGACACCAATACATTGTAAAAAGTTCCTGCCCTGACATGTTGGGAGGGGCCCTACCACATTCCCCTCCGTGATCCTCGAACCCCATTCTATTTTGGGTCAAAGAACATCATCCTGGTTCAGAGGTTTATATTTCCATAACATCATCACATGTGTTGCCATTTTTCTTTCGACCATCATCTTAATGAGTTTGGGGATAGAACACATAACCAAGGGAGCCAGGCAAGGCAGGATCAAACAGGTCCCCGAAGTCAGGAGTGTGACACCTATGAGGGATTGAAATCCCATGGGAGTTGTAAACCATCCCCCAAACAGTTCCCCAGGGTCCCAACTCTTCCAGGTCTGGGTGGGAACATAAGTGATTTTCCTCATTCAACCTGTAATCTCCTCTATGACCTTTCCCTCATCATCTATTTGTAGGTAGCAGTTGCTTAGGTTAAATTTTCCTCAAATCCTTCCTTTGGAAGCAAGCAGATAATCTAGGGCCAAGCAATTTTGATAGATAGCAGTGCACATTTTGGTCTGTTGTTTGATTAACAAGTTAAGCATTCTGGCAGTTTCATTAGTTATAATTTCTACAACTGCTTGCAGTCTAATTATGCAGTTTAGCATGTAAATGGGAGTGCAGTAGCCCGAGGACCCCTCCTCTGCCCAGGTGGCAGGACCATAATACTGAATTAGGAGTTCAGGGTGCTATTCATCGTCTTTCCAATTGCCAATTTGCAGGGTACGTCATTTCTATGGGTCCCTCTGTCCCCATACACTTGGACCCCCAGATGTTCTCCCCTGGCAAGTGAGAGCAGAAAGAAAGACAGGTGGATAGTTCCTAATACACAAGACCCTGACCAGTTTTGGGGAAGTACAGCATATGTGGTTCTTTCATATATCTAATACAGTCTGTCTGGGGCCCAACATTTGATGTCTGTGTTGACATCATCCCAGGCTCCCTTAGATGAGAAAAGTTAAACAAGTGATGAGGATTTGGTTCAATTCCAAACCTTCAGGGATCCCCATCATTGGGTCTTCGGGGCAGTTGAGTTGTAAGACCTTTGACCCAGACATGTTAGACTCCCTACAGAGACATTGCACTGTCCTCCCCACTGGGCAAGACAGTTTTTTCCAATTATTGAGGTATTGAGAAGCCAAATCCCTGAGGTAGAGCTGGGTTACCCTGTGCCAGTATAAGGTTCATGGGGATCTAACTCTCTAGCTTCCCATGGAGAAAGCCTGAAGGGTTGCTGGGCAGGGTTGCTAAAGGGGTTTGGGGATGTGGGGAGCTGAGTGTCCTGGAGTCCAAGCTGCAGATGTTCTTTGTAACTGTAACAATTGCAACCCTTGTGCAGGGTGGAGAAGAGCAGTGTAAAGTGAAATAGAATTTAAGATGGAGGCAATCCTGTTTAGATCCTTTGACAGAAAAGGCAGGGCTGCAATTTCTCACAATTCCTGCCTCTCTTGCCTTCCTACTCTTTTTCTTCAAACTCTGTGAGCAGTTCATTCTCTCTGTTGTGTTCCTTCATCTGAGCATGTTAGCCTGAAAAGGCAGGGGAGACAGTTTGGTAAGGGCAGTCCCTAGGCAAGAATCAATGAACTTTAAAGTATATATGACCAAATCATGAGCACTAGAATGGAAAGGACATTTGTAACTGGCTGGCTCTTAGACTTGTCTCCGGTGCAGCTGGAGACTGCCAGCAGGGGTTAGTGATCGGAGCCCCCTGTTTCTCTCTAGTGTACATTACTATAACTTTTATATCTTTGGTTACACTTTGCTGCTGGGCATTCAAGACCAAGTTAAAATGAGACTAGTATTAATCAAAATTACAAAATTAACCACTTTTTATTTTTTGCCAAATACCAGTCAGGTAAGACTTCCTAGGGGTTATTTGTGGGAGCATGTGTGAGCCCCTCAGCCCTTCTGTCAGTGTTAGCCACCAAGATGGGTCATGGCCTTGCTTGATCATGTAGCTTCCTGTGGAAGCATAGAAGACTTTTCTCTCTTTAGTTACTCTCCTTTTTAGAACACTGTACCTTAGTTGATTCCTATTGTTTGGGGTCTAACAATCTCCTTGCTCAGAAGGTTGGTTGACTTACCAAAGTTGTAGGATTTTGTAAGGATAGGTGTCTTCCTATCCTGTGTCCTTGTTGACTTTGGAGGGCCAGGACCAAAATATTGGCTGTCCTCTTAGCCCAGTTACCCTTTTAGCTTTGATCCCTGAACCTCAGTTGTTGAACATCCAGGAGATCAGTTAAACCAGTATTGCAGTGAGAGCAGTGGGTTTAATCTTATCCATCTATCAAGCAGCATGAAATATATAGCATGATCAGGAAACAGAAATGTCTTACCAATCATAGTTGTCTTACAAGTTGAATTCTGGCTGACTATTAACAGATAATGGTTATAAAGTTTTATAGAGACAAGTTGAGATTCAGGACAACATAACACATTATCATAACAATCATGATGATATCATTATATTAGAACCTTTAGGATTTTTAAAAAATTTCTGTAATACATTTAAATTTTCATCTTAGTATAAAATGACTTTTTAGTCATTTATCTTTATCTAATTACAAGATATCAAATGACATACAGAAACTTTTACCTAATTTGTTATCTTTTAACCACTCTTTGCTACCAGAGTGATATTTAAGTAGAATATGCTTGCTTGTTTCATAGATATACTTTATAGGTTATTAAAGTTATTAATGCCTAATCTCTAATCATTGCAATGGCATTGTCACAACTGTGTATGGTGTGGATATCAAAATATCATAACAAGATTATATAACAATCACATAAACATAAACCTAAAAATGTCTCTCATCATGAACAACTGTAGTTTGGGGGTCACCAGTATGATAAGAAGTCTTTCTCAAGTCCTGCATTTTAAAAAGACCTATGCACTTGGGGAAAGCATAAAGTTATTTAATATACCATGAGTTTAGCAATCATTAGTATCCTAGCTATATAGCAATTTTTATATATATTTACTTAGTTTTTACTTTTAGGATGAAATTTAGATTTTTATAAACAGGTTTATATAGAATTCTTGTCAATTTGATATTGATAAAAATTAAAGGACATCTTTAGAACTCTTATAAATTTAGGAAACTGTTAATGGCCATAAATAGACTTTTACCCAATACAAATATATCTCATTTATGCAATAACAAAATGCTTAATCAAAGCAAATAGATATAAACTTAAACAAAAGCACCTGAATCAGAAAACCTTATTGTTTTAGGCACAGAGAGCTTAACCTTTTACTTATAACCAGCTTAAGTATATCATAATAATTTATTTCATAACTTGAGGTGTGGCACCATAAGACCCTGGGAAAACTGGACAGCAACCTGTCAGTGGAGAAACTGGACTAATTTTGGTCTAGGCAGCTTCTCTTTCAACCACAGAGAGGAGTTTTGTCCAATGGTTCCCCAATTTCAAGGGGTTCCCATTTAGTTACAATTGCTTTAGATGACTCATCATAACAGTTAACATTTTAACTATTTTATATATTATCTTTCACTAAGGAATAACTCTTAAATTATTGCACACAGACAATGACGGGCATTGTGTTTATGAAATTAATTTTGTATATTATCTTGGTTATTTAGGTTATCTAACAATCTGGATGGAAACATGTCACCAATCTTTAAAATACCTTTATTCTTATCAACTGATTTAAATTGGTCTACTGTCAAACTATATGAACCACAAGCATTTGAGCTACTATCGTGACAGTCTACTTATCTATGAGGGAACCTAAGTAGAACATATAATTTAAGATTCACACATAAAAATACACAGTTTAAGTCATATATAACCTTTATGTTCTCAGATTCTAAGGCTTCTATTTGTAAGTCCCATGTGACTTTGAAGTTTCTTAACCCTCATCCTATAACTTTTTAAGTGGACTTAGCTATTTCTTTTTTTTTTTTTTTTTGTGGGTACCGGGGGTCGAACTCAGGACCTCGCACACCAGCAGGCGCCTGTGCTGCTGAGTGATATCACCGGCCCTTTTTTCATATGTGGGTACCGGGAGTCAAACTCAGGACCTCGTGCTTGCCAGGCAGGCACTTATGCCGCTGAGCTATCTCACTGGCCCTGGACTTAGCTATTTCTAAAACCCTAAATAACTGGTTTTTATGTGGGCGGCCAAAAAAACCAGAGAAAAATAAAAGGAAAAATAAAATTGTTTAAACCAATGAACAAAAAGACACAGACACACAAATAATTACTTTAAGATCAGAGAGGACTCAGAAATATTGGCGGAGTTGAGTTATAGCTATAATAATCTGTTGTAGGTTCATTATAAATTGACTAGTCAGAACTTTTTAGGGTGACCAATTAGCATAGACATTTTTTGTAGTAAACTAACACCAGTAAGGAAGTGGGAAAGAAAAAACTCTTACTATAGACTTATAACCAGAACAAGTCAGGAGGGGGTAAAGAGTCTGGAGGTTTTATCTTTTTATTTTCTAATTTACTTTTGGAGAAAAAAAGTCAACTTTTAATTTAACTATAAATCACACATCAAGGAAAGCAAAGGCTATCCCCCCAACCCTGGCGCTTGGTGGAAGGCACTAGGCTGTCCTACTCTCCAGCTCCTTACCTTTTTGGTAACCAACAGAAAATAAGTTAAAACGGTCTGAGTTGTCCCCTTTTTATATTTAGCCCAGCTTTTGATTTAAAATTATTTTTCTATAATTTTGGTTATACTTTCTTTCTTTCTCCTTTGGTCTCAGATTGTTACAATTTTAATGTTTTTTTTTTTTTTTTGTGGGTACCGGGGATCAAGCTCAGGACCTCACGCTTGTCAGGCAGATGCTTATGCCGCTGAGCTATCTCACCGGCCCACAGTTTTAAATTTGACTGGCTGTCAACAGACTTTCAAATAACCTTGAATTAGTACTCTTATTTTAACACCTGCAGAAAGCAGGGAAAAGAGCAAGTTAACCCTGTAATTGTAGGTTAAAAATTTACAATCCATACAAAATGTTTTAAGCATATTAATTAAATAAAAAATACCAACTTGAATTGGAACCCAAAAGTGAATTTACCGGTTAGCCAAGATTTGTAATAATGGGCTGTTATTGTGACTTTGGGTTGGCTTTCATCCCATAGCATGAATATTTTATGATGGACTCTCTGTTTTTATTGGAGCACAGGGAGTTGCACCTTTCTAATTTTCTGCTAGCCAAGGAAAAGGGCAGTCTTTGTCCCCTTGTGTGGCTGTGGCCATGGCACCAGGAGTTGGGCCCTCCTCTGCTGGCGCTGGCTTCAGTCTAGGTGGAGCTATCCATCTGGATTGCTGGGGGTATGGATTCTATAGGATCCCATGTGAACTCCCAAGAGAACTGGAGGTGAATCCTCTCTTAAGTCTCCGAGTTTTTAGGGGAAAGAGGACAATGGGTCCCTGTGGCCAAAACAAGGAGTAATGTAGCTCATCCTGAGACCCTGGTTTTTTATTGTTAACAAATTCAATCAAGAATTGACGTACCCAGCCCTTGTCCGATCTGAACTTTGGTCAGAAGATGGATGGGGTGAAGATGGGGGTTTGTGGCCAAATGAAACAATGATACTTTATCATTTAGCATTTTGTTTTGTTTCCTTTTTGTTTGTTGGTTGTTGTCCCAATTCCTTAACATCAGCCTGAGGGGACTATCGGGGTATTTCGTTCTCTGAGCCCCTTGATTCTCTAACCTATCCTAACTGGGGAACACATTTATTTCTCAGTCCCAAAAGCCCAAGGCTCAATGTCCAGTGCACAACAAGATGTCTTGCCAACAGCCAATGTAAGGAAGTTGGTCAGGATGGCAGGGTCCCCTGCAACAACCCTGAACACTTGAGTGATTATCTCCTTAACAAGAGCCCCCAGTGGGCCATCACACTCCAAATGACTGCCAATCAATTTCATAGAAGGCCCAGAGCTTTCCGAAGTCAGCTTGGCACCCTAGTCACCTGAATATCCCTTTTAAAAATTCTTTAACATATACTCTAGGGAAGTCAGTTTACCCTGCTTTCCACCCATTTCCTCCCCCTAACAGGCAACTTTCATGCACAAGAGAGGGAGGACGGAAGGGGAAGGGTTTAATTGGAAGGGTTGCACACTCGCTTCCTCCTTCTCCAGCCTCTCCTCACGGAGATATTTCAGGTCCCTCTTAGCATTGGCTGAGCTACCAGGGGCCTACCGTCACCCTTAGCTGTACGATCGGGACCTGAAATCTGTATGATCACCACCACCGTGGATCGGAACTCGACACTCTTGGCCCTGTGGTCAGGTGGGAAACTCCCTGCTGTACATCTTCACACAGAAACACACAAGGACTCCAACCCACTGCCAGCGCCCAGGGCCTTGGGGCTGCGGTTTCCTTCCTTGCAGAACTGCTCGTGCAACTCCGGTACTCCATGCCACTGCCCAGTTCTTGAGAGTTGTGGTTTCCATTTCAATTAAACTTACTCAGGCAACTCTGGAAGGTGATCAGTCTCCCCTTCTGCCTCTTTAAAGGCAGGACTACCAAACCAAACCAGGGTCCTACTAAATCTGGCGGGCAGTGCTATCTGAAGTGGTTCCTGGGCCTCCGGGTTCCCTCATGTGTCTGGAGCTCTCACCCTGGCACATCGGGAGGAGCCAACCTCCCCTATTATCTGTCTGCTGGCGCCAGGCGAGGTCGCGTCTCCCAGGCCTCCAAGTTCAGACTCCAGCAGCAAAGGAGGTGGAAATGGGCTGTCTCGGAATCCCAGTCATGAGACCCCAGAAATGCTGCAGGATTTTCATGTGGAGACACAGGAAGCAGCTTTATTTGTGCCGGCCCTGACTCAGCAGATTGATATCCGAAGGCTGTGCCGAACATGTTACAACTTTTATGCAGTTTTTGTGTCTTCGTCTCTTTCATATGGCCACACACTAACATTGTACAGTCTGGTTGGGTGCACATTAACACTCTGAAGTCTGTTTGGTAGGGTTTAGGTTACAGACTTGCATCAGAGCTGCACATGTGTACGCAGAGGCTTACGCTGCTACACTGCAAAACATCCTGCCCCCACAGCTCAGGAGAGGCCCTAGCACATTATTCTTTTATCTGCGGACTTGTGTAAATCATTTAGCAATTGGGCTCTCAATCTTCATACATGGAAATGGGACACAAGTGCTTCTTAGGATAAAGGTTGTGGTCAAGATTAGGTGAGATGAAAAATTTCAATAGGGGAAAGTTGCAATCTCTAAAGCATCTTAGCAGGTAGGATGGAGAGGCATTGTTATTCCTCATTTTCTGAATCTGAGATTGGAAGGTACAGAAACAGAGGGACTCTCACAGTGACAGAGAATATCTGTCTTAGGCTCAGTTCTTCTGGAAGTTGACTCTATGAAAAGAATGTGAGAGTAAGCAGTTCATCCGAGGTATGGTGGCAGGATGAATTGGAGGAAGATCGTTTGATTGAGGCAGGGAAAGGGGGACAGAAGGCTATCTATGTGTAGTAATGAGCAGCTTGCTTCTCTAAGCAATTAGGACTCAGCCTGCTGTGTAGAGCAGACCTCCCCACTGTCTTCTCTGAGGGTCAAGCAGCGGTGCACACACCGCCGTGGAAAGCTCTCAGGCAAAGCCACAGGGCCTTGCCCTGGGAGGCCACCTGCATGTGCTAGAGTAGTAAGAGCCAAGAGGAACGAGGGGCAGGACATCTGCCACAGACAGTGTCTTAGTTACTTTTTTCTCATTGCTGAGACAAAATACCAGATGCCCAAAATTAAGGAAGGAAAGGTTTATTTAGCTCGCAGTTTGTAGAGGTTTCAGTCCATACTCAGCTGGCTCCAAAGCATGGTGGCATGACACAGGGGCAACACTCCATGGCAGTGGAAGACAGCAAAAGCAACAAGAGCAAAAAGGGAGGAGAGAGAGAGCAAGCCTCTTTCCATCCCTTATATTGTATGTAGGCTACCCGCCCTAGGTCGGGTGTAGCACTCACACCTATAATCCCAGCATTGGACCATGAATCAATCACAAACTCTAAAAGCCTGCCCCCATGACTGCATGAGGCTTTGGGGGGACATCTAGACACAAACCATAACAGACAGTATCTGCTATAGCAAACCGAGAGCTTACCTGTCACATGCATTATTGGCATTAAATTGTAAGTCATTCTAATAGTTCCTAAACATAGCTTCTCACTAGAATTACCTGGGAAGTATAAAAAGTCAGACTTCTGGGCCCATATTTGGAAAATTTTAATTCAGTATGTCTAGGGCAAGGTCTGAGAATTGGCAGTTTTCAAAATTTCTCCAGGTAATTCTGATGATCAGTCATTTTGGGAAACACGGCACTTAAAATCCATTTTATGCAGGTATTGTAATAAAATTGAGACTCACATATTCAGTATTTCATAAAATATTACATCTAGATTGTGGTGGAGGCAGTATTTCAACCTAGTGTTCGTCTCTTTACCTCAGTGTCACACTTGCTTTTGAAGGACCTGTTTATCTGACAGCAGCAGGGACCATGGCTCCTCAATCTTAAGGGAAAGGGTGGAGCACATGTCCAATGCATGTAAGGTCCTAAGCCGCTACTGCCAAAGCTTCTACTACCTGCTTCTACTTCCTACCTCTATTACTTTCCGTTAGTACTACCCCTCAATAGAACAAAGCTTCCGAATGCCCTTTCTGGTCTACTCCTTTCTCATCTTTTCCTCTGCCTTGGGGAAGTTCTTAACATTACATGGCTGCATTATTAAAATGTCCTCCTAGCTCATCTCACTGGCTTGGTCTTCACTTTTCATCCTGTGACTCAGGCCAACACAGTCTTCACCACCCCACTTTCTTTCTTAAAAACCTGCCTGGACTTCCCATACTTGGCTATAAAATGGAGCCGGTTCCTCTCCAGGCGTATGAAGCGCTCCTGATCCAGTTCCATTCTTATTTCTCCAGGCTTTGTCTTGTAACTCTCATATAATTTATCAGTTAACATCCAGGCAGGAGAACAGAAGCCTCACGTGACTGAACGGAGAACATTTTAAGTAGAGAGTGATTACGAAAGGCATTAGAGGACTGAAAGAAACAAAAAGGGGGCTGAAGTACTATAAAGGTTATAACCATGGGGAGCAGCTGGTCCTTCTCAATCTGGGAGCCAAAGGAAAGAGATTGGACTCAGATCTTTCAGGAAGGGGAGAGACTCCGCCACTGCTGGTGACTGAGGAGATCAGAAGAGGGACTTTGCAAGGGTGGAACCTATTGCTTTGATGAGAGGGGGTTCCTCAGTTTCTGCTGTACTTCAAGATGAAGGCTCCTATGAAACTCTGTTTAGATCTTTGATGAGAGAGAGCTGCCCTGCTGGGGATTTTACTTCTGAGGAAGCGCAATAGGGCTAGAGTCAAAGGACCCTAGAGATTGGAGTCAATTACAGCTGCCAAGATGGAGAGCCATTAATGGAGCAATGATGACAGGAAGAAGAAGGGAACAGGGAGGAGCCAGTTCCATCCTTCCTCCTGCCTCCCGATCTCCCTACTGCCAGTACTCATGGGACCCAGCAGGGAGCAAGCGGACGGAGGAGTAGGTCTGATCTGCATAATCCAAGCCCTAGCACCACAGAGCTGAGCATAGGATGACATTTGGAGTGCTGGGGTCGCCGAGAGTGCTTGGCCCTTACACATCTCAGCTTTTTGAGTAATGCCTTTCTATGTCTTTGGAATTTTCTTCCTATCCAAAAATGTTTTTGGTTCACATTGACACTCCAACGTGTACTCATTGTGAAACCTTTTATATCTTCCCTTATTCCCCAAGCTCCAAGTCAGAAAAAACTTGTCCTTATTTATTTCTACTTTTATAAAGCCAGGATCACATTATGTTATGATTGCTTGCTTCAAGTCTATGTCTTCTCCTTGACCATAAACTCTTCTAGGGAAAGATGTTGCTTTATCCCCAGTCATTCAATAAATGTGTTGAATGGCAAACACCAGGTGTAGAAGTAAAGGAATGAAGAGGGCTAGTACAGAGTGTCTGCCTTGCATACGCAGCACCCAGCGGAGTCCGCAGATTGAGGAGACAGTGGCTCCTGCCTTCCCTGTCTATCCATCAACTTAGTGGATGCAAAACATGGAAACGAGAAAAAATATGGTACTTAGCATTGTTTTAGAATTTAACAGTAACAGGGCCGGTGAGATGGCTCAGCGGCTTAAGCGCCTGCCCGGCAAGCGCGAGGGCCCGAGTTCGACTCCCGGAACCCACATACGAAAAAGGGGCCGGTGATATCGCTCAGCGGCATGGGCGTCTGCTGGCGCGCGAGGTCCTGAGGTCGACCCCCGGTACCCACCAGAAAAAAAAAAAAAGAATTTAACAATAACATCAGAATTCTAGTTCCAGATCCTTTTGGTCCAAAGAACATCGAGAATTAGACAGATGTTTGGTTACCTTCAGCAGAATTTGCTTCCCTGTTTTTCTCCCCATTAACTCCATTTTCTATGGTACCATGACTGTTTCTCCCTAGCAATTAGTTCCTGATAAAGTGTTCAGTACTATTTGTTTGAGTTCTGGAGCATCTTTATTTTAATGGGAATTCCCAAAGACTGACAGTTCTTTTGGAATCTAAGGTCTGCATTGCTGATGGCAGCACCTTAATTTCTTTTTTTTTTTTTTTTTTTTTTTTTGTGGGTACCGGGGGGTCGACCTCAGGACCTTGCGCGCCAGCAGTCGCCCGTGACGCTGAGCGATATCACCGGCCCCTTTTTCGTATGTGGGTTCCGGGAGTCGAACTCGGGCCCTCGCGCTTGCAGGGCAGGCGCTTAAGCCGCTGAGCCATCTCACCGGCCCAGCACCTTAATTTCTTTTCTTTTTCTTTCTTTCTTTCTTTTTTTTTTTTCTGCAAGAGGCTATGAGTGAAAGTATTTTTGGAAACCTTCATATTTATAGTTTGGTTCCTAAAAACTCATTTAAATTCAGATCCAGTACATGCTTATCCAGCATTAGTATAGTCTAAACATTCTATTAGGTACTTTTGCATTCACTGTATCATTGAATTTAATCTTCACAGCCACCGTGAGGTGGGTATTATTATCTCATATTTATACTCCAAGTAACAAGGGGTCAGAGGGATGAAATGACTTGCCTATAAGCAACAGGGCTGGAATTTGAATCTAGGTCTGTTTGATGCCATGTTCACTGCTCCTTCCTATGAATTCTCCTTCTAAGTGGGCTGAGCTCCAAACTGGATTTGGTCTCCTACAAAGTCTGGGATTTGAAGCTGTTTTGATGAAAGGACATTTTATTTTAGTGTCCAGGAATGGTCCCTGATACAGAAGGAAAGGCCAAGTCCCTGTGGAGAAATCTCTTCCTTCTCCAAAGGACAAGGGTGCTTGGGTACATATTTCTATAAACCATCAGTCCCAGGCACTGCTTGCATTTCCTACTCTGGTGGAGAAATTAACAGGAGGGATGTGGGTACAGCAGCAAGGGCCCGAGTGAGGAGGGAACTCACAGACTTTTCCCTGGGTCGTTTGATCCCCTGATCCTGGGTGGCCTCTGTCTTAAAATTAGATGTTTGGGTGACGTGATATTGAAGTCTCCCTTGGGTGCTAAGATAGCATGGATAACTCCTGTTTTGGAACATAAGGCTCTTTGGCCTTCAAGGTCAATGCCTATGTTGAGTATTTAAGTGCTCTCAGAAGATGAGCAAGGGTCAGAAAAGTTGGGAACTTGGAATCTCTGATTTAAAAATCAGCTTTTCTTAAGCAGGAGTTTCAGTTTCCAATTATCTGTGAAGGTAATGAATTAGTAGGTCTCAGGTTTCACCATGGGGAAGTGTCCCCCAAATCAACTCTAGTGTTCTAGGACAAGCACTCAGGACAAATCTGTCCCGTTAACCCAATCAGCACTTCCTCAGTATTTGGAATTTGTCTTGAGCTGCCATTCTTAAATGCTAAATAATTCAGTACATTCTTTTTTCCTGCTATTGTTGTCTTGAACAGCTCTTGACTCTGCCCTTTGCTGCTGTTCCCTGGAGCCTGTGTGAATTATGATTTTGGGAGGAAGACATATGAGGCTTGGAGGATGACAGCCCCTGGGAAATACAGACAAACCACAGCCATGGTTTCTTTGGCACCCCGAGACCCCAAACGGCTGAGTCTCCCACGTCTCTTATCGTAACATTAAGAACTGCCTTGTAGTTCACCTGAGGACATGTTCCAGAGATATCATAGAATATTTATTAGCATTATTACATTTTCTCCAACACCTTTTATCCCAGAGGATCCCAAAATGCTTTGCTAACAAAATATCCAAGGAGGTTTTACCCATTTCTGAAATCAAGCTGCTGTTCCTCAATTTTTCTCTCACCACACCTTTTCCATCTGCCTCCCCAATCCATTTCCTCCTGGATTGTTATGACTCTTTATTGCTTAACAAATACCACTCAAATGCCTTAATATGGCTGTATTAGTTTCCTGAGTTGCTGTAAGAAATTACCACAAACTTTGTGGCTTAAAATAACACATTTATTCTCTTTGAATTCTGGAGGTCAGAAATCATAAATTGCTTCCCCTGGTCTGAAACCAAGGTGTTGCCCAGGTCAGGCTTCCTCTAGAGGTTCAGGGTAAGCATCTACTTGTACGCTTTTCCCACCTCCAGGCCCGTGTGTTCCTGTGTTCCTTGGCATGTGTCCCTTTCATGTCCTTTCAAGCCCATAGATGATCATCTTCCATGCTTCTGTCCGCAGGTTTTCTCCTCTGTTTTTTTTCCCCCTTCTTAGAAGGACATTTGTGATTATGTTTAGGACTCATCTGCATATTCCTGGATAAATCCTCACAGCCACATCTGCCATATAAGATAACCTTCCCAGGTCCAGGGTTTGCAGTGTATATGTCTTTTGAGGCCATCATTCAACCTACCATCCCCGGCAGTGAGAGTCCTCTCATAGGACAAAGGTCAACACCTAATTTCCCTCCACTCCTCATGGCACACATGTGCCCCAGCCAGACTAGGATGCTTAGTTCTGTTAAAAAAGTTTTGCATGTTCTTGGTTCTGTGTCTTTGTGATTTTGTTTCTTTAGGCTGGAAATACTTTCTTTTCTTCATGATGCTCTACTGTCTCTGTTCACCTTGGGTGGTACAAATGCCTCTAACACATGCCCTTCTGAAGGTTCCTTCCAGGGACGTGGTGGTTGCTGACTGGCTTTGCCTCTAAGGAGCCTACTCCCCACATGCCAGAATAAATGTTGGTTTGTTAACAGGACTCACTGCAGTGTTTTCACACAAAAAGCCTCCAGAAATGCCACATAAATTATTTCCATGGGCATGATGGGACAGGGGAGGTTTTCAGGTCGATTCCACAACCTATGCATTTGACATTCAACAAATATTTATTATTCATTTAAAAGTATTTATTAAGTTCATCGTCTGATTCCTGTCCAGCTTACAATGATGAAGAAGTAAGCTTTAGCCTTTAGGGAATGTGAGCCCCAGAGGGAAATTGGGATATCAAGAAAGCAATTGCCAGCGTGACCTCTTCTCAGTACAAGGGAAGCTGTGGGAGCCGGAAGATCACACAGCAAAGGGCCAGTCTGTCCTCGTGGAAAGAAATGACGGAAATTAACTCAGCAATTAGGGATTCTGTCAAAAAGGACAATCATAATATTATTGTTCATAACAAAGATCCACCTTCCATTTTCTTACTGCTTTTTATGAGGTGTGACCATCGTGTAATAGAGCGATTTTTAAAGAAAGCAAACAGAGCAAATTATATTACAGGGGATCTCAGTATTAGAAAGAACCCGAAAGGTCATATTGTTCAACTCTCTTTTTGATGTAGTTTTTCTCTCTAAAATGTGTGCAAAGAGTGAGTGGTTGCTGGATTCTACTTGAAAATTTCCAGGAGGCTGTTTTTCAAAAAAGTCACTTTAGATTCTATATGTACATTAGAGAATTTGAGAAAGATGCTTCACTTTTGCTATTTATTCATCTACATGCATACATAAATAGCAACATATGAAATTTGCATATGTACATATTGTGTATACAGGTATACATGTGTGCATGTATATATGTGTGTGTGTATGTCTGTGTCTGTGTGTGTCTGTATAAAGTAATTATGTTGTAATTCTGCAACTCTGAGAGAGGAGCTGCAAAAGTATTTCGGAAAATACCTTTATTGTTAGAAACTTTAGGTATATATGTATACTCTTTCAAAGTGACTAATTTGACTCGGGACATAGAAGTGCCTAATGAGGCCTGGTCATTTTGATATATTATTTCCTGTGATTATTTAAAAATAATTTTGCAGGTATAACACCCATACAACAGCTTTTTGTTTCTTTTCTAAGACACAGGTCCATGCTGCAAATGAGAGCGGTTTAATGGAAAGACTATGACTTTCAGGGGGACATAAAATCAAATCATGACTCTTGTACGTAAATGCTGTATGACCTTGAAGAAATCAATTAGCATCTCTAAACTCAACTCCACCTACAAAATTAGCTAAAGTCACAAAAAATCAATATGTTTAACAGACAGCAGAAACTCAAGTTATTTTCAGTTCCTTTATGAAGAAGTTGAGATGGCTCTTATAACTAGTTTTGTAGTAAATAAAATAAGGAATAAGGCATGCTTGTCTGTTCTTATCTACACGCAGCTCAATTTCCCCTTAACCTTCTGTGATGTAGTCTACCAGTAGGAAATTGCAACTTATTATGATTTTTTTACTGTTGTAAAATTTGTACAGTTAAAGGTCTACATCTCGAATACAATTCAATGTGTCTTGAAAAATGCACACTCTATATACACTCTATATACACTCTAATTAACACCCTAATGAAATCTTGTAAGCCTTGAAATCAGTCAACTTTCCAAATTTGGTATTTTAAAGATTGTTTATGCTATTTTAAATCTTTTGTATTGAAAAATAAATGATAGAATCAACTCATTAATTTCCTTAATATAGTAGATTTGAAATTTTATTGGGATTGCCTTAACTCTGATAAAAGTTTGGGGTGAGTTGACACTAAGATATTGAGTCTTTCTGTCTATGAACAACTTATATCTGTACATTTATTTGTATTTTCTTGAATCTCTCTCAGCAATACTTTTTAGTTTTCAATTTAGAACACTGGCACATCTTTTGCTAATTTTATTCCTAAATATTTATTCCTAAATATTCCTAAATGATGCTGTTATGAATGGTATTTTAAAATTTCATTATACAAATTTTACCCACTGCTATTAGTGTAATAACTTTGTATTCTGTGACTTACTCTTTTCCCTTGGCTAACTTCTAATTTTTTAATAGGTTACTTAGGATTTTCTACATAAATTATCATAAAATATATGAATCAGCACAGAATTTCTTCCTTGGTAATCTTTAAGGTTTTATTTTTTCAAGCCTCATTTTACTAGCTAGTACTTCTACTACAATGTCAAATAAAAGTAGATAAAAGGAACATTCTCACATTTTTCCTGAAATACAGGGGTAATAATTCAATATTCCACCATTAAATGTGTTAACTAACCATAGGGCTTTTTGTGAATGACCTTTATCTGGCTAAGAATTTCCCACATCCTTTGCTTAGAATTTTAACCAGGCATGGATATTGAATTTTATAAATGATTTATCCAGTAAACTGATCATATATTGATACCATATGTAGGTTTTCTCCCACGATTTGGTAATATGGTAGATTATATTGATTGGGTTTTGAATGTTAAAATAATTTTGCATTCTTGGTTTAAACTTCACTTGGTGTGTTAGTTACTTTCCTCATTGCTGGGACAAAATACTCAACACTCACAAGTCAAGGGAGGAAAGGTTTATTTAGCTCACAGTTTGTAGAAGTTTCAGTCCATAATTGGTTGGCTCCAAGGCAGGGTGGCTTGGCACACAGGTATTGCAGAGGAGAAACAGTTCATGGCAGGCAGAAGGTAGCGAAGCAAGCAAGGGACAAGACAATCCTCTTTCTTTCCTTTATATTGTACCTATATTACCGGGATTAGGGCGGTGCCAAACCAATCAGTGGACTGATTTAGTAATCACCCACCCTTAATCCTAGCACCATTAATCCCAGCATTACACCATGAACCAATCACACACTCTAGATTTAGCCACCCCTAAAAAAGCCCCACCCAGGACTGCATGAGGCTTTGGAGGGACATCTAGACACAAACCATAACACTTGATCATAATTTGGAATTCTTGTATAATAGTTTAATGTATTAATATTTTGCGAATAATTTTTCTGTTTGTGTGCAGAGGGGTATCGAGACATGATTTTCTTTAACAGAAACGTGTTTGTTAAATTTAGATAGATGTGAAATGGTCATCTCTGTTTTCAGAAGTAGTCGTGAATGACTGATTGCATCATTTCTTTACACATGCCATAGAATTACTAGTTAAACCATCTGGATTAGCTTTGTACTTATGAATTTCACTTTAAAAAATAAATACGGGCTATTTTTATTTCTTCTGTTGTATCAGTTTTACAAAACTGGTTTTCAAGGATTTTTAATTTTTATATAAATTGTTAAATTTATTGGAATAAAGCTGTTATAATATTCCTATTATCCTTTTTCTGTCTGTAATAGCTGAAGTGATGGCCTATTTTTATTTCTGATGCTGGTAACTAGTGGACTCTTTCTTTCCTCCTTGGTCTTGCTTGGGCTTTCTCAATTTGTTAACCTGTTGAAGAACTGATTTTGTTTTATATTTTGTTTTATATACTTGTTTGGGGTTAAAGTTCCCTTTTTTCTTTTTTTTATGATAGGAATGATCACTTGTTTTCAAAATAATAAAGCTCCCTCTTAGCACCATTTTAGAGACATCACAAAACTTTTGTATTGTTCCTATTATCTTTTAAACTATTTCTTAATTTACCTTATTAGTTGCACTTTGATACATGGATTATTTCAAAGCATGTTAATTTACAAATATTTGAGCATTTCTCCATATCATGTTATTATTTTGTTATTTAGGCTTTTGTTGTTGGAGAACATATGGGTAGTATTTTAATATTCCAAACTATATTGATACTAGGTTTTTATCCGAGATATGGTCTATTTGTACTCTATATGTACATATGTTATGCTGTGCATATCTGAGGATAAATGTACCAAAAGTTTTGGGGTTATCGTGTTTTAAAAAATTTCAATTAGATTAAGACAGTTTATAATATTGTGTAAGTCTTTGTATTTCCTTATTAATTTGTTCTCTAGTTATTGTACTAATTTCGGAGAGATTTTAAAGTCTTCAATTATAACTGCATTTTTCTATTTCTCCCTTTATTCTTGCCATTTCTTGCTTCATGTATTTTAAAGCCTATTATTACAAGCACCCACAATTAGGACTGTTACATCTTCCAGAGGAATTGATCTCCTTTGCATTGTGATATATTTCTCTTTGTCTCTGGCAGATTTGTTTGTCAAGATGTCAATACGGCTACCTATGGTTTCTTATGATTACTATTCATGTGATTAATCTTATTACATACTTTTACTTTCAACCTATTAGGGTCTTTGTGTTTATAGCGCATCTCTTGTAGGCAGAATATAATTTAAACTGTTTTTTTTTAACCTAGTTTGAAAATCTCTACTCTTAATTAATGTGTAGTCCATTTGCTTTTAATGCAATTATCGATGCTCCTGGATTTAATCTATCATCTTGCCAATTATTTTCCATTTGCCTCATCTTTATTTTTGTTTCTAAGTTTCTCTTTTCTGCTCTTACACTCATCAAATTATTTTAATAGTCAATTTTATTGGTTTTATTAACTTTTTAGCAATGCATCTGTATTTTTCTCTGAGTTGTTCTAAGAATTACAGTATCATGGTGAACTTTTCAGTCTACCTGGAGTTAGTAACATACCTTATCAGATAAGTTGTAAAATCCAACAAAAAATAATTGTATTTACCCACCTTTTTATACTATTCTCATACATTTTTCTTTACACTGTATTAAAACTATAAAATATATTTTATTTAATTCTGATTTAAAAAGTCCTTGATTTTAAAAGAATAAAAGGAAAAATAATGCTATTTATCTTTATCCAGATATTTTTCTCTTCTTTTTCTCTTTCTTGTGTATTAGAAGTTCCATTCATTAATTTGAAGAACTTTTAGAGTAACTTTGAGAGAATATCATCTGAACCCAAATCCCTCCAGGTTCCATGAATATAAAAATATGTTTATTTCATTTTCATTTTGAACATTATTTTTACTAAACATAAAATTTTGGTCAATCATTGCATTTTATTTTTATTTTCTTTTTTTCTTCACTCTTTATTAGTTACACAGATTAATAGGTTTCATTTTGGCAGATTTGTACATGCACATAACATACTTGGATCATTTTCACCCCTCCATCACCCCCTTGCCATACTCTCCATCTAGTGTTACATATTTCAGGGGGTTCAGTGTGTACAATATATTTATATTTATCCATCCCCTATTACCTGCCTTTACACCCTTTTCCTCCTACCCCTTATTGCTTTCCTATTGTCTAATAATAGTTGCTTTTCTACCTTCTTGCCATCTTTTTACATAACACATATTAGAGAGAATATGTGCTATTTCTCTTTCTGACTCTGGCTTATTTCACTCAACGTAATGGTCTCCAGATTCATCCATTTTCCTGCAAATGAAAGAATTTCATTCTTTTATATGGCTGTATAATATTATATATGCCACATTTTCTTTATCCATTCATGTGTTGATGGGCCCCTAGGCTGGGTCCATGTCTTGGCTATTATGAATTGTATCATAATAAACATGGGTATGCAAAGATCTCTATAATATGCTGACTTTAATTGCTTTGGGTACATATAAAGGAATGGTATAGCTGGATCAAATGGTAACTCTATTTTGATTTCCATAGTGATTGTACTATTTTCCATCTCTAATAGTAGTGTGGAAGCATTCTTTTTTCCCCCACAACCTCACTGGTATTTATTGTTTTTATTTGGTATTATTGTTGATAGCCTTTCTAACTCAGGTGAGATGCAATCTTAGTGTAGTTTGATTTGCATTTCCCTAATGGCTAAAAATGTTGAACAATTTTCATATACTTACTGGTCATATGTACTTCTTCTGACAAGTGTCTGTTCAATAATTTTGCCCATTCATTGATTGGACTATTTGATTTTTTGGCAATAAGCGTTTTGAGTTCTTTATGTATTCTATAGATTAATCTCTGCTCAAAGAGTACCTGGAAAAGTTTTTTCTCCATTCTTTAGGCTGTCTCTTCATGCTGTTAATTGTTTCTCTTGCCACACAGAAACTTTTTAATTTGATGCAGTCCCATTTGTCGATTCTTGCTATTATTTCCTCAGCTATTGGAATCTTATTGAGGAAGTCTTTGACTGTGCCTATGACTTCAAGTGTCTCCCACATATTTTCTTCAAGAAGTTGTAAAATTTCAGGTCTTATGATTAGGTTGTTGACCCATTTTGAATTGACTTTTGTACAGGGTGAGGGTCTTGGTTACTTTTCTTTATTGTTGAGACAAAATACCCAACACTCACAGTTAAAGGAGGAAGGTTTATTGTAGCTCACAGTTTGTAGCAGTTTCAGTTCATAGTTGGCCTGCTCCACGGCAAGGTGGCATGGCAGAGGGCCATCACAGAGGAGAAACAAAGAAAACACAGCAAAAACAGCAAGCATGAAGCAAAAACCGACCAGCAACAAGTGACATTAGCCCTCTTTCTGTTCCTTATATTTTTATCTAGGCTACCTGCCCTTAGGACGGGTAGCACTCACACCCAAGATACAGCACCCTTAATCCTACCCAGAACTATGCCAAACCAATCAGCAGATTACACCATTAATCCCAGCATCACACACTCTAGATCCAGCCACCTCTAAAAAAGCCCAGTCTATGACCCCATGAGGCTTTGGGGAGCATCTAGACACGAGCCGTAACAGTAAGAGATAGGGATCTAATTTCTGGCTTCTACAGGTGGATATGCGTTTTTTCCAGCACCGTTTATTGGAAGTTATCTTTTCTGCAATGTATATTTTTGGCTCCTTTGTTCAGAATGAGATGCTTATAGTTGCACGGGTTCATTTCTGTGTCCTCTATTCCACTGATCTCTGTCTAATTTGCAGTACCATGCTGTTTTTGTTACAATGGGTTCACAGTATTATTTGAAATTTGGTGTTATGATGCTTCCAAAGTTGCTCTTTTTGCCTAGGATTGTTTTGCTATTCCGTGTGTGTGTGTGTGTGTGTGTATGTTTCCCTATGAATTTTAGAATTTTTTTCTAGTTTTGTGAAGAATATCATTGGTATTTTGATGGAAATTGCATTGACTCTGTAGATTGATTTTGGTAATATGGCCATTTTGACAAGATTAACTCTACCAATATTGAACATGGGAGGACTTTCCAATTTTTGATATCTTCTTCAATTTCTTTCTTCAGTGTTCTGAAATTTTCATGGTAGAGGTGTTTCACTTCCTTGGTTAGATTGATTCCTAGGTATTTTTTGAAGCTATTGTGAAGGGAATCATTTCCCTCATTTCTTTTGCACCAAGTTTATTATTGGTATATAATAAAGCTATTGATTTTTTAGGTTGATTTTATATCCTGCTATTTTGCTGAATTTATCAGTTTTAAAAGTCTTTCAGTGGTGTCTTTAGGGTCTTCTTATTTTCTTTTTCCATTTAGGACTTATAAAGATTTTCTCCTTTGTCTTCTGACATTTGTTTTTTCTGATAAGAAGCCAACCATTATTCATGTAATTGTTCTTCTGTATGTAAAGTGGCTTTTTCACATTTTAAGACTTTGTGTTTCTGAGTTTTAGCAGTTGAGCTTTGGAAATTCAAGTTCACTAATTCAAGTACTTAGTATTTGAGAAAAATTCTATATTGGGTTCATTGGATTTAAATTTAAAGGTGAAATTTTTTATTTATTTGGGAAATTCTTGCTTATTATTTACAAATTTTTCTCCCTAAGTTTTTCTTCTCAAAATTAAATATAGACATGCTTAACACTTGAAGTTGTTTCAAAGAAGACTGAGTATTTTTTATTTTATTTATAAAAAGTCTTTTATCATTCTCTTATTCAGTTTGGATAGTGAATAGGGAACCGTATGAATTCACTGACAACTTCTGCTTTCTCTAGTCTGTTCTGAAGCCCATGCAATGTCATGTCATATATTTTAATTTTACTGTCAGATTTCTATTTAGATTTTTTTTTTTATTATTTTAAAGAGAAGAAAAAAACAAAACAAATCAAAAGAAGAACAAATTTTCAAAACAACATAATAGGAGGGTAACAATGGTTAATACATTACGTATTACTATCTTTAAGTTAGTTATTCAGGACACCAGACATTAGCATTCAATTGTCCAAACATTATTGGCACAAACCTTACTCTTCAATGAACTAAGTAAAAATGGTAGTGTATCTATCTTAACCATCTTATATATATATATATACAATTTTTTTCCCTTTCTTCTTTCTTTTCCCTATTCCAGTCTCTCTTTCCTTTTGACCAGTTTCTTTTTGATTCACCATATCTATTGTACATTTTGGATCTTATTTACTCTTTCAGTTTCTCATACTAGAGAGATAATACGATGCTTACACATGTGCTTCTGGTTTATTTCACTTATGAGTATTTTCTCGAGTTGCATCCATTTACCTATAAAAGTCTCCAGTTTATCCTTCTTTATGGCTGAATAGTACTCCATTGTATAAAAATACCACATCTTTCTTATCCATTCCTCAGTTGATGGGCATTTGGGTTGTTTCCAAGATCTGGCTATTACAAATTGTGCTGCTATAAACATGGGTGCACATATATCGCTGTGGTACGATGTTTTTAATTCTTCTGGGAAGATGCCCAGAAGGGGAATAGCTGGGTCAAATGGGACCTCCAACCCTAGTTTTCTGAGGAATCTCCACACTGACTTCCACAGTGGCTGTACCAGTCGACACTCCCACCAACAGTGAAGAAGGGTTCCTTTTTCCCCACAGCCCCTCCAGCATTTGTTATTAGTTGATTTCTTAATAGTAGCCATTCTTTCTGGGGTGAGATGGTATCTCAGTGTTGTTTTAATTTGCATCTCTCAAATGACTAGTGATGTTGCACATTTTTTTGTATATTTGTTTGCCATTAATATTTCTTCATCTGAGAAATGTGTATTCATCTCAGATGCCCATTTTTGGAGTGGGTCTTTAAATTTGGGAGGTCTGATTTTTTTGAGTTCTTTATATGTTCTCGATAGTAGTCCTTTGTCTGAGGAACAGCTGGCAAACATTTTTTCCCACATTGTGGGTTGTCTCTTCACTCTGTTGGTGGTTTCTCTTGCTGTGCAAAAGCTTTTTAATAAGATGAGATCCCAGTTATTGATTCTTTGGGATAGTTCCCGTGCGGTTGAGTTTTTATTCATAAAGTCTTTGCCTACACCAATGTCTCCAAGGGTTTTACCTATCCTACTTTCCAGCAGATTTAATGTTTCTGTTTTAATATTTAGATCTCTGATCCATTTTGAATTTAGTTTAGTGCATGGTGAAAGATATGGATCTAGTTTTAATCTTCGGCATGTGTAGAGCCAGTTTTTCCAGCACCATTTATTAAAGAGGCTATCTTTCTTCCAGCGAATGTGTTTGGCACCTTTGTCAAAGATAAGGTGGCTTAGTATGTCTGGGGTTGTTTCAGCATCTTCTAATCTGTTCCATTGATCTTCAGGTCTGTTTTTTTGCCAGTACCATACTGTTTTTATCACAGTAGCTTTATAGTATAATTTCAAGTCGGGGATTGTGATGCCCCCTGCCTTGCCTTTGTTGCCCAGAATTGCCTTTGCTATTCTAGGTCTCTTCTGATTCCAAATGAATTTTAGGATTGTTTTCTCTAATTCTGTGAGATATGCTGTTGGAATTTTGATTGGAATTGCATTAAATCTGTATAACAATTTTGGAAGTATGGCCATTTTCACTATATTGGTTCTTCCTATCCAGGAGCAAGGGATATCTTTCCATTTTCTGATATCCTCTTCAATCTCCTTTTTCAGAGTACTGTAGTTTTCAGTATAGAGGTCTTTTACATCCTTCGTGAGGTTGATTCCTAGGTATTTCATTTTTTTGGATGTTATTGTGAAAGGTATTGTTTCCCTAATTTCTCTTTCAGTAAGTTTGTTATTTGTGTACAGGAAGGCTATTGACTTTTGAGTATTGACTTTGTATCCAGCTACACTACTGAATTTGCTTATTAAATCTAGCAGTTTTTTAGTGGAGTTTTGGGGATCTTCTGTGTAGAGTATCATGTCATCTGCAAATAATGATAATTTAACTTCTTCCTTTCCAATCATTATTCCTTTTATTTCTTTCTCTTGTCTAATCGCTCTGGCTAAAGTTTCCAGAACTATGTTGAATAAGAGTGGGGACAGTGGACATCCTTGTCTTGTTCCTGATTTTAGAGGGAAGGCTTTCAGTTTTTGGCCATTTAGTATAATATTGGCTGTTGGTTTGTCATAGATAGCTTTTACCAGATTGAGATAAAGACCCTCTATTCCAATTTTCTGTAGGGTTTTTATCATGAAAAGGTGCTGGACTTTGTCAAAAGCTTTTTCTGCATCTATTGAGATGATCATGTGATTTTTGTCTTTGGTTCTGTTAATATGCTGTATTACATTTATTGATTTACGTATGTTGAACCATCCCTGCATCCCTGGGATGAATCCAACTTGGTCATGGTGTATAATCTTCTTGATGATTTGTTGGATTCTGTTTGCCAGTATCTTATTAAGGATTTTTGCATCTATGTTCATTAGGGAGATTGGCCTGTAGTTCTCTTTCTTAGTTGGGTCCTTCTCTGGTTTTGGTATCAGGGTAATGCTTGCTTCCAGGAATGAATTTGGGAGTATTGCTTCCCTTTCAATTTCATTGAAAAGTTTGAGAAGTAGGGGCGTTAGGTCTTCTCTAAATTTCTTGTAGAATTCGGCAGTGAATCCATCAGGGCCTGGACTTTTCTTTGTTGGGAGGTTTTTAATTACATCTTCAATTTCATTGGTTGATATTGGTTTATTTAGGATTTTTAAATCTTCTTGATTTAGCTTTGGTAATTCATACGAATCTAGGAATCTGTCCATTTCTTCTGCATTTTCCATCTTAGTAGAATATAAATTTTCAAAATAGGTATAGATGATCTTCTGGATTTCTGCAGGGTCTGTCGTGATATCACCCTTTTCATTTTCAATTGCATGGATTTGAGTCTTTTCTTTTCTTTTTTTAATAAGGTTGGATAAGGGTTTGTCAATCTTATTTATTCTTTCAAAGAACCAACTTTTTGCTTCATTGATTCTTTGTATTGTTTTTTTATTCTCCAATACGTTAATTTCTGCTCTGATCTTTATAATTTCTTCCCTTGTACGGGCTTTTGGCTTAACCTGCTCTTCTTTTTCTAGAAGCTCGAGGTTCACCCTTAAGTTGTTTATTTGCGCTTGCTCTATTTTCCTGATATAAGTGTTTAATGCTATAAATTTCCCTCTTAGGACTGCTTTCATTGTATCCCATAAGTTCCGGTATGTTGTACTGTCATTGTCATTCAGTTGTAGAAAGTGACTAATTTCTTCTTTAATTTCATCTGTGACCCATTGGTTGTTCAGGAGGATGCTGTTTAATTTCCATGTGTTTAGGGAGTTTTTGTGGGATCTTTTGCCATTGATTTCCAATTTCATTGCACTATGGTCTGATAATATGCATGGGATAATTTCAATTCCTTTGCATTTACTTAAGCAGGTTTTATGAGCTAGTATGTGGTCTATTTTGGAGAACGTCCCATGTGCAGCTGAGAAAAATGTGTATTCTGATGTTTTGGGATGGAACACTCTGTAGACATCTACTAAGTCCATTTGTTCAAAAGTTTGGTTCAGTTCTACTATTTCATTATTGATTTTCTGTCCAGTTGATCTATCTTTTTGTGACAGTGGAGTATTGAGATCTCCCAATATAATTGTATTAGTGCTTATTTGATTTTTCATGTCCTTTAGTACTTGTTTTATATAGCTGGGTGCATTGGTATTTGACGCATATATATTTATGATCGTTATCTCTTCCTCTTGGATTGTTCCCTTTACAAGGATGTAATGACCGTCTTTATCTCTCTGAATCCTTCTTGGCTTGAAGTTCACTTTGTCTGCAAAAAGAATAGCTACCCCTGCTTTTTTCTGGGTTCCTGTGGCATGGAGTATTGTTTTCCATCCTTTGACTTTCAGTCTATGAATTTCTTTCTGAATTAAATGTGTTTCTTGTATACAGCATATTGTTGGATCTTGCTTCTCGATCCATTTCGCCAGTCTGTGCCTTTTGATTGGTGAATTGAGACCGTTAACATTGATGGTTAAAACTGATATGTATTGACTTGTCATGATATTTTCCTGTTGTTGGTTCCCACTCTTTGTTTTTCTGCTTTCCGGCTATTTAATTATTTGCCCTGCCTGGTGGATTCCTTCTGTTGGGGTTCCTATCTCTTTCTAGAATGTCCTTCAGAACGTTTTGGAGTGCTGGTTTGGTGGTCATAAATTTTCTCAGATGTTCTTTGTCATGAAAGTATTTTATTTCTCCATCAATTTTGAAAGATAGTTTTGCAGGGTACATCAATCTGGGCTGAAAATTATTTTCCTTTAGAGCTTGCAATACATCATTCCAAGCTCTTCTTGAATTGAGGGTTTGTGCTGAAAAGTCAGCTGTGATTCTGATGGGTTTTCCTTCATAGGTGATTTGTCTCTTCTCCCTAACAGCTTTTAAGATTCTGCCCTTCTGTTGAATTTCTGGGATCTTGACTATAATATGTCTGGCTGAAGTTTTTTTTTGATCATGTCTAGTTGGTGTTCTAAAAGCTTCACTTATAGGGGTGTCAAATTCCTTTTCTCTTCCAGGAAAGTTCTCCCTGATTATGTCTTTGAACAAGGTTTTAATGTCGTTGATGCTATCTCCTGCTTTTTCATTTATTCCAATTATTCTTAAGTTGTTTATCTTTGAGTCATCTAGCAGCTGCTGAATTGATTTTTCATGGTCCCTTGCTATTTTTAAGAATTTTTCCATTTCATGATCACTAATTGCAAGCCTGTCTTCTATATCTGAGATCCTGTCCTCGCATTGGCTTATTCTGCTACCAATACTTTCAATGGAATTTTTTATCTCTTGGGTATCTGCTTGAATCTGCCTTATGGATTCCATTTCTTTCCTATGCTGAGCATTCATGGTTTCTATAGTTTTCTTAAGTTCATCTATTTTTTTGTCTGTATCAACTATAGTGTCCTTAAGCATGGTCTTCATTGTAGACATTATCTCTGCAGTTATCTGTGAGATTATTTCTGTTTTAATTTTTTCCAGAACCTCATTCAGTTGCTTTGTTGTTACCACTTCAGATAGGCCAGGTGGGTGGCTTTCGGATTGTCCCACCTCGTTGCTCCCTAGGTTTGCCTTTGGTGAATTGGATGTGTGGGGTTGCATCTTGTTTAAGTGTCGTCTCATTTTTTCTTTCTTTAATTCCTGGGGTGATGTTTGCAAATTACCTATAGTAGGTTACTTTATTGCTAGTGTTTAAGATCTTTAGAAGATGACTACTTCTCTGCAGTATCTTCCAAGTGGAGCTTGCTTTTAGGTTTTGAGCTTTCTGCCAGATCCTACCTCTTCAATTCGTTGGGTATGCGAAGTTGCTACCTGTTTGGCCCAGTCCTTGATTCTTTGGTACTGTGCCACTGTATTTTCTGTGTCCCTTAGTCAATCTCAATCATGAAATATCAGGAAGGAAAGATGTTTAGAACAATTATTTCACATTTGGCTATAATGTTAACTAAAGCATCAAACAGAGCCTAGAAAATGACAGACTGAGCTAACCAGTTATTTACCACTTTTAGCTGTATAGAGTTGCGGTTATATAACAAAATCTAAAACACACCAGAAAAATTATATGCAGTATACAAGTCCTGTGTATGGCAATTTTTCCCCTGAGGAGTTTAAATTTAAAATGAGTTAAGGAGGAAATAGAGTATTGGGAGAAGAGGAAGGAATTAGATGTAAGGTTAGAGGACCAAGAGGGATCCCACTAAAATTGGGACACTAGTGCAGAGGACAGGTGGTAGAAAGAGAAGGAAGGGATAAAAGGAAGAACAGATCACAACCACAATCACAAAGAAGTTAGAGGCGCTAATTACACTCATATAAAAAACCAGAGAGAATAATGAAGGAAAGAGCAAATACACATACAGAAACAAAAACGAAGATAAAAACAATAAAACAGACAGATCAAAAATAAAACCCCACCAAAAAACCAAACAAAACAAAACAAAAACAAAAAAACCCTTCGCCAGAATAAAAAACGAATCAGTGAGAAAAAAAATAATAATAAAAAATAAAAATAAAAATAAAAATAAAAAATATAAAAAGAATCAGTTCCAGGTGTTGACTCTGTTGTAGGCAGGTACCTTGTGACAAAGTCCTGTTCTGTGCAGGTCCGTCCCAGTAAGCCAGGAGCGCCCTCTGGCGGGCGGTGAGCAGAGGCGCGTACTTTCAGGCAGAGACCAGTCTAGCTCGCCTCCACTCTCAGCGCCCTTTCACGATCCCTGGGCCTGAGAGGCTCAGCGCGCTGCCCGGAGCGCAGGTTCCCTGCACTGGTTCCCGCCGCTCTGGTTTTTCGCCACGCCCCCCACAATGGCGCCGGGCCAGTCGCTCTCTGGCGCGGGACAGGTGTGGCTGAGAGTCTAGTCTCGTTCGCCTGCTGACCTCAGCACACTTTCGTGGGCCTGAGAGGCCCTGTGCTGCCCTGTCCGGAGCACAAGTTCCCAGAGCAGTTTTCGAGCAGCTCTGAGTTTCGCCACACCCCCCACAATGGCGCCCGTCCGGTCGCTCTCTGGCGCGGGGCAGCTGTGGCTGAGAGACACTCACCGCTGGTCAGCGCCGTTCTCCGCCGCTCCCCTGCCCCGCCGCTGTCTCAGGATCCTCCGTGGGGGCTCCCTGGGCACCAGCTGCCACCGTGTGTCCGTAGAATTGAGCTTCCGCTGCGCTGCAACTCCCGGGATAGTAGAAAGTGCACGCGCGTGGTCTGCTCCTTCTTTCCTTCTTCTTTGTTGGAAGTCACCCGTCACTGGTGCCGGGGGTCCCAGATTGCGCTTCAGAACTTCTCTGGGTTTCGGGGAGACATCCCCCCCCCTCCTGTGCTTTCCGGGTCGCTATATTCCCGTGTTCCAATGGTAACTTTTAGAGAGAGTTTCGCTGCCTGCTTCTTACTCATCCGCCATCTTGAGGTCCCTTCTATTTAGATTTTAAAATTTATTCTATATTTCCATCTACTTAGTTACACTTGTATTATCCTTTCACATTAATTACCCTGAAAATATTCATCATAGCTGCTTTAATGCTTTAGTTTGGTAATTCTAACAAAGTAATCTTGGGATCTGTTCCTTTTTCCTGTTTATTTCCTTACTTCTTCCCATGTGTAGTAATTTGCTATTGTATGCTGGACACTATTGTAGGTACAGTTTTTTATTGTGGGTACCGGGGGTCGGCCGCAGGACCTCATGCACCAGTAGGCGCCTGTGCTGCTGAGCGATCTCACCGGCCCTTTTTTCATATGTGGGATCCGGGAGTCGAACTCGGGACCTCGCACTTGCCAGGCAGGCGCTTGCACTGCTGAGCCATCTCACTGGCCCCTGGTACAGTTTAAGGAGTCTAGATTATGTTCTTTTTAAAAGAAAGTTGGCATCAACTGAGGAATGGATAAAAAAGATGTGGTATTTTTATACAATGGAGTACTATTCAGCCATAAAGAAGGATAAACTGGAGACTTTTATAGACAAATGGATGCAACTCAAGAAAATACTCATAAGTGAAATTAACTGGCGCACATGTGTAAACATTGTATTGTCTCCTTAGTGTGAGAAACTGAAAGAGTAAATAAGATCCAAAATGTACAATAGATATGGTAAAACAGGAAGAAACTGGTCAAAAGGAAAGAGAAACTGGGATGGGGGAATGGGGAAAAGAAAGAAGGGAAAAGAGAAAAAATTATTTATATATATATATATATATATATATATATATATATATAATAGTTAAGATAGATACACTACTAATTTTGCTTAGTTCATTGAGAAGAAAGTTTTGTGCTAATATTGTTTGGACAATTGAATGCTGATATCTTGTACCCTGAGTAACTAATTTAAAGATAACAATATGTAATGTATTAACCATTGTTACCCTCCTATTATGTTGTTTTGAAATTTTGTTCTATTTTTTTCTCTTTAAAATAAAAATAAAAAAAAATAAAAGAAAGTTGAATTTTGTTTTGGCAGAGTGTTAAATTATTTGTGTACTTTTCACCATGTTAAGATTTTAAAAAACTTTTTATGATGGGCCCAATTCAGTTTTATCCTTAGTCCTTCAGTGCAGCCCTTCCTTATTCCTAAGCTATGGCCTTTTGAAGGTCTCAAGGTTTTCAGCAAGGTATGGTATCTACCTTCCATCTCCTAAGATTATTCCACCTATGCTATGTCCATTTAGCTTGAAGTCTAAGGACATCCATTCTTCAGTAGGGGTGTGTACTCTCACCACTTGCAGTCATCCCTACTTTCCTTTATACTCTTCTGTAAATTCAAAGAATTTTAATTGTTCTAAATACTGATCTCTCTTTCTAGATCTCCATAGACTCAATGGTCAGCTTGAGCTCCACTTATTTGTACCATTTTCTGGAAAGTGTCTCTAGTCCTCTGAGACTAGAAAGCTGTGTACCTCCTCTGAATGCTGGTAGTATGCATTATCTTTCTGAACCAGAAGTTGGTGACTACTTTGAATGATAGTTTCTATGTAAGCAGAGAATATGCAATGAAATTCCATGATAAGTTTCCTTAAAGTCATTTGTTTGATGAGCTAAGGTCTCTATGTTGCCCAACTGGCTGACTGTATCTTAGGAGGATAGAAAAATGTGGACTATAAAAGAATGAATGTTGGAAAAGATCTTGCAATCTAGTGTTTACCTGAGTACTGTAATGTTTTTAAAAAGTATTAACTATCATTTAATTTTAAAAATGAAGAGGTTAAGATTGTTACTTTAGTGTTCAGCAACTATAAGGGAATTTGCTTACCCTTGGGGCATCATGTCAATTTTGGGTTAAAGGAACATCATAGGGGTGTATAATACCCACGTTTATTTTATTTTTTTGAAGTATTTCTATTGATGAATTATTAATTCTAATTTTATGAGTTTTATTATATTAAACAATATGTACTTAACAGAAAAAAATACCAAAAAATAAAGTATTGAATGTTTAATATTTATTGAGTATTTACAAGCATCAAATCTTTTAACATCAACTGTTTTTTGCTCACAAAGTCTAAAAAATAACAACAGAAATAAATTCCTATATGAACTACAGTGAAAATACCAATAGAACTCTACAACAAAAATAATCTTTACTTCAATTATTACATCTATAGGAGTCTTCACACATGAAAACAACACATTCCATGCACACGTATCACTTACACTGATAGCCCATGTGTTTTGCTTTCCTGTCTTTTTTGTAGGACCTACTTCATGTCTGGCTGATCTTGCTGTTTTTTTAGGAGCTATTATATTATACAATGTGTAGTTATCAGGAATATAAAATATCAATGAAATAAAATATTGAATTTTTAATATGTATTGTGTGTTTACAATAAGCATTGACATTTTCAACATCAAGTATTTGTTTACAAATCTAAAAAATAACAATAGAAATAAATTCCTATATGAACTTCAATGAAAATACCAACAGGACTCTACAAAAAAATAATCTTTGCTTCAATAGTCACATCCAAAGCAGTCTTCACACATAACAACTGCATGTTCCATACACAAGTCTCATTTACACTGACAGCACATGTGCTTATCTTTCTTTTCCTGTTTTGCAGGCCACACTGTGACCTCTCTTCTTTTCCTCTTTTGTCAGGAGCTTCTTACTATATTGTACAACATGCACTTAGGAGGAACATAAGATATCAGTAAAATAAAATATCAAATATGTAATGAGTGCTTAGAATAGACATCGACATTTTCACTTCAGCTGTTTACTTAGAAAACCTAAAAGATAACATCAGGAATAAATACCTATGTGAAGTACAATGAAAATACAAACAAAAGTCTACCACAGAAATAATCTTTGCTTCAATTGTCACACCCAAGGCAGTCTTCCCATATGACTTGTGTTCCATGCACAAATATTGCTTGTGCATGGAACATACTAATAGCACATATGTTTTGTTTTCCTGTCCTTTTTTTAGGGCACAGTTGACATCTTTTTGGTTTTCCTATTGTTGTAGTAGGTCTTTGTGATTTTGCACCTGCCTGTTCACCTGTCCACAATTTTTTTGCATAGTTACTTGTACAGAAAAATTTTGTTCTTCCTCTGTTTTAAGTGATCTTTTATCAATTCCAGTCCAAATCCTCTAAGAAAATTTCTCCGTGATATTGTGCACTTGTTATTTTCTTTGTAAACTATGAAACTATATCACACATGTTTAGGATTGACTAAAACACAATCCTTGACCAATGCTTTGTGTTTCGAGTGATATCATCATTATCGTATAACTCATCAACATCTACTCCACCTCTGTTATAAAAAGTTACAATCTCTAGCTGCATTTTTGTCAAGTTTTCTCTGTCAATCTTGCCAACCTGGTGCAATGTTGACATCAGCAGTACCATTTTTTCTTCACTATATGTGAAGTCAACGTTATGTCTCTTTGAAATCCTAGCATTGTACTATACAATTCTTCATTTTGAACTTGCAACATTTCATTGGGAATTTCTGTTTTGTTCTTGCATATAATTCTACACTGGTCAGCTTGTGCTCTGTTGGCAAATGTAACATTAATGGGTAACTGGTAAACCAATTGTCTAATGTCACATTCTGATTAGACTGGAGCAATAAGTCATTCGGTTTTTACTGCAGGAACAAAGACCTGGTGGCTGAGATCTAAGATGTTACTAAATTGAAAGTGTAATACGTCTTTGGCTCTACCAGCACATATATTTTTATACCATATTTTGAAGGCTTATTTGGCAAGTACTGCCTAAAGCTACAGCAACCACGAAATGCTGCAAGTTGTTCATCAATAGTCATGTATTCAAATGATGTGTAAATTGCTTGACATTGTGAAACAAAGCTCTCAAGCAATGAGTGGGTGGCGGCCAGATTATTGGTTCCTTTCCTTTCTTGTTAGCTGGTTTTGTCATCAAACCTCAGGAAATTTTGAAGGAAACCAAATCCCCTTAGTGTTATTATTATTCTACAAACCTCAACCCCACACCTTCACTTCTCCATAAGTCTTTCACATTCATGAAATTACCATGAGAAAGCCCTGCTAAGTACAGCAGACCTAAGAATGCTTTCAGTTCAGATAGTGATGTGTCATAATAAACACATTTTTGAGTATTACTATCAGTGTATACAGAATGCTTTACTCGTATTTCATCATTTGTGTATTTCACATCTTGTACCATATTGTCTGTTACAAACAATTTCCAACATTGAATCACAGTGCTGGCACTCCATCCAATAGATTTCATCCTTGCCAAGAACCTAATTATATTTTCGGACCTATCAGGCATGCATGACCATTTTGTTGCATTTTGACTAGTCAAATATGTACTCAACTTTGCTGCTTTCTTTCTTATCTGAATCAAGAAGGCCTCCATTCTCTGTGTCTGTATTGGCCAATTTTTGCTCCATTTCACTGTCAAAACTTTGGTTCAGATGGCCAATGTCAAAGTCATCACTGTTGTCATCATCATCATCGTCATCATTGGTGCATGAGTCACCTGATAACTCACTTTTGACCTCCTCCCAAACTTGAAAATCTGGTTTTTCATGTGCCATTGTACCAAACTGGGCTAATTCTATAAGAAAAATTAAAATAAAACATTTGTAAAAACAAACCCTAGATGCACATAAATTTAGCGATGAGCATTTCATGGGTAAAACTCACCTGTTATTGCTTTGGAGCTCCTGTACTCACCTTGCCCTTGGTCTGCCAAGTGAGTGAATTCACGTATGGGTTCCTGTTTTCCCCAGGTGCAGCAACTGTGAGCCAACGTAGCTTCCATGATGGTAAAGTACATATTTATATGACAAAAGTATAGTATGGGTGTATTTTACCCCCCATGATGCCCAGGGATACATACACAAAAAAATGTTATGTGGAGCATTGTGTGGGTAAAAATCTTGATCTGACACTTTTGCACACATGCACACACTTGCTGTTCGTTGTACCAAGTGGGTGAACACAAAGATTGCTTCCTGAATCCCTCAGGTGCAGCTACTGAGACACATGCCAGCTACCATTATGCAAAATACATAATTTTATTAGAAAATTATGGAATTCTTATATTTTACCCACTGTGATGCCCCAAATAATTTAGGAGGATGAGTAAGTTCAATCTCTTGTATAGCAACCCATCAATTGGGCAGTGGATTGCAATTCCCACAGGTTCTGCATGTTTAATCTTATTTTCTACTAGATTTGAACCATTTATATTTCAACTGCTTTCAAATTCTTCAAAAGATTTTGGTCACCAGCTCATTACAGGTACTAAATCTCTTGCTCTAAAGAGGTCACCTATGGGCAAATGCATTTGCAATATTTTCTTACTGGAGAAGAAAATTTTACATTCAGAGGCTTGGGATGTTATAAATACAATTCTGAAAATAAATCATACTTCTAATTCAGCTACTTTAATCTCATATGAATAAGAAATGTTGAGCCAGGTGTGGTGGTGAATGCCTGTAACCCCAGCACTTGCGAGGCTGAGGCAGGAGGGTCACTACAAGTTTGAAGCCAGCCTGGGCTACATAGTGAGTTCAAGGCCAGCCTGAACTACAAAGTGAGATCCTGTCTCAAAAAAAATGTTGACTACTTCAATTATTTATTACATTTCAACTTGTATTATGTTTTAATGTACTGTGCCTCGTTTAGTTATCTGTTTATTGTTTGTTTTCCTTGCTGTAGTCACAAGGTCCATTAGAATAGAAACCTTGTAGACTTTATCCATTGCTCTTTATTTAGAATCTATAATGCAGGTGATATGTGCTCTGGAAGCAGTTTTATATGTATATTTTATCTCTCCTTGCTAGGTTACAAATGCTTAAAGATAGAGTCTTGCCCATTTGGCTGAGAAAGATCCCTGATTAATAATGGTTGAATAATTTGGAAAAAATTGAAACCTCTAAACATTTTGCCTAGTGTCATTAGGTATTAAATATACAGTACTGCTTGAATATACAGCAGTGAGAGAAAAAGCCAAGATCCAGATCCTGGAGAGGAAGGAAATATGTTTGACCTTGGGAAGATTCTTTCCTGGGTGTGGCCAGCAGGCACAAACTTCCCTTTGGTGCTTTCTGTAGAAACACTGTCACCGATTCCAGACAAGGTATTGTTGCATTATAGAGGCTGGGGTCAGGAAGTTAGGATTTAAGTCTTTTCTTGGCTCTGTTAATCTGCCTTTTCACAGTGTGACCTTGGAGAATCATACCTCCTTGTACTACTCTGTCCCTATGGAGATGAGAGAGCAGAAGAGAAGTGCTTTTCCCTCTTCCCACATAAGTATTTGTTTTTAGCCTCATGAATTTGCCAAAGTGCTTAGATACCAAGGTGACAGACGTCAGAGAAAATGTGACAGCAAAATAACTTGTTAGGAAGACATATAGAAGTGAAGTGTATTCCTAAAGGGGCATGGAAGATGGGGTTTGGAATAATTTAGTGCAAAGTTTCAAAGTCTTTTTATGAATTTAGTATATAGGCAGTTTAGTCCTAATTCAGAAAAGATCTTGGCTTATGTCAAGAGAATGAGGTAGTTGTAATGGGCATTGATTGGAGTCACCCCATAGGATCTTAGGTAGGGCATGAATGGCAGAAGCTGCAGCCAGAAAGAATTAGAATCGAATGTGCCACCTGTCCTCCCTAACACATTTGGCCTGCTGCAGTGGTTGCTATTCCAAAACTGAGAAGCTGCCTCCAAAGGCACCATGAGTGACTATGTGTCCTTCAACTCAAGCATCCTACAGATCCGTTTTTGTTATACTCGTAAACACTACTGCTGTGGACAGCCAAGGAGACACACCCTTCATTTATTTATTTTTGAGGTTGTTGCTTGTGTGTAGGGCAGGAGAGTGTTGAGTAGAGATGATAATGAAGATGGAGAAAACGCTTATGGAAGAGACCCGAGGAAACTAAAGTTTATCTTCATTTTTCTAACAGCTTCATTTGCAGCCACATCATGAGAGAGGCACCAAGAATATGGAGTTACCATAACAACTAATAAACTGTAATTAGTCAGAGAAGAGGGGATAGAGTTAAGAATTCCAAAAATACCTAAATGAAAACAAGAAAACAAGGAAGAGAAAGAAAAGAGTGGAGGGAAAGAGGGAAAGGTGAAATTTAAGGAAGGAAAGGATTTTTCAGTGTTCATTGATATGATATGAAAGTGTGTTTGAGACTATTTTAGAGGGGGCAGATGATAACAAGTTAAAATATGGGAAGAGAGATGAGAAAAGTGAAAATCATTCACGCAAATGTATATATATATATATATATATTTTTTTTTTTGTGGGTACCGGGGGGACGACCTCAGGACCTCACGCGCCAACAGGCGCCCGTGCCGCTGAGCGATATCACCGGCCCCTTTTTCGTATGTGGGTTCCGGGAGTCGAACTCGGGCCTTCGCGCTTGCAAGGCAGGCGCTTAAGCCGCTGAGCCGTCTCACCGGCCGCAAATGTATATTTTTAAAAATGGAAGTTCTTGAAGTGAAAGAGTCAATTGGATGTAGCAACCTAGCTGGTTAACACACACACACACACACACACACACACACACTCCAAGAGAGAAGGAGACACACACACACACTCCAGGAGAGAAAGAGCTTGGGATCATCATGCAGGCCCACTTGGAACTAGATGATTTTGTTGAGATTTCTGTGCTTGAATTGATGCCTCATGTATGGGGGTGGGAGCATTGTGTACCTGTGGCTCAGTGACATTTCACGCTGTTCCCTCATTCTCCTGGACCACAGTTCCACACTAGAGTCACTGCCATTTCAGCTGCCTGAGGAGCCCCACCAGCAAAAGGCACAGAGGAATGATAGTGAGAAGATGGGACGGAGGCAGCAGCCATGCCCAACAGCTTCCTTCAAAGCCTGGGATGTGAGGTTCAGGAGAAATGAGTTCGAGTCATTCAGCAGATATTCACAGAGTCCCACATCTCAAGTGTATGTGAGGCATGAGGCACTGGAGAAGGGTTAGTGGAATAACCATGATGAGACAGAAGCTGCTTTTGTGTCTGCAATGGAGTAAAATTTAAGGAGTTGGGCAAGGAGGGAAATCCATTATTTCTACATTCTTTTCTCAGGAGCTATTGTCAGTCATGGGGAGAACGAGCTCAGGGTAGCTGACCCACACCTGGAGGGCAGAGGCGGAAGCTGAAGCCTATTCCTCAGTAAGAAGAGTAGCTGGGATATAGGAAAGAATTAAGATGTCTGAAATTCAGGAGATTAACATTCCCAGTGATCAGATGTCTGCTTTTCTCACCTTTGATGAGTAACACATGGGTCTTTTTGGCTGTCTTGTTTAGCCCACCTTCTCCCTGAGGGCAAGAGGCTCTTGGTTCCCTCCACTCGCTTGACAACTATGCCTTAGAGTGGGAGACTGATGAAGTATGGCTGTGCCTGTTTTCAGTTAGAAACATTAGCAAACTCAACTACAAAAGGCCACCTAATAGAACAAAGAGCTTGCAATGTGCAGAGTACAATGGAAATCTCCCGGCTGCAAACAGAACTGTCTTTACTGCCAAGACAGAGGAACCTTGCAGAAGACAGAGCATGAAAGGGATTTTGCACAAACAAAAGTCAGAACACAATGGCATATATTTCAGGCACATGAAAAGATATGTGGCAGCAATACTAAAGAGACATGATTTTCCTACAGTATAGGGGCAGAGGGAGGGCAGAAGCCCAATCAGCCAATACAATTGCAGCAGAGAAACAGATCTGGTCCTGCTAGGAGAGAGGGGTAAAGCTTATTTTTTATGAATTAATTTCTAGTTGGTTTTCATAAGTTGTTTAGAAACAAGTGAGCCTATGAATAATACATACAGTACACAGGACCAAAAACACAGAGCTATCTCCAGTTGAGACTGTGAAAATAAAGGCATTTTTGAGAAAGATAATTGAGTAAAGGGACCAGAGAGAAGGCATCTTAAATTGGAGGTGTGAGCAGCAGGAGTGAGTTGATAGCCCAGAGGGAAAGTGTATATTTCTAATTTCTTTAATTAGCTTCCACATTCTTGGAGAATTAGAAAAATTCTCTTGTCTCTTAGAAAATTGTATGTCCCCAGGTTATATAATATTTTGCATATAATATACGCTCAAGATATTAATAGATAAATTAATTCAATGTAGATGTGATGAATTTCATTGTGAGCCTGGTCATTATTGTATCATAAAAGAGAAAAACCTATGTTCTTTGGAGCAGAATTAATAGAGATGAGGCACCCTTTAGCTGCCTAGATGGATGAATAAATCCAGGCGTGGTGTGTCTCCAGGGATGTTTTATATGGTGGTACAATTCATTGATTAGTCAATCAACTTCAAAGTAGTGTACTTGTTTATCTAAGTACCCATAATAGTGAGCCAAAGCTAGGGGTGTAGATCAGTGCTCCCTCAGTACAACAGCCCCTCAAAAAAGCTCTGTGGAGAAAGAATTCCATGGCCAATTAAGCTTGGGAACCAGTGCATTCTATATTCCCCTCATTATCATTTAAAAGACATGGAGAAATGCTACAGTAAATTGCCCCGCTGAATCTTGTTAGTCTGATGCTTTCCAAACTAAGTTGATCATGGAAGGTTGTTTTCTTCATCTCTTTTTGGGGGGTTGTTTTAAAAACTCATTAGCATCTTTACAGAACCAGTTTTCCACTAAGTGACTGTGATGCTTAATATTGGAATTTTATAGTCAATAAAGTGCGCCAACTTGTCTGGACTAAGGATGCTCTGATAGCTGGGAAAATATAATTTGTGGGTGTGTCTCTAAGGGTGTTACCAGAAGAGATTTGCATTGGAATCAATAAATTTGGTAAAGAAGCTCTGCCTTCACCAAGAGTGAATTCTCTGTCTCCCCTTGGGCTAGGACACCCATTTCTTTTGCCCATGGGCATCGGAGCTCCAGGGCTTAGGCCTTCAGGCTCTGGCATTTACACCAGCCTGCGCCTCTCCCCATCCTCAGGCCTTTGGTTACCCTCTCCGCTCTGCTTGTTTTCGTACCCTTGGATGCAGGATGAATCACATCACCAGCTCTTAGGCTGGCAGATGGAACTTCATGGGATTTCTCAGATTCCATAACAGCGTGAGCCAATTCCCACAATAAGTCAATTATATTTCTATATATCCTCTTGGTTCTTCATCTAGAGAAACCTGACAAACATGTGAGGACATTGGTTCCCTTGTTACCAGCCAGGGCATTACCAGGTGCATTCCATGTTCTAGGAAGCAGAGGGGGGCTCATGACACATGGCTCCTTCCCTCGGGGAGATTGTGATTTAGTAGAGGAGACAGGTCTCCAACCATTCACAGCCATGCCCACCTCCTCTGGTTCTAACCACAGCTCTGATCCTTCTGAAACAAATCCTAGATGTGATCCAGTGGAGGTTCTCACCCCATGAGCCACAACCATTCAGTGTGCCCTCTTTGCCTGGCTCATGTTCTCCACCATAACCCAAGCCACCTTGGCCACCGTGAGTATGTGGATGCAGTTTAAGTGCACCTCTCTGCTGCAGAAGCCTCCTTCTGTGAGCTATTGCCTCTTGGTGGTCTTAGAACAGCTGTTAGTGTTATTCCTGGACTCTCAGATTGGCCCACACCACAGCTGCTTGAGGAGTGATGCCAAGTATCTTTCTATTGCTTAGAGAGGATACAAGGGGCTGCTCCCGGCACTCTGGCTGCTGAAACTCTCCACGAAGACCCAATTTGGAGCTGTTTTCACAGCAACACTTCCCAGGGGTGAGACTTACACTCTTGAGTCTCTAAAGCAACCTGCCCTATGTTAGAAAGAGCTGCTCTCATTTTCTTAACGTGAAGAGGTTTTCTGGAGCCTCAGTAATAGAGGGCTGAGCTGACAGAGTATTTGGAGGACTCCTGTGGTGATGTATTTTCAGCCAATGAAATGATTCAATTCCAATATCACACCTGTTCCCTGGTACTTGGCAATGTGGTCTTAATGGCTGCTTGACTCATCCCCATATAAAACAAGACTCATGTCCATAGAGAGGGCAGATCTTGCTTCTCCTCTTGGAGTCTGTAGTAAAAATGAAGGAGGCTGCTGCTGTTTCTAAGTTGGTTATTTGCATTTCTGACCTAATCCTTCACCATCTCCATCTTCACACCCCCAACGCAACTGCTACACCTCTATATCTTCCTCACTTTTGTCTCCGTGGCGGGGCCCACAGCACACATGCAGGACTGGACAGTCCTACATTCGTTAGCTTTGTACCAGTTGCGGGACTTGGTATGTTAGCTTTCCCGAGCCTCCACTTCTGCGTCTGGACAGTGAGGGTGACATTGGTCACTGCAGCCATTATCTGTATAATTTTATCAGCAGTTTTGAATAGCTGGCTTCTCCAGAAGATGAGGTAAAATTGGAGATTTGAAGAAAAAAAAAAAAAGAAAAAAAATCACTGAAGTACAGAGATCCTGGTACACAGCAGCACTTAATAATTGCTAGTTTCGGGCCGGTGAGATGGCTCAGCAGCATAAGTGCCTGCCTGGCAAGTGCAAGGTCCTGAGATTGACTCGCGGTACCCACATTAAAAAAAAAAATTGCTAGTTTCCTCTCTCAGTTTCCTTTTAGATCAGTGCTGGCCAATAGAATTTTCTGTGAATGATGGAAATGTTTTTATATCTGTGTTGTCTGGCATAAAGCTACTAGTCCCATGTGACTAAGTAACATTTGAAATATGGCTAGTGTAACTAAGGACTTGAGATTTTAATTTTATTTAGTTCTATTGATATAAATAACCATATGCAACTAGTGATGACATATTGGACAGCATAGTTTTGTATAATTTTACCAGAAGCTTTTAGTACTTGGCATCTCCAGAAGATGAGAACTCAATCTCATTCTGGATGGTATCAAATACCTGTGGCTATAGACCATCACTAGAATTCCTTGTGAAGTAAGATGCCACCATGAACCACAGAGCTTCCAGAAACTGGGCCCAGGCATGGACACTGGTCACCCCTCTCTCTCTGAGGCCTGGGGAGGGTTCATGCAATATGTTACTAGTCTTACATTTTAGGAAATGAAGACTGGATTTTAGAGGTATTTCAAAAACACCGAAGCTTGAAGAAGATATTATGCATAATAAAGAGATTCAAAAATCCTGCCACAAAAATGTAGATGCCCCCATCAGATTCCATCTTACTCTAGTCCGTATAATTATGTATATATACCCTTCTATCCTTGCTTCAGAGATAAAATAATGGTATTTAGAACTTTGTCAACTGACAGAACATACCACCTAACCCCATATGAAGTCACTTCTCTTTTAGATATAAGTTAAATCTGTAAATGTCAAGGTCTTGAAAATGCTAAAACCATTAGCGAAAGAGAGTTGGAGAATTCATGGGGGAGGGGAATGTAAATTTGGTGAAAAATTAGAATAGCATGCAATATTTATTTTTGTAGTGCAATTTACATATCTAAAATCATTTTGCTAAGAAACATAAAATGTATTATGTATAACTTGATTTGCTCATAAAATTATCATTTAGGTAAAATTAGAGATGTGAAGAACAAAATGGAAAAAATAGGAAAGAACAGACTTTTTACCAATTCATTTCTTTATATATTTATTTAACAAAACATCCTGGAGAAGAAAAAGTTCTTCTGAGATTGATGCAGGTCTCTCTCTCTCTCTTTCCACTCTATTTCTTTCCCCTCTTAAGTCTTCATACTTTTACTACCTTTTCAATGTAAAACCGACTTGTTTTTATTGACACTGCAGTTTGACCAGCTACCCATCCTCTCTCCTAAAACATTGTCTCAAGCTATAGTTACGTTGGGACTTCTCGGTTGTTTCCCATTTATGATAGAGCATCCCCACCCCCCGCCCCCATCCCATCAGCTTTTTCGGTTGCTTGCTGGCCTTGGCCCTGCTCTCAAGCCCAAGTGTTAGGGCACTGGAATCGCTCAGTGCCTGCCTCCGCTTGCACCCTGAGTGAGTCCTGGACCGGCCTATTGTTGCTCTGGGAATTGGCTATGGCTGGCTGGTGGATGAGGCAGTGCTAGGGGCTCTTCATCACTCCATTGTAGACAGAGGAGGAGTAGAATTGTGGGAGGGGGGAGAATAATAACTTCAGTCATCAGACTTCATGTCTCTTAACTGCTTATCAAGTGCCAAACACTTTCTATCTATGTCCCATCTAGTCTCCCCCAAACTCTAAAAGAACAATACTGGAAGTATTCTATTTTATAGACAAAGCATGGCTTAAGAAAGTTAAGTAGCTTGCTTACCCAGCTTGGGTAAGTCTAATATTTAGCTTATCAGCTGCTGCCTAATGGTGTCTTAATAATAAGGATCATTCTGTTCACACGAGGGTTCACACGTTTTTTGCATTAGCTTGTGTGATTCTCAGTGCAACAACATGACTGGGGAGGTAATGGGGAATCAGAGTATTCTCATTTTAGAGACGTGAAAATAGAAAAGCTGTTTCCTATCCTATCATGTGTAAATGGTGTCACTGGTGTTCAAATCCCAGGTTTCCCGACCAAAATGTCTATTTCTCTCTCCACACGACAGGTAGCCTGAAGAGAGGGAAGAAGTGTCTATGGAACTAATGTGTATCGTACACACATGCAGACTTTTCAGACATACTGGTGAGCCAGAGGCAGGGGAGGGGAGGGAGGCCAGCTTAGCCAAGGAATGTTGTCACTGTCCCGGTACCAAGTTTACCACGAGGACTGACAGATGCTAGCAGAGAAGGCTCCTGGCCTTTCTTGCTGTTTTTGTTTATTTGTTTCTCCTTTAAAATTCTTTTTTATGAGGCTGCCATAAAAACACTCATTAGGCAGTGTTGATTTTCATTAATGTTGATTCTCCAAGAGCTTAATCAATCTTCTGTGACCAATGACCTCATTCCCATGGGAGAAGAAAGCTGTTTAACAAATTAGCTTTACAGATTGTAGGTGAGGCATACAGATGTGAGGTAGCTTGTGTTGCCAAAATGGGACGTGGATTAGTGGTTTAATACACACAAAACAATTGCATTAAACTGTCTCCTAGCTGTTACCAGAATGGATCATTAGGAAGCAGCTGTCCCTTGTCCTCTGTTGCACCTCTGTCCCTCCTTGGTCACCTTCCTGATGCTCGCTTTGCCTTCTGAAGTCTGAGCTTTAAAGCATCTGGGGCAATGGCACATGCATGGTTGGGAGAAGGGGAAAAAGTCACAGATGTCCAGGGAAGCTGGGGTGGAGGTCAGCCTTCTTACCAGTGTTGACTGGCAGCTGTCCTAGGAGCCGTTGTTAAAGATTAATGGGAAATACCTTTCCTTCCATAAGTCCTCCCCAGCAGCCTCTTAGTTTCATTTTCTTACCATCCTCTAGGAGACAAGGAGCGATCTAGGTGTTGTTCTTGTGTGTGAGGCCCAGAGACACAGTAATTTGCCCAGGACCAGGAAATCCATTTCCTCTGCGGGTAGCAGGAAGGAGCATGGCGTGCTGCTTTCTCAGGGGCCCAGCTGGTGGGCTGGGTAAGAGTCCTGTCCTGCTGTAGGCAAAGCCCCTCTCCTGCCTTCTGGTCTGCTGCTTTGATGTCCTTGATTCCAGGGCTGAGCCAGCTGACCCTTGGGCTGGATCAGGTATGCAGTCCCTGTGCCTGACTGTAGATCTCTCCGAACGGGACGCTCATATCCAGGCTTCCACCCAGGCTGGTCTTTGCCTTGCCTTTGGCTTCCAGCTGCCACTGGGCATGGGAGCTGTTGCCTGCTTCTGCCTGCTTTGCCACATGCCCAGATGGCCTGGCTTATACAATAGGGATCCTTCCGCCTTGTGCCTGGACTCTGCTCAGTAGCCTGCACTGCAGTCACATGGCCAAAATCAGACCACTGTGGTCAGCTGCACGACCACATGCCCCGTGAGTCTGCGCAGCTGGGCTGCAGGTGGGCTCCAGGCCGGAGGGTGAGAGAACCTGCATATGCAGTTCCCTGGGAATTAGCTCTGGCCGCGTGCAAAGAAGGGATTAAGGCCACACACTTTCTGCTTTGCACTCCTCTGCACTTCACAACAAATATATATTGAGTACCTATGAGACGAATAGTCCTTTAATGGGTCCCAGGGGAAAGCCAGGCAACAAGGTGTAAGATCTGGCCCCTGACTCCAGTGTGCATTCTTGCAGCACGTGGAGGATCCTTTCGCCTGTGCTGTGGATCTATGACTACTTGCTAATTTCTGTGTTTCCCGACAATGGCTCTTTGGTCTCTACTCATTCTTTACTCTTCGCACACTAGCTATTTAATTAGGACAGGTTGAACATCTCTAATTTGAAAATCTGACATTTGAAATGCTCCAAAATCTGAAAGTTTTTGAGTGCTGACATGGTGCCACAATGGAAAATTCTATACCTGATCTTAGGTGACAGTTCTTGGTTATGAAGGCACACTAAAAACATTGTATAAAATTACCTCAGGCTACATGTATAATGCATGTGTGAAACAAGTGAATTTTAGACTTGGGCCTCCTCTCCCAAATATCTTACTATGTATATGTAAATCTCACAAATCTGAAAAATTTAAAATCAGAAACACTTTTGGTCTTGAGCATTTCTTTTTTTTTTTTTTTTTTTTTTTGTGGGTACCAGGGGTTGAGCTCAGGACCTCGCAAGCCAGTAGGTGCCCCTGCTGCTGAGCGATATCACTGGCCCTTTTTTCCGTATGTGGGTACCGGGAGTTGAACTCAGGACCTCACGCTTGCCGGGCAGGCACTTATACCGCTGAGCTATCTCACCAGCCTTGAGCATTTCTGATAAGGGATACTCAACGTGTATCTACCACTGTGCCATTGCTTAGTTGGAACTCAATAAAAATCTGATGGGTGACAAATTAATAGATTTACTGGCTAGAGCCAGAAATATAATACTCCTGTTCTAGTTCCTGGAAAGAGGATCCCTATTGCTCAGTGGTGCTACTGCTTGATTCTTCTGCTCAATGGTTTGGATTCACTCTCTAACCTTCACAGCAATGCTGTATGCTGGATGTTTTATCCCCAGCTTGCAAATGAAGAAAGAGAAATGCAGAGAAGTTAATGAGTTTGTCCAGCATTATAAGTGGAAAGAAGCCAATCCAGGATTCAAAGTCGTGTTTTCCAGTATTTGGAGCCATGGTCTTTGCCCCACTGTCTGTGACCAGGCAGAATAAGCTGACCATGAAGAGAGTTTCTACCCTTGGTTATTGCATGAGTGATGTCAACTAGTGAAGGTAAAAGTAGAATTCACTGCCTGCTGGGATAATGACGCCTTCATGATGTTTTGGGTCACATCAGAGGAAGGGCTGTGACTCATGGGCCAGATCAGGGCTCTGAGCTTCCTCTATAGCCCTGGATACCCATGAGCCAAGGCCACACATTACCTTCTAAGGCATTATAAGTGCAGGACAGTGTAGGAAATAAGCTTTCAATTTCTCTCTTTGGGATTGGGCATAGCCTTGCACTGAAACTCAGATTCAAATGTTTCCCAGAGATCTTGGAATGATCCCCCCATGCACAATGACATTCAGCTGCAGCCGGTCCTTGGCTGGTAGTGAGGCAATGACCCCAAGGTGAAAGTCTCCATATCCCATTACCAATCCAATTACCTGGCACTTGCAGGTTAGATGGGAACTGCCAGACCGGAACCCAACAATGGATCATTTAGTTCTGTGCCTTGTCTGTGACAGTAGTCAGGGCTCAGTGTCTCACTCAGGTGCTTCTTATTGGCAGTCTGCAGACATGCCAGCAGGCTTTCCTTTAAATGAAAGAATAGAGATGGCCATGGGAAAAGCAGGCAGCGCAGAAACCTGCTGTGCTACCACAGCTCCCATCCAGCCCCAGCCCCCATCCCTGAGTTCATTAATTCATTGAACAAATATTTATTGAGCAAATACTATATACTAAAGCACTGGGGGTACCTTGATGAGCTCCATCTCTGCTCCCCTGAGTTTTTATTGTAGAGGGAGTGCGGTCAATTGAAGAGATGAACACACAGCAGGACAGTTTCTACTCATACTGCAGAATAAAACAAGGAAAAGGTGGTGGACAGTGAAAGGGGTGGGTACTGTATATACTGGATGGCCAGGGCAGACTCTTGGACAAGGTGACATTATAGCAGAGATGGAAGGAATTACAGGAGCAAGACCTGGTATCTGCAGGCAGATCTGTGGAGGATATCTGTGTTTTGCCTTCTATATTGAGGGTTGCAAGAGATCTCATGCTGGACTCAGAACAGGAAAGACGTACGATATAGAAATACATCAGAGCGCATGAAGAATAGAGGACAAGAAGAGTGGCTGGTGTGGCTGAAGAAAGAATAAGTGCAGGAGAATGGATTTCAGGGAGGTGCAGGGGTGTGGGTCACAAATCCTTAAAGACTTTCTTTGGCTTTCATTGAAAGACACAGAAAGCCATTTGCAGGGTTCTGTGCTGTAGAGATGACATAGAAACCAAGCATTTATTAAACATGTCTTCAGATAAATATTTGTTGAATAAATACATGAAATGCTTTTTTGGGTGATTGAAAGAACAAATATCACTACATTACATGCATAAGTACACAGAGAGTTCCTAGAGTGACATATTTGTTCAGAAAAGAGAGTTTCCTTTCCACTGAAGAATGATGTGCTATTGGTATGTCTGTCATCCTCCAAATGGAGGGTGGATCTTGGTGCTAGAAGCAGAAAAATACAAGTGCACGGAGTAAGTGCTCAGAGGCGAGCAGCCCCATGTCCCTCTACAGTGGGAGGTGGAGGGAAGGCCGCTCACGTGGGGACGTCTCAGCCTCAGGCAAGGCTGCTCTTCTGAAAAGGCAGAGAGGGGCTTTTTACTGGGTGTGGTTTGAGGTCCCCCAGATGTCTCTGCCTGACTATCTGGCTGCCCGTCTGGAGCTTCTCATCATAGCCTATCCTTTTCTTGAGTCTTGAAATAATTTCATGCTTTAGAGAATCTCCCTTCAAACAGAATGGAAGGGTAAATCTCTTATCTGGTCTTTCCCTCCCCGCACAAATGTCCTGTTCATATGATGCTTTTTGAAAGATATACCTTTCTTTGCTCTTTTTCCTGGCTCCCTTTTTTGCAGGAGCAAGAGCTTCCTTCTCCTCTCCACCCTTCTAGGAAGGACCAGGGACCGCGGTCTTGGGATCTGTGGTTTGCCCTTCTCTCTCCCTTCCAGACCAAGAGTTCCTTCACACCAGGGCCTCGGGCTGCCTTCTTCACCAGGCTCCATGCCTGCACTGAACTATCTTCTTTCCTTTCCATTTTCCCTCCTCCCTTCTTCCTTCTTTTTTACTTGTTCTTTTTTTAATTAATCCAGGTGAATGTGGCTAACAGAACATGATTTTTCAATCTCAGAAATGGTCAAGAGAGGACCACTAACACAACCAAAGGAAAATAGAGTTTGATTAAAAAATCAGAATTTTGGGCCGGTGAGATGGCTCAGCGGCGTAAGCGCCTGCCTGGCAAGTGCGAGGGCCCGAGTTCGACTCCTGGAACCCACATACGAGAAAAGGGCTGGTGATATTGCTCAGTGGCACGGGTGCCTGCTGGCACGCGAGGTCCTGAGGTCGACCCTCGGTACCCACAAAAAAAAAAAAAAATCAGAATTTTAACTTCAGTTTCTTCATGAGTAAAATGAGACTCCGATATCCTTTTCCCAGATTTGTTATGGGAAATAAAACGATGACTATTGAAATTACATGGCAACCTATAAGATATGAATTCAAACTTTCAGGTACTTATTTTTGATCAAAAAAAGGAGTCATGAAAAAGGTACTGCTGGACCCAGAAGGCTGGTTGAGAATCTGCTGCAGTCTTGCTGCCTCTCAGGGAGGGTGAACGAGGGCTTAGGGCAAATTCAGGGAGCTGCTACAGCCACTGGGACGGGAAGTTGGATGCTTTACTTACACGAGAGTTCCTGCTGAGCCACAAGCCACTCAGGTATTGGATTTCAAAAATGTTTTTGTTTCTATTTATTACACAGGTATCATGAGATCATCATCAAAAAAAATTAAGGAAATATAGGTAAGCCTTCTGGATATAAAAATCAGTTCTAAGGAAAATACCTGTGAGCACTGTGGTAGTTTTCATTCCGAGCTTGTTTTCTGGACCTCAGGCCTTTCAGCGACCCCACTTGCTGGGCAACTTGCAGAGGCCAGGGAAGGGGCCAAGCCAAAGGTGAGGTGGAGGAACAGGTGTTCAGAATAGAACAGGTAAGGATGTCACCAATGTGGCTGCCACAGCTGGACTCTGATCCTACCTCCCTTCCCGTATCTCTTGTCAGAATCATGGGGGCCCAGCCCCCATCCAGCTCCAAAGTGGAACTGGCAGAGCTGCCACCCAGGTGGTATTCTAATGTCAAACAGTGGGGGGCCTCTGGACTCACTATTCCGTCCTCTGCACCTGCTCCTCACCTCTTTTCTGGTGCCTTCTTTGTCTTGCCTTATGCGGTCCTAAGCATCTTGCTTATACCTCTGACATTCCCTGGTCTCAGAAGCTGCCTTCACCAGGGACTTCACGGGCTTGACTAATTTGCCCACATGAATGTTAGTACTTAATTGACTGAACCTACAAAAAACAAACCCATGCTGATCGATAGAGAAATAATTTTGCAAATTGTGGGCATAAATCTTTAGAGAACTGTATGCACTGCTATTTGTTAAAATGTTGAAAAGGTAAATCAATTTTCTTTATTAAAACACAATTGCTTCATCTATTGCTAGTTTAGGCAGAGGCCAGGAGGCAGAGTGTGGGGAGGAAGAAGGGAGGAGGTTTTGGAATGCTTTTTGCCCTTCATTTAGGGGTCACTTGTTAGTCTAAAAAGGGATAAATGTTGGGGAGGGGCTGAGAACTTCAGGCAGGCAAATGTCTTAATGCGTGAAGCACAGGTAATCATGGGATGGCCTGAGGGGCGGGGGTGATGAGGTTTGAAATTGTTGACGAAGTGGCTACCGTTGGGTTCTGGGATGTTCTCTGAGAAGCCCGTATGTCAAAGGCTTGGTCCTCCACTTAGCACTATTGGCAGGTGGTGGAAACTTTAAGAAGTGAGGCCTGCTGGGGGGAGCATTTCAGGTCCTTGGGGGTGCCCTTGGAGGAAACTGTGGGAGCCTGGTCTCTTCTGCTCTCTGTTTTTCATCCTGGCCAAGAGGTGAACAGACTTCTGCTCTACCATTCACTATCGCCACGATGTCTGTCGCACCACAGTTCCGAAAGCAACAGGACCAACTGATCATGGTGCAGAGCCTCCAAACTGTGATCCAAAATGAACCTTCTCTCTGGATAGGTCGTTTATCTTGGGTATTTGTTGCAGTAACAGAAAGGCGACTAACACAGAGGTGCCTAGGGAGAAACAAGAGATCTCTGGTGTCTTATCATTTCAGAGTGTATGAGTCAGATTACTGCTGTGGTAACAAACCCAAACCCCTCAGCCTTCAGCTCACAGTTTTATTTCTTGCTTACACTACGTAGGCATTGTTGGTCAAGTGGGCAGGGTGGATGGAGGAGCCACCGTCTCAAACTTGGTTGCTTAGGGAGCCAGAGACGAATCACATCTTGGCTTCTAAAGCTTCCTCGTGGAAGTGAAATTAATCTCTTCTGCTCTCGTTTCCTCAGGCCATGAACAGGGGCAGGAAGCATGGTTCTGTCACGCTCCCTGCCACTGCTGCAGAGACGGGGTACTCGTGAACAGTTCTGACGCCCCCAGACTGAGCCACAGCAACCTCTCCCATGTGTCTTACGTTGCATAGTGATACATTACTATGTCTGTGAACATGGGGTAAATGTCATGTATAATTCATCTTCACACCTGACGTATAATATAAACTGAAAAAGTTTGCTTTGAAGAGGTAATTAATTAGTTGGTAATAACAAGTAAAGGAAGCCACAGGTCTTCCTGGAATAATGCAAAGAGGTGATTTTGCAGACATCTCCATGGGAGAACTCATTCTGGCTCTGGCCCAGCCCTGGACCAAGGTATTTGAATGAATCATCTCACTCAGTTGTTTCAACATCCCTCTCACACCTCTCATTTTAGATCTGACAGCTCTTTTCCTTCCGCTATGAGGAGCATCATGAATTTTGGCCTCTCTTGATGCCTGTCACTTAATGTCATGATGAGGTTGAAAGGACCAGACACTGCTGGTGACCTTGAGAGAGTCTCTAGTCTTTGCTGGGCCTTGGTTTCCTCATTAGTTAAAAAGTAAAGTATATTGGACAGATCGCCGTTCTAAGATCCTCTCACATTCTCTTGCTCCGGAGAATTTTATTGACATGCCTCTGAAGATTTGCTGGGTAAACCAGAAAGCTAACTAAAGGATTAGGATTTCTTGGTGCCTGGGTGCACAGCAAGTTACCTGTGAGTTACATTTGAGGAAGAATAAAACCCAAAGGAGCTGAGTCTTAAATCCAAAATGTCATTAGATATAATATTGTTCAGCTAAAGGCTCTCCAATGCTAACAAACTGTTATTAATGTTGAATTTCTCGATGTAACTGTGTGTCTCCAATGTCATAGAGACCGCGCTCTGGAATTATCTGAGGGGAGGACTTAGAGGCTGAGTGTCGAGACACATTTTCTTAAACTTCACTGCCACAAGGCATATTTGGATGTTTGTATCCTTCTCCCCTTTAACAGATCTCAGAAACCCTGGATTCCCTGCTTCTAACTGCTCTGCTTTAAAATAGACACTGAGACAAGCGATAAAAGTCTCTTTGGTGAGACCTAGGAAAGCTAGGCTCTTAAGCAATGTCTTCTTTGGATTTAGTATGACAGAATGACAGGCCATGGGTTTACTGAGCTGAAGGGACAAAGAAATCCAATGCACTGTGGTAGATTAGGGCATGGGAAAGTGTGAAAGTTCATCTACTAAAAATGCTCAGCTGTCCTGGAACTTCCTAGACAGACTGAAGAGTCTCATAATTATTGAATATTTACTCTGTGCCAGAAATGGTCCTCAGCACTTTACAAGCATATTTAATTCAATCCTTTTAATACCAACACTTGGCAGAAAAGGAAACTGAGGTCTAGAGAACTTAAGGAACTTTGGAAAGATACACAGACAATATGCAAAGAGCTAGAATTCCCAGTACTATGGTAAATTCACTCTCAACTGGAATGTTTTGCAATCCCACTGCATCCAGATCCCTTAAAAAGTCACACAGTGTATTAGCTTTTCATCACTATGGCAAAACACCTCAGAAAATCAGCTTACAAAGAGACAAGATTTGCTTTGGCTCATGGTTTCCATCTATGGTTGCTCGGCCTTGTTGCCTATGGCAAGGCAGCACATAATGGTAGCTGGAAAGCAAAGGAAAAACAGGAAAGTCACCAAGGTCCCCATAACCCTCCAAGAATATGCCCCCAATGTCCTAACTTCCTTCCACTAAGTCACACCTCTAAAGGTTCCACCACTTTCTAATAGCACCATAGGCTGGGAAACAAGCTTTTCCTACATGGGCCCATGGGAGACATTTAAGATCAAACCGCAACACACGGTGTCATGGGTAGCCCATAGAGGAATAACCCAATAGCACATAGAATGCATGAGCGTGTGATTCTCCAACCCTCAGGCCTGGGTTTATCTACTGTGGCTATTCCTCTGGGTCTTCCTTCCTTTTGGCCCTGGCAGGCAGGAACTGTGTCTCCCTCATTTCTCTTTCCTGGGTACTTGTAGACCTCTCTTGCTTCATGACTGATTGTTAACTATTTACTGAAAAAATAAACAGTGCTGGAGCTGGCTCTACATCCTACAAAGGCTTTGAAAAATCTGGGGAGGAGTCACTGGGTAATATAAAGGATGGTTAATTAAATCCCAAATTAATGAGGCACTTAGGAGTAAAATATGGTCCCATGTTTTTTAATCTGGAAAAAAGAAAACTTAGGAGATGTAAGGATGTTTTTATTTTCAGGAAGTTTATATAGTTTGGGACTCACTTAGAAGATATTTCTTGAGCTCCCATGACTGTCAGTCACCATTCTGTGCCCTGGGGGGCTGTGCGGAGCCGGACAAAGGAGCTGCACCACCGTGCTGAGTCCACCTGCACCACTTTGGACTGGACACCAGAAGGCTGCAGGGATTTGGCCTTTTCCCGGTCTTGGGATATACTGGTATGAACTGGCATGCAACAACTCAAGGCCTTTAGAAATGGGATCCTACCTGGTGTAGGAGCCCTGCTTAGAGCAGAGAAATCAGCTCATGGTTGTGTCAAAGGAAACTCATGAATGAGATGAGGTTCTTAGTTTTAAGTTCTATATGGGGAGAGATGTGGAAAGGGAGCATTGGGAGAGGCCTGAGGCTTCCTTCCGCTCCTCCACAGGAACAGCTGTGCTCTGCTCTGTGCACTGGTTCACAGGTGATTTGTTAAAAGAGAGAGGGGGCCCCACTCCTTCAAATAAATGAGCAGATAACAAATAAACAGACACGAGTTGTTTGAAAAGCACATGGGGCAGCGGTGCAGCTCAGAGGAGGATCACATGTGCAAGGCCTGGGGTTCCATCCACAGCACCAAAACACAGAACAAAACAAAAAACAAGCAAACCAAAACACAACAACAAAACAGTACCGTGGTTTAGAGTTTTGCCTTGGATTTTAGCAAATGGTTTAGGATTTTTGTCTTGTGTCATCTCTCCCCTCAGAAGCACTTGTGGGAGCAGTTAGGGGAAGTTTACTTTCTTTCTCTAGAGTGAGGGGAGGGAAGCTGGAGGGAGAAATGGGCTGCCATATTGATTTCCTGAAACAGAACATTCACTTATGCAACTACACAAACGGCCTCTGCTTGGGTTAAGGAGGACACACTGGGCTCTTCTGGCAAAGAGCTAGGCATAGGCTTCAAAAAGGAAAATCAATGTTTTTGAAAGACTGAACGGGTCTTGAATAAAGGGAAATGGGTCCTGGGAGGTACTATGGCCTGAGATGTTTGCTTACAGGTGATAGAGGATTCTGGGAGATCTGGTGTTTCCAACTGACAGGATAATGGAATAGGGAATAAAAAAGTGAAAGAGAAGAAGAAGGAAATCCACAGTAAGTCCACCTTTCACACACACTGGAGACAGATACTCTCCTCCATGTTAAAGATGACTTTTCTCCCCTTGAATTTTTCAAGTTCATTGAGCATGATCCTCGGTTGCTATTTTCCTTCTGACGTGGTGCTCTCTCCTTCACACTTCCTGATCTTTCCTATGGGGGTTTCCTCCATCTCTTTTGTGTCCATGTCCTGGGATGTGAGAAATCATAGTATAGAAGAGGTCACACTTGTTACAGTCTGAAGGTATGGGATGGAGGGCCTCCCCAAGGTCAGCACATCTTTTATCAGTAGAGTCTTCATTGCAAAATGCATCCCGATGTCTTGCAATGTTGCCCAGCTGGTCTCAAACTTGTGATCTTCCTAACTCAGCCTCCTAAGAAACTGGGATTATAGGCACACCCTATAGCACCCAGCTTCAGTAAAATAATTTTAAAACAAGGAAACTTGTTCAGAAAGGCATTACACAATGGACACAGTCCTTCCTTCCAAAAGTGTTCTTCTCCATGAGCCAACATTAGACAGGAAGTGTGAAGCTGGGGGGCAGAGCAGGTAGCCAATGTCTGGTGTGTCAGGAGCCTCTCTTCCTTGTTCTCTCCCTTGTACTTTTCTTCTTTCCATTCCTTCTGTAAGTAATTATAATGCAGCTTCTGCTGTAGCAGTGAATTTACATTTGCAATATTTGCATCTCATGTCATGTAGCTATGAATTATTATCTGTATCTCGCTGATGAGAAACCTGAGATTCTGAGCATTTAGTTGGGATTATAGCCAGCATGAGAGAAATGCAAAATCACAAATAACAGCTATTATTTAAAAAGATGAAATTTTGTTTATTTCTCATTTTAAACAAGGTTCAGAAGCAAGAAGTCTAGGGGTGGCACGAGAGCCCACGAAATGGTAAGGGATTCAGGTTCTGCTATCCCTAGGTGTGGCCCTGGCCCCAGTGGGTCCATGTTGGCAGGGAGGTGCAGCTCCAGCTATTGCATATAAATCTTGTACCAGGCAGTGGAAAAAAGAAACAGATCAAGAAGGGGCAAAATCTCAGCTAGTCACCATATCCATCTCACCAGCTAAAACTCTGGAAAATATTGTCTGTATTATAAGGGGCTATATGCAAGCTAAACACAGGGGTTTTGTTAATAAGGAAAAACGGTAATAGACATTGGTATGGGATCTCATGTATCTCACCCAGCATCACAGACCAGCAGGGAAAGTACTTAAAGCTAGGTCAATTTGAGATCAAGCAGTCTGTCCAGTACTGGGAAGTACCCAAATGGGACAAGGCTGACTCTGGAAGGACCCTAACTAAAAGATCAGACGTGCTTCCTGCCCTGGGGTATTGTTTAACCTTTGTGAAATCTAAGTATGAAATAGTGTTAAGAGAAGGGACCCGGGCCAGTGAGATAGCTCAGCAGCATAAGCACCTGCCTGGCAAGCACAAGGTCCTGAGTTAGGTTCCCGGAACCCACATAAAGGAAAAAAAGGGCCAGTGATGGCACTCAGTGGCACAAGCACTTGCTGGCAAGCACGAGGTCCTGAGGTCGACTCCTGATACCCACATAAAAAAAAAAAAAAAAGAGAAGGGACCCAAGTAGCAGGTGCCTCAGGAGAGCAAAAGAAAGAAGTATTTCCACATGGGCTGGAGGACGGTTCCACATGTGAAGGTTACCCCCATCCAGCTTTGGGGATGGCTTTCCTGCTGTATAGTTTTTGGCTGGGGCTCGTGGAAGAGGTAAGTTTTTGGTCTTTTCAGAACAATGTGATCCTTATATATGAACTATTTTTCAATTGATGTCTGGACTAAAATAAGATAAAATAAAAAATAAAATAAGCCTTTAGTTCTCACAGATGTGCTCAGAAATCTCTTAATTGCAATAACAACACCTATAAGGAAACACCCCCCGCAGTAATAGTAGTAGCTACTGACATTTAATGAACACTTTTGTTTCCTGAGCCATCTTTGTGTATTGCCCACTTATTCCTCCCACAGCCTGTGGGGTGGGGCATATGATGTTTCAACTTTGCATTCAAGGAGACTGAAGCATAGCAAGGTTCAGTAACTTATCCAGACTCATCGTGAGGTTACGCAACTTTCCCTGCAGCAGCTCTTGTCTTTGGGAGCTTATTTTTTTAAAGAAGAAGACTGAGAATTGCTCATGTCATAAGGGAAACTGTTTTAGGGAACATTCAGAGTCATACTGAAGGGGTCCGGCCTCAATCTAGTGTCAGATATAGCCTGGCCATGAGAGTTATTTGTCATTTATTTGATTTAATATGAATAGGGTATTTGCACACATGTTTTTTTTACTTACCTCTTCTGATTCTAAAAACCCAACTGGAAAGAGAGGGGCCCAGAGATTTGTTAAGTCTTTGGAGCTTGCTTGGCCTTAGTTTCTGCATTTCGGTGCTTTCTGAAGCTTTCAAAGCAGTTCTACAAAGCTGTGCTGTACAGTGCTAAAGCTCAAGCCCTTCCTGATTCATTTTCTCCTCATTTTCAAAACTCAAAAACCCAGAACTAGGACCAGCTCAGGAAAACAGCAACTACTCCACCATGTGCCTGCGTTGTGCCACATACCCCCTCATTGCTCCTAAACTAGTAATGCTTGAGGTGCCCGAATCCTTGCGCTGCCCTCTAGAGATGGTCTGCACCCAGCCAGCAAGCATCGGTGGAGCTTCTACTATGCACCACACATTGCACTGTGCTTGTAGGCACAAAAGAATGAGATATTGGCCTCAGACAGCAGGCTCTTCACAGAGATCCATGAATAGTTTTTAATGGATCTGTGAACACCCTAAAACTACACTGCCCAGGCATTACGTTATTCCCTAGGGAGAAACCTTCTACTTTTATCGCACTCTGTAAGAAGCTGGTCATTTGGAAAACGTTAAGAATCCCTGACAATGTCCTCAAATCGGAAATCTAAACAAATAGATCAGAGGATCAAGAGTCCTGTGGTAGAAGATGTGAGTAAGGCACCACGAGAGTACAGGGTAACACTTTTTGACTTGGAGATCGAGGGGGCTCTGGCTCTCTTACCAGAGGATGTAATTTGGGAATAAGTGAATAAGTAGGAATCTGATAGGAAGGAAGGTAAAGAAAAAGGTGATCTGTTGTGAAAACTCAGAAGCCCAGCACCTCTAGTATACTCCATACTAAGTGTCTGCACGTCTGGATTCTGGTGGGGAGAATACAGGCTGAGAAGATTTGGGCACTGCGAGTGGAGGATTATTGAAAGTCGGTGCCTGGGATTTTCTGGCTGGGCAAGGAGAGTGACTATCAGTGATGCTGGTGGTTGAGAGTGGGCAGAGAGAGACCCTTATACTGCAAAGGAGGAATCAGACCTCGGGGGTCAGGCAGTCTGAGCCTCTGAGAAGGTCAACTCCACATTTCGGCTTCCTCTTCCTGAAAACTGGGCTTGACATTTGATAAATAAATCATGTAATCTTCCCTTCACGCCCTGCCCCAAATGAAAACATTCACCCCTACCACCACTTCACAACTGGCCACTCTGGGCCCCTGACAATCAATTACCCACCGGAGATGAAATTATTGTTTAATGGCTCCTGGAATGGGCTCCCACTCTGACATTCATCACAATCAATAATGCATCAGCAGGGACAAAAGAAATTACCTGCCTCCTGCTAAGTGAAAGAGTCCATTTATATGCAGCACAGCCCCTTCACGCCTACTGAGCAGGCCAGGGCAGGTGGGTTACCACGCCAAGGAGCTCCTCCCTAGGGAGAGGTAAGTGGACTCCCGAGTGAAGCGAGGTGCACAGCTCCCCACTCATACTCAGTGACCAAGGTGCGCCTTGTGGGTGGGCCAGAGATGGGGATGGTGGATGTGCAATAATGATTAATTAAATGTGCAATAAACCAGTTGCCACTCTCCCTTCCCTGCACTGCGTTGCAGCTCTCTGAATTTCTCTAGAGAGAGACAGGAAAGAATTTCCTTATAGAAATTTTGTGGACAGGCTGCTGGTGAATGCTAGTTCTCCTAGGTAGGCTAAACTTGGGTGAATTTTTTACCTTTTAAATCTATCTCTATAAAATGGGCCTAGTAATACTGACCTTTGAGGATTTTTCTGAAAATTAAATGAAACACTATATATAATTTATATAGTCGGCAACCCCTTCCCTTTCCAACCATAATTGGGAAAATATTCTATAGAGAGTGTGAATCATTCTGCTATTGCTGATGGGTGAGATTAGTTTAAATAGGGATAATAAGGTCAAAAGAAGATTCGTATTTAAATTTCATGTCCCAAAATTTTAGAGAGGTTCCTTGATATTTCAATCTTTATATATCAACTAATAGCATAGGGGTAAGAAAAGAGTATTCTACCATTAGATCAGCTCAGAGGCATTCAGACAAACAAAAACTCACAACATTGTGCCTGCCTTCCATTCATCCATCCATTGGATTTGTTTTTGTTTTGCTTTTTTTTTTTTTTTTTTTTGAGTGCTGACTACTGACCAGGTTCTGTTAGGCCCTGAGCATGGATGGATGAATAGATGGATAGATGGATGGATAGATGGATGGATGGATAGATGGATGGATGGATAGATGGATGGATGGATAGATGGATGGATGGATAGATGGATATATATATCTGTCTCTCAGAACTTACAGTATCACAGAGAAAAAGAGTTCTGAATGTAATGAGCAGTGCTGCAAGCGTCATGTCCCCTTGGCTAGGTATACAAGGCTTCTGGAGGAGGTGGTGTGCGAGTTCCCCCACTGGAGGGGCAGGAGATTGCTTGTGCATAGGGCAGAGGGACCCTTATATAGGAGGATGTGTCTTGTTGTTACTTGACCCTGATGTTCTCAGTCAGTTCCTTACTTTTCCCCACAATCCTGCTTATTTTATTGGTGGATGAACTAATCCAAGGGAAGCTAAGTGACTTCTCTGAAGTTTTAGATAGGTTGGGGATAGAGCTGGAACTGAAATCCATTTGTCTTACTTCCAGCCTAGGGCTTAAAAAAATTCTTTTTCTATTTTTCTGAGAAGTTATTTGTGGACTGACAATGGTATTACATAAAGTTATTTTTCCTGCTTTACTGAGGTCTAATTGACAAATAAAAATTGTATATATTTGAAGTGTACAATGTAATGATTGGATACATGTATACATTGTGTAATGATTGCCACAATAGAACTAAGCAACAAATCTATATCACATATAGTTCCCCTTTTGTGTGTGTGTGTATGCGCTTGTGCACATGCATATGTGCTTGTGTGTTAAGGGCATCTTAGGTCTGCTCTCAGCAAATTTCTATTAAATGATGCAGCATTATTAACTATAGTTACCATGCTGTGCTTTAATTCCCAGAATTTATTCATCTTCTAATGTAGGTTGGTAGCTGCTGAATGAATCTGTCCCTTCTATCTAGGGCACTATACAGGGACAGCTAAGGTTAAAGAAAGAGCTCCTGGCTGGAAACAAAATCAGTATTTCAAAGGGACATCCATGCTTTCACGTTTTTGCAGCATTGGACCAACATGTTGCCATTTCTTCCATGTTCCAGCCCCATATTATGTAAGTTTGCTTCTCATCATAGTGACAAAATCCATATGTAAGACAGCTTTAAAGGCAGAAAGATTGATTTTGGCTCATGGTTTTAGAAGTTTCAGTCAATGATTGCTTGGCCCCATTGCACTGGGTCTATGGCAAGGTAGAACATCATGGCGGAAGTGTGTGGTAGAGCAAAGCTGCTCAACTCATGACAGTCAGGAAGCAGAGAGAGAGAGAGAGAGAGACAGAGAGATAGAGAGACAGAGAGAGGGAAAGAGAGAGACAGAGACAGAGAGAGACAGGGACAGAGAGAGACAGAGAGATAGAGAGAGAGAGAGACAGAGAGAGAGACAGGAAGGGACTAGTGTCCCAATAGCACATTAAGGGGCACTCCTCTAGTGACCTGATGACCTCCTACAAAGCCTCACTTTCTAAAATTTTTACTACCTCTCAACAGAACCATCAGCTGGAGCCTTTAATGCATGAGAATTTGGGGGACATTTAAGATGCAAACCATATTACACATTTAAGTAAAATCATTAAGTAATTGTCTTTCTGTGTCTTATTTCACTTAGTGCAGTGTCTTCCAGGCTTTTTCCTCTTGTTTTACAGGGGTGACTCAAAAGTATGTTGAATGTGTAAAATTTTAAAAGCTTATTACAATAAAAGATGCATTGCTATAAGTCCCCCCAAATATTCCTACTGGCTTTGAACACACTTATCCCATCACTTTTGCCACTTTTTTTTTTTTTTTTTTTTTTTTTTGTGGGTACCGGGGGGTCGACCTCAGGACCTCGTGTGCCAGCAGGCGCCCGTGCCGCTGAGCGATATCACCGGCCCCTTTTTCGTATGTGGGATCCAGGAGTTGAACTCGGGCCCTCGCACTTGCCAGGCAGGCGCTTAAGCCGCTGAGCCATCTCACTGGCCCACTTTTGCCACTTTTTGAAGCAGTTCTGGCAGTCCTCCTTCATGAGTGTCTTTATGAGTTGTGATTAAAAAAAAATACGGTGAATGCTATTGCTGAGTGCCATCGAACAGGAAGGAGGGAAGGCTTTGTAAAGACATTCTGGTGTGTCCTCACGCACCTTATTCACCAGATCTGGCACTATGTGAGTTCTGGCTCTTTTACAAAGTCAAAATAAGCATTAAAGGTAAATGCTGTATCCTCAATGGATTCGGGACATCAAGGCAGCCATAACACTGCAGCTAAAGCAGTCATGAAGGAGGATTTCCAGAGCTCTTCAGACAGTGGTGAGTATGACAGGATGAGTGTGTTGGGAGCAAAAAGGAATATATTTTGAGGAGGTATTAATGGCACTGTGTCTTTTATTGTAATTAATTTTTTTTATTTACACACATACCACATTTTAAAATCACACCTCAGGAATTTTTTGTTTTTATGGCTGGAGATATATAAATGGAGAGAGATGGGAGGTGGGGAGAGCCAAAAACGATATACACACTTCAGCAACTTGCTGTACTAATAAATCTCTGGAAGCTGATGGCAACAATTTGAGCACCTGTTGTAATTGTGGAGGCCAAGGGTACCTTGTATTAATCTCATGATGTGTCAACGAATTTAGTATTAAAATATTTATGCAAGTTTTTCTTTTCCTGATGTATAGATTTTTGGTGGAATATATATATATATATATATATATATATATAATTTCATATATGGGATTTTTTTTATTCATTCTCTTGTTAATGGAACACTTAGATTGGTTCCAAGTCTGGGCAACATGCTGCATCAAACATGGAAATGCAGAATCTTTGACATACTGATTTCATTTCCAGTCAGGGACTCTTCAGCCTTCACTGCCTGCGTAGTATCTACAACAGAGGACGTAGATTCATTCAACAGACATCAGGACCTGTACCCCAGGAACCAGAACCTACGGAGGTGACTGAGGAGTTGACATCAGGATGAACAGGACATCAGGATACCACATGCAATTAAACAATAGCAATGTCATATGGTAAGTGTTTGGAAGGAGTGTGGCAAATTACTAAGGGTGCCTCTTGGAGGGTGAGGGGAAGCCCTCCCAGACAAGATGGCGTGCAAGGAGTTAGTAATAGCTGGAACCTGCATAGCTCAGCTCACTGTGGCCTTGAGGCAGCGAAGAACTTTAAGATTACCTTATTCCAACTTTGTCCTGTTTGTTACCCAGCTGCCTCAGCTTCTTAGCACGTGGCTTCTGTACAGGAGAGCCGAGGTTCGCTTCTTCCACACTTCTGAGCCTCGGTCTGAGAGCCTGGCAGTAGTGAAGCAATAAGGTGTACGTAAATGTGAGGCTCTGCCCGCATAGAAATGTTTTATTGTGATTACAAAATCCTATTCCTTAAAACTATAATCCGTATTGGTAATTACACGCTGAAGTCCATCAGCTTTGTGCTCTGAAGGGTGCAGCATTATTGTCAAGGCTGCGTGATTGCTCGCCTCCTATTTTATAGTCTTGGCTTGCACTTTAGTCTCCATCCTAAATATTAGTGCAGAAATCAAGAACGAGACAATGACAAATAAAAAACACGGAGAGATTGCATCTCTGGCTTCCTGCTTCCTTGCAGAGATTGGCAAGTGGGGGACTGACCCAGCCAGCTGCAGACCCTCTGCTTGAGGATGTGGACTGTGAACCTCAGGAGATAAAGAGCTGCTGGTCAGAGGGATAGACGCATGGACAGAGCAGCCACATGCAGTCTCCTCGCCTTCAGTCATATTTGCTATTTCCCATTCATTTTGAATCCATCTTCCTATTAGTTAAATATCCTGAAATCCTAGTGCTGGAGATTCATTACTTAGGTTCAACAAGAGCTCATTCTTATTTATTCCCCTTCTTCCCTTCTCTCTCCCTGTTCCCCTTGATCCTTCTCCACACAGATATGGGGGATCATTTGACTCATAGTTTTACAAAATGGAAATCAAGTGAGTACATTTCTCTGTAACTTGTTTTTCTCTTAAAAATATATCATGGAAATGCCTTTGGGTCAATAGATACAGATCGAACAAGCACACATTCTTCTTATTAGTTGAAAATATTTTATGGTATGAGTGTTCTTCAGGGTATTTAGCTGTTCTCTTACCAAGGAACATTCCGTTTCTTTCCACTTGCAGTCGCTGTAAACCATGCTCCAATAACCGTCTTTGTGTACATACTCTTCGGCACACTGCATTCATTTCTGTGCCATAGGTGGTTATAATTGCGATTGAGGAAAACGTGTATATTTTCCACTTTAACGAATCTTAGCAGATCACCATATCTACGCACTTTCCCATCAGCAATGCTGGAGAAAGCCTGACTCCACATTCTTACCACATTCTTCACGTTAGAAGCCATTAAGGGAATCTCTTTTAAAATGCAAATACTTCTAGAATGCTGTTTGGCACTTAAGCACTTACCCTTTATGTAATCATTTTGTTCTTGGAGTTGACATATTATCTTATCCTGCTGGAATTCTCCAGAACGACGATGCTGTTTTAATTATCTTTGTATTTCTAGCATTTGCTTAACATCTTCAGGCAAACAGCGTGTCATAGTTGAAATATGAAGTGTCCTCAAAAGAGTCCTGTGTTGAGGGCTGATCTCCATGCAGCAGTGTTCAGAGCTGAGTCCTGGAGAGGTGCTTGGACCATGAGGGCACTGACCTCAGCAAGGCGCCCCATCTGCTGAGCATAGCGAAACGGGACATTCAGAGGTGGCGCCCAGCAGGAAGAAGTAGGGCACTGGGGACGTGCCCTTGAAGGCTGTTTCTTGTCCCCTGTCCCTCTGTTTCTGCCTCTTCATTGCTCTCTGTGCTTCCTGCGGCCAGGAGGTGAGCAGCTTTCCTCCACCATGTTGTTTGTGCCTTGACGCAGGCCTAAAAGCAATGGACCAGCTGATCATGGACTGAAACCTTTGAAACCCATAAGCCAAAAATAAACTTTTCCTCCTTTAAGTTAGGTATGTCAGATAATTTGTCATCCAGCAACAAACAACAGAAAAACTTACTAACACACTGTATTAATATTCATGTGACTAAATGAGGCTCCACCACAGAACTTAGCACATTGCCCAATAGCTATTAGATGGTCTGTCTCTCCCACTAGACTGCTACATGTAAAGCTTCCTGTCTCTTTATTCCTGTATCTCTATGAGCTTAGCACAGTGCCTAGTCCATGGGGGGATGCTTGATTAATAATTTGAACATTAATTAATTAACTATGGCAGCGTGCATCTTCTCCTCAAAGCTAGATTTTTTTAATGGTAGAAATGGTTTCCTCTCCTTCCATACTTAATAGAAGACTGTCTGAAGGCGCGTGGTTGACTCTAAGTGCTGACACTCCCCAGCAAATGATTGCCCAGCGGCACCTCCTGCACCCAGCCAGACGCCCATCTCATCCTTCATTATCCTGAGGCTGCACGTGTCCCTGCATCCCCTCCCCTTCCCTCTTTTTCCTGCTGTTTCTGGAATGAAGGTGCTGCGGGCCTGGCCTCACTCCGACACTCATTACTCTGGTATTGATGGCCTTCCACCTCCCTGTTATTCTGTGAAGATTAGAAAGCAGAGACCTTTCTTGGTCAAGGGAATAGGTTTTGTCAGTATTCAGTGTGTAAGAGCAGAAAGTATAATAAATTCTGGCAGTCAATCGAATATGACATGATAATGAATGTTAACATCATGTGCCCCCCTTTGCTGACAGAGGGGAAAGTCATGTTAGATTACAGCTAAACACGGGCACCTTGTGATTTCTATTTGCCTCCTTTTTGTTCTCCTCCTTTCCTGGGTTTAACCTCAGTGCTTGCTCAACTCCAACAGGACATCCCCAGCTTCATTTGTCTGCATTTCGCAGAAATGCTGCTTCGATTCCGCAGGGCTCTGCATCCTTTCTCTAAGACACCTGACCACAACTTCCTTTCTCCAAACTTAATGGAACGCTCCGCCTTGAGAGCCCCCTGCAGTCCCTGGGCAGCCCCCTGGGTCTGAATTGCAGAGTGTAGGATAACAAAGCAGGAGGGCGCCGTACAGTGAGTTCTCATCTCAGGACTAGCTTTGTGCAAGTCAACAGGCGGACTCCAGTGCTCCTCTGAGAAAGGAATACAGAGCAAAACCAAAACCAAAGACCTTTTCTTGCCTTCACTTTCTCCTAAACTCCTCAGTTTCAGGTTCCTTGCCTGCTTCTCTGAGTTTAGAAAAATTCAGAGTTCCATATCATAATTCCCAGGACTGGCAGCTACTCAGTTGTATCATTATTAATAAAGTTGATAAATATAACCTTATTTGTTAAAAATAGAACTTACTACCCTTGGAGCTGTAGAGTTTCTAGAGAAACATTCTTTAGAAACTTCAAGTCCTTCCACTGGACAGATGACCCTGCCCCTTGGACAGCCAAAACCTTTTATCACGGAGCTAAATATAATCACTAGTCAACTATGATGATGTGCCAGGCACTATGCCATTCGATCCTCTTTATATATATGCATATATATATGTGTATATATGCGTGTGTTACAGGAATAGGTAGTACGGGTTACACGCGATATATGACTCAGAACATTCCAGGCCTTTGCTCCTAAGTATCATTGCCAGGAGGTGTCAGGACAGGAGGATTATCAATCTCCCCGTTTTCCATTAAGTACCAACATAAGGAGTCACCACTGACCATGTGACCGGACTCCTTTTCTACCTAGAACATCCCAGATATTCCTCAGTACAAATTGATGAAAGACACGGAAGCCTTACTTAGGGTTTCAGATAATGAAATGGCAGACATGGTGACTAATTTAAGAATTATTATTAAGTATTAATATCTGATTCTTACTTTACATTTGACAGAGCACTTTGCCTACATTATTTCATTTGACCCTCAAAATTTTTAATATTGTAAGTATTATTATGCTATTCATCTTAGAGATGAAGAAACTGATAGGGAGTAATCAACATTCACTGTATTTAAGTATTTCAAGTACAGACTGAAAAAGAGATCCCCAAACAACCAGATTAAACGTAATAGCAATAATGACCTCAGTGTTATTTGGATGTCAGTTTAGAGTTCCAAAGTACTTTCACATACATTTAGTTTCAGAATTAAATTGCACAATCACGCAGAAATGTTAAGAATACATCTTTAACCCTGTCATCTCACCTTCTGAAACCTTTCACAAAGAAAAACAATCAGAGTGTTTATATCCCACAGTCTGTTTCATCCAATTTTGCCCTGACGAGAATCCAGAAAACATGGTCAAGGGAAAAGCATCCTGGGCTGGCTCCCCTCATTGGAGCCTCAGTGGAGAGAAAGGAAACCTGGTGGTTTCCAGCACCAGTCAGGGAAGAAGAATTCTCGCTGCATTATTAAGTAACTCAGATCTAAGGAAACTTCTTCTAGCTGTGGATGAATGTGTTACTATGAAAGATACTGCTCTCTCTCTCCCTCTCTGTCTCATTGTTTTTGCTGTCTTCCGCCATCATGAACTGTTGCCCCTCTGCCATGCCACCCTGCTTTGGAGCCAGCCAGCTGACTATGGACTGAAACCTCTAAAAACTGTGAGCTGAATAAACCTTTCCTCCCTTAATAATAAAAGAAAAAAAAAAAAGAAAAGAAAAGAAAGACACTGTGATTCTGTGAAAACACTTTATTTTTCCAGTTTCACAAGGCTGGATCACTCTAAACTTCATGTGGTTGGGGAGAAGAAAAAATGCCAATGTTACAATGTTAAGTGGAAAAAGATCAAAAGTCAAAATTACACACATACAGTAGGACCTCAATTGTGTTTAAAAGAAAAGACAGCTTTTTTAATGATTAGAACCTATTTACATGCATGTTAATATTTACCATCTGTATGCCTTGCTTTTATTATCAGGAAAAAAGCCCTTCATCAATAGAACAGGTGAGATTGGATTGGATTGATGGATATTGGATTGATAAATTGTACTGAAAAAAATCCAGGAGCTTCAGTTGACCTCCTTCAGCGTGAGGTTTCTAAAAGTCACCTTTGTGTGAGATGACTGGGCCAAAGCTACTTAAAAATCTGCCAGAAAAACCCTCCTAAAGAAGGGGACGCCTCTCCAGGGAAAAAGAAGAATGTGTATGTGCTTTGCCCGGCACTGGTAAATCTTTGAAGGCCAGAGTTTATAAGAAATCCATGAGCGTGTGCTCCTCAGTCATTTGGGGTTTGCCCCAAGTGGCTGAAAGAAACAACCAGCTTTTCCCCAGCTGCCCCCTCACCTTACCTGAAGTGCTCAGAACCGAACATCTCGGTGACAAACACGTGCTCAGTGTGGGAGCTGTGTGCCAGGCAGGAGGGTAGGCTGCTTTCAAACCATTATTTTAATCAAACAAAAAACACCAAAAACAAACAAACAAAATTGTTTGTTGTAAAGTGTTGTCTGATTTTAAGGAATGTCTTTCTACCTGTCTCCGGCATGTTCCCTCCCCATAGGAGTTCCTTTTCTCTATGACCTCTGCACATGTTAGCACCTGCCGGCCTTGCTCAGTCATTGCTATGAGAGCTAGAAGGACCTTGGAGAGCTTCTACCTAATCCCTCAATGTCAGAGGTAATGGAGACCCAAGAAGAGGAGGAACTTGCCTCAGCCAGGCAGGTCACTACAGCAAGGCCAGACCATGGGCACCAGCGCAGGAGTCTTCTCAGTGCCCCCGGAGATCTGAAGATTGACACGACAGATAAATTTGGGCCGGGGATGTGGGAGAGCACGCTGGAGTCATCAGCTCTGGGCTGATGTCAGTGAATCTTCTGGCCTTGCGCAAATCACTTGGCACTTGGGGTTGAGGTTCTGCTTCTGTAAATACCATGCTGAGGAGCTCTGGCGGGGCAAGGATCAGAAGGGGAATGAAGGGGAGAGGGCTTGAGTGGACTTCCTTACAGTTAGGCAGGTGTGGGGAAGCCAAGGGTCAAGAAGCAGGGCCAGCATGTGATGTGAGAATGCTGAGAGCGAGAAAGAGATCGAGGCTGAGTGGCGTAAGCGCTGGGTGTACTGGAGTGCGGGGCTCTAGAGCGGTGGGTCACGGGGAAGCCGCTAGTCTTGGCTTTACAAAGTGCCTTCCTCTGGCCTTAGGAAAGTCGTTATTCTAGGCAGCATTAGCCTTGTAGCCTATCCATTTTTCTCCCTAAGTTTCCTTTTCTTATTTCTTCCCCGCCTCTACTTCACCTTATTTTAATGTCCATTTCCATGAGTATTTTCATCTGAAATACATAAGAGATGATAGTAGCTAACGAGCTCAGAGGGCTTAGCTTTCTGTGGAGACTCCTAAAGATTGGATGGATTTGAGGCCACCCACCCCAGAAAGCTGGGTGCGATATGAGCGGGGACAGTGGATTTTCTTAGTACTTCTCAAATGATCTGCTCAAAATACTCAGTGGCTGGTGGGAGGTGAGAACAGAGAAAGTGAATTCTCAGGGATCTGAATTCAGGTAAGTGCACAATTATATATATCAGACTGCTAAAAGCTGCAGCTATGCACAGATACTTGCCTGAATTCCCAAGAATAAAACTAAGATATACTGTAGATTCTTTTATTTTTTTCCTTTCTCTACTTGGGGAGAAAATTCCAGAGAGAGGTTTCATTTTTTACATTTATCTCAACCCTGAAAAACATCATGAAGAGTCTAAAATATCCTTGATGGGGGTCCAGAGACTCAGTGTTTTGCATTCTGAGAGAATAAATTTCACATGGAAAGCTGCAGCTTTATTTATAATAAAACTATATATTTATATAGTCAGATTTGCTGGAGCCTTAAAGATGGGTCAACTAAGGTAAAGTTATCTTTCCAGTTTTTTGTAAACCTAAGGATACATTTACATCTTTGTTTGTATAAATTAAAATAATCATTTACATACACATTTGCATACTGTGCAAACTGTGTACATAAGATTAAATTAATTGGTAGTTCTGATATGTAAGTTGTATGTACAACAAGGGAAGAGCTCAAGCTTTGAAAGCTTTGAAGTAGAATTAATTCTGAGTTCAGCACCCGCATCTGTCCTTTATTGCCTATATGACTGCTCTTTGAATCTCAATTTCTGCACATATAAAAATTGGTGAAACAGTGTCCTCCTCAACTGTCTACTTAGAATGCTCAGGTAAATACAACAAGTAGATACAATATGCCTAACATAATTCCTGGCACAAGGAAGGAGGGTGGCTAAAGTGGGAAAAGCAGTCCTTAGCAGGAGCCTTTGTGTCACTTTTCTGAAGAAGGGGATGAGTTATCCACTAGAGGATTGCAAGAGAAAAACTAACTGGCCTGGATGCATGGCCTCATTCTTAGAACTTCTGATGGTCCATCAAACTTCTCAGGGTCTTACAAATCTTCTGAACCAGCTTGGAGTCCACATTCAGAGCCCATCCTGCATGTATTTGGAATTCTCTATCCCCTCTATCTGTCCTCTGCACACAGTGATCAAAGACCTGTTCTCTGCTTACCTCATGTGTGGACAATGGCTAGAACAACTGAAGGTGATTGGAGAAAACAAAGACTCAAGGCCATGCTGGATTAGGTGGAGTCTCTAGGAAGCAGAAACCAAGATGGAGCTTGAGGTGCACTGGGGGAACCATAAACCCTTTGAAACAAACAGCTGGGGAGGGAGTAGAAGTAGGCAGAGAGCTTTCCGAATGTGAGGCAGGTCTAACACAAGTGAGAGACGAGGGAGAGCCCTAGACAGTGCTGCATTTCTGAGGAAGTCATTGCCAACCCAACAAATCAAAAAATTCAAAACAGAATTTCTCTTTCCTGCTTTTCCCCTAAACATCCCTTTTCCTCATTTTTCTGAATACTTAAAACAAAGTTCTTGCAGTTATTCTCCATTCTTCTGCCAAGTCCACATCCAAACTGGTAGCAAATGATCCAGGCTTGGCCTGTGAAGCATATTAGCTTATTGTGACTTTCCACCTCACTCACTCCATCCTCTACTCCAAGCCAACTGCTCTAGTCACTGTCCTACTAAGGTGGCCTCCTAGCAAATCTTCCTGCTGTCCCTGTGAGGCCCTCTGCTCTATTCTTCACATAGCAACAGGTCATTCCTCTGGTAGCAAGCCTCTAATAGCTACCACTACACTTAGCATTCCAGTTATAAACTATTTCCAAGTTTAGTGGCTTAAGGAAGCAATCATTTTTAAAAATTAGATCTCATGATTTTGTGCCAAGGCTGATTGAGATGATTCTACACAGCATTAGCTAAGGCACTCAGTAGGTTTCAGCTTGGGGCTGGCCTGGTCTAGAGGATTCAAGATGGCCTCACTCTCCTGCATGGAATCTTGGCAGGGAGTATTGAAAGTCTGGGACCCATCAGGCCCAGCCAGACCCCTGTCCCTCTCCATGTGGTCCAGGGCTACTTTGCATCATTGTCTCTCCAGCATCACTTCTGTGTGGAAACTGGGGGTTCCCAGAGACTGGAATGAAGGCTGGCAATTCTCCTACAGCCTAGTTCCAGAACTGGCTCAATATTTCTTTTTCCATGCTCTGCTGAGCTAAGCCATCACAGCTTAGCTTAGATCCAAGAGGAGCAGAAGCATACCTCTGTTCTCAGTGGGAGGAATAACAGAAGATCTCTGGCCGCTGTGAATCCACTATGTTAAAAATAAAACTGTGTGTGATTTAAGACAACAGAAATTATTTTCTCACATTTCTAGATGTCAGAAATCATGAGCCAGGTTACCAGCAGGGCTCCCCTACTCCCTGAGGCTTTAGAGGAGACCCAGTGCTTGTCTTTTCTAGCTTTTGATGGCTCTAGGTTTTCCTTAGTAGGTTCTTCTTCTCATGATCTCTTTTATGTGTCTCTCTTCTGCATGTTTTCTATAAAGAAATGTCATTGAATTTAGGGCTTACATGGCTAATTCAGGATGCATTTCAAGATCCTTAATCACATTTGCAAAAAGACTTTTTCCATGTTAAGGTCACATTCAAAGGTTCTGGGTTTTAGGATATGCATGTATCGTTGAGGGAGTCTACAATTCAACACACTATAATTTTTCCAGTAAGAATTTGTTTCTAAAATTCAGGGGGAGCAGCCAGATCCTGGCAGTAGCCACAGCAGCTCTCACTTCTCTGGAGGTTCTTCTTCACAGGTTACATGACCTACATAACTCAGCTGCATTTTCTCAGGTCATTTTATAATATTTTTTTCAATATAAGTCATTTGTACTTGCTGGACTTACCCCAAGATAGTCACACGAGTCTCATCCTCTTTATTCACGTATGTAGTCAAAGGCTACCATGTATATAGACCTTCTCCCACCTGGCCTGACCCATCTCCATCTGTGACCCCCCAAACTGTTTTTATAGTCCTAGTCATCACCCCACACTATACGACCCATGGTTTGTTTATTCTTTGTCTTTCCATTGCAATGGATTTTTTTCTGTGTTGTTCACCACTGAATCTTCTGAATCTTCAGCCCCAAGAAGAGTACGTGGTACTTAGATGCCCCTAAGAAATACTTGTTAAACACTGAGGAAATCAGGTCGCTCCTGGTCTTCAATGACTTTAGTAGATACGAGGAGAGCAGGTGGTGATACAGCTATGCTCATGCTTTCAGGCATCTTGTTTGAAATGGTTTAACTTGACTTGTATTTATTTCCTATAATTGCCTATGGGAATCAAGAGAAAGAAAAGTCCCAAGCGTAGTGATGGGAAAAGAGGCTCTGGGTGGCTTCGTTCCATCGCTAAAGCTGGCAGCCCCAGCGCTGTCTGTTCAGCTTAAGTACATTAGTGTAGTCGGATCTCATGCAGAGGGAGTGAGTTCTGGGTTTATAAATGTTCTTGTCTTTCAGTGGCAGGGTGTGGGTTGGGCTGGATATTCCCTCAGAGTGAATGCTTCCTACTGAGAATTCTAGGATGAAAATGAGTTTAAAATACCATGACTCTGCCAGCAGTTTGTTTTGTTCTTCATTAAATGCCCAGCACAAAGCCTAATGCCTATCACATAATAGGCACTCAATAAATATTAGTAAAATAATGAATTCTACTGGGGATGGCATCTGTGGCTGCTGTTGAATTTAAATGTGAGACTTGGTGCTGCTGAGAAAACTCTGGACAAATCTAAGTGCCACTTAGAGGGCCAGCTGGAGGACAGAATGTCAGAGGTGTAGGTGGGGAAGTACCAGTCCCTCCCGACCACCCCTCAGAAGAGGGCTAAGACCGCTTTGGTTGAAAGGTACAAAGACCCATATACACTGGCTAAAGCAAAGCAGCCTCCCTGCATGAAGTTCTCTGGGGTTTCATACAGAATGCATGGATCTGGACACCAGAGCAGAGTTGAGAGGGCCAGGAAGTCGCTCCAAGCTTCAGGAGAAAGTATAGCTAGTATTTTTTTTTTTTTTTTTTTTTTATTTTAAAGAGAAGAAAAAACAAAACAAATCAAAAGAAGAACAAATTTTCAAACAAACATAATAGGAGGGTAACAATGGTTAATACAATATGTATTACTATCTTTAAGTTAGTTATTCAGGACACCAGACATTAGCATTCAATTGTCCAAACATTATTGGCACAAACCTTACTCTTCAATGAACTAAGTAAAAATGGTAGTGTATCTATCTTAACCATCTTATATATATATATATATACAATTTTTTTCCCTTTCCCTTCTTTCTTTTCCCTATTCCAGTCTCTCTTTCCTTTTGACCAGTTTCTTTTTGATTCACCATGTCTATTGTACATTTTGGATCTTATTTACTCTTTCAGTTTCTCATACCAGAGAGATAATACGATGCTTACACATGTGCTTCTGGTTTATTTCACTTATGAGTATTTTCTCGAGTTGCATCCATTTACCTATAAAAGTCTCCAGTTTATCCTTCTTTATGGCTGAATAGTACTCCATTGTATAAAAATACCACATCTTTCTTATCCATTCCTCAGTTGATGGGCATTTGGGTTGTTTCCAAGATCTGGCTATTACAAATTGTGCTGCTATAAACATGGGTGCACATATATCGCTGTGGTACGATGTTTTTAATTCTTCTGGGAAGATGCCCAGAAGGGGAATAGCTGGGTCAAATGGGACCTCCAACCCTAGTTTTCTGAGGAATCTCCACACTGACTTCCACAGTGGCTGTACCAGTCGACACTCCCACCAACAGTGAAGAAGGGTTCCTTTTTCCCCACAGCCCCTCCAGCATTTGTTATTAGTTGATTTCTTAATAGTAGCCATTCTTTCTGGGGTGAGATGGTATCTCAGTGTTGTTTTAATTTGCATCTCTCGAATGACTAGTGATGTTGCACATTTTTTTGTATATTTATTTGCCATTAGTATTTCTTCATCTGAGAAATGTGTATTCATCTCAGATGCCCATTTTTGGAGTGGGTCTTTAAATTTGGGAGGTCTGATTTTTTTGAGTTCTTTATATGTTCTCGATAGTAATCCTTTGTCTGAGGAACAGCTGGCAAACATTTTTTCCCACATTGTGGGTTGTCTCTTCACTCTGTTGGTGGTTTCTCTTGCTGTGCAAAAGCTTTTTAATAAGATGAGATCCCAGTTATTGATTCTTTGGGATAGTTCCCGTGCGGTTGAGTTTTTATTCATAAAGTCTTTGCCTACACCAATGTCTCCAAGGGTTTTACCTATCCTACCTTCCAGCAGATTTAATGTTTCTGTTTTAATATTTAGATCTCTGATCCATTTTGAATTTAGTTTAGTGCATGGTGAAAGATATGGATCTAGTTTTAATCTTCGGCATGTGTAGAGCCAGTTTTTCCAGCACCATTTATTAAAGAGGTATAGCTAGTATTTAAATGAGGGCAGGATGCCTTCCAACTTCCATCTCAGCTTTTTCCTGGTGCTTTCTTTCTCTTACTGAATAACAATTTAATATATGTATGAAAAAATATGGCCAAGAAAAACATTCACGAGGTAAGGCTTTGGTGAAAAGTGGGAGGTTCAAGTGATTCTCATAGACTCAACTTCAGACGTTGAGGAGAAAGAAATTATGATCCACCTGGTAACAGGTATCACACCCTGAACTAGTCCACTGTGGGCAGAGCTCAGATGGTGGGGGAGCAGGCATGGAACTGTGGAAACAGCTGGTGGGAAGAAGGTTCTCTAAGAAAAGCAGGACTTTTGCGCAAACAATTCACCATCATCTGCCACACCACTTTCTACGTGAAGTTAATCAACACAAAATCTCTTCTGAGGGATGGGCAGGGTGTTTTCCTCCACGTGGTTAGACTCTCTCTCCACAGATGATGGCACCTTTGCCTAAAGGCCGGTGTGATCCTATTTATAATTTATAGGTTATACCACAAGGCAACTGTGGGCCAAATCAGATTACTTTGTAGAAAATTTGAATTTGTTGAATTTGGAGGTTGAAAGAATTGGCAGTGCACCAAAACCTCAGAGGTAGCTTGAGGGAGACCATGTCAGGTGGGTTTGCCCTCACAGGATAACCAAAGCCACAGGCAGCTCAAAGTTATGAGGAAGAACACATACGCACGCAAGGGAAAGTGCTCTGTGGACCAGCTGAGCTGACTGCACACGGGCAGAAGCCAGTGGCCATGACTGAAGGCAGGGGTAAGGGTGGGTGAGGGAGGTGACCCTCCAGAGAGGGACCAGCAGCTCAGCCAGCTGCAGCAATTTCTGGATTTCTCTTGGCATCCCAGACCACCTGTAACCTTAGGACAATGTTTTTAAATAGAAGTAAGCACAACTAGGTTTTCTTATAACTAAGCAAATCAAAGGAGAAGTTTGTCCTTATTGTTTCCTGTCCCCATATTCCTGGCTATGTGCAGGTTCTGCCCCATTCTTAGGTCTGATTCTGGAGTAGGTAGGAGAAAACCAAGGGCTAAAGTCTTCATGGCAAAGGCTAAGGAGGTGAAAAGGATTTTCCCACTTCACAAGTGAGCAAACTGGTGGTCAAATAGTTGGACATCTGCCTGGGGTCATATTGTGGGTGAAAGATTCAGAACCAGGTCCTTGGACTCTGAGACCAGTGACCTCTCATTTCATCACAGCGCCCTCATCTCTGGTTACCTGAACCAAAGCTAAAAGGATCTTCAGACACCAACAGATAAGATAGAATAGCAGCGCCCTGCATTATGGAGATCTAATTTGCCAGTTATATATGTCACACAAATATCCACAACTTCACACACAGCTCAAGAAGAGAAAAAAGTACATAATTCTACCTTAAATCATTGTCCTCTGAAAATGTTTTTATTGTGATGAAGTTTCCCCTTTTAATTGATTGAAAAACTTTAATTAATACTATCAAGAATATGATTTTAAATATTACTTCTTAACTAGATTTCACCATTTAATTTAAATTTAGCAATTATTGCTTAATCACTACCTTTCACAGGTTGAACTGTGGCTCCAGAAGAGATATGTCCATCTCCTAAATTCCAGAACCTATGTATATGATCTTATTTGTAAAAAGCATCTTTGCAAGTTTAATAAAGTTAAGACCTTAAAAAGAGATTATTCTGATTGTCTACATGGGCTCTGGATCCCATAGCATATGACCCTGCAGGAGACAGAATAAAGGAGGACACAGATACAGGGAAAAGGCTCTTGAAGATGGGTGCAGAGATTGGAAGGCAACCCCAAGCCAAGCAGTAACTGGAGCCTCTGGAAATTAGAAAGGGCAAATGTGAATTTTCTCCTAAATCCTTTAGACAGGGGGGTGAGATCTGTCAGCACCTTGATTGTAGACTTCTGAACTTCAGAACTGTGAAAGGATAACGTTCTGTTGATAAAGCCTTTTAGTTTGTGCTAATTTATCATGACAACTGCAGGAAAATAATGCAACATTTTCCCTTTTCTTTTACGAAAAGTTTTACTTTGTTTTGTCTCTATTTCTTTCAGCTCATTTATAATATTTGCTTTGCATCTTGGTTGTGTTTTTAAAAAGCATTTATTGAGTATTTACTGTACAGTGGTACCTTGGTTTAGGAACTTAATTTGCTTTACAATTTGGGGGATGATGTCTGCATTTGTGTTTGTGTGGGGAAGATGGCTGTGGTTGTGTTTGTCACCTGATGCAAAGCTTGCAAATAGGAACAAAATTTCGTCAAATGCTTTTGTTTGCAAACCATATTGTTTGCAAACAGAAGTGTTTGTGAACCAAAATATTACTAATGTGTTTCATACATTGTGCCTATCGCTCTATGGGATTATCTTGTTTAAACTTCAGTACAAATTTATGAGCTTATCTTTTCGTGTGTGAAGAAATTCTTAGGGAAATTACTGCTTTCCAGTAATCACAAAGCTGGAAAGTAGAAGGATTGGGATTTGAACCTGGGACATCTAAGTCTAGAACCCATAGCCTCATGCTTCAGGCTTTGGTTTGGAATAAAAGCCTTTCTCTTGCTGCTCAAGGTTTTAGTGACCTAGACACTTCAAACTTGATCTCTCTGGTGCTTGGTTGAACTGATGTGTATAGGATGTTACCTGGCACCTGTACCCTCCATCCTGGGGCTTCTGTTGTCCAAAAGACCTACCTTCCTCCGTGGACCTTATCTGGGCTTCTCAGCTTCTGCTCAGCTCATGCCTGCTCCCCAGAGCCATCCTCTTGTCTGAAAGGACCTGAGAAGTAAGTAGGGAAATGGATCTAATGGGAACACTTGGAGCGTCACCTTCCAGTTGTGCTAAGGTTGTAGCATGGCAGTTATTCCCCCAATCTCTCTATGAAGCCCTCCTCTCACTTGACAGAGCAAATTCTTATTATTTATTGCATAAAATACTAGGAATCATCTTTTTAGATTCTCCAGTTAAAGATTGCTAGCAATTATTTTAAGGGGTTGGGGTTAAGCTTTCTCCTTCTCTCTCTTAAATCTACTGAACATGGACAGTGGAATTTGAGTGAAGAAAAGCATTTGTCAAACACTCACCCCACAGTTTTTTTTAAGTTAAACTTAACCGGGTAGGATTAGTCCTTCACTGATTATTTTCTTGGCGTAAGCTATTATTTTTTGGTCTAAGTTGATTGGAAACTAAACAGAATGATTCACCTTTACCCTCACCCCCTTTTCCTCTGACTCGACAAAATTGTTGCTCTATTTGTGTTGTCTCAGGGCCCCCCAGCTGTCCTTGTCATTAAGAGTCCCCTTCCTGCCAACCCCTTCACAAGCAATATACGTAAAGGGTATTTGGAGACAATGTCACCATCTCCTAAAACACTGAAGTAGCAGCAGAGGAAAGAAGACATTGTGGCTATTGCTAGCTTTAAATTAAAAACAGTATTCCTAACACACATCAGAATTTTTATAAAAGAAAAAGTGCTTATCTACTTGGGATTATTTATGTAAATGCTTTAAAGAGTGGGCCTAAAGATATTTTTCTTCTCAGCAGCCTTTTGAGCAGTTTCTATCTTTTTCATCTGTTTTCATCTAAGCTGTACTTTAATGTCCTTTAACTGTATAGTTTTATGTGTCACCACTGATGCTAGTTGCCAGATAAATACAGCAGAGTGCTGGCATAGATCTTCTTTATGGGAAATATATACACAAAGTCGCTCCTGCATTTGTACACGTGCTCCATATATTTGGAACCTGAACCTGACAGGAGAAATAATAAACCAACTTTGTAAAGTAACAGATTCCCAATAGTTTAAGGCATTGAAGAAATCTTGACAGCCCTTTTTATTATGATGTATAGATAGCACTCACTCAGTTTCAAACCCTGATTCTGTCACTACCAAGTGCTAGGCACACTGGCAGGTTTTGGGGATACTGCATGCTTAAAATATGGGCTGTGCTTGAGGCTTTAGGGTCATTGAGGGGCAGGACTGGGTATAAACAAACCAAAACAAAACAATGCCATAATTTACATAGAGCATCAAGGGTGTACAGAAGATAGAGAAAACACTTTCTAGCAGCTGGGTCGACAAAGGCTTTGGAACACAAGTACATTCATCAGCTTCTGGAGCAACAGAGAGTTAACTGAGGTAGATTCAGAGCTGGAAAAAACCCACATTTATTCGCCCTCAAAAAAATAGGGCCATAAGTGGGTGATAAATTGTTCCATGTTTGTTTCTTTCATAAGAAATAGAAATATTACAAGCCTCTGTGAAGAGTTTCTCCTACTTGCCAAGGTCTGCCACTTGCTCATGTGGGAGAAGGAAATCATGAAACGTAGCTCTGATAGCTGCCTTCAAATACATGAGGTGTTGTCACGTAGATAAAAAATAACACTGCTCAGAGGTCCTCCAGAAAGTCCTGGCTGGGTCCCAAAGACGACACTTACAGTAGTCACTTACATGTGAGGAGAGCTGGCTGCTGTGGCACTGGCTTCCTTTGGCGCAGCAAGCTTCCTGTCACCAGGAGGATACAAGCCAAGCTGGATGATCATATCTGGAGGAATAAGAAGCTCAGCTTTCTTCCTTCGGTGTGTCCACTTGGTGCTGAATTATTGAGGAGAGGGATATTTTGGGAGAGAGTGTGATGCAGTAACACACAGCAGTGGTGTTCAGGACGGAAGTCTTATTTCTTTGTTGAGATTGCCGAGGAGAATGATTCTGCTCCAGTGTGTGCTCCAACTTCTTCAAGCCTCAAGAGGGGAAGAGGTATGGATGTTATCATTCTAGCCCCATACAGGAGGATGCTTCTAAAACACAGCAAGGATGACATCTCCCTTCCATCAGGATAGGTGTGCAAACCTTATTTCATTATGAGATGGTCAGAGCGTGGAGATTCTCAGAAGAAAGGGAGGCAGAAGGGCAAAGTAGTGTTTATTTATAAAGTCAGATTTTACATACAGTGCCTGCCAAGGATTTAGTGCTGCGCTTCAAGTGAATAAATCCCTCTGGTGTCAGCGACATAAGACATTGTCAAGCTGCCTGTGAGACAATGTGATCATAAAGTCTTAGAACCGAAATACTGCCAGTCACCTTGGTAAGAAAATAATCCTCTCTCAAGTGAGGCTTTGAAGTTTAATGGAGTTGCTCCCCATCCAGTAAATGAAGTCCGCTGTTGTGAGGAGACACTGGTGTGCAGGTGCAGGAGCAGAGGGGGTGGCTTCTTTCCTCCACCCCCAGTCCTCCCCAGGCTGACCCCAATCTGCTTTTATAGCCCCATTCCCCATAGCTGTCCCATGCAAAAAATATACCTCAGCCAAACCATTTCCTTGCTTTGCTGTGGAAGAGAGATCAAGCTTGTACTTGTTAGGGAGGGACAGGGAGTGCTTGAATGTGGGCTTCGATAAACAAGCATGGTAAATCTAAAATGGAGGCCGTGGATGAAGCCACTAATCAGATATATAAATGCAGCTGGCCAGCTGAGCAGGGGGAGAATGTCCACCCTAACAGTGAGAGGCTGACAATGCCATGTAGTGAGGAGAACAGGGTAGAAGAAGCACATTAGCCTAAGGGCATGAGAAGAGAATTAGAGGCTGGGGTATCAGCTAACCTGAACCCGGGGTCGACAGAAATTACAAGATTTAACCCCTGAAAGCAGAGTTTCCTTGAAAATTTGTGACCAAATGCCATCTCATTGTGAGAGCCACCTGGGCAGCACGAAGTCCCATTGAAGACAGAAAGGAAGGGGGCACCTGGTCCTATCCTTGCTGTGTGCCAGAATCTTGATTGCGACCATCAAGGGCAATCTGATCCGGGGGACCTGACATTCAGATGTTACCATGGCCAGAGACAGATTCCTCAGTACAGGTCACCGTGAAGGTGAGGGACTTAAATGTGACAGAACTCAACAATGTGTAATAAGACCTATCCCCAGTTCTTTTTTTGTTTTTTTTAATGTGGGTACCAGGAGTCGACCTCAGGACCTCGCGCTTGCCAGCAAGCGCTTGTGCTGCTGAGTGATATCACTGGCCCTTTTTTTCCTTAATGTGGGTTCCGGGAATCAAACTCAGGACCTCACGCTTGCCGGGCAGGCGCTTATGCCACTGAGCCATCTCACCAGTCCCACAGTTCATTTTTCACTGCAACATAGAGCAAAGGGAGTGTGGCGATTGCTGAGGTAGATATCGGGCTTCCTTTCACTAAGGAATTGATGACAATCATTACTGGGCTTCACCCACTGAGTTCTAATATAGACTGGATTCTTCTTGAGTGAGTGGAAGGTAATTCCACATTGCCCTTAACTCAAGCTATGTGTTCTGGTGTAAATGTCCCTTATTAGAAGTGTTTATCTGCTAATTCACTTTTCCCAAAGGTCAATTTTTAATTTTTAAGGCTCGGGTTATTATTACTTGATTTTTTTTTGTGGGTACCGGGGGTCGAACTCAGGACCTCATGCACCAGTAGGTGCCCGTGCCGCTGAGCAATATCACCAGCCTTTTTTTTGTGTGTGGGTATCGGGAATCGAACTCAGGACCTCGCGCTTGCCAGGCAGGCGCTTATGCCACTGAGCTACCTCACCAGCCTATTACTTGACTTTTATGGACAACTATACTTTAACCCAATATGTCCATCGAACAGCTGGTTGTGATTGATGTGTCCCAGAGGTACACTAGGACCCCTTCCTGAGGCAGAAAATCCTCAGTGGATTGCAGGAGTCGCATCACACAGGGCTACGGCCCAACCAGACAGCCTAGCCTATTGCTGTCCCATTAGTCTGTGTGTGTGTGTGTGTGTGTGTGTGTGTGGTGGGAGGGTCACTGAAGGTTGATAAGAAGGGAATAAATTGGGAGCCAGAGATTTGATAGCAGAGAAATCAGATCCCAGGAACCGATGGGCATGTTATCTTATCTATCTCTCTTGATGGTTGGCCCTATTCATCTTCCAGTAGGCAGATCATCCCCAAGGTGCAGCAGAGCTGGTAGTAAAATGCCAGTTGTGTCCATAAAGAGAAGATTCTCCAATTCCTGAACTTGGAAGTTTATGTAGATTAACAGAGATATCTTTCTTGAATGTAGCACTTCTTGACGGTGAAAATGGAGTTGGTCTTAATTTCGATAAAAGGAAACCATGATGTATAGAATCAAATTCTGCCCTTTATTTTCTTGGCAATTGTTACTTTCTGAGTTGAATCCAATACAGTTCTTTAGCCTTCAAGAGTCTGGGTGCTTTCACATTTCTAGAAAGTGTTCATCTGCGGCTGGCCCGGTGGTGGAGAAATGGAGGAGGTGAATCAAGTACAAAGCCTAGTTCTCTTATTGTTTGGAGGCCAGATGCCTCTTTTTCTTTTTAAAGATAGATTTAGTGGTGAGGGGAAGAACTTATTAAATGGTTCTTTGAGGCAATTAGCCATTTTTCCTTAGGATTGTGAGGATGGAACAGACGTAGCAGAAGTTGTAAAGTGATGACAACTTTCTGACAAAACTAGGAAACACATGCTGCCTCTCAGACGAAGATGATCTGGTGGAGTAGGTTAAGAGGTAGAAAGGTTCTTGGATAAACAAGTTGAGTCCCTTAATGAGAAGAAATGAGAACATTTTATGGGTATAGCAATACCATTGCTCTAAGACGATGACCGTTACCCCAAGAATCTATTTTTGTTGCTGTAACTGAATACCTGAGACTGGGTAACTTATAAAGAAGAGAAATTTATTTCTTACAGTTCATGAGGCAGGAAATGCTGACAACATGACACCAGCATGTTGTAAACACCTTCTTGCTACACCAGAACATGGTGGAGGCATCATACAGAGGGAAGGAGCAATCTCATAGCTCAGGTTTCTCTTTCTCTTCTTATAAAGATACTGATGTCACTAGGAGAGCCCCACTCTATTATCTTATCAAATGCTAACTACCTCCCCCAGGTACCACCTCCAAACACCACTAACAAATGGCTTTGGGCATTAAATATCCAACACATGAAGTTTTGGGGGACACATCCAATACATAGTATCCTTAATATGTTTGCTGTCAGTGATAAAACAAACCACTAGGGATCAGGTTAATTAGGGTTTGGCAAAGGTGGGAGATGATTTTCTGATTTTCTCAATCTTTTTGGGGGGTACCTGGATACTTTGATAAATGATCATCCTGTTTCTGTCACTAAAATACAAAGAATGAGTTGGAACTAGTGATGTAAGGGGACAGGTGGTGAGAGCAGGTTAACTCTAAAATATACCTGAAAGAGAATACATGTTCAAAAACCCCCAAGCAAAAAAGTCGACATTGCTTTCAGCTCTTCAAAGGGTAACATTTTAGTGGAAGAGGAATCATTAGAAATAGGTTCACAAAAATCCTTGTTGGTCATTTTAAAGAATTTAGAAAATGAAGACCTTTAGTGTGTTTTAAACTTGAGATCAGAATGGCACACTTGGCTTTGGAGTTCAGGCAGAATCATGAAGAGAGATGGAGACCCCTGCTAAGAGAGCATGGAATGCTTCCGGTGAGGACTATGAATATGTGAATATCTGAGTTGAGGCCTTGGCTGGAAACATGTAGAAGATGGGAAGAATTTTTTCAAGTACAATTGGGCCTGACTTGGTGATGCATAAAAATGAGCAGTTTGTGGGAAAAGAAGACAAAGATATTGCCAAGCTTCTGGTTTGAATGGTGGGCCCATCAATGTAGACAGTGAAATAATCAGTTATGTTTAGAAAATTTAGCAGAGGAGAAGGTTCTCAGGAAAGAGGGCTGCCCAGGGTTAGATATGCTGAGTAGGACATATTTTGAGGGCAGCAAGGAAAGAGCTATCTGAAGCTCTCATAAGAAATCAAGGTTGGGAAGTCAGGTTTTGGAGACATCAACTTACAGGTAATTAAGAATGGAAGGGTTGTTTTGGCTAAGGGACAGCCTTAAGTATGTTGGGCACATACACGAAGGTCAGGTGTTCAAGGCTCTGGAGATTCGCCCTTTCACATTTGAACAACTTAGCAAGATGGCAACTCAGCAACTCTGAGTCAGCTCAGGGGAATAGGCTGAATCCAGCAGCTGAACCTGAGTCCTCCCTTTCTCATAATGCCACTTCTTTAAACTGATGTTCCCACTGTTGCACCGTTGACTGCATGTTCCCCGTCTCTTCTCAGCTCTCCTGTGAATGTGTAATGTAATGTATTTATACCAAGCTATAGGATCTTCATCTACAGCCCTTTCTATGGCGTGTCTGATTATGTTGAGAAGAGAAAAACATCACTGTGGTGAGCATCAAGCCTGTGTGTACCTTGTCACTTCTCTCTCTCAAGTTTTCCTCCCATGAGTAATTTTTTTTTACATTCTCAATATATGACACTGGCAGTGTGTGTGTGTGCGTGTGTGCATGTGTGTTCCTTTAGCTTGGCATCTATCCTTGCCTGATTTAAAGGGAATGGACTTGAGCCAATGAAATGACTTGAAAGCCAAGGTCCTGGCTAATATACCCAGGAGCCTCTCTGGAGTTAGCCTGAAAGATTAAGAGCATGAAATTTATTCCAATTGGAAATTTCAACTGGATTTTATGCAGGGGAGTGACATGGTTTTCAGGTTTCTTTTGGAGCACTGGCATCACACTGCATAATAAAAATCACAGGCAGGCCCTCCTCAACTACCTCGGATAGACTATCATGGTGAGGACGTGCTCCTCCTATGGTTTGGATCTGGAATGACCCAGAGACTCTTGTGTTCAAGTCTTGGTACCCTGGGAGGTGCTACTGGGAGTTGGGGAAACTTTGAGAGGTGGAGCCTCATGGGAGGTCCTTAGGTCATGAAGACTGTGCTCTGAAAGGGGACTGTGGGACCCCAGCTCCTCCCTCTTCCTTGATTTTGCTTCCTGGCCATGAGGCAAATGGTTTTGCTCTGTCTTGCACTTACAACATGATATTCTTCCTCACCGCAACCCAAAGTAACCTGGCCATCTGATCTTGGACTGGACCCTCCACAACTGCAAGCCAGAGTAAACCTTTTCTCTTTGTAAGTTGACTATCTCAGTGATTTGTGTAGTGATGGAAAACTGATTAATACAGATCCTGGAACTCGAGGCTCTGAACTTTTCTTCACAAACTCCTTTATGTAAGTTTCTGACCTCTTTGTCTTGGCTAAATCAGTTTTTCTTTAAGACCTTTACATTTATACTACGTTAATATAACCCTGAGACAAGGTCCAATGTTCTCATTCATTATTTCAAAACTTTACAAACACTCAGTAACTCAAGACTTTATTAAAATTCTGTGTATTCTGTTTTGTAAATGTCAAATATTGTATGGTAAATAATTATTGAGTGTTTACTCCGTGCTGGAAATTACACTGAGTTTATTACAAGCAATAACTTATTCAATGTTTACAACAGCTCCCTGAGCTAGATTCTGTGATCATTCCCATTTTAAAGGTAGCGAAAGGCGGCAGAGGAAGAGTAAATAACTTTTGCAAGATTATTCAGCTAATTAGTGGAGTCAGGATATGAATGAAAGCACCTTGCCTCTCTATTAATAAAGAATAATAATAATAATAATATTAATAAAGAATAATATACCCTTCAGGAATCTGAAATCGATGGTTTGTTCTCTTGAGTTCATAGAGTCCTCTTTACAGTTACTGACATGTAGGGAAGAATGGCCTTAATTTTGCTCTCAAACTTGTCACTTGTTTGGGTACCAGTTTAATACCCCTCTCTTGCTTTCTGTATTCTGGAGTCCTGCTTGAGGCATCTGCTGTGTCTGAAACATACTCATCAGGAATTACCTGCTGCCTCCATGAAGGAGCAGCTCTAAGCTGTGAATTTCCATTAACAGAATAAACCCGAAATACACACAGGGGTCAAATACTTCTTTTATCATTGTGTAGGTGGTTATGTGGGTATTTGGGAATTTCCTGAATCCTCTACTTGATTTTGAAACTGTCCCTTCTTTAGATACCTTTTGTAACATTTTCTTGGTTTAATCATTGTGCCTGTTGCAGTTTCCTCTGGATTGTCTGTGGGCTCCTTGCATTTCTGTAACACTGCACTCACATTTGCACATAGTGGGCTCGTACAAAATGTGTCAAGTGCACTAATTAGTACATGAGTAATTTTGGTGTAGTTCAATCCTGTTTCCTAGCATCCAGGCTTCTGTCCTCATGTACCTCTTTCAAAACTGCTTAAATTTTCTAATCTGTTCAACATTTTTAAAAACAGGTCACATAATTTGGTGGTCACTTAATATATTCACCTAGATTCTTCTATTAATTAACTTAGTGATTTAACAACACTGGACTTTATTGTCATTTTATAGTGCTTTCCTAATACTTCATTTTTATTCTCATCTTATTTCCCCACCCTCTAATCTGAAATAATTTTTACTATCTTCCATACAGTACTTCTTATCCCTCATAATCGATATTAATTTCTTTCTGAGATCATATTTTCAGATGGAGCTGTTTGCTTGGTTCAAGTTTGAAGATCAAGAGGTAGTTTGTAGAGTCTATGTTTTCAAAGAAAATTTCTTATTAAGATAATTATCTGCCAGGCTGGCAGGATAATTTCAATCGCATTCCTGCAGAACCTGGACACCCATGTGTTTCCGCTTCAAGGTGACTCGGTCATTGTGTGAGAGAGAGTACTACAGCTTGGAAAGCCAGCAGAGAGGCTGGAAGGAAAAAAGCCCAAGGGCAGGTTGTGTTCACCCCATTGCCCTGGATTCCTATACAGTTGGCACGGTTGGGCTTGGCACTGGGAGCCAGAGCCCATCTCTTCATCTCTCAGAAGCATTTGCCATGCTGAGTGGAGTGAAGGGTTTAGGAATGAAGCCATCATTGGGAGGAAGCCAACTGGAGAAAGAGATGGGAGATTGCTGGTAACTGGATACCCAAGGTAACATTCAGAATTGCAGTGAGTTGAAAACCTTGCTTTGGATATTGGGGGAAGTTTGGCTCCATATTCCAAGTACTTTGTGAATTCAAGACACCTCATTCATCATAAAACTTAAGAAGGGTTTCAGTAGAATTTTTTATTAAGATAAATAAAAGGAATAACTTATTTATCATTTTAAAGGCTAAGATGTTCCTGTATAATTGCAAAGCAGGAGAGAAATAAGAAATACTGTATTTTGTGGAAATCAGCATTTCTCAAAATTCAGAATGAGTCTGTCTTTTCTGGGCTTTTCTCTCTTCTGGTCAGGAGAATGTTATCTGTTGAGTAATTATGCAAAGGTTCATGGGGGAAATGCAGAAAATGGAGAAAACTCTTTAAGAAGGGAAAATAAATAACTCCATTGCTTATTTAAGAAGATGGCCTTCTTATTCATCAATATATCCATGAGATGATGGAACTGGGGCAAAAACAGCTTTTAGAGAATGGAAATGTGCCTTTGTCTGTTTTCTTCATGTTTGCATGTTGGCCTTCCCCCCCCATTTTCTGTTTTAAATTGCTAAATGAAAATAGTTCAGTTCTAGAGTCCTTTTTCTTTCTTCCTCTCTCTCTTTGCCTTTCTCTACCTCTCTTCTGTATCTTCTTTTTTCTTTTTCTCTATTTTATCTCTTCCCTGAATGATATTCTCTCCAAATTCCCGCCTCTGATATCTCGCAGGAGACACACTGATTTATAAAAAATTACATTATTTTTTAAGCTTTAATTCATTTTGGTGGGCTTACATATTTGAATACTCAGACTTAGAGCAGTAGGTTTCTGTTAAATATGTTTTAAGTGCTTCACTGTTATTCAAGTTCTAATACATTTTGTATTTTCATTTCCATTATTTAATTAGATCCTCAAAAAGCACCCTGGGTAGGAGGTAGAAAGTATCGCCAGCCTGCAATTTGTTCTCTGTGTAGAAGCCCAGGTGATCTTTTCAAAATGTGTTGCCATCCGAGGCATAGGAGGCTTCACATTGCTCGTGAGATGGACACCAACAGATCTAACCTGCTCTTGGGCCCTGTGTGGGATGAACCCTCTGCAGGTCGCCCAGGCATCACCTTGCCCTTGGTGTCACCTCTCCCTCCATGCCAAGCACACTGCTGTTTGCTGAGCCTCTTAGTTTGCTCTGCTCCTGCCCTCCACCCCTGGGACTTTGTTCCTTCTACGTGTCATGATCTCCTCTCCCCCTTACTCCTTAAGATATTGGCTCAAGCACCAATTCTTTGGGACATCTGGATATCTTTCCTTCTCCTCCTGGTTATCTTCTTCTCTTTCGGGGTCCTGAAGACAGTAGAAATTTTGCCATCAAAATTACACGCATTTCACAAATGCTTCATTAGTGTTTGTCTCCTCTAAAAGACTTGAAGCTCCATGAAGCCTGAGGCTGTGTCCTTATTTACTCCTGATTAAATCCAAAAAGGTGCTCAGAAAGTATTTATTACATTATGTTAGTGTTAACAGAACTGTATTGTCTAGGGGCCAAAGAAATATGAGTTTACTGTGTAACTCGTGATTGGAGAATGTGATTTTGGAGCTTGATTGATTTAATACTTTCTTTGGGGATAAAATAGAACCCAATTGTAAAATGGGAAAATTGAGGACAACTCAAGGTAATCTCAATAACTACGATAAACCATTTAAAAAGTAGAACCTAAGTCTCCAAAAATAGTGATGAATCTTTCCTGTGTTGAAGTCTTTTCTGATCAACACAGGACAGACAAGTGCTTCTTGCCCCTTTTCTTTTACCATCTTGCACTGTCCTAACTGTTTAAATGCCAGTCTCCCCAAGTCACTCTCATCCTTGCTTCTCACTGCAAGAATCACACTGTATTTCTCTTTTCCTGATCAACTCCACACATGGTTTCTAACATGGTAAGAACTTAACTAATGTTTGTTCAGTGAATTAATTGGTGCATATTAAGAAAAACCAAATCAGACCTATCTGTCATCAGGAAGACTGGTGAGTTTGTGTTGGACTGAGATGAAAGAATATTGGTGATCATAAGTCAACTGGGAATTGGCTTACACATTACACAATTCACGCAATGTTCTTTTGTTATATCCTCTACCTGTAATACATCAGTTTCAGATGGTCCTAAGAATCTCACTGATTTTTATGTTTAGCATTTCAGATTCATCTAACTCTTCCATGAGAGACTTGTGGTTCAGTGAGAAAATGGTGGGCTTTTTTTGTCACACAAATTTTATGTCCAGTTCCTACCGTTGCTTAGGTCTGTGACCTCAGATAAGCCAACTGGGCTTTAGACTTCTCACCATGGAATAGAAATAATATCTTCTCAAACTTGTCACAAAGCTTGTGAGACAGATACAAATTTCATTACCGGGTGAGTGTTCTCAACCTTTCCTTTCCCTGTTCCGCCCCGCTCTAATCCACTGAGGAAAATTTTGTTTTTGTCTGAAGTCTGCACAGCTCTCCTTCCTTCTGCCTCCTAATGAGAATTCAACCTTTGACAGCTAGTGCTGCAGTTTTTGTGATGTAGAATCAAGGGAATGAGCAAAGACAGACATGACTAGAGAGGTGGGAGGTAACAGAGAATGGAACAAAAGACCACAGCCCAAGGCAGGGGCTTCAGTGGAGTCTGAGGGGAGTGTGGGAGGGGTAGAGAAGAGCTCCAATGTGGCTGAGGGGCAGAGGAGAGCTCGAGTTGAGAGTCGAGTTTGTTTGTCTGTTTTTAGGAAATGTTGCTTTGTCTATGAATTGGATCCCAATATATGTAGTTTAAAAGAGTGAACATTGCAATTCCTTTAATGCTTATGAACTGAGATCCTCTGAATGAATCATTCCTCCCAAATCAGCAGGTAAAGCCCCCCATTTTAGTGTATGTACAGTCATGTGCCTCTCAATGACATTTCAGCCATTTCAGGCCATATATGTGATGATGGTTCCATAAGATTATAATGGAGCTGGAAAATTCTTGTCATCTAGTGATATAATAATTGTCATAAGGCAACATCTTAGTGCAACACATCACTGTCACAGCTGTGGGGATTCCAGATGAAATAAGCTTGCTGCACTGCCCGTGGTATCAAAGTCCAGCAAAACAATTGCGTATGAACACAGCACTTCGTAATAATGATGTTACTGGTTTACGTACTTACTATAGTTTTAATCCTGAGTTTACAGTGTCCTCCTACTTATAAAAACTGTTTAGTGTTGAACAGTGTGAGGGCAGCAGCCTCACAAAACATCTGTCTTTACCATCTCTGCTCACTGCCTCAAGGGACCACAGTAAGTGAGTGGCCTCGACCATCCAGGTCTGCGTGAGCGTGCTCCAGGGTGTTCGAGCCGTGATGAAATCGCCAACTAACACGTTTGTCAGGATGCATCCCTGTCCATAAGTGGAGTGTGATTGTACTGAATGATGCAAGGTGTGCAAAACCCTCTGGGCACTGCTTAGAGCAGCCGGCACTTGATGAATTACTCCCTTTGTTCCTGGGTTAGGTAGGGAAAGTGATGTGGCTGTGAAGGAAGTTTTGATATAGATCACCCCTAAAGCCCCATTGGCTTCAATTATTTTAGTATTTCTGTGCAAAATGGTGCTTGGGGCTTGAATTATTTAGATAATTGATCCAAATTTCCACTTTACTTTCCCTAAAGTCAGAGAGCACTCTAGCACTTGTTGCAAAGTTGATTTTTATGGGCTATTTTCCTTTTTTGGTTGTTTATCACACATGGCGAACAAGCCCTGATGTTTAGGCTAGCTGCCAATCACAAGTGAGATCTTTGGGTCCCTTTAATGGGCAGGTCAGCCTCCGGGGGCCACAGCCAGGCAATGATTCAGACTGCCAGAGAGGGGCCAACCCTTCCAATTGGCATTTGCGGTCTAGGATTCTCTGGAAGACAGCAGCTCTGAGTGGCAGTGGAATAAAAAAGAAGAAATCAGAAACAAATAAATAAAACACGAGAAGACAAAGGAGATTTTAACATCAAAGGAAATAAATGCTTTGGAAGATGAAGAGACATTTCTGACGATTTAGTCCTCACTGGTGGCTCCCATGGCCGGTCCCTTTTGACACTCTTGTCTGTGTTCTGGAGAAATGGAGGGAAACATTCTCACTGATTTTGTCAAGTGAAAGTTGCTTGATATGATAATCAGTCCCATCTGAGGAGGATGCTGAGCCCCAGCAGTGATGATTATACAGTCCCTAATTGTCTCTGGTGTCAGCTCAGACCAAAAAAGATAAAGGCAGGAGGGGGGAACACCCAAAGAGGGACTTTTAATCATGCACCATGGGACATTCTGGACTTCTCAAGCCAGGTGGAGCAAAGCTGGTGAGGAGAAACTGCAAATCCTAGTTTTCACTTTGACACTTACTGAAACTGATTTTGATCTTTGTTTTTGTTTTTAATTTTCATAGCTTGATTCTCCCAGACGGACGTGGGCAATTGCTGAGGAGCCCGTGCTGAATTCTAATCTGCTTGTTTCCTCCCATTTGCAAAGATGTTCACATTAAACGGCATGAGGGGCAACCTTTGGAGAGAAGTGACCCAGCCCCTGAAGCATGTTTCTGGTGATAATGCCAGCTACTGCTGTCTTCTTTAGCACAGTAAAATTAATCCTGTACCTTCAAATGTATTTGGGGGTGATGCTTTTAAGAGCAAACAGTGCTAAGGAGCCCTAATATGTCTTTTCCCCACTCATTCACCATCCCTTTGGCTGTCTATCTGGGAGGCAAAATAACCTTGTGAACATGTGAGCCCTGGAGTCAAACGACCTGCTCAGTTACCTACTGGCTGCTTACACTTGGGAAAGAGAGACGATGACTACTTACTTGGTGGGGTAGTTGGGAGGAATATGTACCTGTGTGGACTGGTAGGTAGCACACACATAGATGGAGACATGAGGGAGGAAGGGAGAGAGACAGAGACAGACAGACAGACAGACAGACACAGACACTAAGTCAGTGCTGGGCACACACAGGCATTCGGTGTAAGGTTGTAGTGTTCAACCCCTCTGGGAGCTGGAGAGTCAACACTAAGCATGCACTGAACTAGGTACTGGGGTTGAAAGATGAAGAATCAACATCCCATAAGGAATAGTTTGAGAATCTAAGATTATCTTTAATCTCTTGCATATTAGGATTAAACACTACACCTTTTTGCAGTACTAAGAACTAAACCTAGAGCCTTCGGACTGAGCTATATCCCCAGCCCTTTTCTATTTTTCATTTTGAGATAGGGTATCCTTAAATTGCTAAGAGGAGAGGCCATCGGCCATGCCTGAAGATTGTCACACATCACAGGGAGAGGCGGGCACTGTGACGTGTTGATGATACTTGCCTACCATCACTGCTTCCTTGTGCCTCTGGGCTGGTTCACATCACTGGTGAATAAAGAAACAAACACGTGGGCTTGCAGTCAACATTGCTTGTGAGCGGGGCTGTAGCAGTAGCAGGGGCATTCAGAATGCGAAACAAAGGTTGTAGGTGAGACCTGACTTCATCACTCCTAGAGGCCCGCAGAAGATGCTTTAGGCCTGCAGAACTGGGACTCTGTCACAATGATGACTCCATTTTGCAACCTGTTTTTAAAAATTTCCAGTCTTCATTGAGGGCTGATTAATGTACAAGTCTCAGGCATGTGCAGCGGAACTTAATGAGAGGATATATTTCGTGGTGGGAAAGGGGGTGGAGTCCTTCTGTCTGTTGCATAAATCAGTTCTTTGGAAATGATGTTGCACGTGTGGAGCCCTGAAATCTTGGTTAAAGCACCAATCCTGATGCAAGCACCGGGGGCTCAGAGTCTGTACTTCCTTCGTCCCTGGGTGCTGCTGGCATTGCTGGCCCTTGGGCTGCACTTTGAGTAACAGGGTCATGAGCACAGGGCTCTAGTAGCCACCCCTGCCCCTGCACTACGAGAGCACCCTACCTCTGTCAGCAGGCACATCCGACTTCCTTCTGGGAACACTTTTTATCCTTTGCTGCTTCAGCGGGGAGTTCCCCTCCTTTATCTGGTAATATAATAGACAGCTGAGTTAGGTAGAAATATTATAGGTAGTCAGCTAGGGCTGGGCCCTCTAGAGAGGACAAAGATGAAAACTCATTACAACCATGGCTGGAGGCGCATCTGTTGGAGGCCAGGACTCTAGATAGATGGAATGACCGGGCCTGAGGTAAGTGGTAACACCTGGTCTAATAAAGTCTACATAGACATCAGTCACCTCAGTGGATGACCAAGACCCTCGGACTCATCCTTTCCTGGAAAGGTCTTTGTTCTTTCGACATGAATTTGCTACATGACTTGCTTCCCCACTGTATCTATATTACCTAAGAGGCTATACTTATAATCTTATTGTTTGGTCACAATTTTATCCCACGTTGTACCTACATGATTTTACTCTATAAAACTTCCCCTGAGAAGTGGGGTCCTTGGCAACCCACTTGGGGCCCCTCCTGCCTCTCAGGAGCTGTATCTGTCCCTCTCAATAAATATTTCCTACTCTTAACCTCTGCTGTTCCTTAGAATTCATTCTTCAATTTTGCTGAACATGAACTCTGCATATCAGACATCTAGCAGGTTGGGGGTTATAATATTTCCCTTACATCATATTTGGAGGTCCTATATCATTTCCTATGTCAGTAGCATCTCCCCACCTCCTAGGGATGCATCTCCCAGAAAGATAGACAAACAGTGCCTCCTTGGAGGCACCCATCCAGATCTCAGCAGATGAGAGATTGCATGACTTTCCTGGATTTAGCAGGGAATAATTCTGTTCCTGCTGGTTGCTGCTCTTCCCATGTTTGAACAAAGATGATTAAAGGCCCCTGCATCTCCAGCTAAGTGTCGATGATTGGCTAGCAGGCTTGCAAACACCTGCTTTTCCAGAGGTCGGTAAACGCTGGGGAAATATTTTTCATACTGAGCAGGACTACATAAATTGCCCAGCATCTGGAACAAATTGCTGCATGGATACCTGAGCTGCAGAGGAACAGGCAAGTGGAGGCTGTTAGCAGGAAGATAAACAGAGCCTCCTGACTTGAAACCAAGGGAGGGGTAGGTATTGGACCACAGGATGCTGTGGGGCCCTCTTTTTAGTTGTGGGGAGCAACATTATCCTGGTAGAGCTGACAGTAGAGGATGCAGCCCACTCACTAGCAAACTGGAGAGCAGGGTTTTGAGACAATGGAAAACGTGGACTCTGAAAAGGGGAGAAGACCTCAGTACAGATTCCGTAGTACAGTCAAGCGTCATGCTTGGTGATGGGTCATGTTCCAAGCAATGCCTCATTAAAGTATTTCATCATTGTGCACGTGTCCTGGAGTGTACTGACACAAACCTAGTTGGTAGACCTTACCACACGTTATTATCTTTTGGGACCGCTGTTGACTATACAGCCCATTGTTGCAAAAGCATCACGGTGTGGTACACGAATCATACTGAGACTCTAAGTCCAGGCCACAAGCAATAGTAGCTTACGGCTGTCATCTCTCAAGCGGCCCTGTGTGTAGGGGCTGTGCCTTAGTCCCTACGTGCATTACTCCACTCGTCGTCAGAGCCACATTTTGCAGTAGGTAGGTTCTTTTTTAACCTCATTTTACTGGTGGAAAAATTGTGGCCTAAAGAGATGGAGTGAGTTACCCAAGAATTTGCACCTGGAAGTGGAGTCCGTGATAGCTAAGGGAACTTAGCAATGTCCTATGAATGTCGCTGTCTGCGGGGTGTGGAGCACAGGGAGGCTGCTACCAGCAAGTCTCCCCTCTGAGGTTCAGCTGAGCTCTGGAAAACGCCAGCCTCCCCTGCATGGGCATCCTGCAGGGTCTTCTGCTGCCCTGGCTTTGGACACCTTCTCCTGTCCCCAACATTTTTCTACACTCCCAGGGCTGGTTCTTGCTCTCAGTTCTTTCCCCTTGGGGATACTCCTTCCTCATGAGACTCTGCATCCCAATTTCATTACCTCTTGTGTGTGTTCTCTGCAATGAGGATGGTGAACAGCTGGTGAGGCTGGCAAGCTGGCCTATGCTGCTACAACACTGACAGAGGGCCAGCTCCCATGGGCCCATTGTACTCACCTTTTTTCTGGAAAGGAACACTTTCCGAATGTGATGCAAGCAACACACCAACTAGCAAAACCTTAATCTTGAGTTAATGACACATGTCTCCTGCTCTTATCTTGGGTCAGCAATCCGAATGAAATTGCACACAACCCAGCAACAATAACTATCCATGCTCTCCAAAGTTAGCCTCACCTGTTGGTCCTTTGGTAAGTGGGCAGCTCCTTCTCCTGACATTTCCCAACTCTTTAGAACTTTGCTCCAATATTTCATCTCTTCCCATCTCTGTAACTATTTCTTCCCATTGATTTCTTCTCCTCTGCCTAGAATTATACTGCTCTCCCTGGGGTAGGCAGAAAAACATGGTCTTCCACAGACGTATCCACTTCCTAACCCCTGAAATCGTAGACTATTACTTTATAGGGCAAAAGAGTGAATAGCATCTTATATGACAAAGGATGATTAAATTAATTTTTTTGAAAGGAGGAACTTGTCCTGGCATCTCAAAGTGGGTCCTAAATCCAATCACGAGTGACCTTCTAGAGGAAAGCAGAGCGAGCTCTGAGACTGACACACAGAAGGTGAAGACAAAGACAGATGCTGGGGTGTTGCAGCCACAAGCCACAGAAGGCCATGGTGATCAGAACTGGAAAAGGCAAGGACTGGATTTTCTCCAGGAGCCTGTGGATGAAGCCCTGTAATATCTTGATTTTGGACTTCTGGCTTTCAGAATCCTAAATAATCTATTTCTTTTTAAAAACCAGCAAGTTAATGGAAACTTATTCCTTTGGTCCCAGGAAATTAAAGTATCTACATTATATAAATCATCATCCCTAAACATTGTCTCCCTTCAGTAGTGGTGGTATTTCTTTTGGACCCCTGTTATCCATATGTGATAGTTTATAACCCATTTCCACCTCCTCACTGCCCTGCAGTCTGGCTGACATTGCTCTGATACCTCACCAGTGGACGTGTGTCCGGTATCCTCTGACGTGCTCTATCCTTTCTGTGTGACTGCGCCTTCCTTTTGGACACCTTTCCTCCGCCAGCCTTCTCCTGGCTATTGTTGGAGCTCCCTCCTGACCACCTGCTGCTCCCTGGGGCTTAGCCCGGAGGCCCACTGCTACCCGGGAGGACCCCGCTGGAGCAAACCCCCCACAATCACTGCCGCTTTCTCCCATCTCCCACCGTCTAGGCAGGCTCTTCCTCCTTTGGGTTTGTTAGAATCCAAAGTAGCTGTCATACACTGCTGCTGACCCAAGATGCACACTGCATACGAAGCTTCTCAGTAGAGACTGGCACGGCAGGGCTCCTCGGCCGGGTCTTTATAACAAGGCCCCGTCAGCAGCAGCCGTCCTGGCTTTCCACTCATCTTTGTCCTGAACTGTGGAGACACGGCCAGAGTAGGTATGAGAAGTGGGGTCTCCACACCTGGCGGGCTATGCCTACTTCACTCAGCCTCTCCACTCTGCCACTCTGTCAGGTGGGTCTTTCTCAACATTCAACAACTCCTGCCACGAGTGGGAGCCTCTCACGGGGAGGAGCCCACCTCTCTGCCGCTGGCTTGTGGGAGCCAGCAACGCAGTTACTATTGGCTCCTCCAGTTGCTGCCAGAGCAAAGAGGGTTGGCACAATGAGCAGGAGAAGACCAGGTCGGGGCCAGCCCTGGTGCCCTCACTCCTGAGGCAAACATCCGGGAGATCCTGTGGCTTGCGATGGGTGAAGTGGCGCTCTCGTCACCTTCCAGCACCCTTTGGAGCTGGGAGTCAGACCTGGTCCCCGATTGTGCTCACATGGGCTCAGGATAGGATGCAGGTATGCGCTGCACTTAGCCAGTCATCTGTGACTGCGACAGCTTCAAGGGACATGTGGATGACACCCAGATCTGTACCTCTGACTGAGGCCACTGTCCTGCACTTTGGCTTCATGCTGTTGCAGCCTTAATGTCACATAGACTCTTCAGAGCTTGGCTCCAGGCTGAATTCCTGATTTTTCTCCCTGGGCTTTGAATTTTCCCACTCAATTATTTGATAGGAATCTCGTGCCCTCATGACTGCTTCTAGAGGCCCTCCCTGCCTCAGCCTGTGGTTGGAAAATCATCTCAGTGACTTCTTAGATCTAGAATCCCTCCCCTGGGCTTCAGTCCTACAGGTCTTCTGGCTGCGTGGCCTTGGGTATGTCTGTCTCCTCCACCTCTCTTTGTCTTCTGTAAAGCAGAAATCTTAGTAATGCCTTCTGATAGAGATGTTGGGAAAATTAAATATGGAATTCTTTTAAGGGCTTCCAATATCTGGCACTTAACAAGCACTCAATATATATTGGCTATGTTAATATTAGTTAATGGCTTTAACATATTCTGTACATAAAATTACTCACTTATTGACAATTGATTGGGCTTTTGGCCTTATTTTATTTTGTTCAACTCTATTCTTTCTAGAGCTGCCAGAGTGATGGATGATTTAACACACAAAAAGATCTAATCATATTCCTCTTTTGAAATCTCCTTGTGGCTCCCCATTACCTGTAGGATAAGACAGAATCTCTTCTTTTTCTCTCTCTCTCTTTCCTTCTTTCCTCCCATTTCTTTCTTTCTTTCTTTTTCTTTCCTTCTTTCTCTTTCTTTCTTCCTCTCTTTCTCCTTCCCTCCTTTCTCTTTTTTCTTTCTTCCTTCCTTTCTTTCTTTCCTTCATTCATTCCTTCCTTTCTTCTTTTTCTTCCTCCCTCCCTCCTTTTCTTTCTTTCTTTCTTTCTTTCTTTCTTTCTTTCTTTCTTTCTTTCTTTCTCTCTCTCTCTCTCTCTCTCTCTCTCTCTCTCTCTCTCTCTCTTTCTCTCTTTCTCTTCCCTACCTACCTGCCTTCTTCTTTCCTTTCTTTTTTGTATCGGGGATGGAACCCAAGGTCTCATACATGCTAGACAAGTGCTCTACCCCTGAGCTACTCCCAGCCCGGAAGGAGTTTGTTAACAAGGTAAATGAGCTCCTCTGAGATATGGTTATTCACTTTCCAGTTTCATCCTGTCATTTTCTGACTCATACTTATGTTCTGTCTACACTAAACATGCAATCACGTAATCACAGTGGAGGGGCATGGGGGGTGCCTGTGTTCATGTGCTTTTCTTCTGCAGTGCCTGCTTCTGAGACCTTCAGTCTGCGTCTTCAGTCACATGGCTAACTCTGGTCAGTTTGAGAGTTAGGTACGGTGTCCCCTTTTCTACTCCTCCCTTGCCCCTTTTATAGACTTGGCTGAGTGCCCTGACTCGCGATGCTCTGAGCACATGACACCACAGAACTCGACCAACTGTATATGTAATTATGTCTTTAGGTCTTGTGCATCTTTTTCCTCTTTTGTCCACAATGCGTGGCACAGAACATAGTAAATGTGTACAAAATGCTTGCCCTGCTCAACTGTCTTCTCTGTTCAGGGTCAAGACCTTTCTGAGTGGGTTAGTGGAAGCAATAGCTCTGCAAATTTGGTGACCTGGGCAGTTGGAGATCAAGGTTGCCACGCTCGGCCATTCAGGCTGAACATTGCATGGTTCCGGGAACTTCCGTTCTGGTAGAATATGGGTTAGGTGGGGTCTCCTGGAACTCGGCAGTGAACGTAACCACTAGGAAGCATTTGCTCTCAATGTAACACGTAACATTTGGGGTCAGTTTAGGCAACAGGGGCTGAGTGAAGAAATGCTGGAATTAGAGGATAGAAGACATAAACTCTGGAGTGAGACAGGGTCTGAGGGAGTGAGACAGCTGTGGAGGTGTTCCCCAGAGGCATGGCTGCAAGAGATGAGCATAGTTCCAGAGCGGCCCTCACTAGGGCCACTAGGGTGTAGGTGGTGGGGGGTGGAGGTAGCCGGGGTGCCTGCCATTCAGGGGAAGGCGTCTGTCCTGGGGCACGCACAAAGGACAAGCTTCTCAGCCCCAGGAGGACCATGAGCTTGAGCAATTCAGGGAGCTGAGTATTTCGGTTGCAAGGTAGGGTATGGAGGGTGCTGTATGGAGTCCCACTGGAAAAGATGATGAACCGGAACTGAGGTGAGGCGATGCAGACAAGAGCTCTGTTCCCTGAACATGCCCAGGCGCATGGGAAGTGGGCCTTTACTATGGTGTAAGGAGCTGTTGTGGAGGGAGTGGTGGCAAGAAGCCTTCAGAATAAAAGTGTCAGCAGGGAGCAGGCCTGGGTGCTGGGCTCCTGGGTGGCAAAGGCACCTGATCCAGATCTCACTGGACATTGCTGCCCCCGTAGCTGCTTCATCTCTCATTCTTACACACCCTCAGCAATAAGACTCAGCCTCCTTTTAAAGCAGCTTTCTAGGGAGAGCAAGATGCACTTTCCCCATGGATCCGAAGGTGTCCAGATTTCAGAAATATGCAAATGAGCCACTCAGGAAGCAGGGCAAGACAATAGCAAGACAGGGGCAGCTCCTGGTGAGCTTTGCATGCACTCATGACTCAGAGGGTCCTCGATGTCCAGGTGTTCAAGGTGCAGAGGATGGAAGTCAGGCAGAGAGCCCCTCCTGCCTCTTCCCTAGCTGCTTCGCTCCCTCTGGAGCGTTCATCAGGCAGCAGCACCCCAGAGTGGCTCCGGTCTCTCCTTCCCCTCAAGCAGGGCTGCTTTGAGATTCTGCCTTGGCTTGCAGGTTTCCCTGGATTTGCTACAAAGATCCCACTCTCCTCAGTGGCAGCAGTTTGTCCAAGGGCCTTGTTACCTTTGTTACCGATGTGCTTCCTCCCTCATTGGCGGTGGGTTGAGGTGCAGCCAAGCTGCTGTCGTTCAGTTCCTCCTCTGGGCCCTTTCTATGTTAGATCTCCATCCTTTCCTGCTTGGCCGTTCCAGTGACTGAGGTGCAAGGAGAGCCCTTTTGCCTCCTTGCAGGGGCAGGAAAGAAATTTATCACTGCATTTTAAAAAATCCTCATTAAGGCAAATTAAGGCGGTGAAGCTGGCAACAGAGGGTTTTTGAAGAAAAAAAATAGTGTTCATGAAATATTTATTAAAACAGCCATTGTAATAAATATTTGAAAACCAGTTATTAACATTAAATCATATCAGTGTCAAACATATATTACCCAGTGTCTGTTCTGCTAATTGAGTGTCAGGGTCAGATGCTGGAATCTGGGTGGGTCAGTTGGAGCAGCGCGTCACCGAGCTGTGATAATTTCCCCGAAGGCTCCCAGAGCACTGCTCCAGAACCAGAACCAGAGCCAGAGCCAGGGCCAGGGCCAGAGTCAGAACTGAGAGGGCCTGCAGCCAGGAGCCGCAGAACAGATGGGCCTCTCTCAGCTTCTTCCCCAGCTGTGGACAGTAGGAGAATTGTGGGATCCCTAAAGACAGATAGCTCTATCTTCTAGCATTTAAGATTTCTGTGGAGATGAGATTAGCAGATCACAGAATGATGTACTTCTATGAAATACCAGGATTATTGTCTGCAATAAGCTGCTATCCGCAGTGCAGTGTGATTTTCCACTGCACTACGTCTGGTTTTGTCTCCATTTGTCTTGCTTCCCCTTTGTGATCAATGTAAAGTGTCCATTTCTGACTCCAGTGCTTCTCGACACCTGAAAATCCCACCATTCACAGAAGATGCAGTGCAGAGCCTGCCTTCGCAGCAGCCTCCCCCCCATGGCTCCTGAACCCCAAGATCCTCATGTTCCGTTCTCAATTCTGTGGCCACTCTGCACGTCACGTGTTTCCTTATTTCCTCCTTGCATCCTGGTTTGCACCTTTTGGTTTTTTTCTTTTAACACAAGAAAACTGTGAAAATGAAAACACAAATGAACCATGAACACATTACTGAGCACGAACAGAGCCATTTTGCCACTTGTCACCTAACCTGTCTCCTGCTTCTATCCTGGCCACTGTACAATACATTCTTCCAATGCGGGAACATCGGCTTTGCTTCGGTTTCTTTCACTTTTTTGAACTCTGTCCAGTGGTGGGGCTGTTGCATACGCTGTTCCCTCCGCCTTGATTGCTTTTCCCTTGACCTCACCAGTTGGATGCCTTCTCTTCCTTCCCGTGTCCTCAGGACCGGTGCCACGCCCTAGCCCTATTATGGGATTTCAGGGCTTCACATAACACATACAGGGCTCATCACAGCTGCCATGTGACATTTGTTTGTGGGACTATTAGATCAATACCTGTTTACTGCAACAACCTAAAGATCCATGAGATGAAGGGTAATGTGTTCGACCCCTATGGCAGATGCTTAATAAATACTTGTTGCATAAATAAATGAATGAATAAGCGGATTCTGACAAATGTTTCCCTAGAGATTTTGCATAAGTTCCTACACTATGACATTGTATAAACACATGCTTATACATAACTTTACATTTATAAGTCAGTACACATGGTATCATTTATTTAACACACAAAACCAAACAATATATATGACATATTTCTGTGTCATTACTCTTACTAAGGCAGGCCTCCACTCAGGGCTAGGTAATTTATTTAGCATCACACTGTTAGTAGAAGGTAAATCCCAAGCTCACTGGCTCCTGATTTTATGCTCTGTCTACTACATCTTGCAGTATTCTCTGAGGTTAAACTACTTGTGAAATATTCTACTGCACTGCACAGGTGACAGTGAATATCTGAGTACCTTGGTCACCCCTCATCTATGGGGGACAGTCTAAGATCTCTGATGGATGCCTGAAACTGTAGTATTACCGACCCTATTACTCTACAGTTTTCTCCTTTACATATGCCCCTGCACTACTTTAATTCATAAATTAGACACTGTAAGAGATTAACAACAAAAATAACCATGTGCAGCAGTTACAACAATACACTTAATACAACCCCTGGCATCACTACCTGTATGCGTCGGGGCCGTTATGAAGTTAAAGTAAGGGTCATCTGAACACAATTACCATGACACTGCCACAGCCAATTCCACAGCCAACACAGCTACTAAGTGACTGACAGGCATATGGCACACACGGCGTGGGTGCACTGGACAAAGGGACGATTCATTTCCTGAGCAGGTTAGAGTGTGATGGCGAGAGACTTCTTCACAGTGCTCAATTTAATACTTACGAGTTATTTCTTTCTGGAATTTTCCATTTCGTATTTTCAGCCTATAGTTGACACAAGCAAAACTGCTGATGAAGAGGAAGTGTGGTCTCCAGGACAGGTTTTCTTGACAGGTCATTTCTTCTGTCATTTTGTTTCTCATGTCCCGTGAACACCTCCCAGGAACCTTACATCCAGGCCTATGCTAGGTTCTTTGCACCTGGCAAAACAGAGGCCCTCGGCCATGATGGAAACTGGGCCTGCGGCGTGGATCACCACTGCGCTTCATACTGTTCACGGCAGAATACTGAGGAAACCTCGCAGGAAGAACTCACTTAAATGGATTCAGGTTTCTTGTGCCTAACAATTCTAACACTTACAAAGATGCTATCAGATTGTACCGGCAGATACAATAAAAATAAAGCTGTTCAAACCTGATGAGGGGCAAAGCCAATGATTGTTTTTCAATACAGTATGAGCTGAATGATTTGCCGGTGGGGCAAGATAATTATCCCATGAGCTTTCTTGAAAGAACAGGATAAATATTCCTCCTGTAAATTACACTCTCACACAGAGCAAAGCAAGAAAATTAATCTTAATGTCAGGATTATAACAGATACGGTAAAATCAATATTGATTATTTGAGAAAAAGGCAGTAAAAACGTTAAGTTCTAAAGCTGAAATTATACTAAAAAGCTGGAGTTTAAACACAGAATGTGGCACGGGAATGAACATAAAGCATTTTCGGAGCACCAGTGCGGATATTTTATTTTCTGTGTCAACTCGCTCTGTTTTATGGGAAGGTGAGGCTGCGTGTTTCGAGGCCTCAGAAGAGAAGGCGGTGATAGTCCCCGTGGTTTCTATTAATTGGGATCTTTTGGGGCCTATAAATCTCTTACCTTTGTTTGCAGCCTTGTCATATTTCTTCATGGCTGTGGAAATGAGGATAGAGATATATGCATCTTCACCTTTCATTTATAAATGAAAAGAACAAACAAAGAGCAGAAACTGCCAGGAAGAAAAGTGAACTCGGCTCCTCCATAAAATGATGGACAGTAACAGGCAGGTCCCGCACTCCGCTTTCTTCTTCTGAGAAGTGGAGGGATCACCGTAGCTGAGACAAAGAACTGCTGCCCACCAAGGAAGGAAACGGAAGGCCGAACAGAAATCAAATGCAAGATCATTCAGTTGATTTTGAAATAGATCATGGCCTGAAACAGACTAAGCATATCCGTGTCAACCAGGTGGGCGGACACGCCGTGTTTGCTAGGTGTGCCCTGTGTTCCTTCCCAGTGCCTTTGAGGTGAGGAGAGGTGGGAGGGAGAAAGGTTACAAAGAGTACATTTGTGGGAAGGATGAAAACTGAATGTAAAGAACAGGGCACAGGAAAATAGTTATAAAGGGAGAGACGCAGGGGAAAGACATGCTGGTACCTATGAGTCCAGCTCCGCTTCTAACTAGATTTGGTTTTTAAATGATTGTTTTCTTTTTATTTGAAAAATAGTAATGGTATATATTTATGAGCTACCATGTGATATTTTGATATATAAATTCATTCTGGAGTGATTAAATCAATCTAAATAACGTATCCAGCCCTTTACCTGCTTATATTTTTCTGGTAAAAATATTTAACATGGACTCTTTCAGCAATTTCAGAGTAAGCCGTGCATTATTATTAACTGTGCTCGCAGGTTGTGTAATAAATCACCAGAACTTATTTCTCGTTTCTAACTGAACTTTACTCTTTGACCAACATCTCTCCTTCTGCATCCCAAGCCTCTGGCAGCTGCCATCTGACTCTCTGCTTCTACAAATGTGACTGTCTGGGGTTCCACGTGTAAACGGGATCACAGCACACTGTCCTTGCTGTGCCCGGCCGACTTCGCTTGGCATGCAGACAGACCAAACCATGCTGCTGCCCATGGCAGGGTCTTCTTTGAGGCTGTGCGGTACTCCACCGCTCGTATCCACCCCCGTTGTTCTCTGGGCCCTGCTCTCCTGTTCCCTGGAATAAGGAAGGGGTGAAGAGGTGGTGTCTCATCACTGTTGCCCCAGAGCCTCTGTTTTCAAGCAGTAGCGTGTCCTCCTCTGAGATTTACACCTCAGAGAGATTTCCCGTTACCAAGCCCACCTTTATGGTCTTCGAATATTCGATCTTAATCAAGATACCTTATGCACATGTTAATAAATAAAACAGTCTAGAGCAGCTGACAGTGCCACTGGGCAGTCCCTGGCCACCTTCCCATCTTTTATTTCCTATCCTTTTTTAGCCTTTCAGGACAGTGACTCTGTCCTACCTGGGGACTTTACAATAACCCCATGCTCTAGACTTACCCAAAAGGGGTTAAATCAGTCTGCAGGATGGAACAGAGACACCGGTACTTTCCGAAGTCCTCCCAGTGACGGTGAGACGTAGCAGAACTCGAACCCATGTACGGGGCTTCACCACATGACCCAAGGGGCACACTTAACGTTCTATGCATCACTTATCAATTGGAGTAGGTCTTCATTTGTGTTTTACATGAATGGCAAAAATTTAGGTTATTGACATTTCCCCCTTCACATACATGATCTATAACCCCTTTCAGTGTTTGAAATTTGCATTATTACTTTTTAGATCATCCTACTTGGTACATTTAAAAAAACATATACTTAAATATATTTATATCCTTACTTTTTTGCAGGGGGGAGCGGTGGGAACCGGGAATCGAACTCGGGACCTCTTGCTTGCCAGGCAGGCGCCGTGCCACTGAGCTATATTCCCAGCCCCATATATCCTTACTTGTAAAGCACCAACTCTCACGTTATGTTCTGACTATTCTCTAGTTAAGAGGAAGGTATTCATGCCGTACTTGATTATTCTTTTCTTACCTTTTTACACTGTGCCCTTTCCCCCTTGCATTGCGAGACTGATAAATCATTTACAGTATATCCTGATCTGCAACCATAAACAAGGGTTCTGTTCTTTTCCCACAGGTTTTCTTTAAAAGTTGAAAACTGATAAATACTATTTACATTATCACGGTCATGGGAAATAGTATCCGATCTCTAGCCGATAGGGTGGAGGCTGGGGTTACATCTCCCGCTCTGTGGGAGTCCCCTCTGGGAAATGATTCCTGGATTCAAAGTGCAGTAGATTCTCTCTCCTCACCCTCTCAGTTGCTCAGAATTACACCTCCTTTCATACTGCTCCCTTTCAGAATCTGAATTTCTTACTTGGTTTTTCTTTCATGAGAAACAAATATCTTTGTTTTGCTGTACGATTGTCTTTATTATGCCTTCAATTATTTTCCAAACTCTCAGGTAAAACATCTGGTCCTGTGAGTCCCCCCTTTTTCCTGCTCCCCTGTATCTGAGGGCTCCATCCTCCTTCTCTGATCTCCGTGGGTTGGTCACCTTTTTAGGTTTGCCACACAGTGATGGCCATAGAATGTCCTCTGTCGTTCTTTCGGGAGGAATTCTCCTAGTCTAGGATTATCTGTATGATAGAACTCACACCTAAACAATTTTCCAAGAAAGGGTGCTCATCCAGTAATTTAGAGTGCTTTAGTCTTTACAAGCTAAATGTGAATTTATTTGATTCTTAGACTTGATTAATTATCCAGGTGAGAATAGAACTCCGGGTTAAAATCACATTCCTTCCAAACCTTGAGAGCATCACTGTGCTGTTTCCTGTCAGGTTGCTAATTGGAAATCAGATGGGACACATGCTTGATGATCATGTTTTGCAGGTTACTTTTTTCTGCCCTCTGGAAGGCTTCCTGTCTGTCTGTGATGGTATGCCTGGACGCATGGCTTTTTCTATGGACCTGCTGAGCACCCTAAGAGCTCATTTAATCTAAAATGTTATGCCTTGAGGTACCAAAAATTCTTATCTCTTGTTTCATAGATAATTCTTTCCTTCCATTCCTTCTTTCTCTCTCTCTCTCAGATTTACATTACTTAGATATTAGAGCTCTTGAATTGTTCCTCTTTAGGTCTTTGTTTCCTTCAAAATTGCTTTCTTTCTGGCTCTGTTCTATATTCTGGAAGCTTTTATATTCTGGAAATTTTTAAATTTTGTTTTCTAGTCATAGCACTTACAAGTTGTCAATTGTATTTTTAATATTATTGAGCTCATTCTTATTCTCCTGTTATGCTCTTACTTATAGTGGTCAAACTATTTTCTTAAATCTAAGATGATGATGATGGTGCTGATGATGCTGATGACAATGACGATGACAGTTCTTTTCTGTTTTATAAATCATGTATTTCTTTAAATCATCTCTTCTTTGAAAGTCTTCTTTCTTTCTTTTTTTAAGTTTAGCCTTTCTCTTTCTACCTCTAATTCTCCTCATGTTCCACGTGATCGTGCGTTAATACTATAGAAAGAATAATTGGGACCTTTGGCATGGAACTCTAGATGGCGTGGGGCAGAGGCAGAATGAAGAATACCAATGTGCTTACATGGAAACCTTTACTGTCCACATTTTCATCATAGTTTCAAGTTTGACTTCTACTCCCTCTTCCTCTGTGGCTCCTCACCATCAGCCCAGCTGCTTGTAGGGTTCCACACAGCATCTGAAACTCACTTCCTCCGCTAGCCCCATTGAGAGTGGCGGCTTTTTGTACATGTTCATTAGTCAGCCCTGATTTCTGTCTCTGAGAGATGCATTAAACTCCTTGTTTATTGACCACACCTGCATAAGCAAGGTCCTCTTTATTTAACTGTTATGCACTTGGCATTTGTTTTTACACTTCTATAATTTTATTTCACGTTTCCTTAGAAGGAACCAGAGGTGAATGTGTATCTGCCTCTCCACCATGTGAGGCTATTGCTAGAGAAAAGTTTTTCAGTTCTAATTGTCCTTAATTTTTCTAAACTTCTGTTCCAGATAGTCAGCTATCAGCAAAAAGAAGTATTTTCTGGGCTCAGTTGTCAGAGATCCAAGCATCATTACCCTGGGCCCAGTGAAGCCCGATTGAGAACTGGAGGCCCTGGAGGACTGTGATAGGAGACACCGACTGTACGACCACAGTCCCAGAGAACTTGAGAATCTGCTGGAGCCTCTCAGGTTGTCTGGCAATAGCTTCTAACTTTAGAGAAGTTCCAACAAATTGACCTCCCCGAATCACCCAACCAATGAGCCCAAATACTCTAACTCCTCCTAACTGCTCTTTCCACTTTACCAGCCTTAATTTTAATTAAAGTGCCATTGACTAAAACCTAATTCCCATCTTTTATCTGGTGGTTAAAGGGCAGAATTTGAATAGGCACAGCTCAAGAAACGCTCTGATTCTGTCAGAGAACTGAAATTCCTAACCACAATCAAAACATAAGGGAAACATTTTTATTGTGTTTCTGTGGGGACCCCGTGGTGGATTTGAGATGTAGATATGCTAGCTTTTCTCTTTACTGGCAATATGGGATTTGGGTGGTCTGCCCTTGTAGATTCAGGGCCTGGAAGGGTCTTACCAGGGCAAAGCATTGTGGGTCAGAAACCCTGACTGCTTTAGGGAGAGCACAAGGCTAGAAGATCCCCAAGAAGAGCAGCTCCACAAGCCAGTGACTCCTACCATTATGCCATGCAAGAGACCTAGGGTCCCAGCTTCTCAAGGGGTTTCTGTAAAGGACAGCAAATTCATGTTATTTACAAAGCAAATCATCTGAGTTAACAGGAGACTACATTTTTTTCTTAGTTAAAAGAAAATAAAAAGGATAATGAAGCCCAGCCCAGGCCTGGTTCACATAAAAGCTGATGTAAAACAGATTTACAGCAGAGCACCACTGAGCTTTTATGTGAGGCTGAGCTCCGAGGGGGCACATCCATCTCGGAGGAAGCCAAAGTGAGCGAGATTTAAAAGGTGGCCTTTCCTTGTTCCATAATAGGTTGTACACTTCAGAGTAAAAAGAATCAAAAGCTGTTAAGGATGATATTTATAACGGCAACACAGCACACCTATTTGGTAATGGGCTTTAAGTACTTAAGACGTGGAATCATCTTATATTTCATGTGCTCAACTGTGTCTTCCTTTGTAAATTTGTCACATAGGAGTGATGTCAACACATCTTGCAAATACATGGTTGTTAAACCAGAGAGTTGATGTCCAAGGGCTTAGTTAGCTTCATGTTCTAAAGGTCTTAAATTCCCAAGGTGGCTCGTTCATTGTGCACAGCAGAAAGGACATAGCTGCATAATGCAGAAGCCCTGGATAATAATTACAAGGTTTATTTAGCCTTCCAGAGGCTTAGTCTATATTTTATGAAATATTCGGAAACTGGTTACATCCAAAAGGTTTCCCTGTCTCTGTATTTTTAAAATTCAGACTGAGGTGGAGATTTTTGCAATAGTTTTTGCAGAGAAGTCTTTGCTTTGAGTTATATTTTTCCCCGCAGGGTCTGTACAGGGGCTGGTCATAGCTTTCACCAACTCCAAACTTTGCAGACCTCAGATTTCTTCTAGGTGATTGGGAGAGGAGAAAAAGAAGAGGCAATTGAATAAAACAGAGGGAACTGAGAAGGTTTTATTAATGTGATGAAGAAGGAGGAGAGGTTAGGTGGCTCACATCATGAAAGAAGCCCAGGAATTTCCCATTTGCGCACACTTAGGAGAATGCTGCAGAAACTACAGGCAGGTTAAGCTGGCTGAGGTGAAAGTAGGGTTCAGAGTCAGATGAGGGCACTTGAGCTCTGTAGAGAACGGTAAAATGAGAACAATATCTATCCATGTTGAGTGCAAAACAATTAGGTGAGACAGAAGAGAAGCTAGGAGAAGACATACAAAGAGGAGAAGTTGATGAGTTTCCCCACTTCTGGTGTGAAAAGTTCATCAACCGAAAAGCCAAGAGTGCATGAATAACTAAGTAATAATGCATTTCACTGTCAGGATCGCTCCCTGAACTCATTCCCTCCCCACCTACCCCTTGCTCATGTCTTAGGCTTGTAATATAAATGTACATTTGTTGGTAGCTCTTTGGATCACAAAGTTTTCTTATAAACTCCCTGCCAGGGTCAGTGGCAAGTTTTCACTAATTGAAAGAGTGTTAAGAACCTCAAAGTTTAAACAAACAAGACTCTCTTGTGCCTGTGCTGTCCTGCTGACCAATACAGACCAATTTAAGAGCGCTAAGATAACCTTGAAGGCCTTGATAGTTTCATTACATTCAGAGAAGGAATATAAATTTTTTTCCTTTTGCTGTAAGAGTTTTCATAGCTTTCAGTGTACCAAGCTTCCAATTTTTAACAAAAACCCCAAGTGTATATTAATAAATATATGTATATTTCACATTTTGCAAATGTTTCCTACCATCTCCTTCCTTGTCAGTCATGGATCCAATAATAGCAGCAGTGAGGATGAGAACAACACATGCACTTATACTCACTCACGTTCTCCTTTCCGGGAAGATTTCTGAGTAGACAAGAGCGCGATTAACCTACCAATTTATGTGTATTTCTTTCCAGGGTGAACTGAGACCAGATGTTCATAGAGCCAAATGAAGTACATATCTGGCAATTATCTGGTGAATTTTTTTCAGTGGGGACAGCCCTGGATCTAAGGCACGTGAGCTGCTTCAATCTAGTTTTGCCCAGTTGTGGCCTTGGGTTTCTCACCTGAGTGCTCTCCAGGGTCACCTTCCTTTGTGGGTGGCTCATCTCCATTTTTTCCTACACTGCATAGATGATCTCCTGCAAAGGTCCAGGCTCCTCCTGGTCTCCTGAAGGCTCCATGAGCAATCTCTGCAGTGTAAATGACAGGGGGAATTTCATTAGAGTGATAGAATTTAATTATCCATTTTTAGAATCGAGTGAGATGCAAGGCTAACAGCTCAACACTCTCCAGCAGCGCCCAGGGAGCAACTTTTCTGAAGAGGCGCGTGCTTGATGTGTTCAGAGCCTGTGTTTTCATGCTTCTTCTGCAGACCCACAGAGGATCTGCTCCTTTCTCCACGGCCAAACTCTCTTCAAACCCTGCTGGGTACTGAGCCTGAATCCTAGGCAGAGAATCCCAATCATTAGATCTCACAAAAGCTTTCTATTTTGATCATGCTTCCATTTATCTTGTTTTTGTCACCTACACTTTTATTCCCTGTCCTATAGATGACCAGGTCAGTGTTTTGCCATCTTCAATAACTGAGCTCTCTTTCTCTTTGAGTTATTTTTTACAGTTGGATTTGCTAGTATTAGGGGGAAAATAGGCTCAATTCAGAATGTTTTGCCCCTATTTGAACTTACTCTGTGCCTACACACCTCCCACTGAAGCAGCTGGGGCAGGTGCGGCTCTTGACATTCAGAACTGCCTTGTATGGATGGAGAACTGCTCTTGGCACCATTCTGATGGTGTTGCCCTTGAAAGCACCTCCTCTCAACTTTGGAGATGACATTTGTAGGCTCACATGGCCTGAACAACATATGACATGTAGGCACCAGTACATTTCAATGCACAAGATTTGTTCCAATGTTCCTGATTTACTCATTTCTCCCTGACATCGTGTTTAACTTATCTCTCATGCAACCTCTGTGATGTTTTAGGAATTAGGGAATAGACAGAACCTTGAAATTCACCAGGACCCCCTTAAAAATATCTTAATCTTCTTTCTCACAGTTGGGATGACAGTTGCATTTATAGCGGAAAGCCCCGAGCCCTCTCCTGTGCCCCAGATTGGTTTATCTAAATTTCTAATTAATATATTCACTTCGGTACCTAACGGTTCTCCATTTCCCAGGACCTGAATTTTCCCTACCACTATGCTCCTTTCCTAGTCTTTATTTTTAATCTTAATAAATGGGAGCACTATTTTTTTTTTTTGTGGGTACCGGGGGGACGACCTCAGGACCTCACGCGCCAACAGGCACCCGTGCCGCTGAGCGATATCACCGGCCCCTTTTTCTTTCGTATGTGGGTTCCGGGAGTCGAACTCGGGCCTTCGCGCTTGCAAGGCAGGCGCTTAAGCCGCTGAGCCGTCTCACCGGCCCCCAATGGGAGCACTATTGGCGTTGTTGCTCAAGCAACTACATTTAATCGCTTAGTGAGGATGAAGGGTGTTTTCCTCTTTTTCCTTATCGCATCCTCACGAACATAAAATCTAACAGCGAGTCCTATCACCTCTACCTCCTAAGTGTGTCTCAGGTCCACTTTCTCTCTCTGTCTACTACAGAACTTCCCTGGCTTCAGCTACTGTGCTTAAGTTTGATGGTACCAACTTGACTTGCTTGGAAATGGCCCAGGGGATTCATGGAGCTCACTTCCAGGTGTGTCTGGATGGTCATGGAGCCATGGCCTTATGGCTCTACTTCCCAGCCTCCGGGGACCGAGTACCTTTGCTTGGCCCTGTCCTTTCACCATGATGTTTATGCCTTAGAGCCAAAACCTGTGTTGCTGTGAACCACGGTCAGTCTCCCTTCCTTTGACTTTTGGGTGTCAAGTATGGTGTCCCAGCAGCAGGAAAGCGGCCTTGTGGAGTGACTACAACTTTGACTTCTGCAAGAGTTTCCCGTTTGTCTCTTGCTCTATCAATAGCTAATTTTAAAAATATTTAATAAAGTAACTTTTTCATAGCTTAATAAGCCACGAAAGAGCATACAGCAAAAAATACACCTAACAATATTGTATTCTACCTATTCTCTCTGATAAATATCAAATAAAATAGCAACTGTTAGGCCAAACCACCTAAAATTGCCATTTTTAAATCATTTTGATCTTCAAACATGACAGCTAAATATGGTTTGATTCACTAGTTTCTTATAATTCCTATCAGATGATTTGCAATGTACATACACAATAAATATTTTAAAAGTATGGTTTGTGTGCCCACAGTTTGCATGAAAAACAACATCCTTCAGATTTTGGTTTCTATTAATTTTTTTTTCATTTCCTAACATATATCATAGCTATCTTGTTAATAGTAAGTAAAATTCGTCTTTATCTTTAAACAACTACTGAGCAGTGCCATTATTTGGATATACCATTAATAATTTCCTTTCTTATCGATGGACATTCAGGCTGCTTCAAATATTTCGTGATTACACAGGGCTGCAATGAATAATCTCTATGTGCATTGCTTCATCAGTGCTAAAGTTAGTGCTGTTATTCCATCGCTCTTCCAATCTTTTAAAAACATGATTCAGACTATGTTACTCTCATACTCAAGATCTTCCAGTGACTTACTGTTACATTAAAAATAAAAATCCCAGTGTCCCATGCCAGGCCTCCATGGCTCCAAAGGATCTAGCTCTTTCCAACTCTGCTGTCACCATGTGCCTCCTTCCCTAAGTCACCAAAACCCTGGGCTTTTTGTGTTCCTCAAACCTGCCAAGTTTATTCTGCATTGCCTAGATGACTCTCCTGGATTTCCTTATCACTGACTTCCTATCCTTTAGCTTTGGTTTTGGCACAGTGGTATACTGCTAAGTATTTAACAGCCAGCTCTCTGTGTAAAGGAAGCCATAAGTGGTAGCACTGCCAATTGTAAATACAATGCCAATGTTCTATTGCAAGTTACCGATGCGATGTCATGCAGTTCACAAGCTTGACCAAGTTTTAACAATCTGTTCTCTGAAGATGGTAGCTGACTCCATTGTAGCAGTGCTGTATAAGTGTTGTTTTTCTGAATAACCAATATAAGAAAGCTCCAATCATTGTGGAAACTGCCACTTTTTTTTTTTAATCTGAACCATATCACTAGCAATGTAATCTTTTCTTACTCACTTGTTTATTGAACTATTGAATTATTCCTACTCTCTCTCCCATCTGACACACACTTTCACACAAGAACCTAAGTTCCACAACAACATGGACCTTGCCTAAGTTTTCTCAGTGCTTCTATTTCCTGTATTTAGATTGATATATTGCACAAAATAAGTATTTTTAAAATGTTTGTAGAATAAATATATGAATAGATGGGTTTCAGTTAGTGATTGATTCCCCAGCCCAAATTCAGTCCCAAACCCTTAACCTGCAGCCTCCACAGACAGATCTTGGAGACCCAACACATTTTTAAAAGCGTGTTCTAGCATGGCTACTAAAAGAGTGCCCATAAAAGTATGAAAACTTATAGCAGAAATCCTGGGAATGGCGTTTCCTATTATAGAAGAACCCAGACAACCTGGGTGACTACTGACAAAAGCAAAAGAAAATGATGTGCCATGTGCCCCCACAGCAAGGACACAAGTCCTATCCATGTGATGCTTGTAAAATGCCAATTTGTAACCAGTGCTGTAAGAAACTTTGTCCTAAGTGCTTTGAAAATTAATTGTTTTTATGTCACAAATACTTATATAATGTGTTTTCAAATAAAATTTAGCAGAAATAATTTGACTTTTTTTGTGTGTGTGGGTACTGGGAGTCGACCTCAGGACCTCGCGCGCCAGCAGGTACCCGTGCTGCTGAGCGATATCACCAGCCCTTTTTTTGTATGTGGGTTCCGGGAGTTGCACTCAGGACCTTGTGCTTGCCAGGCAGGTGCTTATGCCGCTGAGCTATCTCACCGGCCCTAATTTTGCTTTTACAAAAAATAAAATTTAATTTATGGGTCCTGAGGACCCATGAGTAGTATATATGAAACTAAAATAAGTCAGGAGTAGCTGCAGGTTAAACATTGTTCTTTATAATGTGTTCCAAAATTCTGATGCAACCATTACAAATCCAGTTAGCATTTAAATTTCCTTAGAATGTGGATAGTTCTTAAATTGCTGACCTCTCCTGTATTCTGATTTTTGCATGGCCGGCTTAGCTTTCCTCTGTGCTCCAAAGTGCAGCCTCTATCCAAGGCTTTTATCTCTACTGAGCTAGCACCTCTCACTAAAAGCGGTGTGGACTCCCATTTCTGCATGTTTGCATGTATGTATACCTACTTCTTTTGAGCATTTTCTCCTTTCCCTTTTTTCTATTATCACTCCTTCCCAGTCAATTCAAATTCTAGTTTTCTTTTGAAGACTACTCCTTTCTATTCAACCCATACAGACTTTTCCTTTCTTCAAACTTTTATTGCATGTATAGTTGAGAAAATTTTAACAATTGACCTAAAAAAGAAGGAGTGCATCAGATATAGACTGTATACTCTGACGGTATTAAGAAATTAATATTAACTTCCTTAGGGGTGATTATATTACTTGGGTTATGTAGGAGAATGTCTTTATTCTGGATAATACATGCTGAAGTATTAAAGAATAAAGTGTCATGATGTCTACAATTTACTTGCAAATTATTTTTGATAGGGGGAAGAGCGAGAAAAGAAAATGGAGCAAAATGTTAATTCTTGGTACATCTGGATAAGAATATGTAGGTGTTCATCATTGCATTATTCTTTCATCATTTGTATAAGTTTGAAAATTTCAAAATAAAAGGTGAAGAGAAAAGTTGGCGTATAAGAAATACCTATTAGGCTTTAAAATGTATAGTTGTCTGGTCCCTACCTCAAAGATCTACAGACCGATTAGGTGTATCTTTATTAAAACCCCATAGATGGTTCTGCTGTGCAGCAGCTTTGTTGGGTTTCCAACGTAAGGCCAGGGTGACATCATGTGCTTCCTGGGGACCTGCTTTCTGGAGAGGAACAATAAAGGAAGCAGGAGAGGAGGTGGAGAAGAACTGAGCAAGGCTGTGGCCTCAGCTGGAGGCCAGTTTCGGGCTGATGCCATGGGGGAAGCTGTGGAGCAGCCACACTGCAGAATCGGTCCTATTTCCCAGCAAGCAACTGGCTTTCTGTATCCTCAGGCAGGTCAGTCCCGGGAAGGTTTGTCTGGAAGGGCACCTGGTGTGGTAGGAGGCTGCCCAGATGAAGGGCAGGCCAAGGGGGATTCTCCAGAGACACAGCTATGAGTTTGTAAATGATACCTCAGAGGAGACACAGGTATTTCATCCAGCCAAGGGGACCTGAGCAGGACATCAGTGGCTTCATGACACATGCACATTGTTGAAAATAGCACTCAGTCAAAATGGCCTGGGTTAGAGATTGAGTGCTTATTTCCTGTGCTCTGTCTCTCTGACTTGAGGGCAGGGACAAGTCTCAGATCAGAAAATCCACTACAGATATTAACACAGTGTCAGGCACATTATAAACAACCAACTGGTGCTCCCTGGCTCAGTGGCTTGGTCTATCACATATTCTTACAGCAGCATCTATCCAAGCCATAAAAGAAATCCACTTAGGGAGATAGGATGCCTTGACTCTGGTATTGTGAGGAGGAGGGCGGAAGATAAATTGCAGAGGGTTTGGGGACCTGGTTCTCCCCTTGCTTGCGAATTCTATGCAAAAGTTTTCAGCATCTATTTTTCATGAGCTGCTCTGTATCAAAACTGTATTCAAAGGAATACGTATTATCTTCAAGGGTAGTCTCTCAGAAGCAAAGCGACACCAAGACAAGATCTACGTGGCTCACCGGGGCACACTCATCCCAGGGCAGGAGGTTAGATAGCGAAGGAAGCAGCCCGAGCAAGGCACAACAGGTACCATTGTGGGTGTCTGGAGCTTAGTCCCCGAGACAGGTGCAGGGTCTAATGTCAGCTGCATGCCTGAGAGGCCGGGGAGTTAAGATCACACTAAACATCACTTGAGGGATGCACTTGTGGGACTAGGGGAGACTTTAATCCTCAAAATCCTGGTCAGTATTGCAGGGGAACAGTGCAATCTGTGGTCATTAAAGTAAGCCCGAAGGCCACGTGATGCAGAAACAAGGCAAAGGTAAAAGCTACGAAGTGCAACACCTTCCCTGTCATATTTCATCTGGACAATGTACCCTTCTGAGGAAGCAGCAATAGCACCTCTGAAAGACTAGAAAATGGTGACAGGGGATGTCCAACAGCTTCCACATGATAGATATTTAGCAGGTGGCAAAGCAGAATTTGACCTCCAATTTGTCCTCTTCCCAAAATCTGTGCTCTTACTTCTGCCTGAAGGGGTCCCAGACACACTGCTGTAGCAGGGGAGCCGCCAGAGGTTTTGCTGATGGCACGATCACAATGGCTACTGCTGAGTTAATGGTTAGTCTAGGCCTGAGCTCCACTGTGAATAAAAACTCATCAGGTGTCAGGGATTTGGAAGTGGGCTTAGAGGCAGTGTACATTCTGCTAAGTAACAAGAGTCAGCCTGTCTGGAGAATCATTCATGCGGGAGCCAGCTGGCACTGAGTGATTTTGCCGGAACGGCCTAAGCCTCTAAGAAGAGCAGACGCTCTGCCGGTCTCAGCTCCCGCCTGCAGAGGGTTCCGGTGACTGCCTCCCCACACTGCACATCTCCATGAAGCCCTTCTCTCACGTTGTTGCTCCACATCTTCCCAGCTGTCTGTCAGGGCCCTGACAGCTCTCTTCTGCAGGATTGTCAGCTCAGCTGTGCTGATGGAAGACGTGTGCAATTCACCAGTTCCTAAAGGGAACTGATGGAAAGGAATTGAGGTTAGAAGAGTCAATCCAGTAAGTTAGTGGGCTCGAGGGTGGGCTCTCACTGACACGGGGATTTCTGGTTTGGGGTGCTCAGGAGGCTCTGAGGTCTCTGAGTTGATTTGTGCTGCTTTCACCAGGTCTGCATACTCGGTCACCAGGGTGACCCGTCCTGGCCCCATTCATAGAAAAGGCTGCATCTACTTGCTGCACACACTGTGTTCCCTGGGCCAGCTGTGTGTCCAGTGTTTCACAGGGGCAAGAGCTGGGAAGCATGGGGCTGCATCTTAGGAAAGAAGTGATTGATGTTTCCATTGCCATGATATGGTAGCAAAGAAAACCACTTGGAAAGCTGGAAACTCAGAGCTCATAAGAGGACTCTGTAGGCTAAGCCTAGAAATCCTAACCAGGATGGATGGGAAGTAGGAAGTTGGATTTGATGTTCTCTAAATTTCCTTCCTGACTCTAGGATCAGAAAATTCTGTATCTCATAACATAGTATATTTTAGGCTCCTTTCTGTAAGATAAATTTGAGAAATCCCCCCATATATGTATGGTCATCAATTGTATATGTATTACTGTACTAGTGTATAATTTACATCATAAAACTCATATATACCTATTTTCAAAGAATGACATAAAAGTAAAAATAAAGATTCTAATATTTTCTTCTAAGTCCTTGATGCATAAACTAGTACTTCCCTTGAGACAAACTTTCTAGTTTAGACAATATCGCTGTAGACATTCTTCATTTTCTTATTTCACCTAATGCTATTTTATAGCATTGAAGTGATTTAAACCACCCAAAACTTCCAGGAGGGCAGTTGGCAGAGCCATTCAGAATACAGGATTCAAACAGACCCGAGTTTAAATCTTGGCTCCGTTAATTTTTAGCCGCATGACCTCTCGTTGGTTACGTAACTTACTCAGGTTTTTTCACCTTTAAAACAGACCTAATTATAATCACAGTTCCCATCATACAAGATTGTTGAGACAGTGGAAAACAAGCATGTAAAATGCATATTATTATACCTGGCACATGATAAGCATACAATAAATGGCAACAACTGCTGAAATTTTAAAATGAATGTATGCCTCCCCTGACAACCACCACCTTCCCTAGCATAGGATTAATTGTTGCACCAGTGCAAAGATCCAAGCTCTTCATGTACATGAGAGCTCGTAGCTACACAGTTGATTGTGCAGGGGCTCAGATACCAGCCGCTTCCTCCTGATGACCTCCTGGACTCCAGAAGGGGCCTCCAGGACTTGTTCTTATGAAGATCCCAGAAGAGTCCCTGATTGTCCACAGGCATTACCTCATCCTGCCTGGAGTCCCCTCAAGGGATTCAATGATACAGAGAAAAGAGAGCGTACCTGCAGGATCAGAGATGGGACCAATGGCAAGGAGAGAGTAGTGACCTTGATGTTTGGGTGTCCCCTACTGCCCCTCTCACTGGCCTTTCACTACCCTCCATCTGAAGCCTTTGTCCCTGCACAGAGAAATTGCCCCTCCTTTTAGCGATCTTTTCTCCTCTTTTGGAACACAATGTATTGTTATTTTTTTTCCTGGAAATTTTTTGGTAGCCACAATTAAACACTAAGAAATGGAACCAGGACCTGCCACTTATTAGTTGTGTGATATTGGGGGAACCATAAATCTGAACATCAGTATATTCATTTGTACACTGGCGATATAATTTAGGACCCCAAAACAGATGATGTAAGAAAATGTGCCTTCGTGTATATTTCCATACGTAAGTAAGGGGTTATTTTGGTTCTTCCTCTCAGGGGAAATGGTGGGATAAAATTGTGCACAACAGAACAGAAACTATTTTAATACTCCATGCCTCCGTGGATTCTGTCATTGAGGGAGAGAGAAACATACCACAGAAGTAAAGTGAGTGCAGGGGAGGGAGAAAGGGAGCGAGAAAGAGAATTCCTAGTATAATTTAAGGAAGCAAGCTTCAGAATTAGAGGGGAGCAAAATGAAGGGTGAGGAATGGAACTATTATAATTCTGATCTATTGCACCATCTAAAAATGACATCTATTTGAACTCCTGTACAAGCAGCAATTACCTGGAAAATAAATGTAATAGGAATCTCCTAAGTTGGCAGTAAAATTAGCATTGCTGAATTTTAATTAATAGTCCAGCTTGGAAGGAATACACTTTGATGAAAAGAATGGGCTCAGCTATGGAGCAAGCTCACTCAAATCAGGGTCTCTAGAAAGTATTTTTTTTTTTTTCCTTTAGATTCCTGGAGATTTTTGCATCTTCTGAGTCACTAGGAGAACCGCAAGGAGAGGAATTTCAAAGCAGCCCATACAAAGAAAAGATGCTGATCACCAGCCTGTTCTGCAGGCTTTGGTTTCCTCATTTGTAAGATGGTGGAAGGGTATGTTGTGGGCATGGCAGACTTGGACCAGGGCCTCTTGGGTTCCTTTGAATTTTAATATTCTTTGTTTTTAGTTTGGACACATGTTCTCTCAAGGGTTTTCTGTTTTCTACATTAAATGTTGCCATAAAATAATGTAGGCATTGATGATCATAAGGAGGAACAGATTTATAGAGAGCCTGGGATGTGCCAGGCACTGGGTGAGGAGTTCTGTACGCCTTATTACTTGTGGTTACTGTGGTGTCTCTTTGAGATAGTAGCTCTTATTTGCAGCCCCACTTCACAGATGGGGTGCTGGTGCTTAGCACGACCTCTTTCAGTACCATACAGCTGGCATCCAAAAATCACAGTGGTAGCGGAGTGCCAGGAATTAAGTAAAGTTTCTTCACTGTAACTCAGGAATCCTTTTGAGAGTTAGAGCCATGCGCTTCGCTGGAACTCTGACGTAGCAAGATCAAGTCTCATAAGATTCTCTAGCACCGAATGTTACCCCCACATTTCCTCCCATTTCCAGCAATCATCTTATTCCAATACTCTGGACATTTCCAGGTCGCCTTTGGTTATTTCTTCTTCTTCGTATCCAAGCATTGGTCAAATTCTGTTCTTTATAACTTAATTAATTCAGTGCTGAGGTGTCAGGTACTGCATGAGAAACTTAATAATAATAGTTCCTTAATTTACATAGTGCTTCAGAGTTTCAGGGGGCATTCATGTGCATCACCTTGTAATGACCCCTGAAATGGATGGCCTGGGTTTTACAGATGAAGAAGTGGATGCTCAGGGGAGGGAAGGAGCTAGAATCCGAGTGCAAATGGGAGGAAGAGTTGCACTGGAACTAAATCTTTTCCTGAGTTTAAAGTTCAGTGTCTTGGCACATTTTAGGTTGCTATGACAGAATGCTTGAGTAACTTCAAAAGCAGAAAAGAGAATTTAGTTCATGGTTTTGGAGGTTGGAAGCTCAAGATCAGGCAATGGAATCTGGTGAGGCCTGCACTCTGCACTATAACGTGTCAGAGAAACGGAGGGGTGAGTGGACGTAGGGGAAATTACAGGGTGAGGGGATGCCCTTGCTTCGTAGCAACATCCTCTTGCAAGGTCAAACACACTTCTTTGAGAAAAGCACTGGTTCTTCCTTAAGGACCCAATCAAGTGATTACCTCCCCAATACTGCCACGTGGCAATCACATTTCAGCATGACTTCTGGGAGGGAGAAACTGTATTTGAATGTTATCATCCAGTGTCCAAGCCATGCAGACCTCCTCAGCAGCTCCTATATCTGCCTTTCTTCTTTTTATTTCCATAGTTTCTACCGAAGTCCAACTCCACATTCTCTCACCTCTGCTTTCTGATTTCTGCCTCACATTTTCTCACCTCTGCTTTCTCTGATTTCTGCCTTTCTACTTCAATCTAGATTTAAACTAATTCTTTTCTCATAAAGAGCTTTTATTAATACATAAGATCAGGCTTAAAAACAATCAGGCTTCTACACAATTCCTTGTTTTTAAACCTAAATCGCATTTCTTTTTAAATCTTTCAAGGTCCTCCATAATCTAGCTTTCATCTGTACTTGCAGCTATATAATCCATCTCCCGTCCTTTGAGCCTCCCTATTGCACTTCACTTACATTAGGCCACTTGCTGTAATTATCTGTTCACATTCGTGTTTCCCAGGTTATCTGTCTCATCTCTGTACCCCAGAACCTGCCTCTGTGGGATGAACATGCTTATCCTCAAACCTTAAACAAGTGTCATGACCCTCTGTATTCTATTCTCAGCACTCAAAAGCTGCACTTCCTGAAGGCCCAGCTGTACCCATTGTAATAATCGTAAGTTCTGTTTAACACTTACAGTTTATACTGTATCTTACCTCTTTCAAAGTGTGAACCAGAAGGAAAAGCATCACCTCAAAGCTTGTTAGAAATGTAGAATCTCAGGGAACACTGGCATTAATCAAGATCTACATATTAACAAGGACCTAGGTGATAGGTATGCGCATTAAGTTCTAAGGAGTTTTGGACAAAGATTCGAGTCACGATGTAATGTCCTGGACCAAGTAGAGGCTTTAATGTAAATCCCTGAGCTTGAATCCCAGTCTCATTGGTTATATGACCTTGAATAAACTTGTAAAATTGTTCAGGCCTCTATATTCTTATATATAAAGTGAATATGGGGGCTGGTGAGATGGCTCAGCGGCATAAGCGCCTGCCCAGCAAGCTCGAGGGCCCGAGTTCGACTCCCGGATCCCACATACGAAAAAAGGGCCGGTGATATCGCTCAGCGGCACAGGCGCCTGCTGGCACGCAAGGTCCTGTGGTCGACCCCCGGTACCCACAAAAAAAATAAAATAAAATAAATAAAGTGAATATAATGACTCCCCATCAACCTTCAGCCAGGTATTTTGTCTGCGTTATCACAAACACATTTTTAGATAGTCTTATCATAATTTAGAGGAGAGAACACTGAGGCCACAGTCCTGGCCAGTGCGCAAGCATTGACTGGTAGGGGTGCCGTGAAACCCATATCTGGTTGGTATAAAGCCCATTTCATCTTCGCGCTCCCATTCTGCATGCTACATTGTTGGTTTAGACCACATAGCATTGCAAAATTGAATGAGACTGAAGCTGTTCTGTGCTTTGTACCCAGAAAAACTGTATACAAATCTTACTAGTTACTAATTGCATTGCTAGCTCGAATTGTTCTCTAATTGCTTTAAATATTTCCCTTTGTTTCCTTGAGGTTAATAGTGTCCTTCCTTACTGCATGGGTATTTGAAGAATTCGAGGTACTGGTCCTTACTGCAAACAAGAAATATCAAATATCCAGCAAACGTGCATGTGGATGCTTGCAGAAGCTGATTGGTGATGAGCTCGAGATAGAATGGAAGGAGGCAGAAAATAGGGGAGAAGAAGATAAATTGGCATTTGATTTATCTGGGGGACGGGAAAGTATGAAAGAAAATTGATTAGAAGTAGGGCTTGGAAAGTAAAAAAGATGAACCTGGAGTGTTTACGATTATTCAAAGAGGAAGTTAGAATTCGTGAAAATGGCTTAGGCTAAAAAAGATAGGAAAGAAACTGGTCTTTAGGATTTAGATATAGATTTCTTTAAGGTGTAGAAGGAGTGTAGTTTTTTTTTTTTTTTTTTTTTTTTCCAGGAAGTTGAGCTTTCACATGCCATGCTGTTTGTCTTTTCTGTGTACAAATGTATTATTTGCCCATTTCTGCTGCTATGGAGTTTTAAAATGTAAAGAACAATATGATCTTACTCATCAAAGCAAGACCTTGGTCACATCTAGAACCTTGAGAGTGGGCATTGCTTATGGAAGGATTAGAATAATTTGTGCTGTTACTAAATGTATCCATGGTGCTGGACCCCCCTCCTGCCCTGGTGAATGAAGTGTCACCACGGTGCTGGGAACCACTTGGATATTCTTCTATGTGTACCACTCCAGACTGTGCCATTCTCAGCCATGGAGAGGAACTGAATGAAGCAGCATTACTGCCTGGTCACCAAGAGTGGAGGAAGATGGAGAATCTGGGAAGAGAGATGTCATCCAGGATGGGATGCCTGGGACTACTTCATGTATTAGTTTCAATCCATAGACTTTGTATAGAAAGCTGCCAAGAATGAATAGCTTAAGAAATGGAAGGTGAGAAGGAGTCTAGCTGGACCACACAGCTTAAGTTATACAGAACTAAGAAGGGAGTCTAATCTTTCTTCCTAAACTGGGTCAAGCTGAATCATCACCTACATTGTGTACCTATGAAGATTGGTATCTAGTCCCTGTTCTTAGGAGATTCACGCCTCATTTAAAAATAGCCCATGACTATAGAGAACTAAGGGAAAGCACCGAACTTCCAAGACCTCATTTAAGGGTCAGTGACAGAATCCTACACTTTGGTTTGGGGAATAACTTTGTGTTGAATTCCAGCTCCTAGTAGAATGATAATCTACTTGGCGGCAAGGGTCAGGGCAACTGAAATATAATTAGAAGCAGAGTGATTTGAAACTGAACATATTCTTTCCAAGCCCAGAACATTGCTCTTTAATTGCAGTATGCTCTGTAAATGCCCTTAACCTTCATCTATAAAATAGAATAATAAAGCATCTCATAGCTATGCAGGTTAAATCCAGTGATATCTCAGAAGATACTTGTATCTGTTGGTTTGCCTGCTTTCATACCTGAATCTCTGTTTTAAATATGGAAACTTTAAAATTGGTGGCAATAACTGACTGAATTCTTACTATGGGCCAAGCATTGCAGTAAAGATTTTACATACACTATCTAATTCCTGGAATATTGTTTTTCATGTAGATAATATTTTTTGCCACATTTTACCTAGGGGTAAGTTAAGGCTTAAAATATTAACGAACTACCCCATGGGAATAGAATTGCTGGAGGGTGGAACCAGCACTTGAATTTCTACCTGCCTCTCTAAAGCTTAGAACACTTGGCTTTTGAACTCTGGCATCATGAAAGGCAACTGTTTGGCGTTCATAACCACCTGTGGTTGGATTTAAAATGCTCTGAGGGATGAGCAGAACTGCTGGGTGAGCAGTAGGTTGTTAAAAGTCATGGCCCAACATGTTTGGAGTCAAAACCCTTTACATGGGGACCCTGTTAATTTTGAATTTCAGATAAACAATAACTTGTTTTAATATAATTATATCTGACACAATACTTGGAGCATACTTCTACTATAAGTTGTTACATTTTTATTTGTTCAGCCTGGCAGCACTAATACGGGAAGGCATCATCTGCCTCAGAATGAGTTAGTCTATCAGAACCTAACCTATGGTTTGGTCCAGGCCTTGATTGGAATCTGAACAATGATTTTGGAAGTGGAGGAGATGAAGGTCAGTGAAGTACAGTAAGTCCAGCCTGCATCAGACCTCGGGATATCCATACTGGAGCCCCAGCTTTCCCCTGCGTGGACCAGAGGCCACTTTTCCCCCACCTGCTGGCGATGTGATACCTGTAGCCCTGTGCCCCTTGTGACTGGGCTTTGGAGAACAGGCGTTAGAATCACTGCAGCATAAATGGGTACCATTTTCAGGAACGAAGGGTTTGGGCAGAGAAGTGGTCATGAAGCAGGCGTCTGTCCCACAGCTCTCTGTAGAAGTGAAGCTTTAGAAATAATTTACATGTGAAAACTGAAAAACAATTCATCCAGAGTCAATTTCAGCTCAAACCAGTGGGAAAATTGCTGTTGAAATTGGTATTTCCATTGCCAGGTTTATTGACAGAAATGAAATTTTAAAAAAAGCCACTTTGTTTTATGAATTTGTTGTCAATTACAAAACAAAGCAAAAAGATAGGTAGAGGGATTTATACTCTCCAGTTGGTGGCATAGTGGATTTTGACAAGGCTTTGGTTTTATAAGAGTAAAAATGCTGATGGTTGAGCCAGAAAACACCCTCACTGCATGAAAAGCGACGTGGCTCTGGGTCTTTGGGTGGAATCTTTCATCTGTACTCACATCAGTGAATTCTTTCCTCCTCATTTTAAACCCGGGAAAAGCAGAAAGTAGATAAGGGATGTAACATTCCCAAGGTCGCAGACTGACAAAGGCAGTAGCTGCTGGGCTACAGTTGGCCTAGACGCTCAAACTCCCTACCACCCTCAGTCTCCTCCCCTCCTTGGCCAGGGAAGCCCAGGCTACTGGGCCCCTCCCTGTAAACATGGCCATTTCCCCTGTCCTCGTTAACTTTACAATGGCTTCACGCCCTGGAAGCCGCTCCTCTTTTCCATGGCTCTGCCATCTCCCAGCCTCTGTCACTGATGCGTGCAGTCTTCCTCCGCTTCCCTCAGTCTGAAATGTGTAGGCATCATACTGGTGGGGTCGTACAAGAAGCTGGCAGCCCTTCCATAATTGCCACTGATGTGGAAATACAAGAACAAATGAGTTGCAATTCATATGTCACGGCATGACAGAACAAAAACATCTACTGAGGAATTAAAGCCATAAATATCCTACAGGGCTCCTACCTGTGAGCTTGTTCCTGACATCTGGAATGGCAGCTCGCTGGAGCCACTCTGCTGTGGGCATGCTGCTTGCAATGTTGGGTGTGACAAACCTGCAAAGCAGAAGGGATGAGAAGGGAAAGTGTGGGAGGGCAGGAGAGATGCAGGATTCTATCAGTGGGATCCTGAGGATAGAAATCCCCTTTCCCCTACAGTGACTGCAGCCAACAAGAAGCCTTGACTAACTCTCTCCTGCTCTGAGGCTCCCAGAAAGCCAGCTTGTGACAAAGCCCTGTCCTTCCAAGAGGCATTAGCAGCTTTATGGCTCGTCTCCCTTCTGATTGACAGGAGTGTGACAGCTCAGAGTTTGTGCTTCTGGAAGGGACAATACTGTGGGCCTAGAAGAGGACAGAAGCTGCAGCTCGGGGTTGCCCATTGGCTGTGTCTGGGCCTATTCCACCAGGCAGCGGAGAGGAGTGAAACACACAGAAGGCTCAGAAGAAAGCCAACTGGTGATCCACACAAGTAGGGAATTTTACTAATGGGGCCATCTTTTGACAGAGGTTTACTATTTGTGGAAGTGGGTGGGATGGTGTTGGCAAGGACTGCATCCTGTGCTAGAGGCAGCTGGTGATTCTCCCATTGTGGTGGGAATCCCCGGGCCTGGTGCTTTTTGCTGGGATCAACAGTTTTTCTGAATGAAATGGATCTGTAGCTCTCCAGTGCAATTTACACTGTGTTTTTAGGGGCCTTGAGCAGATTGGGACTACTTCCCTTTCACTTAGCCTGTGTCCTGTCTGTCCATGGTGGAGGCTGTGTGCTAGTATAGCGAATCTTCCTGATACAAACCAACTCTAGTAATCCAGGTTTCAGAATAACAGCCTTGGGTTTCACCAAAAACTCTTAGGTCCTTTGTGTCTTAGATGTCCTACTGGGAAGATGGGAAGAAAAATATCAACTTATCATAGTTCATTTGGATGGCTACATGAAAATGTCTTAGACGAGGTGGCTTATAAACAATAGAAATGTATTTCTTGCATCTCTAGAGACCGGAAGTCCAAGATTAAGGCACCGGCAGATCAGTGTCTAGTAAGGTCCCGACTCCCAGGTCACAGTCTTCATTGCACTGTGTCCTCACATGATGGAAGCACAGGGTCGCCTTCTGGGGCCTCTTTGATAAGGGAACTAATCCCTAACTAAAGATGAAGGCCCCACCCTCATTGCCCAAGCACCTCCCAAAGGCCACCTTCTAACACCATCACCATGGGGATTAGGGTTTCAGCATGTCAATTTCAGAGAGATAAAAACTCAAGGCCACTGCACACCTTCTTAGATACCAGAGAGTGAGCTCAAAGCTGAGATTTGAGGTCCAGAAAGCTGTCTTTATCTTGTGGTTTTCCTGCCTGGAAGCTGCTGGGGGTGTTTTCTCCCTGTTTATTTATTTATTTATTTATTTATTGGTACTGGGAATCGAACTCAGGACCTCACGCTTGCCAGGCAGGCGCTGTGCCACTGAGCTATATCCCCGGCTCCCTGTTCTTATATGGAACTGAGAAGGTGAAAGTGTGGAAAACAGAATGGGGTCTGTCTTAGTTACTTGTTGCTGAGACAAAACACCTGACCACAAGTTAAAGAAGGAGAGGTTTATTTTGGCTCACAGTTTGTAGAGGTTTTAGTCCATACTCGGCTGGCTCCAAGGCAGGGTGGCATGGCAGAGGAGAAACAGTTCTTGGCATGGAGGCAAGAAGTAGAGTGGGATCAAGTAAGAAAAAGGGGTATACACCCTTCCAGGCCACTCCCACAGTGACCCATCTCTTCCCACCAGGCTTCACCACCCATCATACCCAGCTATAAACTCATCAGCGGACTAATCTGGTGATGAGTGTCACACACTCATGGTCCAGTCACCACTCAAAATCTCAACTTATGAGCACCTGAGGCTTTGGGGGGACATCCAGATGTAAACCACAACCCCTCCCGTTTCCCAAGAATACAATATATTGCCTTTAACTACAGGTAGTCACCATGTTGCACGATAGTCCTTTTGAACTCACTCCTATCTCATTGCAATTTTGTGTCCTTTAGCCAACATCCCCAACCACCATGGCCTCTGGTACCCAGCACTCCTCTCTGTGAGAGCAACTCTTTTAGATTCCATATAAGAGAGATTACACGGTGATATGTCGTTTTGTTCCTGGCTAATTTCACATACCATAAAGTTCTCCAAGTTCATTTTTTTCTTAATAACAGCAAGATTACCTTACTCTTCAAGGCTGAATGATATTCCATCATCTATGTGTGTGTGTGTGTGTGCGTGTGTGTGTGTCACACTTTCTTTGTCCATGCATCAGTTGGTAGACACTTAGGTTGATTCCAAGCCTTGTGTTTTAGTTACTTTTCTCATTGCTGAGACAAAATACCTGACACCCAAAGTTAAAGGAGGAAAAGTTTATTTGGCTCACAGTTTGTAGAGGGTTCAGTTCATAGTCAGCTGGCTCCAAGGCAGGGTGGCATGGCAGAGGGGGATCGCAGAGGAGAAACAGTCCATAGCATGGCAGGGCAGGCAGAAGGCAGCAAAGCAGTAAAGTAGTGAAGAAGCAGCTTCTTTCTGTCTCTTTATAATCCATCCAGGCTACCTGCCTTTTGGGTGGTGCCACCCACACCCAGGGTGGGTCACCCTTAATCCCAGCACCACATTCTTAATCCCAGCATCACACACCCTAATCCAGCCACCCTCAAAACTCCCTGTGAGGCCTTGGAGGGACCTCTAGACGCAGGCCATAACACCTTGGCTATTGTAAATAATGTTACAGTAAACATGGGAATAAAGGCATGTCCTCCACATACTGCTTTCATTTCCTTTGGAATATGTCTCCAGCGGTGGGATTTGTGGATTCTACATTTAATTGCTTCAGTGGCCTCTGTGCTGTTTTCCACAATGGAAGCAAGATTGTGCTTCAACAGTATGCAAGGGTCCCCTTTCCTCCACTTTTCTGCCAGCACTTGTTATCTCCTAAATTTTCATCCCATCGAAGACATCGTGGAGCAGTTTGATTAAGAACTCACCATACGTAAGTGCAGACTTAAAGAACAGTTTCAGGGCCAGTGAGATGGCTCAGCGGTATAAGCACCTGCCTGGCAAGTGTGAGGTCCTGAGTTCGACTCCTGGTACCCACATATGAAAAAAGGGCCGGTGATATCGCTCAGCGGCACAAGCGCTTGCTCACAAGCTCGAGGTCCTGAGTTCGACCCCCAGTATCCACACACAAAAAAAAACGGTTTCATCTCCCAGTCCTGATTTCCCCACCAATGAGCCATGTAATCATAAAGGAAATTCCCTCTCTGGGCCCTGTGGTCTTTCCTGAAAGTCAGGATGATAATCTTCACCTACAGGTGTCCTGGGAAAGGTAAGGGAGCCTCTGCGTGTTATTTGTTCAGCAGATGCCAAGTACTGAATTAATTATTTCCTGGGCGCATTTTCCCTCTGCAGTAAGCAGCACATGTCACTGCTTCGCTGAAGGAGAAAGTGAAAGAAACCGGAAACACAAGCTCATTTTCTGTTTATTTTTGTAAAAGGAGTTGGCTGCTTTTAGTGTATGAGTTGCAACCTAAAATAGTATGTGTGCGGAAAAGCAAAGATAGGACACTAGGCATCAGGGAAATGGGTGGATATTCATAAAAATCAAATATTTGTGAAAATCTTCCATGAATTATGTGACCTCAGGTTGCAGAAAAATTATATAAGTAAGATTATTTTGGGTTTTTAAAAAATACTTGAAAATTCCTAATAAAGACACTTAACCTAGGTTATAATCATATCCTGACAACTATGTAAAATGAGAGGGAAAAAAGACATATATGGTATATTTGCTTATATATAATGGGCTCTTTCCAGGATGATTCAAGGAAAATCCATGGCTGGCTGACACCAGGAAAGAAATTTGGTGGTAGATCAGGTGTCAAAGGAAATAATTTCACTGGGTACTCTTTGTTTCTTTCGAATTTTGAACTATGTGAATGTATTGATTAGCTATTCATAGTAAAAATAAATAAAATTAAAACTTCAGAGGTTGTATCTAGTGAAAATCAATGTAATTTCTATTTATTTCTAAGAAGTTACTTAAATATTTGTAAAACTGTGCCATATCAGAGGCACTGCAAAAATACGTTGATTCTAGTTAATAGCTTCTTACCTTGTATTCATCACTCTGGTGTCTGACTGAACATCGAAATCCCAGAAATAGTAGCATTACTTGTGCGCATGCGGTGTTTGTGGGTGGGACCCACCTGGCTAGGGCTCTGCTTTAATGAGGCTGAGGTCTGGGGTTTGACCTGCAGATGGCCAGTTAACTGCATTCTGTTCAGGAGACAAGGACGGTGCCTCCTACCCTGATTAGTTGCTTGTGCATGTGGCCCTTCGCCTGTGACAACCCCTGCAAAACTGTGATGAGATCTGCAGGAGTTCACCTCTGAGGAGAAAGACAAGAGGGAGGTCAAGGGTGCCCTCATGCAAAGTGGAGGTAAATTAGGCAGGGTTTTAGCAACAGTGTCGAAGATGAAAAGAATGCACGGGACATGCAGGACACTTGCTAACAAGAGTTCCCCTATGGCAGGAGCAGTTCTGCCAGAGGACAGGCTAGCAGGGTCCATCAGTAATCAACTGCCCACCCTTTCCATTTTCTGCCTGTATCTGTCTTCTAGTCACGTCCTGGAGCTCTTAGATTTTGTGAGCTCATCAGTCTTTGATGTACACGTGCAAGCATATACATAAGTTGGGGCAGGGATGTGTCTAAAATGCTGAAAGAGATTTTGGATGTTTAAACTAAATACCTAAACACTCTTTGAAGACTTTAGACCTGTGCTTAATCCCTCTTCTTCATTCTCAAGATCAATGCTTACAGTATTTTTTTGCAGAGGAAATTTCAGAGTGGCATGCAGTGCAGAGTGCATGTGTGTACAAGTGTGTCTGTGTGTCTACGTGTCTGTGTGTCTGTCTGCACTGTGGGGCCTGTGTGTGAGGGGATGCAGAATGCAAAGGCGGATCTCCCTTCCCAGTCACTGAGGTTTCCTCACTATCTTTGAGTGTTGGAGGTGGATGAAGAAGGTCACTTCCCGTCTAACCGTATCTGTCTCTCCTAGTTTCCCATAACAGAATCCCAGGCCCACATAAAGCCAGCCAAGATGGAATAACAGCATCAGTGACATCCACTTGTGAAAATTTCCTGTCGTTATTTTTTAATTTTTATTTTATTAGTAAGTGTTTGTAGTGCATCACGATTACATTCATTGTGGGGAGTTGGCACATGTACATAATACAGCCCAACTCTTTTTCATCCCATTTGCCTTTTCTTCCTCCCCCTCCCCCTCTTCTTTTGGCCCTCTTCGGTTTTGCAAAAGATCTATCTTCCTGTTTCTTATTATCTTTTATTTTATTCTTTATTTATACTCTGGGCTTCTCAATAAGAGTAATCAAGTGATATTTAAAGCCCGTGTGTCTGATTTATTTTACTTAACATTATGGTTTCAAGTTGCATCTGTTTTCCTATAAATGACTCAAGTTTATCCTTCTTTATGACATAGTAGTACTCCATGGTGTATCAGTACCACATTTTCTTTACCTATCATCTGTTGATGGACATATAGGCTGTTTCCAAGATTTAGCTATTATGAGTTTAGAGTGTTACAAACATGGGTATGTATGTGTCACTGTGATATGATGCTTTTGGTCCCATGTTATTTCATTCAGTAGACAGAACCAGTCCATTTTACATGCAAAGAACCTGGGCCTGGGCGTAAGTGTCTCCTTCCACTTCACATGTGGAGATTCATGCTACTCGTCCATGAGTAAGATGCCTTGGGATGTGCGGTATTTATGCTTCATGGTCTGATTAAAAAACCTGGGCAGGAGGATGCTGCTGCAGGGAGCTTGCGCACACACTGAATTATATCCCTTGAAGAAAGTTTCACTGGAGCTCACATTTGAGCCAAAGCTGGGGCCAGTTCTCCTGGCACCTGAAGATCATCCTAATAGCTACCTGTGAGTTTCACTGGTGCTTACCCAGCAGGAAGTTATTGGCAAATATCATGTGTTTACCCAGTAATTACACACCCATGCAGATTACTCACTAATTACACTCAGCAGGTGCCAAAGTCATTAGCACAACCCATCCCTGGCACTGGGGGTGACGGAGGTGCACCACTCTGCACTGATTTGTATTAATTCTATATCACTTGGCAATTGTCTATCATTTACCATATCTAAGTTACTTTACCTCATAACAAAACAAAAAGTTGTGTGGATCACAGGCTGAAGTCCCTTTGCTACTAAGTCAAGGGCAGCTCCGGGCATATGGCAGTGTGACTGGCCTGTCATCCTCCTTGAATAAACCATGGGAGCAGTCACATTGGAGAGACACTCGAAGGTTTCAGCCAGACCCAGTGGCAGAAGAGCTGATTGCTGTTTCCCGTGTGTGTCTGTCCTAAGCAAATTTAAAATCCTAGGCCAGCCTCCCCATCACCCAGCATGTTCCTAAGTTGCTGTGTGCTCAAGGAATTAAAACTAATTTTAATATTAGCCCTAAGCAAAGCATAATTAGAAAGATAAATCTTCGGCAACTCTCTCCTATCCAGGCCTCTCCACCGCCACCTCCTGCCCCCATCCCACCTTTCTGCCATAATGCATTATGAAGCCAAATATGAATGTCTGGAAGCCTGTCTGTAACAACACTGAACACATTTGTTCAGCTAATTGAAAGTTGGTTCTGATCTCAGGCAGACACCGGGGGATGACACCTGTAAGGAGGGGTCAGTCCCTGCCCTGGGATGCTAGGAGGGCAGGACGACTGGGTGCAGACCTCACCTGCAGATTGAGCAACAACACACCCTGGGTTCCTGGGGCAGTCGCTCACTCATCCTGAACACGAGGACCCACAAAGCCAGTGGTGAGATAGGTCTGGTATCAAATGATGTTCCCTTTGATTTCAAATACCCAATTCATCTCCAGAAATAATTGTCTTTCATAGCGTTTTAGTGGTACGGAAGGACTGCCCTTGATTCCCCTGATCAGACCTCCAGGAAACAGGCAAGTTTCTGGAGACTGGCAGGAAAGACCTATGAAGACAATAGGAGGGGCTTCCCGAGAGGCAGAGATCTCAGTCTGGAAAGGTGCTCGGGTACAGACCACTCACCTACAGGTCAGGGTAGAAAAGACAGAGCTGGGTTCTCACTTGCTGATGGGAAGGAGGGTTAAGGAATTAGGGGGAACTTGACCTGTGCCCTGGGTGACAGAACTTTCTGCTTCACTGCTGAAAATGTACTCGGCCAATGAGAGTAGGGTCATCTTGGTTCAGAGGAACAAGCGCGTTTGTAGTTCAAGGAGTCACTAAACAAGCAGCGTGGTGTTGATTTCTAGTTCGTGTGGCTCAGCGATGCCGCTGAAGGTTTGTGGAACGCTTTCTCCTTTTAAAAGTGCTAAGTACATGGCTGTCAACATCACCTTCACAGCCCGTGAAATTGACATGGAGGAGAGAGAAGTGAAAAAGAAGATGCAAGAACAAAACCCAGACAGATCCCCAGCTTCAGCATACATCATGAAAGTGGGGACATCTGCTCCCTGCCCAGACCTGACATGAAACAACAATGTCAAAACTCTCTGGACCCTGTCCCACCCCATTTCTTCAGGCCCCAGAACCCTGCGTCTGTGTTTTCCAGAATCGCACCTGCTGTTGTGGATTTCTTCCGGACACCTTAGGAGCTACTGACAGCAGAGCAGAATCCTCAGCCTTCTGTTCCCGCTTATTTCCCACACCTTTTTTACCCTGCAACTGTCATCTTTGGCTTTCTTTTTAAGTTTCTGCTCTTTATTTTACAAAGTGTTAAAAATGGGGAGGTGAGGATGGATCCCAGCTCAATTAGAGAATTGTGGAGTGGGCTTCCTCCTCACTGCAACATCCACCCATTCCCAGTCTCGCCCAAATTCGTTCTAAACTTGGACAGTCCCACCAAGCCCCTTACTAGTGTCCTTTGGTTTACAGTCCCAGACCTCTTCTTTTAGGTCTCCTTGTTATTCCTAATTTCGTGATGTGTGGTTAGCACTCTGGAGAAATGTGCAGGATCTTGCTAGTACCATGCCTCGTGGACCAAGGTTGAAGTCTTTGGTGTATCGCTGAGGGAGCTCTGAGAGGGGCAGGTCTGCGAAGGCAGAAGGCAGAAGGAGGGGTGCACGTCTAAGGCATTTGCCAACATGCCGCGCATGCGCACTCATTCCTGTGGGCCCTATCTCACTCTCTGCCCCTGATCAAGATGTCTTTATTTTTTTATGAGGAGATATTCCAATTCTCATCCATAGACCAGTTCAACTATTAAACCCTTTCTGGGACATTTTCACCAATTGCCTCATGGCACGCCTAATTTCTCCGTCCTCTGATTCCCTGTTGCCTTTAGCCACAGGCAATCACTGGAGGATGATTCTTTTGTTAGTTTGCAGGCTTCTGTGGAGATCTGGAACCCATCTCTCTTAACATCCCTGTGCTAAAGATGATACCAAGACAGGAAGGTGGTCCCGCTGTAGCCTCATTCCCAAAGCAAGCCAGTGCTTTCTTCTCATCCAGGGGCACCTTGTCTTTTGAATGATGCAGTTTCATTTAACACTGTGTCTTAAATGCTGTAATGTTGCTTCATTTAATTATCAGAATAAATCTAGTTTTTCTAGGGGGAAGGGTTGAAGACGAATCCAGGGCTTTGCACATGCTAAGCATGTGCTCTACCATGGAGCTATACTACCCCTCAGCCTCAAATTAGATATTTTTATGCGCTGTAGAAATGTGGGAGGACTTAGACAAGTCAAGGTAGCTCGGGCTGATGCATTGCAGATTTCCTATGCACACCCATATTTCTGCTATAAAGCACATTTATTTCCCCAGCCCTGTACTGCCCCCTCAGGGAGCTAAGCAGGAAAGGAATTTTTTTCTTATTCATCAGGAGCACCCTTCTCTGAGATTCCTGCTCCTTTCCAACCTCACGGGGCTGAACCGTCTCCTCTGCAGATTGTCTGACCCTGCATGAGGGAGACCAGGTACCTTCATTTCCTTCATGAGTTATCCCCCTTAAGTCTGACTTAGCCAAACAATTTCTGCCTGAATTTCAGATTCTCCATTATGCATCACCTTCCATTTTCTGGCAGTGACCGCGATTTGTTACACAGGGCAGGTCTGCGCGGCTTGAGCAACACCATGTATTCACTTTGAATGGCAGAATTCACAATGGCTGCTTGAAAACAGTTTAGTTTCCCAAACACACTCCCTCTGAGTGGGCCAGCTCCCCTCCAGTCTAGTTAAAGTGCCACTTGTTTGGCTTTCTAGCCACATAAAGGTTTTATATGATCTATTACGGGACACTTTAATTACTGTTTTTATTTATTATGATTGTATCTGAATTGCCACGGAAAGCCAATAGTAACTTGGCAAGGGGTGCATGAAGACAACATTACAATATTGTTATCAGGGAGGCAGAAGGCCTGGATTATAAAGCAGAAGCTACAGAGCAGAAGGAAGGGACAATCATCTTGATCGGTGTGGCTTGTATGTAACTGCTAGTCTGCCCCGGGTCGCTCAGCTGGGTCTCTGTTTGGAATAAGCGCTCCTGGAAGGAGTCAGCTAGGAAGTTTCCCCAGTGTTGCACACCGCTTGGTAGGATGGAGTTAAGGAAAATACGCTATACTTTCGATACCAAAATAGCAGCAGCCCTTCTTCCACAGTGTTTTCTAGCAAGAATGTTGGCTGTGCTGGGCTCCTGCTAGACACACACCCACTTAACCCCCACTACAATCATGGCCAGGGACCTACGGAAACGAGATGTCCCATATGGGCACACTGCTGTCCACTGGGTGGCCCCGCAGGCCAAGTGGGCTTTGACCTGCACACTAAAACCCAATGCTCTGTGAAAGGCTTTGCTAATCACCAAGTGAGCGGATACCACAGCTCAGCTCACTCGCTCACCAGTGTCTTACTGAGCTTTAAAGGTATGCCAGTTCCGCACTGGCTACTCCTCTTGCACCCCATCCTTGGTGACCGGAGGTAGAGAGGAGATGCTATGGCTGTAAACAAGTGTTGATCTAGTCCCTATCTTCATGGAGCTAAGAATCCAAGCACGGTGGGAGAGGTAGAGCCACAAAACGACAGCAGCATCCACCGATAAGTGTTCAGAGTTTGACTGCACCTCCTCTGCACTCTGATAACAGGCACCAGGAACAGACCGTCTCTGGTGGTGCTCAGAGGCTCAGGAACAGCCTGCCAATGCAATCCCTGCCCTCAGACCGTGTGTGTCATCAGGGAGGATGAAGTGTCAATCGCTCTTTGAAGAAGCAATTGCTCCACTGTTTCAGTGGTTGCCGTCTCTTTCTTCGGTCAGAGAAGCCATCCTGGCTCTTCCTTCAGTACCTTGGGCTTTTGATAGAAATGATACTATAGGAAGAAAGTAGATCTGCCAGAAAGGAATGAAATCATCATTGAGAGAGAACAGCAAGGAGGGAAACAGGCCTGGGATGGGATGCACAGATTGGCAGCCTGGGTAAGAAGAGAGCAGCCTGGGGCAGCAGGTTTGGGGACGAGCAGAGTGCTGGGCGGTGGGTGTGTGGGTGGAGAACCAGGGCACGTTCTGGTCCGTGGAGAAATGGAGGAAGCCAGCCGTCTGTGTACAGAGTGGCTGGGAGCCAGGCAGGCACGGGGAATCTTCAAGGGGATAAATACTCAGAGATTTCCAACCCTTTTGGGACAAGTGCCAGGGCAAGAAGCCAAGATTCCGGGGAACACAGCCAGGACAGGGTTATTATAATCCCTAGGAGGATTCATTTGCCAGCTACTAAAGCAAAAGCAAGCAGCACCCTGAAATGGAGACTAGCTATTTCAGAGCAATTAGCCATTGGTGCCTGCTGCTGTCTTTGGAGAAACTCCAGAATCCAGCGGCTTAGAAAGGAGGGCAGGAAGTTCCCGTCTGCTGTGGGAGAGATAAGTCCATCCTTGGTACCTATCCTCACCTGGCATCTCTCTGCATGTACAGGCTGACCTGAGGTCACCGGGCTTCTCCTATCTGCCCTCAGGATGACATTGTGCTATCACAGGCAATGCTGCCCTAGAACACCAATTTCAGGACAGAACAGGCCAGATTACCTTTGCTCACCCAGGTTTTCTGCTTTGGACCCATGGATGCTTTTGTGAATGTGTGCTGGCTGGACGTGGTATTACACAATATTATTTATAAAAATGTTCCCCACGTGTACATTTTTCTGGTGAGAGGTCCAAAGAGTCATCAGATTTTCAAAGGGTCTGCAATTTGTTTACACTACTTTGTCCAATTCTTAGTTAAACAGAGAAAGGCTAAAGAGGCCATTATCTCGCCCATACTCTCATTAACACTGTCAAATGCAGCTCATCAACAGGACCTGATTAAGAAAAATGTAACAAGACCTAAATGGGGTTATATCAGTTAAAAAATTTCTGAACAGCAGAGGAAACAACCAATAGAGTGAAGAGACAACACACAGAATGGGAAAAAATATTTTGCCAATTACTTTTCAGCCAGAGGACTAATATCTGGAATATATAAAGAACTTAAAAAAAATTAGACTGCCAAAAATAAAAGTCCTAATCAAAAAATGAAGAATTGAACACATACTTCTCAGTGGAAGAAACACAAATGGTGAATAAACACATGCAAAAATTGTTACTATCTTTGGCCATTACAGAAATGCAAATCAAAACAGCCCTGAGATTCTACCTTCAGAAAGAATGGCTACCTTCAAGGACTCAGAAAACAAATGCTGGCAAGGTCATGGGGAAGAAGAAGCACTTCAACATTATGGGGGAGGGGATGTAAACTAGTCCAGCCACATTAGAAATGAGCATGAAAATTTCTCAAAAAACTAAAACAAGAAATTCCATTTGACTCAGCTATATCTCCCCTGAGTGTGTTCCTTAAAGAGCTTAAGTCGGGGGCCGGTGAGATGGCTCAGCGGCGTAAGCGCCTGCCTTGCAAGCGCGAGGGCCCGAGTTCGACTCCCGGATCCCACATACGAAAAAGGGGCCGGTGATATCGCTCAGCGGCACCGGTGCCTGTTGGCGCGCGAGGTCCTGAGGTCGACCCCCCGGTACCCACACACAAAAAAAAAAGAGCTTAAGTCATCATACTATAGCAATCCAAGCATACTCATGCTTACTGTAGCACAACTCACAATAGCTAAGTCATAGAAATGGGCTATATGAGCATTAACAGGTCAGTGTATAATGAAAATGCATATATGCACAATGGAGTACTAGTCAGCTATAAAGAAGGATCAATTTGAGTCATTTGTAGGAAAATTGATAGATCTTGAGGCCATAAAGCAAAATAAAAGAGTCACATTAAAAAACAGGTAGGTAGATTCTGTAGAGAGAGAAAGGGGGTCTAGGGAAGGAGGGAGAGGTGGAAGGCAGGGGCAATAAGGAGAGTAAAGCTGATCAGGGTGCACTACGTATATGCATCAAGCCCTGAGCTGAATATAATCACCATGTACTGCAAATATATACAAAAATAAAAAGAAGACCTGGACATAGTGGGGCTGAAGGAGGCATGGAGCGGGCAATGTGCACTCAAAGCCTTTAAGCCACTACTCACAAAGGAGTAGCCACTGCCTTTCCCTCTCTACACTGTCAGTTTGAAAACGTCTTGGGCTTTCATCTTACCAACTTCTGTGCCCTAAGGTTTCTTCTGGTCTCTGGGGACGTGGGCCCCCAATCACAGCTTAGCTCACTTGCTTTTGTGTGCAATTCTGCTTAGCCCAGGGCCTGTCTTGTATCCACTCTTCTACATTTGCCCCAGATCCTCCTATGGGCTGGGGTCACTCCCTGGAAATCAATCCATTGGTGGAAAGAGATTAGCTGCTAACACAGTTGAATAAAACAGCAATACACTTTCAACTTTATGAAGCAAGAGAGGCAATGCTATAATTTGCATCTGGAATATATCCTAAGGGCCACATGTTAAAGGCTTGGCCACTGGTCTGTGGCACTATTAAGAGGAATGGGACCTTCAGGAGGTGTGGCTTGGTGGAAGGAAGTTAGGGCATTGAGGGCATATCCTTGACGTGAATACAGGGACCCTAGCCCTTCCTTTCTCTCCTAGCTACTTCCACCATGCACTCACCCCCGTGACACACTGCCTCATCACAGGGCCAAATGCAGTGAGACCATCTGACCATGGACTGAAACCATGAGCCAAATAAACCTTTCCTCCTTATAAGTTTATTCTCTTAGATATTTTGTTATAGCAATGGGAAGTTAACTAACACAGCCAGTATGTATTTTATTTATTTTCATAGCACTGAACATAGGAAGAAAGATGAGGAGGGAGCTGCTCCACCTTCCTAAATAAAAGAACCCTGGAGGGGAGAGATGGGATATGCAGGATATCCCCTCCTGTGAGTTGTGGTTAACAGTGTTAACGATGCTTCTATAAATAAGCGTTGTCCGCAGCAACTCTTTAAGGAAAGTTCTCTTTTTGCCACTGCAGAATAACTCTGTCTCTTTTTCTAGTAAATGGTCTTTCTGGTCTTGGTCATTTTCCCACACAACTGCGTGGCCAGCCACCTCCCCAAAACAGAGGTGCTGCTCGGAAACTGCCCAAAGTCAGGGCAGGTATCCTGATGCCTTTGCTGAAAGCAAAGAGAGATGCATTTTCCAAGAATTTTGGGATAGAATCACTGGGGTCCACTAGCACTTATTAGCCCCAAATTGAACTTGAAATATGCTTTGAGAAATCACATCTCCCCAGGCATTTGCTGGAACTACTCAGGAAGAACAAGGAGGCGAAGACCATGGCCCAGCAAGCTTCCTCAGGAAGCAGCTCCAGCAATCTCTACAGTGGACACTGGAGGGAAAGAATAGAGAGGAGACAGCGGAATAGCACAGAGAAGTATGGGTGGAGAATCCGTGCAGGGCTCCCCATGGAGCCTCTACTGCCAGTACTAAAGCGGTGTCGACTGCCCCGTGCCAGACTTTCGCTGGGAGGTTGTGCGGCAGCCGGGCACATGGTTGAGGGCCCCTTCCAGCCCCAGTGTGGGTGGCGGGTGTGTGTGTGTGTGTGTGCCGTGGGGTCTTTCTGAAGCAGGGTGAGGAGAGGTAAGGAGGGCTGAGGAAAGGCTTGGTATCATCGTGCTCTTATTTCTGGCCCACAGAGAGCAGCCCCTGTCCAACCACCTCCATCACCCAGTCACAGGAGGGCATAGGTCTCTACTTTCCCGATTATGTTTTCAAGGCACTCCGTTAAGAAGTTAGTGTGATCTTGCGGAAGGAACCTCAGGGAGAGGCAGTTTGGGTTTAAACTTGTTGTCCTCAAGGTGCTACAGCTGAGGACTCTGCTCCTGGAGCTGGGCCTTCTCCGAAGCCCTGTCCCTAGGAGCGGGATCATCCCCCACTGCACTCGGAGACCTTCGGCTATCTCAGAACTCTTCTCTTTCTTTCTTCATGGTGCCGTGGGTGGAACCCCAGCTTTGCCGTGCACTCCCGAGCCGCACCGCACCCTTGCCGGTTAGTCTTTCTTGGGCATAACCTTGCCCTCTATCCCGTCCGAGGCTACTAGGCTCTGCCGTGTGCTTTGTCTTCCCCACCCCACATGTCTAGCACAGGGCGGCCACGCAGGCGGGGCGAAGGCCAGCAATTCCCGTGGGCCTCTCTCCTCCCCCCGTGCTCCTCCCTCTCTGCCCCCAGCGTGGGCGCGGAGCTCAGAGGGGGTGATACCGGGCCACCCATCGGACACGCAGAAAGCGGCTCGGGCAGTCCTGCTTCCGTGCTGCAGATGACAGAGCGTGCTGAATACAGATAATCATCAGGCTTCTCTGCGTTTGGGGGCATCAGCTGGCTGGCTCGAGATGGAGACGTGCCTGCTTCCTCCAGTGGGGCATTGCCAAGTCACCTGCAGTAGGTTCTCGGCCAGATTCCTGATCAGAATAAGACCCTGGGTCCAGATCATGCCCGAGATGGTATTTCAGCCCCTGATGCCAGGGGAGGCATAGCTGCCACCGTTCTCCGGTCCACCACAGTGTGAGCCTGCTGGTCCAGGAGGGGTGGATGCCTCAGCCCCAGGCCCGAGAAGCCCGAGGCACGGGCTCCTGGGAAGGAACGGGCGCCAGCCTGCGCTGCACGCACCCGTCGGCAGGGGGCCCTGCTAATGAGCCGGAGCCCGTTGGCAGCGCAGCTGAGCCCGGCACCGGGGCCAGGCGCTGACAGCGTGCAGGACCAGAGCCAGAGGGGAAGCAGGACTCAGAATTCAGAGAGGAGGTTGGCGCGCCACAAAGAGGCCTGCGAGGCTGACAGGAAGTTGGTAGCCAGCACCCGCGCAATCTGCCGCCCTCGCTGGGGAGGTGGGGGCTGGCTCGCCGGTGCCTCCCTGCACCATCTGAACATCTTGATTTGCCGCTAATTGAGCAGCCTGACACCAGCAAAACCACGTGACCTGCGCGCAGATGAGACCGGAGACTCCAGCTCCCCTGGCTTCCTGGAGAGCTTGCAGGACCTACTGCAGGCTACTGCAGGCTGGCAGTGCCAGGGAGAGCGAGCTGCCTCGCAGGGCCTGCGGCAAGGGGAATCCAGGGCCCTGGCTGGCTGGGAAGACCTGGCTCTCCCGCATTTGAAGTCCTCGGGCTGAACAGACAGGTCTTCAAAGGCAGGATAACAATCCGATCCGGGCACAGGCCCCAATCGCTGCTTAGTGCGTGCAGACTCAAGTCATCTGGCTTAGCCTCTCCACAGCTTCATGGGATGGGTGTTGTTACCCCTGCGTTACGGAGGGGAAACGGGACTCAGGAAGGCGAAGTAGCCAGATCGCAGCTGAGAAGCAGTAAAACTGGGATGTGACCTCAGTGGTATTTGGGTATTTGGGTCTCGAGGTCCGGATTGACCAAACAAGTAAAAAGTGGAAAAGATTTGTGCTTCTGCGCTTGACATATTTCACTTAGCCTAAGGACCTCTGAGTCTACGCATGTTGCCACATATGCCAGAACGTCCTTCTTTCCAAAGGCTGAATAGTATTCCACATGTGTGTGCACCCCCTTTATCCATTCATGCAGACAGGCTGTGTCCGCATCCTGGGTAGTGCGAGTAAGGCTACAACGGACGTGTGTGTGTGGGGGGTGCAGATCCTTGGCGAAATACCCAGACGTGGGCTTGCTGGATCATATGGTGGTTCTAGGCTTCCACTTAAATGAGGTATCTAAAATAGTTACAGTCGTAGAAGCAAGGAATAGAATGGTGGTTGCCAAGGCCTGCAGGAAAGAGGTGTATGATTTCAGATATGCAAGACGAGGAAGTTCTGGAGGTCCGCGGTGTACGACTGGACCAACAATAACGGAATCTAAAGTTCTGTTAGGAGGGCAGATCTCACATTCAGGGCGGTCACTACAATAAAATCAAACAAAACAAAACTGGTAGAAGGAGGGAAGGATCCACACGACCCTATTCGTGAGTTTCTTCAAAAGTTTTTGATTCTAAGTAAGAAAGATTTGGATGCTAGAGTAGTAATTATCACGTACTCATCTGATACTTCACTATTTAAAAAGTGCTTTCACATCTATCGTGCTTGGTCTTCATAACCACTGCCGTGAGGTAGGCGCATCCTTCATCCTGCCAGGTCAGGTCTGGGCGATTAAGAGGCTCCCCTGGTAAAGGAACCCGCGGCCACCTTTGCACCGTGCTCCCCATCTGCATTTTTTGATACTGGAAGAGCAGTGTTCGGATGGCGACCCATCTGATCCCTGGCCTTCGCTGTGAAATTAAACCCCTTGCCCAGCTTTGGTGTGGTAAATGCCGATGAGCCGGTTCCAATCACAATGCTCATTTTTGTGGTGTCACCCTTCAAATCTGTTTGTTCAATTATCTGGTTAATCCAGAGGTTTAAGGCAGTGCACTGAAGCTTTGATGTAGCGAGAGCGTGAAGGCATCTTTCTCTCTGCTTCTCCCTCCTGGAGCTACTGAGGAAGGGAAGGCAGGACGCACAGGTGAGGGAGAGCATGTGTCCCTGCAGGTGAGAAGGGCTGCAGAAATGAAGGAAAAGGTCTGGAGTCTCATTTTTTTTCTTTTACCCGAAGTAAAAAATCAATCCATGACCTTAAAGAAGTTTATGAATTCCTAGCTTAGGAATCAATGCACATTGATTTTCGTGCCTCTGCATGGGCTGCACATGTATACTATCAAGTGATGAAAGCTGTGTTTTGTTGGGCTTGGAATGGGGATAAGCAGGTGCCATTTCTCCAGATTGCTAAGAGTAGAAAAGGAAAAAAAAAAAAAATAAAGCACATTCTCTCATGGTCTCAATCTAGAGCCAGGGGCTTCTGGCTGTAGCTGCTAAATGTTAACACTCCCTCAGGTCAAGAGTTGAGCCTTGCTCACTCCTGACGGCAGTGTCTCCTCCCTTCCTGGCACCCTCTTCCTCCGCAGGCCCAAGCGTTTCCCACACTCAAGCCCTCTTGGCTGAGACAACTTGCTAAGCTTGGGTCTACAGGGTGAAAGATTGCTAGGAGAAAGAAAGGTGGGGTTCAGCACAGAGATTAATCCAGAAGGTAGGATGCAAAGGCACCTTAACAATTCACTCCAGAACAGTGTGTATTCCTTGAAGGAATAGTTTTCTGTCCCTCACGTCACTGGATCAGCACAACATTCCAGGAGCTGGCGAGAGCAGCATAGTTTTCATTTCACAAATAAAGGAGTAGATACTGAGAAAGCTTATGATTCACTTATGATGATAAGCTGGTACTTGCACTCACCTCTTTTGCACCCCAGTTTCCTACCTTGGGATGGCTCTTCTAGTGTCCAGAGAACGGGACAGCTCCATTGAGATTCAGCCCTTAAGGCTAAAGGCAAATAGTCTTCATGTTTAGGGACAGTGTTTAGGCTTGTCCATGAAACACTCAGAGAAGGCACTTAAGTTGACAGTTTAGAAAAGTACATGCAAGGATTAGGGGACCCTAAAGTAGGCAGGCTGGGCAAGAGGTAGACGGAAGGTGTGACTTGGGGTGCTGCTGAGCCTAGGAGCTGCCCCCTCCTGGGAGCCAGCTTCAGGAGCGCCCACTCTGAGCAAGAATCGCAAGCTACAGACTCAGGGAGTGGCTCAGCTGCCAGGGAACCAGGTTTATGGATAACCCCAAGCGCCTCGTATTCACCTGCCCCGAGGGGACCTCTTCATCCCTCCCCTCCCTCCTGGTCCTTTCTAGATCTGTTGCCCCCTCACTGATTGTCTGGTCCAGGAGTCCAGGGTTCCTCTCCATTATTTCTCATCAGTCACTAGCTCTTACTAATTTAACTCTTTCCCCCTATTTTTGACAGCTCCATCAAGAAGGAGTACTTTCACAGCTTCTTTCTTCAATAGTTGAACCTGCAATATTTCTTTTTTTGAAATATTTGTGAAATATTTCTTGTTTTGAAATTATTGTGGTTAAAACATGAGATCTACTCTCATAAGAAGTGTTTGAGCATTGCTGTTAACTATGTCACAGAATTTCTTAACTATGTTGAGCAGAGTGTCGTGCACAGATCTCGAGAACTGTTTTGTCTTACAGAACTGAAACTTTAAACACATTAAACGCCACCTTCCTTTTCCCCCTTGCTCTGTTCTTGGCAACCACTCTTCACTCATTGATTCTGTGACTTCTACTACGGTAGACAGCTCACACAAATGAGAGCATTCCGTGTCTGGCTTATTTCACTTGACATACTGCCCTCTAGATTCCTTCGTGGTGCCACATAGGGCAGAATTACCTATTTTCGGAGGCTGAAAATGTTCCATCGTATGTTGTATGTACCACACTTTCCTATGCGTCCACCTATGCGCGGACACTTAGGTTGTTTCCTATGTTGAGTATTGTGAATAGTACTGCAGTGAACACAGGAATGCAGATATCTCTTGGAGTTTTTGCTTTCAATTCTTTTGGACAGATACACAGAAGTGGGATTGCTGAATCGTATGGATAGTTCTATTTTTAACTATTTGAGGATCTTACATTTTTCTTGAGTCTTGAATCCAACCCTTTCTCTTATTCTTCCTATGTTTCTCCTACTTTCTTCCCTAAAGTATTGTTTTGTATTCCTTCTTCAGGCATTTATGCTGTTTGATTTCTTAAAATCTGCCAGAATGTAGTAACACACCCTAGGTATTAATCGTGTTAATTGCTTTTGTTTCTCCACTTGTTTTTCTCCTTGACCATCTGAGTCACAAGCCTTGCCAGAACCATGGGCACAGGAAAGCAATCTCAGTGAGGGGTGGTCCCCGACTGTTTGCAATTGTCCTGACTCTCCTCAATCCTCAGCCTAATCTACGACATGGAGTCGCCTCAAAAAGATTATGTTAAAGTTTTGAAACAACTTAATCAGTCAGGACGCTTGAAAGAGAAGAGAACTATGAAAAGATGTATATCCTACACACCTAAATTGGTGGGCTGTGATTCATGGACACTAACCTGATGTATTGCCGATAAATCCCAAAGACATTTAAATTTCATTTTAAAGCAGCAATATTTCATTTCCCTTTCATCGCCCATCCTGCCCACAGAGGCTAGCACGTTCTCTCCAGGATGTGCATCTGACCATTTCATTCCTGATCCAAAAACCCTCAGGATCTCCTCATGCCTGCAGGTTTAAGGCCATGTATGCTGATAGTGTTCTTGGAGGTCTCTGGCCCGTCACCTGCCTCCTGATCTCTCTGTGCTATGTTCCCATCATTTGATGACTGATAAGCCTACACACCCCATGCTTTCTGTGCCTTCTCACCTCTGCCTGACAATGGTTCTCCTTCCTAACCCCTTGTCACCTGGACTACTTCCAATTGACTCTTCCGTTTGGGTATTTCTTCTTTAGAAAGCCCTGCCTAAGTCCTACACTGGGCCCCAGCTGCTGGCTCCAAAGCACCTTCATAGAGCTCTTCTGCTGCCTCACTGTGGGCTTAGCACGTGATAGGCTGGCTCCTGAACCAGGGCCTTGGCATCTTCTGGACGGGCCACCAGCAGGTGGCAGATAGGCCTTCAGGGAATCCTTCTGATCTCTTCACTCTACCCAGAGGACATAGGAGTGGAGTGGAATTTGGGTCCCTTGAAGGGTCAGGTTTCTTGAGATTTCCACTACTGGAAAGTAAAGACATTTGTCCATCCTGTCTGAGGGTTTTGCCCTGGAGGATTCAAACTATCGCAGATTAAAAATATTTTTTTTTTAAATTTGCCATTTGCAATGGACATGTGTACTCTCTTTTATTCTTTTCATCATTCCTTGAACAATATGATATAATAAGCATTTACATAGCATTTACATTGTGTTCGCTACCATAAGGAATCTAGAGATGACTTAAAGTATGTGGGAAGGTGTGTGTAGGCTATATGCAAATACTATGCTTTTTTACATGAGGGACTTTAGTATCTTGGATTTCGGTACCTAGGGGGTCTTGGAATCCTCCATGCATACTGAGGGAGCGCAGTACTGGAAGCTTAACATATTACATGAAGTAAAAGATCAAGAAATAATATTTTACATAGAATGAATTTTAGCAGAAAGTTCAGCAGTTTAGGGAGAAGGTTTCCTGTCTTTCCTTGTGCCTTCTTTGTCCTCCTTTTTACAGAGGCGTAGATGAGTTAGGCTCCCTGAAGTCAAGCCCTGGAACATAGGAGAGAGGCTGAGAGAGAGATCGCCCACTTCTGTGTTCCCGAAAGGTTAACAAGCTCCAGAGCGGAAAGAACCCCCCGGGCTTCTGCCTGTGATTGCCATTTGCTTTGTCTTTTATTCTCTCCCTTAACTTCTTTTGCATTGTCACTGTCGAATCAGCCGGCACTTGGACATGGGAATGGGAGGCTTAACCTGGAAAATCATGAGCTGACAATGATCAAGGAGCCTGATCAGTGCCCTCTCTGCATTAGCCTGATTCGGAGGGGCAGATTATCCTGGGCGGGAGATGGAGGCTGCACAGCAGACAGAGCAGGGGACCCGCACTGGGGCATCCATTGGTCTGCGCCCTAGAGGGAGCTGAGCTGAGCCTTTGAGCTCTGAGCCCCTTCCTGCAGGTGGAAAGCGGCCAATAATCAGCCCTCGGGGGCCCCTGTGGCTACAGCCATATGTCCCTTTGCACTGGCGTTGCTTCTGAGCTTCCTGCTTTGACTCCTTGGTTTTTGCTTTTTGTGTGCATGGATCTCTGGGAATATCTGTGTACCTGTGCGGTGCTGTGTCTAAAACTGCGTCCATATACCAAGACAGAGGGTGAGCGCCAGAGAGGCTCGCTGTTCCCTTTCTTCTTCTCAAATGTGTGCATTTGCTTTGTCTGGAAGGAAACATCAGTTGGAGTGCGATTGTTCAGAAGAGTGCAGAGCTTTCGGGTACCGCTCTGAGAGTACAGAGGATAGAGGGCTGGGAGGGCCCCAAACCCCATCTACAAAGCTGGCTTCATCAGAGCCACCCCTCGCTGGTTCATACATGTAAAATAAATCCCTACTGGTCCCAGGGAACACTTGCTGAGAGCACACACCTGCCCTGGGGTCAGTAAACTGTCATTTTAGGAGACCAAGAAGGAGAGAAAAAAAAAAAAACAAGGATGGCACCTGGGGGTGGGCAAGAAAAGCATAGTGAGGAGAAAGCAGAAGTCCACCAAGATGTCAGAAATTCTTGCCTTATTTTGTGGAAAATGAAGTTTACTCCAAAATATACTCAAGAGGAAAATAAACAGTTGGAATTCTGAATGAGCCAGCTCCCTCCAGTCATTCTACTCATGATAGGAAAGCCAGCTGGTAGAATTATTGGAAGTAAATCTCTCCAGCCTGCAGCCAGAGGATGTCCCATGGGGTAGATACCTCTGCTGGGGAATAGTCCTTTTAATTTGTATTCCAGGGGGAGTCGTTATAGGGTAGTGAGAGTAAAGAGCTGAAGGAATCATTTATTGAGCTAGCAGGAGTTTTGCAACCTCAGCATTTTGAATTTTGGGACTGGATAGTTCTTGGTTGTGAGGCTATGTTGTGCGTTGTAGATGTTCAGCATCTTTCCTGCTGTCCACCACCAGATGCCTGTAGCACTTGTCCCCAGTTGTGACAAGTAAAAATGAAATGTCTCTAGACAGTGCCAAATGTCCCAGAGTTAGGTTCTGTTGTGAGTACTTCAAATACAGCACTGACTTTCCCTTCCGCTTGACAGATAAGAAGCTGACTGGGGCTGGGCCCAGATCTATCAGACCCCAAAGCGTGGGGTCTTCTCATCATAGCATGTTCTCACTGGAACCAAATCTATTCTGTCCTCCGCGGCACGGTCACTAAGATGGAAAACGATGGGGAGGTCTCAGAGTAAAGCCTTCAGTGGTCCAGTTTGACCTTGAGAATTTCTTCTCAAGGCTCCTTTCCCTCGGCCTGCTTCTCAACTTCAACCATACCGGCTTTGCCTTGATTCAAGTCTTGGTCTTCCACGGGTGGGAGTGGGGGAGGGAAGGACATGGAAAGAATGATGAGTAAAATGAGTAAATTCCCCAGGCTCAGGTCAGAATGCCTTTTCCCACCAGCCCCCATGTCAGTCAGACGAAGACTGAAGAAGTATCCTATGCAGGAAAAGGACACCGGAGTCCCCACTCTTCTTGATATTAGAAATGTTGGAAAAAATATTGCATGCATTAGTTAAGTTTGGGTGCATTCCCCATCGAATACTTGTAGAAAGAGTAGTATTGTGGTAAAATTAGCACTACTAGCAGGTTTGTGTGTGTGTGTGTGTGTCGTTCTCAATAGAAGAAACCACACATAAGAACCAACATATTTCCAGTCATTGTTGATATGTATTTCCCTTTATCAGACTAGTGTCTTATCTATTCATATCTGAAAATTTTGAATGGGCCCTATCTTTCCATATTGTAAATCTCTCCATATCTCACCACTTCCAATGCTCTGAAAGCCCCCATTTGAACCTCAAGATAAATTTCAAATTTCTTTTTTTTTTTTTTTTGTGGATACCGGGGGTCAACCTCAGGACCTTGTGCTCCAGCAGGCACCTGTGCAGCTGAGTGATATCACTGGCCCCTTTTTTTTTCCTATGTAGGTACTGGGAGTTGAACTCAGGACCTTGTGCTTGCCAGGCAGGTGCTTACGCTGCTGAGCCATCTCACTGGCCCCAAATTTCTTGATGCAACTCAGAAGACTTTTCTTATTAAGAGTTGAACCTATCCTTGGCCTCTCCCACATAAAGCTGATAGTTCAGTCACACTGAACCAGTTGAAATTATCCAAATGTTCTTGGTTCCCTCACTCTTCTATAAAACTTCACACCTGCTATACACTTTTCCTGGGATGACTTTCCCAATTTTGTCCCGTGATGAACCCTTTCTTGTCCTTAAAGTCTTAGCCGAAGGTACTATTCTTTCCAGAAATTTTCCCTAAATCTCTCTTGAACTGTCGACTCATTTTGCCTACCAGAAAAATTCTGGAAGCTACTCAGGCTTCAGTGATATCCCATGTCTTGCCACATGAAATGTGCCCCTGAGCCCCTCAAGGGCGGGACTAAACTGAACTACCTGTTAACACTCAGTGCCCAGCACAATGCCTGCCACAGAGGAGACGGAAGAAATCCTCCATAAACATTTGAGAAATGGCTCCCTCATGTGTCCATTAATCAGTGGTGGTTTAGAACAATTGTTTACCTTGTTTTTTGGACACCCTAACTTAGATAATATTCAAACCTCATAAGCTATCAGAAATCTCCTCAACCAGCTCTTCAGAAACCAGTATACCATTTTGGAGGGACCAGCTACCTTTTATTGCTCTTCTTTGCGTGATGGACTGATTGAGTCTTCAGTGTTCACCATTTTCTCTTACCCAAATGCTCAGATGGGGTGAAAACACTGTAGATGCCAGAATTATAGATTAGGGAGTTTCTTCTGCCTCTGCTGGACTTGAAGCTTCCTTATGATTGCATGCCCCTCATGGTATACTTTACAAGCTCAAAATGTTTAGGAATTGTCATTATTTGGTCTTTACCATACCAAGAGGGCTTCTTCCCAGTTGGCTACTTCTCTGTACACCAACATCAACGTGTCCTGAGAATGCTGTAGACACTCTATACTTGTGCGTCTACTACCTGACTGAAGTTAGCGGTATGTTCTCCTGGATGAAGCAGGGCAGAGAAAGAAACCTGATTAGGTTGCCTTATCTCGAGATTGGGCATGGCAAAATCTCAAGCTGTGCTGAGCTGAGCAGCCTGTGTGGAAACTCTTTATTTATTAATTCATTTCATCTGCCCACCCTCCTTTCTTCACAGCTGTAAATGCCTTCTGATAACAACTGCGGATGATGAAAGGTGTTAGAAATGTGTTAGGAGCAGAAGGTTTGACATTCTGTTCAGCTGCTAATAACTTGTGAGCAGTGTCAGCAATGCAACAGTGTAAGCCAGTGTGGAGCTGGGGGAGGCCCGTGGGGCACCTCCTCTTGTCCCTGCTTGCAATGATGGTGGGCACAGGTGCTGCCAGCCATGCAGGGGAAGTGGCCTGCATGGTGGCATTCCATAAGAAATCCAGGATCCTCTGTTATCTGAATGAAGACAGAAATTTTCTTCTTTCTTGGCTAGATTTATTTATCAGTTACATAGTAGTGCAAATGGTGAGGATGTGAAGGGAATTAATGAACGCTTTACAGTAGTACAAATGAATCTAATATAGACAGTACGTATAGTGAGTTGTGTTCATTATAAAAAGGCAACAGGATTTAGTATCTCCTTTTCCTACCTACCCCAGGGAAGAAGGACAGGAGAATGTGTGCAAGAGAAAGGGATATGTGGGATGTTTGCATGGCACAGGTGGGAGCTGTACGTGTGGATACAGCATAGAAGCTTTCCCAGGCAGGGAAGGGAAGGGCTCAGTTCTCCAGCCTGCTCCAGCTGGGAGATCCCAGTTCCACAAGGCAGGCTGCAGTGACAAGTATATAAAAACATGCCCCATAAAGAACTCCCAAAAAATGAATGGTAGATGACAAGTGACAAGGGCCAGGGATGGGCAGAAATGTCAACAGATGGCTGCACAATTGAAAAAGTTAAGATTGGGAACATCTTTGGAGTGAAAGACAAAGAGAGAGATCTAAATTATTGAAATTGGTGGCTGGGAGCTTATAGCAGCTTAAATCTGATTTTGAGAAATAAAGAAAAGTGACATTTATTGGACTCCAATAGCATACAAGCTATATATCTTGGAGAGGCTAGGTACTTCATAGAAACATGGGAATAAAAATAGATTGTTGATTAAACTCCATGCTATACCAGGAATTACACACAGTACTAAAATTTTGGATTCTGAGAAATTCTGATAGTTCATGATTTTGTAGGAATTTAGAATCAATTGCCAGTCTCTTTTGGGAATAAATAGATTTTTAGGACATTATGATTTTTTATTCTGAAGCCACATGTATGCTTGACTCCTGTTGGACATAATGTCTAATCTGAAACCTACATCCCACCACCAGGAGGAAGGCTGACTTAGAGTCAAAGGTGGACCAGCGTATCCGCATCTGCTCTGCAAGTTGGGAGCAGAAGTAGTTTGATGATGTCCCTGAACTCCATGCCCACATGTCTGTCCACGCTGACAAAGAAGTTCTCCACAGCACCCACTGCACAGCAGCTTGGAAGGCTCAGTGTGATGGAACTTGCATTTTAATAGAGGAGAAAGGAAATATTTATTTCTCTTTCATTTTAATAGAGAAGAAAAGAAATACGCATTTCTGTCAACAAGAAAATGTTGACTACGGTGTCAAGAAATAAGTGCCATGGAATGAAAGCAAGCAAGGGAGTGGAGGGCTGGCAGGGGTTGATGCTTGTTTTAGATAAAGTGGTTAAGAAGGGCCACTCTCAGAAGATGGCCTTTGAGGGGCCGGTGAGATGGCTCAGCAGCGTACGTGCCTGCCTGGCAAGCGCGAGGGCCTGAGTTCGACTCCCGGAACCCACATACGAAAAAAGGGCCGGTGATATCCTTCAGCAGCAGGGGTGCCTGCTGACACGCGAGGTCCTGAGGTCGACCCCCGGTACCCACAAAAAAAAAAAAAAAGATGGCCTTTGAGAAGAGACTCTTGCTGTGTGCGTGCCTGCGTGTGTGTGCGTGTGTGTGTGTATGTGGCGAGCAAATGAGATGATAGGTATAAAGCACACAGTGTTTTTCAGACACACTGTGTCTGAAATGTCTCAAGTACTTGCTACTTAGTTACTGAGACATAACCAAACCTGACTCAGGACAAAGACTTTGTTCAGTAACACAGAGCTGGGTACTAGAGACTTTTAACAGTCTTCCTTGTATCAAAGTCTGAGAGTGCAAAGATCTGGTGTAAACATAGGGTATAATTTTCTACCTTGGGAGATGCTTTAACATGACCCTGGGAAGATTGGATAAGCAGATATAAAGAATGAGAGATGTAAAATGAATGAGGAAAAATACACAGGCGGTATCTAAGAAGACAGGGTGTGTGTGTGTATGTATATGTGTGTGTGTGTGTGTGTGTGTGTGACAGAGAGTGCAAGACAGACAAACAGATATATAGATTGAGAAAGAAAAGGAAGATAACAAGGGAAATGAGGTGCGATCAGGCATACCTAGAAATAAAGAGATTCTTTCATTTTTTTTTAAAGGAAGGGGTATGTTTTGAGCTAATGGGTTTCAGTGGATTCTCAGTGCATGTTGAGCCCCGAGTTCCTTGCAGTGCATTGGCCGGACCGTAGAAAGGATTGGCTCCCAGAAAGGCATGATCGTTTGTTCTCAGTTCTGTGCGTTCCCCACCTCCTACTGCTCTGATGTCAACTTCTGACATTTTCCATCGGGCAGTTTATACACTCTCACCTGCCAGCCTCCCAGAGCACTTGTGTTCGTTTGATCTCATACAAACTCCCCTCTCCGATCTGTTGATGAAATAATAAATCTGGGAACCTTTGAAGATAGTCACTGTAGGAGAGAACAGATGAAAATCTTTTCTTCATACTTAAGCATTCTGAATGCTGAGTTCCCAGTGCTGATGTGGTCTACATCACGCGTTTCATTTAGACACACTTAGACAAATCCATCAAGCAGGAGTCCCTAAAAGCCTGTAATTTTCCAGGCAATATGGGACATAGCACATTGGTAATGGAAGATCCTTGTAAAGCAGCGTGATCTTGAGCAAAGCTATCTATTTATTTGATTTAAATTGTTTTAAGCACTTTTGAGTTCCCAGTGTGATAGCAGCAACCTCACATAATTTAACTTAAAAACATAAACCTGACCTTCAGAGAACTTAAAGTCTCAAATAGCATGGTTATTTAGAATATTAGTATCTCTAAAACATGTTTTGGATATTTCATAGCCCTTTTGGAAAAACTTCAGGGACTCAGCTGTTTGCTGAGTATATCTTAGGCTCTTTACACTAGAATTCAAGGTCTTCCCCAGCCCGAGACCAGGGACCTTCCAGTTTGTCCTCAACTTTCCTCCCATAGAAGCCTCTGTTCTGAAGTCATGAATTAACTCACAGCGGCAGGACACTCTGGTCCTTGCAAACACAACCCCTGCTCTTTATGCCTGATCCCTTCTGGAGGGCTTAATTTCAAGTCCCTTGTGCCATGCATCCTTTCATCACTCTGTTTTCCCTTTTTAACCGTGTTTTGGTTTTCAGTCTAATTTGGGTTCGTAGAGACGTCCTGCACACGCACGCCCCAGTGTCAATGCCCCGCACCGAGGTGTCGCATTTGCTGCAATGCATGAACCGAAGCTGACACCTAGTCATTGTTGCCCACGTCGGGTTCACAGTAAGCATTTGCTGTTAGTGTTGTAGAACATACGACTCTGGGTAAGTTTATAACAGCACATGTCCACCATTGTAGTCCATCGTACAGAGGCGCATCACTGTTCTGAAAATCTCCTGACCTATTCATCCCTCCCTCCTGACTCCTAGATGGATCCTTTCATTGTCCATAGTTTTGCCATTTCTAGAATGTAATACAGTCAGAATCACATGGCTACATCATCGCCTTTTCAGCCTGGCTTCTTTCACTTAGTAATAAGCATTTGCAATTCTCCCATGTCTCTTTATGTCTTCGTAGTTAATTTATTTTTAGTGTTGAATAATATTCCCTTGTCCAGATGTGCCGTGCCTCACGGTTCTTTTCAAAACTCTGCTAATTCCTAATGTCCAAATCTGCTCTGCCTGAGTGAGAGTCACTTAGGCATGCGTAACTATTTATATATAAAATTATTAAAATTCAGTTAAAAACTCATTCTCTCAGTCACTCTAGCCCATTTATTTATTTATTTATTTATTTATTGACACAGGGTCTCCTTGTGTAGTTCAGACTCACCTTGAACTCACTATGTAGCTCAGATTGGCCTTGAACTCACAGCAATCATCCTGACACAGCCTCCCCAGTGCTGGGATTACAAATGTGCGCCACCACCCCTGGCTCATTCTAGCCTATTTAAACTGTGGATAGCCCATGTGCCTAGTGATTCTGCCTTGGACAAGCCAGATATGGAACTTTTTCCAATCATCATAGAAAGTCCATTTGGACAATGCTGCTCTAGACTATTGATCATTTAATGTGGCAATTTGTTGAGGTTCTATTGTAGTTAGATGCCTTGCCAAAGCAATATACATTAACTAATTTAATCCCATTAACACTGCTATGAAGATGGTGTTATTACTATTCCTCTCCTGACCCCAAGACTCAGCTGTTCCAGGACTTACTATTCCATCTCTCATTTGCTGTGTTAATTTCTCATACCTTCACCTTAGATTTTACTTCGCTTCCAAATCATGAAATACCTGAGTTGAAAAGAGCCTGCAGATCATCCACCCCAACACTCTCATTTTACAGATGATAAAACTGAGATTTTTTTTTTTTTGTGGGTACCGGGGGGTCGACCTCAGGACCTCACGCGCCAACAGGCACCCGTGCCGCTGAGCGATATCACCGGCCCCTTTTTCGTATGTGGGATCCAGGAGTCGAACTCGGGCCCTCGCGCTTACAAGGCAGGCACTTACGCCGCTGAGCCATCTCACCGGCCCCTAAAACTGAGATTTTAAAATGCAGACAACATGTCCAAAACCACATAGGTGAAGTTATTTGCAGAACAGTGACTAGCAGTCTAAGCCCTCTGATGGCCAGTCTGGTGGGGTTTGTCTGGCTCTGTTTTCTAGAAGGTAGGGGCTGCTTCACAGTTTTGTGGATCCATAGTTATTAGCAAAAACCTTTGAATTAGAAGGTGTTATATATATACAGCAGTTGATGAGTGAAAAATAGACATCTGTATGTGTCAAAATGTATAAAGAGCAGAGCCCATTGTCCAGGTCCCTCTCCCAGAGAGGTATGGGAGGTTTAAGACAACGTCACCTGCCACACACCTTCCTGGACCATGATTGGGCTATTGAGCTTCTTCCAAGAAAGGTGCAGGGCAGATGTGGGGTGTTATAGAAGAACAAGGTGGTTGGCAGTCAAGATGACAATTTACTCATTGAGGAGCGTTCAGCAGGAATTTGTTGAGCATCCACTTATGCCCAGTGATGAGATGGACAGTGAGGATCAAGAAGAGAGGAAGAAGAAAGCCTGGGGTACGATGAGCAAATCCAGAGCGCAAACCAGGTGATGGAGGAAGAGGTGTGGAAGCAGCCAGGTGGTTGGGGTTGGAGGAGGAACAGCAAGATATTGTCTTTTGCCCAGATCGCCCCTGAAGCCAATGAAGCAACCTCCTCAGGGGACGCCTGGAAAATGCTGAAAGCCAGATCAATTTCTGCCTTTTTCTCTGTGTAGGAGAAACCTCATGACCTAGGGGAGGCTAGCTATGGAACTGACTTAGTTTCATATTTACACCTGAAATTGGCACACAGCAGTGCCCTCCCAACACTCCTAGATGGCCAAGGTGCCTTTAAATGGACACTTGAGCACATAGTCTGGTTTTCAGTGCCCTCAAGGGAAAGAAAAGGCACTAAAGGGTTGGCAGGATGGTGGTAAAAGGAGGGAGAGGCAGGCTTCAGTTTGCAGGAGGGAGGTCACTGGGTGTGGCTAATGAGATCACTTGCACCATCCACTTGCCTGTCCCAGGGCTAAGGCAATTTGGGAGCAAAGCAGTTGTGTAGAACCTTTTTCTGAGTAGTCTGTGTAGAGTCCCACTCACCACTCCCAGGAGCCTTCTTCCAACAGCTCAGCAGTCACATGCTCAAGGCCACCTGGGAGACAAGGCCATCCTCCTATAGCTCTTGGCTGGTGGAGTGCCAGGCCAGCTTGGGTCCTGTGCCAGGTGTTCTGACTCCACCAGGGACACATAGCCGCCACTTCTGTGAAGGTGACAGAGTACCAGGCCCTTCCTGGCCCAAATGATATGGCTGCTGGCTCCAGACGCTCCCCCACTGCCTGGGCCCCGTGCGAGCTCACCAGCTTTTCCCTGCCTTCTCCCTTCCTGTGTCCTATCTTCTCTGACTGCTCCTGCTCAGCACTTCCACCCAGCCAGCATCCTATGCCAGGCCCTATTCCTAACAACTACTGCCAGCTGGGAGACAGAATCTGAAATCATGCTGGCTGAGCACAAAGGGGCTGGTTACTGTGTTGCCTTCCGCCACCTCATCCCCTGGCTTTCTCTTCTAGCCCTGCTTCTGCCTATTCTCAGCACTGTGACCACAGTAACCCTTTTAAGCAAAAGTTGCGTCATGTCACTCCTTAACTCAAAACTCTCTAATGGCCTCCATTCATTCCTGGAGTAGAAGCCAAACTGCTTTCCCAGGATGACCTGAGCCCTGGCCTACTGCCGCCCCCTCGCTCAGCCACCTCCCACCACACTGGCCTTCTCACAGCTCCTAGACATGTTGGGTGTACTTGCCAGGGACTTTGTGCTTCCTGGCTCCCCTCTGGACGCCCTGGCCACTCACTGCTTTGTGTCCTTCAGTGTAGATCACCGGGGTTAGACACAGAGCGTGCAAGGACATGAGACAGAAGAGATGCCATTAGCAGAGTGGCTTTATCAGAGTGACTCTGACCATGCCTCCCCCTCCCTCCTGACACTCTCCAGCCTCTTTGCTTGGCTTGATTATTATTATTATTATTATTATTATTATTATTATTATTATTATTGTCCATAGTACATACCACCCACGGCTCAATCCAGGAGTTCCAACACCTTAGAAATCTTGCATCTCATCCCTCAATCAGTTTTAGTTTCAGTTTCACTCTTTCTACAGTGTTGGCAAAATGGTCACTACCCTCCTGAGCTCATCCTCAAACTGGCATCCCCAGTGTCAAGAATACGCTTTCTTTCCAATGATTTCCTGCAAAAATAATGCCAGGTCCCTGGACCTCTTTAGGATGTAGCATATTTTGTGCTACTCTGTGTGGTGAGGGCGGGGAGGAAAACTTGCCTGGGCAGAGCACTCACACATCTCTTTCCAGAAAGAAACAGGAGTAGAATGAGTCCCCCTCAAAACATAGGGCTGGAAACTGGTAAGAAGTTATTCCCAGAGAAAAATCCAGTCAAGGGCACCAGGAAGAGGAAAGGACCCTAAACGGGTGAGAAGAACCCATAGTCACTGGACTCCTGCAAACATTTCCTGGTGGCCTCCCAAGCCTCCTAGGGCCATGTCGTCTGTGTCCTGCAATCACTTGGACCTCATAAAATGTGTCCTATGGTCTCCTTCTCTCCTGTTTGTAAGTATTTATTGCTCAGATGTTAATGTTTACACTTAGTTTTCCTCTTACCTCCATTTCAAGAACCTCTTTCAATGCTTAGACACACTTTTCAGAAAAAACTATAGTATTCATCATTCCCTGACAGTCCCTGTCTATTATTATATATTGTCAGGTATTTATTCCCTGGAGTTGCCCTCCATTCCCTCAACCTTATAGGATACTTGTGAGTAGAAACCATTTAACATAGTATTTTTTGGTAGCAAAAATACTTGGTAGGCCTTAGTACATGATGGAAACCCAATAAATTATTATTGACTGTATTAATGCTACTTTTCTTAAATATTCCACCTTATCCTAAAGAGCTTGCTTCTTTCTCACCAAGTCTGCCGGCTGGATATTGAGGCTCTGGCCTGTGTTTAACACTGAGGAGGAGTCTGTGGATCATAAAAAGGAGTTAAGACCCAAAGAAATTTTTACACAGTCTGTCCCCACTGTCTGTCTCTTTCCTCTAAGTTGGGTTTCCTTGCCAGGGATTGATGGACTCTCACAAACCCTTCCTCTTTGTCTCTATCTTCTGGAGACAGACCTCATGGCTCTCATCTGGACTAAGGAGGTCAGGAGGGAGGGTAGAATGCGGATACTCAGAAAACCCAAAGAATCTGCCTGGGCCCACCTTGCCTCTCTGGGGTTGTTCTTCTGTTTTCACACGGTCTCTCAAATGTCACCATGCTGGAGTGAACATCGCCATTAAGACAGAATATCTGCCTATAACCCTTACTAGTTGTGTGGCCTTGAGCAAACTATTTTACCTCTCTGAGTCTGTTTTAAAATGTGTAAAATAGGGATATAATATATATTTCACAGTTATTATGCAGATCAGATAGGTAGGGAACGGAAAAGTGTCTAATTGTGCCAGGTGCAGAGTAAGCACTCAGTACACAGTCGCTGATCACGCTCTGTCCCACTCTGCCTTCCCTTCATTAGCGCTGGCACGTGTTGCCATCTAGCGGGTTCCCACCTGACAGCTGTGTAGGGCTGAGTCGGATGGACGCCCAGGTCAGAATCCACAGCCACAGCACTCCTGCGGCAGGGAGCTGGGATGTCTGCTCTGGCTCCGAGGTATGTGCCTTTGGCTTCTCCTTGTATGGTTCCATAGCTCTGTCCCCAGACACCACCTCTCATGGTTCTCCAATGGAGCAGAAATTCTAACCTGCCTCCCACTTGGTTCTGGGGCATTCTTTCTACCAACTCCCTTTCTGCTCTGGTGTAGAGATGTTCAGTTTGACTAAATTCAGCCCTCTATCCCTATCCAGATTTTCGTAGTTTTCCAGATTACCAGATAGAATAGGTTTGTTGAAGGGACATCACCAGTGTTTCTGTGAAGCAGAGTGCCTGACAGAGAATGGGAATCAAATAAAACCAAAAGTAGTATTTCAAGACTGAAATTCTGCTATGAAAGCAAGACTGACACCTGAGACATAGAGGAATCAAAACCTTGTGGCCACAGAAGACAAAAGACTTAGCTAAGAATCAGAACTCATGGCATGTCCCTTCGGCATGTCCCTGTCATGTCTAAGAGCACTGATAGGGATGCTCCTCCAAAATGAACACTGTAGGCAAATGGCTAAGAGAGTGCTGCACAGGGCGCCCCACGCCCTAGCCCTGCAGGGCGCAGTGACACATCAAAGTAAAAGGACCCCAGAAGTCCTGGAGGAAAACACATGTTTGACTTTGTGAATCTCAGCTTTTGCCAAATTAGATTGCTAGGACGATGTTTTCTTCCTGCACAACTATTAATACTCAAGAGAGCTACTGTTTCTCAGAACATATTATAAACAGTGCAGAGTGGCATAAAGCTCCATGCTAAATTCTGTGCAAAGATATAGGAGTTCATTCATTCAAATATTCTTTTGAGCATCTGCTGTGCATTAGACCCGGAAGCAACAGTAAACAGACAAAATCTCTTCTCTCATGGAGCTTACCTTCTCATGGGGAGAAACATAATACATGAATTTGTAAACATTTTTGCCAGTGGAGCGGTGATAAGTATGTTGGGGAACGATACTCCTGAAGTGAGTGGTCGGGAAGGATCTGTGAGAGACCAGCCATGGGCCCTGAGACCATGGAGAAACCCCGGCAGAGGAAACCAAGCACCTAGCACCAGAGGTTGGAGGTGCTGCTGGGTTAGAGCCCAGAGAGCCTGTCAAGAGCAGAATTGAGGGAGAGGAGGGACCAATGGTCGGAGTGAGAGGCTGAAATGATAATAAAGCAGCTCAAGGAAGAAGGAGGCCTTGGAGGTCAGGAGAGGAGGAAGAAGATAAATCAGATCTGGAGGAGGAGTAGAGTACGCATGTGCAGAAAAAAAAAATCAGAACTTTCTAGACATGGGCAATAGCCATGAAGGAAGGTTTGAGAACTCTATATGTGTTATGGTTCGTGTCTAGATGTCCCCCAAAGCCTCATGCAGTCATAGGTGGGGTTGTTGTAAAGGTGGCTGGATCTAGAGGGTGTGATTGATTCATGGTGCAATGCTAGGGTTAAGGGTGTGAGTGTTATCCACCCTAAGGGCGGGCAGCCTGGATACAATATAAAGGACAGAAAGAGGCTCGCTGGCAGTTACTTGTAGTTGGTCACTTGCTTGTTTTGCTGTCTTCTGTCTGTCAAGAACTGTTTCTCCTCTGTGATGCCCCTGTTCTATGCCACCCTGCCTTGGAGCCAGCCACTATGGACTGAAACCTCTACAAACCATGAGCTGAATAAACCTTTCCTTTCTTAACTTCTGGGTGCTGGGTATTTTGTCTCGGCAATGAGAGCAAAGTAACTAAGACAATAATTAATATCGTAAGAAGTGGATTCAAGTCCTATGTCTACTCCTCCATGTCCCCAGGAAAAGCAGTGACAACAGTCTTCCTTTGTGAGATTCTGTGCTAATATATGTGGTTGTATGACAAGGCTAAAGAAGGTTAGAGTCCATTAATAAGAGAGGGAGATTTGTTAACAACCCCACAGAAGCAGGTAACGCAAAGATCATAAGATTTCCCCTTTATCAGTGGTGAATCTGTGAATTGAGATTTTCCATCACAATTTAAACAGATCTATTGTGCATTTTCTTACTCCACACATCTTCTACCACTCCCATCCCTTATAGAAATATTAACTAGGCACTATTGTCCATATTTTAGAAATGGGGAGGCTGAGAGCAGTTAGATGTTTGAGGTTTTCCAGTAATCATCGCTTGGAAGAGGAGCCATGACAGGAGTTCATAGTTCTGTCCATTCTCTTGATAAATATGACTCATTTCTAAAAGATTGCCAAGCATTCCTTTTTAGTAATTATGGTAAAATAAACATAACAAAATTTACCATCTTACCCATTTTTAAGTATCTAGTTCAATAGTGTTAAGTACAGTCATGTTGTGTGCAACCGATCTCCAGAAGTCTTTTCATCTTACAAAACTGAATTTCTGCATCTATTAAACAACTCTCCAGCTCTTCTCCTCCAGCCCTGGCAACCACTATTCTACTTTTTGTCTCTAAGAATTTGACTACTCAAGTATCTCGCATAAGTGGAATCATATAGTATTTGTCTTTGACTGGTTTTATTTCACTTAAAATCATGTCTTCAAGATGCATTCATATTGCAGCAATCGTCCAAATTTCTTTTACTTGTGAAGTTGAACAGTATTCCATTATAGGTACATACCACATTTTGTTTACCCATTCATTTGTATTTGGGCACTTGTATTGTTTCTACCTTTCGATGACTGCAAAGCATGTTGTTATGAACATGAGTACAAATATCCCTTTGAAATCCTGTTTTCAATTATTTGGGGTATATACTCAGAAGTAGAATTTGGGATTACATGGTAGTTCATTTTTAATTTTGTGAAGAACTGCAATGTTGTTTTCTATAGCTGCCGTAACATTTTACATTCCCACCAACAGGTCATAAGTATCCGATTTCTTCACATCTACTCCAACGATTATTTTCTGAGGCTTCTTTTGTTTTGTTTTTGGTACTGGGGATTGAGGCCAGGGCCTCTCACATGCTAGGCAAGCACGCTAATGCTGAGCTACATTCCCAACCCAGTGGGTTCCTGTTTTGTTTTGGTTTTTTGATTGTTGCCCTCTGAACAGCTGTGAGGTAATATCTCACTATGGTTTGATTTGTATTTTCCTAAAGATCAACGTGGTGACCATTTTTTAATGTGCTTATTGGCCATTTGTTTATGTTCTTTGAAGAAATGTATATTCAAGTCCTTATCTATTTTCTAATAGGGTAGGTCATCGGCCAGCATAGCATCTTCAACAGCCACTGAACTAGTGTAAGAAGTATAAAAACACGGGACAAGCTGGGCTAAGCCTTTACCTGTTCACACTCCACAGTTCCAGCTGGCTGACTTTCTCACCTGCTCACTGCCATGATCAGGTTTCATGCTCAGAATGACAGTTGACACTAGGATGAGAACTTTGCAGTATCCAAGGGAGTGAGACCTAGCTTGAGAGCCCCCTTGTTAAGCTGAGCTCAAAGAAGAAAGTATTAGTGTAGCACAAACAAACAAAATAAAAGAACAACAGTGCATCCTTTGCCTTTTGCAACCTAATTTGAAGCAACTACTAGAATGACACAGCAATTACGACCTCTACTGCTCCACCAGACCTGGGCCGAGTGTGCCACACATCCAGATCTATCTCTAAACACTTACCATGCCTTCCTGGCTGGAATCAATCTATATTCAAATCCCACTGGGGAGAAATAACCAGCCATCCAAGTCATCTGATTGGCTAGACATCCTAAGTGTCTGAAAGTGAGTGGAAAATGTGGATGTTTCTTTTGTTCTTTTTTAAAATTTTTTCATCCAAACCAGAGAATAATGAAGCTTATGGTTAAGAATTTTAAGTAGCGGTTTCAGGCAGGCTGGGTGGTTTGTAGAGATTAACTTACCCCCTTAGAGCGTTCAGCAACCAACCAGAAGGCTCTCCCAAGCCAAGAAATTTTATAATTAAGTGATAATTGTTTTTTGGAGGATTTCTCCCCCCTGGGTAGCCTAGAGAAAGATAAATAGTTGCAGGAATCAATAAGCATCAAGGTCATAGGCTGAATTATTTACCGATTCTCTGCTATTTATCTCAAACTTTCCTCTCTACAAGGAAAAATTGTGTCTACTTCACAGGAGATTTAGAATGCACCTGGTTTAGTTTCATGGTTATTGTTACCATCTTTACCTCCTTACAGGTCTAGTAATGTTGCTGCTTACCTAAATGAGCCTGGAGAGTGGAAGGGTGTGATGCTAGGCTCATCCACCCAGTGGATCAGAGTAGGGGAAGTCAGGATGGGGCGCCAAGCTGCCCCACAAGGATTGGTGGGGATGGGCCACAAAAGAGGGGGCCCTGTGTACTTAGTGCTGGAATTGACCGTCACCACAAGACCGAAGCGTCCTCCTAATAGATCTCTAGACCTTCTGCCTTGTTCTCTCCCCCTCTGCCATAGTTACCGTACTCTGTCAGCCAAATGATCTCTAAGACCCAAGTCTATAGCTTCTCTGAAAGAAGTCTTCCAGGACTTTCTTGCTCTCCGAGGAGCACCTAAATCAACTTATCTTCCTATGTGTTGAGTTCTATAGCAGCTATTTCTTCTGGGCCTCCCCATTCTCTAATTTTGTCACACTCTGTCTTCTTCTCCAAGCTCTTATCATACTTCTTTGAGTCCCTCAAATGTGCTATCCTTTTTCCTCTCAGGTTCAACTCAGTTGTTGGTCCTGCTGATAGAATCTCCCTTTATTCCCAGGACAAGCCTACTCTTCTAGGTTCTAAAAGCCTGTATCTTTTAAGCCTACACTACTGCTATTCCCTGGGTCCTCCCAGAGCACAGTGCACACCCTGGTTAGATGGAGGTCCTGAGTCATTTGAGATGCAGGAGCGTGTTGAATGGGCATCTGTTACATCATGAGTGAGAACTGAATGCCTTGCTCATGTTAGATAGGCCGTAAGCATTTGTATATTAAAGAAGGAATCTCATAAGTTATCTTGCACTACTGAGAAAGAAAGATGGCTCAGGGGAAATATTACCCACTAGAATGTTGCAAAATTAAAACTGAGCCTGTCTGAAGAGTCTTGCTTCAGACTGACCTTCGCCGTGACAGGAAAGTTGTGACTGTTTAAAGACAGCGGAATATAATTTTTTAAAAATTGGCAATAAAAGCCTGATATATTGGGAGATGGTTATCTATTTAAATGAAAATTGTAATTTCTCTATACAAGACTGCCCATTTCCATGAATTTTACTATTGAATGAATTTGGATAAAATCTGCACACACCTGTACACACCTGTTCTGTAAAGCAACAAGACGCTTGCATCAGAAATGTCCACGGTTTGAAAGGCCACTGTTTCATTTAGGCCCTTAGTGTATTGGTTAGCAAACACAGGAATAAAAAAATGCTGGACAGACGGGCTAGTCTAGATATGACTAAACTCCACCAATTCTGAATCGAGTTAGAGGCACCCATACCTCAAATCAAATTTACAAACTTTCATTTAATGACATTTCCAGGTACATTGCCAGTTTTTTTTTTCCTTTAGCAAATAAGGCTGATAGGTAACTCACATCTGTATGTCTAAATGCTGCCAGATATTTATATGTAAAGCTGTTTGATATTATGAGAATAAAACATCTTTCCTTTGCACATGGAGTTTGGGGTGTTTTTGAGGTGCAGCTAAAAGCACCTGGTTTCCGTTCACAGGTCCATTGCCTTTCTCCAGGGGCTTGGGTGTTGGTCACGGCTCTGGGCTCGGGACCAGACATCTGGTCTTGTGCTAAGCCAGGGCCATGAGTGTCTCGGAAAGAGTTTTTGATCTCCATTAAGGGTGCAGAGCCCAATGATGCATTCATTTTCCCACTTCCTTTCTCTCTCTTTCACACTGGCAACTATTAATGAACTCAAAATCAATGTGTCTGGCTGCTTGATGAGATTAGAGGACTTTCCTAGTCTTGCAGCTGCTCATAGGAAACCTTATGCTGTGATCAGTTTATTGTGAACTCTCTTCTCCCTTTCTGCATCTCTGCTATTGATTGAGTAATGCCACCCTGGGGCTTGTTCCTGGCAAAGCAGCTTCACAGAAAGCAAAGTGTTGTGTCTCCACGCAATCCCCACTATTATTCTCCATCCGGGCACCAGAGTGGGGATGGCTTAACTTAAGCAAGGCAACATGGAGATGCTAAGCAGCCCCTCCTGAGGATCTCGCTTTTAATCTGAGACAGTGTTGGTCTTGCGAAGAGATTTTCCAGAGGTTAGATAGGGGCTGGGAGCTCCACAAGCTCACTGCTTGGGAAGATTCAAATAACTCTGCGGTAAGAATCTGATTCAGCCCTGTTGAGTATTCCAAATCCCAATCTTTAACATGATTCTAATTATTCTAATCTAAACATACAGAGAGCAGAAGTGTCTGTAATGACTTTGGAGTTAAAAGAAAGCCTGCCAACAAAAGGAAAGCGATAGAAACAGGAACAGGTGAAATTAGGGGCCCAGAAAGCCTGCAGCCCTGAGGAAATGCAAAGGGTTAGGCAGTTAAGAAATGCTGTGCAGAAGTGGGAACAAACATACACATTCTCCTCTTACGTAGGCGGCCAGCAGAGTTAGAAGGGGGAGGGGCTCATCCCAAGCCACACAAACCGGCGCTGCAATCTATGTATATTTTTCTTTAAATAGAATACCGGTTTTTATCTTTAACCTCAGAGTGTCTCTACTTTTTCAGTCACTAGCAATAGACAGCTGTGTTTTAAAGAAATAAGTTGACACTAAGTTGGATAAAGTTAGCAAAAGTAGGGAGTTGAGGTTGAATTTTCTCTGACTCTCTGTATTTATTCTGAGAAAATACAACACCTATCACCAGTTTCAAAGTCATGGTTAAAAATGTGACAGCTGTTTGCTCATCATTGTCTTTAAGTACAGATGCTGTGTGGAGACCGCATGAGCTATTTGAGTTACTATGTAAAGTAGCCAGGTCTCTTGAGCAAAGTAAATTAAACAGGTACTATATTTATTAGGATTTATTCAAGATGTTATTACAAAAGACCTAGCCTGACCAAGAATAAAAATCTCAACCCTTTTATCACAAGTGTTTTCATCCAGTGAGAAGGTAGAGAGGAGCATGGGGATCACACACAAATTCCTTTCAAAGGCCACCAGGAAGTCACAGAGCTGCGTTCCACGTTCACACAGCCAAACACAGCTGAGAGGTCAGCCTGCAGCTGGGTTCCAGTGCTCCCAGGCACGACAGGAGCTTGGCTACCATGGGAAGAAGGGTAAACGGTGCACATCTGGGAGGTCCTGTCACATGTAGAGGGAAAGTAAGAGAGCATGGAAGTCAACACATTCATCTGCTTGGACTGAGAGGCCGTTTAATGGAGGAGTACAAGGTAACTTGTGATAGGTGAAAAAGAAGAATGAAGAGCGAAGTGAGAAAGAAAGGAAACAAAGAAAGAAACAAAGAAAGAAAGAAAGAGAAGCAAATAGATGTGTATATCAGAAGGTGGGACTAGACTAGAAAAGGAGTATGTATGTACTTTCTTGTTCTTTGAATTTGAGTCCAACAAAGCTTACATGGGGCTTAACTCTGATTAGTTGGGATCCTTGATACAGAAATCCCATACAACAATTTACCTTAATTGAGCTGGATTTGAGGTTTTTAAGTTCTTCAGCCTTTTTTTTTTTTTGAAAGATCCTGGTAATATTCTGTGTTCTATTTTGGCTGATGTTGATAATAGTGTTTCTAGTTTTATTAATGTTTGCATGACATATTTTAAAACATATCAGTAGCTTTACATTTAAAGTTTTCTTACAGATGATACAAAATTAGATCTTTCTTGTGTATTCATTAGGACAATTTGTGCCTTTTATTTCATGTATTCAGCCTATTTGCATTTAATTATTGTACAGTTGCTTCTAAGTCTACCACCTTGCTATTTGTTTTCTACTTACTCATGCATTCTTTATTCTTATTTCTTAATTTACTGTTGCTTTTGGATTAAAGATTTTCTATGACTTTGTTTATGCCATATATGTTTTTTCTTCCAATATTGGGAATTGATTGACTTAAGGTGCACTGAGTTATGTCTCCAATCCTTTATTTCCTATTTTTTTCTAGACAAATTCTTGTTAAATTGTGTAGGTAGACCTCGAACTTGTGATCCACCCACCTCAGCCTCCTGCATAGTGGAGATTAGAGGAATGTGGAACCTCACCAGGCATTAGTTATGTACCTTATTTTCTTTTCTTTTGGTACTCTAGTGTTTATAATATGCACTTAATTTGTCACAGGCTGAGGCACTGAACCTACTGCAGACTGCCTTGGAATAGTATTACACTGTTTTTTTATATAACGTAAGACCCTTAAATAGAATGCTTCTATTTCCCGCTTTCATTTTTTTGTGCAGTTGTGGTCAGATATTTTATTTCTAAATACATTGTAAGATCCTCCGACATGACTAATTTTTTGCCTTTAACATTGATTTATCTTTCCAAGAAAGTTCAAGTGCTTGTGCTGCTGAGTGATATCACTGGCCCCTTTTTTCCTTTATGTGGGTACCGGGAGTCGAACTCAGGACATTGTGCTTGCCAGGCAGAAGCTTATGCCACTGAGCTATCTCCCGGGCCCTCCAAAAATTTTTTTGAAACATGCTCTTTAAGTGTTCTTTATTTCTCTGGGTATATCCATGTTGCCATTGGTTATTTTCCTTCTGCACAAAGAACTTCTTTCAATATTTTTATAAAAAATATTTACTGATGGTAAATTCTTTCAGCTTTGTTTTTCTGAAAAAGTTTTAATTTTGTCTACAGGTGCTATTTTTACTGCATGTAGTTTTCTTTTCCTTTAGTACTTTAAGTGTTGTTCTCTCAAGTCTTGCATAGTTTTTGCTCTTATTCTTATCTTTGTCTGTACATAATGGAACCCTTTGTTACCTCCATTAGGACATTTTTTTTTCAGTGCTGGGGATTAAACCAGGGCTTCATGCATGCTAGACACTACCACTGAGCTATATACTCAGTGTCATCCAATAGTTTTTAATGTTTTGCCTTTATTACAGGTTTTAAGTAACTTGATACTGATGTGCCTTACTGAGGCTCTCTTTATCTTTATATTGTGTATATTTCCTTGACCTTATTTTACTTGTGGATTTATAGTTTCCATCAAATTTATAAAACATAAGGCATAAATGCATTTATATCTCATCTTCTCTCTGAGCTCTCTCTGCTACTCTTATTACATATATGTTAGCCCACTTGACATGATTCCCATGTTATTTTCAGTTTTTCTGTGCGTGTTCTATTGCTATCTTCATGTTTACTGATCTTTTCTTCTGCAGTGTCTAATTTGTTAATTTCATCCATTGACACTCTCACTTTTTAAGTTGTATTTTTCATTTCTAGGACAAAGATTGGCAAAGTTCATCTTTAAGCAGGCAGATAATAAATATTTTAGGCTTTCCAGTTCATACAATCTCATGGATAGCTCAGTGTTCAACAGTGACTCGGGGGTATCCATCAGCAGGTTTTTAAAGCTCTGTTTCTGTATCATTTCCTCCTTTCTGAAAACCTGCTGTAGGACTTCAGCTGCTGCAGGCAAAGTCCACTCTGTCCTTCCATAACTCACCAAGGCTGCTACCAATCCCTTAGGGTTCCCCTCTTTGATGCACATTTGAAAAAATTTCTCCAGGAATAACTCTTCTTTCACAGACTTGCCTGTCTTTTGTGCAGTGCCTTGAAACAGTTGATTTGTGTATGTTATTTAGATTTCTAGTCATTCGTTATAATTAGTTAAACCCCACCTTCTTTACTGCATCATGCCGGGAAGCTGCTGTCTTTTGAGCTCTTCGAAGGACCTGTCACAGGGGAATCCCTGTCGACATTTACATACAGGCTTTTTGTTAGTTGTACGCCCATGGCAAAGGACCTAATTGTTCAGCCAGATGTTAGCCAATAGGTAAGCAATAAATGAAAGAGGCTAGTACATTTGGTGATCTCCGACTGGTTTGACGGACTGATGCTACACGTGGTTCCCTGATGTTTGACATGAGATCATACTGAAAGAGTCATTATAATCTGAACTTTTTAAAATTGGAAATTAAAATTTACTAAAATAAGGTGACCAAAGCATCCTGCCAAAGACCATTGACTGTTCGTACTACACATCAGGAATATTGTTGAACAACAACAAAATAGTTGCTGAAAACTCAAATTGACTGTAGCAGGTGTAAATTCAAGATTGTGCTCATATTCTTCTACATGTTAGTGGTTATAAGACCTGTAGAGTACACACTGAGGGAGACCCCAGAGGTGAGGGCCTGAGGAGGCACACTTTGGATGACGAAGGATTTATGGTGTGAAGGCAAGTGTTCTAACAGGTGCCTAGCAGGGAATGTTTGCTGTGTGACTGTGTGACCTTGGGCATGTCTCTACAGGTAAATAGAGACAGCCCACTCTTGTTGCTCATGAAAGAATAAGCGTCTGCTGAACTTTGTCTTTTGGATCTTCGGGGTTGGAAGGAAGAACTAGAGATTGTCAAGTTATGAGGTTAGTACTCATGGACTTGTTGGGAAAAATATCTGAGACACTTCAGAAGGTCTCATTTTTTTGGCAAGCAATCAGGCTACTTGGCTGAGAAATTTCTGTGAGGGATCACACATTTGGGACACAGGAGAAGCATCGTTCGATTCAGTTTAGGTAAAGCCAAGCTAGAGGACACGCCCTGATCAGACAGGGGTCTCGCTCTGGTGGGCTGTCGTCACCCCGCAGAAAGGAGCCCAGCAAGAATCTATAGAGTTCAAGTTCATCTGTTCAACATTGAGCGCCTTTATCTAGCTGTGCTTTTTCAGAAAGTTTGCTTTTTAAATTTATACTCTTTTTCTTTTCCAGGAAAAAAATAGGTGCTCCTGTTTTGAGTTCACTTGAGTGTAGATTCTAAAGGAAAATAGTCTTGTGCTGTTTTTTTGTGTGTTATTACAATGCAGACTTCGTAGGCCAGGGAGTTTCAGTGCTGGTGGTAGAACTGGTATTGAAATTGCTTGGTATTCATCCAAGAAATATACTGAGTGAACCAGTGGCTCTGCTGGCTGATGAAGACAGAGATGAACTTAATGTAGCTGGTCTTTCCCACATACTAGTAGGTAGACAATGATGTTAGGAATCACACACGTTGTTGTATGTTTACAGTCTGTGGGGCTTTATATGCTACCTGAAAATCAATTTGTGAGAAATGAAAGATGAGAATTTAGGATGCAAGGAGTGAGATTGTGGATGAGTGGAGATTCAGTTATGGGAAGGGGCTGGATAAGTTTCAGGAAAGAGGAAAGGCTGACATGAGAAAGAGTGAGTGAGTGTGTGACAAAGAGATTGTAGGGCAATGAAGCGTTGATCGGGGGCTCAGTCCTGCTGAATTATAGAAAATCTCCTAAGGAACTGAACGTTTATTCTAAGATCAATGGAAAAACGTAAACTTCTTTGAACATAATAGGACATGATCACATTTGCCTGTTTTCAAAAGCGTGGATTGGAATGAGGTAAGAATACAGGCAGAAAGATAAAGTGAAAAGATGGAAAAGTCTAAGATTTCAATAATTTACAGATGGTCCCTGCCATTCCCTATGTTTTTGCACAGTTCAACCAAATTAAATATTCTTTTATAACACTTGGGGAGTCCATTTATTAGTAAGTGGACAAAAAGGAAACAAGAAAAATGGCAGAAATTACCTGCTCCCCCTGACTGTCATTGTGCCAAATGTCTGACAGACTCTGCCCCAGGAGAGACCTGACTTACGGGCCTCAGGGTGCTAATGACTCTGCTGGAGCACTTTCATCCTTCTTATCCCGGGGAGAGTCACTGAGGGACAGCTCTCTCCAATTTGGATATTGCAGTAGTCTTGAGGCCCTGGTCTGTACCCAGATCTTTTGTAATTCCTCTCCCACTCCGGCCCCTGGAACAAAGCTAGGTATTACTACATCTCCACTCCGCGTCATCCTAGAAGCAGAGGACTTCTCTCTGAGGGAACTGTCTTCCACATGGTTGGGGAATAGGAGAGATGGGGGATTAACTTGCATTGAAAATTAAAAATAGAACCAAAATCCCCTAAAACTTTAATCAAGGATGTAGTAGCAAGTCATAAATTATTTTTGATTTGTGTTCTTTAGAACCCATTTTATTAAATATCTGGACTTAAATATTCCTATGACTCTGGATTGTGTTTTGTTTTGCTTTGTTTTTGTCCTGACAGTTTTTTAATGCCAGGGAGAAAGAAGAGAATCATTAGAGGAAAATTCTGGTATAGAGGCTGAAACATCCTTCAGGGTTAGAGAACCACAAAACACTCTTGTCCAGCACTTAGGGTAAGAGATACTCCAAAAATATACTCTACGGAAGATCTTGTCTGTGATAGGATCATTTCAGACCAAAGCTGTCTGCTCTGTACTCAAGCTTATGTCTGTTTCTCATGTCAGAATATCTCCAGAAAAGTGTGAATAATGCCATGTAGGTGTAGTCTGTGGATGGGAGCCAGGCCACGTGACATGTGCCACTGATCTGCATTGATATATGCATACAAACTGAAAATTGGTATTTAGAAATTTCCATAAAGTTTGGGTAATTTTACATCTGTTCTATGTAATCTAAAAATAAGAAATTTGAACAGACACTTTGTATGTCTTTAAATTGTTTTTCATTTTTCTGGTAATTTGTTTCTGTTGCATTTTACAAAAGTATTTGATCCACAAAAGATTGGGCAAACAAACAAACCTTTGTCCTCTTCTGTACTGTTCCATTTTTTGCAATTTCTCATGAATCCCTAATTATTTTAAATACAATTTTTAAAAATACAAAGGGAGGGGCCGGTGAGATGGCTCAGCGGCGTAAGCGCCTGCCTTGCAAGCACGAGGGCCCGAGTTCGACTCCCGGATCCCACATACGGAAAAGGGGCTGGTGATATCGCTCAGCGGCACGGGTGCTTGTTGGCGCGCGAGGTTCTGAGGTCGACCCCCCGGTACCCACAAAAAAAAAATACAAAAGGACAAGTAAAAAACAGTAACTGGTCCTTCACTACACACAGTTATAGAAGCACTGGCGTTGGACTGAACCAGCTCACATGGAAAGAGCCTCTAGAATAAAAACGTTATGTTCATGCTCAGTGGTTATGGCCAGTTTTATCAGCAAGTGATCCCTTGCTCCCCCTTTCCCTCCATTATCTGTTGCTACAATAATGGTACGTGAGAATAGCAAACAAACAGACACGAGGCACAGTGGCACAAAACAGCGAGCATGCGTTCCATTCACTGGCAGCTCTGGGCTGGGCCCATGTGTGGCTGCAGTCAGCTGGTGGCTCAGCTGGGGCATGGCTGGTTGAGGAAGGCCTCAGATGGAACGACCTGGCCCTGGTCCATGTAGTCTCCCAGTTTCCAGCAGACTAGATTGGCCTCATTGTGGTAGCAGAACAAGGGCTCCAAAAGAATACAAAAAAGGATGCTAAGCCTCACAGGACCTCACCATGATGGACCAGGTACATTGTCATTCTTGCTGCAGGGCTGGGCCAAAATCCAGAGATGGAGAAGTGGATGCAACTTTAAAGGGCAGGGGGTAAGGAAAGGACAAGGAGTAAGGACATTTTGCAATCAACTGACGGACCTGGGCTCTGGCTAGGACTGAGGTTCCACGTTCTCCAAGATCCCAGGGTGATCTTAGATGTTAAATGCAAGTGCCTGTCTTCTCCTTTGGGGCTAGTGATGAAATACTGTCCCTCTCCTTCAAGTGACCAAAATAGACACCATTAACTGATTACTATACTCTGCTGGTGAATTTGGATGTGGCTTCAGAATCATCAGGATTGGATCTATCAGTTGCAATCTATCACTGAACACTGTCGTTATGGACAGTTGGCAAATAGCTTAGGAGCACTGCTGCCCCCTCAGAAGGCAATGGACATGTACTCTGTGGTTAGTAATGCATGACCCCACTGTCCAGTACATTATTTGGGACCCCTCAGAAGCCACTGTGGCCCAATAAGGAAGTTCATGAACGTCCATCTATCAAATGAAATGCAGAGAATAGCCAGGCATTTGCCAAGAGAGATGTGTTTTCCCACATAAGCAGGTTATATATGGGGTGCTCTGGGCTTCTTGGAGTAAAAGCACAGTGTGTTTTGTTAGTTTAAAGGTTATCAGGGATAATACATGTGTTTATAATAATAAAAATCCTCAGGAAAGGCACAAAGGAAACCTAAATCCTTTAGGTAATATACCGGTCTTCAATTCAGTGCGTTGATGAAATCATGTTTTGGTTGCTCTCCCATAGTCTTGGAGACTAGAGGTAGAAGGCAGGGGGCACTGGAAGTTATAAGGGAGGATAAAGATTTCCCTGGTGCAGAAATGATTTTCTCACCCACTGGGATGTAGAACTGGTCCTGCAGGGTCAGAAGCCTTGGTGGATCAGCAGCAGTGAGCCTGGCTCCTGACAGTGGAAAAGGTCTTCCTACATCGACATCTGCCCCTATAACAATGTCAAAGCTCCCAAGAACAATTATGAAGCCCTGGGGACTCCAGAGAGATGGAACTATTCCTCAGTTCTTTTTCAGCAGTATCTCTGTGCTAGACAGTGTCGGAAAGTCATCCGACTGTACTGAGCCTTCCTGCCAGCCTCATGGGATTGTAGCCTCATTTTACATAGACCCGGAAAAGGAGGAGTCATTTGCCCCAGGTTTCATAGGGATTCAGCTATAGGGTCAATACATAGCTCAGATAGGACCTGAAAGCCATCCTTACCACTCTATTGCCTTGCAAGTACATGAGAGCTACAAAAAGGACAGGGTTTGGCCCAGCTTGTTCCAAGGATAAACACAAATATCAAAGGTGATGGAGGCCTGGGCATACAGCCTAGTGGTAGAGTTCTTGCCAAGCATGCATAAGGCCATGGGTTCCATCCCCAGCACCAAGGGAAAAAACAGTGGGGAAACACCCCAGACTTAGGCTGTGAAGAAAGATTTAAACAGCTGTACCTAGATCACAGAACTGCCATGGATCAAAAGTGCTTTCCTTCAGACTCTCTTGAAAACACAGCTTGCATCTTCCCCATGTTCCCTGATTGACACTTGGTCACAGAAAGGCGGCCTGGATAACAGGCAGATGGGGCAGGGAATCTGTGCTGGTCAGAACAAGCTTCAGGAATCAAATGCATGAAAAACCTCTGCAAATTTGTGGACTTTCTGGGGCTTCGTGAAGGTAAAGAGCTGCTCATCACACAAGTGCAATAAAAGGGAGTTTGCGTGAAGCAGATAGAAGCAGATAGAAGTGAGCAGGTAGAAGAGGAGAGATGAAAACAGGGGCTAGAGGTGCATTTGGCTAGGCAGCAGGAATAGCATCAGTGACTTCTGATGGGCCAGGAGCTGGGACAGAGGCAGGGCTCAGGTTTGGGGACTCAGCGATGATCAGGCAGAGAATGCTAGCACTGTGGAGAAAGAAATGCAAGTGCAGCTGATTGCAAAATGCACCCTCTCTCTGACTCCCTAAATGCTCATCTACCAGACTCAAGACAGACCACTAGCAGGGGAGGCCTGAGGACAAGGTTGGGCTGATGACATCAAAGAACAACTGTTCAATTCCTTTCAGTGGGCTGAGGATCACACGGTCAGGCCCAAGTCTCTATCAGTTCATACAGAGTGACCAAAATGCCCAGACTCTGGTAGCAGAAGGCTTGGTGTAAAGAGAGGAGAAATCGAGCTGGTTTTATAGTTGACAAAGGAGAGAGATTTAATGATTCTTGAGTGGACTCTGCCTCTGCCAATCCATCACAGGCCCTGGTTTCATAGAGATCTAAAGTTTCGGAAGCAGGGCCTGGTGGACTCCATTTAAATTTTTGCTCTTTTAAACCTGTAGCATCTTGAATGCGTACACTGTCGCCGTCTCTTATTGGGTACACTCAGAAGAACAAGAAATTGGCTGGAATTGCAGGAGAGGTTTGTGTTAGACATGCCAGAGGACTTCCTGGCCTGAGGGGCTCTGACATGAGAGAATGAAGTTATTTCCCTCACTGTCACACTTGCTCTTTTTCTCTGCCTTTTCCTTCTCTGTTTGGAGCATTTTCTCTTCTTTTCTTCTGCATTTTGCTCACTGATTTCAGCCAGAGCTAAAAGACAGCTTCAGTATTAAGAACTTGTTCGTGACTGGGAGGAATTGAAATGGAGATGCTGTACTCCTGCGTGCTCCCAGAGTGCTGGGATGACAACCTTACGTTAAATTTATGTGTTCTCATTTTTGTTGAGTATGACTATATTTCTGTACATTTTATTTCACCCTTTAAACATTTATGTTCCTGTGTTATGATTAATTAAGTGTAGTAAAATGAAGTGTTTGCAAGGTAAAAAAAAAAAAAAAAAAAAAAAAAAAAAGCCTTACTTCTCTGGAGTCTTTGTACTTTAAATTCTTTTTTTCTCATTCCAGGCTTTATTTCTCTTCACTCTTTTCTTCTATTTGTCACCTTTCTTTCTCTCCCACTTTTGTGCCTTTGGGCCAGCCCTTCAGTCCCTGCTCTATCAAAGAATTTGCTGATACACAATATTTTCAAGGCCTCCAGAGTTTATTATAAGCATAGAATCAGCTCTCTTCTCCTCCCTCCCCTCGTCTCCTCCTTTTCCCTCCTCTTCTGTTTATTCTTCCATTTCTCCATCGCATCTGCTCTCTCCCATAGCACATTTCATCCAGAAAATAAGTAGTGAGCAGCATAGCCCATTTGCAACATCAGAAGCCAAGAAAATCCCATGCAAGCGGCAGATGGGTTCCTCTAGGACCTATGTGCTATTGATTGAGATGGAAAGGTGAGTCACAGGACAGGAACACCCAGGCTCAAGGTTTCTAACCTGCAGGCAGACAGTCTTTAGGAAGCAACCAGAAGTACAAATGAAATTTACCTCCCCACAAAGTGATTGCTGAAACCTTCCTGTATTCAGTTCTACTCCTGCGAAGGAGAAGACTTTGCAGACCACTATTTTAGAGATACCTGGACACACAGTTGAGGTGACGAAGGGCTTTTGGAAAGTCTTAACAGTGCAACGTGCGTCTAAACAGTGACTTCAAGGCCAGGGATAAAGCTCAGCCGCACAGCACCTGCCTGGCAAGCGCAAGGTCCTGAATTCAATTCCTGGTACCTAAAAAAGAAAATAACAACAACAACAAAAACCAAAAAAAAAAAAAAAAAAAAAAAACAAAACCAAATAAACAGTGACTTCTTTGGTGGTCTTGTTTAAATTCAAACTCCTGGGCCTCACCTCCAAAGATCCTGGCTCAGTTTCTGAGAAAGGGCTGAGGGAGCTGCATTTTATACACGGTCCGCAAGCAATTCTGAAGCAGGTGGTTCATGGACTCCACACGGAAAAACACTTTTCAAATAACCAAAAGCTGCCACTCTTCTTGAGATGAGGGTGAGGAAAAGATGATGAGCAGCCCCTGGCGTCTTACAAGTACTTGGGTACTCGGAATGTGCGAAGTTGTGCCAAGGCACTGAGTAGGAGTCAAGGACATAGAAGCCTAGGTCCATATCAGCAGTTCTCCGTCTGGCTTTAATTGCTCCTCCAAGTTCTGGAATGGGCTAATTTATCCATGCCACAATATGCTTGGGTACCTGCTTCTGCATTCCCTTCTCTAAGCGTCTTATACTGGACATCTGACTGCGGGGTAAGCACACAAATGAGTCAGTAAAATAAGATAACACATATTCTGTATTAGCAATAATAGTAGTAATAGCCACAGTAGTGATAGCCATAGTAATTATATGAGTAGCAGTGGTTTCATGAGTCACTGAGTGAAGGTCTAGGGTTATGTCCAACTCAGAAGTATCTTGCAGTTTATATGGAAATGATGCTAAGCACATTTCATAGCGTGGCCTTTCTTCTAAAGTTCTTTGAATATGGGAAAGACATCATGCCTCCCTCTTGTCTTTGATCAGAAATGGTGTTTGTACACTTGCCATGCTGCTCCGAGCACAGCCAGGATCTTAGAGCCTGTGCCCGAGGCCGGGTGTGCACCCCAAAGTCTCTTCCACAGCTCCCGCTGGGAGTGTTGCCGGCTGCAGTGTTACAGCTCCCCGGCAGTCGGTCTGATTTCATGAGATCGTTCTCTTGCCTTCCTTTCTTAATTATCATCTACCCATCAGGGACTAGTGCAATGTCCTCGCTGCGTGTCTCAGGGCAAGGTATTTTCCTTCCCGTTCTTTCACCTGCAAACCTCCCGTTCTTTCACCCAGCCTCAAGCAAGGCAGATGAGATGCTTTGAAGGCCTGCTTCTGAGACAGGAGGCCGCAGGAGCCCGGTTCTTCCACTCTCTCTGCCGGGCAGTGGCACTGAGTCTGGGAGGTGTGTGTGTGTGTGTGCGTGTGTGTGTGTGTGTGTGTACCAGCTTGAGTGCGTGAAATCTGAATGTAAGAATGTGAGGTAGCCCCTCACTTAAAGGAGAATGACTTTTGACAGGGTGTCTTCAAATAACTTTTTACAAATTACGTGAAAGGAGTACATCCGAAGATCCTTTATATGAGTCCACTTTGGAATTTCATATACTTAATTGGCTTACTATCAGTATTCTGTTGAGTATAAGCCAATTTGTCTTAATTTGATTTCTGTCCCATCTTGTCCCCATGAAAGCTGTAGATTTCATCACAGAATAAGCATATGAATTCAGTGCAAATACTTTTGAATTTTTTAGAGGACTATGGATCCTGAGAAACTCATCTATGCTCTCCAGGTTCAGAAATTCCAGTCTAAGTACAGAAGAGCTAATATTTACCGCTCTGTGAGGAGCTAGTTCTTTTAGTTGATTTATTTTTCCTCACAATGATGTCATAATGTGTCTATTTTTTATCTCCGTATGGCAATGCAGAAATAAAAGCTCAGAGAGGTAGATGCCTGACCCAAGGTTACACAGCTTGTGACTGTGGCACTGCTTTGATTCTATACAAGTTTGGCAGCAAAACCTGGGTTTCGATCTTCTGCCCTCCTCTCTGGGGCCAGGCACTGCCCTTCTATTAGGTGCTGTGCAGGGCTCACTAAAAGAAAAACAACACGGAGTCCCAGGAAAGCCCTCCGAGATCCAATCCGAATTAGATGCACAACACAGAGAAAGGAAGCGGACTTCTCCAGCGGGTGTCAGCGGCGAGACTGGCCCCCGGGCCACCGCACAGCCGCTATGTCTACCTCCAAGGCAGATTTCCCCTCTCGGCCACGCCCGCCTCTTTCTGAGCAGCCCTGCTTTGGTCCCCAGCAGCCCCGCTGCCCTCCGTGGCCAACCGCCCTCCGGGCCTCCTGGGGCCGGCCTGGCAAGGCCTCTCTGACCCCGGGTGTGTGTTCCAGCAGGTAACACTGCACCTCTTATCACACAACACAAACTCTTCGGGAAAAAGATAAATTAAATACAGACCCGGGGGGGAGGGGGAAGGAAACCTTCTACCCTTTCTTCCACGTTAATTAATTTGAGCCCTATTTTCAGGAAAAGCGTCTCTTAAATCCCTATCGCTGAAGGCAATTTTCTTGCCACAACCACTCAGCGTCCTGACAGGAGCATAATCGCTCCTTGGCAGAAGGTGACCGGCAGAAAGGAGGCCGAGGGGAGGGTGGATTTCGACAGACAGGGAAGGGGCTGCAGACCCTGGGAGGGCAGCCTGCCTCAGCCCCGGGAAGCGCCGGTGCCTGAGGTGCGGCGTGGTACCCAGTGTCGGGCGAGCGTGTGCACGCGCCTCTGTGTGCGTGCGTGTGTGTGTGAGTGGTGTGCTGCTGGCTGGGGGCGGTGGCAAGCTCGTTGACTCCACGGGGACCTGGGCACCTGGCCGCTCACTTCCTCCCGGCCAGGTTTCCTGGACCACACATATGGGCGTGGGCAGAGGGCTGCTGGACTGCGCAGCTGTGGGGGTCCGCTTATCCTGGGTTATCTCCACGCCGCTTTTCCCACTCCTTACCTCGCATCCTTTCCACTCCAAGCGCAAATGGGCTCTTTGGGGGTTGGAAATGACAATTATTGATGAGAAAACTGCGATGGAGCTTTGTCTACACCCAGAGATAGGGATAAATATAGGCTCAGTGCGTGTAGGCATGCCATTTCCCCTCCTGCCTGGAGACAGCCAGAAAATGGTCGCAGAGCCAGTGCCCTTAGCTATTAAGAGAACAGTAGCTTCCATTAATTAAGCCATCAGGCACTGGACTAAGCATTTTATGTGGCAGTGTACATTATTTCTTGAAACGCTTAGAATAACTCTGAGAAAGTACTGTTTTCATTGCTGGTTTACAGTTGAGGAAACTGAGGTTTGGGAGGAAAAGGACAGCCATGGTAGGGCCAGGGCAGCCATGGAGTCACTCAAGGTTAGTAGTAGTCAATTCAACAGTACTAACTTCTCGTTTTGAAGCAAATGCCTCTCAGATTATGAAAATTATTACCATTACAGCTGTTAAAGAAATGAAGGAGCCTATTGATGATAATGTATTTCATAGCGTATATGCGTCCGGATAATCAGAGTATCGTCGTGGTATACCAGAGAGTCCTAGGAAATGTTGAGGGAAAAATGTTATATTAACTCCGATGAATATGATAAAAAAGTGGATCTTTGCTCATGTTGGGTCTAGCGTATATCCTGAGAATAAGGGAAATCAGTGTGCGAAGCCTCCTATAATGGCAAATACAGCTCCTATTGATAATACTTAGTGGAAATGTGCTACAACGTAGTATGTATCGTGCAATACGATATCTAATGAGGAGTTAGCCAGAACAATGCCTGTTAATCCACCTACCGTAAAGAGGAAAATAAAACCTAAAGCTCAAAGTATTGCTGGGGCTCATTTAATGTTTCCACCGTGCAGTGTAGCTAATCAGCTGAATACTTTCACTCCAGTAGGAATGGCAATAATCATTGTAGCTGATGTAAAATATGCTCGAGTATCGACGTCTATGCCGACTGTAAATATGTGGTGAGCTCATACGATAAATCCTAAGAAACCGATTGATATTATAGCTCATACTATTCCCATATAACCAAATGGCTCTTTTTTTCCAGAGTAATAAGTAACGATGTGGGAAATCATACCGAATCCTGGTAAGATAAGGATATAAACTTCTGGGTGACCGAAGAATCAAAACAGATGTTGGTATAGAATAGGATCCCCACCCCCAGCAGGATCAAAGAAGGTTGTGTTTAGATTTAGATCAGTTAATAGTATAGTAATTCCGGCGGCTAGGACAGGTAATGATAGGAGTAGAAGCACGGCCGTAATTAAGATGGATCATACAAACAGGGGAGTTTGGTATTGTGATATTGCAGGGGGTTTTATATTGATGATTGTTGTGATAAAATTAATAGCTCCTAGAATAGAGGATACTCCCGCTAGGTGTAGGGAAAAGATTGTAAGGTCAACTGAAGCGCCTGCATGTGCTATATTTCCGGCTAAGGGAGGGTATACCGTTCATCCGGTTCCTGCTCCTGCTTTAATCATTGATGAAGCAAGCAGGAGTAAGAATGAAGGAGGCAGAAGTCAAAAACTTATATTATTTATTCGTGGGAATGCTATGTCTGGGGCACCAATTATTAGAGGTACAAGTCAATTTCCGAATCCTCCAATTATAATGGGTATTACCATGAAAAAGATTATCACAAATGCATGTGCTGTTACGATGACATTATAAATTTGATCGTCCCCTAGTAATGTCCCTGGTTGGCCTAGTTCTGCTCGGATTAGCAGACTAAGGGCAGTCCCAACTATCCCAGCCCAAGCACCAAACAAAAGGTATAACGTTCCAATATCTTTGTGATTTGTAGAAAAAAGTCAGCGGTTGATTAACATAGGTAGGTAAAATGGCTGAGTAAGCATTAGACTGTAAATCTAAAGACAGAGGTTAAACTCTTTTTACCATTCAGTTCCGAGGTGATATTTCATATTGAATTGCAAATTCAAAGGAGCAGCTTCAATCCTGCCGGGACTTCTCCCGCCCATTTCTCTTTAAGGCGGGAGAAGTAGCTTGAAGCCAGGTTTTTAGGGTATTTAGCTGTTAACTAAAGTTTCGTGGGGGTGGGGCCCACCAATCTAGTAAGGATTTAGCTTAATGAAAGCGTTTGATGTGCGTTCAGTTGATGTAGGGTATAGACTTGCAATCCTTATTTCAGGAAATAAATATTGTTTGTATTTGCTTAGGGCTTTGAAGGCCCTCGGTCTGGCTAACCTAATTTCCTAGTCTAAGATCATTATTAGTGGGGTGAGGGGGAGGAGTATGGTTGATAGAATGATGATAGGGGATAGAAAGGGAAGTTTTTTTGTGTTTTGGAAATGTCATTTAATTTTTATATTGTTTGTTGAGGGGAATAAAGTGAGGGATGTTGAGTATACCAGGCGTATGTAGAAATATAGGTTAAGTAGGGCTGCTATAGACAGTAGTGTAGGCATAATAATATTACTATTTTTAACTATTTCTTGAATAATAATTCACTTGGGTACAAATCCAGTTAGTGGGGGTAGGCCTCCTAAAGAGAGGAGTGTAATAAGAATGGTAGAGGTGAGGAGGGGGGAGATGCTTCAGGTATGTGATAGTGATAAGGTGGTCGTGTTATTATTAATGTGGAGTGTGAGGAATATTGAAACAGTCAGGATAATGTAGATAAGGAGGTTGAGTAATATAATAGAGGGTTTGTAACTTAGAATAGCTAGTATTCATCCTAGGTGAGCAATCGATGAATATGCTAGGATTTTTCGTAGTTGTGTTTGGTTGAGGCCCCCTCAACCTCCTAATAGAATGGATAGAATTGCCGATGAGAGAATAAGTGGTTGATTGACCATTGAGGAGAGTTGGAATAGAATTGATAGTGGTGCAATTTTTTGCCATGTTAGAAGGATTATACCTGATAGTAGATTAACTCCTTGTGTTACTTCTGGCACTCAGAAGTGGAAAGGGGTGAGGCCTAATTTTATCATTAAGGACAAAGTCAAGAAAAAGGTGATTATTTTGTTTTGGGGGTAGAAAATTGATCATTGTCCTGAGTATATTATTGTAAGGATAATGCTCATGAGTAGCATTATGGATGCGGTTGCTTGGGTTAAGAAATATTTGGTTGCGGCCTCTGTAGATCGAGGGTTTGTTTTGTTTATTAAAATAGGGATTATTGCTAATATGCTTATTTCTAGTCCTATTCATATTAGTAACCAGTGTGGGCTTAGTAGTACGATTATCGTACTGAGGAATAAAGTAGTGTAAATTAGGCTAATTGCGATAAGGTTAATTAGTACGGGAAGGATATAAACCAACATTTTCGGGGTATGGGCCCGATAGCTTATTTAGCTGACCTTACTAGTAGAATGTGGTGTACTGTGTAGCACGGAGAATTTTGATTTCTTTAGATTAGGTTCAAGTCCTATAATTCTAGAAATAAGGGGTGTAACCCCTATGCTTTACTCTATCAAAGTAACTCTTTTGTCAGACATATTTCTAAGTTGTTTGAGGTGGGATGCTAGCTATGGAAATGGGTATTGAAATATGTCATATGCAGAGGGCTAGTGTCAGGGGGAGAAAATTTTTTCACAGAAGATGTATGAGTTGGTCATATCGGAATCGTGGATATGACGCTCGGATTCATAGAAATAGAATAGTTAGGGCGAGTATTTTTAATACAAATTTTATTGTGAAGGTTGCAGGAAATGTGGTTGTGGGTATGGTGTTGAAAAAAATAATGGTTGTAAGGGCATTTATTATGATATTTATATACTCAGCTATGAAAAATAAGGCGAAAGGTCCTGCGGCATATTCAACGTTATAACCTGATACTAGTTCTGATTCGCCTTCGGTTAGGTCAAAGGGGGCTCGGTTAGTTTCTGCTAGAGTTGAGGTGAACCATATTATTGCTAGTGGTCATGTAGGAAGAAGTAGTCAAATGTTTTTCTGAGTAATTATTAAGGTAGTCAGAGTAAATGACCCATTTAGTAAAAGTACTGATAAGAGGATAATAGCTAAGGTTACTTCATATGAAATGGTTTGGGCTACAGCTCGTAGTGCTCCAATTAGTGCATATTTGGAGTTGGATGCTCATCCTGATCATAAAATGGAGTATACGGCTAAACTCGATGTTGCTAAAATGAATAAAATTCCTAAGTTTATATTAATTAAGGGGTAGGGCATTGGTAAGGGGATTCACATTGAGAGTGCGAGTGCTAGGGATAGTGATGGTGCAATAATAAAAAGGAGAACTGATGATGTTGATGGGCGAAGGGGTTCTTTGATAAATACTTTTAGTGCATCTGCAAATGGCTGTAAGATTCCATAGGGCCCTACGATGTTTGGTCCTTTACGTAATTGTATATATCTGAGGATTTTTCATTCTGTCAGAGTTAGAAATGCTATGGCTAAGAGGATTGGGACGATCAGAAGGAGTAGGTTAATTATGAACATAAGAGTTAAGGAGAGGAGTTGAACCTCTGATGATAAAGTCTTAAGTTTTATGCAATTTACCAGGCTCTGCCACCTTAACAACCCCTTGTCTGGGGGGGTCTAAATTAAATAATTAATAGATTTATATTATATCATCTTTTAGTTATTAGGGCGTTATTGGGTAATTGGCCCCATTTCTCTTGTCCTTTCGTACTGGGAGAAATTTAAAAATAGATAGAAACCGACCTGGATTACTCCGGTCTGAACTCAGATCACGTAGGACTTTAATCGTTGAACAAACGAACCATCAATAGCGGCTGCACCATTAGGGTGTCCTGATCCAACATCGAGGTCATAAACCCTATTATCGATATGGACTCTTAAATAGGATTGCGCTGTTATCCCTAGGGTAACTTGGTTCGTTGATCAAATGTAATTGGGTCACTTGTGATATAAAGTTTTGACTTGTCGGGTCTAGACTAATATCATTCAGAGGTTTTGTTTTTCTCCGAGGTCACCCCAACCAAAATTGATAACTCAGGGTTTGATTTTTATATTCTGGTGAATTTAAGTTGTGCAAGGTGAGTTATTTAATTAAAGCTCCATAGGGTCTTCTCGTCTTATTTGTTTAGCCCCGCCTCTTCACGGGAAGGTCAATTTCACCGACTGGAAGCAAGAGACAGTTAAATCCTCGTCTAGCCATTCATACAGGTCCTTATTTAAAGAACAAGTGATTACGCTACCTTTGCACGGTCAGGATACCGCGGCCGTTGAACTGTTATTTGTCACTGGGCAGGCGGTGCCTCTAATACTTGTAATGCTAGAGGTGATGTTTTTGGTAAACAGGCGGGATTTGTGTTTGCCGAGTTCCTTTTGCTTCTTTTAGTCTTTCCTTGTTGCACTCCTGTGTTGGGTTAACAATATCTGTAATAAGTAAACTAATAAGTTGTTTTGTCTTATTAGATTGTTAATGATCAAATGGTCAGTATACATTTGATGTGAGCTTGTGCAAGGAGAAAAAAATTCTTGTTACTAATATTAACATTATCTCTTCTATGAATTTATAGATTGATCCAATTGTTAAGGCAGGGAGTTGTTAGAATCTATTGGGATTAGGTTATGGAGTTTATTGTTGAGCTTGAACGCTTTCTTAATTGATGGCTGCTTTTAGGCCAACTATGTCCATTTAAATTAGCTTATCCACTGCTGAAGGTTGTTCCCTTTTTTAAAGAGCTGTCCCTCTTTAAATTAGCATGTAAGTTTTCATTAGAATTCTAAGGGTTTTAGGAAAAACTTACAGTTGAACTAAAATTCTTATTTGGATAACCAGCTATCTCCAAACTCGGTTGGCTTTTCACCTCTACTTCCAAATCTTCTCACTATTTTGCTACACAGACGAGTTCGCTCTACTAGCTGTTTGGAAGTAGCTCGTTTGGCTTCGGGGTGATTGGCTAAGTTCTCTTCGTCAATTTCTTTCTAGTTAACCCATTATGCAAAAGGTAATAGGGGTAATCTATGCTATTTTATACTATTAATTTATTCTTTCATCTTTCCCTTGCGGTACTTTTTCTATAGCGCCAAGAAAAAAATTTCTATCTCCTATACTTTAGAAGTTAAATGTTTTGTTTGAATTTTTTAGAATAGTTTTGTTTAGGGGTCTTAGGGCTAGAATTGGTTCAAAGTGGTCAGTAATTATGAAATCTTCCGAGTGTAGGTCGGATGCTTTGGGGTTAAGCTACACTTTGTTTATCCAAGCACACTTTCCAGTACGCTTACCTTGTTACGACTTATCTCCTCTAATATCTGTTTTGGTTTGGTAGAGTTGTTTGGTTTACGTATATTTGAGGAGGGTGACGGGCGGTGTGTACGTGCTTCATGGCCTTGTTCAATTAAGCTCTCTATTCTTAATTTACTGCTAAATCCTCCTTGGACCCGAAGTTTCATAAGGGTTACCGTAAGTAATTTTCTTATAAAGAAAATGTAGCCCATTGCTTCCCGTTCCATGGGCTATACCTTGACCTAACGTCTTTATGTTAATACTTGTGCTTACTTTAATACCATAATTGGGTTTGCTAAAGATGGCGGTATATAGACTGAATTAGCAAGAAACGGTGAGGTAAATCGGGGTTTATCGATTACAGAACAGGCTCCTCTAGGTGGGTGTAAGCACCGTCAAGTCCTTTGAGTTTTAAGCTGTTGCTAGTAGTCCTCTGGCAAAAATTTTTGTTGGAGAAATTTTTATGTTTATGGTTAGGCATAGTGGGGTATCTAATCCCAGTTTGTGCCCTAGCTTTCGTGTGTTCAGGTGAATTAAGGCTACTTTCGTTTGTGATTTTAAATTTATCTAAAGTTTTTTACGACTTAGGTGAAGTTTAGTCTTATTTTTGGTCTCTCCTAAAACACTTTTACGCCGTGTGTTTATTAATTTGGGTTAATCGTATAACCGCGGTGGCTGGCACGATATTTACCAACACTAAGATTAAAGAGTTGAAGCATAACTTAGTCAAACTTTCGTTCATTGCTTAATTTTTATTACTGCTGTCTCCCGTGAGGGCGTGGCGAAGCGAGATGTCATGAGCTGCCGTTGGCGTGCTTGATACCTGCTCCTTCTTGTCTTTGTAAGATTTAAAGGGCGTTCTCACTGGTGCGGGGATGTTTGCATGTATAATTTTGCTACTAATTAATAAAAAAGTCAGGACCAAGCTTTTATGTTTATGGAGTGAATAACTCGTCTAAGCATTTTCAGTGTTTTGCTTTGTATTAAGCTACATTAATTCGGGATTAGTTTGGAAGGCTCATAGGATGGGAGGCATATTCCTTCATCTTAAAAAATAGCAATTGGTACTGAAATGAGGGTGAAAAATTATTTTGGTCATTCTATGATAAGGTAATATTTTTGGGTAAATAACGTTTAGTTAATTATTAGCGTGCATTTGATTCTTGTTTTTGGGGTTTGGCAAGATGAAGGTGTACATTGCATGGGATTTATTTCCGTGTAATTAATTAGTAATTTTAAACGGGGGGTAAGGGGGGTTTGTCGAGAGATTACCATTGGTCACACAGGATAGCTAGACTTGAGCCCTGGCCCACCTCAGCCCTACTCAGTCTCTCCTCTCTGATGCAGCTCGTTATTCAGGCTCTGTTCATAAGGCGAGTTCTGGGCTGGTGCAAATGGAACCATGTTCCTAGGAGAACACTGACTTGGGGGATCCAGAGCCAAAGAATTCTCTAACTTTGGGCAAGGCAAAAACATTGTTTCTTCCCCCGCTAAGGTACAGAATCTGCTTTCTCCCTGTAACTGAAGTGGTGCTAAGGAGAGAGACTGGCAAGTAGCAAGGGACAACTCCTGAATCCACAGGTGCACACTGTAGGCTGCGGAGCCGTACCAGCCTTCACCAGCAGTAGGTTTGCTTACATCATTTTTTAGCTGCAAATGATTCTTGAGTAAATTGAAGATAAAATACTTGCCTTTCAGAGTTTTGTGAGCATTAAATGAGAGAAGATATTTAAAGAGCCTTTAACACAGTGCCAGCCTTAAAGAAGTGCTTAGGAAAGGATAGCTATTATTATTAATTATTTCCTCCTCCAAGTGGCAAGCCACAGACCTGTAGCAACCTCCACTACAGAGCGGCACCTGGGAACATCAGGGCTTTGAACCTGGTGTGTGGGTCTCCATCCCATCTGAGCTGTGAAGTCTACCAGCCTTGGGACTCTGGGCTCCATGCTTGTTGACCCTGAGACCTGAGCCTCATTTGCAAAATGAGAAGTTCGCAGTCCCTGCCTGCTGAGGTATATGTAAGAAGGGAGGGAGAGGACAGGGCCCAAAGAAAGCACATGGTGCTGTCATGGTGCAGGGCAGGCACTCGAGAAACAGCAGGTATTGGTGCTGTCCTTGTTATGACTGCATTGCTAATGCCTGGCAGCCTGTGGGGCCTGTCTCCAGCTCCTGCAGAAACCCAGACTGCGCAGGGTCTTTTCCTGGCCCGGAGATGAGAATAGCAGTACAGTTCTTCGCTCATTAGAGGAGGTGGTGTGCTGCTAAATGAGTCCCCTAGGAGTTGAGGGCGTTTTAAAAAGTTGTTTTAAGTCAATCTGTGGTGTATAAAGCAAGGACAGAGAATGGTCTTTTCCTCAGGCCTCTTTTGTGTTCACATTTGTCTTTGGTTGAGTGCAGCCTCAGAGATGCCTCTCTTCTTTCTTTCTTTTCTAAATCTCATGGTTTGGAAGCATAATTCCAGGGTCCTGGCACGTCACCCGAGCAGCATCCTGTTAATAAGGGGCCAGGACCAGGTGGGACACACCTCAAAGCTTTATCCTCATCCTGCAGCCTTTGTCTGCCAGAACCAGCCAGATGTAAAAGTGCTTTTGTTTTTCATCTTTCCTGTCTCCTATCTACATTGATTTGAATTTTATGCCCCTCTCCATTTTTAATACATTTCTCTTCAGTCAATCTATCCATAAACATTTGTCTGATTCAGTGGCTCTACACTTGGTTGCATGTTAAAATTCACTGAGAACACTTTTAAAAACTCCGAGCATTTAAGCCCCATCTGAGTGGAGGGCACCAGGTGTGGAGACAAAGGGCTTCTGGCTACAGATTTTTCTTTAAAAACTTGCCGGGTAATGATGCAAACCAAGATGAGAGTCAGTATTCTAGTTACGACTATATAGGTAACACCTAAGTGCTATTCTGCATGAACCTGTACATATCAATTAACATGTATAACATCATTTATTTATACATGTTAACAAAACATGCTACTCCACATGTTAATTATAGAACACGTATAGTACTACATGTTGATTATATAATTAGGATATATGTTCTATAACATTAGCATATGTACTGATTAACATGCATGTTGGTGTATGTGTGAGCATTAGCATGTATTTGCTATATGCTGGCATGAATACCAGCCCTGCAAGGTTGATGAGAAGATTCTCAGTGGAAAATAAAGTCTGCAAACTTCCCGTGTCAACTATAGAGGAACATACTCACATGTGTTTCTGCAGCCTGGAACCTCTCTCAGATCTACATATTGGGCTCCAGATGTGGAGCTCCGGGTGCAGGGCACACAGTTCTCACCGTGCAGTCCTCTCCTCTTCACGTGATGATTTTCTGGCTCTTTCTTCTCCAGGCAGCAGGTGTGACCTGCACCCACCTCAGGGTGTCTCCTGAGCCTGGCTGACTTCAGAGGTGGCTTCGTGCTACAGATTTGTGTAACAGGGCAGAGGCTTCAAATTCATGTCACTGATAAACTGATCTGACCCGCCATGGGTAAGAGATGAAACAGTCCCTGGCAGGGATGAACGTGGCCCTCTGTGTCTTGTCCGGTCCACCTGCACCACTGCTCTGTTAGAGCAGGGCCTTGGGCAGGTCCCTCTGGTGATTAGCCCTTCCTCAGAGAACAGCTGCTTACAGCTGTGTTCATCAAATCAGACAGCACCTGTGTCAAATCCATTGTCCCAAGTGTTACCCTGTCCTGGTTCCGTATGTGAAATCTATTACCACACATTATGGGATGTTTAGTATTTTAATGGAACATCTTTCTCTACCATTGTTTGCATAGAGAGGGCAGGAGGACTCCTTATCAAGTGGATAGAAATGGATTTTATATTGGCAGAGAGGGGAGAGGATAGAGCAAAGTTAAATGAATTCAGAGCGCCTGAGGGAACTTGCTAGAGTCCTGTGACTGGGTTTCCAGCCGCTGGAGTGGTTCAGAGAGGAGCATGTTGGGTGAGCATCCACCAGGCAACCTGAAAAATAATGTTGATGTTTGGGACACGGGAATAAATACGCCTTTCTTAGTGTGTACCTGGCTTACGCTCACACGGTGCAGCCATTCTGCAGAACGATGGCTTTTGCTCACGGCAATTACTGTGGTTTGGATGTGTCCCCTAATTGTTCATGCTTTGGAAACCTAACCCACATTTGTATGTTCATGGTATTTGGAGGTGGGGCCTTTGGGAGGTAATTAGATTAGTTGATGTCATGAGAGTGGGCTCAGTGGTTTACAAGAAGAAGAAGACAGCCCTGGCTTAGCTCGCTTGCTGTGTGGACAAGTGAGGACCTCAGTGTTAGAACTCAGCAGAGTCCCTCACCAGACAGTGAGCAGAGCCAAGTGCCATGCTCGCAGACCTCCCCACCTCCAAAACGAGGAGCCACGTAGACTTCTATTCTTCCTAAGTTACTCACTCTCCAGTGTTTCCTTCTAGCAACAGAAAACAGACTCCAACCATGGTGCAGAGTCCTGGCTTTGCTCGAGGTGACTCACGCAACACCGTCTCTACTCAAGGAAGTATTGCATCACGCTGGACAGCACAGGCTTAGAACTCAGGCCACCTCGCAGGACCCCAGCCCAGCAACAGCATTGCTGGGGGGCTCTGGACACATTCCCCCGACCTCTCAAACCTCCATGTTGTCATCTGTAAGGTGGGCTGACACAGCACCACCCCACAGGACCCTGGGGAGAACTAGAATTAGAAGAGGCAACCTGTACAAAAAACATTTAGTCTTGGGTCTGGCCTTACTTTGTAAGCCTCAATATATGTCTTGAAATAAAAATTTTCTCCCCTCCTCTTTCACCGGCAAAGCCTGTCACCTTCTCTCATGCTAAGTTCCTTCCCAGCAGTGTCCTATTCTGATGCCAGTTCTTCCTTCCCCACCCCCACCCCAACACCCAGCCTGTGCCAGGGAAGAGGCTGGCCTGACTTATCTCTGAAATCCCTCCCAGCTGCAGTCCTAAGTGTGGCTGGTGAATTCAAATAAACACACACCCGCCCACCCCCTCGAATGCACAAAGACAAAGAAAATGGATGAAGGTTAATTTTTTTGGCCCCTTCTCATAATGATTCATCCATAACGATTTCTACTGGTTGTATTTTCTTCTGTGACAGAAACAATTTACTGCATTCTTGCAAAGCCCATTTTCTCAGCATGATCTAGTTGTGTGGTGGTTTGGGAAGTAATTTACTGATAGTTTGCTTCAAAATAGCTTACAAAGACAAAGGAGTTCTGTTGACACCAAGGTGCATTCCTTATGGGCTGGAAAAATAAGATAAAACAATTTAAAAAGTAAAAACATGGTATTATCGCCACTTTGAACTTGGGTTGTAAATCACACACCCCGAGTTGAGATGCCTTCTCCTCTTCACGTCTGCATCCTGTTCTGAGGGCCAGAGGAGGATTGTTTGCGTGGGCAAATTCATGTTATGTTTTGTCGGAAGCATTTGTGTTTAATCATAAGTCCCATGCTCTGGATGCCGGCGCGTGTTCTTCTTCCATTTCTTGTCTTTCACACTATGAAAGACAAGCAGCAATTGCGAGACTGACGGGAGGGAGGATCACAGAGCCCTGGGCTCCTGGAGGCTGTCCTGGGTCCCGGGCTCTTTTCTTCCTCAGGCGGTGCTCAGCCTGGGCTGCCGCTCACCTGCTTTCTGCTCTGTTCAAGCTGCACACTGGAGTGCTAGGCTGACTCCTGTCCGACCCAGGGCAGAAGCAGGGAGCCTGAACTCATCCTTGCTCCCTCCCACCAGCGAATGTGCTCAGCCTCACTCCCTAATCCGCTCCAGTCCAAGCTCTCCAAATTAGACAGGATTTGGGCTTCATCTTGGTCTTAGCATTGGCATACGTTTGTTATTAGTTTTGCCCAAGGTTTTATACTCATTTTAAAATTAATGATGATTTTAGGATTTTATAATGGGCAAGTTTTATGATCGTCAGTCTAATCCTATAAGCTTAAATCCTAAACCAACATGAATTGTGCTCAGAAGGCCTAAGAAGCTGTACAGATCTTTGATTTCCTGAGCAGTTGACATGAATAGGGAGAAGAGTGGGGCAGCCATTGTCGGCAGCGCAGTGCATTCTTAGGACTGGGAGACAGGGCTTTAGGACCTGACGCGGATTACATTTTGTTAACACTGAGTTTGTTTAAGGTATACCTAGGACATTAGAACATGGTTCACTCTCTGTTTTAAGCAAGCGTTAGGTTACTAAATTTCTGGGCATCTCATAATTTACTCTTTAGTCTTTTGCTTGTTCACAAGCACCTTTTGAAAACCTACTGCATCAGACAGTGTGCTAAAGGTATCTGAAAAAAATTTTTGAAAATATTCTCTTTTGGAGGTACTTGTGGTTCAGTGGGGGATATCAATGATGTCAAAAACTTAAATATCAAGATTCTGCTATTTTCTGCTCTTTCAGCTAGTTAATCTGAGCAGAAAAGTGATTGGTTTTCCCAGTAAGGTCGATTTAATATGAAAAATGTTCCCATCCATATTCATTTCTGCCTCCTGACATTTTGATCTTCCATTCTTTCTGCCCCTGCCCACACAATATGAGAAGGTATACCTGTAGTTCTAAACAAAAAACAGCCAGAAATGACCCATGAAATTGTCCCACAAAAGGTCAAATTTCAAAAAAGGCCACGTTTTAAAGAAGTGGTCTAGATTTCTGCCTGTATCATTTTTGTCTGTCCTCACTTCTGTCACAGTGTGTGTGTGTGTGTGTGTGTGTGTGTGCGTGCATGCTAATTTCACTGCATTTTCAGTATCAGTTGGGTCCCAAGAACAGGAAGTTAACTTTCTGCTTCTCAAGTCTCCGGAGCTATGCAATCAGCTAAGAAGTCCAGTGGGTCTTCAGATAACATATGAGGGTGATCAAAAATATGGTGAATGTTTAAGTTTTTTTTTTAAAATAACATTACAGTGAAAGACACATTGCCAAGAATGATGGGTAAGTGTGTTCAAAGTGTGTGGGAGGATTTGGAGTAGTTTGAGGAGGATTAATGGCAGTGTGTCTTTACTATAATAATTTTTGAAAAATTTAAACTATATTCTTTGATCACCATCCCATTTAAGGTTAGAATTGTATCACTTCTACTTGTCTGTTGCCCATTATGATGGCCAGCACCTATGCCCCTGAGTGGCCTGGGAGGGACAGCACGGAGAAGGTGCTGACTGTGACCGGTACTTATCACTGAGCCTCTTCTTGAGTCACTTGGCCAAATTATGGTACTTGTCTTCTTTGTCCTCTCTGAGATGAGCTAAATGGCCCTGGGATTGTGTGTAGGAGGCTGACATTCTTCTTGATCTACCCAGAAGCCCAGGAGAGACACATGTCTAGTTAAAAATAGAATCGATACTTGACAAGGCTCTTTTAATTTATTAGAATGATGCTTTAGATAGCAGGTGTTTGGAATTTAAAGAAAAGAAAAGTGGGTGAATATGAGGAGGGATCAAAAAATTTGATGAATGTTTAAATTTTTAAAAATTTATTACCGTGAAGGAAACATTGCCAGTACTCTCAAAATACTCCTGCTTGCTTTCAACACAATTATCCCATTATTTTTGCCACTTTCTAAAGGAGTTCTGGAAGTCCCCTTTTGTGAGTGTCTTCAGTTGCACCATGGTGGCTGCTTATAGTCTAGAATTGACTCAAAATATTTACCTTTCCTCATCATTTTGACTTTGGGAATGAGTCGTAATTTGCACGGTCCCAGGTCCAGTAAATACAGTGGATGAGAACACAGTAATTTTTTTTTTTTACAGAAATTACCACAAATATTTGATCAATGAGAGGTGATCATAAAATAGGATGAATGTTTAAATTAAAAAGTTATTATAGCAAAAGACCCATTGCTGTTAATTCCCCACAAAATATCCAAAATACTCCTCCTTCCTTCATACACATTTATGGCATCATTCTTGGGAATGATTCAAACACATTTATTGCACCGTTCTTGGGAAAGTGTATTTTATTGTGACAAAATAAATTTTTTTTTTAAAATTACCTTACTTTTGATCACCTTTTATGGTGTTTTTGATTATTTTTTGTGGCTTCTATTTTGTTTTGTTTACTTATGGTCTGGCTGTTGAAACAACTCCAATTTCCAATCCCTTTGACCTTTCCCATGCCTTGCTGACCATACCAGCAGGGGCAGACATGCAGAGTGCCCTCCCCTCCTTCTCTGTGATGAGTACATTCATGTAATTAACCCCATGGTGCCGGGCCATCTAGAATTTGTCTGGATGGCCTCCTTTAGAAAGACTGTTGAGGGCAACTGAAGGGGTACTTTGGATGTTGGACAGGCGTCTCTGCTAATTTGCTATGAACCAAGTGTCAGCAAATTGAGTTTCACAGGTGGCCTGGGACACTTGTTAATTTGAAGCTGTCTGCCATGTGGCCAAGGAATCCTTACTCGCTGGATTCTGAAGGCTCGTTTGCCTTGGTTTATGTAGTAGCTACTACCCCCCGGGTAGATTAAATAATTTCTTCATTTAGAACATCTGAAACTGTGTGACATTTCAGAGATTTCCTTGACCTTGTCAAGGGCAAATGTTCACTTTATTGCTTTTCCTTATTTTTTACTTAAAGACAACACACTGTTTTCTCCCTCACAGCAGCTAGAGGAGCAGAGGTGAGTGGAAATTACCACAGATGTTTTATGATGCTCAAGCCCTTGCAACTGTACTCCCCAAGCTGGCTAATGGCTTCTCTCCTGTGTGTTCTTTTTCCATCTCCTGTAATTTTTCCTCTCATTTCCTTTCCAAATCAAGATCTTTGTGCTTTTCATGAAACATCATAATACTTAGCATTTGCTCAGTGCTTTGCATTTTTAAGACCATAAGTGATGATGAATGAGCTAATCCACAAAAGATGATGCCTGTACTATAGGTCAGTGGTTACCCCATTGCACAGCAGAGAAAACTGAGGTCCCAGTTGGCAACCCAAAGCCAGGCAACACTTCTCCCACATCAGAGGCTCTGGTTTCAAAGGAAAGCTTCCTCCACCCTTGGATCCCAGGAGTAATGTTGAGCAAGAAAGATCAGAAGTTGATTTTTCCTATACGCTGTCTCCATTAAAGTCCAGTATGTTTCCATTTCAACCTTTTCCTTACTACTGTTTGAGCCGTAGAGATTCCAGGCCTGCTCAACAGGGTGATGCTTCCTTTCAGCGTGCTTCACAACTTAATACGCACGTCCTTGCTCTTATTCACATCACCAATGGAAACTGTATAAACTTCAGGATTCATGGACAATTCCCGCCCAATACCTCTTTGGTGCCTTCCTTGAACTGACAGAGGGCTGGCTGTTCATCATAATTGTCTGAGAGCACCTATATTCTGGTACTGTCTCCTCTGCTATATTTTTTTAGCTTGTTTATGAGCATGTCAGATGGGGCAGAATCAATAACCTTACTGGAGTCAAGCCATAATATGTTTATTGCCCCCCCATTTCTACAAGGCCCATCTTCATCTTTTTGATAGAAGTAAGCAGGGTGGGTGAGATGTGACATTTTTGTTTTAAGGCCACATGGGGTTTTCCTCGACATGCTAAAATCTTTCTCCTAATCGATTCTCTCTTGATTGTCCTGAGAGAGTTTCTCATAGGCAAATGATGCTTTGCTACTACTCTCTAACTTTATGAGTTTTGATCTTTCTGTCTTTTTAAAAACAGACATCATTTGCCTGTTCTCACCTTTGGAAGGCTTTTTATGAGCTAAAAATGGGCTTTGTTGAAACTAAACTTCCATCAGTCCATTTTGAATGATGCTATCATGAAATTGTGAGATTGCAGATGGAAGGGGGGATTATTTGTTTTATCCCTCATGCTCTGGCAGATTAACAGATGTTTAAGGTTGTGTGATTGGTTGCCAGCCCTGGGATATACTAAGCCCTCTGAGAAATACAATGGAATATATTATCTTGTCCAACCTTCTAGGACTTTTCAAGTTAGGTGTGCAAACAAATCTTATATCCATGCAACTTTTAGAAAATTGTAAATGACAATGTGTTCAAAGGCCAGAACAGACAATAGAGACCACGTATATAATGCTTCAGCAAGTAATGTAATAAAGACTAGGATCTTCCAGCTAGTTCACCTGGGAGGATGGGGTCCAGTTTGAGCTTTGGAGCTAGGCAGGTATGGATACAAACCTGAGCCTTCTGTCGGTACCTAACTGTGATTATCCCCAGGAAGCCTTGGTTTACTTCTCTGTCACACAAGCAGAATACTATTTCTAATAAGGTGTACCAACAAGGATGTAAGCTCCAAGAGGAGAAAGAGTTTTGTCTCCTGTATCGTTGTACCCGTTCCCCTATCACTGGCTAGAAGACCAACAAATATTTGCTGAAAGAATCAACCTCAGTGAGTTTACATTAATTTAGGCAATATAGAATATTAAAAGATTAACATAGTGCTTTGGTATAGTAAGTGCTCAATGATTTTGTTTCCATTATTACTGTGGTTTCACCTGGGTTCAAGAGTACTAAGCTTTGTGGTCACAGCTCAAGTCTGTAGAGAGCCATGCACACATTCTCTCTTATTTTTTGCATTTCCTCATTGATCTTACCTTGCTGTTTCTTCTTCATTGGTTCATTCCAATCTTTTTAATCTGGATCTTTTTCATTTTCCCTTGGTTTTAGGACTGGTTTGACATACTCTGTCTGCTGCTTCCACCTCGGCTTGATTCTGCAGGTAATTTTCTTATGAATGAGTGCTCAGTGAGAACCCAGGGGACACAATCTGAAGTCCTATGAGCTCCAGGATGACTAATTTAGAATCCCCTGGGAAGAAATGGGCTGAGACCTTCAGGGAATTAGAATGACTCCCTGGCAAAGACAAAGTATTTTTCTATTCACCTGAATTAACTGAAATTCAAGAAGGTCTAATCTATATTAGAGACAGTATTTATGTGAAGAGATTACAGATTTGGCATCCAGGCTCTGCCATTTGGAGAAATTAACCTCTCTGTTTTCTCATCTCTTCTTCAATAAATTGTGGCTAAAATTATTTACCTATAGGGTTGTGGTCATTGTTAAGAAAAATAATGTGTAGAAAGCACTTTATATTCTGCCCGACATGTGTGTTGCTTTTGTTTTTTTTTCTGTTGTGTTCCTCTGGAAACCAAGTCTAAGCATTTATGAGTGCTCCAAAAGGGATGCACTAGTCTGGAAGTCACTTTTCACACATAAAGACATCGATGTTCAAAGAACCAGCTTCTTGCAATTCAACTCTGAGTGTGACCAGTATTTCTGGGCACTGCAGGGTGCTGCTTGCTACAAAGGATTCCAAAGACTAAGAATTCACAGTCTACCAGGGGGCCAATGCTAGCACTAAGGGATTAGACTAAGTACATGAGCCTGGCGAGGTAGGAAGGGCTTCACTGAAGACACTCTGAAGGCTTCACTAGCTCAACTGTAAGCACAGTTGGGGTGGAGGACAGGGTGAGGCTTTTGTTGATAGAATATGGTTAAAAAAAAAAAATGCAGGTTTGCCTGAACTCGACCTCACCAGATGTCTTGGTGCAATATAATTATAAGGCTCCGTGCACTACCTTACCAGCTGAGGAGAATCCCGCGATGGGAGCAGATGGAGACTAAACATGGCCCCTTGTAGAGGTCCAGTGAAGGGACCCATGACTCAGTGCCCTGCCTTGTGGTTCAGAGGGGAGAGGTATCACTAACTCAGCAGAGGGGGTCCCAGCCAGCAGTGGGCATTGCCCCAGGGCCATGGAAGATGCACAGCACATTTCACAACCCCAGGGGTGCCGTTCACGAAGCAAACACTGGAGAAGGTGCCCTCCAAAGTGAGCACAAGATGATAGCCCTGGGGCGTGGTCTGTCCTGTATGGCGGAGTCTTCTCCAGGCAACATAAACCCTGGCTCTGCTGTCTGTCATGAGTTATGCTCACCAACTCTGGCAGAATACGTCGGTTTCCTTGATCAGCACGAGATGAGTGTTCAAAGAAAGCTTATAAAGTTCGTTACCAGGGTGTTACACATACTGCATTTTGTTAGTACCACAGTGTTTGATACATCAGGTGTAACAGCCCTGCAAAGCGGGATGTGCCTTGGTTGTAATTTGGAATTTCCTTCATTTCAAGGGGTCTTTTTATTAGTGTGTGCCCCCCAAATACTGAGTACATTGAGCTTGTGCTAAGGCCGATGGTGGTACAAGTCTCCCAAATTGCCTTCTCTAACTTGCTTGCTTTTTAACTTATTCTTTTTTATCTTCCTGTCCCTCATCCTTTCTCATCTTTCTCCTTTCCTTCTTTCTGTTGACAAAGGCAAATGAATACTAAGATGTCTTAGCGGGGCTCTGGATGTGAGGACAACCTTTCATTGTAGTGGAAGAGATTTAAAAGGGACGCCAAAGGAACATAAAATCTGATCCTTTTCTTATGCATTTCTGTCACTCTCTTTTTATGTTATTTTTCATGTCATCTTTGATTTTTTACTTGGTTTTTCTTTATGGATTTTGTGTATGCTGTGTTTCAATCTTTTAAACCTTTTTTGTTAAATGACAAGACACAATATCATATACATTTAATTCTTAGCCTGTACATACACAAAAATATACACTTCCATATTCATGTAACAAAAGCATGATTAAATAATATTTAACCTCACCATGGAAGATGAACTGTGATATTTTATATTCTACTCTGACTTTTATATTTCATTCCATCTATTCAATTTCAATTTTTAAAAAATCACTGGGTCATAGCCTGCTAGATTTATTGCATACCTAATTAATGAATTATAATTGGTAGTTTGAGAAACTCTGTTTTAAATGATTATTAACTCCTGAATTAGTCCTGCCTCTGAGTGGTCTTTTGTTCCTTCCTAATTCCAGCATATTCTTGATTGGATTGTTTCCTTGAAATCCAAATGATGAGGCTGATAAGATGTATTAATGAGCATATGATCGTGTTTGAAATGACTGTGTGGAAGCAGACACATTACATTGGTTTAAGAATCAAAATCTCACATTTTATTCCATGTTTAAAAAGTTTCAATTTTCAATTCTATTCAACTTCTTACCTGTATTTGCATGGAAACCTTCACAGCACCCTGGTTGTTTTGCTCCCTATTTAGTAGGTATTGACATAGGCCAATCAGGATGGACGCTAGCCACAAACAATCCACGGGATAGTAGCAAAGTGGTTGGCCAAATATCAGATTGCCTTTTAAGTAACAGATTTTCTGTTTAAATAAAATATGCAATCTTAGTTTGGAAACTGGAATATGCAATCTAAATAAGAATTTCATTAGAATTCAGACCCTGATTTAGCATCAAATCTCCCTATGGCAGCCTGACAGTAGCCTTCCTTCCTTCCCACTCCCAGGTTGTGGACAGCCTTGGATGAGACTGGGCAGAGGAACAGAGATGGGAACAGATTCATCCTTTCTCACGGAAGGTGGAGCACTGCATGCTACCGACATCAGGAGAACAACCCCAAGTCCCCAGTGTGGGACTTGTCGTGAGCCCTCTCCAGCGTGCTACATTCCCCCTCTGGCAGGAGCCCTTGTGTGCAAGATTCACACTAGATCTGGCCTAGCCTTGTGTCTTGGGCACGGTCCATGTCTGGCCATAGGCAGCGTTGCTCACTCAGATGAGCCAATCAGGGCGGCCACTGTTCAACCTTTTCCTGGAGTCGGGCTCTGGCTCCATTTCCCTCACACTGACCACCCAAAACCTAGCCACGCCAGCTCTCTTAGAATGAGAAGGAAGCATCCTCCCTCTGTTCCTTCTTTCAGAGGTTTGGTCTGGAAGCACGGGGATGACTCTTTCTAAAGAAAACCTCAACAAATCTTCCCTTGACTGTTTGTGTCTTGAAAGCAGAGGAAATGTTGGAGTTGTGCAGAGTTTTTATTGATTCTTTTTGCGATCTCCATCTGCCAACCACTTACTTTGGAATTTCCTACGCACTGCATCTTGGTACCTCAACAAAATCACAATTGTTATATCTTGTCATTTTATGAAAAAATATTTGAAACTACGTGAGATTATAAAGAAAATGTAACAAAATTATTACTGTTATTCATATTGTAATTATTTTATTGTAAACTAGGTCAAAACAATTGATTTCAAATTACGTAGTCAGTTGCACTGGCACGGCGTAATTATGTCTTGCTTTACAATAATTTTCTATCTCTCTTTTTTCTACAAAACTCATAAATTTGCTTTCAGAATAACCCCTTCATATGTAGGATTCACTCCTAAAATAACAGCAAAGTAAAATCTTTTCTGTCAATCCATTCTTTTCTATCTTGACAAATAAAATCTTATAGTAGCATATAATCCAAAATTGAGACTTTGTAGCCTTCTGCTCTGTTGCCACAATAGTACCTGGAGGGACCGGGAAGTTCCAGGTACAACTTTCACTTCCAGGTCATTTCTTACACTCTGTCCTATGAAGCCAAACTATGAGGTAAGAGGAGGAGGAGGAGGGAAAGGAGATGTTTCGGCTGTTTCAAGCTGTTATGAACAAAGTGCTATAGATGGGGTGGCTTATGAACAAGTGACTTTCGTTTCTCACAGTTCTGGAGAAGGGAAGCCTGTGAGCAAAGTGCTGGCAGGTTCGTGTGTGCTGAGGGCCAGCTTCCTAGTTCAGAGATGGTATCTTCTTATTGCATCTTCACACAGCAAAAGAGGGTGAGAGGGCTCTCTGGAGTCTTCTATGAGGGCACTAATCCTAATCATGAGGGCCTCACCCTCATGGCTTAATCACCTCCTGAAAGCTGTGTACCTCTTAGCACCTTCAAATTCAAGGTTAGGATTTTGACATATGAATTTTAAGAGAGACCCAAATACTCAGTATACAACAAGAATGCCCTAAACTGTAAGAATAGAGGAATTAAATCAGGAAAATCAGAATCTGCCCATGGCTCAGTTGAGGCAGGAGAGGAAGGGCTGGGAGGGCCCGTGGAGATGTCAGGAGAACTGGAGTCTGTCTGTGCCCAAGCCTACTGTGGGTGCTGACATTTCCCAGCACTCTTCAGGCTGGCTTGGGCTGACCTGCTCTGTCCAGCGCATGGGCACCCAGTCTTCCTGGTCCTGCTTGCTCCCCTCCCCCTCTCCTCTGGCCTTACAGCAAGTGATGAGGAGACAGTCAGTCACTTGGCTGCAATCCAGCATTCAAAGTGGTGCTTTTTTCCCATTTTTACTTTTTAGTGGCAATTAAAATATTTCTACTATGAAACAGCTAATTCTTGATAAATGAGAATATGTTTGCTGGGTGAGGTCTGCCAGGTGGGAGTTGCATGGGAACTCTTTGTGGACTGTAAGAAAGCACACAGAAGAAGTGTAGGCTGAGGAGAAGATGCCATTTAAAAGAATAAATGACTTGTGCATTATAAGGGAGTGCGGGCTTTATCTCAGGGAAGACGGCTCTTTTGTTTAAAATAACTTTTTTTGTGGGTGCCGGGAGATGACCTCAGGACCTCGCGTGCCAGCAGGCGCCCATGCCGCTGAGTGATATCACCGGCCCTTTTTTCATATGTGGGTTCCGGGAGTCGAACTCGGGCCCTCGCGCTTGCCAGGCAGGCGCTTACGCCGCTGAGCCATCTCACCAGCCCCCTGAAATAACTTTTTAATATGCCTCTGGGTTAGGCTCCCAACCTTGCCTGCAGTGGAGGGTTGAGACAAAGGGAAGTGAATCCAGGCAGAGAGGTGCAGAAGCTGTGGCACGGGTAAGCAGCGCAGGCCAGTCTGGAATTCGGGGTCTGCATCTCCGGAGTCTGCCTGGCTCTCAGTAGATGGCCATGGCTCTTTGGCACTCTGTGGCCCAGAGTAGTGTCCTGGGTTCCTTGTTCAAAAGCTTTTTTTTTTCGTATCAGCCCTGCCACCCCACCTCTTCACCTTTCTGCTTGGTTCCTCCGTCCTGCAGGATTCCCTACCACGGAGTCAGAGCCACGGAGCAGCAGCTCCTGGGGGTGAAGTGTGTCTGTGACAACTGCGGCTGGGAGTCCCCATGCAGGGCCACCACCTGTCATCTGGCTGGCAGAAGGGAGTGGTGGTGGTGGTGGACTTGGAGTAAAGCTGCCTGCTTTACCCTCCCTGGGTGCAATGGGAACGATGAAGGGCCCTGAAATGGGGCTGATTTCTGTCCTGTCCTCAACCTCACTGGAAATTGCCTGCAAAGGTGAGGAGGTCAGGCAGCCCAGAAGGTAGGGAGGAGACAAGATGGGGTACTCGGGGGCTGGAGGAAGGCAGTGTCCCAAGACAGAGGCCGAAGAGGCCTAGAGCTGGGGCAGGAGTGGGTGGCATTTTAGGAATAGAATCTGGAATTGGATCTGATACTGTTTCTCGCATGGCCTAAAATTTCCCTCTTAGCTGTACATTTTTATAAAATCCTATTAAATCCAACCACGGGTGTGAAGAGTTCTCTGGGGAGTGAGGAGGAGGAGTTCGGAATGAAGAGGTGCAGGGGGCGCTGCAGAAGGGAGATGGGATGAGAGAGGTCTGAGGTCTGGGAGGACTCAGCGTCTCTGGGCCTATTTTGCACTTCTCACTGACAGAAAGGACCCTCCTGGAAGGACGGGCGACTTGGGGATGTTTTAGCGATGCAAGAAGTAGTGGTGATAATAATCCACCAGGACAAGCAGGCCATGGCTGCGCATGCGTGTAATCCCAGCACTTGGTCGGTTGAGGCAGGAGCATCACTGCGAGCTCAAGGCCAGTCTGGGCTATGTAGTGGGACCTCGTCTTGACAAAAGACAAGAAAGACTCCCAGTCATCCACAAGGGGATAGTGCGCCACCTCCAGTAACACAGGAGGTGGCTGTTAGGCTTTGATGGCAACACTGCACATGTCAAGTCCCTGATGTGAGAAGGGGCGCTTGCTCATTACCCTCACCTCACCCCGCTCGCCCCAAGTCTGTCGCTGTCTCATTTACTGCAGTCAGCAACAAAGATCGCATCCTCTAATGACCTGCAAAGGACGTGGTTAAGGCAGCATTCTCTGGGAGACTAGGTTCTCTCTCTCTCTCCCTCTCTCTCTCTCTGACCGATTCTTTTGACAACTCCAAAATAATCTTTCACTCACAAATACAGGTTTGCTCTGAACTCCTAATTTCTCTCTTCATTTTTAACACTTATACAATTGTTTCAAGAAAACCGCCACCCTCTTTCTTTGCTCTGCTCTTTCTCCCTCCTCTTTTCTTCTGCCCCTCCCTATTTCTCTGACCCCCTCTTCTCCATCCCTAAGGGGAGAAATAAAAGCTGACCTTAATTATGGGGATAAGTATAAGTGGGGCTAGCTGTCTACCTGCATCAAGCAAAAGGCAAGCAATCAGTTTCGAAGTGAAATGAGATGCATTAAGAAGCCCGAGCCATCAGCCTCAATAGCCCTTGAGGTTACCCAGGGCTCCTTCAGGAGCATGCACGGGCTGCATACACCTCCTCAGCCCCCTCCAATTAATCTCTTTCCTCAGGAATGAATGTTCACATAAAAAAACGCAGTATTTTACTTTATTGTCCTGCTCTTTGGCTTAATTATGGGTGTCTTGCTGCCATTGTTTTCTTGCAATTCTGTAATATCAGAACCACAGTGGGAGAGATGAGCCTTTATTGGCTATTTATAACATCGTTTCTAAGGGAAAGTTTATTCTACGCCCCAATCAACACACTTACGAATGAACTTCCTGATTCTAACTTGGAACAAAGTTTTTACATTACAAAGTGTTTGCTCATGAATGTGTAAAAGAAGCTGGTGATGGCTATATCAGGGCGCTGGCCAGTTAGCACCTGCAGTCCTCTTACCTCATCTCAGCAAATCCGCTGCAACTGGTCATACTTGAGGAGACTGATGGCCAAAATACAGAATGTCTTATAAAAAGGCAGACTGGCCCCTATTTTACATAAGAAGTTCCCCTTCATGTATGAGATGTGCTCTAAAAATATCAATATTTAAAATTTAAAAATGTTATTATAGTAAAAGATACGTTGGCACTAATTCCTCAACAGACCCCCCCTTCTCACTACAAACACACTTTTCCTGTGGTTCTTGCCACTTCCTGCAGCAGTTCTGAAGTTCACTTTCATGAGGGTCTCAAGTTTCCCTGTCATGGCTGCCTCCATGTCCTCCATGAATTGATTTGAAACATTTACCTTTCATGGTCATTTTGCCTTTGGGGAAGAGCCAGAAGTCACACAGTGCCAGTCCAGTGAATAAGGTGGATGAAGACACGCTGTGATGTTTTATTTGACAGAAATTGACATAGACATTTGATCAATGAGGAGGATCGTAAAATACAGTGAATGTTTATATTTTTAAGAGTTATTACAGCGAAAGTCATCAACATGTGTCCCCTCAAACTACTCACAATGCAGCTCCTCACTTCAAATACCCTTATCCCATTGTACTTGGCAATGTGTCCAGTACTGTCATTTTAAAAAAAATTTAAACAGTCACCATATCTCTCGATCGCCCCTTGAATGCAGTCACAGGGATCCTGCTTCTGCCTGTGAAAGCTGAGTTGCATGGAAATGCTCATTCTTATGGAAACAAAATCCATGTAGGGGTTCCGAAGTCATTTTCTTTCCGGGCTGATCTTTGGAGGAAGTGTAGCAAATACCCAAGTGCTCTACCTTCTATGGGTCACCTTGTATTATTCAAATTAGTTTTCAGAGCCCTTGTTATCATGAGCTTAAAAAAGCAAAAACCTTTTGAAGGGAAAAATGTATTAAACACAACTCATATGTGCTTGAGCGTGCATGCACGCGTGCACACACACACAAACATACACTTTCATTTTGCAATCCCTTGTGATTTATCAGTTGCACTGAAGATGGTGAGTGGAGGATATTTTTCTAACCTAACAGGCGTTTGCTTTGTGGCTTGGAGACTTTAATCTTCTGAGCGTTTACCTCCAGTGATGATCATCTGGGGGAACACAAGTTGCCAGGGCAATGCTGTCCCAGCCCCTCACTCCCAGAATGAGTCCCCTGTGGAGAGCCATTTCCACTTAGGAAGAAATGTGATCACCTCCTGCTTACTGTGGCATTTGGGGTGATTTGAATTGCAATGTAGTGTGTCCAATACACAAGATAAAGAAAATGGAACCAGTATTATTAAAGTTTGATGCCTTAGAATAAGTGGTCTGGCCTGGGCTGCCATGGTGATGAGATTCATCCGGTAACACCAGAACGAAAAAGGTCCTACTGAACATCAGCCGGATGGCCCACTTCTCTGTGTGACTATTCTACGGGTGTGCATGTGTTTCTTTTTCCCTCTAATCACTATTTTTTCTCTTAGATACCTGATTTGTTAGGACGTTATTCTCTATTAGGAGAGGATCCATCTCACCCCTGTGCCTGGAAGGGACTATCTACAAACCCCTCTAGATTCTTTCCCAACTCCCCCCATAGGAAAAGGAGCTGATTTGCCCAGGGCTACTGGGAGAGTTATATTATGTCCACACAGCATTAGCAGGTCCTGATATACGGGCCACATTTGAAACTGCTGGCAGCACCACCCTTAATAACACTCTTCTTTACAAAGTGCTTGTTGTTAAATATTTATGAGACCTTGCAAGATGGGCCTCTGTTCCTGCCAGGGTGTATATAAACACCGGGCTTGCTCTCCTGCGTGGGGTAGGATTGCTCGGGAGAAGGTGTGTGCAGACTTTCTACCCAGCTTCTTGGTGACACAGCTAAAACCACAGCTCTCCGAGCTGGGGAAGTCACTACTCAGTGGAGGGACACAGCAGAGGCGTTGGCTACAGAACCCAAGAGAGAGAGGGGTGGGGGCGGAGGGATGTGATTTGTTCCCAAGTAAGAGCCAAGGCAGGCTCCCACCATCGCAATCTTTTAAATATTAATAGGGTCCAAAAATATGCTCATAAAAAATGAACAAAACTAAAATAAAAGGAAGAGTGATAGAAGGGGGATGGGACCCTTGCAGTAAAGACCACAAATTGGAGGTAAGCATGTCTTTTCTCGACCCTCTCCGCTCAGGCACCACAGATTATTAGCAGGCAGAGCAAATCTGCTGATATTTTCTGAGCACACCAAGAAGAGACAAAAGCTGCTGTCCCTGCACATGCTCCCACGCCACCCGGGGGTCTTCTCACCAGAAGCTTAGTGCAGTAGGTCTGGGTGGGTCTGAGACTCTGCCCTCTGACAGACTCCTGGGGGAGGTGGACGCTGCTACTGCTGCTGCCTGTCCATGCTGGTCCATGGGGAGAAGGCGGCACCAGCTGACAGAGCACTCTGGAGTGTTCTGTCGCTGTCACGTCCACTACAGTGGTCTCTACTGAGCCCTGGAGATGCACCCAGTGTGTCTGAGGATCTGATGTTTTAGCTGTATTCCATTTAGTTAACAAAAAGGGAAATAATGACATGTGGTAGCTGTTTGTGAAAAGCTAAGGAAGAGGCCCTGTCAACTAGCTTCACAGGCATTTCCTCACGTGAAAGAGGATGTCTCAGACCCAGTGTGACCCTCAAGTACCCACTGGACTCTCTGCTTTCTGCATTTCCTTCCTTGATCTGAATGCTTCAAGCCACCAACTAGGCTTCCACTTTGTTTTCTGCTTTGTCTTCCCTGGCTGTAATTGAACAGCTCCTGCTGTGAAATGGCACCTTGCAGGCCAGGAACTGGACAATCTGCCCCTCTCCTGCACCCTCTTGCCTTTGAGGACTGGACCCAAGGCTGCCTCACCTAGGTCAGATATTCTTCTCAGGGTCACGACAGCATTGCCTCTATAGCCTCTGGCCCACAGAGCAGGTGTTTCCTGTGAGCACCTGGGGATCAAGAGCATGCTCTTTCCTGAGATGGTGCTCTGGGGTGCCGAAGCTGCTCTCTCATGCGCAATGGCAAGGCGGCATGGAGTACAGAGAGAACGCTCAAGCTTTGAATTCAGAGAGATTCAAAAGCTGGCTCACTTCTTCCTACCTATGTGATCTCAGGCAATTTCTAAGCCTCAATATCATCACTCAAAAAACAGCTATAATTATATCTGCCTTTCTATAATGTGAGGACAAGAGACAATGTGTACAAAATGTGTTCAAGAAATGGTGTCTGTCAGTGATGAGGAGAGAGAGAGGATTGCTATGGTTTGGATGCCTGTGCCTTCCAAAATAAATTGAAAACTGATTGCTACTGTGAGAGTGTTGGGAGGGGACCTCTGACAGGTCTCCACCTTCACGAATAGATCATTGCTGCTATCACAGGATAGAGGGCACATTTGGTCCCTTTTCCATGCTGTCTTTTCCTCATATTCCACCATGTTGGATGCACTAAGAAGGCCCATGGCTGCCCCAGCCCCTTGACCTTGGATCTCCACCATCCAGGACTGTAAGGAAACAAGTTTATCTTCTTTGTAAATTGCCTAATCTCAGATATCTGTTATAGCAGCACACAGTGGACTGAGAAAAAGTGATAATAGTATAATATTATTTTTTTTTTCCAGCTGGCCCACTGGTTCACTACCACCTTTTCCCCTAGTTTATTCTTTTTTCTCAATGACCCTGTAATGGATAGCTCTAAATCTTTGAAAATATAAATATATAGTGACAACTCCTAAAAAGAATTGTCGGGCCAGTGATATGGCTCAGTGGCACAAGCGCCTGCCTGGCAAGCTCGAGGTCTTGAGTTCGACTCCCAGAACCCACATAAAGGCAAAAAAAAAAGGGCCAGTAATATCGCTCAGCGGCATAAGCACCTGCTGGCAAGCGCGAGGTCCTGAGGTCAACTCCCGGTACCCACATTAAAAAAAAAGAAAAAAAAAAAAAAAGAATTGTCACATTTACTTTACTAAGTAGACTACAAGTGAGAAAAAAACACACACATAGTAAAAGGAAAATCTTGGAAGTATGTGCAGCCCCGCTAACTGCTAAATAAATGAGAAGAAAGGCACTGCTCAAACTATTAAAGTCTATTAGACCAATACAGTTCCATACTGGTGGTGCTGTAAATTGATGTAATAATTCTGGAAACAATCTGGCAAGAGTCGTTCATTCAACAGACAAGTATTGAGTGCATACCAAATTCCAGATATTTTGTTAAGTTCTGGGGGTACAGAAATAAATAAGGCCAGATCCTCGTCCACAAATCTTATAAAATGGTGGCACATGGGACAGGAGTCACCACAAACTCTACCCAAGTCTTAACTCAGTAATCCCCTCCAACCTGTTTTAAAAATATCTTCTTAAATTGCTGTGCATTGCTATGCCATCTGTACCAGTGAAAGGCTAGTTACCTATCACCCAAGTACCTAGCAGTTAAGAAAGGTATAGAATGAGAATGTTTGTTGATAGAGTAAAATTTAACAATAAAATTGCAACTATGTGAACTATGGAGACATGTAAAATAATGCCAAATAAAGATAACACAAAATGGGATATACGAAATAATTTGCCCATGAAAAGTTATGTGTGAACAAGCTAAGAATGGATGCTAGTAATTGTGTCCATGGGCGGGGGATCGGTATTGGTATAGTCACGGGAGCTGCTGGTGTACCCTGAATCCCACATCTACTCCATCCCAACCTCCCTGACTCCCAGATCTGGCCATCAGCTCCTGACTTCTTCCAAGTCAGGCAGGGCCATGAAAGTTGCTTCAGCCGAAGAGATGTGAGTGGAAGAGATGGATTATTTTACATGTCTTCCTTCTTAGTGGAAGCTCTAACAGCCCACTCTCCTGAACAGGCCAATTCCACACATCCCCTTTCTCCTCGCACAGCAAGGGACAACACGTGCAGGCCTAGACGCCCCGTACCCCTGGACTCTGGAGTGAAAAGCTGAGCCCTGGACAGTTTGAAATGTGTACTCAGCAAGAGTGAAAGCCAACCTTTGCCTTTATAGCCTCTAAGTTTTTATTTAAACAGTATCCTTACCAACACAGATATGTGTATTGTTTATTCAATTTAAATGTTAGAGATAGTTTACTATTTTAAAAATAGTTCTAATGTGGTTTTGCAGAGTTATGTAACAGAACACATGACAGCATGAACTCTGGGGACTCCCTGTCTGCAGAGCATAAGTACAGAAGGGTATAACACCACCCCATATATTCTAATTTAATAGTTCTAAAACTTTTTAGTTTTAATTTCTCTTTATACACATCAAAAGATTTGCAATTTCAAAGAATTACAATAATATGTAGGTTATTGGTAATGATATTAGAAATAAAATCTAAAACAATAAGAAAATTAATGTGAAAACAAATAATAGTAAATGTCTGTTGACATAGCCTGAAGAAAAATGATCATATTTTCTAAAGCAAAAGTGTGTATTAAAAGTGCCACTGCCTATACCTTTAATATCTAAATTAACAGAATTTAGCTGGATTCTCAGATGTAGATTTGTGTTCAATCTGTGGAGTAAGTTCTTTTGATTGAAGTCTATGGAAATCTGCCATCACATAAATATGGAGTAGGAAGAGGGAGAGTTAGTCTAATAGATTTTTCAGGTAACTATAGCTATTCTTTGATACTACACCAAAACTTGACAGGCAGTGTAAGTTTCTTAAAAGTTACTGCAATGTGGTACGTGATAGCAGAGCAGCACACTCTCATCTTCCGTGAGATGAAAACGCATGGGTTCACCTTGCATTCTCAGGGGATCTTTTACCCAGTGAGACTTCACAATGACACCAGGAATAGGACATTTGGAAATCACTGATTTGCTGAGTTTTCCCATCTTCCCAAAGTGGCTATTTTTCATTACAGAATATGAAAAGATTACATCTGTTAATATAATTACTGATCACATCGGAAAATCCTTTAAATATGGGGAAGTTGTCAAGCTTACGGAAGCAGATACACATTTTTTTTTCAAAATTTTGATTTTTTTTCTCAGAAGCTCAACTTTTTATCATTGCCAACCAATATTCTCAGTTGCTTCCCTTTAAATGACAGGCTCACTTTGCTCATTTTTGAGAAAATGCCTGCCAAATGCCCAAGTCTGAATAACCATAGTTTGTTTGGAATTGGTTCTTTCAAGCAAAAAGTGTGTTCCAAGAAAAAAGTGACTAGTTCGTCTCACAACTCAATCGCACATGAGCTGTTCCTGAAATAACCCTAACACTTGCTTTTGTAACATGTTCGTTTTATGTGTCCACCAGCTGGTCATGCAGAATATTAAAAGGTCTGTACTTAAAGTTCGAGCCTTGGTAAAATTAATAACTTTTACTGCTTTATCAAAGGACATTCCTCAGTGAACTGCTTTCCTCTCCCTCACTGTGAGTGTGTGTAAATGAAGAACCTCCGTGGCTGCTGCTATGGCCAGATGCCACTGCCTGGATCCGTGTTCAGGGGCCCACAGTTTTACCCACCATTATTTTCGTATCATCAGTGCAAATATCAGTAGAGTTAAAAATGGAATTGCATTCTTAGTATAATTATAGAAATAATTTTGACCCCATGGAATCCTGAAATGGTGTGGAGGATTCTAGGCATTTGCAATCATGCACAGCTGTGCTAGTTTACCACACAGTGTTTTCCAGCAACAGAGCGAGGATGAGTCAGCTTCAATGCCCCGCTCCTGAGTACCCATCTGACCTTGGGAAGGTACTTGATCTATTACCTCCAGTTTCCTTGTGTGCAAAATAATATCATTCATTTATTCATTTATTTATTCATTCGATGAATATTTATTGGCTGCTATTATGTGCACTGCTGGCATTTGAGGCACTGGGGATATAGCCATCAAAAGGCAGGCAAAGTCTTTGCACTTACTTTACAGTCTAGAGGGGACCATGCAGATGCATGTGCAGAAGGGTATTATTTTGAGAAAATTATTATATAAATATTTAACACAAATGCATGAAATCAGTACAGACTGTTGGATGTGCTAGAAATTTCATTTGGTGAAGGAAACCACCGCAAGTGCTGTGGAAAGGGGAGAAAGTGGCACAGTGGACCCAGTGTGGTCAGGGAAGCAAGCCTGTTCTCAGAAAGTGACATCTGAGCCAATGCCAAGAGATGAGAGGCTACCAGACAGGTACTTTTCTAACTCTAAATATTTGTGATGTTGACGCTGCTTCATGGGGTGCCCTAGAAGCATCTTTGGTTCCCCAAGACACAATACCATACTTTGGATGTGATTTAAGTAAATCTACAAAGGTTCATATATTAAAATTTCATTTCCATCGCAAGTTCTTAGGAGGGTGGAAACTTAACCCAGTGGTGTTGTTTAGAGGTGAGGCTTTGGGGAGGAGATTAGGATTAGATAACAGCCTTTGGAGTACTCTAAGATTGAATCCTAGTAGCTTTATAAGAAGAAGGAGAGAACCAGAAGAGACACACATGCATGCTCCATGTCACTCACCACGTGCTGCCTTGTCCTGCCCTGGGATTCTGCCAGGAAGAAGGCCATTGCAGAAGCAGCTCCTTGACCTCATTGCTCAGGACTCTGAACTTTTTTCTTTATAATGTCACCTAGCATAAGGTATTCTCTTATAGTAATGAAAAACCGACTGATGCATATGATGAATGAGGTGTTAGGAATCATTTAATCCTCACAGTAACTCACTGAAGTAGAGTTCCATTATTCCCATTTTGTAAAAGAGAAAATCATGGCCCAGAAGTTACACAGCTAGGAAATAGTAGAGAAAGGTTCAAATAAAGGCACTCTTATTCTCTCAAGAGGTATCAGCCACTCCCTAAAGTAGTGAGGCAGTCCTTTGAATTTACAAAGCACATAGAAATCCCCTGATATGGGTCTCTGTTTTCATTATTACTAGTATAAACATATTTAAAATAAATATACCTAAGTAATACATATTGAGTTGCTTTTAAAAGTGTATTTATGAGAAACATGAAGAACAAAATAGAAGTGATAAATAGGAAATAAGGAGACGTTCAAATACAAATTACAAATTCCATTGTTTTAAAAATATTTCAATATATATGCTAATTGGTTTCATTTATACTATTAGTTTATCTTAGTTCGTTGAAAAGAAAGATTTTTGTTATTATCTGTTTGATTCTTTTTTGTAAGCATCTTTTTGTTTATGTCTTGTACTCTAAGATAATGATACAGTGTTAATAACTATTGTTATTCTCTTATTATTTGATTATGAAATTTTGTTCCATTTTTCACTATATATATATACACACACACACATATATATATTTATTTAACAAATTATAGGACATGTTATCTGTAGGTCCAAATAGGTTTGTAAGGGTGATAGTGCTACAGCAAACAGAAACACTGAAACGACACCCAGGATTTGGAGGCAGATTTATTTACGTCGATGGGCACTGATTGAGATCATTCCCAAAATCTCAGGCCCTGATCTCTGGTGGCCTAGGGCTTATATGGGATAAGCAAGCAGGAAGTACAGAGGCAGAATGGCTTGTCAATTGGGGACTGGTTCTTATAATATGCATCATAGTGACCAGCTATGTATTACAGTGACCAGCCATTTCTAAGAAACAAAAGTAACAGGAAGAGTATCTGGAAGTACTACCTGGGAAACTAATGAACTAAAGTATACTGGGGGGGTATCTTCTGCTACATTTCCCCCCTCTTTTAGTTTCCCTGACAAAACTTTGCTGGGCATGTTACATGTGATCTTTTGAGGCAAGACCCAGCTAGAAGCAATAACTTTGCAGCTGTCAGTGGTCCTAGGATGGGCTCTAGCCAAGGTCCCCAAGACTGAAAATTCCCACCAGACGTTTGTGGTTTGTTTCCCTTACTATAGGGTTTCTCCTTAAGTTGACTCTGACAAGGGAGTGAAGGAGTTAATCTGATCTAGGAGAGTGTGAAATGTGCCTTGGACACTTGTCAAATCTTTATCATTTGTAAGGGCCTTACTGGTTATTTTCTATTTTCTCTGGGCAATCATCCATAGAGCTAAGGCAAAGCAAGGACAGGGTAAGCAGCCTGAAAAGGCACAAAAATCAAGGGAAGTAATGCATTGAGGTATGGAGCAATCCTGTGAATGGTGTCCTCAGCCTTCAGACATGTATGGACTGATCAGCATCCAGAGTGATCACAGCAGGGCTTTGAGTGCATTGTCTCTTCAGGGTCAGCCCTGGAGGAGCTGTTTAGTCCAGGTAAATTTTACAGAACTCTGGAATGGTGGATCTAAAGCTGGATTTCTGAAACTTATAGAGGTAGTTAATATGTACCTGGGTTATATGTGTGTACAGGAGTGCCTGCAGGTATAGCTGATCTTTTAGCTAAACTTTTGTGGAGCTAGTTACAAGCTGTTTCTGTAGGGTTATGTTTTATTTTCTCATCTTTTTAGATATTGTGGCCTGTATGCTGTATGTAGTTTTTATTTAGTTGTCTCTGCTAAAACTGCAGTCCTGTTGTCACTGCCAATCATCAAAGGTAGGCCATATCTAGGGATGATTTTAAACAGCAGGACCCTACACACTTTTATTGCCCTCTGAGCTCAGGTAAGGAATTCCTCAGGCCAGCCCTAGTAGGTGTAGACCAGCACTAAGTCCATCTGTATATCTTTAAATGGGGGGAGGTCAAGGCCAATGACACAGACGCTGAAGCCTGAGCTGGCTGCAGGGGTATGGGTGCCAGCACTGTGGCTTGAGCTTGCAGAACACACAGTGGGGGCAGGTCTGGCTATCTTCTGGGAGTAGTGGGTAAAGTTTTACTGGCTGGGGTTGATGTTTCAGTCAATTGGATCCCTGGAGGGGGCTTAGGAGTGCAGGTTTGGTGTCACTGGTGACAGGTTTCCAAACAGCAGCAGGAAGCAGTAGCAGGAGAACTTTGGCCAAAATAACTTTGTCCAAGGTGACCACAGCATATCTAGCCTGTTGGACTCCATTTCTAACAAAGCCACTTATATCTGTAAACAGGGTGTACTCAGCATCTGTCAGGGGGTTTATTTTTCAGTCACGGTCTTGTGGGCCCAGCTTGGTGGGCAGATACGTGGCAGGATTGGGAGCAGTGGGTAAAGTTATTCAGGAGGTCCAGTACAGCATATGGCACCTGGATAGTTAGGTCTTGGCCTAAGGTGAGCTTGTCAGCTTTCTTGATCAGAAGGACAGTGGCTATTAGAGCATGAATGCAAACAGGGGGCAGCCCTTAGCAACTGGATCCAAGTATTTGTACAGATAGGCCACTGGGCACTCCCAGGAGCTGATGGCCTGAGTAAGCATCATTGCTTTTGTAAACTCAGGGATCCAGATTCTATAGAAGCCAGCAGCTCCAAGATATTTATGGAGTTTCTTTCTCATAACTAGCTTCTGACAGATTTTGCAGTTGATTTTTTGTGTCTTTCCAGCAGGCAGCTTGAGTGTCATTAATCAGAAGTGCAGTGATATTTTGTGTTGGGAAACTAGCAAAGTCAGCTGTGAGGGCTTCCCCAAAGAGGGTAAACAAGATTTTGAACCTCTGAGGGGTTGAGTCCAGGTCAGTTGACTTTTGAGTCCAGAACTGGGGTCTTTCCATTTAAAGGTAAGGAGGGGCTGGCTGACAGGAGCCAGTTGAAGGCAGAGAAGACATTTTTTAAGTCAAGGCAGGTGTACCAGCAGGCTGTGGGTGCCAGAAGACTGAGGCAACATATACAGAGGGCAATCATGGCAGCATTGGCAGCTTGGAAATCTTGAACTGGCTTTACAGGCAGGAGAGGTTTAGTTTAGCCATTTGACAATCTACAGACTTTGCAGTTTTGAAGCCTCATTTTTTTCTTTCTTGGTGGACCATGATGGAGCTGGAAGGGACAGAGAAACAGAGCCAAATCTGTTGCTAGGGCCTCCATGAAGATAGTGGGAGAGTTCCCAAACACTGGTGGTAATTGAGTAACAGTCCAAAAATGGTGTATGGGTTGGGAACTACAGAATGCAAGGTGATGGCTGCATTGTTGACAGCACAGAGATCTTGCCCATGATGATTAATAATCTATCAGGCTAATGTGTGGCTGGATCCCTGTTTGTGCTTCCCGTGACACCTGACAGCAACAGGGGTCATGGTGAGGTGGCATGGTTGATGGCCAGGCCCGGAGGTGAGTCCTTAGCCCATACCTCTGTGGGGAGAGTTTTCAGAATTTCAGGATTGCAGTTATCTGTTTCAGGCTGATGCAGGCATCATCTTCCTCTCAGGGAACAGTCAAAGTTGACAATGCAGGGTTAAATGAGAGGGAGGCTGACTGGCTTGGTGCAAAGGAGATGGTTGCAAGAGGAGGTCTCTTCCCAGGAGCACTATGGGGACTGGCTTACACAAGAATTTGTGTCTGGTGAGACGCCCTCCCAGGCTGCAAGTTTGTGCCTGGCAGAAGGGGCAAGAGGCAAGAGTCCCAGTTGCCTGGTGATGGTAACTTTTTGACAGAGGAAACTTTTGAAAGCAGAGTTCTCTTCCATTGTCTACCAGGAACATCACATGTTTGCCTCTGACTTTTGCAATGACTGCGGGCTCTCAGGGGCCCAATTTGATAGAGATCAGTCTGTCCTATCCATCCAGTCCTGCAAGGGTGAGGAGAGGTTCAGGTTGAGGTGGGCCTGAATAGTCAGGATTCTTTGTGTCTCATAGACAGAGGGGGCACTTATTTTTTGTGTCCATAGCCCTTATAACTCATAGCCAGAGGGTGTGGTCATCTATCAGGCTGGATTTTCTTATGGACATCAAGTGTTTTTCTTTTATCAGGTTTCTGGGTAACAGTGGATAATGGGCTTTTCACTCCCCTTTTTGATGTCTTTGAGAAGTACTCAACTGGATTATTTCTAGGTGAGGTCACCTTTGGAAAGGCAATTCATTCATCAGGGCTGACTGTCCAATTTTCCTCAGTCAAAATGTGGAACTCAGGAGGAACTGCTTGCAGTCATCTTGTGTTGGTGTTAGATGATGCCTTCTGACCAGGATAGGAGCAGAAGGCTCCAGAGGGAGAGCCTCTGTGGCCAAATGCAGGTGATGGTTAGCTGGAACCAGTTCAATTGGCTGGAAGTAGATGAGTTGGGAGTGGGGAGTGAAGCTATAGGTGTTGGCAGCAACTGTGGCGGCCAATGAAGATGCCAAGGAGGAATTCTCAGGAAGAATGGGCCTCTTTTTCCCTTTTTCTTTTTGAGATGCAGGGAGTGGTTTGGTTTCATTCTTAACTCCATAAAAGCCCCTGATTTTGCAGTAAGGACTGTGGGTTTTGACTAATTAGTTCCCATCTCTGACTTCCTATATGTGTGTTGTGTACCCTTGAATGATGGCACAACAGACAAAGGATGGGTGCCCCTTACAGACAGAGACCACTGAGATGCCCACTTGGCTGCACCCCTCGTGGGGGCATAGGCACAATTTAGCTAAGGAGGGTGTGAAGCCTCCATCATGTCATATGTCAATCACCACAGGAACCACAAGTGGGGGCCCAGTCACTGTGACCAGTGCTTCCCAGTCTTGGTGCACAGAGGGAGCAGCCTATTGTTTATACTGTCTGTTCCACTCATTCACACATTCATTCAGCAGGCACTCAGAGGTTAAATATTCCAACCCTCTTCCTTTGAGGGTGGTCCTGACTAATGAGAAGTGATCAGACCCCCCTTCTGCTTGAGCTGAGCAGGACTGACAGACTAGCTGGGGTGCCCCCAGGGGTCTTACCAGAATCAGGCAGGCAGGCAGAAAGAGAGAGAGACAGACTGCATCCTCCTCCCTTTGGGATCCGATGTGAGCTGCTCAAGCAGGGAGCCAGGAATCATCCTTCAGACCTCCAAGGTGACTTGAGAAATCTTGAGGGCATGCCTTTCTGTCACGACCTGGAGAGGTCCCTGCTCCATGTGCGAGGGCCATGACCAGTGACCAAAGAGGTCAGCATGGTCAGTCTTCCTGGCCAACACACCAGATGCTATGGCAAACAGAAACACTGCCATGACACCCAGGATTTGGAGGCAGATTTTTTATGTCAATGAGCCCTGATCAGGTTCATTCCCCAAATATCATGCCCTGATCTCTGGTGGTCTAGGGCTTATATGGGATAAGCAAGCTGGAAGTACAGAGGCAGAATGGCTTGTCAACTGGGAATTGGTTTTTATAATATGCATCATAGTGACCAGCCATTTCTAAGAAACAAAAGTAACAGGAACTGTAATTGAAACTATTACCTAGGCAACTAACAAACTGAAGTATACTAGCTGGGGGTGCATCTTATGCTAGAGTAGGAGGAATGATTAAAGTCTTTGCTATATTGAAGAGATAAGGCAAAGTAAAGCTTAGGGATGAACTGCCTGATTTGCCTCTATTTTGAACTTGAAAGGGAAAGGTTAAGGATGGAGAATGTGGAAAGTAGACTGTCTAAAGTAGCTCATACTTGAAATGCTTTCTAAGAGCAAAGTATAGAGAATGCTATGCATGTAGACATCTTGGGAGTAAACTTCAGGAATGTTCATTTTGATGAATTTGCTCTGGAAGATGCTGCCATTCATCCTTTTCTGAAATCTTTTTCTGCATCTTTAAAAGGGCTGTTGTTCTTTCTTCATGTCCACACTAGCTTGGCCCAAGGAGAGTTGCATTGCAAGGTCTGGCTGATTTCTTCCAAGAGTCAACACTTTCAGGAGAGAGTGTTTAAAGACTCCACTGTATTCTAGCTGGCATGAGGCATGTACTGTGAATAATAGGTTTTTCCTACTAGCAGCTTCTCATCTTGCTTGGACAGTGAGGTAAGCAGGGCACATATCCATGCTTGATCTGGAATTTCTTTTGTGAAAAATAGAAGATTCTGCTAATTATGTTTTCCTTGAGCTGTATAACTAGGTTTGTTTCTTTTTCACAGGATAGATTTGGAATCTGTTTGCTTATTTGTTTGTGGTTTGCTTAAACTGGAAAATGAGGTCCTGGAGAAAGCAAAGCAGCCCATGAGCTGACCAAGAGGGCACAGTGAATGAAATGGTTTCAGAAAGTCAGAGGCCATAGACGAAAAAGTGGACATATCAGGTTGGGAATGAAGGTTAAATTAGAACCAGCAGGGCCAGGGCTTCCATAGCTGTAGACCCAGCTGATTTTGACAAGCCACCTTACATTTCCTGCCAGCAGAGCCAATAAGGGCTCCAAACCTCTGACTTGTCACAGAAGTACAGCTCTTTTTTAGAGTGCACTGGTACAGACAGCACCTGAACACTTCAGCAGCCCACAAAGGAGGTGGGAGTCCGCTGTTCACTCAGCCAACATGTACAAGCACCTCCTGAAACCTGGACCATGCTGGGCCATGTGGTGAGTTCATACTCAGTGAGCAAGGTGGGCCCTGTCCCTGTCCCACAGAGCTAGCTCCTGCCATGTGGATGTCATGTCGAGCAATGGCCCCTGCTGACACATAAATACAGTGAAGTCATACTGTGAAAAGAGATAAGCAAGTCTTCAGTAAAAAGCAGCTAAACAAATGCCTCTTCCTCATGCTCCTCCTTGTACTCCTCTTTCCTTCTTTTTCTTCCTGTTATTATTCTTGCAACTGACAGTGGGCAATGGTCATAAATAATCACTCATGTGCATACCAAAGCTTGTCTTTGTTGAAAGAAAATGAGTACAGTTTTCTCATAACAATTTAATAGAGAAAATTTTTGGATATCAACACGTTCTTCTCCCTACCCTCAAAAGGTCTAATTTTCATGTACATATGAATTGTCATGTGAAGATTTAGGGAACTGTTTCCTATAAGAATTGTCTTTGGGAGAGGTTGAATAAATACTAAAACAAAGAAGAGCATTGTGTTATTAAATATATAATATAGTGTACAGCAGAACCAGTAGACTTGAAAATAAAAGCTTTTGATCTACCAGCTGGACTTTTTTTTAGAGAAGAAAAAGATCGGGGCAAGAAATGCATTCTACAACATTTGTATAGAAAATGCATGATTGATTTCATACAACCAGAAGAGGGGATGGGAGCATTCTGGTTGCAGTTGCTTCCAGAGGGGTTGGAAGTTCATATGGAGACAATGACAAAAGCATGGACCCTTGCAGTCAGGACCCACTCCACCCCACAATTAACAGTGAGTGGACAATGGGTGAATATCCACGAAGATGAGTTTAACATGAGGACCACAGAGGAGACTTGTATTTTCCTTCCAGGTGCAGACTCGGTGTGGGCAGCAGGGCATCTCAGTTGTGGAGCGGTGGATTGAAGAAGGTAGAGATACAAGGTCTCTGTAGGTCACCTTCTCATTGCTGTGACACAATTCCTAGAAAAAACTTAATGGAGGGAGGTTTTATTTTGGCTTGTGGTTTAGGAGGTTTCATTCATGGTAACTTTGCTCTGTTTTTCCTGGACCCCTGGTGAGGCAGAACACTATGGAGGACAGGGTATGGAGGTCCAAAGCTGCTCACTTCATGGTAACTGGAAGCAGAGACAAAGGGAAAGAGCCAGAGAGGAAGGGACCAGGAACCAGATATCATCATCAAGTTCTCGCACCCATACCTAGTCTTCTCCTGGGCTCCATGTCCTGTTTCTATGATCTTCCAGTAATGCCATCAAGTCATCATCTCCTCAGTGGATGAAGTGATGAGCCTCATGATACCATCACTTCCCCAAAGCCCATCAGCAAGTAAGCTTTCAACACAGTGGGCCTTTTTGGGGGCGTTTCTGATGCCAACCTAGCAGGCCTGAAAGGCAGCCCCTCAAAATCCAGGCACCTCTGCATGGTTTTGGAAGAACTAGGATTTCCCGTCAGGAAGTCACTAGTGGACAAAAGAAGGCAAACAGAATGGGAATGGCCTGTAGTTGCAGAATGTTTGCTCCTGGCTCTCACATGTCAGGGTGACGGACATCAGCAGAAGATGACAGGAGCAAGTGACAAGGACCTGAAGAGGTGAGTTGCAACTTGAAGGTCACTGACAGAGGCCAAAGATGGGAATGTATGAGACAGCAACTCCCCTAACAGTGCTGGGAGACACGGAGCATTCCAGCACCCTCCTCTTCTCATCCTGACCATGGTAAGCGCTATCAGAAGCCTGTTTGCTTTCGTGTGGGGTTGCACCTCATTGTGGGCTACACAGGAACTCTAAGCTGACATGTCAACAATAGGAGCTATACCACTTAACTTACAGGAGGCTTCTAGTAGAAAACTGGCAAAGAGAAAAATGGCCAGGATTATTGCTGTTAAATAGGATTATTGCTATTAGCTAAGATAGGAAAGAGACCACACACACACCACACACACTCAGTCACTGATGTGATTTCTGTTTATAGTGGGGAAACAAATTACATCAGTGACCAGGCTAAATAGTTGCGTTTTGTGGATGAGTTAAAACTCACAGTGAGTGCAAAGTCCCTCTGGATCATCTCTGCCAAGTTGATGCCTAGCATGCGAATGCCACTCATGTGCCTAGATCAATATAAATATGGATACCCTTGTATGAAATAGGCAGGAAAAATGGGGCAATCTGACAGCTCCTTGCTGAGACCCAGCAGCTCCACCCTGCAGAAGGGCCTGAATAGCTGATAGCACCCCTGACGGACTACAGAAAAGAAAACTGCAGCCTGGCAAATGCAGATGCTCAGGAGATGTTTGCCTGACAGACTGAAGCCTGTGTGTCAGGAGGGCTGTCACCTATCAGGGTTTAAATAGGAGCCTTCTATCGGATGTTACATAACCTGCTGGCTCACAACAGCCCCAGTGGAATGGAACGGGGCAGCACAGAGGAGAAGCAGGCTGTGAGGCGGAGGACAAGGCTCTGCTGTTCTTCCCCTTAATGGATTCCATGCATCCTGCACTGACATGCTTGAACACACAGCAAGGGAATGGAGACGCCTGCTCTTTAAGGGATGTGTCAGTCAAGCGAGGAAAGTTAATCATAGCAGAATTAGGAACAGAGCAGCAGAGAAAGAAGCAGCTTCCCTGTGGGGGTGGGTACCTTGGGGTGTACCCCAGAGGATGCCTGCCTCAACTCTGCCCCAACCTACCTGAATGGCGATCCCCCTCCTCCATACTTTTGCCAGTTGAAGGCTGATGTTTAAACTCAATTCTCCCCTTTCCAGATAGAGCTTCCAAGTCACAAGACCGTATGAGCTGAGATGTGCACACATTTTGCAAAGCTATGAGCTTTATAAATGTTCTCTGGACAGAATGCTGCTGCTTTGATTCATGCATTCTTCCAAGTAGGACACAGCCCTTCACTGATCCTTAAGTCAAATGAAAGCCGGGGAGAGAATAATCAATACGGGCCCATCTTGCTTTGTGCAGTAGGTGCACTCGCAGAATGTACATCTAATAGTTTGGTGACGAGTTTTTTTTTTAAGAGGCCCAAGGGGAACCAGGTGTTTTAAAGGATCTTGATGAAGAACACAGAATTCTGGTACAATGGGATGAATCATTCTCTATACCCTAATTTATCTGTTGAATAAGCCTGGGATTTTGCATATTAAGTTTTTTCTTTCTGTATAGACATTATCCATATACCACTGAGCAATCAAAGGGGTTGAAGCAGACAGACTGTGGATATCAGTTTTTCTACATAATCAAATTTTACTTATCTAGAAATAAGAATCATTTTCATCAGTGAAAGGGCTAATGTGTGTGAAGCGGTCATCCATTGGTAGCAGCCGCCTGTGTTAGGTAGAGGTGATCACATTATCAGATATGGCAAGCTGGTAAAACGTTGTATGGATTGATGTTGAGATTATCATAATCAACTTGCAGAGTGGGACATCTGTACCATAGTGTCTTTAGAATACTATTCCAAAAAGGTAGCAGTAATTTCCCATGGTTAATTCCCTCCCTCATTGAATCTGAGTTTGCTCGTGTCAGTCGCACTGGCACTAAGACAGTAGAATGGGACATAGGCAGATGCTTGAAAATTATTTGGGTTGTATGGATCGTTTTCTTTTGCCATCCTGAGACCACCGCTCAAAGAGGGGCCCAGGCTAGCCTGGTGGGTGATGAGAGAGGTGTGAAAAAGTCATCTTTAATGCCCCAGTGGTTCTCATCTGCTGCTGAGTCGGACGGAGCACAGAGCCCAACCAGAGGCACCAGCCAATTACAACCATCAACCAAACTATCCCAGAAAAATGTCTAGAACTGCCTCAGCGACCTGTTCATGAAAAATCTGAAATGTTTGTTAAAGGCCATGGTGTTGGGGTGACTTGTTATGTGAGTGAAGAATCTGAGTTATGGTGCTTTATATGGGGAGAGGGGGCATTATCTAGGCGACTTGGTCAAGTTTTATTCTGCTTGGACAACAAAACCATCTAACACAGCAGTTAACTGACTATAAAGAAGAATTTTGAAACAATAATCAATTAAGAAAAACTTACATAAGATCATGTTCAAAATACACATTGGTTTATTTAAACAGTGAACTTAGTCATATAGATTCCTAATTAAAATACTGATAACACAAATGTGAAACTATCTCACAAAGGGGTTAGAAAATTTTGTAGCTCTGGATAACAACAGGCTAAGTCTCAGAGTTGGTCCATTGCTACACCAGCTTCTTCGTCCTTGGTCCTACTTTGCACATTTGCTCCTGCAGACTGGCCCTCATCTGAGGTGATGATGATGTATCCAGAGCATGTTGGTGTCAGTGCTCTGCAGCATCCCTAGGTGCTTATTTAAGTCCAATTCACACTGTTCCATGCATTTTCCTCTTAACGATGCTGCTGCTAGTCCTGTGCTATTGCTATCATACTGTTACTCATCTTTCAGCTATTCCTGAGTCTGCATTTACACGTGTCCCATTGCATGGCAGTGGGTGTGAGCAAGCAGTTCTGTTAGCCTGCGTACTTCATCTGTGATGCATAGCATCAAACCATGCTGCTCACATCCTCCCTGAGCTGCACTAATGATGAGCCACACCTCGCCTGTGTGACCTGTTTGGACCACTTACAGCTTCTCAATTGCCACAATCTTCCTTCAGGCACCTCTCCCTTGCACTTGGATTTGGACCCCCTGGAACTTTGGGGGACTCTGCACTGGCTGTGTGACCTAGCTTGCTAGATGTTGGTGGCTCTGACTGTGTAGGCCACAGTCACAGTGATGATACCAGCTAATGGCCAATTCGCCATTTCTGGAAGAGCACCAGCCACACACTGATGGCTCCACTCTGCCTTCCTTCTTTCTCAGATTCAATGATTTTTATCCCATCATCACTCACCCTCTAGTCAGCCATGCATTCTCCTCTTAGCTCATTGGGTTGGTTGTGTCTTCGTTTTTGAATAAAAAGACTAATAATGATGTCAATAATTCTATTACGATGGCTAATTTTATATATCCACCCAACTGGACCATGGAGTGCCATGATCAGAGATTATTCTGTATATGTCTGAGAAGATTTTTCAAGATGATATTAACATTTGAATCAGTAAACCCAGTAAAACAGATGACCCTTGCTAAAGTGGGTGAGGCTTATCCAATCAATTGAAGGCCTGGATAGAACAAGAAGTGAAGTCTGAGCAGGAGAGAATTTATGCTAGGTATAATGGAGCAAGCCTGTAATCCCAACGCTCTTAAAAGGCAGAGGCAGGATGAGGAAAAGTTTGAGCCCAGCCTGGGCAATTTAGCAACTTAGCAATATCATGTCTCAAAATAAAAGTTTCATAAAGAGGCCTTGAGTTCAATCCCCAGTACTGAAAGAAAGAAAGAGAGGGAGAGGAGGGGAAAAGAGAGAGAGAGAGAGAGAGAGAGAGAGAGAGAGAGAGAGAGAGAGTGAGAGAATCCCTAAACTGGGCATTGTTTTATTTCCTGGCCTTTGATTCATACTGAAATATGGGCTTCTTTTGGGTCTTGAGCCTTCTGCCTTTTGAACTGGAACTAACCATTTGTTCTCATGGATCTCCAGCTTGCAGATAGATGGCAGATCTGGGAACTTCTTAGCCTCTGTTATCAAGTGAGCCAATCCCACCCCCCGCTCTCTACCACACACACACACACACACACACACACACACACACACACACACCCTATTGGTTCTATTTCAGACTAATTATTATTATTTGTCCCAGAAAAACAATAGATCCTTTCCTCATTCTTTCTTTGACTGAAGAATGCCCACCTTCTCTTACAGATACAGAAGAGAGCATATTGGCCATGCTTCCTCTTCCTCATCCAAACTGTAAGTTCAAATTATTACTGTTGTAGGAAGAATTGTCAATTAACATTCTAGAAGTTTTCAGTGCTTTTCTTATCCAAAACAAGTGCATTTTACTGAAATTTCACTTCAGAAACCTTACCTTGGAAATGGGTGCTGCCTCATGCGCTGTTTGATAAACTGACAAAGGGGAAGAAAACCAGCCATGGGGGCCGGTGAGGTGGCTCAGCGACATAAGCGCCTGCCTGGCAAGTGTGAGGTCCTGAGTTCGACTCCCGGTACCCACATGTGAAAAAAGGGCCGGTGATATCACTCAGTGGCACGGGTGCCTGCTGGCATGTGAGGTCCTGAGTTTGACCCCCGGTACCCACAAAAAAAAAAAAAAAAAAGCAAAGAAAACCTGCCATGGGAGAAAACGTGGGATGATGACAAAGTTCACAGGGTGCGGTAAGCAGGGTACTCTGGAGGGGAAACAATTTGACACCTTCTTCTGGTGTGTGTGCTGGGGAAAATGGATTTAATTCAGAGTAGGACTGTGGTGAAAATTTAGTCACGTCATGGAGTTAGGCCTTGAGTGATTTAAGCCTAGAGAAACAATTTAACATGAGAAGAAGGAGTGGTCTTGTGCCCTGGGCAGAACAAGCTGTGCTCCCCAGGTGTTGAGAGAGCTGAAAGAGCTCCAGGGTATGTGGGCCTGAGGAGGGGGAGAAAGAGTTAGGAGGTCTGGAAAAGATTTAGGAGGAAAACCAGGCCAAATCAACTCGCATGTAGGAGGCTGTGCTCCGTGATTTCCTCATTTGTGTACAGTTCTACCCTAAGATTCTCTGCTGCGCTGTACATTGGTTTATATATCTGTGTATTAAGTTATGCTAACGTGACAGATGATGGAAAATCACACTCCAGAATTAAGCAGGGAAAAACCATGGCGACAGCGTGAAGGAGAGACAGGCTGCAGGGAAGGCTGGTCACCCAGGGTCTGCAAACGCCATCCTTACAAAAGCGGTGTCCAAACGCTGCCAACAACCGCTCTACTTCAGATTTCCCAAAAGGCTCATAGCGCTTCCGAGGCATTCAGGGAATAGGCTGATTCTGCCTGGAGACTGGGAGGTTTGTTGCTCACAGGGGGAATATGATGGGAGAAAGGCTTTGTGGAAACTGGATTCCCGCTCTGGACTGTTTTCCACCTCTGCCCATGCCTGCCAGGACCCAGCTATTTTGTGTGTGGGGCTTGCTATGGAAACACTGGGGTGCCCAGCTACTAGTGGATGCCAGATTGGGAGGTGACTGCAGCCAGGAGCTCTGTTTCAAGCCCTCTCTTAGTTTCCATCTGCAGCCGCACCCTGTGTTTGTGCAATACAGGAAAAAAAAAAAAAAAAAAGATTTACCAGGAAGCTTCCTGGGGGCGCTCTGGGAGATGGGGGCAGAAGGCAGCCTTTGAGCAGAGAGGCAGGCACAGCTCCTGGATGCAGAGCTGGTGATGGGAGGCAGCCATGAGCACCCTCCGGCTGGTCTTTCTCACAGTTCTGCCACCGCATCTCTGCTCCAGCAAAGGGGTTTGCCTCACGCTGGTTAGTGAGCCTGCTGAGGTTTAAGAATGTAGGAAAGCATTCCAAAAGGAAAATAGGAAAGAGAAAAAACACGCAGATTTCCCAGAGGTATTCCGTGAGCAGCGCGAATTTTCTGGCAGGTAACAGTGTTGTTGCCTCAGGCTGGCTTGTTTCCCAAGTCATAGGCTGAGGTGTGTTTGGTGATAAAGTAATTTCTTAGATCACGTATAGCAGCATTTATTTCCTGATATGTGTTTTCTTGGGACAATCATGTCTTGTAACATGTCAATAAGTGTTATATCAAGAAAAAATGTGTATGTATTTGGTGGGGGAAGGTTGAATGTTTAAATATGGAAAGCTTAGAGTAAAAGACCTGTGCAGACTATTTACTACAAGATAATTTAGAGTCTTTTTTTTTTAATGTGGGTACTGGGAGTCGAACTCAGGACCTCACGCTTGCCAGGCAGGTGCTTATGCCACTGAGCTATCTCACCAGCCCTAATTTAGAGTCTTTAATATGCTAATATGTGTGGAGTGCAGTGTTTGAGAACATTTGGCAAGACTTTCCTAAGAAGACTACATGCTCACACCATATATGACTTAAGAGTTTCATGGACCATGCTATGCTCACTGTATGTCACGGTTCCGGATGTCTTTTACTCTAATTTATTTAACATATTCATTGAAACACAATTAATTCATGGCCTATTAATTGTTCCTCACCTGCAATTTGAAAAACCCTGGTGTAGTACAAATCTCTACAAGGGGGACGTATTATGTGATATTTCTCTGATTTATTTAATCATAAAATCCTTTCTCATGGAGAGAGCACCTGGCAGGAGTGGAGGCTGTGGATCACACTTTTGGAAGTGTCAAGCTAGTCTATTTCTTTCCTTTTCTAGTTTAGGATATGAGGACCAGAAACAGGGCACAACTTGCCAGAATCAAAGTTAGGGTCAGAGCTGGACCTCAAACTGAGGTGATCTGACCTCTAGACTATTTTGCTTTTTCTATACAATAATACCAAATTACTTGGCATCATGTTGGAAGCTAAGTAGTATAATACAATGCAAAACTCATGGACATCAAGGAAGATGACAAGATGGCTTTTATCATAGTAGTCAAGTCAATCGATAGGTGCCAGACAGAGGGCAATGGAGGAAGCAGCACACATGCGACTAAGCCCTCATCTCCTTCTCCTAGAGATGTGGAGACAGAGACATACAAGTACCACAAATGGGACTGGACCATGATATGTGCTTAAATAATGCCACCATCAGAAGACATGGGACAGCAGGGAAGAGTCAGACGAGCATGTTTTGGAGAGCTGGGAAGACTCTGATAGAGTATGGGATTTTAATAAATCCTTGAGGATTGGCCAGGACTTTCATCAATGTGAAAAGGAATAGGTAAGTAAGAAAGTAAATCAGAGTGTGTCACAGGAAGAGAAATCATGAGCTAAAGTAAGGGAGGAATTCAAGTGCAGGTTATTTGGAGAAGATCATCACTAAGGAAGTTGCCATGGTGGGAGGGAAAGCCGGAAAGGTAGATGGTTTGTTACTTGGGAATAGGATGTCAGGTTGTTTCGTGGTATTGTTTTAGGTAATGTGGAATCACAGAAATGGGTTATTTTTTGTGAGCAGTATTTCTAATGAGACTTTTCTAGTTAGACAAAGCTGAAATGCAAAGAAATAGAAGAGAGGTATCAGTTTAAGCAACAGTTAAAATGGGGAGTAGTAAGAACTTAAACCAACTTAGAGACAGCAGTATTCAAAAGTTGGGAGTTTGGTGCAAGTGACATACTTAAGTTGCAATCATGGGGATTTGGCAGTGATTAGACAGGTAAGAAGAGAACAGTGAGTTAAGAAACTTCAACACTCAAGTAAGTGGACAGCTGATGATATCATCAGAATCTTAGAAGTGCAGTTTTGAGAGGAAGATGATGGTATCCTTGGGGAAATGGGATTAATGAATTCAAGCCAAGAGATAATATCCATAGCTTTCACAAAATCAAAAAGCAAAGAAAAGAAAAGAAAATCAAAATGCAAGTGTGATCCAGGGTCCTTTCTGGGTGGGAAATCGCCCTTTTGTTAATCTCTTTATACCATGGATTGAGAGCTAATGAATAATTCTTTTTCTGTGCTTATGTTTAAATAGCTTCAGAAGAAGAATTTTCTCTTGTCTTCCTCATAGAATCTTTTGCTCTGAAGTTGTGCAACAGAATTCTTTCCTTGGGTGGCCAGAGACATCAGAGGTTTCATCTAGCCTGGAAGGCACGTTGGCGTTTTTACACAGTTCTCGAGTAACGTAGGCTAGTGATGGTAATAGAATGTGAATGGTAATGAACATAAAGCATACAGGATTTGGCAAGAAAACCTGTGACACTAAGGTGGAAAGTTTATGACAGGTTGTCAGAGGTAAGTTTTCAAGATAAACAAGGAGAGATGGTGGAGGGATTGCGATGTTAAGATGCCCATCACTGGATGAATAGCTAAAGAAAATGTAGAATATGTACAACATGGAATATTATCCAGCCATAATGAAGAAGGATGTCCTAGCATTTGCAGCAAAATGGATAGAACTGGAGGGCATTATGTTAGTTGAAATAAGTCAGATACAGAAAAACAAATATCAATGTTCTTTCCAATATGTGGATGATTAAAAAGTCAATCTGGTTGTATACAAGATTTATAGAGGCTTGCAAGAGTGGGTGAGAGGGGGCTGGGGATAGAGGGAGGTTCAATATTGGGTACACAAATGCAGAAGGAGGAATAGGTTCCAGTGTTCTTCAGGACACGGAAATGGCTATAATTCACAATAACCTGCTATGTATTTTATGAATAACTAGAAGAGAGAGGAACTTCTAAGGCTCCAAACAGAGTGTAATGGTAAGGAGATGGAAATGTTAATCTCTCTAATTTAAACTGCACATATTGTACACATGTGTTGACTACCATATTACACCTCATAAATATGTGCAATTATTGTGGGTTAATTGCAAATTAAAAATGTTTAAGGAGGTAGAAATATTACTTTGACTTGATCATTACATGTTGTTACATGTATTGAGTTATCACACTGTACCCTGTACAGTACAGGTATATTGTATCCCATTTCATTTGTGCAATGAAAATAATAGTAAAAAAGTAACAAATGAGCCATATATAGTAAGGTATTAATAGCATAAATTGAGTGCTGGTATGTCTTTTTGTTCTATTTTCTTAATTTTCATGTCAATCTATAAACTATCTTCAAGAAGGTTATTAAAAAAATGAATATATATATATACATATATATACATATGAAAACAAACAGGTATACTGCAAGGATGAAATTTTCTTGGGGGAGTTTACATGATGCAAATCTTTCACAAAGCTGTCTAACATAAAAATTCATGCCGATTTAAAACTGAGGAGACACTCAAGCCAAGGAGACCTCTAAAATTACAGAAATGTAGAGTTCAGAAGCAGTATAGCTAGTATGAGGAAACTAAAATTTTCCTTGTCAAGATTATGAAACTTCCACTGAAAAACATCAACTTGCTCTTTTCAGTTCAGTCAATCCCTTTAACATTGTGGGGTACAGTCAATCACGCCCTTCTTTTTACTCTTTTTACTCTATCTAAAAGTAAAATTTTAATGCAAATATTATATATACATAAAAACACAAATCAAAAGTGTATGCCTACATTTAGTTTTCATGAAGTCAAAATATCCATGAAACCACCGCCCAAAACGTAGGACAATATCAGTACAACAGGGCTCCTCTCTTGTCCCCCCGTATTTATCTGCCAAGTTTCTGACTCGAGAACCACCATCATTTGGCTCGTTTGAGTACACCATTGCGTAGATGACATCATATACTGTGTATTTTTTTGTATCTAGATTTTAGTGCTTAACTGTTTGTCTGTATGATTCATCCCTGTTTCACATATTTATCCATGCTCACTGTCGTGTACCACTCCAGCCCATAGGTATATCCCTCAGTTCCTCATACTGGGTTGCAGACGCCCATTCCATATGTTTCTAATGAAGATATGTACTTAACCATAATGGCAGCTGGCTGTGCACCTCAGTAGCTGTGCTAGGGGATACAGGAAGCAATCTTTGTGTTCACCCACTTGACACAACAAATGGCAAGGTGTATACACGTGCGTCAAAATGTAAATGGGTGAGTTTTACCCACATTATGAGCTGCATTACATTTTCGTGTATTTATAAGTTTATTAAATGTTTTCTTTTTATTTTTCTTGTAGAATTAGCCCAACTTAGCACAATGTCACATGAAAATCTCCCTTTACAGCTTTGGGAGGAGGTTGAAAGTGAGTCATCATGTGACTTGGCTACTGATGATGACTTGGATCACATAAGCCAAAGAAGTTAGCAAGATATGATGGAGAAGTACAGAATGAGGACCACGATTCAGATGAGGAACAAAACAGTGATGTAGATAAATATTTGACTAGACAAAATGCTACAAAATGGTCATGCATACCTGAACAATCTAGCCTTAGAACTAGGTCAGAAAATGTTACTGGGTTCTTGCTGGGGTGAAACCTATCAGATGGAATGCCAACACTGTGATTCAAGGTTGAAATGGTTTGGACGATATGCAACAAGATGCTTTGAAATGCACTAATAATGAAATAGAAGAAAGCATTCTATGTGCATCAATAGTAATACTCAAAAATATATGTAACTTAACACCTCACTATCTGAACTAAAATTCTTCATAGCAGGACTTTATCATTCTAATCGTCAGAATCTAAAGGATTTATGGAGAAGTTCCAGATGTGGCATTGAGATTATTCGAACAGTAATGACACTCAAGATATTTGATTTTCTTCAAAATTGCTTACTTTTTGGTGACAAAAAGACCTGCTAAGAAAGGAAAAAAAGTCCAACAATTTCAGTGCTATTCACTCATTTTTTGAAAGCTTTGTTTCAAACTGTCAAGCACTTTATACACTATCCTAATGCAAGACAATTGACAATTGACAATTGAGGAACAGCTTGCATCATTTGGTGGTTGTTGACGCTTCCGGCAATATAGGACAAAGAAACTTTCTAAATACGGAATAAAAATATATGCCCTGGTAGATGCAAAGACATATTACACCTTGAATTTAGATATTTATCCTCAAACTCAGCCACCAGGTCATTCTTGGTGTAGTAATAAACTTTATGAAGTTGTGAACAAACTTGTTGCCCTTATTTCAAAAAGTAACCCAATGTCACATTTGACAATCAGTTCACGAGTTATCCATTGATGCTATATTTGCTAAAAGAACACCAGTTGACCAGCACAGGAACTATTGGCAGGAACAAAGTGGAGATTTCCAAAAGAATATGTTGCAAGTTCACACTAGAGAAATGTATAATACAATCTTCAGGTTTTAGAAAGACATAGCATTGGCCTCCTATATGGGGAATAAAAGCAAAATAGTATTGATTCTGTCAACATTACACCATGGTGATAAGATTAATAATGAGGCTGGATGTGGTGATGCACACCTGTAATCCCAGTACTTGGAGGTACTAAAAAGTGAGTTCAAGTCTACACTGGACTACATACCTGTCTCAAAACAAACAAACAATCAAACAAAGATTGAAAACACAAATGAACCGAGAAATAATCACATTTTACAACAAAATGAAAGGCAGAGTGCATGTTGTTGATGAGTTATGCAGCAACTATAATGTTACTTGAAATACAAAGCATTGGCCAGTGGTTGTGTTCTACTCAGTCCTAAACACATCAGGCATAAATATTTCATAGTTTACAAAGAAAATAACAAGCACAAAATATCATAGAGAATTTTTCTTAGAGGCTTGGGACTGGAATTGATAAATGATCAATTACAACAGAGGAAAATTAGTATGTATCTGGCCAAAGAACTCAAAAAATTCTGGAGAAGACTGGCGAACAGACAGGTGAAGCATCACAAAAACCTCCTAAGAAAATATGAAGACCAGCAAGGTGTCAAATATATCCTACCAAAGAAGACAGAAAACAAAACACACGTGCTATCAGTGTAAGTGACACTAGTGTATGAAACATGTTGTGCTCATGTGTGAAGATTGTCTTAGGTGTGATAATTGAAAAATATTATTTTTGTGATAGAGCTTTATTTGTATTTTCATTGTAGTTCACATAAGAATTTATTTCTGCTGTTATTTTTTAGAGTTAGTGAGCAAATAGTTGATGTAGAAAATGTTGATGTTTATCCTAAACAATCACTACATATTTGATATTTTATTTTATTGATGTTTTATTTTCCTGCTAAGTACACATTGTATAATATAATAGGAAGCTCCTGACAAAAGAGGAAGACAAGAGAGGTGACAAGTATGGTCTGCCAAACAGGAAAGCAAAGCTAAGCACACATGCTGTCAGTGTAAGCGAGACTTGAGTGTGGAACATGCAGTTGCCATGTGTGAAGACTGCCTTGGGTGTGATAATTGAAGCAAAGATTATTTCTGTGGTAGAGTTTTGTTTGTATTTTCATTGTAGTTCACATAGGAATTTATTTGTGCTGTTATTTTTTTAGATCTTGTAAGCAGGTAAACAGTTGATGTTGAAAATATTGATGTTTATGCTACACACACATTACATATTAAAAATTTAATATTTTATTCTATTGCTATTTTATTTTCCTGTTAAGTACACATTGTTTAATAAATTAATAATTCATCAGTAGAAACACTCCTAAAAAATAAATGTGGGTGTTACACACCCCCATAATGCACCTTTTCTAAAAATTTGCCACGATGCGCCCATGGCGCATGGTAGTATTAATAGATTCTTGGGTAATTTCTGCTTTGTGCCCACTTTGTGCTGTTGTGAAAACTGTGTTTGGTGCCCATTTACACATACTTTTACTGGGTATTTAACTACAAGTGGGGATTCTGGGTCATATATTTCTCTTCAGTAAATACTACAAAACAGTTTTCCAAAGTGGTTATAACAATCTACATGCCCACAATTAGTGTGAAATAGTTCTAGTTGCTCCATCATTTGCTAACACATAATACTGGTCTTTGCACTGTAAGATGTGGTAATATTTCAGTATTTTTAAACTCATAGTTCCTTGACGGGCAATGAACCTGAACGTTTTCTATACGATTACTGTGCATTTAGGCATCTCATTTTGCAAAGTGCCTGTTCAAATCTTTTTGAGGTTTTGTCTTTTACCTGCTGATTTAAAAGTATTATTTATGTATTCTGGATATGAGTCCTTTACACGTACTTGTTTGCACATATTGCAATTAATTCATCTGCACTGTGACTTCAGTGTTTACTTTCTTAGGTGTGAAAACAGAAATTATTAATTTTACATAGTCACTTCTATTGGCATTTTCCTCTAGCTTAGTGTTATTTATATCCTTCTTAAAAATCTGCTTAAAGTAAGATTTTGTGTTTTTTTAAAATCTTCTACAAGGTATGTTTTTTGGTTCTTTTATATTGAGACCAAAATCCTTGTGAAATTTACTTCTGTATATGGTGTAAGGCACAGAGTAAACTTCATTTTTTCTAATATTGCTATTAAATTCAGCCTATACCATGTGATGAAAATATTATCCTTATTTCCCTCCAGTACAGTACCATCTTTTAAATAAACCAAGTAATTCTACTTATGTAAGTTTATTCATATGCTCTTTATCCAGTTCCTGTACATGTTACACTTTCTTAATTAGTGTAGCTTTATAGTAAGTTATGATGTCTAGCAATTTAAGTCCTCCCATCATCTTTGCTTAATTTTCGTTAGTCATGATTTGTATGTTTTCTTTATAAAAATATTGGACACATTTTGTTAAATTTATTTCTCGGTGTTTATTATTTTACACAGGTGTAAATGATTTTTTGTAATTTTTATAACCTCACTGAAGTTGTACATAGAAATATAATTACTTTTTGCATACTTAACTATGTGGTTAATGCTATTCCTACTTATTAATTATAATATTTGCTTTGTATAAATCATTTCAAGCTTCTATGCTCACTGTTATGCTGTCAACAAATACTGATGGTTTTATCTCTTCCTTTTCAATTATGATGCCCCCCTTTCTTGACTTATTGCACAGGTATGACTTCTATTATGGTGTTGATAGAAGGTATAACAGTAGTAAATGAATATCTTGTCTCTTTCTTGGTCTCAAAGGAAAGTTTTCAAATTCCATTAAGTTCTATTTCTATTTTTTATTTGATAATTGTTATCAGATTAAGAAAACTCTCTTATATTTCTGGTTTGGTAGCGTTTTGTGTTGTTTAGTATCATAAAACATTGAATATTTTACATCTAATGAAATAATAAGAAAATATCTTTCATTTAGTCTAAAAATGTACTAAATAATTTTGTTTTAGATATTTGAAACTTTGATTTTGAGAAAGATGGCACATGCTCCTTTTTGGTGATTTGTGAGCCACGCTTTGACCAAAAAGTTACATTGGCTTCATGAAACTTAAATCTGATCTATTGTGAAAACTGTTTATTTGGCTCCTAATTTCAGGGATGTTTTTTTCAGTTCAAAAATTTCTGTTGATATCTTTATAGAGAATGAATTAACCAGTGAAATTATACATCTCATCGTTTATTTTCTTGAGCATACGAATTTTAAAAATTTTAAGTGCATTTCTGAAAACCTCAACCTGCATCAAATCTGTTTTCTGTTTTCCTTTATTTTAACCTTGATTCTCTTTAAATATATTCGCTAATTTTTCTTGAACTACTAGAGAAGCCCTGGATGATGTTATTTTTTTCATATATAGGAGTTCACTTTACTCTCTGGCAGCCAATAGATAGACACAGACCAACTCACCCAACTCTAGAGTGAGTTAACAAAGACAGAGCTTCCAACTGGATCCTCTCATTCTGAGGGTCTGGTCCTTTAAAGTGCTGAGAGGTGAAATACAAAGGAGGATGACAAAAATATTTATCAAATGAATATACAAGCAAATGAATGTTGACAAAAGAGGGAAAGGTTGTTCTGATGGACAATTCCAAAAAGGAGACATTTCCATGCGACACAAAAGATGCAAGGAGTAAAAAAGGAGGAGGAGGGATCATAAATGGCAAAAATTGTGTCGTGACACTGCTGACAGCAAAGTCAATCACTGGGAACAGACTTGAGTACTTGGAAGTAGAAGGAGGAAAGATATGGGCAGGAGGTGAGGAAACATTGGGGGCTCTTCTTTTTGGGCAGCATTGCGTGATGAAAGACACTCCAAGTGCAGACTTACGGTTAAGAAAGAACATGGGTTATGGGTGAGAGGTATGGGCTGGAGAAAGGGAAGATGTCAAGCTCCCTTCCAGCCTAAAGGTTACAGGATGTGAAACTTATATAAGATTACATAGAGATGCCACTATGTAGAGTGGCATTTCTTTATATTGCAAGAGAAATTTGGATTAAATGAGAACAAGAACTAGAACTTTGAAATTCTACCTTTTGAAAAGTCCAGATATGACTTAAGTTTAAAGAGATTTTGAATGAACAAGCAAAAGACATTTGTTCATTTTCTGACAGGAAACTGGCAGAATCTTTTCTACTCACCTTTCTGGTTTCCTCATGATTCCAGGACCACTAAGCATGGTAACAAGAAACACATCCTTTAATAAGAGAAATCACCTTTGTCAGCTCTTGAATTCTCCCTATGTCTGCTCAGAGCTACTTTTTTTTTTTTTTTTTGGTGGGTACCGGGGGTCGAACTCAGGACCTCACGCACCAGCAAGCGCCCGTGCCACTGAGCAACATCACCGGCCCTTTTTTCATATGGGGGTACTGGGAGTTGAACTTGGGATCTTGCGCTTGCTAGGCAGGCGCTTATGTCGCTGAGCTATCTCACCGGTCCAGAGAGCTTCTTTTAAGATATTGATTAATCCACATTCCTGGTCACTTAAATTGTTCTTGTGTTTGTCCTACCACATATCTATATGTGGATAAAAGACTTAATTCAGTACCAGAGCAGCCATTGTGGCTGCCACGCTCAGCCATGTGGCACAAAACCACTCTGCTTAGAATCCGCTCTGTTTGCAGCGTTAGTGAACCAGCTAAACCTATTTTGGGAATTTGTGATTTTCATTTGTGGGACTGCATATTCCTTAAAAGAAATATCCTAGATAGTCTCAGTGACAGCTCAGACCTAATTTCTTTCTTTCTGGGAGATGAAACAGTAGGGATCCAACAATGTGTGGTTTCTGCTGAGTTTCCAGCATGAATTACAGCACCATGTTCCAGGAGGCCTTTAGCATTCTAGAGACTGTAATAGACTTCTAATTCTCATGAAAATATTGAGCAAACATCAAAGGAAAGAAGTTTTACAATCTGACACTAATGCAGAGGGTCGTTAGCATTGTTATTAGAGACAATCAAGATGATTTAGCCAAGACCTTTGACAAGGGTACGCACCTGTCTGTGAAAAAAACATAGCTGGTTATTGCCCAGGCTATTAATTAGACTAAGGATAAGAATGGGATAGAGTGTTTACTCCAAAGAGCATTGGAATGGTGGGAACACAAGCTGAGAGGTGGAGATGACTGCATCACAGAGGGACACTCAGCTGCCCAGTTCAGGCTGTGGGCACATGTACTGCATGCAAGATTGACTGTACTGCTCTTAGAACTCGAATTGCATCTTTTCCCAGAATTCTACTTAGAGCAGATCATAGGAACAACATATATATGTGTATATATATATATATATATATATATATATATATATATTTTTTTTTTTTTTTTTTTATGTGGGTACTGGGAACCAAACTCAGGACCTTGTGCTTGTCAGGCAGGTGCTTGTGCTGCTGAGCTATATCACCGGCCCCTTTTTTTTCTTTATGGGGGTACCGGGAACTGAACTCAGGACCTTGTACTTGCCAGGCAGGCGCTTATGCCGCTGAGCCATATCACTGGTCCAGGAACAACTTACATTATTTCTAACAGTGAGGTGCATCCTTACCACCATTTGGGGGATTTGAGGCTTAGAGAACTTTTGCTGTTCTTTATTTTACTGTTGCCACTACTGAATTATTTCCTCTTAATTGCTGGAAATATATATATATATATATATATATATATATTTATATTTATATTTATATAATATATATATTTATAATATATAATATATAATATATATATATATATATATTCAGCAGGAATAACTGCAGTCAGGTTGAAATTTGGAAAAGTAGTGAGAAATTCTGGGTGGTTACATGAGGTAATCATTTTACTTGAAAGACAAATAATACTCATTTGGGAGAACACAGAACAACCACTTTAACAGCTTTAAGAACAAATCAGACACCACGAAGATGATTGATAAATGGTCAAGGAAAACATACACATGTAGATACACATAAACTTGGCATTGTCTTCCTTAATTATCTTGTAACACATTGACCTGTGTCTCAAAATCTGCTCCTAGCTGGACTTTATAATAAGCTGTTTATGGACTCTGGAATATCTTAGCAAGTTCCCATTGTCCCCGATCCACCTCCCACACATCTCATTCAGAGTTGGGGTGTTCTGAGTCAATGGCCTTGTCTCTTTTTCTTATTCCTTGAACAGTTTCTCCATTCTTAGTGTTGCTCATTCTTGAGCCTGTCTTCCAATTTCTTGGTGGTCGAATGATTTTAAATATCAGTCATTGTAACGTGCACACTCACTTATGCTTTTGGAATTCCATGTCTGATACATTTCTGAATGCTTTAAATGCATTCCTTATTTTAATACTCCCAGTAATTTGATTTCTAGTTTCTGGACAAAGATTGTGAGGCTTATGGAGATGGCACGGCAGGCTGCATCTACAATAGTGAATGGCACAGTTGGGCTAGAAACACCCTAAGACTTTTCTCTGATTTCCCTGAGTGCCGCGAGGTTGCTGTAAGTAAGCCTGCAAACTCAGACATGCCTGTAATCATCCATGTAAGACTTTGGCTGCAGTGCAGATTCCTATTCTGGGACCTGGAATGGGGCTCAGATTCTACGTTTCTAACAAACTCATGGGGAGTTAGCTGGTCCTGGGTCCATTCTGCTGCTGAGCCCATTATGGAATTCTCTCTTTCTGAAGGTAGGGTGGGAGGATGGATGACAGCCTGCTTTACATCACCTACAGTCCAAAACTTTCCCCTTCACACAATCCAACTGCATTTTCTGAATCCCAAAGAGGAAATAAATTCAGCCTCTTTTCTCTCTCTGCTTCCATTTCAACAGATTGTCCCCGTGGGCACGCCAGGAAGGCTTTCTCTCTTCCAAGGGTCTAGTGCAGGCGTTGCCCCTGTTTTCAGCAAACACCCCTGGCATGTGAGTTGCTATTGGGCAACACAGATCTTTTGATCTTCTTAGAAAACCACTCTATTGTTTGCTTCAAAAATGCCCCAAGGCTGCCAGTTTCCCCAGTTGAGGCTTTAAACACATGATGGCCATTTATCTATTTTCAGTCCTTTCAAATTCCTTCTCCTTCTTGTGATTTGGGACAGGGGAGAGGGCACCACCTGAATTGCTGCCACTCACCATTCATTATCCAATAGAGCTCTATTAAGCCAAAGAATTTTCCCCCCAATTGTTTCTTTCCTTCTAGGGATAAAGACCTTTTTTCACCCATTATGCCTCTGATCATTTTGCTACCCTTTCTGAAACTTCACTTTGTTGGCTGTGCTTTCTTTGAGGCAGAGATGATCAAAGCAGTTCTAAGCATGCTGGCAATTTTTACAATAAATAGTATTTTCAGGGTTATTTTTCATTCCTATTTTAATGCAGCTCACTCACCTTGCTTGTTCTTTAAACTGTCCCTGTGCATTTTCTATGGCTTTGTGTCAGATGGAAAAGTCACTTTAGATTGTATCAGAGTACTGGCCCCATCCTGAATTCACCTTAACTTAAGCTTGCAATTGAAGAGATTCAGTAAATTGGATTCTTCATAATGGTCCTCTTTCTCCTCCCCTGTTTTTCTTTTTTCTTCTCTTGCTTTGTTTTTGTTGTTGTTATTGTTTTAATGTGGAGTTCCTTGGAGCCACAGTGGTCTGATGAGCCCCAGCAATGCAGGCATTTAAGAGTTTTCAAGCTTCATCAAAGCATGGGCATTTCCCTTGGCCAGGGTCACTTCTCACTTTCTGGGTTGTCCCAGAGGGTCACCACTATCCTACCAGTTGCAGATGTCACTGCTTTTCCAGGTCCAATTTTCTTTTCCAACTACAAATGTTTGCTATGTAAGAAGCAATTTCTCCTGTCTACACTGTTGGAGGGAATGTAAACTAGTCCAACCACTATGGAAATCAGCATGGAGGTTCCTCAAAAAAGGAAAACTAGAAATTCCTTTTGACCCAGCTATTCCCCTTCTAGGTATCTTCCTGAGTTAAAGACATATGACAATGATAGAGGCATACCCATGGTTATAGCAGCACAATTCGTAACAGCTAAATCTTGGAAGCAGGCTATATGTCCATCAACAGATGAATAATAAAGAAAATGTGGTTTGTACACAATAGAGTACTACTCTGTCATAAAGAAAAATAAACTCGAGTGATTTTTAGGAAAATGGATACACCTTGAGACCATAATGTTAAGTGAAATAAATCAGACACATGACCTTAAATATCACATGGTTTCTCTTATATGCTAAGAGAAACATTATAAATAAAAAGCAAAATAAAAGGTAAAGAGATAGGTTTTTCTCAAATGAGAAGGTCATCAAGAGATGAAGGGGGAGGGAAAGGGGACGAACAAAGAATTAAGATGTGTTATGTACACGTACCAACTCCACACAAGGACTGTAAATGCTGTGTACTGCCAACATGGACTAATAAGATTCCTACTGATGGCTGAAATTCAATGAGCACTTACTATTTGCCAGGTACATTTTAAGAACATTGAATGTGTCAACACGTTTGGTTCTCCCAACCACTTATAGGCAGGTCCAGTTGTTATCCCATTTTTAGAGGAGAAAACTCAGGCTTAGGGTCCCAAAGCGTTGGTCATAGTCACACAGCTAGTAAGTGGAAGAGGCAGGATTCAACTTAATCTTTCTGGCCCTGGAGCTTGAACATTTGGACAGCAATTGGCATATCTTTCTGGCTGTGTAACAGGCAGCACATTAGAAGTTTGTATGCAGTAACTGATTTCAGTTCTAATTGTATGCACCATGTGGAGAACATACCAGGCTTCTATCACTCATTCAAAGCAAACTATGTGTCAATCTTTCACAAAGCCATTGTTGATTAAAATAAAGGGGAAGGTGAAGGTCAGGAACTCCAGATGCAAATCACAGGGGCCACTCCATGCTTGTCACACTTGGGATTGATGGGTTCACCTCTTCAAGCTTATTCATTAGACATGGAGCACTGTAAGGGCTGGGCTGTATTTTATTCATCCAAGAGTCAGATCCAGAAGTCCCCAAGGAACGTGCACACATGTACTTTCATGGTTCCGGGATTGATTCAAAGCCACGTAGGTTGTGGGAGATGGATGGATGTGGAACACTGGGTGTGGGATTCCTCACTGGGTACTCCCATCTTGTCTCTAAATTCCTTCTCTTCCCTCTGCACTTTGAGCAATTCTTTCCCTGCTTGTGGCCAGCAAATTTCACAGCTTCTTCCAGCCAGATATTGTGTCCTTTGAGGGTGAAAGGCAGATTCTGGTCTCTCTGTAACCGTTGACCGTCTAGAGCTGGGGGCTGAGCTCACCGCCTCTCAGCATCCCTCTTTTGCAGTCACCATAAATACCCTCTTTGGTGAAGTTAAGAAATCAATTCCATTGACTTTCTTTCCTGTAACCTCCACCCTGGTCTAGGAGAGATCCCTCACACGCCTTCTACTCTGAAGCTCTTAGGGGTGAAAAGAAAGACGTGTTAGTCAGGTTTCCTTCTCTAAGCCCGAGTAGCTGAGAAACAAATCTTATGGGCAAAAGATGTCATGTGTCTCGCAGTTTCTGTGGTTGGCTGCTTCGTTGCTATAGCTGAGGTGAGGCAAAGAGGACGTGGCACAGAGAAGCTGCCCACTCCACAGCAGCCAGGAGCAGAGCCAGAGAAGAAGGGGTTGGGGCTGGATATAATTTGCCCTGTGATCCACTCCCTGCAACCAGGCCCCACCTCCTGCTTCCATCACTTTCCCATCCTGTGGACAAATCATGAATTCATCGACGCAGTCACTCACTGATGAAATCAAAGCCCTGCTGTCCACTCACTTCCCCAAAAGCCAATCAGCTGGTTACCAAGCCTTTCGCACATGAGTTCTGGGGGTGTTCATCTCCAAAACATAACAGGAGGCACCAGACCCAGGCACTTATCCTAAATCTAGGGTGGATTCATCCAGATACCTGTCACGTCTCCGACATGGGGCTGGGTGCTCGGAGAGGACAGTGCTCACTTAGCTAAGCTGTTAGCAGGGAGACTGCACAGCTATGGCGCCAAACACAAGACCGAATGGAATAATCTCTGTAATAAACGTTGTGCTCCCCTCCCTATGGCTCCTTTAATTTTCTCTCCCATCTCTGTTTCACTGTCACAGTGTACTCTGAGCTGAGAGAGAGGACGTTTTCTGCTAGTGTGCAGAAAGCGAGACAGGGGCAGAGAAAGGCTTGCCTAGGCTAAGTACAAACCATGGGCCAGCCCCGGCTCAGGGCCAACTGACCAGGGCAGAGGAGACTGTGTCTCAGGGCCACGTACTCTGTCTCCATCTTGGGGGACCAAGGAGTCCACTGGAAACACAAACTCATCTAGAGGACTAAACCCATCATTTAAAATACAGCAACAATAACCTCGACACTTGCATTTGTGTAGTGAGTTTGGCTGGTCAGGCACAAAGCATAGTTATAGATCATTCTTTTCCAAATGCAGATTGGCCGAGTACCTTTTCATTGGTGTAGGAGAAAGTCATATCAGTTACTAGGAAAAGAGGCTTATTTTATGTTTTATTGTACCAAAAGTATGTTGGTAGGCAGCATTTCATGCTTATTTAGCAGAATAGTAATAGTAGTAATATCAAAGCCCACTCTACTGGTCTTTTCATGCTCATAAGATGGCTGCAGCTGTGCCAGAAATTAAGCCCTGCATTCCAGTTAGGAGGCATGGCATAGCACAGTGTATTGCTTTTATCATGAAGAAAAACCTCTGCTTACATCTTGTTGCCCAAAATAGGAATCATGCTCACCTGTAGATCAGGGGCTGAGCTATGTTTCCTAAGATCAATACTCTCTGTGATTCTTAAACAAAAGTGTGTTCTCTTTGTCAGCAAGGAACACTGGCTTTTGGGAAGGCAGCTAACAGTACCTGACACAAAGGGACATTGGCTTAGAAGTAAAATGCACACAAAGTCAGACCTTTCTCCTCCATTTGCTAAGTGAGACATTGTGCAACTCCTTTGCCTCCGCTTTCTCACCTATGAATTAGGGATAATAACAGCTTACTCCTCTCCCAGAGATGGAGGGAGGCAACATACATATGCAGAAATGTTTTGAAGATTATAAAGTACTGTGAAAAAGGGAATGATTATATTTAGGACTTTTTCCACTCGGGGATATTAGAGCATCATAACACTGTCTCTTGATGGAGCTCATCGCCGGGTAGGAAATCCACGCTATCGGTATGCAAAAGGTGACGAAGTAACCTAAGGTTTAACTATCAAGTCTAGACAACAAAGGCAAAGTTACTACAATTCGTATAAAGAAAAGATAAAATGTAATGGTGAAGAGCAAGAGATTTGTAGCTCCACCTCCCCAAGTTGAAGCCCTCACTTCAGCACGTCTTCATTGTGTGACCCTGAGCACTTCGCATATGCTCCAAGTCTCACTTTTTTCCATCTGTAAAGCAAATCATTCCTCCCACCCAGTCCTTGTGAGGTGTGTAATCATATGCAACATACACCAAATACTTAGTGGAGTCTAGTATCAGACGGGAGCTCAATAAACATTAACTAACAAAAAGCAGTTATTATGTAATTTACTAGGAGTTGCTCCCCTCCGAGGCTCCCTCCACCCTCTCTGCAGCCTGCGGACCCGTGTCTCTGGGCAGCGCCTGCCTATTAACATATTGAATATGTCCGAAATGATCTCAGCCCCGTGCAAGCGCCTGCACGCTCCAGACTAACCTTTTCCCAGGATGCTTATTGACAATTTGCCCTTAGTCTTTGCTTCCTGTCTCTTGACTCGTTTGGATTTGCAATGAAATTGTGCTTCTAGCCCTGAGGTTGCAGATGAATTCATTCCTCTCTGAGCCTGAATCTCAGCCCTTGTTTTATTGAGTGTATAAAATGGCCCCAGCTGGATTTTCAAACATCTCGGAGGACAGCGGGGAACAAGAAACAGCCAAATGTCAAAGGTGTACCCCCAAATGGGAGGCCCCTTCAGTATGGTCCCTGCTACCTGTGCCCAGCTCTTGTTTTACCTGCAGGAATACAGTTCGCATATTTAGGAGAAAAGGAAGAAAGTGGCCAATGACCTTATGGATTTTAGCATAATTAATTCCATCTTTAAAAAGTGCTTGAGATGTGAAAGCTGTTGTTCGGAGACTAGTCTGGGACTGCTTTTCTTCATTAGAAATATAAGAATTTAACTGCCACAGTAGTGCATTGTAATTTAAGTTAGAATTGTAGGAGAGTGGACCATGGGGAAGGGGTTTAATATTCCCTGAATTAAAGTGAAAGCTGTGGGCTATGTAGACTCCCTTTCTCTAATAAAAGAGTGAGGATATCAGTTGTTGCCTTTCTCAGCACTTCTGAATTGTCGGCACTCAAACTTCCTAAGCAGAGGACATTCTGCCCTCCCCACCTCCTTGCCCCACCAGGGACAGGCTCAGGCTGGAGGGCTGCTGAAAATTTGCAAGGATGGTTCTGGGGTATACCCACAGCCCTCAAATTCAGGCCCCTCCCCCTCTTCCCAATGCTTCCCGCACAACCTCCAGTCAGGAAGAGAGATTTCCTGGTTTCTCATCTGCCGCTAATATTCTTCTCTGACCATGATCTGTTTAAGGAGGCTTTGCAACTCTTCTTTCTTCCCATGCTGAAAACAGAACCCCGTTCCTTCATCCCCGAGCTGGATCCTGCTGAAGGTGGCTGGTCCCTGTACCCAGAAAGCTCAGATACTGTGGCCCTCTGGACCACGCACCCATCTGAGCCTTAATCAGACCCTTGGACAGAACTGCTGACCTGCCAGCTGCCATCCTGCAAGGGCCCATCTCAGAGTCGCATCAGGTACTTCTTCTTAGCCTTCTCTCTCATTCTTTTCCCCCTAAATCCTCCAAGGCTGGATGGAGACCAGGCTTGTTCTGTAGCTGATCAGTCTGAACGAGGATCACAGTTCTGTACATCAGGCTACATCCCCTGGGAGTATGCAGCAGGGGGGCACATACAGGTAGAGCACAGACACCTCTGGTTTCAAATTCTGCTGCACGTGCTGCACCCTTGGGGAAGTCACTCTCTTCCCAGAGGCCCTGATTCCTCGCTTGCAGATGACATAATGAAACCTACCTTCCCAAGCAGGGTTCACAATTAAGTAACACCCGCAGAACACGGCCTGTCATATAGGAAATCACAACACAAAATATCCATAGCATTATGGTACATGATTAGTGAAGCTGAGCTATTTTTTTTAATGTTGTATCTCCATATTGTGATACTTGACTATTATCTAAAATGCAGTTTTAAACACTAGAATAAACATAGTTGCATTGCGAAGCAGAACACAACATTGTATAAATCTTTTAAGATAAAACAGGTGACTTCTCAAAACTTTGATGTTTGTTGTATGGCGCTCTGGGCTCCCCCTCGGACAGCCTGGGGGTAGAAGCTCTTTCCTCTGCTATTCAAGATATTTCAAAGACTCAGTTGATAAACAATGAAGCTTAAGTCAGAAAGGGAAGAAACAGAAAATGCATTTGCAGGGAGCAAATCATTATGTCCGCCATGGATGGTTAATGAGAGGTTTCATTTCTTCTTCACTCATTTCACAATAGACGTTTAGCCCTATTTCCTTCATCTGCTCCATCCTGCCCATCCTACCAAACAAAGGCTCTCTTCAGAGCTGTGGAGAAGACATTGTGGGGGTGTTGATTTGGAGGGAAGCCCAGCGTGGAAGTGTGTGGAACAGGGATACGTTTCCTAAACTCTTCGCTCTTCATTTCCTCAACTGGAAACTGGGCGTGCTAATTCTTACCTTATGGAGGTTTGGAATTCTGTGTACGTCTCCCAGCTTCTGCCCAATTTTCCAGCCCTTCTCAGATTCAGGACTGCTACCACTTGGACCTCAGCTTCCTCCACCCCTGCCCTGTGCTGGCTGAGGTCCTTTCTGTTCTTTCCCTCCCCACCTCCACTGACCACTAAGTAGCCAGAAGGACTTTTGAAGACCCTCATCAGCTTCATGCTATTCCCCTTAGGAAAGCCTTGTGATGGTTTCCTGTTTTGCTTGAAACAAAATCCAAACTCCTTACCAGGATCCAGGAGGATTGATGGGATCTGTCCCCTCCTGCCTTTCTTCATGCTTCCATTTCTTCTGAGGACCAAACTGCACCTCTCTGTGTTACTAGACACACGCAGCTCCCGGGCCCTGGGCTCCATTGGCTGCTCCTCGCTCAGATATCTCCAGGCAGGTCTGCCTTCATCCTTCAGGTCTCTGATGAATGTCACTTCCTGTGTGAGTCAGAAGGCAGCGGAGTGTCCGAGAGTGACAGGGAGGCCCTGAGCTACAGTTTTTAGCTGGTTTCCCTCTTCCTGGTCTTGATCTTCAGAAATCCACCCTCCACACAGCTCCAGAGACAATGCTACAACTTACATGGATCACTCGTCTGCTTAAATGCCCCCACCTCTCCCCACGATCCAGAGGAGAGTGTCTGAGCTAATGCTTTGACCGGCTGGGCCCTCTATCATCTCACTGCAGACCCTTCTCCCCTCCTACTGCCCGGCCACAGTGCCTGCTTGGACCACCCACAACTATTACTTTTACTCTAGTAGTTCACAATTCTGTGTCTTTTGTGCATGTCACCCTGTGTACCTCCAGTCCTGTCCCAGACACCCCTCCTCTGTGTCCACATCAATCCCTGTGTCCAACCTGTCGTTGCTCCTCCACGTGGCATTATTGCTTGTCAGGTGTATGATCTCAGGATCTCGCTTGTCTGCTGGTCCCCTGAGGTGCACGGTGGTCCCTACAGCTGATACAACACTGTTTGGCTGGGTGAAGACACAGTGCATCTGTGATTCAATGGCAATCCATTTCTTGTTGCATTTGTTAAATTCATTTTTGGTGTCTGCATCGCTCTTCAGCTCCGTTAATGTAGCGCTGGGTGCATATTTCCTGATTATTTGATTGGCTCATTGTTTCTGCTTCTGCTTCTTGTGTCTTACATGTGTGGTCTGGAAGGCACACTGTAAAAAGACATTCACGAATCATGTTTATTGAACACTTACTCTGTGCCAGGGACTATTCTCAAAGCTTTCTCTGTATTAAGTCCTGCACCGTCGTTCTTTCATACTGGTGGGGTTTGGTTCTAGTATATGCTCAAGTCCTTATAGAAAATGGCATAGTATTTGCATATAATCTACACACATCCTTTTGTATATTCTAAATCATCTCTAGATTGCTTACACTTTAATTCAACCCTAGATTACTTAGAATACCTAACACAATGTAAATGCTATGCTAATAGTTGTTATGCAGTATTGTTAAAGAATAACAACAAGACAAAGTTGAACATGTTCAGTACAGATACAATTTTTTCTGAATATATTCAATCTACAATTGGTTGAATCCATGGATTCAAAACTTTCAAACGTGGAGGGCTGTCTACAGCTCAAGAATATTCTCAAGAAAGTGTAATTACATCACTTTATTTTCACAGATGAGAAACTAGAAGCAGAGAGCTAGTGATATCCAGCTTACACATGGCAGAACTCTCTCTGAGCCTGTGTGTTCCTGCTCTAGGGCCTGACCTTTACCGCTGGACCATCCTCCCTGCTGCTCCTGGAACCAGGGCCATTCCTTCAGTGTGACAGCTCAGACTGTCCCTTGTCCACAATCTGGAGTTCATGGGGCCAGTCCTAGGTACGATTTGTGCTTTCCGTTTTCCTCTTCTTCTGCTATTTTCCTCTTGTCATGACTGGTACCATCATATGAGTCCCTTGCTGTTTAGGGTGGGAGGCCAACATTGCCCGGGGGCCTCTCACCCCAGGCTCTCTGAGCCAGCACTTTGTGATGGAGACCAAGAGTTTGTGCTTTCTCAAGTTCCCAGGCCATACGATGCTGCCTGGGAACAACACATTGAGTCTAGTGGCCTAAGACCATCGTAACAACCTCCCTCTCCCCTAGATCCCCAACACAAGCTGCTCTAAGCTCCTTTCCCATCTCCCTACCACCAATCTCCAGTTCACTTGTTCCAGATCCTATTTCCTCAGGGACCCATCTTACTACCAGCAAGTATGATATGTATAAAAGTGTTTCATGCAGTTGGGTATTTTGTTACCCCTCCCAAGTAGCTTGTTTGCATGCTCTCCACAGGCATGGCCTCCATGTGGAAGGGTGTGTGGATGGAGACCTGAGTTTAAGGACAAGGTGGGCCCATCAAGGATATGCCCATCTCCATACGCCACCCCATCTTTGCCACATTTGTACAGGTCTGGCCTTGGCAAGGATCAGTGACAGCAACTGACAGCCCTCCCTTTTGCCCCTGATTCTGCAAAGAGGCCCAGCCTTATCCATGCCTTATTCTCATTGCACACCACACAGGGAATCCCATTAAGGCAAAGAATGGGATTTGCATACAGGCATCAGGCTAAGAATAGACTCCCAAAGCAGGAAACCACACAGCCCATAATTGCTGTAGGTATCTAAGGTGTCAGGCCTCTACTACCCAGTAAGGCTGCAAACCAGCTTTTTCTTCATAAAGAAATGAGCTGCCAATGATTTTCATAGCTTGATTAACGCTCTGCAGACCTATCTCCATTGGGCGCAGAAGTGAAGCCCCGGGGAAGATGGATGTTTCCTATTACTTGATGTAATGACTGTGAGGCAGGCTAATGAAACCTTTACGGCCCGAGTTTACAGGAAAAAAACCAACAAACACAGATCAATACTTGAGTTACGGTTCCAATGCATTGATAAATGGGTGACAGGCTGCGAGCCTGGCCTCACATAGGAAAAGCAAGCTGGGAAGTGGGGTTGGGGCTCCCTGTCGGGGACTAGGAGAGAAAAAGAAGACTAGGATGAAGGCCCAGCCAAAGTGGGGACGAAAGGGACAAAGGACACCAGGAGAAGATGGTTAAATCTGAGCACAGCATGTGGGTGTCAAGAGAAAGGAGGGCCAGGAAGCCTGGAAGGAGGTGAGAGTGAGAACGAGGTTCTCGAAGCTGAAGAAAGGGGATGAGCTACTCATGTGGCAGAGTGGAGCCCAGCCCCTGCCCCAGTTGTGCTCACAATGAAGTGGGCAGCCCTTCTGTGACTTCCGCTTTACTAATTAAAACCTCTCCCTCATAGTATCCATCCTCACTCTCCTTCGGATTGTCTTCTGGTGACACAGGCATCCTCTTGTTTCCTGGGTCACAGGATCAGATCCCCAGTGAGGAGTGGCAGCGCCTGGGCTCCACTGCAGCCTCTGTTCTTCTTCTCTTCAGAAGCCACCCTCAGGCGAGGTGACCCCGACTGCCGGCTGGGGCAAGCCAAGGAATTCTCAGCTTCTGATGCATCACCCATTTATCTTCGGCGACAGCGTCACTGTGCGTAACCGGTCACTGGGGCGGAATGCAAACTGGAGAATTTTGTAGCTGGAACAGGCTGCCCCTCTCCTCTTCCAAGTCCTCAGCCTCTGCTTACAGTCATGGATGCTGCAGACACCGCTGCTCCTCAGCCCCTGCCTGACTTCCCCTCACCTTCCAGCACAGTGCTTCACTTTTTCATTTACTGCGTTGTCTGTCTTGTCAAACTATTGGAGAGGAGGAATTTTTGTGTTTTTCTAATTTTTGTATCCCTCACCCTTAACATGCCATTTGATACAAAGCAGGCACTCTGTACTCACTGGCTGGATGAGGGATGATTAAATCGTGGCCTCACAGGGAACCAGAGATACAACTGCCCTGTGTCTCAGTTTCTTCGTCTGGGAAATGGAGATAATAGTCTCTGTTTAATTTCCCAAAGTTATTATAGGGACCAATGGCTTCATCCATGTAAAATGTGCATATATTCATCCCTGTGAAGTGGAAATTGTCAAATGTAATAGGTCCACATTATTTACATTGCAGGGGACTCCTGTCATCATAAACAGACCACAGGAGTGATAACTAACCAACAGTTCTTATGCTAGGTGCGTGTCTCCCACTGCACTGCTGAAATGGGTGCCTGCCTATTTATGAAGATCAGTCTTATGACTTGATCCGAAGAGTTGTATTTGAGTCCCAGCTCCTCCAAGATTACAGCCCGGACCATTGCACTGTGTAAGATGTGCACTTACTTGATGGAAACTGGACATCAGGCACTATATATAGACCCGGAGAGTGGAGTTTTCAGCACCTGTGCTTTAAATATCGGGCTTGCCGTATTGCCAGCACCTCCAGGAGCAGAGCCGGAGGCAGGCTCCCTGGGGCGTGCACTTTGCCTGGTTCTGCTGATTCAGGAAAGAGAGGTGAATCAGCAGTAGGCGGATGGAAGTCTGATAATCAAGGTTTGTTCTGCGTGATGTAGTGGGGCTTGGACCATGCAAAACAACTGGGGCTCTAACTAGGGCAGACCGGAGGGCCTGGGGCTCAGCAGTGAGAAGGAAGACAGGAAGCTTTTGCCTCCTGATCCAGCAGCTCCTGCCTAGGTGTGTTTGTGTGAAACCATGGCATCCACTTCTGGTTACCTGCCTGTTTGCTGGGTGTTACTCTGCCAGCAGATAGCGCACTCGGCCGTTCTGCTTGAGAAAGACACTCGGCTATAATGTTTGAAGTGGCCCTGCCTAGGGGTTTCCCATGGGCACCTCTCTCTTGCTCCCCAGCTCTCTCTGGGTCCCTCTGTGACATCCAGCATGGAAAACACACACTGGCCTGCAGCACAGAAGCCCAAAGGTCCCTGTCCTGCTGTTTTTATTTTCCCTCATGATGCATCTGTGTTAGTCAGAGAAAGGGCAGGGGGAGGAGTTGAGAGACAGAAGGCTGTGCAGCTTTGGAGATAACTATGGCACCCATCTGAGTCCCACTTCCTTCACTGCCACAGGGGAATGCTACAACTGTCTCAGAAGCTCAGGCAAGGAGATCATGCAAAAAGGTTCCTGGCACACAGTAGGTAAGCAAGTCATGATGCTCTCTACACTAGAATTGTTGCTATTGCTTTGTTCTGTGGTGCTGGGGATAGAAGCCAGGACTTTGCCATGCTAAACGAGTACTCTGTCACTGAGCAACATCCCCTGCCCTACACTAGAATGTTTTTAAATTCTTTACATCAGAAAGGACGAGAACCAGCACTGAATATGAGACTGTGCTAGGCGCTCGTGCTGTGTCATTACGTCACTCTTCACAACAGACCCGCGCGCTAAAGGGCTGGAGTCCGCTGCTATGAACTGAATGTGCCTACACAAAGTCCCGCGTGGAAAACTTCTTCCGCACCACGGTGCTTTTGGGAGGTAAGGACTGGTGAGGCTTGGTTAAGCCACGAGGACTCCACTGCTATTGCCAGAGTGGGCTGATGAGTATGGGAGAGGGCTCCCCACGAGAGTTTGCTTTGGCATAAAAGAGTTTGATCCTCTTCTGTCTCATTCTCTTCCCTCTTTCCATTTTCCACCATGGCATCGAGCAGTGAGAAGGCCTTCTTCAGATGCAGCCCCTTTATCTTTGATGTCCCCGCCTGCAGAACCATGAGCCAAACCAATTTCTGTGGTATTGGTTACAAATTAAACAGTCTGTAGTATTCAATTAGAGCAGCACAAAACAGAGGAAGACACCTGCTTAATAAATGTGGAAATGGAAGTCCAGAGAGAGAGAGAGAATAACTTGCCCAAGTTTAGGCTGCTGATAAGCAACAGAGGTGGATTTTTGTGCTAGCGAGCTCTGATTCCAAAGTCTACTCCTTTCCTGTCGTGAGGCTGCATCCTGGGAGGCTGGAGGGTAACCAGCAACGATTCCATATTCCATGCCTACTGGCATTTGCCTATAGCTCCCAGGAGTGACACATGTGACTTGCGAATCACGTAGTATATGCCAGTGTGTCCGCTTCCACCACCTCTCTGCACAATAATGACAACCACCTGCTGCAAAACAAAGCAAAGCAAAGAAAAGAAGGCTTCATTGCGGGCTGGAAATAGCTGCAATTAGCAGTGCTCTAGCCCAGCACACGGGCAGAATAGGAGAAGACCAGAAGGCATAGCCCTTTGCAGCCTGGGCCCAGGCAGGGAGACAGGAGAGTCTGGTACCTAAGCACCTCCAGCCCTGAGCTACTACTTACTGGGCTTCTGACATATACGATGCATGGTACTACATACTTTCTTATGACCTGCTTTATTTGCTACTTAAAATAATCCTGAGGGGGCAGACTTTGCTCCCATCCTGAAGATAGGGGAACTGAAACTCGACAGGTCCCTGAGCTAGTGTCAACAGCTAGGTAAAAGAATTCAGCAGAAGTGCTGAGAAGTGGCTGAAGGCAGAGTGCAGAGATGCAAAGGGGGTTAGACATTACTATGCATATGTTGTTCTTCACTCCAAAAAGCACCTTCTATCTCCCCAAGCCCCTCCTCCTGAGGATCTGCCAATCTTTGAGAGTCAGATAAATCATCACCTGTCTGAAGCCCTCCCCATCTTTTCCTTTAGACTTTGTAATCTGAGACCCTGACACAGTGCTTAGCGTACTCTTACCTACCTACTAGATGCTCATATATTTACTAGCAGGTGAGTGGACGACTAAGCAGAGGTCTAGAGCAGCACTGTGGGAGTTCTTTGCAGTGATAAAGATGTTCTTTTATCTGTGTATGGACGACACATGTCTGGAGACCTGAAGTTTTCTATGCTTCCACCATTGCTGCTATCAGCAAATCTATGAACTGTGAAGACCTTGTGGGGCCTTCAGGCCCCTTTGATTCTGCATTCAGGCGAATCCGACCATGCTTCTCAGAGCATAACTAGTTCATCTTCAAATATCTTTGAGATACTTCCTCTGCTTTCATTGGCCATTGGTCCAGGGTAATTAACAGGATAGGAATTTTAAAACAAACATCAAGATTTAGTTCTCCATGAGCCTTAAATCTTCTGATAACAATAAGGGAGGTTTATTTAGCTCCTCACGGGGCCATTGTGGGGACAGTTTGCTTGTTTGCTTTCTACCATGGGATGCTGGCTACTGACATGCAAAACTTGGGCACTAGCAGACAGGAGGGAATTTGGGGTAGATATTAGAGTACATAGTATGCAACACTAAAACTGAAGGTATAAGAATAAAGGTGCGCTTTAGTGTCCTCCAGGGTTCAAAGATCTGGGCACATCCACAGTTATTCCAGGAATTGATGCTTTAGTAGCATGTTGATACTCATGTAGATTGATGGATCCATTCCTCCTTTCAGGGTACCTGCGATCTACCTTCAGTTAAACAAGAAGCAGGGAACAGCAGGAGAAGGGATAGGAGCTTTGACATTGCAGACAGCTTCACCTCACAGCCACCAGCCCAACCCTGAAAGGACGAGTCTATCTTCCTGCCCAGCAGCATGATTCAGCAAGGAGAGCATGGGCCCTAAGTGGTGGGAGGCCCTGGGCTAAGTGACAGAGTCACTGCCTTTCCTAGCTTAGCTGGGTGCCTCAGGAGGGACCAGACTGAGGCACCGTATCTCTTAGTTCCCAGTCTGCCCTGAGAGCTCGCTCTTGGGTAGCTTGTTGAGGAACCTCTGAGGGCCACAGAGAAGATGTAACTGGAGTTTTCACTCAACTTCGTGGCCTTGGATTCTGGGTATTGGTGTTTTACTGGATAGTGAGAGTAGGGGAGAGGAAATGTGGAAGGCTGACACAGCTGTTTCTGGACTACCCCTTGTTCTCCTTTCCTTCCTATTCGAGATCCTTATTTCCTTCTGCGATGCAGAAGCACTTTCTCTTTCCAGCCCAGGCAATATGGGATTCTCCAAATCAGGGGGGCCCACTCTGGAAAAGAGTGCTTAGTGAATAATGGCCTGTGGTTGCTAAGCAAACCTGAGCTGCCTGCCTTCTGCGTGGAGTTCTCAGTATTCTCTGAGGAGTGACTCAGAACAGAGCATATCACTTGGCTCGGAGTAATGGGTTTCTGTGCTATTAGTCGAGGCAGCTTTGTGTAATGGAAAAGACACTTTTTATTGGTTGTCAGGAGCTCCCTAGATCTGCCTCTGTCACTGCCTAGGTTTGGAGCCACAACCTTTCAGGACCCTGGGTTCCAATCAATCAAAGGAAGGACTGGATCGGAGTCCACGCTTGTCAAGCTGCCTCCTTCAGAGACCATTGCAGCTGGACGCTGGAATCCCCACCTCTGCTTTTACTAGATTACCTACGCATTCATCCATTTCATTAGGCTGCATCTTTGCATAGGATTTGGTTTGAAAAAAATATTTGTTTGCTAAAAATAATGGAAAAGTCTCTAGACTAAATGATCTCCCAGGTGCCCTTTTAGCTGTATAATTTTAAGGTAGGACCTGCTAATTGGATCTGATCACCAACCCAGGTCAGAGACTAACAGCCTATGGTAAGAAGTCCTGAGGGCGTGTTGCCACTCATTTCCGTAATTTGCTCACTTCTTTACATTTGACCCTGGAGGTCATATCTATAGCTGTGTTTGTGTGTGAGCAGTTTTGTTCTCAAGCGAACTCTCTCAGCTTTAGGAGAGTGCAACCAAGGTGTTGTCTCTTGTCTCATTTCCCTGCTGGGTGGCTGCAGGATCACACTCAGGTCTTTTTTTTTGTGTGTGTGTGTGGGTACCGGCGGTCGACCTCAGGACCTCACGCGCCAGCAGGCGCCTGTGACACTGAGTGATATCACCGGCCCTTTTTTCATATGTGGGTTCTGGGAGTTGAACTCGGGCCCTCGCGCTTGCCATGCAGGTGCTTACGCCACTGAGCCTTCTCACTGGCCCCAGGTCTTTAAGGAAGATGCAGCCTTTGACTTTGACCATCTTTTCTGGAGTTTTCTGATGCCTCTGTTCCAGGAGAGTCAGAGCAGCTGCCACTCACAGGTGACAGAGGTTGTGCCTTCCCATCCTTATGAAAGATACGACGAGCTGTGAAGTGCCACACAGGTCAGCCATAAGGATAGATAGGTCTGGTAACTTTTTTTCAGGAACAACCACCCTGTGCTCAAAAACCTTACTTTTTTCAGTACTGGAGATTGAACCCAGAACCTGAGCTCCATACCCAGCTTTTTATATTTTACGTTGAGACAAGCTCTCACTAAGCCTTTGAGTTGCTTAGGCTGGGCTAGAACTTATGATCCTTCTGTCTCAGCCTCCCAGAGTTCTGGAATGACAGGCATGCACTACCATACCTGGCTTCCAAAACTTTAATTCACTTCTTCCTGCTGCTCTCCTATTTGGGTTTGCACTGTAGAAATCACCCTAGGAAACCCATTGTTGGCAGTGAGTGCCAGAGAACCCCTTTATACCTAAAGTGTCTGTCGGGTTTCTTTTTAAATCATATATATTGAGGTATAATTTACATACAATACATTGGACTCAGTTGTAGCACTCAAGTGAACTTTCTATAAATTTTGAGAAATGTATTCCCATGTGAATACCACCCTAATTAAAATACTAGATGCTTCCACTGCCCCCTCCCATTCTTAACCATCATGTGTGTGGTTGGATTCTAGTAGGGCATGGTGGTTCAGAATGAGTGGGGGTCATAGGACTTCTCTGTCTTGATTGGGGTTGGGCTACGTGGCATACATTTGTCAAAATTCACACAGCTGAATACTTTCAATGTGTCCAATTTCCAGTTAAAGAAATCGAAGTTGAGAAAGATTCAATAATGTTCTCAGTGACGCATCCTTACCAAGTATCCGAATCTTTATCTGACCCAAGGACAACTGGACTCCAACCTCATGCTCTAAACTACCACGTGAATCAGCCTCCCTTTCTTACCATATTCACAGATGGAGGTCATGCAGGTTGGTCTAACCTTCTCATTGTGTAAATAAAACAAACCTTTGAAGGTAGCAAAACTTAGGAAGAAAATTAGTGGTGAAGCTTAGATCAGAGCGCAAATTCAGTATTTTTTCTGTCAACATCTGGTGGTGGTGCTAACGATTGTGAAGTCAATATGGTTTTATCAATAATAAGTTATCATATCACAAAACCTCCATGAACGAGAGAGCTCACCATGTCCAATTTTATTACCATGATTATTCCTACAAGTGGGCAGTGCTTTACAGTCATGCTTCTCAGACAGAATGGACATGTGAGCCATGTTGTAAAGAGCTTGTTAAAGTCTAGATTCTTATTCCGAAAGTCTTGGGAATCTCAAAACATTTTTGAAGAATTCTAAAACAAAATTAAGCATATTAAATTTAGAAAATCTTTTAAGGTTTCCTCTCTCCCAATAAAGGAAACACATACATGCACATGCACGTACACACACATTCACTCAAACCAGCTTAGTCACACAGATAATAAGTGAGCTTCTGAAATCACCCTTAACTTGACCACCAAAGCCTTAACTATGAGACGAATTCCTGGACATGGATTGATTGGTCACACTCAACAATCACAGCTGAATATTTTATTGGCTTAAGTTTTCCAGCTGGAATTAGATATCACTGGATTGAGTATTTTGATTGACTTTGTATCTAGGTCAGTCAAAATTGCAGGTCCCAGGGAAGGGCTATGTTCCACTAAGAGATTTTCATTTTGTGCTGCCAGAACCACTTTTGGCTAGTGATTGATTGATAGATCCCAATCCAAATCCAATTGCTCATCCTTTCTGCCCAGGAGGATTCTAGATTTATTGATCTCTGTCCAAGCTCATCTGAGGAGAACAATACTGCTATAATGGAGAGAGTGCCACTTGGGGTCCGGCATTGTGCTACTTTTGTTTCTGCTGCCAACTCAGACCAAGGCTTCAACTGCAGAACTTTCAGCAGCTGGCAGGAGCAATTCTCTGCCTCAGACAAATTTGATTCACTATTCCACTGCATGTCCTTTGATGGCATATTCATTTCAGCACATTACCATTGTACAAATGCAGGCTGACCCAGTTAGCTCTACATGCGGTGTGAATCCAGTTAATTGTATATCAACTATTTGCATAATTCTTTTATTAATGAATGGAATTAAAATCCAAGTACTGCAGCTCCTCTGCAGAGCATTGGGATTAGTGAAAGGCAAAGCCTTGGAAGAATTTCACTTTTCTGATCCATGATCCTCCCTTTTCCAAAACTTATTTTTTCCTCTCTTTTTCATGTGGCAAAAGATCATTTCAATATAATAAGTAAGGGTGAAATTTTAAAAACAGCTACACTACCAAAAATATTAATAATCCTTTATGACTGGCTGCCTAATATTAGGGCACAAATATTGAGAGACCACATTGGTGCTTCTGAAACCATAGCTTTGAGAACACATATTTTAAGTTTAGAAAGAGTCCATTTGTACACCTCAAATGGAGAACCTACTGGTGGAATGATTGTCATCCTCAGATGGTCAGGGCTGCATAAAATCTCTGTTCACCAGAGGAGATAAGCACTGAACTTCCCACCCAGTGTTTCCAGGACTCAGCCTGGATCTCACTGGCTTCTTCAGGAGGCAGTTGTATCTTGTAAGTTGCCAGCAGTAAGAAGCAAAGGCTCAGTACCGATACCTTGCCCTAGGCATCTCCTCTATTTTTCCCATTGCAGGTTTAGGGAGTGAATCATCACATTTTTTTGCTGCTGCTGAACCACAAATATAGAAATAGACTTCTCATTTACCCTGTGTCAGTTATGGTTTGGATCTTAAATTTCCACCAGAAGTTCATGTATGGAAAGTTTGGTCCCCTGTGTAGCAGTGTTCAGAGGTGGGGCCTTTGGGAAGTGATTGAATTATGAGGCTCTGACCTCATTAAAGGATTAATTCATGTATGGATGCATAGCTTAATGGTCTATTAAGATATGGTAGAAACTGAAGGATGTTTGTACCTGGCCTCTTCCTCTCTTTCTGCTTCCTGGCTTCCATGAAGTGAGTATATTGGCTCCATCATATACTCCCCACTATGATATTTTGCCTTCCTATGGGCTCAGAAGCAAGGAAGCCAAATTACTATGTACTGACACACCTAAACCGTGAGCTGAAATAAATCTTTCTTCCTATAAGTTTTTTCAAGTATTTTTTCACAGTGACAGAAAGATGACTACACAATAGCTTATATTAGACTTCTCCAGAAGGAGACCTGAGATAAGAACTTGAGGGCAAATATGCCAGAAATTCCTCCAGGAAGCAGTGGAAGAGGAATTGAGAAGTTAAACAGGAACTAAAAGGAGCCCAATGAGAGGCAAGTCATCAATCACATTATCACTCGAGCAATCAGAGCTTGATCTGTTTGGGGACCTGAGAGATGACGTGGATCACCCTCAGTTGTCTCACAGCAGGGCTTAAGAAGCTAAAGGATTTATTCTCCAGTGCCCCTATGTCATTGGCTGAGGGCTCGTCAAGAACAGCTTCTCCTTGGCACCAATAGTAAGGCACTCTCAAAGGGCATGGGAGAAGGTTGTCAGGAGGGGAACTGTGGCACTTGCAGTAGGAACCTGACACACCTACAGGGACATTGAAGGTCAAGGGGTATCAACAGAGCACCCATAGTCTACAGTAGCAACCCAAGGGATTTCACTATGGAAACTTTGCTCTTTTTTTTTTTTTTTTGACTACCTTGAGATCTAAAGCAGCTCACACCAAACCAATTTAATTGCTTCCATTCTGTCTACTTTGTGGGTCCTAAACAAATTGATTTCTGGTTCTAGAAAGACATTTCCTCATCCATCCTCTATTTTATACCTTTCCTCACTTCCTGATATCTTGTTCTGTGGCTCAGGAGTGAGTCTGTTTATAGACAAACTCTCAGTAATAATGAAATTTACTTTTAAGGAAAACACACCCATTCCATAAGACTACCTTGTGTCCCTATATCCAGAGATGGCAGATGAAAATCTAGGACGTTTTCCATTATCTGGGTTGGCAGGACTTTGCAATGATACTACAATGCCTTACCTTTCAATTCTTTTATAATTTCCAGTTTACTTTACTTTCTGAGTTAATTCTACCAAGCTCATGGGAGACAGGCATTGTTAGATATTATCAACAACAACAAAATAATAATACCTAAAAGGGCAATTCTTGCCCTAAGGCAGTCCAAAATCACTATTAAGGCACAGGCATGTACATCACTTGGCTTGAGCCCAAGTCTCAGCCCTTTCGTGGACCCTTTGTGTGCCCTAAGATGATTTGCTAGGCCTCTCTGAGACTTTCTTCAGAACTGGACAAAGTTTGTAAAATTTGTCAAGATACCCATCCATCAGATTTAGTCTTGAGGCCAAATGGAAAAATGGAAGTAAAGATTAGTAATTGGCTCACAGTAAGTGTTCATGGCCTATTTTTATTAGTATGAACCAATTTCACCAAAATTGCCCCAAAGAACAAAGTTTTGAGGCCAGATCTTCTATTAGTGTCATGTTCTTCATTGCTCCAGGTAAAATCCTGCAATGGGGCTCAAATCATGCATGGTTGTGTTAGAGGTGTGCTGAACTCTCTCCCAATTCCGAGTTGTCAGTCTGAGCCCATGGCTCAGGTAGGTGGGAAGTTTTCTGGACCCACAAACAGAAATAAAATGATTGAGAGACAGAAATAAAAATGTAATGGTTGCTGCTTCTATAGGTTTAAGAGAACAAATGCTGTGTGCCCAGGAATAACTGTCTTAGCCAGAATAAATTTGCCTTTTTATGCAGATAGGAAGCTGAAATGAAGCTTTCAGGGTCTTGGTGTCACTGGTGTCATCTTTACATTCTTAAGTGAAAAGAGAGAAAGAATTTGCCTTATTAGAGGAAAAAGGGCCAAATGTGTTTGCTTCCAAGTTCACGATGAAATGAATGCATATTCTCGATGTGGAACTTGGTTTTGATTACCCGTCTGGAGAAGGAGTGTAGGAAACAGCCGCCCATACCCACCCAAACTCCCCTCCGCCTTTTTTAGTTGTTATTGAAGCAAATGAGGCCAATTGTTGGAAACTTCTGTGCGGTTCTGAATGCCTCAGTTGTGACTTGCACAGAGATTAATGCATTTAATTTACCTCTTTGGTGAATTTGAGACACTATTCAGCAGCCAATCGGGAGTTCCTGGCCCTACGAGCTGCTCCGTGATGAGACACGCTTAGGCTGTGTCTACACCAGCTCGCTCTACAGGGCTGGGGCTGAGCCCAGGAGGGAGAAGAGGAGACCCTGCATTTTCAGGCTCCTTCCTTGTCCTCTGCAGGGGCCTAAGGGGAGAGAAATGAGAAAGATCTGAAATAGAGGGAGAGACAAGCACAAAGGACCCGTATTTACCAACTTCCGTGCAGTAGGAATTGTCTTCTCCCACAATGTTCCCACCAGTAAAGAAGTCAGTTCCATCTAAGACAAAGGCTAAAACTAGTTTTCCTTACAGATGAAGCATTTTTTGATATGAAATATCAGCTTTAGCCTCATGTAGGACTATCAGAGGCTGCACTTTCCCGCCTTGTTTATTTTCACATATTTAATGAATATTTATATTAGGGCAGGCACAGGGCTAGGTCTGAAGGTGGAGGAGGGATGAAACACATGATTCCTTCCCTTCTGGTTCTTCCAGCCGGCGCAGAAGGCCAGCTCTACTTGAATCATTACATGAAGATCTATTGGATCATAGTTTTCAAATATGTCAGAAGACAAACACGTAGGAGATTTAACCTCAGCTGAAGAATTTCAGGGAAATTCTTCCTGAGGAAATGAAGCTTAACTCCTATTTTCGAGGATGAGGAAGCACTAAGAAGAAGGAAACGATTAATGTTCGAGGGGAGGGGAGAACCCAGGCCCCATAGCTCCCAGGCCACAGCAGGCTCCCCAGCGGGTGTCTGGTTATGCTGGGGTCGTCCACTTGGTTACAGAGCTGGAGTCTGAGCTGCCTTAGGGCCAACATCTCTGAATCCCAGGGGGCAGGGACGCTGCCTCTTAGGCTCTCTCATACTTAGTCTCCAGTGCTGCCTTAACTTGTGAAGCCGGTGGAGGGGAGACAATTTCCTATTCACTTTAATGCCCTCTGGGCTCCTGTCCTCAGTACAAGGCTATGCATGGTTCCCCCCATTCCCCTTAAAAGATAAAGGACTATGAGCCACTTGTCATCTCACTCCTCCAACCCCAGCAGGGGTATCTTCCATGGGAACTCTGAAGGATTACTTTTAGAAATTGAAAAACTAAGCTTTGATCCAAGAATTTCGCGAACAACTTTATGTAGAATCAAAACAGAAATAAAATACCTGGGCCAGTGAGATGGCTCAGCGGCATAAGCACCTGCCTGGCAAGCGCGAGGGCCCGAGTTTGACTCCCGGATCCCACATATGAAAAAAAGGGCTGGTGATATCGCTCAGCGGCACGGGGGTGCCTGCTGGCGCGCGAGGTCCTGAGGTCGACCCCCAGTACCCACAAAAAAAAAAAAAGAAGTAAAATACCTGTGTAGCTCCTTACTAATTGCATATTTTCAATGTGGAACTTCATTTTGATTACCTTTGATACATTTTCCCTTGATAAGCAGAAAATATTATAAAGGGGCTGGCTCAGAAGATGAAATTGCACAGGAACACAATAGGTGATACCTGCAGAAGATGTGCAACACTTCCAGACCAGACCAAGCCTCAAATGCCATTTCTCATATGTGCAGAGAGGATTTTTCCAACGGCCAGGAACAGTTATAGGAATCCAAATCATAGATAACTCATGCAGTATCTGGAGGCAACATTGTAAAAACACGTGGAACGTCCATTTCAAAACCAACCTCAAATACAAAGCGAGTCTCTAACTTGCCACGTGACATGGGCAGCTCATTACTCCTCTTGGGGACTCAGTTGTTATATTTTCCTATATGGAACTGTTGCCATCAGATACCCTTTCCTGATTGTTACAAGAATGGAGGAGGAACTTCAAAAATGCCAGAGGAGGGACTGGCCTACAACAGTTTATTGTCAAATCGTGTCTACAGTCACGAAGAATGTATGGGGGATACATGGCCATGTACCCTCAGCATCTTTCAGCAGCCTGACTGTGAGCTGGAGGGCACCATGGGTCTCTCCCAAGACTCCTCAGGCTTGCTGTCGCAGCTCCTTGTCTATCCTTACTGCCCTGTCTCCCAGCTGCAGATACTCTGAGCTCTAAAGAGGAGAAATGTTGGTGGAGTGATGTGTGAGCCTCAGAAGACATCATCGTTCACTCCGAGATGTTGGCACAGAGTCAAGTTAGTTCTTATGTGACATTAAAAACCTCACTTCAGTGAGGAAAACAAACAGATAAAGAACACCCGCTAATGACTTTAGAAGGCCGGAGAGCAGCTGAAGTATTGTTTTTTTAAATGCGATAGATTTTAAACAGCATTTCCAATAATGAATAAGTCACCCAATTACTGCACTCTTCTCATTCTGAACACCTGTCCCAGTGATTCGCAATCCCTGAAGTGACTTTTATTTTTAACAATATTTATTATCATGAGTGTTATCACATTAGATGAAATCAGCTGGAGACAGCGGCTGCATTTGCTGCTATGCTGATGGCATCAAGGCACCATGAAGTGAAGGATTTTTCCATTTTCTTTCTGCCACAGTGTTCTGGGTTGCCAAGACTGTCCCCAGTGGGCCAGGAGAATAATGTCCTAACTGTCCTACTGAGCAAGAATATCTGAGACCCCCCCCCCATGGCTTTCACCTCTAAGGGTCTCTAAGAATGTCACAGAGCACTTGCTGAGACAAGTCTAGGGACAGCTCCGCTTAGCATCTGAAAGCCAGCACTTTGGGGCATGGGGCAAAGTAGCTCTGTCATGGTCACATGGCTTTTCCCATTTGCTCCTGAGGAACTGCTGGAGAATGTTCAAGAAGACAAAGGAAAAATGATGGTGCATCCTTTTATGGTCTTCAGATGACCGAAATCAGGCAAAGGACATACATACACTTCCTGCCCTGTCCATAGCATTAAACTTGTCCCCTGTCATAAAGGACCTAGCTGGGAAGAGAAAGCCAGCCTATGTTAAACAGCTAAAGAACTATTTATAAAAGAACAATCTATTAGTTATGAAATCAACATTTACTGAAGGCCTGCTATACATTTTATGTGATATCTGATATGCCAAGTTAAAGTAAGACTAAGATCCTGCAGTTGAGGCAGTTCTGATTCTAGTTACTATGGGAAATAGTCTTGTTAAACTAAAGTTGAGATAAGGATGACAATCATAGCACTTTGAGTCTTTGATGAATATTGAGCTATTCAATACGTAGATGATTTATAACAAGAATATTGTGGCACAGAGACAAAACTTGCCCAAGATCAGGTAGATACTAAGTGGTCAGCCTAGAACTGAAAGCTAAGAAGTTGGTGTCCTGCATCTTGGGAGGCCGGGTGAGAGGGTAACCAAAGTGCTAAGCACTTAGCGTGTATTATAGAATTTATTGCTTAGAACTACCAAGCCAAGGAATCTTGACTCTTGGTTGTGTGACATAGGTTTATGTTAGAAGAATTTAACACAAATAATTCATAAAATCAAAGATAGTAGAGCAAATCCTAGGATTACAGTAGTTAGAACCAGAGACAGGGACATTGTCAGGACTCTTTCTTTCTTGTTCTCTGTATCACTCCTTCACCCACTGGGTCAAAGGTTTTTCCCCCAGCTCTAAGGAACTTCAGAGTAAGAACACCAGAAGACTTGCTGTCATTGAGTGCCTACTCTAAGGCTAAATACCATGACCAGCAAAGAAAGATCTTACAGAGTTTATCTCCATGTAGACCACACCCACACATTAGATGGGGACATGTGGGAAAGGAGTGGGAAGAGGGAGATGACCACTAAGAGAACTATTAGGAACTTAATTAACCTCGTGCATGCTAGTAAGGGTCGATCTGTTGTTACCTGTTTTTGCAGATGAGAAATTGGGATAGAGAGAGGTTCAGTAATTGGTCCTCTCCTGCCCATAAGATACCTAAGAGTGGTGGAATAAATAGCAGTTTTGTGTGGTGTGGCATAGACCCCGGGTCACATCAACACATCTTCAGTCACTGAACTTTTCATTAATCCTCAAACAAGAGATTATGTTAGCCCTGCTTAGGAAAAGAGCACTCTGGAGAGAGAGCAGGGAAGCCTTTTCACAAAAGGCCAAGAGGAGGCAGAAGAGAGTGAGACTGGCATGAGGAAACCCAAGGAGACAAGTTTCAATGACTCAGAGGGCTTTTTTGCCTGGTCATGATAATGTGAATGACAGTGGCATCTTCACAGCACTCTGTGGGACAGTGGGTGCTCTATAGCCATCCCACACATGCTGCCTATGGGTGGCACCAAGCAGATTTGCAGAACTTCTCTGCCGAGCTCATGCTTGTGGATAAAGTGTCAGAATTTCCTCAAAAAAGCAGCATGAGGTCAAACCATCATGATACACTGGTGAATAAGGGGATATTCCTATTTTTTTTCATGTCTCCAGCCACATGCTCTTCCATGTCTGAGGTTCTCACAGTTTGGAGGTGAAAAACGGCCAGGATGCCTAATCAAACCATGCCCAGCAGAAACTGACCTAGAGATCTGCAGTTCAGGTGCAAGTCATCCGGGAAGTTGGGACGCTCCCAGGACCTCAGGGGACTGGTTCTCCTCATTCTTCCTAGGCCATGCCTGAGTCGTTTTCCCTAAGAAAGTGTATTTTAGCCCCAGTTTACTTTCTCCTCTCTCTATTGCTATTCTTCTGGGAGTCTTCATTAACAGCGTTTTCTGCCTGTTGTTCATTTCATTGTGTCTTCCTTTTTTCGGTTAGGATCCTCACCTTCCCTCCTTGACTCTCTCACTTTGGTCACGCACCTCCATTCACGCTCCATGGCTTTGGGAGTTAGCTCACCCCTTGTCAGATTTCCACCTGCAACTCTTTCTGCCAAGAGGGTCAGCACCGTTGGGATGTGCCCAGACTCTCTTGTGAATTTAACTCCCAGGACAAGAATCAGTAGGTTTTCTTAAAAGAAGGCTCCCAGATTCACTGTGGGCCACTTTGCCCCGCTTTTCTAGTGAACGAGTACTATTTGCTTATTGAAAAGTGTCTGGATTTATATCCTTTCTTTGCCATTAGTAAATAACACTCAAGCTCCAATCATTCCAATGGCTCGTGACTCAATCTATAGTGTTTGTGCATGAGTGTGTGTGGGTGTGTGTGCAGGGTTAAAGACACACTGCCCTAAAATATTGCACTTTGGCCTTTGAGGACACAGCAGAAACTGGAAGGCCACACTCATCTTTTCCCCATGTTTTTCCCAAAGGAGGTCATGAGCCTTTCATGTTAGAGTTGCCCACATCCTTATTTCTGAAGACACGGACAGGGGAATCCCGGGTCCTGTTAAGATTTCTCCCAATTTATTACCATTTATTACCATATCCCAATTTATGCAATTGAATTTTCCTATCATTATCTACTCTTCATCAAGCCTAAGGATAAAATACTCAAGTTTTTCTGTTCGTTGGGTCTTCATTTCTACATGTCACATGAAACTTTCATTAAATAAATGTGCATGTTTTTCTCTTGTAAATCTGTTGCTATAGGACTCTCACCTAGTTCACCATCATGGGAAAGACAGAGCCTCTGCATATGCATCTGTTCTCAGATATTAGACAGGTGACACAGGAAGGTTGTATAATCTAAAGATGAATCTTAATCTTCATTGCTGTGCTAGTTACTGACTTTTGATTTGACGTAAAACACATAATGTCTCTAAACCTTCCTTCTCATCTGGAAAATGACTGTAGTTATATATGCTTTTGGGGATTTTGAGAAGAATTAAGATAATGCGGGGATAAATTTTACCTGCAATTGATGCTTTATTTTGTTTGTTTGTTTTTGTACTACTGGCAATTGAACCCAGAGCCTTCACACTAAGCTACATCCTCAGCTCCCCCAGCCATTTTTAAAATTTTGAAACAAGATCTTGCTAAATTGCTCAGTCGCCCAGGCTGGAATCAAACTTATGATTCTCCTGCTTCAGCCTCCCATGGGGATAACAGGGATACGCCAACACTCTTAGCTTACCTAAACACACTTAGCTCACCTTAGCTTAGTTAAGAGCAAAACTAACCCTAGACCTTAAACACAGAACACAGAAAATACAAGTATCCAAATGGGGACAAAGGAGCTATGTCAAAAGAGAAATGTAATTTAGCTCATTTCATGTTAGATTCTGTGACAAAGCACTCATGAAGCATCATCCAGAACGACCAGCCTTGTGCGCAGTCCTCAGCTAGGCCACCTCCGCGTCATCCCTGCTGCTGAGAACATTTGCAATGGTCCATGCTGTGGTACAACGCATCCAGTTCCCACTTCTCTCGTGGCCAGGGCTGGGACCAACCTTAACCACTGCCACGCACTGTCAATCAAGTGTGTGGAGCGAGCCCGGGCTCCAGAGCAGTCTCTGCTCAATTGGCTCGTGTTAATAGAGCCACGAGCCACCAGCCTCAGTGGGGCTGCTCTTATTTTTCATGTAAAGCACTGATTCTTCAACCCTCTTCCTGATAACCTCACCTGTGAGGCCAAAGCTACATGAGGCAGAGCTCAGATACCCTCGGCTTGGTACCAGAATCTGGTCGACTGGGAGAAGGGAAAGAAGCCAGTCCACCTGCCCAGCTCTCCTAGGGCTTCTGTTGGAAAGTAATAAAGAATTTGGCTTTCAGGGTGTCTTAAGCCATACTTCCTGGAAACCAGATCCATTCAAAAATATTTAATTAACATGTGCCCACCTTCCTAAAAATAGGAAAGAAAAATCGATAAACACTAAATGGTTATGATCCTTAGATCAAAGTGGTTTTAAATAAGGTTATCTTCAGCTTTAGACCCTCTCTGACATTCTTCAACTATAAGCAAAATACGCTAACTAGGTCTTCCGAAGGGGGGCGTGTTGTGTCCTAAATGTGTCCTATCCAGTCGTCTGCACACGGTGTTCCGTGGCTGTAACGGTCTCATCTAATCCACATGGGGGTTAAAGCTGGATTTGTAATTAAGTAGGGACATTTCAAAATCTACTTTCAAATCTTTACTCTGTGATTCCTGGTTCTGAGTGTGTTTGCTGAGCTTAGAAATTTGGGGTGAGGAGAGAGTATGAGACGAATTATCATAATCGATTCTGACAATACAAGCTTTAGGGTCTTTGCATGGGCCTTCTCTGCCTGGAATACTTTTATCCCATATGGGAAAGGTGAGCTTCCTCTGCAGCTTAGGCCTTGACGTACATATCCCTTTTTCAGCATGGCTTTTCCTGGTGCAGAATTCCAGTGTTCCCCTTACCTGGAGCATCTAACCCATCTCCTTCTCCATTGTATTCCTTAGTACTGCTCGCATACTAGCAGGGTAGATACTGTCCCGATTAAACTTGTCTATGGTCTGTGTCCCTTCCAAGGATGTGAGCTTGGGGTGCTCATGTTTTCTAGGCTTCTGAGTAGTGCCTGGCATTTAGAAGGAGCCCAGTTGATATTTGCTGGAGGGGAGCCAGTAGTTAGGAGCCAACCTTACCAGAATCCCAGAGGCTCTGGTCCCAGTTCCACCACCCATCACCCCTTATGTTTGGACAATACTTTACTTTGCCTCTCTATAGTGTGTTCTCTTCATCTGTAAAATGGGAATGACTGCAATAATTACTACCTCACAGAGCTGTGATGAAGATGAAGTGCACTGCTATATATAGTATTTAGACTAGAGTTTGACATATGGTGGTGCATTCCCCAAGTGACTGTGATGACTGGTGTTATTAGACAGTGGTACCTCACAATTATTAAGTACTTATTGTGTGCTGGAAACCCTCTTGTGAGCATGTAAAGAACTTATACTAGTAGCTGGTACATATTACTTATATAATAAATATTAGCTACCATTTTATTTTGCTTCTTTTAATCTGCAAAGCTACATAGTATGGTAGATGCTATTATTTTTGTTCTGATTAAGCTTGGCAAGTTTGCCTAACCCTCTCAAATGCAGTCTGCTGGTGAGGTTTAAATCCACAAAGCCATTCTGAAGCACTCCAGAGCAGTGTGCTAGTTATGGCACCACTGACCTCAGCCGTGTTTACACGGTGCAGGTGGTGATGTTTGCTTACAGGCTGGGCTTTTCTTGCCTACTTGTTAGTTTCAGAGGCTATAAGAGGAAACTGCAGCATCTTAAATTACTACCTCCCACTCAGAGTTCAAATTCAATCCAAGCTTGTTCTTTACTTTACAAGGGTGAGTTGTATGCAATCTATCATACAGGCCCTGTTGATTGAAATTGTTTAAATTGGCTCAGTACACATACTGTAAATCCAGAGCGCAAAGCTTCTGAACTGACTTGGTTTGGGAACTGAGGGTGTGACTTTCCCCTGAGGGCTTTCAGTGTATTTGCTTCCCTATAAAAGCAAATTCCCTCCTACTCCTTTCTGCAGTTACTGCTGCAGTCAGAGCTACAGTGAGTCTTTCTGCGTAGCCGAGGTGACAGGGCTGGGGAGAATGACACTATAGCCATAGCTGGAAAGTGGGAGCAAAAGGAGGCAAATGTGCACACCTTAGGATCTTGGAGTCAAGATGAATTTGCAGAACTAAGCAGAGAAATGGGAGGCAGTCCTCAGGTGATCAGGGCAATCATTTTTGATTGGCAGCACCACCTCCGGGGAAGTTCCCAAGCAGCAGTCTCTACAAGGTTTCGGGTTCTTTTTGCTTCATGGCCCCAAATCCCCTCTTGCCCCAGCAAGAGCAAGTTGGCACCATGAAGAGACATTGCTGTGGTTAAAAAGACAGTGTTCTGGGTTTGCAAGGATTGGGCTCAGAGCTTTTCCCAGGAACGTGATGGGGAATGAATCCCAGGAGAGTAGGCTGATGACCAAGCTCTGCACTCTTCCCCTCCCCAGCCCATCAAACTCAGCAAGATAGGAGTTGTTCAAAAGGGGTGACTGGAAGTCCCCAGGGGAAGGATCAGGGAACGGGAGAGATTGAGGAGAAGGTCCATTCATGTACCACTGGGAGGAAAATGCAGGTATGAAACTTGATGAATGGGGCTGTATCAATAGACAAGTTGGATGAAAATGGTCCACCACAGCAAAATATGCAGGGATTTTGAGAGAACAGGAGGTGAAGGTAGGATGACCTGAGAGAAAAGAAGGGCATGGGTGGGAAGGAGGAAGGAGAAGTGGGCCTACTAACTGGTGGGCATGCGAAATATTGCAAAAGAGGACTCCTCACTGGGAAGCCCACATGTTGGCCACGTACATGCTCTAGCGCTCTTCATTGCTGTCCCCATGTGCTAGGAATGAGGCTACAACATGACAGTGAAGCCACCCCTGAGCAAAGGGGAGGCAGGTGGCACACAGTTTAGAAGTCCTGAAAGGCTTTTCCTGCCTCCCCATAAACCCAGTAGCCTACTCTTCCTTCTTTTTATTTTTGACTTGAGTATCCAAATTCAATGTTGGACTTTGCGGGTAAAAAGCAAATTAGTCCTGGAGGAAATCTATTTGAATAGCAAATATTAAGGAAGGTAATGAGTATAATTGTTCTCTCTCATGAGTTCATCTGGACTTTGCTTCAACGTCCCATTGGAGAATACGAGGGAGGAGAGTGAAGCTGCTGATCAGGAGGCAGATGGTGACCCTTCTCCTGGAGAAATGGTAGGCACGACCTGGGGCTTGGGGGAGGGGACTGGCAGGCAGCCCAGTGGAGTGATAGGGTAAGAGAGGGGCTCAGTTACAGAAGTGCCAGGCAGCACTGGTAGAGAGGCCCAAGGTAGTGACTATGACTGGGCCTCAGAAAGAAAGATGGTGGCCCCAGTCCAGCTCTCGCTTCCCTCTGCTGTTTCCCATTCTGGATGAGAAACCCACCTTTCTCATAAGCTATTTCTCTCCCTTCTCCTCTTTCCTCTCTGCACAGGATGAGATCTCAGCTATCCCAAATAACCTTTCTGTTTGGTACTTGTTTTTAATGAGGGAGCAGTTAGCAGTTCTGACAAATTTCTTAGAGATGATGATAAAATATTGGCAAAAAGTCAAAGAGCTCATAGATTTTCTGTCTTGCTTCAAAAATATTCCTCCAATGGTGTGCATGATAACACTAAAGTCAAACAATACTTTATTATGTAGCACACACTTGAGTTTATGTGACATTGTTGGGCCCCCACTATCCTTTCATTTCTCTCTTGCTTTCCTTCCTCCTCCCTCTTCTCCAGTTGGAGTGAGAAAGACAGAAGACAGGGAGCAGTTGGGAGGAGTAAAGTAAGGACATGGGACCACAATGGGGCCAAAAATGAAGGAGGGAGGAGAGGTGGGGACATTGGTGATGGTCAGTGTTCTGCATCTGCCTTTAGTGAATTAAAATGGTGGACATAGGAGTCCTCATTTATAATTTTAAATTGAGATTTTTTTCTTAATGGGGAGAGGAGACCCTGTGAAGATGGAGGGAGTGAGGCTAAAGATAAATGTGGTCTTACTCATTAGATCAGGACAATTTTCCCTTTTTGGAAAGTATGATTCTGCTTTGAGAGAGGAGAGGATGTTGGAGTGGGAGGTTTTATGTACTCTGTAAGCAGAATAGAAAGAGAATCCCAGAATTAGAAAATACAGAATAATCAGATTCTGTTTAACACCTTTCCTTGTATCCGGGGGATTACACATAAGCCACTTAAGCTGAAGCCTCAAGGGCCGCAGTTGGTCCCATTTCTATTAAAATATTGCCTAACAGGAGAGCACAGTCCTTTTTTATTTCTTGAGAGGAAAGAGAAAAAAGCTGATGATGGTACTAGTGTAACTCTAAATGATACTAGTTCTAATAACTCAATGATGCAGTGTGTTTGCCATCTAATTTCATCCAAAACACCCTAAACTGAAAATAAAGTCTGTTTAATAGGCATGAAAAGATGTCATTTCATTTTGCTGAATGTTCTAGTAGCAACTACTAATTATTTCAATGTATTTTTTTCTGTAATTATTTGAAACAGATTATTCAGAGCTTCCCCATTAACTTCAAAAATATTTCAGTGTCCCACAGAAATTCAACAGTGTAAATTTAAATAGCTTTTTCCCTTCTTTCTTCAATGGGCTGGGAATACAGCTGGATGAGGTTGAGGGAGGAAACATATCTTGTGCAAATAGAAACAACTGAAGAATCAGAAAGGATGAAATCTCACCCCAAAAGCCTCTTACACTTCTGGGCTCCTTTCTTGCCACACTCAGTGTTCTGGTTCTTGGGGGCAGATCGTAGAACAAATCCTCTGGATTCAACTTAGACTTTCTGCTTGCTGACAAGTGTCTGGGAAGCCAACAAACTTATCATGGATAAGGGAGCACTATTGGTGGGGGAAAGGCAGTGGGGAGGGGGTCTCATCATCTTCCAAGGCTGATTTCAAATAGAGTTGCTCATAGAACCCAAACCTTTTGCTATCATTCAGAATGACAAAGATAGACCCAGCCTCCCTGTGACCATCCCCAGCTGCTTGAAAGGGATTTATAAAACGACAGTCTAAGTAACACTCACTACAGTTTTTAATGATGATCCATGGACCCATCATGAGAAATGAACACATTCCCAGCAGAAACCCAAAGGCTAGATTGCTAGGCTGAGAGATTCCTGATGGGGATTATGATATTAGGCAGCTTTCCATCACTATAACAAAACGCCATACACCGGCTACTTATGAAGTAAAAAAGAGTTCTGTTTTGGTTCACAGTAATGGAGGTTCAAGTCAAAGACTGGGTGGCCTTACTGGCTTGGACCTCTGGCAAGGGCAGCACATGATAGTGGGGCTGTGTGCTGCAGCAAACTCACAACTTCAATTAGAGGAGAAAGAGGTCAGCGTCTCACATCCCTTTCCTGGGCGGACCTCCAATGACGTCATGATGTCCACTTGGGCTTGTGTTTTAAAGTGTGTGTCAATACCACCAAGCTAGAAACAGACCTTTTGAAGGACATGCATTCAAACTATAGCAATGACTTTCAGTGTCCCTCTGAGAAGAGGGCACCGTCATGTCCCCTCTTCTTCAAATGGGGCTCTCTTCCCTCAAGAGCACATTGCAGTCACCCTTCCAACCACAACACAGGACTAAGAGCGAGCTGAGTTCTGACACTTGTGAGGAGAGGTACAACATGTACCACATCCTCAGGAAGCAGAACTGAGAAAACCTCATTCATAGTGTAGCAGAAAATCCCCCCTCAGCCAGTATAATTCAGTTTCTTAGTTGCCCAGGTAATAGTTCCTGTTCCAGATATGGTTGCTCCTGTCTCTTAGAAATGGCTGCTCACTGTGATGCATAGCTGGTCACTCCTGTAGCAAGAGGAGATGATGACAGGTGGTAAACTCACTACTGGTGTTTGGGATTGTGCTATAGTGTCCTTGTCATTCATGAGTCCACACGTCTTCATCAAAAACCACATTATGAAAGGTTGGTAGCACTTAGCGGGCTTGTCGTTTCATAAAGCTCTTTCACCTACACTCACACACGTGAAAATGACTAAAACATGGGTTAGGGGAGTTCAGCCGCTTGCCGGGCATGGTTCTAGCAGCAACTCGCACCCATCAGGCTGAAGCCAGGTTTGTTGATCACCTCCTCCCTAGGCCTTCTCCTCTTCCATGTCATCCCTGCCCACTCCTTATCCTCTGGTGCTTACCCTTAATAAATCACTTACATGTGACCAAATTTTTTTTCAAAAACACGTTTTTACATATCATGCTGCCTAATACCTAGCTGTGTGATGGAGATCAAGAAATGGGAGGGGAAAGTAGTTGGAGAAGTTAAAACATAACATTTTAACATAACATTCTCTATAATTAAAGAGTACTTTCATATGTAGGTATTCCATCTCCTCATTTAATCTTCTTGAGAATTCCTAAAAGGAAATCTCAATTAGGCTAAAATTAATCAAATTATATAAACTTCAGAATAAAGAAGCTGTCCAAGGAATGATCGATTGGCAAAGGAAGCCTTCCAGTTAGAGGAAAGTTCTTCTACCTGAGCCAAACAGAAAGCCTAGAGTCAACCGGTGGACACCATTTTAACTCTTAGTGCTTATAGTAGGGCAGGGAGTACTGAGAAGCTGTGAAAAATTTTCCCTGCAGATCCTGGGGTGGGTCTGGCCAAAGGAACAAGGAAGACTTTTCCTACCACTGAGGAATTTTCAACTCCAAGATGGGAATCAATAAGCAAAACATGACATTCACAGAAAACTTAATATCCTTTGAATGTCTGTGAATACTTTGATCTTCCTAGCACCCATGTGTTGAACAAATGACATTGGTTTCAAAATATAATATAATGTTCCCAAGCTCATCCATGCTCTTGATTAGCAAAGTGGCCAAAATCTCTTTGTTTTGACTGCCGAATATCTCCTCTACTTTTTTGATCAATATCCAAGTTGAGACCTAGATGTCCCAAAAGTATATCTCAATTTTCTTGGTTATTTACCTTTCTTTAAAGTTAATTATCATTTTAAAGTGACTCATCTTAGTTCTCCATAACCATTACTTAGGCCAAAATCATGAAAGGCAGCCTCAATCCTTCACTTCCCTCTCCCTGCCCGATCATGAGTCACACTCATCTCTCTCCAATGTCATTTATTGAAGCCCTAAGAGAAAATTAAGCATTGTTTTTCTATGCTAAGAGAAAACTTTCTATTTCCTAAGAGGAAATTAAGCATTTGTTTTACAGATGAAACAATCAAGCCATGGCATGATTAAATAACATGTTTCAGCAGGCACAACAAACATGTGTGTGACAAGGTCGAGCCCAAAGTCCAGACTCCTCATATAAACATGCCAATGCCAAATGCCTCTGTGGATGAATTTCTCCAAGCACAGTCTAAGCTGCATTCTATTTAGAAAGAGAGAAAGCAGAATATTAATTCTGGCCCTCAGAGAATCCCAATAGAAACACTTAAGTACTCTTAAATGCACTCAAATAAAAAGGGCAATTAATACAGCTCTAAGAAGGATGGCTTTTGGATCTATAAAATATTGACTTTACATGGTTGTGAGGACTAAATAAGAAAATGCATATGGAAGACTTCTGTGATCTTCAAACACAGTGCAGCACAAGTAGCCGAGAGGAATTACCTATCCAGGTGGGGACAGGGGAGTCCCAGTGAGTAACAACCCTGTTTAAACAGGCAGCAACTGCTCGGTTCTAACAAAGTGAGATTCAAAAAGTAGGTGCTCAGCATCACTAACACTTCCAAGTTTTCTAAAGGAATATTTCCATATTTAAACATTGAGGTTTTTGTTTGTTAGTTTGTGTGTTTTACTACTGTGTAGATTAAAGAAAACCTGGAATTTTGGAGAAGGATTCTGTCACGAGGCTGTTGCTTTGCAAATTTTGCCTTGTAAATGTCTGCAGGGATGCTGGTATAATATTCAGAGCTGCCTGAAACCTCCAAGAGCAAACCACTAAGGGCAAAGGAATTTGGAGTGAGGAGAGGCATCCTCCCAAGGTGATGCAATTTTAGCAGTGTCCACAAGAAGTGGATTAATGATCATCTGTAGCCAGGAAACAAATGTGATAGGTGAGAATCATCAAGCAGGCAGAAAATTAGGAGAGTCTGAATCAATCCGCATTTTACAGTCAAAGGACTCAATCAAGGTGGAAAACAATAAAGAGGAAACTAAAATCAATGAGTCCTGAATGGTTTATTTTGAACCCTGGCTCTAAAAGGGAGTCACATAAAATGCTGTGAATATCTTCACAAGACGCTTTACTCTCTGCTCTTTCTAAAAAGCAGAGGCAAACACCACACCACACCATCCCTTTGCCTGAACTTCAAGTACTCCTAAATTGGATCTTGTCACTCTACTGCCTAGAACCTCTTACGACTTCCCATACAATGTACAAGGAGATAAAAGCTAAACTAAAAAAAAAACTCAGCAGATAAACAGAAACTATAAAAATGTTCCAAAAGGATAAAATAGAAATTGCAATATAAAAAGTCACAACAAATCTTCTTTCACCCAAGATTCTTTTACACAGTGTGCCTCAGGCCAGTGGATGGCAATCTTTCTTTCTCACTACTGAAGCCAAAACCTGGTGTTATGGGTCAAATCTATAGTTTGCCCCCAAAGTCTCATGTGTCCTGAGATGTGGCTTTTGGAAAGTAATTGTATGATGCAGGCTTAATATCCATCAGATGGTTAATCCATCCATGAGTTTATAGCTAAATGTGTTGTTAGGAGGTGGGATTGATTGTAGGCAGGTCACTGTGCCTGACCACAAAGAGTATATTCTTATCCCCAGCTCCTCCCTTCTCTCCCTGCTTCCTGGCTGCCATGGGTGAGAAGCTTTCTTTTTCCATGTCCTCCTACCATGCTGTTTCTGCCTTGGACTGAACCCTCTGAAACTGTGAGCTAAAATAAACCTCTCATCTTTTAAGTTTTGGGTGTCAGGTACTTTGTCTTAGCAACTGGAAAGTGACTAATACACTAGGAGTAAATGTTAACCATCTTCTCTCTCTCATCACACTTCTAAGCCCTCAGGAAATTCCACTGATTGTACCTTTACAATATATCCACAATCCAACCACTCATGCCAGTATCATCGTTCACCTGGAATACCATAGCAGACTCTTATGATTCTTTTGCTTCTGCCCTTGGCTCCTATATCAGTAGGAGTAGGTTTCATTATGCTTCAGAAATAAATAAAACTGATCTCCCAGGGACATAAACAACTCTCTTGCTTACTCTCAGCTTCAGCATAGGTTGATAGGGTCACTGTAACCTCCACCAGACCCAGACTGACAGAGCAGCCCTGAGGTCAGTCATAGAGTAGAAGCAAAATTGTCCCCAGGTTCGTAAAACTTCCCCCTAGAAGAGAAACGAACACTTCTGTTTGTTGGCGAGGCCAGTCTCACGCCCATGCAGGGTGAGAAAATATAATCCAACCATGCCCCAGAGAACCGGAAATAATGTATGAGCAGTACTAATGACTACCCCCTGTCTGAGTCTATTCTCAACCCAACAGAACAAGTGATCTTTAAAAATATAAACCAGATGGTGTCTCTCTTCTGCTCCCCATGTACCTCAGAGTCAATACCCAAGCTCCTATGCTTCCCATCCCAGCGCTGTTGACATCATTCGTGTTGCTCAGATGAGTGAGGCGCGTCCCCACTTTTGGACTTCTGTAGGGGCAGTTTTCTCTGCTTAGAATACTCTTTTGCAGGTAAATGCATGGCTGGCTCTCTTACTTCTTTCAAGTTTTTGTTCAAGTATCATCTTATTTAAAACTGCATCCACACACCCTGGTGTCTGACAAGAAGAACCATAGCTTCACAGCTGCATTCCATTGAGAAGTTTGCTAAATGTCTCAAAACTTCAATACTCTCCCTTGTGAGATTAGAATAATAGTACCCACCTTGCTAGGTTAGTGAGGATTAAGGAAGAAAATAAATACATATTTCTACACTTGTAGCTGTCACTCAACATAAGACTGGTCTCTCTGGACAATTATCAAAGATAAAATAGCACGATGACCTGTTGATGGTCCTTCATAGAATCCCATAATTTGGAGGCTTGGAGGTGCTCTTCAGATCCAGTCTTCCCAGTGTTTCTTCAGATCTTTGTTGATGCTAACCAAAGGAAAACCAAACAAAGCAAAAACAAAACAAATGTAAACAAAGCCTCAAAATTCTGTAGCTGTCTAAGTTTAAGGGAAAAGCTTTCCTATTTCTAGTCACCAATTGGGAATTTAAAACTCACATTAACATATTAAAAGCTCTGAGACTCCTTGATGTAGAGAGACCTGTTCAAGTGTATTTAACCCAGCGTTCCCCAGACCTAATTGACCGTGGAATCCTGGTTTCTTTCCTCCTTCACGCTAATGCTCATTAACATCCTATACAGCTAATGTTCCGTCGAACACAACTGGGCAAATGCTGATCCAGTCTAAACCTCACATTTAATTGAAGACTGAGTCATGCCCATTGCTCCAATTTTAGTGTATGTGCTGTCGAAGTGAGCACTAGCCCATTGTTAACCAAGGCAAGATGAGACTGAAAGCTGTCTGAAATCATCTAATATCAGGTTCCCCATTTCTTACCCATTTCATGACAAATAAAGTGACAGCGAAACAAAAATGTGCTTTCCCCACTCCACGACACTGTCAGACCCCAGCTCTCTCCCCTGCTTTAGAACTCAGGGTTTCCTCAGTCTGTTTTCACCTTCTCACCTTGTTCTTGAAGAAAGGGATTGTTTCACTTTTACCCTTGCCCCTTCTCCATCCAATTTGGATTTCAAGGTGCAGGAAAAAAACAAATAAAACATTTAAACTGAATGTTTAGACAGAGCTGTTAGTTATTTATCTGTGCCTAGGTGTCTTACTAGACTCTATGTCTAAATGAGGGGGAAAATTGCTCTATAAATAACAGCAATAATCACCCATGGCTTTGCCATGCGGGAGAGCTCACAGACCGAATGTTGCAAACAAATGATCTGCCATTCCTTAGACCCCCTTCCTGCCCTCAGAGCTCCTTGTCCCATGAGTGACCTACCACATGCACATGCATTCTTCATCATTTTCTCACCTTCTGTGCAATGCAATGTGACATACAGATCTTTTTTGGAGATGCAAGTTTTCAGATGAGGTGGATGTGAGGGATCAGAGGTTGGACATGTACTGAAGGAAAACATAGTTCTAGGCTGAGGCATTTAGTAGCATCTCCCCCAGTGTGCCCACAGTTTATCAACAAGGTATGAGAGCTTTCTCTGGATTCATATATTCGTATATTGTTATTCATCTGTATGAGGATTATGTATTTCAATAATGTAATTTATTGTTGGACAAAAGGGTATTACAAAAATGCCTCTTGCTGACACGTGGTTGTGTGTAACGCATCCTTTCTTTCTGATCTTTATGTATCCTGGCTCTCTTTAGCTTGTTTTTGCATCGCAAGGACTCTATGAGATGAGTAAGGGTGATACAACTTCATCCCTTGTTTGTAGGTGAGTAAGCGGAGACAATATTAGAAATTTACAAAGCCCAGACTTGAACTTTTATCATTGACACTTAGTCCTGGCCTGACTTCACAATCATGATTTCTGAGCTAGGAGAACTATTTTAAATACTCCTGCTCATCCAGCCTTGTTCCTGAGTGGGCTGCCTTGCTGATGATATGGAACCCCTCGTGTGGAAGCCAATGTCAAAGTCAATGGAGACACGGAAGCCTAAGACCCTAGCTTTCCAGGGAAAAGTGTCACCATTCCTGTAGTGCACAGCTCTGAAGAAAGACTTTTCTCATCTGGGCTAGTTTTAGTAAGATCCCATTCAATCACACTGCCAGTATATTAATTTTTGTGTGTAATACATCTACCCCCCCAAAAAAGTAGCTTTAATATTTAGTTTTTCTGATTTCAAAACCAACACATTTGTTTTAAACAATTCAGGACTCAGAGAAACATATAGAAAATGCAAATGTTACTGTATTTCTCCCTCCCAAGCAGGAATAAACATTTACTCCTCCTTGGGCATCTGACAGGCTCAGCGCTCGTTCCCAGTCCTGTGCACCTGGGCAGGAGACAACTGGTCTCTCTAGCTTTGCTTTTCTGAGCTGGCTGCTTCAGTGCCATCTATAAGAAGGAGCAAATTTAATCAGTTCTGGGAGGCAGCAATGGAAAAAGAAGAAAATCTTGTCTGGTGTGACTCTAAAGCACTGGTTCTTAACTTTTATGAGATCATAGACCTCTTTGAGATTTTGATGAAAGCCGCAGATACTGTTCAGAGAAGAAAATCACCTTCCTACATACGTAGAATATTTTACATACAACTTTAAGGAATTCATGGACCCCCCCTGAAACTCATCTATAATTCCCTTGAAGTCTTTAGGTTAAAAAGACTTCTGTTGTAAAAGAAGAAAGAAATATTCACAGCATTTATCCACAACTTCTATTTATATATTTATTTGTTTACTCATTTGATGTTTCTCTCCCCCACTAGATTGTGAGCTTCAAAACAGCAGAGGCAGTTTATTTTACTCAAAGATAGATATCCAATGCCTTGTAGGTAGTACCTGCCTCAGTTATTTGTGAAACAAATTAACAAATAAATGCATCAATGAATGAACGCTTACCAGAATTTCTTCTACTGCCAGGGGCAATTCATGAACTATATGAGTGGGTGCACTGGCTAGGGGAGATAGCCAGGGAAGGAGATATATGAAATTACCTTTTTTAGATGGACTCTGAAAGGATAGTAGAGTGGGCAAGCAGCTAGGGGAGAAAATGGAGATGGCATTCATTATTTGGTGGGAGTAGGGGTAGGTAGATAGTAAGGAGAGGACAGTAGTGGTCCAGGTCCTTGAAATCTCTGCCCTATGATATAGTCACAGGATCACAGGATGGATTTTTCAGCTATTTTGTAGAAGTTTTCCTACCCTGATCAATGATGCAGATGCATAACCCTGCATTGCCCACTATTTCTCCTCCTTCCTATTATATTGTTCCAAATTCTGACTTTTCCCAGAACCCAGAACCATCATGCTTAAGATCCAGCATCTCTTCCCTCATTCTCAGAGCCTGGGCTACCATATCGTATTGTCCACACTCACTAAATTCTTTATTGGTTACTTTTCGATGGGAAATGATGCTCTTGCTCCAAAACATGGTGCTGCTCATTGACAGGTTTGCCTCCAAAATGGTCCTAGGACTGCATTCCATGGGGCTCCTTCCTGAGAGAGCAATCAGAAATATGTAATGCAGCTGGGTTTCAGAGAGCCAGAGAGCAGTACTCCTGAGGCATCAAGCAATGTGCAGAGCCATGGCATCACCTCACGGCCTTTGCTGCATGTCATTACCTTGTTCGGTGTACTCAGCACTAATCACACAGTAAACACAAATGTGCTTGGTGAGCTGAGCAGTGCAAGCAATAAAGTGGTTGAAAGATTAGATCACAGCCATGCTGTTGGGGTGGTTGGGGAGGAGCAGGGGCCAGGGGAGAGTCACCGAGCCTGCTGCTGGGAGACGAGCGTTGCTCTTCAAGACAGGACCACAGGTGTGCGTTTGTTCCAGGCCTCTCCCTTCCCCTTGACCTCACTGGCCTTTGGGACTTTCTAGCTTCCATCTCCAACTGTTAGGAGGGAGAATGTCAAGTAACTAGTAAGTAATAAATAAACAAGTGCTGATTTCCACTGAGAGAATGATTTGATGCAATTATTCAAACATTTATTGAATTTCTCTCTTCCAGGTGTTATGTTAGGTGTTAGAGAGGAGATGAGGTTCTTGCTGTTGTGGGTTCTAGCCCAGAGGAAAAAAAATTCACCTGTAAACAAATAAGAAAGTGCAATGTCACAAGACATAGAATTGACGTAAGCTATTCATCTATGAAAATGCAAAGTCGGAAGTGACTATCTCGGCTTACAACCCCAGGAGAACATATGAGAAGTGACGCGAGCGTGTATTCACTCAGTCCACACCTCTCAGGCATTGATGATGGACCCACAGTTGTGTTAAGCACTGGGAATAAAAGATGCAAAAATCACTTGGATTCTAAAGGAATTTACATTTTAGTAGAAGAGAAAAACAAGTTGAAGGCTAAGCACTTGCTGTGGGTTGTAATAGTGTTTATAATCATTAATTTCCTTTTCTGTAGGACTACACATGCCCAGTCATACCCTGCCTTCCTGGGAGAAGAGCACGCTTTCTTGCCTCATTGCTGTTGGACTTGGCCATGCAGCTTGCTCTGGCCAATTGAATGTGAGTCCTCCAAATCAACACATGTCCTCTCAGGAATTTTGCACCCTATTGCATTTTCAACTTGCATTTTCTGCCACTACAATGTCCTGTCTCAGCAGGGGTCTTTCCCTTAATCTTGGTTCCTAAGAAAAGACATGGGGCAGACCTGAACATGACCCACATCCTGAAACTGAGACTAATTATCTCACACACACAACATGAGCAATAAATACTATTTTCATTTGTGTTTCCAGAAGTTACTGAGATGTTGGATTTGTTTGTTATGCAGTATAACCTAATACAATGCTAAAAAAAATAAGCAGGGAACATGGTTAGGAAACATTCAAGAAGTTCAAAAGTCAGCCTTGAGCAATGGTCAGCAGAGAATGCCTGAAATAACGAGATGCATAGAAGTTGAATCCTGAATAGAAAGAAGCTGGAAGGAAGAGGATGATTCAAAAAGTAGGAACATTCCTGCAGATAAGCAACGTAATAGCGTGTGATATCATCAAGCTTAATTATGAACTTACGCGTGTGGAAGCCAAGTTGAAGGACAGATTAGTGATAGAAAAGTCTGGAGAGGTAAACAAAACAAAACAAAATAAAACGAAAACATTTCATGAAGGAATTTCCATGCTAAGTCAGCAGTTAGGACTTTGTCTTTTTGGATTAGTGATTGGAAGGATCCAAACAGGGAAGGGGGTAGTAACTTGACATTGGAAAGTACTCTTGTGGTGGCATTTGGAGGACTGGCTGAGTTGAGGGAGAAAATCTGAGACATGGGGGGCAGTTAGGAAGATATTGCTGGACAGGTGAGAGAGACAAGATAAGCAGAGAGGAAAAGATGAAGTCTGGAGACAATGAAGGGCCAGGAACAAGAAGATTTGGTAGCTGATGAGAGGCAAGGGAGAGATGGTAAAGCAAGACGATGTTTAAGTTACTGGAGGGACAATAAATGGATAGTGATGCCATTCTCTCAAGGAGAAAAACTGCAAGAATGATGCGTAGGAGTGGGTGGTTGGAGAAGTGCGTGAGTTTGGCTTGGGGCATATGAAGTGTTAGGTGCCCTGGAGGCCCCTAAATGAAGACATCTTTTAAGAGCTGGATGTAGGAGTCTAGAGCTCAGAAGGGGAATCTGGCTAGAGATAGAGATTTGGGAGAAATGATAATTGAAGCCTTGGGAGTGAATTAGAGTGAAAGCTTACAGAACGAGAAGAAAACAGTGTTGAAAATGAAGTCAAAATAGTGCAGAAACAAGTTTTTACAGGAAATACAACTGTGAGACAAAATGCAAATCAAAAATGTAGTTCTAGTGGGATGGAAGGGTACAAATTCTTATGTTGAAGTCCCAGCCTCCAGTACTTCCAAATGTGATCCTATTTGGAAATAGGTAGTTAGTTAAAATGAAGTCATACTGGGAAAATGAGGACAGTAATCCCCTGTGATCTGTGTTTTTATGAAAAGAGATATTTGGATAGAGACACACACGCACGGGAGATTACCACACGAGGACTGGGATTATGCTGTCCCTAGCAAGGAGCTCCCGGGGAGAGGCCCAGCGTGGCCCGGCTGGTGTGCTGCGCTGGACTTCTTACCTCGGAACGGTGAGACACATTCTGCTGTCGGTGCCACACGGTTCGTCATTCTTAGTCACAGCTTTCCCAGGGAATGAATGCTAAGGGCGAGAAGGCGATTTCGTTCTGTGATATTGTTTCAAATCCATGTTTGAGTTGAAGTAGAAAAGGCCTGGGTAAAGAGAAATGGGAGCTAGAGGAGAAAGGGGACATACTGGATGGAAGGACGTCTCTAAAGACTAAGGAAAAGGGACATGCAGCCCGGGGCACTGGGCAGTGATGGCAGAAGGAACGCAGGGCTCCCTCTGGGGCAGGTGAGATGCTGTCCAGCTGGGGTGGACTCAGGCAAAGGAAGGAGTTTCAGAAATTCCCATGTAGCTCTTCCTTTGAAGTCTCCGTTCTGATGTCACCTTATCAATGAAGCATCTGTTTATTACCTACTTGAGATATTGATTTGCCACTTCCCTGCCTCTTCTTTACCTTTCTCCTTCACAACTTCACTGTCAGACACAGCCATGGCGGTAGCCCTACTTATTTACTGTCACTTTTCACTGGAATAGAAGCTGCACACGGGCAGGAGTTTTGTCTGCTGTGTTTGCTGTCAAATTCTTCACAGCTAGAGCATCTCTCACTCAGAGAAGAGGATTGGTAAATACTCACTCATTGAGTGAATGAACTGTGTGTCTAGTTTTTTCTCTACTGAAACAAGGAGGCAAGATTACTCACTTAGGGAGGAGAAGATAGTAGGGCAAGGGGACGAGAGGTGTCTCAGGAAGGACAGATGTATGGTCACGCTGTGTTAGGGGCCCAGTGGAAGAGGAGATCATGAAATCGCTGATGAGTTGTGATCTTCTCCAAAGGTTCTTAACAGCTCGCACGAAGGAGAGAACAAGCTCTATACATCTACTGGTGTTGCTTTCTCCAGGTTAATATATTGGAAAGAAAGGGGGCCAGGATGTCTTGGCAACTTACCGGAGTAGGTTTGATGCCACAGGCCGTGGAGTTTTGCCTGGATGGCAGAAGGAATAGAAACGAGAGAACTGATGGACGGGGGAGGAGGAAGAAGCAGCCCCTGAGATAATGAAATTGAGAATTCAGCTATCCTGAGGAAGGGAGGCCTGCAAGCTGTGTTCTATACAAGAAGCAGCTAAGATGACTGGCAGGAGATGTGGTTATTCCCAGGTGGGCAAGGATCTTACGTACCATACTTAGGGGTTGTTATTAGGAAAAGGTGTTTGCATTTGGAATTAAAACTCAGTTTAGATTTGGACTTTAAAAATTATTACTGTGTGATCTTACATGAATTATTCTCTCTGGATCTCCAATTTCTCATTGGAAGTGAGGGATAATAATAACATCTTTCTTATGGAATATTTATGAGGATTGAAGGAGATAAGATACGCAAATGAAACTACTGTATTTAAGAAAGTAAATTAGCACGTGACACCGCATGTTGCCCGTATAGAGTGAGTGTGCAATACACATTGGTATTCTATTTTGTTACTTCTTTGCTCTTCTTTTTTTGTTTTCTTTAGGTTAGAGGGTCACACCTAGAATAACGTTTGAGCCAGGTACAGAGGAACAGGAGATTTCCTGGGACACTGTTTAATGTAGGGATACTTTCAAATCCCTCTGTATAGATCCTTTGCCCTGCTAAGAATAGCTGCAGGAGGTAAAGGGGTGACTTTGCAAGTTTTTATTCAGATAAATAAGAGGTCTTCCTTTATACCCGCAGCTCTGGTGGGCGTCGGGAAGACACGGAGGTGATGGGAAAGGCAGAGGGGCATTGCAGAGAGCCTGGCCAAAGAAGCAGCCAAGGCGCTGAATTGCCAGAAGACTGGGGGGAGGGAAACTTTTCTGTGTCTAAGGAATGAAGTGTTAAGACGGATGACTTGGAATCTTTTAGCTTGTATTCAAAAGAGTGGTCAAGATTCAAATCCTGACTCTTCTGTTTATTGTATACGACCTGGGCTAATTACATCATCTTTCAGCTTTGTTTTTTTCTGAGATATAAAACGGAGAAAATAAAAATTGCTTCAGATGTCTAGGTAAGGGTAAATGAGATCTTGTATCTTAAGGACCTCTGATGAAGGGCCCCTCTGGACCAAGTAAGTGCTCATCAAGTGGCGGTAGTAATTCTTGCTTAGGTTGAATTGTTGGTTTCCATGGGTCTCTGGATCTGGAAAATTTTCAAGATTTTACAACAGGTTTATGATCACAACTTACGTGGAGAGAAAATAATGAGTGGCTAATGTATTATTTAAGGTGGGTGCTAATTTGTGTTACAAAGAGAGTGCAAATTACAGTGCTCTAAACAAAGTAGAAGTGTATTCCTCTCTCACCTAATGGTGCAGAGGTGAGAGGCAGTGACAGCTGAGCAGCTCTGCCATTCTCCACATTTCGCTTCTGCCTCTGAGTTCAAGGTCAGATTGGACTCAAGTCCAACTGCTCAAGTTTTCTCAACTGTAAAACTTAGAAGAGTTTCTTTTGCCAGAGAGGAGAATGGATAATGGGCTAAAAAAGAAAAGAATGGAATCACCATGAACAAGGAAATCTGGGTGGGACGAGGCAAGCGTTCATTCATTTTAGACATCTGGGTGACAGAGGCAATTCTTAGTAGTTCATAGTTGGCCTTTCATCCTCCAAAGCCGAGTCAGGTGTAGCCTGGTCCACAAGGCTGAATTAGAGAGTGACTTCTGGCCACATATCTAGGAAATTGACTAGTGATGGAAGGCTTATAGGTGGAAAACCAGGCAGTGGACAGGGAGGGCTGTCATCTCACTTTGCCTAGAACTGCCTCAGTTTTATCAGTGAAATTTATCACTGTCAATGATAGTTAGTTAATCCATCTCCAGGTTTGGTTTGGAAAATTTCTTTCCACTGATGTTTCAATTACTGCTAAGAAAACTCTTCTTTTTTCCCATTGGCACAATAGACATGCACACACACACATACACATGTACACACACACACCAGAACTTCTGAATTGGGTTGAAATGTTTCTATGGTCAATATATTATGAAAATATGGGCATTAAGAAAGAAAATACAGCTGGGCATGGTGTTGCATGCCTGTAATCCCAGCACTTGGGAAGCTGAGGCAGGAGGATCATTGTGAGTTTGAGGTCAGCCTGTGCTAATCTGAACTACATAGCCAGCCTAAGCTACATAGCAAAACCCTGACTCAAAAATAGAAAGAAAATACAACCCATTCCTTTATTCGGAACTGTTATACACACATCTTATAGTCATATTATGTTCGACACACAATGTACAAGCACAAATGAAGCATGAGCCATGATTCTAATGTATTCAAGCTAATTTAGAAAGAGAGAACAGTAAACTGGTGATTTTAATAAAATGTGGGAGGTGGAAAGTGCTGACGTGGAGCCCAGGATCTGTAGAAATGCAAGGGGACACAGCCAGCCCATTCTGGGAAATCAGGCCAAGTTTCTTGGATACAGTGGTCCTGAGGCTCTCCTTGAAGGACAGATATTAATTTCTTAGGCAAAGTACGCACGAGGAAGAAAATATACAGGAGGAGCTTGCTTCGGAAGAAAGAGAAGGAACAAGAAAAGGGAACAACTGAATGGCTGAAGCAGAGGTCAGGGCAAAGCAGACTTTAGATTCGCCATCTGAGGAAGAAACATTGAATGACACGTGATTTCAAAAACCTCCCTACTTTGTCAAAGTTTTTCTTTACCAACATTACAAGGACTGGGGTAAGCTGGTTCTTTAGAATTGTGTATTGGTCTTTATAAATTGGTGAGAAGAGAGATGGCTCCTTTTGAAGACTCCTTCTTTAACCAACGCTTGGAATTCCAAAGAGTAGGTGGTGGATGAAGCCAGAAATATTCCATGACTTCCAACTCCATGCCCACAGCACGCCCAGCCAGGAAGTGGGGGAACAAATACCAGAAACTGTAGGCAAGTAAGGCTCTTGGGAATCTACCCTTCTGCCCATTAGTGTAACACTGGGACACACTGAGCTGTTCTAGGGTTTGGGGCAACTGTGAAGTTAGAGGATCTCTCTAGGTTTTCCATAAATAACACTTAAACTTTGACCAAAAAAGTCAGTACTAAGGGTGAACATTGCCAAGATTGAGTTCAAACAAAATCCTATCTGATTTTTTTGTTTGTTTGTTTTCATGAGATGGGATTTCACTGGGTAGTTCAGGCTGACCTTGAACTCACTGTGTAGCCCGTGGCAATCCTCCTGCCTTAACTTCCCAAGGGTGGGATTACAGGTGTCAACCATCATGCCTTGCTAGCTATCTGATTATTATATTACTATTAGCCAGATTTAAATTGAGTGAGCTTCTCCTCTTGGAATTGGATCCTGGTCCAGTCCAAGTCTCTTATTGTTCTCTTCTGTCCTGGCTGCATCATTAGCAAAATCAAGAAGTACATGCAAGAGAGCTCTGGGATGCTTTCATGACGGTGGTCATGAAGAAGCCCTTTGAAAGGTCTCTTGTCTTCTGAGGTAAGTCTCTTATACAAGCCACCACACCTCAGACTTGTGTCAATCAGTCAGTGCAATGACACTTTTGCCAGAACTGAAATTACCTGGAAACTGTACTGACTTCTGCATCTTTCCCTGGGTTCCTCTCCACCTTTAATGAGGTGAGGGGTGGGGAGGGGCTCAGGGAGAAAATTAGCAGCTATCACAATAGCAGGGGAGCACTGAACCTCTTCATCTTAGGCAGAACTTGTATTGGAGATTAGACCAGGTTAAATTTTATGGAGGCGGAAGGTATTTCCTGGAAGGGTTTCTTCTTTCCTGCTCCGGCATCCAGTGGACACCTCTGTATAAAGACTTCCTGGGGTCATTTTCCACTATAGACACTAAAGTCCACCTTTTTTGCAGTCTCCGAATGGGGCATCTCCCACTCTTCTCCTAGCAAGACCCATTGGCAATGATAAATACACCCCAGTTGCCTGCATATTCCAGTGGTTTGGGAGCAGGAGCACGTGAGGAATGATGAAGATTGCTCCTGGAAGGCACCGTGAAGCGAAGACTGGAGGCGTCCATTGCAGGCACTTATGGAGAATTCATGGGTAGTTTTTCTGCAGCCACTTCATTTAGCCAGATCCTTCCCTCATAAGAGGCATGCATAATTGAAAGGCTAAAACAAAAGCTTCCTCCAGTGGGGTGGGTGAGGGGGCTGAGAGGCTGGCTGGGTGGACTCCTACACACTGGCTGCTGCGTGGCTCTGAAGCGTCTTCCATGAGTGCAGCACAGCATTGTACTTTATGTGTCAAATCTGGTGCGGGATCCACTATTAACTATTACTTATCTACTTACTTATTTGCCGGAGAGCCACTGTGCAATGGGCAGGGTAGAGAAGATAGCACCATCTCATGGCCATTTGATTATAATCTAGCTCACCATTTTCCAAGCAGAAGTCTTGTCACATGGTGAATCACAAAATCAACATATTGGGCCATGGTCAACATTTTCCTAAAAAATAAATAGAATGGAATAGATAGAATAAACCCCTCTTCTCTGCTAGGCACTCTACTAGGCTTTTTCTTGTGTAGTATTGCTTTTGATATCTCTCAGCAAAAATTCTATGAGAGATATGTTTATTCTTCCATGTTCCAGGTGAAAAACCAGGCAAAATGACCCCATTTAGGTTGCATTCATTACCATGGAGCGTAAGACTTCACATTGGAGGCCAAGGGACTACTATAATTCAATTTAGGATTAACACGTCGTTCCAAAGTGTTTGATACAGGTGACGGTGGTTAGAGAAATCACGCAGGGAGAGATCAGTGTGAAGTGCAAGCAGACCAGTTCTCAGGGAGGACCTCTGTGGAGGAGGATGGTCCTAGTTGGGGGAATAGAATCAGTACCAATAGGAGGTTCGGGTCCATTAAGACACAAACTGCTTTTAGATAGTGTGTTCACAACTGGAGAGCAACAATTTCCAAATGTCCCTCCCCTCGAGGAGCTTCACTACTGGGGGAAGTTCTAGAAAGAAGCACTTGGAGTAGATGCTGCCTATCTTTAGGGAAAGCGTGAGCAATATTCTGATACCTGGCATGTACACTTGTGAATGGCCCATGTAAAAAAATAGTGTCTTTTTCCTGGCTGTCAAGGTTTCACTGATTAGAGAAAGATCAATGTACTCAATTGCACGGAAAATCTAGGAATGCACAGTGCTTTTCAGAAGCAGCCCAGAAGATAGGGGGTTTCTTGGCACAGGAGGCCGTATTCAGCGACTCTGTGTAGAACCCCAGGTACACCTGCCGACCAGGGTGTGGGTTGGGATGAGCTGTGTGCAGCACGCTTTATGTGCAGAGCCAGCCTGGGCATGTCTCCGAGGGCCCAATCATCTTTTGGGTGTCTCCTCTGCTCTCAATCACTGGCGTCACATTATTATGAATTGCCATGTTGGGGCTAAAATATCTCCCTAGTGGTTTCCTGGTCCTCACCACCTGCTTCTTTTCAATATTTTGCCATCTCTGCATCACTTCTTCTCTCAAAGCTGGATCCTTTGCCCTGGTTTTCCTTTTTGTCCTGGCGTGTGTTCCTCTCTTGGCTTTTCTGGTTTTGCAAAAGCTCAGCACAATCTCACTTTGTCCATTTCCTCTCTTTCCTCCCACTCATGTCATTCCCAATTCACGCCTCAAAGAGTGCCTGTAAGGCATCCGTTACCCACGGCACACATGCCAACTTCCTCAGACACCTGCTGCCTCACAAACTAAGCTCCTTTAGGAAGTTTGACCTGAAGAGAGATCAGAGAGATACCATCTCACCTTACAGAAGCATCTCTTTTGTAAAACTGCTTCTTAAAATGAATTCAGCACAGTGGATTCACGAGATCATTAAGGACAGCAGTTTCTTTGCTTTGCTATGTGGTCTTAGTGCTGTTGTCTCCAATGGAAGAACTGCTTGCCCTTAGTCTATTACATAATCGTGTGGTACCTGATATGCTGGGGAGCTGGGCCAACAAAAGCAACTAGGAAAGACCCATCATTTCACACTTGGTGCACTTATTACATACTAAGAATTGAAAGGATTAAAACATAAGTCCTCTGGTAGTTTAAGTCTGAGTTAGATTAGGGATTACAGACACATCAGTCAAGAATTCCTGATATATTGATAAAGAATCCGTGACATAAGGCAGAGTCAAGTGGAAGGGATCTGTACGCTCCACTCCAAAGTGCTCTACTTGGGTGCTTCTGTTCCTTTGTCTTCCTTTCCTCTCAGATCCAATAGGCCCACAATCTTTTTGGAGCGATCAGACAGCTTCTCAGATCCCTACTTCCCCTCCCCCGATGATGTGTCCCTGTCTTTTGCCTGGGCCTGCCTTCCCTGGCAGTCAGGAAACAGCTCCCTGAGGATGAATAGGAGACGTGGATTTCATCTCCATGCCCAGTGCTCACTTCGCGGACTGGCATCTTGATGAGTCAGGAGCGGGAAGCAAGTGCAGAGGGGATTAAGGAATACAAAAACCCAGTGGCTTTAAAAAATAACCCAAATAAAAGCAACGATATTTTGCTGCTCAGATTTTTTCATGTAAACTTCTTGGCTCTATACAAATATCTCACCATCATATTGTCACAAGAATAAATGAATATGGAAATATACTAAGGAAAATATGAAAGTCCCTTTTTACCACTGCCTGTCTCCTGATTTATCTGTTACCCTCTCGATCTATATGGGCATTTATACCTATGTTTTATCAATAGAAGGAACACTAAATTTCTTGTTCTTTTATTTTTTGCATAATGATTTGACTCATATTTTAATGTTAGATATTAATGTTTTAACGTTAACTGTGACACACACAGCCACACCTCACTCTTTTCTACAACTATGTCACATCGCATAGAATGGAAAAACAAAAGTGTGCTTCCGAATCGCCCTTCCGATGGGCCTGTAGGTGGTCCTCTTCTCATGACTGCAGGCGAAGCTGTAGTAAACATCCTTGTAGATAGCTGTTAGTGTCCCTGTGTGTTTCTCCAAAATAGAAAACCTAAAAGTAGAATTGTTGACTCCAAGGAAATGCACATTTGAAATGCTGAATCACACTACACAACTCTCTGTAAAACACTTTTTTCTTTCATCCTCAATAACCCTTAATATTAACCATGTTTTAAAAATATTCCCAATCTACAGCAAAATGTGGGGCAGAGTCTCATTCAACATTGCATACTTTTGCTTACTAGTAAGCTTGGACACCTTGTATGTCTATTTAATTACTGGCTCTTTTTTTTTTTTTTCCTTTCTATGTATTATCTGCCACTGTGTCTGTTTTACGGTGGGGAGTTGGTGGGCATGGAGATGCACTGCCCAGCTTGGAAGAGCTGTCAACTCCTCCAGGGGACACCTCCACTGGTGAGAATCTCCCCCCCGCTGATCTAAGGTCCTACCCTCTCTCAATCAGATTACACCTTACGACTAAGAGAGATGGATATATGAATGGCTTGGCCATTTCAGTGCCCTGCAAGCTAGCTCTGATGAGACAGGCAAACTCCTGAATCCTCTATGGGGTGAGTCTTGGTCTTGTCGGGTCTGCTTTGCTGCTCACCCTTTTTCTCTGACCAGTCTTACCTCTCTTGCCCTTTCCTCTTTTGCTGACACCCTAATCAGCATCCTGCCTAGGGAACTCCATCTTAGAACGGCTTTCCTCAGAAGCCACCTGCAGCAGATGTCTGTCTATGTCTTCATTATGTTCTCTGGGTGCTGCAGTGTAATGAGGTAGAAGTGAAACTCCATTCATTTATCTCCGATTTAAATTTATTTCAACCCTTTCCACTAGGTGGCAGAAGTTGAATCTCATACAGGACCTTGTCACCCTTTCCTTGGATTGAGGCCAACTTCCTGGCTTGGGCAAGATGCAGCTGGTCCTTAATCACCCTAGGTCTACACTGACATTTCCTTATTTCTTCTGGCTCTTGGTCCTTAAGGTGAAGGTGAATTCCTGGGTCCCATTCAAAGTGACTTTTCTGCTAGGTCAACACCGTATTTGGTGCACCAGCACACTTCGACTATTATTACACACCAGACAGGTGTTTGTGCTGGTCTCCTCTCGCCCAACACAGGGCAGGGACTGAGGAAGGGGAACACAGAGGTCTTGTTCCTCCTGGGCTCCACTTAAGAAAAGGACATGTCAGATACCTCGTTTCTCGTTTTTTGTCACTAGCACAACACGTCCTCATAGATACACAAACAGGAGTACACACACACCATGGCAAGAGGCTTTCTTCTTATGCACCCACCAGTTCCTCAGCTCTCTTTCCTTCCTATTCAACCCTTTTTCCTTCCCAAATCAGTAGGATCTCGAGAATCACGAAAATCCCAGCTTAAGATTGAGACTGCCCACACATTTTCCCCAGTGGTTTTTCTATGCTGCATTCAGGGCATTTGAAATTCAGGAACTGAGCACCGAGTCCTTTGTTCTCTGCTCTGTGCAGCGGCTTCTGTTGTCTGAGGCCCCAAACGTGGAGCACCTCGCTGCCGCCTTGGGAGGACGAGAGCAGGCACAGCAGGAAGCGAGGGGAGAATCCCTTATTGTATCAAAATATTATTCACCGCTCTGATGTTTCTTTCCCTTGTCTTTTAACTTTGTTTATGGAGTCTTTTGTCATGCAGACATTTATAATTTTTGTACAGCAAAACCTGTCAATCTTTTCTTTATAAATTCTAGGTTTTGTATCTTACTTAGCAAAGCCTCCCAACATATAAATTAAAAATTTTTTTCCTGATAATTTTGTCAAACGCTTTGAAACTTTGTTCTTTACCATAAGCTCTTCAACTAATCTAATTTTTTTTTTATTGACAAGACCAATGAAAGCCCCTCTCTCTCTCCCTCTCTGTCTCTCTCTTTCTCTCTCTCTCTGTCTCCTGGATAGACAGTTAACATTTTCCTAACACCATTTATTCAACAGTCAATTATTTTCCCACTGATTTAAAATTGTTTTTTTATCATAAGCTAAATTCCCATAGGCACACAAATATTTCTCTAAACTCTATTCCAGAGTATTCCAGACCAGAATAAGGGTGAGATGGTGGGGAAGTATATATTTTTCCTCTAATTGCCTTTCTTTCCTGGGCACACTTAATGAAAATGAGTGTGATTCTAATGTCTACAGATAATATGTTCTTATACAACATAGTTCTTAAGTTTAAATAGGCTATTTCATTTTTGATCCACCCAAAATTAACCTAGCGACCACTTCCAAGTTCATTTTTTTTTAAATGGCTATTCTGGACCCCTAAGAAATTAAAAAAAAATTTTTTTTGACTGTGATTTTTTCTGTGATGAGACCCTATCGTATTCTTTGAATATGCCTATGGGTACATTTTGAAGTGTGTTGGATGGTTGTTCTATTCAGAGTTTTTGCCTATTGAACCAGTATTGGCAATTCAATATTCCTAAAAAGTCTCTGTTGCATTTAAATTTTCAAAAGTATTGGCTTAATGTTGTACCTAGCATTCTTCTAAGATTTAAAGTTTAATTCATGCTTTCTTTTTTATACCTAATGTTGTTTGTATAACCTATTTACCAGCCTGGGCCTTTATTTTATTGGTCTTTTCAAATAACCAGATTTTATTTTTATTCTGTTTTTATTATAGTTTCTTTTAGGTCTTTCTCTTTCTATGGTTATTCATTACTTCCATTGACTTTTCTACTCATTTTCAAGCTTCCCTTGTAGCTGATATTGTCTGCCTGCCATAGTTCTGATCAAAGAGAACTTTAAAGGTTTCGTTGGAAGAAAAACATTTGCTTTCCTTATAAAATGGGATGGACAAGGGGTGACACACCCTTTCATATTCCCCTTCCTCCTACTTGGACTATAATTGCAATGTGTGGAGAACTAAGCAATATTTTGAGGGATAAGGCAAAGACAAATACAATTGCAAAGCCATTGCCCTGATTTTGTTTAACCACTAAACCAATATCAGTACCTGCTCACCTCTGAACTTCATTTTCATTGAGGAACATCTCAATGTCTTTGTTGAAGGTGTTCTACTTTTTTTTTTTCCTTCTCTGTGAAAATATTCTTAAAGGACATGTGTGCCAACTGAATTTATTTCTAATGCTTCCTGTTGTCTAATAATGCCAGTGAAGTCTGTAAATTTCCTTTGGCTTTATTTTTTATGATTTAATATGTAATATTCTCAAATATGTCTTATCCATGTTGTAGTTTCATTTGAATTCCTGTTTAACAGGAGTTTTTTCTTTTAAGTGAGATAGCTTTCCTACTTTTCTGTTAATTTCTATTTTACTTTGAGAATGGGATAAACAGCATTCTGATTGTTACAGAGTTCTGAGAGTTTTTCACCTGAAATAGATGATTTGTGAAAATTTCATTGTCTGGAAAGGGTGAGCATTTTTACTTGTTGAATTCAAAATTCTCTCTTTCTAAATTTATCTATCTACATATCTATACATCTCATTCATTTAAAAAATTTTCAGGATGTTGTTCTCATCATAAAAATCTTCATGTATGTTTTTTTCCCTGTAGTGTAGTCATTTTTTTTGAGATTTGGTATTCGTATCTTTTACTCTAACTGTGGAACTGTCCCTTTCTTCTCGCATTTACAAAAGCTTTTATTTTGTAACCTTTTTGTGAGTTCCACTAAAGCTCCTGACTGTTATTTCTTTTGGGTGAATGATAATTTTAGCCTATAAATGCCATGTCCTTTCACTCTGATTTCTGATATTTTTGTTTTGTTTCGGTCACTTGTTTGTTTTGTGGATAGTAATATACTATATCTGCTTTTTGTTATCATTTTCCTGGATATTGTTTAAAACTTCTTTATTGCCTTATTTCAGATGTGTCATTGTAAAAAATATAAAACTGCATTTTTTTTCTTAACCTGCAAGTCTGTGTCTTAATAGATAAAGCTAATATGCTTGTGTTTACTGATTGGTCAGATTTTGCATTGGCAGGACTGACACCCTTGTCTTACAGAAGAGATTAATTTGACTCATGGTTTCAAAGGGTTCAGTCTTTGGTCAGTTGGCTTCAAGGCAGAAACACCATGGCAGAAGAGCATGGTGGGGTCAGCTGCTCTGTTCATGACATCTGCGAAGCAGATCACGAGGAAAGAGTACCAGGGAGGAAGGGGCCAGGGACTGGATATAGTACCAAAGATTGTGCCTCTGGACACACTTTCTCCAGTTAGTCCCCACCTCCTCATAGCTCATTCAGCTATGAATCCATCCATGGGTTAACCTATTGATAAGTTTAGTGTCCTCACAGTCCAATCACCTCCCAGGAGCCTCTTGATCTATTCAAGTGGACAATCAAGATTAACCTGGGCAGATAATGAGACTAGTAACATGTTAGAGCTTTTTCTAATCATCAGCCTCTACTTTTCCATTATTATTCTTTACAGTTGTTCATATTCTTTAGCCCTCTCAAGTGATTTGCTATAATTTTAAAGCTATTCGTGCTCCTTTTTTTCCCACCATTTTATTTTCCTATTTTTTCACAGTAGTTTGAAAGTTATAGTGTCTTTTGACCTTTCTGCACATTATCCACATATCTTTAACACATGGAATTAAATATATTTTCAAAAAATATTTAGAGTTAATCGTTACACTTCTTCTTTCCCTAAGAACACGAAATTCTAGCTTTTCTTTTCTTCCTATTCCTTGTTCCACTTCTATCTACCTACCAAAACCTCTGGTCTTTCCCATGAGAAGGATATCTGATATTTGAATTTAAGATGTTAAGTATTTTTCATTGTTACAAATTATAACATCGATAATGCTTTCAATTGAACTATAAAGAGGACTGGTTTCTTTCTGCTCTATTATTTTTACCTGTATTGCTCAGTACTTAGAATATGCTTCCCTGTCCCCTTGACTACTTCATTAATATTATTGAACACAAAATCATTATGCTCAGTAAAACTGTCCTGATGTTTATCAATCTCTAGTGGAAGGGGTTCTTCCAGGGCAGCACCTTTCATGTGGTACGTCTAGAATCCAACTTCTGATTGCTCTGTTAATGCCATTGCTTTAGCCTGGGAGCTTCATTCTTTTTGCATAAACTCCTTTTTTGACCCCTGACTGATCTCTTTGCATTCACAGGGGACTTAGCATAAGCTAAAAATAACATTTTGCATAAACTACTGAGATTCTCGCTTTCTTTTGTATTGGTTATTATTACCTATCTTGATTGATTTAATTATAATATTTAATATTTAAAACTGTTAGCCAATTTTCCACTTAACCTATGAGTAACTGTAGGGAAAAATTACTAATGGTTGAAGCTATAGTACTTGGAAAGCGTCTGCCTCACTGCTGGAGCTACATGAGCCTTGGACCATTAATCCAGTGAGTGGATAAGTACGTGGTGCCCCCAGATGGACAGACGCTTTGTTACCTTATTTACATACGACACAGAGCCTGTCACAGTGCCTGCACACAATGCACACACGTATGAAGCTCGTAAGTGCTCAGTGATAACTGATTTATGGATACACATCTTTAAGTCATCCCAACTTGACAGAGAAATGCGATGAAGTTCTATAAGATATTTAGAGGAAATAAAATCATTTGTTGAGCATTTTTGTAACATGACCACTATTCCTCTAAAGTGAGGAGTTCATCTGGAATTGGTGATTGCAATGTCAGGACTGAGGGTTAGAACTAGTGAATTCCCTTTCTTGCTTGATTATACCAGGACTTCTTCATCTTTTGCTGCTCACTTTTCTCATCTGTAAAATGGGAAATAAAAAGATGAGTAAAGCATACTACAGTAACCATTGGCAACATGAAAATTCTGATTGTCCTTTCTGCATGTACTTCCATATGTCTTTGATTGAACTCCTATCGTGAATGGACAGCACATAAGCAGAAGAGAAAAAGGGCATGTGTGTGCGTGACTGCACTTTTAGTCTGTATTGAGAATCACATATCCCTCCCCCATGTAAGTGCCTTACTTGTGCAGTGACATTTCTACAAACATTTCATTTCTAATAACATCAAACACAAACATACTCATTAAAGTCACTTTTCCCCACTGCAGCCTTTGCAGCTGCATGATGGTATTTCTGGATTGCTGTGGAAGGCATGAACCATGTCTGCATACGTGCTCCAAGTGTTCACAGTGGCAGGAAGTCACACACTGAGGACTTGAGAATGTCCCCGCCTCCCACAAACAGATCTTCCTTTTGAATGGCATGGAGCAACATTCCACCTGGAGTCACTTCTCTCACACTTTACTTATTTATTTATTTTTTGTGGGTACCGGGGGTCAAACTCAGGACCTCGCACGCCAGCAGGCGCCTGTGCCGCTGAGCAATATCACCAGCCCTTTTGTCATATGTGGGTTCCGGGAGTCAAACTCGGGCCCTCGCGCTTGCCAGGCAGGCACTTACGCCGCTGAACCATCTCACTGGCCCCTTCTCTCACACTTCAGTAGCCAATTTTTATGTATTTTGATTTTTATCACTGTGAATCCTTTCTGGACTAAATGCAGTGAAGACATACTGAAGCCTGGCTCATTTAATAAATCAACAACTGACTCTTAAAACAAGCAAACAAAACAAAAACCAAACAAAAATGAAAAGAAATCAAAGTTAGAGCTGATAAAAATCAAACTGTAATATGAAATCAGTCTTTCATTTCCTTAAAAATATACCTCCTCCCCAAATTATCATATTTTTCTACCTGTTAGAAAAACAGTGCTCCTCCAGTAGGTGAACTAATCCATACCCTGAGCCTTCTGAGAACCAATGGCTTTATACTGGTGTCTGTTTGCTGTGTTTAATCCAGGGAGGCTGTTTCTTCTCCCCCAGTTCCTAATGAGGCATCTGAGGCTCAGGCGGCTTAAGCATCCTGTAAATAAGAGCCCTGTGCAAGTGGGGACCTAGGGAAGATGCCAGATCTGCCTCACCTCCGTGGCCACACTAGCTGTTGCACCTTCAGGCCTGTAATCTATCTCAGTAGAGACACTCTCCTTTCATAGATGTTATTTTGGTCATTAGCGTTGCCTTATCTCTGTTTTCTTGTTTGCTCGGTATTAGACAATGAGGACCAACTGGACGGTGGAAAAGGTAGGGTCATCTGGGTCCAAGCTCCACTCTCACTGCTGCAGCAGCATTTTCACTGGGGACGGAACTTCTGTCTTCACTGAAAATCAGGAAATCTGGGTGCTATTTTTAGTCCCGTCATTTTTCTAAGATGACTTCCAGATCTTACATGCTAATATTTTTTGTGCCTCAGTCTCCCATCCAAAAAAAAAAAAAGTGACAATAACAAGCATGGCTGAATAAATATTTTATGAGATTATGAAATAAATATGCCCATATGCATTGAAATTAGAAATACAACTTAGAGATATACATGTGTTGTGTTACGGACTTGTCCACGGATAATGGTCACAGAACACGGTCTGTCATGGACCTCGATTCTCGCTCACTGCATTTCCCTACCATTTGTCCCTGATGGAACCCTTGTGCGGAGCCTGTGTCAGTGGGAATGACCTGCACAGAGGAAAATGGATCACAATTCTTAGTGAAAGGAAGGGCAGAATGTACAGGTGGGCGGCTCCTGAACACTCAGGAGTGATTCAGGCAACTGTCTCTCTCTTTCCTCGCTGGGCATAAATCAAGCACAATAGCTTTCTCGGCTGCCAGTTCAACACCTTTTATAAGCACTTAATTCACTCAGAAATTAAAAATATATACATGCTCCTGTAGAAATTACCATTATTCTTCAGTATGACACATAATTTGATTTTAAGCCTTTATATGTCTCTTCTATATCCTACTGTGGGTTAGAATGAATAGCTCTTGCTGCCCAGCCTAGCCAGCTCCCTGTGGACTCCACCAATGCCCTCCTCAGAGAATCTCATCCCTTCCTCTTGACAGGAGGCCTCCATGTTGTCTGCAGGGGGGCAGCACAGGGATAGGTCAGGTGTAGGAGAAGAGTATTGCACCAAGCCCTCCAAAGCCTAGATCTCTTGTCTCCTTTCTGGAAAAGCACCAGTCAGAATCACTAAGAAGAACATCTCAGTCTTCCTTAGTGGCTAACCCTGTCCCCAGGGTCTCTGCTCTTGTCCGTTCCTCCCTTGTTTCCACCTTCCACCTGTCTACTCCCTGTCAGGGCCTTGGGGCTCTCCTGGTCTCATCATGATGTGTCTTCATGACCCATGCATTGTAAAGAAACTGGATCCCCTTCAGCTCATGTTAAGAGATAGACAACAGTTAAATGTGTTCAACAAAGACGTAGAACTTTCAGTTATATAAATACAAGTTTAGATAAATAAACAAGCCAGAATGGATTTATTGGGAGGGGGTGGGGGGAAGAAGTTGTCATTAATGGCCATTCAATCAAATTTTGAACTAAGGCACACAGACACGTTCTGGAATACAAGAAATAACATTGGACTTGGAGCCAGATGAGTCGATCTTATTCCCAGGTGTGCACGTATGATCCTAAGTGTGTGATTGACCTTTTCTGAACACCTCTTCCCAGTGGAAAATGACAATGCAGGCTACTGACAGATGGGTTCCCAAACTCTGCTGATATCAGAACATTCCCCCAAAATTCACCCAGTAGAGCTCAGCATGTTTTTAGATAGCATAAGGATAGTATGAGGTCAAAAGTTGGAGCAACATAGAAATCCTACCTCATATTAGACTATGGCTTCCCCACAAGGTTTACAAAGCACATACATATGTACATGGGGAGAAGTAGACCAGAGCAGAGAAGAGACACTCAATTGGCAAATGGGCTTCACTCTCAGGTCCAACATAGGGGGGTGAGTCTTCCTTAGGCTTCCTAAGAATCTCTTCACCTTGCTCTGAGCATGCACTCGAACCCCTCCCCAGTATACTATGCTCTGGTCAACTGCCAGGTGGGCACAAGACTGCAAAGTAGAGCTTGGCAGAGCCCAAGGGGGCCGCAGTTGCTCACATATATGACCTGCTAAGAGCTCAGGAGCCAGTGGGGCTAAACCTTTGTTGCAGAACCTGCATGATAGGACTAAGGCAAGTGCAGGGCAGACAGGCACCTGTTCAAATACAGCCAGACAAGGCTTCTCCAAGGAGTGCATGCATGACCCCTTTTTAACTTTGGAAATATCAGTTTTTATTGCTTTAAAATTCTTGCTCACAATCAATAGCAGTAATGCTTCTCAGATTCAGTGCAAACCTCTTCAGTACCCTCCACTTCAGGCCCAACCTCCATGAATTTTTAGTTCTCTTGAGCACACAGCCTCAGATCCACTGAGGGTGAATCCCGCTTATTCCCACTGGGCTTTGTGCCACTCTAGCCCTTTGCCATGCCATTGCCCTAACTCTGAATAAGCTCTTCCATTTTGGCTTTGCCACTGGTCAAAGTCAATGCAGGGATGTTAAAATCAACGCAGTGATGCCATGATCTTTTCTGAGTCCCGGTTTCACTTGAAGTGTAGTCAAGTGCTGGGGGGAAAAAGCAGGTTCTTGGATGATGAGGAGGCCTAATTACCACCTGACCAACCATGAATATTAGTTAATCTTTTTACTTGCAAAATGTAAGTAGTAGTATGCATCTTTTAGGGGGAGAGAAGGGACACACGCAGAATACACACACAGGAGATGCTTATTAAATAGGTGGGGTGGGGGATGAAGCTCAGTGGTACAGCACTCCTTTAGCATGTGCGAGGCACTGAATTTGAGGAGCAGCATTGTACATTTTAATATGTAGATTTAATATGTAGATTTTAATAACATCATATCTCATTATGTAGAATAGTGGTCTCCTATATATTGCTGTTTACCCACCCATCACATCTCAACCTTGAGGGAAGGAGGGAAATGGTCCACTGTGACTCTATCCATGACCTTATTTTAACTCCAACTTGAAAATAACACTGGCTACTTGTTTTTCTTTTTAAATTAAAGGCTTCAGACACCTACATTACTGTCCAAGACATTCTATCTCTTACAAGCTTCATACAGCATCTAAACATTCGCAGTATTAGAGAAAGTGATATGGGAATAGGAAGACAGCAAGAAATTATTACTGACTCACCTTCACCTGGGCCCTTTGCATTTGGACCCTGTCAGCTGCAAGGGACAGAAACTGACTTAAGCAAATAAGAGAACTAGCCAGGAATTGTGTCAGGCATGGTCTATCTATTTTCAATGACGTCTTCTCCTCTTGGTTCTACTTTTCCCTTTGTTGGCTTCATTTTCTTGCAGAAGTTCCTGACATGTCAGGAAGGTTCCCCACCTAGCTATGGTGCCCCTGTCCTGAAAGTGCCTGGAAACCTCTCAGAGAAGAAACCGGCCAGGCCAGAGTTCTATGGCCACTTCTGCACCAGGAGTATGGCATGGCCCATCGAGACACATGGAGCTGACTCTCAGCACCCTGGGCATCCAAAACCAGTAGCTCCTGTCTACTACAGCACCCACAGACATCTCAGCAGCGAGCCCCTAAAGGCAGCAAGTCAACTGTGAAGTCCATATGGATTTGTTCTTTCAAGCAAGCCAAATAGGAAGACAAGGAGCCAACACATGTGTGTGCCAGTTGTACTAGGATGCTACGAGCCCCTACAGCTGTGAGGTCGAGAAGCAGACCTTATGACTTCCACTTTAAGATGGAAGATGAGATGGGAATATTCAGCATCATTGGATGGAAGAGGCTAAGTTGAATTTGACTCAATGCAGGACTTCTGATCTTTCCATTATGCCACTAAATTGCACTGCTTCTATTTGAGATACTGATGAAAATTTGTAGAAATAAAGGCCAGATGGCTGCCTATAACTCATTATGAAAGTTTCCTTTGTGGGACTGCAGACTTAAATCATTGTGTCCTTAATTTCTGTGTTCAGTTATACTTTCAGTTCAATAAAAATTTAGGGAAACTATCAATAAATAAGCAAATCTCTTGCTCAACCTTAAATTCTCAGACTGGACCTACGCAGTTCAGCTGCGATCTGTACCGAGAACCATGCTATTCACATCAAAAGTAATCACGTAGGGGAGCCACATCCAGGATGGCCACGGTGGCTGCCCCTTCCCGGGGAGAGTCTTTCCAAAGGCAGGAGACTGCCTCCCCCCTGCTGTAGCCTTGCCCTCCCTGAAATGGCATCGCAAGTGACCACTGAGCCCTGCTCAGCCCCAGATGTGTGGAGGGCAGGCCAGCTTGCTGCTCCCCTGAGGCAGGGCTGGTCCGAGCATCTGAGCATGTGCGACCACCGACTGCACAGAGCCTTGGCAGAGGCAGGCCACAGCGGGCGGACGGCAGAGCGGAGCAGCAGCTTTTGTTAAGTCCTGAACATTATTTCAGCGCTGCTCTTTAGATTTAAGCTCCCGCAGTTCTTTCCATAATAGCTGAGAGAAATAAAAACACTGCCTCCACTCTCCTTCCTGCCTCCCTCACATACACCGCACACACCCACCTCCTCCTCCCCTGGCTGTGGCATTCTGAACGCCGGTCCGCCAGGCCTGGCCACCACGAGCGCAGGATTGTTCATCCCTTCTCCTGGGGCTGGAGGGCTGCTGTCAGAGTTCAGCTGGGATTTGGACTGCAGGGCAGTCAGGTCCCATGGTGACCTTCCTAGACTTATTGTCTGCATTTGGGGAAGGTGACAGGTGTTCATGGGGGCAGTTTGCAGAGAATCAATCCCTATTTGTACCAGCTCATCACACACTGGGCAGAATCTTCAGCTCCCTGATGATGAAAGCTTTATGAAATACAATCCTGGCTGCCCTCTCTTCAGAAGTTAAAGACCTCATCTGTTTCCCTTCCTCACTTCTTATGCCCCTTCCTTCTTCTTTATCTGCAAAAAGCAGAATCATTTCTGGAGTAAAGTTCTCTTAACTTCAGGGAGCGTGGATGGGAAAGACTGCCATTCTGCATAGAATCTGAGGTTCCTGACATTAATTTTGCCTTAGGCCATTCATCCTTCTCTGAAAATCACCTGACCCATGAACTGGGAAATAAATGGCGCAGAGCATGAATTTGGCTGCCCCAAGGGGCAGCGTGAGTCCTGCAGACCTGATGAGAAGTCCTTGAGTCTTCCAACTCAGAGGAAGGAGCTCTGATTGTCGAGTAAGGAACTTCCATTTAAAAGTACTCCTTCCAGTCACAACTTCCTCCAATCAGAGGTTCATTACTACTTCTAGTCACAGAACTCCCTGACGATAGGCACAGGCCACCCCAAGGTGGAAGCACCAGGCTACTCCCTATGTGGAGCTGCGGGAGCAATGCGCTCGTATCGCTCCAGGCCTGACAGACCCTGAGACTTAAATGGAAAATGCGAAGGAAGAAAGCTGCCTCCATCAGTGTGACCCATTTCATTCGGTGAGGAATGGGCCTGGTTGAACAAAATTCTCCCATAAAAAGCCTAGGGTGAGCTTTGCAATCTATAATTACAGCAATGAGCTCTGAATGATCCAACAGGGCTGTTCTGGTGACACTGAGCTAAGCCCCATGACAAAGGAAACAATGCCTCCTCCAGCAGGAAGTTAACTGTATACTTTTGCAAAACCCGAAGGCCACTGGGAAATTTTCCTCGATGTGGTAAATTCAAGCATTGAAAGAGATATTAGTCTCTGGATAGTTCAGCACTTAGCAGTGCTCAGAGCCTAAATTAGAGTTTTGCTTCTGTAGTCCCTGAGGGTGTATTTTGCCTCAGTGAATGCACAAAGAACCATTCCAAAACTGTTTTCTCCGAGGGGCTCCGTTACCAAGCACAGATCGCTTCTCCCAGTATCATATGGGCCACATCAGCCTCAATTTTGTTCCAATAAAAAAAAATAAAGGAAAATTAGAGGATGGTTGTGACGTGTGACATACGGCTATGGCTGGGTGCACAGGCTATGGATGGATGGGGGATAACTCCCCCGAAGTCCCACAGCCGCTAGGGGGCAGAGCTGAGATTTGAACCGGGGAAGAGGCAGCTTCAGGGCTTGTGCTCAGTCAAAAGATCACACAGAAAAATAAAGTTAGGCAGTGGACCGTGAGTGCTGTTACATGACCCATGGGCAGAAAATAACTACGAAGGATTGGACCTTACTTCATTTTCTTAAATTTCATTGCAGTACAGCACAGTAAGATGGCGAGTCTCCGACAGATCTTTGGGACCTCAGATTTGCCATGGTATTTCCAGTTCTAGCTTTTAACTTACGAACCTTCTACCCGCAGTACTCTTCTCTGTGCCTTAGACCTACTAGTTGATCTCTCTGTCATAGGCAGGTCATGACTTCCGTCATCTCCATAGGACTTTAGAAAACTCTCATAAGAAAACAGCAATCTATCATGAGCCGTCAGGTAAAATTAATTATATGTCCCAATAATTTGCAAACCAATTATGTAATAGTAAAAGCACTATATGGGTTTTCCTATGTTTTTATATCAGTATATGTGCTATTTTACAATGCATAATATTTTGCAATCTCATATCAATAAATTAGCAAAAAGATTATATGTAAGAATTTTCTGACAGCTATTTGGGTTTCTTACAGTATTTACCATGGCATATTCTATTTGGGGTTGATTTGAGAGACAAATGCTTAGATTCAAATCCTGACTCCTTGCCTTAAGGGTTCTGTAGCCGTGGACGAGGTTGTTTCTAAGCATTAAGGTCCTCATCTAATAAATGGGTGTGATAATAGCACCGCTGCATAGGTTGTGAGGATTTGATGAGAAAAACGCACACAAACGCTGTGGATCATGCCTGGGACATAACAAATGCTCAAAAATACTGGCTATGATGATTAATTTCTGATTATTGTCTCATGTATAGATCTGGGCTTAATGAAAATTGCTAAGGAAATGGGCCTACTGTAGTTTAGGGCGGGCACATTTGCAAATGTTAGTGTCTCTGCCTCTGCGGGCCGGGACTGAAGACTATCCGTGACCTGTGGGCATTATTGTCATTCCGGAGAGGACCGCAATGTGGTGAAGGAAGCCACTCTCTGTCCACACTGCTCTGTTATCACCTGCTGTCACAGTTGCTCCAAAGCATTTAATTACACATGTCACCATCCTGAGCCCTGCACAAAAGGCTCATATATAGATAAGATTTGTGTCCAGTCAGAGTTCACAATATCCAGGAGATTTTGATGGACGTGTGAATTAGAACTTAATGGCAGAAGAAAAGAAAGAAACACCAGGTAATATAAAACACCTTTTAAAATAGAAGAGGCCTGAGGAATTATTCCTGCTCTCAGATTTTGCAGACAAGGCGTCAAGGTGGACAGAGGTAAAGTGGCCTGCCCGCAGTGTGTGTGGTGCTGTGACTTCGATCCCGGATGGGCCCCAAGATCCTTCAGCTTAGGGTTGCTGCATCGCACACCTCTAGAGGGAGCTGCCCCCAGCCGCGTGCAGCGCAGACTGGGCAGCGCCTGATGGACACGTGCAAAGTGGGAGTGCTGCTTCCATGCCACCTCTGCGACCATAAATACCAATGGAAGACACGTGCTCTGGTTCTACTCAGTCTGAGACCATGCATTAAAATTTATATGGGAATCATAAGGAAGTGCAGTAATTACCTGTGAAGTCTGGAAGAATATTTCAAAAATGTGCTTTGAAGATAGTTGGGATAGGAATTTGTCCTGATCAGCAAGGGAAGGTTTTGTGAGTTTTCCAGAATTTTCATTTACATCATATAACTTGCTTCCCATAAGAGAAAGCCAAAAACGAGGATCATCAACAACTTCTCAGATCTTATAATCAGATCTCTTAAGAAGTCATTGTATCCACTTGATTACTACTGTCTGGCTCTTATTCCTACTTATCACCAAGGAGATGAATGTCTAAAACTCTCTGAGAATATCTAATAACCACACACAAAGTCTACAGTCAGAAAGTCCCTCAGTATGTCTACCTTAAATCTGTCCTGCTGTAGTTTAAAACATGTATGTTTACACTATGCTTTTCCAAGACTCTAGATTCACTAAGGCATAAGGAATCAACTCACCTTGCTCTCTTTGGAGAAGATTTTCCATATTCAGACTTAGGACCTGCTCCTCTAATCCCATACACTTTATCCCTTTTCATGGTACTACCGGGATGACTTCAAGAAATAAATAAAGTGAAGGAAAAATAGGAGTGATATAGGTATTCTGAAACAGGAGTGACAGGAGAAGGAAATGTGAAATTATTTATTATTAAGTGGGAAGATTGATGAGAGGGAGAGAAAGAGCCCTGTCATTGAATGGTATTTACATCAGAGAGAAAAATAGGAACCAATGAATGAAATTTGACTCTCATCCTTGCAAGTTTCACTGAGCATGAAAATGTCCCTTTAAAATATCCCCGTAAGCTGTCGCTGGCTATGGGATTTTTCCAGTGTAAAAGGAATCTGAGTTCAAGAGGCCAGGGGATACCAGGGGGAGAGGGATTTTTCTAATGCTCAGGGGTCTGAGACTGTCAGTTTAAAAAATGAAAGTAATATAGAAGGGGCAAAGTGGCATTTATCATGCTCTCTCTCCAGGCTCCTGTCTCTTTAATCAGCTAGCCTGATTTGCCCAGTAAATGATTCCTGAGTGAGTGTGTGTGTGTGTGTGTGTGTGTGCCCGTGTGTGTGTGTTGTAGCTCTGTCAATCCTTGGATTAGAACCAATGATTGCAGCTTGTAGGAGGGCTGTCCAGGGCCAGATTGTACAACGTGCCTCGGTACCAGAGTATGAGCGGAGATAATTACGGGGAAGTCATACTCTCACTCTCTCGGCTTCCTTGGGTCCTTCAGCAAAACAGTGGATTTAAACCTCATCATACCAGCTTGAGAGCAGCAAAATCTATCAGGAAAAAAAAAGAGAGAAAGGAAAAACACCGAACCTGACAAAAAAGAAGAAAAAGAAGAAAAAAATCATGAAAACCATTCAGGCAAAAATGCACAATTCTATCTCTTGGGCAATCTTCACGGGGCTGGCTGCTCTGTGTCTCTTCCAAGGTAAGCGCTCGCTATTGATTTGCCTACAGTGGATCGGGGATGGTACCGTGTGCTTTATATGGTTCGTAGACTCCCGGAGCCGGCTCTGCTGCGCGGTTTGCAGGTGGAAGAGAGCGTTTAAACAGCATGGCTGGGACTTCGTTCTCCCGACCAGGCTGTGAGAATATTGATTCAGTTCTGGCTGCTCCCGGAATAGGGGATATATATGCATAAGTAAAATGAGTCTGCTACCCCTGTCAGGTCCCCAGTTCCGTGCTGGGCTGCCTGGCTTCCTGCACATTCTTGCACACATACACATCACAGCTCGCATGTAAGCCAGGGAAAATTACAGATGGAGAGTGCAGCGGGGCTGCTAATGTGCTGCTTATGTGACTGGGAAGAAATTACAGGAGGAAACTTTAAATATCGGCCAGTGAACTTGCAAAGCTTCCAAAGGGAGCGAAGGAGAGAATGCAGGCTAGAAATAATCAGGTGCGCCAGTAAGGTGCTGGTCAGCGATCTTGCTTCAAGGGATGAATCAATTTGCGGCAGTGCTGAACAACTGAGTTAGTTCTGAATGCATTTGGGGGGGGTGGCAGAGGCTGGGTGGAGGTGGGGGTCTGTGGGTAACAAGCAGATAAAAGGCCGTGCAAGCAAAGGCTCCAAAATTCAGGAAAGCTGCTCTAAGTTGAAAGGAGAGAGGCACTAAGAGCCGAATGCTAATTTGCTGTTTATTTATTGGGCTGGGAGCCCTGGCAGGGATGCAGTTCAGGCCGAGCTTAAGCTTGCTCTCTAGCCAGGGCGTACTCTGGTGCTTGCTGCGCTGGGTCCAGGTCCATTTGGAATCCGCCTCTGCCTTGAGTCCATTTGTTGCACCGTGTGGCCCCCACCCCCTGCCCCGGCCCTCACGTTCCTTCTGGCAGCAGAATTAGATGCTAACCTGCTCCTTTCCATCCACCTTGTCTTTTGGGGCTCTGATTGCCTCTTTCATATCACAGATGCCTGAACTCATGGGATGAGGCGGGCAGAGAAACTTTCCCTGGGTGGTCCAGCGGGGCTCTCTATGAGGAGCCCAGCCAGAGCAAGCCGGAGGGAGGGGGGCTGTTTCCTATACAGGTATATTCCCTGAGGAAAGTTCCTCTGTCAGGCAAGAAAGGACAGGTGTCCCACTGCCTCCTCTTCTCCCACTGCAACACAGGGCTCTCAGGGTCTTTTGGGGTCTAAGTCTGCTCTTGCTGACCCCTTTGGAGGTCAGGCTGTGGGAACTGCCACTGTCCCTAGCAGACCCAGAGAAGGTGGACAGAAGGGACCAGCCTAGACAGAATCAAATGTGCTTGCACCCTTGGCTGGGGCTCAGGAAGGACGGCAGGAGCACTCGAGGGATCTATGAGGGAAGACAAGGAGGCCAGGATGGTGATCTTGCGGGGGTACTCATGACGTCACCTGCTGTTTCCACCAGGGAGGTGTGGGTTTCAACTCTCTCTTCTCCCCTGGGGCACTGGTGGGTGTGGGAGTGAAGGAGTCAACTTCCAGTCATCCTCGGCTGACTCCTCTTACATAATGTGGGGGAGCAGCAGCGCGCACGTGCGCCTGTGCGCCCCCGGGTGAGCAGGGACTCGTACGCTGTGATCAGGACCTTCCTTAGTACTCACGACGGGGAAACTGAGGTCGAGACCAGAAACCTTCAAGGAAACCATCTTGCAACCTAACAACAGAAATGAAAACCAACTGGCTCAGGTGTGGAGTGAGGAGTTGGAGGAAGGCTGAGGAAAGGTCCAGAGCCCTCAGTAATTTCCATCTGTCCTGAGATCCATGTCTCTTCTATTATAACATCAACCTGGAGACAGTGGCCCAAATTCCTCCATCAGCAGCCCCACTGGCTGCATTCCAGGAACCCCAGGGCCATACTGAATTTACATATAAATTAACATGTGTGATTTTTTTTCCGCAGAAATAAATGCAGGGAAGCATAATATTTGCTCATACTTTGAAGCATCCCTGAATACATGAGTAGAAACTGGTGGTGCAATTTGCCTCGGGGTGAAATCTGGTTTTGTGGTCTTCTTCCTATCTTGGGGCTGGAGGTCGTGGTGAGGGGTGGTCATATTCTACCAAATCCTGAATTTCCTAAGGGGAGTGATGTCTTTATTTGTGCCGACCATTTCCACTCAGCTGTGAATAGGCTGCAGTGTGTCATAATAAAACAAGACTGCCCAATTTTGAGGCAGGATGACCCCCCAAAGACCCCTATACCACACAGCAGTCAGACACAGCAAAGGTGCTGTCTGTTTCCTCTTTCATGAGAAGGAAGTAGAGTCTGCCAGCCGTCTCTTATCAAACTTGCAGAATTACCAAGGCAGCCCAGGTCTTGCCTGCAATAATCCACCCCTATTGCATTGACCCAGTGGGATTAGTTAGAATGCAGTACACATTGGAATGCAATTTTTTCTCTCCTCCGTGTTTGTTTTAAGCTGACTGTTTCTGGGGCTGCTGGCCCCTAGGTTTTCTGCCTCCTGAAAGGTGTGTGGAGCTACTGGCATGTTACAGACCCTTCCCAGACCTGCCCTTCCTACCCCAACCCAACCAGCAACTGAGATCAGACTTAGGATGGGGAGAATTTCAGAGGGAATCAGAGCTGATTAGTGTGGATGTCAGCGGGAGGGGGTGATTAGCTCCCTGGGGCTCTGGCCCTCAGATTCACAGGGCTGATTAACTGGAGGCCCCTCTTTCCTGGGAACAGAGTGGGAAGCTGGATGAGGCGCTGTCTTTCCAGCACACTGCCCACCTTCTGTTCTGCCACTGAGAGGCTCTGGAGGGAAGGGCTGAGTGTGCTGCGGATTTTCTCTTTCGAGAAACCCTGAAACCGACCATGCCTCCCGCCTCCTTGGAAGGATTATTGTTCTTTTTAACCCCTTCCCATTAGCTTGGCCAGATTTCTCTTATACCTGTCTAATTTTCAGCGCTCCCTCCTTGTCCCACATCAACTTAGCTGCTGGCTAGAGACACAGACTGGGGAGAGAAGGGGAAGGAGGCCCGGCTACATTCTCACTCTCCTTAGCTTAGTGCCAAGGCCATGGGCAGCCTTCAGTGCGGCAGACCAGCCAAGTTCCTGCCTCTCACGAGGGTACCCACAGCAGCCCAAGTGGGCGATGCTTCTGAGACACGAGGCAGGCAGATCAGACCATGCATAAAACACTCACTGGTGATGTGGGATCATAATTTTGGGGTTGTGGGACCCTGGACCTGATGTAGGCATTGCGGATACTTGAAAACAAAGCCAAAAAGTGGAGGGAGGTAGTACAGAGCGGCACCTGGCTGCCACGCTGCGAGTGGCTAGCTTGGGGCTTGAGATAGGGCAGGTGTCCAGAGCACTGCCCGTGCAGCTCCTCTGCCTTCTGCCCGCTGGAGATGACCTCACAGCAGTGCTGGTCCTTGAGCACTTGGCCGGTGTACCCGCAGGTCTTACTGCATGAGAGCTGGTCTTGGAATTGTAGCTTTAGTTACCAGGTGCACAGCCTGGTCCTGGTACTGCTTTTTTTGTTTGTTTTTGGTTGTTGTTTTAAAGTCAAGTGTAAGTGCAACAGCTCCTTTGTATCAGCTGTGATGTATGGCCCCTGACTTCTGTTTTTCTTGGTAAGCTTCACCTACAGCATTCATGAAAGAGTCCTACACAGGGACTTTAAATGTCCCTCTTGGTTCCTTGAGGGAGGCACTCTACTCTGGAATGCATTCTAGCAATTCCCGAGGGACCCCTTCTCTCCACGCACGTGGTCTGGCAGAGCATGTATGGGGCCACTGCTGCTTCTGATTCCACGTCATGGATGCCCAAACAAGACAGTGTTAGCTTTAGCCACCATTTATGCTTTGGGGTGAAGTGAGATCACAGCATCCCCAGGGGAGGCAGAATCTGTGAATCGATATGGGAGATGTGAATTTGCCCAATGTGAGAAACGCGCACTGGGAAAGTTGCCATTCTCTTGCTGTCCACTCATGGTGAAGACGCGGTCTGGATAGGACCAGCAGGTGTGGGATTTGGCTCTTTTCCAACTTTAGTTTAGTTTTGATGTGGAACTCATGGCCTGTTTCTGCCCACAACTAGAATGCGAAAGAAGGTGAGATTGCTTTCTATCTAACCTGAGCCGAGGTTCTACAGACGCCTAACCAGCCCACGCGCATGGCCTCCAGGTGCCAAGCCAGTTCTAGGCCTCTAAGCACCGCTCGGGAGGAACGTGTGTACACCCGAGCTCCGATTTCTCTGTGCTGCCTGTAGGGAGAAATCTGTCCCTCTGTGGGCTTTTCACCCTACCTGGTTGCCGGGCTGGGGAGCGACTCCCCTGGGTGTTGTGAGGACTCATTAATGCTTATAACACTCCAGACATGTGGTGCTAAGTGGAGCTCCATGCTGAGACCGATGTGTTTATGTGGTCTACTTCCTTTCTGCTCTATTGACTTGTTACATGTTTGCTTTATGTCTGTAGTCATTTGAAATTCAATAAAAACAAATTAAACATACAAAGTGAAAACATGCAAGCACAAGGTAGTTGATGGTGCTCGGGTTGGGCAGGGTATCATCTATGTGGCTCTCCCCAGGGTCCTCTGCCCTGGAGGGAGATGCTCTTTTCCACTGCAGAAGGCCTGGCAGAGAGGCAGGGAGGGCTTCAGGGGACCCTGGCAGGGAGCTGTCCTCTATCCTTTTGTACAAGGAGGTTTCCCATGGGGGTGGAACCCTGCAGGGCACATGGCAGGGGGGAGGAGCGTTGGGGAGGATGGGAGCTTAAGGTAAGAGTGTCTGGGGAGGGAAATAAACAGCTCTATTCAGGGTTAGCAAAGGGTGGGAAAAACAAAAGCTTTGGCTCTGACTTTGTTGAGGAAGCCCTGCAAGCTTTGTACTTTCTTTTATGTGTGTATGTATGTGTTCATTTATGTATATGTAGTCTTCCCTGCTTATATTTAAGGATATGTGGGTTCGTCCACTTTCCCTTTCATTCCCCTTCTAGCCTCCCTCTCTTTCTGCTCTCTCCCTCCCTCTCGGTCCTTTCCATTTCTCTTCTGGTCTTTTCCTTTTTCTTTCTTCTTTTCATTTTCCCTGCTCTTCTATGGGAAAAATAATTGATCAGTTGACAGATCTAGGTCAGGCTGGCAGAGGTTGCCCTGCTTCCTGCGGCTTGCCTAGAAGGAGGGGAGTCTGTCTTCCCAGCACACAGGGGCCCAGGCGACAGGTGGGAAGGGGGGAGGAGACGCAATGGACCATGGGTGAGCTCGACATCCCCGATGAGCGTGTCTGGGATCCTACTGATTAGACAGTCTTCACCTATTTGGTCTGTCTGATACTCTAATTTTCCATATCCAATTTATCTTTGTCTCTTTTATGCCTTTTTAAAAAATTTCCCAGCTTCTGTACTCTGCTTATTTCAATTTTTCTTATTCTTCTTTCTACTTGCCTTTCCTCCTCTCCTTCCAAAATTGTGGTCGGAGCTCCCAGAGCTCCCCTCCCCACATAAGTCATATTAAAGAAATGGCCTTTTGTTTATTTACAAGAGCAAAAACAGAAACTGCCAGATGAGCTCTGCAAGTCATTTGCAAACCGCAAAACAAACCAACAAAGATTCACATTTTCCTGGCCCAGAAGACAGTATTCCAAGAGAGACTGTCAAGCTAAGAAAAAAAATATTGGAAAACACATTCTTTAGTTCTGTTACTGAGGACATCTTGGGTTACTAAATTTGATTTTTTTAAAGCTTCTGTGAGAGTATTGGTCTTTGCAGTAATAAAAAACTGATCAAAAGCCTTGCTGGTTTGGCTTTGCTTGCTCATTCACATTCACTCGCTGGTGATATTTCCTTTGCTCATCTTGGACGTGTCACCAAACTAACCCCAATCCAAAAATCTATCTAGTTGCTTATTTGTCAATTGTTCAGCCACCAGCAAATGTTTATTGAGTGTCTACTATGTTCCTTGCATCATTATAAGCACTGTGAATGTGACAGTGAACAAAAAACAACTGAAGAATAAGACCAAAGATCCAGTGCGATCCCCCAGATTTGGGTTGGCTTGAAGGACTAATACGAATCATAACAGCGAGCACAAAGACTGAAGACACAGCCTCTGGTCTCTTGTAAAATGTGGGCGATGGCAGGAAAGTAGCCTTTGGCCCTTGTTTGAGGTAGAGAACACCAGGGTAGGTTGTACATGCCCTGGCCTTGTGATGTAATAGATCAGAGGCAGCACCTTTTCTTCCCTGTGTTGCCTCTTGCCAATGTGGAGCTCACGGAAGTCTCCCTCATGTGCTTTCACTCACAGGCAGGATGGGAAAGCTAGTGAGAGGTGATTGGCCTCTTAACCGTTGTCTTGCGTCTTTGAGTGATTGGTTCATCTTTAACACCACTGCTGCCTAGTCCGGGCTCCCCACCTCCTTTACGCCCTACCTTCTGTACACCACAGGTGAGCCAAAAAAGTGAGGGGAGAGCGTTTGAGATAAGACAAGAGATGAATTTGCCTCAGGAGCTAGTCTGGAAGAGGTCATTGCTATTCATCTGACCTGTGTGGGATGCATACTTACCTCCTCTTTGAGAACCCTTGTACTTGCTACCTACTCGTAATAACCTAATTTAGGCTTCCTAGAATAATACAAATGCATCATTAAGTGAGGCAATTTATTTGTTCTCCTCCAGTGCTATCCAATGTTTGGGGTGTCACTGTATAGAGTTTCTTTTCTATACATCTGTCTTCTTTTAATCCGTCTGGTTGTGTTTTCAGTGGTGCATGCCGAGAGGAAATAAGGCTTCTATTTCACTCACCTTGGGCATGACAGGTGCGACCCAGGAGCTTTAGGAGCGCTCCTTCTACCTCTGTTTCCATTTTCCATCATGGTGGTCATAGTTATGCTTAGGTTTTTTAATACACAAGAACAGGTAATTGCATTTTCCATGGATCCATGATTTTTTACAAGCCCAGCAGCCTCAATCGATTCTATATCTCCTGGTCTTATCTCAGAAGTCAGAAAGGAACTCAGCGGATGGGGGTAATCTGTGTTAATTTGCAATACTCTCCATCTCTAAGCCAGTTGTTTGTAATCTTGGTGTGCCATCAAATCACTTGGATAGCTTTATAAAAATAACAGTGTCCACACCCTGTCTCAGACCAATAAAGTCAGAGTGTCTTTGTGATGAGTCTCTACATTGATATTTTTAAAAGGTCTGTCAAGAGTTTCTAATCTGCAGCCTCTAAATCCATCTGAAAATGTTCTGCACCCTTCCGTAAGACACATCCTCTTTGTGGGCCTCAGTTTTCCCACTCTAAAATTTCAGTCCCCCTCTCAAATAAAGCAGTTGGACTGAAAGATTTTGAGATTTCATTCCAAGTTCAACATTTGGCAGTTCTGCAAATAGTCTTTTTGAGTATAGTTATTGATAGGTAGTGGTGCTAGAAGAAAATACTCAGAACTGGTTTCTGCCTGCAAGAAGCTGGAATATAAATGCAGTCACAGACGGATGAGCAAAGTTAAAACATGCACGCAAGCACTGCACACTTTATCATACACCCAATGTCATCTATCCATATACACATGTGTTTCTTTATTGTAGGGAAGAAGGAGCCTAGACTGGAAAGTATTACCTAATCTCGGCATTTTAGGTACAGAGAATAAAGCACAATACCGTCTCTTAATTGATCCATCTCAAAGGCTTCCTGCAAGAGAAATTCAGGAGGCTTTTGAGTGAAGGTCAAGACAAAATGTGTTTAAGCTGGAATTGCAGAGTGCTAAACCATGGGGAGACTTAGAAGGGACTCCAACCTCAAGACTGAGGATACTGCATGTTTCCTTCCTACCCAGCCTCTCTTCCCTTTCCCCAGGAATCAGTCCACAGCTGCATTGCCCCACTGCCATCCTTCTCCTGGCCAACAAAGACTCATGCCAGAACCTCTGCGCAATCGTGCAGCTTCTTGGGTGAGGCGGAGGTGACTCTGGCTCTGCTCTCTAAGCCAGGTCAACCCCTGCAGTGCATGTGGGACTGAAAACTTGTTTGCTTTCTGATGGAGTCAGCAGATCTAAAAGGCACCCAGAGCACAGAGCTACCGTGCAGATTTCTGCCAAGTGTGGTCACTGGGTAACCCACACAACCATCTGGCTCCCCCAAGCATTCACCCTGCTGTGTCAGACAACCCTGGAATTTCAGCCAGTTGGGCCCAGAAGGACTTTCAGGATGATTTATTTCGACCCTGCTCTTTGAGCTCTGATCCCTCTACAATGCAGCTGCTGTGGTTTCCTGGCTTGTCTCCAGCAACGGGGGACTCGCATCTGACAGTTTCAGGAAGACAAGAAGATGGGAAACGAGAAAGGAGATGAGGCAAAAGGAGAGGGTTCTGCCTTCTTACAGACTGCATCTGGAGAGTCCTTCTGACATAACATGCTGGGCCAGACCTGCTGGGTCTAAACCCTGGTTTGGCCACTTCCTAGTTCAAGACCTATGGCAACTGAATCAACCTCTGTGTGACTCGGTTTCCTCTTCAAAAAAATGGATGCAATCATTGGACTTATCTTGTAAGGACATTATAGAGATCAAATGCATTAATGCAGATAAAGTGTTTAGACAATGCCTGACACATAGTAAATCCCAATAACTATCACCTAGTAGTATTACGCCTGCCACTGGGTCTGCTACTCACAGAACAGATCTAATTTTTCTGCAGTCTATTTTTGAAATATTTGAAATTTGAAACATGATTCTCTCCCCATCTCCTCCAAATCTCCTGTCCACTAAGTTAAATATTTCAAGGTTTTCCTCTTATTGTCTACATAATCATACATAGACATGGTGTCCCTTGCTCCTTTCTAAAGCTATACTGGTCATTCTGTATTCTTCATAAGGCATTCCTCTCCTAGTGTGTTTTCAGTAGCCCAGCATATCACAGATTTGATCTCTACTGATTCTAATTCCATGCCCAATGAAGCCTCAGCTCCTTGGCAAGGCATGGGAAATCTGAAGGGCCTGGTCTCCGTTTACCTCTGTCTCCTAATCCTTTGCACTTCCTGCACTGTGGTCTCCATGGGCTTCTCTGTGGCTCCCTCCTTTGAGCACATGTGCATGTGGTTCCACTGCGTATGCTCCGGCCCCACCCTGCCCTGTTTCCCTTGAAAATGCTTGTCATAACGTAAGGAAAAGCTGCAGAAGCCCGCCTTCCTTCCTTTACACTCCATTGCACTTGTACTTACTTTCCCTCTGAACGTCCCTGGCTGCTAGGGTAGTTAACCATGTACAGGTCTGTCTGCCCTCCTCAGACTGAGTACAAGGGGGTCAGGGCTCCACACTTAGCACAGTAGCTTGGACACAAGAGACTGTCAGGTGTTTATGACAGAATGGAAAGGGAAATGGAGAGGGAGAGGGAGAGGGAGAGAAGGACTGGATCTCATTGGGTATTTCAGTGGCTACATAACTCCACTGAGTTACAGTGAGGGGTTGTTAATCCAGCTGCTCCATATTCCATGCATGTGTTATTTTACTATGTATGCAAAAGCCTAATATCAAAATTTAGCCTCTCTAAAGTGATCTTGTTATCTTCAATTCTGACAAAAAATTTTTGGACCTTAAATCTGTTATTCCATATATTGGTAATCCTTCCTTCCTTCAGTCAATCATAAGCCATATTTATAACCAACTAGGTACAGTAATCATCTTTATGGAATTCAATAACTTAGGCTAAACTTACCCAAGAGCAGAAAATAGTTACTGCCATGGTGAATAGGTCAGCTCAGTGGGCGAGGGTGTGAGTAGCTGAACATCTGAGTGAGTGCTGGTATCAGAGAAAGACACGATGACAAGGGAAGTCTGAATCCTGGAAAAGAAGGAAGTGTCTGGATTTTTAAAACATTTTCCTTAGACTAAGTGTTTCTTTTCTGTGTCTTCAATACCTACTTTCTCCTTCTTCCACAAAGCTTTCCACCAGAGCATCTGACTGGCTGAGCAGCCATAATGAATCTTGGTCCAGATCAGGGAAATGTTGATCGACAGCTTCTCCTCAATGCCTGAGCATCCAGGGTTGGGGGAACCATTTTGTTAATTCTAAAAATAATTGTGAATTAATTAAAATATTTTTCTTCCTTTTCCCTGAAAATTTTTAATGGAAGGGTCTGAATACCTTATTACTATTTTTCATTATATCTTCACACCTTTAAAGCCTTTTTCAAAATGAACATTATTTAATCATCAAATCCAAAAGCTTTCTTCTGAGTTCTAGAGTTGTGATCACCTTGGAATTTCGCTCACCCAGTTTCTTTTCCAGGGCAAAAATTCCATTTGAATGATGTTCATCAATTGCTGCCCAGCTGTTGTGGAGTGATTTCCAGTGGCCAGATGCCATCCGAGTCTTGGTTTCCCCATCCTGGCAGAATGAGAATCACTTTTGGGGATTGATACAAACAGATGCCCAGGTGTGACTCTCAAAAAATTTACCTACGTAGATCAGAGTAAAGCATGGCCATCTCTTTTTGGAAAGAACAACCATGATTCTATTGTGCAGGTATAGCTGAGAATAACTGGCATGCCACCCTTTCTCATAATTGATAACTCCAGTGAGAAAACCCCTTACTATCCTGGTGGGCATTCTGATGCTTCCTCAAGATCCATTGTATCCTTTCTCTTTAATAATATTGCTTTTAAATTGCTACAGGGTGTCAGTGTACCCACTTAAAATACTCACATCCCAAGTTCCCGTAGAGCTGGCTATGGTCATGTAATGCAATTCAGGACAACGGAATGTAACACAATATCGCTTTGTGGTGCTTGGGGGTTTGTACTCTGATGGCCCATGCTTTTTGTTCCTTATCATTTCCCCTTTCTAATTTTGAGACTGGGACATTTTGTGGAGATCCAGGAGCCAACATGTAAGCACACATAATGGATGGAAAGAAAGCAGATTTTAGGTCAAACCATATGAACTTCTATTTTGGTAAATCAAGAATAATTGAGTGTGGGCAACTCATACAGCTCACTTTAATGGAAGGAGCTCAGGTTCAAGACAGCAAGACTTGTACCATATGAATCTGGTATGCATATGTCCACACTTATTATCACTTGTGAGAAATAAATGCCCACTTAACTAGGTTTCTTTTACTTGCAGCTGGATGCAATCCTAATGGATTTATGTGAAGCCAAAACTTCCTCTCCATAACTTCTGCCTTTTAGAGCTATCAGAATACCAGTAACACTGTGTTATCCACTTTCTAAGAGATGACTACCCCAGATTCTTCCTATCTTGACATTTTGCGATTACTACATGGCACAGTTTCTAGACCACTAATCAGCTGGATCATTATCTCTTGAATGTGTCCAGATTGATAATGATCAACTTAAAACATTACCACAGCAGATGTTTCCTGATGTAATCTGATTAACAAAACAGAGAGTAGAGTAATACCTAGAAAATTTTGGATTTATACTGATTCAGCTCCATTCAATTTTTGCATTAGTTTCTTTTCTTTTCTTTCATTTTTTAAGACCCATCACACCATTGGCTCAGATTGAAGCTGTCCTCATCCCTCTCACAAAATCAGCTGCTGTGTAAGATCTCTCTGGTCCTTCCTTACACTTGATTTCCTTTAACTATCCCTCCCAAATATTTGAAATTTTATTGCAGCTTGAGTCCATTACTTAAATCTATTGAGACTGTTTTCAGATCTTGATGAGCTCTCACCATCAGCTTTGTGTCATCTCCAAATGATAGAGCTATGCCACCTCCACATCATCAAGATTTATGATACAAAGTTGACATAATACATTTGAGGATATGGATGAGTTCTCACTTATATTTCCATTTCATCCATTCCAGCATTATTTATTTAGACCCTACTGTGGATGAGGTGTGAACATCAAGGCAGACATAGTTCTTACACTTCATGTAACAGACAATTTAGGATAAAGCAAGTCAGGTTTACTGTGGCAGCATTTGGAATATGTTTCATGTCAGAGAAGTCTGTTTGTAAGGAAAAGATGTTAAAGCTGAGAGAGGTAAGTAGATTTAATAAGTCAAGAGGAGAGATATGTGTTACAATCAGCGGAAACTGCATATACCGAAGTATAAGGGCAAAACAGCATGACAGGAATTCAAGATTTCAAAATCCAATCTGGCCAGATTGAGTGTGTTGGTGTGGTTTGGGGGCACAAGGTGAGGGGAGGAGTGAAATCAGTAGAAAGATGAGGTGTTGGTAGAGAAGTCAGAACTTCAGTGGCTCTTACTGAAGACTTTATACTGAGGAAAGAGGATGTGTTGAGAGATTGCGTGCTAGCTGGTGGCATGATCAGGTTTTCAGTTTGAATTTTTAAATAAGAGTATTTGGGGTTGTTGAAAATTTTAAAGAGGAGCTCTCATTTCAATGTGAGAAATAACTAACAGGACACAAAGTTAGAGGAAAGGGGATCTTCTGGGGGGTGCCATAGTCCACTGGACAGTGGAAGAGCACCACAGACAGAGAGACAGAAAGCCAAGCGTTCTGGAAGGGGAAGCATTGAGGACTGGGGGTGGAGCAGAAAGGGATATGTGATGAACAGAAGGGCGCTTCTAATTTCTGACTTAGTGGCTGAAGGATGGACTTAGTGAAATGACAATAGACACAATTTGGGTCATGGTAAGTTTCTGAGGAGTTCACCACTATGAATTTAGCCTGATGAATCAGAAACTCTGTAGAGATATTTCAGCTTGAACAAAGAGAGTCAACGCAGATGAAATTAATTACCCAGGGAGAGGGTAGAAAGCAATGGATAGAAATGAGAGCAAAACATTGGTACTTAAAGGTTTGGAAGAGAAGAGTCTGGTAAAGCAGGTTGATAAGGATTGGCCAAAAGATAGGAGAAAAAGCAGAAAATCTTGACACCATCAAGGTCGTAGTTTCACAAAGCCAGGAATATTAGCAGTGGCAAATGCTTCTAAAGGATCAAGGAACTTTATATCATACTCAGTTACAAAAATACCTTCTATCCTCTAAGGGAGAATAGTTTTGTAGGAAGAGCCATAGGATGGGAGATACAGTAGAGATAATTATTTTACGTGATTTTCTATTAAAAATAAAAGAAAAAGTCAAAGAATAAATTAAGTAGATTATAATTTGAGAGGATTTGTTGTGGCTTTTACATGATGGGAACGATTGGCCTGAATGCTGTTGGTGAGGGCTGGTGGGGGTCACAGGACCAAAGGCACAGGAGATGCCTGGCCAGGGAGTCCTGGCTAGGATGAGCACCACCATTCCGATTTCTCTAGATTTTAAAATATAGTATGACCTGCTCCCGCCATCTTCCTAATTATGGTCCTGCCACTTAGGAGCATCTTCCAGACACTTTCAGAGCTCTTCACCTGCTCCTTTCTTCCATCAACTCTAAGGAATCACACAAATGCATTCTTACCTTTACAGTTTACAGAGCATATCCACAGAAAATATATTTCTTGATATTCATATCAGTCATAGTATCCTATTCTCACCCTATTCGTGAACTCTAACTTTAAGAATTGAATTTTTGGCTTTTTTCCCCATGTGCCAGTTAATCTTCATTGTCAACCTGACTGGAGGGAGAGATTCCTGGGGAGGCGATTGGGATGTGGGGGCATTAATTCACGGGGAGTTTACTCCACTGACATTACTCGCTGAGAGGGCTGTTAGGAGGTGTGGAGGAGGTGAGTCCCTGGGGACATATATCTCTGCCAGTGCTCTTCTCTGTGCATTGTTTCCCAGCCGCCATGAAGTAAGCACCTTAGCTCCACGATGCCCTCCCACCATGACACCATGGAGCCAGCCAAGCATGTACTGAAGCCATGAACCGAATAAATGGATCCTTCTATAAGTTGTAGGTGCCAGGTATTTTGTCCCAACAACAGAAAAGCCAACCGATACATCCCCCAAATTTTTATTTTCCTCATCTGTAAAAGGAGATTTTTATGTTTCCCTGGAATGTAGTGTTCATATTGAACTGAAATATATTTTTGGACTCTTCTGTCACTCAGTGCATATTGGAAAATAAAAAGCCAACATGGCAGGAGGTTAACTGAACAGGATAGGTGTTAGTGACTGTCCCTCCTGTCAGAATCATCCTGAGTGTCTTCCTCTTTGGACAGACGCCTTCCCTGCATTGCCCCAGACTCTGTCCATTGCTCTGTCTCCAGCATTCTCTCCCTTACCCTGCATCAGCCCCACCGACACTAACTGATGCCCTGCGTAGTGCAGCGCCTTCCCAAACCCTGTTGTCTTCGGGGAGGGTTCTTTCTGCAGGACTGACACATTTTAATGTTGGACGTCACAGAATACATAAGGCCAGGAAAGGAATTTAAAAGACTGAGAAGAACAGAAGTGTTTTTGAAACTTACTCTAACTCACCATTTAATGCCTGGTCTTCATAGGCAAGGCTAATTCCAATCTTCCCTGGGGAAATACGGAAAGGTCTATGCTGCAGAATGTTGTCAGAATATGGATCTCCAAGCGTGATCTCTGAAGCAGAAAGTGTGATACTGGACCCCAGGAAACTGTGCTTCAAGCAGCATTGCAAGTAATTTACACTAAGCTTTGAGATCTGTGAAGCACAAGTGGAGGAAGCCCTTATTGGATTGGATACTGAGGGTTAAGATAAAGCAGAGGTTATGATCCTGCTTCATGGGAGCTGTATTAGTCTATTTTCCGTTGCTGTGACAAAATACCTGAGGATCAGTAACTTATAAACAAAAGAAGCTTGTTTAACTCACAGTGTGAAAGCTAAAAGTTCAAGATCTGAGGGCCTCTTGGCTGAATTGCATCATGGCAGATGGCAGCATGGTGTGAGAGCACGTGAGAGAAAGATTCCACGGTGAGATGGGAGACCAGAAGGATCAAGGGACCAGAGTTACTTTCTGATAACAAGCCACTCTTGGGAGAACTAGTTCACTTTGTGTGGCCAGTGTGAATTCTTTGCAAAGCAGTATCTGCAGTAGCCCAACAGTTCCCAATACGCCCTTCTTGGGAAGGCCTCAGCACCTCTCCATATTGCCATGCTGAGAACCATGCTTTCAGGTATATCAGCTTTAAGGGACTCATTCCAACCACAGCCAAACCATAGCAGGAGAGGTCCAGTTTCTCTCAAATCTATCCACTTTAGAATAACACCACCAAACCGGTAGGACAGAAGAAACTTGGCAGCATTAAGGAATGAAAATAGGTAAGCTATGGAATGAAGTGCATATTTCCTTTTGCTAGTGTTGCCACATTTAGCTAATAGAAATCCTGGACACTTGATCCAGGGCACTTTAAATTCCAGATAAACCATAGTTTTGTTTTTTTTTTTTTATGCACAGTACATACTTACACTGAAAATTATTTGTTAATTTTTTTGAAATTTAAATTGAATTTGTCTTCTTGGGTTTTATTTTTGTTTGTATCTGGCATCTGATCTTCTGCTCACAAATATTAGGTACATAAGGACAATAGCCTGATGAGAATTAGAGTCTAAAAGAGAGAAATGAGTTTTAACAGTCTGTATATTTACTTTTTAATAAGGATGTGTATAATTTGACAGGAAAGAAAAAAATGGCTGCTATTATTTCTAGCTGATTTTTCCCTTTGTAAGACCTGTATTTGTAAAGGGAGACAGAGAAAGAGACAGTGGGGGAGACAAAGTAGAGCGAGATAGATATATATAGAGAGACTACTGTATAGAGAGAAAGAGGTAAGATGGTAGTGGAAAGTAGCCCAAGTACCACCAAGATCCTCTCCTTATCCTAATAACTGAATCCCAGTAATGGGACAGGCCTGAGTCCTCATGGTCCTCCACAAAAGTACGCAGCAGCCCCTCATGGAGATCACGTTCCCCCTCTCTCTGGAGCCTGGTTGCTCGATGTCTTTCCTGCAGCCACCCCCTTACCTGTCGCAGGTGACAGGATGCCTCCAGTGAGGTGGCCCAGAGCCAGTGACAAGTTTCCCAACTACAGGAGATGCAGCAGAGGGAGTGGCTTGCTGACAGAAGGATTTGCTCATGCTCAGGATATCTGCGAGGCTTCAGCAAGGTGGCAGCCTGGGCCTCAGGAGAAATTTCAGGATTTTCTGTGAGCCCTGCTGTCAGGTGTTCTGCGAACTCAGGCCCTTCCCGCTGTGATTTCCCAGACCTGTGGCCTTGACATGTTTACCCCTCAGGCTTCCAGAGTCCCAGAAATAACACATAAAACTATTCCCTTTCTTTCCCCTCCTCCCGATCCACTTATGTTTATGTAAATGACTGGAAAAGCAGTTTTTGGCTTATTTCTGAAGCTTAAGAGCTTCGTGAGAAGCCTATTATTGAAAAATCAGAAACTGAAAAGCTACTTCTTAGACAATGAATTAGCAGCTCAGTGGCTGTGTGTAAAACTGAGTGTACTGTAACTGGCTGCATTACAAATAGGATCTCCCCTGGGTTTCAGTAATCAAACACGTGGCAACAGGTTGTCTGTTTCAACAGAGAGTGAGTAATCAAAAGAGATTTGCAGTTAATCCAAATATAACAGAGAAGCATCCAGGGGAACCTCGGGAAGAGGGTAAACCAGCAGAAGGGTGAGGCGTACCCCAGAGCTTGCAGTTTGGGGATACATGTGGGACTGAGAAGACTTGAGGGCTACAAAGTTTATCCTTCTGACCATTTGAGGAACCAACTACCCAGAAGCAGGGGAAACTGGGACTCCAGTGCATATCGAAGCAAACCAGAAAATTATTCTCGGCATTTGCCGCTTCTGCAAGTGATAGAAAATTTTAAGAAGGAATTAGCTAGCTTTCTGTGCCTTGCTTCAAAATTCTGAGTCTTCTCGTGGAGCGAGGTCAGGGGTGGGGAGGTGGTCCTGGTGGGCAGGTCAGGGGTAGGGAAATCTTGTTTCATCTGGGAGGTCTGAGAGAGAGAATGTGTGCAGCCTGGGAGAGAGTGGTGCTCTGTAGTGTTTCAGGAGGCAGTTCCATTTAACTGTGCATTTCCGTGGTTCTCAAAGGGTAGCCAACAGCCAACAGCAGCAATATCACCTCGGAACTTGTAATACAGCAGATTCCAGGCCTGGTAGAGCCCTACTAACTCTGAAATACCAAGGCACTGGAGTGGACTCAGTCTGTGTATTAAGAAGTACCTAAGTGACTCTGATGCATGCTCCAGTTTGAGAACCCCTGGCTGATCTGAACACCTGGGGGCTGTAGGCAGCAGGCAGTGACCTCCCAAGGTCCCAGGTGGGGTCTGGCTAGTGTGTGAGTCCGCCGCTGGGTACTGCTGAGATCCTGAGCGCGGCACTGCTGACCAACCTGGTCCCGACCTTCCAGATCACATGGTGCTATAAGGAAAGACCTTTACTATTTATTACACATGTGCTAGTAATATGTGCCAGGCACTGGTAGATGTTTCATGTGTGATCTTTCCTTTAATCCTTTCCACAACCTTGTAAGGTGGGTGTCGTAGATATTACTTAATTGCTAACAAAGTTCTGTCTCGGAAAGGTCAACCCGTCTAGGTTTCCTGTGCTTAATCTCTTGTGTCATACCACATAGCCTTTCTGCAACAGTGACCCCTGTCCCCAGGATGCCATGGGTGCCACCTCCGCAAAGCAACAGCCATCCTTGCGGGGCCCAGCTCTCCACTGCCAGCCCTCCCCCACCCCACCCGACACTTTGCCTCATGTTAATTTCCCACCTGAGCACTGAGTACTTTATAAATAGCAAATCTAAAATGAATTTTCTACCAGCGATCATTAGCTCCCCTGACATCCATTAAACATTCTCGCAAGCAGAGTGAAGTGACAAAAGGGATTGATTTTTACAGTATGCTTAATAGGGGAAAAGAAAGAAAGGTGTTGACGAGTCCTTTTTTTTTTCTGTCCTGATATCAGGAGGAATTTGAAATCAGTCAAATGACTTTTATTTGCAAAAAAGAAGGCTAGGATTGGGAGCAGGAGGTGAGGGTGGGGACACAGAAGTAGCTTCCCCAGCGTGCTGCTCAGCTGATTTCTGCATGCCCGACAGGTAAACAGAAAGTTAGTTACCTATTGCCAGCCACAGAGATGAATATGTCAGATTTAATGCTTCAAAATTTATAGGGTCCAAGGCAGGGAAGGAGCGGGGCCCTCGGGAGGGAAGAGGGCAGTATTAGGGGAGAGGGAAAATAACCAATCTTTGCAGAGACTACTGAAGACATAAATGTGTTGATGCAATCTTTGGAGCCGGAGAAGGCTAGCGTATGAGGCACCGCAGCTGAAAATTTAACTTTGATTTCAATTTTCATATTTGTCAGCAATAATTAGATTCAAGAAATGTTTTGCCACTGTTCTAAAATACTAATAGGTAAAGGCCTTTGTAGTGTGGTTAATGGAGTTTTTTTTTTTTTTCCTAGTGATCTAGGAAAATTCCATTAAAGCGAGACATCCTACCGCATTATAGAGCTTCAGCTTACATCAACGGCAGCCACAGTGACATCAACCTAGGGAGCCCTTAGTGTAACCACAGCCCCTCCCCGCAGCAGGGAAGGCGTCTGGGCTTTGAGGGCGCAGCTGTCTGTCATTTCTGACCTGCAGATACCTCCTCGGTTTATAGATGGGAATAGGGAGAAAAGAGAAGCAAATTCAATAAAGCATCATTTTCTATGGGTGCACATTAAAGCATTGCCTTAAGGAGCAGGTGGAAAAGAAGGCAGAACATGCTGATGGGCACGGAGGCATCTGGCTCCTGCTTGGGCACAGGGATTTTGTTTCCTGTCCCCCACCAGACAGGACACCTTCCCTTTTAATGATGAAGCTTCACCTCCAAGTCCTATACTGCCCTAGAAGTTGGGAAAGATGTTTTCCCCTGGGATCAGAGTTTGAAGCAGAGGCCAGAGGTCTATTACCTTCCCCTGGGGTCTCTCTGCCTCTCTAATATCCCAGGAGACTCCCCGCATGCCAATATGGGATTCACTTTCTTGAATGAAGGGGTAAATAAAGGCATGTGCGTGGTTATGTGTATTGCACCACACTCTCCAGAGAGCCAATGTGGATGAGGAAGGGCCTGGAGCGCCCCCACCTCCCTTGTACCCTACTTTCCAATGCCACTCACAGGCAGTTGGGGATTAACTATTGTGTGCTGGATGCATTGGATGGGCTGGGATCTTTCTTTCTGGAACCTTCTCTCCTAGGCAGATTGCTGCTGCAAAGACTGTCATCTGTCAGCTGATCTGGAATCCAGTGCACTCAAGGACTCTGCCATGATGCTTTAAATTTTCCTTTCTAAATCCTCAGAGGAACCCCCAAACTGTCAGGTGTAAAGCATCCATACCACAAGGAAAACCAAGAAAGCCAAGGGACCTGTGATTTCCCTTACCTCCCACACGTGCTTTCTCTCATGTCCGATTGTGCTTCGCTTTGCCTAGTAGCAGAGCTACTTGGAACTTACTAATTCAAAGCTACAAGTGAGAAGTGATGGAGAAATGAGCGGATGTCAGGGGACTCCAACCAGGATTACCAGCTCAGCTTCAGCAAAGGCTGACTCTCAGAAGCCATACGTGGCCAGAGGAAGATTAGATCCATTCAGTTAATGCAGAGAGAGCTCTCTCTGCTCTCCCCTGCCCTCCTCAGGTAACTTATTTTCTTGTAACCTTGCCTTCACCAGCTCCCCCGTCCCCTGCAGTTCTTAGACTGAGCAGAGACCAGGGGCCTGGCTCTTGCTCTGAAGTGCAGACTTTTCTCGGGCGCATGCCTCTCTTTCTACCTCCTCTTTCCTTCCCTCCTTCCCACCAATCACTGTTTAGCTGCTGCTCCACTTTTCCCCGGTGGCACATGCCAGATCTTATCCCCGTGCAGCACTTCAGGATGAAAGGGGGAAGGGGATATTAAATCCACCAGTGATACCCGTGGCAATTGGGAGAGGCTTTTGTTGTGTCATTTCCTACCTCCTTCAGCCTATTAAGCAAACAAAAGTGCTTGTGGAATGAGAAATGTAAATGGCCAACGCAAGCCGATTAATCCTAGATGTACAATTCCATTAATAAGGCTGCTTTTTAATAGGCGGCTCTGGCAGCAGCAGCAGGCAGGCCAGGAATTGATGTATTCTCTGTAATTGTATTGCAACTAACAGGATATGAAGAAAATTGTACTGGAGAAGCAGGTCTTTCAACACCATTTTCCAATCAGCTGAAATAATGATTTGCAGAAGAAAGCCTTGAAAAGAATGATGCTCAAAAAACACAACATGGTCCTAGAGTATCCATTATTCCAAATCTTGGCTTGGAGCATCATTCTGCCATTCCTTCTCCCTGATCTCTATTTTGTTCTCTTCTGTCCCACTCTTCTTCTTCATCTCTTCTCCGTCGCAGACAATAGCCAGTACCCAAAGGAATCTTGTGACCTATGGAGGATCTTCCAGGGAGAGCTAGCCAACCCTGCACACCAACCTTTCTCCTGACCCCAGTCCCGCCCACTGGCTGGGATTGCTCAGGTGTCTGTTGGGAAATCACGGGGAGAAGGACAGATGCCAGTGTATGGTGGAAAGAGGGCTGGGAGGGAATCTGTGTTAGCTCTTGAACTTCTGTGGATTCTCATGGGAAAATTGCCTTCCAGCTTCAAAATGTGAAGAATCTGATTGAATTTCAAAGAGCAGACTAAAAAAAGCCAAGTGTCCTATCATTTCAGGGCCAATGAAAGCCATCTAGGAAGGAGAGCCTTAGTAAAGTTTTATGTTCATTATCTGAATGTCCATCTACACAGAGGCTCTGAGGAGCCCAGGTGACCCAGCTTCTGGAATGAGGTCTGCATGCATTATTAGTAATGAATTAACCCATCTATTTACTCCTCACTCACCGGACATATGCAGGGTGCTCCTAATGCCCTATGCATCATTCTATACTATGGATGCAGCAGGGGATGAAACAACAATAATCAGTCCTTGCCTTCAGGATCCTTATAAGCTCTGGAGTCAGAAAAGTTGTTGGTGGGCCTCATGGCTACTGTGAAAGGCACCCGAGCTTCCTCTGAAACCATCCAGGTGCAGGAACCAAAAGCACCTCTGCTGTTGTTTGCTTTGCTGTGGTGGCAGCGGGAGCCCGGACCCCCTCCACACACTGCACCAGTTAGTGCTTCTAATTCTTGCCACCTGCCATGCTGGTCCCTGGGTCTCCCTCCTGCCCATTTGTATGCGAACTCTGCCCCTTCCTTGGTCACAGGCCGGAAAGTAAATATAAAAAAAGAAAAGGCAAAGCACATTTTAGTTGAAATCCCTGAGGAAACTGATGTGATTGCTGTACAAAAATGGTTCCAATAAGGGCAGAGAGGAATATTGCTTTTATAGCTTTTGGGACATAAAACATTTAGAAAATGTGATTGACTGGCAAGGTCTAATTTATCATTATCTCAGTCTCTGTGCTCTCACCGTCTTGTGCCCCACAATACACAGACTCTCACATGCAAACTTTTCCCCCATTTTGCTTTCCTTTCTTCTTTTCTCCTAGTGACATGGATTTAACATCTTTCTGTTAAGCAGGAGAACTCCTGTGGCTATTTATAATTAATGCTCAGAAACCTGCCAATCCATTTAATGACACTAGCAGGTCAAGGCCCCCTTATAGCTCTCCATTAATCATCATTAGAACAGCTCTGAGTTTTTAAATGTTAATTCACCTCTGCAATGCTCCTTTTAGTTAAAACTGTGAAGGGGAAGTGGTTAGTGTCCCCACACTGCCCACAGGGAGATGGCTGGTGGAGTTGATAAAGTCTGGTTGATTTTCTCTCTTCCTTTGTACTCTGCCTCCCATCTCCACTACCAGATGTCAATCCAGTTTGTTCTTCGGTTGCCTATATTTATCTTTTTAAAAAAAATGACCAGTGGCTTAAAGTTCTGGGCAAATGAACTTTACACTCTGAAGTTCTTGGAATCCCAGGGCTCAAGCAACAAGCTGTGAGAAGTTCCCGAATTTCTGCCTAGGACCAGCATCATGACACGGCTTTGTGGCTTCTAAAAGTGATGGAGCATAAAGCATCCAGAGGTAAGTGGAGACTGTACAGTCCCGTGGTTCTCCAACACTCAAGAGGATGTCCCAGGCACTGGCAAAAGGGACCACAGAAAAAATTCTCTTTGGTCCTGTTGGGAGAGCGGCTCACTTGTTTAATTTTTGCCATTGATGGGCTGTGAAGCTTTGGGCAAAACATTCAACCTCCCCCTTCATCTAGAAAATGGGGCCTTTAGCTCATACAGCCTAGCGAAAGGAATTAACTCTATAAAGATTGAATGGAGCTGAAAGTGTACCTGACTTTTCAAGCTGGTCTGTGAGTACAAAATATCAGCGTGAGCTTCTGCTTGGCTCTGTCATTTGCCCACGTGTATTGTGATCTCCCACTACGCCAGTGGGAGACTTAGACTTCTTACCTTGTAAGTGTATGCCCTCAAATCCCTGGTCCGATGACATTTATATCCCACTTCTCAGGCCAGAAATGTGTGTTTTTAATCATCAAAATGTATGTAGTAAAAGTCGGGAATGTCAAACAAAAATTTGAACACCAACTCTGTACAACTCTGAGTAACTCACTTCACCTCTCTGAGCTTTGTTTCCCTTACAGTTAGGCTTCATATATTTAAGGGCCATTGACCCAGTAAATTCTGTGATTTTATTGCTTGTCTATGACTCTTCCCAAGGGACCAGGACAACTACTCATACCTAACTGGGAAAAACTTCTCCCTTTGACCAACTGAGCTCTTAAATTTCCCTTATCTCATCAAGCAACATACCCAGAGTTTAGAGTTCTAACAAAAGCAAGTGTAAATAGATGGAGTAAATAGAAAATGTATTCTTAATTCATTTTTAACACATTGCTTAAGTTTTCTTAATACCACCCAACTTTGTGCTAGGCAATTGGAACCATGTATTTGAATTTATTTTCAAGGCCGCCTACATATTAAGCTGGAATGATCCTTCAGGGGCCACTAGGTACCAGGTACCTCATCTATTATATCATCTAATCCTTTTAAATACTCTAAAGTAGTTAACCTCATTTTGTACATTAGTAAATGGAAGTTTGAAGAGGTAATGTGATCAGTCCAATGTGTATGGGATTTATAAATTATAGGGACAAGCGTCAAACCTACATTTCATAAATTTAAGTCCAGCTTCTAGTTTTGTAGTACTTCATTTGTTTTGACCACTTTCTCAGCTTTCTTTGGGTGGTGATGAGGTTTATATACTTAGGATGAAATAAAGGCATAAACCACAAGTTAGTCCGAATTCCATCATTGTAACAAAATGCCTGAGACAATCAAGTTAAAAAGTGGAAAGTCTTATTTTGGCTCATGGTTTTGGAGGTTTTCATCTGTGCTTGATTTGTCCTTATTGTCTTTGGAACAGTGGCATGGTACATCATGAGGGAAGCATGGGGGTGGAGAGACCTCTCCTCTCATGGCAACTGGAGAGCAGAGAGTAAGAGGAAGGGGGTGGGGCCTCAATATCCCCTTCCAGGCACACCCCAAGGACCTAACTTCCTCCCAGTAGGGCCCTCCTCTTAAAGGTTCCAGTACTTCCCAATGGCACCACAGGCTGGTGACCAAGCCTTTAATTTTGAAGGACACTTACTGAACCATAGCATCCTAGAATTGCTCTTCTTCTGACATAAAATGTGACAAGTGACCTATGGTGTGGACTAAAAGTCTACTTTCCGATTCCTCATTATATTCAAGTTCTCTCTGGCTTTAGGATGTACTAATGGGCTTCCTCAGGGCTCTTGATGGGCCATTTCTTTTCTTTTGAGTCTTTCTACCCTTCTGAATTTCCTACAGGGACAGTTGTATCCATCTACCCCATTCCCTGAAAAGCATCACTGGTACTCTAAGTAGACACAGGTCCCCAAGCTGGGCTTGGGCCATCTGTTATGCCCTTCACTTGAAAATGCAATAAAAGCTGCTTGACAATTATGTCAGCACAAAGGGCAGAGAGGACTGCATGTCAAAAGCTGTGTAGAATTCATTCTTCCAAAGGTTGCATCAAGAATATTCTGGCCAAAAACAGCTCTAACAGTGAATTAGTATCTGGTTCTCACCCTCTTTCTCATCTGGCTGCTTCCTTTATTAGTGGGTTCATGTTGATTTGTGTTTGGTATCAAGTTAATAACAATAAGACCTTATAATCGTGTAGCACTGTATACATTTGAAAGGGCTTTCACAAATCTATTATATCCTTAAATCTTCATGACTATAGTTGGAATTTAGAACTGAAGGGCTTTGGAAACCATTTAACCCAGTGCTCTCAGCTGATTATTATTGATGTATTTTGTTTAGTTTAAGTAATGTATCCTTATTAAATATAATTTGGGAACCATACAAAAATAGCTTTTAAAAGATTTAAAGTCACTCATGCACAATTATATTTAATGTATTTCTTTCCATTTTTTTTTCTTATTCTCTGCCATGGTTTTTATTATATAGTTATAATCATATCATTTATATCTCATTTTTTTCTTTTAAGAATAGATCAGAAGCAATTTTCCATGTCATTACATAGTGTTAGTGAACATCATTTTAATTGGTTTCATTATATTATATCAAGTAGATGTACAATACTATTACCCTATGTCTGGACATTTATGTTGTTCTAATTTTTGCTGTTATAAATAATGTTTCTGTGAACATCTCCATGATTATGGCCTTATTCCAGTTTTATGGTTGTTTCTTTAGACCAGATACTAGAAATCTTGTTATTACAGATTCACTTGTTTTTTCACAGGGGAAACTGAGACACAGAGAAACAAAGTGACACTAGGCCCCCATGGCCAGTTAGAAAGGCAGCACTGAGGTAAAAAGTCAAGTCTTTTGTTTTCTTGGTTTTACATTTCTTCCATTTCATGATTATTCTCAGAATTTCTAAATAAAGAACTTGAAAATGCCTTGAGCTCCCATATAAAAGTAATTTCATTTTTAGTACCCAATGATGGAAGAAAAATTATAATAAAAACTACCATAACTTCCATAGCACTTCTAAATAATGTGTATTAAACACAGTAACACACATTTTTTTTAGGAGTGATGTGAGCAATAAATATAAGGAAAGGCGCGTACCAGCTGACTATGCTTGCTGCGTAGATGGATCCTCAACCTTTCTTAAAACCCCTTTTTCACCTTTCACCCCAAAGCTTCATTGTTCTTTAGAAAGTACGTCTCCTTAGTTTTCTGCCAGGATATCCATCCCTAGCTAGAGCTCCACATATGGGATCACAGTTGTCTCCCTTAAACTGTTCCTGCTCTCCTCAATTTATTAGCTGGTGTGGTTGAGGAGAGATGGAATGATCATTCTGAAACTTGAGAGCTGGAACCAGCTTGCAGTGCGTTTCACATACAGATTCAGGGCTTTATAAACTGGAAGAATAGTCTTAAGAAAGAATAGTAATTTCAATTTGTTGACTGCCTATTGACTGCTAGGTACCATCCTAACTGCTATTATGAATTTTCTCTGTTCATTTTAACAACTTACTATGAAGTGAATGCTGCCTTTACCAGGAGTTTGCAGATGACAAGTTTGAAGAGAACTTCAATTCACACAGAAATCGAATGAGAGGGCAGGGATTTGAGGCGTGGGATCATGGCTGTGAACCCTATTCTCTTACCTTTGGCACACAGATCCTTTTTCACCCATGTCCCCAGATGTTTGAGAAGGGGTGTGCTGAGGCATGTCTTTTCCCTCATGTCTTAGTTACTTTCTAATTGCTGGGACAAAATACCCAACACCCACATCTTAAAGGAGGAAAGGTTTATTTTGGCTCTCAGTTTGTAAAAGTGTCAGTCCATAGTCAGCTAATTTCAAGGCAGGGCAGCATGGCAAAGGGGCACGGCAGAGCAGAAACAGTTCATGCCATGACAGGCAAGAAAAAGCAAGTGATCACGGGAGGAAGAGGGATATGTAATGCCCTTCCAGGCCATGCCTACAATTACCCACCTCTTCCCACCACTTAACTTCCCACCAACACACCCAGCCATAAACACGCCAGTGAACTAATCCAGTGATGAGTATGACATACCCATAATCTAGTCAACTGCCAAAAGCCCCACCTAGGAGTACATAAGGCTTTGAGGGAACATCTAGATATAAATCATAACATTCCACCCATGGCTCCTAAAAGACTCATATGCATCCCGGTATGCAAAATGCATTTAGTTCATCTCTAAGAGTTGTAAAAGTCCTAACAGTTTTGGCACTGCTGGAATGGCCCAAATTCAAAGTCTCCTCTGAGATTTAAGGCAATCTCTTAGCTGTGAGCCCCTGTAAAAATGAAAAGAAAGTTAAATACTTCCGACATACAATGGCAAAGGTTGAGCATTCCCATTCCAAAAGGTAGAAATAGGAGGATAGAAAGGAAAGAGACCAAGGCAAGACTGAAATCTAGCAGGGCAAGCATAAGATCCTGTAGTTCCATGTCCAGCACCCAGGGCAATCTATGGCAAGAAGTGAATTCCAAGTGGCTTGGGTGGCCCTACCCCTATGCCACTGCTAGCGATTGTAGCCCTCATGACCTCTCTCTTGGGGCAATTTTCTCCCTCTTTGTGGCTTTCCTTAGACAATCCACATTCCTGACTTGTCTAACATCTTGGGGTCTCCACTACACTTTCGGCTTTACATTCAGAGCTACGCATACTGACCTCTCAAGGGCACATTGCCTGGCCTCCCATGCCTTCTTCTGAAACCTGAGTAGAAGCCTTCCTGACTCCACAACTCTTACATTCTGGTGGCAGGTAAAACCAGCACTACATGGATAACACCAAGGTCTGCTGCCAGATGGAGCAGTAGCTGAGCCCTTTTTCATCTTGCCAGTGATTGCAGAGACCTCTGAATACCTGGATCACTGAAGATGCTGAACTGAATCCTAAGGGACAAATTTCCATCATCTAGGGTGTGACCATTCTAGAACATGGTGTCCTGGGGCTCTCTTCTCAAAGTAGAATCTTTCACCTTTGCAATTTTGAGCCTTCAAAAGTTGGGGTCATGTTGGTTCCTGTGGTACCCTCAGGCCATCTTTTTTCATTGTGCTGTTCTATAGTAGTTGGATTATTAATACTAATGTTTTCAGCAATGAAGTTCTCCTCCACTCTGTCTTTGCAAATTGCAACTTTACAGGAGCTTCCTTTCTTGTCAAACTCAAAACTTTTTAAATCATCCTACTAGGCCATTTGTGCCTGATTCTCAAGGCACAGCTGGCCAAAATCTTCCAACAGTAGCCATACTACTGCCTCAACATTAGACTGTCTTGAGCCTTCTTCCACCAGATCAATTAGTCTACTGCTTTTAATCCCAGGTTCCCAGAATGTCTCAGAACAGGAACAAAATTTAGACAAATTTTCTGCTAGAGCATAACATGCACGACTTGGAGTCCAACTGCCAATGATGTCCTTCTTCCCAACAGAAACACCCTGAGTCTCAGCATTCTGCTTCTGAACTTCAACCAGAATCTCCCATCTCCCATCAAGCTAAGCTCACAGCATCCTACGGCTGCTTCTCCAGCTGCCATCTCCAAACCTTACCAAACTCCTCCCAGTAACCAGTTCCAAAGGCTTCTGCACCACATGGTCTTGTAGTCATAGCAATGACCCCACTTCTCGTACCAAAATCTTTCTTAGTTACTTTCTCATTACTGGGACAAAATACCTGACACCCACAAGTTAAAGGAAGAAAAGTTTTTTTTGGCTCATAGTTTGTAGAGGTTTCAGTCCATAGTTAGCTGGTTGCAAGGCAAGGCAGCATGATGGAGAGGCACAGCCGAGGAGAAACAGTTCATGGCATGGGCGGCAGGAAGCAGCAAGTGATCAAGGGAGGAGAAAGGATATATAATACCCTTCTAGGCCATACCAACTGTAACCCATATCTTCCCACCAGGCTTCAACTCCCAACATCACATTCAGCCATAAACCTATCAGTGGACTAATTCAGTGATGAGTATCACATACCCATGATCCAGTCACCACTCCAAAGTCCCACCTATGAGGTCTGAGGCTTTGGTGGGGCATCCAGATATGAACTGTAACGCCTCATGTGGTGAGATCTTAAATGTAATCCTTACCACCTATCAAGAGTCAGTGAAGAGGAGAGAGGCATTGCAGGACTTGTAGGACCCTCCTCCTTACCACCTCCTCCCTAGAATCACTGCAGTGAAACTGATGTGTACTTAACCTGTCAGCAGCCTCCTTTGACCATAGGCTGTGCTTTGGTATGACTAGGAAAAGAAATATATATAGATCATGGTAATAGTATTAGATTAAACCACATAAGATTGCTAATATTCAACCATTTTAGAATACAAATATATCATTTTCATGAGATTTGGTCTAACACTGGCTACACATGGAATCCAACGACCATTAATACAGCTACCATTGGTTGTTGCATATGGTAATAATGGGATGTAGCCATGTTGCCTAGACCCAAACAGCCTAAGGAAGCTACAAATGGCCCAAACATATCTTTGAAAATTGTAGGATGAGAAAACTGTAAAAGAATAGATAATTGGGACATCACTTACCCCTTCTCTCCAATCTCTTTTCCCCTCAGTTTACCAGCTGTCCTGAAGCAATTCTAACTCAAGTTCTAGTTCCATTCATCTTTGTGACCCTTCATTGTTGAGCTTCTAACTGCTTGTACAGAAAACCATACTCATTTTCTGAAAGGAGAAGCACTAGAGGAGCCCATTCAAATGCATCATCTTCATTCCCCAAATGTGTGTCTGCTCTAAATTCCTACAGCATCCATCTCAACATTGGCTTTAGAATCAATGAAACTTGGTTTGCACTCTGATTCTACCACTTATCAAATGACCTTGAACAATTTATTTATTCTTTCTAAGCTTTGGCTTTATCAACAATATGATGATTCTGATGACTAAATTCCAGAATAGATGTAGACATTTTGGTTTATGATGGTCTCAGATCACATTATTCCTCCCCTTCTTTTTGGGATGTAGTTAGTGACTGGGATAGATCACAGAGAAGAAAATCGGAAGTTTCTCTTTTTATAGAGAAATCTCTGTGCTGAAATGTCAGCTGAGGTCCCAACAGGTGTGAGTATGATGATTCAGACAACAGAGCACAGCATTTGAAACAAGTAATGTTTTAGAAAATCTAGGATGCATGTTCTCATTGCTTAGTCTCTCCATTGAGCTTTGAGTGAAACCAGTTTTCTTCTTCCTCACTCTTGGCCTAACTTTGGGCCTTCTAAGTTTTGGGAATTTGAAAATGACCCTTTCTAACAATTGGCCTCCCTCCTCATTTAAATAAAAAATGAGTCATACAAAGAGACAAAACAAAACAAAACAAAACAAAAACAAAAAACAACCTAGAGACAGATACATAGTGAAAGAGACAGAGGAAATAGGAAAGAGAGAGAGAGACAGAGAAAGAGAGACAGATAGAAAGAGAGAGAGAAAGATTAAAATCCTTAGAATTCTAACAGCCAAAATATTTAGTGATTGCATAAACTTTTTATAAAAACATTGTAGGTCTTATAATCCATCAACGTATCTCCCAAATGATAAATGCCCAGGTCAACTAGTTTTGCCTATTTGCACCACAGGTTAAAATCCCATCAAGTTATCTGCACCACTTGGAAAAGTATGCTTGCTTCTTCTTTTGCTCACAGTAAACTATTGGGATTCTCTTCTTGTTTTCTTTGGTTAAAACTTAAAATGTGGAAACAGGGAGACAAGGGATGGAATGTCTAATGGGTCTCCACTGGCTGTATGACCTGGGTAAGTTACTTAAACTCATTAACTTTGGCTATAGTATTTTCAAAACATTGCTATCAGGATAAATGAAATGATATATAACAGTACTTGACATGTTGTAGGTATTCTGTAGATAGAGACATTGACTTGTGTGTCTGATATTCAGATGGATCACTGGGGGACTCTTCTCCCTCCATCTGCTGCCAGGAACAATGTTCACCAGTGATGCTCTCTTCCCTAAGGACACTGGACATTTAGGCATCATGTTCTAATTGGGGAAACCAGAAGTGGCAAACTGGAAGAATTTCCTTCAGATATACTTTATCATCAAAGTCTTCTTCAGTACTCCACAATTGTCCTCATCATTATTTCAGTCAGTCCATTCAATTTTTAAAGTAGGAGCTTCCCTAGGAAGAAAATAAACTGTGACAAAGCCGACTCTTTGGTCTCTAGTTGCAGATGCAGTAGAGACTCTTGGCGATGTCAAGCTCTGTCATCGACGTCTTGGTAGAGGGCATCTTTCTTTCGTGGATTGGAGTGCCCTTCGCTAGGAGTCATACTAAGATATTTCTGGGTGTAGTGCCAACTTTGGAAAGAGAGTTGGAAGGAACCAAATAAAGGGTCTTCATTGATTTATATGGGTGGGGGTATGTGATTTCACAGAGTATGATGTTATGGATACAGCATCATGAAAATTGTGTGTCATAACTACAATGACAAAATATTGTATCTACATTTTGACAATCCTTGTGATACTTGTTCCAACACTCAGCTCCACTCTCACAGCATCTTTAGTATGCAGCAACTTTTACTAATGTATTCTGAAAGACAGTAGTCAATGGAGATAAGTTCTTTGTTCCTCAAAGAGAAGCAACCAGGTCATGGAGGAAACAGAACTAAATGTTGGAGAATCTTGGTGTCCTGGTGGGCAGTTGGAGTCTGGCAAATGAACACCACTGTAAAAGGTTAAAGAAATGAGAAACTAAGAGAAAACAAAGAGTTACATGAGCACACATAAGAGATGGTGTTTTAGTAACCTTTCCCATAATTGGAACGAAGATACTTGGCACTTAATGGAGGAGAGATTATTTTAGCTCACGGTTTCAGTGGGTTCAGCCCATGGTCCACTGGCTCCAATGCAGAAACAACACAGTGGAAGGGCCTGGCAGAGAAAAACTGCTCACCTCAAGGCAGCTGGAAATCAGACAGAGAAAGCAGAAGTCAGGATGAAAACGCATCTTTCTAAATCAAAGTGATCCACTTCCAACCAGATCTTATCTCCTAACAGCACATTCAGCCATGAACTCATTAATGGATCAGTACCCCAATGAGTATAGCATCCCCATAATCCAATCACCTTCCCAGAGCCCCGCCTCTGAATACATGAGACATTTTAGGGACATTTTACATCCAAACCATAACAGATAAGCTACATTAATAGGAGCTGTAGAAAAACAGCACAAGTCAACAAGAAGGTAGATTCAATCTAGATGCAAGTGCATGCTCACGTAGTACTGAAAGACAATCAGGAACAACTAAGAACAGAACATATGCCTGCAAGAGATTGGTGGAATCTAAAAAGTAATTATTAATACAAAGCATATAACCTAGGGTAAAAATATAGGCAGAATGGGATATCCTCTAGTCATATTAATGCTATTGAACCTTCATAAGATTTCCTATTAAATTTTTAAAGCTTTTGCTATAGTACCCTGGAGATGCTCAATGGAAATTATCAAAGGCCCATGTCATAGGGCCTGTGAGGACTGTCACAGGAAATAGGGTTGCTCAGCAGAAGAAAGACATTTAAGGGGTGACTTAATATAAGTTCACAATTAAAATAAAGGCTACTCCATGTGGATGATAAGCAGCTGCTCTTCATTAGGCTTTGGGGACTAAAGAAGGTGAGACCTAATTTAATTGCAGGAGGAAAAGCTTAGACTGCATGAAAGGAAAAGCCAGCCAATGCCCTCTATTCACTCTTCCAGGTAATGTGATTTTTAGGCCACCTGGCTTGTCACTGTTCCTTGAGAAGAGACTGTTTGCTTGCATTCTGGTCTCAGGTGGAATCACCTTCTCATGTGCGGTATCTCTGCCTCCATCCCATGAAACAGTGAGATGCTCAGTGGAGTGACCCATGGTACATTCGGGACATAAAGGTCACAGCACATTGCCTGCACTCCTCTCCTATTCTCACTTCACTCTTTCCTTTCTATAAATGCTTTCACCCTACAATCACTTTTGCAAAACATCCTCAACTCTCTGGTTCTCTGTCCTTCTGTTGTAATTCCCTGGCAAACCCTCAAGCTTCGTTTAAACCACCTACACGCTTGCTCTGAACCTGAACCTGAGAGTGTACATTGCTTTGGGAGCAAAGAAAAAGTGGTCTGTTGTCATTTTAATTCTCAGAATAGCACAGTGCACATTAGTATATCCCACTGCAGACTCATACAATGCATTCTTGGAGGGCGTATATTTTTCCCCTTTGTATCTTCTCCCCTCTCCTCAAAATTTTTATAGGTTTCTTTCTCCCATTTGCAGTGAGTGACTCCTGTCTCATTCAGAAAATAGAAGCAATCTTCTTCAGGGTACCAAAACCCTCAATGTACCTGCCTCTTCTTTGGAGACCTACACTCCAGTCCTGTTATAATGGAAAAAAATATCCCCTCTCTTTTAGAGTTTGACTCCTCAATTTATGCTCTGCAGCCTCCGCTCTCTCTCCTCAAGGAGTTTAATCCTTCACTTACCTTCCTCTTTCTTCTACATTGTTACTTTTCCCTTCTCCCCTGGATCATTTCCATCAGCACGCAAAACTGCTCCCATCTTTAAAATAACTATAACATCAACAGCCCCTCTTGACCTTCAGCAACAGACACATTTGTCTGATCTTTATTTACTGTCTTCACTTTTTTCAACTCTCACTCTTCAACTCTCTAGTCTGCCATTGGTCCACACCACTCCACTAAAACTGATCTGATATGGTCATCAGCAACATTTTTATTGCCAAATACCTTTGTCAATTTCCAATCTTACCTCTCAGCTGCACTTGACATAGTTGAGCACTTCTTCCTGTTTTGAAAATTTTCCTCTTGGTTTCTCAGGCATTATTCTCTCCTGATTTTCTTCCAATTTCACTGAACACTCCTTTCCTGTCTCTTTGCTGTCTTCTTCCCCTGCCCTTGATCTCCGTATGCTGGGTTGGCAATGGCTTGGTCTTCAGACCTTTCCGCTGTCATTTCAGTTTTCTGTGAGATCTCATCCAGGACTATAGTTTCCAGTAAACTTTATATACGAGTGGCTGCCAAATTTGTGTCTCCATACCAGTTCTTTTCCATGAACTCTAGATCTATGAAGATGTCTTAAATTTAATGTCATTTTGTTCCTTCTATTTCCCAGACTTTCTCACATTTTTGCATGTCTGAAATTAGGACGCAACTTTGAATTAATGGCATAGTCCCTCTCTGCCCAGTGGACATATTCAGCTGTCATCTTCTGCACACACACACAAATTTAGTCACATTTTGTCACCTGGCTGAATCGTATGCATTGTTGGTACTACATGCAGCTAGGGTTAATTGCCACTTAAGATTTCTTCAAAATACTTTTCTCTGAATCACGGTGACTCACCATTGAAATAAAATCTGTTATATGCACTGAAACACTTGGAAATGAAAAAGCAAGGTGTAAATTTGATAATAGGAAAGCAAATATTTGTCTCTGGAAAAAATGACTACAATTCCACAGTCTCTTATAAAACAACAGTCATGTGTTTTATGGGACCTAAGATAGAAAACATGTATATAGCTGACAATTTTGTTGCTGAGTTACATGAAAATATTCTTTGACATACTTCCACTCGAGACACGAGGCACTGACAAATCCCTTGGAATATGCCCCCACCACCCCTTTGTAGCATTTATTGAGCTAACTTCACATCTTATAGCAGATTGCATCTGCTTTTCCATAACATCTGTGTCTGAAATGGATCTTGGTAGCCCCATTTGCAGGCTTTCCCTTAATCTCCCTTAACTCAGTTAATGGCATTTTTCTAAACATATCATCAAGCCCAGAATTTAAGAATCATCTTTGTACATTCTTTTTTTCACTTGTAACTCAAATATATCAGCATTTCTTGTTAGTTCTACTGACAAAATACACTTCTAATCTGCATTTATTCCCCTTCTCCCAGTACCTCCATCTAGACCTCTTGGTGTCTTGCCTACACTTTTGCAGCGGACTCCCATTTGATTTTATTGCTTCCACACTTCCTACCCATCCTTTCCCCCATACCTCCTCCAACTTATCCTTCAAATAGCAGCCTACATATTTTCCAAGCATGAATCAGATTTTATCACTGTACTTTTATACTTAAAGTGAACTTCTCCACACTTTGGGATCTCTGAGAGCCCCAAAGCTCTTAAGCTTTTTGACCTTCTATCTCTTAGTTATTTTCAAATATTACCATCTTCCTCAATGATTTTGTACCAGGAACTCTATCCCTCCTTCTCTTTCTCAAATTTGCCAATTTGGTTCCATATCAGAGGTATTACATTTGTAATATCTTCTGCCTGGATATCCGCTCAGTCTTTCTCCACCCTACTCCCCATCTTCCTGTGCTGGTTGCTGTCCATAATTTGGATCTCAGAGAGCCCTTTCTTAACTGCCTGTCCTCTAGCACATCATTCTCTGTAACCTCCTATAACTTTCTGAAATCATCCAGCCAGTACTATTTCCATCATCACTGCTTCCTTATGACTTAAAGTAGTGCTTAGTGAACAGTAGATGACTTTTCAACACTGTCAGAATTAATCAATGAAAGAAAACTCTGGTCTTTTTTTTTCTGGGAAGCAATGTCGCTGAATGCAAGAGTGATTCCATCTCTCCAAAATAGGAAGTGTACTTGTCTTCTCTCTAGGAACTGGAACAACCTGTTAAGCTTCATTTGTCCTCTGGTTGCTTATTTGTGTAGCAGCTATGTAGAAGTTTTTATCTCCCTGGGCCATTTTAACAATTAAATGAAATAATCTATGCAAGTAATATCTTACCAAATGCAAAATCTTACTATGTTGACTCTTTAAAAATGAGATAAAAGCTCCTTCCTGCCCCCAGAAAGGACACACATCCTTTAGGAAAATGCACAGATGCATGTTCCTCACTAACTCTGCACGGAACCACCCCCAGGACCACACGGAAAGACACTTTCCCCAGACACACTTTAATTGTTATTTGGTTCATGTGCAGTCTGTTCTCAAGTGTGCTAAAACAACTTAGGAAGTGAAGGTGTGCACTTTCTGCAGCTAATGAGATAAAATAGCTTTTTTTTTATTATTGGTACTGTGAATCGAACTCATGACCTCGCTCTTGCCAAGAAGGTGCTGTGCCGCTGACCTATATCCCTGGCCCTAAAATAACATTTTATGTTTTAAAAACTGAAGACTCAGTGTTGCTCATTGCCACTGCTGGCTTTCTGGGTCCCAGGACCAGATCCCTCAGTGGCCTGAGGATCTCTGGAGGACAGTTCCAAGACTGGGTTTGAAAAAAAGAAAAGGAAAAAACCAAGGCACTCAGCAAAGGACCTGGTGATTCAGGGTGTCTGATGTGGGATTCTGTGTGTTTTCATCCTCAGTAGATGTATAAAGTGGACAGAAAATAAAACAAAAACGGTGTCACAAAGACAGCCGTGACTGCTTGTGGTGCCTGTACTTGTCAGTTTTTATGCAAGGTCTGCATCTAATGCCCTAGAAAGCAGCACTACGGTGGAATTATGACACATTTTATATGAGCAACAAGTCTGCAGACTCAGAAAAACCAAGCAACCAAGGATAGCAATCTGACACTCACATTTTATGTGGGAAATGGTTCTCAAACCCAGAGTAGGGTAGCAGGGCAGCCATGGAGAGAGGAGACTTGAGGAAAAGAGAAGTAGTGGGATTGGGAAGGAAAAAAGAAAACTTTCAGGAACTTGTCTGCTCGGGGCTCAGGCCTCGTGACACTTTCAGTCTTGGCTCTGGTCTTACCCAGTCATCCCCACGGGGCGGGATACAGAGGAGACGAGGCACACGGGTGGAAGCCTTTCCCCGGACACTTGCTGGAGTGGGACTTGGGATTCTTGGCCTCACAGCTGACACTGTGGCTGGGTCCTGGGAAGGGCGTGATGACTCCAGATGAAGTCGGGACTCGCCCCTTTCTCTGAGCAAACACGCCAACAGCACTGGGTTAATGAACTGTGCCTTTTAATAAATGGTTTTTATCTTGCCAGAGTGGTGCTAAATTGTCAGGATCTTAAATTAACTTAATAGTTTCGTGAATGGTACTTATTCACTGGTTACTCGAAAGGGGTACGGCCCCCAGCCAGGGCTTCTTATTGAATTATGCAACAGTTAGTTATTTCATTTGGGTTTAAGGGGAAATGTTTAGGATTAATGTGCAATGCCTCAATGCCCCCCTTAATGGGCATTTCCAGGCCTACCCTAAACTAAAAGCCAGTTATTAATCACTGGTCACTCTGTTCTGCAGACTTCAGAAAGAGATGGCTCACACCAGTAACAGCCAACAGGCTTGTGCAGTCACACCTCCCTGCCGAAAGAGGGAGACGAAACTCCCACCTAGCTATTCATTTTCATAAAATTACTTACTGAGATGGCCAACTCCCTCCCAGCTTGTAAGACGCTCATCATATATGTGAGAAAGTGGTGCTATACGAGAGACAGTTATGACATTCCCGAACTTCGGAAGAGGAAGGAAAACTAATTCTGTAGAGGAAGAAATACAGCTTGGGTGAAGCTTCAAGAAGGTGGTATCATTTGGGCAGGGACTTGAAAATTTTGTAAGATCAGTATGCCTGAAGATGTGAAGATTATCCCAGGTAGAATTTTAGTGCTTCCCTGCCAGGTAATGATCAGCTTAGAGACAAAAAGAATTGTCACTTTTGGGCACTTCTTGTAAGGCTGCTATACGTTCTTTGCAATAACCTTATGAGGTATAAACCAGAGTTTTCCATTTTTCAGAGGAGAATAGTGGGGCACAGAGATGGCATCTACTCTTGCTCAAACCCCCAGGGCTTTGGGCCCACAAAGATCCTAACTCAAGTCCAAGTTTATTACTAATGCTGTTTTTTCATAGTCTCAGCTAACTCCCTTCTGCTCTGCAGACATCACACCAGCATCCAGCTTCATCTATAGAAGTTTTGGCAGGAATTCATTCTTTCTTACCATGCAAGTGTCTTTTGTTTAGTGGTGGGAGGGTGAGGCAATTCCTTTGTGCAGAAAATTTACTCTGGTGGGATCAAACCAGTATCTCAGAGCAGATTTGTCCATTGTGCAACAGAAATCAGCCTTGGAAAAGGGAAATAAATTATCATGTGGCAAGTGTCAGTGCTGTCCAAAGTTCAGGGCCAGGCAGGTGCTGTGGCAGACTCAGAGGTGACTTAGACGTCACCTGAACCATCTGAAGCTGTCGGGACACCCAGAGGAAGAGCATGGTTCCCACCAGCTGGGACGTACGGGCCTCACGGAAGTCACTGGTGTCGGCAAGTGTCGAGCAGACAGGTAAAGGAACAGATACTAACCGCGAAGCAAGCAGAATAAAGCATGGCATCCTATGCTGTTCCAGAGGAGGAAGAAAGCAGGAGAGTGTCTAGTGCAGGTTGAGACTGGCACTCAACGGTTTGCACTTAGCGTCTTCCTCCCGGCTCCCCCAGTGCCTGTATTTGTGGTACAAAAGGGTATGCAGCGGACAGGAGGAGGTTGGGTGCAGCCCTCGGCTTCCTTCCTCAGTGGTGCAGGACTCCTACGGTAGCCAGCTGGGACCGCCCTGCTGGGAACTTCAGGTGTTTCTGCCCCCGGGCAAGGACTCCACCGTGACGGAGAAGAACAGAAAACAAAACCTGGCCCTTTCAGCTTCTCTGCTGGTCCCTTGGAGAGGCACAGGGGCCTGCTGAGTGAAGTGACCTTGAGAAGGTCAAGCAGAAGTCTGAAGTGGTGCAGCAGCACAGGGCAGGGGGAGCAGCATGAGCCATAAAGGAAATATTGTATATAAAAGCCCTGTTTCTCTTTCTTCTGGAGCAGACAAGCCACTGACTTCATTTGGCATTCATAAAGCCTTCCTTTGGAGGCGCCTTGAAGAAGTGCTGAGGGAAGCCTGAGGAAGCGTGTTGGAGGGTCAAACGCACATCTCCTTGGGCTTTCTTTCATCTGCCTTAAAAACAAAAATCTCTATTTTCATCGTCTCCTCCTGTAAAAGGCCTAATCTTTTGTTAACAGCAGCTTCCCAGGGCACAGAATCTCAGCAATTAGTGCAGGAGGACAAGGGAGACACAGGTAGGGGAGGGGACCCTGCTGAACAGCAGAGGGACCAAGGAGGGATGACAGGGAGGTGGGAGCTGGCTGCTGCTCACAGGTGCAGGGAGGCACAGAGTGTGGCTGCCACAGGCTCGGACTGGGACAGGCATGGGCCTCTCAGGAGTGCAAGTACTGGGTCAGGGTCAGATTCTGAGTGTGAGTCTGCAGATGAAGCCAGGAAATCCAAATCAGTCCCTTCGCAGAGAGCTGAGAGAAGGGGTTTCAGTTGGCCATAGCTCTTCCACCTGAGAAACTCCTATCGTCCCTTATGCCAGTCTATTTCTTTGTAATTATTTTCCTGCAATAGAAGCCTATTGTCTTAGTTACTTTTCTTTTTACTCAGACAAAATACCCAACACCCAACATTAATGGCGGAAAAATTTATGGTAGGTCACAATTTGTAGAGGTTTCGATTCATAGTTGGCTCGCTCCAAGGCAGGGTGGCATGGCAGAGGAGAAACAGTTCATGGCAGGCAGAAGGCAGCAAAAGCAGCAAGCGGCAAGTGACAAGCAGCGACAACAGCAGCCCTTTTTCTGTCCCTTATATTCTATTCAGGTTACCTGTCCTTCGGTAGCACTCACACCTGGGATGGGGTACCCCTAATCCTAGCTTCACACAATAAATCTATATGAGCATCATATCCTTAATTCCAGCATCACACACTCTAGATCCAGCCACATCTGGATGCTCCACCTATGACCACATGAGGCTTTGGGGGACACCTTGACACAGCCTTAACACCTACATTCTTCAACTCTGCTGTAAATTGATTCACATTTTCCTTATCTCTTATTATGGTCTTTGCTATTACCTTTTCTAAATACACGCTTCTACCTTGCTTAAAAACCTGCGATGAGTCTGGTGTGGTGGCCTGTAATCCTGTCACACTAGGAAGCTGAGGCACTAGGATTGCAATTTTGAGTCCATCCTTGGCAACTTAGCAAGAACCTATCTCAAAATAAAAAAAAAAATTTTCAAAAGACACTAGAGATGTAGCTCAGTGTGGAGGCCATGTGTATGATCTTCAGTACTGCAACAAATAAACAAAATGCCTCAATCTCCCCATTTCTGCCCGGATACAGCTCTAAACACCACAGCATGGGTTCTTACATCCTGAGTCTAACAGACCTTTCATCCTCATTTGCTGCCAGGTTCCTTCCTTACACCCTGTACTGTTATTCTCATGGTCTGGCCCCATCCTAATAATGATCTCATCTCTGGGACTCCCACTAGCCGGAGTTGCCTTCACTTTGTCTTCAACCTGGAAAATCCCCTTTCATTCTTCAAAACTCTGCTCAGATATCATTTTCTCCTTGTGGAGGTTTTAATCATTTTCTCCCAGAGGCTTGCATGGCAGTCCGTGTGCGCTACTAATAATGTGCTTTTGAAATTGTCTTTTAATGATTTGTTTACGCATAGGATTTTTACCTCCACAAGATTTGCAAAGGCATGGAGTGTGCCTTCTCCTTCTTTCCAGCACCATGACTGTTTCCTCATTGACACTGAACACGTCTAAGCTAAAAATTTCAAAAGATACAACAATATAAAGCAAAACCTACCCCTGGCACTCAAAAGTAGGAGGAAAAGTAGAGATAAAGGTTTCTGGAGCCTCATGATTTTATTTCATCAGGAGAGAGGGCATGGAGAGAAAAGGCCAGCTGGGTGATTTAGGTGTGGAGTGTGTGTGCACAGTTGGGAGCTGAGGAAGCCAATTAACAGTTAGGAGACTGCAGTCAGCAACTCCTGGGACTCCCAAAATCAGGAGGAGGAGATGTTGTTCTTCCAAACTTGGAGGAGGCTCCCTGGGGCCCCAGGTCTCAGTTGCAGGTGGGGACATCTCTACACCCACGAAGCCGGATTTGCAGCACAGAGAGAGCATTTTGGGCAAATCAGAGCACATGGCTGTCACTTTTTTATTCTCCTTTCCCAATTATGTGTTTGGAACAGAGCCCCAGGGACAGTTTTATACAGCGAAGGGAACAAAACTATAAGCAACATTTGTCTTATTTATACGAAATGAACTGTTGCAGAATCCACTGCATGCCTACATCTGAAAATGTGGCTGGCCCCTCTGTTCTCCAGCCTGGGGTTCCTGGGTCCAGACTACTGTGCATGCTGACCCTTCCCCTGGGGAGTGAAGGTCAGCATGCAAGCTTGGGGCATTTGAGCTACAGCATCAGTACAATGGGGATAGCAGCTTTCCCTTCTGGATACGGAACCCTCAGAGTCAGACCTCTACCATCCCCTTTGCAGTCTTGTGTTGACTTGGACACAGCTGCTAGGAGGGATTCCAGGGCTGAGAAAGCAAGGGCAGCCTCTTCTTTTTTGAGTCTATGGGCACATAGGTTCTCATCACAGAGCAGTGATGACACTTCTCAGGAAAGTCCAAGCCTGAGGCCCAGCAGGGATTACACATGGATGGATGTGGCAGTCCAGTTCCGTGGAAATGATACTGTATGGAAAGCAGGGAGAGTGGAAGAAAGGGACAGGGCCAAAGAGAAGAGGAAGAGAAGAAGGAAGAAAGAATAAGGGAAGTGAGGGAGAGAAAGGAGAGGGAGTGAGTGGCAGAAGAAGTTAGGGATGGGGTGGGGAAGGAAAGCAATAGGTTGATTGTCTTTGCTTTCTTAATCCAAAGCATACATTTGCAATCCCAATATTCACCTTCACCATTTCTGTTACTTAGATTTTCAAGTATCAATATGTAATATTAAGAAATAACATCCCCCTCCCCTCCCCACTATATCAAATTAGACACTTATGTCCTTAGCAGAAGTAAGAGTTTATTAATTCCTTAAGTAATTGATAGCAATGAATTTGTTTGCTGAATGATGTAGTTTATTGATGGCACTTTTATGTGATCTGGTCTCTACGCTTATAATAAGTACAGTATTTGTGCTTAGCTTGTTGAGTTAATAAAATCTACAGAGTGGTTTCGACAAAAGAACATGTATGCTAATGCGAGTCTCACCATAAGCGAGTCCTTCTTTGTGGAGAGTGTGTGTGTTTCTTAATCACTAATTATAAGAAAGGGAAGTGTCTGCCTTCTGCTGATTTGTTTGAGTGCAGAACACCTAGGGTAGGAGAAACATTGCCTCATCACTGGCTCAAGGGGATCTTTGGTCTGTCCCAGTTAGAGTCTTAGGCCGAAGAACAACATTAAACATTGAAGATCTCTTTAGACTTTATGGTGACTTTGTGTGAAAACCAGACAGCCCTCCACCGCTGGTTTGGTGAGCTTCCCTCAGACTTTGGTCCCCTTCCTTCCCCCTTCTCTCTGGTGCCCACTGAACCTGTAATGGCTGGCTGCCCAAAAGAAAGAGCGAGGGTGCCAGAACACAACTGGTGCCACCTCACAACCTCCTTGGAGAAGCCACTGCTTGCAAAAAAATATTGTTATCCATGTGAGCAAAGTAATTAAAATGAACTAATCATTTCCCAAAATATTTATGTATTGGAAGCAATTCCAACTGATTGCCTTTAAATAGCATTTTATTCTGTTTCAGTGATAAACAGTTAGGAGCCTGCTCCCTTTTGCTCTCTGAGGCTAAGCCCACCCATGGTGGCAATGACTCCTGAGTAGCTGTGCGCTGAGTTCAAGTTGGAAGAGAACCCAATGCACTGCACTGTTAAACCCTCCAGCCCAGGGAGAGCTCCCAGGCTGCTCTGTCTCCAGGCCGGAGCCTCACTGTTGGGAGCTTCGGCAATTGCTACTGGTCTTTTCTCTCCACTCCAGGAATGTGTGTCAGCTCAGCGCTGTTCCCTCCCCACCTCAGCCTGCCTGATTAAGGACCAGTAGTCTGATTAAATTAAGATCCATGTACAAACAACCGAGCTGCCAAACCCAGGGAATTTATTAAAAATAGTAGTGTTTACTGCAGCATTGTCTTTTGAAGGTGTGTGAGAGACACATATTCTTTGGTGTAGGCAGTGAGCTCTTGGTGGCCCAGCCAGAAAGGACAAGAAGGAAAAATCATGGGGACAAAAAGGCAGGGAAAAGGAGCCATTGTGGTTACTGCTGGATGTGGCTGTGAGGAGGACTAGGGAGCAAGAAGGAGGCCCTGGTGGTGACAGGAGGGTGGAGGGAAGTGGCTACATGCTGTGCTATGATGAAGTAGTGAGGCAGGGACATGCTTCTTTCGCCCTGCCCCATGTGATCCTCACCAGCTCCGTGACCTGGGACAAGAACCAAACTCTGAACTGCAATTCTCTCTGCCTTATGTGTGAACAAATTTTAAGGTTTTTTGCCACTATGTCATTCTTGAATTCTAGAGAAAGGATCTGAAGGCAGACAAAGGAGGATGTATAGTGTATTGGTCCAGGGAGTTTGGGGGAGGGATGTGAAAGAAATATCCCCTGGAGACACATGTGACAGTGTCACTCCTTTCCCAGGTCCTGAGGGAAGAAGCAAAGGAAAGTGCCTGGGAGGTGTGCCAGGACTTCGGTTAGGGCTGGAGAGGGAGGTCTTATCCTTCCTGAGCAGCATGAGTGGATAGTCCATCTGCTGCCTGTGCCTCTGGCCTGCTCCTTGCTGAACTGCCCTTGCTGTGTTTCCAGGAATCAAGCCCTGAAAAGGGGTCAGGCTAAAGCCAGATCCAAGTCAGTCTCATGATGCAACCTGCTGTATGTAGGCAGGCACCTGAGGCTGCCACTTCACTCAGTCAGGTGCAAGTTCAGGTGCCTTTAGAAGCCAATGGGCCCCTTTGCAGGGAAAAGACAAGACTAACACCTGATGAGGCCATTCAGACACATTTCTCGTCATCTCCTATCTGCCAACCCAGCCTTTTGCCCAGACATTATGAGCCCCTCAGGTTCCTGACCTGCTCGACTCCTCCTGTGAGTAATCCTCATGCCCTTGGAGTGCATCAGGTATAAGCCAGGAACAGATCCTTGCCCCAAGACCGAGAGGACCATTTGTTGATGGCAGATCCCCAGGCAGGCATTCCGGAGAGGGCTGATGTTGGAATGGGACTGAACTTAAATTGTAGATTCTTAAAAGTCATCCTAGCCCATGTGGTAGTACACATTTGTAATTCTAGCACTCAGGAGGCTGAGGCAGAAGAGTCATGGTGAGTTTGAGGCCAGCCTGGACTATATAGTGTGTTCAAGATCAGCCTGAGCTACATAGCAAGACCCTGTCTCAAAAAGAAGAAGGAGACGGAGAAGAAGAAAAAGAAGGAGTAGGAGGAGGAGGAAGAGGAGGAGTAGAAGAAGAAGAAGAACAAGAAGGAGAAGAAGAAAAAAAGGAGAGAAGGATCCTGGGTAATTTTCTGAGTCGATGGGTTTCAAACTTTTTTTTCTTCTCTCGTGGCGCTTTTCTACAGAGCATCTCCCGACAGCCCCAGTGTACAAAGCAGACGAAGCAGGTCTGCTCCAGTGGGAGCCTCGGGTGCTCGGGCTCCTCACAAAGCTCTCCAGACCTCCTCTGAGCCCTGGCCTCGCTGAGCTCCGTCTGAACGCTCTCTGTCTAAGCTGGTAATCTGTTCTCCAGACGAGGTCATTACCGTCGCTGGTTGTGTAACTTATTTATGTCCATATCACTTGGGAATGTAGTCGTGCACTGCACTATCGAGCATAAACGAAGTGACTCTGCAGCACGTATCCAAATCCGCACATCCAGTGAGGGGTAGAATAGAAAGTGGGTGTGTGAGCGCCTGACCTTTAGACCAGCACCCCTCCTCTCAATCAGTAGTTCAGACTAACAGCCTCGTTATCCCCGGGAACCTACTAGAAAAGCAAATTCTCAGCTCCAAGTCCAGACCTACAGAATGTGAAACTACGGGGACAGCCAGAAAGCTGTATTTTAACACAAAGACAATTTGATACATGCTGAAATTTAAGAACAACTGCTGTGGCCTAAACCATGATGACTCTTGAATTTTCCCATCAATTTAGAATTTCCTTAGTGGTATGTGGGTTAAGATTTGGGGGAGTTTCCTCTGGGTGTTTTTAATGTGTTTATTTTGGTAGTGGGTGCAGGAGGTAGGAGAGAGAGTTAAAAATATACACCATGCCCCACATCACTTACGTCACAACCAAGGTAATCATATTTAGCAAATAAAAATATAGAATGTCCAGTTAAATTTGTTGTTTATATAAATAAATAAAAATATTTCAGTATAAGAATGCCCCAGCCTTCTGTTGGGCATGCTTATACTAAAATATTACCTTTTAGAATCTGTAGTTTAAATTTAACTGGGCATCATGTGTTTTATCTTGTAACCATATTTAGAAGAGATCATAAGTTAGAGATTTTTCCTATTTAGTCTCTTTCTCTTCCTTTCTCTATCCCCAAAGCCAAGTATATATCTCAATGCTGTGTGCTTATTTGCCAAACCTCTTTCTATGTTAGTGAGAAAGCAGGGAGAGGGAAAAACATAGAATATCTGAAATGGTAGAGGAACCTAACCTTCAAGCTCATCACTTTTTACCATTTTTATTTCACTTGTGCACTCACAGCATTACAAGAAGTGCTGAGTAAGAGGCCAACAAACCTTTGAAAAAATCACTTGACTGCCTCTCCCTGACCTCCCTTGCACCCCCAAAACACCAGAGACTGTCTGTCCTCTCTAGCGTTGGCTCTTGACTGCCCGTTTTCTCCTTACCTTGTCAGTCAATGAACTGCCTGTGGTCCCAACTAAATTTCACCATCAACACCAGGTGCATGTTGTCAAGGTACAGTCAGATTGAGCAAAAGAGCTTCATCTTCAATTTCCATTGTACATGGAGGCAGGGACCTGTCCTGGGGGAAGGGGTAAAGTGAAGATCGTTGATTAGGGTCACTATATAACCCTCCAAATGAACCTGAACTTCCAAAAATATTTGATTTGAAAAGCAGAGAAAACAGATCCACAGTCTTGTTTTTGATGTGTTGCCCTTTTAAACAGAATTTGAATTAGGGAGTGGGATGGGAGATTGGGAGGAATGTTGGCAGAGAAGTGCAAATGGAAGACCGAAAAATGTTTTCTCATTATATCTCTCGTTTGATTTCCTTTGGTGGTGGAAAGAGTTAGGACCAAGAGTCAGAAAGTCTGTTTTCAAGTCTCAGTTCTATTTCAATATTGTCCATGCGACCTTAGGTTAATCGCAAATTCTTTTTTGAATTCTAAGTCCTCTCATTTACAAGAAGGTAGTTACGAAATTAGACAACCTCTAGTTCAATGGCTAGTTGTACCATGTTCCTCGAGATCTTTGCATTCGCTCCCAGACCTCCACTGATCCGAATAGCAGCTTAAACTCATTGCTGTCCTGGAAAACTCATGACAAGTGAGATGCCAACTGATCAGATCTGACTTCTTTCATTCATTAACTGATGCACCGAACATCCCTCCCTGTATATACCACAAGCCTACCCAACTATGGGCTCCAGGCACACTTCAGTGATTTTGGATCGTGGTCCTTTCTGATCTGACGAGTGTAATCTCTCTTTGACACAGAAGGCTTTTGTGACTCCAGAAATAGCTATATTTTATTAAACACTAAAGGATTTCTTAATTGGTGGTCATGCGAACTGGAAAGATAGGTTCACCGGTCTAAAAGAAATTTGAAGGCAGTGTGTAGACCTCTACAGACAGATAGGTGACAAGTTAAGTCATTGAGGGGAAATAGAACATAGAAAACAAAATTTCCTCTGTTTCCCCTGAGTGCTATGTTGTGACATAGTAGATGCTACAGGAGGATGAAGCAGGTGTATTTCTGTTTGCTGGTGTGACTAGATGGGTTCGAAGCTGGTACATCAAGTCCCTGTCAGCTGCTGTGGGATGTGTCCATTGTCTTGTGCACGATTCCTCTGGAGCACATCTGCAAAACAGAAGCAAGCACTGCACTGAGCTATTTGAGTGGTTAGCTGGATTCCTGCGGATGGCAACGGGTGGCATGTAAGTCAGCTTTTCATCACTGTTACAAAATGCCTGCCATAAACAATTTAAAGGAGGAAAGTTTTATTTTAGTTCACAGTTTCAGAAGTTTCAGTCCATGGTCATCTGCCTCCAAGGCAGAAACATCATGGCAGAGGAAAATAGTGAAGGAAAATTGTTCACTCCATGGCAGCCAAAAAGCAGAAAGAGGGGGAGAGAAAGAACAAGAGGAAGGGGGTGGGGACAAATACACCCTTTCAAGATACACCCCCAGTCACCTACTTCCTCCAAGTGGGTCTTCCCTCTTGTTAGCCCATTAACTCATTGTGGATTGGTCCATTGATGAGATTCATGCCCTCGTGATCTAAGCACCGCTCTAGGCCCCACCTCTGAATGCTGTTACACTGGAAATCAAGCTTCAAGTAAGTGAGTCTTCAAGTAAGTGAGACATCATATATATATATATTTTTTTGTGGGTACCGGGGTCGACCTCAGGACCCCGCACGCCAGCAGGCGCCGGTGCCGCTGAGCGATATCACCGGCCCTTTTTTTCGTATGTGGGTTCCGGGAGTTGAACGCAGGCCCTCGCGCTTGCCAGGGAGGCGCTTACACTGCTGAGCCATCTCACCGGCCAGAGACATCATATTTAAACCAATGCAGGTGGTCATATCACAGTGGCCCAGCAGCCCCGAAGATCCAGATCATGCAAGATGAGATCAACGTTCATTTCTCTAGTTACCCTGCAGATCTTTTGTTATAAGAGGAGGGCTTATCAGCCAGTTCTGACCTGGAGATTGGGTTATTCTGAGTTCTATATAACTCTATAAAGAATTTGCAATAAAGAACAGTAGGGCTACTGTTCTAGGCCGAAATTCTTGACTTCAAGAGAAAATAGGATGTTTGTCCGCTTGTTTGATGTGTTCAGTTTGGGGTTTGAAATGGTGTTTGAATTTTACCAAAAAAGGCACAGAAGGTAAAGCAGTATAACTCTTCAAAATCCACCTAGACCGTCCTACAGGAAGAAGGGGCCTAATTCCCAAGAAGAAGGTCAGTCGGAGGCTTCCTTTGATCCATAGCACGTGCAGCTAGAGTTGTATTTCGCATCTCATCTAACACTCCCCTTTGGCAGTGTAAGTCTTTTGGAAAACAAACTGTCTATGGTGGAAAATGCTCTAGGCTTTTGGCCTTCTCCTGACAGGTTTGGTTACAGGTTTCATTTGCTCTTTTAATGGGATTTTCTGTGAGTTATTGGCAGTCAGAGGGGTTCAGACAACTGGCTGAACAGGAGGTATCAGCATCATAGAACTTTGGAGCTGGAAGGGACTCTTGGGCTTGCCATCCAGACAGCAATCATTTTGTCTTGGGTTCAGCTAGGAGGAAGCCAGGCAGCGGTGATCCTATCCAATCCTTTTTGCCACGTGACTAGACTGATGGAGACCTTTAAATGTCAATGAAGCAATTTCGAATAGAATCTGGAACTCACTGGGAAACTAGTACCAGAGCTGTGATGTTTAGAGGAATTACAGAAACCAGATGGATTGGGATGGGCATTTTGCATGGGCAGCGGACTGCCAGAGCTTTATCAGCACATCTGCATTTGACGTGATGCAGGCTAGAAGTTGTGATGCAGATCTGTATCACAAGACTGGGGGTCAGATACTACTTGAAGATAAAGGGATTGCCTTTGTTTCCCATCTCCCACTCAACAGGGCATTGGCAACAGCTCTTTAAAGACTGGGCTTAAGGTGACTGTGAACAGGGAGGGAAGGAACACCTCCTCTATCCGAGCTGGCCCCCAGCACGCTAAAGTACAGCAAGTCTTGGAGAAAGGCGCAGGGATTAGGTACATCATGATTAACTTGGCCCCAAAGCCTGTCCTTCCACTCACAAGCCAGATGTGATTATGTCTCTGTTGGTCTCTGCAAAGCCAACTGCTTATGCCCTAGCAGGAGTCACTGGGGAGATTAGGAGCTAGGAAACTGAAAATAGATTTCCCTGGTGAGTCTATCAATTCTCTATTAACTGCAAGAAAACAAAACATCACCAAGCCTCTGTCTGACCGCCTGCTCATATTTGTCCATCACATGTATACAGAGACAGGAAAAGTCCCTAAGCAAGAGGGTCTTGTCCCACACAGATTCTCCCATGCATTAAAATTGGGGTTGCTTCACGAACACATCAAATTTTTTGCTTTCACAAGCAGGTACGTGCACTTATTATATCGGTTCAGAGACACCCCCCAAGCCTGAGCTGAGTGTCTCCTTTGAGTTCATTGTCATCAATCCTCCCATCTTTCTATCTATTCACCAATCTATTAATTTATTCATCCATCCAGCAAATGGCCCAGCCTACCATGTACCAGGCACTGAGCTAAGGGCTAAGTCTTCATTAGGGAAGAAAAGAGACCTGGGCTTGGTTCTGCCATTAGGTTCTAGTGGGGAAGCCATCAGTTCTTGAAAGAACAGCTAAGTTGCTAGTGAATTACTTGTCTGCTTTTTTTAATATACATGTATGAAAATCTGTTATTAATCTCCAGTAAATGAATATGAAATTCAGTTTTTGGCAAGTGCTATGATAAGCAGTAGGTGAAATGAGGGAAACAGGGCAGGGGCAGGGGAGGTTTCTGCAGGTAGAATGATTCAAAGAAGGGCTTTTGGAGAGGGGACATCGAAGCTAGGATGTAGGATGAGAGAATAGTAGATAGAAGAGCAGGCGGAGGAGCATTCCAGGCAGAGGGAGGAGCAGGAGAGGAGCCTGTAAGGCGGGTAATAGCTCAGCACGTTTCAAGGGGCTGAAAGAGGCCAGTGTGGCTGGGCTGGGAGAGAGTGGAACAGCATGAAAGGGAAGGGGACAGCAGCCAGAACAAGCAGGGATTTGAGGCCATAGTAACAAGTTGGGTTTTATTGTAAGTGCAACGGCAAGACATTGAAGGGAGGGATGGATGCATGAAAGGGTTCTTTCAGCTACTCTACCTGGATGAAACTGGAGGAGGGCTACAGCTCGTGTGAGGAGGCCATCACAGGTGAGGGGGAGACTTGGTTTGAAGTAGAATGAATCTAGGTCATCTCTGGTAGCACGGCATTCTTGGAGACTTCAGCCTGAGCCACTTGGCTCAGTAATGCCACTGGAGGATTCTCACCAACCTTCCCCTTCCTTTGGTGGTTATGACCAGGTGATCGGCACCCCATACAGTGTCCTGTTCTCGCTTAGCATGACCAATGCAATTTAATACATGGCAGTGTAGTCGGCTGGATTGTGGCCCCTGCAGATGTCTGTGGAACCTGCAGACACAGGATCTTACATGGCAGAAGGGGAGCCCCTGGTAGGATTAAATTAGTGATCTTGAAATGGGGAAATTATCCTGAATTATCCAGGTGAGTACAGTGCAATGCAAATTGCTCTCATGAGAAGGAAGCAAGAAAGTCGACAGCAGAAGTAGGAGATAAGAAGATGGAAGTGAGAGGCTGGACAGAGGCAGTGAGGGATTACCGGGTGCATGCAGGTGTCCTCTAGAAGGAAGAAAGAGCAAGGAGACGGATTTTCCCCTGGAGCTTCTCGGGGGCAGCTGGCCAGCACCTTGGTGCCAGCCCAGTGAGAGAGCTCTTGGGCTTCTAACCCCCAGAACTGAGAGAAGATTCACACCACTAACTTCATGATCGTTTGTTACAGCAGAAACGTAACAATGATGAATTTGTGGGCGCAAAGTCTGGGTCTGTCTCTGCTCTCCAAGCCCCCGTTGGAGACTCACTACCCCGAGACCGGTCTCCCACGATCGTGCATCTGAGGCTTGCACCCTCAGCAGAGCAGCCGGTGGAGGAAATGCCAGCCCCGTGCTTCTGGAATTTGACAGCCTCAGGAGACGTAGCCCAGAAAGCAAACAAGGAATGTATTTACTTTGTTCTTCTTTCTGTTTTATAAAAGTCAATTTTAGTAAATATAGGGAACAGTGGTGAGAATGATAGCTTTTGAGAACTAGTGAGTATTTATTGGCAAAGGCCCGGTCTACTTGTCCTCAATGATTTAGACTTTTTCTACTCCTTGCCACCAGCCCACCGTCTTGAGCATCCCACTCCTTCTCTGCTTTGGCTTTTCTTGGGCCTACCCATACTTGTCTCCATCTCTCTCCATCCTGAGCACATTTTTCCCTATGGGTATGAGATGGGCTTAAAGCATGAAAAGGACCCCACCAGCAAGAAGGAATATAGCCACTTGCTAACTGCCCTGTTGACTTACAAAACCAAGCATCTGCCCTGAGGTAAACCCCATACATGGGTCTGGTGGCAGCCTCAATTCCTGCCTGGCACCTACCATGCAGGTCTGCACCTGTCACTCATCTCCAGGGTGACTCATGCATTTCCTGCCTTAGCTCTCCCCAAACCCTTAGCTAATATTTTTCTCTGTGAAAGCAAGAGGGTCTGCCAGCTGAAGAGAGGACACAAGCATGTAAGAGGACTCAGCATCCTGCCCACTCACTGCTCTTCCCTCGCTTGGGCAGCCAGCATTCAGCTCTGCCAGAAGAGAAGCTGGAGGTTCTTCTGGACCCTTCGACCTTTTACACACGTAGGCTCTTTCTTTGAAACCAAGACTAGGGATCTGGTAACCCTTTAGACAGCCCTACTGGGACAGGGGATTTATTAGGACTTGTTTATAGGAAATTGCCTCATATGTAGTTCCAGTTGGCTTCCCAAAGAGCTCAAGGAAAAGATGACAGTGAGGTGACTGGGTCAGGATTTAGATGTTCCCTTTCTCAGAACTGTTGCTTACATCCTACCTGGCTCAGGCTTCCCAGGTTCCACCTCAAATTTAAATAAAACAACTGCTGACTAACCTACATATCTTTATTAAAAACTATCCACCTTGGCCTTAGAGAAGTGCATACTTAGCATTGTGGTTACTGAGGGTTAGGTTTTTCTTCTCCTTATGAATACACATGAGGATTTTCCTTTTCCTCATAACTTTGTTATGGTGACTGCCTCGCTAATAAGGATTGTGCCTATAAATGCATTTTACTCCTATAATTACTGAGACTTAAATGCTCTCTAGAGATATTAACTGTTCAGATGTCCTATGAGCTTCAGCTGGTGAAGAGTTGGAGGATCAAGTAGCCCAGAGAGGTCCCAGATTCAGGGCCGAGTCCCACATTTTGGCCTTGATGTATTTAACCTGGTGCAGATGTCCTGCCCGCTTTGTTCTGATGGAGCAGAGGAAAAGGTGTGGTCCACCTTGGTGAGAAGATATTAGGATTCTGATATGCTACTTTGAGAATTAACTGTGACATCTAAAAGCAGCCATAACTGAATATTTCTTAACAAATATTTTGGAATTTGATACATTCTTGGTTCCAGCCTATTACCTTCCTTCTGCTCTCTTTGCCATATTCTCTATCTAGATACCTGTCACCTGTGTCTGGATGTATTTCTCCACCCCACAACATTTTCCTCATTTGGGCCCCAGCCCAGACCATTCTAGAGGAGAAAGAAGTCCTGGAAGCCTGTTCTCCTGGTTCTGCTCTCTGCCTTCCTTCCTTCTGATGAGTGCTCCATGGCACCTCCTGTTCTTCCGGGCTCAGCGCAGGCTTCTGACCATGATCTTGGCCAGCACTGACCTCCACAACTTACCCCCAGGGCTTCCATCTCTCCATTCCTGTGGTGTGCTGAAGCACCCGTAACAGTCAGCTCTGGCTGCCACCACACAGTCCACAGATTGAGTGACTCTAGCATTTACTGAATAATTTCTCAGTGTTAGGAAGGCTACACCTTCAAGATCAAGGTGTCTGCAAGACTTCTCTCCTCGGCTTACACATGCCACCACTTTGCTTTGTCCTCACACGATCACATTTTTTTCTGTATGTTGTCTGTGTGGTAATTAATCTCTTCTCCTTAGAAGGACACCTGTCAGATTGGATTAGGATCCACCCTCAGGACCTCATTTTAAATTAATCACTGTTTTAAGGCCCTGTTTCTAAGTACAGTCATATTGGGAGATACTGGGTGTTAGAGGTTCAGCATGTGAATTTGAGGGGATTCAGCGTACCCACCCAGAACACTGCCCTGCAGCATCTCGCCACAACCTGCTACTGTGACATGAAAATAATGGTGACAGCAGTAATAATAACAACTCCTGAAACCGTGAGCAGTTTCTACAATCTGTTCATTATGCCAAGTCCTAAAAGGAAAGATCTCATTCACGAGGACACTCCAAAGAGGCATTATAAATATTCTCATTATCTTGGGAGGGTCAAAGACTGTAGTAACTTGGCGATGGACACTTGGCAGGTTAATAATAGATAGATGAGTTGAACCCTAGAAGTCTGGCTCTGAATCTACACCTTTAACCTCTCTGCTCTACTAATACTAGTAATGATCCCATTGATTAGGAATTTATATGTGCAAGGTACAATCATAGGAGCTTTACTAACAGTATCTTGCTTAGCCCCTACCACAACCCCTCATAGGGTAAGCATTGCAGAATTACCCTCTTACGGAAAGAAACAGGTTGGCAAGATAAATAAACTTGTTCAAGGTTACAGAGTTTTTGAGTATTAAAATCAGGATTTGAATGCCAGTCCACACAAAACGAAGTTCTTAACCATGACACAATGCTGTTTCCCTTAACTTTCTATGCCTGGATTTCTTCATAGTGGTATTTGAAGAATTCAGTTCATGGAATCATGAAGAAAGGGTTAGGAATCTCTTTTTATTTGAAAATGCTGGAGAAAGAATAGTTTATCAAATATCATCAATATGTCAGTTTGCTCTGGTTTTTAAGTTACAAGACATTACCAATAAAAGTAGGTGTTGGGAATCAATGTTAGAGTAAGAAACAACTGTTAAATACCTGAGTCTATAAGAAAATCATTAGCTTTTGATCAAGCATAAATTAAGTAGAAAATCAGGAGCTAGGATGTCCCTCTGAAATCTACTTTGTGACAAGTTTTATGGGTAAACCACACAACCCCCAAAGTTAGCAAATATCTTCCCAGGTGAACTGGCCCAACCTCTCTCATGCAGGTCATGCAGAGCTTGAGCACTTCAGGACAAATATCTGGGAAAGAAATTTTGTCATAACCCGTCCCTACCTCCCCCTTCCAAGGAACGTATCCCAGTATAAATCAAGACGTCAGCATGCAGGAAGTCACTGCAGATGGCTAATTTTACTTCTTCCTCCTACACTTTAAATCCATTTGCTTATTTGATGCGTGTTGCATGGGAGATTGAATTCTCCATCTAAATTTTAAATAGTTGATGGAATTGTCATCCTAAAATGAGCGACTCTACTTCTTATTGTTCTTGTTTCACTTTGTAAAAGTGAATGTAGTAGTCAGCAAGTGCAAATAATCAATAGCCAGATCTGCATTTACTGAACATTTATTATGTCTCAGGCATTCAACTTGGTGCACCACGGCTTTGTGGCACAAAGTGTGCTGCCAGTGCCTCAGCATTTTCATAACAGCAATATAACCTGCGGCCCTACCTGAAAGTTGAACAAGACTCTACTTTTGAAAAAGACTTTCCAGGATACATATGCACATTATAGCTGGAGGTACTATTTTGTATCATTTCACTTATTCCTTACAGTATCTCTATAGAGTAGGAAGTACTATGTCCATTTTGCAGATGAGAAAATGGAGCCTCACAAAAATTAAAGTTGCCCATTGTCACATTTACTAAATAGGTGTCAGATCAGGGATTAAAATTCAATTTCAGCCTCCATATTCTAATGCTTCTTCTGCTCTACTAGGATGTCTTAGAGGAGAGTCCATTTACAATAAAGATTGAGCCTGCAAAGATAGTTGGGTCCCTTAAGTTTCGACATTTTCTGGGCTAGGGCTGTTTGGGTGGAAACGTCTAAGGTGTTTGTCGGGTCTGCAAGTGCGGATCATTCCAGCGCGGAACACATTGCTGTTGCTGATCTCTCTTGGCCCCCAGAAGCATGACAGGCCTTTCTACAGGTTTAAAGTGCTGCCCAGGAGGAGTGCTTGTGGCTGAGCGGTTGGAGAAGGAGCAGCAGCTCCGAGACTGTTAGTGTTTTCGTTATCAACTCAGAGTCCTCAAGTACGGCAGGCTGCCCTAGTCACTTGCAGATAATGAAGCACTTCTACGTCAGGGTCAGGATGTAGTCCCTTCCACCTCTTGCCTAAGAATGGAGCTGCACACAGAGTTCTGACTCCTTGGGGGAAATCGGCAGCCAGGCTCTGTGGTCCGGCTGACACCGTCACAAAGCTCCTCGTTCTCCTGAGGCTCCCCAGTGAGAAGCTGGCTGTAGTCTCTACCCGGCCAGCTGGTCAGAATGGTAGCCTTGCACGGTTTATTTCCACTTCACACCCCCGGTAGAGAATGAGCTTAAAGTTACCATGCAAATAAACTCTACTGGGCCTCCTCCTGCACTGCATTACCAGTAGTTCCTTTGACTGGCCCTATGGTGATAAATGAAAAATGCTTTGCACCATTACATCAAGCACTAACGCAGAGTGGAAAGAATTTCTTCAGTGTTCTAAGGAAAGAAAAGGGAAAAGAAAGAGCAAATAGCAGATGTGAAAGTCAATGGACCCCAATGTCCTTGCAAAGGTATTTGCACTGGCCTGGGTTGGGCCTGCTAGGAACTCAGTACTACTCACACCACCCTGGAGGCAGGGCTTAGTCTCTCCTCTGCTCTCTCTGCCCTGAAAAGGCTTTGCCAGGTTGTATTTCCAGTTTTTCAGGGATACATAAACCACTTAGACCCATTTCACAGGCAGGCAAGCTGAGTTATGCACATTACCAAACTGATTACAGATAGATGCTTGGGGTATTGGCCTGTCTACCAGCATGTTTTCCTCAGCAGGAACATACTGATAATTTATTGTCTCATTTACAATAACTTCATTTTTAAACCTCTTATTCTTCACATATTTATCTCTTTAAATTAAAGTGTACTTTTTTGTTAAGATCATGGGACTAAGAGGGAAAAAGCCTGAGTAACTGAAGATCTAATTTTCCCCTCATTGGACAAGTCATACCTTGGACAAGTCACTTAACTTTTCTGGGACTTAGTTTTATGATGTTTAAAGTGTGGGTGTGTGATACTTGTCCTCTGGTATTTTTCTTTTGTGTGTGTGTGTGTGTGTGTGTGTGTGTGTGTGTGTGTTTCTTTGGGAGGTACTCTGAGAAGTAATTTAAAAGAAAAACTTATGTGGAAGCTCTTGAATCTGAGGTTACAGTTTATAGAAGACATCTCATTGCTCCTTGCTGGGAGTTACAAACCACCGTGCCAAAACAGTCCTTGTTCAGGTGTCTCAATCAATAGCAGCTGTCTAATGTTAAAGCCCAATGATAGCAAAGTAATACATGCACTAACAACACAGCAACGTGAGAAGAATTTTGAAATCTGGGTGCGAAAGGATTCTAAAAGCTGCCTTGAAGTCAGGGTCGAATACTGGCTTGCTTCCAAAATCACTAAAAGAGCCTGTTGATAAGACACAGCCAAGTTCACTGCCCCCTGGGCTAAGGATGGCGACACCCACAGATTAGTGCCTCCAAGGGGAAGGGCAGAGCTGGGCTGCTTACTGATCTCGAAGCCTGGTTGAAGGTATGGCTTTCAATGCAGGAGCAGAGAAGTGTGGGTCAGGGCCAAAGGCAATCATAATACAGTGGTGTAGGAGAGTAGAGACAAAAGGTCTCGGGATAGAAACTGTCCTTGGATGTTTTCTGTTGCGGGCTTAGTAAGTCTTTCAGGAAGTCTTTGGAAGGAACAATAAAGTTATTTGCAAGTGTTATCTGCTTGGACCTTGATAGGTTACATTGAGGAAGACGGGGACAGTAGGATTTGTTCATGTAGGAGGCAAGGTGCGCGGCAATCTGGATTCTCACCAGGTGGGAGACTCGTGGCTGACGTTCTGTGGATATGGTAACCAGTGACCATAACTACTATGGTCATTGTCAGTGAACTGTCAGTGTCGCCTCTAGAAAGATGTCACTGAAGGTTGGTGGTGTCCTGAGGCATTCTTTTCTCCTCATCTTCATTTGGTCATGAGGTCACCTGTCTCTTCTGATTCTTCGCAGCTCTCCTGAAGACTGATAGGGACCGTAACTTGAGTGTCAGGATGAAGTCTGAGAATACAATGTAAGTTCTTGATCTCATGCACACGTGTTTCTTTGTTGGTCCTCTGAATAAGGAGGAGAGAGACTCCATTCCCAGACGTGGCAAGGGTGATGGACAGACATGGGATACCAGCCCATTCCCATGAGGACACAGTCCTGGGCTCCTCAGCACACCTGAGAAACTCTGGCTTTTCAGCTCAGAGTAACCCAGTATGCAGGGGGAGATTTTATTTGCTCCTAGTGTCTAAGGAGTTGTATTAAGCAACTGTGAATAAAAAACAATTAAATTTGCTAAAGGTCTGTAAAATCAGATCTAATCTCTTTGGGGACTTGGAAAAAACAAGCAAACAAAAGAGCTGAGTTATCGATTGCTGCATTTCAGTGGCCCTTAATCTGAAATGAAATCAGCCCAGGCTGGGGCCCAAAGGCCAAAGACCCTGCTATCCATTCTCCCCCTGTCAGGAGGGCCACCTGTCAGAACCTGGCCTCCTTGCTCAATGACTGAATTAGTAGGCAGTGGCAGGTCACAAAGAGCTGTGGTCACTGGGCTTTCTTGGGGCACAAAAGGCAGAGGAAGAACTGGAATATTTTCTTAAGTGTAAAGCAGTAGAGTAAATTGAGTTCACAGGGTCAACATTCCTCTTCACCATATCAACAGAACTGCCTAATCTGGCTAGCAGCACTGTACCTCGATTCTTATATTTCCCTTTTATGAGGTGCTGTCACTCTATTATCTTCCCTCAAGTTAGTCTTTACCCCTTTGACCTTCAGAGGGAGAGGAAGAGAAGGGCAGCAAGCCTGGTGGCTGGGGGCTTGCCAGGGAAGAGAAAGATGTTGACTTTGAATAAACTAGATACATAGCTTTCCCTTAGTTCAGGTGTGTCCAGGAGGAATTCAGAGGTGTGTCCAGTCCTGCAGCAGAAGACCAGCACCTGAGAGGTTGATGTCTCTGATTTGGAAGGTTTGATTTTTGTAGAATATAGCACACTTCCCAGTGAAGATCCTCTGGGATTCTAATAGATGTATTTACCTTAAAAACAATCTAACAGGAAAGTCAGAATGTCTAAAAGTTACAACTCAGTTTTCAGATCCAGGAGCAAGGATGAGCTAGTGACCAATACCTTCTGGTAAATGAGACCCCTTGAACTGTGTGATATCCAGGAAACCATGCAGTGACTGACCTCACAGGACAGGTGAATCAAAACTCTTCAAAAGGATAGCTTCAGATCCTTGAACAGTCAATGGCTTGGACCTTATCTACATCTTCCTACCTCTCCATACTCTGCCTACAGCCCCATATCACAGCTTCACAACCAAATGTGTTGAAAGTGGTCTACACACATTCCATTGTCATGCATATCTCAGTTCATTGCAAGTCACCTTCCATCACTGACCCCTGGTCAAGGTCAGCCATGTCCTTACAGTTGAGTAAGCTTTTAATTGTTTTTCAAGGTGGCTTCTTCAGAGGAACTTGCAAGATGGGCCCTTCCCTCCTTGAGATGCATCCTGGTCTTGACACCCAGGACAACACATTCTTCTACTTCTCTTGCTACCTCCAGGCCTGCACCTTTCTTTTAGAACTTCGTATCTGACAGTTTTAATATCAGTGTTTGTTGAGGTTTCATCCTTGACTATTTCACATTTCTACACACTGGATGATCTCTCTACTCACCTGACTTCTACTCCAATTTTTATTCAGATGAATCTTAAATTTATATCTTTGGCCAAAACTCTTCCAAAAATCTATATTCACATTTCTAGCTACCAATTAAAATATGTGCACCTGAATATCCCACAGGCCGCTCAAACTCAGCTTATGGAAAACCATATTCTCAAAACTTATCCCTCTCCTGTTGTCATTATTTGAATCAATGACATCTCATTCACCTTGTGGCCCAAGATGGAACTGGTGATACAGACCTTACTCTTCTCTCTGCCCACCTCCTTCTGGTTTAAGTCCCAGAAGGACTTAAAAAAATTTTTTTAAGTTGTCACATGAAGGGCATATTTGGTCACACCTGCATTTCTCAGTCTGTACCTGCACCCAATCTAGCCCTATTTCCTACCAACACCAGGCCTTTTACAAATCTCTGTCTTTGCATACTTAATACACCTTGATTTATCTAAAAATATCCAATATGTTAGGCTACTGTCCTCTTTGGTGACTTCAGTGCACCATCCTTTAGGACCTGCTTGGGACAGAGCTTCCTTTGTGAAGTCATCTGTATTCTCCCAGAAGGAACTGGATACTTACTCCTGGTATCGCCCATAAGATGCACCGCCTTGGCAGGAGTCATCTATGGAATGGCACGTTTGTCTTCACCCCACAGACTTGGAAATTAATTATTTAATCCTTGTACCCTCAAGCACAATTTCTGACACATAATACAGGATCAATAAATCTTGCTCCAGTGATTAAGTTTTTGGATTGGGAACAAATTCTTAATCACTTTCTTCATCACTGGGACAAAATACTTGACATCCACAAATTAAAGGAGAGGTTTATTTTGGTTTACAGTTTGTAGAAGTTTCAGTGCATAGTCCACTAGCTCCCAGGCAGGATGGCACAGCAGAGGGACATGGCGGAGGAAAGCTATTTATGGTATGGCGGACAGGAAGTGGAGACATCAAGGAAGAAGCTGGAAAGGTAGACAAACCCTTCCAGGCCACATCCATAGTGACCCATCTTCTGTGACCAGAACCTGCCTTCTAAGGGAAAGCCAGCTATACCACACCTATAATCCTGTCACCTTCCAAACACATGAGGCTTTGGTAACATTTTAGATCTAAACAATATTCTGCCCCAGCCTCCAAAAGACTCATGCGCATCTCTTTATGCAAATTACATTTAGTCCATCTGTAAGAATTGCCAAAGTCTTAACAGTTTCAGTGTCGCTAAAATGTCCAAGTTTCCTCTGAGACTTAAGGCAAACTCTTAGCTATGAGCACTTGTAAAACAAATTTAAAAAATTAAACACTCCTGACATACAGTGGCACAAGGTAAACATTCCCATTCCGAAAGATGGAAATAGAGAGATAGAAACCAATGGGACCAAACCAAGAAAAAAACTGACAGGGAGAACATTAAACCCTCTAGGTCCATCCCCAGCACCTGGGGCACGCTGTATTTTGGAGATATGAACTCCAAACAGCTTGGACAGCCCCACTCTGACAGCATTTCCAGTGGTTGCAGCTCTCATGTTTTCTCTCTTGGGCTGGCTTTGCTGACTCCTGATAGCTTTCCTCAGACAATCCACACTCCTGGCTTGTTCAGGTTGCTGGAGGCTCCACTGCACTTTCAGGTTCACTCTCACAGCTTCACACACTGCCTTTTCAGAGGCCTGAGAAGGCCTCTCAGGCCTTCTGAAACCTGGGTGGAAACCTCCCTGACCCCACAACTCCTGTAAAGCCAGTATCACATGGACGACACCAAGGTCTGCCATCAGCTTGAGAAGTAGCCAGGCCCCCTTGAATTATGACTGCAGGGGCCTCTGAGTACCTGGATATCTGAGCACTGTGAACTGGATCCCAAATAACCAATTTCTTAGGTGGCTCTCTCTGCACTTGTAGGAAGGGTGCCCTCAGGCTCCCTTCTCAAAACATCTTTCACTTTTGTATTTCTTGCTGTTTTCTCATATGCCTTCAAAGCATCATTCCTATTGTAAAGTACTTGGCTTCTTTTTAATGCTAATCTTTTTATCAACCAAACTCTCCTCTGCTCCATCTTTTCAGCCACTTTCTGGCAAAACTGAAAACTTTTTAAATGGGCCTTTTGCTCTTGATTTTCAATATAAAACTGGCTAAAAGCAGCAAGCACTAAACATGCCACAGCTTAAACATTATGCTGCCTTGAAATTTCCTTTGCCAGATTATTGGTCAACCATCCTTAACATCATTCCCTCACAGTCTCAGGACATGAACAAAATATGGGCAAATTTTCTGCCAGAATATAACGTACACAGACTGGAGTCCAGCTACCAATGGAATTCTTGTTCCCAACTGAAATCTCCTGAGCCTGGTCTTTATTTATTTATTTATTTATTTATTTATTTATTTATTTATTTTTTGTGGGTACCGGGGGTCGACCTCAGGACCTCGTGCGCCAGCAGGCGCCCGTGCCGCTGAGCGATATCACCGGCCCCTTTTTCGTATGTGGGTTCCCGGGGTCGAACTCGGGCCCTCGCGCTTGCCGGGCAGGGGCTTAAGCCGCTGAGCCATCTCACTGGCCCCTGAGCCTGGTCTTTATTGCTTCATTACTACCATCATTCTCATTTTCTGAGCTTCAATCAGAATCTCCCATCAAGCTCAACTTATAGCATTCTAGGCATCTTCTCCAGACAGTATTTCCAGACCTTTCCAAACTCCTCCCTTGAACCAGTTCCAAATGCTCTGAACCACAAGGCTTGGTATAGTAACAGCAATGATCCTACTTCTCTGGCATTGAAATCTATCTTAGTCACTTTTTTGTCACTAGGAAGAATACCCAACACCCACAAATGAAAGGAGTGGAGGTTTCAATCCGTCATTCACTGGCTCCAAGGCAGGACGGCACGGCAGAGGGGCATGATGGAGGAAAGCTGCTCACAGTTTGGTGAACAGGAAGCAGAGACATCAAAAGAGGAGCTGGGGAGGGAGATAATCCCTTCCAGACCCTGGAAGATTGGGTCTTAGTGACTCGTCTCTCCTGACCAGTCCCTGCCTCACAACAGCAAGCCAGCTATACCATCCCTGTAATCCAATCACATTCCAAGCGCATGAGGCCCTGGGGGTCATTTTAAATCTAAACCACAACAAATTCTTTCATAGATAAGCCATAAAGGCACGCATTAGGTCCCCTTATTCACAGGGGATGTGTCCCAAGACCTCTAGTGGATGCCTGAATCTGTGGATAGAACTCAACCTTTACATGTTGTTTTTTCCTATAGATATATAGCTATGGCAAAGTATAATTTATAAAGTAGGCACAGTAATGCATTAATAACCATAATTACTAATAAAATAGAACAACTGTAACAATATACTATAATAAAAGTTATGTGCTTTTTCTCTCTCAAAATATACCATACTCACATTTCTTGTGATGATGTGACATGACATAATACCTCTGTGTTGAGATGAGTGGTGATGTAGCTTTAGGTCACTGCATAGGGTGACTTAAATACAAGCTGGGTGATTGTGCCACAGTACTCTGCTGTGAGGGCTGCTAAGTGACTAACAGTCAGTAGCATAGAATATAAAGCATGGATACACTGGACAAGAGTATGATTCTCATCACGCAGTGTACCACAGCAAGATTTCTTCATGTTACTTAGAGTATCAGGTAATTTAAAACTTGTGAGCTGTTTATTTTTGTAATTTTCCATTTGATATTTTTAGATTATGTTTGAGGATAACTGAAACCTTGGCAGTGAAACTATGGATACGGGGACTATTATATATGATTCTGTCAGCAAGTCCTAACCAGAGACCCGAAATCTGGTAATACTCTGTATTTGATTTTTTGAGGGACTGAGAGGTAGTTATGAGGCCCATGGAGTACTAAGGTGCCAATTTCTTGTCATGCAATATGAAGATGGGCAAGGGAGAGCAGCAGCCTCCTCCGGGTAATCACTGGAGTAATCACTGGTGATGCTAATGATAATGATGATTATAAAAATATAATAATGCAGACACCAACTGACACAAAAGTAAATAGCTGTGTAACTCATAAGCATGTTGAAACAAATGAAAATATTAGAGTACACTAAAGCCACTTAGATCAGCCAGTCCTGTGTTTCCATGAATGCTATTTGCTATATTGAAGTAGGGGGTCTTCAAGTCAGCAAATGATTGAGGATGCCTTTTTCTCTAGTCTCCCTGCCACAAGGGTTTTCTATTTGCACAGTATTGCACTAATGTCTGTATTCAGTAGGATTTATAATGCAATTATGAATTCATGCCATAGACCTTTCCCAGTCCCCTGAAATCACCTTTGTTTCTGTCTGATGGGTCCCAGGGTGCTCTGATCTTCCCTGTATTGTACAACTGACACTGCAATTATTGGTTTATTTTTCAGTTCATCCCAAAGGACATGGATTGTATCTTGTTCACTACAGTCCTGGTACCTGGTATGACATAAACCCCTAAGTCATGCTCAAAAGATACGCTCTGGCTTTAATTCATTCCTTAAGTACATTCTGTGGCGTGGCTCACACTGTGCCAGGCACTGGGAATGCAGCGTGCTACTCATATTTACTCACAGAGCCTGGAGACTAACGGGGGTCCACCTAAAGCAATTATTTAATTAAAATTGTGATAATTGGAATAAAACAAAAATAACAATGTGCTAAGAGACTAGACCAGGACCTCCAACTGTGTGTGAGGGTGGAGGACAGGCTTCTTTGAGGAAATGTTATTAAAATCTTAAATATGAAGAAGAGCTATCCATTCACAGAGTAGGAGGGATGGGTTGGGTTATGGGGAAGGAGGCACAATCCTACCTAAATAAAGAACACAGGCCTGAGACAGGAAAGTGCATGGGCCATCCAAACCCAAGACACCTGAGAGCCAGGCAGATAAAAGGACTTGCCCTCTCCGAGCTGCCAAGTGCCCCAATAAGCAAAATAAGGCTGCAAGCCACAGGGTTTTCTCTCAGGCCACACTGCATATCGCAGCTGGGGTCGGGGAATGAGAGAGAGCCCTGAGCGATTTGAGAGTGACGGTGGGCTGAGATTCAGGCTGATTACATGAAAGGCAAATTGCAAGTTCAAGCTGAAAGTCACATCGTGTTCAGCAGACTAAATGATGCTCCTTCAGTCCTCCTGCCTGTCCTGTAGCTTATCAGGGTGTTCAAATGGAGCTGACAGGTACCTTGTCCCCCAGGCAGGGTCCAGGCCATTTCCTTCTATTATAAGCTCTCCCTGCAGGTTATAGTAGCCTCTCTGGGCCACATATCCTGAATAATCGGCTTCCTCAGGATGCTATCTCCCAGCAGGATCCTGTGGGCTGCCGTCTTAATAGCCTGTCTCCCCATGGGCCCACACACCTGTTGATAGATCGTCCTCAGTACCTCTCCGCCTGCTGTGCTATCCCCAAGGCACTGCAGGCTCCTGCAAGCTGCAGTGAGATATGCAGTGGTTCTATTAGCTTGACTTGCAGCTGATTAGTGCAGAGTGTTGCAGAGAACCACAGAAATCCCCACGGTCTAGAGTGCGTTTCCCTTTTGCTCTTGGTACATGGTAGAGGTACTGTTGGTACCTGTCTGTTTTTAGAGTCACCTCTCAGACAAGCTCAGGACTACTGTTTTCCTGATGGGGATCCCTCCCTACTAGTCCAGGTCTCTGATCAGAAAAGCAAAAATGATGTTTAGAGGGAAGATACTCAACATCGCGAGGGTACTTTCATGGGTAAGCTGCAGACCTTGTATTTCCCTTCCGGCCAAATCACCACTGTTGCTTGATCCCTTTTGTTCTCAGTTAGGTGGGTTCCTAGGTGCATGGATAAGAAGACAATTAAGATAGAAAGAAAACATCAAGCACATACCCACGATGCTAGCATGGTTAAACAGAGTCCCAGTCTGTTCCCCGTACCAAACCTACCCCTATAACCTAGGACAAAAGAGCAGTCACTGGATCACTGGTGTGTTCCCCTCCACTCTGCCACAGATAAGGGGCCTGGGGACAACTGAGACTCTTGAGCTCACGAACCATCCCCAGGGCCCATACACAAAGCTGCATCATCTCTACCATAACTCAGTATATATTTACTATCACACTTGATACAACACTCTGAGATTTGGACAAAGTAGTTGGGGTATCTATGCCCATTTTACAGATGGTGAAATGACCCTCTTTAGGTCATACAGATCCAGGTGCAAATCTCCTGATGCAGCAGTTAGTGGAGAAGGGTCTGCCCTTTCCAACAAATCCACCACCCACCTGCAAGGAGTTTCCACTCAGCAAGCAGAGCCACTAGTGCACCAGAGTCCTGCAAAGACCCTTACCTCCACTGCATTGTCCACCCCTGTTCCCCACACCCTCCCACCCCAGCACCATACCTCTCCGATTCCCCACCTCCCCATAGCCTCTGCCCCAGACATCCTCCGTCACACCCTAACTCTCCTGTTTGGGGGGCAGAGGGAAGAATGATAAAGATCTCTACACAGTAACCTTTCAAGAAACAAACACTCTTATACTTGATGATCCTCATTCGAGTACTTAAAAATCATGAATGCAGGAGACTTGGGACCCACCTAGGATAGAGGGCAGACACGCACTTCCAAGAGCCCTGTCTCTATCCATTGTCAATTGTGACCACTGGTAACAAGATAGCCAGCATAGATGGGGAGCACTAAATTCTTCTCCAGAGGGACCTGCAACTTTTTATATTGGAAGAATGTCTTAGAGGTGAGCTTGGAGGGGGGCAGGGTGTTCTTTCCTTACTCTCCACTGGGCACAGGGGAGGACTAATCCCTTCCTGGGCTCTATAGTCTAGTAGGGGAGACAGACATTAAATACATAATCATCTCATTTAGAAACTGTGACGAGTCCTCTGGAAAAAAGAACATATTTGTGAGAGAGACAGACAGAAGACCTGCTTTGCATTGGAGAGAATCTGGGAAAATACCTTTGAGGAGGCTGCAGTTACCTTGGAATGACAGGCAAATTCTCTCCGGTTAAAAGCAGCTAATGAATTGTTCAGGACCACACAACCTGGAGAGCCGGGATGCAGGAGGAGTGAGACCAAAGGTCAGAGGATCTCAAATCTTAAAAGAGTGCTAATTTTGGGAAATAATAAAATATCAATAGTACTACCAGTGCTCCAAGAATTCATCCAAGAATTCACCCTCCAGAAGCAGTCATTTCCAGCTGTCATCTGTTTATTTGGATATTTTTCTCCAAACTTCTAAATAACATTCTTATAAGGCTAATTCAATTCTAGGCTCTCATCTACTATAGAAGCTAAAGATTTACTATCCCTCAAATTACTCTATACCTACTTCTCCCATTTTCACAATATATTGTTTTAGTTGGTTGAATTAATACTCAGTATCCAAATTACCAATATAATGTACGTCTAACCACATGAGGTATAATGAAGTTTAATTTCCTTTACAACCTGTTTTTCCTGGCATTACCAATTTGGGTATATATGCATGCCTATTTTCTCCAAAAGTTGTTTGAAAATCACTGCTCTAGAGAATACGCTTTTCATATCTGCTCAGGATAATAATCTGGTTTCTCAGTTTGAGAGAGGATTTGGTGAATGGAACTTTTTCTCACAGATATTTGAAAGTCTTGCTTTTTATTCCACCGCTTACCTGCCCCTCCCTAAACTCTCAAGGTCTTTCTGATGGTTTGCAGCCTTAATCAGCCTGTTCCTCCTGGCCAGGCATTTTGGGATGAGCGCTCTGTGTTCTGCTGACTTGATTTCCATTCTCCCATCTGCTTTCCAACCTATACAGTTGTAGCAACATATTTCGTCAGATGAAGTTTTCTCTCATTTTGTCTGTGTAGAGTTTTTATTTTCTGTTGTTGTAGCGGAGTATTTGAAAGAAATAGAAGTGAGCCCGGTCTGCTGGCCACAGTGGGGAGCATGTCTGGAACTGTCACGGTCGCAGGCTTTGCCTCCTTCCCCCAGGTCAGATACAACTTCTCTGGCCATGCACATAGGATGGGCTGAGGCTCTCCTCAGACATGGCCCAGAGACCACAGATGTGCCACTATTCTCACCATGGAAAGCACTCTCATTTCTATTTTTGCTCAGGAAGGAATGCTTCCTAGAACTGAAATTCCAACCACACACACACACCAAAAAAAAAAAAAAAGAAAGAAAGAAAGAAAGAAAAAAAGAAAAGAAAAGGCATTTTGACATTTCCTTGACTCTTTGGAAAATTTTCTAGCACAACAAGCTGTTTATCCCCTGCTCTGGTTCTTATTGAATCAAGAAAGAAGAACAGAAATCAATTCACTCTCCATATGCTACACAGTAAAAAAAACACCAGTCACTGAACACTATAGAATATGTAGGGAAGGGGAAAAAAGATAAATCCATCAACTAACGAGATAAGTGCCTTGTTCCTCCATCTGTTACTGCTGTGTCCTTATCTGGGATTGGAGCATGGCAGCCGCGATATATCTTGTGTCAGGTATTATATTCCAAACTCATATGAATGAATTTTCATGCTAGTAACCATCCATGATGTAGCCCAGCCACAGCTAAATTTTTCCTAAGGCACCAACTGTCTTTTCGCATTTGGAAGGCCATTGAATTCACAGGCGGGCATAGGGCTGGCTGCTGCTGCTGGGTGGTGGTGTCTGTCTCTCAGCTTTTCCAGCACGTGCTAAGGCTGGTGTAGACGGCTTAGTTGATCCACTCCTGAGGACATGAAGATGTCCTTATGGGGTGAGGTGGGAAAAATGGAGCCCTGGAAAAAGTGTATGCGGAGGGCACATGGATGGTGCATGGGCCATGGATGGAATCATTGATGAGATGATTGATTAGATATGCTGCTTCTTAGATCACAGGGGAAAACGTCAGAGTAGTGTTCAATTGCAATGACAGCCCATGCTTTTTAGCAGCTCCAATTATACCGTGATGATTTCCTCATTCACGAAGTTTATTTTGAGGACTGAGCCTTAACTGAGAATCCAGGTGCAGAAGCAGAGATGATGACATGTGGCATTGGAACCCACGATTTTGGCATTTTTGACAGGGGCTGAAAGTCTCCATAGATGCAAAAAACTTGTTTGCATCTGTGGGTGAGACTGAAACTTGCATTTTATTATTGAGATTGTGTAGCTCATCTGTGTCAACATCACTGTCATTGTCTTCATCCTCATCGAAGATTGCAGTAAGAGCAGCGACAACATTTCAGGAAAAGGCATGTTGTACCTTAATGCACTCAGAGGAAATCTTATGTGTGTCCTTCACTGTCCTCAGAGCTCCTGCCATGTGCTGAGTGGGGTGTCTTAGATGTGGTGTTCAGGAGTTAGATTTACTGCCACCGTTCAGGTGAGGCACAACCTTGTAAGAAGTAGAGTACTAGAAAAAAGGGAAGGGGCTGAAAATATTTAGCAGTGAAATCTGGGGATGAAGACTAATTATATTGTGGTAGAATGAAAGAGAGTTAAAGATGAAATTTATCTTTTTGGTCTCCAGTTAAGAGGACTTGGTTTGTTTTTATGCCATATTTGGAAAACAAGAGAAAATAAGTCATATCACAGAAGACATGATGACATTTGTCCTGCAGTATACTAAGACTCACATGGCTGTAAATCATCAAGGTAGGGCCGTGCTGCAGGCAGTGAGTGCAATGGCCCAGGAATCAAGGGGGAGGCCTAGGCATAGATGCACACATGGGCACCGGGAGGGCACAGGTCGTAGGTAGGCAGCCTTTAACATAAGCCCAAAGGCTCCATCTACTGCTGTTCATGCCCTGTGGAACCCTCTGCTGCTGGCTGTACGTGTGCTTACAGACTCACTTTTACTAAACAGATGATAGCAGAAGTAATAGGAATTCATTTCCAAGATAATGTTATGGAAGGACAATGATTTCCATCTTGGGCTCTCTTTACCAGTTTCTCTTGGATGGCTCAGCTTGGCGAAAGTCAGCTACCATGGCAAAAAGTATTCCTGTGGAGAAAACCACATGGAAAGGAGCCATGGCCTGAAAAATCATGTAAATAAACTTTGGAAACAATCTCTTTAACCCCCATTTGAGCCTTCAGATGAGTCTGTAGTTCAGAGACAGCTTGGCTGCAACCTCATGAAGTCTGAGCCAGAAGCTCTCAACTGAGCTAACTTCTGGCTCCTGATCCCCAGAAGCTGCGAGATAATAACTGTGTATGGTATTAAGCTGCTAAGTTATACGGCAACTCGTTATACAGCCATACAAATAGATAAAATTGTGCGAACATTTGAACTCATCTAGGAAGATGTTGTAGAGAAAGTAAAGTAGAATACCAATGTTCGCCAGTATCAGAAAGATAGACACCCCTTCTCCCTGAAAGGAGCCCATGTGGAGAACAAAAAGAAGAAATAAACAGTAAGAGTGAAATAAGGAAAATAAGGGCAACTAAGCATCACAGTAGATCAAGTCCAGGGAGTATACTTTATGGAAAGAGAAAGGAGTACTGGGAGGATGTCAACCACCTCAAATGATTGGTAGCTCCAGTAAGAATAAATTTGAAATGACTTGTAAATTTAGCAATTAGGATAACTTGAGTGATCTTACTAAGGACAGTTTCAACAGAATGGGGTGGATAGAATTCAGATGGCACTGGGCTGAAGAATGGAAGGGAAAAGAGACCCTCACTGTGTTTCAAGAAGAATGAGCTAAGGAAGAAAGAAGGATTGGATAGAAAGGAGGGGTAGCATAAAATTAGGGCTTTTCATGGAAGGTTATTGAATGCATTCATGACTTCAGTAGAGCCAGAGGGAGAGGAGGGAGAACCTCGGAATAGGTTAGGTCGTAGATTAAGTAGGAGAAGTTAGTGTCAGGAACACACGTGGAGGTGGTTGGTCTAAACAGGCATTTCCATCAGCAAAAGCTGCAACGGTGATGTAAGAGAAGACCGTTTGTGGGTATTCATGTGTTTTCTGGAAGGAGAAGGCAAAATAGTGAGATTATCCCTGACTTTGTTTTTCTCATCAAAGCAGGAAAGAAGTGCTACATATCAAAACAGTGCTTCTAAAACTTTCTCACTAAATACCTCTAATGAGAGAGAAGCATAAATGTGTATTCCTAATAATCTGAAGTCACAGCACATTGTGGTCAACAGCAAGCTCAAAAATGCAAATCAATTATTAAAATACATTATTTATATTGCCATCCTTATTATGGCCATGATTTAATATAAAATGTTTTGAATTAGTTATAATGTTTAACTTTCCTCCAAAATTATTCAAATAAAATTTATGCTCCTGAAAATTTGCATTGTTTTACCCTGTGGCATGTTTGTCTTGGCACAGTGCCCGTCAATCCTACAGGTGCATATAGAGCAGGGTGAGAGCCTCAGCCGTAAATCATTAGCATCCATCAACACATCTGCACATCCAAGTTTTGAGATCTTTTCACTTCTCCATGGTCCCTTTGGAGTGTACTGAGCATTATCTAAATGAATGTATGGATGAATAAGAAAAAGAAAATTGTCTTTCAGTGGAGGAAATGAGGTAAGAAAGCAGAGGGGGACAGATTGCCATGTTGGGACTTTAGTCCCCATTCTGGGTTGGCCTCTTTGGTGTCCCATAGTAGGACTGTAGTTTTGTGGGCATCATGAAGGTCATTTGTCCTTGTTCATTTTTCCAAACGAAGGGACTGGCAGATATTAACAATTCTTGCAGGATGAAATTTATATGTAGCATCCAAACACATTTGCTTTTTGGGAAAACAATATAAATTTTTATGAACACAATCATTATGGCTTAAATATGAAATGTACCCAGAAGATTCATATGTCAAAGGGCAGATACTAAATGGAACAGTGTTCACAGGTGGGCCCTAGAGCAATGACGAATCACAAGGGTTTAGTCTCATCAATGAATTAATCCATTGATGAGTTCATAACTGAATGAATTATTAGGAGGCAGAGCCCAGCAAGATGAAGTGGACCCCTAGGGTGTGACTTTGATGGGGAGTATCTTGTCCCCAGCCCCTTCTTTTCTCTGGTTGCTTACTTCTCTTTGCTTCCTGGCTGCCATAAGGTAAGCAGCTTTCCTCTGTCACAGACTTCTGCTATGTTTCTACCTCTCCACGGGACTGAAAGCAATGGAACCACCTGACCACGGACTGAATTCTCTGAATCATGAGCCAAAATACCTTTTCTTCTCTTAAAATATATCACTCAGGCATTTAGTTACTGTGTCAAAAGCTAATTAACCTAATTGTTATAGTTTATATCTAGATATTCCCCCAAAACCTCTTGCATTCTTAAGAGGGGCTTCTGGGAGTGACTAGATCATGGATGTGTGACACTGGATTGGTCCACTGATTGGTTTAGCATAGCTCTGGGTGTGGATGATGGATTTACTGAAGAGGGAGACCCACCCTGGTTGTGTGTGGTACCAACAAATAAGTCTATGATATGGTTTGTATCTAGATGCCCTCCCAAAGTCTCATGCACTTTTAGATGGGGTTTTTAAGAGGCAGCTAAATCTAGAGTTTGTGATTGACTCATGGTCCAATGCTGGGATTATGGGTGTGAGTACTACACCTGTCCTAGGGCCTGCATACAACATAAGGGACAGAAAGAGGCTTGTCCCTTCTCTCTCTTGCTTGTTGATTTTGCTGTCTTCTGCTGCCATGAACTGTTGCCCCTCTGCCATGTGCCACCCTGTCTTGGAGCCAGCCGATTATGTACTGAAACCTCCACAAACCGTGAGCTAAATAAACTTTTTCTCCTTTAACTTTGGGTCAAGTATTTTGTCTCAGAAATGAGAGAAAAGTAATTAAGACAGAATTTGGTACCAGAGAAGTGGGGTCATTGCTGTGACTATAACTGACCACATGGTTCAGGAGCCTTTGGGAATGGCTTATGGGAAGAGTTTGGAAAGGTTCAGAGATGCCAGCTGAAAAAGCAGAGCTGGAATGCCTTAGGCTGTACTGTATGGGAGATTCAGGTCAGAGCTCGGAAGACCAGCGGGCTGAGAGAAATCCTGCTGGTAAAGACCAGGCTCAGGAGGTTTCTGCTGGGAAGAAGGGCTGCATTGGCTGCTGGACTTCAGACCTTATTATGCATTTTGTGTGCATTTTGCTCCTGTCCAGAGACTTTGCCTGAGACTGAGATTAAGGGCAGTGGACTAATTAATCTGGCAGAAGAAATTTCAAAGCGGTCTAATGTTGAGGTGGCAGCATGGCTACTGTTGGGGCTTTTAGCCATATTTATGTTGAGAATCAAGAGCAAAGAGCCCAGCAGAATGATGTAAAACATTAAGAGTTTGACCTGAAAAAAAGCTCCAATAAAGCTGTGGACTGTAAAGATAGAGCTGAGGAGATCTTGATTGCTGAAAAGGAACAGGAGACTAGAAAATATGGCCTGAGGGCATCACAAGAAGCAGCAGGACTCCTCCCTCTATAACCTCAAAATTGCAAAAGTGAAAGACTTTGCTTTGAGAAGAGAGTCCCAGAACACCATGTTCCAGAATGGTAGTGACATAGGAAATTTGTTCTTTGGAATTGGACTTAGAGTGCTCAGTGATCTAGGCACTTGAACCCTTCAGCCAAGAGAGAGGAAAACCTGGCTACTGCTCCTGCTGGTGGCAGACCTTGGCATCATCCACATGGTGCTGGTTTTAGGTTCATGCAGAATGGAAGAGCTGTGGGGCAGGAAAGATTCCACTCAGATTTCAGAAGGCCTGGGAGGCCAGGCAGTGTGCCCTTGAGAGGGCAGTGTGTGAAGCTGTGAGTGTAAAGCCAAAAGTACAGTGGAGACCTCAGAAGTTTGGAGAAGCCAGGATTGTCTGAGGAAAACTGCAAGGAGGGAGCATAGCTGGACCAAGAAAGAAGCCGTGGGAGCTACAACCACCAGAAATGCCATAGCGGCAGAGCCACCCAAGCACTTTGGAGCTCACATCTTGCCACAGATGGCCTCGGATGATGCACGTGGAACTACAGGAATTACTGTTTGCCCTGCTGGATTTTGAACTTGCTTTGGTCCTATTCCTTTGTATCCCCCTGTTTGTAACTTTTGGAATGGGAATATCTATCTTGTGCCATTGAATGTTGTATGTGTTTATCTTTCTTTTCATTTGTATAGGGGCTCAAAGCTAAGAGTTTGCCTTAAATCTCAGAGAAGACTTGGGACTTAGACTTTTCAGCAATGCTGAAACTGTTAGGACTTTGGCAACTCTTAGAGATGGACTAAATGCCTTTTGAGTAAAGGAATGTACATGAGGCTTTGGGGGGCCAGGGGCAGAATGTTATGGTTTGTGTCTAGATGTCTCCCCAAAGCCTCATGCACTTTTAGATGTTTTTTTTTTTTTCAGAGGTAGCTAAATCTAGAGTTTGTGATTGATTCATGGTCCAATGCTTTGATTAAGGGTGTGAGTGCTACACACATCCTAAGGTGGGTAGCCTGAATACAATATAAGGAGTTTGTCCCTTCCCTCCATTGCTTGTTGATTTTGCTGTCTTCCACCACCATGAACTGTTGCCCCTCTGCCATGTGCCACCCTGCCTTGGAGCCAGCTGATTATGGACTGAAACCTCTACAAACTGTGAGCTAAATAAACCTTTCTCCCTTTAACCTTGGGTGTTGGGAATTTTGTCTCAGCAACAAGAAAAGCAACTAAGACAGCTTGCACCTTGTTTCCTGGGTGGAATAAAAAGGGACAGAAGAAGGAAGTCTCACTGCTTCTTTCCTGCTATACCATGAACTCTTTCTCCTCTGCCATTCTGCCCTGCCTTGGAGCCAGCTGACTATGAACTGAAACCTCTACAAACTGTGAGCCAAGCTAAACCTTTCTTCCTTTAACTTGTAAGTGTCAGGTGTTTTGTCCCAGCAAGCAGAAAGTAACTGAGACACTAACAATTTTTTACTTTTTCTTCTAGATCAGGGGTTAACAAACTCAGGTCCACTGGTCAAATGTAATCTACCACCCCTTTTAGTTAGTAAAGGTTTACTGGAAACTAGCCATGCTCATTCATTGACATTCTGTCTATGGCTTCTTCTTTTTTTACAGCAGCAGATGTAAGTAGTTGTGATAAAGACTTTATAGTCCACAAAGTGTGCAATAGCTACTATCTTGCTATTTCTATAAAAATTTGCTCACCCTTAGTCTAGTGTGATTAAGCTAAAACTTCTCATAAGCTAAAAGTTCTAAACAGTTCAGTCAATCACACTTATTTATTTTCAACAACTCTGATTTTCAAATATTCAATTTAAATCATGACACATCTCAGTCCAGCTCCTTCAGTCCACTGGACAGAGTGCTGTCTTACATGTTAGAGATTTCTTGACATCTTCTTAATGTCCCTCAGATTATGTGAGCCTGTGACAATTGCAGTGGTGCCTCGGTTCATGAACTCAATTCTTTCCATGATTCTGGTGCTTAAATACAGTCTGCATTCCAACTGCATTTCTAGGCCCCTCACAGCTTTACAGTAGTTTCCCAAATTCTCCCTCCCCAAATCTTTTCTTCTAGAATTTCCAAGCACACACTCAGTTCTGGACTCAAACTTCTTTTTTCTCTGATCTTTTGTACAGCGGGTAAACAGATGTAGCCAAAATGTTTGAAAGTAATTACCTATATGAAAGGACTTATTCTGCCCGTCACATCTGGCTGTACATTTGCCTTCCTCTCCCCCACCTTTGAAATCCAGAGGCCCTGGCGCAGATCTTGGTGAATGCCTGTGACTTCCCCACAGGGCTTAGACATGCCCACATGGTCTTCCTCTATTCATAAATGCTTGGCATCAAGTGGAACTTAAGTATGACATGCACATGTGACCCATGCCAGCCCTATATGACTCTCACTGGTTCATGCAGTCTGTAAGATCCAGGGGCATACTTGCAGTGCTCATCACACCGAGGTCCTCCATTCTTCCTCTTGTTCAGAGTCTTCCCACGAAAGCTGCTGTAATTTGAGTAAGTCTCAATTGCTTCAGGAACCTAAGCTGAAAGTCACTTCACAGTCAACAGGCTAATTGTATTCAAAGACATGAGGCAAATTCAGACTTAATTATGGCTGTCTTTAAAAATCACTGAGGTCCAATCCAAAGTAGAGCGTCGGCAACAGGGGTGCACATAGTAGTGTTCTAGTTTTAGAAAATTGATTTATTTATAGCAGAGTCCCAGACAGTGTCGTTCACCATCTGGACCAGCCCATCAGAGGAGGTTAGGCCTGATCTTTGGCACCTGCCAGGATAGAGAGATGCTAAGCCTAATCTTGCAGTCTCAGCCATCGTGCTTGGAGTTTGAGGAAGGCATGACTTGCTGGGTGATGTGGATTTACAAGGCTGTTGTTAGACTCCTTCTAACAATTTAACCACAGAGCAGTTCACTGCACATCCCACCTACTCCTGCAGCAGTTCCTGCTTTGAACTGGACAAGGGTAGCAGCAACCAGAGGGAAGGAAGTTCTAGCACTTATGAGGCACATACCCAGGTGCTGCTCTAGACCCACCATTCACAGTATGGGTGTTTACCATCAGCTGGGTGCCCAGTGCATGGCAGTTATTGTGCCTGGATCTCACCATGCCTTGGCTATGTAGCAAGAAGGGCAAGAGCATTTACCAGCACCAGAGCCACACCACTCCTGACAGGTGAGGCGATCAAGTGGGAACCCCATCATACCTCCCAGAGATGATTATGCTCGGGGAAAGCATCAAGAAGCAAGACCTTGAGCTTTGCTTGCTAGGTGGTGGTGGCAAAACACTTCCACAGTAAACAAACCATGTGAGGAAGTGCTGTGAGTGTGGTGCTTTTGAGAGAAGCAACATCTAACTGGGATTTTTAAGGAAGTGTCACTGTGTGAAGCAGAGTGTAGCTTCCTCCTTCCCCCTTTAATATGCGTGTATGCTTTTTCTCTGAAACTCTATGCCTTTGATGAAAACAGCACGTTGTGTCCAGCTGTGAAAGGGTTCCAGTTTTGGACAGTTTACCTGTTGAATCCCTGTCATTTGCCAAGCATTAGCGTATGTACTTATACAATTTCTCATGCAAAGTATATTCAGAAAAGCCCTTGGAAGCAGGCAGGCAAAGACATATACCCAGAAAGATTAAGTCAATTTCCAAAACCACACTGACAGTAAGAGGGAGAGACAGGTACCCAACCAGGTGGACCTTGCTGTACACCTTCATGCCCACACCTTGGCTGGAGCTTACCCCCAGCAAGCCTCACCGGGAGTATCTTATTGGGGATGGCAGCAGAGAGGCTGATGGAAAGCTAATACCTTTAATTACCACCCTAATTGAAAGCAATATTAGGTAGGAAATACAGCTGCAGAATATACATATGAGTGTATAGTGCGCATTATAGCCAAGGTGAGTTATTTTTGCTTTAAACGCCTTGCCATTTGGTATGACCTAGGCTAAGGCTCACCTCGTTGGCATGGGCCATTTGTAGGTAGAAGTATATTCTTACTCAGACATCCTTCCTGGTGTTGAGGATTTGTAGATGGAAATAGTAGATCTTGGTTTGGGGATGACCCAGAAGGAAGGCTGGGAATCCCATAATAAGTTTATTTGACCCCTATAGACAAAAGATAGGGGAACTACGTCTTCCCTCTGCTTTTTTCTGGGCTGATGTTTTAGTTTATCATTTCACCTTTGCAGAGTTCACGTCCTAACTACTGAAATAAAGAGAGGCCCCTTCCTTTGGCTTCCCACTTGGGGCCTGATGGGTTTGGGTCGTCTCTTCAGAGGCTCCCAAATCCCTGCTCTAATTTCAATTACAGCGCTCTCTGTGGTGGAGCAGCAGCAGGCTGGGGCTGAAGAATCAATTCCTAATCCCCACATTAGTGCTGATTCATCTCTTTCCTGAGTTCTATCATCAGCAGCACTGGGGGAGGGAGGGAGTGAGAACTGAGCAATCCTTCAGAAGAATAAATATGGTTTGTTTGTATTTGTATTTGCTTCCATGCTGAATTCAGATTGCATCCCACACCATGGCATCACAATTATTATTAATTTCCCCCGTCTGCTCTTCGATTCTCACTGCCACAAAGACGAGATGATAGACAATGTTAGATGTGGTAATTGGACGAGCTGGGGGAAGGGAGAGAAGAGGAGAGACAGATGTTTCATTATGAGATGTTTGCAACTCACAAACATTTTGAGCAGGTACGAAGGGGAAGGATCCCACCCGGCTGCTCTGCAGGCCTGTCCTACTTCCTCATCTTCGCCCCCTGCTGTCCCTGCGTTTTTGTGTCCTGGGTAGTTGGGCTTCATACCTGTTCCTGGTGAGTGCTAGAAAGCAAGAAACACATGTTCTGGAAAGCGTACCCGCCCTGATTCCTCAGAGAGATGCATCCCTGCGCTCCCCACCATGCCCACTGCCTGGAGGAATGCTCAGAGCTCGATGATGGCAGCCTGTGCTGCAGGTGGGTCACTCCTGCTGGCAGCGTGTCTGTGACTGGTGTCTTCACATGGGGACATGGCTGCCCTTGCTGAGCTGAAGAGGCTGGCCTGTCATGGGGAAGCCCTGTCTGGACCAAGCCTTCCCTGAACTCTAGCTGCCTTTTTCCTGACCTTGCTCTGAGTGTTGGGACAGTGGTCACAGCTGCATCACTTTCTCCTCTGGCTGGTGTCCAGGCTCCCTCTCATAGCCTGCCCTGGCCACCAGGAACATCGCTGCCACCTGGGCCTACTGCCTCTGCCTCACACGCACCATCTCCCAGTGTGAAGGTGGAGGGACAGCAGGAGGCAGGCACTGTGGCCTTCTGGTTGCACTAGGAAGAGCCAGCGGAATCAGAAAGCTGATGTGGGAAGTGGGTTCTGTCCTCTCTGGGGACCAGAAATACCTTACAGGAGCTGACTGGAGCCTCATTCACCAGGAAGCCAGCAGATGCTGCCATTCTTCTCAGCTCCTCCCTTCTGCACAGTTCTCAGTCTGTTGGTAGAGGCCATGTGGAAGAAAGAGGACAAATGGAGGCCAGAGATGCCCGCCTCCCTCTAGGTGTCCTGTGGGTGCAGTGATGAGGTGCTTGGAGCACGGGACTCAAAGTTCAACTTCATTGTACAAGGCTGAAGCTTCCTGCGGTGGCCACCAGTGAACGGGCCAGTGACATTGGTGACAGTGCTGCTGTGTGCTAATGACCTCCAGCCTCAGCTGTACAAGGCCACAACACAGCAGGGTGCCTGGTGTTCAGAGTTATGTGGGGAAGTTAAACAAGGGCATCTCTAAAACTTCTGCTCCCGCTTTTAGGAAGGCTTCCGTTCCTCCACCAAGCACCCTCGAGGGCTAACAGCAAGGGCCTGCAGCACAAAAGTGCAAAGAGTGGGGTCCCAAACTTGTAGTGAACGCAAAGCATTAGGAAAATAAAGGACTGTGTCCTCCCAGGGGAGAGGAAGGAGGGAGGATCTCTGGGGATTCTGAACTATAAATCGGGACAGTCAGATTAGGTGCTTACATTTTTTTTTTTTTCTCATCAGCACGGTCGCTGTGGCTGGTAATGAAGCTGCTGAGCAGTAACTCATGCATGAGATTAGCTACAGAGGAAGGACAGCGTGGGTCGGAGAGATCCGTGGGTGACCAGGTGTGCCCACTCACTTGTGTGGCTTCCAACAGAGGACAAGAGATGGGACTTACACTCTGAATTTATAGACAGGAGAGGGACCCTGGGGATAATTTCAGGCCAGATTCTTTGTTGTACAAGTGGGGAGCAGAGGCCCAGAGTGATGAAGGGACTTGCCTGAGGGAGCACAGCATAACAGTGGCAGAGCCTGGCCAGTGTTGGCCTGTGTCGTCCCACCTGCAGAGGGATTATCGGGGCAGGGAGGTGAGTGAGTATGCCAGCTGCACAGCCAGATGGCAATGCCAGCATCTCCTAGATCTGTACCTCCTTCATCTTTTCCCATCAAACTCTCTCTCTTCTCCTAATTAACACGCATTCTCTCTGTCCTCGTAATTTCCACCAGCTGGCCCTTCAAAGGAGTGTTTGTAAGCATGCGTATGTGCGAGTGTGTGTGTGTGTATGTGTGTGTGTCCAAAAACATGGGAGCCACAGGTGTGATAGCAGATCATGGATTCCCCCAAAGGAACTGCAAGGTCCTTGGAAGACCAGCTCATGTCCACATGTGCTCTGCATGTGGGAAAGCTTGTCCTGATAAATGGTCTCCACTGTCAGCTTCCTCTGGTTGTTACATAGAAACTGGGTGAGTCAAAGAAAGATGTCTCCTGCCTACTGGCTCCAGCTGTTTATTCCCACCACTGTTCCCAAGGAGCACTGGATTTGGAGACCTTTGTCAGATGTCCAAGCAGGTTTTAACTAAGGCAATGGGCATATCAGAAAGAATTGTGGCTGCAGCATCACAGCTGAAGATTATAATTTTTTTCTCTCATTTGTGTAGGCCCTAGAGTAGACTACTTTATTTTGTCTTTTAAATTGCCATCATTTCCTTGTTTCCTCCCCATGACTTCTCTTGAGCTGCCATGGGGGCCAGTGGGCCAGTCTTTCCTCTCTATCTTTGCCAATTCCCTCTCTGACCTCAGCTTCTCTGGATATATCTAGTAGATGGAGAAGGAAAACGAGATCCATATTTTGCAGTGGAAGTGAGCTCTTGGGCCAACCTGGAAGTGGGGGACTCTGTTTCCCCACGTGCTGCTGTCCAGAACCACGGCCTCACTCGCCGAGTGCCTCACTCGGCTCAGGAGCCCTTCTCCCAGACCCCTCTTCCCCTTTCCATCTGGCCGATCCCTATTCTGCCAGCGTCCAGGTCAGATTTTAGTTTGACGTCTGGGAGCCTCCCTGAGTTCTTTTCTCAGGCTGGCTGGCACCACACAGCTCTGCACCCCGATTTACCCTTAGTGCCTTCAGTGCTTCAGTGCACTGCTGCTTACTAACTCTTCTCATTCTTCTTGCTCATTAGACCAGGAGCTCCTCAAGGGCAAGACTGCACCTTTTCCTCTTTTCTTTTTTTTTGTATTTTCAGTTTTTAATACAGCATTTCATGTAGTAGATCAGTGGTTTTTAGTCGAGGTTATAATTTAGAAGCACTTGGAGAAATTTAAAATATCTGTCCAGGACTTACTTCCAAATAATTAAATCAGGATCTCTACGCAGGGAGTCCAGATAGTTTTTTTTTAAATCTCAAATATTCATTCAACATTGAGAACTACTCTAATAGATGACTCATAAACGTTTGTTGAATGACTAAGCCTTTCTTTCCAGGATTTAGGAACACAAAGGAGACAGGGCAGAACAAACGGGGCCCTGGCTATCATGTTGAAAACTCCTTTACATAGGTTACAACTCCTTCACAAAGGGTATCACATGGTCTTTATGTACAAAAATTGGTCTATATTAGTCATTTTTAAAAATACTGTAATTCAAAATTGTTCTGATATTGAAAGTTGAGCAGAACAAAATCCCTTTCTTCTATTTCCAAATTTAGAAAAAAAGCAAGTAAAAGTAGTTATGCAGAAACAGAAAAATAGCCCGTTTGCTATTTTATTGTAACAATTAATTGAGTGCCAACTACATGCCTCAGGCCAGGTGGGGCTATAAGTGGCGTGTGAAGTACAAAGGCTTGAGTTTTCAAACTAGGTAGGAAAACCTAACAGATGCACCAGGTAGAAATTTTTATGTGAGTCTTTTCTCTGGGTATTCTTAAGGAGCACATTAGTTCGTACGGGTAATTAGAAGAGAAGACGGCAGGCCACTGGGTGCTAATTATGCAGTGCAGAAAATAAAGTAAAGAGAGTAAGGGGGGTTGAGGTCACTGTGGGCTGAGGTCTCTAAGAAGGCTTTGCAGAGAAATGGGGCTGTGAACTCAGGCTGGAGGGATGGGCCACGTGGGACCTGACGTGGACAGAGGGTGGGGACTCCCACGGGCATGTCCTAGAGTGGGAACGAATGTGTATGCGGACATTTTTAAAGAATAGGCCTAGCTGGGGCAGGAGGCATTTGGAGGAAGGAACTCAGGGCCCTTGAGTTTGAGGAGGGCAGACCAATTATGAAGTTAGAATGGATTCTGACTACAGCATACGTGAAAGATGGACCAGAGAAGAAGCAGCGCGTGCAGCCCCTCGTGTGGCCATGTGGGTTATCTGAGTGTTAAGTCATGAGGTGCTGACGCCCCATGGCAGCAGAGAGAGGATGCAGATGTGGTGGTTGAATACATTGGCATTTCCAAGGTAGCAGCCAGAGAACCTACCTCCTGGCACTTCCGCTAGTGTTGGCTGTGGGGCTTCCCCCTCTTCTGTACCCTTAGCATCATTTCCTTTCCTAGTCAGAAGGAATCTGAGCCCTGGGATTTACACCTGCGGTAGAGTCTCATTTAGAAGGGATAGAAGGCATAGTGCGCTTGATGCCTTTTCATCCCCATCAAAGTCTTGTGCATGCTTTCTGAGTTTTATGTCTGAGCAGTGGAAATGCAATCAGTTGGCAGTGCTACGGAGTGCTCAAGCAGTTGCACCGCTGCAGGGCCCCGGTACTCTCACAGCTCTGCTGTGGCTTGAAATGCACGGCCTGCTTGCCCCTGCTCCACTGGCACTCTGCAGGCCGATTATGAAGAGCATCCTGCTTGGAAGATGACTGCCTCTTAAGACCTGAGTAAAGAATTCTCCCCTTCCCAGGACCTGGAACCTCAGCAGAGGACTACCTATTTCTGGTGTTTGCCAAATTGAAATGATCCAGTGGGACGTTTTCTGACCCAAGTGACACGTTCTCATGTGTAGAAAGGGGTTAACAAGGCCTGTTTCACAACCTTGTGAAGACAAGCGGAGACATAAAAATTGCAGTACAGCAGGTGCTCCATAAGGAAAGCCACTGTTAACACAGACATTTGTTTCCATGCATAGGAAAACTGGGAGGCCTGAAGGGCTTCGTGGCTTTCCCAAAGGCCCAGGGCTAGTGGTAGGACTTGATACGAGCCCAGCTCTTCTAAGATTTCTGATTACCTGACTGGGAGTACCTAGAACCTCCGCTTGTCCCACAGTCAGTGCCAGGCACGTCCCTAGGAAGCTTCTGGGTGGGATTTTTATCACTTTGTTAGCTGAGACTATTACTTTATTCAATAAACCTTGATGGGATCATGATTTCTGTGATTCAGCAACCCTTTGGGGCTATGCAATTATCAATAACCCTGGTAATACAAGCACACAGGACTCTGATTTCTTTTTGCTCTGGGACCAGCTCTCCTGAGGCCGTATTTCTCTGGCTATTACTCAGTGGGGTCATCTGTGTAAAAGGCAGACATATTTTGGGTTCCTAGATGCTTCTGAAGGTCTGAGCCTCTCTCCCTGCCTACACCATCCTCTTAGGACCATTGGTGGAGCATCAAAATCCAGATCATTAACCATCAACTGCCTAGGCCAAAGGGATCCTCTGAAATCGTGACAGAGGATCCTCCTCCGGGCATGTGCTGTGTTTGGAAGAGTAGACAGTAGGACGGAGAAAGAAAAACCAACGCCCTTCATCTTTCTAATATGTGCAGCTTGTGATAACAATAAATAATGTCAAGTAATCTGGAATGTTTTCCCATTTTAGAAGGCTTGAGAGACAATAACTAATTAGTACCAACAATCCCACTATGAACCAGGGCGCAAGAATTATCTCCTGCATGAGGAGTGGAGACTCTTTTTTCTCTAGAGGTGAAAAAGGAGAGAGACAGGGAGAGAAGTATTAGGCAAAGAGTAGCTTTATTCAAAACCAAACCAAACCAGTAAACAAAAGTAAAATGTCTCTCTAGGAATTAGGCCCATAGGGGTCTTATGGAATGCCCATATTTTTAGGGTATGTTACCGTAGTGTCTTGATCTGTTTAGCTGCTATAATGAAATGCCTTAGGCTGGGTAATGTATAAACAGCAGAAATTAATCCCTTGCAGTCTGGAGACTGGGAGGTTTTAGACCAATGTGCCACAGATTTGCACCCTGGTTCATAGTGGGATAAAAATCCCACCCAGAAGCTTGAAAACACAAGATATTTGCCACTGCTAACATTGCTCCAAATATCTGTCTGAAGAGGACAGCATGCTGGCTCTAATGCCCATGTCTTCCCCGCTCACCGTCATGCGAGCATTTCCACCCCTCCAGGGCAGGCTGCAGGGGGGAGGGCAAGAGGGCTCTGGGTGGGGGTCACCTCAGGGACCACACTGTCTCCTGTCCTTTTCTCCAGCCCAACTCTTCTTTCCAGATGTCCCTTGTTTCCGTCTGCACCCTCTCATACTGCTTTGCTTATTTTACTTTCTTTGGCTTTGTAATAACCAGACACTGCTCGGTTCACCTGTAAGAGGTCCATTCTCCTTTTCTTCCTTAAAAATGAAACCTTTTCTTTCATCTCATCGTTGTCTCTGGAAGGCCGCGTGTGGCAATGACAAGTGTCCCCTAACACACCATTCCTCTCCTTGCGTCTAGCCAGACACGCTGCTGCTTCCTGCTTCCTTTCAGAGTTAGAGCCATGGCAGGGGATTAGATGATTAGGTTGGCTGGAGCGGGGGGCGGGGGGTGGCGGGGAGGCGGAGTTTATATCCATCCCCAAAGCGCGGGACTTTCAGAGGCTGTAAATTTGAGAAAGGTGTCTCCCTGGGCAGTATGTGTGCATGGAAGGGTGGGGGCAGGAGGGAAGCTGGGAAGAATGGGGGCCAGAGACTGAGAAATTAATGACATCCGCAGTGAGCCTCCACACCCGGAATTGGTATGAAGCTGGGGCCACAGAGAGAAGAAAAATCAGCTGTATACTGAGCCTGCATTTGGCACCTTTAAATAATTTCAAATGAAACTGTCAGCCTTAAGCTCTGAAATGTGCCTCCAGCAAAAGATAAACACAGAAAGAAGACGGGAGGGGCTGAAGGGGGGGCATCACAATCTTTAATATTTTTAATCAGCCTGTCTTTCTCAAACAGGAAACATTGTTGCAGATACCCTCGCAGACTATAAATTTTCTGATTTCCTGTGTGTGCTGCTCAGTGCAAGCATGATAGTTCATTTCAGAAGCTCAGCAAGACTTAAAATCTCTGCTTGGCAGCTGCTGGGCCAGTAAAATCATCAGGTGCTGTCAATGGGTGGCTCAGTAATCGACCTGAAATCTGCAAATGTAAAGCAGCAGCTGCAGCCAGCCCCTTGGGAGTGCAGGAGGCTTGGCCACAGATTGGGGAGGGGGTGCTGCAAACAGACAGTGTAAGAGGAGACAGGCTGCTGAGGTGTGCAGCCCTCCAACATTTCTTTGACTGGGCTTCTATTAGAATTTCCACCGTCAGAGTCACACCCCTGAGTTAAACTCTGCCTTCAAATGTTCAGACCTTCCTGGGCCGGGCCACAAGTGGTCAGAACCACGTGTCAGGTTAGAGTCTGTAGTTTTGCTGAAGGAACTAGACCATGGAAGAATGTTGAGCCCCTGAGGTAGAAAAGGAGGCCGTGAAGATGGGGAGGGGGCTCAAAATGCACTGGGAGAAGGGTTAGCAATGGTGCTCAAAGTCAAATGGAGCCTTGGTGAAGTTCAGGCTCAGATGGCGGACTGAGTCCAGAGCTAGACATATGGCAGGCAGGAGGGTCTGGCCAAAGGACTGCAGTGCCTGTGGTGTGCCTGGAGTGGAGACACCCTGGCAAGGAGAGGCTCTTGGAGCAAGACCTGAACATGGCACATTGCCTCTCCTGCTTGGGATTTGCCTCCTTCCTCAGTCCTCACCTGGGGTCCCAAAGCCAAGCTTCCTAGCATAGTCTCCAAGGTGGATGGGTCCAGAAAATCGCCATGGCTCTTTGCCCCAAGGAGTGGGACCACAGGGCAGATAGGTTGAAAAGTTGGAAGTTCAGTCCATCTCCAAAGAGAATTGCATGAGAAGGGAAACCCCAAAGCAAACCTTAACTTTATGTATAACATTCATATGGAACCAAAGAACATCTTTGTCAGTAGTGAGAATCCTATCTACACCAAAGGTCCTATGGGTTGTTAAATTTTGAGTAGGGGCTACAGTTGATGACTCTTGCCCTTTGAGTCTTGTAATTATACTTTTCCACATCTTATATGGACCTCTGCTGCAATTTAACTGGATTATTCTCTGAGCCTTGGACCCCTGTGCTTTCCTATCCGTGATTGTACTCAGGCTCTTCTAAGACTTGAAACATCTTGATTCATTCAGTAGGAGACACCAGGTATCATGTTCCTGACAGAGGGCCGGTGTTGTGTGATGTAATTCAGTCTATACTCAACGAATCACCACTCATTTGGGGGAAATAGATGTGTAAAGTGTTACAAATCAAATAACATATATTGAGCATCATTTCTGGAACAGGTGCTATTTTGGTTGCCGGGGATATATATTCAGAACAGTAGTGGAGTTACCCTCCTTTGGGAGTTGAGTGGAGGAAGAAGGCAAAACAACAACACGTGACTGTGATGAAGAAAAATGAAGTTAAATTAAGTCAGTAGAGTATGAAGTGTTGTGTTGGTCAGCTTTCCATTACTGTGACAAAATACAGTACCTGAGATAATCAACCTATAAAAAGGAAAGGTTTATTATGACTCACAGTTTTGGAAGTTTCAGTCCATGGTTGTTTGGCCTCTTTCCTTTTGCACCTGTGGTGAGAGAGTACATCATGTTGGGAGTATGTGGTTGAGGCCTCATGGCTGGGAAGTAAAAGAAAGAGGAAGAGACAGAGTCCCACAGTCCCTTCGAGGGCAATGCCCAGGGATCTAACCTCTTCCCAGTAGACCTTACCTCTTAAATGTTCTGCCACCTTCAAAGAGAACCATGGGCTGGAGAACAAATCTTTGACACATGGAATTTGGGGGGCCATTTCAGATCAAGCTATAGAAGGGATAATTCTTTAGATGGAGTGGCCAAGATTAGGTTCTCATATCAGGTGGCATTTGAGCAGAAATATAAGAAAGGCATTCAGACAGCTGTGAAAGAGATGCATTTCATACACCAAAGACTCATGTATGTGAAGGTCTCAAGATGAGTATAAATTGTGGGGCTAGAAAGGCTGAAGAGGAACAATAGGAACATATAGTGAATTTTATCAGAGAAAGAACAGCTACACCATGTCATTTAGGCTATGATGAAACTTTTGTCTTTAACTTGGTATGAGATGGGAGACTGTTGGGATTATGAGTGGAGGAGGTAGACAGTGAACAGTTGAAAGAGATGAGAAATAGACTGTGCAGGTTTAAAGGTTAACAGGATGCTCACTTAGATATGGGTTTTGAAAGAATGAAGTCCAAATTTTAACCAGAGCTTTCAGGAGAATACAGTTCCCTTTTCCTGAAATGGGTCTGTTTCAGGTGTGGTGGAAATGGCAAAGCAAGCTACTGAGGCATGGTTAGTTTATGATGCTTCTGAGCTGGCAAGGTAGAGACATTCAGTGTGTGTTAGCATGTGAATCTGGAGTTCAAAGAGAAGACTGTACTGGAAGTTTTGGGATTATCTGATGCAATGGACTGAATATTTGTGTCCCTCCAAAATTCATATGTTGATAACTTAAAGATAATAATACGTAATGCATTGACCATTGTTACCCTCATATTATGTTGTTTTGAAAATTTGTTCTTTTTATGATTTGTTTTGTTTTTTCTTCTCTTTAAAATAAAAAAAATAAATAAATAAACAGGGATAGTCCAATAAAGCATGCAAAATTAAATAATAATAAAAAAATTCATATGTTGAAATCCGAACCTTTACTGTGCTTGTATTGGGAGCTGGAACCTTGGAGGGATGATGAGGTCATGAAAGTGGGGCTCTCATGGATGGGATTCATACTCTCATGAAAGGCACCAGAGAGCTCTTTCTTTTTGCCATGTAGGAACACAACAAAAATGCAGCCATCTGCAGCATGGATGGAGTCCTCATCAGAACCCAACCAGGCTGACACCACATTCTCTGATATCCAGCATTAAGAAAAGTGAAAAATATATTTCTGTTGTGTATATAGTACCCAGGCATGGTGTTCTACTGTAGCATCTCAAATGGACTGAGATAACCAAGTGTGGAACTCACTTGAGATTGGACTACCAAGGCAATGAGTGTCAAGTAGAAAAGAGGTGTGAGTCTTGGTCTATGAGTTACCTCAGTATTCAGATGAGAAGAAAGTGCTATTGAGGTGGGAGCGTGAAGAGGAGAGGCTTGATTCTTGGCCAGCAGATAAGTTATGCAGGACAGCAGTGTACTATACAGGTGCAGCTGGCAGGCTGAGTGAGCTCTGAACTGGGAAGAGACCACTGGATTTAGCTGTGTCACAGTCACTGATGAACCAATAAGAACTTTTCTGATTTGTGATGGACACACAGACATGCACACTTGAAGGGAATGTCCCTAATAGAAAGCACTGTTCTGGGGTACAGAGAGGTGTGTTCAGCCATATGTGGGGAGCTCCTTTCCCAACCTCTGCCTACTAAAGTCCAGTCATGAAAAAGTCATCTGCACCATGAATCTCCTTTCATCTATCTTCTCTCTTGCACTCTCCTAGCTCAGCTAGACTCATTCACTTTCTCCTTTTAACACATGGTGGGATTTTTATGACACTTTGTCCCTTCCTGTCTACCACTGTTTGTATCTGTTTACATTGTAGTTGACTTAAGGATGGGCTTTGCTTTACATGTTACTCCGATCTGTATCTCACCGCTGGCACTTGGCACTTGGCCTTCAGCAGAAAACCCCGCCAGAAATTGCTTGGTGAATTGAATTTTGAGAGTTGTTACTAACATCAGGCCACCAATTTCCAGGGCTGTCAAACACCCCATTGGGTTTGTCAGATGTGGCAATGTTTCTCAAAGTCTAGCCTGCATGACATCACCTAGCGGGCTGGTTAAAACAAGGTTACTGGGCTCCACCCCAGAGTTTCTGATGAAGTAAGTTTCAGGTGGCGCAATGATTTGCATTTCTGACAAATTCCCAGTTGGCACAGAGGCTTCTAGTTCAGGAGTTACACTTGGAGATTTCTTTCAAGCGTGTCCCCTACTTGGCTCCTCTGGAGAAGCTGGCTCGTGTTTCTCTGTGCATAAAGGCATCTGGTCTGGCTGCATGGGAGGATGCAAATGCCACTTCTCTGTGCTGTTAAGTGCCAGCATGGTGCCGTGCATTCACCTCCTTCCTGGAGCAGAGGCAGACATCTGCACTGCCATCAGAGACCAGGCCAGACAGCTGCCATTCCGAGCCTGCTGAGGTGGAGGGCTATGGGCCTCTTGCTCTCACCAACAAGTTATGGATGAGCAGGTGCTGGTCCTCCTCCCCCTCTCCTCTGCAGTTTAATTAGTCTAAAAGGGACTGGTGGCTGTGAAAAGTAGCATAAATTGTCTAGTAGATGGCTCACTGCACATCACTGAAGGCCTACATTCTACATCCACCCATAAGGTCACTGAGAATAAGAAATGACCAATATTTGTTCTGGATATTCAGAATTTTAGCTGCTTTTAAGAAGAAAATATATAGAGAAAAGTATTAATAGGATGATTTTAAACCCTTGTAAGAGGAAAATGTACTCACTGGCAACAAGCATCAATTCATTCTAAGTATAATTAACCCAACTTCATATTCTTTTTAACCTGGTTATTTGTGGAGAAATTCGGCAGACATCACGTTTCAAATTTCAGCACAGTTCCTTGGGGATGAGTGGATGAGTCTCCCCAGTGTTCTGAGCGATGGATCTGTGTCAGTCTGGAGCAAGGCCTGCGAGCTCAATGCCGTCCTGTGTAACGTTTTTATCAGTATAAGATGGCGATACCAAAGGTGCTCTGGCCACACCTCCACCTGATTCAGAGCTTGGATGGATAGTTAATAGTCAGCATAACAGAACTGGGTTCCAAAGGATCTTGACAAGCTTAGGATATGGGCCAGCTTTTTTCTTTTAATTCAGCAATTGTCCCAAAGCAATAAAAGGTAACAAGGTTCACAGCAGAGCTCAAAAAATGTTGAGGAATTTTAATTGCTAGAAAGCATCTCCCATATCCACTGCAATATAACTTACCTAAAAGTTGATATATGGGACTGTATTAATAGACCAACCAGTCTACCTTTGCAAACTGCCTTTGCAGCATTATAAACAGTTGAGGATTCATAGGCAAACAGAATTGTGTTCTGAGTGGTCCAGATGATGAATGGACCAGATAATATGTCTTATGATGAGGAGCACAAGGAACTGAGAGAGTTTTGCTTTCAGCCTGGAGAGAAAAGGCCTGAAGACTTCTAGGTAGTATATGCTGAAATTACTCATTTGAATTCCACTTAGTTTCAACTGCCCTGAAAACTAAAAGTAAAATCAGCAAATTAAGTAACAGGATCACAGATACTGGCTTAGAATAAATATTTTAGTATTAAAATTGTCTGTGGCCGAAATAATAATAATAATAATACAGATGATGATAGTGGTGGTAATGATGATGAAGAAAAAGGAAGAGGAAGAAGAAGATAAAAGAAGGTAAAAACTAAAAACTCATGCAGTTTTATAAAGCACATTTTCCTCCGAATACTGTGCTGGGTTCGTCATGCCTACCAGTGTCATATGTTGGACATCGCTGGGGACATGCAGCCATTGGCTGACAGTGATGCAGCAGAGGAGGTTCAAGTACCACACAGGAGGCTGAACAAGCTGACCTTGTGTTAGGAAAATACCGTGGCTCTGTGCTTTTCAAAGCTTCTGCATAGAAAGAACTGTCAGTTCAAAATGTTTTTATTCATGAAATACTTTAGATCTATTTCTCTGAATGTTTTCCTGTAGGAGAGAAATTGCAAAGATGGATGTATTGATTGCAAAATCTGCCCTTGCCCTCCATCTGAGTGAGGGATTATCTGTGAACCTGTGGGTATGAATGCATGCAGGTGGTCAGTATTATTTGCTTATTAACAAGGTAATTGTTGTTTGTCACTCGTCTTATGACCGTGTGTTTGGTGCCGGCCAGTGAACGATGGCTCCAGCTCCCTGACTGTGATAAGGCAGAACGCTGGATGCCAAGCAGATGCACACGTCTGAGAGGAGCATCCGTGTGTTCTGTATCGTCCATGTCTGCACCGTGTCCAGTACCTACTTGTATTCAACAATATTCGGTTAATAAAAAGAATGGAAACAACCAAGGAAAACTCTTTGTAGAACTTACTTCAGGAGATGTGAGAGATCTTTAAAAGTGGAAGAGCTACTAGGGTCAGAGGCTGGAGCTAATGAAGAAATGTTGGTCAGCGTAGGAGCACAATAATATGGTAAATATGTCCTGGAGACCTAATGTACATCAGGGTGACTGTAGTGGACAGTTTGTACTGTGTACCTGAAATTTGTTAACAGTGCAGATGTTAAGAACTCTTAACCCCCCGACACACACTAAGTGAGGTGATGAATATCTTAATTAACTTGATTGTGATAATTTTACGATGTATATGGATATCAAAATATCAAATTATACATCTTGAATATACACCATTTTATTTGACATTTATAACTTAATAAAGCCAAAACAAAAGAGATGTGAGGGCCGGTGAGATGGCTCAGCGGCTTAAGCGCCTGCCCGGCAAGCGCGAGGGCCCGAGTTCGACTCCCGGATCCCACATACGAAAAAAGGGCCGGTGATATCGCTCAGCGGCACGGGCGCCTGCTGGCGTGCGAGGTCCTGAGGTCGACCCCCCGGTACCCACAAAAAAAAAAAAAAAAAAAAAAGAGATGTGAGAAATAAAAAAGAGAGAGTCCAGTTAAAAACACTCTTATCTTACACTCCAGCAAACCCCGAGAAATTTGCATGCAAATATTTGGAGCAATTTTATTCATAATTTCAAAAACCTGTAAACAAGTCAAATGGCCTTCAACTGGTGAGTACACAAAAAATAACTACATCACATAGTGGAATTCTACTCAGCAACAACTACTTAGATAGCACCACACCTGGATCTCTAATGTAGTCCAAAGGTGAAATACAAATATCCTGTTCATAGAACATTCTGAAAAAGGCCAAACTATAGAAAAAGAAAGCATACCAGGGACAGAGGCTGCACGGCGGAGTTGGCTACGAATGGGGATAGGGGAAATTTTAAATGGTGGAAATGTCCTCTTTCTTGATCCTGGAAGCAGTGACATATGATATGTTTATTAAAGTGCACAGCAGTACACTCAGCAATGATGAATTTTACTGGACGTAGCTCATACCATGCTTGTAAAAATCAACAACAGTGACAAAGTAGAGAGGCTAGTGAGGGCTAGGATAGTCCTAGAAACAGGCAGGATACAAGGTAGGCTTTGAAGCTGAGAATTAGGTTTAATGAAGAGGGACTGGATTGTTGTCTAAGCACTGCTTGTCTTTATCCTGTTTCCTCTTCCTCGGTAGTTGCCACTGCCTGTGTTAAGGCACGATGTACTCTGTCGCTGGTTTCATCTCCCCTTGCAAGGAGGGGCAAATACCTAGCAGGTCCTGCCCCTTCCTAGCACTGAACAGCAATATCCCTGAAGGCCATGCCAGCAAGTTACCCTCTCCCTGCAGCAGGTGAGCTGGGGGCCTGGGGCTCCCTGCCTTCCTGTGGAATAGTGATGACACTGAGCTGAACTGAACTGACCAGGGCCACATATCTACTCATGAAAGACCACAGAAAAGGCATAGAGAGGAATGCACTAAATATTTGGAAGGTACAAAGGCAACCTGCCTTCATTCTCTTTATGTCCAGTGGAGGAGCAGCAGCCCAAGGTGCTGAAGAACTGCGTTCTGGTCTCAGGTTCACCTGTCAGAGCCTCAGTCCTCTCTTCTGGAGACTACAGAGCTTTTGAGGTCTTTTCTCAGCTCTGCATGCTCTTGTTTTATCCTCCTGTCCCTTAGTGGAAAGCAGCCAGTGGTGGTTTGGCCTGAGTACCAGCCTTGCTCCTGATCTACTGCTCTTTGTGTGCCTCTAACTGCTGCCACAGGTGCCCCAGGCTTCCAGAAACAGGCACACTAACATCACCAGGGTGTCACACACCACAGCAGACAGGCCCAGGTGACACCCTGGCTCCACCCTTCACCGTGTGACCCGGAGCCAAGGACCTTGCTACAGTTTTCACAGCCGAAAGCCACAGGTCCTGCTCAGTGGTTGCTGGGGGCTAAGCAGGGGTGATTAGTACACTAGCTGGGCACATAATGAGGACTTAGTCAAGTGCAGCAGCTAAATAGTACCATCTAATATCTATGTACTAAATATTTTATTACAAATTTATTAAATATTTTATTACATATTTATTAAACAAATACATTCAATTGCTTGAATATATTTTTTATTTATTAGTGTTATCAGTGCTATTAACTACCTTCACATGATTCTACCTTTGTAAACACGGCTCGTATAATAGCTGCCTTTCTGGTCCTTTCTCCATTGCTGATACACGCTGGGGCCTCAGCCGGATTCCCCGTCTGGGTCCAGAGCTGACGTGAAATCAGAATCCTGGAGGTGTGGGCTGAATACCAAGCAGCCCATGGCTCCCGGAGAAACCAGAGCTGAGAGCTGGGAAGGAGCGGGCTGGAGCCCAGAGGCGGCAGTGCCCTGGTAGCTTCTGCCTCCCAGAGGTTGATTTATTCCCAGGATTCTGATGAATGTGTGAGAAACAGGGCTGGTGATAAAGCAGCCAGAGTCATAATTAAAGTAACAGCTCCTGGTTTTTAAGTGCTGTGTATGTGGAGCTTGGCTTTCGAGGCAATTTCCCGTCTCCCACTTCAGGGCAAACTGTTTCCTCTCTCTGGAGCTTGTTGCTAAGAGCAAGTGAGGAAGCTGCCCAGGGAGCCAGGAAGGCAGGGTGGACACTGTTCCAGGCAGATGGTCCCTGGGTTCTTAATGAAAGTGTCAGGTGAAAGCAGGTCCTTGGAGACTCGCTGAGAATGCAGAGGAGCATTGTCAACACATTGCATGACCTCACACTTTGAGGGCTAGAGACCTGTCTGTCAGAGGACCTGCCATCTCCTCCTGAAGTCTGCAGCGTCCCATCAGGAGGGGAGGGCAGCGCAGAAGGGAAAGGCAGCCTCGTAGTAAGTTCCTACTAAGTCCATTCTCACTGGCAGCCATCTCTAATCCGAGTGGGACATTTCATAGGATGTAAGTTAATGGATGCCCCACAACAGATTTGCCCCTCTGAGTTGCCATGCTCTGCCTGTGTCCTTCTCTCTCCCTGGCTCCCTCCTCCTTGTTTTGCCTCTCCTTTCCCATACAGCCTCCTCCCCTACTCCCAGTTTGGCAAATGTCCTGCAGATGAAGACACTGTGACACCCCAAATAAGCTCACAAATCAGAGATGTCCCTTGACTGAGTCCTGGGAGCCACCAGTGCCCTCTGAGGGCCAGGATGCCATTCTGCCAGCAGAGAACCACATTTTGTCAGAGACTCTCGCAGACTTTCATCGATCAATGTCCAGCCAGTACAACAAGGGGTCAAGGGTGGCAACAAGTAATGCTTAAAAAGTTGGTCAAATAATGCAGCTGCTGTTTGTATAATCCCAAGCCCCTGAACACATCACACTGGTCATACTTGTCCCGGACATGGTCTCCAACTTCAATTTTTATTCAATGTTTCCAGAACCTTGATTTAGTGTGGGGAAGGCCTTAAAGTCTACAAGAATTCACATACACATATGTACATATACTGCTTTGGGTCTAGTGGTTCCCCAGTTTGCCCCATGACAGATAAATCCCATGAGTGGATGACCCCGGAAGATTTATATTTGGCTTTGGTGTATGTTGAGGCATTAATGAATGCATAGAGGCATTACCTTCTTAATTGGCCTCATGTGGCTGCTTGAGTACACACCAGTGTTGTGGAACTGCTGGGGGTGGAGGGACGGAAGTGACAAGGGGCCACCTGTGGACCACCCACTGTCTGGGATCTTTGTTCCCATACACACAGCACAGCCCATCCTTCTTCTGCAGTGCAGATGGGAAGAGGGAGCTGTACTCTCTGAAACAGGCCAAGAGCTAAGAAAAACCCATCAGACTTTTGTCCGAGCTCGGAGTAACAGACCCTCCAGAAGAGGTGTCTGTAACAGAAGCAACAGTTTCGCCATGCCTGTGCCCAGACTGATTGCTTAACTACATCTTGCTCAGTGCACAGTCAAAGTCCTTCTCACAGGTGGGACCTTTTGTCCCCAGCCCTAGGGACCTGCACATTCAGCTGAGGTTACTAGGGTGTTGTAATTTCCCACAGCAAAATACAAACTCTGATGGAAAGCAGATGAACTATTGAATTCCACAGAGAGCATTATCTTTGTTCTTTCAGAATTCTAAAACCAGACTATGATTAGCCCAGACAGATAGGACAAGATTCTCCCTGAATGCATCTGAGCAAGTCCCAGAGTACGCCTGGCAGGAACTGCAGCTAGGCTTACTAGAAAAGGTCTGTGGTTGTCCCCTGGTTATTCTTGGCACTGCAAAGGCCTCTCTGTCCTCCAAAGCCACATCAGGATACCCTGATAGTTGCTAATAACCAACAGATGCCTGATGACTGCCAGGACCATGGACCTCTACGCTACCCTCCAGGCTGGGGGCTATCGCCCCACAGGGACTTCCGTGGAGCTGGATGTATGCCTGTAAGGATCCTCTGGGCTTTTGTCCAAAGCCACCAACCTTTAGCACATTTGACAGACAGACACCAGCATGAGAACAGGAGCATCTTCTGCTCCCTCAGCCCTCAAAGAGCACCGACTCCCAATCCTCCTCAGAACAGTTCCCAGCACTCATAGTAAGGATTACACCCAGGATGGGCAAGCGGAGGAGGAGGAGGAGACAGAGGAGAAGAAAAGGAGGAGGGGGAAGGGGAGGAGGAAGAGAAAGTGGAGAAGAGGAGGAGCAGGAGGAAGAAAAGAAGAAGAAGAGGAAGGAGGCGGAGAAAGAGGAAGATAAGAGGAAGAGAGCAGGAGAAAACAGAAGTGGGAGACAGTGTCAAAGTGAAGATGAACAGAGAACTTTGGGGAGACAGTGCAAGCTGACTCTCCCCGCAGACAGGACTCACCGAGTACTTTCTAAAGGCCAGGCCTATGCGTCTCATCTAATCCTTACGCAACCTTATTATAGCAGGTGCATTTTTTTTTATCTCCATTTTACTTGTATAACTGGAGAAACTTAGACTCTAAATGTCTTAGACTCTTAGACTCAGACTCTAAAAGTCATGTGCCCTAAGATGCTTAAGTGTATATAAAGCTTAAGACATTTAGAGAAAGTTACAGCTGAGTCCTATTCTCAGCTCTTGGGGACAAAGTCTTCCTTCCCTGGAGTGTAGGCTGTGTGCGGTCCTTCCTCGGATTCTTTTGGTAATAGGAGCCATTAAATTCATCTCTATTTCTAGGATGTCTTGCAGCACATTGAATTAGGTTATTAAATTCACAGCATTGCTAAGCTCTCAGTGACTACCTCTACAAATTCCTTTCTTTCCCCTGAAATTAGGCAGTTGGTTATATCATGGCTCCAAATCACTACGGTCTCTAGGAGAGCAATAGAATCAAATGTCTATCTAGTGTACTTAGAAAGGAGACAGCTATTTTGAAAGCAAAATAACAAAGCAATGATTTCTTCTCTGCTTTTAATTTATTTTCTTAGTGTTGGGGATTTGCAGGCTTATTCTCCTTTCAGTGCCATGTTCTCACAACTACTTGTATAGGGGAAATATCATTTCCTGCTGTCCAGCTCATCACACACACACACACAAACACATGCATGCACAAGCACCTTCATGCATGTACATACGAACGCCACACAAAGCTTTCAAACCAATCTTTTTTAGTTTTCTAGACTGAAGGAACTTTGATTAATTGCTTCAGCAGTCTGTGAATGATGCATAATGCAATTATTAAAATATAAATTTGTTACTGGTTAAGGAAACACAGGGAAGGGAAAAGGTAAAAAAGAGGGCACAAGAGAGTAAGAGGAACTAAGGGCAAAGAGATGGAGACAGGGGCAGAGAAGGAAAAGAAGGGGAGAATACCCAGGAGGGTGTGAATTGTATACAAGAGGAGCCCACAGTCTTGACAACCAAGCCCCTGAAAAGCCCATTCACAAGGAAGATGTACACAGTGCTCTCTTTTCCTCCTTCCCCTTACAAGTCTGTCACACGCGGGAGTCCGGCCACCCTCAGCAGTACCGTGGACGTCATTGGCCCAGCCATCCTGCCTGCAGGTACTAGCCTTTCAAACCACAACATTCAACTGCTCTCCAGATCTCTATCATCAGGCAGAATTGAGACTTCTCTGTGACAAAGTGGCCCCCAGACGTGTGGCGCTCTTTCTTCAAGATGGAGGCCTGCCTTGGCAATAGCTCAGCTTATTTTCATAGCCCTGAGGTACCAACAAACTGCCCTAAGCCAGTGTAACTCAAACTGCAAGCTGCAGCCCACTGGAGATTATTAAATAATTTCATGGCCCCCTTTTATGATTTTTTAAAAAAATAAAATAGAATGATTAAAATGCACAACACGTGAGGATATTTTATTCCAGTAGCATATGTGTGCACACTGTGCGTGTAGTGTTGTGATGTAAAATTAACTTCTTCCTGTGGGTCCCCATCAAAACAGTGTGACAGCCCTGGGACCAAATGACCTGAGGGTCCCCAGAGAGTCTGAAAATACCTGACTCAGTTGATCCCCCGGCTGCCTGAAACTGGAAAATATGGACTAGAAGTCTTCTGGTGTCAAATCTCCCATGATTCCTGTGGGATTTATTATTGCAAAGATTCTAACACAGTGTGGACATCCAAAACTTTGCAGAAACTTCTGGAGTCGCCTCTTTGGACAGCTCTGGATGAATGCACGGGAGAAAGGGATGAGATGGGCTCCATGTAGTGATCTGATGGGAAGGACAGCACAGCAGCTTCCATGACGCAGCCCTCGTTTTTCTGGCCAGTGCACCACCTGGCCACCTGTGCTCTGCCCAGCCTCCCTTCCTGCCAGTCTGTTCCAGTCATTTCTGACTGACTGGCTGGCTCGGGCAGACCCCCAAGAGGTAGCACTCCATATGACGAAGCCAGCACTGTGTCATGGGTTGATTGACGTTCCCGGGATCTGACTCTGCGTGCAGCCCCACTTGCAGATAATGTTAATGGTTGAGGAATTAAAACGTTTCTCGGTGCCTAATGAATGCAGCCTGTGCTTGTATTAGCACACGCCAGCTGCATCTCTGAGAACCAGGAAGCAGCAACAATTTCTCAATTATTTATCAGTTCCCTCACCTCCGCCCCAAAAGAGAGTTAGCTTATGAATTTATTTATTTCATGGACCAATATGCAGAGTAATTGCTTTGGGTTTTTATGATTTTCTTCCTATGGATTTTCTTTTCCTAATTCAACAACAGGGGGGAAAAAGAGAGAAAATATCATGTCAATGTCATTTGAATCATAATAGGTACAAATTCACTCCCCTGAATAAATAGAGAAGCTTATTTATCAAACACAGACGAGATGTCTGTGGAGTTGTTAACAGAGGGAGAGAGATTTGAGTAGGCAGAAGCAATTGCGAAAGTTTGCATATCTTCAGGATTCCCTCAGGAGGAGCAGACAGCGCCTTCCCTGGCTGGGAACCTTGCGCTGTGGCAGCTGTTGGCCGGCCAGACTTGGTTGTCTGGGGAGGAAGAAGAGCAGGTATGTGAGTGTACAGACTCTACCACCCGAGGGGCGAGGCCAGGGGTGTCCCCAGTCAGCCCTTTGTCCATTTAAGGCAGAGGGGATGGAGGAAACACCATGGCGAGCTAGGAAAGTGATTGGGTTAGGTTGTTCTCACCAGTGTCTGTAATTTTAGCTCCTTTAATTTTGCTTCGGCATGTTCATCTTTATACCCGAACTGCTGACTGCCACTCTCTGTTGCAAACCCCAGCTTTTGGTGTATTCTTTTTCCCCAAGTCTGCTTTCCACAGCCAACCCCTCTGGGTCCCACCACCCTGCTGTGGTGAGCGAAGTTGCCCCTGCTGCCTTCTCCTCTCTGTGTCCCATTCCGGAGCAAGCAGCGCTGTGTGACAATAATGACTGCCATTTGCTGAGTGGCTACATCCAGGGGCTCATCCTAGGGCTTTCTTCATACTCTTGCCTCTAATTCTTGCAATAAACTATCACACTATTTTATGACATTCTTACATAACGAGAAAACCTAGTCTCAGGTAGACTGGTGATTTCTTCAAGGTCATCCCCAATAGTACCAAATGTCTAACCAGGATTGCAGCCCAGAGCTTTGTGAATTACATTGTATCACCACCCAAGGAAAACAGACAGACGGCCTGTGTGGGGATCAGGAGGCCGGAGCCCAACCCTGACTGCTGAGTTATGGTGGGCAGGTTGCCTGCTCCTGGCTGGAGCTGGGTTGCTAGACAGGCTTCAGCATCGCTAGAGAGTTTATTGCAAGAATGATAAGTTTGTTGCAAGAATTAAAGGCAAGAGTATGAGGAAAGCCCTAGGATGAGCCCCTGGATGTAGCCACTCAGCAAATGGCAGTCATTATTGTCGGACAGCACTGCTTGTTCCAGAATGGGACACAGAGGGGAGAAGGCAGCAGGGGCAACTTCGCTCACCACAGCAGGGTGGTGGGACCCAGAGGGGTTGGCTATGGAAAGTAGACTCGGGGTGGGCTAGGACTACACTGCCGGGACTTGAACCTGGCTGCTGACGCACGTGAACATCTTGGAGAAGCTCCTCAGGTTCAGCTTCCTCATCTGTCAAATGCAGGTGATAATCCCAGACTCCCCCTCACAGGAACGATTCCGAGGATTACCTAAGTCATTACATGTAGAGTAAACAGCTTGGCACACTTAACTTGGTGCACATCAGCTCTTACTAGAATGAGCACCAGATATTATTTAGCTTTGCCTGTGTTTTCACATTTGTAACGTGACAGGATTAGAGGCAATGACCTTTGGTTTGGAAATTTTATGAGTTTTTTTCCTTAAAGCTCTATAGCCCTTTATGCCAAAGAAAACAAAACTAGATGTGCAAAGCGAAATGGTTGTGAGCAGGAAGGAAAGCTTCCACATCAGAGCCCGGTCTACATCACATTTGATCCTATGATTCATGTGATCCTGCGATTCTCCAGTTATGCCCTGTGGACAGTGCAGGGTCACTTTCCCTATTTGAAAGAGCTGATGGGTGACTGGCCTGAGGTTAGGAAGTTAGGGGAAAGTGAGTCCCTGACTCACGTGTGCCACTTCCAAGAGAGGCTAGGCTGTGTGCAAGGTAAAGCGACTGCAGATTCTGAGTGAATCTCCAAGTGAGGACGCACCCTACACGCTAAGCTTCCATCTAACTGTATCAGGTGTTTCCACTCCAAAATAAAGGACAGCACAGCATCCCGGCTGTGTTTCACCAGCTTGTCTTTCCCTAAATGTCAGAATTCACCCCCTTTTCCTTTTTCTGACAAGAAAACAATTAGTCCGTTCCCCCCAAGACACTCACACTGGCACATGTTGCAAGTACTTTGAAAACAGATGATTTGCTGGGTGAGGAGAAAGAGTGAAACAGCCCAAAGCAACAAGAAGGATGGGAAAGTTCAAAGCCTGGCCAAGGGGAATCAGTACAGGTTGCCCCCAAATGCTCCTCTGGTTACCTGGGGCTGTCTGTCATCTTGGACTCCAGTCTGCACCTTCATGTGCCTGCAGGCAAGAGCTCAGGTGTCACACCCCCAGAGGAGTGGTCCGCTGCATTTGCATGCAGCAAGGTCACCCAAAGTCCCTCTGGGGAGGAAGAGGATTGAAACCTGTGAGCTTAAAGGGGAAAGCAGCCAATACTTGGGAGTTTTGCCAAGCAAGAAGCAGAAAGGTAACACTTGCTAACACCTGCACCTTTATTATCTAGAACACATAAATTGTTTCTGATCTTTAACCTGCTCCCTGAATAGACAGCTACCATCTCCCTCACTTTTACATCCTCTGTAGCCTAAGCTCCCGCTGGGACCATGGTAGATGTCCAGTGAATCCCTGAAAATCAAATGGAATTGACCAAAATGAATCCCACAGATGTGTTATTTGTACAAGAATGTTGTCAGTTCTTCCTCCCCAGTGGAGGGAGGGCAATCCTGGACTTAAGGAAGGTGGCCAGTCCACAAGACAACTCTGTTTATGAGGCAAAGCACAGTTTTATTTACCTATTCACCTTCCCAGTGAAGATCTTCCTTGGTCCATTCATCCACTCGCTCCACCAATATTTCTGGAGCGCACACCATTCCCCAGCGTTGCAATGCCCGTTACCAGAGTGATGATGACATCCCTAGTCTTTGCCCACTCAGCACTCACCACGTAAGTAGAAATGATGGATATTACACTGTAATCACACAAATTGTGTAGTTCCAATAGTTATGTATGCTAATGGGAACTGGTTAGGATTTTAAAATTATGTAACTGGGAGACTTAGCCAAATCTGCTCTGAGAGGCAGGGTGACGGTGATGATTGAAGTCCTTGAGGACAGGATACTTATATTAAGATTTAGGGAGTGAACATGAGAATATCAGAAAAGATGGAGGTGGGGGCCCTGTGAAGGCACCGATTTAAAATGACTGCTTGTCTTGAGGACGAGCTGATTGTGGGTATTGCTGGTGTCAAAGCATGCCAGTCATTCGACTATGTCCGAAAGACAAACCCTGGCGCAAGGGTCTTCAAGAAAGCTGGCCTTTGCTCACGTGTTAAAGGGTAGAAAAGATACTCCAGGGACTCTGTCTCATGTCCCAAAGTTGTGAATATTTATGCAGACTGCCTGGCACTTGACTCTCCATGCAGCATGGTCAGAGGGTCTGTCTCTAATGACTCAAAAAGGAACAGACAGAATCTGTATGTGGAGAGGTTCCAGTGGGAGCACGGATACGCTGCCCAGAGTTGCAATGGCCCGGAATTCCAACCAGCTTCCTGAAACTGAGGCATTAAATTAGCAGGCAGTGCTCCAACCTGACCATCTTTCCTGGCTTCCTCATTCTTATTATAAATAACAATAAGCTGCCCCTGGAGAGGCTGAAATTGAGTCTCTTCTTTCTGCTGACATCAGTGGGATTCCTGCTTAGTGGCTGCTTAATTGGGTGGCACATGGGGAAAGCCAGCCTGTGCTATTTAACTGTCTTGGGTGTTATCCCTTGGTGTGAGCACCCACCCCCAGGAAGGGCTCCTGGAGTCATTCTTGTCCCAGAAAACTAGTGTCAACATAGTAGGAATATCAGTGACGTAGGGAAGCGTCACATATTTGAAAAAATAAGGAGACGGTAGATGGCAAAGAGGTCCAAGCCCACGTGCAGAAGCAGTTGCCTTGGTTTACAGATTTGGCTTGATTACACCTAACATTTAATGTGTGTGGGGAGGGGTGATAAAAAGAACAGAACCACACTGAAAAGTGGATATATTCACAAAATACAAAATAGCTAATGCTAGGTGTCATGAGAAAGGTACAGCCACTGATGCGAACAACTTCAGCGTTATACTTCCCCACTGGGAGGAGGAACAGGGTTAAGTGGGTGGAGAGGGGGCATGTAATTTTTTTTTAACTGTTTGGCAATGAATATAACTAATTGTACTCCTCACAATGGCCCTCTGAGGTAGTATTTAACATGCTGCTTTAACAGATGAAGAAGCTGAGGTTCAGGAAACACAGCGAATGAGCACTAGATATTCAATTCAGACTACGTCTGTTTGATTGCAAATCCTGTACTAATTGCACTGCCTCCCAAGGATTCAATCACCCCTCAATCTTTCTTCAAGCAGCTTCTATACCACATCCATTAATTACTCTCCACAAAATATTAATTGAGTTTCCACTGCATGCATGGAATAGAGTTTTGGTCCAGTAGGGAATATGAGGAAGAGTAATAATACTAATAACAACAATAATAGCATTTACGTGGTGATCATTATTTTCTAAGCTTTGTTCAGAACATTTGACTCATTTAATGAGACACCTACATCTGGACGACTGACCCCTAAACACACCACTGCCTTGACTTCGAACAGTGAACTTCTCACTCCTGATTACTCAAGCTGAGTAGCAGACATGAGCAGGGAGTACCGAGGAAGGTCATGGACGCTAGGAGGACCTTGGGCTGGGACATCCTAGCTCCTCACCAAAGCACAAATTCTCAGTGCTTCAACTTGTGCCCCAAGACGTTTTCCTAAAGGTGTGTATGGGCAGCACATAGGGACCCTGGGTGAAGGGAAGAGGGCTTGTGAATTAGTGGGTAAGAATATGTCCAGCATACACTGATTTTTCCCCATTCCCTCTAGGGAATTTTTCCCCCATTCCCTCAGTCTTCCTCTGCAGTGCTCAAGAATGCCACAGATAAAGACGCTCTTCATCTTCTAGCAAAGAAGTTGTGACAAACAGGGTTTAAATCACATGAAAAGAACTAGAGATGAGACACTGCTTAAAATATACCAGCCACAGGTGTTTTGCTTTGTTTTCAGTACTGAGAAATGAACTGGGGTCTTCGCACAGATCTACAGACCCAGCTCTTTTTTTTTTCTTTTTGTGGGTACCGGGGGGTCGACCTCAGGACCTCGCGCAAAAGCAGGCGCCCATGCCGCTGAGCCATATCACCGGCCCCTTTTTTGTATGTGGGTTCCGGGAGTCGAACTCGGGCCCTCGTGCTTGCCGGGCAGGCGCTTACGCCGCTGAGCCATCTCACTGGCCCCCCCAGCTCTTTTTTTAAATTATTATTTTTTAAATTTTGAGACAATATCTTGCTAGGTTGCTTAGTTGCCTGATTAGGCTTGAGCATGTGATTGTCCTGCCTCAGCCTCCCAGAGTGCTGAGATTACAGGCAAGCATGATCACACCTGGCTAGCAACAAAGTTTTTTAGATACATGGAAGCATAATTGAGCGAGGGAAGAGAAAATGGACACTGATATTGTCTAGCAGCTTCTCTCGTAGCTCAGGGCAGACGATGCTAACTCCCTCTTTCCATTCTCATCCAGACTTATAAGAACACTCCACACAGCCCTGGCTTCACCTTATCCCTTCTCATTCCTCCATCAACTGTAACCTGGCCTCTGGCCCCACAATTTCACTGAAATCACTGTTGTCAAAGTTAGAAACGAAGATCTCCTATACGACAAAAGCTACAGAGCGCTTTCAGAGCTTCTCTGATCTTTTTCTGAATGTGTTCACATCTCACTGCTCTGTAACGGTTGTTGCAGTTAACATCTCACCATCCATAGATGCTTCTTCCTCAGCTTCTGCGAAACCTTCCTTTCTTTTCCAGTTGTTCTCTTAAATGGTTGATTTCTTAGGGCTGTCCCTGTAGCTCACCTCTCATTCTCCATGTTCTGCTTGATGATGTCATTTATGCCCATGGTTTTACATGCTACTTCTACGCTAATAGTTTCCAAATCTGTATGTTCAGCCCATGATTTCCATCGCGACACACCTAGCTCTGCTGAGCGGAATCACCTGGGAACCTCCCAAGTACCATATGCTTCAGGCTCTCTATAGCCAACATTAAATTTATCATCTTTATCTCCTGCCCTGCTTTCTTATGAATTCTCTTTTTTGATTTGTAGATCTCCCATCTGCTCAGTTGCCCAGCCAGGAACTTTTCCATATTCATCTTTCTCTAGAATCCCATCTATAACCCAGTTATCACTCCTGAAATTTTTATTTCAAATATATCAGCTTCAGTCACCTCTAACACCACCCTTTGCTTTGTTTCTCTCACAGCCTTCTTGGACTATTGTCGCAGCCTCTTATCTATTCTTTTTGCCATTACTCTGCCTGGCCTCACTCCCAAACATCTCCTCCACTTCTCCTAGAGCAACGCTTCCTGCATACTGAGCTGCCTACCCACATTCCGCAAACTCTAAACTCTTTCACATCACCTAGCAAGGTTGAACCTAGGCCATTTCTTCAGTCTCATGGTCCAAACTTGCTCTTAATGTAACAGCCATATTGTGCTACTTGCAATTACCCCAACCTACCAGAGCTAAATGTTTCATAGCCTCTGCTCATAGTTTTCCTTCTGGTGGGAACATCCCGCATTCTTCTCCATCGTCAGTTTGGCTACGTTAGTTCTTTAGTCTCTTCTCTCAGTTGATCGGGGCCACTCTGTTATAGACACAAGAGTAACTTTAGCAAACCAAGCCCAAATTTATAAATAAAAAGAATAGATGCATACCCACATGGTATATAAATGATATAAGAAGTGGAGCTTAAAGAAACTCATAGCTAATTATCATTCACTGCTTAACATTATTGTACAGAGTCCTTCTTTTTATTTCATTTGTATTTTTGTTTTTAGAGAGTCCTCTATACGTTTCACTGTGAAATGGTTAATTCCTTAAATATCAGTTCTCACATAGGAGAAGGGGGTTGTGACAGTGCGGGGGAGGTGCCTGAAATGAGGCACAAGGTAAAAACATTGTGTGTGGGGGGGAGTAGTGAAACCCATGAAGCTGAGAAAATGTCAAATGCGACAGTGTTCATCACAGATCTAACTTAGGCACACCGTGTGAATGGCTCCAGTAAGCTAAGATTTAAGTTAATCCCTAGATCACCTAAGAAGAGAAGAGATAAAATGGTTTCCTAAATCATAAAGAATCACCTCCCGTGTAGCCTTATGTTCATTTCCTTAAAGACAAAGCTGCCAAAGATGGATTATTTGTTTAATGTGATCTTGCGAGATGGGCCAAAATGTGCTGAGCTTTAGAAATGAAAGATAAAGATAATGAACTCAGTACCCTACAGGATGATGGAGATAGAATTAGGAAGAAGCCATGTTATATCAAAAGCCTGGGAAGAGAAGAAAAGAGGCAAGAAGAGAAAGATCCATTCAGCAAATATGTGTTGAGCATCTATTACCTGACACTGTGTGATGCCATTGACATCATAATGGTTGTCAATATGGATATGATCCTGGCCTTGAGCATCTACCAGCACATGATAGGTAGGTGATATAAAAGTTTGCAGAAGAAAGGAAAGAAGGGAGAAAGAAAAGAAAGAAGGAAGGAAGGAAGGGAAAGTGGGAAAAAGAAGGGATATAGGAAGGGAAGGGAGAAGGAATGACCCTATCTGTCTAGGGTAGCTTAAATTAGCCTAATCTATATTAATAGTTTGCCATTTAGCTTTTCAGCCATTGGATATGCTTGCTCATGGTACGTTCTTCTACAAAACCTGTTTCCCATTAAGGTCAGGCAACACTCTCCCAGGCAGTATATCAATGACAGTATATCAATTCAGCACGTCAAATGTGATGAGTTATTAAAACAGGCAGCAAGCAAGGGGTAGAGCTGGGATTTTAAAATCAAGTATCAGTAGAGCCTGGCCGGTCCTGCCTGTGGCCACACTTGGAAATAGAGAAAGCTCCCTGCTTCTCCGGACCATTGGGTGGGCCACACATCCATTACTTCTCCAGCAGAGAAGAAGAGAGATGGTTGGTGACTGGGGCTATGGTGGATCCACCCTTTGTTTCCTAATAGATCTCAGGAATCTACAGGCTGAGAGCAAAAGGAGGACCAGCAGGTTTATAACTTGTGATGAGAGGGGTTTATGTGTGTTCTGAGCCAGTTTTGTAAGAGAGCTGTCCCAGTAATGGATTTAGCAAGACAATAAAAAAGAAAAGAAAGAGACCCTCTAGTGAAAATAGCTCATTTATATCATGAAAGTCTAAGAAGAAAAGCTGCAAGCAGAAAGCACACTTTCCCCTGCCCACCTTTTCTCTTACCCAGCCCAACACATAGGCAGAAGACTGCTCTAATCATCATCTCAGGGTGCAAAACACTACAAGCACTTGATGTTTCTTTTTCTCATATGACTTCCCCACACACTGGATGGATTTTCTTTCAGAAATGGCTTTCCTGTGTGAGTTATTCTTGAGGATGACAGTAAGGACTTGGGGTTCCTACCTATGAGCACCCTGTACGCTTTGCTTTAATGGAGTGATAGCAGGTTCAGCTCTGCAGCCGTGTCCCCGGCCTCAGTGGAGTTCTGGTCGACCCAGACTGTGGGCAGGTAGCAGCAGCCGCTTCATTAGAACCTAGTGTGCCTGGAGGTGAAAGGCTAATGCTGATGTCCAGGTGATCCATATTACAACAAGTGATCCATTTTTATGGTGTAATCAAAATAGGCAATCTCAATGAATATTTCTTATAACAAATCTCCATCTAAAGGCAAAGCAAAAACCCAAACCCAGGGCTCACAAAGTAGGAGTGGAGTGGACACAAGGCACTAACTTGTTTTTTTTCCACTGATATCAAAGGGCAGAGCAGAGACCTCAATTTAGGTGTCCGGGTTCCAAGCCCTGTGCCTACTCTTCCACCCACTTCTGCTCCAGGTTGGTCTCACTATCCCCCGGGGCCAGCGTGTAATCCGAACCAGAGCCTTTTCCAGTGAAAGCAGCCGACCACCAGTGAGAGGATGAGAGAGGACAGAGGGCTCATTGTGAATCAGGGCAGCCTTTTCGGTCTCTGGAGTGCCCTCCTTCCTTTCTTGGTTCACTAAGGCATCCCTGTGCCTCCTAAAAGGGCTCCCTTTCTTCTGCTCACCCCCTTAACGTTGGTGTCTACTGAATCTATATTCCTCCTGTTATTATTCTCTGCTTCCTCGCTGAATAATTGCTTACACTCTCCCTGACATCATCATAAAACCATTTACTGATGAATCCCAAATCGCTATTTCCAAGTAGATTTTATTTCTGGACAACTCTTCCTAGATATATAAAAAGTCCCTACACTGCAAGTGATAAATGCTGCTTATCATCTCTACTCCCTGCGTTTTTTTGTCCTGTCTCCATCACAAGTCCACTTTGTAGTTTGTGGATCATCCCGGATTCCTGCCTTACCTTTATCCACAACGTCTAGCTGGCCACCAGGTTCTGACGATTTTATTTCTTCAGGACCAATGGAATCTGCTCTCTATTTCCATTACCATCACACGGGGTAACATACAGCTACTTTCTGGCTTGTACCACAGCAAGGAACCCTCAACTGATCTTTCTGCCTCTAGTCTTGATCCCCTTTCATGTTTTCCCTTACTGCCTTCAGAACAATTCTTCCTAAAAGTCAATCTAATCCGATCATTCCACTTTGATAAATCTACAAATGCCTCCCAGACCTTCGAACACAAGACCTTCACACACATATGCAACGTTTTATGACCCAGCAGTTATTCACAGCGGCGGTTTCATCTCTTCTTCCCCTCCCCCTTCGGCCTTACTTGCAGTTTCCTTCATGGAAACTTCCTTTATCCTGTTTTTGTGTTAAAAATTTTACATATAATGCTCCTACTCTCTATATTATTTTGCCTTTTTCTTTGTTTTCTGACTATTTTAAAATTGGTAATCAACCCCTATAGGGCACACATTAGGAATCAGCTCCCATGGGGAGTATTTCTGGGCTTTCTACATAAACTTAGGTGTCATTTTGGTGATATCGGAGTACTCTGTGCATATTTCTACCATAGCAGGTATCTCACTGCACTGTAGTGTAATTATACATTCTCTGTTTATCTGCCTTCTCCGTAGGACTATAAGCCTCTTGTTTTTGTATGTCTTGTACTGTCAGTGTCTAGCAAAGCACCTGCTAATATTGTATATTTAGCAACACAAGGGCTACAAAGAAGAAGGTGAAAATATCGTGCAGCCTGGAGCTGGTATTGTAGCCATGTCATCCCAAGTACACTTATAACCATGCTATCGTGATCACCATGGTTATAATTGGTCAAAATAATGTTTCCATTTGACATTCTTTATCGCATAGCACTCCAAGAAGAAAGAGACTCAACTCTGGTCTTCTACCAGAAATGGTTATATTTCAAAGATAGATGCATCCAATGAAATCTTTTTCTTTTCATTGAAAGTGGGCATCTCAACCTTGTGAAAGCCACAAAGTGATTCTCCACATAACCGACCACCTACATTTCAATTCACTTGTGCTTTTCCCTTCAAGTCTTCTCTGTTCCATGCACAGTTGGGTGGGAGGGATAAAAGGCACATCACAGACAGCTTTGGAACTCATGGAGTTCACTGTGAACACTCCCTTGCTGGGGGCAGTGCTAATTGTGAGTGCCCTGTGTGCCATCTTGCAAAGCCAGAAACATCAGAAATCCTTGTTTATAAGCATTCTACCCACGATGACTCAATTAGCCAATTATTCCTAACTCATTGATATAGCCACCAAACTTGTGCTGAGAACCTGCTATATGCCTTTGATATACAAATGAATTACAGACAGCTTCTCTGCCCTTATGAAACATTTTAGAGCTTGGTGGAGGATAAAATATACCAACAGACAATTATATTGCAATGGGAAGAATATACTAAACAAAACTGATATAAAGGGCAAGTTTTCCAGACATTACAAGAAGACAAGAATTCTAGGCAGAGGTAATAGCGAGTATAAAATGTGAGAACAGTGGAAGGGAAAAAGAGAGGTTCAGAGAGATGTGAGATACTGGGTACAGCGCATCATAAGGTGAGTGTCAACTGGTTATTGGTGACACTGGAAGAGGGAACGTTGGAAAAGGAGGTTACAGAGGCAAATTAAGAGTTGCCTAAGGTAAAGCAAAGAGAAAAGAGTCGCCAGAGTTGTCATTCTGATGCCATCCACTGTTGGGCTCTCACTACCAAAGGCTAAATCTACTGGGCAATCGTTTCTTGGATATTCAGTCACCAAAGGCAAGTTAAATAAACCTATTTACTTTTTAAAGTTAACCCGCCTTGGGTATTTTATTATTGTAACAAGGGTCGACTAATACAGGAGTCAAAGATTTGATCTCTTTGTCCATGGGGAGCTCCTAGTAGCTATTAATAGGAAAATTGGAATCTTCAATATGTAAAAGGGTGGTTATTAGGAATCGTGAACTGAGTAGAGAACTATTGAATCAATGCAATAAAGAGATGATGATGAAAAATTTGGTCCATAGCAGCAGGTAAGGCACAAGGGAGATTCAGAGGGTAACTGGGAAGCAAAGCTGAAGGCTGCAATCATTTTTAATGGCACCGGGGTAGGATGAGCCTAGGGAAAGGGAAGTTAGGCATGCAGCTCAGCATTGAGGAGGACGCCAAAATACAGTAACAGAGATTAAAAAATATTCTAATACAACGTTGTATGAAACACATCAATACTAAAAATAGTGATTAGCAAAATAGCACAATTTTAAATAGAGACAGGATCAGTATTCCTTTTTGCATCTGGCTCCATTGTAGCTTGAATGGATTCTGCATGGATCCTTAGCTGTATTTCAACATCTGATATGTTATTTAACATGGGGTTTTTGGCATTGATTTTTTAAAATATTGCATTCAATTATTGTTTACCTTGATTAATGTTTTTGTTTTTGCTTTTTGTTTTTGTTGTTTTGTTTTGTTTTGTTGGCACTCTCTTAAATTTTGCACCAAGACCAGTGCCTTACCTCCTCCTAGACCTGAAACAGAGTACGGGAGAGAGGTAAATTTACCAGGAATGGGTGTCAGGATGTCGTTATACGGATGCTTTGATGTCCCAGGACTGCCTTTGCCTACGGAAGGAAGACTGTTTCTAAAAGTGACTGTTCCCTGTATGCTTTTCCTCCACCCATTTGAGGGTGCCCCAGCACATGGAGACACCATACAAACCCCACCTAGTCCCTCCCTTGGAGCACAATAAGTTTGTGTTCTAGGATGAAACTCACATGCAGTTTGTGTACAACTTCCTAAATGCCACGAATGCTTTGGAATAAGCATGGAAATTGGTTTCTAAGCTCCCGCAGTTTCCAAAATAGGGGCGGCTTAAAATAAACATTACAATAAAAGGAATTCCTATAGAGCAGATTGTGGGAAATAGCAGAGAGCCTCCAAAATGGAAGACCTAGAGAAAGAGTCCTAAGGGGCATGAAGCCACTGTTGGGTAAGGGTGGCGTGGGAGGGAAGCACAGCCTGCTAGGAACAGCAGCCAGATCTGTCTCCATCTCTTCATTTCCCTCCATCCCCAAAGCTGTTTTTCATTTTATATCTTGGCCTGATGCAGGTGTAATATATTCTGTCAGTGCAAAATTTGAGTTGAAAACTATTGTGGCCTTCAGAAACTGAGGAGATAATTAAGCAGGGGTTTTCCAAATTAATGGCAATGTACAGATGGCATTGGGCAGGGGGCAGGAGAAGAAGAGGGTACTAGGAAGTATACACCCCCAGACAGCGATCTTGGGTGAAGAAAATGATAGAATACGCAAGAATGGATTTGACAGAGAGAATCTGGCAATACTGGAGAATGGATGACCTCTGAATGGTGAATGTCTGATAGCCTCAATTATTTTAGAGAAGTTTGTCTTCTATGAGTGTGTTAAGGTGAACTATTTTTTTTTTGTGGGTACCGGGAGTCGACCTCAGGACCTCATGCACCAGCAGGCGCCCATGCCGCTAAGTGATATCACTGGCCCTTTTTTCGTATGTGGGTTCCAGGAGTCAAACTCAGGACCTCGCGCTTGCTAGGCAGGCGCTTACGCCGCTGAGCTATCTCACTGGCCCAAGGTGAACTTTTATCAGGATATTGAATGTTAAGAGACGTGCAGAGAGAATTGACCAAAGTCAATGAATGGATATGAATATATGCCTGCAGATCTTCTGAGCATGAAAAACATGAATGTGTGTAACACCAGCTTCACCTGTGTTAGTCAACTTTCCATTGCTGTGGCAAAATGCATGAGAAATACAACTCAAAGGAGGAAAAGTTTATTTTGTCTCATGGTTTCAGTGCTTTTCATGCAGTCAGTTGACTGCATTGCTATTGGGCTTATGATGTGGGAGAACAAAGCTGCTCACTTTATGGGAGCCAGGAAGGAGGGAGGTAGATAGAAAGAGAGGGAGACAAGGACAGCAGGAGACAGGGAAAGAGGGGGGGAGGGGAAGAGAGAGAGTCAAAGAGAGAGGGAGACAGGGACAGAGGGAGAGAGGGAAAGAGAGAGAGAAGACAAGGAGAGAGGGAGACAGGGAGAGAGGGAGACAGGGAGAGAGGGAGACAGGGAAAGCAGGAGACAGGGAAAGCTGGAGACAGGGAGAGAGGGGGAGGAGGGAAGAGGGGGAGAGGGAAAGAGAGAGAGAAAGACAAGGAGAGAGGGAGACAGGGATAGAGGGAGATAAGAGAGGGAAAGAGAGAGAGTGAGCGAGAGAGAGAAAGCACATGGGGATGATATACACTCATATTTTTCAAGACACCACCTACTCAGTTTCCACTATCTCCCAATAATGCATCAAATTATGAAATCATCAGTGGGCTAATCCTTTAGCACATGACCTTTGGGGACATTTTAGCACCAAAGCATAACACCGCGGTTGTGTTGTTTTTGTCACTGGCTAAGCTCAGCTTTCTGGGCAGACTTGGAGAAGGTCCGTTGTAGGACTGACCCGAGGTTGGGACAATGGAAGGCACGGGAAGGAGAATGTTGGAAGTGGTTTGCGTTTGGGCGGTGACTGATGAGACTGGTGATGACAAACGTGAGTGTTGCTGCTGTGTCTTTTCTTCTAAGTATTATGCAGTGTGTTCATACAACTGGAAATGGCTGCAGGATCTGTGTGACTGCCAGAGCCGGTCTCAGTAGAAGCAGGTCACGGTCAGCCTAGGCAACCACATAGCCAGCAGTGTCTAATAATGGGGACCTTTTTATTTATTTTTTAATCTTGGTATCCCTTTCAATCATAATGAGCTCCGCATCGTTAGCAGTACTGCCTCTGCTTCTGAAATGCAGCCCAAAAGAAGATGTCTTATCTGTTCCTTTGGGACTCTGTTCAGGAATAGGAGTGGTAAATAAAATTTATTGCCCTTAGTTCTTAAGAACATAGAACTGTAAGTCCCCCCTAATCCCCCTACTCATAATAAAAATGCTGAAATATGGGAGTCAATGATGAGGGCATCCTTCTCGGGTTGATAATAAGGACAGATACCGCTAACACTTCTTACAATGCTACTGAATGCAGCTGTCATGGCAGGAGGGAATTTGAGAAGGTGGGGTGTAATTAACCTAGCTGGAATTGAGCCAAGGAACCCAAGGTTAATGGCCCTGGGGATGGGAGCATTAATGCTCACTAATGGTCAAGCCCCTTTTCATGTCTTACTCATTAGAGCCACCTTTTATATTCGATAAGATCGTGGCCTTTGGCCCCAGGACCAAGGGTAATGGAGAGGTGCCATGCCCCCAGATGATGCGCCATGCATTCTGATAGCTTCTGTCCAGGGTTTGATCCTCCCCATCACAATATTCAGGTAAAATGCAGAGCAGATCTCAACATACCAACCATCTGCTGAGCGCCGCGATGATAGCTAAGACATATACACGATGCATATTCATGGCAAAATTGTTCCAGGTTTTCTTCCAACAGACTGACAAAAGCGTGACATCCTCTTGCTTTCACCTGTTTGGTGCTGAAATTCCTTTTTCTACACACTCCCTGGGTGAGCTGGAATAGAATCTTTATCCACTCTGGGATGTGTCCTCAGTCATATTTGATGGCAGCGACAGGAATCATTAATGTGAAGCTTCACGGCTATCCGCTGTGCCTTGATCGACAAAAAGAATGCTATTTTTGTCCAGTCCATTTCCCCTTTTCCCTTATTCACTTTACCCTCGCAAGAGAATTCTACCTTTGCCATAAGCTAATCTTCTGCGATCAGCTTTTGTGATGCAAATTGGGGATGGTGGATAGACAAAGACAGAAGTGGCACAAGGGAGAAAAGGTATAAATTCCAGGAACAGAAGAAAAAAGCAGAGAAGAAGCTAAAGAGAAGGGCAGAGGGTCAAGTTCACCTGGGCACGGGTGGGAGAGTGCAGGCGAATAGAACGCCAGGGTTAGAAAAGAAAAGCCTAGAGCAGCTGAGTTGGGTCTGTGTGTGACAGGAAAGACGCATCATCGGAGAAAGAGGGGCAAGTGGCTTTTAAGAAGACTGCTTGATAGTTATCAATTAGGTCTCTTTCAGTATTCTTAGAGAGTTACAAATAAACACTGGTATTAGGTTTAATTGTGTCTGACGGGTGGCGTGTTTCTCCTTTGCGGGGAAGCCCCTGGTGACACTGGGCCACGGGAGGGTCTGGCCCGATCAAGTTTACATGCTCTCCCAGAAGCCTGAAGCCGAAGCTCTGAGAGAAACTCAGACAAGGATGATGGCTTTGTTTCCTCCTATGACCTTCGCGTGGAAAGCACATTTCGAGTTGCTGCCTCTCCTAATGCATTTTAAAAAGCAGAATGTGTCAGAAATTACTAAATACCACAGTCCCCATGCTTCCAGGAGTGATCTACACCTGGAACAGCTTTTGGGTTTATATGTCAGTTTCACACACATTCTTATTTAGTCCTGACATAAACTCTCAAGGGATCCCACATTCCCATTTGTAAACAGGCAAACCGAGTCCCAGAGCCAGAAAAGAACTAATTTGTTCGTGGTTATGCAGTTAAGAAGCAGCAGCTTAAAGCAGAGTAGAAGTCTGATTTTTTTTAATCAAAGGGTAGCTGACGGAAGGAGCCATGTTGAAAGTGGGAATTAAACGCTTTAGTAGAGGCAGGGATTAGATGAAAGCGCTGGGGCTCTTCTTCAGGTTTCCCTTGCTGGGCTCGTTTGGATGACTGCACACACACAGTGGCTTTGAGCCCTTTGTGGACAGAGCGAGCAAACCAGCAGAGCAGCAGAGCTCTAGCTCTTCTTGCCGCCATTCAGCCCACATAATAGCCTCAGAGGCTGGTGGTCCCCTCCACTTCCCTGGCCCTTTTATTTGGACCCAACAAAAGGGCAGTGGGGAAAGCAGAGCCCGACTTCTACTTTTGGCAATTAAGGACCAGGCAGGGGCAAGACAAGAAGCTCCTCATGGTGCTGCCAGCTTTGGCATTTTCTCCACAAGCCTGCAAGATAATTCAAGGCATCAAATCATCCCAAATCAGATGCGAGCACAATCATTTTTCTGTGTGAACATCTCACTGGCTGAACACAAGCATTTCAATGGCTACAGTGTCCTAATTTTCTTTGTCAGAGACAACAAAACCCAAGGTAGTGAGCAGGAGGGACTGAGTCCCAGGGGACAGTCTCAGGGGAGTCTCTTGGGCTTAAATACATTTAAAGTAGATCCGAAAGAAAGCAGTGATTACAGGCTAATTTTCTGCCTGCATTATGTTAAGTATCCTGGTATCTACACAAATGCCAATTGCTTTATGCCAGAAATCTTTGTACTGAATTGCTATTGGTAAATATATATATATATATATATATATATATATAGATAGATAGATAGATATATATATATATTTTAAAGGGTACTAAAGGAAGATTTTTTCAATTTAAAGGTGAGGTTATCAGGATACCAGTAAAAGATATAAGACTGCCACTTACCCAAGAGTTGATTTTCCTTTTCAAATGCTAATACAGGAGAAGGCAAAATGATCATGTGCTTTGAATTTTCCAGGTAAGGAAGGGTCTGGAAAGTTCGCGGCTTTAGGTGGGGAAGGCTAGAGCTCTGCCTCATACAAAAAATACACTTAGTTTTCTGGCAAGGAAGCTGGTGGGGACTGAGATGGGCAACACAGGTGAGGACATGTGGATAGACTTCAACGTTTCCAAGGGACCACACATGGTTCCAAGGGACAAATATTGGGTATTTACAGTGCTTCATCACCATAGCTGTAACAGCCAACTCATCCACGCCACTGTCACCCTATTCCTTTCCCTCTCCCTCTTTCTCTTCTTTTTCCTCTTCCTGTCTGGGCCTCAAGTCTTAAAGGCATTTTTTGTGATTTCATTCATTCACACACCTCCATTCATTCTAAATTACAGAGAGCAGACCATGCCCTAGGAAATAGAAAACAGGATTATGAAAAAAGAGCTAGAAGTCTGGTAGGCAAACAAAAATAAACATGACCATCGAAATCAGAGAGAACTGAATGAGAAATTCCTCCAATGCCTACCTTGCCTTGAATAAACAACTTAAAATCATATTTATAAAATGGGGCAGTGGAGAAAAGACTACTAATCTCTTCATCAGAAGTTATAGAAAAAAATTAAATTATATATATAATATAAACAATGCATAAAAATTATATATATGTAACAATATATACAGTTTTGAGGAATCTCCATACTGATTTCCATAGTGGTTGTACTAGTTTACCTTCACACTAACAGTTTAGAATAGTTCCTTCCCTCCAACTCCAGCCTTGCCAGCATTTGTTATTATTTGATTTTTTGATGCTGGCCATTCTTTCTGGGGTTAGATGGAATCTCAGTGTTGTTTTAACTTACATTTCCTTCATGGTCAGTGACATTGAACATTTCTTTATGTATTTACTGCCCATTGTACTTCTGTGAAGTGTTTATTCATTTTACTTGCCCATTTTTTGACTGGGTCTTTTATTGGAGGGGTCTAATTTTTTTTTTTTTTTTGAGTTCTGAGGAATAGCAAATTTTTTTCCCATTGTATAGGTTGTCTTTTCACTCTGTTGGTTGTTTCTTTTGCTGTGCAGAAGCTTTTTAATTTGTTTTTAATTTGTTTAATTTTTAATTTGTCTCAGTACTCTTTTGTGTGCAACTGGAGTTCTGTCCAAAAAGACCTTGCATATACCTGTGACTCCAGGAGTTTTACCTATTTTATCTTCCAGCAGGTTGTGTTTCCATTTTAACATTTAGCTCTTTGATCCATTTTGATTCTAGTTTAGTACAAGGTCAGAAATATGCCCTCTGCATGTGCATATCTAATTTTCCTAGCACCAGAGGCTATCTTTCCTCCAGTGTATGTTTGGGCCCCTTTATCAAACACCAAACAGTTAAATGTGCTTGGAGTTGTTTCCGCATTCTCTATTCTGTTCCATGAATCCTCATGTCTGATTCTGTGCCAGTATCATGCTGTTTTTATCACAGTAGCTTTGTAATATAACTTAAAGTCTGTGATTATGATGCCTCTCATTTTGCTCTTTTTACTCAGGATTGCTTTTGGTCTTTTCTGGTTTCATGTGACTTTTAAGATTGTTTTCTCCACCTCTGTGAAGAACATGGTTGGTATTTTGATTGGGATTGCATTAAGTCTGTGTATCATTTTATTCACTGTCCTCTGCAGACATGGTTGCTACCAGGGAAGATTGGCTTATCCACCATTTATTGGAAACGGGATCTTCGGGTTTAATTTAAGCTTGTCTCCACATTTCATGTGCCAGTGTTAAAGTGAATGTTTTGCTTTTCTTGAATATGTCGTGCAATTATTATTGTGCAGCTGCATGTATGACTGACAACCTTCCATGTTGAGCACAGCTTCAATGGCATGATTGTGAGTGAGAGAAGGAGAACGTTGGCCTCCATTTCTCTGAGATCCAAGGCCGGGTTTGTGACCTGCACTTTCCCGGTGGTGAGCTCTGTGACCTGGGGCAAATTACTTTGTTTCTTTGAGCATGTTATATCCTCTGTAAAACGGGGATTGTAACATCTGACAGGGCAGTTGTAAAGCTTAATTTAGATAACATGATTTAAATACCAAGCAGAGCAACCATCATTTACTGGAGGCTTTGTTAATATTATTTCCCTGCCAAAGAATGCAGAATGAAGGACACTTGGCAAAGATTAAGTGTTGATGATGGTGACAATGATAATAGGAGCCTCACTGTGAGCGCTCAGAAAGGAAGGCAAACACTGAGTTCCGTTGCCTCCAGACTTTGGAGGTGAATTGGGTGCTAGGCGTGCACAGAGGGGAGGATGTAGCTTTGCTGACTCCTGGTACTGGGAGAGCCCTGAAATTCCAATCTCAGGCTGAGCTGTCTATGGGATGCAAGACACCAGACAACAAGGGAACCAGTGCACTCAGCTGCTTGTTCACTCTGCTCAGCCTTCCCCATCACAGGTTCCTAGCGCCAGCCACCAGTTAATCTCCTTCCCAACAATGAAAATGCCCTCAGCTGTGGTGTCTCTCAGCTTCCTGATCTGCAGCCGCTCTGCAGCTCTGCCTCCGGGTAACTCTTAGGAGCCTGGAAGAAATGGGTTTCCAAGATCAAATTTCATCCCTTGGGAACTGGCAGGAAACTGAACACTCCTTCCTGACCCAGTGGAGTTTGGAGGCGGTTCGTAAGGCACTGGGTCCTCTGATGGTCAAGTGGAGCAACCCCATGGCCGACTGTCACGCTCTTCTTTTGTCTTCTCTTCACATTCTTCTCCAATGTTTCTTTTGCCCTTGACCTCTCATTTCCCTCATTTAGACTTGCTCAAAATTGCTTGGTCAAAGGTTCCTTTTCCAGCTACCCCTCTCAGAAAGCAGACAAATAATGGGATGCCACTGCTAGGTGGGCTATAAATAACGTTTAATGCACAGAAGCGGCCAAAGCAACCCTCTGTTTTCAAAAAGAAGATCTTTTGATAACACATTGTCCAATCTCCTCTTTGTAGTGCCACCAAACCTCCCTTTAACACAGATGCACACCTCCTTGCTCATCCATGTAAAACCCTAGCGAAGGACTGGTGTGCGACCTGCATCTGAGCCCAGCTTCACCACTGTGATGCTTGCTGGACATTGTCTTCTGATTTCTGGGCCGCTGTTCCTTGGTCCACTGGAAACCTGTCATGGTTCTCAGGCTTATTTTTATTCAAGGCTCATGTTTCTATATTTTAAATTCTCACTATAGCCTTCGTGCCTTGATACTTGCTGAACTCTGAAAAGAATGAAAGCCTCTAACTCAGTCCTCTGATGTACTTAAAAACACATTGACTAATAAGTTCCATATTCAGGACTCAGAAGCTGGTGAATAGGGGATGTCCCAAATATAACCCTGTGAAATAGATTATTATTCATTCCAGTTTCAGTCAAGGACATTATGATTCAGATAAGTTAATTGATTAGTTCAAGGTTACTGAGCTAAGAAATTATAAACTTAAGATTGAAATTCAGTGTCTATGTCTTCCTACTCCATAGTCATTCTTTGTTTCTCCTGAACAGGATTCAAAATTTTGGGACAAGCACAGAAAAGATTATTAGTCAGAGTAATAGCAAAAGACAGACTTCCCTTTGGTTTGAATAAAGGTATATAAAGGAGGAGACAATTTACAGAAGCCATAGGTAAGGGCAAAGAAAATCCCAAAAGGAAGTTAAGGCACCCAGGGGTTTACAAACAAAGGAAGCTGCTACCACCCCTTGTCCAAAGGGAAAAAGGGAAGAGTAATGTACTGGAGCCAAGTAAAAGCCATAGAGGAGGCCTGGCCTGCTGGGCTGTCTGGCTTGGAAGACTCATCCACTGCCAGCCAGCAGTCCCAAAGCATAGAGGGAGCAGGGAAAGGACTGCTTTCTTTGTTAGGCATTGCCAGACCCAACTGGAACAAGCCCAAGAGGAAGAAAGGGATGCAGTTGGAAGAGTCAGAATTCCTTGGCACAGAATAGAGGAGGGGAGAAAATGTCATGTTGGGTTGGGAGGATGGAGAATAGTCAGCATGAAAACCAGTGTGTGATCCTTCATCGTATGGCTGCAGTGTGAGAGAGTCACTACCTTTTTTCCTGGCCTCTATATTAAGAGGTAGGTATACCACGAAGCTGATAAAATTAAGCTTAAGCTTTCATCCCATTATGTATTGCTGCACATGGATCCACTGAAAGATTTGGGGACTTAAAACAAGAAAGATTCTTTATTGTTTATTTTTTCATGCAGTAGCTAGGTGGTTTTTCTGATTCTCATGGGATCATTGGGAGTCACCCAGGTAGCTGCATTCAGGTGGGAACTTGACTGGGTCTGAAACATACAGGACAGCTTCATTCACATGCCTGGGGTCCTCAGTTCTACTATATGCAGTGCTGCTTTCTCCACACGGTCTCCCATCTACCCTGAACTTCCTCCACGATAACTGGCTTTCAGAAGGGCAAAAGTGTGTGCCACCAGCCCTCGGAAGACCTGTGTCAGGAAGCAGCATAGCAATACCTCTATCTCAGTCTGTTGGTCAGGGAAAGTTGCGAATAGCCCAGATACAGTGGGAGAGAATGCAGATGCCACATCTTGATTGGGGAGCATGCACAGAAGGAGAAATTCCTAGAGGCATCTTGTTGGCCGGTCCACCACAGATTGCCTTCTGGCTACAGCAATTCACATACTTTTATGTGGAAAATATGTTCCCTTCCTCCAAAGATATGCAAAATTTTTATTTCATTATGACACCCAAGAGCTGAGGTCCAATGTCTCATGATTTGTATTGGCAGCGATGTGGATGTGACACATCTTGGGCTGAAGAACAGTGGGCTGAAAATACAAGTTTAAAAGCTCTATAGTCAATATAAAACTGCATTGTAATACCAATACAGGCACAACATAATTGCAATAAACACTACCATTCAAAAGGGAGAAAACCAGGAAACACATGACAATTACTGTCCACAGCAGTTGTGAAATCCTTCAGAGGGCATTTGCTGCTCTTTCAGCTTCTCTGGAGGTAAAGAATTTTCTTCAATTATTGTCAATATCTCCCTCTGGGAGGGTTCCCAATTCCCTGATGCCTTGAGTTTTTGGTTCTACCTTCAGAACTCTTGGCTTTGTCCCTCAGATTCATTCTTGCTTTTTCATAAGAATGGTCCAAGTTTGCAGCTGAGTGATGCACTCAGCCTGACATCTTCTCGTGGAGAGCCGGGGACTCACATGCCTCGTCCCACTTTGAACTTCCTTATTCCTCTGTCCAATGTGGCAGTCCTCAGATTACGATGATTCTCTTTAAATTACTGCTTGCTATCCATCAGTCTTATTGGGGCTCACTCCCTGCTCTGGGCCCCAGTTATTGCTCTTTCTGCAACTGACCTCTCTACTTTTGGTGTGAAGCTGCCATAGGTCAGCATGGTTATGATTCCTAGGAGTCCTTCACTCTGGTTGAGAGGTCTCATAAGCACTGCCTTAAATCTTCTAGACATCCTACCAGGGGTCCTCCAGCCACAGCCTTCATTTGATTATTTTTCCATGGCCTGTACTTTGAAAATATTACCCTACCTGGAGAAACTGTCCTAGGGCCTCTAAATTTTCTAAATTTTATTGGAAAACTGATCAATTGTTCTTTGGCTACTCTCCCATTTGCAATACCTCAACACACACTACCAAAAGTAGCCACCCAGGCTTTTCAATATTTTACCTGGCCTAGGCCACGTGTGTAATATACTCAACTACCTCATCACTCTCCAAGCTTCTGCCAACACTCTCCTCTTTGCCCCTCCCACCTGCCACATGATTCCTGAAGCCTATAACCATATCTTAAGCTTTTGTTCTGGCAGACCCTACTATAGGTGAAATTTAGTTGCCTATTAATATTTTCAATTATATAACTCCTTGGTAGGAAAAAAGTAACTCTAAAATATAGAGGCTTAAGATGACCAGTGCCATATACTTGCTCATGATTTTGCCATTTGCACAAAGCTCAGAAGAGACAAATCAACTCTGTTCCACAGCTGATGAGTGGGACCACTTACATGGCTGCATTCAGTGGATGGTTCTCTAAGGCTGGAACAGCTAAGAAAGCCTTGTTTTATTCACTGTCTCATTGCCGGGACACAATACCTGACACTTGCAACTCACATTTCACTCCATAGTTGGCTGACTCCAATGCAGGCCAGCATGGTGGAGTGACACGGTGGAGGAGAGCTGCTCACAGCATGGTGGTGGGAAAGCATGAAAAGAGTCAAAGGAGGAACTGGGAAGGAAAACATAACCTTCTGGGTCATGCTCACAATGAACAACTTCTTCTAACCAGGTCCCACCTCCTAACAGCAAGTTAGCTCCAAGGCCCTATAATCCAATCGCCTCTCAAGGGTCTCAGCTATGATCACAGGAGGGTTTAGAGGGACGTCTAGATGTAAACGGTAGAAAGCCCTGACCCAGCGTGTTTTGAGATGATCTATTACACAGAAGTACATAACACAACAGAAACCCAGCCTCTTACTTGTACTGACTGCTTACAAGGCCTAAGAAGAAGCCCTAAAACTACCTACTTTGTAATATTGTGTAGATGGTATTCAAGTAAGGTACTTTAATTGCAATCAGTCAAGACAACTATTACTTTCAATTTGACATAATGTTCATCATGCTTCAGTGGCATTTGAATGACCATGGCATTTTGGGAATTTAGCTAAGAGGAATTTGAGTTGGAGATGCATTGAGTTTAGGTTTAGTTAGTTGTACATTATGGACTTCATATGACATCCATGCATATTAAACTTTTTTTAGCTGTTCTAATGTACAGATGGTTCCCTGAAATGTGCTTCCTGTCTACTTATAGATACCAGTGTACCCCAGAAGTCATGTTGCAGTATGAATATGTTTCCTAGGGCCCAGCATTGGGCATAGGTATGGAGTGGAAGAAAAATACGGTCTGAAATGTAAGAAGCTGGAAGGTGGTTTGTGAAAAACTCTTCCAAATATAATAGCACATAAATGAAAGAAAATACATGTTTTTTCCAGAACAAAATCCTAAGAATTTCTGTGACATTACCATGATTTGGGAAGCTGAAAGAAATGGTCCTAAGCTATCAATTTAAAAAATCAATCAACCATGCAAGAGTATATGCTGAATTATCTTTCTATTCTTTCTATAGCAAATGCTGATATAAAATATAAAAGTTAGCATCTGAAGAAGTGATAAAAAATATATAGCTAAAAGCATAGGAAAACTATTACAGAAAATCATTGGGGAACTATTCAATAACAGTATGATATTTTGTTGTAGTTTCTGATATTTGTAGGTATTTTTCAGCTTTTACAAATTTATCACTTGTGATTTCTCATTTTAAATAAATATCCACGTATGTACTTATCCTGACATTGTTACTACATATTCTTTTTCTTAAAGACCACCTTGAAATTGGACAAGATTTAGGCTCCACTGTACTTGGGCCATGTTGGTTTGTTAGACCAGAGACTTAATTCTCAAATGTAATGCAGAAAGGTAAATTAATACAATCCTGGAGTTGGTGATTTCTCCAAGTATGAAGGAATTATGCTCAATGCAAAATGGAACTCATCTGGGTTGTATTTTGGGGGAGGTAAAAGAATCAAAGGATACTGGGGTGAGGTAAGACAAGATGAGGGATGAGCAAAGAAGAATGTCAGTTTAGCCAGTCCCCAAGACAGAGATGGGGACGTTACCTTTACACTGCAGGACAGACTCACATTTGATCAAAGTCTGGAGGCACAGAATACATAATGCTTATAAAGATGCTAATAGTAATGGCCTCAATTACGCATTCAGTTATTCATTGGGCACTATTTTGAGCATTGTAGGTGTGAATTCATTTGCTCTCCCTATGCAGCCTGTGGGATCCTTTCCATGGCCACGCCCATTCAGTAAACTGAGAGAGTAGGCACAGATAGATGCAGGAACCTGACGCAGGTCAGCCCACCTGCACCTGGAGCGGCTGGAGTTGCCATGAATCCATCTGCTCCCAAGGCTGCTCACTAACTCAAGACACTTTTGAATTCATCTAGCACTGTGAAGTTTATCAAGCAATTTTACATAGGACATCTCACTGACAATCCTTATAGCCCTGAGAAGTTGGCAGGACAGTTGCTGTTACTCTCATTTTATGCATGATTAATCAAAATCTAAAATTACAAAGTGACTTGCTCATGATCACCCAGCCAGTAAGTGGTAGTGTTAGAACCAAAAGCCAGCTCTTGTGTGCTTTTTAGCACATCACACTGTGTATTCATAAATTTCAGCTTCTTTAGTTTCTAAAGTGTCTTTATGCATAATGTTAACAGAGTACCTTCTACAGCTTTATAAAAAGGTGCCATTACAATCCTGATGTTACCAAAGAGAAATACGTGGTTCTGACAGACAACCTGCAGAACGCCCTTAAGCACCTAGATTTTGTCTCCGGAGTTTCAAGCCGCTTTCACTCATGCACAAGCAGCTCTGTCCTCAGTCTACTTGTCAAATCCTGACTATAATTTGACCTTTGAGATGCCAGGGGGACAAAAGAGACACCCAACTTCCCAGAACTTGGAAGTGCCTGGTGGGTCGAGGGGACATTAAGAGGATCGATGTGGCTGGGCCGTAGAGTGAAGGATAATCAACTTGAAAGACCCTGGGACCAATGGTAGAGGCTTTGAATTCACAATACGAATATTATTTTGCAAGGAAGAAGGACTGAGTATATACAGATCTCTACTAGATAGTGCATGAAAAAACTGGAGAAATAAATGTGTAATCTTTATCCATAGACTGCTATCCAGTCTAGGAGTAAAAAAGTATGTACAGGAAGAAGGAAAATTTTAAAAGCAACATCTTAGAAGTATTTATGAAAGTATAGGGCCAGTGATATCGCTCAGTGGCACGGGCGCCTGCTGGCATGCGAGGTCCTGAGTTCGACCTCCGGTACCCACACACACAAAAAAAGAAAATATAGGTAAATGACCAATGTGTTTTAGACTCACAGAACCATAACTAAAGGGATATTATAATAATCACAGTATTTAAAAATGGCTCAGGGATCTATAGGAAAAAGAACTCTGCTTTCAAAATATTTTCTATTTAAAGATGACTGAGGTTCTAGCTTGTTCAGTGGCCTTATATAAGCTGGAGAATTCACTTCGCACTTGGGTCATCAGTAGATTAATTTTTCCTAAGCTCCTCACTGGTGCCATAATGAGGTGTGAGATGAACAGGAGATAACACACAGTACAGTACAGTCGTGATAACTATGGGGACGAACACGCCCTCTGACGTTGTCATAGAAGGTTTTCCATTGGCGGCACCAGCTGGAATCTGATGAGTGTGTTGAGGGTATCCAAGCCATCGTAACTGCCACGTTAGGGCAATCACTTCTCCCCATTTGCTGAGAATAAGGCAATTTGTGGAAGGTGGAAGCTTCAGGGCTAAAACTGGCACACTGCTAAGCAAATGGGGGTGGTTGCTCTCTCTCTCTACTCCACGTGCAAAGACTGGAGGTAACAGAGGCAAAATATTTTCACACCTAAACATAAAAACAATCCCTTACCAACCGACCTCCTTCCAAGTATTTGCAAATCAAATCTGGCCTGAGTACACCCAGATGCATCCTGCAGATTTCTGTCTTCCATGAAAGTTCATCTGGGGGTCTGGGTCCACAGCAGGATTTTAACAATGAAAAAAGATGAAGTCATCACAGAAGATAGTAAGGACAGCTCTGGAAATTGCTTTCTTGCTCTCTCTCTTCCTCCTAAGCGTGTGCTTCATTAAAATATGTATGACAACATTTCTCCTCGTATTATTGTATTACACCATCCTTAATTGCATAATTCAACATTTTCAAGGGTATTTGGAGGAAATTTGGATGGTTCATTGACTGGTATTTGAAAGAAACTGAGAATTAAATTAAAAAAACATGAGGGAAAGCAAGATTGAAAGGCTGACATGGGCCTATCTTGAGCTCCCAGCCCCACCCCTCATTTCCATTGCCTTCCGGAGGTTGGGGGTCTTCAGCCATACACAGCTTGGGTCTCCTGCCTGGTCCCTGGGACAGCCATGGTAGCCTGCCTGCCTCTGAAGTAGCCTGCTGTCTGTCGGGTTATCTCACTGACCCACACCGCCCCTCCCTTGTTTTTGTTGTCGTCTTTGTGACTTTCGACATGCATTTTGCAGATTGCATGTTTTCGCTGCTGGTTCTGTTCAATGCAAGCAGCTCCTTCTCCAAGCTGATTGCAATCAGGCTGATTGGGAGGCTCGGCCTGTGGGCCAGGGCAGCTCTGCTGTCTGCAGGGTAGGCTGGCTCTTGGCTCTTACCTCTGCAATCTTTCCTCTCCCATGAGGTTTCCTTGAACTTCCTCCCACCCGCCCATGCAGTCCGATATGGTGGATATTGTGGAATAGATTCCCCTCCTTCTGTTGGCTGGGCTGTTGAGATCATGCGCTGCAGCCTGGGAGCACAGCCAGAAAAAGTTGGTGGGCAAATGTGGCTGGGGAGGGTTGGGGTGCTCCGGCCCAGCCCCCTAGGCCCCGAGGCAAACCTTCAAGCCCCAGAGTGCTGTTCCAACCCCAGGAGCGGGCTCTGCTCCAGGCTCAGCAGCAGCCGTAAGTTCGAGTCAGTTCCTAGTCTTATTCCCAGCTGGCCCCGCACATCAGCAGCCAATGCACACAATGATGCCTTTGACTTCACTCCTGGGGAGGTTCTGCTAGTGAAAAAGAATGCCGGGGGCTGAGATAGGTGTCAAATTATCAAAACTGATGCTAAGAGTTTGAAAAGTGATTGCGAAAATCTGAATTGTCATCCCATTCTGGAGAGGCGAGCACAGATGTCTGGCTGAATTCGAAACTGCACTCATTAGAATGGAAGGAAGCAGACTTTGTGGAAGGGCGTGAAGGACTGACCTTTGACCAGCAGCTCAGGATGAATCAGCTCCCTCCCTTCCCACACCTCACCTGCCACTGCTTATGATAGCCTGGGTGAAGTCTCCACAGCTGGGCTGGGCAAGAGGCAGCACTCTGGGGTCCTTTCCCATTCTGGGGATTAAGGCACATCGCTGAGCACAGGCGAGACGCAGACTTTCATACCCACCCCAAGAAGGATGCCTTTAAAGCTAGCGGGGTTCAGCATGGTGTTGGAGAAAGAGGGGGCTTCCTGGTGACTGCAACTGTGCCCTGTCCTTTCTGCAGCATTTCTACAAACTCTCCCTTGCTGTCCGGACAGCTTTGTTCATCTGGAAAAGGGGCGAACCTAAGACAGTGCTCTGAGTCCTGACCGCAGGCAAAGCAGGGGAGCAAATCCCTGGACAAGACAGAGCCCTACAGGGAAGGCCAAGGGTGATGGCCCCAGACACTTCTCACTGTCCTGGAGGGGCCACAGGAAGCCCCCTGGAAGCTGCACTGCTGAGTAAAGGAGAGCAGGCCCTCCTCGCCAGGGAGTCACTTTGACCCGGAAGCTTCATCAGCTTATTTGGGAGCATTTAGCTTGTTCCAATTCAATAATGCATTCAATAAAACTCTTAGTGCCTGACATGAATCCTAAATTGGTATGTGGCTGCCGGGCAAGCATGCGGGCTGCCCCTCCTAAGGGGACACAGCCTCTCCACTGCACCCACGGTCACCCCGCAAGTGAAAGTGAGGTGATGTTGACACCATTAGCATGGATCATGGAATAACAACTGCAGCTGGGAAAGGAGCACAGGAGGATCCCCACGAGGCCTCACCCAGCCGAGGCAGGGCAGCGACGCAGGGCAGACCACTGTCGCCGAGCACCAGCCAGTGCTCTCCCTCAGGCCCCATCCTCCCAGCTCCTCTGGAAACTAGATGGGCTTTGCTGTAGCCGATTTCCCTCCAGCAGGTGAGCTATGGCTCAGAGCTTCATTGCGAAGCTGCTCAGACTTGGGAAGAAGTTGCTCTTCCTGCGATGCTCTGAGCAGGGAGGAGACATCTGTCACGTGGAGATGCCATCTCCACCCACCTCGCCCTCTGCACCATAGCTTGCTGCTTCCCAGAGGTCTCCTTGAAAGCCCACACAGTCCCCACGTGGACGGAGCAGCCGTGTTAGAAAGTGCCTGTGTGCAGTGGCAGCTTCGAGCGGAGGTTAGCAGCGTGGGCTGTGCGTCTAAGCCCTGGCTCTGCTATGCAGGGGTGATGCGACTTCAGACAGACCTGAGCTTCTCCTCCATTGCTCTGAAAAAATAGGGTTAATGATTCTCCCCATCCTGCAGACTGGTTGGGAAGATTGAGGTACATGCGCTTAGTATGTAGCTCACATTTACTGACTGCTTACTAACAGTTAATACAATAATATTAACAATTTTGCATCACTACTTATTCTTTCTGTTGTTTTTATTATGGTGATTTTAAGTTTCACCTGAATCCTGCAGATGGCTCTGACCTCTACCTGGGCCTGTGACCTTTCTCTCATTTTCTAAAAAAAAAAGCAAGTTATATTGCCCACGACATCTGCTGTTTCCCTGTGGTCTTGTTTCATTAAAAATGCTAATTCCCCCAGCCTGCCTTCCCATCTTGGCATTTGCATATACATGAGCACTCATTCCTATTCTGGAGTAGTGGCCTCTGTGCTGAGCTGGTCCTGAAAGGGAGCTGTGTTGGAAAGGACTGGGGGGAAGCCAGGCCCTGTGCTGCCGGGGGTGTGAGGGCGTGCTGGGCTTCTCATCTGACCTCCTTCATGCTCGCTTGCCCTCCTCTGGAGGCGCCTGCTGGCAAGCAGGAGGGTGCAGGCTCCCGCTGCAGAGACTTCTGTGTGGCATTGTCTTGCCAGTGTTGGTTCCAGGTGAGAGATATGACCTGTGTGCGCTTGAGTGGCAGGAGGCTGGGCCAGCACTGCCATCTGGGGAGCCAGCCTCGCTTGTCCAAACGGCCCCTGCAGGCACACCCCGGACCAGAGGAGCTGACGGGGAAGCTCAGTGATTATTACAGCAGGTGTCCATAACTCAGGAAGGAGCTCTTTCATGGTTCTTCACATTTCTTCTTGGACTGTGCAATGTGGTAGACAAAGAAGACATTCTTGAAGTCCAGAGGCATGAGCTCAAAGGCATTTGTCACCAGCGAGGTAGCCTGGGCACTCACCCACTCAGAGCCTCAGTTTCCTCATCTTTAATGTGAGTCTCGTGATGGTTTCTCTAGAAGGTTAAGGTGGTGTTGGAACAGATGAGACCCTGCTTACACCCATACAGCCCTTTGCCTCCACGATACCTGTCCAAGCCCCTTTGCTCAGTTCCCTGGGCCACTCCAGCTGCCTCCTCATAAAAGTCTTCCGGTGCTTCACGCCTGCTTCTTTCCCCTCCCTTGTCCACACCGCATTAGAATGTCCACTTCAAACACAAACCAGATCACTTCATGCCTCTGCTTCAGATACTAACCCAGCTTCCCCTTCTTGAGGAGAAAAGTTCAAACTTCCCTGACTTGCCTCCTGGGTCCTCTCCAATCCCTTTACACATCTCCCCACTAGCAATTCTCTCATCACACAGGCTTACTCTATTTTTCTAAATATGCTATTGTAAACATGCTACATGGTTTCTGAGTACCAGCGCAGCGTTTGTAGCTGTGGGTTCCAAATTTCCCAGCCCCTGCAGCTGCTTAGCTCCCCACTCACTGCAGCAGCAGAAATTGGAGAGGAACAGACCTCTTGCACTGTGAACCCAGATTGGTGCTGGGAGAGGATGCCACACCTTTCTTTTTCTGGCTATGTTGCACATTTTACTGGCGCAGATTAGGCCTTTGTCACCAGAGTCATTGTGATCTAAAATGTATATATTCCGTGAATATTAATTGAGTAGACCTTCTCTAGGAAGCCCTGTCCCATAATGTTTTATTTTTTAACATATTTATCACTCCTTTTAAGTCTCACAACAGTCCTACTAGATGGGAATTGTGGTTATTATTTTCATCATTATTATTTTCATATTACAGATAGGTAATTGAAGCACAGAAATGTGAAGAAGTAATTTGCCTAAGATTCTAGAGTTGGGAAGTGGTAGAGTCTGACTCCCAGGTCTGCCTAGTTATATAACCATGGCCCAACTAAAGGGCAGGGCAACCCAGCCCTCGTGGAGCTTACAAGCTTGTGAGGGTAACAGGGAGCAAAGCAGTAGATAAAGACAGGATCAGCCCTGTTTGTCAGAGAGAAAAGAGTAGTGTGGAGCCTTGAAAGGCAGGAAAGGGCTCCGGTGGATTTGGAGGGGCAGGTGGTAACTGCTGGTGGACTGGTCCACGAAGGCCTCCCTGAGGAGGTGACTTCCACGCAGACGAAGAAGAGCTGGCTGTGTAAATAGCAGCAGGAAGGATGTTCCAGGGAGAAGAACGGCAGCATGGGCTGCTGCACTGAAAGTTTTACAAAGTGGGTAGATGGCTCCGTTCTGAGGTCTGATTAGGACGGCTCGTGCTGTGGAATGGGATGTGGAGCGGGATGTAAGAGAAAGCAGGGTCAGTGGTCAGTGGTGATTACTGGGGTTTGGGCCTGAGCAAGTGGTTGGATGGTGATCATTTACTAAATGGGGAAGACTGGAGGAAAGCAGGTGTGTGTGTGTGTGTGTGTGTGTGTGTGTGTGTGTGTGTGTGTGTGTGTGTGTGTGATAGATAAGCCTGCAGTCAGGAGTCCTGGAGTAACCATACTAAGACCCATTGGACTTCCAATGAGCATGTCATAGATACTACTGGATCTGAGCTTGAAGTCCAAGAGAGGAATGGAGCTGGAAACACCAGCCGTTAGGCAGCATTAAAGTGCTGGGCTATATCACAGAACACAGGATGCGTAAACAGAGAGAGAGATCCTGAGATCTGAATGTCTACATCCCCTCAAAATTCTCGTATTAGATCCTACCCCTGAAAGTGACGGCACTAGGAGATGGGGATTTTGGAAGGTGAGTAGATCCTGGCAATGAAGCCTTCATGAACGAGATCAGTGCCCTTATAAACAGACCCAGGGAAGACCCTTTGTCCTTTCCAGCACATGAGGACATAATTAGACGTCTCCATCTATGGACCAGTAAGAGGGCCCGTACGAGACAGTGACTCTGCCAGTGCCTTCATCTTGACCTTCCCAGGGTCCAGAATTGAGAGAAGAAATGTCTGGTTTCAGCCACCTGTTTTATGACATTTTGTTATAGCAGCACAAATGAACTTAGGCGGGGGAGATGAGGACAGGGGCCTTGTACTCTTAGGAGGAAAGGAAGAACAGAGGACAGCAAATGAGGCTGAGGGGAGGAAGGGAAGACAGGAGCGCAGCCTGCCTCAGAGCGAGGGAAAGTAGGTGGGGGCCAGGGAGCCTGCAGTCAGCTGGACCTGACTCTGCTGCAAGGCTCTGCCCCAACACCTGTCCTTCACCCCACATTCCAGCAGTAGTGTTCTCCACATCGCTCATGCCTTTCATCACAGTTTGGGGGTTGGTTAAGGTTATTGCCCGCCTCCCATTAGAACACAGCTCTACAGGGAAAGGAGCTGCCCGTCTCCTTTTTGTAGAGATGTATCCCAGCACCCAGCACAGGTCCGCACACCGCAGCGGTATTTCACAAAAATAATGTCTCTGCCTGTATTCAGAGACTCAGAAGACCGAAGCTTGACCCCGGCCTGGGCACGGAGGAAGTCACTCTACTCCTGCCCAGGAGGATGTGTCTGCCTGGGTCTGGTAGAAGTGAAGGCCCCATTAAATTCCGTCCAAGAGAGAATGGGAGGTGAGAGAGTACAGACAACTTTCTAGCAAGGTTTGAAGGGCCAGGGAGAAGAGAGGGAGGAGGAGGTTGGAGAGACCTTGGTCTGGTTGATGATGTCTGTCACTTGGTGTCGGGACAGGGGATAATAAGAAGTCTGCAGGCCGACCTTGCAAGGGGAAAGGAACATCCAGCAGTGGGAGACCCACTGATGATGAAGGCACGGTGGCCCAGTAGCTACAGCCCAAGCAGGGAGCCCACATGGGAATGTCTCCGAGTCCGGAGCACAGCCAGGGAGCATCTTGGGACAGAACAGACCCAGTTCACTCAGCAGAAATAGGAGAAAAGTTTAGAAGAAAAACACATAGGGTACATTTGGAAAGGAACGAGTCTTGCAAATTTCCTTCTGGTTATTTCTGGTTCCTCTGTGAGGTAATAAGAGAGGTGCTCACCTGAGGGGGAAGAGAAGAAAGGGGACACAGAGGACTTAGGGCAGACACCTCTGGAGACACGGGAGCACAATTGCTAGCGTGATGTACTAGGATTTTGCGTCCTCAGGCCCACTAGATATTTGATGGTGGACACTTACATGAGGCTGAGCACTTCTCATTGGTCCAATGAGCTGCTCTGTTAGAGGTAGGGTTAACTGGGATAGGGACACCTCAAACGCCAACAATAACCCCTATGCCAACCACAAAAGAGCAGTGGACGTTTCAAGGCCCAGCAGGTGTGAGCAGAAAAGGCAGAGCCATTGCCTTAAAAGAATTGGATTTCAGCAAAGATGCTGGCCTGGCTTTCTCTGACCCACACTCCTGAGCACTGCTCCTAAGTAGGGCTGTGTGATCGCACCAGCTCCTCATTCCACAACATTCAAGCATGAGCCCTTGTCCCTCTGCACCCCTCCCTGTCTTGCCCTCACCTCTGCTGGTGCCTCTGTCGTTGCCCATCCTCTTTTCCCTGTACCCACACATACCTGGCCTTGGCCTCAGCTGGCTGCTTGTGTCCACTTCTGACTTTAGAATGTAGGTTTCCTGGGCTCAGGTCTCCAGGGGCAAATGCCACATCACTCCTCTCCTAACAAGAGGATGCTCTCTCCTTGGCGCATCCCAGCTCAGCTCTGGTAAATCCCTTGGGCTTGGCAGTGATGGCTTTCCCAGACGAGTTTCTTAGCAGAGGACTGGGAGGGGTTTTCAGTGATTGAGCACCACCCTACAGCCTGTTTCCAGCTCCAAGTGGAATTTGGAGTCCACTTCTCATGGCACTGGGTTCTTTCCCTCCCAGACGGTGTTGCCCAATCATGTGTGCTGGTCTCTGCCTCTGGAATTGTCTGCCTGGACTCAAGCTGATGGCTTTCCCACGCTTTCTCTGGTCTGCACGTTCCACAGCCATCTGAGTGTCAGTGCACACCCACATGCCTATCAGCTGTCAAACTCCCTGGATCTCTGCCTATTTATTGATCTGTAAATTTCCTGCCATTGTGCATCCATCAGCCATCCATCCCCTCCCACTCCTCCTGCTGTCCAGATGCCTCCGGTGACCGCTCTCCTGCCCGACAGCAGCTTTCTCTCTTCTTTTGGCAATGAGCGGCGTGTGTCGGGATCCACATGCACTTGTTGGAAACGACACACCCTCTCTCAGGCACTGTCACCTCTGTCCTGGCCATAGGCAGAAGGTGCTGACAGAGGCCCAGGCTGCTGCTCTGTGCTGTAGCTGGGTGGGAACTAGTCTGGCCTCAGTGGCATTTACTAACCCTACATTATGAGAATCCAAAAGTCACTCATCTCTGAGTCTCATTCTCCACATCTAAGAAATAGGGGTGATATCACTTGTCCTACAGGAGTCACCTGAGATTTAGATGGCAAAGTAGATGTTATGACGGCCTAGCTCAGCTCACACACAGAGTGGGTCACTGGAAAGGCCCTTGAGCCCATAGGATCTGATGTAGCTGCCAGACATGTAATATTCACCACAGCCATGGACGGAATGATTGCCTCCCTGTGTCAAGGACTTTGTATGTTTGACTGTGTTTAATTCTCACAAAACTAAATGACCTTGATCAGCAAAGTGTGGTCCCCAAAGAGCACCATCAGGATGACCTGGGGATTGTTAACAGCGACGAATCTCAGGCCCCATCAACATCCTTTGAATTGGACTGGGCATTTTGACAAGATTCCTGATGTTGCAAGTAGCACAGTGCCATTATTCACCCCCTTTTACAGATGAAGAAACCGAGATTTATACCGGATAAATAATTGTTCTTAGATCACATCTCAAATCTCAGATGCTAAGCTTGGCTTTCTGCCTGTGTTCTGAGGGGATGTTTACATGCAGGCATGCACACACTCACTCCCGTGGAATAAGAAGGATGGCCTCTCCATGCTTTCTGAGCCCCGGATGTGGGCAGTACTCAGAGTTCCCCAGTTCAGACAAGTTAAGAGTTCTCTTTCCCTTCACTAGAAAGAGTGCAATAGCGAGAACACTAGCCCGGGAATGGGAAGACTTCGATTTAACCAGCTGTGTTGTCTTGTGCAAGTTACTTCACCTCTCTGAGCCTCTGTGTCTTCATTTACCAAGTGAGATTATTTGACTAGAGATTGTAACAGTGGGCCTCTGTTATGCTCCATTTGTTTCCAGGGGATTCTGTTTTGAGAATTCTATGTACGAGATGATTGTCAGTGTTTCTGTTTAATGCCAATTATCCCTCAGGCAATGGAGTTAGGAAAGGGGAAGAGAGGAGAAGATGTAAGAAGAACCCTAACGCTTTCCTAAAATGACTCATTCTCTGGCATAGAAATATCATGGAGCCCCATGTCAAATACAGCAGGTGATTATTCCAGAGCCTGTCTGTGGAGCTGGAGCCCCTCTAATACATCATTCCTGGGACTTTTCTCCAGGGGTTTATGGACCAAGGACATCTGGTGCCGGAGGCTTTATGTCTGTTGGTGTGATTGTCCAAACTGGGAAAGGGCCGATAACACTCCAAATGCTGGTGCCCGCATATCTTTAATTCCTTCTGAAGGGTCGGGGTTATTTCTCCATCGGGAGTGCTAATGGGATTCTAATACCCTGGCAAATGGGATTTTTTACAACTGCCATTCTGCAGTTACTGAGATGGCGTGTCGCTGGGACAGCCCTATAAATCCTGCCAACTCGCTCTGAGGAGGAGGAGGAGGAGACCACGGGGAGAGACGCTCACTCGGGGTTGGCCCTTGGGGGGGCTGCTCCAGACCTGCTTCTTAGCATGAGTTACAGATTCTGCCGGAGAGCCCAGCTAAGATATGGAAATAGCGCAGGGGCCCCCAGGCCCGAAGAAACCAGGCAGAATGGATGGAAGGAGGCAATGGGTCTGTGGGAAGCATGCTTTTCTCTTTGCCACTTTCCCTTTGTAGCTGGGCTTTCTAGGCCTCTGTTTCTGAAGGCTCGTGGGCACAAGACAGGAGGGTATTTGCAAAAAGCAAGAAGACCCTCTGTTCTCTTAAACCCAGTGGAACAGGACCCCAAGGAAGTCTCTGTGTGGCTATTAATAAAGAGGAAAAAATACAGTGGAGCCCATTTGATGTTAGGTTTAAAGCAGAAGCCCTAGAGTGAAATGATGGTTTTAAAAACGGATATTTTCCTATTGGTTATTCTCTTAGGGTGTGTCCCTTGTGACATTAACTGCTTTATACCAGTGTCCTGTGTACCGACAAACTTCCATTTCATCATCAGGATGACTCTGAATGATCAACAGAGTAGATTATATTTTTTTCCACTTTAAAGATGAAAAATAACATCAGGGGCCAAATACCTTTTTGCAGGACATACCAGTTTTAAGCCGCTAAGCTAAAACTCAAACCCGGATTTAGTGATTTTGAACCCACTCTGCCCCACCCCTACTGCCCGTGTGGCATCTTCTAGAAGATCCCAGGTCAGGCTGCCTCAGGATAGCTTCACAAAGACATGACTTAAATTGGGGCTTTGGGTTGTTTATGGACTGGAGGACCCAAGTTCTCCACATTGGCCTCCCAGGACTCTCTTCCTGCATTTTGTAAACTCTCTTCTTTTTATTGGCTTTGCATCTCTTTTCCTAAATTTTGTTGCCTCTTGTCTCCTCTCTCGGATATAGAAATTGAATGAATGATCACTGTGTGGCCTTACATTGTACAATAAACGTGCTTTCCTTCTTACTAAGATGTAAGCTTCTCTAGGGCCAGACTTCCAGAAACACTTAGTGAATAAATAATGCTTGTATAACTAGGCCCTGTGGGCAGTGGGAAGGAATGGAAGAAGTTGTTCTAGTTTTTAAGGAATTTACAAATTTCCAGGGAGCTGGGATATAGCCATAAGGTGAACCCTAAGTAATGTATTTATGTTTCTTTACATTAGCCAACCACACAATTTCACAGCACATTCTTATTTCACCCTCCCATTAGGGAGGAAACCCCTAGTGTGTGTTTGTGTGTGTGTGTGTGTGTGTGTGTGTATACCTGCAGTGCCCAGGATTGAACCCAGCGCCTCCTACATGCAAGGCAAATGCTCTGTCACTGAGCCACACACCCCCTTCTCTGTGGGGATTCTAATTCCTTCTTTAAAAATAAGAAGGGCTGGTGAGATGGCTCAGTGGCATAAGTGCCTGCCTGGCAAGCACGAGGGCCTGAGTTCGACTCCCGGAACCCACATACGAAAAAAGGGCCGGTGATATCGCTCAGTGGCACGGGCGCCTGCTGGCACACGAGGTCCTGAGGTCGACCTCTGGTACCCACACACAAAAAAATAAAATAAAAACAAAAATAAGAAAATAAACTGAGCATGATGGTGCATACTTATAATCCCAGCACTCAGGAGGGTGAAGCAGGAATACCTCCAGTTGGCAGCCAGCCTGCCATGTATAGCAAGTTCCAGTTCCAGGCCAGCTAGAAATATAGGTAAGATCCTGTCTCTAAATTAAAAAATTACAAATTAAAATTAAATAAGTAAAGAAATGGGAATAGAGGCTTAAAGAGGTAAATGAAGGTTTGCCCAAATTTATAGTTAGAAGAATCATTGAAACAACTATTTCCTTCAGGCCCTTGCTTCAAGTAGCACAGGACTAGAGAATAAGATGATGCTGACTTGCACACTGTATAAGGGGGGAACAAAAATATGGTAAATGTTTAAATTTTTAAAAATTTATTACCGTAAAAGATATATTGCCAAGAGCGATAGAATAAGTGCATTTGAAGTAAGAGGGTGCATTTCGAGGAGGATTAATTATTATAATAAGTTTTTAAAATTTAAACATTCATCAAAGGAGGAAATCACTGAGCCAGAAGGATTGGAGAAAGCATCACAAAAGAGGCAACTCGTGCAGGCGGATCGTGTCATCAGTGTCAGAATTCACAAGCTTCGTGATACAACCTGGATTTTTGCACTCAGGGAATACACCGTGCTATTTCGGTTCAAAGACTGAGCCTGTCTTCTGTGGCTCTCCTTTCCCTAATCCCAAGCTTCATTCCCCCCGCTTCTGTGTGGCAGGGCGGCTCCAGCAAACTTTCTGCTCTCCACCCTGCCTCAGTGGCCCTGAGTTGCCACAGCTCCAGGACAGAACTGCAGACAATTTAAGGTAGCGTTTTCCAGGCTAAGGACAAGCCTGCCCAGAGCCTAACGGAGTGCCTCTGTCAGTGTTGTTCTTGGGGTGTAGATGAGGAACAGATAGGTCCGCTCTCCACCTCTCCACTTTTCAAGACATCCAAAGAATGGGTATCGGAGCAGACAGACCTCAGTTCCAACCCAGCTCCAACTGGCACCAGTTGTAAAAACGCAATCCAGTTCCTAACTTCCCAGTATCTCAGAACTTTAACTTCTTTTCGATCTAAGTAACAAATCCTACCCACCATGCTTCTGTTACTACCACTGAATCATTATTGCTTTTAGCTCATGGTCAGGAGACTCTACAGAAGTCCTGGGGCCTCCTTAATTCAGGGACTGGTGTTCAGCTTGCCCTGTGCCTCTCATTCCCTGATGCTCACAGGCATGGCACTGCATCATTTGTGCCACAGCTGGAGGCCACAGGGGCCTGCAGGTGGTGGCCGGTCAAGGCTCTGCCTTCTGCCAGTCTGGGCTCATGGGGCGAGGTCTGCATGGACAGCTTGGCCTTCTGCGTGGATTCTCTTCAGCATCCTGATGCTTAGGAAGGAGCCAGGAGCCATCTGAGCAGAAGGAAGCTGGGGTACTATGCTCCAGCCCAGTTCTGCCCCTAACTGACTATGTGTGTGACAAAGTCACTTAACCTCTCAGGGACTGCAATTCTTCAGTTGAAAATGGATTTTGAGGCGACTAGGACCTCTCCAAAGGTATTGGTAGGATCAAGGGAAAGAATGCTGTAAAAACACTGTACTTCCCTAGCTCCAGGTCATAGAACCTTCTGTGTGATGCTTTTAGGAGTTCACTATGCATTTCTCTGAGATGTGTGTGCAACACATGTCCCTGCACCTGGGCGAGACAGCAGGTGGTTGGCAGACAAAGGTTGCTAGGACCAGAAGTTCAGAAGGAGCCAAGTCATTCCCTGAGGGCCGAGTCAGGCCTGGAGCCCAGCAGGTAAGGATGGGACAGCAGCCAGTGGGGACAGCAGAGCAATGCCATGCCCTAATTGAATCAAAGAAAGATGTGGGCAAACTAGCTGCCAACAACCATTGGTCCTGGCCTATCACTAACTGGGTCACTAACCCATAATGGTCACCTGGCACCCTGTAACCTTAAGCACACCCACCCCAATTTTTCTTCTCACTTCAAGATGGTTTGAATATAGCAGTGCGCATGCCCTCAGACTTCAGTCTGAAGCCCAAGGCCTCATGTAAGTTGACTTCAGGACTGCTCTTCACAGAACAGAAGCCCCAAGGTTATAGATATTGCATGACTGGGTCCAATCTCTGCTTAGAATTGACTTTTCTCCATCCCCAATTGCAGGAAGCCAGCGAGATGGGATTATTATCTTGGGCAATCATACTGTGGCACCTGGCAGCTGCATCCTCCACCTCCTTCCTCCGTATCCTACTAAACTGGCACTGTCTAGTTCACCCAGCCCCCAGCATCCTCAGCTCTTACAGAATAATTAGTGGCATTTGCTAAAGCCCATGATAACTGGAAGCACTTTGCAGAGCCAATCTGTGTGTCAGAGGATGACCTTTCAAAGTGTGAGTGCAAAAGAGCCTGACCCCCACCTGGGGTGACAGGCACAGGGCCCGGCATCTTCCTATGGTCCAGGACTTCCGGTCGCAGGGAACCCAGAGCCACCTGCTGTCTAGACAGAGCATCACTGATACCAGAGGCTGCAGGGGCTGCAGGAATAACCACCCGCTAAGTATCCAGACCCACAAGTTCCACATTATACGGCCCACTTGCTAATCCCAGGCCTGGTAACCAAACAGCATTGGAGAGGAGCTGCTTGGGCCATGAGCCCTGGGACACTAGAGGATCAACTATGCAAAACTACTTGTTTTGCTGAAGTGCCACCCTGAGCACAACCATCAAGGCATGCACTGAGTGGATTACAGAAATAATTGATTGTGTGTTTGTTCATTTGTCTCTTGCTTGTTCACTTACTGAATATATTTAAAATCTCTGTTGGTGTCTGTGCTGCTAGCTCCAATTGCAAAGCCTCAGTAAACCACATCTGCTGTATGTTCTCTGCACTGGCCTGGCTCTCTCCAGTGTAGGGAGGCTCTGGCCTCAAGACAGAGCCTACCAGAGAGAATTATGGTGGTTTCCCCTGGATGGAGAGCCCCAGGGCCAACTCCTAGAGATAGAAAAGTCCCAGAAAATTCCCCTTTCTTCAGGCTGTTGCAGAGGCTGTTAAGGTAAAATGTCCAGTGCTTTGCTGCCTCCCTCTCTATCGTCTCAGCTAGACTTCTCTGGCTCCCCCTGCAGCAGGGGCAGGCCATACTCTGGGTTTCTGAGCTGATGACAACGTAGAAAAATGAAAATAACAGGACGAGACACTCAATCCCTCATCCACACCAAGAATGTGCTGGCTGAGCAGTTGCTTGCTTTGCTTGTTGCCTGCCATCTCTTGCCTCCTTAGCCAGCCAACAGACCAGGGTCCACAGCAGGGTGGAGGGAGGCCCCTAGACACTGTATTCCCTAAAAGGACAGTCTGCACCCGCCCTCTCCCTGCGTTGGCCCATGTTGCCTTCGGCATGCCATCCTTTTCCCTTCATCTCAATCTGTTGTTCAGCTGAACATCCTGTGGCTCTGCCCTACACTTTGCACTACTGAGGTCTGGAGCTGCTCTCTGAGCTTGGACTAGAGGAAGATCCTGGGATGCACTCTGCTTCTTCCTAGTCTCCTTACCTCCAGCTGCCTTCAAGTCCTTATTCTGGTCCACAACTACATCATTTCTGTCTTTGATGCTACATCCTCTTGGCATTTTCCAGGAAGACTCCATGGCTCTTTGCATCCCAGACATCCTAAACTGGCCTGTGTAAATGCACGAGAATGGCCCCTTCTACCACTGGGGATCTAAGTCCATGTACAGTGAGGTTAGCACTTTGAACCAGTAGCACCGCCTTCCTAGGAGAAACAGCAGAACCCGTCATGGTCAGGTCTAGGAAGCTCCCTTCTCCTGCAGGTTGGAGGAGTTAGCCCTGGCTGGTGATTTATGTGCTCTGCAACCACTCTGGGGCTTCCCCAGGAGACAATGGAGATGTCCTTAGACCGTGGAGATTGGGTCCAGCCAGCCTGACTAAATTACTCAACAGGGCCATGAAAAGACCTTTGATCAAAGTCAAGGTCAGCTCCTCCCTGAGCTTGTGACTTGAGGGGAAGGTGCACCAATTTCAAGACAGAGAGAGATGGGATTAAGGAATGAAAGCAGCCTTCTTCCAAGTCCTTCCACCGTCAGATGTGGTGAAGATAGAACAACAGAACAGATATAAAAGTACTTTGAACTTTTTTAGGCTCAAAGAAGCTTTAAGGATCTGAAGTATTTTGATTATCTTTTAACACTATGATAATATTGATCATTTCAGGTCCGGGTAAGGTATCTCCAGCTGCTGCACTGAATTCTTGGAAACTGAAATATAAGTATTGTATAAAGGTCCCTGGCGGGCTGAGCCTTAGAAGAAGATTTATAAAGGTAGCAAGGGCCCAAGGTTAAATTTTATCTTAATTATGTGCTGAGATGTGCCTTTCTGTGGTCACAGCCCTGGGGAAGCATAGCTGGATGTACTCCTTGCTGTGGACCATCATCCTCCCGATGAATACGGTTACTTCATGCCATTTCCCCTGGCTCCTGGCTCTGGAACTTATGCTCCTAATTTCTGGCTTCAGTCTCTAGCAGAAATTATTAATAATGATAATAATAATAATAATGATGGTAAGTGAGCCACTAAGATCACTCATGTCCCAGAAAAGAAAATTCTCCAATGTAAACACTTTGATTTAATTTCCTATGTTGAGATTCTGCTGTAGCTGATAAAGTGTGGATAAAATGGATAAAGTGAAAAGATCATAGATTTCAGAGTCAGAGAAAAAGGTCTGTGAATCTCTAACCCAACATGCACAGGTATGTTGTATATGGCCAGTCCTTTGACTTTTCTACAGCTCGGGTTCCTACCTGTAAATGTTGATGACATTAATATCTACCTCATAGTGTTGTAAAAATTCAAATGGGAAAGACCATGTCAAGCATTTGGCAAATCGTTCGGCACATACCTTTCAGTAATGTTAGCTATCATCAATATTGGCATTATTGGCAATCTTTGAAAAGCTTCTGAGTTATCCTTCACGATTCTAAAATGCAGATGCACAAGCCTACCCCAGCATAACCCAATCAGAATCTCTAGGGAGGATGAACTCGACATTTGTAGTTTTCTTACAGCATTACTTTAGATTCTGAATTTGGTATCCAAAAGCAGCAGCAGTGGACTCACAGTTTTTGTGAGAATACATTTAGCTGAGTGTTGTGCCAAGTGTCAGTACCGTGCCCAGCACATGGTAGGGTCACTTTCTCCCCCCATACACATCGTTAGCATGGAGGAAGTACACAGTCATTGAGAACATTATGAGGAACAAAGCTCTCTGCCCATAGTACATGGCAGTTCCTGCCTCCATCTGAGCATTTAATCACCTGTAGAAGCAATTTGGCACTTGGTGTCATCCTCTGCCATGAACAGGAGCCGTTAAATGCTGGGGATAATTAAAGGCAAAACTGCAGAGCTGGTTATAGAGTCACCTATCCAGAGAACAGGTAACAAATGAGGTAGGAGTGGTATGTGAGTTCAAGGTGAGAATTGTAAAGCTCATTTTCTGCTAGTGTCAGGGACATTATTTTAGGAATGTACAATTCTGGCCTTGGAAGCCAAGCCTGGTTCAAAACGATAATTAACACATAATGAACTTAGAGCGTTACGGCCCTAGGTTCAGAGATTTCCTCCTGCTCATTTGGCCAGTTTGGCAATATCAGGTGTTTAAGCATAGAAATGAGAAATATTTCAGAGAGATCGCACACATAAAGCTTCCTGTGAATGCCCAGGCTAATTTACAGTCATTTTTGTTGAATTATCATATGCATCACCACGGGAGGGCTGAAGAGAAGACTCTATTCTCTACCCAACTTCTAGGGGGAGAAATAGGCACTAAGAGAAGAGTTTTGCACATGGACCTACATGGAATTTGAGTTTGGAAAATAGGGACTACTAGATAAACTTTGTAATTATTCCAGTGAGTGAAATAAGACTCATTCAGCCCATTGATAATCATGTGTATTTGTATATTTTTGAAAATAAATATACTAGATATAGAGAAAGCATCACTTGATTGAATAAATTTATTCTAATCAATGTTTTATTTCTAGAGTGAGCTTCTAATTTCTCAAAGTGCTTTTACATATATTATCTCATTTGATTTGCACAATGGTCGTGTATATTAGAGAAACAGGTCTTATTTTATTCCCCGTAACAGATGCTTGGATGATTAATTCAGGGAGTGTCATGATGTTGCTGGGGCTAGAAACTCTTTTTTGAATTGCAAACCTCTGTTCATGAAGCAGCATGGCACCTCTCTTAAAAGCTATACCCTGATTAATAAGAAAACATGCATTGTCTTAAGCTGGCCTTGGAGGCTGCAGAAATGGAAAAATAGAATTTCTTGTGACATTTATCTCTGTCTCTCTCTTTCTTACTCTCACTTTTGAGGGTGAAGAAGAACCATTTTGCCTACTCTTGAGTCTTTTGAAGTGGTTTCCAAGTAAGTAGACGTAGGGCAATTTAGATTGCATTTTAAGGTTGGTCACCAGAGCAGGAGAGGTGAAGCCTGCAGTGGGGTGGCTCTCCATATTGATAGGATGCTGTAGATGCTGGAGAAGGGACACCACTGGAGGTGGCCATAGCAGCCTGATTAGGAAATCTTTGCCAGTCTTCCAACAGACTGGAACCTTTCGAGTGTGACCATGCCATGGGCGAGGTCAGAGCTGCTGATTTGGTTTCAGTTTATAGACATCCCAGGTATGCTCTCCAAAGGCATGCTTAATTGTGTCTGCACCCAAAGCATTGGTGAATGATTCTGAACAATGTGTAGAAAATCCAGACTCCGGTTACCTCAATCACATGCCAAACAAAGACTCCAGGGTCTGTGGGCCTGGACTCAGACGCCTGCTGCACCTCTTACGGCCCTTCCGCTTTTCCGTGGCTGCACAGTCTGGAGAAGAACACTCAGTGCACCTTGAGGTCATAATCACAGGAGAGCAACGAACAACAGCCAGGTTGGCAGCTGAGGGTGCAGAGACCTGACTGAACCCCGCTTCATTCTGCTTCCATGTCTAATCCAGAGTCTCAGATATGCCCTTCCTAAGTTTTTTTAAGTGGTTGCTCTAGCATCACTCTTTCTTGGTTTTTTGTGTGGGGGAGTTGTTTTATTTTGTCTGTTTTCCAGTCAGCCCCCACTCTCTCTCATTCCTCTTACTTCCCCATTATCCACCCTTCCACATCTCCAAGTTCTCTCCTCTCCTGGCTTGCATGGCCCATCTGTCCCACTCAGCATTCTAGATATTTGCTCAGCCGTTCGAATTACCACCAACACAAACATCCTCATTTACATGGAACGCACAGAAGGTGACATTCTGTCTATAACAATAGGTTGTAATTATCATGTCTCTCATTTGTATTCTATTTTGCAGCTTCTTGAATTGTTTTCCCAGGCATTCTCCCATTTGATTCCGCTCACAGTGCTGGGAGCTAGGCAATTATTCTTTCATTCCTTTATTCACTAAATATTTATTAAGGGGCTGGAGGTTAAGACTGGCATGGTTCCTGTCCTGGTGGTGCTTACATTCTAAACAAAATAGTGCCGTTTCCAGCTTCAATCCACGTAACTTAGGCCCAGAGAAGATAGATCTGAGTCACCCATGTAGTAAGTGTCAGAGGAGGAACTAGAACCTAGATCTTCAAACGCTCACACTACAGCTCCTTCTAAACTACTGGTTGTTTCTCAGAAGGTACAGGAAGTCTTCCCGGAGCACATGGGCTGTGTTTCAGAAGTCCATTTTTAAGTTGAGTACTTGGAATTCAGAACACATTTTTCCCATAGCAATTACATTATAAATGGTTACCATGTTATGAGGCCATCCAACAACAGCCCAGTTAATTCATTTAACCCACAATGTAGCTGACGCATGATTTAATAGGATGGTTTCTTCCTACTGGGGAGGGTTATCATGGGGCTCATTCAAAATTGATGCCCTGTGATTGAAATCTCCTTTTGGCCTCTGGCTGTCTTTACACACTGCAGGCGCAGTGCTGTATCTGTGTAGTGGGATGTCTTTCGTCCATTTGTTGATATTTCTCATCTTCCCTCTTTCTGCTTTTTGTATGTGACGCAAGGAGCTAATGTGTATAATCGCCAGGCTTAGCTTGTGTAGATTGTGTTCTATTTAGTGACAAGTGCTTGTCTGGCTTAAGGACAAATATATGGCGGTTTCCATAGAGACCTGATCATAATAACTAATTAGACCAACGTTTTTTCCAAAGCCTGTTCCAGGGGCATCTCAGATGTAACACAAGTTTCACAAGATGTGATCCAAGTATCCTGTATCATTAATGTATTTGTTGTTATTTGTATTTAGTAACATCAATAAATAACCTTTGTGCCTTTAATCAAGGCTAAATGAATAAACTGAGGAATTTTGCCTTTTTACATTTTGAGTTATTATTAGGTAAATATTATTCCTCAACTTCATTTCTGAAGCATAATCAGATGAGCTCTTTCCAGGGTTATTTCACAGTAGAAAGCCCTGGGTTCAAAATCGACACCAAAGCGATCTATCTCTAATTCTTTTTCCCTGCCTCTTTCTTCTATCTGAGGCTTCTCTGGGACCTGGGACCCGCTTGGTGATGTGAATGGAGTTTCTGAGCAACTCAGCTCTTCTTTCTCTTCATAGAAGTGGCCATCTTCTGTTTCTGTGTTAATACCTCAGAGGTGGTGAACGGAGTCTTCAGCTTCTTCTCCCAACCACATTTGCATCCTAGAATCACCAGATAGTAAAACCTCAATTACTAAGTGAACTAGAATCCTGTAGTGCCGGAAGAGTAGGAGATGATGATGATGATGATGATGACGATGATGATGATGTAGATGACGGTGGTGGTGGTAAAGGTAATAATAGAATATTATTGAGTATCCCGTATGTAGACAAAGTTTTAGGGGCTTCATACAAACCTTTTGAGTCCTCCTGATGATCAGGTATCATCACAATTTTAAGGGAAACAAATAAAGCTTGAAAAGTTGAGGTGATTTACCCAAGACTGTGCAAATGATAAATAGTAGATCTGGGATTTGAAAACAGGAGTCCATTGGATCCCACTACACCAAGAAGTACTTTTTTTTTTTTTTTTTTTTAACCAAGAAGTTCTAAGGACCCTAGGAAACACCAAATGTCTGCTCTTCAGCGTCTGCCTAGCACACTTAGGCCATCTCTAAGATAATAATGCCATTTGATTTATGGATGACCTTAGGTTCTGACCCTTAGCAACTCAGGAAACAGTAACAGCTTTTAAAAGTCTTCTCAAATATCCTTGACCTGTGATGGTGAGCTTCGAGTTTATTCTTTGTGCCTTATGACAGCTGTCAGTCATTATTGCCATGCCCTGGTTCTTTATGTTATCTTGATAACTTAAAAGCTTTCCATACTGTGCTATCCATGGACAAAAAAGAAAAATTCTCTAAACTGACCACTCAGCACCCCTCCTTCCAAGTGCATATTGAAAGGAATTTGTACATAGAAAAGTTGGAGCATTCTCCTCTCAGAATGTCACTTAGACCCCTTATCCAAGCCTCCCTACCTCTCTACTTCCTCAGTCTCTGAAGAAATTATGCCACGTTTCTCTCATTTCCAACATAGTAATAGGTCAAACTGCTCTTGGAATTTTAAGCATATTAAAATTTAAATTGATGTAACTTAGATGAAAGGACAGTATCTATCTATATCTATCTATCTATATCTATCTATCTATCTATCTATCTATCTATCTATCTATCTATATAGAAAGACAACAATGAGGAGTGACTTTATGTTCCTGAATTAAAAAGATGAATAGCTGCTCATGGGTATAAATTGATTAATTGCTGGATTCATTCAGGATCCCTTCCCCTCTCAGGTTCAGGTCCTACAAGCTGACTTCTAAACAAGTCTAGTTTTCTTTGGGACCATTGGTTACTGCAATTACTGGGTAGAAAAAAGATTTAGGAAGACAAAAGTCAAACCTTGTACATCTTTAGCTGAATCAGAAGTCAGGTGACCCAAAGTCCTGCTAACAATATTTGCAGGACAACAGAGAAAAGCGTCCTTGATGATATGTGTGGAGTTTGCTTTTTAGCTACTTCAAGTCCGGGAATAAAATGGAATGGTCTGCTGAAATCTTTACGGGTATGTATTTCATAACAGCTACTGTGCAATTTGCAGTTGAACTGATGAGCTAGCAGGGTTACATGCTTCTGTAAAACAGAAAAATCTGACTTGGAAGAGCTTTCTCCAGGGAAACAGACCTATTTGCACTAAATCAAAACAAGATTAAAGAGTGATTAAAGTGCCGCAGATACAGCCTACATGGAAAGGTTGGAGGAACTGGGATTGTGTAACCTGGGACTGAAAAGCTGCAGAGAGATTTCAAGAGAACTTCAAGAACCCCAAACATGCTCCAGCCACTGGTTTCCTCTGCCTCCACAGAGAACAGAGAAGGTAAAGTGATCTTAAGCTGTATTTTTAGGGATTTAGGTCAGTCAGTGGCTCTAGAGCCCCAGTTACACTTTAAAAGTCACTTAGTGACCATTTAAAACATCCTAATTCCTGAGTCCTACCCTGGACTAATGCATCTCCAGAGGTGACACTCAATGATTAATGTTTCTTAAAATCTCTGTTTTTGATTCTAATACATAGCCAGAGAGAACAGCTGCTGGGTCTATTAAAGAAATGGAATTCTGGACAACATGGGTCCCAGAACCAAGGAAAACATCTAGAGATGCCTTTAAAATTGAGCTGAGTCATATTTGCATCAGATTAGTTATGGCTAGACCAACTGGTTTATTATCCTCCTTTCTGAATTGGCTGTTCCTTCTGCTAGTCAGTGGCCAGGGAGCTGGAAGTCACAGACACATCTCAGTTTAGGCTTCCAATCAGTATTTGTTGAATATATATTTATGTGAATAAATGAGTGAAGGAATGCCAAAAGGACAGCTCATGGTTGTAATGCTGGTTGCCTGAGGTGGATTTCAGAAATGGTTCCCCCAAAGCAAGTGATGATTAAAGTAAAAAAAAAAAAAAAAGCCACCGGACTTTGTGATTCAAAAACGCTTGCTAAATTTCAAGACTATTATACCAAAGAGCACCAAGGGTGGAAGTAGGAATTTCAAAGTTAACAGGGAGCAAAGGTGGTATGGAAGTAGAGGTAATTGTATTGATCACTGATTTATGACGTTTGGAGGGGAAGGAAGAGGTGACAGGAAGCTGCATGTGGAGGCAAAGTAATTCTCAATGTAAGTTAAAGACAGAGAGGCAGGATGCAGGGATGGTGGTGATGAGGTTAAGATGCTGAGCAGAGCAGCATGGCTGAGGGCTCTAGATGAGGTAAGAATGAAGACAGAGGCAGGGGATCCTCATTGGAATGCAGGTGGTGTACCACTGGTCCAGTCAGCTACTGTGTGCAGCAATCTAGCCTAAAACCATCCTGACTGGTGGATCAGGAATTTGGGCAGGACTGAACTGAGTGCTTCTTCTGATCCAGGCAGCAGGAGTAAGTTCAGGTGTGGTATTCATCTGGTGATTGGATTGGCCTGGAACTTCCAAAAGATTCTCGTGCATGCCTTGGGGCTGTGGAAGGCCCTCTGCAGACTCACAAACCTTTCTCCATGTTTTCTCCTGTAGAGGTGCTGGGCGTCCATGTCCAGTTTAGGACTCTGTGAGACCTTGGCGGGAGTGCTCAGTGCCCCCAGGTGCTTGGGAGCACTTGTATTGTGCTCCATTGGTCTAGCAAGGCACTGAGGCCAGACCAGATTTAGAAGAGGGGAGATGAAACCCTCCTCTCCATGGGAAGACAATCAAAAAATCTGTGGCCATCTTTGCTCTGCCATACTCATCTCTGGTAAGAAAAGATGAACAAAGAAAGGATAATTTTGAAGTATAAAGTAGTGAATATTAAGTACAGGCATGCTGACTACCCTGTACCTGCTAGAAAAGCAAGGATCAAGGCAAAAGAGCATATGTGGAGCTCTGGCCTAGAACTAAAACAGTTTCTAACCCCAGGTATTTATTAGCCAAGTAATCTGGGACTGTTCTCTCATCTGTGAAGTATAGCTAATAGGAGGACCTGCCTGAGTCTGAACTGGGTTTTTCAAGGAACTGAATCTGAGACAGGATTTAGCAAATAAGTCATTGATTTGGAAGTGCTCTCGAAATCAAGGCACCACCTGTGGGAAGGTGGGCAAGAAAGCAGAATAAGTAGAGGGAGAAAATCAAAGTATAGTGCAGGTCAATGGCCACCTTATCAGACCCCACAGGGAGTTCCGGAGTCAGAATGGCCCTTCAGTGTAATTCTGAGTAGGCTAAGATTGCCAGGTGTCTACACATAGCCATCGGATGAGGCCTCAAGGGAAAGGAGCCTGTCCCTGAGAGAGGCTTCTCTCCAGCTGGGACAATCTCTGAAAGGGCTAAAAGCTGAGAGCATTCATCTGCCAGCAGCATGCTGGTGGCTGGGCAAGGATCCCCCTTGAAGAGGGGTCTGGGTCGTGTACCTCCCACCACTGAAGATGATAATGCTTGGCACAGGTAATACTTCGAGGACATCTTGAGCATTGTAAGTACTGTTTGAATGTCAGCTTTTGTTTGCCGGCATTGGTTTTGATAGAATTTGTAGGCTAGACAAGTGAGGTAGTTTGCTGAATAATGATGTGCAGAAGGACCAGAAAATGGAAAATGGCTCATGAGAATGTGCAAGGACTGTGATAGCAGTGAACAGAATCTGGGTGGGTAAGAGTCAAAAGGTAACCAGAAAAGACCTAGCTAATGGACTGGGCAAATTTGGAAAATTGCTAATATGTTCACAGAGCAGTGTCAATAAGGTAGCACTCTCCTCACTGTGTGAATGAATGAAAAGGTCACTGGGTCACATCGCTTCTCTTTCCCAGGATCATTCAGCATCCCTAGGGCAGGAGGTAATGGGAAGATAATGGGCTCTGGGTTCAGATCCCAGCTCTGTCAGTCCCCAGATGTGTGAACTATAGCAAGTCAATTAATCTCTCTGAACCCCAGCCTCCTTGTTCTGAAATTTAAAATGGAGATCACAGTACCAAGCTTGTAGAGTTGCTTAGCAGCAATGTGTATGTGTACATAGGAATATACATACATATCTTCCTGGATGAAGTGCCTGGGATCAACAAGTAGAAATGTTTTATGATATGTGGGATGACTTGTCTACTATCTCCTTGCTTCATTCAGAAATTCCCTAGGAGAAATTCCACAGTGTTTAGATTCAAGTGAACATTTAGCAACCAAATATCCTTCATATCCAGCTCCCTATTTGCACATGTGCACGTCTTCTCCCACCAGTGCTATTAGGCAAGAATTACAGCTAACTTTCATAGACAAGGCAACTGAGGCTCAGAGCAGCTAAATGCCTAAGGCAGTGGTGGTGAACCTAAGGCATACGTGCTGCAGCGGGCTGCTTGTATTATTGAAAGCTCTAAAAGGTTCGCTGTCACTGGAAGGAGTTAGGCAGCACATTTTGTGGCACAGCTAGAATTTTAGTCTGTATCTTTTGACTCTGAGCTCATCGTCTTTTCGACCGTAGGGTTCAGTATTTCTCTGCACCCCAGCATTTAGCAAGCATCGCAGGACGGTGGAGCAGCAGGTGGGGGTCTACAGTGGGACTCACACTTGGGCAGGTCTGAGTGTGTTTCAGGAGGACTAATCTCACAGGCTACAGAATGCATCTCCACCATCAGCTCTATGGATTGTCGGCTTTCTTCAGAATAATTAAAAGAAAGTAGAGGAGGAGGAAAAGAACTGAAGAAATCATCTTTGTACATTTTAATCTGAGCCGTTTTTGAGCAGTGTGATAAGGCAGGTTGTAGAAATGTCAGCTTCTCCTTATCTCTAATTGACTTAAGTAGACGCAGCTCTAATCCTTGTGTGCACAGGAGCCTGGAAAAAGAGATGAGGCCAATTGATTCCTACTTTTTAATTAACAGATGAGCTGCTTAAAAACAATGGTATATTGGGGGTGGATTGGGAGCAGGAGGGAATTTGAGGGAGGGTCATCTCCCAGGCAGTGACATTTAGAGCAATATTAACAAGTGTCATCACTGGATTTGAATCAGGGCCTGAGGCAGAACCAAGCTGTAGGTCTCATGCGTGGGTGTGGTCACAGAAGGCTGCTGCCAAGGAGACAAAAGACTTTATATTTCTATCGTGTCCTAGTGGGAAGACCTTTTAATTTACTAATCATCATGTGGGGGACCTTGAGGTGTGCACTTGTGAAGATGGGTCCTTGTCCTGTCCATGTGGGCACCGGGCCAGAGCAGTTAACGACATTGGAGGTTTCAGTCTTATCCAGTCCTGAGCAGTGCAGTGCAGTCTGGTTGTGCATTAGAAAGGTCCTCCACACTACTGAACAGAACAGAAGCGTAACATAGGTAAGCAGCAGAGACTGCCAGGCTTGGGTAAAGGCAACATGTCATGGGATTTATTGTGTCTGGGTTCAGGCAGAGAGCACGACAAGACCTTCTGCCCCTGAACAAAGAGAAGTGGGTACCTTTTACAGGGATGGAGAGGAGGCAGGGGACCCTAGGTAGGAAGATCCCAATGAACACCTGTGGTTAAAGTTCTCTGGCAATCTTGTATCTCAGTGGGCAGAGTCCTTTAAAGCACGTGTTGTAAATTTTCGGGTGTCTCCAGATGTCTCCGGGACCTGCAGACTTCCTCGTCCTGTCTTATCCCCTTTCCTGAGTTTGCTGATGACAGCCTCTCATGCTGAGCTGAGTTCCCTGCGGAGAGGACCGCTTCTTCTGCTGGTGAGCAGGCTGGGAGCTGGGAGAGGCAGGCCGGGGTGGAGACTCGCACTAAGTGATCCTGCCCACACCACGGTGCACGCACTCACGTGTAAGCAACCTGGTCACCCAAAGCTTGTCAGCTATTATTGCCTTTGTGTTTGGTAAATGTATGATAGGCTTTCACCCCAATTCCTATAAAGACTTATTCTGAACCCTGCCTATTTGACCGATTTCCTCATTTTCTATGAAATACCTTCCATTTCCCAACCTGGGAGCTAGATTTTGTATGTACCTTTTCCCCCAACATCTCTTTCTCCCTAGTCCTCTAGCAGCTTGGTCAAGTCTACCATCACAGTTTGTCTCCCGACTCGGTGCGCATTACTATCACGTGGGCATTCTCATTACCGTACCTGGTCCATTCCTCAATTAGTTTCCTGGCATACCATTATCCATCTGGAGGAGCGTTTGAGATTTGCTTCATCCCCTGGATATTAACATTTGAACTGTGGTCTGCCCCAGATGGGAGTGGAAAAAGAGAAAAAGCCTCATTGTTGTGTTAGCGTCCCCTGACCATCCTTTGGGACAGCTATACTGTATGATTTCTTCCTTTGCTGGCTATTCTCAAGGTTCCAGCATTTTATAGAACTTCAGAGCCGTGGAGCATGGATCCTGTGGCTTACAACTATGTTGGAATATTTACTGGAGGATAATGGGCTTCTAACTAGTGCTTGTGAATGTTCCTGAATGTTTTTATTTTCATGGTTTAAAGATTTGACTCTTCTATGGATTTGAGAATATGGCTCACTTGCTAATACCATCATAATGGCAATTAAATTTCAACATGAGCGTTGGAGGTGGCATACAAACCATAATAGATAGACACCATATTTTATCCATGGGTTTACCTACAGGGGTACCATATTATTATCTAATAATAATAATGATGATGATAACTGGCATTTACTAAGCATTTACTTCATATCTGAGACTTTGCTATATCCTTTGTATGTTTAATTTAATAATCACCTCTACTCTTGTGAGGGAGGTGTGATTATCTGCATTTTATATTAAGAAAATGGCAGTTAATAAATATTAAGAAACTTGCAAATTTATGCAGCTACTTAAGAGCCCAAAATGCTTAACTGACTTGCGATACTGTCTTTCTATATCTATCCCAGTGGCTGGCACGTAATATATTTACTTTTTGTACTTGTTGAATAAATGATGAGTTAAGGTATAGATTCTGCTTCTAGTCCTGCTACTTACTTGAACAATTTCTTCTAAATAATTGAAGCGCATTCTCCTAATCTATCACCTTCCATTGATCCCAGTATGGAGTATGTGTTCCGTAAATATTTAATAAATTAATGCTAAATGAATGGCTGATCTAAGAACTCTTTTCAATGTCTAACAATCTATGTTATAGCATATGTTGTTCTCACTCATCTCTAGCCTCTCATACCGCATGCTACCTGTAGACGGGGAGTTTATTCCATCTTTGGTTGGTTCTAACTGTTCAGTGTGTGTTTTGTATTCCCCAGCTGGCTGTGTTACATTTCACTTGTGTTCTGCATAGTGTCTCACCCAGTGCCTAGATACAAGAAGTACTCCGTAAATACAGCTGGAATTGGTCTGAGAATTGTTCCAGCACACTTTGAAGAACACTGAACTAGCAGTAGCTTCTTTCACTGCTGTGGGGTCTTTAAAGAAACTACCATGTGCTTTCTGCTAAACAGATGTATTTGACTGGTCAGGGAGCAATATCCTGTCTGCTGGCTTACGGCACAACTTGACATAGTGCAACAGCATACTTACCAGTGGCCTGTAAGTGCTGGTCTTCAGATAGAAAGAGTATTTATGCAGCTCTTAGTAAATTTAAAGGGCAATGATCTAAGATATAGACCCCAGGGTAACAGATGATAGAATTCCTATAATTGAATGAATTAAATGCTTATAAACACACACACACACACACACACACATAGACACACACCACTGAGACACATAAATGTGCAAATCTGTATGACCCAACCTTAACTCCCTCCAATTCTTAAGCCACTTTTAACCTTGGTGGTGGGGGTTGACTCTCAAGCTTTGTATTTCCTAGACATGGGGAGCAAAAGCAATTCTGAGAAGGTAAATAAGATGGGAAATGCAGAGAGAGTCGTCAGTGCCCAGAGAAATCAAGAAAAGCCAATGAGAGAGTCAAGGCTATCCAGGGAAACTGAGCTACCTATTTCATCAGAGATGCCAGTATTTATTAAGCACCATCTGAAATCAAGTATACTGTTGGCTTCATGGTACGGATATTTATGGGAAAATCTCAGATCCCCTAGGAAGTAATTAAAAGTTAACAGGAAAGCTTGCACTTGGGGTAACTGCCCACCTACACTTAGTTATCCTCCCTGCTCCCTGCCAGCTTGATATTCTTGGCCAAAAGACAGGATCACTTGTTTTGCAATTCCATGAATAATTTATTCCTGGAAGGAAAGAGGAATTTTACCTCATTCCTCTGGCCTCCTCTGCCATCTGCTGCCCCATCTATGCTCCCAGACTCTGCCCACACTCTGCTATGGAGACTGCCTGAAGAGTGTGTGGAGCAGACAAGGTATTTGTCCATCCTGGGCAGCCCATCTCACTCCACTGGTCTAAGCTGAGATGTGGGATTCTTTGGGTGTTGGCTCCATGCTAGTCAGCTTTCCATCGCTGTAACAAATATCTGAGATCATTAGCTTATACAGGGAAAAAGGCTTATTTTGGCTTACAGTTTTGGGGGAGTTGGTCCATGGTCCATTGGGCCTGTTGCTGTGGGCAGTGCATCACAGCAGAAGCACATGGTATGGCAACGTTTCTCACGTCATGGTGAGTTAAGGAGCAAAAAAGAGAAGGGGGAAAGGCCTGGGGGGTCCCACAGTCTCCTCTGAGCTCATCTCCTAAGAACCTAATGACCTCCCACTTGGTCCCACATTTGAAAGCTTCTACCACCCACCAAAGCACTGGTGACCAAGCCTTTAACACATGAGCCTTTGGGGAACAGTCCAGATCCAACGCATCACACTCTGTGTCTTCCAACTGCTGCATCCATCAGTCCTCGTGGCACCTTGAACAATATGCTCTCCAGACACTCCTCAAGGGGATGGACCATGCCCCTTGATCTAGATTCCTCTGGTGCCAGCGCAGAGTTTGGTGTACAACAGGAATTCAGTAAACACAAGGGAAAAAAGCTTCTAGATTAGTTCAAGATCTACTGAGACTACTGGGATGGCAGTTTATATCCTATTTTAACCTATTTTTCCCCATACGAGAAGATTGAAAGCATGAACATTCAAGTGCAAAAAGAAATGAGAAAGAAACACATTTACCATGGCAGTTATCAAGTGAAGTTCAGTGCCCTTCACAAAGAAAACTCACCAGTTATTTAATTGGGGGACTTGAAAGCTCACAAAAGAGAAAGGAGGGTGAGAAAACAGGAGGAAAAGGAAAAAGCACTTTCCTCATCATAGGGAGGGCTGGGACTGTGAACAAAAGCCCTATGATTCACTTAAGAATAGACATCTAAAGGACTCCAACGACATGCCAAGGCACCAGAGGTCCTGCCAACCTCAGCTCACATGGGGCACTTGCCCTTTGAGGTAGCCAAGGAGAGGGATTTCAGCAGCAAATGGTGACCTTACAACAGCTGTGCGGGAGGCTATTTTGGAGAAGAACCCTTCACCTTACCCTCACTCTGACTCCTTCCCTTCCAATTTTAAGAGAAGCATTAATTATTGAACTGGGAAAATCAAGATGGTATTGTTGGTGTAATCTTACGCACAAAAAAAAGAGAAGCAATTAAGGTAGAAATCTGAGCTATTTCTTGTTGGGGTGAAAGAGAAGGGAGAAAAGTAGGGGCTAGAGCTGGACAATGAGCAAAGTTCTGAGAGGCCTCTGTGGCAGACAGCACGGCATGACCCAGCACCTGATGGGAGCAAAGGCTTCTTTCTGTGTGTTACTCATTGAACCCTCCTCCATCGTAGCTTAGCATGGGCCTGTTGTTCCCACTTCACAGATGAGGAAGCTGAGGTTTCAGCAAGGTTAAATAACAAGACCAAGACTCCACTGCCAAAGGCCTCATGTCAGGTGCCTCAGCAATGTGTGCTGAAGCAGAGCCTATAGAGGGCAAGAAACATTTCCTTCACCTTCCGTCAGCGCTCTCTTCTGCTGTTGCAGGTGTAACATCTTTCTATGTGCCGATGAGACTGTCTGCTCCCTCTGCACGGGACTGAAAGAAACCCAAAGAGAACCAAACAAAAGCCTCTCTAAGATAGCCAGTGCCATTAAATATTTATTGCACTCCTACCATGACTGAAGAATGCTTCTACAAGCTAAGGATACAAAACTGAGGAAAACATTGTCCCTGACATAGGAAACTCCCTGTCTGCCAAAGAAATGGTTGTAAGACAAGGTGGAGTGTTTCTGTAACACAGGAGCGGAATGCTTTGAGAAAAAAAGGAGGAGAACTTATCCCAAGCTTCTGTGATAAGCTGATATTTTAGGACACATGGGGAAAGGGATTCCAAACCAGGAAAGAACATGCTCAAAGTACAGAGCAGGCAGGAGTGTGCATCTGGCAGGGACAAAGACAAAGTCAGTCACCCTGGATATTATTTTGTTTGCTTTTAGGGAGGGGATGTGGTGGTCTTCTTTTATTGTGTTAAAATATGCATAACACAAAATTTACCATTTTAATCTTTTTAGATGTATAATTTAGTGGTGTTACACATTTAAAATTCACAGTGCTGTGCATCCATCTCCAGAACTTTTTTATCACTCCAAACAGAAACTTTAACCCAGTTAAACAAACCTCCTCACTCCCACCTCCTCCCAGCCCCCAGCAGCCTTTATTCTACTTTGTGTCTCCAGAACTTTAGAGCTTTATTCAAGATATTTCATATAAGTGGGATCATACAAATATTGTATGATTTCTTATTATTGGGCTATTTCATTTAGCATGATATTTTTAATATTCATCCGTGTTGTAACATGTACCAGAATTCCATTCCCTTTTGTGGTTGAAAAATATGCCAGTGTATGTATATATTACGTGGTGTTTATTCACCCTTCTGTTGGTAGGCACTTGGGTTGTTTCCTCCTTTTGGCTACTGAGAATAATTTGGCTACGAATATGGAATTTACTTTCAATTGCTTTAGGTAAATGAGGTGTGATCAAAAACCATGGTGAATGTTTAAAATATTTTTTAAAATTTATTGCAGTAAAAGGCACATTGCAATTTTTTTTTTTTTTTTTTTTTTTGTACCAGGAATCAAATTCATGACCTTGCACTTGCCAGACAGGCACTGTGCCATTGAGCTATAGCCCCAGCCCCCACATTGCTATTAATTGTCAAAATACCCCCCTCATTTCAAACAGTTATCCCATCATTCTTGCCACTTTCTGAAAGCAGTTCTGGAAGTCCCCTTTTGCAAGTGTCTTGTGTTTTCATGGTGCCTTGATATCCTGAATGGATTAAAAATGTTTACCTTTTGTGGTCATTTTGACTTTGTGGAAGAGCCAGAAGTCACCTGGTGCCAGATTAGGGAATAAGGTAGGCAAGGCACTGTATGCTTTTATTTGACACAATTTGCTACAAATGTTTTGAATCCATTCAGAACATGGAGGCCACTCAGGAATGAGGACTTCCAGAACTGCTTCAGAAAGCATAAGAACAATGGGATAAGTGTGTTTGAAGCAAGGGAGAGTATTATGAAGAGAATTGATGACAATGTGTCTTTTATTGCAATGATTTTTTAAATTTTTATTTAAACATTCACTATAGTTTTGATCAAACCTCATATACCCAGAAATGGAAGGGCTGGGTCTCATAAGGCAATGCTACAGTTAAGTGTTTGAGGAACCCTGAAACTGGTTTCCATAGCAAGGGTGCCATTCTACGTTCTCAATCAGAGTGCACAGGGGTTTCAATTTCTCCACGTTTTCACACTTGCTGTTTTCTGTTTTTTAAATAATAGTTATCCCTATGGGTGTGAAGTTGTTATCTCATTGTAGTTTTAATTTGCACTTCTTTAGTGATTAGTGATGCTGAATGTTTTCTTCGTGTGCTTATTGGACAATTACATATCTTTTTCAATAAATGTCTGCTTAAGTCCTTGGGCATTTTTCAGGGTTTTGTTCTTGTTGAATATATAAGTCTTGAGTATTGAGGGCTTTGGAATTAGAGCTAAATGTCTCCACTAAAGGTTCAGGATTATTTGAAGTTTAATAAAGCACCCCTCTGACATGCTAAAATACAAGACTAGAAGCATTGTTGTCGTTGTTTTGTTTTGTTTTTCTTTTTGAGACGGGGTCTCGCTATGTAGTTCAGGCTGGGCTTGAACTTACTATGTAGCCCAGGCTGGCCTTGAACTCACAGTGATCCTCCTGCCTTAGCCACCTGAGTGCTGGGATTACAGGCATTCTCCACCACACCCAGCTAAGACTGGATGCTTATTTAAGTAGTCTTGTTGTCATTGTTGGTGTTGTCATACGTTTTCTTGTATTTCTGAAACAAGTGACTTTTCCATAGTCCTCTATGATCAAAGGTAATAAAATTCATTGCAGACATGGGAAAACCAAGCTAAATAAAAACCCAGAGAAACCACGGTGGAGCAATCTGAGGATGTAAATCATATATCATGAAAGCCGTTGGATTAGAAACACATTATCCTTGTCTGATTCACTAACACCCACATGTTTCAAGTACACTTTGAGTTTGATTTACACTCTGACATTTAAGGAAATGGGAAAGGGTGACCCAGCTTGGTTTTGACAAATGCTTTTCTCTGTGCCTATTACACCAGCCAGGAGAACAATGGGGTGGGTGTGGCCAATCATGTAAATGGGTTGGGTCCACAGGGGTCTGGGCCATCAGCTTCTCTTCTCAGCCCTGCCTTGATCCTGCATAATCAGGTAAAGAAAAGCACACAGCTGTCTGGTCTAACAGGTAGAGACGGAGACTGGGGGCTCAAGATTCATAGCTTCAAATCCTTGCCCTACCTATGTCCCTTAGGTGGCCACGGAGCCCCCTTCTGTGAAACGGAGACAGGAGTCTTAGCCACAGGCCTCTTATGTGACCCATATGAAGCAACTTCTGCCTGCACATGTACTCTAAATGACAGGAAATGTAGTAGGAGATGCTGCACAAAGCAAAAAAGCTTGAAACCAGGGGGGAAAGGTGACAGCAACAAGTACACATCTATAGAAAAACGAATGGCAGTTTTCATCCAGCATCAAAGTAGCTGCCATCTAATAGTTGGAAATTTTCATTTGCTGTGTTTCCCTGTAGATTCAAGGGCCCTTCTCCCATGCGCAGACCTCCTTCCCAGCCAGGTCCCTGAAGGCGTGTTATTTTCCCCCACAGAGAGTGTGTTTTCCCCTGGGCCTTTGCCTTGCCAGGGAGCCCCACGCCATAAGCACTAATCCCCACAGCTCCTCTCAGAGGGAGGTTTAGCTGCATTTGTGAATTCAAAATTAAATCCCTCATATCCTCCAATCCAAGTGAACAGCTGGCAGTAGATACTGACAGCAAGGAAAGAAGTCGTCACTTTGTTGGATGCTACCCTGAATAATAAGTGAAAGCATCCGAAGCTGCCATTACCCATCCTCTGCCACCACCTGGCCATTCAGCAGAGTGAGCCTTCCCCACACAATGTGTAACATGCATAAGGTAGAACACCTCTGAATACTCGTGAGTAACTTGTGTAAACGGTAAGACATTGGGAAGTGTGTGCACGCATACACTGAAAAATGCAAACACACACATTGGCTTTAGAATCAAGTTGTAATTACTAGTTTGTGAACTTAATCAAGACACAAAACATCTTTGAATTTTGATCCCCTTTATAAATGGGAGTAATATCTAACCAGTGATCTCCTGTTAGGATTAAAGATGACAGCATGTGTGAAGGTCTCGAAGGTCTCCGGTACATCCCAGGTAATGAATAATTGATGATTTTTAAGTTGCTTACTCAATATAAAAGAAAACTATGTGCTTGATCATTGCCCCAAATAGCAAAACTTATTATGTTTGGAGAGAGGGCAGAAGTAGGAGGGGAAAAATAAACTTTCACAGAGGTCACTCTGATATTCTGCTTGCATGCAGAGCCATTACTGAAAAGTCTCTGGGAGAAATGGTGGCTTTGTGGCCTCTGCAGGCCGTGGGCTGCGCTGAGGCCGAGGCAGCTGCCCTGCCCAGTACCTGCAGCACAAAGCCCTTCAGAGTGTGCTTAGCCCCTGATGACCATGGACTGAGCCTGCCTCCAGTTGCACAATCATGCGGCACAAATCCCCGATTTTCAGTGGAAGGAGCTGCTTCAGTGGCCCCAAAGAAAGAGGGAAAAAGACCTTGCCCTGCAAGCAGGTTTGCTCTGCCACTGCCACAGAACTTTAGAATTCACACTGAGTCTGCTTCTCAGAGGCCTTGATGGTGCTCGCGGAGGGAAAATAGACACGGCTCATTTGTCTGCATGCCCCGGTGGCCCAGGGTGGCCCAGGTGACAGCTGTTGGCTCTCTGGGACAGCAGAAGCATGATGGGTCTGGGCAGAACAAGGATTTAATTAATCAGTTGAGCACCTACTGTGTGCCATGCTCTGTGCTAGGCACAGTGAGGGATAGAAATGGAACGCAGTGGTTTCTATATCTTAAATTCTAGCTAAGGGTGATAATATAATACATGTAGATCATTAACTAGCAACATAAGAAATAAATAACAACTTAATTCAATAATATAGGAGATGTCACATAATACTCCGGTCCATGATTAATTGCCAAATGAATGGCAAAGCAAAGACATTAGGTGCTATGGGAAAAAATCAATCAGAGTATATTTATTAACTGCCTCCTGCAAGCTTCTAATCATGAAACAAGCCAATATTTCTAAGGATCCCTATCCTCGCCTGCTGTTTGGATGTTATTTTGAAATTCATGATGGTCTTTTCAATGCTACAAAATGGCATAAAGGTTCATATTCAAAGCCTCCTCCCCACTTCCATGTACACGGGCTTGATGCCTACATCTGCAGAGGGAAGGAGGGAAGGAGGGAAGGGATTCCCCGCCCCCCCTAGGAGGCCAGAACCTTCCATCCTCTGTGCGGCTGCCACACGGCAGCTCTCACAGCCTCTGCGCTGCTCGTGCACCAGCTTTCCTCCTGAGCCCCTGCCTGAAGACAAGGCCTGGGCTCCAACACTTTCCCCTGCTTAGTATGACTGCCACACAGTGACTCCCAGGACATGGGTGAATGAACGTTCTTAGAATTCTCCTGACTAAACAAATCTGGTAACTGTGAAGGAACTGTTAAGACTGGACAATGTTTTAGTGGAAAGAACAAATGTTTCATTGTTAAAAAGCTAATATTATAATAAAGGTATAGATTGGGTGGTGGGCAGTAGCACTCGTCATATTTCCTCTTTTCCTCGATAGAGGAAGAATTTTGTAGGAGGCGTCTGTGATTAGTTATATCTTCCCCTTTCCCGAGGCAGTTCCAATGGTCGGATAGTCACCTGATCCCAAGATCCCAATAGCCATGGGAGTGTGCTGGTTCTCCTCCAGGTAGGGGCAGAAGAGAGGGGAGTGATCCAAGCAATCAGGCACAGTGCTGGCGTCCCTAAGAATTCCCCAGCCTACAGTGTAAATGCTGTCCAACCCAGGAACAAATCAGAAATGCAGATGAAGCATGTGAGGCAATTCAGTGGTTCGCGAGTAGACAGAACCCACCGCAATTATTTGCTGTGCATCCACTTTATTTTCTCAGTATCACCCTGGTGATGGTAGGGAACATGCATACCGAGTATGCAGTGCAAAATATATAAGTACTTCCTAAGACTTTGTGACATAAACAGATGAATGGAGGAAGCAGAGACAAGCATCTTTTCTTTTTTCCCCAACATTTTACATGAAACTCATCAAACATACAGAAAAGATGAAAGAATTTTACAGCCAGTACCCATAAACCCATCACTAGATTCTGCAATTAAAATTTTGTTTCATTTTCTTGATCAGAAATTCATCTATCTGCTATTCATGCATCAATGTGACAATTCTGATTTTATAAGAGATATGTTCTACGTCAGACAACATGATGTACATGTGTGAAACAATTCTCAATTTTTTCCAGAACAGTGCTAAATAGTGAAGTATGGACACACATCTGGATGGAGTTATAACACTGATCATCTGTGAAAACAAAGATTTCAAGACTGTTTCATGGGCGAAAGTGAGACTTCAACTGGACTTTGAATAATGTGTAGGATTTGGACAGGAACAGGGACAAAGGTTGGGGTTCGGGTTGGTGGAATCTTGTCAGTAAGATCCTAAGGTCTGTACCCCAGAGAAAAGGTGGGTGACATCATTCTGACAAGTGTAACAGCATCACTTTCTCCCTGTCCGATGCTGCTCTGGTGTCCCTGGTCTTAGCCACACCATAATCATCCTGAACATCAGCATTGACACCCGAAACTCCACCTGGACACCTCTAGGGTCCCACAGACCTGCCAGGGGAAGCACATCTTTTTTGTTGAGAGACTCATGCAGAGATCCAAGAGATTGGTCCAGAGGAATTAACTTTTTCACCCAGAATGGAACTAAAGCAAAATTGAATTGGATATGTGCGGGGGGTTGAAAGTGGAAAAGCGGTTAGGAAGGGAGTAACTCCGCAACCCCATCTTGACCGCCGCTGGTGAAGATGGAAGAGTTGTCTGCATGCCTCCTGAGCGGGGAGAGTAACGCAGAGCTGACAGAAGGACTCCAGGGCCTGGGGAAGAGCTGCTGCCTTCCAGTGCAGGAAGTGTACTGAGCAGCCGCATAGGGAGGAGGCTGCTAGAGGAGCAGGAGCTGACAGACCTGCTAAATACCAGGCTTTCCACTCCATCTGCCATCTTGGGAAGAGGCTTCTGAAGACCAGCTTTAAAAGGTTATCACTACTTCAGGTTCTTCCTGGGATATTTGCTGGTAATAGGAGTCAGATGCAATCCTGGCTTGTACTTAAAAGGCAGACAAGAGAAGGTGCAGAGCAATTACCGAGGGTGTCTGCACAATTTTGAAAACCAGTTACCTGTCCCTTGGCAGGAGAGGATTTGGCTGCCTGCAGCTGGAACATTCTGTCTCTCTTTTGTTTTGTTTTGTTTTTCCACTGTCTCCCAGAACTGCCCTCCCAATTCACCTGCATTATTTCTACCCCTTTCGAGTCACCAAGCACAGATTCCATCTGTCAGGGGAAGAGGGACACATGCCATCACCCCACAGTGGGCTCATGGTGCTGCTGTGGCTGGAGCAGGGGCAGGGGACCTGGTGTTCACAGAACAAAGGACCCTTGTCTTGTGAATGGTCCAGCCATGCCAGGCTGGGAGGAATTCATGCAAGCGCAGCAGAGGGATAAGCCCATTCATTTTGTGATGCAGCCTCTGTGTACTTTGTCAGCAAGATGGAGAACACTCACTATTTTCTCTGGCTTTTAGGATTTCCATATTTATTGCTTGTTTGCTACCACTAGAGAGAAGGGAAAAGGGAAGGGGAGAAAACAACAACTTCCTCCATTTGAAATTTTAAACATGAACATGTGAGGTTCACCCTCCCTCACCCCTCCTCCCTTCAGTTCCAGTAATGCATAGAACAAACCGTAGAACATCAGAGCTGAAGCCTGGCGACATGGAAGCAGTATTGCCTCATTTTACATACAAGAAAATCATGAGCAGAGACACAGGAACTTGGTCAATGCCACAGTAACCACCCTGAGATTAGCATTGCCATCTGCAGGATCTTATGTTCATTTTCTCATCATGGCACCATGTAGGTTCTATTTGTGCTCAAGCCAAGAATCCTACTATGTGTAGGAGTTCCTACTCTGTAAAAGGTACCATGAGAAAGCTTGCATTTTACCTACAGGAATCCTCATAGTTCCCTGATGAGGTAGGTTTATCTCCATTGGTTCAGTTACAAGGCCTAACCGTGGATGGTGAAGCAAGTCGAGGGAGCAGAGGTGGCCACTACCTTCTAGGACCACATCATCTAGTAGAGGTGAAGATGTAGAAAGAAAAAAAATGAAACAAAAGAATGAAATACCTGGCATACAGCATATGCTGAATGTTTATTAAAGAAGATGGGACTGAAGTTGTCCAAAAGGTATAAAGCATCATTTGGACAGAAGGAATAGTTGTGGTGATCTGGTAGGCAGCATGGTGACTACACTTAACAATAACGTTAATGTTAATAATATTCATGTTTCAAAATTGCCGACAGTAAATTTCAAATATTACCACTCTAAAGATGACAAGCGTGTATGTGAGGGGGTAGATATTAGCTTGATTTAATCATTCATCAGTGAATGTATATACCAAAACTTCACATCATAATCTGTGCTAGTCAGATTTTCATTACCAAATACCTGACATAAACAACTTAAAGGAGGAAAGGTTTATTTTGGCTCACAGTTTTAGTGGTTTCTGTCCATGGTTGGCTGACTCTGAGGCAGAGACATCATGGCAGAAGGGCACGGTGGAGGAAAGCGGTTTGCCTCATGGCAGCCAGGTTCAGAGACTGGGAAAGAGCAGGAGAGAGAGGAAGGAACCAGAAACAAGACATAGACCCCAAGGTCACACCCCCATCATCTACTCCCTTCAACAAGGCCCTATTTCCTTTTCCTCCACTTTCCAAGCTGGGACTTGGGTTTATTCATCAATGGGACGGTATTTACTAGGGCCACCACGTGTGGGGCGCTCTGGCAGGTCTGAGCCTTGGCAGCCAATCAGATAGAATGAGTGGGGGAAGCACACACCCGAAGAGAGCATGCTGTCACAGCCAGTGCCTAGGAGCCCAACTCAGTGAGGGACCATTTGAATATGATACGAAGGACAAGGAGAAGCCAGCCCTGGAAAAGTCAGAGTTAGAGAGCCCGCCAGCGAAAGGACAGGCAAGTGAGAGGCTCTGGGGCAGTGCAAGGGGCCTGGAGGAATAAATCTCTGAGGAGCCTGCCATGGGGAAGGAGAGGGGGCAGCTGACCAGAGTTCAGGTGCTGAAGAGCCTTAAGTTCATCGCAGGAGGCTGAGTTTTGGTCTGAGTGGTACAGGACTAGTCTAATGTTCTGTACTTCCCTTGACCACTGCCTCTGTTTTGGACTTCATTTTCATTGGTAAAATTCATCTCTATTTGCCCAAAACTTTTCAGTTTTAGCACTAAAATCCTGAATCCCAAGAACATCCTCTGTTCTGAGCAAGCAGATAGGTGGCCACTTTCCTCTTGCTTGGTTCTCCATGGCTAAGGTCCTGCCACAATTATTTGAGAACGAGACCAACAGTGGAGCTCCTTGAAAAACCTGGCTAATTCCTTTCAAGAGAGATGGCCATTCTTAATTTCTGACAGCCTGACTAATGTGATTAAAACAACTTCAGCATTTTTTGAAAAGATATCAACCGCCTCCAAGGCCATTCAGTTTGCATAGAGATGCCTTTCTGCTGAAGTTTGGCAATTCATTTTGATGAGGAGAGGGTTGTGAACAGATAGGATTGCGGAATAAAAAAGGTTGTGTCTTCATCTGGACATGCCTGTCAACGCCCTCTCTTGCAGCATTGAATGGACTACTGTATTTATTCTTCATTTTCAACACTTGTAGTTATGAATTCAGAACACCTCCACAGTAAGCACAATTTAAAGGGATGACAGTACAAGCTGAGTTTGTGCCGGTCTCTGTACTGCCTAAAGCCAGTTGCAAGAGAAGTACAGAATCCTCTATGCTTGTTGTTTCTGGAATTGCATTTTCTAGCTTCTTATTAGGTAGGTGTGAAATCAGAGTGGGATGTGGCCCCTTTAAGACTCTTTACCAAGATAATGGAATTCGTGATCTCACAATCACATAAATCACTGCCAGCCCCCTTAAGTCAATTCATATTTCTGTAGTTCGTTAGTGGCTCGGGAGGAAATTGCATTTATTATAATTGCCTCTAATTGCAGCAGATTAGTGATTACAATTATTGACGGCAGCTGATTATTCATTAGCATCAAATCAATTCCCGTGCTTCTTCATTACTCCAAACAGAAACTCTGATGAGGAGAGGTCTAAAGGAGGCCATCCACCTTCTTCTCGGCATTGCAGGCAGCCTCGGCGTGTGTCTCTAGATGAACACCTGAAAATAATTTAGGACTTAAAGTGACAGAGAAGCATGTCTCTCCTGCCCCATCCAAAGCCTACTACTGAACAGAGTGCTGACTGACGGAGTTATAGAATTCACCAAACGTCACTGAAGGCTATTTGGAGGCCCCAGAATTCTCTAGAACTGCTAGGTTTTCCAGGATGACCTTCTTGGTTGCATAATGGAAATTCAGTGCTGTGGTCCAACTCTTCGGGAATATCTCTTTACCTAGAAAGTGTAAAGAGAATAGAGCTCAGTGCCATCTAGACCGGACTATATATCCCAGCGGAACTCTCACAAACTGTGTAGAGCCAGGCATGACGCTTATCCTGTGTGAGCAGCAGAACCACCTGTGGGCTGTAAACCAACAGGCTGTGAGACCTTCCCGGCTTTTTGTTCACCACTGGGCTCTCATGTAGAACGGATCTGCAGAGAATAAGAGTGTGGTAAACATCTAAGGAGTAAGTGCATGAGAGGAACAAGACCTGCTTGCGACGTTGTGACGGAGACTGAATTAGATACTATATTTAAAAGACATTGTGTTTCCCAAGGGAAACATAACTGTTCACTAAGGATCACCTCCCTAGCCCTCCTCTTCCTCCATACTGGGACATCTCAATTATCTTTGAAAGTTTTGCTTCTGATATCTTTATGGATTGGCTCAATATTTAGTGAATACATTGATACTGTGTTTCTGTTGGTGAACTCCAGTGTAGTTTAAATAGAAAAGCAGCTTCCAGAAGAGCTTTGCATCATTTGTTTGTACCTACAGCATACCAGACCCTAGCTCTAGAGCTCTGGAGGAAAAAGAAAAAATCAGTATTGACTTGAACAGCTCTAGAAAGAGTGTCCTTTCTACTTCCATGCTTTGTTTTCATTCAAGGACATGTCCAAGGTCTGACAAGACCCCAGGAGATGGAGAAGTCCAGCTCAGCTTCGAGGCTCAAGGGGGTCTCAGAGGTGGCTGTTGGGACAGGCCTCGAAGCTGTGTGAGGTTCTGCATGTGTCTAATAGGTGGCCAGATTTCCAGCAGAGCGTATAGCAGGGAAACACAAGCGAGCACCTCTTCAGAGCGGCACTGGCATCTTCTAAATGTTTTACACAAAACAACGGTGATGAGGATCGATGCTGGTGACCAGATGCCCCATGCATCAAGTTTCTGGGACTCAGGGGCCTTTAGCTGCAGTTGCCTTAGTGCCTTTCTCTGTGGACATCTCTGGGATCTTCTAGTGTCATTGGTGATGCAGAATCCTAACCTATCTATTCCCCAGATTTCCAGCTCACCCAAATCTCCCTATGCCAGGGTTTGTATCCACCAGCTCTGTCTAGTTTTTACCAAACCACTTCTCCACTCACAACGCAGTTCAAAGGGCATAAATGTCCACAGGCAGCAAAGACAGTGAGAGGGCACCATCAGCTGTACAGATACGGAGTCCCCCAAGCCAGAGCAGGAGGGGACGTACTGTGGGTGAGGAGGCATGGCCTTCCTCCCCACTGGGTCCCTGTCCTACGTGGATACCTGTGCTCATTGCCCTGGTTGTGCAGACTTAAATCCTGCAGATGATCTGACCCATACTAGATCCTCCGGGAAATAAACACTAATTTCCCAAGCCATCCAAACTCCAGGCCCTTGGAGGACCTGTCCCTAGTGCCCTTCCTTTTGGAAGCCTTCCCCACACAGTTGTCACTGGCTGCCTCTTTTAGGAAGGCTGAGCATGAGCATGAGATTTCTCTGGGCACAGTGAATTTATATTCTACCTTAAGTCTCTTGGGCATTGGACTTGTGAGCCACTTGGCCATTTTCTCTAGAGACTTCTGTCTACATCCCAAGCCGCTCAACCACGCAGGAGTGAATTAACCCTCTTCTGTAGCTGATGAATTCCCCTACTTCCCCTGACTTGTAAATTTCCCATATAGGGTGGTCCCTTCTGTGAAGGCTGAGCTTTTAGAGAGAGGAAATACACAAGCATAGCATCGCTTCCAGAGATTGAGACATATTCTGTGATAGATACTGCTTTCCTTTTCTTGGCAACTGTGTGTACCCTGGCCTCTTTTGCAAGGTTTATTGAAGGGCACACTCTCTCCTGGTGAGAAATAGGGCCCTGGCCACTGGTTTGTAAAGAAAGTGCACGCGGTGGTTTTCTGATTGGGTAGAAAACTGCTGCAGCCAGAGCCATAGTAAAGCTCTCTGGTGGGCAAGAACCACAGGATTTGCCTGGGCTACATTTGGAGGCAACCCAAAGCCTGCTAGTGGCTCCCTCACGAGCTGGGCAGAGCTCTGCTGCCCTTTGCTCCATCACAGCTCCCCTAATTCTGAGCTTCCAGAGAAACGCAGGTTCAGTCTGTGCCCCTCTCTCTCCAGTCCGCCGTCAGCTGGAGCCCGTGGCCCTGCATCATCCTGGTGACAGTTGGTAAATGGGTCCCAGTCTAGCCGCTCAGGCAGGATGGCTAGTGCAGTAGAAGCCTTCATCCTTATGGCAGGCACATTAATGCCAAGTTTGCTCGTTCTAATTAATAACAGTCAGTAAACACCAAAGAGAGCTAATGATGATTACAGGCCGCAGCTCCTATGTGTTAGCAAACATGCCAGGCAGGTGGCCTCTCCTCCCTCTCCAGCAGAGGCTGGGTCTGTTCCCTGCGCAGAGCCACAGAGCTGTGCCTCTACCGGGCCCCATCCTGCCTTCGGCAGGTCTCCAGTTACTTCTCAGCCCAGCTCCTGGCAAAGAACCACGGGGAGGATTCACACTGCCCTCAAGCCCAGTGGGCTAAGGAAGCAGGGTCAATGGTCGCTTTCATTTCCCAGAGAGCTCTCCCTGGCATATAGAATAAAACATTATTTGTCTATTATTTTTCTTATTTCTGAAAAAACAATTCCCAATTTCAGAGCAATACCCTTTACTTTAGCCCTACCAAAAGGCAGGAGTGAGTCCCTTGCTGTCTGGTCACTGTCTTCCATTCTCTAATTTCTGCTTCTTCCAGAGGCTTCTACTTGGATTTGACTCCCTTCTATTTCTGGCACACAAATATCTTCCTTCTACTACTAAATCCACCCTGTTGTGAACACTTTACTCCTTGCTCAGCAAAGCATTGTACCATTCTGGACCCATAGAGTTTTTCTCCTGTCTTGAAGATTCTTCCCATGATAGTATTCTCTGGGCCCAAGCTAAAATGAGAAGAGGTCAGTTCCACAATATCACTAGGTGACATCATCTTGGAATGCTTTCCTTCCTGAGTTCCAGGGTTGTGATAATTAGGCATCACTACATGGACATCTTCTCATTCAGATGTAAATCTAAATTTGGAGAATTCTATACTTCTCAAAGTGAAATGATCCCTCCTCTGTGCCCCTGGATATACAAGGAGTTACACAGAGCAAGCCGCTGGGTCTTAGAGGTCCCTTCCTCAGGAGTCTGTTTAATCCATGGGCAAGCTCTTGGGTCAATCTCAGAGCCTAAGTGTAACAAATAGATCCCTGGCCACCTAACAAGGTATTGATGTGTCAGTAGGCGAAGGTGATCTGGGGAACGGGACAGGCTGCTGCACAGCTTGACCACTGCCTGAGGACCCCAGGCCCCACACTCTGCACTGTCATTATTTTGCTGTAAATATTATCCTTCTTCTTACCGAAATTTGTTCATCTGCCTACAATGATAGCATTTCTTTTCCCCCTTGTACTTGCAATTCTTTCTCAATGGACTGTTCAATCTAATCCAACCAGAACTCACTTCCTGATAGCTCAAGAATGAAGAGAATGCAGAGAACGATGAAAAACGATGTCGTTCCTAAGAATACCAAACTGATTTGAGTAAATAATTGGGTGTGACTGGAATGATTTGCAATATTGACTTTTTAAATGTATGAAACCGTTCCTTCTCTGTTTCTTTTTCTTTGTCTTTTTTTTTCTTGTGTATGTCTCCCCTTCTGTAGTTATTAGACTTTCCTGCATTCTTTTCTATTGTACTGCTTTTTTTTTCCTTGCTCTTTTCCTTCTTTGGATCATAACAAGGAACTGAAGGGCATTTCTAAATTTCGTTTTGTCCATTTAATGCATGCACTTGCCCATCTATTTATTCCACCAACATTCAGAACTCTGACTCCGCGTCAGTTTCTGTGCTAGCTTCTCTGGACAGACAATCCCAGCTCCTAAACAGCATGGACTCAGAAAGGGAGGAAGACATGAAACCAGACTCTTATATAGGAAATTGAACCCAGGCCCTTCATACTGAGCTGTATCCCCAGCCCTTTTTCTTAGTTTTTTTTTTTTTTTTTTTTTTTCCTTTTTGAGATTGGGTCTCACTAAGTCACTAAACTGCCCAGGGCTGGGCTGGAATTTGCGATCCTCCTCCATCAGCCTCCCAGAGTACTAAGATTACAGGCCTGTGCTACCAGGCCCTGATTAAGATGCGAGTTTAAAGAAGATGAGCTTATCTGTGAAGGGTGTCTCAGGGAAGTGTCATAGGGCAAGTGACACTGGGCTGAATATGGACCTGAGTTGTAGGTGCCACCAAGCAGAGGGTGAGAGGTGGGGCTGGTGGGAGGATGGGACTCTAGGCAGAGGGCATTGCCTCAGCAGCACGAGGGTGGGGAGGGGGTGGGGGATGAGGAAACACCCAGAACACTGAACACCTGAGAGTATTCTAACCTGGCTGGGGAAGGCAGCAGTGAAACAATACCAGGGAAGAGCTGCTGTATTTCTTCATCTGGAGCATGGCAGGGCTGAAAGATGCCAACAGTTTTACCTATGGGTAGTTAGATTATGGAGTGGGGAGGGATACGTTTACATTTTATCTCATACTCTGCTGTGGCATTTGAATTTTTATTATGTATGTTTTTACTTTTATTAAAAAGAAACTGTAATGATGTAAAGCCCTGTGCACCAAGTCACAAAGCTAGCTCTCTGCCTTTGTGAGTGGGGAGACAGGGTGAGTTTTCAGAACGATGCGTGATGAGGGGCCTGTCACAGAGGCTTTGTCTCCTATCGATTCACTTTAAAATAGGTGTGCATAAGCTCTTCACGTGTTTCTGCGGCAAACTTAGGACAAGTTGTTTTGTTTTTAACTCTTTGCTGACTTTGTTTTTCTGCAGGTCTATGACTCTTGGTAGAAATCAATTTCTAGGCACAATCCTTTATTAGCAATTCCACACTGTCTCTGATTGCTGTCCCTTTTCCCTATCATCTATCACCTTTCAAGACATCTGCCCTTTGGCTCCAATTCTGCACAGTAGGGATTTCTGCTAAAGTTGATGACTGTCTGTGAATTCCTGGCTTTTGGACTCAGGAAATGGCCCATCCTTACCTTCCTGCACTGGCTGATGCCCCTTGCATCCTGTCCTGCTTCTCTCCTCCCCAGTTTTTCGGCCTGGCTTCACTGTGTTCCCCAGAAGGGAGAGGGACCCGGCAGCCTCTGCAGCTGCCTGAGCCATGGGGGGAGGGGATGTCAGTGGAGCAAGTAGACTCAGAGCAACAGGCACTGCTGAGCTCTCAGGAAGCTGCCAAGTGACCTGGGAGGGAAGGAGGAATAAGCTGGCCTTTGGATTTGTGAGCAAAGCAGAAACTCTAAAAGAACCCTTTTTCTTTCTTCCCATTGCTTCTCAAGCTCTATCTTTTATCTTCTTCTAGACTCAGCTACCAACTTCCAGGCCTCAGGAGCCACCACATCCCCCGGGCAGGGCTGCAGCACCCTGTCCCTGACCCAGTGTCTCTCTGTTCCTTGGGGCCTGATCCACCCTTCCCATACAATTTTCCCTTCTGTGCTCCTGTCCTGGTAGGTGCTGCCCCAGTCCTTCTCCTCCAAGTCTCCTCCAAAAAGCTTTCCCAAAGCGTCTAGAGACCCCACAACACAATTCACACTCAAGCCATGTATGTGATGATCAGCTGTTCTCCGGTTCTGCGCATCAATCCTATTCCACTTCTTGAAAATCCTTGGAGAAGGAGCCAGGATGTGTAGGGCTTTCGCATCACATAAACCTCTTAGGAGAGGGCCAGGCAGTAGGTGGCTGTTTAGTCCCACATGCTGGAAGCATCCAAGGAAGATCACAAACTTATTTCCAATCACACCAGGAAGAGCAGGGACCTTGGAAGGACACGGAGAAGTTTAAAGTCAAGATTAAGTGACCTTGGCGAAATTCCTGAGATTAAATTAATATCTCTTTTCATAACTATAAAATAGGTATAAATGATGCTTCTCTGGGAATTTTAAGGACCAGGTATGTTATGGCTTGTGTCTAGATGTCCCTCCAAAGCCTCATGTGGTCATAGGTGGGGCTTTTTCAGAGGTGGCTGGATCTGCAGTGTGTGATGCTGGGATTGATTCATGGGGCAATGCTAGGCTCAAGGGCACTAGGATTAAGGGTGTGAGTGCTCCCTGCCCTAAGTAGTCTGGATAAGATATAAGGGATAGAAAGAGCTGTGGTCATACCTTGCTTGCTTTTGCTACCTTCTGCCCTCCATGAACTGTTTCTCCTCTGTGATGCCACCCTGCCTTGGAGCCAGGTGACTATGGGCTGAAACTTCCACAAACTATGAGCTAAATAAATCTTTCCTTCTTTAATTTTGGGTGTCCAGTATTTGTCTTAGCAATGAGAAAATTGACTAAGATAAGATATATAAGGCAAAGAACTCAGGACTTGAGTTTTATCAGCTAGTTAATAATTTTTAGTTCCTTTCCTCTTTTAATCTTTGAAAAAAAAATTCTCTCTTTGGCCACCAACTATTTGCCTCTACCCTCATCCTCCCTGTGAGCACTTTTCTGTCAATCCCTCCCAGGAGAGAAATCGCCCCCTGGCAGTACACCCAGGCGCTGCCTGCAGGAATGATTCAAGAGGTAGCAAGAAAAGAACAAAAACTAGAAATTCTCTCCCTAGAAGGAAGGGGTGGAGCCTGATCATCCTATTTCATATTCAAAGTGCTTTTGTTTTTCCCCAAAGATTCAGCACTATATAAATGTAAAGTTATAATAATTACGATAACATTTCAATTAAGTTTGATGCTAACAAGGCTTCATGAGATACAAAAGTTTGCTGATTTCCACTGGAATGAGACCAGCAGAACCTGCTTTCTCCCTCTGTATCTTTTACTATTCAGGCCCAAAAAGACTGAGGCGGGGGACTGGAGTCTGGGGCTGACACATGTTGCTTTATTTATGTGGTACATATCAAATACACTCATTGTCTCTAGGTCTCTTCACATATCTAAATTCAGCAGTTAGCATGTGTACCTAATGAAAAGAACCAAGTCAACAGCAAAGCTTTACTAGGAACCAAATATTTAAAGTGATTTGCAAATCCCTAGAATTTGACACAATGATTCAGAAAAGGTGGCAGTAAGGAAGTTACAGTGACCCAATTGCACTTGAAATTGGGACTCCTTCAGTGCAAAATTCATAATGTATGCATCTTTGCTTTATCTACATTGCTTGTGCATACATCACAGTTAAAAGGCAAGTAAGTGAGTGTGCAAATGCAGTAAAGCTCTTTGTCTCCACAGTCACTGCTCTTCACGTGGTTAGAAAGTGATACCAAGAAACTACAAGAACAGTTTAGAGGCAGGTTGAGAAAAGGGGCCTTAGCTCTCTGGAACATCCTGGACCCCATTCTAGATTTCATGGCGGAAGCCTGGGGGCACAGAGGGTGGGCCTTCCAAGAGGGAGCAGCCCTGTGACAGCGGCTCTGAGACCTTGCTGGGCGTATTGCAGTCACGTGAATCAGGAAACATAATTCTAGGGTCACACACTATGTAGAAGATAGAAGAGACTCCAGACTCAAAGGGGTCTCACATTTCCTAGAAAAAACTAAATTGCTATCAACTTCCTACAAGATTTCAGTCACTAAGCTAAACCTTTTGTGTATGTAATCTCACTCTGAGCCCGCGCAGTAGTGATTTTATCCTTTATTTCTCAGGAAACAACAACAAAACCTGCTGTCCAAGGAAGGGAAGCAGCTGGCCACAAATGACAAAGGACCATGTTTGCCAGTACTGAACACTTTCCACCCCAAGTGTTCTGGTGCCCTGGTTGGGGAGCTAAGAGTTTTAGGCAAAGACTGGCTCATTTTATTGGGAGCAATTACATACAGCCTTTAAATTTTTTTTTTTTAAACTTCATTAAGGAAGAGTCTGGGAAAAAATAAAATATTCACATGAGGAAATTAAATTCTGGCCCAAAGATGATTAACATCCTAACACTAACAGTGAGGCTCCATCTTTCAAGGGACGGCCCAAGCTTTAAGATAATGTCTTCCTCCTAAGCAAGCATGCACGTACACGCGTGACGTTGGTACAGGCAAGTGTGCACAGCTTGCTCTTCCCGTCCTCCAGGGTAGACTTCTGTTTCCACTGCTCCGGGGAGGCCCGCCTCTGGAGCTCAACAATCAAGGACCTACATTGCAGAAGAAGCAGAAATAACAAGATAATAACCAGAGCAACATATAACTACATTAAATATTTACTAGGTGTCAAGCACTGTTCTGAACACATTACAAGGAATGTATTCATTAAGCCTCAAAAAAAAAGTCCTATGAACTAGACACTTTTTTGCCTGTTTTCTAGATGAGGGACCTGAGGTTTACGAATGTGAAGAAGTTCATTAATGCTAGATTCACGCTATAACCGTTGAGTCCAGTGCCTATGCTTTTAATGAGCACTGTACTCCCCCCATGTCTTAGGGAGAAGACAATCGATTGGAGGGATCCAAGGTGACCTTTAGAGAACAGAGCCACAGCTTTAGAAAGAAAATAAAGGCTCCTATAGAAAGGACTTCTCAGGTAGCCACAGAATAAATTAATCTGTTAGAACTGCACAAACAAAAAAGAATGCATCTAGTGTGGAAATACTGTAAGATGTTCCTTAAGGGAAAAAAAGATTTCAAGATTGCAATGGTCGAAGAAGTTTGGAAACATGGTATCTGTTGTTATCTCCCACCTAGAAATTCAATTCTCAGTGTATGTAAAGGCTCCAGGAAGTCTTGCAGCTGAGAAACCAATTTAACTTTGTTAAAACTAAGGTGTTTCAAATACATGGAATCATGAACAAACTCATGCACCATTTTTCCTTTATGTCTTTTGTTAGTATCCTCATAGATGTTCAGAAATCCTTGATCTGAGAGGCTGCTCTGTTGGTAAATAGCTTATTCTAACAACTTCTTTCCTGCTTGTTCTGCCTTGAGAAGATACAAAGACATCCATGTGAAAAGCCTCCTCCATGTGGTTAGACAGAGGGACACAGACCAGAAGCCATAGCAAAAATAGCAAATTCTAGTCCTTATGTTAAAAGTGGGAGCCATAGCAAGCCAAGCAATGAGGCATAGCACAAAATGAACTCTTGAGGTTAAACTCTAACCTCCATGTCAAGATAGCCACACCTGGGAAAAGCAGGACAGAGGGGCAAGCATCTTTGGATATCCAAGCTTCCTGCAGCATAGGAATGGGTCTGCTACAAATGCCACCAGACAACCCAATAGATGTCAGTTAAAAAAAAAGATTTTCACAGGCTTTTATCAAGCAGAACTCAGAAGGCCAATTTAGCACCATTAGGCATCAGCGACAGGAAAATTAAGGCAATGGAATGCTAAGACACATATACCAGACAGCAAAAAAGAAGGTTAGAAAGAAGGTAGAAAGGAGGAAGAGAGAAGGCAAGGACGGGGAAGAGAGAAAGGGAGAGGGAGAGAAAACAGAAAAGAATTCTGCCAATACCAAGTGCGCATGAGGATGTAGAATTATGCTATATCTCACACACAGTTAGATGGAATGCAAATTGGTGCTGTCCCTTGGGAAAATAGTTTGCCTTCTTCTACCAAAGTCTGGGAAACCATGTGACCCAGAAATTATACTCCCAGGTATAAGAAGCAGGTCATAGGTACTAAAGAACCCATTTCTAGCAACCTTATCCAAAATAGCCCTGAGATGGAAATGGTACAAACGTCCATCATAGTAGAGTGAAGATATACATTGCGGTATATCCCGTCAAGAGAATGTCAGACAGCTCTGAAAGCTGGGAAATTCCAACTGCACTTAACAAGGACAGCCTGCAAGCCCCACTGAGCCACTGTAGTCAGACGCAAGAGAACACACCCTCTCTGACCTTCCAAGATGCTTCCAAGATAAGCTCTGGTGCTTCAGCATGTACACTTCAATAATAATACTAAAAAATTCAAGCAGTGGCTATGATGAAATTTAGGGCTGGGTGTGTGATGGAAAAGGGGTAAGGAGGATACGAGGGTGTACAGGGTGCTAATATTGCTCCATTTTTGTCCAGGTGGTGGTTATCAATTTACAATAATTCATCAAGATGCCACTCTATGTTTTATGCACATTTTACATATTGCATATTCCATAATGCTTTAAAAATTCTTAAATATGTAACTGTGAACACAGACCATTTTACTCTCCTAAACACTAGACATGTGCCCAAAATGACTTCTCAGAGAAAAATCACCTGATGTCACACAAATTCCTTTGACCCTGAAAATTACAACTGACTTCATCACTTCTGACCCGCAAGTCTGCATCTTCTCTTGTGTTTCCTGATCTTACAGATGGAGGCGTTACCCTGTTCTGCAAATCAGGAGTCTGCCTGTCTCCTCCCTCTTCCATACATCTGATTGTTTCCTAAACCCACTTTATTTCTCCTCTTGCACGTTATGGAAATTCACCTCCACCCTTTGTACCCCCTACCAAAACCTTAGAACTGCATACTTTTTAACCTTTATCACAGCGGTACTCCCCAGTGTTTCGTTGTGGTACTTTCTCTTGTACACTTCCTATAATTTCATTTGTCTCTCTGTTCCCAAATGGACCCTTCTCCAGTGCAGCTCTCATCAGGTTATATCATAGTTTTAAAATCGTCCCCATTACTCCATCATCTATAAAATCGAGCTTTACTTCCCCACATGGCACCCATGGTTGCCTGTAACCTGTCATGCACATATATTTTCACTCTCATTTCCAGTGACTTTGACCACGTGCTATTTCAAGCCCTCTTAACCCTCGTACCTGCCATTCCTTCTGCTGCCAGTACCTTTGTCCCCATTCTGTGCCTGGTCAATCTTACTCATTTTTCACCTGCTCAAGGTCTAAATCAAATGACATTTCCTCCATGGATGCTTTTCTTCTTGCTGTAAATCCTATAAGCAGATTTCTTATCTCTTTTTTATTATCAATAGTGTGTGCTTAGTTTCATTTTGTTTCATGCACTTTGGTCACTATGTGTTGACATATCTGTCTCCCTTTCAAAATCATGTCATCCCTTTCATGACATTGCTAGAGTTATATACACAGTTCCTAGGACGATGGTTGGCAAAATGTAATCTAAACTTATTAAACGAATGGTTGAATAATGAGCAACTTCGTTGATGATCCTGTGATAGCTTGAAGATTAGGGTATCTGCTAAAGAAGCTAAGTTCTGTTATTTAGTGGCATATCCGTTGTTGACCAAAAACACAGCATTTAGAAACATGTAACTTTTGGCAGGGAAGATTAAGGTCCTCAGGAATGTAATAATTTATGAACAAGAGTTACTTTTTATTTGTATGTGAGGGTTACATAAACCACCTTTGAATGCGCATGCACACACACACACACACACGCACACACACACACACACACACAGAGAAGAATAATTCATGAGCCCAGGGGAAATATGATGCCACTTCTTTAGCTTCCTGATTTCTCCTGTGTTCTTTTTCCTGTTGTTGGTGGTGGAGGTGGTGGTGGCATTTTAGCCTATGCTTTCTCAAATAACTCACAAATGAGAAGCCAAAGAATCCCAGGGCTTAAACCATATATTAACTGTTTTTTTTTGCTATATACCAAGAACAATTACGTTAAAACAAAGGTTGGTAAAATCCTCTGATCTCCTCTCTCCTTTATTACTCAGAAAAACTCAGTGACCACATGGGGGTGCTTTGCTTTCCTCTCTCAAGGGCAGACTCTGGGTTCTCCACATGACTGGGGGAGGGAAACTGTTGATGGCAGGGTTTCTGTCCTAGCTGTCCTAATTAAAGTACACAAGGCGTCTCAGGGTGAACACCATAGCACGACAAAAGAACATGGCTCTTTTAAAGAACTCATGCATTTTCTAAACCACCAACATGTGTCAAACACAGTTAACTTTATACACCACATCAATATAACGTAAACGCAAGCATTGCTCCCAATCTGTGATCAAAATAGATTTGTACCTTGTGCTGTTTCGGTTCCTTCTGTTTTGGGTTGGTTCTTAAGGGGAAGACAGGGTAACCTGAGCAGAATTCCATTAGACAGCGTGACCATTTGGTCCTTAGGACTGAATCTATACTGGAGAGAATCTCCTAAATATGAAAGTTGTGGGGCCAGTCAGTGGTTCCCAGCTGTTTCCTTGATGATAGCTTGGAGGGAGAGCAGAGGCCCCCACTGCAGGAGAATTAACCGATAGTTCCAAATTTCCTGCACAATCCCCAAGTCTGCAGCCGGCAGCACACACAATCACAGACAGATTAGGCGTGAGTAAAGCACAGGGCAGGCTGGGAACATTTCTTTAGTCTTTCTCTTCACATCTGTCCGTTGGTCCCAGATCAATTGGCAGTTTCTATTTTCAGATGCTGTCTGGGAAGAGGAACGTTTGTAGCTCTTGCCCAGGCAGGAAAGGCCCATGCTCCTGCCTTCCCTTTTCTCTGTCAGAATTGTCCTCCAGGAGGGTGACAGCCCCATGGGGCACAGAACACATTTTCTCTGATAACATCTCCTCCTCAGGGCAGCCACCTGCCCTAAGGAATTGCTTTACTAGAAAAATTTAAAGTGCCAAGGAGTGACAGTGCACACGGAACCCCCAGACGCAAGCCCCAGAGGTGGTGAGCGAGGAAGTGTTCCATTACAGCAGAAGTGGTGCCTTTGGTGACATCTGGTGGCCTCCACTTCTGTACAGGTGCCTCCAGAGGAAGCGAGCAGTCCGCCAAGGGATGGAGTCGAAGGGAACTCTCTTACCTGTGCCAGGAAATGCTCGTTTGGTGTCTCGTGAAGGGTTTATGTTCTGAGAATTGTCTTGCTAGAGAATATATCTCATAGCTGAGTTCAAACAGAAATGAAAGATTGGAAACGAGGATGAAAACCATGGTAAATGGCAAGGTTTGAAACCAGTGTGCTTCTGATGCCAACCTTTCATCCAAGCCCGAGTTACCTTCCCATGTCGAGGATGAAGCCACTGAGGCAAAATAGTTATCACCATCTTCTGCCCTTGTTTCCCAAATAGAAGGAAACCAGAGGACTGTCAGCGACTGTAAATCGGAAAAAATCGGAAAGTTTCTGTAGAAAGTACATTAAATGCGGAGTATTAAAATTTAAATTTTCACATCATACTCTTGTAAGAGATGATTTAATAGTGGATAAGTCAGAGTATCTGAGCTTAAAGTCAGGTTCTGCCACTTACAAGTTATGATTTCTTGGGTAAATTCTTTGAATTCTCTGTGCATCAATATCCTATTCTATAAAAAGACCATAAAAGTAGCACCTATCACATAGAGGAAGTTTTGACAATTAACTGAAAAGAACACAGAAGACCATGTTGTAAATGTTAGCAGTTGTCGTTACTCTATTCTGGGGCGGAACACTAAGGGTAGAGAAGTGTACACGTCATCTCGGTGTCCACATGCCTGTGTATTTGTGTGCATGGCTGCAAAAGGGGATTCCAGGTGGTCTGTGACTTACAGTTTTAGAAACCAGTGTTTCAGGACAGGCAGGGGCAGCTCATTACAAGGTTTCGAAGGAAACATTTTGCTGGGTCTTATCTCTTGGGCTGAGCCACTCATCTTGGGAAAGATGGAAGAAGCGATGTTTAGCTGACTGAGGTGGTTGCAGATGCCTCTGTGGCTGGGACATGCTCTGCACTGCACTTGGGTACCGGGACTCAAAGGGTTTAAAGCAGAGCAAGACGCAGAGAGCAATGGCCACTACCTCACCTTGCCACTGACTCCTGACTACGGAAGCCACTTCAACTTTTCACATTCCTGGCTCCTCTTTTGAAAACAGAGATGAAGACAAGAGCCCATTATTACAGATGTGAGGCAGATCCGAGCCTCCTGTCATCACCATTCAATTTCAGTGTCCGGATCTTCTGTACTTTAAATGCTCACAAAGCCCTCTTCCTTCATCAATCTAGGTTCCCTGAACTAAAACCAGCACACAGGCCCCACTTAGGCGTGGGACACTTTAGGTAGGGGGGAAAATGTACTCAGTTATTCTGTTTTTCACTTTCAGTATTCAGTATATTACAGGAGATATTCAATACTTTGTTATAAGGTAAGCTTTGTGTTAAATGATTTTGCCCAACCGTAGGCTGGTGTGTGTTTTCTGGAGAGTGTTTAAAGCTAAGTTACGGTGCTCGGTAGATTAGTGAATTTTGGACTTGACATTTTGGACTTAATAATATATTTAATTTGTATTAGGTTTATCGGGATGTAACCCCAGCATGAGTTAAGGAGCGTCTGTAATAGATTTATTTTATTTCAAATCTGGACACCCATACTATGATTAACTTGAGTGTGCTTTGTCAGCTCTACTATGAGACGCATAGGAATGTATTTGTCCTTGCTTTTGACTGCCATCTCCCTGAGGCTAGAGACCCTGTTGCTGGTCTATTTGTGCCTTTTGCAATCTGATGACATTTTGATGATGGGGTTTGTTGGAAGGGGAGGAGAGGGTGGGGTAGGAATGGAAGGCGAGCAGAGGTCTATCAGGCCGATATCTCTTTGAAATGCTAAATGTCAGCTTAAGACTGGCATAGGAGAAAAACTAAGGGGGGCTGCCACACAACTCATCCCGCAGGACACAGTGAGCTGTGGAGGGTGGCATTGCTGCTGCTATCTAGGGACTCTACATCGAGACAACTACAAAGAAAAACGCTACCTACTAGTGACACCCTGTTCCCTTCTGACCTCCACTGAAACATCCTGCTGACTACTGGCATAAACAGGGGCCACCCAAGGAACCTGCTGAGAACCTCATAGGCTGAGGTTCTACCTCTGAGTCCATCCATTTGAGACCCAGACACCATCTTACAGGGATACCGAGGTCATCCTGTGGCTGGGCTTAAACCACAGTGACCTTCCTCCCTTTGGCAGTCCATTTGCCCCTGGCTCTCCCCAGCACTGGCCCTGCAGCTCCTGACTCTTTCGGGGGCCATCTATGCATTTGACATCCCCACCTTGCTTGGCGTAAGACACGCAGACCTGGAAATATCCTTGAAGTCCAGCAGCCTGGGACTATTCACATGATCTTGGAACCAAAGGACAGGCAGTGAGGCCCTGTCCCCAGGCCTGAGTTTTATGTAACAGTTCTACTGATTTTACTGTTCTAAAAGTCTCAGCTCCCTCTTCTCTTTTACCTAGAGCTCAAGTCCCTTTTATGCCTAAATTTTGTCTGAATTCCTTCACTTTTTGAGTGTATGCTCAACATATTACTAAAACCATTCCAAGGCAGCCCCTTGGGAACAGTAGGATATTGTTTGCTAATGGAAAAGGCAATGTCCTAATAATGCAAGCAATTTGTGCTGTCCTAAAAGCCAGGAAAGTGCCACCAAGGCAGCTGGACAAAGCTGCATGTCTTTAAGAAGGCAGAGGTCAATCCCAGCAGAAGAGGTGGTGTCCCCTCCCCTCCTGGGGTCTTTGAGTAGCTGTGTTCTGGGTCTCAGTGGGGCTGCAGCGTGGGGAGGGCACAGGTTCAGCACACACAGGCTCTGGGTTCCAGCCCCACCCCTGGGGAAAATCCTAATCCTGCTAGAGTTTCCATCCATTGTTTCATGATACTTCTCTGACAAAGTGACAAACTGCCTTTCTATTTTCATATTTAAGGATTCTGCTTTGCTTCTTTTCTTTTTTCCTATTCATAGCCTTAATATCCAGGGGCGTCAGTCACTTCGCAGTCTCAAGTTTATTTGATATGGTCCCAATCCTTAAGAAGTTTGTGTTAAAACAGAGGCAAAATGCGCAGAATAATGTCTTAATTCCAAAGGCTGTTAAAACAGAGTTCTGTAGGACTGAAGGCATGGGCTAATACACCGTAATGAGGCCATCCCAAATACAGGGGCTTAAACAGGGCAGAAATACATTTCTCTTTCCAGCAGGTAGACACCATTTAGGGCTGGTCACCAAAACGTTTAACTCCAGTTACAAAGTGACTGCTTCAGCACTCGCCGTCACATTCCTGACCCAGACAACAGAGAAGAATAAGAGAACAAGAGAATAACACATCCATTCCTTCTCAAAACTTGACCTGGAAGCATAAATGTCACTTTACATTTCATATCATTACCTAGAATAGAATTGCATAGTCCAGGTAACTGCAAAGATGGCTGAAAAATGAACTCTCCAGCTATTAAAACAGGAAGGTATATTGATGAGAACCAGCATTTTCTGCTGCATTCAGCTAGCGACAGTCCAGGATTCAAGTTGAGCTTTTCTAATTCTGGATATGGTACTATTTAAGACGTGCCGTGAACCGGGAGTGGAGGGGCACACCTCCAGTAATCCAAAAACTCTGGGAGGCTGAGGCAGGAGGCTCACAAGTTTGAGCCCATCCTAGGCAAGTTAGCAACTTAATGAGACTGTCTCATTACAGAGAATAAAAAAGGGCTGGCATAAAACGCGATTTCTGCACCTCATGACAACTCTCTGATTCTGCTGGTCTTCGAAACAGGGAGACAGAAGTAACCTCTGATGCTCACACTTATTTTTGGTCTTATCTTTCATGGGAGGCCAGAGAATTTTTTAGTTTTCTACATGGAAAACACCAGCTTTTCCACACTTAGAAATTACAGAGACAGCTGCAGCTGCATAGTTGTAAACACAGTGGAAGAAATTTTGATTCAAAAATCCTTTCTACGAGGTCAAGGCCAGAATATATGTTCCAACATGCCATCAATTCTCCAGTAATCATATACTATTTTTTAAAAAATCAATACTGTGGGGTCAGCCTGTGGTATAACACCCATGGAAGAGAACCTTTTGTGAAATTTATTTTCCATTACATTTTTGTCCAGTGCCCTAAATTCAGGGAGAAGTTATCAGCTTCCTACATTCTTTATTCATTCTGCAGGCTTCTCCCTTCCCCACTCCTCCCGTCACATCTTTTGAATATGAAAAAGCTATATTCAAAGCTTAATGTATTCTTCCTGAAAAACCTTTAAGGCCATCTTCATAAGCACAACCATTTCTTATTTAATAAACAATCGCTGTCTCATTAAATGTAAATTAGTCCTTTATCCTTAGCTGTATTTGTTGAATCTATTACTTACTGTGTTTACCAAATTTGTTTCCTTTGGCTCCAAATCTTTCTGTAAACTACTCATAAATATGAAGTTGAAATGAAGGCACGTTCGGTACATTGAAGCACCTGCATTAACAGCTTTGAACAACCCCCTCCTAAAGGTGGGCTCCATCTTCCCTTGTCCCTCTGTGAATAGTTCCCATCCCCTGGAAATAGCCCAGCAAGATTCCCGGCTGTCCACAATGCCACCTTGAGCCTGTATCACAAACAAAGACAAGGTTCGCTCTCCTAGTGCTGTGTCCCAGAAGCCAGAGATGAGCTGTAGGTGGGACAATGGGGTCTTTGAGGAGAATGAGCTTTTGCCAGGTAGAAATGAGTTTTTTGCAGTGGTAGCAACATTTGGCACTTAGATTCACTTGGTCCAACATGTCCAAGTTGCCTGGCTTAGAAGGGCCTAAAGTAAGGCCCATCTGTTCCAGCAGGCTTCCCCTGATTAGATACGATGCTTGGCAAACAGAGTCCCAGATAATTGATATTTGAATATTTTTGCAATTGCCATGCTTGTGCCTAACAGCTTAGCAGTTGGCCCTATGTTTAAAGAAAATGGGTAATAATCATGACTAATGTGGCAATTTCCATTCAAAAATTTCAAATGACGCTTAATTAAATCTTCCAATAACATTTGGAAGCAAAAGTTCCTCCTGCCGGTGTCATCCATGATGAAGAAAGTGAGAGCGCAGAGGATGGGCCTTTGAGGGACTTGCGGTGGAACAAGCCAGGCACAAATGCTGTGATCACTCACTTAATCACACAGCCTGGCTTGCCCGCACCACCACCTGTTACAGGGAATGAATCCATGGCAGCCAGGCTGGGAAGCCACGTCACACTTGGAAGTGCCCTTCGCATCCCTGGCTTGATTCAGAGGTGTTGATGAGGATGGATGGCTCTCACCATTGGTCAACCTCAGGTTTGGTGAAATGGTTCTAGAAGACTCTTCTCCTGTGCTGTCCTGGTGACAAAAGACCCAACACTGCCCAGGTCATGTGAACGGCCACTAGTTGAAGCAGGTGGCTACATCCTGAATATGCCAGGGCTTGTAAGGAACCCCTCATCAAAATCTCCCCATGATGGATGATGCTTTTGATTTTAAAGTGTTCAATACGATAACCTTTCTTCTCTTAAAAACTTTTAATATCCCAAGTCTTGCTAATAATAAAAACCAAAGAGCCTGAGCTTTAGGATAGATTTTAGCAATCTTCTGGATGGACTCCCTCTATTTTAGAGATCAAAGCCTGAAGATACCTCCAAGTTTATGTCAGTTGTTTTAACCCAGCTTGGCCTGAAACCCAGGTCTCCTCTGCCAGTCCTGTGAACTTTCGCTTCAGCATTACAAGTGGATTTTTCCTGTGTTAAAATTGGAATCTATTTTTATTCAGCTGGCCCCCATTGGGGGATAGACAGGCGGTGGAGTGATGGGACAATTTGTCAGTATCCTACTTACATGCATTGTTCCCATCACAGAGGGACAGCAGCGCATTGTCCTTCACTACCTCTCTCCTGGCTCTGGACAACCTAATTCCTTCTGCCTCCTTATAACCTTCCATCTTCACTTCCTTTCCTTTCATTTTCCCAACCTGTGAAATCAGGCAAATAGGATTTACCCTTTGCCCTCTAGGGAAGTTGGGAGATCAATAACATGTCAGGAAAAAGACTGGATTTATTAAATTTCACGATATCCTATTTAAACAGAAGAGTCCTTGGAGTCAAGAAATCTGAAATGACTCCCTTATGTTACTTTTAAAATTCATTTTTCTCTTTTTTATTATTTTTAAAATTTTATTTATTTCGCTTTATTTTTGAGCTCTGGTTCAACTACAATTTGAAATCTTCTCCATAGGTCCCCAGTGATCTCCAAGAAGTGGGCCACGCACTGAAGCGGGCAGAGAGGGGAGATGTAGTGGGTCAGATCTGGGGAGCGACAGCCCTGTCACACTGGCGTGTGATGGATGAGGGAAAAGTCTATTTCCCTTCCGCAGTAGGGGAGGTGAGGTGTAAAGAAAGATGCACCGGGAGTCTCTGGGCGATCCATCTTGCGGCAGATAAACCCGCAGAAGCCACAGAGTTACCAGGGGAAGAGAATGAATGGAGAATCGAATTCATTATGTGAAGTAAAATCTCATGAGGAAATATCAGAATATGTGTCAGCAGCACCCCGGATGGGAGGGTGGGGGAGACAGCGGGATGTGCACCCATGGTATTTGTCAGCTGCTAAACCAGGCGAGGAAGGGAGCAGCTTTGCCTGCACTCCCTGCAAACCGCCTTTCCCACCACAGTCAGAGGCCAGCAGAGCCCAAGGAAAATGGGAGAATCCTGGTGGATGAAATCAGCGGATTCAGCAGGTACACCGGGGACGCCTCTAAATGCCTTCTTTCCATGTCTAAAATTTACCTTTACCCCATGCCTTTGTGCTTCTTCATTTTAGTCTGTGCAGAAAGCTGACATAAAGACATAAATAATCCCATGAAAAGTAGAACATGGTGCTTTCTCTCCAGAACATTTTGGAATCTCGTCTTTCCTGACCACTCCCTGTTCATTTCCAGAGTAGAGCAGAGCTCTGCTGAGTCCCAGGCAGCCTTCACCTTGCAAATGAAAAGACAGTCCCTCCCTGCCATCTCCAGTGTGCTCATTCTCAGGGCCCTGCATATGCATGAGGCACCCCAGCTCCACTCCCACACAGCCCCCCGCCCCCCCGGGGGGAGAAGCTGCAGCCAGCTGCCTAGTCCGGCCCAGGGGGCAGGTTCAGTAATTTCAATACCTGTTCCACTTCTTATTCCCACAGTGACCTTGGGCAAATGACTTTCGCCTCCTTGAGGCTCAGTTTCCACATCTGGAAGGCTGAGATAATAGCTACCTGCCTCCCGGGGGGAACTGCGAGGCTTAATTAATGAATGTTTGGCAAAGCTTGCGAGACCTTTGCTTGAAAGAATCCGAGTGAGTGAAAATTATTATTATTATATCACTGCTGCCTTAACTCCAATTTTGCTTCCAAGGCTAATGATTATTTCTTTTCTCAAGGAAAAAAAAAATTAAACTTAACTTCGAGTAATTTACTGGGTAGGGGGAAAAATTGCCATTTGCCAAGGACAGCATTTGTCTAAATGGAAGTCCCAGCAGCCCCTCTCTGGGGAAAGTTGCAAGAAAAATTTTGCTATTTCACAGCTTCCCTCGGCATCAGCTTTCTGCCCCTCCCCACTCTTCATTCTTCGCAGCACCCCCCCATGGATGTCACTGCACATCAGCCTGGTTGGGCCAGGGCAAGAGCCCAGCTGAATGATTTTTCCGCCCTCTGCTGTGCAGACTTCCCTCCAGCTCCGGACCTTGGTGTAGCTCAGCGTAGAAGCTAAATGCCCATTTTTAAGAAACAAGATTTAATACAGTACCTTTGGGTTGATTTCAAATAACTGGCTACCTTCTCTATTAAAAGCATCAGACTAATTGCCTACGTCAAATCAACTATGTCTCTTAAAACAGTGGCCTGTGTTTTCCAATGGAATAAAAATAGTGCAAGGCAGCGGCAGTTTGTGTCTCTCCCGCTGTCCTGTGCATGAATCTTAATGAGTAACCCAGCTCCCCAAGTTACTGGGCCCTAAAGCAAACTCCCAGTTCTTCTTCCCTGCTTCCTAAAACAGCCTGCAGGGGCACACGCACTGGTAAGAACGCAGATGTCCTGCTCCCCAGCTTTCCACGGCCCGGCAACCTCAGGTACCTAGAAAGCAAAATTAGCCTTTGTTTCCGTAATCCTGTGTCAGTGCCCTCAGCAGAACAGATGCTCCGGAAGAGGCTCCGTAGTCAGTATTCAGGTCCCTCGTCTCCTGCAAGTGTTCCCTGCATGAGGAACTCAGTGTCGGCCGCATCTCACGAGGAGGAGCCTAGCTGTTTGCTCTCTATTTCTTTCTTCCTTGTGTAGCCAGCTGGTCCCTAGGCCACCCCCATCTCAGTTATTTAGTTAGTTAGTTAGTTAGTTATCGTTTACCACGGACATTCATTTCCCCCAGTTCTGGAGGCTGGAAGTCCGCGTGCCAGCCGGCTTGGGTGCTGGTGAGGGTTCTCTTGCTGGTTCCCGGGAGGCCACCTGCTCACTGCTTCCTCACAGGGGGTGTGGGGGGAGGGGCAGAGAAAGGGGAAAATCTGTCGGGTCTCTTCATGGTATTATTGCTATTGTAGCTTTGTGGAATATCACTGATATCCAAAAACATCTGCACATAATTAATGTATACAATATGGTGAATTTAAACATATATATATTATATTATTTTCTTGTATTATCACTACAGCCAAGATACTAAATATATCCACCACCGCTAAGAGTTTCTTCGTGCCCTTTCATTTTTCTTCTTTGTTCCTTTTTATTTATTTTGTGGTCAGAGCACTAGACACACGATCAAGCCTCTTAACAGTCCAGTCCTTTAATGCACATTTTTCTGCAGGCCTGGCTCCTCCCAAGAATACTCTTAACACACATAACACATGTACACACGTGCATACATACTCCCACTGTCGCATACTCACACACTTTTGCACACATGCACACACACACACAAACTAACACACACGTGTTTTCTTCCAACATGCTTGACTTCCTTCAGGTCCTCTCCGTGTGTACATTCCCAGGCCACAGCACCCTTTCCTTACCTGGATGCCTGGTGCCTGCCACCCATTCATCACAGTGTCTAGCATTGGAGGACACACACCACTTCATAGGCCTCACACATTGTGGCCACCTCCCTTGTGTGATGGCCAAACTGTGAGGTGACAAACATTCTGCATGACCAAGGGACACCCCGCCACTCCGTGGCAGCTGTGCTGATTGCGACAGAGCTGTCCCTACAGGATGGCTCATGTCATCTCTTCTAGGGTCTATCTCCAGCCTCGGTGAAATCAACATTTTCCTGGACACTCATGTCTCGTTCTTCGTGCCTTTACCTGTGTGTGCCTCTTTTAGAAATGGCGTTAACTCCACTCTCTGTCCGGAAAGATCCAACCACTATTTTTGGTGCAGGTTGAGTTTCTCCTTGGGGAAGTTTCCAGATATGCTTCCCATCTTCCCAGCAGGTGAAGGGATCGTTTCTTCGTCTGTGACACCACTGTCCCTGCACGCATCTCCTCTCTAGCATGCTCCGTGCTGGGTTGGACGTTTTTGTTTTTACAGCTTCTTCCCCTTCTGGTTTAGGAGTGCCTAAATAGCAGTGCCTGGCTCTTAGGACTTACTAAATACTCCATCAGTGAATGACTAAGTGCTTCCATGTGTCAAAGTTAATCCCATATTTGATTCATTTTGGATATGTGCCAGAAAAGTGACTGAGAAATCAGTAAACCTGTGGGAACTCTGCCCTATAACTTCCTGCAAACCTGGGTCCAATGTATCTTGCTGAAATTATCTAGCATCACATTGACCTTAACAAAACTGTACTTACAATTTAACGAGTGGTCTATTAATAAATATTCTCAAAGGAAGATCTTGGTTTTTGCGCTGACCAATCTGCAAAATCAGACATCTCACCTTTGCTCAGTGTCCTCAGCCCCAAGCTAGGCAGCGCTGTACTTTAAGGAAGGGTGAGTAATCTGTGTGCACATCAGGACTGAAGTGGATGGGAATGGAAATGTGGTGTCGGTATGTGATGATATTATTAGAAACCTGTTAAATGGGTTCCTGGTGTGTGCTTTTAATGTCTCTCCCTTTGAGAAAACTGCTCCACACCGTGTCTCATTTTGTGCAGTCAATACAATCCTGATAAGACCTATCACTGCGCTTATGGTGCTGGAAGAAATTAAACATTTAGGGGACTCCTCCAGTGCCACACGGATTGAGCTCAAATGATGCTGCTAAATTGACAGCTGCCTTTACCTCTCCTTGCAAACTAGTCAGTCTTCCTATTACAAATTCCTTAACAGCAAAGAGAGAAACAAACCAGGGGCTCCTTCATTCTCCCTTGACACTGCTTTCTCAGGGAGGGAGCCTTAGGGTCCCTGCCTTTGCCTGTGTGTGCTCATGTGTGCTCATGAGCTCAATGCATGCATCAGCCAAATCTCTGCCCTGCTCATCACACATGCAGCCTTTCCAAGGCTGACCCTGTTTCCCCGGCCATTCTGTTAATTGAGCCAATCGTGCCAAGTCCTGAAATGCAAGGACAATCTTGTCAGCAGGGGAAGGCACCTTGCACCTCTTAGCCAAATGCAGCACAACTTTAAACCGATTAATAAAACTCTTAAAAGGATAATATTGTTGGGCAAAGTGCTAAGGTTTGCTGCTCTGGCTTGGATTGTATTTTTATTAAGCTGTAAGCCTTGTTCTAAAAAGGAGAGAAGGAGAGGAGGGAGTGAGGAAGAGACAGACTTTTATAGCCTGCGGCCCCTTGTTTGCACATTATTTTCGGAAGATACTCAGTAGAATATCAATTGCCTGTGATTAGAAGTCCTGCCAGGTGCTACCCTGAGCAGAAGAAGCCTTAGAAGGAAGAGCAGCCCTCAGAGAAGCCACACATTTTAGACTTGGAAAAATGGCTCCGCTGAAATTTAACCCTTAAAGTGGGCGGAATTGGGGGGACGCAGAAATGGGGGTAAGTGGAGGGGTGGGCTGGTTTGAAAGACATCTCGGCTAAGGACCTGGTCACTTCCCTGTCATCAAGTGGGTCGTGTGAAGGCCGGGGCAGGGAGTGCTGGTGTACACTGGGCAGGAGACTTATGGAAAACTTGGAGCCTGGTCAGAAACACCAAGGAGAGCTCAGACCAGGAAAGCATGAAAGGACTTCCCAGGGGAGGACATACTGTGAAAGGAAATAAGCCGAGCACCGGAAGACCATCTTCTCGCACAAATGCTTGGAAGCTGAATAAGCTCATCTCCTAGAAGGAGAGGGCAGAACAGTGGTCACTACAGGCTGGGAAGGGTGGGGAGGACTGGATGACAGGTACCAAAATCCAGCTAGCTAGGAGGAATAAATTCCTGTGATCTACAGCACAGGAGAGTAACTGTGGCTTTGATTATTTTATTCTGTATTTTACAAAGAGCTAGAAGAACTAATAAATGTGTAAGGAGATGGAGGTATTTATAGCCTTGATATAATTATTCCATATTGTACACATATGTCAAATTATCACACTATACCCCCAAAAGTGCTGCTCAAGGCTCTATTAACCCTTGCATTTCATGAGTTATAAAATGTACCCCAAACATTAAGAAAGTAGTTCTTTTCTCAGAAAAAAAGGATCATAGATCCAAATGGAAGTGTGATCCTAAGTCAGCTTAGTTTTGAAAATGCTGAAATAACATATGGCTCCCCCCTAAATGAATTCGCAAAGATGTTACATGGGCCCATCCCATTCGTCTGTCAAAATGAGAAGGTGGCACCAGCCTCGACGGGGCAGGTGGGGAGATGGAAACTCACTACACAGCCACGTTCTTACTAATATTTGTAGTGCCACAAGTGTTATCATAGAATACGGCACATGCTCAATGGTTAATTGCTCAGTGAATGAATATAGTAATAAACACTAGTGACGGCATTATTATTACTATTACTGTATCATAGCTTTTACAGTGCCTGCCCCATGTGCTGACCTCACTGTTCTGAGTGCTTCATGTTAGTAAGTCATAGAACCATCTCAAGAGTCAGAGGAGGGAAACTGTCTGTTTTACTGGTAAGGAAGCTGAGCTTAATTTGCCCAAATTATTTAAAAATTACGCATAAGAGAATAATCTTCCCACCAGGAAAAAGTACCAAATGGAGCTGGCATTCAAAAACACCTACTATGTGTCTGCTGGGCTCAGGCTTGGATTATACCTCATTAATCTTCTTAGAAATTTTGCAAAAATTGCTAAATTTTTAGAAATTTCTAAATTCAAAATTCAAAAATTTCTAAATTCAAAAATTTTGCAAAACAGAGAATATTAGAACCACTGTACAGATCAAAAAATCCATAGTAATCTTCACTTTTTATGTCATTTTATAGATGGGAAACTGAGTTTTGGAGAGAGGGTCAGCCATCTACCAAAACTCATGCAGCTAAAGACAGAAAGGAGATTCCAGTCCAGAGGTAGGCTTCGAAGACAGAGTGAAGCATTCTCCCTGTCTCATATGAGGTCAAGGTCACGCCTCACGTAGACAGCTTTGTTCTGTTATGATTGGCCGAACGTGGCAGAGGACAATCTTCAAATGAAAGTCCTACCTTGGGGGAGGCGGGAAACATCCATCTCAGGAGGTGTCTGATATCGCTGCAGAGAATAGCAGCAGAGACCTTCTCTTGCACAAGTGGGCTTTGCGTCCACAGTCTCATTCCCCTCACTTCTTTGCTGGCTCCTCTTCCCACCATGGCCAGCAGAGCATGGAGCTCCCAGCATCCTTCAGGTCAGCTTGGTTAATTAGCATACGAGGAAGGTAGTGACAGTGGAGATTGCTGCAAACACACAACTCACATTACTCTGCTAGGCCCAATTATGAGTATTAAATTACAGCACCCAGAGGCTTTCTCTTTTTCTTAGCATGTTTAATGAAATATAATTCACACGCCATTCAATTCACCCATTTAATGAATTGTATAAGTTAAGTGCAATGAAATTAAACTATTTCTATTAACAAATACCTAATTTTTTGAATAGTCCCAGAGTTTGTATGTATCACTACAATCAATTTCAGGGCATTTTCATTATTCTAAAATGAAACCTTCCACTTCTCAACTGTCCTCTCCCTAATCCTTTCATTACCCCAGCCCTTGGCCACTGCTAATATGCCCTCTGTTTCTATGAATTTGCCTGCTTAGGCATTTCATGTAAGTGGGATTAGACAACATTTGGTCTTTTATAATTTGCTCCTCCCACTTCATATATATCGTGTTTTCTAGTTCGGTGGCTGTTGTAGGACTCGTCAATACCGCATTGCATTTTATCAAATCATCTCTTTTTGCCCTTGAATATCTTTCACTAAAAATTCTTATTTCTATTTACAGATTCAGGTTTTCTTCTTTCTCACTTTTCTGGCTCCCAATAGACCTGAGCTTTCCTGGCTCAGGCTGCAAGTTCAAGCTTCCCAGCCGCTGAAGTCTGGTCAGAGAGAGGAGATGGCCTCATCCAGCCTGTAGTCCCTGCTCAGGGCCCTCCCAGGATCCCGGGGCTCAGCCTTGCCTCTCGTCCTTTTCTTTGTTCATCCCTGCACTCAGCATAGGAGTCATTTCATCTGTCTGCTTCATGCTTCCTTTTCCTCTGGCTCTCAAGATTTCTAACCCCTATAACCTAACAGCGAACTGTTCAGAGTCTCCAGGGTTTGTTGCAAAGGCGGATTTTCAGACCTCAGCTCCAGGGTCCTTTGTTTGGGGAGTCTGAGTGAGCACTTTTCACAGAATCCCCAGGAGATTCTGTGGTGGTGTTCTGGAGCCTCTCTCTGACTTCCTTCTATTTACATCCTTGCCTGGGGGCCAGAAGACCTCTTTGTTCCTTGGTTCTTGCACTGGTCATCCACTCCTTTCCAGGGACAGGAACATCCATTGCTTATCGAGTTTACCAAGGTTTTCCTCCCATCCTAACATCCCAAATTCAAAACCCAGTTACATCTTCCTGCTCTTCCGTAAGCACGATTGCACTTAAGGCATGCCAGGCGCAAGGCCTGCAGAGATAAAGCGCCAGAGTCCTGAGCAGAAGGAGCCCCTCCTAGGAAAGACCCAGCATGTGACTCACTCCTCATTACTCCCTTTCCGTGTATGGTGAGCCTACTGCATGCTACACATGCTGTGAACACAAGGGTCATGGCAGTGTACAAGACAGACTTGAGGTTAGGAAAGAAACACACAATACAAAAAGAAAAAAGACACATCCAGGTGTTCAGTGCAGTGGGGGAAGTTAAGAAAGGTGTGCAGTAGAGAGGGACCAGAAAGAGGCCAACTCCTCTAGAGTGTGTGTCAGTCAGCTTTCCATCACTATGAAAAAAACACTTGAGAAAATCATTCTAATAAAGGAAAGGTTTCCAGTATTAGGGTTAGGATTGCAGAAGTTTCAATCTATAATCACTCGGTCCTGCTGTTGGAAGCACAGTACATCACGGCAGGAGCACATGGTGGGTAGGGGACAGACTGAGAGGAAGAGGAGGGGCCACGTCCCAATACCCCCTTCTAGAACACACCCTAATACCTAACCCCTCTTAGTAGCCTCACTTTCTAAGATTCCACCACCTCCCAAGAGTGGAACAGGCTGGTGACCAACGTGGGGCTTTGGGGGACACTGATGATCCAAACCATAAAGTACAGTATCTAGAAGCCTGCAGGGTGCTGAGCCTGAGGAATGAGAATAGGCCCTAGGAAGACCACTACTGAAGATGGCCAGGCCAGTGCAAGGTGCCACCGCCAATGCCCAGTAATCCCTGTTTGTAAAAGAATCCACTGGGATATTTATTTGCACTCACATCCAGCATCCAGCTTTCCCTGACAGGCATGCACACACATCAGCTAAACCACCTGGAGCTGAGGCAGGCTTGGGGAGAAGGGGCTGAACCCCTCAGGAAGATTGGGGTGCTGACTGCAGTCTGTTCCCACCTCCAGCATAAAGAGGACAGAAGCCCACCGTGCCTGAGAAGCACAGGGAATTCAACTTATTCATGGATTCTGAAAGAATTCTAAACCCCATAGATAACCTTGAAAGGATGCCTTTAGAGCAAATTAAAAGGAGTGATTTAGTAGGTCATGAGTTTCTAGAACCCTTTGCCCATGGGAAATAGTATAGGTTAAAATGATAATTTAAAAATAATAACAATTTGTTCAATAAACAAGATTGCTTATTATGGGGCAAGCACTGCGGGCTCAGAATGAGCAAGAGTAACAACTCTTAGTTACTTTTTTGTTTCTGGAATAAAATACCTGACACCAACAAGTTAAAGAAGGAAAGGTTTATGTAGCTCACTGTTAGTAGAGGTTTCAGCCCGTAGTCAGCTGACTCCAAGACAGGTGGCGTGGCGGAGGGGAAATAGCTCATGGCAGGGCAGGCAGGTAGCAAAGTGACTTCCTTCTTTTTCCCTTTCTTATTCCATCCAGGCTACATGCCTGTTGTTTAGTGCCAACTGACCTATGAGGGTCTTTCCTCTTCAGTAATCCATCACCCACACCGAGAAGTATGCTAAACCAGGCAGCGGACTAATCCAGTACCACACAGCCCTGATCCAGTCACTCCCAAGAGCCCCGCCTATGAGTGCGTGAGACTCTGGGAGGATGTCTACATCTAAACCATAACAATATCTCTTACTCTCCGGGTACGTCGGGTACCAGAGAAGACAGCCACGAAGGAGACAGGCAGGGCTCAGGCAGCACAGCAGTCAGTGACTAAGAAAATGGCTTTCAAACCAGATGTGCTAATAGATTCCAGGGAGGCTGCTGGCCACAGGCAAGTCACTTAGCTGCTCTGTGCCTGAATTATTGCTATTCAGTGTGGGGGATTAACAGTCGTAAGGATGTTGCAACTAACAAAGTGTTTCAGACAAAGCTTATTGTACATTGGGTGCCCAAGCATTAGTTGTCAGATAATTTACCGTATTTGGCATATACGGGAGGGTGGAAGAAGGGAAGTGAGCTTCATGTTTGGTCCAGAAGTCCCTCTCTTCGACCCCCCCGGTACCCACAAAAAAGAAAAAATATGCCAGAAGTCCCTCTCTGATGAAATGACACTGCAGGGGCTCTTGATGATTTACATATATGAATATGAATCCAAAAGTCCTGCAGGCAGGGATTGCATTGATGTTTAATTCACCCTGGAGAAAACTGAGGCTTTCCAGAATGTTTGAGTGTCTTGCCCAAGGTGAGTGGAGTTGGAAATGGAACCAGGTCCCACTCCAAAGCCCAAGCAAGTTCTTAGCACCACACTCCAGTAAAGATGCAATTCTGGGAGGAAAGTTCCCTAATTAGCTAGGGAGGAAAGGCAAGATGTTTTAGGGTAACAGTGCCCTCCAGATGAGGTCTTTTGGAGGCAGAGGTGCAGAACCCAGCTGTCTCCAGGGAGGTGATTCCTCTGTCCTTAGTTCTGAGCTCTTTATTTGAAAGCACAGCATGGAAAGATGAGATGGATCCCCAATCCCTCTCTCTATAGCAGATAGCACAGCGCAGAAGACTGCAGTCTGAATCCTATACTATTTAATTAAACAACACAGGACTCATCCTTTCAGAATCAGGTCACAGGGCCAGTGAGATGGCTCAGCAGCATAAGCGCCTGCCTGGCAAGTGCGAGGGCCTGAGTTCGACTCCCGGATCCCACATACGAAAAAAGGGCCGGTGATATCGCTCAGCAGCATGCGCGCCTGCTGGTGCGCGAGGTCATGAGGTCAACCCCCAGTACCCACACACACAAAAACAAAACAAAACAAAACCAAAAAAAGAATCAGGTCACAAATGTGCCTCAGTGTGGCAAGAAATCTTTTTGGCTTTGGGAGAAAGAGAACATATACAAGACAGAGCGAAGTGTGTTTTCCGTAATCTCAGCTTTCTGTCTTAGGTAAGGCACAGCAGGCTGGGCAGACAATTAAAAAATATATATGAAACCTGCTTGGGCCCACTTAAAATTAATTTGATCATATTAATGAATACCAAAACATTTCAAAAGCTTGTGAAAATATGCCTGAACACACAGAGCCTCAGCCAGTGTGCCCTGCTTGTGAGTCTGTACTTGACCGGGTACACTCTGGCAGGCAGAGAAGTGTGTGGTTACACCCAGGGTAGTCTTTCTCTTTCAGAAAGGATGCTGCAGTCCCCAGGGTGTCCTGAGGAAGCCACCACAGCAGACAAGCCAGAGGTATTCTAATGCACAAGGACATATGATGGATCCCTCCCGAATCAAGCATCCTTTAACACATGAGCAATTGGAGACATTCGCTCTAGAGAAAGATCGTATTTATGTCCATTGCTTTTCTCCAAAGCACTAAGAATCAAACCTGAAACATGACCATCTCCATCCACCCTGGTGCTCCCACATGCCCCACTGATTCTTCTTTCCCATTGCTTTCCTTCACCTGGTTGTTTTCATCTTAGGTGTGACAAATTCCAGTTGCCACTAACATTCATGTTGAGCATGTCTCTCTTTCTCTTTGAATGACTATGCACTCAACGAAAGGCTTGGTAGAGTTGGCTCCCTGAATAGAAATGTGCACCAGACAAACAAAGAAAGCAACTCTGACATCCCACTAAGGCTCAGCAAGTTGAAAAAGCCCATGTTGCTCGAGAAATGAGGCTATTAAGGTGTGACACGATTCTCACTTTCAGTCAGAGGATTTTCAAGCTGCTGTAGAGCCCAATCAAGAGGAAATGAAAACTTCAGTGTCTCAAGATATCCAACTCTTGAGCTGCTGGAGGAAAATGTGCTGGCATGCAGGCAGAATGAGAAGCAGGCTTGGCATCCACTCAGAAACCTAGCTGAGGGCTCACAGTCCCTGGCTGCACCACTACTCATTTGCTTTCACTTCCCTGTAGAGATCCAAAATCAAGGGCTAGAGAAGACCCAGTAAGGACCTCGTCTGGGGCTGAGCAGGAGGCACATCATCCTGTTCTGTGCTGCCTTCTCCTGACAGGGCCTAGGGCAATCACAGCCAAGAACCCTAGGAGGAACTGCCGTGATCATTGCAGGGTATGTTAGGGAGATTTCCATCAAGATACCAAACCCTGACACGATTGGCTTATGAAGAGCAAAGGTGTTTTGGCTCACAGTTTTGGTAGCAGTTGATGATTGGTGATTGGTCCCTTTGCTTTGGTAGCACAGCACGTAATAGCAGGGGCACAGGACAGAGCAAAACCACTTACATTATGAGCCAAGAAGCAAAGAGAGTGATAAAGGCTGGGACCCCACAATCCTCAAGGACACACCCCAAGACCTAAAGTCCTCCCTCTGGGTCCAAATTCAAATGTTTCACAACCTCCCAATAGTGCCACCCTGAGAATCTTTAGCACCCAAGTCTCTGAGGGTATATTTCAGATGCAAACTAGAGGAGATGGGAAAGGACTCAAGAGCTGTTAGGGACTTCCCACTTCCTGCCTGGAGATGAGTCATTCTATGTCATTTCCAAAAGACAAAAAACAGAAAGAAACTCTTGATGCAATACAGCTTTGAAACCAGGAAAACCAGGGTTTACGTCTGATTCTGCTGGTTTATCACTGTATCCCTGAACTTCTGCTTGTTCTTTTGCCAAATTCCTGCCTTTCAAGATGGAGAAAGGAGCACATGAAATGCCTTCTATCATATGCCTCCCAGTAGAAAGCCAGTATAAATTACCTGGTGTGATATTTTTAAATGGCAAGAAAACAAAGACAGGTACTCTAGACCAGCAGAGTAGGATCTGATTTGACTGAAAGTGATGTCAGCTTCCTCCAGTTGTTGAGTAGAAACAGAATTTCCACCTGTTCTCAAAGACTTAAGTGGTAGATTAATACCTCTGTCAGGCAAGTCCAAATCCACTATGGTACCTCTTCCAAAATGGTTTCCTCCTAAGATGGACAGGAAAAACCTGGAAGAAAAGAAAATAGAGATTGTTTTCATCAACAGAAGGACTGCTACCCTTTGGATCTCAAGGGTCTCCTGAAGGCCCATGCTGTAAAGTTTTGGTGCTCAGCTTGATGCTTTCAGTGAGACTGTTCAGAGATGGGGCCTCGAGGAAGGTCCTTAGATCATGGGGAATGTGCCCAGAAAGGGGGCAATATGACTCTAGCCTTTGTTGTTCACATTGTGGCCATAAAGTGAGCAGTTTTAGTCTGCCACACTCTCCTGCCATGATATGCTGCCTCGCCACCCATTCAAAGCAATGAGACCAGCTGATTATGGACTGAGACCTCCAGAGAACTGAAGCCAAAATAAAGCTTCCCTTGTCATAAGCTGATTTTCTCAGATATTTGTTATAGGGATGGAAAGCCAGCTGTCTCTTCACATAAAGCTTGGTGTCCTTTTGCTTAGAGAATCAGACCCTGAAAGCAGGCCACTCCACCATCTCCTGGGTCCTGGGGTCAACAGTGAGCCTGCCCCTTTCGTGAGTTTCTTCTAGAGTGCCAGTGTATTGTCCCCCTGGGGACATGGGGATCCCAGAGGTTTCTCTTCTTTGCCACAGGACATGGTCTGGTCCTAGGGTCCACAGCAAACTAATGCTGGCTTAGATGAGGAAGTCTTGTGAGTTTTTCTTCTGTAACGCAAACTTCTCTGTTTCCTCTGGTGGTTCCAGCATGTGGGCATTATGGTGAGTTCGTATCTGTAAGTGTGGGAAGGTAGGTGGCCAGTGTGTGTTTCTGGGGAAGGATTGTGCAAAGGAGTGGTAGCCAGCTTTAAGACATAGGTCTGGCTCAGCTTTTTGAAACCCAAATAATCTTTAAATTCCAATGATCATTATTCTCTAGAGTAGCTGTAGATGAACCATTCATGGTGGTTGCAAACCAGCAAATGAGACCACTGAATTCCTCACTCTGTTTCACTGATCATAGGCTACAAGCCCCTCTTGCTGGCTGCACATCAATTCTCAAAGCCCCTCCTGTGCCTACTCCCTGCCATTCTCCCAGCATCGTGGGATGAAAGCACTGTTCCTGCTCTCTCTATGACACAGAAGGGTAAACTGAGACCTGGATGGTGGCAATGTGACTTGTCCCAGGTCATGCAGTGTAACCGAGGTGGCTGCAGAGTCCTGGGCCTACAGGACCCCCAGTGGATCAACTGATGCACTCAAGATATGCAAATATGTATGTGCATGTGTGTGCATGCGTGTGTCTGCCCCCCTGCACGGACACATGCACACGTGCATTCACGTTAGTGATGACTGGGACCCCTTCTTGCAGTCTGTGTATAGTGAATGCAAGTGGCAGAGTTAACTGGGTAAAGGAGAAAGACAAGCTAAAAGATGAACATTTCAGGGAAGGAAGTGCAGTGACCCAGACCTTGTAAAGGAAGCAACTGTATCCCTCCTAGGATGTCAGTTTTTCTTCCCCATATTTGGATGAGGAGCATCCTCCTGGTCAGTGATTGCACTGTGGTGAGGAGGAAAGTGCTCCCCTTACTCCCCTCACCGCCTCTGGCAGAGCCCTCCCCTAGGGCTGCGGGGTCCTCTGGGGTACTCAAATAGCAGCAGTTCTCCTGAGTACCCATCTTTCTCCAAAGGGTTCCCTCTTCCTAGCTCTCCCAGGCTTGATGGGAACTTCAGAAAGTATCTTTTGTGCTTAGTGCAAGAACATCTTATTCAGTGGGGATTCCCTGAATTGTTTTCCGGACCAAAACCAGAAAACCATTTCCAAGAAAATCATTGTGTCTGGATGATTCTTTAAACAAAAGGGGGAAAAATTATTGGGCACTTGTTTTCCTCTGAAAGGCTCACCATGAGCTTTCATATATAAAGGCACCAGGAAGTCCTGCAATGGGATTTCAAGATGTCATTACAAGATGCGACCAAAAATACGGTGAACGCTGCTGCCAAGTGCCATCCAACTGAAAGGCAGGCTTGTAAAAACATTACAGCATGACCTCATTCACTTTATTTCCTGGGCCTGGCACCATGTGACTTCTGGCTCTTGCCAAAGCCAAAATGACTGTGAAAAGTAAATATTTTGAATTGATTCAGGACATCAAGACAGCCACAAGAGCACAACGAAAGTCAGTCACAACGGAGGACTTGCAGAGCTGCTTTAGAAAGTGGCAAGAGCAATGGGACAAGGGTGTTCAAAATGAGGGGGAGTAGTTTGGAGGGGGATTATTGGCCATGTGTTTTTTACTGTGGTAATTTATTTTTAATGTAAGCATGCACCATACTTATCAACCAGACTGTGTGTGTGTGTGTACATGTGTTTCTCTTTTAGTCAAAAAGTCTTTGGAACACAAGAACTATATACTCTATTTTTTATGTCACACTGTACAACAAAAAGCTATGTTCACTGTTGCCCTTCTGACCAGGGCTTAGAAGTAAAATGAAGTAACGTAAAGCAGTTCAGTCTAACTGAACAGCATATTGAATAAAATAAACTTGCATTCTTGCTAGATTATGGTAACTTTCCAAGTTCAGGCAATTGAGTGAGGACCTAACTTTCTGTAACTTTCAGCTTGGTTCTTCTACCTTAATCTCATTTCTTCAAATGGCTTAGCTGAATGAGTGGAAGATTTCAGTAGTAGGGAAGGGGGTGCCGAAATAACAACTTTAACTTTCCCTGATTCACAAAATGTTCACAAGCCAGGGCCCTTGGCTCGCATTTCCTCATATCTAATTAATATCTTCCCTGTAGTACCCTGATACTCTTGCTGTCTCCAGGCCCACTGGGTATTCTGCGGATTGCAGTTGAATCATCTCAAGAGGCAAACATACTCTAAAAGGAGGAAAAATGCAATGCATCTTACATTACCAGGGTTAAAATTTCATTTCATTCCTCGTCTGATGCTATTCAGAACTGTTATCTTCCTTTGTGCTCAATAGGCAATAGAAATATATATGTCGGCGGAAAACCAGTCTCTGACCCGGTATCTAGCAGATGGGCTGGATGGAGAGAGTCACAGTGATTTGCACTCCCTTCCTCCGCTCTGCTCCTGCCAGTTAGAGGAGGGAGGGAGGCAGCTCCCAGACCATAAACAACAGCCACACCACTGAATTCCCTTGGTTCAGAGCAAGGCTCTGTCCACATGGGCGACATATTCTAAAGCTTTGCAGCTCTTTTAACTATTCTCCGGCACAGTTGGAAAGAGACGAGAGGAAACAGCAGGATGTGGATACTGGTGGGGTCTTCTTTCAACACAGCAAAGAATGGTCCATAGCTGAAATGTCGAAGGTGAAACTTACCCACACACACCCCCTCCCGTTATAGAGCCCTGTCCCACACTTTGAGGGTGGTCACCTACACCTGCCTTCACCCATTCTCTAGGCTTTTGCACTGTTTCTCATCCCCCAAATGATCAAAGTTTTGCTTTGTTTCTGCTCACTTCTTTTTATGTTTCACTGTCAACTAATATTCATACTGAACCTTCAATGGCTGCCAGACTCCTTCAACATACGAAAATGCCTAACTCAACAGATTCATGTAGGAGAGCTCAAGGGAACAGGTAAAGCCTTGAAGACCCCCCAAGAAATGGCCAATGGGCATCTGCCTGTGTTGCGTTTCACAGTGAGATGATGCCAGATATAAATAATAATGTAATTGTTAATGGCAGAGTCTCGGGTACCAGCTACCTGCGTTGGAAACTTACCTCTGCCAGTGTTTTCTTGTGTGACCCTGGAGAAGTTCCTATGCATCTTGTAAAATGGAACATAATAATACTACCGGAAGCATGGTTATTTTCAAGTTAAATTAGTTAATCTTTGCAAATACTTTGCATTGTGCCTAGTCCATTGCAAACAGATAAAATGTTAATTCTCAATCCACTGATGGTAATATAAGGCCATGTGGAGTAAGTGCAAATTTCAAGGACTTTGGGGTCAATAAACCCTGAGTTTGAAATTTGGCTTTTCTGATGACCGAATGCGTGCTTGCAAACAATTTATTTAACTTCTTCTGAGCATCGGTTTGGTCACTGGTAAACAGGAATAATTGTCTCCCTCATTAGGATGGTCGCGAAGGTTGGAAAAGTCATGTGTTTGAAAATACCTTGTAGCTAGGAGGCATCAATAAATGTTTGGGGATGGAGACCGTATCCTCTGAGCCAATTGCTTGGAAAAAATGACAAGGATTCTTTTGGGCATTTAGATGTGTGCATTTCAATAACGGACTTGCTTAGTAGCTCTGTCCTAAGGCTATCTATCAACTCTTATAGCACTTCTGTGAGGCACAGAGAAAATGTAGATAATGGTGCCTTGATTTTATTAACAATGTGAGTGTCCCAAGTACCAGTCAATATAACAATCAAACCTAACTCCAGACAGATTGGGTTTTCTTTTAAAGCAGTAGTTTTCAGTTTATATTTTGAATCTCACTTTTCAAAAGGAACTAAGATAAAGCTTTATTATAAAGTATAAAATAGCAGAGCTTCCCAGAATGAAGGTGGCTGGGATCCTGCCTGGTCCATTTCTTCCTGGTCCCTGCAGTTGTCTCTGTCTCCCTTTGAAGAGAATTGGGAGCTCCCCAGGATTGATTTAAAACCAATATTCTAAAGACACGGAATTTTCTTTAGATTCTTACAATGCAGTGCAGATTAACAGTGATTTCCTACAGTCTTAGGTTTATTAAGATGAAGTCATGTCAGACAAACCTCATTTCTTCATTCAACAGTGTTCCCCAGGGAAATGTAGTAGGCAGCATGAGCCAGTATTTCAGGAATGCATTTGACAAGGACTTTCCTAATACCTTTGTGGAATGATAAAGAAATTTATGTGGAATCCCAGCAAAGTGAGTCAGATTAATAAGTAGGTGGACAACTGCAGTCAAACAGGTGCTAAATGACTAATTGATCAAAGTCACGGCTGGCCTGGTAGGCTACACCAGATGCTGGCTGTGTCCTCTATCAGTCAACATCTTCATCCCCAAATTGGATGAAGACACAGGAATGACACTTATCAAATTTGTGGATGACATGAAATTGGAAGGAAAAGCAAATTTATCAGATGATCAAATTCATGAAGATCTTGTCAGGCTGGAGGAATGGAAAGATTTCACAGAGGAAAAAATGTAATATTTTATAATTAAGTCTCCAAAGACAATTATTCAAATACAGATTTATGTCTTATGTCAGATTCAGGTATAATACGACTAACTACGGGAAGTAGGGCCTGTTTGAAAGCCACTGTTCAGGTAGATATGTTTGCAGCCTGAATGATGAAATAAGGGGAAAAAGGTAGTGCATGAGAGGCAGTGTGGATTCTGAGGGGGACAGATGTAGAAAGTGGTAGTGAGTCAGAGTAGACAACAATTCAAGGCTGAGAAGAGAGACAGGTACATAAAATAACTCCTTTATGCTTTCTGGGTATGTTCAGCATGAGGCCGTAGAGGCTCTTTTCTCACACTTCTGGGGCTGACAATGTGGCTTTGTTACTTACAGTCAAGTTACTTAATTCTTATGCCTCAATTTCTGCATCTATAGAATGGGGGGGTATTCACAGCTACCTGACTCAGAGGGTCCAAATGAGAATCCAGTTCAGCTATGCATATTAAACAATTATTATTTTGACTACTCTTTACTAGGTGCACTGGTTGACTGAGGAGGAAGAATGGGGCACATTAACAGCTTGGGAGGGAAGGTTGATAAAATGCAAGCAGAATAACGTGCTGGAGAGGTACACGACCTGGGAATTCAACGAGACAGTTGTGAGAGGAAAGACAGGGAGTGGGGGGCCAGAACAGCAAAGGAGAGCAACCAGAATATGAGGGCTGAAATGGAACTTCAGCACTCAGAAGAAATGCAAGGTTCAAGTTAAGCTAACAATTGATGCTGAGGTGTTGGGCTGGCGCAATTGGACTCTCTTGTGTTGGAGATCGGGATAGACTATAAAGTCAGAAGCATGGTGTAAACAAAAACAACAGTGCCCAGAGACTAGAAATAGGACAAACCTAACAGACTGAAGAAACAGACTTTAGTCATATCAGGGTGGAAAAAAGGGGAGGGGCAGAGTGAAAGCTGAGTTGTTTTACTGACTGCAGATTTCCTGCAAGTTACAGGACTGAGGTTTCTTCCTCCTCTTACATGAAACAAAACATTCATGTGTGTTGCATTGCTGTGAGCCAGCCTGGCAGTACCCAGAGTACTGTAACTATCACTGCATCATTCTGTTAGAAGGAGTGGCATGCCCATGCTGGCCGGGCCGATAGCCTGATAGGAGCCTGTGATTCAATATCAAAGAATGATAGAGCTCATGGCGTCCCTCTGTGGGAACCAAGGCCACATCCACACATGGACTCAAGACTTCTTCCAATACTCGTGGGATGGTCTCAGAGAGAAGGAGTAGCAGCTCCTAGCTCATTATGCTGCTGAGAAAGGTCCAGGAAGAGAACGTCAGCTTCTACCTGCAAAGTCAATGACGGAGGCGTCCACCTTTGGAAAGATATTGTTTCCACGGACTGCGGAAGGGCACAAGGGTTTTTTCACCATTGCTGAAGAGTTGAACTAGAGAGGAGTCTTTAAAAAACTTCCCCAAACATGGCATTCTATATTTCTGTGAAAACAACTCTGAATCAATTGAGCAAGCCCCAGGATTCTGGCTGCAGTTCTAACCCATCAGTGCCATTCTGGAATTGCTGCCCTGGGTGAAATCGCATTCTGCTGTCCTTGCAGAAGTCATCCTTAGAAGCGTGCTGTAGTTCCCTGCCGAGCCAGGAGGTGGCGATGGCCCTGCAGTGTACCTGGAGAGGCCCATCAGAGGGCTGTGTGACGAAGTGGAGCAGAGAGCTGTCTGTGTGGATTGGCAGCCATAAAGGAATGTGAGAACTAATCGCCCGCCATCTGTCTTCATTTTACTAACCCCCTCTATTGGATGCCACAAGCAGCTCACTTCCTATATTTATAAACATCCCCAATCAGTCATTTCTCTGCCCGCTGTCACATATTTGTGGCATTAATGCTGGCTGCTTTATCACAGATTGGACTTCATTTCAGGCATAGCTCTCATATACTGTGGTTTTGAGATCTTTATGGCCACGTTACCGTCTATGGCTGAGTTGTGATTACATATCAAGACTGTGAGGCCACAGACGGTGATCTGGGCCTCTCCTATGCACCTGCCGCCCCTGCCCTCCGAGGGCAGCTGTGGATCAGGCTGTAGACACAGAAAAATGGGTTCTGTAAGAGAGAGAGAACAAAAGCTTAGGCACACTTTCACCAGGATTCAGGTGGGCCAGGCTGCCCCACAGGGCTGAGACCTCGCAAAATGACTCCTTCCGGCAGAAGCATGGACAGAGCTATGGGAGGAAAAGAGGTGAGAGGGCTGTGGCTGGACTGCCCTCTCAGGTCACCTCTGGATCCCAATGGGCAGTGGACTTATCTTATGCCTGAAGTCAGGAATGTAATTTACAGTTGCTACTTGTTCCCTGAATCAAGCTTGTCCCATTCATAAGATTGCTATCCTTATAGAGGTGAAAAAAAACATTTTTTTGTCACACTGGATTTGGGTTCTTGTGGGTGCTACAAAAGGGCCCTGACAACCACAGTCACAGGAGAAATAGCAGAAATTCTCCCTTGAAAATCATGGCAGCCACCAAAGCATCAGAAATTAGAGCTATACTTGATCAGTAGATATACACAAAATTTAGGATCAGGGTAGGAAAGCTATAGAGAATTATGGGCCCTCTTCATTACTTGAAGAAGTGGGATTTGAGGTACCCATACTCATATTCAAAGAAAGTATTTTTTTCATTCTGAAAATGAACAACTTTTTCAGTGTGGGCTGTGCTTTGTTCTTACGATTCACAGTGTTATAGGAAAAGCTTTCAATCCTGTGGGGTCAGAAGCTGCTTGGCTTTCCTTATACTTCTGCGGCTTTTGTAGACACCGCAGGTCTCAGCCCCCAGCACCTCTGGTATCGCCTCACCTCTTTGTCACATCGTGTCCTTCCATCTCTCTTTCCCTCTTTTGTCCCCAAATGTTGACACTGATACTGTTCTTTCCCTCCGTCCTCAAGGAGGCATGACCACAGATGCCACTGCAGGTTGGGTGGTGACAGAGGACCGCTGCTTCAAGGAACAGGCAGAGGTCTGATCAGTGTCAAAAGACAATATTACAACAAATTGAACTGGCAGGTTTTGTTGGCTGTTACTTGTGAGTCTAGCATCAGGAAAATACCTCATTCTATAAAATAGAAAGGAGTGCTCCAAGCTGAGCAGAGGAAGTTGGCTTTTAGGCAGAAAGAAGGGCTGAGGAAAGCAGAAATGGGGAAAAAAGCAGATTGGTTGTTTTAATCCAAAAGCAGATTGGTTCTTTAAAGGTTTAAAACAGGAGGACTTTATTATTGCCTTACCCTTACTCAGGATGACTGAAATCTCCCACTTTTGAAACCTGGTGCATTTCGAAGTTCAATTTGATTTCATAGCACTTATCGTATGTGATTTCATTCTGGCTTACTTGGATCTGTTGGAGCCTAGTGCAGGAGGCCGGCCCCAGACAATGGCCTCCAGACACTTTCCTTCACGTTCAATGTCAGAGTCCACTTCTGAAACCCACCAGAAACTTCTCCCAGGGCCCTCCTCCCCTGGCATCCTGGCATCCTTTGAACTCCAGAGCCTCAGCCTGCTCTCCCTCTTCCTGCCTCGTCCTGAGGAAACTAAATGGTTTCCTTAACTGTCTTAAGTCTCCAGAGATGTGGTTCTGTCTCCAAAGAAAACAGGTGCTGGCATTATTTTGTAGAATCTTTCCGATCCTAAAATCCCCTTGTAGGGTCAGGGGTTCGTGATATAGCTCATTGGTAAAATGCTATGCCTAGCATGCACAAGGGCCTGGATTCGATCCCCAGTAATGCACAAGGGAGGGACGGAGGGAAAGAGAGAGAGAGAGAGAGGGAGGGAGAGAGAGAGAGGGAGAGAGAAGCAGAAGAAGAAGAAGAAGAAGAAGAAGAAGAAGAAGAAGAGGAGGAGGAGGAGGAGGAGGAGGAGGAGGAGGAAGAAGAAGAAGAAGAAGAAGAAGAAGAAGAAGAAGAAGAAGAAAGGAAAGCAAGAAAGGGGGACAGAAAATCCTCTTCTAGGCTGGACTCTGATAATTCACTCTGCAATGCAAGAAGCTTGCTAAATGGTCTCACCCACTCTGTGCTGCCCCCTACAACCCCTCAAGGAGCCAGCTTCACTGGAGGGTGAATCCCACTCCCTAGCCCTTTGGGTGCAGAAAGTGCTGCTGCTTTCAAAGCTACACCCTTGGAGATTTTGTGTACTGCAAGATCTGTTTTAAATGAACAAGAATAGCCTGAAAGGAGGGAATATGGACTAAAAACCACACCGACTGGCACCCAGCAGTCCGTGTGAAACATGGCGGAAAAAGTCTAGCTCCTTTTGCTCCTCAGCTGGGCCTCCCCCTTCCGGAATGCTAGCTGTATATAAATGAACTTCTCTGCTTTTTTTAGAGCCATAGCAGTAGCTGCACTTCTAAATTTAAGTAATATACTGCTAAAGTTAACTTAGTAGTTAAGCCATGCTTTGGAGTTACACTGCCTGAATTTGAAATCCAGGTTTTCCCACTTGTTAGTTTTTATGTGTTTTGTTTTCTTTATTTTTGTTCTGGATGAACTTCTATCTTCTCATTGGAAAAATGGAAGATATTATTCACCTAAGTGTTGGTGCAAGGTGTAATTAATTAATGCCCATCAATACATTAAAAAGACAGGTCTTTGTATACAATCAACTCTTGGCGCTTTATACAATGATGCTACAGCCACCCATTGTTTACAATGGGGCTATGTTCTGAGAAACACATTGTTGGGCAATTTTGTTCTCATGGGAATATCATAAGTGTCATCATGCAAACCAAGGTGGCTAAGACATCAGGAGGCAATATAATCTATGAGACCACCATGGTGTGGGTCCATTATTGACTGAAATATTGTTATCTGGCACATGACTGTTTTCATAATTCTTAATGCCACGTTCTCTATGTCCACTACTTTTCTGTCAGGCAAAATACAAACACTTCTCAGACATTCCCATGTCTGGTGGTGATGTCATCGTATCACAGCTGGGCATCAGTGTGTGCCACGATTTTCAGCTCTCTGCCTACTTGGCTTTCATTCTCCCATCTATGGCTTCTTCAGAGGTTTTAAGGGAACCTAACACAAAGAATTTCTTAAGGACAGAGGCTCCGAATGCTGCAGGGTTGGCTGACATAATTGCTCCTCTTTTCACATGTGTGTACTACTTTCCTAGCTCTCTTTGATTCTCCAAATGCATCACCAACCTATTTCCACAGTGCTGGGAAGCCCTGAGGGAAGCCACTGAGTCTTCAGTTGCGATAGAACAGATTATGTTCTGCAGTTTTCCAATTGGATTCAGACCCCTATATTGACTACCATCCTGCTGGTCCTGGAGAGCAGAGGAAACTGTCTCTCCACATCTTGAATTTAAGTCATTTTGGAGAAATTTGAAGCTCCATGTCAGAAAATCGCCACCTGGCCTCCCTCCAGTAATGTAATATATATAGAAAGAGGTAGATAGAGAGATAGATATCTTCTATTTAATTCTATACCTCTTGTGGCAAGTAGATATTAAAATATTAAATCTAAGATAACTTTTTCATAAAATATTAAGGGACAATATCTGTGTTAATAAACGAACTGAGATAATTTGGTATTTTTCTTCCAAAGGTCGTGTACCTCTAGATAAATCATCCTGAGGATTACAGTTCAGAGGTGTGATCAGCATCAGACCCCACCTCTCCACATTCACAGAGCATTCCTTAAACATTAACAAGTTACCCCACCAAATATCCTAGGAAGGTGGATTAACATACACTAAACACAGAAGGAAATTCAAAGAGAGATGGTGGTAGTTTCTGGCCTCACAGTAACAGTTCTAGGGTGGGAATTTTTGTTAAATCCTTGCACATGGCTCAGACGTGAGTTACAAAGTGGGAGTAAGGGCTATGCACCCCAAATTTCATATGGTTGCCTCTAGGCTTTGAGAACTCCAAGATACACCTCTGAGAAGCATTTTCATCTCTGCCCTTGAATCAATTACTCCTTGGCCCAAGAGTCCCCAGCAAGGAGGTGTTATAGTAGGGACCCCACTACCTAACATGGGGTTCCCAGGACCCATTTTCTTCACAAGCGATTTTTTTTCCTAAATGCTGAAAAGTAGAAAGAGGAGGACTGTTCTGGCAGAACACAAAACATAGGGGACTATGCATCATACCAGGGATTTAATACATCACCTGCTTATTCACATTCCAAGACCACCAGTGGATTCCTGGAACCAGCAATAGCACTGAACTCCGTGTGCCATATTTCCTCCTACACATTTATATATATGGTACAGTTTATACGTTAGAAATAGCAAAATACTAATAGCAATAAATAAGGTAGAACAATATACTGGAGCTGGAAAGAGGCAGTTTGGGTTCTCTACCCAGTAATCTTTGCAGTTTACGAAGATTAATTAGAAGCCCCTCAGAACTCTCCTCCAGGTGGGGACAGGGATGGAGCCTGGGTGGGGGGAGGTAAATGAGCCGCCCCAGGACAGGAAGCGGTGATTCTCAGGGCGGGTTTATCTGGTCCAGGGCAGGACTGTATCTGAGAATAAACCCCTGTGTCCCCTTTGTAGTCAACAGAGAAACAATCACTGGATATTCCAAAGTGTCCAAATGGGAGGATAAAAAGAGTCCGCGTGCTAAGTTTTTTATTTGAAAAGGGATGTAAACACCCAAATTTGTTACTACCCCCAGGGTCCTGGCAAGATGGCCACGATATCTGTAATTTTGAAGGACTGCAGCTTGTGTGGTCCCAAAGCCAGCCAGTGCACGATTCGCTCTTCCTTGCCCCAGAGCCTGTGTTCCCTGGTCCCCCAGAGGCCAGGGAACCAAGACCTTGGGGCGTCTGCGGCCCTGCAGGCTGCCCTCGCCGGCTTCACCCACAGTGCGGCCTGGGCGGGGCGTTCGCGGATCCGCTTGGCAAAGAATAGGGGATGATGGCGGAGAAAGGGCTCCATCAGGCCTTTGAGGAAGCGCAGCTGCGGGACGCCGAGGGGAGGGCGGCGAGGGGGCCGCAGTGACGTCCTGTTTTGTTCTTGCAACCAAGGAACAAATTAAGGCAAAATTAGAGACTTTCTTCGGGCAATTGGACGGGTGGGAGGAGGAGGAAGACAGAGAAGCAGAGCTTTTAAGGACAGCAATTTGCGAACATCTGAGACAAATCTGCGGCCCATTCTCTCCTCTTCGCGGATTAGCTAGCGACTTTCTTTTTGGATTCCGGAGGGGTTCCCTTCCCCCTTGCTTTCCCTTTTTGCACCACGCACATGTAAATGTGATTGAGAATTCTTTCGTCAGATCTGCTGCCGTGGCAGGCTTCCTGCCAGCTGGCCCGGCCTGGAACCACGCGGGAGGCCGACTGCCGCTGACAAGTTTGCCCCAGACCCGCAGACCCTCGGGGGAGGCCGAGGCGAGGAGAGGGGGCCGGGGACCCCGCCCCCGGCCCGCAGGGCCCACGCCACCCCGCCGTCTGCTGGGCTCCCTGGAGCAAACGGTTGCGCCTGCGGGAATGTTACTTTTATTCCAGCGCCATTTGGTGCGAGATCGTCGATGCCCAGAGCCTGGGCAGCTCTGGTAAGGCACAGTCCCCGCATCCTCTTTCTGTGTCTCAACCAGGACACGCAGGGAAAGCGCGGAGAGAGAAGGGTAACACGCACGTGCGCCCAGGAGGCTTGGACAGAATCCGGCCTTTTGCTTCTCTGGTTCGTCTCTTGCTTCCTTTTGCGTCTCCTCCTCTGGCCCATCTTCGCGGGTTGCAGTTATTTCCAACCATCCTTCCTTCCGACTCCCTCACCAGGGCCAGGCAAATTCTCACAGAATTACCAGAGCCCGACTCAGGGCTTATATCCTCCGGAAGGTCTCACTGGCAAGGAATGGGGTGGTGTTGACGAGCTAGCCTGGCCCGAAGTAGCTCTCTAAAGGTCAACGAGATCACATACTCAGGATAACCTCGCGTGTGTGTGCGCGTGTGTGTGTGATTAGTGTTTTTAAGCATGTCCTTTTCTCATCTGAGGTTTGTTAAGCCACTAGGAGTAAGTCTCTCCAGAGGTCTCCCTTTGCATAGCTGGTTATCACCTGAGCACCTACTAAAATGGCCCCAGGACCCTTGCTTCCGGTGTCCAGACATTGTAAAACCCTCTCCCCTTCAGTAGGATTTATTGACTCAATCCTAACACATAAAATATGGCAGAAATGACAGGCTGTCATTTCCAAAACAAAAATATGGAAAGACTGTGGCTTTCTTCTTCGGGCACCTCTTTCACTTTCTCCGATAGCACACCCTGCCGGAAGCCAGCTGTGGGGGTGCAGAGGGGGTCAGCACCTGCCCCCAGTCCTGTGAGGGAGCTTGCTGAGATTGCCCCTCCCGGGGAGCCCAGGGTTGAGACCACAGCCCTGCAAACAGCCTCGCTGTAGCTCGGGAGAGACCCAGAGACAGAGGTACCAGCGAGTGGCGCCCGGCTTTGGGCCCTTCATTGAAAGCTCTAAAAGGTTCAATGTTCAGTGTTCTAAAAGGTTCAATGTTCATGTTATCATTGAAAGCTCTAAAAGGTTCGCCGTCACTGGTTTAGAGCAAATAACAGTTTACTATTTATTACTCAGCAATGGGTCATGATTTCATGATTATAGTGGGTTTTCAGGCCACTGTAATACTCCATTCTCAAGGTGTTTTAAAGAAAGACTGTGTGTCATATATAAGTGATTACTTTTTAGGCCTTTTTAACTCGTTGGAAGGAGCCATCTATATCACTGATCTTACGCTGCTGTACCTAAACCTAGAGCAACTTCAGCTATTAGAAGAGGTGTCAAGAAATGCATTATGTAACGTTACTTTGAGAGTTCTGTTGTGTAGTTTAGTGCTACAGTGCTTGCTTAGTGCTTGCTTAGGGTGCACAAGCCCATGCATTTGATCCCAGCACTGCAAAAAATTAAAAAAAATAAGCAAATGTAATTAATTTGAAGTGACTTAACCATAAGTAAAGGCTTGATTACAAGGCTAAAGATCAAGTAGGAGTACTGAGATATGAGAAAAATCCTAAACAGTGCTAACCAGGCTCAAGCATTATTATTCAACATACCTTATACTGGATTATCTCACTTCTTTCTCTCTTCACCATCTGGAATAGACTCTATTATTATCACAGGTGAGGAGTTAAGGCACAGAGAGTTTAATATATAAAGTTATACAGTTAATAAAAGTCTTCAGGGCTGGTGAGATGGCTCAGTGGCGTAAGCACCTGCCTGGCAAGTGCCAGGTCCTGAGTTCAACTCCTGGAACCCACATACGAAAAAAGGGCCGGTGATATCACTCAGCGGCACGGGCGCCTGCTGGCACGCAAGGTCCTGAGGTCGAACCCCAGTACCCACAAAAAAAATATAAGTAAATAAAAAATAAGAAAAGAATAAAAGTCTTACTTCAAAGGCCATAGTCTTTAGTTGTTCAGTTTCTCACACTAGTGAGCCAATATGATGTTTACACATATGGGTCTTATTTGTTTCACTTATGAGTATGGTCTCGAGTTGCATCCATTTACCTATAAAAGTCTCCAGTTTATCCTTCTTTATGGCTGAGTAGTACTCCACTATATAAAAAAAAACATCTTTTTTATCCATTCCTCTGTTGATGGGCATTTGGGTTGTTTCCAAGATGTAGCAATTACAAATTGTGCTGCTATAAACATGTGTGCACATATATCGCTGTGGTATGATGTTTTTAATTCTTCTGGGAAGATACCCAGAAGGGGACTAGCTGGGTTGAATGGGACCTTTAATCCGAGTTTTTTAAGGAATCTCCACACTGATTTCCACAGTGATTATACCAGTCTACACTCCCACAACAGTGGAGAAGGGTTCCTTTTTCCCCACAACCACTCCAGCATTTGTTATTTGTTGATTTCTTGATGACAGCCATTCTTTCTGGGGTGAGATGGAATCTCAGTGTTGTTTTAATTTGCATATTATGAATGACCAATGATGTTGAACATTTTTTCATGTATTTATTTTCCATTTGTATTTCTTCATCTAAGAACTTCATATTCATCTCATATGCCCAGTTTTGGATTGGGTCTTTGAATTTGGGGTGTCTGATTTTTTTCAATTCTTTATATGTTCTAGATAGAAGTCCTTTGTCTGAGGGACAACTGGGTATATTTTTTTCCCACTCTGTGGGTTGTCTTTTCACTCTGTTGGTGATTTCTTTTGTTGTGCAAAAGCTTTTTAATAAGGTGAGATCCCAGTTGTTGATTCTTTGTAGTATTTCCCTTGCAGTCTAGGTTTTGTTCATGAAGTCTCTGCCTACACCTACGTCTTCAGGATTTCTACCTACTTTCTCTTCCAGTAAATTTAGTGTTTCTGTTTTAATTATTTAGATCTTTGATCCATTTTGACTTTAGTGCATGGTGATAGATATGTGTCTAGTTTTAGTCTTCAGCATGTAGAAAGACAGTTCTTCCATTTATTAAAGAGACTATCTTTCTTCCAAGGAACATGTTTGGCCCCTTTGTTGTGTCTGCATCTTCTATTCTATTCCACTGATCCTCAGGCCTGTTTTATTTTATTATTTTTTTTGCCAATACCATGCTGATTTTATCACAGTAGCTTTGTAGTATAATTTCAGGTCCAGGATTGTGATGCCCCCTGACTTGCCTTTGTTGCCCAGAATTGCTTTTGCTATTCTAGGTCTCTTCTGGTTCCAAATGAATTTTAAGAAAGTTTTCTCTAGATCTGTGAGGTATGATAATGGTATTTTGATTGGGATTGCATTAAATGTGTATAGCAGTTCTGGGAGTATGCCATTTTCACTATTTTGGTTGTTCCTATCCAAGAGCAAGGGATATCTTTCCATATTCTGATATCCTCTTTGAACGAGTACATAAAGTCCAAAATGTACAATAGATAAAGTGAATTAGGGAGAAACTGTTCAAAAGAAAAGACAAACTGTGATGGGGGAAAGGGGAAATGAAGGAAGGGAAAAAGAAAAAAATATATTTATACACAAGATAGTTAAGATAGTTATACAGCTAGTTTCTCTTAGTTCATTGTAAAGAAAGTTTTGTGCTAATATTATTTGGACAAGATATCACACCTGTATCTTGTACTCTGAATAACTACCATGAAGACAACATTATGTAATGTTTTAATTATTGTAACTCTCCTACCAAACTGTTTTGAAATTCTGTTTTATTGTTATTTGTATTTTTTTCCTTAAAATAAAATTTAAAAAAAGCAAAAACTATAGTCTTGAGCACACATTATTCTGTCTTACCATCCCAAACAAATTCAAGTCATTACAGACAATCAGATCTTTGGACTCAAATATTGATGGATTGAAATATAGATGAATTATCTAGGTGTGGAATGAATTTGGTAGTATAGCGTATATTTTAAAATTCCATCCCATGTATGTAAACTTTATTTCACCAGACGTAAAAAAACCTGCATGAGCAGAACAGCACCCTAAGTTCTCTGTAGCATGCAGCACGGACCCTATTATTTCAGGACTCCACATCAGAAACGGCGGGAGGTAGGAAGTTCCAGGGGTCAGCACCGAGGGAGGCACGGTAGTTGACAGCGTTGCAGAAGAGGTGGCTGGAGACCCAAACAAGTTCAGTCTTGGTGGAATATAAAGTGAGACAGAGAAAACCCAAAACACCATCTGCAGGAGGAGGAGTAAGAGGAGTAAGAGTAATCCATAGTTAAAGATCAGGTGAGGTCAGGTCACAGAAAGGCAACTGATAATGAAATACTTGTGGAAAGTTCCCTGTGTGGCAGGTACTGTTCTACATGATTTATGTGTATCATCTCATTTGACCCTTGTATCTCACAAGAGGTGGTTTCTAAAATCATTCCCATTTCACAGATTAAGAAACTGAGGCAGAGAGAGGTTGGGGTTAACCTCAAGCTACAATTAATCGAAGGGCCTAGACATGCTGGGAGATCTGCCTCAACTCACTCACGTGATTGAAGGCAGGTGTTAGTGCCTTGCCGTGTGGGCCTCTCCTCAGGGCTGCTTCACTACATAGCAGCTGGTTTCCCCAGGTGAGCAAGGGAAGGGAGAGTGAGCCAGCCTGCCCAAGAAGGAAGCTGCCTCCTTCTGCGTCTTAATCATGGAGGTGGCATCCCATCACTTCCAAGAAGGCCGGAGTGCAAAATCCTTCCCCTTGACCACTACACTGTTTTCTTCCCGATATAATTTGAGGCAGGGATATTAATCATCTCATGTTATAATGCAGTTTAACTTTAGGAATGGGAAAATTCACCTTTTGGTGTCTCTTATCAAGGCTGGATCTGGGTGCTGCAGGGGCACAGCAAAACAGTGTTAGTGAGAATTGTGTGACATCTTGGCAACTCGATCCCACCTAGAACTAGAGCAGATAATCAAAAGAAATCAAAAGGTCGGGAATGCATACTCAATCCTGGGAGAATCTGACCAAACATCAAATATTTAACACTCACTAGGTAACGATAATGGACAAGGCCACTGAGCTGGGTGCCGTGGGTATTTAAAGAAACAGAAGACAAAGTCCCTATCTTGTTTAGGAAGGCAGCACATGCAAATGTGTAACTGAGGGCAGTTCGTGCTTATTGTGAGATGGGGCAAGGGTGCTCACTGCTGAACGATTCAGAGAGAGCTCGCTGGGAGTTTCTGCGCCACAGTTTAGATTTAGAGCAAGAAGTAGTGCTGAGAGAACATAGGGGAGAAGGACTGCGTTCACAGAGGTGTGGCTTTGAAAGGTGAAAGTGAGTGAAGGGTTAAAAAGCGACGTTTCAAGATTGGACCCCACCAGGAGACAGGTTATTCAATCTGTAGGCCTTGGATGGCTGTGAAGGTTTGGGAGGAGTCAGGGGACACAGTGAAAGTAGAGTTTAAGGGCGATAACGAAGCAGAGTTATATAGGCAACCATGCGAAAGGCGGCCTAGAAACTCACGCACACACACACACAATGTGTATTATTTAGATATATAGTTATATATAATTCCAGAGGGGAGAGTGCCAGGCTACAATCAGAAGAGCAGTAAATGCGCTACCACTCAGCCAGGTGTGGTGGCACAGGAGTTCCACACCAGCTTGGGCAACCTAGAGGCATCCTTCTCAAAGGAAAAGAACCCTTCCATGGATGCTGCGTGGAGCTTGAGTGGGGCGTTTCTCTCCTCCGGGGCATGCATTCTTTGTTAGAAGATGGTGGAACTGAAGAGGGTGACCTTGAAGCCCTTCCCGCACTAGGCTCTGTCTGCTCCCAGAGCTGCTGCTTTAGTTCCCGTAGGCAACAAAAGCCACCCACACACCCATCCGCTGCCCTGCAGCAGCAACTCCCACACCAGCTTCTGCTAACACCCCGTCCTCCTTTTCCTGGCACGTGATGATGAAACCAAGATTTTTTTTTCTGTCCAGGTTATTTAATCCCAAGTCCCTGTTTGTCGTTTCACGTTTGGCACTTTCTGTGGACTACGTTTAATTGTGACACACATGGTTAGGAGCCACAACCCCACCTCTTCCTCAGCATATTTGTTGAAAAATTTTTACACACCCACTCATACACACTCATACACACTTGATGCCAGCAGAATACATTGGCATTCCTGCCCTCGCCTCACTGCTAGAAAAGAAAAGCCAGGTTTCTCAGCACTTGCTGGACCCTTTTGTGAGGTTGACATCACATAAAATAAAGGACGGCGTGGATCCCCATATAAGTAGGGCATTTCAAAAGGGAGGGAGAATGGTTCTCCTAACCTCAAACCCAACACACAAGCCACATGTCACATGCCAGGATTCTAACAAATGCAGATATCACCTAGCAACTGGGATGTTGGAAGTTACTTCCGAGAGAATCTGTGAATACGATTCCACAGTCTTTCAAGTTACTGGACTCAGTGCTCCCACTTTCCCTTGACCTCGCTCCCATTGCCTGGCTCATTCTCATGAAGGGCGTAGGGGCGGAGAGCCTTCTGTCCAGTCGCTGTTGACTGTCATCTGTGCCCTTTCTGCTTTCACAGCCAGGACTCCGCAGCGGGGGTGACCTCAAGAGTCTGGGTCCAAAATAAATTCCAGGTCTGAGGGGCAGCAAGTAGAAGTAGAGTTATCTGAAAGTGACCGGAAGTGGGGCTACTTCAGGGCTGAGTGCTCAGTAGATGTAAAAAACGCAGGTGGGCTGGTCCGAGGAGCAGGACCAAGTGTTGGAAGGTCTAGAGTGAGAGCGCAAAAAGGAAAGGAAGCAAGAGCCTCAGATTTTAGGAGTGGGACAGAAAACAGTGCAACGTAGATCCCAAAGTCCAGGGACACTTCCCTGGACTCTGTCTCTGGCATCCAAGCAGCACGCTGAGCTGGATGTCCACTATGCAGCATGAGGACACTGCGGGGTGGGGGTTCTTAATGGCCCAGTATCAGGTCACCCCAGCATCTGCAGATTATTATAAAAGCAGTTCCCCTCCTTCGTGTATTTGCTCCCAGCCAGGCTCTTGTAAGGGGTTCACATTTTCCAAATGGATCAGCACAGCGATGTCATGATGGAGGATTTAATGGATCTGTCCGTGGTGTGCAGAACAAACGTACAGATGGCAGACCCGGGACATTACTCAAATCCAATGCTCCTTTTCTTGGCAAAACTGGGGAATAAACCCAGGGCCTTGGGCCTACCCAGCAAGTGCTCCCTAGTGAGTTACAACCACAGCCCTTTCTATTTTCTGTCAAGTGTCCCAGGCTGGACTTGAGCTTGAGATCCTTCTGCCTCCGCCTCCTGAGTAGCCGGGACTATGTGTGCACCACCACACCTGGCTCTCCACCATTGATTTCTGTCGTCTCCACACACCTCCAAAGCACCATGTGACTAATGCTGGGTTGTCCTGAGGTGAGGTGGGTTTGGAGGTCGGAGTTGAGTCCTCTTGTGTGAGCATGAGAAGCTCCTGGGGCAGGGCTTCAGGCAGCACGCTGGACAAGGGCACAAGCAGGCTGGCTGGGCCAGATGGAACCTGGGGCATCAGCCCTGGGAGAGTCGCCTCACTAGCTCAGCTGGAGTTCCAACTCCTTAGGGAAATTTCTAGCCAACTTAGTGAAATCGAGGACCCTGCACCTCTCCCACCACAATACTGCTCTGTGCTCCTGTCTCCTGCTCATTCATCTCAGAGTCAGGGCCTTGGTGAGCCCTGGAAGGTCCTGGGAGAGGCCCTCCTGGGGGGCCAATCTGTAACAAACAACTTGCTGCCCAGACAAGCTGCACACAGGCCCTGCTGGGGAGAGGTGAGGCCTCCCCTCCCCTCAGCCTGCTGCCCACCACAGAGCGGATTGGGGGTGCCAGCATGGCCGGAACACACCCTGCCACCCCCAGCGTCTGGGATCCAGTCTAGCAAGTTCCATCCCAGCTGCCAACCTTACATGGTGACGCATAGAAACCACATCCTGAGTGAGCAGGACAGGGTCCAGTGCAAATGAGCTGAGTTGGGGCCTGCTCTGTAGAAAGCCCGCTGATGATGTGACTGCAATGTCTCCCTTATCAAGTGCACAAATGCTACCAGTGACACGCGGGAACTGTGAGCAGATGAATGTCTCAGCCCCTCATCATGGCCACAGGGGAATATCCCGACCATGCACGGCCCGGCTGGGACACTAGCTGGGGATGGGAAGGGGACATCTTGTCCACAGTTGAAATATGCTTTCACATGCCTAACCAAAATTCCTCCTGTACCACGCTAAATCTGTTCCCTTTGGGTTTCACTGGAGCAGCAGCTCCTGTGCTCTGCTCTGAGAAGGAGCCGCCCATCTGCCGGGAGTACTAGATCAACCCACGGCCTGTCCTACTCTAAGTCTGAGGTCCCTCTCCTTCCTTCCCTCTGCCTGTACAAGGAACATTTTGCCTCGTTTGGTAATGATGCTCTATGTGACAGGTACTTGTCCCATTCCAGGCTGGTACCCCCAGCCAGGCCCCTATGTGCTCTGGGTCTTTTGCCAGGTACTTTTCTTGGTAAAGTTGATGTTAAGAAGAAAATTATTTTTTATTTAGCATCTATTATGCTCTCATCCCATTTTTTTCCTATTTAACTTAATAACTGTCAAAGGGCCAGAGGAATAGCTTTGACAGTGAAGACAGAACTGTGGGGGCTTTTGTAAAATAAAAAATAAAGCATACTAAGTGTGGGTCTCCAGCCTAAACTGGGTCATTGGTGTTACTGGCTGAGAAACTTGAGTGTGTTCAGAGAGTGCCTCTCTGAAGCACAGTTCCCTCCTCTGTGAAATGTCGTTACACTGTCTACTTCCTATGTAGTGACTATATCTTTTCAACTTAAGATTCACAATATATGTAGCCCAGGACCTGGAAATCATAGATGCTGAACAATGACTTGGTTAATAAAGAGGCTATGGTACAGGTCATGGAGATAACACATTTGGAATGACTTACAAAGCTTGGCCTGTAGTATTTCTCTCAAGAAACTAGTTTCCTTGGTCATGCAGTGGAAGTGCAAATCATGCAAGTAGGGTCTGAAATTTCCTCTCTGTCACTTTTCTCATTGCTGGGACACAGTATCTGATACCTGCATTTTAAAAGAGATTTATTTTGGCTCATATTATTAAAAATACTGTACCTGTCCTTGCATGGTTGCAGCATGGAGGAAGGACCTGGGCAGAGGAAAGCTGCTCACCTCATGGTGGACAGGAAGCAGAGAGAGAGTGAGGAGCCAGGAAAGGACACACACCCTTCTGGGCTGTGCATCTTTCAATCTGACCCCATCTCCTAATGTCACACTTAGCTATCTCATGGGTGGACTAATTCTCCATTGAATGCAGCGCCTCTGTGATTCAATCACCTTCCAAAAGCTCCACTTTTGCACACAAGGCTTTGAGAGGACATCCGATGTAAAGGACAACACTCTCATTCAGCCCCCCAACAACATGTATGTGCATAACTCAGGCACACGCATGCACACACACGCACAGAGCTTTGTTCCAAACTGTGCTCTTGAGCTCCTTCTTCTAGCCAACACTTCCCACCATACAGCCCCGGGTCCCTTTTGTCCGTCCCATAGCCCCACCAGCCTTGGCTCGAAGCAGATGTTCAGGCTACCCCGGTCCTCTGAGGTGCCACACAGTTCCCGTCAATCCTGTCAATTCCCGGCCATGGCTGGCAGCTGGAATTGCAATCCTCCTTGTTTACAATGCATTGTAATCGCAGGCACAGGCAATGCTGTCACTTGTAATTTTATCTTGTCCTGTTCTCCCCGCTTACTCCCTTGCCTAAGTGTCAAGCAGAGGCCCTTGTGAACAGTACTCTTGGCAGGAAATGTGCTCCAACATCCACCAAAAGCAAACTATTATTTACATCTCATCCTCTCCCTCTCCACTCTAGGGATGAAATAGGCAAGGGACAGGCATGCCACTCACGTAGCCCCAGCCCCTACACCTCCTCTTCCTGTTGGCTCCCAGTTCCTTGAGCCCTCTAGGGTCACCTGCTTCCATTTGGATTTTTGTTCCAGTAAATCTGTAGATGAGAGGGGAGTCACCCACTCTGCTACTCTCTTGTCTTCTAACGAGTAGAAATGATGAGCCATTTCCAGGCAGGTGGAGGCCTGGATTCTTCTGGAAACAGGATGCTGGCTGGGGGGGTCCCAGTGCATTAGGCAGCACATGGAAGGAGCCTTCCCAGAGCCCAGGGGCCCCAGGTATCTCCACCTGTGGATCTGACCCAGCTACCCCATGGACAAAGACCCACCTACCCCATGCCATGGACTGCCCCAAATGGTTCCCATGCTTCTGCATTGAATCCCCATTATAGCTCTGCAAAAATCAACTGTCCCCAGTTTATAGATGAGAAAACTGCCCAGTGGAAGGACACCCAGCTAATAGAATGTGGGGAAGGATGAGGGTTAAACATCACTTTTTCTAGTTCCAAAGCCCGTCTTGTTTTTTCTGTTCTGTTTTGTTTTGTACCACATCCTACTCCCTCACGAAGAGCATGTTTCTCTGTGTTTCTAGGCACATTCAGTCTCTGCAGTAGTGTATTATTTCATGATGATCTGTCCATCCATCTGTCTGTCATCTCTCTGTCACTGGTCTCTAAGAGCCTTGATTTGATTCCCTCCCTTCATTACCCATCATGGTACTCATTTGCTAGTGGGCACCCTGCATGCACTTGGTAGGGTAAATTTGTACAGAGGGTCAATATGTACAGGGCTGGATTATTCTCTGCAATTGCCAGAAGGCCCACACCAACCTTGTTTCTGGGGGACATGGAAGATTCTTTGCTTTTGGATGCATAAATTTGATTGTTCTAAATGAAGTTATAAGGCAAGAGAATTGAGACTTCTACCTCATGACAATTAGAATCAAAGAAAAAATACATAGTAATACTTTCTTTTGCTATTGTTTGTAATAATTTGGCACTGGGAAAGACCATGCAGAGAATTTCTTCTGTGTCCTGAAGATTTTTTAAAAACCTATATAATGCTCTCGCTATGATAGGTACCAAGGGTGTTCATGTTAGTTGGGGTACGTCAGGATAACACCTGTTCCCTGAAATCGTATCTGCTGCTATCCTGTCACACTTATAAGAAAAAGAAAGTTGACTACTTTAAGGAAGATTTGTGGCGATCTTCCTTCCAAGGAAAAGATTGCAACATCTTTCAAGAAAGTAAAAGGGATGGAATCAGCTCCTGCTTGTGCCCTGAATTAAGACCCAGAGAAGTCGGCAGGAAGAAAGGGAGATCAGATGGTTGTACACTCTTCATGTCACCACAACATTTATTTCTCCTTTCTTGCTCTGCCTGGACTTCCATTTCTGCTCAGCCTGTCACTAGCTGTGTGTTTTTGAACCACTTGTTCAACTTCTCTGTGCCTCCATTTCTTTGTTGGTAAAACTGGACTAACAGTGCTTCTGCCTCCCAGGATTTTGCTGGAGAATAAGTAGCACAGTCTCTAACACACAGCGAGCCTTCACCGAAGAGGTAGTAATGCCTCTACTGCTTTTGTCACTGTGGGAGTGGGGCTGGGTGGCCGCTGCTCAGTCCCCTGTGAGGCTTGCGGTTCTGTTCTGGACCTGCACGGGCGCCGCCAGCACCCAGGGCTTCAGACCAGTTCTGTGCTCGCTCGGGTCCTCTCCCTCCACATCCAGACGCTGCTCTGTCCAATGAAGGCAACCGGAAGCTTTGATGAGATCCAATTAGGAATACAGGCTCTACACTGAAGAGAGCTGAACGGTTCACACAGAGGGAAAGAAAGACCCTGAAATTAGTCTAAGTGTTCCACTCATGCATCCTCATAAGCTAAATGGTTAAGAAAGACGTATCGTTCAGCAGCACTGACCCCTGGGGGTGTTTGCCTCTCATCAGCTGGGGTTCTATTATTATTTTGCAAATGACATCTCCATCATGCAACTGTGTTCCCCCTCACTCTAAAACACACATGAATAAATGATATTTAGAGAGCTGCCGCGTGCGAGGAGGCTTGGCTGGGATGAAAAGAAGGAGGCAGGAGGCATGTCCTTCCCACTGGGGCCCCTTCACCAGCCCTTGGGATGGGCCGCACGAGGGGAGAGGGAGGTTGTCGGGAAATGGAGAAGACACACCAAGCCTCTCTGCCTCCTATTTGAAACCAGCTAGGGCTTTGTCTGAGTGAGGGATTCACGGGCAGACAAGAATAGCTCAGGGAGACCTCAAAAGCGGCGTCTAAATACTTCAGAGACAGAGACACACAGAGAATGGTCTGCTTGTACTGAACAAAAAGCTGTAGAAAGAGGCTGCCGTCCTGTTCATCCAGCAGATAACCCTCAATAGGACATGAAATACTGGAGCCCCGCATGGACTCATCCCCCTATCCCTTTTAGAAGCGAGTCCCTTTGCAGCACCCTCCACATGGCAGTGAAGAACAAAGTTCGTTGTCCTCAGCAGCACTCAATAACTATGTGACATTTTCCTTGTGTGGAGCGGGGGTAACACCTTGGGACTGGACCTACCTCATGATAGCACTTGGTGTTCTTGACCCAGCTCATCTTTCCTGGATGGCAGGAAGCCCTCGTCTAGATACTCTCAAGGGTGCTCAGGTCCATCCAATGCTCCATCTAACCCTTTTGCAGTTGGGCTCAAGATTATTATTTAGGTTAGAGTCCAGGGATCAGCAAACACATTTTTCAGAGAGCCACATGGTAGATATTTTAGGCACAGAGCCTGTGTGGTTCCACTACCAGTACTCAACCCTGCCATCATGGCCATCACAGTCACCTAGGTATCTGAATGCCAGGGACAAAATACAAAGCTCAGAGCATGCCTCAAGTAACCTACTTTCTCCAGCGGTGCCCAACCTCCTAACTATACATCCAGCCATGAGCTCATCGATAGATTAGTCCATCAATGAAGTCAATGCCTTCATGATCCAGATTCCTCCCTGGACTTACCTCTGAATGTTACTGCATTGGTAATAATCAAGTCCTCAACACAAGAGTTTGGGGGACACTTCATATTTAAACCAAAATGTCATCCACTTGGGATTCAGGCAAATGTGTGGGGACAGGAGGGATGTCTGAGGACACCAAGCCCCCAAAGCTCTTCAACCTGGATCCCCAAGGTAACAGGCTCCTGCTGCATCAGTTTGTGGGGATGGTTATAACCTTGACTTATTCTCCCAGCTGACTGAGACTCAACTTGGGGGCTTGACAAGTTTAGGAGCCTCTTTAATGCTACATGGGAGGTTCCAACTCTTTGCTGCATTCTCTCTTTCTCTCTCTGTCTCTCATTTTCCCCTTCTCTTTCCTCTCCCAATCATCCCTCTTGCCATCTTCCTCTTCCTTTCTCCTTCACTTTCTCTTCCTCTTCCTTTCTCTTTCTCTTTCTTTTTCTTCCTCTCTCTCTCTCTCTCTCTCTCTCTCTTTCTCTGTCTTCCTCTACTTCTTGTCTGTCTTCACTTTCAAGGAATTCCCTCTACATTTCAGTGGGAAAGCATCTACAGAGTCTACTCTTGACAAATATAAGATGAGGAACAAATTCCAGACTCCTAGCTCATCCATAGATTCCAGCCTGCAGCCTCTCCATTCTAGGCTAAGTCCCCCTTCTATTGCAACTGGGTATGTAAAGTTCTTTTTAATACTTTCCTGCTTCTACTGAAGTCCACTTGCTTCCACCCTATCCTTGCGCAGGGTAGGCCTTCAAATTCAGTTGTCCAGCTCTTGAGCTTTAGCAATGATCCCACCTGTCATCTTGCCCCAGATCAAGGAGGATGAGAGAAGTGGAAAATGGGGAAACTATGCCAACAAAATATCATGTTTCCTGAGGTTGGTCTGTGGATCCAAGCAAGTCTATATAAGTGTCTGGCAATACCAGTCACACCATTATTATAGTTTTTGTTATTAGATTTAGGGAAAATACATTCCAAGGAATTCAAAAGGGTTCCTTTGTCCGGAGTAAAGAAGAAGTTCCATAGCCCATCAGAAAATCTCAAAGAAAATCCAGGTGAGGTGGTGCAGGCCTAATCTCAGCTACTCCAGAGTCTGAGGCAGCAGGACTACAAGTTCAAGGCCAGCCCAGGAGACATAAAAAGACCCTATCTCAAAATGAAAATAAAAACAAGGCTGAGATGTAGCTCTGTGGCAGAGCAAATGTGAGGCCCAGGGTTTAATCCCCCATACTACACACACACACACACACATGCACGCACGTGCGTGCACACACACACGAAATCCCAAAGAAAGACAAGCCACAAAACACTAAGCATTGCTTCCCTTCATGGCCCCGTGCCCTAGTAACGAATGCACATGCTTCCACCCCTTTGTCTGTGATGCAGTCAGTCCCTTCCCCAAGCATCCCAGATGGGAAGGGGCAGGGCTGCCAGCAGATCCCAAGCCCTGCCTCTCCAGGCTGAAAGAAGAGGATACAAAAGAAAGGAAGCCAGTATCTGAGGACAGTCACTCTCCAGGCTACTGGTGGCAGGAAAATTTCCATAACATTTTTTTTTTTACAGGACTCAAGGGCATATTCAAAATAGGTCAAATTTTCAGAGTTCTGGAAACTTCTCCCATTCTGTCTTCTCTTCTAATTGTGGTGCCAGATGGTAACACATTGGTACATTCCCATTCCCCAGAGTGGAAATGTTTGGAAATGATAAGTAAAATAGATTAAGAATAACAATAAGGACAAAGGCCTACCGCCACAAGTTTCTCTTTCAAGGCTATTCTGGTTATATAGATTATATTGAGGCTGGATTAAGTTTGATTTAACAAAATAGAAATTTCCAGGTTGCACACAGCACAGAGGCAATGCAGGTCAGTGTGTACACGCATGTGGACTTGTACAGATGGGGGGTGACCACCTTGTAGCTGTTGCACATGGAGCACATGGCTTCCACCAGCACCACAGGGGTAGAAGACAGAACTGCTGGTATCGACTGATTTTAAAGGCATCCACCCCTGAGCATTCCAGGCTACTTCTCCACCCAGTGCCTGGACTGGAACTTGTCACTGTGATCCTGTTCAACTTCAAGAGGAAGCAGAAATCTGTGGAAGCACATGGATATCCAATGACATGGATCTTTTGCACCTTTGAGAACACGATAGGACCATCTGGTTGACCTTATTATTTATGTATCCTTTCACTCATTCCAAATTGATGAGAGACCTACTTACTGCTAACTTCATTTCCTCTCATAGATCTTATATGGTGAGCAGGAGAGAATCTGTCCCTCTCTCATATAGCTCAAAACAACGACATACCACAGTGTGACAATGCCGAGATAGGTAAGTGCATGGCCCTTGAAACACAGGAAGAGTTATTATACTTGGGGTGTGTCTGGGAAGACCCCCCAGGGAATGCAGGCTACAGTTGAGATGGGTAGAATGAGTCAGAATTATCCAGACAAAGAAACAACTGTGTGCACAAGAGCCATGAAAAAAAAAATAAAGATTTGTCTAAATTAGGTCCTCTACATATAGCAAAAAATGCAGTCAGGAATCCTGCCTCCCTGGTCAGAGTTTTACCCCAAGTAGCTTCCTTCTGGAATAGGGACAATTCAGGAGCAGTGAATATAGCATCCTTCTGTAAATATAGTCCCCCTTTGGCTACTTATCTTCCCTGCCTTCTCCCAAAGAGTACGTGCCCCTCCCTGAGCCTGCACACCTCGGGCAGTCAAAGTCAAGTCACGTGGAGAAATCTAGTCAATCAGAATCTCTTATAGACACGAAATTATTAATAACCCAGGATGTAGCTACCCATGTTCGGACCCTCCTCCAGGCAGCCTTCTCTAGGGGATTGGGGTGAGGGTTGTAGGAAGACACCTAGTTGTTTAATAAATAATAGAAGAGATTCATAAAGTGTCCGGGAAGCACATTCCTCATGCAGAAATGTTACGGAATAACACAGGATGAATAATAGAAAAGGTTATTGAAAAATTTATAATTTCCAAGTGCCCGTGAAGGGCAGCTCCTGTGCAGTCTATTTGCCTGTAGAAAAGTGATTAAAATATATATTATTGTCCTGTCTATAGAAAAATGTATTATTAAGTGGGTACTAGCGTGACATTTGAAAAATCCATTTCATTCCATTTAGTAGCAACAGGGTTTTGGCTGCAGCTTTGTGTAGCAGGTTTCACAGGCATTTTAATAAGCCATTTAAAAAACAAAAAGGGATTTTAATTATGGCCCCCTGCCTCCCAGCCATACTATTGCTTTGCATTCATCATTCTTCTGCCAAGGATATTTTAAAACATATAATAGGGAATGTAAATATCCTGCCTACATTTATTGTGTCAGTCGCCAAGATAGCAACCTTACCATTGACCAGTACTTAGGATCTGAAAGCAGAGAGGGTGAGAAATGGATTTGCTGGTCCAGACACAACAAGAAACAAAGCCTCTGTGTGAAAGGCCCACAGTCTTTGCCAAACCCAAAGTGTGAACACTCAGTGAAATGTCTATTTTGTCACAATTTTTTCCCATGTGAAGCCAGGAGTTACTTTTGAGGTGTGATTATAAATGGTTCATATTTCTGAATAATGATTTGGGTCAGGACCAGGGATCATCTGATTTTTCCATCTGCCTCTTGGCAGAAAGTATCTCCTCAGCTTGAAGTTCATGTGCCCAGGAAAATTTAGAGCTGCACTGTGGGTAGAATGAGAGACGGAGCACATTTCTGGTCCTGCTCAGTATCAACATTCTTCCTAAAAGTCAAAGGAGGGTCAGAACAGGACAGGATTTCGTCTGGGTAGGCCAAACCCTACCCACCCCGAGCTCAGATTCCAGGTGGACATCTGTGGGGCCTCCTGCTCTCTTTGTGCATATGTGATGGACGACATCAGGCAGGAGGTCCTCCCAGTGGTTGGTAAGGAATTTGGAAAGAAGCAGGATATTGGAAGAGCACCTTCATAGTGACACCTGCTGACCAACTAAGTGTGAAAATTTGTCAAGATCACTAACTTCTATGGGTCTAAGTTTTAATGACAAAAAAGACGATTTCCATCACATTATAACCTTAAGTCTTTTATTTAAAACACTTTTAAATAATTAAATCACTTGCTCCAGTGAAATCTCACTTGGAAGTAGATAAAATTGCTTCTGTAGTTGAAGTAGAATTAGGAGACCACATCGCTCGTCACCTCAAACCCACTTCCCTTCCCTTTCTCAAGGTAACCCGGGAAGCCTGGATTCTGACTCCATACAGATTCCTGAAGAAGTGCGAAAACAAGTGTGTTTGGTGATATAGAAGGTATCTCCCAGCCACAAGGGGCTGAAATAAATGAGTTGAGAGGAGAGGAGGACTTTTCTATCCTTGTTTTTGCTTTTACTTATTTAGAGACAGGATACACTTAGCCATTTATTCAATAAACACTTGTTGAAAATTCTTCATGCATCGTACTATGAATACTGGAAAAAGCACTGCTTAAACACAGACACTGGGCAAGACCCGGTCCTGCTCTAGAGTTGGACTTGGAGGTACAATCTTTCTATGAGTGAAAACAATGAATGGGGTTTAAAAAGAAAGTAAACATCTCGATAATTTTTTTGTAGGCCGTGTCATTAACGAAAACTGCCTCTTTGTCCTCTAGTTGCTGTATCATGGACTGATTGCTATTCTTGATTGGTTTTCCTCGCTGTGGAAATACTGAAACTCTTCCATGCAAATCAGTAAATAGGTGCTGCCTGAATTTACTGAGTGTCCTGTGTTGCTCTGTTTCCTGAAACCAGTCACACCTGACTTTCCCACGATAGCCTACTCTTCTACACAGGGAGTGCAAGGCGGTGTGTGTGACGCCATGCAGCCCTAAAGCCAGATATGGTCTGAGTGGTTAGTGTCAGCACCTTACCAGTTACTAAATATGATGACAACAACTTTCTACTAAATCCAGTCTCTGCCAACGCTTCCTTAGATTCCAAGTTCTCAAAAGATTGGTTCTACTTACTATTCACTCCCTGTAGAGTTCCCAGTGCTTTTCTGCCTTCACAATCAGATAGTGAAACTAACATTTGTCTTTGGCATTTAAAATTGCTTTGGATTCTGTACACTCTCCCTAGGTGATCTTGTTTAAATAGCATCTTTATGTTAATGACTCCCAAATTTATATCTCCAGCCCAAACATCTCGGAGTTCTAGACTCACATATCCATCTGTCTATTTGACATCTCCACCTGGACACCTTTCAGAAAGCTCAAATTTAACCTTCCCAAAATTGTGCTCCCCTTTTTATATTAATACTTTGGTACCTTGGTTCATGAACTTAATTCTTTCCATGATTCTGTCTTCAGAATTTGTTCCAAGTTTGGCAATTTGGTTACAATCAGAATCATGGAACAAATTCTGTGACCAGAATCCTGGGAAGAATTCAGTTTGTGAACCGAGGTACCACTAAACTGTGCTGTATGTTTCCATTCATTTGTCTCCATCTCTGTCTCCTTTCTGTCTCCATCCACTCAAGTGTTATGCCAAACACCCAGGGGTCATCCATGAATCCTTCCTTTCATTTGCCATCCATATTTAATCATCAGTAAGACCTGGTAACTTTTTTTTTTTTGTGGGTACCGGGGGTCGACCTCAGGATCTCACGCACCAGCAGGCACCCGTGCCGCTGAGCGATATCACCGGCCCTTTTTTTCGTAGGTGGGTTCCGGGAGTCGAACTTGGACCCTCGAGCTTGCTAGGCAGGTGCGTAGGCTGCCGAGCCGTCTCACCGGCCCTGTCAACCTTTGCTGCTGAATCTAGATAATAATCACACATTCCCTTGCATCTACTATGATCACACTAGTTCAAGGTACAGACATCTCTCCACCTAACAACTAACTGATTCTCAATTTCTGTTCTTGTTTTGTCCAATTAATAGTATATATAGCACAAATTGTCACTATTTTGCTTAAACACTTGGTCTTTGCCCTTTGCAAGGAAATTCAAACTTCGTTCCCTAGACCAGTGGTGGGGAACCTATGGCATATGTGTTACCGTGTTTTCCTTTTAAGACAAAAGATGTGAATGTATGAGTTATTCTTTCTAAAGTAAAACCTCAGTATTCAGGTTTAATTGCTGTGTTGGAACTTTGTGATAAATAAGTGGGGTTTTGATTGCAGTTTGGCACTTGTTCTCTGAAAGGTTTACTATCACTGGCCTAGATTCTAAGTCCTTGCACAATATGTCCCAGGACAGCCTTTCCCTTGCTATCAGCCCTGGGCAACCATTGGTCTATTTTTGTCTCTATACATTTGCCTTTCTGGCCATTGAATACAAATGGAATCATAAAATGTGGTCTTTTATGAATGACTTCTTGTGTTTTGCCCAGTTTTTTCCAAAGCTCATCTGTGTTGTGGCATGCACATATCCTACTCCACTCCTTTTTATAACCGAGGGATACCCTGTTGTATTGATATACCGTATTTTGTTTATTCATCAGATGGGTTTTATTTGCTTTTTGTCTTTGATGAATACTGTTGTGAATGTGCATGTACAAGTTTTAGTGTAGACATACGTTTTCATTTCTCTATATACACCGAGGAGAAGAATTGCTGGGTTATAGTGCAACTCTATGCTTAAATCTTTCAGGAACTGTCACACTGTCTTGCAGAGTAGCCACGCTATTTTATAATACTATCAGCAATACATGAAGATTCCAATTCTTGCGTCCCCCACAGCACTTCCTTTTTTTTTTGTGGGTACCGGGGGGTCGACCTCAGGACCTCGCGTGCCAACAGGCACCCGTGCCACTGAGCGATATCACCGACCCCTTTTTCGTATGTGGTATCCGGGAGTCAAACTCAGGCCCTCGCGCTTGCCAGGCAGGCGCTTACCCCGCTGAGCCATCTCACCAGCCCCCCCACAGCACTTCTTGTTACCTCCTTCTTTATTACAGCCTTCCCAACTGGTGTTAAGTGGCATCTAATTGTCCTTTGATTGCATTTCTCTAATGATTAATGATGGTGAACATATTTTCGTGTGCTTATTGGACATTTGTAAATCTGCTTTGGAGAAACACTCATTCCCATAGAGGTCCTCTTTTTGAAACTGAGTATGTGTCTTTTATTATTGAGTTATAAGGGCTCGTTATATATTCTGTGTAGCACTTCTTTAATAGATATATGATCTGCGAGGATCTCCTTCCACTTCGAGTATTCTCTTTTCATTTCCTTCCTGGTGTTCTTTGAATCACAAACTTTCAAGATATTTTAATGTGTTTCAAGTAACCTGGTTTTTCTTTTCTCACTTGTGCTTTTATTATCATACATAAGAAATTATTTAATAACACAAATTTGCAGAGATTTACCCTGAATTTTTTTCTGGCAGTTTTATTATTTTAGCTATTATATCAAGGTCCATGATCAATTTTTAGCTTTCCTTTGTTTGTTTGTTATCTGTTTGCTCATTTTTGGTCTGAGGTAGAAATCCAACTTCATTCTTCAGGATGCAGCTATCCTGTTGTCTTAGCACCATTTATTTAAAAATCCATTCCTTTCCCCGTGGAGTTTTCTTGGCACATTTGCCAAAAATTAATTCAGTGTAAATGTGAGAGTTTCAATTTTGCACTTTATTCCCTTTCTTTTGTCTCTATATCTACCCTACTGTCAGTCACGTTGTTTTCATTACTATCACTTGCTAGTAAATTTTGAAATTAGGAAATGTGACAGATCTCCAACTTAATTCTTTGTTTTCAAGGTTGCTATAGCTATTTTGGGTCTCTGGCATCGCCATATTAATTTTTGGATCAACTTGCCAGTTTCTGCAAATAAAAAAAGGACACTGGGATTTTCACAGGGATTATGTTGTATGTGTCAGTGAATTTGGAGGTTTAACATCTTAACAATATTAAGTCTTCTAATCCTTAAACATGGATGCCTGTTCTCTTCCTTGGATTTCTAAAATTTTCTTTCAGCAATGTTTTATAGTTTTTAGACTGCGAGTTTCACAGTTAATATTATTATGGAATATTTTCTTCTTTTCAATACTGTTATAAATGGATTCGTTTTCAGATTGTTCATTGATAGTGTGTAGATGTGACTGAATGTTGTGTATTTATCACATGCCCTGCTGAACTTGTCTCTTAGTTCTAATAATTTCTTAGCGGTCTATTTAGAATTTTCTCAGTATGGAATCATGGCATTCACAAATAGAAATAGTTTTCATTCTTCCTTTCCGATCTACATACGTTTTCTTATTTGTCTTGCTTAACTGCCTGGCCAGATTCAATGCTGAATTCATGTGGTGAGAACAGCCAACCTTATCTTCTCCCTAATGTTAGGGTAGGAGCTTCCAGTCTCTTGCCACTAAGTGTGATGTTAGTGAAGGGTATTTTATGATGCTTTTTATCAGGACGTGGATGTTGCCTTCTATTCCTAGTTTGCTAAGAGACTTTATCCAAAGGTCTTCTTCAATTTTACACCATCAGCTTTAGTGGTCCTTCTTTAGAAAGTCCTTATCTTAGCTGCCTCATGGACCCTCCTTGAACTCTCTCTTCTCACTATTCATCACCGCTTCTTTAATCCTGTACTTCCCTCCTCCATGTTACTTATTAAAATTCTAAATGTTTTCCACCATTCATCTCCCTTCACCAAAGAACCCTTCTCTGGAAGGCAGAGCCACACTTGTGCTGATCACTCCTTTATTTTTTGCATCTACCACACTTCTTGGTAAATAATAGTTGGCCAGTCAAAAAGCAGTTGTTGAATAACTGGGTAAATAAATCTGTGACTAATGCCCAAACAGATACATGCTAAGTAATCCCTCATTAGATAGAAGCAGAAAGGATAGATGGCAAATCACTGAACTTTAAATAGTCCTGATGATCTTGAGCTTGGAAAATAGAAGGGGGACTTTTACAATGGAAAATTTCAAATAGTAGCCAAGATAATCAATCAATCAATCCATCAATCAATCAATCAATGCAGCATGAAGAAACTGACTGCAGTAAGTGTTCTATCAAGGTGGGGCCCACTCATACCCCACTAGAAACCTGATAGAGTGTGTTGAATAGCCTGCATTGTTAACAAGCATAAGTTTGTTTGTTTCAGGGTAACAAAGAACAATGGTAGCTGTTAATTTCTCCTTGGCCTTCTAGAATCTTAGGCACAGGGCCAGTCTACTTTGGGGAGTTTCCCTACCCCAGCCTGCTGTGTAGCACAAAGGAGAGGCCATGGCATAGAAAGCCACATGGTGGCTGGCTAAATAGACCTCTACTTGTACCTTATCATCCATTTCATCTCATTCCTTTTGCTACCCTGGAGTTAAATTTATCCACTTCTCAGCATCCTCTCCCTGAGCCCCCATCATGATCATCTAAATTAAAATCCGTTACTGGTTTTTGGGTAATCCCTTTTGATGCCCTGAGTACGGCAGGATCTGTCTTGCTCACATTTCACTTGTGAGCACTGATAGCTTTGAGCGGCGCAGACAGCTTGTACCTTTCACACAAACGTCTGCATCACCAGCAGCCAGCTGGGAGCTGGCAAGGAAGGATGCGCTCATGGTGAGAGGTGCTATGACTTGTGCCTTTGAGGCTACTGGCCACCCTTCTTGTCTTCTTCAGAAACCCGACCAGTGCTAGGCTGCACTCCTCAGCTGTCCTGCTGATGTAGCCCTTCCTGGAGCTTGTTCTGTGTTTGTAGCTTATTTGTTTGTTTCTCACAGCAAATCTTGCTCCAGTAGGTTCAGGTGGTCAACTCATGGCCAAATTATAAATATAAGATTTTGTACAAGTAAGTGCTAACTTCTCCTGGGCTAGTTAATCCCACTCATGACGTAATTGCACTCTCCCTTTCCCCATTTTTTCTATCCATCTCTAAAGCCCTGTCTTTCCTGAAGAAGAAGGAGAGGTGGGATGTGTATACCATGGAAATAGCATCAGTTTGGTGCTATCGGAATGGGTTTAAGTCTGCTCTGTTGTGACTTTTAGCTGTGAAACATTGAATGACATATTTGAGACCCCCTCAACTCAGTCTCTTTATCTGTAAAATCATGCACATATTGAAAGAGAATCTAATTGATAATTATTGTACCTATTTATTGGCACTCACCATAGTAAAGTGTAAACTAGCCTGTAGACTCCATGAAGGCAAGGAATGATTCTGTTTTGCCTCCTGTGTTGCCAAAACCTAGTATACATTATTCCCCTGAAAAACAATTTTTGAACAAGTTATTGAGATGACTGGATAGGAAGGTATTCAGTGCTCACGGTAACATAGGATAGGGGTTTGAAATACCGCTTTCACTAGTTTGAATGTTTCTTCGATTCTTTCTATAGATTGATTATAAAAGCTCCTTTTTGGGAGGCAATAAAATGACAGTGACAATGTCACCCCATTTTCTGGTGACAAAGTCACACTATTTTTCATAAGCAATGGACCTGATAGCTAATAGGGGATATGATCAAAATATACAGTGACTGTTTAAATTTAAAATAATTACAATAAGTGGCACATTCCTATACATCCCCCACAAAATCTCTCCTCACTTTAAACACACTTACCCCATAGGTCTTGCCATTTTGTGAATTGGTTCTGGAGACCTCGTTCATGAGTGTCTTTACAAGGCGTGATCAAATATATGGTGAATATGGCTGCTGCCTTGCACCTTCTGTCTTAGTACTTTCTTTATCTCTGGGACAAATAACTAACACCCACAATTTAAAGGAGGAGAACTTTACTTTGGCTCACACTCAGAACTTTAGTTCAGTTTGGGCAGGCTTACACAGAGAAACTGCGTGGTAGAAGGGCCTGGGTGGAGAAAAGCTGCTCACAGCATGGCGGCCAGGAAGAAGAGAGTAAAGCTGTGGAGGAAGATACACCCTTCCATGTCACACTGCCAGTGACCTGTCTCTTCCACCCAGACCCTGCCTTCTAACAGCCAGTCACCTATATGCCCTTATGACCCAAAGCACATTTCTCACACTCTATGACTTCTGGTTCTTCCCCCAAGTCAAAATGACCATGAAAGGAAAATGTTTTGAATCAAGACAGGACATTCAGGCAGGCATGACAATACGGCTAAAGACAGCCTCGTGAAAGAGCACTTCCTGAACTTCTTCGGAAAGTGGGAAGAATGACAAAACAAGTGCTTTGGAGGGAGGAGAAGCATTCTGAGGACGATGTGTCTTTTATTGTAATAAATTTTTAAAAATTTAAATATTCACTGTATTTTTCAATCACACCGCATATTTCCTTACCCTGGATAGGGCACCTGCCTGATTTCCAGCTGTGTCCTGGGCACCATAACCAAGAATCTGTGCACACAAATTCCCTCTTCCTTGTTCAGCCTATCACTTATCTCTTACTCTTTTTTTCTTCCCCTTCTCCCTTCCCCTCCTCTCTCTCTCTCTCTCTCTCTCTCTCTCTCTTTCTCTCTTGCCAGATATACTTTGCTTGTGATACTTTCTCTAATGCCATCTGACCCAGCTGGTCCATTTGTCAGATGAGAAAACATTATCAGAGATACCTGCATTCAATAGTGTCCTAAATTGATGCAACAAGTTCATGGCAAAGTCATGGTAGGATATCAAATTGTTAATCTTGATTCTTTTGGCTTTATTGCATGGTAGCTCCAAACATTAGTTAAAATCATAACTGAGAACATTTTTTCTCAAAAATCAGGGAACTGTTTTATGAAATAAACCTATGCTCAAACCCAGCAGTTAAAACCAAGGAGGGCCGGTGAGATGGCTCAGCGGCGTAAGCGCCTGCCTTGCAAGCGCGAGGGCCTGAGTTCGACTCCCGGAACCCACATACGAAAAAGGGGCCGGTGATATCGCTCAGCGGCACGGGTGCCTGTTGGCGTGCGAGGTCCTGAGGTCGACCCCCCGGTACCCACAAAAAAAAAAAAACCAAGGAAAATGGAGGTGCAGGGGTCAGGATGTGGACATGAAGCACTCCCACCTGGCTTTTCTCTGAACCTTATTAGGAGCAAGGGTCCTACAGGGCCCTGTTCCTCTAGAATCTGGATACGGAAGGTGTGACTGCTGTATGCATTCTCTGGGTCCCGCTGATACTACTTTTCTGACTTTGGATTTTCTCTCAGTTGCACTGAAAGCTTAGATTTGGGTTGCTTGGTAGGGTGTACTATTTCATGATTATTATGCCTGGTTTAATAATAGATCTTAGAGATATGGCTAAACCCCTAGATTAAAGTCATCTCCACCTAAACCAGGCCCAGTTGGTGAGGACGCACTGCAGGGAGGCACATGGCCCACGCTGGGTAATGGAAGCTGTGACCTGAGCCTTCGCCATCTCTTAGTTCAATTCCCCATATCTGCTCTCCTGCTGTGTCGTTTCCTGGCCGTGACTCGTGTTGGGTTTCCATTGACAGGCTTGACTTAATCCTGAGAAGATCAAAGATTTCTTGATGGTCCCAGAAAATCAGACTAGGGTTTGCATTTGAGCTGGGTTTATTTCTGGGTGTTTTTTGTATGAAAACAATGCCAAGCCACGGGCCTGCCACTTAATAGATTCTTATTCGCTGGATGTGCACAGAACGGCTCCCCTTATTCACTTCTTCTTAAGTACCAACAGGCTTCTGCCTTCAACCCTTCTTCCCCTTCCCTAGTTGACTTAATATAAATGCTAATTAGGATGCAGGTTTAGGGTTGCTATTCTTTCTCAGAGAGAAGGCTCCAAGGATAGGGCTTCCCCTTCCAGAGGATGGCAGACCTCAGGATCCCTGTCTTTCCCTGGTTTCCATCCCCTCCTCCAGGGAAGGAGGGGAGCTCCAGCCCTTGGCAACAGGAGAAATACATTTCTTTGTTTCAGTCATTTGCACAATTTTGGCATTATCACCCTAACAGCATCTTGTGGAAAACAAAAACCTACAAGCACAAATTACTCCAGCTTCCCACAGTGGGTAGCCCTAAATAGGACACTTGCCAGTGGCACCAGAACAATCATTAAATTGTCAAACAATTAGCAGGGTAAACAGAGAGAAAATAAACCCAGCGCAAACAAACAAACTAAGCTGGGGAATCGGCCACTGCAGAGGAAACGAAGGGTCTCTTCCCTTGCAGGAATGCTGCATACCATTCTCCTCTCTGATGCAGAGTGAAATGCTTCTCGCTTCAACCACGACTGGAAGATCAGTTCTCTCCACCCGAGGCAGCTGTGGAGTCAGAGAGGGAAGAGAGGAATTCATTAGAACCTTTGTTTCTGGGGCTTCTATTGGGGCTTTGGTCCACAAAATTCATTAAAAACTAAGCACCAAATTCTTCTTGGTTCATGAACAGTGCGCTCAACACAGCAGGGTAGGGAAGATGCAGCCTTATCTACAAGAAGAGCAGGTAGAGCTTGCCTTTCATAGAAGGCCTTGCACCAGGCCGGTGAGCAGAGCGAACAATTACATGGACTGGCACGTAGGAGCGTGGCTCAGCTTGGTGGGAGGAAAAAGTTAGTAGAAACATACTTTGGGGTGAGCGCTAAGGATCCTAAATACCAGGACAAGGAGTTTAGACTTTATTCCAACATCCATGGATAAATACTGAAATGTTTCTTGAGCCAAACAATGAAATAATGAAAGTGGCACTTAAGAAAAATTGATCTAGCGGAAGTGTAGAGAATTGACAGGACAGAAGGCATTCAAGGTGGCTGGACAACTTGAGAGACCAGTGTAAATAAGATGAGGGGAGGTAATTAAATCTAGGGTGTCTCTAAGAATGGAAAAGAAGGGTATGTGTGGGGCACTTAAACATCACTAAGTATATGTCTAGGGCAGAAGAGATACAGAGAGCTGAGGAGTTACCAAGGTTTGACCTTTTGCACCTGAGGGACAAGTTGGGGACATGGACAAAAGACTATGCTTCAGGGCTGGGGAGCTGGATTTGGGAAGGTAAAGAATTTGTATCTGCATATGCACATTAAATATGAGGTAGTAATAGGATATCCTAGTGTGGCAAGGTGGAGAAGCTCAATTAGAACATGAGCTTCGTCCACATGGTACTTTAGGTCTAGGTAGAGCTAATCCCTGGACCCTGCATGTCCGACGGAATTTCATAATCATGTGTTCTGTGCTGTGTGTGTTCATGCAGCTAGTATTTACAGGATAAATGCTCTGACTCTTTTCCTATCTGATTTTTCTGTGTGGAATCACAGTGCTGTGGGACTGAGAAAACAGTAGATCGAAGGAGATTCTGGTCATAAAAGAAAGAGGAACAGAGCAAAGAAGACAAAAGGGTTTTAATTAAAAAGGAGCTGGGGACCTGAAGACATATGCTAGCCCTGTTGCTAGTGGCAAGGAGCTGGGGCTGGGAGCACAATGGTACTATCAGGAAAACACAAGGATTAGGAAGGAAAACCTCAAACGAGAACTGGGCTGCAGTTTAGTGATGGAATACGAAACATCAGCACTAAACCGTGTCAGCTAAATTGAGAAGAACTAGGATTTTCCCATGTGGCACTATCATTGTTTGCTCATGTATTTGTGGATGTGAACATATTTCTGAAGATGGTAGCTTCTGAAAAGTATTTTCTAGTTGTGGTAGCCACCCACTGAAGTGGCCCTCGCTTCTTGGTATACAACATACCCTTATGTAGTCCCTAGCCAGATGGGATCAGGGGTGGCCTTATGCTACTCATGCAATGTGGCAGAAGTAATGGTAGGTGACATCAGAAGCCAAGGCATTAAAGGTGTTACCATTCTTGCCCTGTTCTCTTCTATCACTTGTTTGGCCAACAAGCCCTAAACTCACCCAAGCACCTTCTTAGAGAGCCACCTGCATCACCGCAAGTAACCAGCAATGACCCACTAGCCGTGCATGGGAGCCACCTTGAAAGTGGATTATCCAACTCCAGTTAAATCTGTGGATGACTTCAGCCCCAACCTGCATCTGACTTCAATCTTAAAAGTGACCCTAAACCAGAACTTCCCAGCCAAGCTGCTCCTAAATTCCTGACCCACAGGAACTCCGAGGGATAGTGAGATACGAGTGTAGTTAAACTGCTAAGCTGTGCGACGATTTGTTATGCAGCAATAGATAACCAAGACACTACAGTTTCACAAAAATACTAGAAATGTTTGGAGTGCTTTTCACAATGTGTAATATGAAAAGCATTTTTGGCTGCTACAACACATCACCAACTTACTGAAATTGATGAATAAAATGTTTCCATCTCGAAGTCTGTCTAGCAGTGTGCAGAGTTTCGTGGAGGGAAGCAGAGCTCAGGAAAAGCAAGGGAGGCATACCAAATGTCACACATGTGCTTATTGAGTTAAATCGAATTGAAAGTGCTGACAGCTACCGATGAAGCACTGTGCATTGGCACCTTATGTGTTTATCAAAGGCTGAACTACTGACGAGAGTGTACTATGTTGAAGTCTTCCCTGTTACGTTAACACAGTGGAACGCAAGTTTACCGAGCCACACCGGTGGGAAGAGGTGAAGCACGGCTCCACTGACAGGAGAAGGCTGCTTCTCTCTGGCTCAGGCCCCGTGCACAGAACAGCAGGCTGCCTGGCCCTAAACCCCCAAGGATAAGGACGCGCCTCAGCGGTGTGGCTGTTCCCTTCTCCAGGCTCTGCTGCAGGGCCCCAGCTCTGTGACATCCACCATGCACCCCAGATCATCTAAATGCAGGAAAAATGATGAGTATCTGCTGCCACTTCCCCCGGCTGAAGCTTGATTCCTTGGGACCAGGTGCGTTTGAGGATACGAAGCCTCAGCCAACCTCTGTCCTTCCCAGTATTGTCTTCATTCTTGCTTCCCTTCCTCCATTCCACGTTCCTCATGGGACTCCTTTCTTTCTCATCTGACCCTTTTATTTGTAGGAAAGAGCCTGTTTGGGTACTTTTCCCTGAGGAGCTGTTATCAACCCACAGGTTTGAGCACCGTCTTTGCCCTTGAAGCTCATAGGTTGCTCCTAACAGCAGATCCCCACGGGACACAAGGTAGATTTCTGAGTTTGCCCATAGCCTGGCCCCTCACCCTGAGGTCTCTGAACTAGTTATTTTAATTATTACAAAGTCCCCAGAAGTCCCCTCTGAGGCATGCATTTCTGTCCCAACCTGTTTAGTTAAAAGGCCTAATTCCTAATCTACCCCTTCCCCTGTTCCTCTGGGACCCACTCTCCTCTCTTTTCCCACATTGATCCCCAAATGTCAGGCTGAGGAGAAAGTCTGTGACAGCACGGGCACTTCTTTCATGTGTGGTAAAATGTATAACTTTCCAAGGCTCAGGTTCAGTAGTCTAATCCTAAAGCATTGCTACCGCAGCTCCTGCATGTTGAGCATGGGTGAAAGCCAGGCTCTCTGTCAAGAACACTATGTGTGTGATGGCACTGAACGCTCACCCACCACAGAGGGACAGGCTCATCATTGCCAGATCATAGCAGAAGAAATCGAAACTCATATTGCCATACGCCTGTAGAAACTGAAAGTGTTATTTATGCCTGAGACGGCAGCATCACATACCCGCCTTGATTTGCTACCGGAAGTAGAGGAGCCCCAGTCTTTGGCTCTTCTGCCCTTGCTTTCTCCCGCTTTCTCCCACCCTAGGCTGCCTCCCTTAGTCTGCCAACTTCCTTTTTGCATCTCAGGTATGCATTGTGCCTGTTCCTCTCTGCTTGCCAGAAAATTCAAATATTGGTGTCAGGAAGGGACTCAGAGTGGCCTCTCAACGGGTGCACATGACACGGAGATGCCCAGTGCTTGAAAGACATTACTGACATCAGGAGTGAGAGGTTCTTGCCAGTCGGGAACTGGTGAAATGGACTGAGGACCTGGCTTTCTCCTGGGCAGCCCTCTCCTCCCCACACAGACAATAGTGACTACTGAGAGCAGGAGACTATGTCCCTAGTCCTCCAGTCATCACAGTGAGGTCTGGCTGAAGACAGCAGTTCCGGTTAATGCCCACATGCCCCACAGGGTGGTGCAGAGGTCAGGAGGAATCCCACCCACAGTCCACGGAGAATCACTCTCTGCTCCAGCTCTATTATTAGCAAGTACAGAGCTATGCTTGGAAAATAAACTCTTTCCCTAAAATGGGTCAGTTCTTTTTCTGTTAATCGCTTATTCTTTCCAAAGGGGACAAAAGTGCCAACAGTCCTTTAGGAGGTAAGGGGCTGATTTGGAGGTGTGAGGTAGATTGCTCCTCCTGCCAGCCCCAGGAAGGACAGCGGCCTCAGAGGAAGCCCCCGGGAAGTGACTGGGAGCCACTGGGTTGTTCCCTAAGGCCAGAACTGGCCCGAAGCTCTTCCCTGCTATGTGGCCCAGTTTTCTGGCCAGTGCTGGGTGAGTTTCGCTCTGAGATTGTCACTGCTTAGTCAGTTCTAGTTTAAAGATCCCTTGAGTTATAAAGCTACTATTGCCTGTCCCAGGTCTCAGAGCCCATAAAGCTGGGAAGCCGCGTATTGTCTGTCCAGATGATGAAACTGGAAAGCGTGCTTGGGTTTAGAATGTGTGTCACTGAAAATGAGACCCTGGATGTGCCACCCAGGATGTGATGAGCATTGCTGGCCCTGGGACTCTTCCCTGGTCCCAGCCCTGCCCTCCATCTGTCCTATCAGCTCCTCTCCCCAAGGGTCCCATTCTGCCCTAGCCTCCAAACTGCCTAACCTTGTGGCCATATGGTTTTGTTCCTTGAACCTCCCTCTCCATCCCAAAGTGGTGCTAGGCAGATATATTTCCAGCCGAACGTTCTTCTACTTCTTTGGAGGCCACACACACAATGCTGAAACACTGGTGCTGAGATCTGGGACCCTGAGGAACTTGAGTTCAAATCCCTACTCTTCAGAACCTGACTCATTCTGGGAACCGGACCTGGTTACCGAGTGTCTCACAACTTCGGTTTCCTCCTCAGCAGTGTGTCCTTGATGCTCATGGTACCTGTCTCACTGATTAGATGGCAAAAAAGGATGTCATGTTCTCTGTATGCATATACTGAGATAGCACAGAGAACTCCGTTACTTTGTACAGTTGATACACGTTGATGCCTGGCTCATAGCATGATCTTAGTAAATGGTAGCTTTGTTTTATATAGTTTACATCAAGAATGAGCCCCAGAGCCCTCATGTGCTCAGTGCAGAGCTTTTAGAAGAGGGCTGGATTTTGGAGCACTACAGCTGGCTGGCTGTTAGGAGGCTGGGCCTGGTCAGGGAAGGCAGGGGGCTGGGGCAAGGGCCTGACCTGTAAAGGTGCACCTCCCTCCCTCCTCTCTGCTTCCTGGCCACAATGACAGGAGCAGCTTGTCATCCACGAGGTCCTCTGCCATGCTGCCCTGCTTTGGGGCCATTGAACTACGGACTAAAATTGTCAGCCAAAATAAGCTCCTCTTCTCTTAAGTGATGTGTGTCAGTTATTGTGTCCCAGAGATAAGAAAATGATTAAGACAAGCTCCATCTATGTTATGGGGTATCCAGGGCATAGTGCCTGTTAGCTCATAGCTCCTAGAAAGCAGGAACTTTTCTCGCACATTTTTGTAAACCTTCTGACCCCAAAGACAATGCTGAGAATGTCCATGACAGGGGGCTCATTTTGATGGCAGAAAACTGATAATTGAGGCAAATGAGTATCACAGGACCTCCACTTCTCTGGGGTAGTGCCCGGGGATGGCCTACTCTAGAGTCCTCTCCTAGGCCTGTAGCAGGAACCAAAGCTGGTGACATGCTCAGGACACGTGATTTCAGCCTGCCAGGATGCTGGAGAGTGATGCTGGGGAAGTGTATTCAGGACACAGCTGTTTCTTTGTGTTCTGATTTGGTCTGCTGGAGAATCCTGAGGACAAGCTAGCTAGCAGTCTCCTTTGCTGTCCCCACACAGACAGAGCCTATATAAGGGCTCTGTGTTTGGCACAGGAGACAGAGGCCAAGGATGGACTGGCTCCGTGGAGCACAGGGCAGAGGGCAGGCCCCTTCGGCAGATGCCTGCTCTCGCCCACCTGGCCTCTCAGACACCATGTTCACGTGGCGGTTCCCCTTGCCCCATCCAGTGCATTAGGACACAGTGCCCCACACACATCCCTATCTCAAATGCAGAATATGGTTTGGGAGCTGAAAAACAGGGACGGGAAACATTTCTCAGAACTTGGAAATGGGAAATGACCAGACAGAGAAGACCAGGGATGGACCTAGGCTACAAAACACAGAGAGGAAGCAATTTGACCAAAAAATCAAAAGCACTGTTGCTGATTTCCCCGGCATCCCAAGCCTTACCCGTGAGTACAAGGGGATCTGTCACTGGCTCAGGAAAACATCAGCAGGAGCTAGTGGTAGTTTAGTGATGGCCTGGTGACATGGAATGAAATAAACAGGATGGGAGGCCATAGCAACACCAGGGGAAAGAGCCTCCGTGTTTTCAACCCAAGGTGATGGGATGCAGAAATAGTGCTCTCCGCTGCCCCACCCCTCTGGTGGCTGAACACTTCTCAGATCTAGCAAGGGTTTAAAAACACACAGGTCCTCAGGGTGTGTGTGTGTGTGTGTTGTTTGGTTTGGTTTGGTTTAGTTTTGCTACAGCCATTTTAATGAGTGCCTTCCCCTTTTGAGGCCCTCCTCCCCTCTCTAGCATATCTCTACTTTATGGCAAATGAGTTTTGATTCTGAAGCAAATTGACCTTGAAATAAGTTCCAGGATCTGAGTTCTTACACCCCAGATGCTGGGTTTGGAATGCAGGCTGCTCATTCAGCAGATATCAGCTCTATCTTACGGATAGGGAGGGGAACACTGCGTTCTGTCAGCCTGAAAGGCCAAGTTAGAATCCTGGGCTGGACGCTGCGGCAGGGCCAGGGCCAGGGCTGCAGTATCTGGGGTGTGTGGCAGATATGGTGTCACCTTGGTTTCCCTTTCTGATCGCCTTTCTCTCTCTCCCCCCTCCCTCTCTCTCCCCCTCCCTCCTTTCCTCCCTCTCCCTCCCTTCTTCCCTCCCTCCCTCCCTCCCTCTCCCTTCCTCCCTTCCTTCCTCCCTCTTTCCCTCTCTCTCTGTATGTGTATGTATCTGAGGCCAAACTTGTACCAAGGATTTGTGCAGTGGAGTCAGGAGCTGTAAGAGTCCAAGGTTCTGTGGCTGCAAAACTTTGATCAGAAATCTGTCCTGTCGCAGGGAAACAAATGTGTTTGCTGAAAAGAAATTGAGTGTTATGTGTGTGCATGTGTTGCACATGGAAGCCAAATTTATATTGTGTCTATGTTTTTGAAGGTTATCTTTGTCTCAGCTCTGCTAAAATTTGACTCATCCTTTCTAGCATGTTATCTTGTATCAATAGGAGATCAGGTTTATTTTAGGGGTTTTGTTGTAGACAGATTCAGAGAGAACAAATCTTCACCTGGCATCTACACCAGCCTGGGACTGGAGCAACGATCTCTCAAGTAAAATTATAAGCCAACTGGGTTACACGTGATGGCTGTGCACGGAGGAAGTGGGCATGCGCTTGAGGCTGGTGTCTGAGTGCTGAACAGCACAGGTACCCAGCTTAATTTAAAGGCAATTTTAGTCACTTTAATGTGTCCAGCTGCTGCATTATTCCTGGACTGATCGATACACTGAACTAGAAATGCAGGGGCTCCTGTGAACATAGCAAAAATATGCTCCCGCACCCCATTTTCATCATTTGTGACACAAACAATTATTGAAGCTAAGTTCTCTCCCAAAGGTTTCCATTTTTTGATGTTGTTGAGGTGGAAGCAGTGAAACAGATCCCTGCAAAGACAACCAGAGGCCTTTTCTAGATTATAGGGGTGAGTCCAAACTAGATGGGCAACAAGGGGGACACACAGCTATCCCATGTGTCACCTGACCATGGGCTGGACAGTGAGGGAGCCTTTCTGAAGTAGAGTCTGCAGGTACAGCCCGGAGTGCTCCGCCCTGCCCAGGACACAACCCTGGGGATGAGAGCTGCACACAGAAACAGGCCTGGCATTGGTGCCCAAGTAGCAATCTCAGAAAGGCTTGAGGCTGCTCATTTGCATGCTGCTCATATCTCTTCCAGCAAGAGAGACCTTTGGGAGTGATTTTTATAGAAGAAGCAGTTAGATATAACTCTGGTTACAGCAGAAATTCAGCAGATCCAAGATTCAAAAGGCCCCCTGAGGTTACTCAGTGCAGTCCCTTCCCCCAAGCAGGTCTATACTTAGGACCATTCCAGAACAATGATATTTGATCTTCTGTATTTCTCAGGAAGGATATTTCATAAACTCCCTAATGTTCTGCTACCAAAACAAAGCTGGGCAGCAAAAGAACCACATTTTCTCTGGACTCTGGCCAAACGCAATCCAAGACATATACAGGTGTTGCAAAAGCAGTCAGTTAGTCAGCAAATGTGCCAATGCACCTCTTCTCCATGCCCTCTGGTGACATGCCTTCTAGGTTAAATTAGCTTGATATTGCCCAGGGCTCCTGTCTGACTCTGATTCATTCCTGTGGGAGCAGCCTTTTCATTTCAGAGAAGAGAGGTGGGCAGAAGTTTTTGCTTCTAGTAATATCAGGATGTGGCCCTACTTTAACTTCCCTTGTCCTCAGATGAGACAGGGAAACTGAATGTAAATACCAGATTAAAGCATTTCATAGTTAGCCTACATTTTAGAAAATTCAGGAAATGAGTGGATATTAAAGAACCTATATGTTCTGGAAATAGAAGACTTAGAACTTATTTTATGTGTTGATGCAAGGAAACTTGCTCCAAATGAGCTGGAAGTTGCATGGTGTATTATGGAACATATATACATTAATCACCAAATATGTGTGCTACTGATGGAGATTGTTTTCCAAAAGAAGTGATAGTAAAGTGGTGGAAGAAATAATTACTTGTGATGTGTGACAGTTAACTACTTGTGTCCACTTGAGTAAGAAACACCCAATTAAACTGGATCTGCCCAGTTCTGGGTGTTGCTGAAGGAATTTACTGAAGACAGAGGACCCACTCTAGGTGTGGGTGGCACCAACCAACAGGCTTGTTTCCTGAAAGGAGTAAAAGGGAAAGGAGGAAGGAAGGCTGGCTTCTGTTTCTTCAGAGGAGCTCCAGTCTTCACCTTCACCTTGGACGTCGTGTCCTGGTTCCAGTACAGACCCTCCAGCCTTCCATCCCTGACCCTTCAGCCTCTTGATACAGACTCAAAAGGGACACTACAATGAGCTCCAGGCCTTCAACTGGATCCTTCAGATTGTCAGCCCTTTTTCACTCTTCCACACCTGACTCTGTGTGGCCATTGTAAGCCAATCCCGTAAATTCTTCTATATTTTATATCTTGCATTAAATCTGTTCTCTGATAAGCACTGACTGATACATGATGTTTGTAGAGTATGTAAAGGGAGATTAGCTAGCACAAAAATTCTGTGGAAAAAATATGTTGACAATAGAAGAATTAAAGCTAAGCTACAGAGTGATGAAAAAATAAAAGACGTCAGGAGGTTGAATTTTGACCTCAGAGATTATAGGTGGAGTTTTTGGGATACAGGAACACTCTACATTAAAAGAACTTGAAAGAGAATATGCAGACACATGCCTCTCATGACAAGGGGCGGTGGACTAGCCAGAGGCATGTAATACACTCACAGCCAAAACGGAAGTGATAAAATGGAAACCCAACACTGATATTTAGGAAGTTTCATTGCTTCTTGGACCATAAGATGAGATGTTTGTCAGTCAACTTTCTGCTACTATAACAAATAACTAAGGTAATCAACTTAGAGAAAATTTATCTTGGCTTACAGTTTTAGCGATTTCAGCACATAATTGATTGGTTCCATTGCTTTGATCCTATGGTAATACATCTTGGTGGGAGCATATGGCAGGTCAAAACTGCACCTCTCATGGCTGGAAAGTAAAAGAGAGAAAGAGATTAGAGTCTGAACATCCCCTAGAAGAGCACATCCCAGTGGCTTAACTTCTTTCCACTAGATCCCACCTCCTCAAGAGTCCACTACCTCCCAGTAGTACCGGGTGATTAACCAGGCCTTTAACACACTGGCCTTTGGGGAACACCGTGGTTCTAAACTATACCAGGAAGGCAGCCAAGTTCCACCAGTCACACAGCTGCTCCCACTCTGTTTTTATAGAAAACAATAGACATATCTAGAAGAAACTAAAATGTACATATCGCTAGTAACATTGATCCTTGGGACAAGAAACCAGAGCCTGTAGGAACACAGTGTGCTTATCCTTCCCAAAAGTTCATGGTCAGTGAGGAAAAGAAGAAGGGAGAAAATAAAATATAGTTATGCATTTACCATCTCAATATAGTATTTAGACTCTGAAAGCCTAGGTCATGAGATCTAAGCAGGGGGCAGAAGACAGTAGATATGATATATACATGAAGGAGAAAACAACTTTTGGGCAGATGGGTAAGAAGTCACAAAGCAAAATTTTGGTGGAAAGGAGAAAAACCCAAACAAAACCAATATTTAGACTTCTAGAAGGTAACAGATTTGATATAGAAAGAAATCAGTAGATGAAGTGACCTGGAAAATAACAGGGAAGGTTGTAGGGGTAATAACATTACCTCAAGTATAATAAAGTAAGCACAGAATATGGTAGTAAGTAAAGGTAATATGAGACTTCATCCAGTGAGTTAAATTATGTGACTCTAAGTTTAGTCCCATGTGGAGAGCTGAAGTTTTCTTTACATATATCTTTTCTGGTTTCTTAGCATCTCCCCCTACATTAAGGATCTCCTCCAGCCCACTGCGAAGTCCTGCCAGAGACATCACCTCTTCAAAGTCCTCTACCTGGTTTTCCTGTTGCTTCTTCCTATCTCCCTCCCTATTCACTACTGGTGTGGTTGATGCTGTTAAAACATAGATCACGTCACTCTCTGTTATGCTCTCCCATTTTATGGCTTCTCATTTCACATAGAAAACAATCCAAACTCTCCACTGGGTCAAAAAGCATGGCATAACCCAGCTACTCCAGGGCCCTGGGAGCTACCATGCTTTCCTTGCTTACTCTGTCTATCTACACGGCCATCTTGCTGTTCCCCAAACCCACCAAGAATAATGCTGCCTCAGATACTTAGTACTTGCTCTTCCCTCTGCCTGAAATACTCTTGTCTCTGCTCAGGAACCTCATTCAGGTCTGCACGCCTATGTTATCTCCTAATGCGGCTCACCCACCAGCCATCCTGATGTACCCTTCTTTATAACACTTAGGGCTTTCTGAATTCAAAGCCCAGGTTTGTTTAGTGCCTGTTATCTGTCTTTTAGACTGAAATGTTATTTCTGTGATAATAGCATTTCGCCTGTCAGTTCACTAATATATCCTTTGTGCCTAGAAGTATACTTGGCACATAGTAGATGTTTGATAACTATTTGTTAAATGAGTGTACTAATGAAATATAACTAGAAATTATGCTAACCAATGCGACATTAGTCGCTTACAGTAATTAGATGCTATCAGAACACAAAGCTCTGTGATTGTCTGATGGGAGAATACAGAGCACCTAAATGATATATCATGTGAGAGAGAATGAAGAGAATTCAGAGCTAATGGAGCCCAATGCCTATTCAGTTAAAGAAGCTCTAACATGTCTAATGATTTATTAATGTTCACAGAAGTAATAAATGGGAGTATAGGCAATAACTTTGTTCTTTATATTCGCTGACCAGAGATTTGACTGTTTACAAAGCAAGGTATTTATCCTCTAAAGCTTAGGACTGCATCTGGGAGGACAAGATTATTAATTTGAAAGTGATGTTGGAACAACTGTAAGGTATCAGTTTAATTTTCTGTCAAGTTTAATATACAGTGTAGGGGACTATCGGGAGAAGAAGAGGGGAGAGAAGAAATGTTCACAGGATGCACTGGGAAAAGTTTGTGCATGTGCAGCTAAGGGACAGTTATGGGCAGATTCAGGGAGAGGGTGCTGTCTGTCCCTAAATGCGAACCATACATCAAGTCTCACCACGTGGGAAAGGCAGCTATAGAAGAAGCAGAAAGAACTGTGTCCACATGGGCCTCGATGAGACAAGAGGCCCGCATTTAGGATCTAAAGGGAAAAAAACAATAGTCAGGGAAAAAACATCCTTCCAATCCCTTCCAAAGCCACTTTCCTGAGAAGGGCATTTATAACTGTGGTCGGTGTTGGTTCCATGGCCTCAAAACCGAAACATGCAGGCAGAACACACTAAGTATTGTGGACTGATCAGGCCCACAACCTCCCAAAGAAGTGGACGGTGAAGGCTTAAATATATGAGAGAAGTGGTATGATTTTAGGGCTCCAGGAGGATCAAAACCCTCTAACAGAATTCCAGATTCTCTGGGGCTGAGACAAAGAACTTCTCTGGATGGCCCGTATTTATTTGGTTTACAAACAAAAGAAGGGGATACTGAGGAAAAGGCAGGAACCTGAGAAGGAATTTGGGAATCAGATCAAGGACTTCTCCAAGTAGTAAATTATGTTAATTTAGAACTATCTTATCTCTGGGTTGTGTTGGAGCCAGGTATCCTCAGGTGTGGTTATCTTGACTTTAAAACACCATGCATATGCCCTTTTCTAACACACCTGAGGTCCCTGTGTTTAGCAACTTAACCCTGTACAGCCCAGTCTCCAGAAATTCCTCCTTTTTGTTTTTGTGATTGTAGCAGTTAAAACATGACTTGAGGTTGGACAGGTCTAGGGTTGTTGGATTTGGTGTCCCGTGTAGTAGACTAAGAACAGAAGTAAAAGACACAAGCGTGTTAACATAATCAGTCCACTGTAGAATCCCAGACAGGTCTCGTCGCAGCAGACTTCAGCACAGGTTCGGAGATCTCTTCTCTCTGTGGCCATGTGTTCCAGGATGGCATCCAGGATGCTGTTTCATGACCTGTTAACATACAAACATCTCTTCATCTCCATGTTATTGACTGTACTGAGCCATTTTTTTTTTTGTATCTAGCTTATTACTATGGCATTGTTTTATACATCTTGTGATAATACTTTTCTGCTGGATGTTCAAGACCAGGTTAAAGTGAGACTTGTATTAATTAAAATTAACCTCTTGCTATCTATCAAGGTCAGTTAAGTCTCCTCAGGTTTCACCTTGGAACCATGTGCAGCACCTCTCAGTTCTTTCATCAGTGTCAGCCATCTGGATGAGTCATGGCCATTGCTTGACCAAGTTGCTTTCTGTGAAAGCTTGGGAGACTTTTCTCTCCTGGTGACTCTCCTTATGCACACTATATACCATTCATCTTCACCTTCTGTGGTCCAATGAGGTCATGTAACTCGTCAGAGTTGTAGGATGTCTCAGAAAATGTTCCCCCATGTCCTGGGTTTTCACTGACCTCAGAGGGCCAGGGCCTAAATATTGTCTGCCTTCTTAGCCCAGCTATCTTTCTAGTTTTTGGTCTCCAAAATCTTAGTTGTTGAACATCCAGAAGAGAAGGTTAATGACATTACATTGTAGTGGGAGCAGTGCACTTAACTATTATAATTTTATCTGAATATTAAGCATTTTGAAAAATAAATTATAGCCAGAGACCTGTTATTTCTTATTAACCATGGAAATCCTAGTAGTTGAGTCCCTGTAGAGTGTTAACAGACTACAATTATATAGTTTTATAGAGAATATTTGAAATCAAAAGCCATACATAGTATTGTAGCATAACATTCATGATAACGTTTTTACAACACACTTAAATATCCATCTTGGTATAGAATAGCCTTTTTAGTCAATCATTTCTATCTAGTACATAAGAAGCTTCTATCTAATTTGTCCTTTAATAAGATGTCATTGAAGAAATTTGTGACATTGTCTGGACTGTTTAATATCTAGGCATCTGTAAGTATTGTGGCACGTATATAGTATATACATCACATATGTTTTTGTTAAAAATTGTCATTTGACTGATGACCTCATACTGGTTTGACATGAACCTCTTATCATAAATATCTGGACCACAAGAGAAAGGCAGATGTCTGAATCTGAAGGAAAATGTTTATCTCCAAAAACAATCCCAGTTTTACATTTTAGAAGACCTATATATCTGAAGGCATGAATACATTTAATATACCATGAAATTAGCAATAATGAATTGTCATAACCATATGAAAATCTTTATTTCTTAATTTAGTTTTTTTTTTTTTTTTTTGTGGGTACCGGGGGTCGACCTCAGGACCTCATGCGCCAGCAGGCGCCCGTGCCTCTGAGCGATATCACCGGCCCTTTTTTCGTATGTGGGTTCTGGGAGTCGAACTCGGACCCTTGCGCTTGCCAGGCAGGTGCATACGCCACTGAGCCATCTCACCGGCCCTTAATTTAGTTTTGTACCAGAAAATCTTTAAATCAGAAAACCTTATTGTCCTATTTCTAGGAAATTTAACCTTTTGATGATGACCAATGTAAACATATCACAATAATATATTTTGAACAACATTTACTGGGGTGTATCCCACATGGCTATGGAGATTATTGGGGCTTCCAATTAAAGAATAAGAACTGGAAATTTATTATTTCATGCAGCTGCTTTTCTGTTCATCAATTGGAGTTGTGTCCAATAACCTCCCCCCACCCTAAGGGATTTTTGTTTAATTATCTTAACAATTTTTTGATGACTTATGAAAAAAGATTATACCACTTAACACATTATTTTTCGAACAATGAGAAACTTTCAAATCATAATACAACAATAAACAATGAACAGCATATATATTACATTTATAAAACCAATTTTAACATCATTTTGACCAGCTGGCAACTTTGGTGGAAGCATATCAGACAAATGCTTTAAAAATCCAAAAATGCAAACAGAAGAAAAATTTGTTGAGCTGAAATAAAACAGCTGTTTACAGATTGGACAGACAGACAAACAAAATACACAGACAAACAAAATACATAGGGTAAATATGTTTATAAAATAAGAGTACACTCATATATATTTTTGGTCAAATTGAATTACAGTAACTCTTTTACAATTTTAGAAGTTTATAATTATAAATAGACTAGTAAGAATTATTTATAGGTCAATAGCAGAGATCTCTTATAAGAATTTGGAAGAAACAAAAAATAAATTCCCTCACAAGAATACTGACAACTTTTGTGTTTTTCTTTCATGTAGCTTCTAGCTCAGTCATCTCCACACCCTCTGTCACATACAGAGACCTATCTTTTATTCTATTAGTATTCTCTCTGTGAGACTTAATATAAATTAAGTTAATAATATCACATATGTAAATTTTTTTGTTGGTGTCTTTGATACATCTATGCCAAGGCTCACACCGACCCCTTGCTCCTGAGTTGCTATGATTACACCCAAACAGTTTCCTGCTTGCTGTAAATGCTGCAGCCATTTGTGATTTAAGAGCAGAGACCCTGTGTATGCGTGGAGAAAGGGTGGGCACTGGTGTGCGCTGGACAGACCAAGGCTCAGAAAAGGTGAGCCATGGCTCTCAATTGGCTCTGGGACAAAGTTGTAGTCACCAGGTGACTTGAGCCAGGGTGCACAGCTTGTGTTTCCTGCTGCAGCTGACTCAATGTTTTGACAAAGCAGGCATTTATGTTCCTCCCACCTCCCTTGCCCCTGCCTGCCTCTGGGCTCAGCTGAGCTCCTTGGTTCCCGTTGTGTGCCACTGGCTTGCACCCACTGGCCCTGCTCCCTCTCTTGCCCAGAGGTCTGTGAGAAGTGGTGAGAGGAGTGGAAAGCAGTGGTTTCTCCCTGTTTTCACAGTTTTGGCTTTTAGTTATCCCTTTAAAAGCCTGTAGAGGTCTAGATAGATTTGTGCTGATTTGTTTTTTCCCCAGCCTTGCAGATTGGACTGATCTCTCTCCAAACACCTCTGGCAGTGGTGACTGACTGCTTTGTAAAGAGTCTCCTACCTGGGAAGTTAGCTCTTCCTGCAGAGCCTCCTCACCCTCTGCATCTCCTTGAATTCCAATTGGGAAGCAAGCAGGGGTGCCAATGACTTCCCCCTTGGTGGCTGCTTGTCCCCTTAAAACCTGTAAGTTTCTGGATAGAGCCCTATGGGATGTTCTTTCTAAAGGCTCGGGCTCCTGCTGAGGTGGTCCTTTTAAGGACTCTGCTTTGGTGGTAGACACCTTGGCTGTAACCTCTTTTGTGTCCTCCATGTCTGACTGCAAGCTCTATAAGGGACTCAAAACTGAATGAACCAGATTCTAAGGTGTGAACATCTCAGGAGAAATTATTTCCCCTTTACTATGTGCCTTTTTAAGATTTTTTCCAACTTTTTCACTGTTATCAATATCTATAGTGCCTGTCTGAGTAAACCATGGATTATATTTTGTTACCTCTTGGAACATTTTTGTTGGCACACGGGCCCCTGAGCATTTGAGCAGGCCTTGGATCAGTTGTATGTATCTTTGCTCCTCGGCTGAATATTTTTGGCCCATTTTACTCCCAGATAAAACGGCTTGTTCACAGCTGGAAGACTTGCCCTTGAAGGTTGCTCTTTCCTCTCTTCTCCAGGTGTCCCCGGCAAAATTTCTTCCAGTGAAGGCCTTCTCCATCTCCCACACTTTCCACTCTAAGTAGATTTACTCGTTCAGGCTAAAAATTCCCAGTCTGAGGATCTCAGGTCCCTGTTTGGGCACCAGTTATCAAGGAGTGATCAGGCTCACAACCTCCCAAACGAGTGGACAGAAGGCTTAAATAAATGAGACAAGTGGTACGATTTTAGGGATCCAGGAGGATCAAAACCCTCTAACAGAATTTGAGATTCTCTGGGGGCTGAGACAAAGAACTTCTCTGGATGGCCATAATTATTTGGTTTACAAACAAAGGAAGGGGATACTGAGGAAAATCCAGGAACCTGAGTAGGAATTTGGCTCAAGGACTTCTCCAAGTAGTAAATTATGTTAATGTAGGAGAACTATTTTATCTCCAGGCTGACATTTACTGCAGGAGTGAGACACATGCAGCTACAGTTTCTATTTAGTTAATTGAGGTTGGAGCCAGGTATCCTCAGCTAGGTGTGGTTATCTTGACTTTAGAGCACCATGCATATGTTCTTTTCCAACACAGCCAGAGGTCCCTGTGTTTAGCAACTTAATCCTGTACAGCCCAGTCTCCAACAACTAAGAGAAGTCCTGAGGGAAGGATGGGGAAGACCATTCACAGAGATCCAAACCAATCCATGGAGAATCAGTGGCAGGAAATTAAGTTGTCTATTATTATGTAAGAGTGGTGAGGGACCAGCAAATTTTATCTATTAAAATCAGTGTGACCTCATGGGGACCCACGGCCTTGTGAGGACAGAGAAAAGATGAGTATAAATAAAATCAGTAGATGCATGCTTTATTTATCTCAAGGTCTGCATAATCATAAGTAAACAAGCATAGACACTGACAGTAGAACCCCCATAGCATGTCTGTGTTCTGTCACTGCCTCCCAGCTTGGGGACCCACATTCATTTGTATGCTTTCCACCACCTCCTATTCAACAACATGTGGGGAGAAAAGGAACAAAAAATTTATTTCTTGCTTGAAAAGTTAATTCATTTATATTAATATCCCATTTATTACCTCTAAGTTGACCAGATTATTAAATTACCCATTATTTGGTAACCAAAATTTTGCTGCAAACAGCATATAAATGGATTATATCTGTTCTGTGACCACACAATTAAAGCAGTACTGAAGTTAGAAGAGAAAAACGAGCCATAAATATGCTTTAGTTCTGCCTCTGGGCTCCTATTTTCTATCCTGTTCCATTTCAGACAGGATGGCACAGGAAGGAAGTGGCCTAACTTCTCTGTCCGTGACATAAACACCCACACCTGAGCAACTCCTGTGTCCTGCCCTTCAGGTGATAAGCCAAGAGTCACATTCACTCCCAGTGAGTGCTATCCATCAATACATGTCTACTAAAATTGTATCTCTTTGGGTTTGTCAGTAAGATACTGGTTAGGTGCTCTTGTTCAGGTGCTCTTGTTGGTACACAGGGCTTCAAGTTGGAGTTTTGAGAATAAAGACAAAAGAGAAAGAGAGCAAGAGAGCAAGAAAAAGAAGACAGGGAAGTGGCTCTGAAGAAGTAACTTATCTCAGACCATCTCAGGAGCTCACCTGCTCAGGATACACACAGCACTAATGGGGCTCCTCTACCCCAGATGTTTACAGTGTCAGTGTCTTCACGAAAAGCTACATGCAAAGGGCAGATTCTACTAAGTTGCAGTGTGAGTGTGTGAAGGAGACTGTCTTGACCCTCCCAGGTGATGGCTGGGTGAACTTGGGAAAGCCATGTTTCCTCTCTGGGCCTCCTCACCCTCAGTGTGAGTGAAGATGTCATTCCCAGCTCACAGAACTGCTTTTGAGAAACTGATGGAAATCTATGCAAGTAAGACTGTATTTAAATATTGAGATGGGCATTGCCAAAATGAGGTCCATTGGCTAGTTTGATAACTGAAAGTGCTTGGCTAACATCCAGAATGGACACCACACTGTATAGAGAATTCCATTTTATACTAAATCATGCTAGAAAGTTCAAACTATTTCCATTTTAAAATCCTATCTTCCACTGCTTGCATATTTAAATGGAAATTCATTTGAGTAGCAGCATGCTTGGAACAAGATAGCAGTAACTACATAAACAAACAATCAGCAGTGGATTAGCTCTTGATGGGGTGGGAAAGACACATTCTTGCAGTCTCCCAGTGGAGTGATCCAGCTGACAGTCCTGGAGCCCCAGGCCATTCTCCTCTGGGCTAGGTCTTGCTCTGCCTCCCTCCCTCAGAAGAAAGCACGCTGCCTTCAAAGCACCTGAAGTGTCTGGCAGCAATGGGAAGGAGTCTTTGGTGTGTGTTTATTTTTGACCTTATTCTTTTTTGTATCCTGCTTTACTTCTGCTGTAGGTCCAGGGTAAACCTTGTAACTATCCTACTTGAGCAGGATGGAATGGAGAGTCCACCCTGGCAGTACTAGCCCTGAGGTCTCCCATCAACTTGCATCCAAAAAAGCAGCTACACCAATAAGGGTAGAATAGACTACTCAAGCTTTCTGTGAGAGGAGCTGATGGGGCCATGCCAAGGTGTTTCCATCCCTGCTCAAGCACTGAGGCTGCATCCTCACTTGTGTGACTAAACAGGCAGCTGACGGTGGGGCTCAGATTTCATTTCCTCAGCGCAGAGGAGCGATGCCCCAGCAGATGCCATAGTGAGACCCAACATGGGTACCCCATCCATTCATGTGCTGCCCTTTTCTGAGGATGACTTTTGCAACACATCTTCCAGTGGCAGGATGGAGGGCGTCATGGCTTTGCACTTACACTAGCACTGAGAACCACTGTGGTGTCAGGCACTTTACCTTGGCACCCCCATCTACAAAGTGGGCCCAGTCCTGCCAACAGAGCAATTCTGCATATTAAATAAGGTTAATATGAATACAGAGCTGAAACAGTGTCTGCAGCATCATCAACCACGGACACATCGCAGGAAGTTTCCCCCTCCCACTCTTCTCCCGACCCTTCCCTGCTGTCTCTTCTGCACTGTTAGCGCTTTGCTTTATTTGTGATTTTATTAGCATCTGGCGTGAAGGGTAGGAATCATGCCCAAGCATAGTTTTGTATCACTTGTAGCACTTAGCATTTTACTGAGCATAGGATGCACATTTAACAAATGACTGGTTTGTTAGCACAAGTCTGTTTTGCTTGGTGAACAGTGACATTAGTAAAGTCAGCAGCACCTGAGCACACTTATCATGGAGGTGCCCAGAGCCTATGCATGGGGTGAGCCATGCTAACTTGGGCTTGTGCCTCAGCCTGCTGGGCAGTTCCAGTTCTCCTCTTACTAAAGAAGTCTCACATACCCACTGCATGCCAGGCCTTCGTGCAGTGGTGATGGTGAACTGGTTGGCAGAGTTTCCATCCCACAGAGCACACAGTTCAGTGGACTGCAGTCACGATCTGCCTTGAGAAACATTTGCTTCTTTCAAAACGAAATTCCCAATGATTCTAAGTACTTAGCGATCACCATAACCAGAAAAGCGTGATGGTATGTAAATAACACTCTGCACCTTATTATGCGTGCCTGGATTGGATGGGAAACAGTTGCCACAGCTGTACTCTGTACTACCACGGAGCTTATTCTGGCTCTTGTACAGAATTCAGTGATGTGGAAGAAAGTACCTCATTTACAAAAATACCCGTGTTCTAATTTAAGTGTGTTAAACGGTCATTCTTTGGAGATGTTCCGTCCAAACCACGCATTTTCGCCAGAGGCCAAAATAAGGACGGGCTAGTCACCCAAGTATGGGCCTCCCTCATGCACCGGTGGCCACTTTCCCAGCAGAGACAGGCGTCTCCAGGATTCAGAGCTGATCCAATGCTTGGGAGGAAATTCAGTCACTTACTGGGATTAACTGAAATGAGTGCTGTGGAGACTTTTCCCAGACAAAGACAGAAGAAAGGAGGAAGTGGGGAGGAAGAAAGGCTTCAAAGCATTTTTCGTTTGTTTTTGAAATATTTTCTTTGAGTGTAACAGAGAGACGATGAGGTGCATAGAGTATCAGCTCCATACCTCGTCACAAGCAGAACACACCCCAATAGCCAGCACTCAGAGAAAGCAACAGGCGGCAGCACAGCAGAGTCACCATGCCCTTGTGCAGTTACCGGTGTCCTCTCCCACAGGCTGGCCTCCAGCTGGCTGTCCCCCACCTTGGATAACTGCTTGCTGTTCAGCTCACAGGAATAGCACCTGCGGCTGGAAGTTTCATGCAGCTTTTTGTGTGTGAGTCATGAGTATTGCATTCTGGATTTGTGGCTGCGACTCAATGCTGTGTGTACTGCTCCGTGTAAATGTGCTACACGTTACTTAGGGACTGTCCTTTGGAAAGGCATTTGTAAACTTTCCAGTTTTCATCCATGCTGAAGTGCTGCTATATACATTTTATATAAAATTTGTAATAAGCATAGGTCCTTATATTTGTGAAGGTAAAATTATACACTTCAGTTTCAAAAATCCAAGCAAGTTTAAAAATGTTGGAATTATTATATCAAAGATTCATAGAAGAGAAAAACTTTTGAGTCTTTTTGGGGGTGGTATTAAGGTACTAAGCAGAGCCTCACTCAAGCTAGGTGAGCACTTTACCCTGATCTACAACCTTAGCCATTTCATTTTTTATTTTGAGATAGCATCTCCTAAAGTTGCCCAAGTAGGTCTTGAACTTATGATCCTCCTGCTTGCTCCTCCTGAGTAGCTGGGATTAGAGGTGTGCACCACTGTGCCTAGTGAAGAAAGTTTTAAAAGCTCAAATACATGTGGAGAAAGAATATACCTATTAAATAACAGTGAAAAATATCTAATTCTACCACAGCACATACTTCTTCAAATATGTCTTTGCAGTAATTAGTCATCACTACTGTACTAATAAGTAATGTTACAAATGCATATGAACTGTCAATTATCCTAAGTGCTAATGCTTGGTTTCTTTAGTAAAGACTTCTATTTTGTCACTAAAGCCAGTGAGGAAATGTATAAACTACATATTAATCATCGAAAAACACCCCCAGGAATGTTAGCTTTTCGTCCAAACATGTCATCTTATCTTTTAGCTGCAAGCAAAGAATTCCTCAACAGAAAAAGACCAGCTTTTAAACACTGGGTCTTCCCATGTCCCATGTGTAAATTGACAACAAATATCGCAAACCAGGAGGTGAGGGTCACAGAGAGGAGGCCGACACAAATTAGGAGACCTTTACACTCAATTGGTGATTGTGGTAGAATCAGAGAACAGGAGGAGACCGAGGGCTTCTAGACAGTCTGTGTTACTTTCCATCGGCCACTGTCACCAGCCTTCTCACACTGCCTCGTTTTCCTCATGGAAGCCACTGCCATCTCTGCTTCTTAGTTTGCTAAGGAAGCAAAGATGAATGAAAGAAAGAATGAATGAATGAATGAATGAGTGAATGAGATAGCCCAGCCCTCCTCCCCAGATTGCTCCTTGGCCTGCCTCAGACTAGGGAAAGTACCTGTGTGAGACTTTGAGGACTCTCTGTCCTTATCTCACTCTCTTTAACCCAGGATAACATAATGAGATGCAGGACTGGGTGTGTTTGACAGCAGGTGAGTGGAGAGGCTCAGGGGCTGGGATGGGAGATTAATTAATGCTAAAAGACACAGTTTGATGTGGCAATGAAATTTTGATTATGATAATCTTAATTATATTTACCAGGAGCACCCAGCCTCTCCCAGGTGTTCCTTCTTGGTGGGAAATTGCTATATGTGCGTGAGGCAAACTGGACTGCCTTTGAGGGGATGCAGATTGAGGGTGAGCAAGGATGGAAATAGGAGTGGGCAAAGGATATGCACTGCCCAGCTTAGAAGCCAAGGAGTGTCTGAGTCACCTCTTAGAGGAAAGTGAAGGTGGCATTGTTTAATAGCAAGTGTAACTGAGAAGAAATAAAAGAAAATGCAATGAAGGAACCCAGAGGAACATGAGTTCTAGGCTACTTCACCCCTCTGATTGGTGGAGAAAATGGTGTGTTGTCAAAGAAAAATTTGATCCCCATTTTTCCAGGTACCAGCAGGAGGCCTTTTCACAATGCAGCTTTTGCTTCAGGAAAAAAAAAACAACCATGGAATCTCATGTTTCAATAGTTGGGCAGAGGGTACATCATCTCCATGGAGAAAGCAAGGATCTATTGTTCTCGCCATAGGCAGCGTGGGCCCAGGTCTTGTGAAGTCTAGGTATCTATGGTAATAGCCAGGTGTGCAAAGCAAGGCTACGAAACTCTGTTTCTCCTTCAAGAGTACTTGGAAAGCTTGGAAAGTTTCCTGTTAAACCAAGGGGGACTGACAAAATCTGCCTTCTAGAGGAATATACAGGAAAGATGAAAGGAGACATAAATCTTTTTTTTTTTTTAAAGAGAAAAAGCAATACAATAAATACAATGGTACAAAATTTCAAAGCAAGATTGTAGGAGAGTAACAATGGTTAGTACATTGCCTACTGTTATCTTCAAAGTAGTTGCTCATATTACAAGATGTAGACAATATAGGCACAAGCCTTTATTTTCAATGAACAAATAGCAATTAATAGTATAACTATCTTAATTATCTTGTGTATACATATATATATATTTTTTTCCTTTTCCCTTCCTTTTCTCCTTTCTGAGACATAAATCTTCCACCTCAACCCAGGCTGAAATCAGTGGGAAATGAAGGAGAATATTAGACAGACAGCCGCTCCTCGGAGGCCCCGCCCACTCAGCGAGCCCCAGCTCTGGGGACCACAGCACCACAGGGCAGTGGGAGGAGAGACCGGTGCGGGCTTGGCCAAACTGCTTGATATCTCTAAGTCTGGTTTTGCTTTTTTGCTTTTAAAAATAAAAGTTATTAGTTTATGAAGACTCTCTTAATATGATTGTTTGGCATGAGATAAATGCTTAATAGACACTCCCAAATCCTTTGCCCAAACATATAGACGCTTTAAAAAAAATCACAAAGAATCATGAGCATATGTGTGTTTGTGTGCTCAGGACCAGCACATCAGAACCAGACCCCCGTCAGTCTATTTTGTGCACGTCTGGTAGCCCAGAGTCTGTGCGGACAGGGTGATACTCATTTCTCTCATCCTACTCTCCACACTAATTATCCTGTTCTCCAAGAAAATGACTGCCTTCACCTGAGTCTCCTTCCCCATCAGGAGTGTCAGTGGTCCGTCCAGATCAAGAGATACCTTCCCATTGGTCACACACAACTACACACATGAGCTGAAGTTCTGAGCAAATTTGTAAACAAATCAAAAAAGGACCAAGGAATCACCACGTCCTTGGAGCAGAGGTGGATGTCCGGCTGGAGTGATGAGCTGTGTGCTCAAGTGCCGAGGACACAGGCAAAGGCCAACAGGGTCAGATGAGAAAGCCACAGATCCTGCAAGGGGACACATTGTGGGAGGCATCTGCATGTGCACAATGTGTGCATTGCAAGGGGAGAAGGGACCGTGGTTGTTAGATCTGTTTGGGGCCCATGGGTCAAGAATAGAGAGATCTTGGGCAATGCCCTTGTAAAGCTTGTAACTGAGGCTTGGGGGAATGTTTCTAACATCCCTCTAAATGAAAATGACAGGGCCAGAGATATAGCTCAGCTGCACAGCACCTGCCTAGCAAGTGTGAGGTCCTCAGTTCGATTCCTGGTACCAAAAAAAAAAAAAAAAAAAAAAAAAACTAAAAGAAAGAAAATGACAGAGGTCTTCCCAGAGACTTAATAACAGACTCAATGAAGAGTAAAGCTGTGTGGCTGCAAATACACTGCAGATTTTTTTTAAAAACTGTACAACCAGAGCAGATGCCTAAGTTACTGTGTACAAGGCTTTCTTGGGCTGATCGTTTCTATTTGTGGTGGAAGAGAGCTGGGCTTCAATCCAAGCCCAAAGAAGCTGCATTGTTCCCATGTACCTCCAGTCCAAGTGAGCTTGTGTACCCATTCTCTGGGACAGTCATTCCTCCAAAAGTCTTCCAGCCTCACGGGACGAAGAGCTTCTCTCCACGCAGAGGGCTCTGTCCACAGCGGCTATACGGTAGGAACTGCGCAGACATGGCATCCACACATTGATTGGGTTGGTGGCTGGAGACAAGAAACACTTGGCTGCCTCTTGGTCACACTTATCTGCTTAAAATTGCTTCTGCTGGTGGAAGCCCCAGGAAGAAGGCAGCCCGCTCATGAGAATCCCCCTAGAGGATGTACGGGCACATGCACAAGATCACAAAGGGAAGCATCTACATTTGGTGGGTTCAGCTGTGCAGAGAACTAAACCTCATTTGATGTCCATTACACCCACAATCTGTGTGCAAGAATGAAGGATCCAAACTCGTATTTTGCTGAAAGATTAAGGTTAGCTGGGAGTCAGAAACTAAGGTTTCCTGGGGTCAGGAAAACCAGAAAATAATGGCTTAAATAATATAGAAATTCACTTTTCCTATGGAAAATTTGTTAAGATAGGGAGTTTCAGGTCTGGAGCAGTGATTCTGTAGTTCTTTAGGGCCTGTGGTCCTCTCCACCATACACAGTGTGTCAGTTGGCCTCACGGTCTCAGCCGGAGCCCCAGCCATCACATAAATGTCCTTCCGAGCAGTCAAGTCAGTCTGAAGTGAGACAAATAGGCCAAATGCAATAAACCAGCTTTTCAGAAAGCTCCTATCAACCTTCCTTCAAGCTAAAATGTAATCACATGTCCACATCTAACTGCAAAGGAGTTTGGGCCACAGGCTTCACTAAAATTCATGACTCTATGAAGATGAGAATAGATTTTCGGATAAAAAGTTAGCAATTTCTGCCTTTATCAGGAGAAATCTATTCCATTTAAGATCCAAAGAGCTGGTATTCTCAGGAGTAGATGCTTCTCAAATATTTTTTCTCTGCCAAGCCTCGACTTAATTTCTTGTGACTAATCCTAGCTTCAAAGACACGACTAAGCCCTTTTAGATTGAATCCAGGGAAAAGCCGGGAAAATTTCAGGTTCATTTGTCTCTTCCACGTTCTGCTTGAATGGAGTGAGAGTCTACGTGTGATGAGAGTTTGCAGATACTGGCGGTCAGCAGTACAGACTGCTTCATCCCTCATTGTCCACCCAGGCTGCACAGTCCACAAGAAGACAGATCCATACCCAGTAACAGCAGCGTGCTCTTCCACCTAAGAGCAAGGCAAGAGGTGAGGGCTTCATGCAAGATGCCATCAAGGTCCAACAGGGTCCATTAGACACTCAGGTTCCCTTCTAGTTTCCCACCACCTTCCATTCCGTCATCCCTCTCTCTCCATCTCTTGGTCGCTTTCCTTTTTGCAAAATAGCTTCTTTCCTATTACCTATCTTTCATTTTGCTTTTTATTCAGACTCTGGGTTTCTCCAGTTTCTTCCATGCTATGTCCTTCCTGGGTTAGACTGTGATGGCCACCATCTCCGCCAGGATCTCCTGGAGTCCAGTTAGTTATCGAGATGTTGCAGCTTGAATTTTTTATTGAATGTTTTTCCTTTCCTATCTCTGTCATATTATATAAAATTCTAACTAAGGCTTTTAGAGATATAGAATGTCCTTTTCTTATGAAAACCAAATATGCAATGGTGTCTGTGTGATAGTATTCTTCAGAGCAAAGAAACCAGTTTGGATTAAAATGCACTGAAAGTGAAACCATACTTTCTTAAACAAAAGCTTTCCTCAATTTTTGGTGTCTTATTTGTACCACAATTGCCAACCTACATTCTAATTTGCTCCGTCAATCCGTTGATCAGAGTGAAATCAAATAACAGAGAAGTTGCAACGTAATGATTAGGCGCTGGGGCACAGATTTGGAAATATAAAGATTTAGTAGGACTCTGGCCCCAACTAATCATTTACTTAACCTCTTTGACTTTCAGATTTCTCCTGTGAAATGACAGTTATACCAGGGGTGAAGGTGTTGTGAAAAATTTATTGGCAATGTATAAAAAGTTCTTGGCTTACTAGGAAATCAACAAATGTCTCTCCCTCCCTCCCCCCTTCTTCCCTCTCCTTTCCTCCCTCCCTCTCTCTCTCTCTCTCTCTGTCTGCATGTGTGTATAATACAGAAAGCCATTGAAGTCACAGAAACTACTTGAACTGACAAAATGTGCAATCAACCCAACCTCTCAATTTCAGATTCTGTTCCTTGTCTATATTATTGTTAGAATTTATCAAAGCCATGATAGATTTTTAAATCACAACAGTTCCACCAAATGTTAATAAAAGAGATTAAAGCCATTAAGAGCCTGAGGTATTTTTTTAAACTACATGTTTTCAACATAGACAATAGCAATCGACTTTCAACAAAAGGATGTGGCAGTAAGCACTGAGATGCTTCCTCCCACGGTCCCATTAATTATGTCATTATTTTCCCATTGTCATTCACTTTTGTGACTACAATTTCCATAATTGTTTGGTCCTAATTTTAAATTTTAATGTCTTTTGCTTTTACAACCAAAAAAGTCTTTTGCCTTCCTCGCCTCCAGTTTTATTGACTTATGCATTCCTTCATGTTTAAGGATGTCTGTCTGAGGTTTTTAGGACACATTGGTAGCATAATATTTTAGGATCACATTTATTTCCCTCAAATTCTGGTAGAAGCTGCACTCAAATCATCTAGCATGAGAAGTCTTATTTAGATTTATGTATTTACTTCATTTTTTCCTGATGACTTTTGTTTCCGACTGGCCAGGGTATTCTTACTTCTTCTTCAATGCTATATTATTTAGCAAGGATATGTGTAACCACCAATCATTCTGAAATACTTTTTCCAAGGAACATGGAGTGCTTTTATGATCTGCAGATGCAGTTATCCCTTAAATTCAAGAGTATCCTTCTGTATTATGTACACTTGAATACTGTTTCATTGCATTTATTTGGTTTTTTGCTTTGGGGATATTTTTTTTTTTTTAATTCCAGATTTCCTCCATATTCATTATCTTCTCTCTAATTTCTTTTCCTCAGCATTTCCTAAGACTATCTCAAGTCTTTTCTTTATGCTAGTAGATGAATTGTCCACTCTGTCTCCTCTTTTATTACTGGCTCCCAAATTCTTTGTCCCAAGATGTCCTTTCTCTCTTTCCACTTTGGACCCATAGTGTCCCTCCTTCATCTCACTCCAATATTCTGAAAACTCGTTCAGTCATATTTTATCCACTCTTATTGCCACATAATGACACAAGACAAAGCAATCAGGGAGAATGTTCTGCATTTTAAGTTAGGTGTTCTTTTGAAGTCTCCAAGGGTTCTTTTTTTGACCTTTGGAGGCAAAGTTCTTCCTTCATTTCTAATTTGTTCTTTTGTTCTGCTCTAGCTCTTGCTTTCATTTCAGCCATGCTTTGGCAGCCACATTGAGCCCATCTCTGTATTTGTTCTGATATTCTCTTCCTACTGCATTCAAAAGCTGTTCAGAGATTCTTCCACTATGCACAGCCCGAGGGCCCAGGACCGGAGAGAAAGCAACTGAGTCTGTACGAAATATTGTGGCTATCCAGGCTGTGACTAACCCTCTGTGTGTGGCTTCCAATGGGCTAGCCTGATGGCCACCATTTGCCCATTCCGTCTGTGGAAGACTTCACTTCTACCAGAGCGAAGCCAGCCTGTTAGAAGTTTCCCCTTCTCTTTCACTTTTTGACTAATCCTTCCTGTCCCGTTGACCCCACGTGGAAGAATGAAATTCAATGTCTGGAACATTGAACTAATAGTGAGGCTCTCCGAAAGGAAATATTATGGATTGTTTCCATCTCTGAACCGTAGAATTTTCTATAAATTTCTCAAGACTGCTTTATCCTTCAAAGTTTCAGAGGAGTATAAGTGTGCCACATATCTTTCAAACAATCTCTCTCTCTGTCTTGCACACACACACACACATACACACACACTATGCTATTCAGAAGAGCAAACAGCTATGCATAAAACCTGTTTTGGTCTTCCTAATGAATCAGAGCTCCTGCCATACAGAGCGATTTCAAAATCACACAGGAGGGCTTCTGTTTCCAGTGACGTGTCATGTTCAGCCAGTGCGGATTGGGGCAGAGGGAGGAAGGGAGACAGCCTGAAGTCATGAATATCCAAAACAGCCCAAGTCTATCTCTTCAAGGCTATGTACACCGCATCCAAACCCCCTTGTGGGCTGCTTTGAGTTGCAGATCTGTTTGCAAATGAGCTTGGAGAACACTGGGTAAACAGGGATGGTTGGTAAATTCTATTTCACTTCACCAGTGAGCTGAAAAAGCATTGGATAATATGTTATGAGCTGTAGATCTGTTTGATTGCATTGTTGCAAAGTGGGAATTGTTTTGCAACATAGATTCTTAATCACTGAGGCATCTATGATTGAATGCGTCGAAAATTGGCTGAAATTGAAAGTTAACTATACTGCAGACGGCTTATTCTGGTGTATAATTGAAAATAAATTCTAATAACTCTTCTTGAAAGAGCTGCTCAGAGGAAATCCCAAGCCCCCCCCAAAAAAATTCTTTCTCAAAGAGACTCTTCCTCTGCATAATGCAGTAATGAGAATAAAGCTCTCTTCTAAGACTCCACCAGCTTTTCTGATATCTGAATGCACGGACCAAAAAGTGTCAGTACTGAACACTTGTTAGATTTCGTTTGCAATGTGCTTCCCGAGCCTTTATTCTGGAGAAGTCTTATCGTTTCCTTTTGAAGTCATTTTAGGATCATTTTACACAAGGACATTCCAGCAGGAAAAAAAAGTAAATAATATGTGCATTTTATAAATCAAATAGCCTCAAAATTGAGTCTTGGGCTCCAGAATTCACTAACTTTGTGACTTTGACAATTACAGTTTTTTCCTGATCTTCAAGTTCTATCTCTATAAAATCCATTTAATAAGGCACTCTAATTTTCTCTGCTATGTATAGCTATAAATATTATAAATAATTTAGTTACATGAATAGTTCATATTGTACATATTTAGCTTTCAACATAGTTACAGAAATTATACATGGATAGGTATATATACAAGGGGTGATCAAACTATATTTTGAATGTTTAAATTTAAAAAATGATTACAGCAAAAGACACATTGCATTAATCTCTGTCAAAATGCACCCTCCCCCTTGCTCTGGACCCACTTATCCCATCATTCTTGCCACTTTCTGAAGAAGTTATGGTCTTTATGAGAAAAATAGGGTGAAGGCTGCTGCTGAGTGCCATGCAACAGAAAGGCAGGCTTGTGAAAATGCTATAGAGTGTCTTCATCCTCCTTATTCCCCACATGTGGCATGGTGCAACTCCCTACTCTTCCCCAAAGTCAAAATGACCATGACAGGTAAACCTTTTGAATCACTTCAAGACATTGAAGCCACTAGGACAGCACAACTATCCATGAAAGAGGACTTCCAGAACTGCTTCAGAAACTGGCAAGAATGATGGGATAAGCATATTTGAAGTGAGTGAGATTGAAGGCAATGTCTCTTTTACTGTAAAAAGAAATTTACAATTTAATCTTTTACTGTATTTTTTGATCACATCTCATATACATAAGGTGCATATTCAGTCATGTGTCTTCATATATGCATATTCTTGCCTAAATATTTAACCCCCAATCCTGCCCAATCCTGGGCAATCATGGGACAATGATTAAATAGGAGGATTCAAAAAGAGGAGCTGAGGCCTGTGAGGATCAGACATTTAACGTTTTGCTATTGGATGCAAAAAACTAGCATTCCAATCCTGACCCAAACACTAGCTTCTGTAGGTTTCATCTGCAAAACTGAAATATCACTTTATCTATTTCACTGGGTCATGGTCAGTGTTAAATAAAACAACAACAAATACCTGTCATACATGAAGTTCTCTTTAATCTACACTGACAGTAACAAGGACAGCAGCGGTAGCTCTGTGCTATTTCGGCACCACTCCAGGGCCCAGTGAAATGAGAAAAACTTCCAGAGCCACAGACATGAGCTTTCCATGCCTCTTCCCCAACAAGCTGGAATATTCAGCAAGTCAGTCACTGCCCTCCCCAGTGGAAGGTCATAATGTCATACACAAAATGGAGATTTTACTGCCTTACAGTAGGATTAAGCAGTTTTCCTGAGACCAGGATAGGCACTAACTCTTGTTGTCTCCTGTAGCCCTGTGCAATTTGTTTGGAGACCAAGTTGCACTGTGACATTGCCTTTTTCATGGTGACTTCTGCTCAGGTGGTCTAGAAAGATTATCATCTTTGAGGTCGGGCGAGAGCCCAGAATGCCCACCAAGGCTGGCTTCCTTCCTGTGCAGAGCTTCCTGTTTCCCTCTGGGCTTCTGAATGGAACACAACTTCTTTGAACAAGTCAGCGGATGCCAGTATGCACACACAAGCTGTCCTCTCAGTCCCCTGGTTAGTACCAACAATGCCCTGCTCGCTTCCCTTCCAAAATGTGCCCCGTGAGGTCCATATGGCACAGCCAGGACGTCTATCTCATCATGACTGTGGATCAGCTCTTGAGTTGGGCTTCTACATGGAGTCATTTTCCGTGGAGGCCAGGAAGCCAAATAAAAGGAGAGATGCCCTGCGGTTGGGGTAGAATTCTTTAAGGTCTCAGAGGAATGTGCACATGGGGTGTGTGCTTTCAGGCCCTCTGCAGACAGCATGGCCCCTTCCTTGGTTCCCAAACTGAGTTCATGGGTCACACCTGTGTGCTGTATTCTCAGGTCTTTTCCAGGTATCCCTCTGTCCAGGCCATGGTTTCTAGAGAATCCCCATTTATCAGGCCAGCTCCTTTCCCTGCTCACCCTGTCTCTCCTGCTGCTGAAAAAGTCAGGCTCACACCCAAGGCTATTCCCATGCAACCAGACCTGGCCTCTCTATTATCGAATGGGATGCTGCCAGCTCCAGAACATGCTCTCTGCTCGCCTCCACCTTCACCATCGCCCAACTTCTTTTCAGTTCTTGTGCCCAAGGTATCCCCCTATTTTTTTTTTCAAAACACACTGTCCTTAAATAGATTCTCTGCATGAAATTTCATCTCCTGAGAGTCAAGCCTGCTCAACAATCTGGTGGTGCACAGGAGAACATATCTGGCAGAAATGCTGTAAGGATTAGACAGAAATTAAAATACTTGGAACAGATATGCTTTCCACAATGATAGCATTTTTCTCTTTGCTTCTCAGACCCTGGATCTAGTTGTTCCTCTAATTCTCTCTGCACTGATAACCAACAAGCAAATTCACTCTCCATGGCCCGTGTCCTCAGTAGCTGTGTTGGACCGGCAGCACTGTAGAGCCCCAGTGATGTGATAATTATCCTAGGAGCCCCTTGCAGTTTGATAAACCCTGGTTTTCGTTTGTTTTGGGGGGGTGGAGAACATAGACGTATCAATTCATGGTAGTTACCGCCTAGAAGCTATGGAGAGATTAGGTCCTATTGGCAATATTAGGAACGATTTCTTCACGTAAGAGAGTCAGGGCAGTCTACTGTCTGCTTACTAAATTTCAGTTTAAAGACTCAGATAAACTTCATTCAAAAGTAGATTTTTAAACATTTATTGCTTTATTTTTTAATTAATTTTAGTGCTATGTAATTGACACACATAATGATCACATTCATCAAAAAGAATTTGTACCTATACATAATATGTCTTAATTCTTTTTGTTCCTACTCCCCTCCCTTCCCTTCAATCCTTCTTTCTCTCCCCATTTGCAAAACTTTGTTTCTGTTGTTTTCCTTCCATTCTTTTTTTTTTATCCCTATTCCCTTCCTTCCCTTTTCCCCTCCCTTGTTCCCCTTCCCATTTGAACATTTTCTTCCTACTTCCCAATATCAATCTTCCATTTTGGTCCTTAATTAACCATTGGGTTTCTCACACAAGAGAAACAATGAGATTTTTAAACATGTGCGTCCAATTTATTTCACTTAAAATTGTGCTCTCAAGGTTCATCCATTTACCTAAAAATTGTCTTAAGTTTATCCTTCTTCATGGCAGAGTAGTACTCCATTGTATATTAAAATCTCATTTTCTTCATCCACTCATCCATTAATGGGCATATGGGCTGTTTCCAAGATTTAGCTATTATAAGTTGTGCTGCTCTAAACATGGATGTACATATATCACTGTGGTGTGATGCTTTTTATTCTTTCAGGAAGATACATAGAAGAGGAATAACTCTGTCAAATGGAACCTCTAGTTTTAGCTTTGTGAGGAATCTCCATACTGATTTCCATAGTGGTTGTACCAATTTACAATCCTATCAACAGTGGAGAAGGGGTCCTTGAAAAGTAGATTTAGAAAGGTACTTAATACTTGATGAAGGCATTATTCTGTAATTACTGTGCTAAATGGAAGGGCTTCCTGCCCTCTTGTCCTGACGCAAGCCTCCCTCCTTTGCTTGAAGGCCACTGGTAAAGACAGCCTTCTGTAAACCTAGACCTTAATCCCAGGCTTCACTTCTAAATAACTGTAGGATCTTGACAATATTTCGAAGTCAGTTTTATTATAGAGTTGAAGTAGTTTAATTCTCCCTGTTTCCATATAAAACATGCTTAAATGTTGAAATTTAGAATAATAATAATAAGAGGAACAAGGATAGCTTAGGCTTATGAAGTACTTATAGGCATTTTTTGAAAAACTATGCACAAATTATCTTATTCACAGTAACCAAGGAGGGCCAGTGAGATAGCTCAGTGGCATAAGCACCTGCCTGGCAAGCATGAGGTCCTGAGTTTGACTCCCGGTACCCACATACGAAAAAAGGGCCAGTGATATCACTCAGCATCACGGGTGCCTCCTGGCACCCAAAGTCCTGAGTCTGACCCCCGGTACCCACAAAAAAAAAAATTGCAGTAACCAAGGAGACCAGTAATCATTATTTTGCTCATTTGGTAGACGGGAATACTGAGACAGAGAGGTTAAGTAATCTGTCGGAGGTCATGCAGTCGGTGTGTGGCAAAGCTGAGATTTGAAGCCAAGCTATATGATGCACTGTTACTACGATCTCCTGTTGCCCGTATAACAAATACAAGGAACTGTTAGCTGCAGTAGTATGTGCAGAAATATTCTAGAATATTAAGATGTTTGCTAGCAGAGATAATTGCACACATTCCATTAAAAATAGAAAGGGTTACTGCTTCTGTTTTTCTTTTCTTTTCTGGTTTGGGAATTTATTAAGAAGTTGCTGACTAGAACTTCTTCTTTGTTGATAGCATTTTTTTAACCAAGAAAACTGTATTTTATCAGAGGAGAATTCAATAGTTTAAATGAAAATTCTGCTTTCAGTAAAGAAGTCTTAGAAGTCTAAAAAAGAAAGAAAGAAATGTAGTGCTTTTCATATCACTACGCAGACATCCTACCTAGCCAGTCAGATATGCAGTTTCAACACAGCTGTGAATTACCAGACCTAACGATTTTTTGGTTAAACTAAGAAATGGAGGAGTTTTTCAGAAGCACAAAGCTTGTCCTTGCCCCCCAGTGCCCAGACCTCTCTGGCTCTCTCTTAGGGGAGGTCGGCAACCTTTCAAACACGGGTGGCCCGGGTGCCCTTCAGTTCTAGAGCCCGGGAAGGAGGGGAGTGTTCACCCTGGAAGAGCATGGACCGGGAGCCGCCAAGGCTCAGACTGTCTTTTTGTTTTCTTGCTCCTGTGATCGCATGCTGCGTCTGTAACCTCTCTGCAGCTGGGAAGAATATAATCTTCAAAGGGCTTCCTTAAGCCTGAGAAAAGTAGGAGGCCAAATTGGAGGAAACGGTTCCTCCTGATGCTTGAAGGATAAACACATGCAACTTATTATTGTGACAATAAGACAAAGATGAAAAGTAAAAATGGGCTCAAGAAAGATTTAGATCCGCATATCTAAAATCAGCTTATCAGCAAAGAGTGTTGCAGCATTTCTCCTTCTTACCCTTTCAAGGTAAAGTTCAGGAAGGAAATTATCCTTCCCAGTAGAGCGTCTCCTGCAGACTCCAATAAGCCATATTTTAGTGCCGCGTGAACCGTGGGGCTGACCTAATTTGCCACTTTTGTCTTGCTAATGAGACTAACTGTACCCCACTGCTTTGCAAAAGATACCCTGTCTGTAGCAGTAGTAAATTGTGGGACTGGGTCCAGAGGCCAGATCCGCACGACACCTTACTCCGCGGGTGACTTCCATTAAGCGCTGTGCCTCCCAAGCCAGCTGCCTCATGCTTCTCAACATGGAAATTAGTTATGGAAGTTTTAAAAAATCCTGGAGCTGTTCTTGTCCCACTTGCTCTAAAACTGCTAAATCAGAATCTGCAGGAGGGGCCTACGCGTGAGGTTTGTTCAGAAGCTGCAGAGCAATTTAGGTGTTTTTTGGCCACTGTAGGGCAGTGCATGTCTGTCTACACTGACACTTCCTATAGGTTAAGCAGCCTTTATCAGAAGTGCTTGGAACTACAAGTTTCAGAGGGCTTTTTTCAGACTTTAGAATATTTGTGTATACATAATGAAATATCTTGGGGAGGGGACCCACATCTAAACACAACGTTTGTGTGTGTTTCATTTATATGTTTAATACATAACCTGATGGTACTTTTACACTATTTTTAGTGCACCTTAGTGCACCTGGACTCCAACTCCTCACTTAAGGTATGGAATCTTCCACCTGCGACTTCAGGTCAGAACTCAAAAGTTTTGAACTTTGCAGCATTTTGAATTCTGGATATTCAGATTAGAGATGCTCAGCCGGTAATTTCTCAGGTCAGATTTGCATTTGGTACTCAGACTAGTGCAACGATGATGACGGTAACGATGAAGATGATGAGGATCTTGTAATTCACTAATATGCAGAGCCCTGTGAAATGACAGGCAGAATTTGGAGTGGAAAGTTAGAGTTTTGATACCCTATCTTTTATCTTGGACAATCACCAAATTTGCCGAGCTTAGGTTTTTTCTTTTCATTGATAAAAATAGGGTAATCAGACTAGATTGGTGGTTATGAACGTTATCTCAAGAGGCTGGGGGATGTGGCTTAGGGGTACCATCCTTGCCTTAGCATGAGCAACACCTTGGGCTTCATCACCAGCACTGAAAAAATTACATTGCCCAGCTGGAGCAGTTTTAAAATAAAATAGACAGAAGGGGAGTTTCTCTGGCTGCAGCAGGAGGAATGGTAGAAAAGGAGCTCTCCCTCTATGAGACCTCCTGAGACCAGCACCAGGCTCTGGTGTGATAAGCCCAGAGGGCAAAGAAGATCTGCATCTCAGTGGTCAACACTTGGTGGTGCCTTGAACTGTCATCCAGCCTACTTCTCCTGGGGTGGGGGAGGCTATGAATTTCTAGCCCTGTTGTAGGGGAGCGGGGAGCAGATAGCATGGAGGGTAGCTGTAGTGGTATGCCACTTACAAATAACTCCAGTAGGTAATCTCCAAGTTTCCTTAAAACTCCAGTAGTCTAGATGTTTAGATTTCTAATCTTTAGAATGACTCCGATAAAGCCAACCACTGAAAGAGATACCAATCAAATTCTGATAAATTTTTAGACCAGGGCCGTTTGATAACAGGAGTTGCAGCCACCTTGGAACAAGTGTCCTTGTTCAATGGACAATGGCGAACATGCAAAACGGAGCCTTGAAATACAAGGACTGGGAAGAGAGCAGAAGGTGGACAACCCTAGTGGTCCTCCACAAACCAGGACATCAGCGCTGCCTGCAATGGAGTCAGTCACCTCTCCAGCAACTGGAGAGACTTCGGTTGCTCGTCAAAAGCATAACAATTTGGCCAAGTGGGAGAACTGACTTTGAGACAGATGAAACAATACAGAATGCCAATAAACTCAGGTATCACTCTGGAATTAATGGAGGGCAAATTGGATCTGCTGTTAACTTAAATACCCATCTGCTCACCTCCCTGGAGCCCATAAATTCGTAGGGCTAATTAGTTGTTGCTATCCCTGGAACCACAGGGGGCCTAACCACCTTCCCTGGAGTTTTCTTACAGACACAGCCCTTTCTCCCTGCCTGTTCAGACACCTGGGGTGGAGAGGAAGGAGGACAAATGGAGATGGCCCATCCTGGGGACATCCAAAGAGTTTGGGAGATATAGCAATGGTCCCCATGTCTTCATCTTAACCTTCCCAGAAGATGGAATTGAGAAACCTCCAAACCAATTAAAATGTTCTCTATTTTTCCCCATCAGTACAATAAACATTGCTCTTTCTCATCTCTCCAATTATCATCCTGTCTTCTCCCTCAGTCCCCCTCTGCTGCCTGACTTGACTTCTCTAAAAGCAATATTGTCGGTACCAGCAATGTGAAGCCTTAATACAGGCTCTTCAACATAATCACTTCTTAATTAAGTCAAGCTATGGCTTGGTTTCCCAGAATCATTTCCAGAGGGCTTAATTTTACTTCTGCTCAAAATTAATATTTTACATTTTATACTTAAAGAAACAAAAAGGACTGAAAAGAACTCAAGAAGAGGAGAATGAGAAAATGGTTCAGGGAAAAAGAGAGCTCGTATTTCAACTCCCATTACAGAGCCATTCAAGCTCCTGTCTCTATTTTCAGCAATCTGTGACATTCACTTTAGCAAAACAAAGCGTGGATCAAGGTAATTAAATGGCACAGCTCAGAGTGAATTAAGGGATGATTCTATCAACAGGAGACACCTGCTGATATGACAGTCTTCGTGTCCCTGCTGTGTCCCGGCTGTGCCTGCCCTCACCCTGGGGGCAGCAGAGCCTGCTGACTTTCTGCACACGCTGTACCGTGGTGTACATGTCAGAGACGCTGTCTAAGGTCTGTGTGCTCCCCATGTGGAAGAGACCCAAGAGAACTATGCTGCTAATGACGCTGGGGCCTCTGCTTAGCTCTCTTGCTTCGCACAAAAGCTTGTGGACATTCACCTTGAGATCCCAGTGAGTCTTCCCTTCATAAGAAGGCGCAGGACTCAAAACTCAAACCCCACCCACACCGTTGTCTATTATCCATTCAGTCACTGGAATGATTAAGCTTAATTGTCAACTTGATTGGCTCAGGTGCCACCTAAGAGGTTAGTAAAGCCCACTTCTTTCCAGGTGTGTCTGGGTAAGTCATAGAGGCAAGGCCTTAGGGACTATGCCTGGCCCTTGGCCCCTTCCACTCTGGCCATCTTCCCTGTGCTCCGCTTTTGGTGGCTATGAACTAAAAAGCTTGCTCTCCCATTCCCTTCTACTATGATATTTCTGGAGTCAGTTGGCCATGGACTGAATCCTCTCAAAATTTGAGCCAAATTAAACCCCTCTTTCTTAGAGTTGCTGGAGTCAGGTGTTTTGCAGCAATGGGAAAGCTGACTAATACAGCCACTGATTCTACACTTACTGTGTATTGTCTAGTTGCTGGAGATAAAACCACCAAGTGTAGAAATAGGAGCTGCTTTCACCAAGCTGCAGGACTGCAGGCTGTGGAACACTGAGTCAGGTCACACTCACTTTGAGTGTGTACAGAAGAGCTACAAAAGTACATCAAGGGATCCTCAGACCTGTCGCCAATGTGTACATGGCCCTGAAATGGGTACTGGTTTGCTGAAAATCGTGAATGTGCAGACATTCTGAACGCCTTCTATCATCATCCATTATATGAACACCTTTGAAGAGTCTCCCAAGGGAGAGTGGACCGGGAATTCTGTTTGGAGACCAAGGAATTGGGGATTGGGTGTCATTACCTTGGCTCAGTGTGCAAGAAGTTGCATGCAGTCTCACTGAGAGATTCTTTACTGTCATCCCCAGCCTTCTTCCCCCCGTCCTCCAGCAGAGGTGGACACTATTTAGAGGAAGAGAGGAAGGGCCAAGTGTTGTCGAAGGTGCTCACATGAAATATGTGAATACATGCCCTTGTACTTGGACATGTAATCACACCTGAAATCCTGGTTCCAGCAGAAGACAGAAGTTGGATGTTGAGAAGCTTCATTCTAGGGCCTGTGACTGATGCTGCCCCGGAAGGTTTCTTGCTCTTCATTTGGTTTTCTGCCAGAGAGTTCCCTCAGTCTCAGTCCTAAGGCCATGAGAGTACCAGGCAAAGGAATTTCTACTACTTAGCCTGCTTGTGGGCAGGAGCTGGTCAAATTTATTAGTTGCTACAGAAGCTGGTTATCTCAAATACTACACAAAGTACTTGTGCAGAATGCCAGCAAAGGTTGAAAAATGCTTCTTCACACAGACTTTCTTAATAATAGTATACGACTTTTAGGAAATGACTTAGAAACCACACTGGAGCAGGTCATGGTGGTGTATACTAATAATCTCTACACTCTGAGACCCCAAGGCAAGAGGATCACAGATCACAAGTTCAAGGCCAGCCCAAGCAACTTAGAGAGACCCTGTCTCAAAATAAAAATAGAAAGGGCTGTGGTTGTAGCTCAGTGTGAAGGCCCTGGATTTAATCCCAGGATCACCAAAAAAAAAAAAAAAAAAATGTCACTCAGGGCACAGAATATCTCAGTTTCTTTCCCTGAATATCTATCATCACAATGGATTTCATTTGTCTCAAGAAGATTGAAAGATACGTTTTTCCTTTGGCCACTTTGTGTACAAAAGAAAATGTTTGCTTGCTTTTTTCCTTCCATCTTTCTTTCCTTTCTTATTCTTCTCCTCCTTCTTCTTCTGGCTTTGCAAAGATAGATATAAAGAGTTGGGTTCTCACTTTCTCTGTCTCTCTGTCCCTCTCTCTGTCTCTCTCTCTCTTCTTTCCCTTCCCTCCCTTTCCTGAAATAGAATTTAGGATGGCAACGTGGCCATATATGTTCAGGTGTTTTATAATGGGAACTAAGACATCATCAATATATATCTCATTTTTTATATTTGTTACCAAAAAATACCAAATGCTTCTTTACAGTGGACAAGTTTGCAAGGTCTGTCCAAACACGTCCTCTGTTAGCTTTCTGGAATTTGAGTTTGGGGCTTTCTATTCTCTGCATCCATACAGTAAAGTGCCATGTAGCCTGACTACACTCCGGGTCCTATTTGAAGTGTTTTATGTGTGGTAAGGAAAACTTGATATAATCCAAAGGCCTTGACACTATTATCATCCATGTAACTGACAGGAAAATCAAGGCACAGGCAAGTGAAGCAACTGTCCCAAGTGATAGGAAGAGAAGAATTTGGTTTTGTAAGGCCACGGGCTTTGGCACTGTAGGATGCTGTGCTTTGCTGGGCTCTCCTTCCAGAGAGGCACCTCCTTCTCCTATCAGTTCATTTCCTCTTCCCAGCCTTCCTGCAAAGCAGTCTTCCCCAGCCAGACCGAGAGCAGCTGGGAGAGGGCAGAGGCAGGCAGTGCTCTGGGGAGAGGAGCAGCGATCATTGCACTTGCACCTTGCTGCTCACCTTCGAGTCCGTATGATAGATGGGAGAGCAGCTCTGCTGCTCCACCAACCCACATGAAGTCTCCTCGTCCCCAAGCCAAGTCCTTCTCTTCTCAGACAGCCAGTTCTAGAATTCAGGTCTTCCATGAAAACTTTGGCCATTATGTTCTTTAGCATTCTTCTAGTTCTTTATTTGGGGTTATATAGATAAATGTGCAGTGCACATGGGACTTTTTTATGGCACATCTTTTTTTATGTAGCATCTTTTAGTATATGTGTGTAGTCTTCATTTGCTCACAGTCCCCAGTGAATGCGTGCAACTGTGGATAAACCCATAGTTACTCTGTTTTTTTCCTAAATACACAAACCTATAGATAAGGTTTAATTCATGATTTAGGCACAGTAAGAAAGTAACAGTAACCGACAATGAAGTAGAACAATTGCAAAAATACCCTGTAATAAAGGTTATGTGAATGTGGTCTCTCTTTTGGAAGAGTCAAAACAAACATTAACATTTTTAGACTGCCTTTGGCCTTGGATAACAGAATCCATGAAAAGAGAAAGCGAGAAGAAGACTGTGTGTGTCTTGTTTCGTCACGAGATTGAAAGTTCTTCTCGGGAAGGTGAGATGTCCGCCTTCCGTCCTTTCTTCCAGTAGGATCTGAGTTCTTTGGAGCATGTTGAATGAACACCTGATGGACAGGGTGGGATCGAGCCCTGAACATCATTCTATACCATCAAAGCTTTCTCTGGCTTTGCAAAGAAAGATACAAAGAGTTGGGTTCTCACCATGAAACTTGAGTGTGGAATCCAAAACCAATTATAAGTGTAGATGTGTGTCAGTCAGTGTGCCCTTGTACAATTAGTACAGAGAAACTGATGAAGGTAAATCTATTTATTTCATGGGACGTCTTCACAGACAAAGATGGCCAGTCACCTGAGACAGGACTTAGCAAACCATGTCCCCTGGGCCAAATTTAGCAGATCATTTGTTTTTATAAATAAAGTTTTATGGGAACACAGCCGCACTCGTTCTTTAACACAAGGTCTATGGCTGCTGTCATTCTTCAGAAACAGAGTGGATGTCATCTGGCCCTTTTTCTGATTCCATTTTTGAGGTTACCAATTTTTTCTTATTTTCACTTTGGAAAATCTCTAAAAGTTTCACTTTCTCCCCCATAATTTAACCCACTTCCTTTCTCAGAAACATTTCCTACAAGTATTAATTTGAAAAGAAAAAAAAAAGATTTTCAGAACTTGTTTCTGTAAGTGGATTATTTCTCCAGAATGTTCAGGGCCAAGGTCTACTCACACATGGATTTTACATGAAGTTGCAGGCTTTATACTGTACTTTACCCTTTTAGAGTACACTTTAGCCTAAATGCTATTCACATTCTTTGTGCATTGTCTCACACTTAGAATCTCTTTGCCAAATCCTACAGTTTCGCCAGGAATTTCTGAGGAGATGGGATAATGATCAGACAGTTCTTGGCACCTCTAAACATAGAGGTGTGGTAGGAAATTGAAAAGAAATGAACTCTAGAGGGGGTTTCAATCTCAGCTTTTCCAACATTTGGAGTTTTGTTTCATTTTTAACCTGCTCTCTTTGGTAAGACCTAGTCCTCATTTTCAGGATTGATTTTTATATTATAGAAGAAATACAAAGATGAGCTCACTTGTTCTAGGGCACATACACACTATCATGCATACTAAGCGGTGTATAAAGCCCTAGATCCAGAATTATATTATTCTTTATGGAATCAAAATATGCAAAAGTGAAAAGAGAATTGATGTGTTGCCTTTCAGAACTCCCAGGCCTTAAACTGCGTAAAAAGTATGGTTTTCAAACCCTAGCAGAACTGCCTGATAATTTTGGGTTAACTCATAGTAAATCCTACACATTTTATCAGCAGGATTATATTCCCCATCAACTTTTCTTAACTAAAGGTCAAGTGGATCATGGAAAGTGTTCCAGAAAGAGCAAGGCAAGTCCTCGAAATTCAGAAGCATTTGATCTGGGGGAAATATGAGCTCTGAGAAAAGAAAAATTGAGAGCTGACTTTACACTTTTGCCATTAAGGATCTTCCTGAGGGTGGGGATGGACATGAAGAGGTGATTAAAATGTGCTAGGGAAGCAGATGTATCTCTAGGCTCTGAGAACGGCCTCACAAAGGGCAACCACACACTGTAGGGTACAATGTAAAATTTCCTGGAGAAGAAGTCTTTGGGAAACCTTGTAAATTCCAAAACAGGGAAAGGTAAGCTGTGAAAAACCTCTTAAAGATTGTGCAATCAGACATTGCTAGGCTACAAAATCTGCTAGGATTTTTTTATGCTCCATCTGTTTCATTCTAGCCAGATTTCCTAATTCTATCGATCACACCCATTTAATAAGTGATAAAATTAAGCGTAGCAAAATTAAACAAATTTTCAAAACTCATAAAGCTTATAAAAGATACAACTGGATGTGAATTCTATTTTAGTTTTTACTACACGATGTTGAGTCAAAAATACCATTGTTTCAGGCTTTTTCAGCAACCAAAGCTGGAAGAAAAAGTTAACACATTGTACCTAATTGATAAGGCTTTTTAACCCACTGCCAATGGTGATTTTAAAACTTATACTAGGCATTTTTTTAAGCATATATTATGTCCTCATTTAGGGTCTAGCTGAGGATCTAGTTCTTTTGGTAACATTTATTCTTACTAACCCTACACACTTTTTGTGATAGCAACAAAGCTTAATTATTCACACCAGAAAAAGAAGGGGTGAAAGTGTGGACGGTGGGCTGTAAACCACCATCACACTCTTATTCCCATAAAAATGGTGTGAGAACATAGAACCTCATATCTAATGTGAATCTCCCTCGGGTGCCTTTGTAAAGAACGTTCATGATCTGCTTTTTGTGGCACTTCCATAAAGAGGACGAGGAGGAATAAAAATTGTCTTGAGTCACATGATTTTGCCTGTAACATGTAAGAACCTGTCAAATAACAAAGCTTTCAGTAAAGAGAAAAATGAACCTCAGCTACCCTCTGATGTTGCACCCCAAACTCTGCTTGGATATCATTGTGTGGTGACAGGTAGCCAGGCTGATAACCACGCTTGTTCAGATAAGCACTGCCACTTCAAGTGTGACGTTGTTATGGATGGTGGGCTGTTCAAATCAAATGATTCCTTTGCCTAAATCATAGCTAATAGTGTTAGTAATTTAAACACTGTGCATGGTACCAATTAATGGTAAGTAGGTGATTTACTTAAATCAACTGAATCTAAAAGCCATTGCTTTGATAACCATATCCAAACGTAGGCCGGAAGGGCCAGGTGGAGCTTACAGAAATAATGCTCTGTCCGTCTATGTCAGGTGGGAGGGTGGGAAGAGGCACTGAATAGGAGAAGAAGGACTCAGAACATTCCCAACCCCCTTTCAGCACCTGGAGATAGCGCCATCATTCATAATCCTGAAATGCATGGTCTGATAATTGCCCTAATCACTACAGAAACATGGCTGAAATGTACTGAAACAAGCCATAAAACTCATTACAAGATAACAAGATTCTATCTATTCTCTGAGGTCACACTAGAGCTCTGTAAGGTCAAAGAGCTAATAACCTTGTTCAGTAGAAGCACCATAGATAAGAACCAGGGTGTGTGTGTGTGTGTGTGTGTGTGTTCTCGTGCATGCGATTTAAATCTTTCTAGATTCCAGTCCCATAGAGATGGTAGCTGAAAGAAAAGTGGATGTTAGTTTATGAAAAACCAATCATTTTGTGTTTTCCTATTTTAATTTCTGGAAAGAAAACTTCTAGAATATGGGTAATTGTTAAGTAGACTTGTTTGGAAAGTTGGCCGATCCCAGACTGACCCCTTTTACCATTTTCTGATGTATGAAATTCCAGTGACCTTCACAATGGGCCCACCATGGTGAAGTCTGAATATGGAATCTTCTTTCCTATTTGCCTGATGAAATGAACCACAGACAGCTACCCTGGAAAGAATCTTAGGCATCATTGCTCTTACCTCCTCCAGCCCTCAAGTAAGGGATAAAGGCCCAGTGATGTGCAGGGTCTGTCCAAAGTCACACACACTCTTCACAGTGCAGCAAGAACTGTGATGTGGTCTATGGTGCCATTTCACTGACAGACTGTGTTGTTCTTACAGGGAAAGTCAGAGGCAAATATCCTTTCTAAAAGACTCAATCTCTGGATTCCCCCGTGATGCTAAACACAATGCCTTCCTCAACTTGGGTATCACACCTATACAACCATGTTAATCAACAGCTTCAGAGTTCTGTTGGTTAAACCTGGCCCGGTGGCCATGGGGACATCTCCATTTTGTCCTCATTTGATGCAGTGCACCACGTTCATCTTCTTCCCAGGCCTCTGTTCCAGCATCGCTCCTTACTCTTCCTCCTAGCCTCTGAGAAACCAGGCTTGCCTTCAGATTGAGACTTCCCCACTTTCCCAGTGAAGATGAAAAACACAGATGCAGTGCACACAGTTGTGGTCCCACTAGATGGGGTCAGGACCATTGCTTGAGGTGAGGGATTCGAGGTCAGGCTGGGCAACCTAGTGAGACCCCATCTCAAAAGAAAGAAACAACAAACAAAAGACAACAAACAGCAAAAGTAGTGAGACCACTGAAAGGATGTTTGTGAAAATAAAAACAGGATCATGTGCTTGATGGATAGAAAGTCTTTAGTAATATTTATAGTTATCATCATCACCATCAATGTAAGAACAACTGTGTTGAAAGGTATAAGGGAAGAGTAATTGACTATTTTCGAGCATTGCTATGGCCTCGGTAGAGGAAATGAGTTTAAATTATAGCAGAAAGTACCTAAATTTCAAAAAACATAAATTACTGGGAAGTTCTGTTATTTAATTCCTAGGAAATACTAAAAAAACGCTTTAACTCCTCCTTCTTGGGATGCTAAATGAGTTCCTCTTTGGAGACAGGGCGATTCCAGTACCAGCTCCAATGTTTGCCGGCATTTAGATACTATTAGTCATGAATAAAGTACATATAAATGTAATCTACTCATCAGGAAATGAAGCGTTTTTATTTGCTTCTTATTTCTTTTGTACATGTGGCTTACAATCCAAAGATAAAATAGACCAAGGATGCTATCATTTTTAGTTCACTGAACAAGCAACCTTAGTTCCTAGTGTTTGCAACTACCAACTCCTCTAGAAAGTATTTAAGTTTCCTTTGCAAAAACAATTTAAATGAAGCCTCCCACATATGTATTTATGGGAAATTTACATTGATACATACTGGGTAGGTGGTTATTGCAGAATTAATCCTCAATAAATATGTTTTTAATAATAATTTGGTTTTCATTTAACACACAGCAACCGCCATGTAAATTTTGTGTACAGCAGTTAAAAATATAGTTGAATACATACCAAAAAATTGAACAAACACCAAGTTGAATAAATACCAACCTGTTATTAAAAATACTTATTGAGAATTAACTGCTGGTAACTCTCCTCCTTCAAGTCAGTTGGACATAGTCAATGATAAATTTTAAGTGAGATTCTCTGGTAGATGCTGTGAATGAAGCTTATTTACTGACATCGGTAGGATTCTCGGATATATACTCAGCTTGGGACTAGTAAATTTAAATTTTTGCTTCTAGGCTGGGGATAAATAAAGAGAACATAAAAAGCAAAATGGAGTCCATAGCATGGGGTTGCTTCAGTCAGCTCATGAGCTGTGCTGCTCGGAGGAGGTTGGTGAGCGGTTGTTGGGATGAGCTCCAGCAGGGCTGGCCTTTTGTCCTGGACGCTGGCCTTCCTCCACCAAAATCGTTAGAGTGTGGGGGCAGGCATCAGTTCCTAGCTCTACTCCAGATCCATGCGCTACCTCATGACCTTGGCCAAAAGTGCACCTTTCTTACTTCAGTGTCCTCTCCTATAAAATGGGAATTTTGAGACTTCTGCTGGGAAGGGACACAGTGAGAAGACAGGCAAGGCACAGCACCTGAAGATGTGAGTGTCGTGACCCTTCCTTGCTGAAAAAGGCCTGAAAGAACCCCGTAATCCATCCATGAGGCCAATTTGGCAACCAAGTTGGGAAAGTCTGTGTCCAGAGAACACTCAGATTTCCACCGGCCACAAACCAGAACAAAGCAAATCGGTGCTTCAGTCTCCGTCTGAGCCCTCACACAAGTCTACACAACTGACAGAGAGACAAGATGTCCCCAGGGCCCCAGGTTTACCTCCCCAGAAGCCTCCCCAACAGCAGTCCTGGAGAAGCTAGAAAACAAGCACCATGCACAGTCTAACCCTTCACCTCCACCCACACTGCTGCCAGTCTTTGGGAAACTTCTCCTCGGCAGCACTGTCAAATATGTAGTGGTGCAAGTTGAGGAAAGAAATTAGCTGATTTCCTTAACTCTGGTAAGATGCAGAGCAGCCTGGGTTTGAGGCTTTGGAGGGCAAGCTTTGCCTGCTCTCAGGCACTCCATGCAACCAGAATCCTGGAGCTAGAGGCTCTGGAATGTACCTTGGTCCACCATGACTCCCACCATGCCGTACCTTCTGAAGGGAAGAAGAGGGAATTGGACTGGCTTCCTCAATAAGAATCAAGCAAACAAGTGAAAGTGAACACCGTGCATTTGGTCCTCTCTGCAGGAGCTGGAGGGACAGGAATTTGAGCGCACTGAGGGGCTCCAGCCCCTGGGGTCATGGAGTGAATCTTGCCGCGTGTGGCAGCCACTTGGAATGCAGCCTGTGATGTTGCCCATTGCCTTCATCTTTCCTGCCCTGCCAGACTGTTTACTGGAGCAACCTTATTATCAGTCTCCTAAACGTCTCCATAAAACCCATAGATCAGAGGCTACAGCACTACCATCACCAGTCTGCGTTATGAGTGGCTGCAGACTACCAGGGGCTGGAGGACACTCATGCACTAGGTCCTTGCTATTGTGTCCTGTGTGGACCAGAGGACCAGTTCCAGAAGGGAGGAGAGGGCAGAAAAGAAGAGAGTGTACTCAGTCTATCTTTTCCTTTCTTCCCTTTATAGATCACTTTCTGCAGGTGTCCTTTCATTTCTTTCTTCCCTTTGTTCTTTCAGTCTTGCACATCTCCCCCACCTACAGTCTCTTTTAGCTTCAAGAAACATATGTGGAACATTAGAAAGACAACTTCCAGTTGTCCCCACTCCCACAGGAATACTGGCATCAGCCGGCAGGCCCTGGGGAAGGCGAGGTTCAGCCCTGGCTGACTGCAGCTGTGGGAGAAGTCTCCAACAAATTCTATAACCTGCCTTTGCTCTGGCTGTGATCAACAGTCACAGTGGGGCTCTGTGTTTTACTATATGAACAAGCTCAGAGGGAGGAAGAGAATGCAGGCCCCTAGCCCTTTTCCTCCCCTGCTGCTGCTGCAGCAGTGTGGCTTTGTGGAGGACACACAGAAATGCATCTGCCTCTGAGCCTTGGGCATGTGCTGCCCTGCACAGAGCAATCTTGGAAGAGGCAGAAAACAAGCGTTATGCAGACAGCACACAGCCCAGCTTTAACTCCCCCGACCCTCACCTGTGCAGAGTGACATCTTTAGCAAAGATAAGGATGAAACTACGGCCTGGCTCCTACCTGAATGTCCTAGGCAGAGAGCACAGTGCACCCACAGGTGTGGAGTCCTGAAGGCGTTCCTGTAAGAAAGTACAAATAGGGACCACTGGAGTGTACCCTGGGAGGGCCCAGCCTCCTCGGCCTCTTTTTGGAGGTTGCTAGTGGATAACACAGATGCCTGTGTGACACTGGGCTGAAATGGATCTATGAATTATGAAATGTCATAGAAATAAAAACCTTATGGTCTCAGGTTGCTACAACCTCTAACCTTATTGGACAGATAGACGGGTGTTCCTGGAAGATGTTTTTTTAAATGTTTGCTAAATAAGTATATAATGCCTTTCTTTCTACCAGAAACAGTATGACATCTCCGGCTTGCTGTCTGTCATATAGGTGGTTCCTTCAATGATCAGTTTAGCGGACACACGGACCCTGTGTGCACTGTGCTGTGCTTAGCGCTGATGGGACAAGCTAGCTTCTCTCCTGTCCTCAGGAAGCAGTTTTCAACGTCAAGGGATTTGCTTTTGAAGAGTCTCCTCCTGGTAACAGGAGAAATAGGAAAGGGGGATGCTGTCCTCCTTTCCTTTGGCTATGGAGGACTCTTTTCTAAAGCTTGTTTTCCAGGTGCAGCTCTGGAATGCAATACAAAAGCCAGGAGGGCCCCCTTCTCCCTGGCAGGGCTGACATTATTCTACCTGACTCAGGTGCACCTTTAAGAAGGTGAGGAAACCTCACAGCCATAATACTGGCAGGTGTAGCAGCCAATAACTCTTCTGACCTGGACCATGTTTCTTTCCAAGAGCTGGGAACTATCTAATGCAGTACTTCTCAAAGTCTGGCCCCCAATTAGCAGCAGCACCCAGCAACTCAGAAATGCAAATTCTCAGGTCACCCTGTAAACCTACACCATCAGAAATGTGATCTGGGAGCTCAGGCCCAGTGTTTCACCAGACATCTAGTGGTTAGCAGGCACCCTCCAACAAACGGGGTCTCAAATCTGGCTGCCTGTCAGAGTGGCTTAGGGAGGTCTGAGAAACATGGACGCCTGGGTCCCACTCCCAGTGGTTCGGATGGATGGGTTGGGATGAAGCTTGGGTACAGAGATATTTCAAACCCTCTGATGGGATTCAATCTCATTTCATCTGTTGAGGTAAGGGAGTGTCTTAGTCACTTTCTTCGTTGTTGAGACACAATATCATTGGACACCTGCAACTTAAAGGAGGAGATTATTTTGGCTCACAGTTCAGAAGTTTCCATCCATGTTCATCATGCTCAGAATGCCAACATGGAAGGGTCTGGGCAGAGGAAAGCTGCTCACATCATGCAGGTCAAGAAGTGGAGATGAAGGAGGACGTGGGAGAGGACATACACCCTTTCAGACTATGACCCCAGGGATCCATATCTCCCAACCAACCCCAATCTCTTAACAATGCACTTAGCTCTAGTGCCCCTGTAATCCAGGCCTCTTCCAAATGCCCTGCCTGTGAGTGCAGGAGCCTCTTGGGAGACATCTAGACATAAACTGTAACAGGTGATCTCCGGTCATTACCACATCTCAGGACATTGAGTATTACCCTTAAATGGAAACTGTCAGAAATTTGTAGCAAGTTCTAGATATTTACCTAGTCAGTAAGAAATAGACACTAATTGGTAGAATCTAAACTGGCACCTTTACCTTCCTCAGAGACACCTCACAGAAAATCAGGGAACAGGAAGAAAGGCAGGGGCAGGGGCACTCCCTGGGGCTTCCGGAAATACAGGGAAGCTACTGGCTTGGTGGTTTTGTGCAGATGGCTATTTTGGCCATGATCCTGTCAGAGACACAAGGGAGAACAATGTAGGCAGTCAGTGGGCTTGGGCGTCACTCCTGCTTGGTTCAGAGCCTGCTTTCCACCTCTCAGTATTGGTGGAGAAAGAAGGAAGGACAAGGGAGACCCCTAGATGTTCAGTGATAGCACACTGTTATGTCCAACTGCCAACATCAATACATATGCTCCCTGGAAAGAGAAATAAAAGTTTCCCTCCGGCCAAGCTCTGTGTGCAGCAATAAAGGGAAAGCGAGACTCCACTCAGGGATTCCAGTGTCCAGTGAGAGCCCCCAGCAGTGTAACCGTGGTGCCCTTCAGGACAGGACCAAGCCCACTGCTCTTCCTGGCACCTGCCACAATCAGCCCTCAAACGTGCTCCCTGGCTTCTGGGAAGACTGCACCCCTTATCCTAGGAAAGAGCCCAAAATGCCGATAAGGAGCCCTAAGCATCACTCTGCCCCCTCCTCCTTTTCTTCCTTGGCATCCCCACACTCCAGCTTGCCTTTCTTGGCACCTCAGTTTTCCCACCAACGAAGCGTTACTACCAGGCCTCTCCCTGGAGAACACGGAGACATGGGTACAAAGGTTAGAAGGCTGTACACTCCAGCAGGATTTTACATAGGGAAGAGGCTGCAGGGAATGGTGTAATGTTCCATCCCTCTGTTGCCATCATTCTGTTTGGGGTCTGGCTGGAGAAAATAGTTCAGATCCACTCCACTGTCTTTTAAAACACTTGCCTAAAAATACTGTATCTCAAGATAGTCCCACTTTACTTTTCCACCCAAATATATTCAGAACCATTGCTGCCTTCTGTTTTATCCAGGAACTCATAATGGGCTGTCATGGATCACCTCTGAATGAAGGCAATGACTACAGATAATGAGGAGCCATTGTCCTAATAGCAGGGTGGATGTGGGAGTGGACATTGGGCCTGGAGAGGTGCTAGGAAGGAGGTGAAGACTCAGCCATCTGCAGCCTGTGTCACTGCAGTGCTGTTGCAGGTCCCAACAGCATAGACGTGAGGCCAGAGCTCTTCCTGGGGGTTTTCACACTTGCACTTTGGACAACAGAAGGGGCATGAGGGCTGGGAATGAGGAGGAGGGGATACTGCCTAGTCCTGGTCCTGAGTCCCAAGCACATTTCAGTTCATCCTGTCTTTCCATCCTTTAAGGTCTAAAGGCCTCACAGGCCATGTTTGAATAGAGCTGGTCTTGGCCCAAGTTTGGAGTAAGTGTGTTACTTTCAATATGAACATTTCCCCAGCAACCCGACCTGTGTCCTCAGAAAGCACTCGAGCTACTCTTGGAATATGTCCCTTTCTAATTTGTCTGAGTCCTTTGTGCTCCGTGAACCACCATGGGTGCAAATATCATTTGGTGGCTCCCAGAGGCTGAGGAACATCCCTAGCTGGGGAGCAGAGGGTGTACCTCAGTTGTCTTCCATGCTCAGTGTTAACAAAGGGCGGGAATACTGAGAAGGAGCAGCACTTCATTTGAGACTGATTTTGAACAGTTGGACTGCTGCCATTCCACTTGTAGTTTTTTGATAAACCTATAAAGAGTGGCCAAAAACTCATTGCAATGGGTCAGGCTTGCCATCCCCGAGTGGAGCAGGAAGGCCAGGTTGGTGCAGCTCTATCTGCATAGCTGAATCCTCTGGGGTTCCATGTCCTTCAGAGAACTGAAGGGTTTGGAGTCATGTCAGCGGGCATCCCCATTGCAGAAGATCCCTGGAGTGCAAGAAGGGAGATAAAGTGAGCGCGCTGCCTCTTACTTGGAGGGATGGATTGCGGTGGAGGCCAGCAGGCTTCAATGCCGCCTTCTCAGGGAGCTGTTCCCAAAGGCCTGCCTTTCTCTGAAGCTTTCCCTGAGGGTCCATACCTAACTGTGGATTTTTCCCTTTCTATTGTTCTTAGCACCCAAATGGAAATTGCTGTTGCCTCACAGCCTCGTGCCTGCTTCTGTCTTGTCGATGTGATGCCATGCTAAAACTCAGTGTCTCCTCATCTATTTTCTCCCCTGAAATCTAAGAAGGCAAGATTGTATCTCTCATCTTCACAAAGATCTGAAAACCCAAAGCTTTCTTATAACTCATTTTGCAGCAAAACCTCAGCTAGGTGTTGTCAAGGTTGCAAAGTCAAAATTTAGTAACGGTGCAGAAACAGGAGCCTCTGATAGATGGGAAAATGGAAGAAGGGCTGAGGGCCAACACAAGCAGCAGGCTTTGCTGTCAGGCACCGTATTAGTCAGCTTCATGCCACTACAGTGAAATACTCAAGGCAGGCTAATTGTGAAATATAGAGAGGTTTATTTGGGCTTCCCATTTGGGAAGATACAGTCCAAGATTAAGTGGCCTTGTCAGTTTGGCCTCTGGGAGGGTGGCACTATGTGGTGGGAGTGTATGGGGTACTGGATCCTCACAGCTGGACCCAGCAAGCAGAAAGTGCCTGAGAGCCCCAGCCCTATGGTCTCCATTGACAGCACACCTAGGGACCTCCTTATGCTCCACCTTAATGGTCCCCAGAATCTCCCAACAGCACCCCTCAGGGACAAAGCCTTCACACCTGAGCCTTTGAGGACATTCAACATCCAAACTATAGCAGACGTGAAGGAAAAGCAAGATTGGAGTGAGGCATTTTGAGATGAGCTGGATGAAGCTCTCAGAGATGAGGGCCCAATGCTGGGTTCAAACAGTAGAAAAGATTCCTAGAGCTAAAGGGGCAGGGTGTGAAGTTAAATTTGGGGCCATACTGATGGTTCTCTGAGCAATTCCCCAACTTTCTATAGATATATTACTGTCTTCCAAGAGGCTTCCAAGCTCACCCAGGGTTGGGATTTTAGTTTCCTTTCATCCATTCTTTCTACTAGGTAGGAAATACAGTCATCTGCCGGAATTCTCTACTCTGTAAGAAATTCTGGGACGTACACATAGATGGTGATTATTTTCTTAAATGAGTGAAAGGTTATGAGGTGGAGATTTTTTGATTAATAAACTTTATTGTTAGAGCAATTTTATCTTCCAGGAAATCTAAGTGGAAAATAGAGAGTTCCCACAGAGCTCTGTCTCCCATATACAGCCTCCTCTGCATGGCCATCCAATGCCCGTTGGGGCATCTTTTACAGCTGATGAGCCTGTGCTAATGGCCATTATGTTAATGCCAGTCTGTCCTGTGCAATCTCTGGTTTAAGAGTAATGATATCACAGCGGCAGACATAACATTGTGCCCCAGTCTGATCCACTGATCTCCTCCTTCTCTCTCTCTCTCTGTGTCTCTCTGTGTCTCTGTGTCTCTCTCTTTCTCTCAGTGTGTCTGTCTCTCTTTCTCTCTCATTTTTACCATATCTTATTAGTATATGTTTGAAGTATATAATGTTTACACTCTCTGTGTGGAGTTGGTACACATACATAACACATCTTAATTCCTTTTTTTTTTTTTTTGTGGGTACCGGGGGGTCGACCTCAGGACCTCGCGCACTAACAGGCGCCCGTGCCGCTGAGCGATATCACCGGCCCCTTTTTCGTATGTGGGATCCGGGAGTCGAACTCGGGCCCTCGCGCTTGCAAGGCAGGCGCTTACGCCGCTGAGCCATCTCACCTGCCCATTAATTCCTTTTTTCATCCTTTCCCCTCCCCTCCCTTTCCAGTCCTTCCATCTCTTGGCCCCTTCCCACATGAAAAAGATTCGTCTCCCTAGGGAGATACCAGGACCTCTCTCTTTCCTGCTCCTACTGAGAGGCTCTTGGTCTACTGAGAAACTCACCCAGCTGCCCAGCTGCAGCAAACAAGGAATAGGATTACAAGCTTTCAAAGGGGTAAACACTGCAAAGGCAGAGAAATCATTCCTGTGCAACAGAGGGAAACTGGTAGACACAGAATTAAAAATGGAAAATGAACTATGAGACCAGTGTTGTCTCTCAGGGTCCCAAGCGAGGTAAGGAAGAAAGGATATGTGAGCTCCTGATTTCTCCTCGGCTGAGGGGACAAAACCAAACATTCTTCACCAGATCCCTGGGGTAGCCGAGGCCAAGAGTTCTCTGTGTCCCTGAGTGTGGCCCCAAGGACAGCGGCGCAAATCATGCCAGGCCCTTCACATTCTTTGCCCTCTACAGTTTACTAAGCACAGTTAATGAGTCACTACGGTCTCACAGTGTCTTAATGGGCTGCGTTGGGTGTGTAGAACCCTCCCCACCTCCTGAATGGGGAGCTGCAGGGAGCAAGGCTGTGGCTTCTCACACTGGGTGAGAGGTGGAGTTAACCCAGATCCTGGCTTGTGTATTTCCTAGACCGCACTTCCTGCGGGGAATAGTGGGCTGGGCATCAATTTTAGGATCCACCCAAGAACAACCAAAGCAGTCAAATATTTAATTTATGTGCAAGATGAAACAATTTTGAGCCATATACTCTTAGGAAGAGCATAAGAGTGGCTCTTCTCAGACTGCCTCCGAGTGGTTAATTCACTGACGTGGCCGTGAATCTGCCCGAGAATAAGGAGGATGCGCTATCTCCCAAACACATCTAACCATGATTTCGTGTTTGGCAGAGCATTCTGAGTAGAAAACTCTGTTGGGAATGTAGACCTGACACTGGCCCAGTGCAGGGACACTTGGCTATTTTTCTGTTGAGTATGCAGCCCTGGGGTGTTCTCTGGACAGGGTCTCAGAGAAGATTGGAGGGGGGAATGTGCAAAACCAAAATCTCGTAAGTGAAATAAATCAGACTCGCACGTGTAAACATCATATTGTTTCCCTAGTGTAAGAAACTGAAAGAGTAAATAAGATCCAAAATCTGCAATAGATATTGTGAAATGGAAAGAAACTGCTCAAAAGGAAAGAAAAACTAAGATGGGGAAAGAAGAGAAGGAAGGGAAAAATATATATATATATATATATATACACAAGATAGCTAAGATAATTATACTACTAATTTCTTTTAGTTCATTGAAAAGAACAGTTTGTGCTTATATTGTTTGATCCATTCTGCATGTCTGTATCTTGTAATCTGGGCAACTACTTTGAAGATAACAATATGCAATATATTAGCCATTGTTAATTTCCTACTGTCTTGTTTTGAAATTCTGCATTGTTTTTATTGTTGTTTTTTTCTCTTTAAAAAAAAAAAAAAAAAAAAAAAAAAAAAAAACTAAAATCTCTCAGAAGAAGGTACAGCCCGATTCTGTATAAGGAAAAGAGGCTGGCCCGCCGGCGGAGGCCGTAGCCCAGGACAGAGCGCGTCAGCAGATTTGATCTCTAGCACGGTGCAGGGGTGGGGGCTGTTTTTGAGCATAAGGTGGGGTCCGGGGTCCCTGCAGCCAGGGAGTGCCTCAGCTGTGAGAACCTCACTCTGTGGGAAGGCAGGTCTGGGGACCAGGCGTCGGCGAGGCGTGGACTCAGTGTTTCGGAGTTCTTAGAGTGAGGGTCTCCAGACTCAGGTGGACCAGGCTGGCGCCTGCTTTGAGACAGGGACATGGGCAAAATAAGCCGTCCAGGGGCTGCAATAAAGAGCGCTTTGGGTGCAGTTGGCTCTGAGGGCTGAGCACTATGGCTGCTGCCCAACAAAAGTGGCTCCAGACCCTGGGAGAGTTCACTCCAACCTGAACCCTGAGCACGAGGAGGGGAGGGCAGGCAGAGAGAGGAGAAAGATGTAGAGCCAGAGCCATTTGAAACTGCTCCAGAGTGGCAGGATAGAAAGTCACCCTGCCTGTGGGAAGCTGACTTCCCTTCGTCCTTAGAAGCTGGGCCAGTGATGACTCTGGGTCGCTGCCACCTCCAGTGCCCACGTCCATCAAGGGCCACCCTTGACCTCTGCAGCCTGTGCTCTGCCCCTCGTCTCTTCCTGACCTTTCCATGGTAAGAGAGGGGGCAGGTGGTGCGGGGTGGGGCGGTGAAGAGGGAGGGGAGCAGCCAGGAAACAAAAGGAAATGATGAAGGAAGACTGAGCCCTGGGGACGAGCTTCTTGCAAAACCCTGAGTTTCATTAAATATAGAAAGGTAGGATGAAAAAAATAATATTCATTCATTGTTACAGTTTCAAAGTCAGCAGCTAGTCTTGATTTCAAAGGACTTGTGTATAATGCGATGCATGGCTTTTTCTTCTGTCTCTCTTTATAGGTAAGTGACATTTCATTCTACTCATCCCCAAGGCAAAGTTGGATGTTTTTAAAGTGGAAAAAAAAAAAATGAGTGGAAAAAGAAACAGGGAAGGTGGGAAGAGGTGGAAGTCGAGGGTCAGTCGGCACAGGTAGGTGGCCGCTCCGTTTTTATTTTCTGCACAGATGGGCAGGGCTTCCGCGCAGACTCAGGGCTCCTTTTCTCTAGGGCCGCAGGTCCGGGTCCTGGCCGTGGCTTCCGAGCTGGTGACCCTGCTCTTTGAACGCGAGCTGGTGCTCGCCACGCCGTGGCCGGGGAAGCTTTGCTGCCGAAGTTTCGGGTCAGAAGCGCTTTGGGGCTTCGTGTCTCCGTGCTGTGCAGCCGCCGCGGCGCTGTGGCGGGTGCTGGGAGGGTGGGGCGGCACGGCTGCGTCTGGGGGGACAGAATTAAAGCACCCTGGGGAGGAAACGCAAGAACAGGGAGACGGACATTCCCACCGTGAAGGGATGGTGAACGGTGTGCGCGTTTCTGGACAACAGAGAGATGGGTGGGGAAACTGAGGTCTGGCGCGTCAAGAATCGTTTCCTCAATGTTTAGGTCTGTTTAATTAATATCCATGTATTTTTCTCTTCCTGCTTGGGCACTGAGGCTGAGACTCCATTTATTTTCTTTAGCGTGAAGCAGGGCGGCTTTCTAAAAAGCTGGGGGCGGGGAGTGATCTGTTGTAATCCCTGTGCCTCTTCCGCGCCAGCAGAGCAAGGCCTGCTGCAGGGAGCTGCGGGCTCGCTACTGCTCCGAGATCCCACCGCCTCCCCCTAGAACTGCAGTGCAAGAGCTCTTTTGTTTTCTTCCCTGTAAGTTGCCAACAATCCACTGGTATAATTGACCGATGGCTCCGTCCCACGTGTCTTTGCTACTTTTCTTGAGAGAGAAAAAGAGAGAAATGTAAAATATCCTATTTAACAGTCTGTAAATCTAGACTGGAACGAAAAACTCAACTCGATAAAAATATCTAAAATAAGCAGTCCTAGCCTGTCCGATTAGGAAAATAAACAGAATTGAGTGGAGCATGGGTCAGTAAAAAAGGGAGAAACGTAAAAAAATAACTTCAATATACCTCAAAAATCTCAGAGGAAGCAATCTCATGCGCAGGAAAGCGGTGAATGTGTGGATTTGAGAAAGTTTAAGAAAGGCAAAAATATGAGGATTTGTTATTGAAGTTGTCTAATTCCATTTCTAAAATTTAGCCAGGCATGATGGCACAGGCCTGTAATCCCAGCACTCTGGGAGGCTGAGGCAGGAGGATCACAAATTTGAGCCCCACCTGGGCAACTGGTGATTTAGTGAGACCCTGTTTCAAAATAAAAAGTAAAAAAGCTGGGAATGTAGCTCAGTGGGAAGGCCCAGTTGTTTGTGTACACACCCATCCACCCACTCACCCACACACATATACACAAACACAAACACAAAATTACACATACTCTTTAAGTCATCTTAAGTTTTTTTCCACACTATCAAAAGAAAAATAAAAGGGAAAGAATCAAAAACCCACATCCTTTCCCTAACCTGGGAAGAGTGTCATTTTATATAGAAAATTACCCAAAGTCTCTTCCTGATGTCACGTTCCAATCCTGTGGTATTTTATTATATTTTCTCTGAAGACATTGTGATTCCTATTACATTTTCCTGGCTGGAGACACACCTGGGAATACGTGTTGGTATTTGCTCTACATAATGCAGGAATGGAAGCTGCTGTCTTTCTGGATCCCAGCCCAAGGTGGGGCTCCACAGCACCCACTCCCTGCTTTGCAAATGAAGAAATCCTGCAACCAGGAAGCACTGTTAGAATCAGACCAGAAGGGCCAATTAAAGCTAGGGACTGTGGCCACAGGGGTGTCTGCAGCCTCTTTGTCACAATGGAGTTTGATTGCATCATTGGAACATTCAGGATATACATTCAGGATATATATACATATATATCCACAGAATATATGTATATCCACAGAATAAGAGCTACAGCATACTTTTCCCTCTTTTTGATGTTCTGTGTTTTCTGCATACAGTGAGAGTTGGCTGGATGGCTGGGAATGGGACGGCAGTATCCCCTGTCTTCCCCTTCCCCTGCCTCCTCAGCTCCCAGCACAGGCAGGAAGCCTAAAGAGTCTCAGCTGATTATGATGGATGAAGTCAGTGTCTCAGAATTTCCTATTAATAAGGAGGTAATAGAGTATATGATAATTTTACAAGAAAATTTCCACAGAGCATATAAGTACATGGGATACATTTGAATAGTTTTAACCCACTGTGATTCTCGGAACTGTGAGAATACAATTCTATTTGCACCTCCCTAACCAGCAACATGTTCCCACACCACCATGCCCTGAGGATAGGAGCACCAGGGTGTAGTGTTTACACAACACTAGCACATGCTCTCCCCCACACACTTATTTTTAGATGCATATTCACAGAGCTGTGATTCTGTCTTTGAAAGGTGAGCAGAGACACTTTTCAGACTCAGACCTGCCCTCTCAGTACCGGTTCCAGGGTATCCACATTGCCTTATCTGCCCCATCGCTCACCCAGCACCCCCACTGTCACTGTGTTTAACTTCTCAGTGAAGCGGCCCTGCACACAGGCTCTTTATTTCCTCAGAATCCACCTACCTGGCCCTCTTTCTGCCCCAGTGCCCCTGGGGCACCATTACTCATTCTGCTCCAGGATTGATTTCCCTTCTCCATTCTGTCCACCCTGGCCCCATGGCCTCCTTTGTCCCCTCTGTCTGTTGGCACCAGTCCCACTTGGAGCAATGGCCAGGCCATCGGATGGAGCTGATGCTTCCTGGGCTCTGGCATCTTTGGATTTGGGGAAGCAGCAGTAAGTTTGAACTGTGCTGTGTGCAGTGGCTTCTAGAAGAGGATGAAGCAAAGAAATATCCCATCTTCTACAGCAGCTGAGCTTCTGCCGGCCCTGGAAAGCCTGCTTTAGGCCTGGTGAATTCTTTCTCTTTGGGCAAGAGGAGTTCATTACATTTCTCTAAAGCTCACCGTGACTGGGATTCAAACACCTTGCTAAGTACCACACACATGTGTACAAACACACACTCTTATTTTCAGAACAATCCGTGGCATCAGTTTTATCCCCCTTCCCAAACAAAAAGATTGAGGCTTAAATTGGCCCAAGGTCACCTGACCTTGAAGCTTGAATTTGAACTGGTGATGTGTGACTACGATCTCCATGCTTTTCAAGGCTTATGCTTTACCCAGCGTCTACCACAGAAGAGCAAAGGGCAAGTGGGAAGGAAATTTTCAGCCGCTCTTGTCTTCCACTTTTCTAGCCTTGCAAATCAACCAAATTCTTACACACTCTGTAGAAGGGCTCTGGCGGATGCAGTATGAGTGGATAAAAATAACTGGACCCAGGTTTAGAAAAACCGAGTTTAAGGCCTTCATCTGCCATTAATTCACTGTGTCCCCTCAGGCAATTTAATTCTCTGAGTTTCTTACATGATGACAAAGGCATACCGAGTGTAATACTTCATAAGCCAAACCAGAGACCAAATAATAGAGCAACACCGCTAAAAGATGCTCTAATGATATATATCATTACCTAGAAAATTCCTGCTTACCCTGGCCTTCCAAATCCCTAAATCTAGCCCCTGATTCTTCTGATGAAGTCTAGAATTTTTGCCAGAGTAAGGAACAGTTCTTGGCAGCTTTCTGAATCTTCACTTCCTTTCAATACCAGGCCTAGTGGAGAGCAAAATTAGCCTGCCAATCACTCAGAAACGTGTGGGCCCCAGGAAATTAAATTCCCCCTCTCTCCAGCTGTCTACCCCCAAGTGCCAGGTACCAAATGAATACGCTTGCTACACAGTTCTGTTCCTGAGTTTCTTCTTCCTATACATTAATTTGATCATTTTAGGAAAATAAACCAAGTAGATTTGAGCTGTAGCTCATTATCCCAAAGTCAAAAGGTTAGAGAATGCAGTTAGTAAGACGTCTACGCTCTGTTTCACCACAGTGTTGGATTTCAACATTTCCTGTTTCCAGCAATGTTTAAAGCCACCCTGTTATATTTGTTGCCTTCCTTTAATGACATAAAGAGGAAGAGAAATATATGGCTTAGAGACGTTAAGAAGGAACCAGGACCACACAGCACAGCCCGGGAGCTGTTGACCTTGACTCTGGGAATCAACGCCCTTCAGGCCTCTGTTCAGCACCAGGGACAGAGCCCTGGAGCCGCCTCCTGGGTTCCTCAGGGAAGGCAGGCGCATCTCCGAAGGCTGACACCTGGACATGGCTGCATCCTCTCACCTTTCTATACCTTCTCTCTGGAGCGAGTCTTCTTAACCCTCACACTTGCCCAACTGTTTCGAATGAAAAGCCTTATGCACAGCAGGGTGAGAAATGTTTGGGTCTGCAGTGACCACAGTGAGGTGGAAAACCAAGCGGAGACTCTTTGGCAAATGGCAGGAAAGAGCTTCATCCATGCTGCTCGGACACGCTATGTCTTTCCAAACTTTGTATCCTGACGCCCCAACCCCGAGTGCTTCAGAGGGTGACTGGAAGAGATAATTACGGGACAGAGGTCACAGCTTGTGTCCTTGTAGGTGGGACTGGGACACAGAGGGTAGAAAGCTGGGCGAGGTCCCGTAGGGAAGGCAGCCACTGAGCCAGGACAGAGGCCTCAAGAGAAATCAGCTCTGCCCACACCTTCTCTTGGATTTCCAGCCTCCAGAAGTGTGAGAAATGAATTCCTGTGACACAAGCCCCGGTGTTTCGTGTGGCGGTCCCAGAAAACTAATGCAGTCCCCGGAAGAGACATTGAGAGTCAGCCCCAGCATGGGGGATGAGGAGGTGGCCTCACCCACCCTGAAGAGAAGCCAGGCTTGCAAGTCACCTGTCTAGTTGCTCATTTTTCTTGACCTTTGGCAAGCTTATCCTCAGTTTCCTCATCTGTACAGTGGGTATGAAGTATCTCTCAATACTGTTTAGAAAATTAATTGAGATAATGATCAACAGATATTTTAATTAATAGTAACTGTTGCAGTGCAATGGGTAGCATACTCCAGGATTTGTGCTAAATATTTACCAAGATCATCTTATTTAGTCCGCCTGGCCTTGTCCTCTCTCGATAACTTAAGACAGTGCATCTGTTCTTAGGACTCCATTCCTAGGACTGTTGAATTCCTCCCCCGATGGGTCAAGCGGTTGAGTGAGGACTATGCGTGCCGTACCTGGTGCCGTCCACTCTCCCCCCTCTGCTCCTGGAAAACACAGCAGAGGCTCGCGTCCCGCCCGGCCCTACCTCCACCCCCATGTTTCCACAGTGCACCTTCATTTACACGAACCTGCCGGTGCACTCAACCCTGGCTCAAGGACTTACCTGGAATGTTTACTTCAGAGAAGAGAAGCTCATTCATTGGTCTCCAACACAAACTGTTCTGCAAACACTTGAGACAAGGAGGAGGCCGGGCCCACTGTTCTGCCTCATGTGGGAAGTGGAGAAATGTCCTGGCTCTGACGTCTTCCAGTGCAAGGAGCCCATGAGACCCAGGCAGAGGCTGGTAAAAGCCAGGAAGCCCTGGCGACCTTCCCACTGTGCCCTCGCTGATGACAGGCCCTTGGCTTCTGTATGCAGAGTGGACAGAATTAGTGCAATGCAGATGCCAGAGCCCTGGGACAGAGCCTCAGAGCCTCACTGAGACCGGGGATGGTCACCCTGGGAGAATCAGTAACTGTGCAAGGCCCGGCAGCCCACAGCAAAGAGGCAGGACTGGCTCCCGCGGTGGTTACCCCCAGAGCCTGGGCTGATGGGGACCATGCAGATGGACTGTGTCCTACATTCCCAGAGTGAAGAACTCTCGGAACACTGCACACGTGACACATATACAGCATCCGTCTACTTTCAGGCGTGCTCCAACCCTCCTAAGGAAGAGTCCCAAGCAGGAGTATGTCCTAATTTTATGCTCCCATTGCAGAACACAGGTGGTTTATTTTTTAAAGAGCAATGTATTTCTTACAGTTCTGGAGACCAGGAAGTCCAAGATCAGCATCTGGCAAGGGACTGCTCCCCGCTATGACATCCCATGGCAGAAAGCATCACTTAGACACAAGAGCAGGCTCAGAGGCAAGGCCACAAACTTACCCTTTTGGTCACTTTAAAAAAAAACCCTTTCCACCAGTCCTGCAGTAACCACATCAACCCATTTATGCCGACCCTCTGGTCATGGCCTGGTTATTTTTTAAGGGCTTGGTCTCCTAATGCTATTGCATGAGAATTGTGGGTGACACATTCAAACCATAGCTTACCACCACTTGAGAGTTGCAGATAAAAATAAAAGTTAATTACACATTAGGAGGCCATAACCCCTTGACATGCCACCTCCCTGCCGCTCACATCTGAGCTGAAACAGGATGGTGCCCCTGGCCTCTGCTGAGCACCCTCCTGAGCCTTCCCTGTTGGGCAGGGGTGAGGCAGAAGGCATAATGAGGCTGAAGTCCACAAAGAGAACTAATTTCCCCCTTCTAATCCCCAATTTCGGACAAACACGGGGCCCAGAAGTGAGGGAATTAAATTAACGAACACAATTTCTCCCTGTCATTGAACTCTGACTAATGAGTCTATTTCTGGGTAATAAGAAGGGGCAGGAAGTGACAAGGCAGTGTAATGAATTAGTGGCCCAGAACCTCGTTAGTCAGAATAATCTTTCCACGAAAAATAAATGATGCAAACATTAATTATAAAGCCAGGGTTGGAATGCATCCCATTATTTGGCTTCCTAAGAAATCTATCCCAGTTATTACGAGGCATCTCAGACAACAACAATAATAATAAAGTCACATCTTAGTGAAAACTCCTACCCCCAGGTAGACTGGCTGCACTGGGGACACTGCGGGCTGACACAAGAGGAACCCAGCCTCTCTGGGCCTGCAGGTAGCTGTCCCTCCTGCTGGGCCATTCAGAGCCATCCACTGTAGTCACTAAGACCCAGGTGAGGTTAAAGTTTTAATGACAATATTCTCCCCATCAAAAAGGAGAGAGAAGAAGCAAAGAGCAAAGCCAAAAAGTTTGCAAGAAACTCTAGCATCTTAAAAGATGGGTCAGAGATCAAAACCACAGAGAAAATAGAGGTTAAGAGATCAGGCTCCGGAGTCAGCCAGGTTTAAATGCTGGCTCTGTGTTTGGGATCGTGCCTTGGCCCTTTTCGAAATCTAAGAATTGCTGTCATGAGGCATCTGGTTAACAGCGCTGTGTATGAGCCCTGAGTGAGGTCGTGCGAGTGAGATGATTGGCACCTATTAAGGGGTCTGCAGAGCCATTTCTGTTATGGTAGTGTCGACAGTGCTTGGAAGGCCTGGGAGGCGCTCAGAGCAGTTCCCTCGCTGCACAGATGGGGGAGAGGCACAGCATTGGCCCGGATGGCCCATGGCCCCTCAGTGGCAGGTGTGATAAGTGCCTCAGCCTCCTGGCTCCAGGCTCAGGTAAGGCTTTGTCATCTCAGGCTGCTTTTGTCCCCTGGAATTTTGGCCACAACCTAGAAGTCAGTGGAGAAGACTGAATCAGTAGTAAGAACTGTGGCTGGCTGGAAGTAGCTCAGTGGTAAAGTGCTTTCTTAACAGGTGCCAAGGCCTGGGTTCACTCCCAGCATGGGGTGTGGCTGGGGGGAAAAGGAAGGAAGCGAGGGAGGGAGGGAGGAAGGAAGAAAGAGAGACGGAAAAGAAATGAAATGTGGTTGCTAGCATGGTTCCTCGGGAGAGTAAATAAACCACGGAAATTAAAGACTATAAAAAGTTCTTTGCAGTGGTGTGAGGAACTTGCCCAGCTTATGGCTCTGAGGGTCCTCTGCTCCTGGAGATGTCAGTCGTGTCCTGCCCGCCAGGCGGTCTCGGAAGTACCTGCGGAAGGGAGAGGAGTTTGCACCAAAGACGCTGAAACTGTCCTGCCTCCTTCCACCCCGCCTTGGGTTGAAGTGGAGGCTGGGGCTGTCTTTGTTTTTAGGGCTTTGTTATTATCTGACTGGCAACACTTGGTAATGAGAGAAGAGAAAAAACAATTAATTGGAAATGAATTTTAATTGTCTCTGACTTCTCATTTGTAGGCTATTAAAATGAGTTTCCTATTAAGCTATCACATTGGGCTGCCTCCAAGAGAGCAGAAGGCCCCCAAAAGTGCCCTTCCCTGCACTTCATGCCTCTGTCGCAGCCTTGTCCCTTTGTGCAAAAACAGAGATTGTGGGTTTTAAGCAGAATAAACCAAATGGGGAAAAAATACTGAAGAAAAGATCTTGCTGTCAAAATCTTGTTTTCCTTCTTTCTTTTCTTTTTTTCTTTCCTTTTTTTTTTTTTTTTTTTAACTCAAGAACAAATGTCCGCGCGTGTTTATTATTCTGTGGTTGTGGCTTCTTGCGCATTTGTAAGTACTGCAGGAAGGTTGCTCAGGAAACGGGGCCGGCGCGGTCTGGATGCTCCTCGTCAGCTGGCCTCTGTCTACCTGGACTGGAGGGTCCAGGTGGGGCTGGACTGGAAAAAGGAACAGAGAGATCCTGGCAGGAAGACAGTGGGCAGGAGGGACTGAAAAGGGCAGCCAGGCCAGCTCCCCCTGTCCTCCCCACCTGCCCCTGTGCACAGTGGGCAATGACACGGTGCTTCTCACAGGTGGCAGAGTGGGGCCACAGCCTTGAGTGGGCTGGGGGCTCCTGGGTGGCTTCTCCGCCCTCTCCTGTACATTTTACCTCAATCGATGCTGGAAGCCCAGGGCCTGGGGACTCCATGCACCAGGACCACAGCCGCAGCCCCATCTGGCTGTTGTCCCCAGACTCCTGTCCTCTTTTACGTTAGTCTCCCTCCTCTGCCCCTCCCCGCCCACCGTGCTTTTCTGAGCCTTCCTCCCCACTCCTGCTTCTTTGCAAAAAACTTGGAACTCCTCCATAGTGGCTCAGCTCAAGAATTTGCTAGGTGGCTCCTGGCCTCCTGCTTTTCCAGGTAAGCCCTGCACTCAGCAACTTTGGCTGGTGGGAGGGGCCATTTCCACCCCCTTAGGGCAGAGGCTCAATCAGCCTGGAAGCCCTGACCCACCCCTAAGCTCCCTGTGATGTGTCTGGCTCCCTCTTCCTCCCCAGCCAGCCCATCAGCGCAAAATTTATTTATGGAGGGCCAGCAACACCTGTCTCCTGCCATTTAAATTACCTGCAGATTCAGGCGGATCCGCACAGTTTTTTGCTCGCACTGGCCTCACTAGTTCTCGGCTTGCAGAGAGCCCGGTGGAATGGATGCTGATTCTGGGTCTGCTAGGACCCAGCCACGTCCCTCGCCCTGCCCTCCACCCCAGCCTGCGCTGCACTGGGCATATGTGCAACTCTGCAGAGGTGGCAAATGACTTGGAGCCCCATGAGAACAGCCACGAGTCAGCAGTATAAGAAGCTGGGGCCTTGGGCACATTTGCAGGTCAGCAAAGATCGAGGGAGTGTCGATCACAGTAGTTGATCAAAGAGACGAGGTGACAACAAAATGGTGATGGAGATGATGCTACTTCCTGGCTTGGGGGCTGAGGCCCCTTTGAAGGTCATATCAAGGTTTGGGGTCTCCAAAATTTGGCACCTTGTGACAGCAGCAGGTCTCAGCTCAGGAATAAAAAGGCCCCTCTCCCAGGCTCAATCTCAGGGCCCTGCCTGTGCCTACAGAGCTCTGGCCTGCTCCCACCCTGCCCCATCCCTTTTTCTTTCTCTCTCTAAACCCATCAGCTCCAGAGTGGACTGGACCCCACAGTGAGCATCCTGGATGACCGGCCCTGGGCAGAGGGGAAAGAGCAAGGCTGAGTGCGGCAGCTGCAAGTGCACAACCTCCCCCCTCAACCCCAGCAGGCCAGGAAGAGAGCGCTGGGCCCTGCCCCATGGGGAGGCCTCACAGCGGGACACACAAGCCCAGTGCCTCTAGGGACCAAGCAGCAAGGTCCATGAGCAGCCTGGCTGGGTGAGGTCATGGGGACAGTGACAGACAGACAAATGCACCTCTTGTGGCAAACCCTGAGTCTACTTAGCTGTGCACCAGGTGGCTTGGAGGAGCCCCATGGGTACACACACACACATGCCCCAAGAGTTGGCATCCCCATTGCAGCCCAGTCTTCCGGGAGTTCTTGTCGCTTTTCTCCTGATCTGCCGCTCCATCCTTCCCAAGCAGGTGAAAGGCCACCAGAAGGAGACGTGGCCTTTCTGCCATGTGCACCAGGTGAGTGCCTGCCAGGCTCCAGGTCCAGATGGAGGGAACTGCTCTCTGTGCCCCATTTCTGTCTATACGGGTATGATCCTGTGTGTCTTTCTTCTTGTGCCCTCGCTTGTCCTGGCCACTGCCCACATCTGTTTAAATGGGCAAGGCCTTCCCTGAAACAAGATGTCTCAATATTGATAAGGTGCAGGCTGGGGTGCAAGCTCACTGCCCCAGTTGACCCTCTCAGGGGTATCTCTCCAGAAGGGCTCTTCCTGCGTCCCAGGAGCCATGCGGCTCAAATGCTGTCTGTGCGGTGCTTCATGGGGCGGGAGAACAGAAGCTGATCATCTGCAGACTGTCCTTTAAGGAAAAGTGCAAGAACAGGGCTTGGACACCCCCAGCCACAGAAAAGAGTTTGCTTTTGCCCCCCACCCCCCCTCCCCGCCAGGCTCCAGAAATGTGATGTCAGACTCTGATGGGTTGGAAAGCAACCCAGAGAAGTGGTTGGGGAGAACAGCGTCTCAGGGGGATAATTGACTTCAGAAATGCTGCGTCTGAGATGGAGGAAGAAAACAAGTGAAAATATGTTATTTTACAACCTTGATATGCCTGACCTCATTGAAAATAAATATACAGTGTAGAGGCAAGCAGGTAGCCGGGAGGGTCTTTGCGCGGGGTACCAGCGCCCTCTGATGGCCAGGAGAAATAGTGCGACCTCTGAGTGTTTTCTTCCAGCTAAGTAGGAGCCGGCAGAAGGGCTGGGCACTGCTGGGATTCAGACTGGAAAGCGCCGTACAGCAAACTGGGAAGGGGCAAAGGCCCCAGATGTCTCCCTTCTCGACCCAGCACACTCTCGCCCCTCCTAGGCCTCGCATTCCAGAAAAGCAGGGGTCGCTGTGGTAGGAAGAAAGCTCAACCCTGCAGCTCAGTTTGGTCTTTGTGATGTATCCACAGTGCAGCCTTCGTGCGTCTCAGCTTCCTCACCTGAGGACCCTTCCGGCTCCTTGCAGCTGGGGTGGTCTGCCTTTGAGGGATGCAGGGACAGCCAGGGCTGGCCAATCGGTGACACTGCTCTGGTGGGGAAGCAGCTCTGCATGGCGTTGTTCCGTGTCGTTTGAGCCATCCAGGGCTAGCTTCGGTGAATCTGGGGTTGGCCCTTTTGTTCTTGTTGGCAGTTACAGGAACATCGCCACTGTTACTCGCAAGCACAGTTTCCCCGTCTGTTTTCTTGTGACTCTGTCTCCCTGAAATGCTGTCTAAGAGACAAAGCTCTCCCCTGGGGACGCAAGTTACCGAACCCGAGACTCCCCGCGCCCCAGGCCAGGCACCCGCATGAAGTCTGCCAGCACAGGGCCCTGAGCTCCGGACCAGGGATCGAAACGTGGGGTTCACAGTTAGTGCTGCTCGGTCTTCTATGTTCCGTTTCATCCAGATCCTGAGCCACTCACTGCTAGATGAGAAAGCTCTCCCAATGCCCGCAGTGTCCCACAGTGCCATTTTCAGTGTAATTCCTCTGTGTGGAGTCGGTGGTCTTTTAAGATGTCTAGTGCAGGTGAGCAGACCTCAGCCCTTCCCCAGGGCCTCCTCCTGGGCCTGGCTGGGCCCTCCGTCTCCAGATCTATCTCTGTGTTAGTTCCTGTGCGAGACTCAGAGAGTCATTTATCTTTCCTGCACACACCCTTGGGATATTTCTGTTTAGCAAGACAGAAATCTCAAGCAGTTACACCGTTTTATTAAGTGTATTAAACAGCTGAGAAGCTCATCTGGTGGCCACAGTTTGTCAACTGGTTATCTTGGCTGTACCCCAATATAGTATAGCATGGGTTGTTTTCCCAACACATTTTAAAATTCTCATGACTGGCTGTGATATGATTTCATTGCTGTTCTTATTGTAATTCCCATGTATTGTACATAGACTACAATCGGGGCTAGACCTTTGCCAAATGCAGGGCGACGGCCCTTTCGGAAGCGTGGCCATGTGGATAATAACGCTTGCATGTTGAGTGCCTACGGTGGACTTTGGTTTCTCCCATTTCTCCTGACAGCACTAGAGGGCAGCTGGTAGAGTACTATCTCATTTTAACAGCCAGAGATCCTGAGGCTCAGGGAGGCTAAGTAGTTTTCTCAGGTTGTCATAGCTACCAAATCCTATGGGGGACACATCCACCCCTGGCCTTGACTCCAAAACCCATGTAGTTTTCACTACAGCTCCCATCCCTCCGCTGAAGCTCTGTGTGGGCTTCCCCTAGGTCCCAGATCATACGATCCAACTGTCAGCCTCTGTCCGTGTCCTCTCACGCATTTTAAAAGTTCGGTCCCTGACAGCAGCATGGCGTGGTCCACTTATGAGCGGAGAAACTCAGGCCTCTCCTTGGCACTGCTTCCGGGGCAAGAACCTGGGGTTCAGCGCATGATCTATGGGGGTCTTTTTTCTGCATTAATATTTAGTGCTGAGGAACAGGCAGGCAAACTACTTGGAATAATGGTTTGACCCTTTGAAACATAGCAGGGCACGTTTGCTTGTTTTGAGAGGACTGACAGCCAAATTTTGAAAGGGCAGCCTTGAATTTGAACACATCCTTCCCTTCTGGAGAATTTGATTGTTTACAAGGGAATACTAGAAAACTCCTTTAAAATATGTTAGCCCATGGGAGGGAAGGTGTTTTAAAATATTTAGGTGTTATTTGGTGGTAAAGAAAAATGAGTTGTTCTGTATAACTTCATGAAGTAAAACCAAGATCAATGGGTAGAAGTTATTGGGGAACAATTAGTTCAACGTAAAATGAATTTTAATGATCTGAGGTGTTCCTACAAGGAATGAGCTGCTTTGTGGATTTTAGCACTGGGAGAATGCATGTGGGTATGCACACAAGCAAGTATGTGCAATGTGGGTGCAAGCACACGTGTGCACTCATGTGTGTGTTCAAGTGTGCGTGTGTGAGTGTGACCCTGCCTGCCTGTCCTTGTGCTCACAGCAAGGACACCAATAGCGGACAGAAGGTTTAGCCACACAACGGCTTGACTCCACATCTTCATTCGCTTTTTAAAGATCTTCAGCACACCATAACCAGTTATTGCAGAGACATGTTTGCCCAAAACATCTGCCTGGTACCTCCGCTTTTTAAATTTCCAAACTTTAAAAAAAGCAACAACAAGAGCACCTTGAACGGCGGGCACCCAGGCTTACCCTGTGTCTTCTACAAAGTGGGCATCCTCTCACATAGCCACGGTGATGGAATTCAGGAAGTTTCACTCAGATGCCCCGCTATTACCTTCTAGGCAGCCTGTACTTGACCTCCTCCCGTTGCCCCAATAATGTCTTTTATTATATTCGCTCCTGGTTGCTGACCCGACCACTTAGCTGCCTTCGGTTGCCAAATCCCTGTAGATGCCTTTCGTCTAGAACAGCTCCACAGCCTTTGTCTTTCCTGACACTGAGACAGGCCAGTCAGTAGTGCTGAGTTCTTTCCAGCGCTGACCAGGTCGCCACACGCAGTTCTGTGCCTGGCACTTAGTGAGTGATGACTGTGGAGAGGTGGAATTGGAGGGAATCTGGGGACTGGCGGCCCCGGCCCCCAGATCCCCAACCTAAGGAGAGCTCAACTTACAGGGCAGGCAGCCGGGGCCAGGCTTGAGGTGTCCCAGGTTTGAATTCTGTTCTGTCACTTGAGATTGCGTTACCTGTCCACTTCCCAATTCCCTGTGCCTGCAGCGAGGCCCTCTAGTGGCAGTAATGAGACTTGAGTGGTGCACTACAGGTAAAAGAGCTCAGTAAAGTGTTAGAAACACACAATATATTACTATTTATTATTAATAGCCTAGCAAGGCACCCTGAAGCTACAATAGCACAGTGAGATGGAAAAGTCTTTAAAAGGAAAAAAAAAAAAAAGCACAAAGAAAACTAGAAACAGCGAGTCCTGCGCCGTTCTCCTTCAGGATCAAATGCGCCTTCCTCCCCATCCACTTCCAGGCCGAGGGTGGCCGCAGCTCATCCAGCATCCATGCAAGATCACCTGCTTTGCCGAGGAAGCCAGCATCCTCCAGATAACGGCGGATGTTCTTGTGATCTCTGTTAAGACAGAGAGCGTTTTCGAGTTGTGTTTATGCAGAGTCACACAGGCAGGAAGAGCCAAATGAAGGAACAAGTGTTCAAGTTCCCGCAGAGCCCTGGGTGGGGTCCAGGCTCCTTGCTCCCCCGGCTTCCTAAGCGGGCGGTGGTGCCCATGGCATAGAGCCCTGCAACCCAGAGCCGGTCAGCAGTCCTACTGTACTGTCAGGGAGTATATTTAAATCTGTAAACCATCAGTTCTCTTTAGGTTGGCCCTCACTTCTTCATTGGCATGCAGACGTATGCTAATGAGCACTGGTTCCACACTTCACTTGATGACCTTCTCAGTTTTATTTATTTATTGACTTGGTAAAGCAGGTGAGGCTGGAGACCGCTGGGGAATTAACAAGCATTGCAGCTTCCCCGGGGCTCCTGATGACAAGCACCTCCCCGCTCTGCTTCCCTGCCTGGGCCCAGGCCAGGATCTGGGGAGGCAGAGAACTCAGGTGCACTCATCACTTGTGACTGATGCCCTGCTGTCTTTATGTGGAGCACACCCTGGGCACTTTGTCCCCATTGGGTTGCAACAGGACTGGGGGAAGGGCTGTCTGATCTCAGGGCAGCAGCTCAAGCCTTGTTGAAAGGCCAGGGCATTGCCCACATGAGGACCAGCACCAGGGCAGCATTCTGGCCCTGGTATCTCTCTCCTATCTCAACATGAAGCCATTTACGGGAGAAAGGGACTCTCTTCCCCCTCCAAACCCTCTGCCTCACGCTGGAGCTTCGTTCATGCGGGGAGGTCCTGGTTGATGGATTTGGAATTTTCAGACACGCTGCTGTCTCCGTGTCTCCTCATGTCACCAGTTTTCCTCTGAGACGTTGCTCTCTCTTCCTCCCTCCCCCTCTATCTCATTCCTCCCTTCCTAGCTCTTCCATTAAGAAGAGCCCTTGGATCACCTGTTCTTTCCCAGCTCAGGGCAGGAGCTGCCACTGGCTCCATCTCCCGCCTTCTATTACTAATCCTGCTATTTCTGGACCTGTGCCTCCCTACCAAGCAGAAGCTGAGTGGTCCAAGTCCCACACAGTGTTGCATGAAAGGAGAACAATCGCAGGCCCAAGGCCACCTTTGCTTGGCAAGGCCCATCTTGTTGCCCTCTGCTTTCTCTCACGCTCAAGTCGTTACAGCTGTTGTGCTGCACAATTGCTTTTCAAACGGGAAACATCTCATTTTTGGAAAGTGCTCAGGCAGAATGGCCATTGAGGGCAGAGTCCCTGGAACCACAGCTGGGTCCCCCATGGTGTGCTCATGAATGAGAGTCAATGCCACCTCTCGCAGGGGGATGTCCCTCCCACGTTCTATGCCTCAGCCTTCTTGAGTCCAGATGGTTCCTCATGCTCAAAGTCAGAGAATGAAGTTTTATGCCTAAAAGGAGGAAAGAGTAATGGAAGAAAAGGAGGCCACCTACAAAAGTAGAATCCAAACTATATCAAGTGTTGTCAAGGGCTTTCATCCCGCCTGCCAATTCCTATCACTTCCGGCAGCTTCCTAGAATAGTCAGGGGAGAAAGATTCCAAGGCTGAGAATGGGCTCAACAGGCAAGGTGGCTGTGATTGATTTGTCATGCCTGCCATGGGTGGGGACATAGGAAGGCTGGTACTTTGCTACCACAGCTCAGTGGTGCTTCCTGTGGGGCTCTGTCCACACTGCCCTTCTGCTACTCGAGCCCAATTTCTCCCTTCTTTTCTGACAGCTGCTGCATTTTTGTTTCCCCTGCTAAGATAGTAAGAAATATTGTTGCAATGCTACAGCATTCGTATCCCCTGAAATTCCACGGAAATGCAGTCTTGGGTCCTACCACAGATATGCTGACTTAGAAACTTGGGGGTGAGCCCTCTGGGTCACTCCAGTGTGGGCTAACGTGAACCACTGTGTAAGGGTCATGGAGGTCACATCAGAAAAGACTAGCACTGGTTTTTGTCCATTTTTTTTTTTTTTAACAAAGTCACAGGAAGGTGAATCGACTGGTTTAGGATTCTCTGGGTGAAGTGGCTTGAGAAGGACCTATATTTTATGGCAATATTCAGCAGCAGATTTTATCGAGCTTCAGTAAATCCCTCCTGGACAGCGGAGGATGAAGCTCCCTGGGTGATTGTGCGACGTGAACTCAGATGGAGACACTGCTGCGAGGCCCGACCCTCCATCCCTCTCTGGTATTTATGCCTCTGTCTCCCATCGCCGCTCGCACCTCGCCTTCCCTTTCCTGGCTCTGCCTGCTCAGGGAACCGGCATTGGAGAGCTCACTGAAATCACGCAAAGAAAATGCCCGCTGGGGCTGTGAGACGGAAAGGGCACCAAACAACAGGAACACGCGTGTGGTTCCGTGTGCGTCTGCGTGTATCCAGGTGTGTGCGTCGTGTCTGTTACCGGGTGTCTGCGCGTGTCTGCAGGTGCGTCTGTGCTAATCCACATCCGTGCATGTCTGTTCATGGGCCTGTGTGTGTGTGTGTGTCTGCTAGTGTGCCTGCCCATATGGAAGTGTGTCACTATTTTTATTTATTTGTTTATTTATTTGGTACCGGGAATCGAACGCAGGACCTCGCGCTTGCCAGGCAGGCGCTGTGCCGCTGAGCTACATCCCCAGCCCTGGAGGTGTCTCTATTGTGTGCAACTTTGTGTGCGTGTGTTTGCGCATCTGTGTATATCTGTCTGTGCCCGTCTCTTTGTTTCTTGTGCGTGCGCGTGCCTGTGCGTGTCTGAGGCTCTCTGTGTATCTGTGCGTGTCTGAGTGTGTCTGTGTCTCTTTGGACGTTTCGTGCACCTCTCTCTGTGTGTGCCGTGTGCCGTGTGTGCGTGCGTGTGTGCGTGCACCTCTCTCTCTGTGTGCCGTGTGCCGTGTGTGCGTGCGTGTGTGCGTGCACCTCTCTCCCTGTGTGCCGAGTGCCGTGTGTGTGTGCGTGTGTGCGTGCGTGTGTTGGTGGCTGGCTCTGTGTGTCTCTTCAGGAGTGCATGCGCGTCTCTGTGTCAGTGTACATGTGTGTCTCTTTGCGTGTGTGTGCTCGCGCGTTCCCTCCCCAGCTCTCTGGCCAGGGAATGGAGGTCAGAGGAATCAGCAGGCGCAGGCTGAGCTCCCCAGCTCCCCGTCCCCTGGAGATCTCCGCAGAGCACACCCAGGCCCCACGTCTGGGGACTGCAGCGCGGAGACTCTGGGGCAGAGGCCTCAGTCTCCTCCCCGGTGTCTGACGCTCACATCTCGGGAGCCCCCGGGGTTCCCACCTGGGAAATAGGCGAACACTTAGCTCCAAGGCTGCTGTAAGGAATCAGAACCTCTTGCACAAAATAGCAACTGCAAGCTAAGCCCTCCAGGGGTTCTGCATACCGCGGAGGAGCCCCGGGCCCGCAACAGGCGGAGTTAGGCTCGCAGCTCGCTCCTCCCCTCCCGCCTGCCTCGTTGCCCTGCGCCCCCTGGTGGGCAGTAGGCGCACTGCAGGCTCCGATTTGCCTGGTACGGTACACTCCCAGTAAAGATTTGCCGGGAAAACTAAAAGAGGGGGGAATGTAGCAGAAAATGCGCCCCCCCCAGCCAGTATACTTCAGTTTGTCAGTAACCCAATAATAGTTCCTGTTCCAGATCCAGTTGCTCTGGTCTCTTATAAACGGCTGGGCACTGTGATGCACAGCTGGTCACTATGAGGCACATTGTATAGACCAATCCCCAGTGGACAAGCCACTCTGGCTCTGTACTTCCTGCTTGCTTATCCCACAGAAGCCCTAGACCACCAGAGATCAGCGCCTGACATTCTGGGAGTGATCCCCATCAGTACCTGTTGACATAATAAATCTGCCTCCAAATCCTGGGTGTCGTTTCTGCGTTTCTTCTTGCCATTGCAGGACCCAATCTCACGTGGATGGGTGGGCTCGTAGTTACACCCCACCCCGGGTGTGTAGATGTCTGTGGATCAGTTGGACACAAATAGACATGGAGTGACCCATTCTGTGCCAGCCTCAAGTTTACTGTTTTGAAACTGCAGAGTGGTGACAAAGAGCAGGCAGCTGGACGTTTTAAAGGAAGATCCCCTGAGGGAACGGCTTGATTCTCCTTTTGTTGTGAGGGTGGGTGGTTTTCCAGGCTGGTGTCATCCACTAGATGGTCTCTAACCTGGCACCACGTTGGTTGTAGGGACAAGGTCTGCTGGGAAGGCAGGGTTGTGGTGCTCACAGAGGACATGGGAAGACAGGAGGGAGTGAGAGGTCCTGATAGCAGAACTGGAATTCCCCTGGGCTCTTAGCGTAACTCTACTACTCGCCAGGTTGGCTGTGGGAGAGCATTCTAGGTAACCTCATCCAACTTCATTTCTTCCATCAGTAATACTGCAACAGCCATCTCCAGATTCCACTGGGAGAATTAAATGAGCTCATGCGCGTGGCACACTGAGTACAGGGCACGGCCCGGAGATAGCATTATATTGGTGACCACGGTGTCAACACGAGGACAAGGCCCATGATAGCATCTTTCTTCGGCTGGGCCAACCTTTCCAGAGTGGTCAGGGAGAATCTTTCAGACTGGGTAATGTGATGTCCCTGAGATCGTTGTGTCTCTCTGATCCCACTTGCCTCCTGGAACCCACAGGCAGGCAGCTCCCCCACGCTGTCAGGGTGATTGCAACCGCTGCTCCCTGCCTGGGCAACCTTCTCTCACCAGCATCCTGGGCAACTGGCGCCATTGCTTGGCTGCAGCGTCCACAGCGTGGGAAAGAGGGCTGGCCACTCCACTGTCCAGTCTGGTCCACTGCTGTTGGCTCCTGTCTTGTTCTCTATGCAGCCTACCCTTTGCAAAGAGGCATAACTTTGGGACAGCAGGTGGACAGCCAGGAGCTTGTCCAGCCCCTGGTGGAAGGCTGTGTGGTTTCCCAGGGGTGCTCGTAGTGCCCGCTTCCCTGACTCCCTTCCCTCCTCTCTCCCAGGAGTCTCTTTCTTCAACATTGAGAGCAGGAGGGCATCTGGAGGCGGCAGCCCAGGGGGTCACCAGAGATAATGTCTGGGGCTGAGACTTGGTGTTGCCAGCTGTGTTGGAGGACAATGACCCCCCAACCCTACCACACCATGACAATGATCCTGACCAGAGGTAGAAGAGAGGACAGGGATATGGGTGGGGCTCCGGGGTGACAGAGCACCCCACCCGAGGGTTAGAGAGACCAGAGGGCAGCCTTCCCATGAGCTCAGGGGGCCAAAGGGGAAGATGTTTAGGTTGGAGGCTCCACCCAAGAGATCTTTCCAGCCAGCACAAGGCAGGGGTGGGCTTTATGCTGGACCCCATGACACCCTCCTGAAAAGGGGCTAACTAGGCCATTCCAGCAGTGAGGAACTGACCCAGCTGCTGGACATCTTGACAAGAGCAGCTGACAGGGAGGGGCAGGATTGCCTAACCCGACTCAGCTCTCAGACGCAGATCCTGAGTCTGTGCATAGAGAGACACATCTGGGCATGGATGGAGGGAGAGCCAGGCTGGGCTGGCAGCTTAGTGAGCTCCTAGGATCAGCTGCATGGTGGCGTCTGTCCCAGTGCCAGGCACTGACTCACTCCCGTCATCTCCTGTCCGCCTCTATTGATTCTGTCACACACTCATCTCCATCTCCTAGCTGGCTCTCTCAGACACCAAGACACTGGCCACAGTGCCTTTGCACTTGCTGCTTTCTGCTCACAGTGCCACATTCCCTGATATCCAGAAGGTGGTTCCCTCAAGTCACCCAAAGCCCCTTATCAGAAACACCCCCAGTCACCTTTCACAGTAGAAACAACACCGCAACATTCTGTCCCCTCACCTCGGTTTGATTTTTCTTGGCCATTTTCAACACCTGATGTATACATATACCTGTTGATTTGTATGTGTCTCCCCCACATACACGGGACCCAGGGTGATAGGACCCAGGGTGATGCTTCCAGCCCGGGAACCTCTGGCACTGCTCCACCTGAGTGGTGCTGAGAGGCTCGCAGAGAGTTCTGCACCGGATTTCATCTCTGCAAGGTGAGGGGAGGCCCCTCAGGAGGTGCTTAGCAACGGGGGGGTGGTGAGCCCCTGGCAGAGACAGGGCTGTGGGCTGCAAGGAGAGCAGCAGGCCTGGAGCCTTTGCCTTTCACTCCAGGCTGAGACCTCTGCAGATCTCTGAGGGCTGGGCGCCTCCGGACACCAAAGCGAGGCTAGCCAAGAGTCACAGACAAGAATGGGGTAATTTTCTCTAATTTCCTTTGATGTTTTCAAAGGTAGAAAATAATTTCTGTCCTCTTCTGAGAACCACTTAGCCGTGGGCTAGAGGTTGGGGAAGGTTCCATCTGCTGGAAATGTTAATTAGAAGCAAGTATGACCCAGACTTGACCTGTGCAGGCCCAGGCAAGGGGGGCAGGCTGAGTGGCGGGCGGGTAGAGCTTGTGGGGACCACGGCCCGGACAGGCTGTGTCCTGCAGGGCCAGTGTAGAGGACCGGAAGTGCTGGATTGGGACAGGCAGGGATGAGGCTGCAGGCGCTCTGTGGCAGGCCAGGACTCAGGGGCAGAATGGGCTTAGCCTCAGTGTGACCCTACGTGACAGAATGACCTCCCTCTGTTACATAAAGGAAAATGATTTCACTAACCTAGTGTGGAAGGGGAGAATACAAATTGTGATTGGGTAAAACAGGAAAAAGCCGTGAACGATGGCAGCGTCTGGCACCGCCATTTAATCCTGGTGAAGGCCTGAGTCGCGCGTCCGGCTCCTGCCTTCCTCCCAGCCCAACTCTTGCGTCCCAGTGGCTTTGCCCTTGCACAAAGGCGCTGCCTCTCCGAACCTGGGCCTCCAGGTAAACATGGGCCAGTTCGGCTCCCTCCAAGACCCTCATGAGGGCCAGGACAGCAAGGTCTGCAGCCCGCTGTGCCCAAAATTCTAAGATCTGGGCGGAGACCTTGTAACGTTGCACCCTGCCTGGAGCCAGCACACCTGTGTGTCTGTCCCCCCGCTGCTGGCTGTGTGGCTGAAGACAGGGCAGCCGTGATTCCCAGGAGCCCCTGGGATGGGAGTGTGGACTGAAGGGGAAGGGGAGAGCTCAGATGGCCAAGGACCCTTCTCCAGCAACAACTCAACCACAGTGCCACTGGGAGAGAGGGACCAAAGGCCATGGGGGGGCTGAGCGCCCCCACCAGTGCTGGCCCCTGTGGCTGACCCTCAGGTGGGTTCCAGCCCCACACAGACGTCCCCTAGGCACCAAATGCGCTCCAGCACAGTGACCAAGTGCTCGTGTCTTTAAAAGGAAACTCATTTACCAAGCAGGCCTCTGGAGCCGTAGATGGACTCGCCCTCCTCCGGAAGGGAACAGTGGTGTAATGGGCTCCCAGGGCTACTACGTGCTGACCTTACAGAAGGCTAATAAACCCCAGAGGGGTGCGACGCTGCCAGGCAGTTCTCACAGCTGGATGAGGGGCTCTGCAGGTGCTGGGCCGGTGGCCGTGCCTGCAGCTTCAGAGGGCGGCCACCAGAGGGCAGCCACGCTCCCTGTGAGGAAGACGGCCTAGGTGGGCAAGGAAAGGCTCTTTAAGTGGAACGCTGCCTGCTTATCCTCTCTCCCTGCCCCTAGAGGACTTGGACTTTGCAGATTGGTTTGCGAAGCAGCGTTGGAAGGAGGCTGTGCAGCACACAATCACTAAGTCAGAAATCAGCACGTGTGTGACTATTTTTAAAGCCATGAGTGATGCTTTCAAATCCTATCAAATGGGGTTGAAGATACCATTTTTCCTTTGGAGGAGTTGGAGAGTTGAGCTTTAGATGCCCCAAGGGAAACCCAGTAGCTCCCAGCTCCTGCCTCCCGCCTGCTTCTCCTGCAGTGCACACTGCCCGCTTTGCAAGACCACATCCCACCACCTGCCCTATTCCCCAGGCCCTGGAGTGTCTGGCCAACACCAGGACTCCATTCTTGTGAGTTGAGCTGTGTCGCTCCCTCTGGAGGAGGAGATGCTGCAGATGTGGAAGGTGCCAGCCACTCACCCGGTATGACACCATCAATCCTGCTGTCACACTACCTGACTCCACTATGAACCAGAAAGCACGGCCATTGGTCCTGTGGGACAAGGGTCTCATCAGATCTCTAAGGTGTGGGAACCCCAGGGAGTACTAGAGGAGTTCCCTTGGGATTCTGAGACCACTCTCGAGCTTTGCCAGACAAGTGTTCTGTTAGTTGGTTGGTGGGGTTTAAAAAATGAATTTAGTTGGTTTTAAATTCCCAGGTGCATACCCTTCAGTAAAAAGAGGTGCGCACCATGGATTGGGAGTTTGCAAAGGAAAATGCTTGGCAGCCCCTTGCAGCCCAGGAAAAAAGGAGCACCCTGGGGAGGCTCTGCACTCTGACCTGAAATGTGTGTTTCCCTCAGAATTGAACCCTTTCTCTGCTGGGCCTGGGCCACAGCCAATGGCTCAACATGGAGACCTCGGGGAGGCCTGGAACTGTAGCTAGGCAGGACACAGGTGGCATGGGGATGCTGGCCTGTCTCAGCCTCCCCTGTGTGGTCTGAGCCCTCAGGAGCCCAGTAATCCTCAGAGGCTTGGTTCCCGCTGGGGTGGCAGGTTGGAGAATAAATAGGATGCCAGAGCAGGTAGACGATGAATGTTTGCCCTTCCTAACCCCAGTGCAGGGAAACAGCTCCGTTCCCTAACTTTCAGGGTTTTAATTCAAAAGCTAGCTGAGTCCCGAGGAGAGACTAAGATTTCCCACACATTTCCCTTAGCCCTGTTCCCCCAGGGGGACTCATTCTCAGGGTCCTCTGAAGGCAGGGGGAGGTGATGCCCATGCCCACGTGGTGTGGGAGCCTCTGAGAGGGCAGGACCCAGCCAGGCCCCACACAGGGGACAGACAGGGAGCCTGGGCAGGCGGGAGCCTCAGCTCCTCAGGTTTTCTCTCTTCCATTCTGCAAGCTTCTCTTCTGTAGACACCTGTTTTGCCTTATTCTGGGACAGTTGCCCATAATTTTGTGACCTGGACATTTCACCTTTCTGGACTCAGTCTCCCACTTCTGGCTACCAAAGTGAGAATAAGAAAGATGAAGTAAGAGAGGGGTTTAGAGCCACCAGCACCTTATACTCTGGCTTTCTCTCAGATCACAAAATCTAATGTAATGTAGCTACAAAAATGACCTCTGGCCGTGGAGAGCTGGCTCTAGGCAGGTCTTGTGCTGTGGACTTCGTGGTCATCTTTCATCCCCTCTCACAACTGTGCTAAGAAGTAGACGCCATTCTCACCACCATTTTGCAGATGAGGCAACAGGGCACAGAGAAGTTGGGAGTGGTAGCTGTCACACATCTGTTTCTAGCAGAGCCAGGTCTCATCTCCAGCCCGGGCACCCTAGCATGTGACCCGCAGCTGGCTGGGTTGGCAGAAACACTAGAACTGTCCTGTGAGGCCGCGAGATTCCTTGGCGCACGATCTTGAGTCAGTTGTGTTCCCAGGGCCTTGAGAGACGAGCGCCACTCTGTTGCTGCTGGGTGCTCCAGTGATGAAATGCGCCTGAAACAGTGATGCAGACACCTGCATGGACAGTGGGACGCCCGCCATCAGGGGTGACATGAATTTGGGGTTCTCTCTGTTTTGTCTCCCTCTTTTGTGCTAGTGTTGGACTGAACCCTCAGAGGCCTCCAGCTTTTCCTGCTGGCAGCCAGCCCCAAGCCCCAAGCCACCCCTTCCCACTGTGGTCATCTGCCAGTCCTCCAAAGAGACTTACAAGGAAAAGCAATTATTTTGCTTTAATAATAAATGTCATTTATCGTTGGTCACTTGCCTGCTACCTGGGACAGAGGGATTTTCCTTCGGTTTATGCAGTCAGCTCTCTGGCATGTGAAGTCCAGCAGCCCATCCCACGCTGTTGTGCAGGTGACCATGACAGTGAGGACATTAATCTGTGGTCCTGCAGGCTGGGACCCACTGTGCTGTCACAGCAGGGAGACGTTGCACATCGGTGTTGGGGGCCTTCGCACCTCTCCTGCCTCTGCCCCTGAGCCCATCTGTTTGTTAATGGGTGGGGGAGGACATCAAGCTGCCAGGGAGAGGCCTGGATTCTGCACTGGAGAAGATGGCAAAGTGGGGCCTCCCCAAACCCTGGCCCAGTTCAGACATCTCAAGGGGAACATGAAAAAAGGTGCCCAACTCCTGGAAATGGAGAGGCAGGCATTCTTCCGGAAAAATGCATGAAGTAGACTGAAAGGTTTGTGAAGCCCAGTACCTAAAAGATGAGCATGACACCCCCTAAGTCCAAGATTCAGCTGGGCTAGACGGAAACCAGGCATGTGAGGGCCCTGAGCAAAAGGGCCGGCCTTGGGCAGGGCTGGGGTCCCATATGCAGACTCACACTTAGTGCGCGGGGCTCCTGGAGCTTGAGGCACAGGAGAGGATGGTTATTCTTACGTAGAGAACTAGTAATGTCCCGTGCCTCTAAAACCTCAGGACTTCGGCACTGTCTTGTGCTGAAATAGGAAGCAGATCTCCCTTCTACACGATGCCTCAGAGCATCAGAGTGAAGACAGTGAGGCCGATGGGCTGCGGCAGAAGAAGGCGGGGCTGGGTACTAAGCTGAAACCCCGGGCCAAACCTCTGGAACAGGACAGTGGGGCCTGGCTTTACAGCTTGGGAGGAGCAATGGGTAGCATAGGGGAGGGCTGGAGCTGAGCAGGGGCTCTCTGCTCGGTCTTGTCCTTCAGGATGCCATCGGCGATGAGGATGAGAGTTCGCACAGTGAGGGGAGAGGGGGGAGGACAGAGCCAGAGACCAGAGGCGCTGGAAGAACAAGGCTCCTGCGGTGAACGCAGACGTTAGGCAAATCACCAGTGTAGCACCACCTGATGCAGGCAATGATTGAAAAAAATACTTGGGCAGATGAATCTGGCCCAAGGGATCTCGGAAAGGTGCAACTTTTTAAAAACCTTGGGGAGAGGATGAGGTTGTGAGGCACAGCCCGGTTATCCCCTGAGGGCACAGGGTGTCCCTGGTGCCAACCCTTTCCCGGAGATCCTTCAAGCCTGAGCTCCTTCCCCCACCTACCCCACATCCCCCACCCCCCACATCCCCCACCCAGCGGTCTCTGCGTCCTCCAGTTACTCCCTGGGCTCAGATGCTAGGACTCTTCTGGTGCACGCAGCCTCCACGTGATAGCTGAAGAGCCAGCTGAGAGGTGATCCACAGACACCCACAGATCCACAGATGAGCTGCCCACCAGGGCCGCCTGCAGTCCAGTGGGGCCCAGGTGAGACCCGGGTACTCCAAACGTGGGGACCAAGCTGGTACCCACATCCAGCCCACCTTCCACAGCTGCGTGGACTAAGCAGCCATCTCCTCCTTTGGGGAAGCCAGAAGGGCCTTGCAGTATTGCTCACCCTCCTACCCTCCCACACCTGTCCCTCCAGCGGCGACTCCCCGTGCCCTTGCCCACCCCCATGGTGCCCTCCGGACTGCACCCACAGGCACGCGTCCATCAGCCTTGTTTCCTCTGGAAGGCTTTCCCTCAACTCCTTCTGTTTATTACTCTTTTTTCTATTCTCCATCTTCTCCTTTATTTCCTCGCCTCTCTTAATATAATCCCCAAAAGGGAATGTGGAGAAGAGAGGAGAGGAGAGTAGGAGAGGAACCTTGCATTTTGGCATCTGGGCCAAGAAATGAGGCTTTGGTGTGGCATTGGGGCAGAAGGTGCCAATCTTCATAAAAGATGCCAGGTAAATGCGGAGAACTGGACAGGGAGCCAGGAAGTCAAATCACTCAAACCCCAGTGTGACACTTTTGGGAGTCAAGATACTGAGAGTAGAAGTGCCGGCGAGGAAGGAGTTGATAGGGAAACTCCATGAAGTCTTAGTGCTTCCAGAACAGACACCCAGGGACGGTGCCATGAGCGCTCAGGGTTAGTTGTAGATGCGGCAGACAAGAAATAGCACGGCAGGCTGTTAATGAATTTAATTGGGATTCTGGGTTTATACTGCGGTTAATGAATCTGTGAGTATTTATAACAGTAATGTCAGAGAAGCGACATCAGCTAGACAAATCATTGTACAGCAAAGTCAGGCAAGCCTGTGAACGGGACGGGGAGGGGAGGAGAGGAGAGGCGGACAGGGCCTTGGCCTCACAGGGAATCTGTGTTTTGAGCCATTGGGTCAGGGCAGAGGTGGATCGGACGAACCCGGCAACAAGCTGAGCGCTCGGGGGCCATGGCCTTGTTCAGGAGGACTGCGGGACAGCAGCTTATTCAGGAGACTGCTTTCCTAGTTCTGAGTTTCCCTGTCTCAATGAGGGATGGGGAAAAAATCTCCAGCTGAAAAATGTCACCTTCAACCTGACACTGGAGCCAGAGCATTTACAAATCTGCCTGTCACTGTGACAGCCTGACAGATAGCAACCTTAGCCATGACTGAGTTAAATCGCCACTATAAGTCTTGCAAAAAGTTTGGTCTCTTAAGATTTTTATCATCAAGACAGGTTAAGGAATGAGGGGCATGGCTTCCAAACAGGAAGGAGACTGAGGCTCTGCACCTGCCTTCCCAGGAACCCAGCAGCTGCAGGATTATCTATTACCTGAAAGGAGGTGACAGGGGAAAATTACCCCGCACCAGCCCCATCTGTTGCTGAGAACCGTCTATTTCACCTTCACTAATTCACTTGGCTTGTCATTTTCCTTTGTCTCCATGTCATCCACCCAAACCCTACATATATATGCCCCGTGTTCCCAGCTGGGCATGTGGCCGCAGCAGCAATGCCCCAGGATCTTTGGGATGCACCAAGTCCCTCCCAAGTGTCTCTCTTCTCATTCCTCCCATAACTGATTAGGAACTGGTGGTGAGAGAGGAGAGACAATGATTTCTCACAGTCCAGCTGTGCAGGTAGAGCACATTTCTGTGTTTGGCTTCGTCTCTGGGGAAATTGCCTCTGTCAGAAAGAGGTGGCAGATTATTAATAAAAAACAGCAGACTTGTGTCACAAGGTGACAGGTTGCAAAAACTGGGCTCAACCCCTGGCATTCACATTAGTCTTGGATGCTCGGTCATCCCCTCTCCCAACTTCCATTTTCTCATTCGGAATATACATCTACCACCTGCTTTCTTCCCACCCGCCAGGGCTGTTGGGAAGATTAAATGAGATAGTTTGTACAGACGCTCACTGAATAATGCAGAGATTCATTAAATGACAAAATGAATTTACAGCCCCTAACAGTGCCTTACATGTAATAAACGGTCAGTAAGGGTCATTATTATCAGTATGCGAATATAAGTAATTGTGATTCTTTTTGCCCTTGTGGCATCTGCCATTTTTTGAGGTCTCCAGCTAGATACACTTTTCATTCAACATTTAGAAGGCTACTTCCATGCACCGGCATCGTATTCTGTCCTCGGGCTGTGGAGATCTTAAAAATGCAAAAAATATATAACTCAGGGATCTGGAGCAGAAGGTGTGATGTGAAGGCCTTTGACCGAGTAGAGGGCAGGGGCTAAGGCCAGCATCTAACTCGGGATAGGGGAGAGATTGCTAGAGAAGGTGCAGGCTGAGAAAGTGGTGCCATACTGGCTTGAACTGGACTGAGAAGAGGCCCTGGAAGCAGAAAGGGAAAAGTACTTGTTAGACACCGGCAGGACCGGGGGAAGGAGCCGGGGGCCCCAGGTCCATGGGTCCCCTGAAGGATGAGGCTGCAGAGCTGGGGGTGGACAAGTGGACCAAAAATACGTGACAGAAGGAGCATATTTGGTTTTCTCCCAAAGACCTTGATCTTTCCTGAAGGGCAGTGAAAGCCAGGCAAGGCTGTTAAGTGAGAGCGACAGCGTCATATCTGCCTGGCAATTCACTCACGCCTGGATGGGGTGCATGCAGAGGACAGGCAACTGACCATGGAAAGCCAGAGCCCGGGGAAACTGCCTGCCTTCTGGAAGGGTGAGAAAGGCGTACTAGGGGCAGTCATCCTTGGTACCTGCAGGACTCTGTCTCCAGGACCCAGCCCTATGCGAATACCAAAATCCATGGGTGCCGAGGTGGGATACTTCCATATAACCCACACAGAAGTACATTCTGGTGCATACTTTAAGTAATCTCAGTGCTACTTGTAATAGCTAATACAATGGAAATGCCATGTAAATCGCTGTTGTACTCTGTTGTTCAGGGAATAAAGACAAGGAAAATGTACATATTTACCACCTATGCCATCTATTCGTGTATTTTCCGTCCACCGCTGGTGGAGATGCAGATCTCCAGGTACAGAGGGCCAGCTGTGCATTGCACTGGACTCTGGGCTCTGAGGAGGTGCTGCAAGGTGACCAATCCCCAGGGAGGGTCCGGCAGGCAGAGTCATGAAATTGCAAGCTGCTGCCACCAGAGGGCAGTGGCAGAAGGGCTGAGAGGCAGGCAGAGTCTCCTCCGGGTCCAGCTGGGTGGAGGGTGGAGGGGTGTGATGCTGGCCACAGAAAACACAGGATGTGTTGTTTAGGATGCTCTCCCCTTGTTTTCTGGGCCAAGGACCTTACCCCCAGCCCCCCAAGAAAACCTCTGTAGCAAGATCTGTGCTGGGCTTCCATGAGAAGTCAGGCACTGTTTTCGCTCCTGGCCAGGACACCATGGCACTGCCCAGCCATCTCTGGCTTATTTGACTGTGGTCGCCCACCTAGCCGCTCCCTGGATGGTGTTAAACAATGAGCTGGGTTAGCCCAGCAAGGATTGCTTAGAGAATGACTGTAACAAACCTTCGTGTCTGTGTGCGTGCTCTTGTTTACATGGTCTCACTGAGGTCCATGCGTGACCTGGGCAGTGCCTCTTAACATTGTGTCAATGCAACTTGAAGTTGCATGACATGGGCTGACTCAGGAGGGCGGGCTTTTCCTGCCGCAGCACACCAAGTCCTCTTCATCCTTGGGCGTAAGTCTGGGGAATGTGAATACCATGAGAAGCCTAATCTGCATGCCCACTCTGGGAACCAGATACAGGGGGCGAAAGGTCTGATCATGGACTATAAGGAGGTGCTCACAGGGGCCTTCACCACTTACTCCTTAAGGTGACCTCAAGGGTAGGGCTGTTACCTGCATTTTCACACAAGGGATCAGGTTTCCAGAACAGAGGTCCCTCCCACTCCATGCGCTGCTCTTGCCTGAGACTGACAGGAACTGGGGTGTGTGCCCCATGCAACAAGAGGGCTGAAGCTCCTGAGAAACACTGAACTGGTGACCTGGGAAGAGTCACATCTGATTAATATTCCAATAAATGACATTCCCAACAGAAAACATTGCTGATGCAATAGATGTGTGATAACCTGAAGTCAAGGAAAGAACAGGCACCCTGGTGAGGAGGGTGCTTAATTCTGTCTGGGACAAAAAGAGCTCTTAGCCTCAGTGGGAGCAGGCAAATTTCCCAGCAGTAAGGGCTGCTGGTACAGTGGAGGTGGCCATGGTCGCCGTGTGGGTTCCAGCAGGTCACTCTTACACTATCTCACTGTTCTTTTCTTTCCTGCGGAATTAGACCCATGGCTCGGTGACCCTTCTCAGAGCCTCCTTCTCCTCTGTGACAAATGGTACTGCTCTCCTTATCTGACCACTCAGAGAGTTGGAAGAATTGGCATCGATGATAGCAATTAGCTCCAGCGATGGCACATGTTAAAGCCAAATAAATATTGGTTTTCTCTCTTGCTTCTCCTTTGCGTTGCAAACAACTACACTAATGCACACACACACACACACACACACACACACAGAACAAATCACAAACCTTGCCAATAAATCTATGCTCAGGTAGAGTTAACTTAGAAAATCAACATGGCACAGAGGCTTTTAGAGGACTGACATTCCTCAGGTTATGGAAAACAATAACAATAAATCTTAAGGAATGTCACCTTGCCCCTGGCACTGAAGACAAGAAGAGGAAAATGTTAGTAGAATGGCCTTGAGTGTGAGGAGTACATGCCAGAGACTTGCAGCTTGCAGAAGGGAGGGGGGCCAGCATGCAGAGGAAGCAAGCTGGGGCCACTCGGTTCTGCTGTGTCGCTGTCAGCCTCTGTGCCTGTTAATTTCTCAGACTTCATTGCAGGATGAGGCTACAGGGAAGACAGCAGAGAATGTGATAAACACAGAGGTCACAGTCACCGAAATTTTGGGAGGAACTGGAATACGCCTGTTAAAAGCCTTGCACACAGCTCCTCAAGGCCCGGCCACACCATGGGGGACTATGGGTGCCTCTGTGAGTGTGGGGACAGTTTTGAGACTTTTCCTGAATCTACCACTATAGCCTCCTCCAGAGTACTTCACTTTTCATTATTCTGAATGTTGGTTGTCCTGCTTTATGGGTAGGTCCTTCAGTAATTCTGGGAAGATCTGGGTTGTTTGTTATCTCTTCAGTATTGTTTCTGAGCTCTTGCCGGTTCTTTTTGCTCACATGTAGGATCTTCTTTCCCTTAACTATTGCATTTTCCCATTTCTCTATTTCTGAATTCCTTCCCCAGATTTGCCTTCCATCTTGAAAATTTTCCATCTTCTCTGATAATGTTTAACTATTTATTGAGATATTTAAATTTTCATGATGATGGTTTATTGCCTAAAGCTTTATATTTTAAGGCTCCACTCTTTTTTATGTCTCTTGATTTCAGATGTATTTGATTCTTACTTTTGGAACTATTTTAAGTAAATTATTCTATAGCCTTTATTTACTTATTTGATTACATAAAGGCCACAGGGACCAAAGAAGATGTGGTTTCTGGGTTTTGCTCTTCCTCAGCTGTTTTTCTGGTGTATTTGGTATTTTGGATGATGAGGACATCTTTGGCAAGAAAATGTGAGAACCGGAACTCCTGTGTGGCCTGCAGTGACAGCATATGCCTCCCAGAGCAGCTCTGTGTTTGCCTCTGTCTGGAGCAATTATAGCATTACAATGAGCACAGGAATTATCGATTATTATGAATTAGCATAGGAAGTATAACTGAATCCCAAATCCACTGGCAACAAGGCCTGCAGTCACAAATTCTCTGGAGACCTAGCTGCTCTATCCAGAGTTCAGGTCAAGACAGAGACTTTCTTGCTGTCCCCATGCTAATTCTGGAATCGTTTTTTTTCCCCCAATCCAACTTTTAGAGGCTCCCAAGGGTTCCAGACTTCTGTGTAAATGTCACCCAATTCCTCATCTCAGTCCCCAAATTTCTTTTAAAATCTGGCCCTTAGGTTTCATCACTGAAATTGCTCTCTTCCATTGCCATTATCTTAAATTCCCTCTTTGTTGTTGGTCTTTGGAGAATTCTCTTATTTTCTTCTAATCATCCTCATTAGTAACATTGCCATTCTTGCAAGAACAGATATTCTCCATTGGAAAAAAAAATCTGAAGTCCTGAAGATGTAGTTAATAGTTTGATAGATAGGTCAGATTTGTAAAGGAAAATCATTTTCCTATGGCTGTTCACATCAAAGTCAGGACCAGCAACCCTACGTCCTTGCTTTCAGCCTACTGCCAAGTTTCCTTGTTAGAAGTCTTTCTTTTATGAAGTTCTACTTATTTCTTACATTGTAGTTACAATGTGATTTGCCCAGAGAATCTGAGAGAAAGACCAAGGCCTCCTTTTTATAAGGGTACCTTGGCCACATTTTTCAGATCTCTGCTGCTGCTGATCTTTCTAACCTACCACGGTACTGGGAACAGATCAAAAGGAATTTTATCAACTGAACACACAGTCATAAGAAGGTGGCTGTCAAATTTTGTCCAGCAAGGAGGGTATTTCTTACAAATGTACTTAAGGAGAGTCCCTCTGTGAAAAGCGTGACGGTTAATGGAGATCCCCTCCCTCAATAGGAGTTGTTTGGGAGAAATAATAATAATCTAACTGTTGAAGTATAAAGGTCAAATAAGCAGAATTTTTGTATTGTGTTCAAATTATGTTCTGGTTCAACAGAGAATTATGGTTAAAAGGTAAAAGCAACTTGGAAACACCTGACTTCTCCTTTTAATCTTGAGGCTTCTCTCTCTCTGCTCTTGAAGATGACCAACCGTGGAAGACAAGACAGGGCAGGTTGGAAACGACGGCACCAGGAGCCCTGCCATCTTTGTACATGGAAGTTTGGATCAGAGAGCAGGAGGAAATCTGAGAGAGGCGGCCTCTGTGGTATTATGGTGTCCCTTCAAGTGAATACAATTGACCAATCTATTGACTCCTTAATATGTACACATCTTAAGTTTTGTACATTGTACTTCAGTGACACTGACTGGAAAAAACAACAAAAAGAACCAGTCTCCAGTGTTAGACAAGGAAGGGCTCTGAACACAAAGTGCTCACTGAAGCCCGATCTAGGAAACGAACTGACTATACATATATGCTGCAATTTAAAATGTACTTTCTGGGAATAAATTCAACATCGAGTCTTCAAGAACCTATAATAGTGTATGACTAAAATCTATGTCTATGAATAAAAGTAGCTCTGACGTAAGTTCATAATCTAACAGAAAAGACAGAGGCAGGAAAGTTAAATTCAGTATATAAGCACTCTGAAAGGCAAGGGTAGGGAGCTAAGGAGGAACATCGCACGGGCAGATGGCATGAAAGTCTTCCGTAGGAAGTGCACACAAGCCCGCAGATCCAGAGAACTCCAGGGGCAGAGCCGAAGCAGCCATCGGAAGACTGGCTGGGGTGCAGCTCAGCATAGAGCACTTGCCTAGCGTGTGCAAGACCCTGGTTTCCATCTCCAGCACCACAAAACAAAACACGACAGATGCCAAGGAGTGTGTGTGTGTGTGTGTGTGTGTGTGTGTCTTGTATTTTGAACTAAACCACACCACAGCTCTTAGAAGCCAGGTCCCTTCAACAAGTAGAAGCTTAGATGGCACATTTGGGTTGGAAGCTAATTGAGGAGCTGAGAAACCGTCTTTTTTTTTTTTTTGGTACCAGGAATCGAACTCACAGCCTCATGTTTGCCAGGCAGGTTCTGTGCCTCTGAGCTACATCCCCAGCCCTGAGAAACCATCCTTATATCATGACACTAGTCACAGACTCTGATACTCACTATGTTCAGGCCTACAACAGAAAATTTTGGTTAGATATGGTCTCCTTTCTCATGAGTTTATTCTTTTCTTTCTTTCTTTTTTTATTTTTTTTGTGGGTACCAGGGGTCGACCTCAGGACCTTGCACACCAGCAGGTGCCCGTGCCGCTGAGCGATATCACCGGCCCTTTTTTCGTATGTGGGTTTCAGGAGTCGAACTCAGGACCTCGCGCTTGCCAGGCAGGCGCTTATGCCGCTGAGCCATCTCACCGGCCCCTCTCATGAGTTTTGTCTAATCTCAGTTCATTTATTATTTTTTATTATGTTGGTTGTCATTCAAAGAATTGTCTTTTTTTGTTCAGAAACTTGGTGCTTTCTTGAGCATAAAGGGAAACTCCCTCTTACATTGAAATTTCAGAAACTTCCTTGTTTTCCACTTTTATTTAATGCCTTAAAAATGACTTGCATAGTTATCTTAATGCCTGGTTCCTGAGATCTCTAATCTTTTCATTCTATTCTTTCTCTTTTAAGAGATCTCCATTTTTCCTATGACTTCAGTTATCCATCAATTGACAACTCTGGATTTTCTATCCCCAGCCATGATCTCCCTTCTTAGCTGGATTTGACCCAATTGCTTACTGGGTCATAATAATCTTCTTAGCTCTGCGATGACCTAGTTGTTTACTGGGTCATAATAATAGCAAACATTTACACAGCACTTACTCGGTGCCAGGCACCATTCTGAGCACCTTGCGTATCTTGACTCATTTGCTCTTCACAGCAATCCTTAAAGGAATATGCTATCATTGTGCAGCATTCTCCTGAATATTTTCAGCATGTCCAAAAATGATGCAAAAATCCCTCCCCTAAAACCTGCAAACCAGCCTTCTATGCTTCATAATCCACTAATTGATGCCTTCTTCTAACCAGGGCTCAAACACAAATCCTGAAAATCATTCGTGACATTTTCAATCCAGATTCAATCACCAAGATTTTTCCCTTCAACTTTTCTAAAGCAGATGGCACTATATAACGGCTAATGGTTCTAGCTCTGGAGTCAAACAGCTTAGCTTTGAATTCTAGTTTTACCACTTAATAACCACAAGTCTCTAGAGTTACTTACAGTTTCTGAGCCCCTGTTTTGTTGTGAGAATTAATTATGTTAAAGGATATTATATTTTTAAAACATATACAATTTTTCAGACAAAGTAATAAGACATTTGTTCACCTTCCTCAGTTTCCACTTGGTGAGCAGTATATTACACTAAAACAAAGAACAAAAAGCAACAATGGCAAAGCTTTTGCTGAAGAGCAAAGCGACTGGTGGCCTCCAAACCTGGGATTATTTTCTCATTTGTTTGCCATTTGCTATATGTGTAATTTGAGCAAGTTAGTTCATTCACTGAACTTGGTTTCTTTTTTCACAAAACAAAAATATTGCTACCTACACACAGGGTTATGCGAGGCATAAATGAGTCAGGGTTGAGCTCCTAGTGCAGTGCTGATATGTGGAGGACAATAATGCTCCCCTTCTCCCCGAGTCACTGTTCTTGTACTTCATCTACCTCTGAGAAGAAAATAACCCATTGCTTGTGAAGCAGCGGGGCATGGTAGATGGGAAAGAAACAGGTAGCAACCAAGCAGATTTATCAGCTGTGCTATGAACTACAAGATCCAGAACCATGAGCATGAATTGTATTCTGACAGCTCCAGTTCTAGCTTTCGGTCTTTTTTTAAAAGGCTGACTATCCAGTCAGATTGTAAATTGCAACCTATATTTTAAGTTCATACCAACGTTCAATACTCACATTTCTGAAAAACGTATATTCTCCAGCTCTTCTATCTTCTTTACAACAAGTACACTTGAAGCTTGTCAATGTTAACTATCTTATTATTTCTTAATTTAATGGGGTGTCAGCAGGGCCCTGCAGGATGAGAACCTAGATAAATGCAAGGTTGTCCTCAGAAGGAAGGCCAGGCAGACAAAGGGCAGGTGAGATGGGCACAGTGGATCCTTGAATATGTGCAGTAAGCATTTTGACACTTGAGTTTTGAACCAAACGTGGGTCACTTCTGTGCTTGGGGCCCTATGCAACTGCACAGTGCACACACCCATGCAGGAGGCCCTGGATTGGGAGGACTTGGTTCTCCTATCCATAGGCTTCCTGCTGCCTTCCTTTAGGCACTCATAAGTAATTAGATTGCCTTTCTCAGACAAGGCTTAATCCTCTTCCCCTCTACCCATCACGACACTAGGAGGTGAGCTTAAAGAGGCAGACCCTCGGACACCAGACCCTCACCATAGGTTAGTCCATTCCTGGAGCCCCTCGTTCATTAGACTCTACTGTTACAGTGGCCTTCACTCCTTCTCATTAAAAAGTGAAGATAGCAATAATGACATTTCTGTGGCGTTTTGGGAGTCAGCATATTGTGAATGCTTTTTTATTTTCATGCAAAAGGATTTTAACATAAATTTCCTATTTAATCTTTAAAATCATGTCACCAATACCTCTTGTTAAAACTCCATTTTACAGATGAAGTGGCAGATTTATAATAATAATTTGAGTCCAAGGCCACACAGTGTATAGGGAGTAGAACTCAGATTAGGACCCACTCAATTCCAGAGAAAAGACAGTGTTTAGAAAAGTTTGGGAGATGTGAAACAGCAAGAGATGGAGAACAAAAACACAAACACACACAGCACAAAAGGAAAAACAATTTCTGACAGGAAAATTATGTAATACTAAGATACAATTTTCCCTAAGAGATTTTGTTGTTTAAAGATAACTTGAAACAAAATAATAGCTTTGTTTGGAATGAAGGTCCAGGAAGAATAATATTTAATTTTAGTGAAAGGCAAAAAAACTACAAAAGAAAAATACAATGTAAAGTAGGAGAAACAGCCCTGGTAAGCACTCTACTTTGGTATGAACTGTGACCTTCAGGCAAAGGAATCAATAGATGAATGTTTGTGCAGAATAGACTGCCCAGAAATGCCTTTATGAAATATAAGAATTCTGTGTATGATTGTGACAATTTGAGAAATTAGCTAGGTAAAAAGGGGATATTCATAAAGATTGCATTAAATATTGACTGTTAGCAAAAAATTTATGCAGAACCCAACTTTTGGATTATGGTTGGATTATGAGAAAAGGAAGTAACATATAAAACCATTAAAATTAGTTATAAATATAATTAAATCTACATAAGGATTCTAGGTGGATAAGGCTGGCTGTGCCACAATGCAAAGACACAAATAATGAAGAAAAGCTTGAATGAATTTGGCAACATTAAGATCCAATCTTCCGTATGTCAAACATCATAAATTTAAAAACAGTTACATCAGCCATATTGCAGCATAAGAGTTTCTGACACATGTCCCTTCCTACAAACACTGATTTGCAAAACAGTTCATGCACAAAATTTCCTACATAAGTGCTAAGGGATCCAGAAGAGGACTACAAATTCTGGAAGAAGCACAGGAATAAGAAAGGATGCCTTTGAGAGAATAGAAATGATATTTACATGTTCCCCTCCTCCCTTATGCTCATGTGTCCTATTGGGATATAGGAGAGAACCTCAGATAGGACAAGGAGAGTGACATAAATACCTGATTTTGCCATAACTCCACCAATAGGCCAGCTCCAGAGAACATAGTAACAGACCTATTCCCAGATCCAGGCTCCAGGCTGGCACCAGTGGTGCCAAGATCCAGGCCCACCTCCATGCTGCAGGCTCCCAACCCACCTCAATATCAGGCCACCTCTACCGACTCCAGACACCAGGCTAGCATCTCTGGATCCAGGATTTAAGCTGGTCAGAAAACTAGCTTACACTTGAGGACTCAGGTTTCAGGTCCACCCAAGCACCAGAGTGCTTCCTATGGCTCCTGCTCCATGCTGGACCCCACCGAACCAGGCTCCAAACGCATTCTCACAGGCTGAAATGGCCTCTAAATAAGCAGAAGGATGAGGGGCTTTCCTTAGTAATGTCAATGTGTAAAAATTAGAAGCAATATTAAATTCTTTAAATGTGCTAAACCAGTGGAATCCCAGAGGGATCACAAACAATCAGGGAAAACATAACATGGCCAAAGAAGCAAAATACAGCACCAGTACCTCAGCTTAAAAATGATGTATAACAACTACATGATAAGAATTCACAAAAGTCACTTTAAATGAGTTCAGTGAAGTTACAAGAGAATAGATAACTGGAAAAAAATCAGGAAAATAACACATTAACAAATCTGAGATTCAACAAAGAGATAGAAACATAAAAAAGACTCAAACAAAAATTCTGGAACTGAACACAACAATGACTGAATTGAAAAATCCATAGAAAGCATTATCAACAGATTTGATCAAGTGGAAGAAACAATCAGCAAATTCAAGCACAGTTTACTTTAAATTGCCTACCTATACCAAAGAAAAAAAAGGGAAAATGGTGACAAAAGCCTGCAGGATTTAGAGACCCTGTTGAGTGAATTAGTACAGACATGGAATTTGAGAAGAAGCAGAGAAAGAGAAAGAGGCAGAAATTTACTTGAAGAAATAATGATAGGGAGCATGCTAATTCTGGAGAAGGAAGTGAACATATAGATTCATGAAGCCAAAGCAACCTTAAACTAAATATAAAGAGATCTTTACCAAGATGTATTGTAACCAAATTTGCAAAAGTCAGAAATGCAGGGAGAATTTTGAAAGCAATGAGTGAAAAATGACTCTTCATATATGAGGGACCCCCTCTCCCACAGCATTATCAGCAGATATCCTAGCAGAAACCCTGCAGGCTAAGAGAGTAGATGAAATAGTCAAAGTGCTGAAGGACAGAGAAAACTATCAAATAGGAAGATTTTACTTTGCAAAGCTGTCCTTCACAAATATAGGAAAAGTAAAACCTTTCCTAGACAAACACTAGATGGGGAGGTTGCTAAACTTGCTCTACAGGGAATGCTGAAGGGTGTCCCTCAGGCTGAAATGAACAGTACTAACAAGATGATAGCTTAAGGGCCGGTGAGATGGCTCAGCGGCATAAGCGCCTGCCTGGCAAGCGCGAGGGCCTGAGTTCGACTCCCAGAACCCACATACGAAGAAAGGGCTGGTGATATCGCTCAGCGGCACGGGCGCCTGCTGGCCCGTGAGGTCCTGAGGTCAAACCCTGGTACCCACAAAAAAAAAAAAAAAAAAAAAAAGATGATAGCTTAAGAAAGAGAAAAACACATTGTAAAGATAAATTTCAGAATGGACTCACACTGTAACAGTGGTACATAAATCACTACTAACTTTACTACAGAGTTAAAAGATCAAAGTATCATAACTGTAGCCACAATAATTTAGTAATACAAGGGATGATCAAAATCTATGACAACTATTTAAATTTTAAAAATCATTAAAGTAAGAGACACAATGATATTAATCTCCCAAAAATACCCCACTCACTTCAAACACACTTACTACACAGTTTTGTCACTTTCAGAAGCAGTTTTTTTTTTTTTTTTTTTTTTTTTTATGTGTGTACTGGGAGTTGAACTCAGGACCTCACGCTTGCCCACAGGAGCTTCTGCTGCTGAGTGATATCACTGGCCCTTTTATCCTTTATGTGGGTTCCGGGAGTTGAACTCAGGACCTTGCACTTTCCAGGCAGGCGCTTATGCCACTGAGCTATCTCACTGGCCCCCAGAAGAAGTTTTGGAATTCCTCTTCTGTGAATGTCTTTACAAGGTACAATCAAAACTTTGATGAATGCAGCTGTTGAGCACCATCCAACAGAAAGGCAGGCTTGTAAAAACATTATGCTGTGTCCTTGTCAACCTTATTCACTGGATCTGGCACTCTCCAATTTCTGGTTCTTCTCCAGTGTTAAAATGACTATAAAAAGCAAATGTTTTGAATCAATTCAGGACATCAAGGGAGCCACAAAGTACAACTAAAGACACTCACAAAAATGGTCTTCCAGAAGTGCTTCAGAAAGTGGCACAATGATAGAATAAGTATGTTTGAAGCAAGCAAAAGGTTTTAAAAAGAGATTAATGGCAATGTACTTTTTACTGTAGTATTATTTAGACATTCATCATATTTATTGATCATATCTTGTACATGAATAATATAAAAATAGTGACATCAATAATATAAAATATATGGAACATTAAGTTAAAATGTAGTTTTTGTTGGGCAGTTGTAGTTTAGTTTTTATCAGATTAAATAGACTATTTCATATAATCTCCATAGTAACCACAAATACAATAATCCTGTATTAGATACACAACAGTTAAAGGGAAACAAATCAAAGCATACTACTACAAAAAAATTTACATGTCATAAAGACATGAATACAGGAAGAAAGTATAAAAGGAACTAAAAACAGTCAAATGACAACAAAACTTCATTACTTGAAATGAAAATGTATTAAATTCTTCAATCAAAAGACAGAATGGGTGAATGGATTATAAAAAATGATCCAACCATATGCTGCCAAAGGAGACTCACTTTAGTTTTAAGATCATACGTAGGTTAAAAGGGAAGGAATGGAGAAAATTTTTCCACACAAATACCATCCAAAAGAAAAAAAAGTGACCACATATATCAGACAAAATAGACTTTTAAGTCGAAAACCATCTGAAGAGACTAAAAAACGCTATGATGACGATGTTGATTCATGAAAAGGACATAAACATTGTAAATATATTTCCTGATATCAAAGCATGTAAATAAACAGAACTAAAGGCAGAAATAGCAATATCATAAAAATAGAGGACTTAAGTAACCCATTTTCAACAATGTATAACTCATCCAGACAGAAAAGCAATAAGGAAAATCTTGGTATAAACAAAAATGGAAACATAACATACCAAAACTTACAGGATACAACAAAAGTAGTCCTTTTTATTTCTTTTTAGCTTATTTTAATTGACATATAATAATTGTTTATATTTATGGGGCACAATGTCATGTTATGATACATGTGTGCATTATGAAATGATTAGCTCAAAATAACACTCATGGCCTCATGTTTTCTTTATGGTGAGTACACTTAAAATGTACTCCAATGCTTTTGAAATGTACATTATTATTAACTATAGTTATCCTTCTGTGAAATAGGTCACTAAATTCCATCCCTCCTATCTAACTGAAACATTCCTCCTAAGACTTTGTGCCCTTCGACAAACATCTCCACCTTCCTCATCCACCCCATCCTTACAAGCTGATCTCTACCATTCTACTCTCTACTTCTATGAACTCAGTGTTTTTAGATTTTATGGGTAAATGAGACCATGCAGTATTTGTCTTTCTGTGCCTGTTATATTTCACTTAACGCAATGTCTTTCAGGTTCACCTATGCTGTTGCAAATGAAAATTTCTTCTTTTTCAAGGACAAACCCTTGAAACGACATTTTCTACATTTACCACATTTTCTTTATTCATTCATCCCTTGATGGATACAAAGTTGGCTCCCACATTTTGGCTGTTATGAATAGTGCTACAGTGAACAGAGGAGCATAGATGTCTCCTGAACATACTGCCGGGTCCTATGGTATTACTATACTATTACTTTTTAAGGGACTTCTATGCTGATTTCCATGATTGTTGTGCTAATGTACATTCCTACCAACAGTGTGCAAGTGTTCCCTTTTCTCCACATCTTTCCTAATACAACTTGCTATCTTTTTTTTTTTTTTTTTGTGGGTACCGGGGGGTCGACCTCAGGACCTCACGCGCCAGGAGGCGCCCGTGCCGCTGAGCGATATCACCGGCCCCTTTTTCATATGTGGGATCCGGGAGTTGAACTCGGGCCCTCGCGCTTGCAAGGCAGGCGCTTACGCCGCTGAGCCATCTCACCGGCCCAACTTGCTATCTTTTGTCTTTTTCATAAAAGCCATTCTAAACAGGTGTGAGCATTTGACAAAATTCAACATTTTTTCATGATAAACTTCTCAAATATTAGACATAGAAGGACTGTCATAATAATCATATATGACAAGCCCACAGTTAAGGTCACACAGAAGGGTGAAAAGCTGAAAGCCTTTCCTCAACATTCAGGAGTACAAAGATGGTCACTCTCAGCCCTTCTATTCAGTATGGTTCTGGGAGACCACCGCAGAGCAGTAAGCAAGAAAGCGAAGTAACAGGCATTCAAATTGGAAAGGAAAAATTAAATGTTCTGCTTGCTGATATGGTTTCTTATACAGAATAATCTGAAGAGTTTATAAAAATAACTTAGAACTAATAAACAAACTCACTAATATTTCAAGATACAAAATCAATACGCAAGATTCACTTGGATTCTACACATTAACAATGAACTATCTGTAGAAGAAATTAAGAAAACAATCAATATGGATAAATATTTTAACACCACAATGAACTATAAGCAGCTTTACTACATAAAGAACTTCCAAACATCAAAAAGAAAAAACATGAATACTACCATAGTAAAATAAGCAAAGAATCTAAAGTGCTAGTCAAAAATATGTGAATGATTAGGTAACAGAACTGACATTTTAAATTTTCATCAAAGAACTGAAATTAATATAAAATCAAGATTGGTCTCTTTTACTTCATAGTTTGGCAAAGTTAGAAAAAAAAATTACCTCTACATCTTGGCAGCTAGTGGACTCAATGCTATGTGGGAAAAGTAAACTGAAAAGCAGTTTGCCTGCATTCGACAAATATATCAAAATACCTGTTGTTCCATTTATAGGATTATCTCCTCGGGTGGCTAAAAAAGTAACTAAGTAAAACATTTTTGTACAAGACTATTCGCTGTGGTGTTCTATAAAACAGCCAAATTGTGGCAACAACCTGGATACCCAGCAGTCAGAACAGGGTTCTACTCTTGGTCCTCTGTGTACTGGTATCCCCAGAATGAACCAAGCATGAATCAAAGAAATTGAAAAAAAACTACATCTGCACTGAACATACAGACTTTTTCTTATCCTTATTCCCTAAACAATATAGCATAACAAATATTTGCATAGCATTTACATTGTGTTAGATATTACAAGTAATCTCAAATGACTGAACTTATAAGGAAGAATGCATCGGGGTGTATGCAAACATCGTGTCATTTCATACAAAGAACTTGAGCAGGTTTTGGAATCTCATGGGAGTTTTTCTTAAACATTGAGGGACAGCCATCGGCAGTATGTATGATACAAATTATGAGTAACTAAAGTTTACGTGTTTTCTTTACTCATCAAAAATGTATTGAGGGCCTTCAACGTGTTAAAAATGTCTGTCCACTGAAGAAGACGTCAAGGAATCAAACAAAAAATTCTCTGATCTTGGGGAGCTTTCATTTGTGTGAAGAGAAAACAGACAAAAGCATAACATACACAAATTATAACAAATGTCCTAAGGTGGTAAGTGCTAAGAAGAAAAGTATATCCGAGTAGGCGACGAGGAGTGACAGGAGATGAGCTTATAGGTTGCAATTTTAAAGTTGATTGTCCTTTTAAAGAGTTGTCCTCACTTGGAAGGTGCCACTTGAACAAATCCACAAAGACTGTGGCAGAGTAGGCTTTGTGAAGGGATAAAGCCTATTTTGTGGTGGGAAAAGAGGTGCAAAGTCCTTCTTGTAGGTGTGAGCATACAGAGGTGTTTAAGAACAGCTAGCAGGCTGATGTGGCTGGGACAGACTGAGAAGGGTTGAAGGAGGCGAAGATTAGGGGAGAGAGAAAGGCGGAGGAGGGTGCGGAGAGATGTATACAGCCAAGTGTAGAATTTATAACTATCGTTAAGGCTTCTGCCTTTACTCTAGAAAGTGAAAACCCACTGGCAACTTTTGAGCAGAGGGTGACATGCAATGACTTATATTTTCAAAACTCACTTTGGTTACACTGTTGTTTTTAGACTCTAGGGTAGCAGCAGCAGAAGCAGAGAGGCTCCTTGGGAAGCTACTTTTCAGTAATGCAAGACAGAGATGATGGTGAAAGCAGTAGAGGTAGCAAGAATGCAAAGGTAACGAGATTTCCTAATGGATCGTCATTTCTAAGAAAAGGGTAGGAGTCAAGGTTGACCTGAAAGGTCTTGGCCCTAGCACCTAGAATGTCAGCGTTGCTAACAGAAATGAGGGAGAGCAGCATCACTGTGGGACATGCTGGCTTTGTGATGTCAATTAGCCATTCAGCCAGACGCGTTGAAAAGATATTTGGACAGTTTAGGGCTGATGTCTTACAGATGGGCACACTCGAGTCACCAGCATACAAATGGTACTGAAAGCTGTACTCCTTGTATGAGAGCACACAAAGGAGTGAAGTTAGATGCAGTCCTCAAGATATTCTCTCAAATAAAGACAACCACTCCCCAGGGGAGGAGTTCTTCCACCCACTGCTAGCATGAACATCTCATCATACACTCGTGGTTATATATTTATAATGTTTACCTGTGTCTGCGTATGTATTGTGTACATAAGTACACAATGTAGGTAGGTAGAAATCATGTGTATATAGTTCTGTGTCAATGAGCGAAGGATAACAATATAAGCACACTCACTTCTCCGTGGACTGTTGGCATCATGGTTTCACTGCAAGGATGGGTCCGTGCAGTGGCAGAATGGAAGTAGAAGCCAAGGCTGTTCAGGGGGTAGAGGTTTAACGCATGTTCCTAGTTGTGGGTACGCCCACATGGCTGTGCATATATCACACCTTCTGTAGCTGCTGCCAAGTGCCTCATTAGACCCACATAAAGACGGGAATTTATTCCCTCTTGGTATGGGAAAGCAAGGGTGTCATGCTACATACTAAGTGTTTAATTATAAAGAAATGCAAATTTTTAGAGCAACAAAATAGAAAGTAGTTAAGCACAGATTCTAAATATAAACCACACAATGCTATACATGCAAGGCAAAGAGAAAAGATAACAATCCCACTAAGTACAAAAGGGTATTGTTGTCACTTAGCTGTGATAAAGTCCTGCTTCTAACCATTTACTTCATTGTCCTCCTATGTCCAGGATTCTGCCTAGACTGTCTCGGCTTATTCTCAGCTATTAAGCAAAGTCCGAATGTTAAATGCCTCATTAACACTTCCTGCCACCGGGAGCAACTGTGTCTCCGTGGTTTTCTTAATTTTCCTAGACCGGTTCATTCTTTTCTATTTTTTGGAGAAATAATCTCTGAAAAACTTTCCTCTCTTACTTTTTGCACATTGTACTTTCTCTTTTATCTTCACAAATATGCTTTATGCTGCAAATGGGAAACCATATCTTGTTTCTTTTATGTCCACAAATCTTATTTAGGCTATATTTTAGAATCAAATTAAATATATCATATTATACATTTTCTGTTAGTCCATCTTCTATTGCTATAATTGAATACCACAGACTGGATAACTTACAAACAAATAAATATTTATTCAGCTCACAGTTCTTGAAGATGGGAGATGCAAGGTTGAAAGGTTGCATCTGGTCACAGCTATCTTGCTGGTGGAGGCTCTGCAGTTTCAAGTGGTTCAGGAAACCCCTGAGCCCCAGGACATCCCCGAAGTTGTGACAGAGTAAGTGTGCTAACTTGTGTCTTCTGTTTCTTACAAAGTCATTAAGCCAATCATGAAGGCTCAACCCTCAAGACTCATCTAATCCTAGTTACTTCCCAAAGGCCCACATCTGAGAACTGTTAGCATGTGATTTAGGAGATCAAGTTTCAAGGTATGTCTTAGAGAGGACTAGCACTCTGATAGTGGCATACAGGTTAAACAAATGCCACCATTTAGAGTAGCACAAACATAAAACCTGTGTGTTAGATCTTCGCATACAGTCCATTTTTACCCAGTGTTGCCAAGATGTTTGATACCACATTGTCCCTGTTCTTCTAGAGAGACATGGCCAACATATACCACTTGCTATCTCTCATGGCCAAAAACAGGGTATTAGAATTTGAGCAGTGTTCCTTTACTTGGTGAAGCTCATTGGCATTTATCGCAATGGGCTCCTTAATTTTGCAAGCTGAAGGAGTCCTAAAATCACACTTGCCAAGCGCATGCTTTTCTAATGATATAAAGAAGCAAGATCGGTTCATCCATAAGCTCTGCTAGATGCTTCAGGAAGATTTACACCAATAATCGCTAGGACTTTATGCTAGAAGACTGTGACGATGAATGATGATATGTCAGCTTGACTGGATTAAGAAACACCTAGTAGATTAGTAAAGCACAATTCTGAGAGTGTCTGTGGCAAGTTGGCCAGCAAAGCGAGGAGGGGAGACCCAACCTAGATATGGGTGGCACCAACCTCTAGGCTTGTACCTTGAATGGAATAAAAGGGAACGATGAAGCAGGTTGGTTTAAGTTTTGCAGAGGTACATTTTGCTTGGATGCATGTGTCTTTTGCTGCCATTCTCGTGTGGACATCAGATTCCAGTGTTTTCAGCCTTCCAACACAGGCCCATAGTCCAGGCTCCGACTGGAGCTGCATGCTTGATTCCTCTTGTTCTGCGGCTTCCAGCTTCTTAGAATGAGCAGTTACTGGATCCACCAGCTCTCCAGCATGCTGCCCCACACTGTGTACTCTCCCACCTCTGATCCCTTAAACCTACCCAGTAAATCCCTTTCCGATACGGAGGCTTAAGTAAGAAAGAATTCTCTTCCACAGGTGAGTGGGCTAGGGCTGCACAGAGCCTGTCATCTCTAGTGCTTGATCTCATGATTGCTGTCGTTGTCATCAATTTTCAGTGAGCAAAGAGGAAGGAAGGATATAGGGCGTCCAATGGATGCCTTTCATTCTCAGGCCATTTGCTCCATCTTAGTCACAGTGACCACACAGACAGCAGGAGGCATGGGGACTGTGTGCAGAGCTGGATATCAGACCCAAGCTGAAGAGGAGAGGTGAATTCTGTCACTGAAAAGAAAGATGGTTTCAAGGAGGCTGTATTTGTTTTTGAGAGCTGCTGTAACAAATCGGCACAAACAGCCTAGCTTCAACCCACAGAAAATTATTCTCTCACAGTTCTGGAGGCGAGAAGTCCAAACACAAGGCGCCAGCAGTGTTGGTTGCTTCCAGAGGCTGTGAAAGAGAACTTGTCCCAACCTGCTTCCTACCTTCTGATAGTTACGAGCAGCCCTTGGGTGTGTCGTGGCTTGTAGATGCATCGCTGATCTCCACCTCTGTCCTCCCACGGCACTCTCTTCTGTGTCTCTATCCAAACCCACTTTCCTTTCTCTTAGATAGATCTTACCCTTAAGCTTAGGGTCCATCATAGTCCGGGAGACTACATGCATTTGTTTACTAGAGCTGCAAAAATAAAATGATACATATGTGGTAGTTTAAACAAGAGAAATTTATTTGTTCACACTTCTGAAGGCTGAAAATCCAAGATCAAGGAGTCACGAGGTTTGGATTCCTCCGAGGCCTCTTTCTGTGGATTGCAGGAGGCAGGCTTCTCACTGTGTCTTCATGTGATCTTTCCTCTGTGGAAGCAAGTTCCATGCATATCTTCTTGTCCAATTTCCTTTTCTGCTAAGGACAACAGTCATATTGGATTAGAACACATCCAAATAGCCACATTTTAAATTCATCACCCATGATACTGAGGGTTGAGATTTAAACAGGAATTGTGGGGAAATAAAATTCAGCCCACAGCACCATATTTTAACTTGCTTACACCTGCAAAGATTCCATTTTCAAATAAAGTTAAATTAACATGTACCAAGGTTGGGACTTCACATATCTTTTTTTGTAAGACACAATTCAACCCACTACAGAGGTTGTTAGAAATCTCTTGTATATTATAAAATAAGTAAACGCAGTTCTTTTGGAAGAATAGGCTCAGTCAGGGCAACGGGGCCCTGCAAAAAGAGAAGCAGTTACAGAATTCCTATCCCTGTGTATAGGGGGACTGAGCCGGGGAACTCACAACTGAGCAACACTTCCCAAAGTCGAGTCAGTCTGTAGAGGTTGGGAAAGCCTAGATCCCAGGTGATTCTGTTGTATCATCTCAGACTATTTCTTCCATTAACCCCTACTGGCTAGTTTTATATATACTTAAAAGCTTTACTGACATACAATGGATATACAAGTAACTATGCATATTTTAAGCACACACTGTGGTAAGTTTTGACATAAATGCCCACTAGGGAAGTCCTCACTGCAGTTAGGATAGTGAAATATCCATCAGCCCAGGAGTTTCCTCACGCCTTTTGCATCTCCTCTCTCTTGGCAGCTTGAGGGGCTCCTCACTTGCCCCTCGCCCCAGACAATCTTCTTTCTGTCACCTAAAATTCATTTGTATTTTCTAGAGTTACATATATCTGGAGTCACACAGTATGTACTCACATTTGTCTGGTTCTTTAATTCAAACAAGTTATTTTGAGATGTTTCCATGTTGTTACATGTTATCAGTAGTTTCCTTTTAGAGTCAGAGTATTTCACACATGCAAATGCCGCCATGTGTTTGCACACTCCTGGACTGACCAGCATTTGGGTTGAGCTATAGTTTGGATCCGCAATGTTCCTTACAGGCCCATTCTGCTTGTGTCTTGGCCTGCAAGGTGGCACCATTGGGAAGTGGTGGAACCTCAATACATGGGACTTAGTCAAGGTCTTAGGTCACTGGGGACGTGGCTTCGGAGAGGATCCGGGACCCAGCACCTTCTGCTTCCTGTCTGCTTTTTCTTCCTGGCCATGAGGTGAGGGTTTTGCTGTACCCTGCACTCCCACCATGATGGGTCCCCGCAGGCCCAAAGGAACAGGAACAGTGAAATGTGGAAAGAAACCGCAAAAACTGTAGGGAAAAACCAAACTTTTCTCTTCAGAAGTTGACTTCTCAGGCATCTTTTATACTGACAGGATGCTGACAAGCACAGGTTGTTTCTAGTTTTTCATTAGTAGCCTTAAATCCACTATGAGCATTGGTAAACTGTCTTTGTACAGTACCTCAGTCCATCCAGGCTGCTATAAGAAAGCATCATAAATGAGGCAGCTTATCAACAGCAGACACATATTTCTGACAGTTCTGGAGGCTGGAAACTCCAAACTAAATTGCCAATAGATTCCGAGTCTGGTGGTACCTACTCTCTGGCCCATAGGTGGGGCCCTCTCACAGCGTTCTCACACCACGTGGTACAAGGACAGGCAGCTCCCACGGCCCCATTTTATAAGGCCACTAATCTCATTTATGTGGGCTCTGCCTTCCCAGCTAATGTCCTCTCAAAAGGCACCACCTCCTAATGCCAGCATTTAGGGGGGACTAAGATTTGACCGTATGAGTACAGGGGGACACAAAAGTCATACAATAGCACACAATTTTCTTTATCTTGGGTAAATACCTAGGCATGACATGGCTAGGTTATACGGTAGGAACATGCTTAGCTTTTTGAGAATCTGCCCAACTATTTTCCAAAACAACTAGTACCATTTTTCATTCCTATCATCAGGAAATGAAAGTTTAAATTCTTCCATATTCTTGCCAACACTTGGAATTTTAATTATAACAAATCTAAAAGATGTGTAGTGATATTTCATTGTGGCATTAATTTGCATTTCCTTAATAAGAAATAATGTTCAGTATCTCTTTTTTTTTGTGGGTACCAGGGGTTGACCTCAGGACCTCGCACGCCAACAGGCACCCATGCCGCTGAGTGATATCACCGGCCCTTTTTTTGTATGTGGGTTCCGGGAGTCGAACTCGGGCCCTCGCGCTTGCCAGGCAGGTGCTTGCCGCTGAGCTATCTCACCAGCCCGATGTTCAATATCTTTTCATGTACTTATTTGCTGTGTATCTCCTTTGGTGAAGTGTCTATTCAAATCTTTTTATAATTTTTATTATTTTTAATGTTTTATCATTGATATTTCAAAGTTATTGTATATCCTACATATAAGCCCTTTGTCAGATAAATGATTTCAAATGTCTTTCCTAGTTTGTGACTTATCTTTTTATTCTTCTAATAGGGCTCTTTAACTACCTCAAATTTAAAATTTTGTCCATCTCCAAGTGATCAGTTTTTTAAAAATTCTTTCACAGATTATGCTTTTGGTGGCACATCTAAGAAATTATTGCCTAACTCAGAGTTACAAATATTTTCTCCTACTTTTCCCTACACAGCTGTATATTCAGGCCTTCGATATAATATTGATTGATTGTTGTACAGTGCTATGTGGTACAAAACATAAGCTGACACTCTTGTCCCAACCTTACATCACACTATTCCCATGATATTTATAGATTGACTATCATGTATCTATCTATCTATCTATCTATCTATCTATCTATCATCTATCTATAAATTTTTACTCAATTTACTAAAATTAAATCTAGAACTTTTGCATCTCTATTCATGAGTGTCATCATGAGGGATACTGGACTGTAGTTTTATTTATTTCTATAGTCTCTCTTTCCAGTTTTGTTATTGAGGTAATGGTGACCTTTTAGAATAAACAGGGAATTATTCCTTTCTCTTCAGTTTTCTGGCAGGATTTATGTATAATTGATATCCTTCTTTTCTTAAATATTTGGTGGAATTCACAATGAAGTCATTTGGACAAACATGCTATCCTTGGGGGAGGGTTTTTTTCTCATCTACAAATTCAATTTCTGTTGGATCTTGCTTTTAAGATCTCTTAGGTGAGATCAGAACAGTATTAGCATGAGGCCTCCAACCTGACACCAGGCACTCATTGAGTGCACCCCGCTCAGTGCCTCAGGAATTATTAGATGTCCTGGTCCCCGGGTCAGAACAGGCAGTAGTCCTGGTTGTATGAGGCTGGGCACTGTTCTGTACCCTCTTCTGAGAAGCATCTTTGTTCAGCCCTTGGGAGTTTCATCCCAGCATGTGTGGATCGAGACTCTGCAGGTACTCGAGGGACTCTCACACATTTCTGGAGTTCTTTCTCTACATAGTTTTCTCCTCTCTGATATTTTATTCGGGGAACTCTAATTGTCTTGGTCTCCCTGTACTCTCAGCTGCTCAATTCAGGGAGTCCTCTGGGCTCTGCTTGGTTGCTCCTCCCTCACCGCGATGCCTGTAAACTCTCCTGAACCTGGCTGGGACAATTCCAGGGCTCTCCTCGTTTGCTTTGCACTTCTCAGGGGCCGCTGCATTTCATCGCCTGCTATCTGGTGTCTTGAAAACCTTTGTCTCTCGTTGTTGCTGTTCTCACTGTAGTTTCAGGTAAGAAGGTCATGCAGATCCTTATACTCCATCTTGGCCAGCTGCACTGGCCACCATTTGCCCTTGAATCCAAGTGAACTCATGTTTTACTCCTCTGAGAGAGGTAGCTGTTTGATTGTACCAGCTCTGTAATATCTTAGAGCACATTTGAGGACAGAGGGGAGAAAGAGCTCCTAATAATGCACAGCAGTGAGAGCTGAGAGGAAGTACACAGAGGAAGGAGCCCCTAACAGAAGCAGGAGGCTGCTTACCTTTTGGGCTGATACAGTAGAGGTAGCAGCACCTCTGAAGAGCCAAACCAGAGAGTGATGGGTTTTTGGATGCCCCTCTGGGTGCTGTAGGAACCTGACAACAAGTCATTAAGTCTGTGATTCCAAGCTCAACGTGCTGCTCGATTGCTAAGTGTGGAAGCATTTACGAAGGCCAGGGGGACCCTGTTTATTTTAACCGTCCTGTTGTGCTCTATCGATGCTAATGGGGGTTGAGAAGCCAAACCATCATGCTTTGCATCCACTGGGAAATTCCTTCTTCAGGATCTGAGTGGAAAAGTAGCACCAGCTTCAACTTTAGGCAAAACTCTCAAAGGTGCAAGTAGAAGATAACTGGAAATAACTGTGGTCTGGCTGTACCCAGATGGTGGGCTTCCTTTGTTGCAAGGTGTTGTTCTCATCCCAAGCTCATGCTTACCATGCACGTATTTGGCTGAAAAATGCCTCAAACACTTCTGTACTTGTGGTGGGGGGATGTAGGCCCACCAGCCTGGTGTGCCAGTGGGTGCTTCCTTAGAGCAAAGAAGCAACACGATGTGGAAGAGGAGCTACTGACGTGGGCTGCAGACACTTTCTCTCAGCTGGCACTGTTTTAGACAGGCAATCAAGATGTTAACAGTTTCAGTAAGTCTGCATTGTGTCAGGTGATGGGCCAGGTGCCTGGCATAAAGTGTTGCTTTTAATTTTCAAAACAAACATGTATGACATCTTGATCTCGAATTTATGGAGATGTAAATAAAGGCTCAGAGAGACCATACCCCTTGTTAGAGTCAATGTGTCTGTCTTTAAACCCCAGAATCTTTGATTCTGTCTTCTGAGCTCTTCTTATTTTTGGACAGGTCTACACTTGGTTTATTCTTTGGGGTAGTCCTGGAAAACAGAAATCTCTCCGCCTTGGAGTCAGATATAATTTGGAAGGCCAACTCTACCTTTAAAAACCATCTATTCATGCCAGGTGTAGTGGCACATGCCTGTAAACCCAGCACTCAGGGAGGCTGAGGCAGAAGGATCGCAAGTTAGAACATGGCATGGGCAATTTATTGATTTAGTGAGACCCTGTCTCCAAATAAAAAATAAAAATGGCTGGGGATATAGCTCAATGAGAAGACCTTGGCTTCATGCCTAGGATGGTGCCCCCCCCAAATCTATTCATTCATTCAACGCATATGTAATACAGGTGATCAAGGGCATAGGGGGATAAGTCAGCCTAGATTCTTACTTCAATGTAGCTGGGCTTTAGTGATAGTGGCAATGTTGAGCTGCAGAACCAACTTTTACTGACTTGGATGCTTTTAAAGACAGCATTCTCCATTCCCAACACAATTTGAGTCATGTTGACTGCCAGTATATGACCGAAGGATATGAACTCCAGGAGCAGTGTATGTAGTGGTTAAAGTCAGGTGGTGTAAAATAGCTGCTTCATTTCACATTCCAGCTCCACCACCCACGATCTGTATGATCTTTGGTAAATTATTTAACCTCTGTGTGCCTCAATGTTCTCATCATTACAATGGGAGTATAATGGTACTTACCCTCTAGGTATCTTTTGAGAGTTAAATTAGAAGAGTACTTATCTGCATCTTTGGTCCTTGGTACCTATCCAAAGTTTTGTCATTTTTATTCTCATTATTATTACCATCCATTCCTTCGTTGTCTGTACCTAGAAACACTTCCCTATTTAGAGATAATGGGGACTTCCTTACTTTCCTATGGAAAATTGTGCACTGAATTAATGATTTTAGAATTAGAAAGAAAAATAGAAAATATCTTTTTAAGTGCTCTTGCTCCTCCAAAAATTTCCTCCTTCCACATTAGGACAAGGGACTCCAAGAAAGCAGATAGCCCCGCTAATCAGCCACAGCATTACTTCAAGTTAAGAATCCTTTGTCTGAAATGCTTGGTTCCAAAGCATTTCAGATATTGAATGTTTTTTGTTTTGTTTTGTTTTAGGTTTTGTTTCAGGGATATTTGCATGGACATCCGAACAACTCTAATTTGAAAAAGGAAAATCCCAAGTGATTCGAAATCCAAAATTTTGGAAACTATGCCATGCTGGCATAGTTTAGGACCCCAAAGAGCCAAGTTCTAAAGGCTTGGCCCATAGAGAGGCGCTGCCGGGAGGGAGTAGACTGTTTCAGAGGTGGAGCCTGGTGGGGTCTTTAGGTCCCGCGGGGTGTACCTTCCTGCAGTCCCCTTCTTTGGGCTGCTGGCCCGGAGGCAGGAAGTGATTTTACTCTGGCACACACTCCCTCCCTGGTGCGCTGCTTCACCACAGGCCCAGGCAGCAGGGCACCTGGTCAGTGTCCAAAACTGGGAGCCAAAATAAACCTTTTTCCTTTGCAAGTTGATTATCTCAGGTATTTGTTATACTAATGATAATAACATGAGACGGATTAACACCAGCATGATATTTTAGATTTCCAACTACCTTGGATTTCAGATGTTTAGATTTTTAGGTTAGGGATTTTTCAACTTGTGTTGGAACCCGAGAGACTGTAGGACCTCTCTTTCCTTGGTACTATGATACTACCTTCATTCCTGTCAAATTTCACCTTAGCACAGTGGCTTTCATGTCAATAAAAGATGGACTAGCTTCCTGATCCCTCTGGTTTCTAGCTAAAAGGCCTTCTGCATGTTACCCAAACATGCAGAGCTTTGGTTTTCTTATCTGTGACATGGAGATAGCAATGCCTTATTTATAAGGTTTTTGTGGTCATAAAATGTGATAGTATTTATGATGGTCTTATCACATTACTGTACTTGACACAGTAACTGCTTAATAAAGATTAGATATACACAATGACTGAGCGTACTGCTTACTTTAGAGCCCTACCTGGATCTACCGAAGAGAACTTAGATGACGTTGCTTAAGTCACAACCTTTGTAAAACTCAGCCCCATTTCTGTACCTTAAGGGTTGTATTGCCTATCACTTGGGCTTGTGAAGGGTAAAGAAATAATGGTTTTAAAACAAGTACAGTGCCAATAAACAGTAACAGATACAAGTATAACTGTAACTACTCTCATTATTATGCTTTCACTTGTCTGGTCCTCTGTAGCAGTAGCATTGTGCACATCAATAATTCAAAGTTCTAGACATTGGAACCAGTGTCTCCATCCCATCATTCTCCTCTTACAATCAGTAAGAGTGAACTATTTGGCTTGCAAAGTGACTGTCCAAAAGCAAGCTTTGGTGAGATTCCTTGTATATGGACTCATAATTATAGAGCAAGGTCCCAAGGTCAATCTTTGATGTATTAATAACTAAATCTGTGTTTTAATTTAGAAGCATACTGGGCTCCTGATCTTGGCTGATCTGCACAGAGTGAAGGAGAAGGATGAGGTATAATCTACTGATGAGACTAAATATGCTGATGACACCGTTTCACATTCTGCTTTCTAATAGACCTTCATGATGAAGAGGATCGCAGTGGTGCATGACTCATCTGGTCTAGCTGCGACACACTAGAAGGGAGATTTAGGGGCACAGAGAAATGACAGGGTGAATAAATTCCAAAAAGAAGTCAAAGGCCAGCAAAACTATTTCTTCTCTCTTAGTAGGATATTCTGGTCTAAAATACCAGCTCTTCTTTTATCTGTCATTGATACATATATATATATATTATATATATATATACATATATATATATACATATATACATACATATATACATACATATATACATATATATATACATATATATATATAATCTTTAATCTTTCATTTTTTTCCAATGAGGAAAAGGTGATCCAGAAAGGTTAAGTGAAATATCTAAAGTCTCTAATATCTATAGTTGGTTAATGGAGAGGAAGTTCCAGAATCCAATTCTTCTACCACAATCTATGTTGTTACTTTCTTAGAATCCCGACACTTCATGCATTTCTTACTACTGTAAAATTTCTCTCAACTCTGTGGAATGAGGTTAAGCAGCCTGCCAGCCAGGGTCACATCACTTCTTAGCGGCTGATCTGAACTGAGTTCCAGTTCTGCTGATTCTCATCCTCCACTCTTTCCACTACACAATGGCAGCACACAAACCCTCTCTTCAGAGACTCGCCATTGCAAGTACTGGAGCATTTCTTCTGCCATTCACGTCACCTGGTGGCATTTTAAGCTCGCTTTCCATGGCAACCATCAACACAAGAAGCCCACAAAGTGGAGCTGGAAAGCAACAGCAGCTCTGCTATTTTTCCTGCTGATGGATAGGAAAGTGCAGAGCCAAGGATAGGTTACCTCTGCTGATGAAAATTTCACTGCAGCTGGACATAAATTCAGTCTTCCTCATGGTGGTTTTCTTGTACCCTATCTACCTAACAAGAGCATCTAACAAGATGCTCTCCTGTTAAACATACAGTAAATAAAAACAGGAGGAAAGACTGTAAATTATAGATCACCTCTACCCCTTTCCATCCTTCACTCCCTTCACTCTTTTCCATCTTTCCTTCTCTCCTTCCTTCCTTTCTTCCTTCCTTCCCTCCTTCCTCTTTCCCTCACTACCTTTCTCTCTGCCTGCCCCTTCTTTCTTTCTTTCTTTCTTTCTTTCTTTCTTTCTTTCTTTCTGTACTGAGGAATTGAACCCAGAGTCTTCACTCCAAGACACAATCCATACCTTTTATTTGATTTTTCAAATTTTGAGACAGGGTTTCACTAAGTTGACCGGGTAGGGCTTGAACAAGTGATCCTCCTACTTCATACCCCAGAGTTTTAGGATTGCAAGCATGTGCCACCATGCCTTATTTCGCTACAAGGGATAACAGACTCCTCTAATACATCTCAACTGTATTTTAGCCAAGCCAATAAATTCAAGTTGTCATACCCCCAAGCCTATAAAAGACCAAACACTGAACACTGAACTGAATGAGAAGTATAATATACATATATCCTCCTTCTTTATTGTTTCTCCTCCCCTGATATCTTCAGTAAAGTACTAGGTGTGTGAGTATTACAGAGAGAAAGAAAAGAGAAGAGAAGAGAGAGAGAGATTGAGAGAGAGAGAAGAGAGATTTTTGAAACTATTGCTAAAGACACGTGGGTTTGGAAGTGTGGCTTGCTGTGTACTGACCCTGAGGTGGCGGAGTTCAGCAGGGGTATTGCAGACCCGGCTGAGGGGTGGTGGCAGGCAGCAAGGAGAATTAAGATCAATGTGATTTCTTGGAAACAAAGAATTCATGGTCATGTGATGTTTGAAAATATTTTCCCACTTCAACACTACCTATCAAACAATTCATCTTATAAAAGAGGTCATTTAGAAGAAGTCAATAGAGGGAGGCTATACTTTTTACAGCAGGGATTATAAACCAATACTGTAATTATGGCTGGGTGGACAAGTGTCTGGTGGGAGAGGGCAATGCAGGCATCTGGGCCATGGTTTTGTTCTCCTATCCAGATGTTGTGCCAGCTGCAGGGTGAGGAGGGAGCCTGTGGACCTCACCTGCTCTACCTGTTTGATGTATAGCCGGAAGCTTCTCTCTTTGGCTGCCCATCTGGCTCCTGGCACTAGGAAGCAAAATTATTATTTTTTTCCAAATTAAAGTCTTCGAATCACAGCTGTTAATTGCCAGATGATTATTAAAAACACATATTGCCTACTGAGGTTTGAGACGACAACTCATGCGTGCTTTCTGGCCCCAGTCTCAGGGGCTGTCAGCCTCAACCCATGTATACAATTCTTCAAAGAATAAAGTGTGCTTTTACTATTCATGCAAGCAAATAAGGAGGGTAGTGATATGAGCCTAGGACAGTGCTTAAAGTAATAAAGACTGACTCCCTCACATAACATGTCCAGAATCTCTAGTTGCTTTTCTCAGCCCAATGCTGGGCTTGGATTTCCTCCATCTGGGTGCCCTTTGAACATCTGCAGGCTCTCTAATTGGGCTAACTAAGGCCCATGCAAAAAGGATGCCCAAGAAAAAGAATGAAAGAAAAGCCCCAGCAGATGGGCACTAAAGAATTTTAGATTTCAGCTGTCATGCTGCATTGCTGGAACTTGGATGAGGGACAGATGGAAGCTCCCTGTGCAGGTACAGCCTGGGGGTGAGGAGACCAGCAGTGGGGGTAGATTCTTTGCACTAAAGCAAATGCCTAGAAATTATGGCTGGACAAGGAGGAGGAAGCAGGTGTCTTAGTTACTTTCTGGTTGCTGGGACAGAATGCCTGACACCCAAAATTAAAGGAGGAAAGTTTTATTTGGTTCACAGTTTGTAGAGGTTTCAGTCCATAATCGGCTGGCTCTAAGGCAGGGTGGCATGGCAGACAGGCATCACAGAGGGGAAACAGTTCATGGCAGGCAGAAGGTAGCAAAGCAACAAGGGACAACCACAGCTTTTTTATCCTTCATATCTTATCCTGGCTATTTAGGGCAGGTAGCACTCACACCCTTAATCCTAGTGCCCTCAATCCTAGCACTGCACCATGAATCATTTCCAGAGTCACACACTCTAGATCTAGACACCTCTGGAAAAGTCCCACCTATGATTTCATTAGGCTTTGGAGGGAACATCTAGATACAAGCCATAACAGCAGGCTTAGAGCTTAAACTGTGTGTTGGAAGAGGTGGGGGAAGGAGCTCTTCATAATCATAGGACACAACTTAGGTTTTCTTTCTCAGATCCTAAATCCAGGGGACAGCATGTCCTGTCCTATATATAAGGAGATCTTTTTCTCTCTAAATACTCCATTTGGTGTTATGCATGGTGGGGAAAACAGAACTCAAAGATGGGCCACCTCTTCCCATGGAGTTTGTAATCTAGTTGGTGACAAAGGTGACAGTGGATGGACTAGTTTATGAGCAAATGACAGAAAACAGGTGCTAAATTAACACATTCCACAAATGTTTACTGAATGCTCTTCTCTACATGTGTCAAGTACTGTGTCAATGTACATTGTCAATGTACAGTACAGGAAAATATAAAATCTTTGCTCTTGTTGAGTTTGTCTTCTAGCAGAGTGTGCTTAAAATATGCATAGTATTGTATACAGATAAATGCTACAGAAAAAAAAAAAGAAAAAGACAGTTGTTGGAGATTTGCCTAGTTACTAGTCTTTGTGGAGGTGAGCCTAGTTACTCCTTGTCTTGGTGGAGTTAAGCCTAGTTCCAAGGAACATGAGCAGGAAATGCTGCAGGGAAGAAATGAGGAGATGGTAAAGAGCCCAACAGACCTCCTGGGACCAGCATCACAGGCAGAGGAACTCAGTCTGACAATGGTGTTCAGAGTGAAGCATGTCATGCACTGAGAAAAGAAACACCAAGGAAGCCACAGAGAGTGGAGTAGAGTGAGTGATGGGTATGGGGTGGAGGGAAAGAGAGAATAAGGTCAAAGGAAAGGGGAAACCACTGTACATGTATAGAGTTTTGAAGGTCATTGGAAATACTTTGTTTCATGTGAGGAGCGAGATGAGAATCCATGGGATGGTGTGGCGCTAAAGAAAGCTGTGATCTAGGACCCATTATACCAAGATGCCTGTGGCTTCTGCAGTGGGTCGTGAGCTTGTTGAGACACGTATTGCTGAGCTTCTCCCCTACATCGGTGACTCTGGGGTATGCCTGACAATGCGCATTACTGGCAAGTATCACATGCTCTTCTGTGATTTGTCTTCAGGACCCCACTTTAAGAATTGCTTTAAGTTGGCTGGGGATGTAGCTCAGTGGTAGAGTATTTGTCTAGTGCATGCAAAGCTCTGGGTTCAATCCCCAGTACTAAAATAAAATAAAATAAAATAAAATAAAATAAAATAAAATACTAGGAGCAGTAGTGGTGCATGCCTGTAATCCTAGCATTCTGGTAGCATGAGGCAGGAAGATCCCAAGCTTCAACTTAGCATTGGCAATTTAGTGATTTGGCAAGATCATGTTTAAAAAATATAAAATAAAATAAACAGGGCTAGGGATGTAGCTAAGTGTGAAGGCCATGGATTCAATCCCCAGTATCACAAAACATTGCTCTAAATTGTTTATCACAGCACTATTCACAGTAACCAAGATATAGAATTATCCTATGTGTTTATGAATGGATAAAAAAAATGCATACATGCATAATGGGATATTGCTGAGACAGAAAAGAATAAAATTATGTCATTTGTAGCAACATGGATGGAACTGGAAGACTTAAGGGAAATAGATCAGGCACAGAAAGACAAATACCACATTTTCACTTGAATGTGGAAGCTAAAGTTGATCTCAAAGGAACGTAGAATTGACCAGAGGTTACCAGAGTCTGGCAAGGACGAGGCAGAGGGAGGGGTGGAGCGAAAATGGTTTCTAGGTGGAAAGCTGCATTTGGACATGAGAAAAACTAATATTCTAGGCAAAATGGGAATAGTTGGCAACAATTACTCGAGTATCACAACATAGCTAGCTGAGAGAAGTTTGAATGCTAACTTGAAGAAGCAATGTATGTCTGAGGCAATAATTCACCAATTATCCTGATGTATCAAAGCGTCCCCTGTTTCCCACACATATGGACGATTACACTGTGTCAATTAAAATATCGGTTGTTTGTTTTGTAGTTTAGGATTTTTTTTTCTTAAAAATGTAGTGCTTTAGGAGAAACAGTAGAAAGTCATAGGGATAAGGTGTCGGACTCTTTCTTAGAGCAGGGACTTTAGGTCCTGAAGAACAGAAATGTGTTCGGGTGGGAAAAATTAGAGCCATTACAGAAAAGGAGAATTACATGAGTAACAGCGCAGTGGAAGAGTTTGATTTCTGTTTGTTTTGTTTTGTTTTTAATCTCCTATTCTATCTGCCAGTGGAAAGAATGTAGGGTGGTTTTAGAAAAAATGTTCACAGATTTATAAAACATTTATTGCACGGTTTTCTACAGAGAGAGATCTCTCTGGAGACCACCCCTTTGTTGCGGAAGGTTCTAGCTTCGCTGGTGCCTCTCAGGTCCCCCTCCACTTGTTAAGTGTAAAAAAAAGGGAGGGCTTACTTGTCTGCATCTGCCGTGCACCGCCCTGGAGGCCCCCTGCTTGCTCAGTCTCCTGGAACCTCTGTTTCTGGAGTCCATGGCTACCTCTGTCCTCCTTTGGAACATCAGCCCTTTCCCGAATTGCCCAAATCAGCCCTAGCCCAAGGTCTGGAGCGTGATGGTTCAGCAGGGAACAGAAAACAACTTAAAATTGGCTACTGAACATCACAGCCCTGCATGTTTCTCAGCCAACCCTGATGCTGGGAATTTCTTCTGGACCATTTTCCCAAGCCTCAGCCTCTGTCTTGTAGTTCATCTTGCTCACTGATCTTGAGGCTGATTCCCTGACAACCAGCCAGGCAAGCTCCTAAACACTCTTTCACCCTTCTGCAGAGCAGCTCAGTCCTGCGTTCTTGCCTTGTTTTTGTTCCATTCTACATCCTTGCACTCCACCACCCCCAGGGCTCATGAGCAGCCTTTCCTAAAGAAGAACAGCATCCTTGTGAGAAACCAAACTCCATGGCCCCTTTCAAATATCTGGCTTCCAAAGCATCTACTTTATAAAGGAATACCTTTCTCCTCTTTCTAATTACACATGATGCAGCAAGATTGAGCATATCTTAAATATCTTTTTAAAAGGGAGGACAGACAGAAATGAAACTAGAAAAGTAAGGTGAAACCAGTATACAAAGCAGATGGCTTTTCATTCCAACAGTTCCTAGAAGACAGCTACAAATTTTGCTCTCACTAGACCTTATATAGAAAGGGGCAACAAACTCCAGGGGCTGTTGTGAACTAGTAAAATCAGCTTACAGAGCAGAAGGAGTCATTGCTAACTGAGTGCATTGTGGGGGCCACCTTGCAAACATGTCAGGGAGAGTTTAAACTAAGTATAAAACAGAACAGGTGCCCGTGCAAGGCTTCTGTGCAAAAGAAGACAGATTTTCAACAACTTCTAAGGACAAACATTCTGATTAAGTCTTCCAGACAGATGGTAGAACAAAGAGCCAGGAATCAGGAATGACAACGCAGGAGGAAGGCTCATGCAAGCATCCAGGCATGCTTCAGCTTTATCTACTTTCCAGCATAACCTGTTGACACATGGCTCATATGCAGAGCCCAGTTTTCATCTGAACATTTCCACTGCTTTGCCTAGTGTCCGAAGTACAAGACACCAACGCCTAATGCTTCTCTCTACAACATAACATAGATTGCTTATCACATCTGTATTGTAGGAATTTGTGTAGATGTTTATTAGAGAATAAGCTCCATGGGGGCAGGGGCCGGTTCCAAGGTACAGTGGAGGTTACAATAACGACAGCAACGAAAACTGCACTCTTTGCGCATATACTAGCGTAGGAAAGTATAATGAACACAGTTCGGGTAATGCAGTATAGGGTTCGGTAATATAGAATGTCAAAAATATCAATTTAGGAGTGGACTCTGGATCTGACATCTGAAATGTCACATCATTTCCTGCCACTGTGAATTTGAGCAAGTTATGTAAGCTCTCTGGCTCGAGTTTTTTGCTTTTTTTGTTTTGTTTTGTTTTTTTATGTGGGTACCAGGAGTCGAACTCCGGGCCTCACGCTTGCCAGGCAGGCACTTATGCCGCTGAGCTATCTCACCGGCCCCTGGCTCGAGTTTTCATCCATGCACAGGGTAGTCAGTGAAGACTGAATAAGCTGATACGTGTAAAGTCCGTCAAATAACACACAAAATGCCCAAATGTCCAATAAGTACAAGCTTTCAGAGTCATTAAAACACTGGGAATTCCACACGTGTGCTGGGGATTCTTTGAGTTCATATCTGGGTCCCTGAGGTGACAGTGTGTTGATAACAAAGTCAGGACAGTGAGAAAAGAAATACAGTTGTTTTATGAAAACAAGTTAACTTTCACAGTATTTCAAGTTTTTTGCAGTATCGATATAATTTACAGACTATATTAATCAACCTCTTAAAGTGTATAATATCACGGTCTCGAGTCACAAACTGGTCAACCACTAACACTAATTCCAGAACATTTTATCACCCCAAAAGGAATGCCTGCCCCCTAGCAATTGCTCTGCATTCCTCCTCCTCCCTGTTCCTAGAAAGTGCTAATCTACTTTCTGTCTCTGGGTTTGTCTAGTCTGTATATTTCATATTGATGGAATCACTCAAATAGAGCTTTTGATCTGTTTTCTTCACTTAGTACAAAGTTTTCAAGATTTAACCATTGGCAGTGTGAGTCAATGTTTTATTTCTGCTTATGGCTGAATAATATTCCATTGTGTGGATGTACTATATTTTGTTTGGGGATCCATCAGTTGATGGAAATTTGAGATATTTCTACTTTTTTGGCTATCAGTAAGAATACTGCTTCTAAATATTCATAAGCAGGGTTTTTTGACATATGTTTTAATTTTTCTTGGGAGTAGAACTGCTGGGTCATACAATAATTCTATGTTTAACATTTTGAAGAACTGCCAACTAATTTCCAAAGTAGCGTCCTTATTTTACCTTCCCATTAGCAATGTAGGAAGGTCTCCATGTCCTTGCCAAGGCTTCTCAGTGACTGTCATTTTGAGGATGGTGAACCTTCTCATACTTCTCAGTGCAAAGTGATGTCTCATGGTGATTTTGATTTCCATTTCCCTAATGACTAATGATGGTGAGCACTTTTTCATATGCTTATTGACCATTTGCATACATTCAGCTCATAAATATTAATATACTATTTTTGAGATCAGAATAGTAGACCTAAATAAAAATTTTCAGTGGGTAGTAAGCCCTGTAAAGATACAGACATATATGTGTGCAAAGAAGACTGGGGTCAGAGTTTTTGTAATAATAAACACATAGGTAGTTGCTGAAGACATAAAGAGGAGCAATTTCTAGAAGGAGTAGAAAATCTGGGAATCCCTGGGCTATACTTAGTGGAACAATAAAGGAGGGTTAAGAAGTGAAAAAAAGAAAAAACAGGAGGGCCTGCAAAAACCAGGAATGGGGGCCAGTGAGATGGCTCAGCAGTGTAAGCGCCTGCCTGGCAAGCACGAGAGCCCGAGTTCGACTCCCAGAACCCGCATAAGAAAGAAGGGCCAGTGATATTGCTCAGCGGCATGGGTGCCTGCTGGCACGCGAGGTCCTGAGGTTGACCCCCAATACCCACCAAAAAAAAAAAAAAAAAAAAAACAGGAATGGGGCTAGGGTATTTTTTGAGAAAAAATTTCAGATTTCAGGAAATTCTATTAGGATCAGCAACCTGCCTGAGGTCAGTGGTTCACTGACCTAAATAAAGTCTACAGAAAGCTCATCGCCAGCATAAGAGCTGGTAAGCCAGGTTTTGCTAGAAAGAAAGAATTCTGGTTAGAAGACTGTTGCCCAGTGCTTCAGTACCGCAGATAGAAAACTGGCATTTTTGTTGTTTTTTTTATCTATGAAATACTTTGCTGTGTAAAAAAATAGAATTGTTCTCCCTTATAATTTCTCAAGCCAGAATAAAAACAGAACATTAACTCAATGAAACTCATCTGACCATTAATTCTAAACTTCATGGTCCACGCTCCCCTGTTCTATTATGGGCTCTACTTTTATTCCTTTATGTCCGAACTCTTGACACTAATTTTGCTCTACTTAGAGGACTCGAAAGGAAGAGCACAAGCATTAGGAATCTATGTCTTATTTATGCTCACCTGATTTCTTCAGATCTAAAATATGTAGATTAGCTTCCCCTTTCATGTTGCTTAAAATAACTTATTTGGTCTCATCCAACAGGCCAACACTTAGGTTTGATGCTGATCTTCCATTTGTGAGCGAGATCAAAGTGTTTCTTTGTATAGAATGTTATTTAATCAACTCCAGATTCCCCTCAAAACGGCGCTTAACTGCTCCTGTTTATCCCTTATTTCACTTCATTTTATAAAGCTCCACACACAACTGGCACTCATGCAGGTCCATTACTGGAAAATTAAGGTCATGGCTGGGGCACCAATCATCACCTTTCCAGACTTCCACATGGACCTGTGCATATGTCTGCCAATCTTTTCAATTTCCTTCTTGATTTAGTGGAAACAATCAGCAGAACTGACCCTGAATGCTAGCTGCAGAAGTTCTTTAACTAAATTCACCAGTAACAGACAGCAGGCTGGCTGGATCATAGGACTCAATTCACCAAAATCCAGTTATGGGGAATGAGGCTGCTCAACCCAGTGTCAGAGAGAAGATCCCTCTCATCCAGGAAGTGCTTCCTGGGCTGGGTATACAGGCTCCTCTTCTCATCTGCTGTGGCCCTGGAGCTGCCTGGGTCGGCTCTTCCCGTACCTCTTTCTGTGCAGAGCTCGTCTGACTGGTAACCCACTGGGCTTGATATAGCACAGCAGTCAGGAACAGGTCTGTGCTTTATAATTCAGCTCTCACTGCCACTTCTTAACTGGGTGATCTTGAGCTTATTTTGCTTAAACTCTCTGGGCCTCCGTTTATTCATCTGTAAAGTGAAGACAACTAAAGAACCGCTTTCATAAGGCTGTCACGAGAATTAATGAGATAAGCCAACGCCAGTTCTTAGTACAATAGAAAGTGCAAAGCCCATCTTGCATGGTGTCCTTATTAACCCAATTTGTTATTTATTCACACAGTTGTCCAGGCTGGAAGCTCCTGGGCCTTTGTGAATACCCACTTCTCTCCTCATTCCTGCTTTCTGTGTTTCCTTGGCCCTCTTTTGTTCATTGCATCAGAGAAAAACTTCTGCGACCCATCCTGTCTCTCCATCGCCAGTAACACTGGCCCATTCAGGCCTTGTCTGTCCTGGTGCCTCTGCCACCCATCCCTGTCCCTCTCTGTCATGTCCATTTCAGCCCCACCAGGGCGATTTTCTAAAACAGAATTTGTCACATTGAATTGAACAACTGACTTTTCAATGTGGGATTTCAGCAGGGAAAACCATAAGGTAATTTACCAATTGTAATTTCGATGAGATGCCCCTGTGTTTTTTTATTTTCATTAACATTTTTGTACACAGAAAGTCTCATTATCTCAAGCTTAGTGCAATATTACTCCAGCATGTTTGCCTTGTTCGTTTTATATATTCTCAGGTGGACACTGAAATTGTTCTCAGTGATGCTTATTTGTGTTGACATTTTCCTTTTGCCAGGCTATTGTGGCCAAGGACTGTAGATGACATATGTATTTTCTGCCTGCATATACTCTCTTTCATGGGCTTCAGTCACTTCCTCCTTATTATATGTCTCAGTTTACTTTTTGAATGATTCTGTTGGTGTAGTGTTTCACATTAACATTATCACATTGATAATCATTTATTAATTTGTAGCATTAACATGATGAGTATAATTATTAACCAAATAGTTAAGCCTAGCTATTTTTACATCAGCTGACAGCTATGTTACTCTCCTACGTACAAATGTTGGTGTTCTCTCTATCTTCGTGAATTAAATCCAAATCGCCCCTTCTACAAAAGGCTGAAAGTGTGTTATAACTCAGTAACTAGCCATCTCTGTTACGCTTCTGCGAGGAGCTTCTGATTTCTCTCCTTGCTTTTTCTCCCATTTAACATCATAACATTTTCCTGTGCCATTGAAAATTATTCTAAAATGGTATTTTTTTTTTTTTGTGGGTACCGGGGGGACGACCTCAGGACCTCACGTGCCAACAGGCACCCGTGCCGCTGAGCGATATCACCGGCCCCTTTTTTGTATGTGGGTTCCGGGAGTCGAACTCGGGCCTTCGCGCTTGCAAGGCAGGCGGTTAAGCCGCTGAGCCGTCTCACCGGCCCCTAAAATGGTATTTTAATAGATGCATAACATTCTATCATATGGATATGTTATAATTTATTTAACATTCCCATATTGTTGATCATTAAGATAATTTTCAATTATATGGCATTATGAATTGTACTATAAAGAACAGTGTTGTTCATAATTTTTGTAGACAGTTGTTTTAGAATAACTTATCGACAGCCTAAAAGTACGCTTGAAAGAGCAGCTGACGGCCAGGGCGCTCAGCGCATAGCTGCCTCTGACAGCACAGGGACACTACAGAGCCACTGTACAGGGACAACATGGAGAGTCAGGGAAGCAGTCAGTTAATGACCCCCCACTCACAGCCGTACCCCACCTTGGGTGCTAAGTCCCCAGGTGAACTTCCTCTTGTCCTTTCAGTATCGCTCCAGGAGTGAAACTGGTCGAGTAACCTTTACTGCAGTAATGCAGCTGGCATATTTGGTAAGTCACATCTACCTAAGGATCCAGCACATTGCCCTTGATCATTTTTGTCTTTGTTTTTCAATTCTCTTCTTCAATGAGTCCTTCTTTTCTTCCTTCTTTTATCCATCCTTCTCTCCTTCCCTTCCTCTGTTACTCTTTTCCTCCTTACCTGCCTCCCTCCCTCTCATCCTTTTGACTTGCGTGACTTGTGGGCCAAAAATGTGCTTGGTTGTATTCTCAACAGAAGAGCCCAGAAGTGAGTGACACACACCCCATGCCTAAGTTTTAGCCTTCTCATTCATAGGATGCCAAGTCAAGAACATTTACTTCTCTCCATAATTGTACTAATAGTGACAACTGACTATCCCTTGTGGTAGTATTGCCTTATTTGCTGTTACTTCTGGGCAGATATTAATACCCTCCCTCCTCCATCTTTGCTTGAGTCCAAGATGTACGAGTGTACACAAGTTAATGTTTCTCTAAAACACTCTGAATTTCTAAAATGGAAGCTATTATTGTTGCCACTAGTAGCAACATTATTAATAATCCAAGTAACAATGTCAGTATTACCAGCAGCACAATGTCCCCCTGTGCCACTATTCACAATCATTATTACCATACCTCTTTTTATTATTTCTCTGCCATCACCCAGGGGCTGCTCAGACAATTAAATTCCAATAATAAGAGCAAAGAATAATTAAAATAACACAAAGAACAATAGAAATGAGAAGACAAATAGTGGAAAAGCCAAGAAAATCTAACCAAGGGGCTAACTTCACTGTGACAGGTGCTAATAAGATCAACTAGGAATACATGACAAAATCCTGAGAAACTGAAAATTCTCTCCTTCTTCCTCAGTGGCCTTTTTGCCACTGAGGTCTCCAGAGGTGTTAGATTGTATAACACTTATTCGGCTGATCCTGCCAAAAATGCGCCACAAGGGAGAAAGAGATGAAGAAAAAAAGAAGAAAACTCTTATGAAAGCCACTCTGAAGAGTATTTCCTTCTGGCCGGAAGCTGGCAGAGCTCCCAGGCACTCTCCACTGCTGCCCAGGCCCTGGACCGTCTTTGTTTGACTAAGGCCGCTCCACCCTTCCATTCCCCCACCTTCTGTGCCCCCTTGAATGCTCCGGCGCTGATATTGTCCATCTGAAGAATGGATGTAATACTCAGACACTCAGCTCATGAGAAAAGCCAAGGAAGATGTCTGTTCATATACACAACAGATAACAAGGAATGTGATGGTCATCTTGTTGAAGCGTATTGGTATTAAAAATCAGGTTGTGTATGAAATTCTACCATCTGAAACAAAATACGGTAGAAAATAAAACGGATTGAATGGTCTGTCTTTGTTCCGTGTGTGTCCTCGACAAGGTGTTTTGGTTGTGAGCTAGTAACGAATGACTGCACTTTGTCTTTAATAGGTGCTAAATCACCTAACATATGCTAAGTTCGCAAGGTGATTTGCACCTTGCTTGGAGTGCTTTGATGCTCCTTGACTCTATTGTTTTGATCTTGTGACAAAGATCAAGGAATCTAGGTCCACACACTCGTGGTGTAAAGAGCACCGGAAGCTGGAGAACACTGTAGCTTGAATTGCTGTCCCACAAAGGGCCAGGCGCTAAAGGCTCGGTCTCCAGGGAGGTGGTGGAGCTTTTAAGAGGTGAACGATCTTCAGAGTCATTGGGGGGCAGGCCCTCCAAGGAGGCCGGGGTGCCCGGTCCCTACCTCTTCTTTTTCTGTTTCACCTCCTAGCCATGGGTGATCGGGTTTGCTGCCCCACATGCTTCTGCCAGGCTGTTCTGCCACAAGCCCAGAACAAATGTGTGTAACAATTAGATTCACAGTTCATGTGAAAAACCGAGCATGATGTGCACTTGTACATGAAACATAAATAGCTGCTCATGGGCTGCAACCTCCACAGTCGTGAGCTGAACTAAACCTCTTGTTTTTATAAGTTGATTATATCAAATATTTCATCGTAGTGGTGGAAAGTTGCCTGACATAGACTTTGGCCACTCGTTAGGTTTTCCTCCACGAAACAGATGTAGTTGAATATTCGTGAGCCGCTACCGTGGAGAGCTCCACGTATTACAAGGGGGCCATTGGGAAAGTTGACTTCTCAGCTCTGAGGTCACTTACTTTATTCCACAGATGAGAAACTGACACCCCAAATGGGTGACTTCAAAGTCTCTGTGGATGCTGCACTTCTACCACCTCTGCAACCTGTTCCAGTATCTGGTGTAATTTCCATGGCATCAAGCTACTTTGCATCCAAAATGTCACGCAAATAGTTACAGCTCTCTTTACTGACTCATGCACACCTTTCCCTGCCTTGAAGTTGCTTTCCAGGCCTAATCCACCCACCCACATGATCACGAGCACTTACCAAACTCAGAATCATAGGGACTCTGAAAAACACATTACCTCTTGGAGACACAAACTCTTCTCCATTCTCAGAGCTCAGAGGAGCCAGAAGAAGTGGCAGCCCAGCCCCTCCCACGCCTCCCTTTTCCATCAACCTGGTGTCAGAGGCTTCCTCCAATGCATGTCACTTTCAGTTCCATCTCATTTGACACTTTATCAACAGGAAATGGGCCTGAGATGGTGTTCTCTCAGCTCCATATCTGCCAAAAACCTCTCGCTCCCCAGCAAGGCAGCTGAGGGTACGATGATCAGCTTCACTGGAGGTGTGGAGAGTATTGTACAAACCACCCCACCCTTCTTAGGGGGGCACAAGGAGCGAGGAGAGAAGCAGGAGAAAGGTGAAAGAAGAGGGAGTTGTCATCCCTACTTCCATCCTGAAAGAAAGTTCGTCTCTGGGTTGAGAATTCAGTGTCGACACATCTCATTCTCCCGCATGATGATGACATGTGTTGACTTTAAAATACTTTGTCCCTAATCGAGGACTCTGGTGCAGGGAGCAGGGTCACTTCAGGTTCCCACACACAGCGGCTATCTGCAGGAAGAGTAATGTCGTACACGCTCTGTCACAGATGTGATGGTGCTGTGCGTTTATTTAGGAGGCTACTACTTCCTGATGTCAAGTTGTCAGTCAACGAGTCAAGGGCAGGGAGGGAGCAGACAGTGGGGCCTGGTGGATCTGGAAGCGTGAAAGGCACCTTATGCAGGGTAACTCAATTAAGCTTGAGAATATGAATCTTGTGAGATGAGCTCCAATTGCTCAGTATAGAAAGGCTAGGTTCCTGATTTTAGAGTGAAAGCTTTCTGTTTTTGACCATTTAGTATGATGCGAGCTGTTGGTTTGTCATAGATGGCCTTTATCAGATGGAGGTAAAGACCATCTATTCCATTTTCTGTAGGGCTTTTATCATGAATGGATTTTGGACTTTGTCAAATGCTTTTTCTGCATCTATTGAGACGATCATGTGATTTTTGTCTTTGGTTCTATTAATATGATGTATTACATTTATTGAATTGTCTCACTAGTGTGAGAAGTTGAATGAGTAAATAAGATCCAAAGTGTACAGTAGATATTGTGAATTTGGAAGAAACTGTTCAAGAGAAAAGAGAAACTAATGGGGGAAAGAGGAAAAGAAGGAAGAGAAAAGGGAAAAAATTATATATATACACAAGATAGTTAACATAGTTGTACAGCTAGTTTCTCTTAGTTCATTGAAAAGAAAGATTTGTGCTAATACTTTCCGGACATTATTTTATGCTTATATCTTGTACTCTGAGTAACCACTATGAAGATAACAACGCACAGTGTATTAATTATCGTTACTCTCCTGTTAGCCTGATTTGAAACTGTTTTATTTTACATTTTTCTTCTTCTTCTCTTTAAAATAAAATAAATAAATAAATAAAAAGAAAGGCTAGGAAAGGGGAAAGAAGTGAGTCCAAGGTCTCTTTTAGATCTTGAATGTCCCACCAAAGTATCATGTGTTCAGAGGTGGTGCTTTTGGAAGGTGATTGGATGAGGGGGGCTCTAACTCCATCGGTAGTTTAATCCATTGATGGGTTTATACCATTATTGGAAGGTAGTGAGATATAGGAGGTGGGGCCTAGTTGAAGGGACTGGGTTATGAGGACATAGCCTTGGGGACTGTGTCTTATCTCTGGCCCCTTCCTCTCTGTCTCTGTCTCTCTCTGCTTATGAGGTGAGCAGCTTTCCTCTGCCACACCCTTCTACCATGATGTTTCTGCCTCACCACAGGCCTAAAGCAATGGAGTCAGCTGACCATGGACTGAAACCTCTGACACCATAACCCAAAATCAAGTTTCCTTCTTTAAATTTTTTATCTCAGGTACTGTGTCAAGTGACAAAAAGCTGACAAATAGATTCCAAGTGACTCAGAAACTGGGCATGGTGTTGTACACCTGTAATACCAGCAGTCAGGAGTCTGAGGCAGGAGAATTGTTATGAGTTCAAGGCCAGCCTGGGCTACATAGTGAGTTCAAAGTCAGTCTGAACTACATAGTGAGACCCTGTCTTAAGAAAACAAAACAAACAAATAAACAAAAAAACAAAAACAAAAATAAACAGAAACCAAGTGATTCATAAGGGATGTGGTGGAGCGAAGGGGCTGGAAGCATGCATCTCACCTCTGTGTCAGGGAACAACCACTCCTAGCCAGGAGAAGGAAACATCAGACATACAGAAGCACCCTTAGGTTAAGGTTCCTTTCACACCTTAGTTCTGCTGCACTTCTCAGTGGAAAAGAACCCACTCATGCTATTTGCTTTTACTGTGCATCTATTTTTCCCTGCCATCAACTGTGTGGATTTTCCAGTATTTCCTTATTGGTTGTTTCATTTGCCCTTCAGAGCTTGGAAGAGAGCATTGGACATTGTTCTGCTCCTACTTTTCTGATCCTGGGGGGAGATAAATACATCTGGGCTTGGTGATGTCTGTGCTATCTGCTCTCTCTCCCCTTTCTCTCTCCTTTCTGTTCCTCTTCCTGCTCCCCTACCCTTGTCTTTGCAAATATCTTGCACTTGGAATCTGATGCTTGATTTCTGCCCTGGAGTGAGCAGGGTGGGAAATGTTCCCGCTCTCCTCCAGCTCTGTCAGAAACATTAATGCACTGCACACCGCTGACACCCAGGCCCCACGTTGCCACCCCTGGCATTTTTCTTTCTTTTGTCCGATTTGGTTTCAGAAGTTAAATCACTTCTTTTTTGATATGAAAATTAATTTCTGGACAAAAAGAAATATGCTCGTGTTGGGCTAAATTTGTGTTGTTTCCCAGCACGGTTGTAATTACACTGTAGATCAAACTGACGCCTTCTTTTTTGTGGCTTTTTCCCTCTCTGATGTCCCTGAAGCTGCCAGGATCACCAGCAGCAGCAGTTTTCATTAGCAGCCAAGCAAGGGGATGGGGGTGGATGGTCTATGGAAGCCATCATTCCTAGATTTCTCTCCTCAGATCCTTTTTTTGGATGGACAAGTACAATTCAGACAGCTACAGATGAGAAGGATTCGAGCCCCCGAGTTTCCTGCCACGGTGTGGAGGTAAGTGGTGGCAAGGAGAGGGCCCCAAGCCTGTTGACTGCAGCCTGGTGGTGGAGGCTCTGTCACCCCTAGATGCCAGCAATAAGAGGGGTTGGCGCATTTCCCAAGGTTTCTACACACTCTCTGATACCTCCTTCTCTGCAAGCCATGTTCACCTGCTAAAAACGATCACCGTGAATTAGAATCAAGGTACAAACTTGTGAAATACGGCAAAACCAATGCAAAATTTTCCAGAGTAATGAAAGCTTTTACTCTGTATTCGATATTGTGAATTCTAGACAAATTTCCAGGAGAACCGTGGCCCGCATCATATCCCAGCTCCCACAGCCACGTCTGAATTGCTTATAATAAGTCCAGTGTTATTTGGTTGGTATAACCAGACAGCAGGATCTACGGCCCTCAGGTGGGCACCTTCTCGTTGCTAGTGCACCACGTATTTCTCTCCAAAGCAGCTTATTTGAGTTTGGCATCTACAGAGAGAATGCAAACTATTTGCAAATGTGACTGGCAGTCCTTCAGTTTTCTTATAACATGCTGGATCCAAGTGAATTATGTGTAAAAAGAGAAGTGTTTAGCTATGTTTTATTCTTTAGAATATCACCTTGGGTGGCAAGAACCTCTCCCATCAAATAAGCCAAAGCCCAAGAATGAGCTTATATGGTCTCTCAGATTGAATTGGGGGCCGAGGGACTCGGGCTTCCATTTTTGCAGCCTCGCCACTGGCCCAGAGTGGCCATTCATCTAATTTTTCCATCTGCCAAGTGAGGTAACCCTCCCACCACCAATCCACAGTAGCAGTAAAGATGATTGAGATTCGGTGGCTCATGAACTCGCCAAAGAAAAAATGTTGCCATCTAAATTCCTTCTCACACCCTCACCACCCCCAGCATTGTTTTTTTAGAACAGAAGCTAGTATTCATAGTGTTACCATACTTCAGTACATAAGCTACTCACTGTCTTAGAACTTTATTTTCCCAATCTAAAGAGTGGGCATGATAACGCTTCCCTTGAAAGACTGCAGGAATAATGAGCTGCCGTGACTAGATTAGCAGATATTCAACACTGAGTAGAAGACTGTTGCTTCTTAGTGTCTTTTGACCTCATGGCCTACTTCCCATCATCACATGCTGGGTGCAGCATGAAGGTCTTTGTCTGTCCTCCTACTTTCCATGCCTACAGGGGCTTCAAGACTCAGGGGAGTTCCAGGGCACCTCCTGGAACTTGTCACACCACAGAACAGCCTCTCCTTTTGTTCCCACTGGACAGATGCAAAGATGTTGCTGTATCACATCTGGATTCTTCTCCTGGTTGGTGTGGCAGTGCTTGCCAGCACCAAAGGAGTGGTGAACACGTGCCATAAAACCAGGCGGGAAACTGTGGTTGCCAAGGCTGTCAGAGGTTCTGCTTTCTTCTCCCTCTTCAAATACAAACACATCTCCACGAGCTAGTTGCAGGTGAAGACCTTGTAACGATCACAAGGGACTGGGGCTCAGAGTGACAGGGAAACACTAATAATGAGGGAGTTTACTGTGTTCTTCCAGACCCAGGAGTGTGATTATTTGACAGTTTGGTTTAATGGAAAAATCAATGGTTTGGGAGCCAAACGTGGGTTTGAAGCCTTGCTGTGACACTTTACCCAGCAATTGCTGAGTAAGTTATTTTCATCACTGACTCTCAGCTTTCTTATTTACAGTAGCAGGACAATGCCTCCCTCCCAGGGCTGATGAATGAGAACAGGGCTCTGTAGTTAGAAACACAGGCAGCGGAGTAAGACTGATCAGTTTCCAGCATTGTCACTGGCTACCACTTTTGGTACATTAGGAAAATTGCCTACCTTTATGTGCCTCAGTTTCCACATCTTCAAAATGAGGAAGACAAGTACTGCCTGTGTCAGCGAGTATGCGAAGTACTAAACACAAGACCCATGGAACCCTATGACACCTACAGAAACTCGTAGTGGGTATTCTATAGGTTCGTTTCTCATAAGTAGACGGTTATTGTTAACATTATTATGTTATCGACTTTAGCTTATTATCCACAAAAATAGATGGTTTTTATCTACTAATTGGACAAGAATGGGACACTGGTTAACCTAAATGTATATTTTTAATGGCTTATACTAAAATCCATACAAAATGTTCATTTTCCTCAATAGTTTCTTAACTCTGAGGTTTCCTTCCTTTTGATCCATGAGTTAGCACCTCTCTCTCTCTCTCTCATTTTCTCTCTCTCTCTGTCTCTGTCCTCCACCCCCTGCAGTAAAACAGAGCTGCAGGCAGTCAATTTCGAGTCAGTGGGCTGTGAAAAGCATTTAGAATAATCGTTTATTGACCCTGAATGTGGCAGCTGGAACTGAGGGCATGCTGGCCTCAGGCAGAGAGTCATCATCCCAAGGGAGGCTTGGTCATCTTTGATCATTTCTGTGACCTTTAAGAGGCTGGGTATTTGGAAGGAGCCTGCCACCCAACACCTCCTACCCCCACAGCCATGTCCAGGGGACTTGGCCTGACCAAGTGGGGCTGGGCTGGCTGGAGGGAGGAGGCAGCAGACTGGCAGGAGGCGAGCTTGGGCTCTGCGCCGCCCCTAGGAGGGAGGCTGCGTCACTGGCGGTCTTCTGACGTTGGTGCTCCTTCCAAATGCGTGAGAACCACAGAAAGGCATTGCATTTGTCCAGACCAGCTGTGGCCACTGGGATTTTCCTCCTAAACACTGACACACTGACTTACTTCTTCATTCACTCACACGATCGTGGACTTCTTTATGAAGTCATATATATGTGTGTGTGTGCGTGTGTGTGTGTGTGTGTTTAAACTGCAGTTCTGTAAAGAATTTCATTGCAAGTACAATTGCAAATTTCAAAAGTTGAAAGCAAAGCATGATGAAGACACTCAAAGAGAAGAGTGTGGGGTCGGTGAGATAGCTCAGCGGCATAAGTGCCTGCCCGGCGAGCGCGAGGGCCCGAGCTCGACTCCCAGAATCTACACACGAAAAAAGGCCTGTGATATCGCTCAGCGGCACAGGCACCTGCTGGCGCGCGAGGTCCTGAGGTTGACCCCCGCTACCCACCAAAAAAAAAAAAAAAAAAAAAAGAGAAGAGTGAATGAATGAATGATGACCTTCAGCCTGCACAATTAGTGAATGAACTAGTTACATAAAATATTAGAATTTACAGCCATGAAATACTATAAATTCAATCAGTAAACCCAAAGTATGTAAGTTGTGGACAAATTTTGTCGTGGTATTTAGCAAAGATTTCTAAATAATTTGTTACTTTATTCAGCAAATCCCACCTTTACTACATTGCTTTCATTTGGATTTGTTCATTTTGTGATCCTTGCATTGAACTATTTATATTGTGATAAAGATACGGAAGTGATTTTTTAAAAGACAGCACTAATACAACTAAAGAGCACTTGAGGGTCTTTTGGTATTTGAAATCTGAATTATGTTTTTCTTTCCTTGAGCTGTACCAGTATCCTCTTAATTGTGTAGTCTGTGAGTTTAGCCATGTCCAGCATTTGATGAAAGGGCAGTTGTGTTAGTTGAAAAATGTGGAGAGTTCTGTGACAAACATATGGGAAAACAAATGATTTATTTTCACGTATTTTTTCCACTTAAAATAAGGAAAGTCTGGTAAACAATGTAATTGACCAGAACACAAAAATACCCCTTATTGAATAATCAATGTAAATAGGATTAATTACAGTACTATGGGAGAAAAAAGAAAGGACCCTATATTTAAGCAGAATATAATCTAGGTGAAAGACAAGAATATAGAAATGAAATATTTTTTTATTTTGCAGAATAAAAACTTGATAAGGGCCTGGAATAAATCTGTATGAAGTGGACATGTAGGTGTGGATTCTCTGCTGAGGAAGTGTGCGAAGATGGGCAGCTCGTGGCTGACCCGACACGGGACTGCACTGATTCCAGCTGATCATGCATTTATATGAACCATTTGGGCTAGCCATTGAGTTCAATTATTGTAATAATGGAATTTGAAAATATCATTTTCACTGATTTTTCTCTGCCAAAATACTTCCCAATCTTTCAGTAAAATTAGAGACTTCATGACAACCTCCCAGTCCTGAGCATATATGTAACAAAGACTTAATACGCTGTTTCTTTATTATTAACCCTCTCCTAATTTTGAGTTTCATTGGCTCTTGCTAATATTGTTTTTTTTTTTTAAACTAAAAAGAAGTTACTCTTGGTTAGGATATATCCATATCTAGTGTCTGATAATTATTTAAAAAACTCATTTTGACAAAATAAAAAACCAACAAATCACACCATCAGGACCTTCCTACTGCTTTATCTAAAAAGGGCAATTTCTTATGGGTAACAAATTTATGCTATAAGTGATCTCAGGATCACAGATTCAATTAAAATCAGTCTCCCCGTATGGAGTTCCCACAAAGGACTTGGCCAGAATGAAGATGTGTCCCTCAGAGTAGAGACTCACCTCTCTTTAAGTAACCTGCATCCCACTGCACCTTTGAACATTTCCCTTCCACAACTTAAGAAGAATAGACAAATATCAATAAGATTGGGGGAGATCATGTTTTACAGTGGAAGTAACTTTTTTAATTTTTCTGAAGATCAAGTATTCCCTCTCAGCATAACATAGACAAACCAGGGTTTTAGGAATATCCAGTACTTTGGGCAGAGAGGTATTGTGTCAAGACAATTGCCAAATACCTAGAGTACTCTGCCCTCCTTCTATCCTTTCCGCACTTGGACTGGTTATACCCTGGGGTCACGTGAATTTTCCTTATGGTATACACTATCTCGCTGTTAACAATCTGCCGCTTCTAATTGGCTCCTAAGATGAAACCTACATGCATTTTTATCCTAGAAGCTCTCGATGTTCCAAATTAGCTCATAGCTGAGGAGCAGGTCTTCTTCACTTTCCTTTCTTTGGAGACACTGACTTTTCCTCTAACTGGAAGGAAATCTCTTAACCTTTCCTGATTTCTACATCTGGAAATTAGAGTTAATTATGCCTAACATTAAGGAGCTATGGAGAGGATTAATTTGTTAATATTTGTAGAGTACTTTAGATATGTGAAGTACCAAGTATTACTAAATTTCATACAAATAAATTGGTATTTGGAATCTACAGGGACTAAATAATTGACTTTATGTAGCAAGTCTATGAAAATGTGTTTTTTTCCCCATCAAACATTTATACAGGGATTATTATTTATAATATAGAACAGGCAAATCAACCCCTCTTTCCTACTCATTTTAATAAAATTATAAAAGAAATGACTGATATTAGAAGCAAGCTAAGTATCTTGGGGGAAATTGTTCCCCAGTTTTAAGTATTGCTGGCAACTCCCTTTGAGCTATCTGTAGAAAGCCTGTCAGAGAAGGTAAAGCAGAAAGAGAAAACCATTAAGGAACTGGATATGCAGTAGACAACTGATGTTTAAAAAGAAAGAGAATTTTCTGATTGTGTTGTTTCTAAACTCTGAAATAATTGTGGTAAAGAGATTCTCTGTGTGTTCTGTAGTTATTTAAGGACAAACTACAGACTTTCCCACTGCCCAGCTTCTTCAGGACTCAGGGATACAATGTGGAAATGATTGGATGCACAAATCCTAGTCATCATGTATTCCTCCATTATCACGCCGTGTTGGCGTGTCAACACAAACATCTGTACCGTGCCTGAATCATGAGTGCTGACCGAATACTACCTTAGCTGGCCACGGCTGCTAGTTGCACACATGACTTACAGTCAGACAGAGGATTAGACAGGTCCACAAATGATGATTTAGCCCAAGTCACTTCTGCACGATAGGAAGGGGTGGCATTCCTTAAACTAACCCTGACACACAAAGGCAGGGACTTCTACTGGAGTTGTGCCGACTGCTCTCTGATTGATAGTGCTACCAGAACCACTTTGTGGAGTTATAGCCTTGGGTGACAATGATTATGACTTGTGTTATTGGGGCTGTATTTCCTAGTGTTCTCTCTGTAAGGCTCAAAAGGATTCTTAAAGTGAACATACTGTACTGCCTGCATCCTGCACAGGAAATTAAGAGGTGCCATCCAAGGACCTTGGTCAGTTCAGGTTAATGACACTGCCCTTTAGTTTCCTCATCTTTCAAATGGGAGAATTATCAATAACCTACCATCCATCCTACAAGATGAGCTGGAGGAAATAGAATAACTGGGAAGAGATAGAACTTAAAAGCCTTATACAAACATCACAATATCAGAATCAGTATTTTTTCTGAGATCAAAACTTGCCCCTGGCTTAATATTGCTTATATCCTTCCACTCTACCCTTATTTGCCTTTATTTTCATAACCAACCAATGATACATACAGAAAAGAATGCAAGATCTTGGTTTCAAAGGTCCAGGTCTTGATTCCTCCCTTACTAATTATGAGGTCATCATAGTGAAGTCACTTGATCTTCATAACTCAGCTTTGTAATCTGTAAAGTTGGGGTAAAAATATACAACCCACAGGGTTGTGGTTAGGGAAAAACGAGATGCTCATTTTATTCTAAAAATTTTACAAATGTGATATGACTATCAATATTTGTTGGAAAATATCTCCAGCTGCAAGAGAATCTAAGATCCTTACAGAGAAAAAGAGAAGCTATAGAGCTGAAGTAAATCCTCCTGGGGAATGGCGACAATGAACCATGTTTTATTTTAGTTCACAAAATGAAGAATTTCCGTATAATATGCTCATTTTCTTTTTCTACTGCAACTTGTAATGCTAGGACTGGTAGGCAGCTCACAACAGAACTGGGAAGAATGAGGGAAGCCAGGGGGATTTCAGTTCACTCTGCCTGTATCATCCAGGAGGGGACATTCCATGGGTCCCCTCTTTGGGAGTCTTCATAGTCTCCAACTCCAGTGGATAATTGGATGAACAAGGTAAGTAGATATGGTGGAGAACAAAAGAAAGTCCTTCCCTCAGAAGGTGACTTTCAGGGCTGGCAAGATTTAATTTTTTTCTTTGAGGTAACCATCAGGGACCTGACATCTTTCACAGAGCTGATTTGGTACATTTTGTGCACGCTGGAAGGACTTGGACACACTGTTGTTTTGCAACCCTGGAAGAGAGAAACATTGCCCAGTGGGGAACAGTGTGTTGCCTATATGTAGGGATATGATGTAGCCAAATCGGTGAAGTGGAAGTTTTAGACAGGAAAGGAGGAGGCCACAAAAAGGAAGAGAATGGGTGCTTATGAATGCATTTCTTCATTATGTACCTGTGATGGCCCCCATGACTGTAAAGTCCCTAGACAATAAAAATAAATACCACAAGAAAGTATAACTAGGTTACTTACCAAAAATGGACAAAACTTGCTGTGCTGTTAGTTTGCAATTGCTATGTACTCTTGTTCTCTGGTCCACTATGTAACCGTAGCTAAAACAGTAGAAACTATGTAACCTTAGCCAAAACAGTTGCTTTTGGTTCCAATCAGGATGTGATTGTTTGTTTTAAATTCTGTGTGCTGTACAGACGGGGCACTGATCTGTGATCTCCCTGCGTGGAGTGCACAGGTCAGTCAGCTGGCCAGCTTAATAAAGGCTCATCAAAATTCTAGATTGGCTGCCTGGCTTTCTAATATGCGTTTGAACCTATAACAGTACCCAGGCACTTAGTTTGGCTTTCTTGAGCCATCTGGTATAATTTTCCAAATCAAGATAAGCATGAGGCACACTGTCTATCTCCTCCTGTACAATTTATAGTTTCAGGTTGTGCTCAGATGGTTAGAACTGCGAGTATGCAGAGACACTAATAAGCCTATGCACTTAAATAAACTTTCTCTTCCAAGGAACTCAGCATTTCATAAATGATGGGACTTTGCTGGGTGTCTTTTCTGCTTCAAGTACTTGGCATTCTTATAAAACTTTCAACTTCAGTGTTATCCTTTCTAAGTTTAGGGCACCATTAGGTAAAATAACCAATAGCAATGATGTCAACAAATTATTACATTGAAGAGTTAATGATACTTCAAGAAAGGGTGAGAAAGGGGGAGAGATTGAGAGCTGAGATCTTGATTCATTACTTACTAATTTGCTGCAGTAGTCCTGGCCAAATCACTTCAGCTTAGAAATTCAACATTGAGATAAAAATATCTAATCTACAGGGTTGTGGTAAGAAAAAAGAGAGACACATACTTTATCACAAAGCATTATACAACTGTGATCAGATTATTATAAACATTTTTTGGAAACGACTACCTCCCTTAGGAACAGTGCACTCTTTTTATACCAATGTGCCAGAGGGAAACTAAGGCACAGATGGAAAATGTACTTTTTCTTACTACAATCTCTAAACTAATGACTCTCAAAACTATTCAAGCAGTCAAAACTCTCCTGTGAGCTTAAAACTCACTCACTGCAGTGCTGATGGAATAACTAATAAGCACCCAAGCTCTGCATCTCTTCTGAGCTTTCCCTGCAGATCTGTTCCTTCACCTGAGCTTTCCCTACTGAAACTGTCCTTTCTTCCAGCTGCTGCCACAAATACCTGTGCCTTTAGACTATGCCTCCTAAATCTTTCTCCCATTCGGACTACCATTCAGACTCTCGAGTCAGACTGTTGACATTATTATAAAGTCTTTTCCAGATCTCTATTAAATGCTATAACTTTGTGGCTAGGCTCTATCCCCAGTCTTCTCTCTCCTTACCTCTGAAATTATTGCTCACCTTCTTCCCAGAGTGATGAGTGATGAAATAAAAACCATACCACTTCTTTTTTTTTTTTTTTGTGGGTTCCGGGGGGTCGACCTCAGGACCTCGCACACCAGCAGGCGCCCGTGCCTCTGAGCGATATCACCGGCCCCTTTTTCGTATGTGGGATCCGGGAGTCGAACTCGGGCCCTCGCGCTTGCAAGGCAGGCGCTTATGCCGCTGAGCCATCTCACCGGCCCGACCATCTCACCGGCCCACCACTTCTAAATGTTAAACAAACCCACTCACCCACGTGATTAGTAAAATAATCCTAAATGTCTTTTTCAGGATGCAGAGGGTTTTGTATCATCTGACTTCTCAAACATCAGCCGACCACCGTTCTGCCTCTCATTGGAATTTCTAGCAAAGCGAAGGGAATTTTCTGAAAGTCCCATGCAATCTCAAGTCCCTACCATTGACATTCTGTTCTTTTTTGCATAGAATCCCTTCTCCTGTCTCTACCCAGTGAGCCCCTCATTATCAGCAATCTCTGGCAAAGCTCCACCAGGCTAGCACATCACTACTGTGCCTCTGCGATTGGCAATGGGCCTCTCTTCTGCACTCTCAGGGAAGCCCAAGGCACCTGCAGCCTTGCATACTCTTACCAGGTGCATCTCTCCTAGCAGAATCTATTGATTGGGCTCAAGAAGTTTCAATGTTACTGTACATACAGGATTGAAGTGTGGCAGGGCTAAATTCATTCAATTCTGCATTAAAGTTGTCCCTACTTATTTATACAGTCACTCAACAAGCTCTGCCAAGGATTTTCTATGTACCAGGTATTCTAGTAGGCTCTATGCAATGCCGTGGAGAGGGGGGTTCTTTGTTAGGTGTGCCCCTCACAGTACAGAAATGTAACACAGCAGTGCCATATGCAGTACCACGGACAGAGTAGTAGGCGCAGCAGAGAACGATTCCTACCAGCAGGGGGCAGTGCAGATAAGCAGACGCCCCAAACAGCTAAAGAGCCTTAGGAGTTATGCCTTGAATTAATACTATTTTAAGCGTTTCCTATTTATAGTGAAAATCCACGTCTTTGCCTTTTAGGAGCAGACTAGCTCTATTCATCCTCCTTTAATGGCTTTATAAACATTGTGCCTTTCATGACCTGGTCCCCTTCTCCCTATGCCCATCTACTGCCTCCTCCACCATGAAATAATTTTTATTTTGATGGCATTCATCTCCTACAAGGAAAGAGCCTCGTAGTGAATGTACACCAGTTCAAACGACTCTGTTCTGAGAATGTTCCCAGGGGTGTGCAGTTCTTTTAATTTATTTAATCTGACATGCTTTTTCACAATGACTTTCCTCTGCAATACCAAATGGGAGCAGACTTCTCTCATATTCATTCTTATATTCTCTCTCTCTTCTTCTTCTTCTTCTTCTTCTCTTCTCTTCTCTTCTTCTCTCTTCTCTTCTCTTCCCTTCCCTTCCCTTCCCCCCCTTCTGTTCCTCTTTTCCCTGGAGACTTGGGCTTATAGGTGTGAATGGACCCTGGTGACTCTGTGGAGTCAGGAAATAAGTTACAGTTGGTCTCCAGCAGCAAATGTTCTCAATACCAGACCAAGGCTTGGCCTTTCTCTAGGATTGGGCCTCTGCAGTACCTCTGCAGGCTGCCTCCTGTTTTGCTTAGATTGAGAAGAAACAGTACAGCATACTATGTATCCTCAGGACATAGAATCATGACAATTGCACATTAATAATAAACCGTGGGCATCACAACAGAGCAACAGCAGTGGGCATTAGAGAAGGCAGAACAGATGAAACATTTTCACATCCCAATGAATTCTTTCTGAGTAAATATAATAAAGGAAGTCTTTAAGTAATTAGAGGCCTGGGCTTAAGGATTACACAGACCTGGATTTGCACCCCAGTTTGGCTACTTCCTAAGAAAGTGACCTTGGGAAAATTAACATGTTTAGGTCACAATCCTGTATGTACCTGGCAGGTAACAAAGGGTTGATAACTTTCTCCACCTCCCAGAGTTTCTGTGAAGATTAGATGATATGGAGTTTGGAAAGAACTCAACCCAGTGTCTGTCACAGACTGAGCATGCGAGCAGGGGAAGAAAAATGGAAGTCATTAAATTTGTAGTATTAGTGCTATCAGAAAACCACTCTTTTTCTCTTTACAACTAAAAGAATTTGGCTTTTTAGATGGAGGTCTATACTTTGATCTCCTTATTCCCAAGATCTTACCTCCATTCTATGCTTAAGTCCCTTCGTTGTCACTCTTTTCCAGCAGATTCATGCAGCTCTGTCCTGCAGTGTTATGGGGCAGAGATGGCACATGTGTTCCCTGTGTTTAGCAGGATTCCTGGTAGAGTAGTGGCTCCGTGAATGCCATGATGGAAAGATAGGTGAACCATCCAGGAGCTACATATTCCCTTGTTTCCTGAAGGTCCACTGTCCCTGGGTGACAAGCCACCAAGCACCTGTTGACATTTGATGGAGAGAAAGCACCAGTATAGTATGCATTCTCATTTCTCTCTAATTTTGTCTTTTCCAACACCTTTCTTACATTTGCTTTCAGCAGAGATATGTTTTTCTTCCACCTGTGAAACTAGGGGTTGCCCACCTTTGTCTGGGGATATTATATGTAATTGTTCAAGCTGCACAGTGCACAATCTTTATGTCTCTACGTGGCATCCCAGAATCCTCTTCGGTGTCTAGTGACGAGCTTATAGAAACATTACATTAAGTCAAATGCACAATATCATGTACCCATGTATTTTTAATGTCAGGAAAAGTGTTATTCTAGCAACAAGCTTATCACCTACTTCCCTGCACCTTGCCACTCAAGCCTGCCCTACACATTGCTGTAACCAGCACAGGGGTCCTGGTACTTGCCCCAGCCTTCATGGCTCTCTCTCTCTGGTACCTCTATCAACTTAATTCTTCATGCCAGGGACCCAGGAACGCCCTGTCCTCCCTTTCCTCCACCCTTCCTATCTAAGCAGTTATTACATCCTATTGATAATGCCTTCAAATTCATCTTGAATTCTTCCATTTCCACTCTTCCCATCAGAGCAACAGCCTCTAACTAGCATCTCAGTCTCACCCTCATGGAAATCCTCATCACTGGAGCCTGAGGGAGTTCCGTAAATTAGCTTGTGCCACACCTATCCATGAATTTCCATTCTGCTTGGAAGCAAATCCTAAATACATCCCATGACTGGGAGAACTTGGTTGCTTCTGGCTCTGCTTGCAGTCCTGAGAGAACAGCATTAGCTTCCTTCCATTTCAGGAATTTCAATCATCTTTTCCTCATTCTGGAGGATTTCCCCACTCAGCACACCATCTTTTCCTCCCTCACTCCTCATCACCCTTCAACACCATGTTTTAAATGTTCTTATTGCAGAAAGCACATCTTGGGCTGGGGACATAGCTCTGTGGCACAGTGCCTTCCTGGCAAGCACAAGGTCCTGAGTTCGATACCCAGTACCAACAATAAAAAATAAAAAAACAAATAAAAAAAATAAAAAAAGAAAAGAAAAGAAAAAGAAAGAAAGTACATCTTTCACCTCCTAGTCTAATTTGGGTGTTCTCTGTTATTCTCTGTAAGTTGAATTGATTGATATTTTAAAGATATTTATTATTTTTTAGTTACATAGTTACATATATGTATTTAATTAATATCCCTCTCACACTAGATCATAAGTTCCATGTCTTTCAAGGTAGATTATTTGTTTATTTCCTACTTTATATTTAGTGGCTATATGTAGTACTTGATGCTCAAAAAATTACTTAATAAATGAAGAAGCCAACTTTTACTTTATTTTTTTGAATATTTTAAAACTCAGCTGACTTCAGAGAAATGCAAGCTGAAACCACCATACTGTATGCTTATAATAATGGCTAAAATTTAAAAGACTAACCATAGCCAAAAATATTGGCAAGGATATAGAGAAACTGGAAAAGTCACACATTGGTAGCTGGAATGCAAAATGCTAGAACCACTTTTTAAAATTAGGTGATATTTCCTTATAAAGTTAAATACACAGCTATCATATGATCCAAATATTTTATTGTTATTTTTCTGAGATAGATAAATCATATGTCTATTATACAAAGACTTGCACAAATATGTTGATAGTACCTTTATTTATGTTATTCAAATTTGGAAAAAAAATCTACATTCATCAACAATTAGTGGATAAACAAATTATGGCAATACAATGGAATATGATTCAGTAATAAAAGGGAGTAACTGTTGATGTACTCAACAATGTGGATGAATCTTAAGTCATTACAATGAGTGAAAGAAGCTAGACACAGAACAAATCCACTTATATGAAACTCTGGAAAGACAAAACAAATCTACAGAGATAGCAGAAAAGTGGTTCTTTAGGGCTGGAGATCCTGGGGATTGATTGCAAAAGCCACAGGCACTGTTCTAGGGCAAAAAGAATGTTTTCTGTCTGGATTGGTGTGGTCGTTACCCAGGAGCACACACTCACCACACTGGTAAGTGGTTACATCTCTGGTGTATAAATTATATCCTGATGAAGCTGACTAAAGAACACTCACTTGAACACAGCAGCTTTAAATACATGTACAGATATATAGAATTTCACTCTAGGCCTGAGAGGAACCCAAATGACCCTCAGGGTAAATATTGGCAAAGACAGCAGAAGAGAGAGCAATTAACATTTTCCCTGACAGCATTTTCAGTTTGTCACAGCAGCATGAACTTGGGGGCTTAAGGCATTAAGATACAGATGGACAGTATTTAGGGTTACAAGAAAAATGATAGATGGCCGGCTAAATTCCAATGGGATGGGGGGAAGGAGAAAAGAAAGAAGGGAAAAGAATGTACATATACTATACACATATATGATAGATACGATAATTATAATACCAATCTCTAATAGTTCATTGAAAAGAATGGTTTGTGCTTACATTGATCAATTTTGCATGCCTGTATCTTGTAATCTGAGCAACTACTTTGAAGATAACAATATGCAATATATTAACCATTGTTAATCTCCTATTACCTTGTTTTGAAATTCTGTATCATCGTTTTTATTGCTTTTTCTTTTTAAAATAGAAAAAAGCAAATAAGTTTAGGATAAGTATTTCTCATACAATATATGGGACACACATTAAAAATATTCACACATCTGAAATTCAAATTTAACTGGGCATCCTGTATTTTTATTTGCTAAACCTGGCAACTCTTCCAGCGTCCCACATTATCACAGATGTGCTAAGATTTTCTTTTGAACACCTTTTGCATTTCTGATGCCATCCACAAGGAAAATTGGAAGCAATACTACGTAGTGGAAATAATGTGGATTTTTGGAGTGAATCAGACCTTGATTCTTATCCCAAATTTGCCTCCTCGCTCTAAGGATTGGCCAAATTACTTAGTATCTCCGAAAAATGAGCATAGTGACAGCTAACTCGAAGTTTTATTTGAGGAGTGGCAACAGAAGGATTGGGATGTATCTCTCTAGTGTAGGGGGCTCTGTTTTTGTACCCACTGAAGCCCTACTTTGACCAGCAGAGATTGGCATCTCAACCTTCAGGGTTTGTGTAACAGGAGGCAAGGGCTGCTCGTTTGTCACTGTTGTCTGGAGATGTGTCATCTCCTTAGACATCGCCATCCATGCCCACACCTGATGGTGAAGAGGAGGGTGTGGCAGCAGTGATGGCAGAGACGGGACTGAAATATCCTGTGCACTACCTGTCAGTCCTTCTTGAAGGCAAGGAAAGAGGTGTCCAGTTGTGGAGGGACTGGGGATCACCAGCTGCTCTGTAGAAACTGGAAGGGTTTCCTCATGTTAGAGAGTTGCGGCTGTCTGTTCTTTTATCCCAGGAAGAAGGGGAAAAGCTGTTCCAGGGGATCAGTGAAAACTGCTTACTCCCCTGACTTGCTTTACCTGACAATAACACAGAGACCGGAGGGCACCGAATGAAATTTACGACCAGTAAATTCTCTGCCATTGGGAGGAAATGCTTCTTTGTCTGCTACGCACTTGACTCCTGTGGGAGGTCACTGAAGCAGAACTTGGGACGGTGTTTAAAAGAGGGACCCAGCAATTTTATGATCCATCACATTTTGGCAGGTGATAGAGCTTAAAGCCAGGGCCCAAATGTCCCTGTGGAGCCTGGAGTGACAGCGAAAGCCTTCAGCCGGCACAGGCTGCCTCTGGCCAAGCCACGCCTGGTTCTGTACAGTCCTAATCACTGTTTTCTTTAAGGGAAAGGGTGACATATTCGGAAATAGTTACATCTCCTTTGTTCTTCTGTTTTCTACCTAGCATGGCCTATGGAGGTAGTTTCCAGCTCCTGCCAGGAGGTCCCATTTGTTGGCACTGAAAATTTCACTCCTTTCTTCGGCTTCTTAGTCCCGGGTCTGCACGGGTCTGGTAGGGACCCCTACAGTCGCTAAACTATGTGTTCTCTCACCATCTCTTCTTCCACTCCTCTAACTCCTCTATGACTAGATCCTAGTGTCAGATGTCTTTTGCTGGAGCCCTGTCATGCATGAACCAGGTGCTCTCTGCATCTCCATGGGGCTGATGCACTAGCTCAGACCTGGGAAGGTGCATGGCCAGGGCTGACCTGAGTGGGAGAATATTTGAGTAGCGGCTCTCCTCCTGCTGTTGCAGAATCCAGTTCCAGGCTGTGCTAAGTTCATGTTCAGTGCCAAGTGAGACGAAACAGAATCAGAAGTTACTCCTATAACCTACCAGGGCTTGATACTCCAGACTCGCACTGCCTAACAGGAAGTTACATCCTCAAGGCTTTATTATTATTGTTAATACTGTGCATGTATTTAAACAAGATGTTATCCGCAAGGTTTTCATACTAAAATCAGGACTCGATGTCATTTAATTGTTGTACAAAAAAGCTTAACCAGAGCAGGGGTATTGGAGCAAAGATTAGTAAAAATTCACCCAAATGTAAAAAGAAACCTACCCCAATATTAAAATACAGAGAATGTTTTAAAAATCTCACTAGGAAAAGTGCATTCTAGGGATTAAATGTGCATAAAGGACTTAAAGTTTGGCTGCTATTCTACTAGGTTCAAACTGAGCAGATCTCCATTGAGAAATCTATTTTGTAAATGGGCCATATTTTAAGGAATTCCTAGATGGTGTTTGAACATTGCAGGATTCTGCTGAGAGCAAATAGCCTTACTTCAGCAACAAGAAGGGAAACCTAAGCTGTTAAACACAACATAGATGACTTTATTTGGTTTCATATTGTCCTAACTGGTGACCAAGAATAAGCTCCGTTTAAAATATAGCTACAGCTGGTACTATTCTTTTTCATTTTCTATTTTGATCCTTTAACCTGACTTCTGGCTTATTTTCCAAACTACTTGTTGCTTAATCTAATCATGGTGGATTGTAATTTAGACATATATCATTTCTGGACATTCTTGGGAAATTAGATTTTCTTTACACTTAAAAATGTGGGTCATACTTTACGTTAACAACCAAATACTGTCTGTGAAGAAATAGTCCCAGAGAAGGAGAGGAGAGGAGAGGAGGGGAGAGGAGAGGAGGGGAGAAGAGAAGAGAAGAGAGGAGAAGGGATGGGAAGGGAAGGGAAGGGAAGGGAAGAGAAGAGAAGAGAGAAGAGAAGAGAAGAGAAGAGAAGAGAAGAGAAGAGAAGAGAAGAGAAGAGAAGAGAAGAGAGAAGAGAAGAGAAGGGAAGGGAAGGGAAGGGAAGGGAAGGGAAGGGAAGGGAAGGGAAGAGAAGAGAAGAGAAGAGAAGAGAAGAGAAGAGAAGAGAAGAGAAGAGAAGAGAAGAGAAGGGAAGGGAAGGGAAGGGAAGGGAAGGGAAGAGAAGAGAAGGGAAGGGAAGGGAAGGGAAGGGAAGGGAAGGGAAGGGAAGAGAAGGGAAGAGAAGGGAAGGGAAGGGAAGAGAAGAGAAGAGAGAAGAGAAGAGAAGAGGAGAGGAACTTTTAAGTAAGATATAATTAAGGCTAAATTGACTGGTTTGGTTCACTTAGAATCTCTGAACCATACTATCTGAAAGCACATACACGTCTAGGTGGGTCCAGAAAAAAACCTGTGACTCTTGGAAATGACAAATCATCCATATTCTTTGGAATAAGGTTCCAATCTTAACTTCTCCAGGTATTTGGTTTTGGGGGAATTTGGCTTAGGATAATCCAACGAGAAGAATAAGGGATGCATCCTTACAGGGTGTTTGGAATACATTCTTTGAAAGCCTTCTCACCTGTACGACTCCACTTAAAACACGGCAAGCGTAACGAGCAGGTTCACAGCTGTGCGACCTCATGCACAGGGAGGGCGTAGGCACACAACCTTACTATGTCCTCCATGCTCCAGCCCTCTTCCCCGGCATATTTATAAGTCCTTTAAAAATTGCTTGGGGCTGTCTTAAGGAATGAGAAAATAATTCCGTCTTCATGGTTCCAAAGCAAGTATTCCTGGGGCTACAGAACCAGTACTACAGAGGCTAAGACTGCCTGGCACCCTGGGACCTGAGAGCAAACAGAAGACGGTAAGCAATGACACAGATTTGCAGATGTTACCCGAGCATTCACTGGGACACGGGCGTTTTCATTAGCTTAGCAATTTTTCTTTCATCTCTCCCTTTCTTTGGCTTCTATACCAGCTCCTTTGTTTGGAGAACACACACTTACACGTGTAACACAATGCTATTTTCCTATAGTAACACATTCAAAAGCATACAAAACAAATGTGTAAGAGTTTAGGAAGATGCTGCTCTTTCAAAGGAGCCTAACTGCCTGACAGTGCTCTCAAGATCTCTTATCTGACGGTTGTCCTGGCTCAGCTGGGCTCATTCCCACAGCTGCTACTCAACTTCGTGGGACCGAATGTGCTTTATCTACATCATTAATTTACCCTCCTGAAATTGTCAGATAGGAAGCAAGAATCCATGGAATCTTTGATCTGAAATGGATTTCTCTCTCTGGGAAGGGATCCAACTTTCCTTTTATTTTAGTGCTTTTCAGGTGTTCTTTATAAAAGAGGGAGAGATATGGGAGAGTGTTAATGAAAAAACTAAATAACTCTCTGAACATGAACCCATGATCTGAAAAAACAGAAGCTAATTTTGAATTATTAAAGGAGGCTGGGTCACAACTCACCACTGAGAAATAGAGGGAGGGAAAATGGTGCTTGGGAAGCCCAATTATTTCTGAACCAGAGACAGTCTTATTAAGTTGGGCAGAAAATTAATTAGGCTAATTAGAAAACCTCATTGGAATTCAGCAAGGAGTTACGAGAGGGAACACGACAACACTGGATATGTTGGGAGAGGGAGAAGTTTCTGGGGGGAGAGAAATGAGTTATTCAGGAAACAGTTGCAGGGTGATTCACACACATGGCGGTTGATCATCAGGTCACTTCAGAGGGAAGCGCCTGCGATTTTATAGACTTTCCGTTCCCAATTGTGGGTCTTCACTGAGTATTAAAAATGATGTCTCGTGTATGTTATAAGGAAAAAAGAAAATGAAAAAAAAATACCGTAAGATTTATTCCGAAGCTTCAGTGGGATTTTATATTTATTTTGGTATTTCCGATATGCTGGTTCATCAGCATGGCGCATTGTTAAAAAGTGCTGGGTGGGTGGTTTTTTATCTTCACGGATTTATGGAGTCCTTAAAACATCTGTTCCGTTCTGATTCCCCCGCTCAGTACAAAGACGTTAGTCAGGGGAAGTGGCTCCCACCGCACCGTTTCAGGGCACTGACGCTGCAGTGGGGAATAGAGCTCTCCTGGCTGCAGCATCCCTGGAGCTGGGGGTGGGAAGGACCAGGGATTCCACCTCCAGGGAAGGCACAAGGACACTTGGTTCCGCTGCACAATGGGCTTGGAAGTGGCCCAGGAGGGGCCCCAGGAAAGGGGTCACTGAGACTCAGAGGGTGCTGAGGACAGGGGAGGTGAGAGGGCGTGAAGCATCAGCCCATGATGTTGCAGTTGCCTCCACATCTCCCCTAGGGCCCTGGCAGAGTGACCTCTTTCTTCTGGGACTCCCAGGAAAAGAAGACCCTTGCTTGCTCCCAGTAATTCTGGCTTTTGGTGTTTTCAAGAAAAAGGCAAAACCCAGCCAGCTCTACATAGAGAGAATCTCAAAAGGAGAGAAGTTTTCCGTATGGGGTGGGAGTAGGAGGGAACTCTGGATGAAACCCGGTGCATGACAGACCAGGAGGCAAGAAAGCTGACCTCCTGTACTTAGGACCTCACGTATGGTGAGGCCACAGGGTCACCGACCCATTTGCCACAGCCACCGAGGCAATACATGTTGTTACTTGAATCTTGCAGGGAGTAACCAAGGCTCACATGAATCACATGATGTTATAGACTAAATATCTGGTGTATGTTATAGGGAAAAAAGAAAAAGAAAATTCATATTTGTAGCCCTAACCCTCAACGTGATGAGCTTTGGAGATGGAGCCTTTGGGAGGTAATTAAGGTTAGACAGAGTCACGAGAGTGGGCCCTTTACTGTGGGGTTAGTGCTCATGTGAGAAAAAGAAGCGAAAGAGCTCTTTTTACTACATGAAGATACTGAGAAAGTAGCTGTCCTCAAGCCAGGAAGGCAGAACCAAGCAGTGCTGGCACCTTGATCTTGGACTTTCACCTTCATAACTGCTGACTAATACAGTCCACCAGGTTTGCTGGTTTTTGAAGCCCCAGGAAGTTCAACTGGACCACTGACCTCCAGCAGTGGCCTCCATGGTCTCTGAGAAGCAGGGTTTTCTTTGGGGCTATGTTCCTCTGGGGCTCAGAACCAATGGCAAGGAAAACCCTCCAAAAGGTTCCTGTACTTCCAGGACCACCTTAATTTCCTTGGTTACCTACACCAGAACCCTATTTTCATCTTCCTTTGGGGAAAGATAGAAATGATCTTCCTCACTGGACTGAAGGGTGAGCTACTGGGGACAGGGACAAAAGGATGCCGAGGATCTGAATTCTTAGTGTCCTTCATCACTGTAGTGGTAGAGGACACACACAGATGGCAGCATAGTCTCCCTGTTGGCCAGGGGCATGTCAGATCTGCATGTTGGAAAATTACGACCCGAGCTTATGGGGCTCTGCAGGTGCGATGGCCTCGTGGCCCTTCCTTGGCGTGGGCTTCTTCTGAGGTCGTACTTTTCCAATCATTAGGTTTGCCTGTCAAGCTGAGCCAAATAACGAGACAGGAGTCAATTAGTTCTCCCCAATAGACTGCTCCTCTGTCTATTCCTAGCCTCCCAGGTGACCCCATTATGATAATGGCCCAGCCTGGCTGCTCTCAGCACAGGCCTGATGGAGAAGAGAGTGCTTCCTTCAAATGTGAATTACAGAGCCACTGGCAGACTACGGCTCTGTTCCCTGCTGGCTCTGGACAGGAGCCTTCTGCCTCCCCATTGTCACTGCTGAGCAGTGCCATGTGCTTACTCAAACTGCAGGCTGCTGGCATCCCAGGAACATCTCGCTGCACCATTCATTCCAACAAAGGGCTCTGCTCTGTGGACACCCAGGGAGACAGGCGGACTAAGTGCAAACTGAGTTGCTGGCATCATTGTCTGAACTCAGTCTTCAGCACAGGTGTCCGCTTACTGTCGGCGGGTAGATGAAGGTGTCCCTAACCTCAGACTTCCATAAACACACTTTCCGAGAAAGTTTAGGCAGCCTGCCTGCAAGACATCGAGATAAATAATATTAACAAATCAGTCAGTCATCTGCATATTTGATTTAACACCAAATGTTTTAGTCTTTCCAAATATTTGGGTGTGTTAACACTGGAATAACAGCTAGTTGGTGACTGACTGCTTCAATCATTTTAAAAATAGTATCATTCTCAACCTCTGGCAAGAGTCTCATTCCATGTACACCCTTTAGCCGCTGAGTCAGTGCAGGTAGTCCCAGAGTCATTGCATTATACTTAGTCAGAACTAAAGCTAAATTTTGAGATAATTTGAAACACAGAGATTGAATATGTGCCACAGGTGATAAGCGGTTCCACGAAGAGGATTATGTTATCTGAGTGATTTATAGCCTCAGACAAATCACTCTGTATTCTGGGGTCATAACATCCAAATCCATGTCTGAATCCAGAATGGGAAGCTGAAAAGCTCCCGGTCAGGTAGGGCCCACAGTGCTCTGTGCTTTCTATCCACAAGTAATATTTTTTTGTGTATTGCTTAATAGTTTCCTTTTCTCTCCCATCCAGTAAGCTGCTTTATATACTGCATGGTCCTGTAGTTCTAGGATAATTTATTATTTAATTACATAACCATTACATAATTCTTCAGCTTTAGCCTTCAATGTTTCCATTGTTTTTAATGTAACTGCTATCGAGGCATGCAAGTTTTATTTATTGTTTCCTTTGTGGAGCAATAATTATGTAACTCTGCAATTCTGCAACTATTAGTTCTATTTGTTTAATTACATAACTATAACAATGTTAAACCTCTAAAACATTTGGTGATAGATTTATGGAGAAGATGCTAGGAGACAGCAATAATAATGATATAGCAGAGTAATAATAAAACTAAATAATACTATTAATATTAATATTAATGGAAATAACAGTAATAAGCAGCAACATTATCATTTACTTTTTCTTCATGCTGTATTTGGTCCCTTTAATGGGTTCTTTCCCAAGTCTCTGTGGCTAATTAGCTATATAACATTTGGTACTCAGCAGTGGGTGCAACCTCATTTCCACACTGTACCCGGCAAAGCTATGCTTTATAGAACACCAGATGGAAGGGGCCTTCTTTACAAGGTCTGGAGTGGGCAAATTTCCTTCTTCCCCATGTCACCTGGGGACTTCCCATCAGTGGGAAACTGTGTTGAGAGACACGGGTGCTGTAGAAGGCCGAGACTTTGAGATGTGTTTGGGAGGCAGGTGTTGAGTCGCTGGTAACAGTTACGGTGGAAAGAACGTGGGATTTGGATTCCAACAGATCTGGCTGGAATTCTGGCTCTGCCACTATCTGGGTGACCTCGAGCAAGTTACCCAACCTCAGCGGGTTACAGTTTCTTCATGCCTAAACTGGGAGCAGGCACATATTTCCACCATCACTGTCTTGCAAGGCTGTTAGGAATTAAATATTGTACTGCGTGCCATGACTGAGGGTATAATGGATGCGATCTGTGGGTATTTGTTGGAGCTACTGGTTGATGAGATGAAGAGAAAGAACGTGACTCAAAGTGGCTCTTTTGTAGGAACACCTTGTCCTAACCTCGATTTATGGCACAGTACTTTCTCCAACAGACTCCCAAATCCTCCTTAAAAGTTATTTAGAGCTAACATTTTACACAATAAGTGGTCGTTGAGTACAGATTGGTAACACACAGGACCTGACTTGATCATCACAACCTTCCTAACAAGGAACTGTGATCATTATCATCTAGATGGGGAAATCGAGGCACAGAAGTGTTGCGCCACTTGCCACAGTCTACGTGGCGCATTGGTGTGCATGTGTGGGTCCCAGCCCACCTGTCTCCAGGCCTGTGTTCCCGCAGTGTAAAAAAGTTTGTGAGTGCCACCTCCCTCTGCAAAAGCCACTCCCTGCTTCCTCTCCTCTCTCACTAGAGTCCGTTCTGCACAGAGCAGCCAGCCTGGCCATCTTAAAACGCAAACCAGCTGTCATTATTGGCCTTTTGTATTATCTGGTGGCTTTTCCTTACTCTTAGAATAAAGCCCAATCTGCTGTCAGGCCTAAATCTAAAGATCTTCATGGTCTGACCCTGATTCCCATTCCACATCACCTCCTCCCACTCTCTGTCGCATGCCAGGGAGGGCCCATCTTTCCTATGAATTTGCACCTACTTCCTCTGCCTCTCGTCCCGTGTGCCTCAGTTTACGCAGGATATCTTCTAGGAAGCTTACCTCCAAAAGCTCCACCTAAATTGACTCCTGTCCCATGTCCTGTTATTCATTAGTAAATGTCCGAATTGTTTCACGAGTAACTTGTACTACCTAGGCAATTGATTTCCCTATTTTCTGATCACTTGGTTTTTGTCCTGTGTCCCTCACCAGGATATAATCCTTAGGATGTCAGGCATGGTATCTGCCTTCTTCACAGTTCTGCCCCTAGTCTGTGGCTCAGCACCTGCCATAACATAGGCACTCAGAAAATGTTTGCTTAAGAAAAAAATGTCCGGGCCAGTGAGAGAGCTCAGCGGCATAGGCGCTTGCCTGGCAAGCGCGAGGTCCTGAGTTTGACTCCCGGTACCCGCATAAAAAGGAAAAAAGGGCCAGTGATATTGCTCAGCGGCACAAGTGCCTGGCAAATGTGAGGTCCTGAATTCAATGCCCGGTACCCACATAAAAAAAAAAAAAAGAAAGAAAGAAAAGAATGTCCATCTGCCCTTGCATGGTCATCAGTGCCCTCGGGGTTTAGAGAGTTCATGTGCATTGGGAAGAAAAGGGTATCTTTTCTGATGAGGAGTTATAGATGCACATCCCACAAGTGCTGTAGCACCCACCCTTCAAAAGCACAGTTCTGTATGAGAATATCTTGGGTATAGAGGGCAGAAGCTGTGAGGGTGCAGAATGGTGCTGAGATAATTTCAGGTGCATGGGAGAAAAAAGCAGCTAGGCCAGATGCTCTTGAGGCCTGGGACAGAGAATGCTCTTCTCCACGACAGTGTGTGTGGGGGGGGTAGAACTGGGCAGGTCTCACCGTGCGGATGGGACTCGGGGACTCAGGACAGCTGTTTCCAGGAGTCTCACAGCAGGTACCCATTCAGCCAAGAATATCTTTCATTTGTACAGATATCAACCAAAGGACTCAGACCAGCCTCCACTATTCCACCTGTTCTTGAGTTATTATTATTTTATTGAAGCATTTTTCTTTCTTGAGTTATATATAAGTGTGATTTTAAAAATATAAGTGACATTATTTATAGTAATGCATTCCTTCTCCTTTCCACTGACTATTTTTCTTTTCAATCAGACTCTTTTCACTTTTACACATCCCATTTTAGTTCCTGCCACATGAATAACAGGGCACATAAATATTCAGATCTAACCCTCATTGTCCCCTTTCTAATTCCCATTTTTTTCTTTCATTTCACCTTCATGAGGATATTCCTCTGCCTTTTTCTCAGTAACTTTGTTATCATAACTCTATCTTCTTTAATAGTCTTAGCCTCATTTGATTTTTAAATGATTCGCTAACATGATCAAGTAGAAATCAGTGAACTATTCAAGTTACTGCTCTGTGTGTTTTTTTTGTACCTAGCAACTGTGGACACGATGGTAAATATCATTTAAAGGTTAACAATAGGCTCCAGAATCAGAAGGCATGGGTTCTTGTATTAGTCAGCTTTCCTATTGCTGGGAAATAATACCCGACACTCACAATTTAAAGAAGAAAATGGTGCATTTGGCTTACAGCTTTAGACTTTTCAGTGCATGGCTGACTGACTCTAAGGCAGGAAGATCATGGTGGAAGGGTGTGGTGGAGCAAATCTATTCACTCCATGGTGACCAGGAAGCAGTGCCGAGGGAAGAGCACGGGGAGAAGGGGGCCAGGGACCAGAGGTGGTGCCCAAGGTGGGGCCTTCGTGACACACTGAGAAAGTGTGCTTTACCAAGCCCTTAGGTATCTCTCAAATCAATTAAGTTAACTACAAGATTAACTATCACATTTCCTACCTCAGCTTCCTGGTTTACTAACGGCCTAAGGCAAACGGCTTAACCATTTTAGTCTTGTTCTCTCTTCTCCTAATAGTGTTCCATAACCTCACCTTATGGGATTGCTGCAAGAATTAAGCAACAATTATTCACACATTACAGACACATGTTTGTGTCTGCCCAAAATTCATATTTTGAAATCTAACCCACAATGAGATGACATTAGGAGGTAAGCTGTCTGGGAGATTTAGATGAGGTCGTGAAAATAAAGCCCTTACCAATGTTTAATACTACAAAATGATTTAAGTGCTACTGATTTCACTGGGTAAGAGCAAACTTAACATGGGAGGTAAAGGGTCTTGACACCTGAAAAATTTGGTAAACACTGACATAAGTTACCAAGGACAAGGACCAGGCATACATCATATGCCCCTGGCAGTTCCTTCTCTAAGCAACAGGCAATTAAGAATTTAATGGCTTCCTTTCTGATGCTGATATACTTATCTCTGAAGATTTTCTCCTAAGGTTTCCCTAGATTTAGTGTTTCAATCCCAGCTCAGAATCCCTGGTACATTTTTTTCCCATTCTATCAGTTCTTATTTTATTCTCCAATGACTTAGTCTTTTTAGTTTCTTTAAGGCTAAAAAGTCTCCCACTGAAACTACTCTTTCAATTAACGAGAAAGGCTCTCAAAACCCTCTTAAAGCTTTATGCTCTGAAAATGCTGGCCGAGAAACTTTAGTGTAAAAACAAGATGGAAAAGGAGACAAGAAGGAAGAGAAGAGAAAGAAATTAAAGAACAAAGGACAAAAATAACTGCTCATCAGTAGCTAATTCTGGTATTTATGAAGCATTTACTATTTTTTTTTTTTTTTCTGGAAGATCGCGTTGTGTTGAGCTCATTGCTGACAGACATTTGGGTAATGTTGTTGAATGTGATCTCCACACCCCCCTGCCTGGGGAGCTCATGTCATTAACTCTCTTTTACAAATGAGGCAACAGGGAGATCGAGTGCCTTAGTGAACTGTGCTCAAGGTGACACAGCCAGTGACTTAGATCAAAGCCTTGGGTTACAAATATGATGCTCTTTCTTGTCCAGGAGGGAAGCTTGCAGGAAAGCAGTACACCCATCATATCTTCACCTTCAAATTCTGAACCAATTGAGAAACATGCAGAGAAGTGAGGTGAAGGAAAATAATATCAGCTTTGCCACTGGTAATAAACAGTATCCAGTCCCAGACAAGCTCGGACCCCATGCCTTGGAAGGCTACTCACTACATGGCATAGGAGGGGACTGCATCCAGGGGCCAACATGCTGAGCAAGTGTGCCAGGCTGCCCAGGGAGACAGGTCACTGTTATTCTTGGGGGGAAGAGCCACTGAGATGAAGAACGGGCGAAAGGATGATTCCAACTCAAGTTTCTCCATAAATAAGAGGGCTGGGCAAGTTCCTTCCAAATATAGTCTACATTGCCATTGTGTTTGTTCTTTTGTTTTTTTTTTTTTGTGGGTACCGGGGGGTCGACCTCAGGACCTCACGCGCCAGCAGGCGCCCGTGCCGCTGAGCGATATCACCGGCCCCTTTTTCGTATGTGGGATCCGGGAGTCGAACTCGGGCCCTTGCGCTTGCAAGGCAGGCGCTTACGCCGCTGAGCCATCTCACCGGCCCTGTTCTTTTGTTTTTAATGAAATCCTTTATTCAGCTAAAAAGAAAGCAGGATCCATGTTCTCAGTGACCTGATTTGCCCGTTACAGGAGACAAGATGGTCCACGCTGAGACGCCCAGACTCTTGCTCCCTTCTCCCCTTACACAGCAGGTGGAATACTCAGGGTGTTCAGTCAAAGGGAAGAAAGGGCACACAGTTCCACCGCCAGCCTAGCCTGAGAGAGGCTGGAGGAGTCCGTCCAGTTCACTGTCCCTCTCTTTCTCCATTAGCCATAAAGTTTCAAATGATAAAACACAAGACTCACACTTCCAAAATCTGTCAGTGCAGCTGTATGTGCCTGAGTTCTTAGGCAAGTCTGAGGGGAATTCAGTGTTTAGTGTTCAGGCCTCAGGGTTAGGACCATTTCTGAGCCCTGCCCTCACTGAGTTCTGAGATTTTCCTTTAAAAAACCCGCTAAATTCAGTCAATAGCCTGAGGGTGGAAATGATAGCTTCCACATGCAGAAATCCCAGTCTGAGCTGCTGGAAACCGAATGGGAGCTTCCTGGAGTCTCTTGGGAGGTTGTTTCTCTCCCAGGACTTTGCCTCTGGCCTCTGAAACAAGGTGGAGCAGTAGCCCCACAGCTGTGCTGAGCAGCCTCATCATCAGCAGCAGCAGCAGCACTGGCTTCCTCTCTCTCCTCATCTGATTTGTATTTTGGGTCAAGGTCACATCAGAAAGGCGCACCGTTGAAGAGAGGCTGTCCATGTCTGCCCCTGTTTCCAAAGCCCTCTGGTTGTGGTGCAGCAGAGCTATTGTGTCCACTGCTGCTCTCCACACTGACTGGTTTTTGCAGATACTCAGTTTCGAAAAGATGTCCCTTTTCACATTTATCACAGCTCTGGTGACTCCCATGAAGAGGTCCTCTAAGCACGTTCCTAGCAAAACCAAGACCCACTTCCCCGAAGAAGCTGTAAAATTCAACCAGCAGCAGTCGTAAAACTTACAATGCACAAGTCTGGCAATGAAAAAAGTCTCTCTCGATAGGAGGCATCTTGAAAATTGTCAAAATCCTGCATCCATCTCACTTTACAGCTTTTATCAATTACCTTATTCTTGTTCGTGACTGTAGTAAATGCAGTTTTGTTTTTATGTGAATCTGCACGTGTACTGCTTGACATGAAGGTCTCAGAGTTGCGTCGGCCACGTAGATGACAAGGCTGCCAGTGAAGACGCCAAAGCTGCCGTCGCGATTGCCCCCGAGTCTGGCAAGCATAACACCACAGCCTGTCTAGGCATAGCACGGGGACTTTTGGGCGTGCTCTGAACCTTGAACTGGCTTCATTGCTTCAGTAAACCTGAGAGAAATTTAATGATATGAGGCACCATTTTGGGGCCATCCATACTGTTTCATAATGTCATGCTCCAGAGTCAGAAATATCAACATTTTCAAGAAATATGGACGGCTGGTGAGATGGCTCAGCGGCATAAGCGCCTGCCTGGCAAGCGCGAGATCTTGAGTTCGACCCCCGGTACCCACAAAAAAACAAGAAATATGGCTATGCTTTAGATGACTGTCCAGCACTGACAGTGCACATGGGGCTCAGAGGTTTTTCTCCTCGTAGTCCTCCTTCTAGCGTCATCTCCTGTGAGACAGTGTAGAGCGCAGTCTCTTGCTGTCTGAGGTAGCATGTTGTTTCCCTTTGATTTAAGAAACTTCTGAGTAAACTTGGAAATTCTATTGGTAGTTGTAAGAAACAGCACACACTTTATTAAAAATCCTGGGGTGAAACATGGTGGGTTGAATTGGACACGAAGACATCTTCCATATTCCAAACTGATTTCTCACTATTTCCTCTAAAACCAATCCCAAGTTTTGCTGCCGTTTGTTTGTTGTTTTCTATTGCAATTTATCTAAAAGTTATTGAATACTTAACTGTATTTTTGGCATCATGCTAGTTGCTGGCAATATAGACTTGAAAAATCAATTGCCTCTGCTCTAGGTGAGAATAGGATCTGAAGAGATTGCATGTGCATGTATATTTTTCCAGCCATAATATGCAAGATTATTATACTACATGTTGATTTTTTTGAGTGCGGTTGGCAGAATTCTAAGATGACTCCCTCACTCTTCCTCACCTTCAACACATACATACTTTCTATAATTTCTTTCTCATGAGTGTCAATAGGGCCTGGAAATATCAAGGGACAGCTTCTCTATGATTAGTTGGCTGTAATCAAATGGGAGATTATCCTGTGGGTCTAACCATATCAGCCCTATTAAAAGAAGGTGATGTGTCAGCGAGTCCTTTCATGCAGGCCTGGAAGATAGCAGCCTGGGGGGGGGACAACAAGTCTAGAACCTGAGGACAGCCCTTGGGAGCTGAGAGCAATACCAGAAAGAAAACAGGATCTCAGTGTCACAGTCCCTAGGAAATATCGTGGCCAGCAAACTGAGGGAGCTTGAAGTGGATCTTTCCTGACCTTCAAGCCTCCATATGCAGAAGCAGCCAAGTCAGACCTTGATTTCACCCTCTGAGACTCCAAGCAGACCATCCAGCTAACACATGAGAACTCCCAACCCACAGAGAACATAAGATGGTAAACTTGAGTTATTTTACATCATTATGTTTGTGGCAATATGTTTTGCAACAATAGAATGCTCAAACATAGAGTTTATACCAAATGCAAGGTGACCGGAGGAGAAGGAATGGTTCATTTTGTCTGGGAAGGTGTTATGGCTTGTGTCTAGATGTCCCCCAAAGCTTCACGTGGTCATAGGTGGGGCTTTCCAGAGGTGGCTGGACCTAGAGTGTGTGACGCTGCAATTGATTCATGGTGCAATGCTAGGATTAAGGGTGCAAGTGCTACTCTAAGGGTGGGTGGCATGGATAAGATATAAGGGACAGAAAGAGGCTTGTTGTTTGTCACTTACTTCCTGCTTTGATTCTTCACTACTTGCTACCTTCTGCTCGCCATGAGCTGTTTCTCTTCTGCGATGCCCCTCTGCCCTGCCACCCTGCCCTGGAGCCAGGCAACTATGGACTGAAACTTCTACAAACAGTGAACCAAGTAAACCTTTCCTCCTTTAACTTTGGGTGTCAGGTGTTTGTCTTAGCAATGAGAAAAGTAACTAAGACAGAAGGGATGCTACAGAGCAGATGTGATATCTGAGGTGACACTTCAAACAAAAGCGGGGATTTGTCAAAGGGGAGAGATGTGCATGGCTGTGAGATTTTCCAAGATATGTTTGTAGAACATCTGAGGCACTGACTCATCTAATGAGTAGCTGTCTGGTAGCTTTCAGCGACAGTGGCAAATGCCTGAGGAAATCAACTTACAAGAAGGAAAGTGTTACTGTGACTCAGTTTTGGAGGTTTTCTGCGTGGTTGCCTGCCCTTGGTGCCAAGGCAAGGCAGTGCATCATAGCTGGGCGGAAAGGGTGGGGGACACTGCTCACTTCATGGTGACTGGGCAAAAAAGAGTGAGGAAAGAGCCAGGGCCCCACAGATTCCCTCAAGTGCACATCCCAGTAACCTGAAGACCTCTCGCTAGGGGCCTCCTCTTTAATCTCCACCATGGATCACTGAATTCAGCTGGGCACCAAGTGTTCAACCTTTGAAAGATGTTTAAAATGCAAACCATAGCAGTATCTTAGTCCATTCCTTATGTTATGGCCAAATACCTGAGATTTGTTTGTTTATAAATAATATAAATTTAATTCTCCTAGTTATGGAGGCTGGGATGTCCATTTCTGGCAGATCCATATCTGGTGAGGGTCCACCCTCTGCTTCCAAGATGGCGCTGTATTGCTGCACCCTCAGAAGGAGACAGCTGTGTCCTCACATAGTGGAAGGGATGGAGAGGCCAAAGACAGGGGGCTCTTTGAAGCCTCTTATTAGACATTAATTCCCTTCACAAGTGTGGAGTCTTCACGTTCTAATCACCTCCTAATATCATCACTTTGGTGACCAGGCTTCAGGTTGTGAGAGCTAGAGGGTCACCGTACATTCAAACCATGGTGACAGGGTGCCTGTGTTCACCTTTCTCCTTCCTTCCTTCCTTCCTTCCTTTCTTTCTTTCTTTCTTTCTTTCTTTCTTTCTTTCTTTCTTTCTTTCTTTCTTTCTTTCTTTCTATTTCTTCTTTCTTTCTTTCTTTCTTCTTTCTTCCTTTCTTTCTTTTGACAGGGTCTCCCTATGTAGTGCAGGTTGGCTCGAACTCATGATGATCCTCCTGCCTCAGCCTCCTGAGTGCTGGCATTACAGGAGTGTGCCACCACATGTGGCTGTTTCTTCTTTCTTTTCTTTTTTCTTTTCTTTTTTTTTTCTTTTTTATGTGGGTACCAGGAGTCGACTCAGGACCTCGCATTTGCCAGCAAGCACTTGTGCCACTGAGCGATATCACTGGCCCTTTTCTTCCTTTATGTGGGTACCGGGAGTCGAACTCAGGACCTTGCACTTGCCAGGCAGGACCTAATGCTGCTGAGCCATCTCACCAGCCCTGTTTCTTCTTTCTTAATGCAACCATTTCTCAATTTTGTATACAGAGACCTTTTCATGTGTGAGATGATGAAGTTAGTCTTTCTTCCCACATCGCTGATGACTCACATACATGCTGTGATTCAGCATCTTCTCTGTCCTTCTCATCAGTAGTCTCATATATCAGTCAGAAATACATTACTAACACACAGCAAAACTTGAATGGACATTTTCCCCTTATCTCATGGTATCTTCTCAGTTTTCTGACCGCCCACATTCTTGAATGTTTAATACATCACATCAGACTCATAACCTTAGCAACTCAAAGTCACTCAACGTCTGACCAAATACAGTTTTTATCCGAAAGTGGTAAGCAGCCTGACTGCATTCCCGATTCATGTCCCACATTCTCGCTGGAGTGACTAAGCGGCGGGTGATCACCTTCTCTTTATTACAAGGTCTGGATGCTCGTGCATCACCTGTCAGCTGAGAGTGCTGGACTCACTGTAAACTCCCTCCAGTGCAATAAAGCCTGAATTCAGTAGCGCTAAGGACCTCCACTTCCTGACATCTTCTATTGTTCCGTTTTTAAACAAAATAGTAGCCTTTGTGCCATTGATTTTGCCTTCTTCTGTTCTCCCAAAATTGCGCTGAAACCTTCCACCAAGCATACCATACTTCATCGTTGGTGAATTCCTCATAAATGTCAGTGGGAGCCCATCTGTTCCCACAGATTTTCTTTATCTCAGTAGCGTTTATTATGCTTCCTACCCTTCGGGCACTGATTTTTGCCCCTGACAACCTCAATTTCTTCTTCCCTAGCAGCATCTCAAGGAGAAAGCGGATGTACTTTGTTATTTCTTTCTTGCCCCCATTTCTGTCTTTCCCTTGGGCAAGTCCATTCTTATCACTCACGCTAACCCTTGACTTTTCACACAATCACACGTGCACTTTCTTAAGGAGCAGAGGAAATCATTTCCTAAAGTCACTCCACAGTAATTCGCCATGGCAGAATTATACCCATGTCCCTACCTTCTGCTTTCTGGAATAGTCTTCTCCACTTTGTATCATTCCAAGTATGGCCGGTTGAGAATCTTTCTGCCGCAAATGTACTCATGGCATGCAAAATATATGAGGATGTCAGATTTCGTTTGGTTCCACACCTAATTTTCCTCCTCCACTTTAGGTAACCGTGTGGTCCAAAGAATTGTAGCAAGAGTTGTGAGTTTTTTTCTTCTTTTCTGTAACTTGCCATTAAGGAACACTCTTCAGAGCTGTTCTCTTGGGTTCCAGGAATGCATTAAACTTCAGGTGAGGATAATTTGCCTCAGCATTCGATACGACTGTTTCATTAGTGATCTGAGTGCTATTGTGGGCTACTTCCTTCTTAAATGTTTGTGGTTTTTAAAGCATACTCAAATTTCAAAACTGCTGAGGACCTCAGCCTGTTTGGAGCAATCCATGGAGTCTCATGAGAAAAGGAGTTCATGAGTTCCTTTCTCTTCCTCTCTCGATTCCTGCACTGGTTTCATGGGGCTGAGCAAATGTGCATTTCTCCTGCTGCTTTATTTTAATTTTAGAAATAATCATTCCAAAGGTGAATGCTTGCCTGGCTGACAGTCAGACCCACCATTGCTTCTGTTCCTCCAGGGGGCTGCTGTGCTTACCCAATTTATAATTTACAAAACCTAGTCTGCTGCCTTTTATTTAAAATGTGGGAATGTTTTGTATGGGGCTTGGCTCCTGAACATGTTAGATTTGGAGCCTTATATTCGACTACAACTAGCACCTTTATTAGCCTCCTTGTTTTATAGTTTAATATCAGGTCACTTTTTACTATGAATAGTGCTTGCTTAACAAGGAAAAAGAAAATCATGTGCTTCCTCTCCGAAGGTGGGTGTTTCCGCAAGGAAACAATGAGATGCTTTGTTATTTTTAGATAGCAGGAATCAACCTAAATGAAAATGTTGTCATGTTTGTTATTCTTAGTAAATCCCCAAAGGAAAACATTTACCCCTAGCCTTCTGTCTCCCTGCTAGTGTTAATACCACCTGCAGGTATTCATTTAGGGAGCTCCTCTTCCAGGTGCTAGTTTTGACCATCTCTTCCATCCAAAAGATGCAGTCATTAAGTAACTCTCCGTAAATGGTACAAGTCCTAGCTGTGTTTCACGGAGGCACAGCATAAAAAGAATTCCATATTCTTGTTGCATTTTAACAGGCTTTTAATTCAATATATGTGGGGATATGGGAAACTCAGCCAACATGATACCTGTGGCCACGACAATGCCAGGGGCTTCCTTGCCAAATAATAACGGTGAGGTGAAATGGATATGCAGCCATTGTGACAGGAGTTCTACAAAATTAGCGACTATTCAGACAGCATGTTCATTAGGACAGATAAGTGCTTTGACAAAGATGATTTACTCTTTGTGGGTTCCTACGAGATTTCCATGGGCCGGAAGCTCTTTTCTGGAACAATCGCACTTCCTGCTTTATTTTTCTGCTTGAGTCTCCAGCCCCTAAGCTTCTGTCTGTCAAGATGATGGTGGGTAACTTGAGGTTATCTAGATAATAGTTTTGGGTGGAAGTTCCAGCTTTAATCTAGTTCCAGCTACAGAGCTGTGTCCTTTTGTTTAACTGAAAAGTTTTAATAGGTCTTTGTAACTTAAAGACTTTTTTTTACATTCTTATTTCACATTGTTTGTCCATTAGGAGCGGTTTCAAACCTGTGTGACTCTAAATTTCTGGTACTTTTATTCTGTTTCTTTTTATGCACAAAACAGCCAATTCCATCCTGAACTCATCCTTCTTAAAATACCTTGCCAAACACAGCACGGGAAGATCAGCATATGCTAGCATTCTGACTCTTTCCAAATGCTTCCCCGAGTCGCACAGGCTCTGTAGGCACTTGGTCCGCCTTCCATGTTAACAAGGGTGACAGTTTTACCAAATGTTTCACTACAGCAGAGCAGGGATTTCCAGCTTGCTAGGTCTGTTTCCTCACTGTCTACCACTAAACTGCTAAGCTGGTGTCAGATAATTTAGATTTTTTTAAATGACAGCATCTATTTCAAGGCCCTGACTTCTGCATTGGTTGGGGAAATGTTAGCTTTTGCAACAAATATTCCAGCATTTTAATGCCATAATAAAATGAAGGTTTGTTTTTTCTTGACATAAATTCTAGTGCAATTGATCTGGAGTCGCGAGGTTGGCTTTCCTTCAGTAGTGATGCAAGGATTCAGGTTCCTTCTGTCCTGTGACTCCACTGTGTCCTAGGAACTCAAGTCCTCGGCAAGTAGCCATTGGAAGAAGCAAGAGTAGAAGGCCTGTAGTTATGGACCGTACTCGAAAGCGGTGCTTGCCACTTCTGCTCAGATTCCATTTTGCTAGCATTCAGTAACTACGTCACATCTCCTAACTGGAAGGACACTCGTAAAGATTGCTTCTGTCCGAGCAGCCCCTTCTTAGTACTAACAGCACGTATACTACAAAAGGGTGACTCACATCTTCTGACAAACTGACAAAGGTTTTGATGGCAGAAAGCTGCTTTACTACAGATGGAAAAATGTTTTAGCAGGGACTATTGGGCTCTATTAATGAGGGAAGTAGTCAGTGTATAGTTGGCTCTTTCTACCCACAGGTTCTACATCCATTAATTCAACCAACTTTGGATGAAAAATAGTTTCAAAAAACTGCATTTGTACTAAACATGTACTGACCTTTTCTTGTCGTAATCCCCTAAACAACACACAACAACTTCACATAAAATTTATCTTGTACTAGGTATACTAGGTACTCCAGAGATGATTTAAAGTATACAAAAGGATGTGCACAGATTGTATGCAGATAATGCACCATCGTATTTAATAGGCATGAGCATCTTCAGATTTTAATATACTCAGGGGTTCTGTTGCTGATACCTTACAGTAATGGGAGATGGGTTTTACATACCTTAAATATAACATTTTTACCACTGTCCACTACTTTTGTGGCAGGTTGTGTTCCCTTTGTGTGCCTATTAGACACACAATTAGACAACTTGGTTTGGGAAGGGTTAATATCAAGGAGAAACTAGGCTCAGTGAAAAAGGCACATACATTCACGCATAAGCACAGGCACACATGTGCACACACATGTCATGAAGTTCTTTTAAGAGCAACATGATTCCAAATGTATTCACCTTATTATACATCATTTTATTAAGGCGTCATTTTATTAAGCTGTGGGATACGTAGGCCGTGCATTCCTCTACCTAGTTTTTATGAGTAAAGTTTCGCTGTGCAAGCCTAGTGTTAGTCTGAACTGACGTGTGTAGTTCACAGGTCTTCTCCAAGCTACCATTCTGCAGTGTATCTTGTTCTATGATCTTACTTCAAAATATAGTATTAAAAGCCAACAATAAAACTCCAAAAATTACCCTCATTTTTGCAAAAATAACTTCCAATGCTATCATTATAATCCTCCTACTTTACTCTAATTTTCTGACAAATTGTCACGTTCAGTTATTATAGCTGCTACCAAGTTCCTGGTTGCTTTAGGAATAGTATTAGCGTAACGACAGAGTTTGTCTACAGTATATGGTATGCTGGAGCATGCATTTCCAATAATAGAAACACCATGGTTTTTACATTAATCATAAAGGGAATTGATAATTGCCTATGGGAGTTTTTACTTCTGTGTAAGAAATGTTTGACCCAATTATGCTTGCAGGGTGAGGGATGAATACACTGCATTATGATACACAGATCATTGGTAGATTTCAGGGGAGAAAAGGAGCTATCCCAAGAGAAGAAACCTTGTGTGAGTGAGTGTTCAAAATTTGAAAACTGATAATACTGTCATTTCATCACCTGTCACAGCTCAGAAGTCTAATCCCATTCAATGCAGGAGATGAAAAAGTAAACCTGGTGTGTTCGGTAACAGTAAGCACCTGTCATTCAAATCCCAGGATTCTGATGGATTTGGAGAGAAGAAACAGGCACCTTTACAAGGAGCCAAAACCTATAATGGTGGTCGGTGACTGGTTTTTCACAAGGTTAAACTGAAGTTAATGCAAGTGGCTTCTGAACACTTATGCACCACCAAAAGATAAGCTACCAATCTGGTTTCTAAAGCCACCAACTATATTCTCTGAAACTTTAAGATTCCATTTGGAGTTGATACATTTGAGGGAGAAATTGAAGGCTGAGTAATTCCAAATCAAGTCCTTTCTTACATGCCTAACTATTCCAAGGCTGAAAGTTTCTTTTGTTTGTTTCCTTGCTTGCTTATTTCTAATGAATTGCAACAGCAGGCAATTATAAGGCAGAGAAAGATCCTGTTAGCTCTAGTTAGGAATTCTGTGTCTATCATAAATTACACGTACTTCAGATTTTATGTTCATTTATAGAATTGAAACACAAAAATAGCTCCAGAATATAATGATGCTAAAACTCTTATCAGGAGTATATGTACCTAAGTGTCTTAGTTACTTTCTTCATCACTGAAACACAATACTTCATACCCATTAAGTAAATGAGTAGAGGTTTATTTTGGCTTACAGCTTATGGATATTTTAGTCCATACTCTGCTGGCTCCAAGGCAGGACGGCATGGTAGAAGGGCACGGCAGAGGAAAGCTGTTCAGAGTATGGTGGACAGGCAGCAGAGGGAGGAGCCAGGGAAAGAGAAGCCCTTCCAGGCCACACCCCCAGTGGCCCGCCTCTTCTGCCCAGACCCTACCTCCTAAATCCAAGATAACCCCACATGATCCAATCACCACCTAAAAGACACACCTATGAGCACGTGAGCCTTTGAGGAACATTTTATTATTATTTTTTTTTTTTTTGTGGGTACCGGGGGGTCGACCTCAGGACCTCGCGCGCCAGCAGGCGCCCGTGCCGCTGAGCGATATCACCGGCCCCTTTTTCGTATGTGGGTTCCGGGAGTCGAACTCGGGCCCTCGCGCTTGCAGGGCAGGCGCTTAAGCCGCTGAGCCATCTCACCGGCCCCCTAAGGAACATTTTAGAACTAAACCATAACATTAACTCTTATTTTATCTTCCTGTCCCATACTGATTCCCTTTCCCATCTTCCCAAAGCTTGTGGTGAGCACTTCAATTTTTTCCACCAGTTACTGTACTAACAAAAATTTTTAAATATTCCCCCCAGTGTGTGATCCTCAGTCTTCATGTGAGGGGAGAACCTGTGAAATGCTGGCATGATTGACCACTGCTCCCTGGGTGAGGTCAAGCTAGACGGCAAATGGTGACTGGATAGTCAGTTCTACAACTGCAGGAGATTGTATGCATTTTCATCATAGCAGACAGGGGAGTGTTAGGAATCAGTGAGAGCAAAGCCAGCTGGCCTGACAAAAAGCCAACTGCATTGTTGTGGATTGTCGACGGGGATTGCAGCAAAGAGCCACAGTCATCCTCTGGGAGCTGAAAGAGTGGACCCAGCTGACATCCAGTAGGAATGCATACAAGCATTGTTTCTACAAGCACCAGAAATGGCTTCTGCCTACAATCAATGAGCTAGAAGAGCCTCAGATGAGAATCACAGCCCTAGGTGACCTCCTGATTCCAGCCTGGCCACCTCTGAGTAGAGGACCTCCAGAGTTCTGGTTCATAATAACTATGAGAGCATAAGCACCTTATTTTGAACTGCTTAGTCAATGAGAATGTGTTATGCTGCAGTAGAAAACTAATGAACTATACCCCAAATTTCCAATTAATATTTGACTCATTCTTTCATTTCATGTTTGTTCTTTCTTACAAAAGATAGTTATGAAGTCCCTGCACATGACAGATGGTGTGCTAGGACACAGACTGTGTCCTTTAAGTTTTGTAAACTACTAAGGAAAACAGGTAAATAAAATCTGTGAAGGAAGCGCCACACGTGTTATAAGAGGAGTTTCTACCTGGCATATCCAGGATGTAAGGAGTATGTGAATAAGTTTTCCTGTGGAGTAGAGGAGATGCAATAAAGAACTATTAAAAATACAACTTGGATTAGAAATTGAGAGAGGAGCTGAGGTTCCTCAGATAGAAAAGAGATGGAAGACATTCTGAGCAGAAAAGCTCTAGGTCTAATCACACAGAGGTCTTTCTCTTGGAACTGAAAATAGGTAAGAACTGTGAGAAAGATAAGGATGCAGTAGATGGGATAGAGAGAAAGTTGAGTCTAGAGGTGTACTGGAATGGGATACTTTGGAGATGTGCTATTCAGAGTGTGGCTTGAGGGGTAGAAGTGTGGGCAACAACAGGGAACATGCTAGATACCCCCCTCACATCCATCAAATATTGATATTAATATGTTAGGGAGCTGAGGACAATGAATCTGGATGCCACCCTTTCGAGAAATGGAAGATGTGGCAGCGTATGAGTTGGATTGAAACATAATCGAACTCGTCTCAAAGAAAAACCATTGAAAGAAATGGGAAGGGCTAATTAAAGGATAGGGGACAGAAAACAGAGAAGCCAGTTAGAATGAGATTCTGACACTTCAGAGAAGTAAGTAAATCAGGCACAGAAAAAAAGGGAAAACAAGACAGATTTTCAGGAAGCAGAAGGTCTAGAACTTGAACAGCAGACTGAATGAGCTCTCCGAAGGCCATGGAGTTGTTTAAAAGGAATCTCACTGTCTGCTTGAGACGGTGTCAGAAGGATCATTTTCAAATGTAGGCAATAAAGGAGGAAATATGAGTTTCATTTTGGATGTTCTGTGGGACTGAGGCAAAAAAGTGAGTATGTGGGTATGGGGTCATCAGGAAAGTGTGAGTCATCAATTTCAGTCAGGGATTTTCAGGGCCTGTCCAATGCCCAGAGAGTGAGTGAGTGCCTCTCAACTGCTAATGCTGGTTTTCTGTTCTCTTGTAAAGCTTGAGAATTCCTGCAGTGATCAAGCTTCCACTGGATACCTCTTCCTCCTTATTAAGAGAATGTTTATAAAAGCACATAAATATTTGCCATATAAAAAGCTTGAAATGAGCTAAACCCATGGAGTGCCTCTTTATGAGGTGAGAAGATTCTAAAGTCTCTCTGGTGGGAGATGATGATGGTGTGAAGGAAATCCACTTGCTGTCAATTTTTATGTACCTTCTCCTTGGTGAACAAATATTTTTTTAAAACAGAGTTACTAACCCTAAGAAACTTGTAAAAGGATTTGTTAGGATCTTCTTTGTACTTACAAGATGAATACCATTAAACTCAAGATATAAGGGAGGAACATAGTTTTTAAAAATTTATACTACAAAAAACAGAAGACAACTTTAGTATTTTATATATAATTTTATCAAGGCCAAAAAAATCACTGACTTTGTGAAAAGCAAAAAATAGAAGATGATGTAACAGCAAACTGAGTAAGAAAGAGAGTCCCATTATATCAAGAAATATTTAAAGAAACTAAAAATGTAAGAGAAGGAGTATAGGACAGAAATAGCAATCTAAAATTTAATCAGCGATGCAGAGAACATATTTGAGAATGTATTTTTTCCAAAAATTTAAAAAAGAACCAAAAAATGAGTGTATTAAAGCATGAAGTGTTGCAATTTTAACATAAAGAGAATTTGTGTCCTGTAAGAACAAATCATACCAAAAGAGAGCAATGTTGAAATAATGCATAGTAATTTCCTCAGCTGAATAAACATGCTAATTTATTGGTAGAAAACATTGAGTAAACACCAGGTGAGATAAATGAAAAAAGAACATAATGCTGTATAAAAACAGTTTAAATACGCTATATTATGTACTAAATTATTATTGTTAGATGTGAGCTACCATAGCAAATGCTGAATCAGATTCCGCTGAATTAATTCATAGAATAAAACAGAAAATAGACATCAGAAAGTTAATAGTGAGATGTACACAATTTTGCTTGGGCTGATGAGAGATTAATTGGTACCAGAATTTCCTCCTGCTATAAACAACTAAAAAAAATGACATGAAATATATGAATCAGCATTTTTCAGACATAGGACAATAATATGGGCTGTGTGCCCTGAGAGAATGAAAATGGATGAGGTGAACGCTGTGTCCATCATGGCTTCCACCTGGAAACACATCAGCCCAGCAGAGCTGAAGAGACAGAGGCCAGGGTTCAGTGAGGAGGAGGAGACTAGGGAGGAAGACGGCCCAGAGAGGTACAGAAATCGACATCTGGATCCCCTAGATTGTATTCATGACATTAAGGGGTGTAAGTACAGGTATGCATCCATAGTGCTGGGGATCTTTAAGTCAGGTGATTTATAGAACATAAAAAGGGCTGGGAGATATTTAATCTCTGACCAGGTAGAGTGGAGATACATCTTTGGACATGTAGGAAAGATGATGAAGACAACAGAAATATCACAGTACAGAAAAAAGTCATAATGAACTATACATTTATTCTTTAAAGTGATGGATAAATTTGATATGCTCTAACAAGACTGATTAATAGAATACAGAGAAGATGACAAGTAGCAAAGGAGAGATGGAAGAAGGCTATAGAACTACAACTTCCGCGGACATTAAAAGAACAGTAAAATGTATAAAAAAAGCTTTATTAAAATAAATTTCACATCTTAGATGAAATGGGGTGAGCCTGGAAAAAGAAAAATTACCAAAATTATACAAAGGATAAATAGAAAATTTGAATATATATACTGAAAATGTTCCCACAATAAAAACTCCAGACCCAGTGACGTTACTGGTTAATTAAATCAAGTAGCTAAGGAAGAAATAGTACCAAATCTATTGAAACATTTCAGGAAACACAGAAGAAAGGGATGGTTCTCAATTAAATTTATGAGGTCAGCATTCTACTGATATCAATAGCAAAGAAATTACAAGGAAAAATCTATAAACGAAAGTTACATATAAACATAAACACAAGAATCCTTGACAATGTGTTATAAAATTGAATTTGGAAACGTATGAATAGGATAACTCATGATGACAAGTAGATTTTATTCTAAGAATACAAGGTTGGTTTAATATTTGAAAGCAATCGATATAATTTATACTATCAAAATGATGGAGACAAAAATCAATAGAAGCAGAAAAATCATCTGACAAAATTCAACATCTATTCATGATACAAAGTAAACAAATAATACAAAAGGATTAGTTTCTCAACCTTATAACTGCCATCCACAGAAAATCTGTTGCTATTATAATACTTGATGGGGAAAGATTGAGTATTTTTTGCCTAAGACTGAGAACAAAGGAAGACTGTCTGCTCTCATTACCTCTATTAATCATTGGTCTGGAGGTCCTAGGCAGTGCCAAAATGTAAGAAAAAGGATGCTCCATTGTGTATGTATACACATTTTCTTTATCCAGGAGTAGATTTGAGTTGTTCACAGGAAAATCGATGTACCTTGAGATTGTAACACTAAGTGAAATAAATAGACACAGAAGGTTAAATATCACACAGTTTCTCTTATATGAGAAACTCAAAACATAACTAATTTAGAAACAAATAAAAGATAGATGATAGAAAACAGAGAGGTGGGCTTTATGGAGTTGAGAAGGGGGCCTGTTAATGGGGAGTGGGGTGGAGGGGAAATAAAATGAATTATCATGATATGTGTATGTACCAGTTTCTAAAGAGGAATGTAATTATTACGTATCATAAACATATACTAATAAGAATAAATGAAAGAATACCATATATAGACTAGAAAAAAAGATGTTAAATTATTGAATTCACAGATTAAGTGATTATATAAATAGAAAATGTGAAAGAATCTACAAAATCACTAGGATTAATAAGCAAATTCAGAAATGTTGACTGACATATAACCAGTATCTAGAAATCAAATTTATTTCTGCACACTAACAATGAATAGGAAAAGTCAATTTAAAAAATCCTACTGTAGCATCAAAAATCAAAATATTTAATAATGAATTTTAGAATATATATAAGATTATATATGTATATATACTTATATACACTTATTTCAAAGGAAGAAATAATCTACACATACTATATATGATTTCTTCCTTTGAAACTATAAAACATTGTGGGCATTTCTTTAAATTAGGTAATCTGAATAATAGATGAGATTGTATACCATACTCATGGGTTGAAAAATAATGTTTTTAATATGTCAACACTTTCCAAATTATGCATCTGTTCAATAAAATTCTAATCAAAATCTCAGTGTGACTTTGGTAGAAATTGACAAACTGACCTAAAATAGTCATACATATATGTTCAACTGATTTTAAACAGAGACCATGGCAATTGTCTAGAAGAATAGAATGTCTTTTCAATGTATTGTATTTAAAAACAACCACAAAAAACAACAATCCAACAAATGAAAAACTAGATATCTATATAGAATAGATTAAATGTCCACCTTCACCTTATATTTTACACAAAACTCAACTCAAAATGGGTCATACATCTATAGTTTTTGTAAAATGTAAATACAAACACTATAAAAGATTTAGGAAAAACATAGGAGGAAATCTGTGTGACCTGGAATAGGTAAATATTTTTTAGATTCAAGCAAAGAATGCACAAACCAAAAGAGGAAATTAAGAAATCGAATCAAATCAAGATTTAAATTTTACTCTTTCAAATCGTGACCTTTCAAGAAAATGTGAAACAAGCCACAAAATGGAAAAAAAAAAAAAATCTCAACCTGAGCATCTGAAAAATGACTTGTTTCCATAATCTACAAAACACTGATGCACTTTGTGAGCTAATTCAAGCCTCGTCTGGGCAATTTAGTGACTTAGAAAAACCCCGTTTCAAAATCAAAATTAAATAATGGTTGGGAACATAGCTCAGTGCAAACACATTGGATTCAATTCCAGTACTGAGAAAATAAAGTTATAACTCAAATTAAAAAGGGTAAGTAACCCAATTCTTTCTCAATGGGAAAATATTTAAACAAATACTCCTCAAAAGATCAGTAGGAAAGGTTAATAATCACATGAAAAGATGTTCAACATCAAGCAAGTCATCAAGGAAATGCAAACTGAAACCAAGATAGATACTTTTTTCTGCTTCCTAGAATGAAAAAAATGTAAAAGAATTAAAGTGTCTGAGGATGTAGGAACCAGTAGAGCTGTCTTGCATTGCTGGTAGGAATGTTAAAACATACATTGTTACTGGGCATGATAAAAATGTACAGCGAACTTGGAAAAGAATTTGGTAGTTTATAAAATTAAACATGCCTTAACATACATAGCTAGTAATCCCTAAATATTTATTGAACGTTAAATGAAAGCATTCCCACACAAAGACATACACACAAATATTCATAGCGGCTTCATTCGTAATAGACAAAAACTGGTAATAATTCAATGTTTGTCAAAAAGTGAGTGGCTAAAAATTTTGTATACTACCCCTACAGTGGACTCCTACTGAGTGATGAAAAGAAGCTTTGATATACAAATTAGACTGAATAGTCCAAAAAACAGTATGCTGAGTTAAAAAAAAAAACAAAACAAAATAAAACAACTAGTGACAAAAGCAACATATTACAGAGGCTTCAGGACTTGTGAAGCTGTTATGTCCACATTACCACACCCTAAGTTGAAAATATATATAATCACAAATGTATGTACATAACTATTCTACTGAACGTCACAGTTTAGCCTCACCTAACTTAAATGCATCAGAACACTTGCACTAGCTTACAATTGGGCTAAATCATCTAACACAAAGCCTATTTTTGGTGGTACGATGACGAGTCTCTTGTGCAATTTATTGAATGCAGTACCCTGTGGAGTGTTGGCTGTCTCTTCTCTTGATGGTGTGGCTGGCTGGGAGCTCTGACTGTGCTGCCTAACATCATAAGAAGAGTCGTAGCACATATCGTGAGCCTGGAAAAAGATCAAAATTCAAAAACCGAAGTATGGTTTTTGCTGAGTGCATACCACTTTTTCACCATTGCAAAGTCAAAAAAATTGTTAGTTGAACCATAATAAATTGGAGATCATCTATCTATGCTTCCAGTTCTATGAAAGTCTAGAAAAGGCAAAATAAAATTACGGCAAGAGAATGTAGAGCTTTGATGCATTGGATCAGGTGTGGGGTGTGGAGGTTGGTAAGATATAGGAGAAAGGGATATGAAGTGATTTTGGATGATGTTGGAAACATTTTACACCTTGTTTGCAATGACATTTACAAAAATACATGTATAACTGTCGGAACTATCAAACTGTACCCCTTTCTGCTTGGTGTTTGTGGCTGAACCCAGGGCCCCACACATGCTAAGTAACATCTCCACTTTAAATTGTTGCATTTATCACATGCAGAATGTACCTTCATGAAACTGACTGAGTTTACAAATGGTTTTAAATTGAAATTTTTAAATTTCTCTTTGTGTTGATTCTGCATTTTCCAGATTTTCTCTCCTAATTCATGTATTGCTGAAATATGTTTTGTTTACATCCCTTGTGGGAAGTTAATGCATTACATAACACACCTTAATTCCTTTTTTATCCCTTTTTCCCTTCCCTCCTTCCCCCAACCATGCATCTCTTGATCCCTTTGCTTTTTTTATACATGTTTGCAATACATAATGTTTACATTCGCCATGTGGGGTCGGTACATGGGCATAGCACATCCCAATTTCTTTTTTCATCACTTCCCCTCCCTCCCTCCAGCTCTTGATCCCCTTCCCCTCTGAGAAAGATCTCTCTCCCTACTTCCTATTATCTGAATTTTATTTTGCTATCAATTTCTACTTTGTGCTTCTCATACAAGAGAAACCATGTGATATTTAAGCTGTGTGTCTAATTTATTTCCCTAGACATTACACAGAAATGTTATTTTTGTTCATTTTTATTGCTTATCCAGTGTGCACGCTTTGCACGCAGTTTAGTCAACTGTATCTGGTAGATCTGGAATCTACAAAAACCACAGTCTTTTAAGTCTTCCTTACTTACATACAGTTATCTTTAGGTATTCACAGGGAACTGCTTCCAGGATCCTCCCATGCACAATATTCTTGGATGCTCAAGCACCTTATATAAACTGTACAAATCATCCCACATGCTTAAGTCATCTCCGGACTAGTTATAATACTTAGTACAATGTAAATATGAGGTAAAGAGTTATTATATTGTATTGTTTAGGGAGTAATGACAAGAAAAATAGTGTGCATTTTTAATATGAGCACAACTATTTTTCAAATATTTCCTATCTGCAGATGGTTGAATCTGTATTTGGTTGAATCCATGCATGCAAAACCTGCAGATACGGAAGGCAGACTGTATATATTTGCAGTTTTCTTTTACTAAAAACATAGTGGACTTATCATTTGCAAAGAAAAAGGAAACTGCATCTGGAAATGAAGAGCCTTTGTATTTACAGCTCTCCCTGTCAGTCTTCGGAGCTGACCTGTGCAGTTTCTTGATTCCACACACAAGGACGTGGGTCCTGGCCGTGGGGGTCCAGGGAGGGGCTGTGCAACAGAAGGAGAGCACCTGAGCCATGGGGAGGCCAGAGCCCGATCAGAAGAGCAAATCAGGATGATACGAATTTAAACACGTTCAACACTGAAATGAGGCCAAGGTAAGAACAGATCAGAAATGTCCTCAAAGATGAGAATGGATTCTTCCAGATACCTGAGAAAGCTAATTCTGCGATTGGACCCTTGGTAATGAAGGCTTAGAAATAATGTAGCATTATTTAGTTCCCCATTTCCACTGAGAGAAGGCATTTCTCCAGTAGGAAATACGTTCCTGGAGCAGAAGTGAAGACACCATTTGCCATGAGGACAATGCACCCTTAGTAATGAGGTAAATGGTATCTTCAAGAGCATGTTAAAATCTACAGCAACTCTTCTCCAATGCTTTAACCCAAAAAGAGCAGAGCCGACGCTAGGAAGGACACCTGGCATTGTCCATGTTGGACAGAAGGTTATGGCATTTTGCTCTCTGATAATCTAATTTAAATCAGTGTTAGCCGGAGTAGAGTAGGAAAAAAGAAAAAGTAGTAGACATGCCTATTCAACAGTCTCTTTCAAATATCGGATCTATTATTCGAGCCTTTGGCTGATGCTGGGCTCAGACAGTCTACGACTGAATCCTCTAACAGGTACCTGTAGGGCAGGCATCCTAAGTTGCTGCGATGGCCATATGCTTGAGGCACCAGATGGCAAGGAGGATGTCACTCTGCAGTGACAGTCGAGAAGCCAGACAGAAAGCCATCTCACAGCAGAGCAGGTGTGGCCAGCGGGGCTCTTCCAGGTAGAGCCAGCATTTTCTCCAGGGAAGAGCTTTCTATCTTCTAAAGTACTTAAGCATGTGTTTGCTTAAAGTTCTGTATAACCTAGAAATAATGACTTCAGCTAGAAAAAATTATAAGATAAGCCTTGGAGTTGGTCACCTTGTCTATCCAAGGAAATAAGGAATGTCAGTGTTAACCGTGTGAAGTATCTATCTTTTAGACACATCGCATCTTTTTTGTTTTTGTGATTGATTGATTGACTGGTTGATTGATTGATTTTAGTACTGGGCATTAAACCCAGTGCCTTATCACTGAGTTATAGTCCCAGCCCTTTGAAAAACAGTTTTTGTTTTTCTTTTTATTTTATTTTCAGACAGGTTCTTGCTAAATTGCCTTGAATTTGTGTCCTCCTCCTTCAGCTTCCCAGGGTGCTTGGCTTACAGACATGCAGCAGCGTGCAGGTCTCAGATCACACCCCATGTGCTGAGACTTCGCGGTGGTGCATTGGGCTGATTGCTGTAGTTTGCCTCTGCAGTGCCCCTCAGTGTGCCACATGCAAAGGCTTGGTCTCCAGGGAGTCGCTACTGGGAGCGGCGGGACCATTAAAGGTGGGTCTTGCAGGAGGGCCTTACATCTCTGGGACCTGTCCTTGAAGGACACTGTGGGACTCCAGCCCCTTATCTCCTTTGCTTCTCTGCAGTGAGGTGAGCAAGTTTGGTCCTCTTCATTTTGGTCATGGTATGCCACCTTGTCATGTGGTCAAAGCAAGGGCCCACCCTGTCATGGACTCTCACTTCCAAATCTGTGAGCCAGAATAAACCTTCCTCCTTGGAAGTGATTTATCTCAGGTGGTTCTTGTGGTGAGGGGAAGCTAACACATTATGTATGTCTTGCCGTGCTTAAGCATATGAATTCCTTGCAAATATAATGTTCACAGTTTGGATAAAAGTGACACAGAGCCAGGCATGGTTGCACACACCTGTAACCCAGCACTTGGAGGATTTGGAGTTTGAGTCCCCACTGGGCAACTTAGAGACTTAGTAAGACCTGTGTCACAGTAAAACATGAAAAGGGCCAAGGATACAGGTCAGTATGTTAAGGTCCTAGGTTCAATCCCCAGTACTGAAAGAAAGATGATGCAGAGATGCTGAAGTCCAGATTTTCCTGGAGAATGAAGACTACTGAAGTCACTCAGGGGTGGAGAGTGGCAGCAGTTTAACTCAGCATTACTTAATGTAATGACCCAGATGATTATTAAGCATTCCCCAAGATAAGCAGTGAAGTACAGATGACATGGGCAAGCAAATCAAAACTAGTAACTGAAATGTACAGAGAAGAGACTGAAATGTACAAAGATATGTTCGATGTTTTAGATTTTTTTTTTTTTTTTTTTTGTGGGTACCGGGGGGTCGACCTCAGGACCTCGCGCGCCAACAGGCACCCGTGCCGCTGAGCGATATCACCCGCCCCTTTTCCGTATGTGGGATCCGGGAGTCGAACTCGGGCCCTCGCGCTTGCAAGGCAGGCGCTTATGCCACTGAGCCATCTCACCGGCCCCTCGATGTTTTAGATTTATCATGCTATTTAAATATAAAAGTAGAACTAGAAGGTATCGGAAAGTCTAGTTCCAGCTGGTAACATTTAAATCTAAGACGGTCCCTATGGGAGGTATTTCCACCATCCAGAAGCTTAGCAAAAGAGGGTGAACCTGAAGACACAGTCGCAGGGTAGGAGCTGCTGGCTCCAGACAATTTCTGGTCACTAGACAAAAGGCCAGTTTAAAGAAGACTGGAGATAAAAAGGCTTAGCTTTCACTGGTATGTGTTTTTTTTTTTCTTTTTTAATTTTCTAAAGTGATGAATTATATGAATGGAATTATGTAAATTCTGGCTTCCTATAAACATCTATATATATGCCATTCTGTGAACATTAATATACTATATCTTTACTTGCTATTGTCTTTGATACCTAAGACCAAATTTTTGATTACAGAAATTAGACTCATTAAAGCAGAGAGATTACTTTTTAAGGACCTTAAGTTAAAATGGGTTTCAAGCAATTCAAATTTCCAATAACCACTGGATTTTATTGCAGCTATCTACCCCTGGGATAAAACAATAGAGTAGTTTATAATAATATAATATGTTTTGTTAACAGCTCAATTCTGTTAACATCCATTTTCTCTCTGTTGCTATTAAGTTCCATGTAGTATTATTTTAAAATATTTTAATCTGTTTGGAGTTAGTATTTTTCTTTTCTCTTTCTCACACGCCAAATCATGTTTATATTTGTTTTCTCTTTAATAATGTTTGTAATGGGCTTTTCCATGAATTTTTGAAATTTTCCCTTCTCTTTCTTGTTTGCTTTTAATTAATTCTTGATTATATCCATGCTAATTACCTTTTTCCCTAGGTCTGTTTACTTCATTGTTCTTTCTCTAATTCCCTAAAGTGAGTATTTAATTCATCTATTTTCATCTTTCTTCACTGATAATAAAGAAAACTAGGGATGCGCTTAATCTTGATGTTCCAAAAATTAGATGTGAGATGTGTTTATTTTATTTGCTTCTTTGCTTACTTGCAATTCCCTTTGTTGGCCAAAAGGTGATCTGAGATATATTTCTTATTGTCCAAATAAAGGTTTTCTGTCATAGTTCTATTTTTTATTTTTGATGTATAGAATTTTGATCAGAAAAAGTTACCTAGGGGCTGGGGATATAGCTCAGTGGCACAGCGCCTGCCTGGCAAGCGTGAGGTCCTGAGTTCAATTCCCAGTTCAATAAATAAATAAATAAATAAATAAAAAGGTTAAAAAAAGGGTTACCTAGAAAATACTTAATTTTTAAAATTTCTTAAAGGTTACTTTAGGTCCAGTGAAAGATCACTTTTAAAAAATTAACTCTTGCCGGTGAGACGGCTCAGCGGCTTAAGCGCCTGCCTTGCAAGCGCGAAGGCCCGAGTTCGACTCCCAGAACCCACATACGAAAAAGGGGCCGGTGATATCGCTCAGCGGCACGGGTGCCTGTTGGCGCGTGAGGTCCTGAGGTCGTCCCCCCGGTACCCACAAAAAAAAAAAAAAAAAAAAAATTAACTCTAAGTGATATTGTAAGATGATATCTGAGATTAATTTTTTAAAATATTTTAAAATTCCCCTAACTTCTTACCATTTTTTCTATTAAATAAGCCAAATTCTAAAAAAGTCGTACTGTAATAAACTTTTATCAAGCTCTTTTTGTATTATGGATATTTTGCTTTTTATAACTGACTGCATATTTTATAGGGTTTTATGCCCATTACACCTTAATTGCTGTTCATTCTATGGATTTCTCTTTTTTATTTTTAGAAGTTCCATCCTACAATACTAACAGTTATAGTCTCTCCCTGACACAGACATGTATTTTCTCTCCATCATTTAAAAACAATATAAAATATAATACCTCCTGTAGGGCTGACTTCAATCTATCACAGTGTCCTCATATCCTTCCACTCCTGTCAGGACATTTGGAAAATCCTCTTCCTCCTCCCTCTTCCCTCACTTGTGATGGTTGGTGTTCTTTAAGGAGCTTCTCCCACTTAATTTTCTCCCAATCTTAAATTCTATGTCTTGATGTGCTGTTCTTGACAATGTTTGGAATTTCTTGTTGGAGTACACGCCTTCCTTTTCTTTTTCATTTCTTTGTATTAGTATGTGTTTGCAGTGCATGCATTTTACAATCTTCTTGGGGAATGCGTACATGTACATACTTCACCTTGGTTTTTTTAGCCCCCTTCCTCTCCCGCCCCTCCCTCCCTCCTCCTCCAATTCTCCTCTCCCCCTTTTCATTCTTATTGATATATGCCACAGCATGATAACTTAAGCTCTTTGGGGAAGATACCTAGAAAGAGGATAGTTGGGTCATATGGAATTTCTAAATTTAGTTCTTTGAGAGATACCCATACCTATTTTAGATTTCTTTTACACCACAGCCATGCCGGAATTTGTTATTTTTTGATTTCTTAAAGATTGCCACTCTTTCCAGAGTAAGATGAAATCTTAACATTGTTTTAATTTGCATTTCTCTGGTGGCCAGAGATGTTGAACATTTTTTCATATATTTGTGGGCCATTTGTACTTTTTCTTCTCTGAAGTGTTTGTTTATTTCTCTTGCCCATTTCATGACTGGGTCTTTAATTTTAGGTGGTTTAATTTTTTTTTTTTGAGTTCTTATATATTCTAGATATTAGTCCTCTATCTGAGGATTACCGTAGGTTAATTTCCCATTCTGTAGGTTGTCTTTTCACTCTATTAATTGATTCTTTTGCTGTACAGAAGCTTTTTAGTCTGATACAATCCAATTTTTTGATTCTTGCTGCCATTTCTTGTGCAACTGAGGTTCTGCTTGGAAAATCCTTTCCTATACCTATGTCTTCAAGTGTTTTACCTATTTTATTTCTCAATAGGTTTAATGTTTCTGTTTTAACATTTAGATCTTTGATCTAAAAGATTTATCCATTTTGATTTTAATTTAGTACATGGTGAGAGATGGGTCCAGGTTCAATCTTCTACAGATAACCAGTTTTCCCAGCACCACTTGTTGAATGGGCTGTCTTTCCTCCAACGTATTACCTGCCTTATTTTCTTTTCTTTTTTTTTTTTTTTTGGGTACCGGGGGTCAACCTCAGGACCTCGCACGCCAGCAGGCACCCGTGCCGCTGAGCGATATCACCGGCCCCTTTTTCGTATGTGGGTTCCGGGAGTCGAACTCGGGCCCTCGCGCTTGCCGGGCAGGTGCTTAAGCCGCTGAGCCATCTCACCGGCCCAACCTGCCTTATTTTCAAGAATGGTTTAAACACATTCTTGGATAGTCTCTCCCTACCGGCATTGGGAGGAAGGCAGGAAGTGCTCACTTCTTACCTGTTTCCCTTTCTCTCATCTTTCCCTGTTCTGGTTCATCTTTCAACTTGGCATTGCCTATCTGGGTTGTCCCTGAGTGTCTGAGTATGTGTGAAGCAGTCTCTGAATTATTTCCAACAGAAGCCAGTGTTGCTTCTGTGCCTGGCCTGTGAATGATATGCTGATGAACACAAGATTACAACGTAATAGTCATTTCCTCTAGGCCACTGGTGTATGTTATGTCATTGACTTCTCCCTTCCTGTGTTGCCGATGAGTTCAATGCCAATCTGCTTCTTTTCCTTTTTTAAGCAACTGAATCCTTTCATGCATGAGATTGTAGTTATATATTTGTAAAAAACTTTGGAGTTTCATTGCAGTATTCCTATGCAATGGAGCATACACGGTATGGCATGCGTTTTTCCTCCCCAACCCATCCTGGAACAAAGTGAACCCCTTCAATACTCAGACTCCCATCTATCCTGTGCTTTCCCAAATTTTCTTCCATCATTTGTTAGCTTTTTCCTCTCTCTTCTTAGTTTTTTTTCTCCATTTGAACCCTTTTTTTTTTTTTTGTGGGTACCGGGGGTCAACCTCAGGACCTCGTGCACCAGCAGGCACCCGTGCCGCTGAGTGATATCACCGGCCCCTTTTTCGTATGTGGGTTCCACGAGTTGAACTCGGGCCCTCGCGCTTGCCAGGCAGGCGCTTACTCCACTGAGCCCTCTCACCGGCCCAGAACCCATTTTTATTTGCACATTAAACCTCTGTGCCTATTCTCTTGATTGTCATCTTTCTAGTCCTCTAATCTGTGCTTTGAAATATATATTGCCCCTGATAGTCTAGGTAACTAATTCAAGTCTGGAAAGTGGCATTTTCTTTTCCCATTCAACTACAGAATTAAAAAAAAAAATGGGAGTGGGTTAGCATGTTAGTTTATTTCACTGCAGAAATACTTCTGAGCTGAGCTTGAATCTCCTATTTTTTTCTTTTTCTTTTTTCTAATTTATATTGTCAGCTCCAATGGCTCTGTTTCGCTGGTCATGTGTCATCTTTCCTTTAATATTCTGTAACTGCTGGTTCTCTTCAAGTGGATTATTTTTCTTTTCAATACATTGAGATCCAGGACATATTGTGAAATTACTAAATAGGTGGGGGAAAGAGAAGTGGTCTTTCCTTCCAGGTATAAGTGATGTAGAAATAATAATGTTACCCATCCCACTCCCCCTTACACTTCCTTCTACCTTCCTGGCCCAAAGGGCCAGAAGGGCTCACCCACCTAGGAAGTACCTGCAGGCTGCCTGGAGCCCTGAGGGATCCAGGCCACTCAAACCAGGCAGGGACTGAGAAGTTGACCCTCCACCTGGGGTTGCAGTTTGCTGTAGGACAGGCCTGTCCTAAGGTGTGCCATTTTCTGCTCCTGGACGAAACCTTCTGAGGCTAATGTCTAGTTCTTTTCCTGCTCATAAGAGAAGCTGACAGAAATTCTCTTCATTCCAATTCCTACAGAGTCACTAGCATCTGACTGTCCTTTAGCCCTGGACGTGTAGCTCAAGAGAGACAGACTAAAGTTGGAAATAAGGAGAAAAGAAGAGAATTCAGGTCACCACTGTGCAGTTTGTTTTCTCCATTTCAAAATAATTTGTGCACAAAGTATAAAACCCAAAATGCAAGCAGCAGCAACAACAACTACGTCTCATTAATACTAGTGATTTAAGGTTTACAGTGCACATTTGGTCCCTGAAATCACCCTGTGTTGGAAGTGTTATTGTGAGAAAAAACGTTCAGAGTAGTGTAGTACGGTACCTGTATTTCCAAGGTTGTAAAGAGCAACAGTAAAGCCAAAGCTTTCTCTCTTCAAGTCCAGTGATCATTTGCCCAACAATCTTAACAAGCAAAAGGAAGTCAAGGCTAGTTTCATCCTATCAGCTTTAAGCTGAATATGTAATAAAGTGTCGTAACAAAGCAGTCATAAAGCGCATGACAAATAACTCCTAGCACCAGTATGAATAGAATGCTTTCAAATATTCTAACTAATGAAAACTTACTTTTAATTGAGCATAGTATTGTCTTTGTAAAGTCAAGGGCAGCATCTGTTCTGCTTGTTCATTTGGTGTCGTAGGTGTATACACTTTTATTTGATGTAATCTGTGTCTGTGTATCTATGTATGAATATGTACATGTAGAAAAATTCACATGCTGTGAGGATATAACTTATAAATTTTCCACACTGAATACATGTCCAGATCAAATAGCAGCACTTTACGTTTTCTGAGAAGCCTCTTCATGCCCTTCCCAATCATTACATCCCTCTCAAAGGGTAGCCATGCCCCTGAATTCCAATAGCCTAAAGGTCTCTCTCAAGGACTACCTGACTTGACATTCTCTGTCCACCATTTAACACGGGATGCTTGCTGTGTTTGATAATGTTTTTTTTTTTTTTTTGTATGAGTGGATGAATAAACGACCAATGAATAAAAGAGTGAGCCAATGACCAAGTGGGGAGACTCTCAGAAGAGGGAACATGGCCAGAGGTTCAAGTAAAGATCAGCATTTAGTTTGAGCAAGTTACTAAATCTCATAAAGCCTTATGTTGCTTATCTAAAATTAGAAATACTAATGTTTATCTTATAGAGTTGTGTCCCATAAGACAGAGTTAATGTAGGTGGAACCAGTGCCTGGTAGCTATTAGGATATTCTTGATACTTAATAATTGCTGTTGTCTTGGTCTAGGGATGCAGCTATCTAGATTTAGGGCGTGATTCCCTTACTTCCTCTTCTCTATTTTAATAACATTCAAACCTTTCACAAATGACAGCTTAATACAGTGGAAAGGGTCCAACTATACTCAATATATTAGACAAATATACTCAGTGTCACACACACACACACACACACACACACATGAAAGAAACATAAAATATATGTCCTGGAGGTAAATCATCTAGTTTATGTAAATCAACTAGTTTATGTCCTGGAGTAGGCTGAGGTTGAGACCTGGATTTCTGTGCCTTTGCCTACCATGTCCTCAGGACACGTAGTTTCTAAGGATTTCTGACCTGCATGCCTTGCATTATCCCACAATGCAAGGTGGCTCACCAGCCAAGCCTGGCTAAATTTAAGCTGGCATCAGATCAAGTCCAAACCCCACATCTGTTCCTTGGTTGTTTGAGTCCCTCAGTAATCTAGCCTCACATGACCACCATACAACTTCTGTTCTTCACTTCTATTTAATCCTTCCAGCACCTCTTCTCAAAGTCACCACCTCTTCCACCAGCACTACTGGCGGGTCCTTGCACTTTCTAGGGAACAGGATACAGCGATACAGCGAAGACATAGAGAACAAATGGAGATGAGTGGCATCTTTACACTGTTCCTCCACGACAGGGCTCCATGCATGGCCCCCACTCTTTGAATTGGTGTTGTTTTCATTTAGTCTGCAAAAAACAAGAATAGTAAAAGGTAGAGGCAGTTGGTTTTGTATGTGAGAAGAAACATTAGGCTTAAAAGTTTTTTTCCTGAAGATCTGGCCAAATATCTGTTTAGAAATTAATGCTTGTGGAATTAATTGTGTTTACTTTAGTTTATTTAATTTTTCTTACTACCAGTCATGGCTGTTGAGCAGGAGACATAGTCTGGATTAGAATCCTAGGAGCACAATTAGGGAAATGCAGAATGGAAGCTGAGCGGAGACCCTGGGGCCTCCCTTTATTACGTGCTGCTGACTGGCTTGGAAGAGCTTCTCAGTTTCTCCATTATTCATCTATGTCAAAAACAGCAAAACACTGAAAAAGACCTGAGTGCAGTCTGAGAGATTAATAGGGAGCCAGCCATATTTTCAGAGTGATTTTCTTATCAGTAATAATACTACCATTCATTGGCCACTATTTCTTTATAACCATTGTTAATAATAGTGACAATAATCCATTATCTATAATTTATTAAGTAGTTTTTGAACTTTATGAAGTAAACAACTATCTCTGTCTTTTTGGTAGCTTAATCCCAGCACTTAAGATCTGGTACAGACTAGGGATCCAATGCCATTGAACAACTGAATAAATAAAACACAGATACTGTGCCCAATACTTTATAGTGTTATACCCTGTAAAGCCAGTCTTTAGCACACAATGAACATTTTATTATGGCCTAAGTTAACTCAATGAAGGAGAGGGAATAATCCTGTAATTCTGATCTCAGAGTTATGGAATTTGGCTAATAAATTCATAATAACCATTAACCCCAAACTCACCTTATGTCTTCATGATTCATAGTTGCTATAAAAGTACATAGTGTAGTATAAGAAGCCTGCCTTTATTCCTCATCCATAGCTTACTACTTTCTTCCTTGTGATGTAGGACCTCCAAAGGATACAGGGAAATGAATGTAACTCCCAACCTGCTAGACATCTGATATGCTGAGTTCATGTTCCCCGAAATTGAAGAATGAATTCTGATGAATAACGGAGGTTAAGGGTAGGAAATTTTATTGAGGGAGAGACAGCTCCTGAGATAGACAGGAGGGGACCCAGAAAGTGGGTTGGGCATGAGCCCACTTCTCAAAGGAAATTTTATAGAGTAAAATCATGAGGTGGGTACAAAGTGAGACAAAACTATGATCAACCAATAACATTACAAGCATAGCTGCTTAGGTAATGTTGATCCAATGGGGAAACAAGTCACATAACAAGCATACATGGAAAGAACTGAGAGGTATGTAGGTCCAGTTGTTCCACCTATATCTTGAGGCCTGGACTTCAGTACATATACCTCCAGCCACAGTTGTTATGTGTTTTTATCTTCTGCATTGACTCCTTCAATGGCCTAGCCCTGTTGACTGCCTATAATATTTCTAACTTAGTTGTCTGTAATACTTAGGATTTATCCTAAGAAGACAGAAATTTACTCCTTGTGACTTTATACCTATTTATTCACTGAATTTCACACGTGCTTGGATAAGTCATGACAATACAAAATAACTTGTTGCTGTGGTTTGTGTCTAGATGCCCCTCCCCAAGCCCCATACAGTCATCAGAGGCAGGCTTTTCAGCTGTGGATGAATTTCAATTTTGTGATTGATTCGTGGTCCAATGCTGGGATTAAGGGTGTGAATGCTGCACCTGCCCTAGGGCGGGTAGACTACATGCAATATAAGAGATTGAAACAGGCTCGTCTCGCTCTCCTCTCTTGTTGCTTTTGGTATCTTCTGTCGCCATGAACTGTTGTCCCACTGCCATGCCACCCTGCCTTGGAGCCAGTCTATTATTGACTGAAACCTCTACAAACTGTGAGCTAAATAAACCTTTCCCCCTTTAACTTCAGGTATCAGATAATTTGTCTCAGCAACAAGAGAAAAGTAACGAAGACACTAGTTGAATGAATGAATGAATGAACAGATAAATAGTATACACAGAGTCAAAACTGTACCTGTTAGCAGCCATTTTTACAACAATTCCTGAGGATGCATGACATCTAAAACCATGGATAGTTTACACAGAATTTAGAAACATAAAGAGTTCCATGGAACACATGAAAAGCACTCATCCAGAAGCCCACCTAGATTGTACTTCATTAAGGAAAAGGTCCAACTCAGTAATGCATTCTATTGAACAGTGCTACAATCACCATTGTCCTTGCCTTGTTGCCTTGAGCAGTAGATAATGCGGGTTTTGGGGCCAGGGGATCCTGAATTTGCTTTTCAGCTCCTTTCATCACTGGATGTGCAAACTTGAGCAAGGTACAGAAACGTTTGATAGTTTGGACCCTGAGGCCCAAAGGGGGAAAAAGACAATTTTATCGATTGATATTTAAGTTATCACATATAGTTTTACCATTACTTTTGATTTTTTAAATAATGTATTAAAATGTGTTAATCTAAATTACTGTTTTTTTATTGTTCTCAGTCCTTTCAATTTTGCTCCCCATTGAAGGCCTGAGACATCTCAGCCTAACCCCAGCCTTCTTGATACCTCTTTCTCATTTGCAAAGTAGCATAATGACTTCTTCCTCAGAGGGTTGCTGACAGGAGTTAATGAGGTAGTGTAGCATCCAGACACTCAAATGCACAATGAGTGGTAGAAAGCTTCTTGTTTAGCATCACTTAAGAAAGGAATAGTAGCATTTGGGGGCTATTTTAAAATATACTACTGGTATAAGGGCAAATGATTGATATGTAACTTAAGGAAATAATACCAGGTTGCCTCTAAACTGGTTGATTTTGTCTATGCATCACAATACACTGCTTTATCAGAAAGAATGGCCTTTATAAAACATCTAATAACAAGTGCTGGCAATGATGTGGAGAAAAAGGAACTCTTTTACATTGTTGGTAGGAATGTAAACTAGTACAACCACTAGGGAAATCAGTATGGAGATTCCTCAAGAAACTAAAAGTAGAAATTCCATTTGACCCAGCTATCCCCCTTCTAGGTAGCTTCCAAAAGAGTTAAAATTATCATATTACTGGGATACATACATACCCATATTTATAGCAGCACAATTTTATAATAGCTAGATCTTGGAAACAGTGTGTATGACCATCAACAGAGGAATGGATAAAAGTGGTATTTATACACAATAGAGTACTACTGTGCCATAAAGAAAGATGAACTTGAGGCATTCATAGGTAAATGGATGCAACTTGAGAACATAATGTTAAGTGAAGTAAGTCAGACACCCAAGCTCAAATACCACATGGTTCCTCCCTTTCTCTCTCTCTTTCTTTCCTCTCTCTCTCTATATATATATACACACATATGTGTATATTTATGCAAATCAGAAAAATGGAAAATAGCTAAATATGAAGTATGGAGAGGTTCAGATGTTTCCTCAAATTACCTGTTCCATTGTTTCAAAGGTATTTTAATATATGTGCTTAATTGTTTCATTCATACTTCCAGGTTTTTGTAGCTCACTGAAAAGAAAGTTTTGTGCTAATGTCTGTTCATTTCTTCTTTGTAAGAGTCTTTTTTTGTCAATGTTTTGTACTCTGGGCAACTATAGTTATTTTGAAAATAATGATACATGGTGCATCAACTATTGTTATTCTTTTATTATTTTACTGTAAAATTTTGTTTTACTTTTTCATAAAATAAAAAAAATAAAGAACACTACAAGGACATTTTCATCCTGGGGTTCTTCATGATAATCCTGATTCACCAGTGCAGAGGCCTGGGGTACATTTCAAGGAGTTTAATTCCCATTCAGACCTGTGCAGTGCCTTTACACGTGAGCTCACGGCAAATCTTAGATATGTTTTACTTGTTCTGTGTGCTTGATGAAGAGAACAAAACCTTGGGAAACTGAAACTTAAGACTGAAATGGCCAGCTAGCATGAAACAACTGTCTACCCACACCCCATCCTGCTTTTATAACTCAGCCTAAGCATTCCTGCCTAAAACCCCTATATAAAGAAAAATGAGAGATGCTCAGGGCTCAGACTAGCTCCTCTGAGTCTGCCGGTGTAATGAACTGGTTCCCTCCACTTCTCTGTGTGCCACTCAGTTCTTCAGTGGTGATGGGTTTGCTACACCATGCTGAGGATGGTTCAGGGTGCTAGGGGTGCAGTGGTCCATGGCATGACACTGCCTGGGGTGAAGAGGTGATGGAGAAGACAGGACCACAAGCGCTCAGAGTGACAGAGGGGTGAGCACAGTGGCAAGCACACACTGTGCTCTGGGACTACAGTGAAGGGCTGCCTGCTCTGGTGGGAAGGATAACTTTGTTGGAGCAGGTGATGCCTGAGCTGCATCATGGAAGTAGACAGAAATGTATTTCAGATGGAAAGGAAGTCAGGAGCAAGCACACAGCCATGATCCAGCACTTGTAAGTGAGTATGTTTCAGGAAAGAATAACCCATACTGGATATGTTATCTGAGAGCATGTACTCCAGGCATTTGTGCCACAAGATGTTGGGAAATTAGAAGGCCAAAGGAAATCCTACAGCTCTTCAGCAGCTGGTGAAACAAAGGAAAGTTTAGGAGTGCCAGAAACTAGAGCTTGTAGGGCAAGCTCCGTGGAGCTGAGACAGCCCTCCCAGGAAGAGAGGGTGCCGCCTGCTGCTGCTGTCTCAGGAACAGGCAGAACCAGAGCCTGGAGGGTGACCTCTGGGCAGGGGTGCTGCTGAGCTCTGGCTTCCTCTGCAAGTGAACAGGATCTGGAAATGGCACTAGCTGCTACTTCCCTTTCCCAGGTGAAGGGGCCTTGCTGGGGTAATGCTAACAGGAACAGCAAGCCAATTGGAAGGAGCAAGTCCCTATTTCCTGTCTGGTCTTCCATCCTTTCTTAATGGTGAAGGACCTCATAGAAATAGAGCAGTCAAAGAAGAAATGCTGTTTGCAGAGCCCCAGCCTAGCACCCCAAGGCAGAAACAGAGGATGTATTTGGAGCGGAGAGACACCAGGGGCCTGTAAGGAATGTGGGATGGCTTTGGCCCTAAGAGCTGGGTGAGGTAAAAGGCTGGAGCTGGAGCTAAGTAGGGCCCAGCAGAGGGAAAGCTTGGCACTACCTAGGCCCCTGTGATCCATGCCCCAGTGGTGACAATGCCTTGTCTGTTTGGAGGATGAATTCCTGTGTCCTTTCTTGCTAGAGCGGGTGTAACAAGTCCGTGTAGGAGGAGTTGAGTTTCATTACATTTACAAATAGTTGCACGAGATCCTTAGTAATTCACTTGAAACATTTAGCAAATGATGAAATAGAAATATATTTCTTCCTTTTGTTTTCTCCATCAAAGCACTCATTGTCTAATGAGTAACTGAAGGAAATACTTCGTAGGCTCCAATAATGTAATCCTAATCAAATGCTTTTTAACATAAAAAGAGATCCTGAATAATGTGTTTAGTAAGTAATGGTGCTCCTCAGTAATCTTTACACCAAGTGAATGGCTTGAGATCATATATTAGAAGCTAATGAGACAGTTTCTGCATTGTTTTCTTCCTGTGATTTCCAAGGTGAGAAAAGGAATATTAACTAAAGAGGGAAGGGCATTTCATACAGATTGACAAGTTTTTCAGGTCCACGTCTTCACTGGCACATTGTCGCAGAACCTTTGCTGTGGGTGTGATTCATATGGGAGGATAAGATGCAGGGAGCCCTACAAACTAAAGTGGCTCTGGCCCTTCAGGAATTTGTACTGGAAATGAAGGAACAACATGGACAGGGATATTTTGTACACCTGTGGCAATGTACGTGTTTATTCCAGGTAGAACCTGAGGAAATGTAAGAAAAATGGGACCTGTTCCAATAACTACTTTTCCCTCAGGGTGGAGGCCCGCTCTGGGAGTTGTTGCTTACTTTTGTATTCTTTTGCTGATGAAAGCAAGAATCTCTCAAATATTGAAAAGTAATAACACAAGTATGATGATGTGCATAAATCAATAATGCATTTTACAACAATTACTAATGTAAGTCCCAGGTGTCTTTTCTCATAGATAGATTTTTTTATATTTGCTGGAAAATAACACTCACTTTAGTATGTATCACTAATTAAAAACAGCTGAATAATTTCCAACAGATATTAGGTAATTATTGGCAATTCCATGTCAGTGCTTGTATCACATAATTAAAATGACAATGTATCCCCTACAAATATTCAACAGTCATAAATAATTCCAATTGTGTACAATAGCAGCCACACATTCAACTTGGTTGTGTTTGTAATTTAATGTGACATTTTTCATTTGACTGATGATTTATGAAATTTTTAAAAAATCAATTTGCCTTTCTTAATGGGCTAATGCCCTTTGGGGATATACCAGATGTTCTGCTGCCCCAGGTTGGCAGGTGGGCAGCAAAAAAATTAGTCAAGCATATTGATGCCAGACCTAAACATGAAAAGGGTAGTGATAATGGAAGTCAGGGTACATTAAATTAATGGAAGACTTGCTGTAAGTGGTCCTCGGGATCTTCAACTTGACGATGTGTGTGGGTGTGTGGGCTGCAGACGCGGGTTCTCCTAGGCACCTACCCATCCTTCCTAGTTGCCTATTATCATGGATTCATCAGAGCACCACGTGGTAATACAGTGTTTCTTCCTTCTCCCATGTTAAGGTTTAGATGTACATTGGCCCCCACAGCCTCATGTGTTTGGAAGGTGATGGAATCATGGGGACACTGAACTCGTCGGTGGATTCATCTACCAGTGAGTTCAGTGGCTGAGGGTGCTGTTGGGAAGAGGAGTCTTGTACAAAAAGATGGGTCACTGGGGTAGAAAAGTGTATCTCCCTCCCTGGCTCCTCCCTTCTCTTTCTGCTTCCTTGGTGCCATTAGGTGAGCAGCTTTCCTATGCAGCAGGCCCTTCTACCACACATGTCGGTGTTCGGACCTGTAGAACATGGACTGAAAATTCTGAAACATGAACCAAAATAAACCCCTCCTCTTTTAAGTTGTGGGTCTTGAGCATTTTTTTTCTCAGCGAGGAGGAAGTGACTATGACATTCTGCCAGGAAATAATATCTGCAGAGAAGAGGAGATGGAGACTTCTTCAAACGCTTCATCAGATCCGCCCTCCCACAGCCTGGCTTTCATGAGAAGGACACAGTAGTAAGAGTAGCAAGAATGAGGGACCAAACCCTGATTATTTTAGCCCAGATTGCAATCCTTCAGTTTTAGAAATATCTGTTGAGCATATTTTATGTGTTTGGTATTATGGTTGGTGTTGATTTCAAGGTTTCCCATTTTTTAAAAAGGGAAGAAATAAACTATCTTTATTTCATGCCCTCGATTTAAGGCCTATGGATTTGTGTAGATAAAACAGAATGTAGTCATTTTCTATTCCCACAAAGGTGTGAACATCAGATGTGATGTAGAGTGGAGTCATCTCTGACCCTGTGGGTTCTGTGATACTCTTGGGGGCCACTGGAGTATCTGCACCCTCCTCGCCCGTAAATGGATCATAGCCATCTGCACTGGCGCTGCCTTTAGCTACGCAGGTGTTTTTAGGAAGCAGATGGTGACACCCAGGGATCTGCTCACTGAATAGTATCTCTTCCCCTAGACTGCTAAGTTTCATGACAGCACAGTGTCCATTTCTCTATTCATCAACAATACACTCAGAAATTAGCCAACAGTAAATATTTGTTCAATTAATTGATGATTAAAATTCCAAGACAGTAAAAAGTGCAAAGAGCAGGATTGTCAAGGACTCTTTTAATAAAGCATTTTGTTGCTTAATTGTTACTTAATTGTTTACTTAATTAGTTAACAAAGAACTTCATTGTTCATAACAAATAACTCCCACTTTTATATTCAATTAAGATTAAATTATCCATCTTGAAAGACAAATATAGCCATACACAATATACCACAGCCCATAATACTCCAACCTGGCTCCATCTTATATGACTCTTAATACAGTGTGGGGTTCAACCTACTGCATGCCCACGTGCAGAGCTAGCCTGGGTGTCATTCTCAGTGCAGGATTTTATTTTGGCTAATGGGTGCCTTCGCCTCTTGTATCAAAAAGGAATGGCACAGGTGCACAAATCAGATTCAAAAGGATTTTATTTAGTTGTCCTATATCTTAGACAATGTGTGGGCGAAGCATAGGGTAAGATTTGTGAAGAAGTCTAAACTGGAGAAGGATGGTGTTTGAAAGTCTCTAAAGTCATCAAAGACACGAGAAGGCTGTCAGGCATGGAGTCCAACCTGAAACATCCTGGCTCGGGGGAGATCTGATGTGTGCCAGTATCCCTGGAGTGGGGAGGCAGGGTCTGGAGCTTTGCATCCAGTGTCAGTTGATCCAAGCAGTAGTTTTACGATAACTGCGTCCCCCAAGAGTTTTCTTGGTCTGGGTGGGCACAGGAAAGGACCGGTGAGGAGCAGAGGAGAGATGAGAGCTGAGGCCAGTTATGAGTGTGGTTCAGTGGCTAGGGTGGCAACGTATGTTCTGCTGCTCTTCACAGAGTATTCGATCCTCACGGAAAGCTGCTGCTGAAAGCTCTGAGGAAGGTAATGGGTGAAGGTACAGGGGAATGAACACCACAGACAAGTTTCAAAATTTTGGCAGGAGTGTAGTCTTAAATATCCGGGTTGGTTATAGGACACTGTGGAGCTGTTCTATCAGATAGAAGTTTAGAGTAAATAGATTCTTGTGAGCATGGTCTAGATTTTCAAAACATCTCCGCTTTGGAGGACAGAGTGATAAAACCCAGTGACACTGAAAGAGGCTGATGTTTAATAAATTTCTATATTTGTTAAAACCCCAGAAGATATTGTTATGGGAAGAGTTGGAAGGGGACATGGAATCCCTGTTAGCTTAGCGTCATTTTTCTATTTCAGTGTGTGGACAGGCATTTTTCAATGTAGTTTCCTCTTTACCAGAAGATGATTTGATGATTGGCTTACATGAGACTAAATTCCACTAATTTAAACAACACATTATTTTCATCCTTTCTCAATCTTTATACTGCTCCTGTCCTTCCAGCTCACGTACTTCTACCAAGGGTTGGAACCACGTGGAAATGCCTGACCTAGCGGGTTCTCTTCCCTGCAAATGTCCATGATGCCTTAGTATCAACAATGGCAGCTGCCCATAGGAGGCACAAACTTGGACTTTTGTGTCAGAGTGACTTTAATCTGCATCCTAGTCCACCTCTTTCTACTTATAAGATCTTGGCTGTTTCTTCTTTTTTAACGTTTATAGAACTCATTACCTTTATTTGAAAATTGGGAAATAGTAGCTACCTCCAAGATTATTTGAAGATTTAATGAGATGATACACATAGAACACCAGGTATGGTTCTCGGCACATTCCAGGTCCTCAGTACCTCTCAGTGCTGTACATGCTTAGCACTAGGCCAGGCAGAGTGGGCAGTGCTGAAGAAATTAGAGTGTTCCTTAAAGTAACTGCACTTAAAAAGCAAACAGATTTACCAACAAAGAATTGCTGACTTTTAAATTATCAGTACAGTGTTTAAAGAAGTAATTACAGTCTTCATCACCTCATCTGGCAGAACTGATCTAAAGAAGAAAAGTTTCCCATTTTACAAAAGACAAACCAAATGGAGTAAAAGGTTTGCCTGTCATTTAGCCCATCATTCTTTGTCACAAGAGAATGTGCTTTAAACCTGTGAGTTTCGATTTCTATCCAGTCCTGATCTCTAGGCTCTCAGTGGGAATTTCAAAACAGGTGTTCCCAAAAAAAGATCCACATCTTCCCTTTACCCTGCAAAAATTTCACATGGGCTGAAGAAGTTGCATGGGTACATTTTGCTTTGTTTAAATAACACTTGGTTTTGCTGCTTTTAATCACCGGTTCCCCTGAGCATGGCACGCTTTCTGCAGCACACATTGGCTTCATACCTAACAGATATTTTGAATATAACAGCTTGACTCCCCTGCTGCTTGGATGATAGCAGTTGGGTAGGTGTTCCATCCTCTTCCTTCTCCTCCCTCCACGGCTGCAAGGAGATTTCAAGTGCAATTTGGCCTTGCACATCAAACAGCAATTTTCCTGTAGAAATCATAACCTCCAAAAACTCTACCCTAATCAAATCTATCAAGCCCAATTTAAGGGTGAGCTTGTGTCTGTTTATCAAGGAAATGGAGTTAAAATTGCCCCCTTTAATGGAATCACAGCTGCCCGCCATAATCTTTCACATGGATGTTTGAATTAATGGTAAAACTTGGCCCATGCTCTCCAACCTTGGAATTTGATTCTAGTTATAGGAAATTGCTATAATTTCTGTTCTAGGATTCTCGGGGATGTAGGAGCTTTTGGGACTGGGGTTAGAATTAATGTGTCAGAGAAATTAAATAATTCAGAAGTGCTTGGGGGAAGATTAGCACTTTTACACAGCACCCAATGAGACATCTCTACATCAACTCAAACCCGCTGTGACCCATACGAACTGTTTTTACTAAGTCACAGAAGAATGTTGTTTTTTTTTTTTGAAGTTCAGACTTTCTGAAGTCAGAGCACAGCAGATATGGGTAGAATGCATTTGTTCTTCTGAAGTAGGGGACATCTCATTTGGTTCACCTGCACATTTGGGGTTGCTATACTGAAAAGGCAGATATAGTCCAGCTAAGATGTCCGAGTCCTCTCAGAGCCGAGGATCTAGGCAGTAATCGTACTCACTCTTTTTTTATTCCTTCCCTCAGGTGTACCTAAGTATCCTCAGGACTTTTATTCCCCCCATGGAAACCTCAGTATTTCCTTAAAGATTCTGTTATATTCGGCATGTCACGATAGATCTGGCAGCTTCCCCCTAGCACAGAGTCACTTCATTTCAAAATGTCCTTACCAAGGAACCTTGTATTTCTCTTTCAAGTGTATTAGCATCTTGTGTTTATATAAGCCATTCAGACCATTTTTGCATATTTTTTATGTTTTCATCCCATTTCATTCTTGCAGTAAAGAAGTGAGGTGGACTGTTTGTAATGCAATATCATAAATAAGAAACCTGAGTTAAATGACATATCCAATTACTAGTGGCATTCGAAAAGGCCACCTTGCTCTTTCCGTAACACTTTTTGACACCTTGAAAGTCTCTCCCACTTCCCTGCATGTGAGTGCGAACAGAGCCAGTCTGCCGGCCCTGGGCTGCTCACGAGGACCTCCCAGGCTGCCTCTGTTTTCCTACAGGGAGCTTCTCAGCGTCTCCACCATCCCCTCCAGAACTGACTGTGAGCATTACAATACACTCCTGTGAGAGCCTCTTTTCGTGAAATGTACCTGAGGTTTTTCATCTTTCAGTTGAAGATAAAAGAATCCGGAATTAGAAAATCACAGAAATTTAATAAATGTAAGGAGAAAGCCTATTCATTTTCTTCAAGAGTGGCTAATGCCTCTTAGAAAATTCCCCTATTGAGAATTAATTCAGCTTTTCACTTGCATCCCTGTCTTGTTCCTTTTCCTCCTGCCTGGCCCTGCCTCTTTTCATTTTACTTAGGGCCATTTGCATGAAAACAGCATTTCAGCTACTTGGAGTTTTATCTGCCACCATTTAGAATTAATGGTCCTCTGCTATTTCCTCCATCTCTGTACCTACCAGGCCTGGGGATGCCTCCAGGTAGGAGGATGAACATCGCTGGTGCTCATGAGCAGCACCTTCTGCGTGACCCTGGGGGCTTTATGTCACTGGAGTGCCCCGCAAGGACAGAGAGGATCACTGGGGAAGTGATGGGTGCAGTGATGGGCACAGAGAGTGAGCTGTGGGGAATATGGCACAGCAGCGCGGCTCCCAGTTTGCTCATCAGTAACTGGCGTTGTGTTGGAAGTGCAGAGAACTGCGGCTTGTTTCCCACGCCCAGAGGGTGCCGGGCTGACCTTCCTTCCTGCGCTTTGTGTGGCTAACTAATAGTCTGATAAACTGCAAAAGACAAAAAAAAAAAAGGAAAAACGAAAACCACAGTGTAATTTTTCCCCACTTTATAAAATTGCTCATTGGCTTATCGATCGAGGTCCATCCATTATGTGGTGCTTAGCCTCCGGCTGCCGAGAATGGCAAGAGAATGGCTATTACTTGCAGACAGGCTGCCGTGCGGAAGGCGCAGCGTGAGCTTTCGGGGAGACACAGACCCCGCTCTGACTGTTTGGCCGTGGAGTGGACCACGGACAAATCACGCTAACATGTTATTTGCCGGGTTTTCTCAGTTTCCAAAACCTTGCAGAGCTACCAAGCAGTAAAGAAGGCGAATTTAAATAAGATTTCCCCCACTATGGCCAGAAGGCAAGGTTAATTTTCCATGGTACTTTCCTTCCTTCCTTCCGTTTGCTGACAAACTTCTAAGAGAACATTCTGTCCTCGAGTGTTTACCAGCATCTCTGCGTTTCTACATATTCCGCCACTTGCTTTCTGCTTTTAACACTTTTTCCGACTTCTCTCTTGAAGTTTATCACTGACTTATTGATTATCAAATAAATTTGATGAATCTCAATCCAACCTACTCCCTTCTGCAACTTCGCCTTCCTGGCCATGGACTGCCTCGTTCTGTGGACTCCTCCCTCCTCATCCCTCAGACATCTCCTTCTGGCCCTTCTGCTTTTTTGGCAAGTTTCCCTCTGCTCCTTGCCCAGGTCCTCTGTCTTTCTGTGACTCCCAGTGAGTGTACCTCTGGAGTGCTGTCCCTGGCTCTTTTATTTTCACATGCTCTCCTCCTTGGTGCTCTTACCGCCTCCCACTGCCCAGTTATCACCTCCGTGGGAATGATGCCTAAATCTGTCTGCAGCTTTGACTCCTATTCTGAAATATCAGCCCACATCTATAATTGCCTGCTGAATATTACCAGCTCTTTCTCTGGCTTCTACATAAAATCTGTGTCTTAGGTTGGTTGATCTGTTGATGTTAACTTTGTAATTTCCCACCTTTCCTGTTCATCCCTACCACCTCCATTCTGCTTCAACATTTCATTACCTCTCGGTTAAACTCCCAGAACACTCGGTTACTCTCCCTCTCCCTTCTGTTTCTTGCTCTGGGTTTCTCTGCTAGATTAATCTTCCCAAAACACAGCTCTGACCTTGACACTCCCACATCAGAGTCCTTTGCCAGGAAAGTTAAATCCGGCTAATTTTTCAGGCAGGAGAGAGTGGAGTCAGGCCAAACTCTTAAGGTTGGTGCTGGATGTTTCCTCCCTGTGCTTGCTTTGCTCTGCCTCCAGCCATGACCAATACACCAAGCCTTTATGCCTCCTGGGTAGTTTCTAGGACACGCTTCACCGTGCGATGCCTCTGCATTTCAGCATGCCGCTCCTTCTGCCAGAATTATAATTCCTCCCCGCCTCTCCTACCTTGCTCCGTCTCCCTGTTGTCTTTACCACCTTTCACAACTCAGCATCGGATTAATTCTCCTGCAGTCTTCTCTCAACCGAACTGGCAGTATCAGCTATTCCTTCCCATTCCTTCCAGGGTGACTTATATACCTCTATTCATAATATCTGAGTGTGTCCCCCCAAATTCTTATGTTGACATTAGTCTCCATTGTAGTAGTTTGGGGAAGTGATGAGTTCAGACAGACTCCATCCTCATGAATGGATTAGTGCATTGTCAAGGGCCAGAGGGAAGCAGCGGAAGCCCTTCTTTCCCATCTCTACTCTTCCCTGAAGACACAGGACTCCTCCCATCCAGAAGACACCACAAATCACCTCAAAAGTAGGGGGTCGGCTCTACTCCAGACCTGATGGAACCTCCATCTCAAACTCCCAGCCTCTGGAATCATGAGAAATAAATTTCTATTTCGTATAGATTACTCAGTCTCAGATTTTTTGGTATAGCAACTCAGCTATGTTAATCTGGTCAAATAAAGCAGAAGTGATCTTGACCATCTCATTCATCTTTGCAGCCTCAGCACTTAACTTGAAGTAAACATGAGGTAATCGACAACCTTTACCTTCCAACCATTCTAGAACGCTTGTTATTGAGTAAAAACATACAGTAACCCCTTGGCATGCATGAAAAAGTGCTTCCAGAACTCCATGAGTCAAGTAGAGTCTCCAGTCTCTTATAAAATATGACCTAAACATGTCCTCCCTTATACTTCAATAATTAAATATCAATAGATGTTGCACTGTATTGTTTAGGGAGTAATGGCATGAAGAAAAGGCTATACATGTTCAATACAGACACTCGGTCTTGGTAGTACTGGGAATTGAACCTAGAGCCTTTGCCCTGAGCTACATCCCTATACCTTTTTATTTTTTATTTTGAGTCAAGGTCTCACTAAGTCACTAAGTTGCCCTTACTAGGCTTAAACTTGCGATCCTCCTATTCAGCCTCTGACAGTGTTAGGACTACAGGCCTTTACTACCGTGCCTGGCTCAGATGTAACTTTTAGAAGTATTTTTGATTGTAGTTGGTTGAATTCAGATATAGAGTTTTGACAGTACTATGATTTCCTCTCACTTAGCTTTTATTATGGTCTGTCCTTCAAGCTAGGATCCCTCACTTATCACTTCTCAAAATTTTGCCCATTCTTAACAAAGCTTGGTGTGTACAGTAAGTGCGTATGTGTGTGTGTGGGGGTGTATAGTCCAAAACGTGGAAAGAACATGATTTATAATAATGAGGTCTATATTAGAAGTTGGGTCCAGATTCATACCTTTAGTCCTCCATTTTAAAAATTTATACTGTACTAACACTATAGTTCACCTTGTAGGGACAATTATACTTCTAAAAGATCTTATGATAGCACCTGTAAATGATCAATAAATATTAATTCATTTTTCTTTAAGGCATTTCTTCTTTAAGGCATTTACCATCTCATGACTTTTAGCACATTTGTGTACTTTTCTTCTTGTCAATAACAGCACAAAACTCCCAATGGCTGAACAGTATCCTATTCTTGTATTTCTTCAAGCAGTAGCGATCAGAGAACCTTATATAATTTTGTTGCTTATAATACTTGTTTGGTTTAATGGAGCAAACTGATTTTAAAGGTTTATGCTTTAAAAAGAATGTAGTTTTATTGCACAAAATTAACTGTGATGTTTATGGTCATGCCTATAAAATGTTGGACATCACTATTGGGTGAGAAATGTAATGCTGGCATGATAACATATTTTCTATGGGAAAATCAGATTAGATATCCATCATTTCAATTTGTATTTTTAACAGAAATGTTGCTTGTTCTCTGTTAGCCCTTCATACAAGCATGAAAAAATGAAACAGCATTGACTTGACAACATTTTCTTAAAAGCTGGTTAATGAGGTAAATTAGATTACCTGGTAAATTCCATGTATCAGCTGTGTTTTTCTATAAATATCACATAAATTCTTTGAAGAATTTTGTCTCAACCAGGGGACAAACTATAAACAATTTTTGTGTGTCTTCAATTACCATGACTCAGAATCTTTAAAACGTGCAGGGATAATCAAATTGAAAGCTTTGTGGACCTTGAGTTTTCTTCTGGTGAAGAAAATGGGGGTAATAATAATTTTCTTGCTAAGATCACAGAATTGATATAAGGACTTCATGGGAGGGTCTCAATTCCAGTTCATTTGTGTTTCTACATCCTGGAATTCTAGGAGAGTATTTAAAATGGGAAAAGTGCTCAACAAATACTTGCTGAATACGTGAAGGATAGAGGGGAAACGGCTGAGGATTTTAAAGTGAAACGTGAGAGAATTTATGTTATCTAGGGCCACCCTTTCATTTTGAATGAGGCCATGAGGTTCAGAGGAACAGTATTTGCCAAACCAGCAAAACTCAAAACAATCAGAGTCCAAATCATAGATCTCCCGTTTCCTCACACGCATCATACCATGTCAGCCATGTCCCAGGTGTAGTTCACTTTCTGATATTAGAAGAACCAATTTTATTATGTTCCAGGCTTAATGCTCCATACTACAGGGATTGCAAGATGAATCTCTGCTTTTAAATTCACAAACTTAGATGGAGGAGAAACATACCAACTTATTAGGAAATGCATACCGTACAGTGATATGGAGAACATGCAGGAGGCTGAGAGAGAATGGAGTTAGTGAGTCGGATTACAGGACGGGCAAAGCTGAAGGCTGTGGAGTGACATTCTGGGGAAAATGGTGCTTGGCTGACCCTTGGATGAAATGTGGAGTGTCTGCAAAGAAGGAGAGAAGAGAACACTGTAGGCCAAGGAAATCACAATGGAAGATGTCCAGCTTTTTTCCAAGGCCCCCACTTGCTGCAGTTGTAGCAGGAATTGGGAATGAAAAGTTGAGGGCTGTGAACCATACTCAGCAATCGAGACTATATCCAACAGGGGATGGGGAGCCTTTGAAGGTATATAAAGATAGGCACTATTTTAGAACAGCTTTCTGGCTGCAGTAGGATTAGGGTTGAGAGATTAGAAACAAAGGGAGTAGTTACAAGGCTACTTCAAAATCCAGAAAGTTCTCTCCAAACAGAAAAATCATGCAAAGGCTAGAAAGCAAATAGAAAATAGGAGACACATTATAGAGAAGAAATGGCTCTGGAGTCAGAATGTTTGTTCTTTTTGTGTCTCTAGTCAGTTACTCGGTTCTCTGCAGGGAGGAGGTGGGTATAGTGCCCACTCAGTGTTGCAACTGTAAAGTGTCAACCTGGCTTACAGGAAGCTGTCAGTGAACACTCGTGGAGGTTTTTTCCTGTGGTGGTTACTGTCTGAGGACTGATACTTTGTTCAAGTCATCAAGGCATTCTGGTGCTTAGAATGTCTGCACCTATGAGATATTTAATCATTATTCACTGCTGCTCCTATTATTGTTGTCATTGTCACTTTCTCTGCACTTTCTCCTTTTAGAGCTTTCAGATCCAGCTGCGTACAAGGTCATTTGGCTAAGGATTCTAACTGCAGTCTTCGGATCGTATGCGTTGGTAGGAAAAACATTATTAACCCCAATCTTTTCTTAATCACAATCTTTCTTAAACTCACTATCATTTTCAAAGGATTCAGCGTAGGGTTCAGGAAACAGAAACTTTTGCTGAAGGAGGACATTCTGGAGGCATCATTCTTTGAGCTTAGTTTAGAAAATCGCCAAGCCAAGTTTCAGCTCTAGTAATTTAGCTGTAATAATTCTGAAGTCTAAGGCTCTGTGTTGGCTGCTGAGGTGACTCACTGGGTCACAGGTGCCTCCCTTTACTCACTTTACTGGTCTCTGAAGTGGATTTTATGAACCGACCTCATGAAGTATTCTGAATTCGTGAGTGAATACATCTGGCTGGCTGAAAGCCAGTGAAGGGAGTAGTGGAAAGGGTTTATAAAGTTTGTGCAGATTCTTAATGATAAGCAGGATTTGGAAGTCCAGTTAAAGGTCGTAGAGACTAGAGTCTTGGTTGCAATTCCATTGCTAAGTGTGCCCATCCATTGGATCAGAGTTGACTTTCCTCTACTTAAACAACATGAGTATATAATATTTTTCCAGCCACCTTCTGCAAAGCTCCTTCATGTGGGCCACGTGCTGTTCTAAGTATGATGCAAACACGTGTAAGTAAGACAGTCCCCGTGAAGAGTAAGAGGTCCAATTTGTAATTCAAACTGAAATCCCAAGAAGAGAAAACTGCTTGACAGACAGCTGTACAGGGAACAAAACAGAGAAGAATCAACCCTGCTCATTGGAGTGGGTCTCACCCAACGAGGTTCCCAGAACAGAAGCCAGGAGCTGACTTTCCTGTAGTAAGTTGGGTCAGATGGGGATCACATGAGACAGGGATGTTTCTAGCATGGAAAATAGCACACGCGGATGACGACAAGGTCATCTTTGTGAAGCATTCCACATAGAAGGGGGATATTAAGAACTAGGGTAAAAAGGCAGGAAGGGGTCAGGTACAGAGAAACACGTGTGTGTGTACACAAACACATCAAGAGGAAGATGGGACAAAAGGAAAACACTGAGGGCAAACAGACAGATTTAGGTGTAATCCAAGCTCCTGATCACGTGGAATCTCAATTTTCCCAACAGTTATAGTTAATATACAGCACATCTACTTCATAGTGCTAATGCGAACAGAGATGTCTCACGATTTTACATACTAAAAAGTAAAGGAACTGATGTATACACACATGATATATGGATACATTAACATTAATACATATAAAAGTGTATCTATACAGTACTCCCTCAGTATTTCTAGAGGAAAGGCTCCAGGACCCCTCCTCATGGATACTAAAATCTGTGGATGATCAAGTCCTTTACATAAAACGTTACAGTATTTGTGTATAACCTATGCACATCCTCCCATGTACTTTAAATCACCTCTAGATTACTCACGTTACCTAGTATGGTGCATATGCTATATAAATAGTGTATAGTTTCAGGAATAATGAAAAAATAAGAAGTTTATATATGTTCATTAGAAAGGCAATTTTTTAAAGAATAATTTTTTTTTTGTGGGTACCGGGGGGTCGACCTCAGGACCTCGCGTGCCAGCAGGCGTCCGTGCCACTGAGTGATATCACCGGCCCCTTTGTCGTATGTGGGTTCCAGGAGTCGAACTCGGCCCTCGCGCTTGCCAGGCAGGCGCTTATGCCGCTGAGCCATCTCACCGGCCCTAAAGAAATATTTTTGAGCCTTTGTTAGTTAAATCCATGTGTGAAACTTACAGATACAGGGAACAGACTGTGTAAGGTGTGTACAGAGTGAGATAATGATTTTCTGATGGATTTGGTGATGGATACTAAATTGTTAACTTCTTTAGTTCCTTCTGAGTTTTCTAAAAGTATTCAGAAAAAAGAGTATATTGATATAGATCACCACACAACCATGGCATCAATTGGTTAGCAACTAAGTATTCCTCTTTCCTGCACCACCAGCTTTTTTAGAACATCTTGGGTAGCTGATTAACACTGCCCTTATAGGGTTAGGTTTTTCAGGTTGTACTGCTGCCACCATGGATCTATGTCCCTGTGTCCCAAAAGACTTGCTGTCACTGGTACATGACTATGCCATGTGTGGCAGCCTCAGTTTATACTGATGAAGGCCGTTAGTATAAAACTGGGGAGCCATGGAGTGTGTGTGGGGGAGTAAGTAACAGTGCCGTTTCAGAGTTACACCCAACACTTCAAATTGTGTTTGAACACAGGTTTCAGAATTTCTAGATATGTTCCTGCATCTCCTCTTTTTTTGTCAGCTGCTATCTCAGTTTTGCTGCTGTGAAATCTCCTTTCTCCTTTTTGGAGAACTCTTCCCGATTTTGATCTGAGGCAGCTGTCACCTGGTGACAAACAGCAATTCCTGTTAACAGCACCAGTATAAATCGTCAGCTTCCCCTCAGTTCTTGTCAGAGTTGTGGACCAGGGGGCCAAGTGAGACAGTAGCTTCGCAGACTGTGTCCCCAGGAAGGTGAGCTATTGGGCTCTGGCGGCTGTCCTTCAAAATCACCTACTAGATTTGTTTCCAAACTCCTGCCGTCACGTCGATGTGTGTTTTGATAGAAGGTTAATGCATATGTGAATACACAACTTTTTGATTTATTGTCATTGTGAGCTCATCACTCTTTCCTTTAAATTAAAACTCCTTCCAGATGGGAATCTGTGACACAGATTTATTGATCTGCAATAAAACCTCACTCATAATCTCTACAGCTGCCCATTCATCTTCTCTACAAAGAGGGTTCATTACTCTGGATGTCCCAAATGAAAGCAGGAAACTAACTTTCTCCTTTTGTTCCCTTCTTGCCCCTCCTTTTCTTTTCGCTTCTCTCCTCCCTCCCTCTTCCTTGGCACCCCCTCCTTTGATGTCCTGAGACTAGCTGCGTCCCCTAAACAGAATTACTGCCTCTCTCCATCCCTGTCATGTCTTCTTTGTGTTTCTCTTCACTCCTCTGTCACCCACCCCAAAGATGCTTTGGCATTTTGTGGGCTTCCTGACATTGAATCCAGTTCAGAGCTGTGTATCAACAGCACAGCCTTCTTCTCTCTTCCTTCCAGATGGGTTTGTAATCTCTGGTCCGAACAAACCGCTATGGACTCTGGTAGATGAATGAGGTCATTAGAAAAATGAGACCTGAGCAGGCAGACTGATAAAAATCAGGACAAGCAGCAGGGGTAGGTAGTAGGTCTGTATCCAAGGGGGTTGATGTAGATAAAGAATGCTTACTGTTCGCACTTTTTGGATCCAAAGAGCCTTCTGATGTATTGCCTGGGAGACATTCTGGAGTGCACACATGATCGAAGCCGCCTCCACTGGTCAGCAGATGGCCTGGTCTTTGTGCCAGGAAACAAGACATGTAGCTGCTATCTCAGACGCAACAGAAGGAAGGGCGAAAGGACTTTTGGAGTCATCAGATGGATTGCCTAGTCAGTTCACTGGAGTATCCCTTCATGTTGCTCAAATTCTCTTGGATTTATCTGCTGAAAGAAGTACAAGTATTATCCAGTCTGGTGGATCTCAAGTGCGTCGTCATGACAAACAAGGTTATGATCTGCTCTGCGGTACAATGCAACATCACAGCATGTCTCAAGTAACATGCTCCTTCTAACAACAAGATGCTGAAATTTGAAAAGGAAAAATTGACTAGGGTGGACTATATTTATAATAATGTTATTTCCACTCCTATGAATTTTGATATGCTTTCTTGAGTAGGACCAAGACGTTGTTGGAGCTAACTTGCCAGTATCCATGACTCGTATCCAGTGGCTAGTATCCATGACCGGAAGGCAGATCAATGTCCTGGTCTGTTTCTAATAGGTAGGAAGACTGTCCTTAGACAAATTCTAAGTTCAGCGCTCATCTCTTGTGTCCTCACTGCACGGTGAAGGGCGGAGCTTCTCATCCTCCTTTGAAAGCAGTAGAGTCATCACCCAGAGTCAAACAATAATTGCCAAAGTCAGGATTTAAACTCAAGTGTACAAATTAGCATTTCAGTGTGCACTTTCTACTGACCACTGCCCTCCTTCAGCAAAGTGGGCATGAGGAGCCTGGGTAAAGGCAAGGAACCAGTGGAGGAAGAGTAAGTCAGAAATGAATTGCCATCTATCACTGTAATCAGGAAGCTACCCCAAGCAGGTGTAATCACCCCTTGCAGGGAGGGATGCCAAGCAAGTTTATGGTTTATACTGAGCGGGCTGACACAGCTGATTGATGTCAAATATGTCATGATGTATATTGTAAAGCTAGGAGATTTAATGGTGTAACTCTATGGCAGGCTTAGAAGTGAGCTGCTGCAGAGTAAGGAGTGATGGATGGGCTCATTTACATGTAAAATTGCCAATGGCACTGACAGTACTGGTATGTGAGGGGAAGATAAGAGGCACATAGCAAGATTCACTGTTGTCCTAGTATTGGAATATTAAAATACAGCTGTGCCAGCATCTGGAATTTGCAATGGCCCTTAAAGATATAATTATTTTTCACCTTTTAGCCCTGAGATAATTGACATCTTTTATAAGGTTTTCTAAAAAGCCGCTCCACCATCGCTGGATAAAATGTTTTCTGTAGATGATGCTGATATGAAATTCAGTTGAATGGAGGTTTTTACCAAACCAAAGCACTCCATGATTTTTAATCTATTCCCAGCCTGACGACCTTGCCATGCATGGACAGTAATACTAGAAAAGACTGGAATACTGACTTTAAAACTCCATCCTGCCTTCCCAAACTCTTGCCCTCCTGTGGTTTCCCTGCCTCTGCCAGGAAGAAAACTTCTCTGCTTCTCCCTGTCTCTCCCCCTCCTTCTCTCACCTCTAAAAATGCATGTGAGAGTACGGAGATATGATGTGTCTTTTCAGCAAATAATGATGTTTGCATCGACTCCAGCTTAACATTCACACATTAGGATTTATTCTTGGACTTAAACTGTTTGGCTGAAGAGCACTTCATATTCATCAGCCAATGTTAGAAAAAATATTACAGCATTGGTGTCTGTCTGCCTGTCTTTCCTCCCTGTCTCCGTGTCTCCATCCCCCTATGCTCTCCTTCTCCTCCACACGGTGTATACCAGGCACTGTGCTAAATTCATGGGACACAGCAATGAATGAGATAACGTCATAGGTTATAGCACAGGACCCAGGGAAACCGAATGCCAGGGCCTGGGGATGGCTGCTCTGTGCACCAGAGAGGTAACAGGGAGATGCCCACAAGTATTCTCAGGGGACAAAGGAAATCTGGGGGTGGCTGTCCAGTAAAGGGAGTAGGCGTCTTCAGAGGAATTTACCTCTGAACCAAGACTGAAGGCTGGCAGAAGGCAGCAAAGCAAAGGAAGGTGATGAGGGGAGGGGAGACTGTACCAAGGGAAGCACAGTGCACCTGTCCATCACGAGATAGTCTTGCAAGCTTGAGGGCCTACAGCCATTATGAAGCAGTAGAAAGGAAGCATATGCGGAGAAATAGTCACGAGATGAAACTGTAGACTCATCAGTATCCTTAAGTGCCTTGCTACACCTGCTAAAAGGTTTAGGCTATGCCACAGTAAAAGATTCTTTGATACCTGTGATGTTTTAGATTTGCCTTACCTATGCATTTCCTTTTCATAACCTGAGTTTTACTTCTCTACACTCCTGTCAAATACGTGGTAAGGAAGCTGTGTTGACAAAAATGACTATCAAAGTTATGCTTTCGTGGGTGTTCATTATTTGTATTAAACACATAGCCACCAATGCAGGTTGAGGGATCTTATGCAGTTCTTTAATAACAAGTTGATTGTTATCATGACAGCAAGTCATTTTTATTCATAAATGAATAGGATCCACACTTAATGATCCAAGCATTCATTTCTTCAAGATATACCTAATGACAACTTGCTAAGTTCAAGGTACTGTGCAAGTGTGAGGGAGGCAGAGACAATTATAGAGGGTTCTTTCTCATAAGTTAACGAGGGACGCACACAAGTGGAAGGATGGCCAGTGCATCGTGAACAGAGCCACTGGGGGCACAGGAATTTATGATATTTTCCCAAGGGAGTCTAGAATGCTTGGCAAAAGAGATCTTTGAGATTTATCTTAAAGAGTAAGATAACGATAAGGTTGGTTAAGAATTTTCCATGGACAGATTTTACAGATGAGGAAGCTAGAAGCTTTGATGCAGGTACCTCACCCACATAATTTCACTGAGCTTCTTCACTAAGGCAAAGTGATGTTACAGTTACTAGGCTCGTGCAGCTGTGCAAGTGATCTCTTCTTTCTTCTAGGAACCTGGTTGTAATGTTACTTCCGCAGTGATACTTGCAGCAGAAGGTGATGGTTAGAACCAGAATCTCTGGAATCACAGAGATCTGGGTTCTGATTTCATCTTTGCCACTTAAAAGCTGTGAGACGCCAGGTGGATCACTTCAACCCTCTATCCTTCATCTGCTCATTTCTAGTAGTCCACACTTCCCAGAGTTCATAGGGTATTAAATGAGGTAAAGTACTTAGCTCCTTGTTAAGTCCATAGTAGGAGTTAAAGAAATGTTAGCCATGTATGATTAATATTATTATTACTATCTGTCATTTAACATCTAATGAAGCATTGAATGAACCCCGCCGAGTGACTTTATAGAGCTAATGTACCTCCTAGAGGCCTTAAAACAGCACTCTTCTCACCTCAGAAAGCATGGGGTCCCATTGTAATAAACCACCCACACAAAAGTGGGCACACAAGGTCCCTCTTCTCTGCTGCCACTGGGGTTTTACTCCTATTATTTTGCTCTTCTCCCTCGTGTCTCCTGTCTTGGTGACTCTGCTGAAAACTTCATGAGTGTGCGGTTTCCCTCCTCTTCCAGATCATTAGCAGAGTGGCTATGAAAGCCTGCACCTGGCCTCCTCCTCCAGCTTCCCCCTAGGTGCCTCCCCAGGCTGGTCCTCTGCTGAGCCGGACTGTGAGTCCACACAAACAGGTTCTTATTGCACACAAGCTTTGTCACTGTGAAAACACAAGTTCCGGAAGCCTTTCGAGCAGTAGTGAATGGTAGCATACGATATCCTCACTCAACTTATTCCCTGCTTAAAAGAGATGTCAGTGGCCTGGATCCTAAAAAGGATTCCTAAACCTTTCCCTCTTCTTAATCCAGAGAAAGTAAATCCAGACAAGTAAGTTGAGTAGTGAGAGGCAACCCCGCTTACAACCACTACAAGTTCTAGCTACCTGGTCTGCATTTGCCTCAGGGTGCCCACATGCCTGCAGCTGCCCTTCCTTCTGCATTCTATACCCATCCCACTGCCCAGTCTAGAACCCAGCCTTTAATCTTGCCTCACTCTTTTCCTCAGCATCACCTCCAGTCAATCATGAGGTAAACCGTAGTAATCCAGCCTCCTAGGGATCTCTCCTAAACAACCATGTGTGCTCAGTGCACTCTTATCTTCTCATACTAGCACACTGTGGGATAGATTTTGTTCTTCTTTGCTCATTTTTGTTCCCTTCCTGTTCTTTTTTGCTATTCAGTTAAATCTTTCAAAAAAAAAGCAATAATGATTATATTGCTCTCCAAATAAACATACACGTGTGTCTTTCTGTTATCCTCAGGATCAAGCTTCAACTTGGCTTAGAAGGATCTTCTTGACCTTCAGCATTCTTTCATCTCCAATCCAAGCTTTGCTACCTATCATTATCCCATGTCCTTCCCTCCTCCTTCCGGCCTTTCTGCTTGTACCAGCTAAGTATAATTAATCTGTCAGATTAAGGTTTATACGACTGCTTTCCGGCCATTGCCTCTGCAGCTCACAACTTTCCAGCATGGTTCTGGAACACAGTAGGTGCTCAGTATGTATTAGAAGGATCCTTGAAGAATGCTTTTGAGGAGGAATGGAATCAACAAAATCAAAGTTATGTTCAGAGTGCGGGCACGAGTCCCCCTCTCCCCACTGGAAAGTGGCTGGCTTGGTGCCCACTCCCACCCTCCTTCCCCCCACCACCGCATCTCCCTTCAGCCACCTCCTGGTCAGGATCCAGTCTCTCATTTCTCTCAACTTGACAGTCAGCAGAAGGACTAAATTGGGATATTTTCTGCAGGCGAGTTGAGTAAACACTGACTGAGCTGACCCTGATAGAAATGCTTAAGAAGCTTTGCGGAAGGATTAAGCAGCTGCCTTTAATCTTGCTTCCTTCTGGGTGGTGAAGGTGGTTGCAGAATCCAGTGCGTGGGCAGAGCTCGGCTGCAAGGCTCCGTCGCAGCTTGTCTTGGGGCCTGGGGAGACCTGGAGCTGGGAATGGGGAGAGACCCGGCCAAGCCATTTTCCCCATTTCAACAGTTAAAGAACCCAACTGAATTACCTTCTCGTTTCTCCTCTTTGTTTTCAACCCAGAAAGGTTTCATATTTCTAAATGTGAGGAGCTCTCGTCAGTCCCTGGAAATTTTTGCATGTGTGCATTATATAACAAGCAAGGCTAAACTCAGAGATGCATAGAAGAAGAGGTTTTATTCTAGATCACACAAAATGATCCCAGGGAGGAAACCTTAGTCACTCGTCAGGAGTACATCCAGCTGCAGTGAACCTGGGCCAGGATCTTCCCTTCACACTTGTCACAGGTTGTGGGCTAGGGCTGCATTGTCTGTCCATCCCTCAATCCCTGTATTCCTTGAATAGTAGAAAGTTACCCCCCACTGAGATAACCTAGCATGGTAATTTCTTAAGAACCCTCAAAAAGGATAGTTGATATTTTTACAAAATGAAAAGCATGTCCCTTCTTGAATCCCTGTACTTTTGAGGCTTTGTTCCTATAAATTAAAGACAAAAGTAGCTGACAGCTAGATAGGGAAAGGAATTCACTGGATATTAAAGTGATAAAAGGAATTTACAGATTATTTAGTCCAACATCATTGCCAATAAAGAACCAGAGTCTTGGAGACTTGCTCCCAAATCAGGCAACTCTATAACAACCCAGCTGGGTTAGAGTTAGCCCAGGCTGACTTCTTGCCATGTACAAAATCACAGATTTTAGAAATTAAGGGTTTTATGGGTCTGTGTTTCTAATGGGATACCTGTACAGAGCTTAATTGGACCATGAAGCATGTGAGCCTCCTTTTAGCTTGAGGGCATAGAGTTGACGTTTAAATTAAGGGTCCACACTTGGCATAGCCAAAAGACTAGGGGGCGCTCAGTGCATGTTAATTGCATACGTGTTAAATTCAGGCTGGCTTCCTTTCATGTACTCTGAGGAGGTTTAGGAGTGGGTTTAGGAGTGTCTTACACTTCCAAATATTTTATCTAACCCTTCCTTGAAATGTTTAACTTTTTTTTTTTCCCTAGAGTGCAGAATCTGTTCACAAATATGTCTGACTCAGGCTAAAGCTGTGTGGTCACTTTGGAAACCAAGGGCATGTGGGGCTACATCTTGCAGTCTTCCCTCGCAGGGCCTGCTGTCTCAGGTTGTGATGGCAGTTTGTTAAGGGGAATCTCTCTCTTAATGACTCAGTCATCCTTGGCATTCACGGCGAGGCTGTGCTCAGTGTCTGTGGCCCTGACAGCCCCAAGTGTTTCACTGTACTCACGTATTAATAATGTATTTCATTCGTTACTGCTGCACCCCAAGGGGTACGTCTGCAGGGCATATACATGACATTTAGGACGAAGGATTATTTCACATACAACAGATCAGCTTAAAAAATAAGACCATCTTTAACAAATAAGGGCAAATGAGACTTTAATGGATCATACTGGTTTTTTAAAACAATTACTTGACCCTGGCACTGATTCTGTTGGTGTTTTTCCTCAACCTGACCTTGAAGTAGCCTTGAGTGTCACTGGGGATTCAGTAACCCATCTCCCGTCAGAGGTGCCACCCTCAGATTCACTGCTGCCACCATGTCACCCTTAGGCCACCTCAGGTTTACTGGAGGAGAGTCGATCTGAACAGCCCCGGAGTCCCCTCATGTTACACGCATTGTGCACCTGGGATTACGCACCGTCGTCCTGGAAGGGGCAGCTGCGCTTCTGTGCAGACTCTTTCTTTGGCCCCACTCCTGCCCCTCCTCTGGCTTCATCTTTCTGAGTTAACACATTGTCCAGCACTGAGGTCTTGGCCACACCACACCATTGAGCAATATCAGCAGCCCTGCCCTGCAGGAACAAGACTCTCCGTAGCCACCATCCGTGTATGTCGTGGGCTTATACGGAATGGCTTCTTAGTGTTTGCCTAACCTCACAGGAGCTGCGAAGGCCTGCAGGCTGGTGCCAGCTGCTGTTGCTGGGTTTGAATGGCACCACTCACCATCTTTGTAAATAAGGACAAATGCCCTGACTGTGCTTTCTTCCAAACAGATTTTTCACCACCAACAAAAGTGAAAATGATAGGCTTGGGGACCATGGTGCTTAGGTTGCACACTCTGAACGCATTTGTAGCCGTTAGCACCCACCAGTTGTTGACTACAAAAGTCTGAGAGAGACAGTGACCCGAAATCTCCCTCCTTGCTCCGGAGCCAGCCTTCTCCCTGCATCACATCCTTTATGACGACTTCCAGGGAATTAATTTAAAATTCTTCTATCCTCTTCACAGTGTGCAGTTACCCCAGGCTAGCCTGATGTCAACCCAGACTGTCTCCTACTGACTGTAGAAAATGGTTAAAACACACTTAAACAAAATTAAAGAGGGAGTTTAAGGGAGTTTTAAAGATCTCAACCTAGTGACATAAACTCAAATCTCCCCATGTATAAATCTGTCTTTCCTGAAGGAGTGGCCAATTCTTCTCGGGTGTAAAGGCATATTGTATATATTGTATATGCATATTGATAGAATCTATGGACTTTCATAGTCAGGTTAGAATATCAGAAATCATCTAGCACTGACCAGTGCAGCAGTCTGCACCTTGGAAAGTGTTAGGGAGGGTGAATATTTAATGTCTACTAAGGCAGTAACACTCAATTACCACAGACAAGCCATAGTTTGATGCACCCAGTAGTGGCACCACTCATTCATTCACTCAGTCATGGCTGGAAATAACGTGTCAGAGGCTGTAACTATGGCACTTATCTGCACCTCTCATATACAGTTCGAGTCTGTATGTTTGTCCCTCTAACGAGCATCTGCTCAGAATTTAGTAGGAATAACACGGTATAGTCTGCCTCCTATTAGAAGAATGCCTTTGTTCTCCTGATAGATGCACAGCACACAGAAAAGGCCCTCAGAAAACATTTACACTGGCTGTTTACATCAGTTCTGGATTATGGAGTTTCAAGGTCACAGAGCTGTCAAACCCAAAGGGACCACAAAAGTACTGTTTCTAGTTATCACTTCCCACTTTTTAATCTTCAGTGACCCTGCAATTTGGAGAGTTTAGTCAGAAAGCTAATTATGCGGAGAGATGAGTTCAGACCTCACCTGTCCTCACTGCCTGGTGGCTGCTCTTTCTCCTCTGTAAGTTCATGACCAAAACCCAGACGTCCAGATGACAAAAACTCCAAGAGACCATCAAGTTCACAGGCACTCAGCTCTGACTGCACATTTGCAGTCTCCCCAGAAGGCACATAAAATACCAAAACCTGAGTTCCACTCTCAGATATTTTAATTTATTTGTTTGGGACTAGGTCCAGACATCCGAACTTCTGCAACATCTGGAGGATTCTTGGTTGGTACCATGGAAAACTGAATGGATCACTCACCCACCCACCCTATCACTATGTCCATTCACTCATTCATTCACTCATCCACTCATTGATTTTACATAATTCTTTAAATATTACTTCAGTAGGAGCAATGTACATAAAAAATCTCTGAAGTCATTCACATCTTGTGTCAAGAATGTTCTGCCAGGCTCCTGGCACAACGTGGGCACTTTCCAAAGTTCTTTTTTAGTCACTAAACATTGCTAACAAGCAGGATTAGCCAGCAGGCGCAGGAGAGCTTGCCGCTCCCTGTTTTCTGAGCTGGCCTCCTGCAGGAGCCTTTCCAGATCCTGCCACCTTCTGATGGAACCGTATCCTGTGCTGGGGGCTGTGATGGAAACCACCGGGGACTTGTTTCCCTTTATTTATTTTTAATTATAATTTTCCTTCATAGCTCTGGCCTCTGTGAGAGCAGAAGCACCCCGTTAATGGGATTATGTGGTCTGGATGCCTCTGCATACTTGTGCTTGGCTCCTCCTGCCTCCAAATTTCTCCAAGATAATTGATTTTGGTCTGTTCCCTGACACTCGCTTTGGTGGCACAGGGTGTTATTAGGGTCTTTGTTCCATTTTTGAGTGACAAAGCCTTTACAAGCCAGCCAAGCAAAGGCAATTGTTGCTTCTCTCACTTTTCTTATTAACTAAGAGAGAATTGCAGGCGACTCGAAACCCGCTGAGAGAAATAATAACATAATTGGCTGCTTGGGAGCAAAGTGGGTCCTTTCAACCACAGCAGCCTGGTGAGATTAACAAGCAGCCCCCAACGCTGTCCCCCAGATTCCCAGCTCTTATCTTCCCTTTCCCATCTTCGTGTCCCTCTGTCCAGCTTCCATTATATCACTGCTTCTGGACATTGCCCCCACCCCGTGGTGGACACCAAAGCAGCGCAGTGGTCCACTGAGAAGAGGCACTACCTGGGTTCCAGGGGTGACAGATTCCTCGTGTGGTCTGGGGTCTGCTGTCTGTCTTGGCTCTTGATGGGTCAGAATCGTCACCCATTCTAATGATTGGTGCTGGTTGGGACACATCCATTTCTGTGCTTGTTTTACATATTTTCCTACCAAAATATTTCCTATGAAATTTATTAGATGTGAAAAAGAGAGAGAATAAACAATAGTGCATCTGGTATCCAGACTAACAAAAATAAGTGACCTGTCCAGCCCATGACTCCTGAGAGCCTTTTTCTGTTGAATTTGCTGTCTGTCACCCCAAGGCACTTCTACCGCAATCATATGTGTCACTAAATGACAGAAAGTACGGGTATGTTTTAAACTTATAAAAAGGTGAACATACCACTTATATTCTACAGTCTCAGTTTTATTTGTGGCCTTCTTCCCCTTGACAAATGAGCTTAAGTTCTGTAGTTTTTCTGTTCAGAAATGCATTTTGTAGCATGGTCAGTAACATTAATGTACTCACCCATCTATGTATTGCAGTACACTTTGAGGCTCCATGCATTTGGCTACTACGGATATCTCTGCCATGCGCATTTGTGTCCACACCTCCCTGTGCACATGCTAGAACCTTTTCTTAGGTGCAAGCCTAGAAGCGGAACTGCAGGATTGTAAGAATCTTTTTTTTTTTTTTTTTTTTTTTGTGGGTACCGGGGGGTCGACCTCAGGACCTCGTGCGCCAACAGGCACCCATGCCGCTGAGCGATATCACCGGCCCCTTTTTTTTCGTATGTGGGATCTGGGAGTCGAACTCCGGCCCTCGCGCTTGCAAGGCAGGCGCTTACGCCACTGAGCCATCTCACCGGCCCGATTGTAAGAATCTTATAAGGAATCTTCAACATCTTTGCATAACCCCAAGGTGCCTCCAAAAAGATTTGCTCCTAAAAGCATAAGAAGATGAAATGTAGGGATTGTTAATCTCATTTCACAAGTCAGCACAGAGAAATGAGTACTCCCTTAGTTTGGCCCAGAAGGCAACAGCAATGGAAAAAGGAAAACCACTTGGTTGAAGTTTCCAACCTTGATCTCCTACCATCCTGGAGCTGCAGGGATGTACCCCATCATCCCGACAGAGCTGGGACTCGTTCCTGTGCCTGCTTTCCTTGGTGACTCTATTTTCATCTTTGAGCCATGGGTGGGTGAGGTCTTTAATAGCAGCTCTACTCATTCTTGTGACCCCAGCAGGATGGTTCCTGCTCTGTGAAGGATGCTTCAGTCTGTTACCCAGAGCACCAAGCTGATTAGGCCTCCCTCCTCTATTTCTCTGTGTGTTGGCAAGTCAAGGTGTCACTCTGGCAAACACATGGGCTCTGCAGGAAGCATCTATCTTGAATTTGGGTCCTCACCTTCATTAATTTTGCAAGCACAATCAAATGTTTAAGTCCTTGGATTCTATTTCCTCAGCAGTAAAATGGGAATGACATTTACTTTGCTGAAAAGTTGTGAGGATTAGGGGAACAAGCGAAGTGCAAAACACAACACCTGGCACTCATGGGTCACCCAATAAATGGCACAATGGTTTTGAACTTGTTCTGCATGTTTGGCATGATGTAACCAAAATGGCTCCCTGGAGGGAGGGTTTGTCCAAGGTGTACGGGGGAGACTGTGTTCACGTTGTCTCTCTGTGTTCAGTCTCTAAGAATCAAGATTGACAGATACTGGGCATTCTTACACCACTGATTGCGCCAAGATGGTTTAGGAAGGAGGTTGACTTCATAGAACCTTCCTAGGCCTGCCAGTTCATACCCAACGAGATTAGCAGAATTATGGTCATCTCTTGGTATCCAGGGGATGTTGATCCCATGGCAAACCCCACCCCCTACTCAAATCTGCAGATGCTGAAGTCCCGCATACAAAATGACGTAGTATTTACATGTAACCGATGCAATCCTCCTGTACACTGCACTTTAAATCACTTCTAGATTACTCACAATGCATAATGCAATGAAATTCTACACTATTGTTTGAAGGACAATGACAAGAAAAACATGTGCGCATGTTCCTTAAGACAGTTTTTGCACTGGAGATTGAAACCAGGGCCTCGTACCTGCAAAGTACAATCTGTACCGCTGAGCTATACACCCTCAGCCCATTTTTAAAATATTTCAATCTGAAGTCGGTTGATTCCATGGACGTAGAGGGCTAACTATAGTTTCCTTGCGAATAAAAATCTTAAATATTTGTGTGCTTCCTCCTGGGCCCTCTTCCTCCCTTTTGTGTAATTGTACTTGGAAGAGGTAAGGAAGTTCGCTCCTACCTCTTGAGTAAAAACTCAAGCATGTCAAGACCCCTTCACATCCCTTATGGGTACAATAGAAGGGGGTCAGACTCCATTGTGTGTTAATGGGGATAAAGCTATGGTACTTTCATGTCATTCTCTTCTTCCTAGTTCTTATTGTTTCCTCGTGCAATTTTCACCCCATGTAATTATCCCTCTATCTTTGTTTCTGTGTCATCTCCCTGTGCCTTCTTCCCTTTCACCTCTCTCATTCTTATGGCTTCCTGGTACTTCTACAACTCATTCCACAATACATCCCGTGTCCTCAAAGATGCTCGTGTAGACCTCTCAAATGAAGGATTAGCGGGACGAATAGAATTGTTAAAATTCAACAATGTTTTCTATGCACCAATGTGTAAAATGCACAATAATAAAGCAGAATGGCATTAAATGAATTATAGTTTTTAAAAAAAAACAAATTACCAGCCTGTCAAATACTATTAACGCTCAGATCAGTAGGAAGAATAAGAAAGTACGTATAGAGGGAGCTTTGCTTCTTTTGTAAAGCAAATATCAGCCCCTTGTAACAGCTGGTTTCAGTGTCTTCAATGAGTAACTGATAAAGGCAAGGGAAGCAGCGAAGTCTCTCGTGAATCGTTTTTCATGGTGTCAGTGTAATGCGTCACTTTTGTATGGAGTTCAGACGCATTCTAATATTTGAGCGAAGGGCTCATTGACTTTCCACTGGCTTAATAATATTCTACAGGGTAGGGCAGATGAGAAAGACAAAATTACGGAAATGAAAGTAGTAGTGGAGATGACATTTTAGTGTTCACTGATTTATTTGCTTTCCAAATAAAGGTAGGTAACAAGGGGAAACCATGTGCATAGGGGAATACTTTGTCTCTAGACTTAAACGAGTATCCATTTGGGCAGAGAAGTAGCTTGCTTTTCCCATCCCTATCCTTCCCTTCCTTTTCCTTCCCTTCTCTTCCCTTGTTTCTTCTTCTCTTCTCTTCTCTTCTCTTCTCTTCTCTTCTCTTCTCTTCTCTTCTCTTCTCTTCTCTTCTCTTCTCCCCTCTCCTCTCCTCTCCTCTCCTTTACTCTCCTCTCCTCTCCTCTGAGCTGCATCTTTAATCCAATAATATTCTTAGTCCATAGAAACATCTCAGAATAAGTGTTCAGAATGAAGACAAAAATGATCTTACTTGGGATTATTATCCCCAGGCATCCCAAAGGTCATGGAAATTCTGTTTTGTTTTTTGTTTTTTGTTTTTAACTAGGGATTGAATCCATGGCTTTTACACTGAGTTAGATCCCCACCCCTTTTTAAAAAATGTTTTCTTTGGAGACAGGGTTTTGTTTACTTGCTAAGTTGCCCAGATTGGGCCTGAATTTGTGATCCTCCTGCCTCAGCCTCTCAGAGGGCTAGAATTACAGGCATGTAGCACCACGCCCTGCTACAGTGGACATTTTTCATCAACTCTTAGGCAGTTATTTTCTTCTGTAATATCGGTGAAAAGAAAACCTGGCTCCTGAAGACTGTGCAAGTTCCAGACAGGTCCTTCAGTCTGTGAGTTCATCCAGACGTTTTGCCCTTCACAAGAATATTAAATGGCCGTGGCACCAGGTAAGTATGAAATTATAAGTAGGAAAACCTATGTGATAAACAGTTTTAGCCCACCTGCCCTCAAGAGTTGCATATTATATCTTGGTTGAATGAAAGAATTTGCTATGAGCCATTTGGATGACCTTACCTGATTAATAAGTATCTGGTTTTTATTTTCTGTTAACTGTCATAATACTTATTCTCTGATTTTAAAGTAATAGAATACAGTCTTTAAAAATGTCTTGAGGGCCAGGGATATAGCTCAGTGGTGCAGCACCTGCCTGACAGGTGCAAAGTCCTGACTTTGATTCCTGATTCAAAAAAAAGGGAGGCCGGTGAGATGGCTCAGCGGCGTAAGCACCTGCCTGGCAAGCGCGAGGTCCTGAGTTTGACTTCCGGAACCCACATATGAAAAAAGGGCCGGTGATATCGCTCAGCGGCACGGGTGCCTGCTGGCACTGGAGGTCCTGAGGTTGACCCCTGGTACCCACAAAAAAAATGGGAAAAATAAAAGTATCTTGAAAACCTTACATAAAAAATAAATACTGTATAGAAATAGAGATGGTTATCGATGTTACCATTGCTTAATTGAAAAGAGCATTTTTCTATCATGTTTACATATCTGTCACTTTTTTTATGTCTTCTAATCACCTCCATGTGCATTGATTACAAAAAAGAAAACACCTCTGGGTTAGAGAAGTAATTATGGTTGTATATTTCAGCTGAAACTAAATGGATTTCCATGGCTGACCCTAAATGTAAAACACTGTTCCTTTAGCCTGCGTTTGCATTTAGTGTCCAAGTACAAGAGCTTACGTCAGGAAGATGTGAGAGAACACAGAAGGCTTTCCAGTTTCTGTTTGTTCTTGGTGCAATTCAAAGCTGTGTACAATTCTAGTGTTAGTTGCACTTAAGTGTTCTGCTTTTCCCTGGGTTACAAGCATCTAAGGGACGAGGGAGGATAAGGGGAAAGAGAATTGAATAGAATTCTCAAAAGGCATTGTGAAGCCCATCAACTGAGGAGTGAGTTACAAATGAATCAGAGGGAGAGGCATTTAATTTCCTTCCACGTAGGCTTCAGGCTTAACAGAAGAAATTTCTGGGCATAACAGTACTTACCAGGAGCAGCAAATTGAACAACTCCTTAGTGTAAGAGAAAATAATCCAAAGCATTGGGTAGTAATTATGCCTTCCATTTGTTCAGCATATCACAGTCCATCATCCCCTGCGATTTCAATGTGATTCAGTTTCACAAATATTTGTAGAGTGCCCACTAAGGTCTAGGCATGGTGCACGATTGGGGCGCACAAGGCTCGAAGGAGTCACAGTCCCTTCTCTCAGGGAGGTCGCCGTAGGTAAGGTGGACTTGCAGGATGAATAGAAGGCAACACAGCCAATTCTGTCACAGTGGAAGGTGTAAATCATCAGGAGAATGTAGAAGCGTGGGCAATTAATTCTGCTTGGGCTTGCATTTGAATTGTCCCAGAATATGTATTTAGTTAACTTTTCAGTTGTTCATTCAACAGCAAACGTGTTTTGCTTATGTGCACAGTGACAGACATTGTACTAGCTCCAGAATGAGTCGAATGATACACAATTATAAACTGAAGCAGGTTGAATAATAGATAGACCTCATTTAGGCTGTGGTCTCCCTGTGGCCATGGAACTGGGGAATTAGTAAGAAATCAACAAAGTAAAAGAGAAAGGGAAAGCATTCCAGACAGATGGAAGGGCCTTTGCACCATTCTACTGTTGGAGGAAGAACTCCAGTTACTAGGAGGTAAGGAAAGCCAGCACAGCTGAAGCTCCCAGAGCAAGGAGGAATATGGTAGGTGTATGGGAAAGAAAGCTCTCCTAATCCTGGAGCTTAGGAATCTGAGGTCAGTGTTGGTAGGGTTGGTTTCTTCTGAGGTATGTGGTATAGACTTTACCCCAGGCCTCTTCTCCATCTTCTTCTGGTGTTCTGTGTTATAGAACCATCATCTGATCTCTGTCTTCATCCCAAGGCTTTCTTTCTGTGTGTCTGTGCTCGCCTCTTCCCTTTTTATAAGGATATCAGTATGTTGGATAAAGACCCAAGCTGCTCCAGTACGAACTCATGTTAATTTAATTAATTATATCTGCAATGAAAAGATTTTCAAATAAGGTCACAATCTGAGATATTGAGGGTTAGACCTACAATACATGAACTTTTAGGGGGAAAACACTTCAACACTTAAGAGACACTAGTTTAGAAATGAGACTGATACTCCATGCTTTTGACATCTTAGAAAATTGATAGGTTATATTAAGGACTTGCCTTTTTAATCCTAGGATTTTATCATTTCATCAGTGGATGAAATGTCCAAATTTGCATTCCAACAGGAGTCCCTCCCTCTGCCCTGTAGGATTCTTCATGGGAAGGTTGGATGTGGACAGATCTATTGGAGACGGTTCCAGTCATCTGAGTGAGAAATGGTGATTCAGGTGTATCAGGATAAAAAAGATGGAAATATAGAAGAAATAATAGATTAAGAAGATGTTTACAAGCAAAATATCAATAGAACTGGTTAATAGATTGGGATGGTAAGAAGACCACACGACCCAGGATAAGAAGTGAGCAAAGGGTAGCATCAATTACTGACATGGGGTCAAAGTTGACAAGAGCTTCTTGAATGTAGTCATGGCTATGAGGAGTTTTAAGTGCCTTGGGGGCTTTCTGGAGCTTAGCAAGGTGCACAAAGTTAGAGGTATAAATTTGGGGATTACTGTTCTCTGTGTTAATTCATAAATTTGTTCATGGATAAAATGTCTTAAGGGAAAGGTATTATAAATTAGGGAAGACCTAGGCATAATAATCTCCATTTTATAGGTCAATAAAAGAAGGGTAAACCATCAGGAGAACCAGAAGAGTGGCTGGAAAGTTGAGAGAAAACAGCTAGACAAGTTAAAAGAAGAAAAATTCCAAAAAGGTCATAACAATAACATAAAATGCTGAGATGTGTTAGAAGAAGTGACCAGTGAATTCGGTAGTGTGAAGGTCCATGAAGCCTTAACAGGAGGTGTAGGCAACACCGTGCTGGTGGGATGGGGAGTGAACACAAGCAAGGAAATAAATAAAATAGTAGTAGGTCTTTTGAGACAATTGATGTGAACGCAAGAAAATAAACATGGCTGTGGGGGGAAAGGGATATGGAGGTGGGGGAAAGGGATATGGAGGCAGGGGAAAGATTTCAAAGAAAGAGAGATTGACCACATTTATGTTGATGTAGGAAACTAGTACTTAAGGAAAAACTGTAAAGAAGATCAGCACTATCATCTTCTGAAGATGTCTGGAGGGATTAAGAACCAAGTGGAATAATGAGAGAGGTTTTAGCTTGGAAAAGCGATGACTTATATTGCATAACTAAAGAGAACAGAAGAATGTGTTCTGATCCAGATGTGACTGTGGGTATACTCATTTTGAGTATATAAAATCAGAAGCATGTAACTTACTAACCGTTAATTAACTTACTAACATAACTGCTTTCAACTTTTCTGACAAGTCCCCCTTTTTCCCTATGGTCAGCAGGGATTCTTGATAATATCTGTTTAATTCTGTAACTTTTGAATTTTTTTTATAAAAAGTTGTGACTAGTCTGGTCTGGTTTACTTTTTTTTTTTTTTTTTTTTTTTGCCCTGGGAATCGAACTCACGACCTCACACTTGCCAGGCAGTAGTCTGGTTTAATGATATGCATTTGTATTTTACTCAAAGTCCTCTTCCCCATAGGAATTCAGGTTTAGGTTTGAGTTGTTTGGGGTATGAGTACGGCTGTGGACATGGCATGCTTAACCCGTGCCTTAAAGCTTTCTGTCTTCTTTGGAGTGATGATGTTCATGTGGAGAAAGAAGACAGAAAAAGATATTCTCTGCCTGGAAAGAATTGGCTGTGCTATAAATTGTGGCTCTTAATACCTGATCTGGTTTATTATCTACAGCCTGAGGAGAGAGGGAGTCAGAGGCTCCATAAGACCAGCTAACAACCCCAGAAACTCTTCTAGTTCATGTTGATCCCCTAAGAACCAGAGATCAATTGCTTCTTCCAGCTGACCTTAGCTGGTGGAGACTCACCACCAATTTTGGGAGGCTCTGGACATTTTGTCCCCAATGTGCTGAAATCCATAGTAAGCCCCCACCCGCAATCACCCACTCCCACATTTTTGAGGGCAATAGACTTTGTTGGACAGATCATGGATGAGTCGCTAGGACCCCTGGGAATTCGAGGGAACCATTCGTGCACTCCGGCTCTGGCCATACATCAATCATTCCATTTTTCCTTACTGCTCATCCTCTCACTCCAGTAATGCAGGCCAGGTCAGCAGAATTTGCAGCTCAACAGACTATTAACTGGGTGACCACTGTAAGACTCACTTTATTATTACAGACAGCCACCAACTTCATGAGCAATTCTTGCAGCAATCCTCCTTCGCTTGAGAAAGGAGAATGAGTTAAGAGACATTTCCTCTCCCTTCCCTACTTGCTCACAAATACCACTGTCCTCAAATGTGGCTTCAGCACCTGTCCAGGTAAATCAGGAGGGTTTTCAGAGCAGGAAGGTTTTAGTCAGTCTCTCCAAGAGTTCACTAGAACCAGCCATTTCTCTGAGCAGAGCATATGGAGTGGGAAGTGGCTGACAAGTCTGGAAAAATTGAGAAAGTTCCACTTAATACTGTATTCCATCTTATTACATGGATATAATACTACCAGGGAGTTGAGAATGGGAGAGAGTGATAGGTTGGAATACAAGTACGACAAGTAACAGAGAAGGCTTTTCCTGTATTAATGAACCTTCAATAGAGGTTAGTGATGAATAATTAGTACAGCTCCATTATGTGACCTTCTCCAGCCCTGTTTCACTGCTTAGAACTTAGCACATATAAAGCAAATATATGGATTCCTACCCAATTCAAGATGCAGCAACAGCTTGAAGAGACATCAAAGGCAAGGTCATTTGAGAAGATGACATGACTATAATTGGCAAAAAGGACATGTTATCCAAACTATTTAGGAGAAAAATCTAGAAAGAGTGGTGCTGATTTTGGAGGAGAAAGAAGGATTCTTGGACTGACATATAAGAGAACTTGAAATTATGTAAGTTGTTGAAAATAACATTAAATAGAATAGTGAGGTTGTTAGGGCAAGAAAATAGAAACAATGTCAATAATTTTGAAAATTGATTGGTTATACTTTATGACAATGGTTGTAATCTCTATGGAAGATCACTTAGCTGGAGTAGGGGAGTGGATAACTAACTCATAGGAGGTTAAGAAGACAGAAATTTTGGATAAATTATACAATTTCCAAAACCTTTGCTAAATAGGAAAGTGATGTGCTATATTTGTCATTTTTTGTGATTGAGATAAAATACCCTACAAAAAGTATTCAACACCTGCAACTTAAAATGGAGAGGTTTAATTTGGCTGGTAGTTCAGGGAATTCAGTCCATGATCAGCCAGTTCCAAGAAAGAAATGCCATGGTAGAAGGGCTTCTTCCACGCTCAAGCCATGGCAGTCAGGAAGCAGAAAGAGAAGGAAGAAGTTGGGGACACACCCTTCCAGGTTAACCCCTAGTGACTCATCTCCAACCAGGCCCCACCTCCTGATGGTACATTCAGCTATGAACTCATCAGTGGAGTAATTTACCAGTGAGTATGGTGCTCCATGATTGAATCGCCTTCCAAAAGCCCTATCTCTGAACTCATGAGACTTTAGGGGGACATTTTAGATCTAAACCATAACAAGTGATAAAGAGATAAGTAACATGTCCTCAAGGAGAGCTAGAAGTGGGAGTGACAACTTGCATGAGCCTCACAGAAGCAATTTCATCAAGAGAGTGAATGAGTACGGAAAGGCCAATGATAATCGAGAAGGACACACCCATACCTCTTCCAGACTCTGAAGCAGATGTCGTAGAGAGAGAATGTACAGCCCAGGTTGCAAAGAGAGTAGCCTTCCCAGAAGATATTCAGGTTTAGACAGTTGCTTAAGTCAAGGAATTGGTCATAACATTCTGAAAAATTTACAGAGGAGTTATTGTAGTAGGCATGATGAATGAGAAAAGAATAGGAATTGGAGGAGCAGAGGCCAGAGTGGGAGGGGTGGGAGAGATGGATCTTTTCATTTTGATACTGACAACAACAAAAAGGGAAAAGCACCAGGGTGGTTAGTGGCTGAGTCTCAACAGTCCCTTTCAGGAAGGCATAGGAAGATGTGTGCAGGCCTCAAACAGTAAGAGAGTTTGATGTGTAGAATTCTTGTCATGTGAGCTCTAGAATCTGCAGTCTCTATCTCTAGGAGTAGAATAGTTGCAAGCCAAAGTGTGCATTTTCTATACTCACTCAGCACAGGAGAGTAGCATTTCAACATACCATGGTTCCTCTAGATCTTGACAAGAGAAGGTAATTCTCCCAGGTAGTACCCCATTCATTCATGCATGCATACTTCCATTATTTTCTTTATTCATTCAGCAATCATTTTATAATACCTACTTTGTACCAGACTCTGTGTATACATTGGTGAGTGAAAGATATTATATCTGCCTTCATAGTTCTTAATGTCTACTTGAGAAAGAGTAAATAAATACCAAATAAAACCAACAAACCCAAAATGTAATTATGTGCTGGAAAAGTGCTTTAAAGAAAAAAAAGTAAAATACCATGATAGAAAATAAAATAAATGACATACTTTGGGTCCATAAAGAATGGAATAGGTAAGAATCAAATGGATTGAGCCATACAAAGATTTGGGGACAAACCAATCGGCGGGGGTGAAAAAAGGCAGTGGGGAGCCATTGTGGGTTTCACCTGTTGACTTGACAAAGGATATCTCTGATTGTAGTGGAGAAAAAAAATTGTAGAAAAGGAAAAGATGTGATATGGTTGGGCTGATTCAGATTTCTTGCCTGTCAGTGCCTGTGCATCCCACTGCTATTTGAATCCAGCTGCCAATTCTCTTGTCCCATGCGGATCCATTTTCAAAGACCATGTTTTCTTCAAAATCTAAAATCTTAGAACTACACCCCTTTCTCTTTATCTCTGTCCTCCTCAATAATTATGCAGCATAGCCCAGGACCAGGAAGTCAGCTAAGAGTGGAATGGAAATCTGCTCTCACATTGAATGGGTAGCTTGAAACCCAGCCTACATACAGGAAAGTAAATTACAGATATCTAGTGTCATTACTCAATTTAGCATGTCACATTCTAACAGAAATGATCAAATTTTATGGACAGTTACCTCTGTAATTACTAAGTCTATCTTTTTCCTACTCTTAAGATTGTACGCCTCTACTTTAAGCAGCCCCATACCATCATTAGGTGAGAATATTCCCCAGGCCTCCTGTCCTCAGGTACTGGCACACAAACTATTGCTTAGTTATCTGGATTTTCTTGGTGGTGTTGCAAAATGGTCAGGCTCGTGACTCTAGAGTCAGATTACCTAAGTTCAGATACCTAGCTCCACATCTAAGCATGTGACCTTGAAAAGCTATTGCACTCTCTGTGCCTTATTTTCCTCATCTGTAAGATGAAGGGGATCAAAGCAGCTCCCACACAGGACTATTTCCACGCCCAAATGGGATGATTCCAGCAAAGTGTTTATCCTAGCCTTGTCCATAGCAAGTGGATAGTAAGTGCTAGCTGTTATTGTTGGCCTATCACCACCACCTTCCCTGCCAGCGTTCCTATTATCTGACTATGATCACTGCCTGTCCTTTTCACACATTTCAGAACACTTCTCCATGCTGTATCATTAAATAAAACTTCCACTTCTCCAGTTCCCTCCATATTAATTTTTATTCTTTTAGTACATGTTCGAATTACATAATGATTACATCATTGTAGGGAACATGAATGTGACTACATCACTGATGAGTATCAGGCCCCCGTGATCCAATCCCTTTCCAAAAGCCCCACCTAAGAGCACATGAGGCTTTGAGAGACCATCTAGATATAAACTGGAACAGCAACTAAATTGTTAGGAGTTGCCATGGCTTACGAGATACAGAAATGAATGTGATCATCTTTGAAGCCCTGCCATGGCCAAATGTTAGACCAATGGCCCTTCAGTAATAGGCAAACTGCCAAGAGCTTAGACGAGGTACCCACAGCATCACAGACAGAAAATAGCCTGCCAGAGCCTTAACCTTCATCCTGTGTCAGGCCAGCTGGACCTTAGGGGAGTCCATGCTTCCATCTGGAGTCTTCTTCAGTTCCCTTGAAAGCCGTGACTCCACACAGCCTACACAGAGTTTGGGTCACATTAAAGCCGTCTCTCACCCAAATTTGGAAGTGTATAAATGATTCAGTGGACCTCACAGCTTGTGTGTAGAAAGTTTTTTGTTACTGACTATCTCTGGGGAAGCCCTCCATTACATTTCCTAGGACAGCATGATAAAGTTGTGTCCATGCTATGGCTTTACAGTTAAAAAAAAAAAAGAAAAAATTAGATAGCAGATATTCTGGCTCTAGCCCTAACTGAAAGAGACTGAGTTTTACTTGTTTCCTCTCAGAGCAGCCTGGAGTTCATACTGTCTCAGGGTTTACGAAAGCCCTTTAAGTATTCATGGAGGCATACAGGATCCTCAAATTAATCTAGATACTTAAGGTAAAGACTACAGGTCTGGTTTCCTGGTTTCCTGAAAAAAAATTATATACATATATATATATATATATATATATATATATGAAAAGCCTCTATTAGTCTTTTGTTCTACAAAACATTTTTCTACACACAGATGGATGAACAAAGAGAAAGTACTTTGTATTACAACCTCCTCCAATTCCCAGATCACCCATCCAAATAAGCCACACATGCTCAAACACAGGCATAAACACACAGGTCAAATTCTGGATGTTAGAGGAGGAAAAACAGGCAGAGGTCATATGTATGCATGAAACTTCCTTTTTTCACTCCTGGGTTCAGAGTAATTTTTTCACTTGCTAACTCAGTGTCAGAGTCTGCAAGATGAAATTTAGCCAGGGGACTGAGCATGTGATGTTTGGTAAAGCAATCATTACCGAGGAACTTCAGTTCTGAGCGAAAAACTTGGATGCCCTGCAGGGGCTTTGACCTGTATATTTATCCTTTGATGGTAAAAAGGAATCGTGATTCTATAGACTCACTCACAGTAAAAACTTTACTATAAGCTTTATTTTTAATCCCAATACAGAACAAATTTTGTTGTGATAAATCCCAATGGCCTTTGAAAATTAATCTTGACTTCACCCTCAGCTTAGATATGAGGCAGCTTAGTGAAGCACAACTCAGGACAGGATTTGGCATTGGAGTTTTGGGTCTATCACTTACTAATTCAGATGAATCACGAAGATTTTCCAAGCCTCAGTGAGGGAAATATTAGTAACTTTCTCTCAGGGTTACTTTGGGGAGCAACTGAGAGAAGTTGTACGTATGTTTGCATGTATAAATCTATGTATGGATGCATGCATATGAAATACACACATATATTAAACGCAAAACATGAGAACACTGTGAAAACCAGGATTTACCCAGATGATAAGTTAATTTTAAATTTTAATTTAGGCTATTCCGTGGTATTTGTTTTAATGAGATTTTTTCCTTTAGTAATTATGGACTAATTTGCTTCTGATCATAAGGTGAACAAAATATTTATGAGATGACAGGATTAGAGTTGTAATTAAAAGCCATAAAATAAAATTTTCTCTACTATAGTACCTAGTCAGAAAATGTTAAGCTCACAAAATTTATCCTATTGCCTTTATTTGGAATGGGAGTTTATAATTTATAAATATAATTCTTATTAAATAGATTACGCCTGTACACATTTTTTCTTTAGATATTTTTCTTGAATTCTGTGTTATAGAACTGCAACTCAGTAGAAAGCATGTAGGTTTCCTTGTCTCACAAGCCTGAATGTTGATAGTCCCTAGGTGTGGGAGTGCTGCTAATTCACTTTCTAATACATATTGCTATCAATAGCTAAGGCCAGCTGGCGTTTACCATGCTTTAGTAAATAATGAGCTAAATGCTTCACACATGTCATGTCTTTTCATCTTCAGCATATCCATGGAAGTCCATACTAATATGGTCTCTCCATTATAAGGAAGGATACTAAAGTGCGATGGGTTTTGCATGACTTCCTCAAGGTCACCTAGCTAATAAGTGACACAGAGATGCTTTGGACTCAGTGGATCCCAAACTAGGGCTGCTAACTGTAAGAGAAGGTCTTAAGATGTCCTATGACACTGTGACTAGGACTTCAGCCTCTGCCACTCCAACCACCAGCAACCCTCTCTACCTATGAGCATTGGTTAATACAGGCACTTCACTAGGGGAACTCTATGTCATATATCATTTTTGATCCATATATTAATTTTATGAAACAGACATAATTTAATTTACTTTTTAGATGAGAAAATGAGAGTTAATATATCACTGCCAAAAGCCCTGCCCAACTCCCACAGGTCACCAAAGGTGGAGCCAAGAGTGCAGTCTGCATCTCCACAGACCCAACTTCAGGCTTTTGTGATAAGCTTCATCTATTGGTAATGTTCTGACCTCTAAGCATCACAACTCGTCTCCTTATACACTGGATGTGGAGCCTCAATTACAGAAGCCAGGCCCAGGGACAGTGGGGAGGAAGGGGAGGTAGGGATTATAGAATAGAACACCAGGTCAGGGGCTGGGCCAGAAGGGAAGTGACCATCTGAAGGAAGAAGTTTAGCTCTCCAAAGGGGACTAGAAGGAGACAAGAGCATTAATCTCATATCTAAAACTCAGCACAGTACAGTAAGAGTGTGAGCGTTCCTGGGCTTCTGAGAGGCAGTGGGGATGGGAGCTGCTCCTTGCATCCTCAAGAGTGAAGCCATTCTTAAGGCTGAAGCATCTTGAGCTTCACGCATAATTCAGAAGGTGGCTGTTCAGGTTCAATGACACATTCCTCATGACCTGAGCCCCTTTAAAACAGCATTCAGGATGTGCATACACAGTTTGCTCTTCATTGGCTCTGTCACCCACTATGTCATCTTTTCCATTAACCTCTGTGCCCTTGAGAAAGAGGTCTGTGCTTTTCTCCAAGAAGTATTGGAGCCTAATGATTAAAGACACAGGGAGGAATCTTCAAGGACACAGGCTCCTTTGCAAAGGGGTAACTTCCCTTTTCTTCCTATGAGATCTCAATTCCTGTTTCAAGACTCCATTTTGCCCAAACAGAAATCTTCATCTAATTTTTTCCAAGGCTTTTTTCCAGATGTTTTATCAATGTTTTTCCTATCTATGGTCTTCTCCATTTCTACTTGGTATTCACTGAGGTTCTGGAAAGTTTACAGAACCTCATGGCATGGAGATGCAATAGAAGTAGGAAAAACATCAGGCATATGGGTGGTCTTTTCATCTCGTTGTCCTGATACCCTTGTCTGTCTTTGCTCATTGGTTTCTGGTCTCCATTGGCCCCTGGTTAATCTCACCATATGTCCCTGTCTTTGTGCTGTTCTTATGTGTGCGCTCAGAGACCGGCACACTCATGTTCTGCCGGAAGTTTGCAAAGGTTGCAGTTCTTCAAGGCTTAGGGCCAACTCCCTTCTGACCCATATTTTCTCACTCACTGTTCTCTTCTATGCCTGTGGCCTTGTATGAAGCCATTTCATGGTTTCCCATCTATTTATTCATTCCTCTTTCATTCAGCCAATAACTGCTTACTGAATCATAACCACGTGGCAGGTACTGTGCTCAGAGTTGTCGCTTTGAGCAGTTAGGATGCGGTGTGTTAGAATGGAGCTTCCATTCCCAATGCCCTCCTCTTCATCATCTCCATCTTCATCCTTTGTCCTCCTCGTCATCCTCTTTATCCTTACTATTCACTAGGCTGTTACTGTGGGCAAACCTCCTTGAACAATGTGCACGAATTAATTTATTTTATCTTTACAACAGCATAGTGACATAAGCAATATTATGTGTACATTACACAAAGGAAATATGAGAGACAGAGAGATTATGTCACTAGACACAGGTCACAGAGCTATCTAGTACTGAGCCATGATCCAAACCTGGAAAATTTTTTCTTGATACACTATGATTTAAATCACCTTGTTATACTGTATTCCACTGAGCATATGTGCCCACAAATATTTGCTTCTTCAATATCTAACAAGTACAGTGGAGGAGTTTGTGTTCATTATTGATGGGCATTAAACATCTAAAGTCTACGAAGAGAGGTCACCACCACTGTAATCCTGGTCGTTATTTCACTTGACAAATATTTTTTGTATTCTTACTATGGGTCTAGTAATTTTTTCAATGCTAAGGAATAAAGCAGCAAAGAAAGACGCCAAAAATCCCTGCCTTCACAGGGCTTATAATCTGAAGATTACATATATTATAAGGGTTACAGGGTTTTAGGAGACGGGAGGTAACTGTTCTTTGTGACTTAGATTCTACATATGTCTTTGGGCTTAGATCAGAAGCCGTGTCTCTGTGCATTTATTTTTAAGGTGATGAGATGAAGTTTAATGTGTTCTTCTAGCTACTCAAAATGGCAAATGAAAATGGCCATGTGTGGCAGGGGATTGAGTTTCAGCACTCTACAATATCTATAAATGATACCACAGCCACCTCTGGAATGTACGGACAACTGTAATTTAAAAGTAAACAGACATCCAATAGAAATGGACAAAATATTTAAACAGGCACTTTTAAAATGACCAAAGGAATTTAACCTTAACCTGAGTAATCACGATGACATATTATTGTAGATCCATCAACATGGCTAAAATCAAAGACTGGCAGTACCAAGTGCATGGAGAACACAGACAGAGCAACCAGACCTCTTCCGCCTTGCTGCTGGGTATCCAAACTGATATACAAATGCTTTGAGAAAGCGTTGATAACTTTTAATCATAAAAGCTCACAAGTTCCTCACAACATAGATTCTCTAAACATAGATATATGCGTGCACCAAAAGATATTTTTTTCAAAAGTCTATACCTGCAGTATTTTTAGCTCCAAACTGAAAGCAACACAAATGTGGACAAATGGATACCCGAATGGGGACATATTCATCCAATTTCATATTGTAAAACATTAAGACTGATGATGTATAGCTGACAGGGATGAAGTTCAAAAATACCATGTTGATCAAAAGAAGCCAGATACTAAATAATCTATAAAAATGATTCTGTTTATATAAAGTGTAAACACAGGCGAGACTAACTTGTACACAGAAGGCACTTTGGAGTGTGGATGCAGGGATTGAGCAAGAGGGGTCCTCTGAATATAGATAATATTGTGTTTCTTCAATTGGTTATAGTAATGTGTGCTCAACACGAGAGTATTTATTAAGCTGTACATTCATGAAGAGTTTTATATATATATTATACACACACATATCTATCTATCTATCTATCTATATATATATCTATATATATCTATATATATCTATATAGGACAACATTTCTTAGTAGTTAGAATATTTGCCACCTTTTATTTCTTGGTTATTTCTTGTTGCCCAAGGTTTCTAATGGAATTCTAATTCTGTTGAATTAGTTTGAGAGCTTCTGCAGGGGAACTCATGCTTTTTCACCTTGTAAATGTCCTGTAAACCTTTTAGATCTAACTAGGAAATCAATGAGAAGAAATGAATTAATGCTTTCTAAATCACATTAATAAGTTTGCTTAGTGTCTGTACCAGTCTGAATCTGGATTCTAATTCGCCGACAGTCGTTTTTTAATGAGCATGGCCTCTGAATGGTTCTTTTCATGTTATAAAAGGTTAGACTTTCACTGAGTCTCTGCAGAAGCAAGGCACCCAATAAGGGATGCTTTGTTTACTTTACAAATGTGAAAACATTTTCATTCCTCAGGGGATTATTAATTACTACTTTACTAATTACCCTGGCACTTTTTTTTTTCAATAAGCCTAGGCAGTTGTTTGAATGAGTTTTTATTTAAGTGAGTAATTGTTTGGATCAAAATAATTGGCCAAATTCAGAAACTCCTTAATAGACATTATTTAGGTGTCAGTTTGATTTTCCTACTGGTGACACGTAACTAATTCATTGTGCGATTACTCTTGAAGAGATCCTTCTGAAAACAATAGAAAAGCCCCCTCTGAGACCTGAAGGGAACCCAAGTATTCTCCACATAGAAGCTATGAACTATTTTGAATTTTTTTTTGTTTGTTTGTTTTGTGGGTACCGGGGAGTCGACCTCAGGACCTCACGCGCCAACAGGCACCCGTGCCGCTGAGCGATATCACCGGCCCCTTTTTCGTATGTGGGTTCCGGGAGTCGAACTCGGGCCCTCGCGCTTGCCAGGCAGGCGCTTACGCCGCTGAGCCATCTCACCGGCCCCTATTTTGCATTTTGTCTTTATTTATTTATTTATTTACTTATTTGTGTGGGTACCGGGGGATCGACCTCAGGACCTCGCTCACCAGCAGGTGCCCCTGCCGCTGAGCGATATCACCAGCCCTTTTTTCCTATGTGGGTTCTGGGAGTCGAACTCGGGCCCTCGTGCTTGGCAGGCAGATGTTATGCCGCTAGGCCATCTCACCCGCCTTGCATTTTGTTTTTAAATTTTAGGTCATCAGCCAAACTCAAAGCACGAGTCAAGATACAGAAGAAGGAATGCAGATGTTAGCATGAAAAATACTCTGATGGGGAAGAAATAGGTACACGAAGGTCCAGACCTGGGGTGCACTGACTGGGCAGCCCCTCAGCACAGGCCGCCACTGAGCTCACCCCCCTCAAGGTCAAGTCCAAGGCTCCTGCTCTGCCATGTTTCTTCCAGTTCTCACCCGATCAATTAAACAGCTAGTGACCCCATGCTGGGAATTTTTTTTTTTTTAACATTTTCAAAGTCCTAAAACACTCTCTTCTTATAATGTAAGCTTTCACTGATAAGCTATGACCCGCTTGAGTGACTGTTTTTCCTAATCTAAAAAAGTAGCGTAGTCCTTGGACAGTGAATCAACAAAGCACAAATGAGTTAATATCTAGGACATTCATACTCAAGTTCTTTTCCTGTTTTTTGATCAACTTGGTTTTTCCAGTGATGAACCAGATGATCTCTAAATTCTGGCAATTCTTCCACTATATTTTCCCAGATGATCCCTAATCATCAGTTTGAAGGCCATTCTAGAACAAGCTCAGCCAAGAATTTTTAAACCGCTCCACTGCTGGTCGGAAGCAGTTACCGCTGTGCACCAGGTTGCCTGAGACCCATCCTCATTAGTTGCCTGATGTAGGGCTCCGTGCGGGAGGAGCAACTGCAGGTTCCTCACCTCTCCAGGAGGTGTGACTCCTGGTGGTAGCGCTCCCGACCCTGGGACGCATACTATAACCGGAGATGACTTTAACTGCCTGAACTAGAAAGAGGTATGTATAATACCAGGTTTTATATTAAACAAAAATAAATTTTCTCTAACGCAAGTTTTCAGACAGGTTGTCCTAATATATTAAGTTCTGTCTGTGTTTTGAATAGTCAATTTCACGGTGAAATGAGTTCTTAATAATATATTTACCACCTGGGAGAAATCTCCCAGCCATCTGGAAAGGAGAGGGGATTTAGTGCCTCCAAACAGAGATTGGATTTTTTCCAGAGTTATTTATTTATTTTTACATCAGGTAAAAGTGGGAAGGATGACTTTGTTCCCGCACTGCTGCTGCCGGAGGCGGGTGTAGACCACACAGCTGCGCGCATGCTCAGTCTGCTCCCTAGGAAGTCTGGTTAGTGGTCAGCCGGTCAGCCTGTCAGTGACCCTGGAGGGGAGTCCCACTGTATATTAATTACTACTAGGAAGTGTATAAATAATACATCTGGGGGTCCAGCTTTGTTTGCGTTTTTAAGTTTTATGGGAGGAGCAGGAGGAGACGGTCAGAGTTACGGCTTTGGATGAAAAATACCAGAATCAAACCCCGACTAGCACAAATTAGTTGTGCTACATATTAATCCCTGTGAGCATCATTGTTTATATTTTAAAAAGTGGAAATAATTATGCCAACTTTCAATGTTGTTGTGAAGCTGGGGTAGTGTAAAGTATTTAGTTTATGCCAATATCGATGGTTGATATGAAAGTGATCAGTGGAAAGTATGGAACAGGTGAAAGAGCAGGAAATGTGGCCGTGTGTGTGTGGGGGGGTGTACAGTACAACGTGCGTACTCAAGCTGTTCTAATACACGGTGCTGGAACTAGATGGGTAAAACAAAAATGTTTATGTAGCTTTGAAAAAAAGCTTTCAAGAATACAAAAACTTTCCATTATCCACTCATTCAACAGAGATCTCGGAGTGCCTACTGGGCTCCGGGTATTCTCTGAGGTGATTTTCATGTGTTTTTAATATAGCAAATATTCCTACCCTTTTTGAGTTTATACTCTTAAGGAACAGAGTGGATACACAATAAGTGATAAATATAATAAGTAAATAAATCATCGCATATGTTTTCAGGTTAGCACTTAGAAAAAAATGGAACAAGTTTCAGGGCTGGGGCAGGATGCCATAATAATAGAGTATTCAAGGTAGGTGTTATTTATAAGCTATTATAGCAAATATTTGAAAGTGATGAAGAAATGAATTAATGAAGGGTGCAGGTTTTTACTCTGAAATAAATTAATAGCCACTGGAGAATTTTGCAAAGAATGACAAATTTTAACATACATTTTAGAAGAATCATGAATTATTTGAGGCTAGACTTGAATGGATGTGAGCAATTGTAGATGTGGAAAGAAAAGTAAGGAAGGCTTTGGGGAAATCATGGAAGAACCGATATTAGCCAAGGCCGGGGTGATAGCAGGGAAGTGAGCGAGACACGATTGGTTTCTGGATATATCTTCAAGTTAGAACTACGTCATTTGCAGAAGACTAAATTTGGAGTAGAGAGAAAGGGTGGAGGCCAGTATGACTGCAGGACATTTGCCTGAACAACTGGAAGGATGGACCTGCCATCTGCAGTTCAGAGGCAAAGGGTGTGAATGGACCCCCAGTAGGAGGTCAGGCTAGGAGTCCAGTTTTGAGGATATTGTGTTCAGTGCCTCTGTTAGACGTAGGTAGAGTCAGAGAGCAGGCAAATACATACATACTCTTGCAACTCAGGTTTGTATCAGACACACATTTGGAAATGTTGCATAAAGGTGTTATTTAAAATCATGAAACTAAATCAGATTCCCAAAGAAGAAAATGAAGCATGAGAAGTGACCATTGGATTTGGAAACAGGGAGTTCAATAGCATTCTTGAGAATATTTTCAGATGTGTATTGAGATGAAAAGCTTGATTCAAGGGAATTTAAGGAAGAATCTGAACAGGTGCACAATGAAAGAGACTATTTGTTTAAAGGTTGTTTTTTCCTTCTACTGGTTGTAGGGTTCAAAAATACTTACGTTTTAATGGAATAGACAAGAACACATTTATATGTTAATAAGAATGACCCAGAGGAGAGGGGGAAAAGTACTGATAGGAAAGAATGGGAGCCATGCATAGAATGATGTCTTACATGGTACAGCAGTGCTTATTGGAGGCAGACAAGGGTACTGATGCTGGCCAGCAGGTGCAGGGATGATGAGTCCCAGTAAGCACTGTTCTGACAGCTCTAATTTTCTCAGTGAAGGAGGAAGTGAGGTCATCAGGCAAATCTGAAGACTGTGGAGGACAGGCGAGAGGCAGAAGAGAGCTGGATTGAAATGATCGTCTTGGGGAGAGGGATGGCAAATGAACTAATGGGAAAGTATGATTGTCCAGCGATAGAAGGCCCACATGAGAATCTGATGATTAGTTTAAACTGAGATCACTCAATTTACAGTAGTTAAATAGATTTAGTACACAATTTTGAGACATTTTATAGGTTATGTACTGTTTTTGGCTCTGGAGATATAAAAATGAATAGGACATAGTCTCTACCCCCGAAGAAGTCACAGCCCTGAAGTAAGAGACTGCAATAGGAAATCAATAATGAGTAAATTGTAATAATTCTATAACTGAGTTATTCTTATTGTTTGGGGAAGTACTGCCAAAAGCTGTTGCCAAATATAGTGACAGCCAGCTGGTGGTATATTTCATACCAGAATCAGAATGCAATTCTCCATAGTGACCTTCCCTTTACTCAGTAAACATTTATTAAGTGTCTGGCACTGTGCTGCTCTTAGTGCTACAATGGCAGATAAGATCATTTCTGCTCTCAAATTGCTCACCATGCAGTCTGGTGATTTCCAGATTAGCAGCCCACTAGAATCACTTGGGCACTTTTAAAAATTCAGACAGGCAGGCCATATCCCGCACCAATAAATCAGAACGTTTAATGTTCCCCGGTGTTTACAGCATGCAGCTGAAGAAGAGAATTGCTGATCTAGGAGGATAGATACAAGAAAACAGTAAAGGGAAGTGCGGATGTGGTACATGCTATCATGTACGGAAGCACGAGGTGCAGGGGGAACCCAGTCAAGCTTTTGCAACCCCATCCAAAGGACCTCAGAAGAGCCACCTGGCCTGCATATGAAATAAATGAGAATCAGTGTGGGAAGGGGAGAAGGGAAGAATATTGCGTACTAAGGCTGAAGGGAGATACGCATCAAAGACCAAGGAATGAGAGAACATATCTCATTCAGAAACCTGAGGCATGGTTCTGTAACAACAGAACTGGGACAGCAAGGAGAAGAAAGTGGCCAGAGGTGCTGAGTTACCATTAAGCAGAACCCTATTGGCTAATCCACCCCGTAGCTGTTCCCATACTGCTGTTGAAATTCCATTCAAAGCTGACCAGAGAGACTCCTTCATCATACAAAACCCGGTCAACAGGACTTGCTGAGCATGGGCTGGCATCACCTGCAGAGAGTCTCAGCAGGTCCCAGAGAAGAAAGGGCACTTTCTAGGGTTCCACAGAATGGGGTGAGCCGGTGAGTAGTTTGAGGCATAAATGAGTGAGCAGAGACTGAGCAGGCATTGTCTCTACTTTGCAAAGTAGTTGAGTTGCTGTAACATCCTGTGGCCTTTCGTTTGAAACATGTGAGTCCATGAGAAGTCGCTGTTATTTTGTGGTGGAACATATGGGTCTGAATGAGCTGGTCTTAAAATATTTTGAGCTTAGCCTCTTTGTGTTGTGCGTCACGGTTGGTAGGGAATATCTGTCTTGGACGTCTTAGCAGTTCTGCAAGCAGCGGTTTGTGTTTTATTTCTCACGACTTGCTGTACTAAGAATACACTGCAAGCTGAGAAGGGCACCAAGACGCAGGGGTTTCCCATAAAATACAGTGTCTGCAGATTGGCTGACTCCTGGAGGTGATCGAGAGATGAGCAAGCAACATCAACCCAGCACGGCAGACACATAGGGGAAATCACAGAAAGCTGGCCTCCTTTTCGGAAACTGTAACAGAGCACACCGGTCAAGCATCTCAGACACAAAGAAACCTTTGCATATGTTTAAGGCACACACTGTTAAAATAGCTAGTAACATTTATAATGTGAATATTCCAATTATGTAGGAGACCACGATGAATAACAAAACAAAACAAAAAATGAAGTACCCACTTTCCTCACACCCTAACATTATTGCCAAATTTACTTTAGCCCTCGTTACTAGAGAATGTATTATTGCATATCAGCAGAATTCCCCTGCTTATTCTCTAAGGCCATTCTCTCTGCTCCTTTCTTTTCTCCCCAGAGGTACTGTAGCTAAGAATTTATTGAATTTTTCTTTTCTAATACATTTTTATATGTAAATAAAACATAATATTTTTTTAATGTGATTTGAACTATTAAAAATAGTTTCAGTCTGATTTTAACCTTTAGTTACTTGCCTTTTTTGTGCAACTTCGTGTTTCTGAGATTTGATGGGCTCTTGTCACACACAAACACACACAAAGGCATACACACACACCATTTATTCATTTTAGTTGCAGTATAATATTCCATATTACAAATATAGCACTGTTTGTGCCTATTGTTGGGGGACATTTAGGTTGTTTTCCCCTATCAAGAACAAAGCTGCAACAAACATTCTTGTATGTGGAGCCCTTCATACATGTGAGGGAGAATTACGGGATGTGTAAGATAAGAGCACCTTCAAATTTTCTAAATATTGCCAAATTGCTTAATAAAATGGTTTTACCAGGTTACAATTTCACTAGTGTGCATGTACGTAAGCAATTTGCTGAGCATTTAATGATATCTTATTGTTGTTTTAATTTGTATTTTCCTGATTACTAGTTTGGTTGAGCACCTTTTTATGTGCTTCTTGGCCATTTGGTTTTTCTTTTAGTGAACTGCCCATCTTTTCCTAAATTGTTTTTCCTTATTTCCTTTCTTGGTTGGTAGGTAGTTTTCCTTTTTCACACTTTGGGTACCATGTAATTCTTTTTTAGTTATAGGCATTGCAGTTGCAAATTTCTTCTTCTAGAGAGTGAGTTATGTTTTCAACCTATGATTTTTTTAGAGGCCTTTTTTTACTTTTAGTGAACTAAACTTGTATTTTCCTTTATAAGTGTATGCATACACATTTGCACAAAATTAACTTCCTACATGAAGGATATAAAAATACCTTCTTATTTCTATTCTAAAAATGGAAAATGTTATTTCTACATTTAGATCTTCTTTTAAATCTACGGGAGTTGATTTTTGTGTGTGACGTGGGACAGAGGTCCCAGCACTTTCACTGATTCCCCAAGGATCTGTACCCTTGTTTCTTTCCTAACCCAGTTGCTTGTGGTGTGATTCTGTTTGGGATTTTCATCCTGTTCTCATGGTCTGCCTTTTTGTTCTTGGATCTATATACTACATTATCAGAATTAATGTAGCTCTGAAATGCATCTTGCTGTCTGGTAGAATGATTTTTCCATTTTGGTTCTCAACAGTTATTTGTGAACCTTTGTTCATGCTCCTCAAAGTAATGACCAGCACCATGCCCAATTCACTTGGGATTTCCACTGGAGGTGTATTAAATAAAATTTATAGGGTATTGCGTGTGAATTGAAATATATATTGTGTTGAGTTTTTCTGCCCATGAACACGTTATATGCTTTCATTTATTTAGGTCTCATTTTTGGGTTTTCAATACGGCTTTATAATTTTTGCTATATATCTCTCATGTGATCTGTGTAGCTCTACCCACAAACCCCATTTTTTGTCATTGTAAATACTGTCTCCTATAATAATTAATTTTTATTTGTGTGCGACTAGTGTTTCAAAATTTAATTGATATTTCTATAATGATCATATATTCAGCAACTTCTTAAACCCCCATATTAATTCCAATTAATCTTTCTGTTCATCTGGGCTTCCTGCCTAGGTAATCATATTATTGGGCAGCCTCTTTCCCTCTCATCCTCATTATATTTATGTGTTCATCATGTCTCACTTGTGTCGGTCCTGTCTTCCACCTCACCCTGTACTAAAGCTGGGAGACAGAGCATCCTCCCTCTGTTCCTGAGTTTGTAGTGATTGCTTCTAATACCTTAACTATCAAATATGGCATTTGTCATATATTTTTGGCAAATGCACTTCTGAAGTTAAAGAAGCCCCTTATACTCATGATTTTCTTTGAGTTTCTATGAGACATATATCACATTTTATTAAAAGGTTGTTTAGTATTTTTTGAAGTGAAAAATGATGCTTTTTTTCCCCTCAAAATCGACCAGCTATTCCAGTGCATAAATCTGTTAGCTACATCCAGAACTTGGCTCGAGGAAAATACGAAGGTGAAAACTAGGGATGGGGTGAGATTTTATTTATATTCTGGAGGGAGGCAGGGCAGGATTGCTGACTAGATGGGGAAGCAGCTCCTTCAATCCCAGTCCTCCATATCACTGCTTTTCGAGGACCGGTGGCCTGACCTGCAGCATCCTCTCCTCCCCAGATCTGGTAAATCTGAATCTGACTTAAATCACATCCCCAGGAGCCCTGCATGCACATCTGAGTCTGAGAAGTCCTATTCTACATCGTCTTTCAGAGAGCAGAATACATTCATCCACAAAATCTGGTAAATGTGACACATTCTCTGAAATTAAACCAACTTTGCCTCCTTAGGATAGAACAATTTAGTCATTTAAGAAACAAAGACCTTTTCCTGGATTTCTTAAAGAAAAAAAAAAAAACCTTTGAATGCAATTTGCTAATATTTACTTAGAATTTTTCCATCTCTATAGGTGAGAGTGACCTATTACTTTCCTCTTCTAGTTTAGGAAGTGAGACTGTTCTAGTGCACAAGGGATCTGGGGAGCATTTCCTGTTTTTATCATCACTAACACATTTCATTTAACTCATGACTTATCTGTAACTTGTATTAGCTTCAGAACTTACCCATAAATTCTTCTGCACCTAACAGTGTTTATTAAGCTTTTAAACTTCTGATAACATTTTGTTTGGAATGCCACCTGTAAAATTTGATATTTCATGCTTTTAATCCATTTTTTATATTTCATTTGTTTTCAAATTTACCAGCAAGTGTCATTCGTATTAATTGAAAGATTCTGTTGAATTTTATTATATACCAACTTACTAGCATCCTGCTGAATTTATTATATACCAACTTATTGTAGTCCCAGTATTGCTTCTTTATACCTTTCCTCCTTTTTTTAACCATATTAAGAGAGACTTTATAGAGTTTTGTTGTTTTTTCAGAGAATTGTTTTGCAACTTTACTAATATTCCTAGATTTTTATTTCTTTTCTATTTTAGTAGTTTCTTCTCTTTGCTAATTATTTCTTTATTTTATATGTTCTTTGGACTCATTCAGTGTTTACCTGTAATGATATTAGATGATTAACTTATTAAGTTTTAATCTTTATTTAAAAAAAAACTCTTTGATACTGTATTGTTTTAGCTGTATCCTACGTATTTTGACATTTAATGTTCCACTCCCATTTAGTCCTAAATACTATTGAATTTTTATTTCATCTAATTGAAATTTAAGTATGAATGCAATTTGAATTTGAAATTTAGATCCTCCTCAACTTATGATAAAGTTACATCCCAATAAACCCCTTGTAAGTTGAAAATGCATTTAATGTACCCAATTTACCAAATATCTTGCGTTAGCAGCACAGCACCCTGTAGAGAAGAACTGTTTTTCCTCCTGATTTCCAGGCTGACTGAGGTGTGGTTCACTGCCTCTGACCAGCATCATAAGAGAAGATCAGATGGCATATCATATGCCTGGCAAAAGATAAAAATTTAGAATTTGGAGTATGTTTTCTCCTGAATCTCTATCAATTTTGTATATAAAGTAAAAAAAAAATAGTAAGTTGAATCATCACAAGTCAGGGACCATCTGTGTTGTATTTACACATGTATCTACATACAAAGGTAAATGTATAAAGTTATGACTTGTTTTGTGGCTTACTTAGTGACTTGTGGTGCATATTCCATGTGTACTTGAAAAGAGTGTATACTCTTTAATCCATTAGGTACATATCTCCCAGGGACAAACAAGAAGTCAGGAGCGGGGTTGGCTGGTTCCTGGTGGCCAAAGCACCGCTGTATCTCTCAGGAGTGGGAACTGGGCTGTCTTACCAACTTGGGGCTGAATGACAAAAACCTGGTTATCGAGGAGGGAGACAATACTAAGTAGAAAGTGGAGTAAGGAACAGGAAGGCATATGATCAGGGTTGGAGCAACCAGGAACTAAGCAGTTTAGCAAAACCTGCCCCGGAAAGAGCCCAGGTCTCAGCACAGAGACGCTGGGACAGAAAGAGTGAAGTAGGAACCAACTGGATCAGGAAGTGATGGTTAAGGTTTCCGGTTCTGTGATTGCAGATTTAATTTCAAAGCTACATCTCTCACCAAGTTGTGCGGACATTGTTTTCTTTCCAGTAAAATGGAAACAATGATAACATTCACAACATTGAGTTATCGTGAGGATCAAATAAGAAAGTATTTGTGCTCTGAAATGTAGTGATTATTCAATGGCAAACTCAGTGATTTAGCCATTGGTGTATATTGAATTATTTTAATTCTACTAATGTATAATAACAGTACCCATACTCATTAATAATAATACTAAACAAGACGAAATTAGGTATAGAGATAGAAATCTGCGCAACTCTGCTGTGCAGGGGAAGACGTCTTGCTCGCAGGACCCGGATGGGGCCACACCTGCAGCACAAGGCGGGAGGCTGTGCTCCTGTTTGGACAAAAGCAGTCTGCCCACGAATAGATAACCTTTCCTTGCTTCCTGGGTACTTGAAGCCCAGCTGTACTTCTCCATTGTCTCTTGCTTTGCATTAACATTAGGTCAAAAATTAGTCCAGAGTTGATGGACTAGGTCTTGGCTCTGCAACTGATCCCTTACTCATGTCCTAGAGCTCAGCATCTGAGATGAAAAATGAAACTGTGGGTGTGTGGGGAGTGGTATCCATGATCCGTAATGGCAAGGCTAAATCATCCTTCAAATGCCAGAGGCAAATGCATACAGGTCTCTACTCTAACGGTACTTCGGGTTACTTGATGAGATTTAAAATTATTGTGAATGATGCTTTCCGTGTGTGTTACCTTTTTTCACTCATGGGAGAGATCTTCCTGTTCTCACCCCATTACTCTTACCTTTTAGGGAGAGTTTGGGTACTGCTGGCAGCTGCCATCTAAGGCAGTAAATGCAGTGCCCTGCTTGTGTTAGCTTCCACGGAAGCGACCATACATTAGGGACGAGTACACTCAAACTGTCATTTCTGTAAACTGAGAAGAGTTGTCTAGACCTCATTTCTCAGAATGCTTCTAGCTCTGGGAATACACAACTTACTTGTCTTAGGAGTTAGCATGTGAATGTATTCTCAGCACCCAGTTAATGTCTATGTCTATAAGGTAATTACTTAGGTTGGGAAGTCAGTATATTTATGGTCAATCTCTATTCATAGCAGTGCTAAATATATAAGCCACAGAAATGGGATGATTACAGCTAAATTAGCCAACCAGAAGAATAAGTATGTTAGAGCAGAAAACCCTACCTGACCAGTTCTCCCATGGTCCAACAGAAAACCTGTGATGTTAATAGTTTCCCAGCTGGCAAAATGGACTGCCTCATCTGGAAATTGCTTAGGTGCCTCTCACATTGCAATTTGTTTTATTTGTTTGGTGGAAATTATCCCAACCTGACCACTACATGCAATGAGGTTTAGGATTAGTTCAACACCTTTGCTTGGAATTATATTTAATATCCACCTAACATTTGCTCTGCTAAGCACTGCGATAAATGAGTAAGACACGGATCCCTCCTCAAAGAGCATAGAGTTGAAGCTCCGGAACAGATACATGGACATTCAACTGCTCCAAGTGCACTACATGTGCAGATACCAGGAAACCGATGGTTATATAGCACCCAGAGGACTCCAACTCTGATTGTGGAAGGCTTCTCAGAGAAGCTCATGTCTGAGCAGGAACCTAACGTATGCAAGGCTTTACTTATGTAAAGGAGGTCAAGAGGCAGATGAGTAAAAATCAGCTGGACAGGAAGTTTAAAGAATGAGTGCCCAAGCTTCTGGCTTGCCTGGGCTACAGTGAGTGGTGAAGAATTCTCTTGGGCCACATATCATATATGATTAATGTATATGAATGCAAAAGTATTTTAACTCATTAAATTATTCTACAAAATAATACAACCCCAAGCTTAAGAAAGAAAGAAAAAACCTGCATGTCTGTTTAATAACAATTAAATGCCTATCTTCATAGGCACACACGTGTGCAATATTATTTTTTGGTAATCACTTGAAATATTATTATTGGTAATCACTTGTTTTATTTGCCAAGTTTCAGAAGTCACCCTTCTGATACACATACGTGAGTTTGGATTTGACTATGTGTGGTGGGTGCAGGAGGGGGGCTGAGGTAGCGCTACACCACACCTTCCTCTACACAGCAGTCTACAGTGCTTCAAAGGGCCTGTGTTTAAGCACTGCACAATTGATCATAAAAGATATCGCTAAAAATCACATGGTAAAGTTTATGATCTTGGGGGGACCACATTAGTAGCTGCCCAGGGCTACATGTGCCCCACAGGCTGTGGACTGGACAAAGGCATAGAATTTTTGAAATTTCTTGTTGTAAATGGATCACAAGCAGTTTGATGTCATTAAAACATAAGGTATGACAACAGTAACATGAATAGGAGGGGCTGGACAGAAAGGTAGGAGTCAGGTCATGACTGGCTTTGCATCACACTAATGAATCTGAACTTTACCCTGTGGATGATGGAGAGCCATAGCTGGATTCTGAGCAAAGAAGTACACAATGGTAGATCTGTATGTTCTGGAAGCTTCGCCTTAATTTTAGGGCAGAATATCGGTTAAGAAAAAGTGTAAGGGATCTTATAAGCCTATACAATTGTATTAAGCACTCAGAGTCACGCCTAGAACATTCTGTATTAGTTATTATTTATAATAAATCACTTTATTTATGGAACAACACAGCAGACATTTATTTTCTCATAGTTGCTCTTGGCTAGGAGTCTGGACAGCTTGGGTGGGTTCTGTGGTTTTTAAGGCTGAAAACAGGTGCCTCCTAGTGCTCCAGTTATCGTAAGTCTCTATGGTGGTGGGTCTAACTTCAAGCTCACTCAAGTGGCTGGTGGCAGGATTTGGTTCCTTCTGGGCTTCCCGTCAAAAGCTCCCTTCAGGTCCTTCCTTGTCACATGGACTTTTACATATGGCAGATCCAGCATAGAAGTTCCCTTCATCAGAATTAGCAATATAGAGAGCAAGAGTGAGAAGGTGAGCAAGATGGAAGGTGTGGTCTCTTCTCATTTAATCTCAATGCTTTTGCTGTATTTGGTTAGTTAGAAAGAAGTTTCCAGATCCAGCCCACACTGAAGGGTAAGGGATTTACATAATGGCATAAATACACAGTAGGAGGGTTCCCCTGAGACCATCTTGGAGGCTGGCTACTGCACATGAAAAGTGCCCATTATAAACACTTATTCTCTCTATTCTTTATCTTATTATTTCACTAAAGTGAATTTGCTGAGAATCCTTTTGATGTGTTATTTGATTGAATGGAATTTTGCTAAGGAATTCTAAACTTAAAGCATAAAGTTGGTGTGAAAATAAAGGATATCCTGAAAAAAACAAATATGTATATATTCTCACCCAAACTCCCTTTCCTCTAATGCAGGCCTAACCTGCATATTTCCCCATGGACTATAGTACTTTAATGGCTATAGATGAATACATGGAATAACAAACTAGCAGTAACTCTCAAGATGGAGTTTTCTTGATTATTCTTAATAAATAGTTGGTCCCCTTTTCTTCCCATCTGATAATGTGAAACTTTGGCCATTTGGAAAATTTTCCTCTATGTGAAAGTTGCTTTCCTGATAAAGCAGTTCTATCAGTAGTAATATAACCTGCAGCTGCCTGTGAAGCTGTGCAGTCAGCACGGCTCTCTTACAGAGAAGAGCAGGGCTGCAGGTGTCCCATGCAGCTTGCGTGCTATCAGCAGCTTTTTCCATGCTCCTTGGAGAGAGCCACTTGCCTCTGACCTTTGGCAATTACATAAATGCACACACTCGTTTCCAAAACACCGTTAATGACTATTGTTTAGATAGCCTTTATTCTTTTCAACAATAGTTTTCACAACTATCATCCAGTCTTGATTCTTACTCTAGCTCCGGAATGCTAGATTGGCCCCAAATCTCACACCTGGGAAATATCAGAGCCGGAACTGAAGTTCAAATCTTCTCTGAATCTCTGCTCTTTGAATCACAGCACAGTGTATTGTAGATTTCAACACTGTCTTTTTTGTTTGTGTATGAATTTAAGAGTTTTATTTGAGACACTCCTTGTTACACCACTGTGTAATGCTTTCAGGAAAGGGTCCCTTAAATAAATACTTCCCAGGTAGCTGACTTCTTCTGCATAAGCTATTTCTTAGCTTAGAAAATATAAGGCTTCCCATCCAAGGAATGGGTGCCTAATTATTTCACCTAATAACAGTGATATGAGGCTCAATGAACTCATTATATGTAGGATTTTAACCTTCCTGGATGTGGTTTACCAATGGCATGATTCAAGCCAAGTACAGTACTAGACAAATTAAAAATTTAGAGGATGATGTTCATATAGAGCCTGTTCTCAGGAAGAATTGCAATTTACAGCAGTTGTTTCTACTTTTTGGGGTCAAATAAAATTTAAGTGTCCTTTAAGGACAATGATCCTTCCATAAAATATCCACACTGACAAAAGCCATAGCATGGAGTTTCAACAGCATTTATAAGTTTACTAAAATTCAGCGTTTGGATGCCAGTTAAGACCTCAGGTCTAGAGGTATGTGATTTGCACTCAAGATGTTAAGTGCAGGTTACAGTGACCATTAACAGTAGGCTAATGCTCAAGTGTAGCTTTAATAGCCTGCTAACATTAGCATAAATATAAACACTTGAAATGATTCTATTGACAGTTAAAACGCACCTTTGCGTTCATAGTTGCAGTTTTGTGTATTTGAGTAGCAATCAAAGTATTTGAAGTAAAGAATTGCTGCACGAGTAATAACAGACAATGAATATTCACTTAGTCTATTCAGCAGTTAAATTGGCCTCCTAGCAGCTTTTACAGGATGGCAGCCCACAGGAGAAACAAAGTGTGCTCTACCTCCTTGCCTTTCCTGCTCCACTTGGCTGCAAGCTCAGTGCCTCTTTACACTCCCAGGAAGTGACACTTGTCTCCTTGAGCTGGCCCTGGATCCCTGCAAAACATGCATTTCTATTAGGGAAATGGAGAGTAGGGACAGTGGCAGGAGACTGGGTATGGGTTTCTTTTGCACAGAAGTTTGGTTTGTCCTTCCAAGTACAAGGTCATTGCCCTCAATTCTCTTAAACAAAACCAAGAAACAAACAACAACAGCAAAAAAGGAATTAGCTGAAATTCCTCTGGGTAGGTAGTGACTGCTGAGGGGAATGGTCTAATGAGGTGAACAGCAGCAATCAATGTTGCAGTGGAGGGGGCGGCAAGGTCAGCGGGTCAGGCTGTGCCATTGGATTTAGCTGAGATTGTTCAGTCAATACCCAACCTGGCAGGAAATTACTATGAACAAGCTACCATTTTTAATTCAGGTATGTGCTCAGGGGAGGGTACTGACCCATAGGATTTCCTGATTGGAAGAACAGGCACTGGGTTACTTTTCAGACTTCTTTCAAGAGAAGTATCCACCAAGCTGAGCCATGTGCTCAGAGATATCCCTTGTCGCTCACCCACTGGTCCCATCTGTCACCCATGCATGTCACTGCTGTCGTGATTCTATCAGTGGGTGAGCACGTGCTCTCCAAGTGTCCAGGTCTAAGTTGAGTGGATACTTGCTATAGTCCATGGGAAACCAAATCATAACATGGTCAGTTAGTTTCTTTGTCAAGCCCAAAGAGCAATATTTTAAATCCATGTCGTAGGGCTGGGAATATAGCTCAGTGGTACAAGTGCCTGCCTGGCAAGCGCAAGGTCCTGAGTTCGATTCCCAGTACCAAAAAAAGAAACAAATAAAAAAAAATTTAAAGTAATTTCATGTTATATATAATTATTGGTGTCAGATTGATCCAGATAAGATATTAAATGAAAGTTTAAAAAATTGTAGTGGAGATCCAGTGTTCGAAATCTGTGGCATCATAGGGCAATAGTGTGTTTAGAATCCTGGATCTATCAATTACTGGCCAGGGGAGTGGGGTTAGTCTGAAGAATATAAAAAATCTTCATTATCTTTGTTTAGCTAACATTTCCATTCAACATGGTTTTTATCCTCTAGTAAATGTAAAAAATGGCATTTCCAATTTCAACAGACCTAGACCTTCCTATGCTCCGGTAGGAATATGCGGTGCGTGCCTGATGCTGGGTGAAGGAGGACACTGGGCTGCTATTCCCCTCTGTGAGGCTTCCTGTCCTTGCACAGGTGGTTTCTCTGTCTCTGTCTCTGTCTCTCTCTCTCTCTCTGTCTTCTCCTCTGCTCTCCTCTCCTCTCCCAGCACCTCTGAGGACATATGGACACATTGTCATGCTGTCACACAAGGCAGTGAGCTGCTTAAGGACAGTGATGTCCCCAGCACTGCACAACCATGAATTAACATTAAGCACTGCCATGCAGTGGATATAAAATGGCCCAAAGATGACTTAAAACTTTGATGAAATAAAATGGAGAGAAAGTGAAGCAAAATCAAGAAGGAGAAGGAAGCAAGGATGAGGAAAGTGCTATCATTTTGGCTTGAGTTCTGAGGAAGGATTGGGGATCACTTTTCATTTCATATCCTAAATCAATCTGCCTGCCGGGAGCCCGGGTCTGGGATGCACACCGTGTTGGGATGAGCCAGCTGCATTAGCAGCTGCTGGACTTGCTGATAGAATTGTCCTTGATGTTCAGGGATAGAGAAAAAGGCAGAAACTGGCAGAGAGGGAGGGTGCGGAAGGTTCCTGCAGAGCCAGTGTTGCAGCCTGCTGAGGCGGTTCCCCATGGAGCCATGAGCTGTGTGCAAATGGCAGTCGCTGTGTGCTTTGAAGCCTCCAGCCTTGGGAACTTCAAACAAGGAGAGGACAGACAGATGATCTATGGGAAATTAATATCTAACAGGTTTAAAAACAGCTCTTCCTGTCACCTTAATCTCCTGCCTGCTCACTGACAGTATTTACCCTCTGAACATTCTGAGCATTTAATACAACACAGGCTCCCACACCCTTAATTTTCCTAAATCAGAAAACCTTACATTTCAGTACCATCCCTGTTAACTATTTTCTGTCTTCACTTTACTTTGAACTGCTCCTTTCTCCAGGGTTTGCAAGGCTCCCTAGGGAGCACAATGTGGTTTGAGGAAAGAACTGGCCTAGCAGATTGAATGCACTGTCCTTGCTCTAGCAGCTCTGCAGTCATCATGAGGGTGCCCTGGGAAGCATTTTGTGAGATAGCACCTGCTGGGTCAGGCTCATGCCTTCTGCCTCCTCCCTGGCTATAAACCCACATGTTCTAGGGCCCGATGACGGATTTGACTGCTGGAGTAGATGAGGTGACCTGGGAGTACACTCGGGAAGGAAATGTGACAAGCCCGTACCTGTCCATCCATCTCTTTCCATCTCTCCCTCTCCCTTCTCCTTGTCTCCTTCTTCTTCCCCCTCCTTCTCTTCCACCATCCATCCATTCAGTCCTTCATCCACACTTATACATTGGGGCAGGTAGTTAACCTACAAATATTTTTAAATCACTTAATATTTGCCCAGAATTCTGCTTGATGCTGGCAATAAAGAGGAATAATGTGCGACTCTACCTTCAATGTGCATATTGTTTTCACACCTTTCTTGGTGTTAGCACTTAGAGTCTCACTTCTAAGGAAATCCGTCAGTCTCAGGCAAACTAGAACAGTTGATCTCCTAACTGCCACCACCTCAAGTTCTAAACCAGTTGTGCTCAGCATTCACCCAGCCTTAACTCATCCATCCAGGAAACCCAAACATCATGTGGGAACTTGTCAGAATTACACATTCTAGGGTCTGCCCTGGCTCATGATTAAAAACCCTGGGAGCCTCACAGAAATCTGTGTTCCAACAAGCTCTACAAATGATTCTGAAGCACATTAAAGTCTGAGGACCAGGGTTCTAAATTTGTTCAAATCTATAAACCATCAGGATTGTTCTGCCTGAAAATGTTCTCAGAGTCCTAATAAGTGGCCAACCAGCTGACTTGATAAGCTATATAACCAGGTGCTAAAGATAATAGGGAATTCACTGAGGAAATAATATATATGCAATTAAGTAACAGCAGAAAAACTGAGTTGCACCAGCCTCAGCTGGTAGCTTAAGGGTGTTTCCTATTAAAAATATGCACCGAGACCAAAGTAGTGTCGACCCTGTGTAAGCTGCCTGGCTTGTTGTTTCCATTTCCAGATCATATTTTTCAGAGTTCTAAAATGTTTTTGTATAAAGGCTCCACAGTATTTGCCTTGCTATACTCAGCAAATATTTGGATAGCTGCCTCCCTTGCCTATACATGAAGCCAGTTCTTAGCACCAGGCTAGGAGTCAGAGAACCAGGCCAGCCTCTCAGCTTGGGCACTAATTGATCATTAATCAGTAATTTAGCCATTTGGGGTTTTATTTCTCTTATACATTAGTAGATGTAATAACTCTTTGGCTCTTCCTCAGCGATATTCTGAATTTAATCCTTCATCAAACCTCATCATCCTAAACTGCTATTTCTTTCTCAGTGAGTAATCCACTCTTATTTCAACTAAATGGTATATTTATTTTTGCCAAAAATGATGTAGAAAGCTAGCAATGCAAGTTATTAATACAAGTTAATGCAATACCAGGCTGGTGCATTCCTGATCTGTAGTAGATTAGGAAAGTGAACACAGACACATTGTGATAAAGAGTGGATAAAAATGCTTTAAATCTCACAATTGATATCATCTCAAAGTGAGATAAATATGTGGGGGCCGGTGAGATATCTTAGCGGTAAAAATGCCTGGCTGGCAAGCGTGAGGTCCTGAGTTCAACTCCTGGTACCCACATAAAGGAAAAAAAGGGCCAGTGATATCGCTCAGTGGCACAAGTGCCTGCTGGCAAGTGCGAGGTCCTGAGTTCGACTCCTGGTACCCACATAAAAAACAAACAAACAACAAAAAAACCCGATAAATACATGGGTAAAGAAGAGAAGCACCCAGAGTTATCCAGAGACTCTCTTACCTGCCTTCATGGCAATTGTGGGTCAAATAAAGCACATAATAATTAACAAAGTGATTCACCAGGCCCTGCCTTTAAGGAACTACCATTTGTGAGAGAAGGCACAGCCATAAATAACACCAAGTTTTCACAAAATAACAGTTTTGTTGCTTATGATGACTGTAGAGGAAATAAGATTTTTATACTTGCTGGGGAAGGGGATTGCTAATTCTGCAATGGAAGATCTTTCTGAGGATGTGACATTTAAGTTGGGATGTGAGGGAAGAGAGGAAGCCGGTACTGAAAAAGCTGAAAGAACCCTATTCTGTGTGGAGGAAACATTGAGGTGTTGGGAAAATAGGGAGAGATGAGAGTGGTTGGGTTTCAGTTGGTGAGGGAGAAGGTAGAGCTGAGATTGGGAGACAGAAAGGGAAAGATCAGCCGTGGTGAAGAGTTTGAGGTTTATTTAAAGAGCAGTAGGAGACTGGAGTTTTTAAAGTAGAGTGAACATTTAATTTATTGCCCAGATAAGGATGCTTTTGAAAGTGAGAGAGGCACCGTTAATAATTAGACCTGGACAATGGGCATGAACTGTGTGTCATAGTAAACTGGGCCGTACCTATGCTTTCCCCAGCTTGGAGGAGTGTGATGACATAATTTCTGTCCTTAAAAGGCTGTTCTGGCTGTTGCACAGAGAATGCACAGGAAGAGAGTAAGATGGGACAGGTGGACAGTGTAGAGCAGTGTGAGACACATGGCCGGGGTCAGGGGAGGGCCGAGGTCAGTGCTGCCAGGGCCCACACTGGGCGGAGCATCTGGGCAGTGTATGTGGGGGGCCTGGAACAGAGCCACAGGGCTGCACAGGAAGTGCAGGTGACTGGACAATTCCAGGTCATAGCAATGAGCAGGCATGGTTTGCAGCTTAGAAATGGCGAATTTAGAACCATTAAAATGAAGTAGTTCTTGCCCCAGCAGGCAGCAAGTACACGAACCTTATTACTCCTAGACGTGGTTTGGGCTGACCATCTAAAGGGGATAAAAGAAAGGGACTGCAAAGAGTTTGCTAAGGGAAACCAGGTTATTTGGGATACAACCATAATGTTGTACTAGTGCGCCGAAGAAAAGTCACCATGGCCTCTCTGTACCAACTTCAGAAGCAACAGAAGACTGAAAATCTTACATAACTTTAGTTGGCAAATTTCACCTTTAAATCCCCACTCTCCACCAGACCCCCTCCTCCTCACACACAAAACTCAGCCGAACAGATGACAACATAAAATCCAAAGCTTTTCTGCTGATTCCACGTAGTTTCAAGCTGCCAGACCTTTCATTTTCCTTTTCCTCTCCCTGCCGAATCTTTAATAGCTGCTTTGCCTGCTTGCCTTCCTTTTCTTGCCTTCCATTACTTCTCAAAGTAATGCCGTTTAACTTTCATCCTAACAACATTTAAATAAATGTCTGTCTCAAGAATGATCAAAATGGCATAATACCATGGGCAATGGGGTCAGTCCTCTGACCCTCCCTGTCTTGTTTGTAACAGTGTGAGATCGAACTCCATATCGATCTAAAACGTTCACCTCCCCAGTGAATCTGACCTTGCAGGCACACTGTGCCTTTTCATCCCAGCACCCTCAGTAGGTAGCCTAGTGCCTGGCCCCAGAAATGTTAACTGGATTATATTTAAACATTTCTCCCTTGTTTGCTTCCAGATGCCCATGGCTGCAGATAGTGGTGTCTAATAAATGCCTGTTGATTGAATGAGAGAAGGAACTGCTGAACTGATTAAACAGTTGAAATGTATTTATTATACTCTAGAGCTCGGTGCTGTGTTAGGGTCCAAGCGCTTGGCATGGTGGGTGGAGAGAGTATCCTGTGTCCATGGCAGCAGTCTCTTTGTCATCCATTCACTCCTTGAGAGCTTATAAAAAGCTCTCTGCTTCTGAAACGTCTCCATCTCTGAAAGTATAGCAAGGTTTTGGGAAATACCATGCACAATGACATTTAGCCTTAAGAAAATAATATAATATGACATTTTATAATTTGAAAGACATATTAGAGATCATCTTTTCCAACAGTCTTCCAAGTTTTCGAAGAGTAATACTCATTTCTTAATCCCCAGGCACCATTTTCAAGAATGTCTCCCCAGTTTTATATCCATTAACAGCTCATTCTGTCCTGTATGGGCATATGTACTGGACATCAGAATACTGACCAACACTCATTCATGAGCTGAACAAACGTGTATTGAGCTATTGTGTCTTCAGTGACATGCAAGACCCCAGAAATTAGAAGATGAACAAAACCAGGTTTTTCTTGCTCATCAATCTTACAATGTAGTGTACCAAATATCCATTATTCCTTGGTTGTGTTTATGTGAAACCGGGAAAATTCAAAGAAATATTTATTTATTTCCTTTGTAGATCATTGCATTATTTTATGGATATGTTTGAGGCATTTAAAATACATATGACTAACTTCAGAGGCTCTGACCCAACGAGGGAATGTCGGATGGTAAATGATCCACCCATTTAACAGACCATCTCACAGACAAGGACTTTAAGGCTGACCCAGAAAGATTTTTAGTGGCTTATGTTCAGACATCTAAGCAACGATAAAACCAGGGCTGGAACTCAGATATGGATTTCCAATTCTGTGCTTTTCTTTTCGTTTTCTCTTTTAATTTCTCTGTAGCTTTTGATCCTCTTTATTCTTCGTCTTTATATATATATTATTAAAGTATCTAAGAAGTCCATTAGTATTGAACCTGTTTAACTTAGTTTAATCCAAGCTTTTCCAAAATGTGATTTCACCACAATCCTATCATTTCACAAAGCAGTTGTCAACATCTCCCAGGACACAAGCTTTCCACAGAACAGACTTGGGGCAATGCTGCCCAGGTGATAAAATTCCATCTCCTTAACTTGTCATTTAAATCTCTTACCCTCTATTTTTCCATCTTCATCTTTCTTTATTCTGTCTATACATCCTTTTCTAAAGTCAAACAGCTGAGTAAATGTGCTCCCTATTCAGAACAAAATGCGTTTTCCACTGATGTATCCTTGCTGGCTGCCACAGCTGTCCAGTTCTGGTGTCCTATCTCAGTCCTGCCCATCTTTGCAGCTGCAGGGCCCGCACTCTTCAGTGAGTCGCGCTGAATATAACCATCTCTCCTCTCTCCTAGTCCGTACAGTCTGTACCTTTCATTTGGTAGTGAAAATGCAACACCCTTTGCTGTTAGTTATCTCTGCACTTTCACACGTCCTTTCCTGGGGATAGGAAACTTGTCTTGTTCTTTTTAACTCCCATAGGGCAAACAGTCAGTAAAACAGAGAAAACTGAACACCTGTCAGGATTCTCTCTCCCTCATCTTCACTAAATGACATCTCAAATTTGTACATCTTTTCTATTCCCAATGCTAACGCCTTAATCCTGGCCTGTTATTTCTTGTCTAGTCTGTGTTATTGTCTCCTAACTGGTCTCCTTATCTCCTAGATCACCCAGATCCAATCATCCTCCCCCTTCCTGCTAGATGACCTTTCCAAAACAGAAATCTGATCAAGTTTTTCCTGCACATCCATGCTCTTTAGGAAAGAGCCCCATCTGCTTCATGCAGCATGAAAGGCCCTTCTTTGTCTGCTCGCTGACAGTTCTTATCTTTCCCACTCCTCACCCTTTCCACTCCTCGCCCCTCCTTCCCAGTTTGTTTTCCCACACTGACCCTTAGGTGCTGTGCAATTCTCTGCGTGCTACTGTTTTTGCCCGGGATGTTAATCCTACCTCCCTGCACACTCACTTTTCTGCCTGGTACAGTTTTTCAGTTCTCTTCAATGACTATGCTTCTGCCAGGTGCTATGTCGACATTTCTCTGTACTATCAAGGGTAAGCAGATCATATTCTCTCTCTCTCCCCGCACACCTGCACACATATCTTCAGACACATTGTTTTGTAATCACCGAATTATTTGTCTGCCCATTGGGTGACAAGCAGATAGTGATACTATTTGGATCCTTATTGCATCTCTAACATCTATAAAACTAGGTGTAAGGAGCTCACCACTCAATGAACAAATAAACAGATGCAAAAATGGTCACAGTTTGTGAGACCAAGGAGGTTTCCTGTGCTGGTGAGCTAAACTAGTGAACAACAGACACCAAGTGAGGAGAGTCCTGTGAAGGAACCATGGCAGTTACAAATGCTTTGTTCTCACCTAAAGGGGCATTTTAGCTCACTGACTTTGCTTAAGCAGACTCTGCAGGAAGTTGCACCCCACAGCTGGAAACTCTTTTGTTTGAATCCTTCCTTCTGGAACAGGAATTGAGAGAGTAAAGAACTAGCAAATAATTTCTGAGCCTTAATCTTCCTTTGCAAATCTCCAATTTGAGTGAAACTGGAAAGAATCTAGGCAACTCCACTGCTCTGTCTGCCATCTCCCCATGCCTGCTTCCACATGGGGTTACTCGAGGGGGTGCTTTAAATGTGGGAGGTGATGGGATGAGTGGTAGAAAGCACCTTTATTCTTCTAACCTAATTCATTCTCAACCCTGAAAACTGGGAATATAAAGATCACAACATCAGCCAGTGAGGGGTTTACCATGGTTCAGCTCCTAGGAAATAATTTCAATTCCTCAAAGTCTACTTTTCCCTCCAATATCCATCCATTCATCTTTCATCCATCCATCCATCCAACCATCCATCCACCACCCATCAATACATCAGTCAGACATAATGGGTGCTGCCTCTGCTAGCTATAAATTTCAGAAAATACAAAGGTATGTTTGTAGAGTTCAAGATTTAGTAAATATTTTATTGTGTTTTGAGAGTGTTCTAAAAATCTATAATCCTGACTAACAGAAAAGATTTTTGAAAAATTAACATTTCAAGAAGCTCTTATTTCTTTAAAAGTGTATGGAGGACTGAAAGTCTGGAGCTAATAGAAGAAGTTCCTTGTATGGATGCTTCCTCATGAGTTCTACAGGGAATCCAGCTGTGTTTGGAGACAGTCAGAAGTAAGACTGCATATTGTCCCAGTCAAACAATCCTTTCGGGCTGTTTTATCGTTCCCCATCTTAAGCCAGTTGTGCTGATCATGATGAGGGTGGCACTCTGTATGAGCTATTGCTTGTCTTACTGAAGAGCTACCTGAATGGGATCCCGGCTGCATCCTTTACCAGTTCTGTGACTTGAGTATATTGTGTAACCTCAGTGTCCCTTAGTTGCCTTACCTAAAAATGAAGACAATAATATTAATAATGATATTACCTGCTGCCTTGACTACCGCATCCCTTTGCGAAGGTAAGTTGAAATCAATATATGTAAGAGCTTTGCAAAACTCTAGCTTAACTAACTGTAAGTGCTCAGCAAACAATTCTGAAGAAGATGTTAATTTTGGTGTTAAAACACATTCCGAAGTATTTTATATTTCTGTTTTAGAAATGTCCCCTTCCTTTTACTTTTTTCTCTTTCTTTCTGAAGCTATTAAAGATTATACTCATTACTAAGGGCAGATTTTTCCCTTTCTCACTTCCTCTTCCTCTGGAGGCTCCTGGGCTGGAGAAAACATGTGTTTGTTATGAATGAGTAAAGTAACTCCAATATTTATTAGAGTTTTCCAAGCACAGGAAGGGCTTAGTCATTGTTGGGAGATGATGCTTCTACCCTGGGCCCCGACTCATATCTTTAGTCTCCATCAATATCAGAAAGGAATCTCAGAAACACCTGTGAGATTCAAGATTGAGGGTAGAATGAAAAGCAGCAGAAAGGTTTTCTTGTGAGAGATGTGTCAGGGCTTTCCAAATCACCTCACATTTGGAGATTTTCTGAATACCCGTAGGATGCAGCACGCAATTGGACTTATTTTCAAGATGTGTTATATTGTTTTGATGAGGGTGTACAGCTGTGTCATAAGGGGTAAAGACATAGACCGAGTCTGGAAGAATCCACATGCAGCTTTCCTCATGCCATCTGCCTCCCATAAGCTACACAGAGCTCGCGCTTTCTCCAGCAGCAAAAATGCAGCAACACATGATGATGTATCTGCCTTGGGACAGCCCAGGGGTTTTACTGGGAGCTGGCCATGTATGTGGCATGTAGCCAATTTACAGATTCCCAAAGGAACATAGGTATTCAGGATAAACTCCATTACTTGTGCAGTCTATGCACAGGGAAACACCCCTATCAAACAGTGGGAACTCTCTGGAAATCCAAGTTTCCGGACAACTGCCATGGGCCAACCTTACAAGTGGCTTTTCTCAGGGCGAAGGTCCAGGACCCACCTGTTGACCCTCCTGAGTTCTATCTGCTGTTTCTTGGGTGAAATGTTGCTGAGGGCTGCACCGTCTCCCTGATTTTCACATCTGCATGGACACACCCTTGGCTCCCAATATCTAACTGGCTACATACTTGTGTGAATAGCTGGGTCCCAGAGGCCACGGTAGTGCCAATGATCCTGATGTCCACCACTGGGTATCACAGTAGATACTGTGCCATCATCCTGTGATGCGACACTACCTAGAATTGTGCACAACTCGCCATAGGCTTTTGGACCCTGTTCAGTGACTGTTGCTCCTTTCTTTGGGATGAATGATCTTGGTATCCTAGAATTATTTCAACCCCACTCCTAGCCATCTGGCTTTTCATGGGTATCTTGCTACTGAGAATTGAGCATGCCTTTTAGTGAAGGGGACAATGGAGACAGAAATAAGATCCATGTCAGTTGCCAAAAGAAGACATCATTTTCTATTCCGTGAGAGTATGTCTATCTAGAGCCGGAAGGGGCCTAAATACCAACATGAAAACATTAATGAAGAGAGGGCTGTACTGTCCTATCCCCAGGTGTTAAAATGACTTCAGGCCAGTGCGACCTGTAGCTTAATTGCACATTTGCAAGCAGCCTTTCTAAATTAAAATGTAATCCCCCAGCAATAAGGGGCAGGCGCCACCCCCACACCTCCTCTCTCCCTGCCCTTCCCGTCTCTCACCCACTGTAGCCTCTTTCCTTCTGTCTCTCTGTCTGTTCATCCTTCTGTATCCTCTATCTATCTTTTCCTTTCTCGATGAAAATTAGGAAAAAACAACTTGATAGATTTTCCGATAACCTTCTAGAAAGTCTCACAGGGTTACATTTTGCTTTAATAGCATTTAAGCCAATCTGCCTGATGTTGCTGTAAAGGTCAATTAAATTCACCCTAAAAATTTCACTCCTGGATCATTATACAATTGGAAAATGAATTAGAAGCACATGCTGCCCCTGAGGTTTCTGATATTTCACTAATGAATATGTCTTAGGATGCAAAAAAAAAAAAAAAAAAAAAGAAAAGAGAGAAAAGGTGTTGCAGGCCATACAGCTGCTTGCAGTACTGCTGGCTGCCACATGAGTTTGGCACAGGTCGCGGCTTAAGACGAGTGAGTTTTAGCTGGTTCTGCCTCCTCTCCACATAGGAGGTGTTCACACTTCCTGAATACCCAGTGGTGTGGTCAGCTCATCACTGTCCCCTCTGCAGTCCTGTTTTAAACCCCAGCGAGGCATCAAGCTCACTTCTCCCCCATTAGCTGCTCTTAGACTAGGCACAAGGACCACAGTTTCGGTTTAAACTCTGTAAATAAACTGGGATTCTGAAGGTAAATCTACAAGCAACGTTGGTGAGTGGAGCACAGTTCTCAATAGATGTGAGGATTCTTGAATTGTGATAGCATCATAGATGTCAGATAACAGCTGTGTGGAGCAGGGAATATGCATTTCTAGGTCATTTTGAGGGCATGACTGGGCCCAAGGGCACAGGGACTACAAGACTAGGGCCCAAACTAAGGAATCATTTTTAACTGACCTTTCTCCTACCTCCAATGAAAAAGATGTCTGACAAAATACTGTTTTCCCTGACCCTGGGGGTATCTTTGACAGAGCACAGCAACGCTGTGGCAGCTATCTGTCCAAGGAGTTTGGATCTGAGGTAGAAGTTTCATTGATTCATTCACCTCTTTGTTCAGACTGCATATTTATTGTTGTGTCTTAGTAGTAATCTTAAGAGTAAATATAACCCTACGTTTTAGATGAACACATCATGTAATTTTATGTATGAATTGAGTTTTCTTTTAATGGGTCAGGTTATTTTCTGAAAGGACTTTCCACATCTAAGTTTCTAGGTTTAAAACCTGCCCTCCATTCGGGTTTTTGCTCACATTCAAGTTTTGGAGGATTCTCACATTCCCCCGATAGCAAAGGCTGAGACTTCTGCTTGCTGGAAGATGCAAAATGGCATTCATTATAGGGCAAGATGACTGAAAACTTCGAAATGTGAATTATTGGATGTCTATCTTTGAGTTTAAATATAAATCTAGCTGAATTAACTAAAATGTACAGAGACAGTGTCTCAAACTTTCAAGGAGGAGAGAGGAAGCCTGTGACATTATTCTTCTGTGTCTCACAAATATTCACAAAGGATTTTAGAATTTCAGAGCTGAAAGTCCATTAAGGTCATTACATGGCAGCTTTTCACTTCTAAAATGAAGAACCTGGGGAGGCTTTCCTTACGTATTTGTAGTACAACAACCAGACGTACTTCTCCCAGGGTCTATGGACGCCAGTAGAGTTCTTTTTTTTTTTTTTTTTTTAATGGTTTCTTCCATTTGTAAAATCATGCTTCTCACATACAGAACATTTGAGAAGGTGGAAACTTTCTCAAAAGAGCAAGACTGGTACACCAGCTTAAAGGAGGGCATGGCAAACCCAGAGTTTTCACTCAGAAAATGCCGATGGTGCTTGCTATGGTTTGGGTGTGGTCTGAGCGAGTCCTCCAAGGTTCATGTGTTGTGAGCATGGTCCCCAGTGCGGTAGTGTTAAGAGGTGAAGGGACTTCTAAGAGCTGGGGCCCAGTGTGAAGTCATCAAGTCACTGGGGTGTGACCGAGAAGGGACGGTAAGAGCCTGGGCTCACTCTTTCGCTTTCTGTCTGGAACGATGATCCCTTTGCACAGGCGGCCTCCATGGGGATATTGCCTGCCACTCCTATAAAGCTGGTGCCTTGAACCAACAGAACTATGAGCTAAGTAAACCTCTTTTCTTTATAAGCACCCAGCCTGGCATGTTTCATTAAAGCAATGACAAATGGACAAATACAATGCTTTTCTTTGCTGTGCCCGTCTTCCTTAGAGCCTGTCTCTGAGAAAGATTTCACCTATGTACTCGTGACGCCTCCACTTTCACTTCCGGGAGCCTCCACATCCTGGCCTATCATTTCAGGCTGATGTTAGCAGATGTTCTTGGAGGCCTTTTGACTCTACTTCACAGCGTGCTGAGCTTATTCAGAGCATCTCCAAAAGACGCGATGACCGAGGTCCACAAAGTCACTAGGCCACAACTTAACATCCCTGATTCTACCATTTGATTCTTGGATAAGCAAGGAATATAAATGAGTGTGAAAGCCAAGGGCTAGGGCTTAACAGTGGCATAAGAGAGGGGCTTTCCTCTCTGCCTTTGTAAGCATGACCTGCAAATCATTACTTTTTGAAAATTGGGAACCTTCCTGTTTGGCTTCCAAAGTCCATGGGGCAATGCGAGTACAGGCGCAGCTTCCCCCCTCCCTCCCTCCTTTCATCTTCCTTCTCTTCCCTAAAAATATTCCACAGGCCCAGGAACCCCTATTGGTAATCACATAGGGGTTCAGGCTGCCACTTGGTGTGGCAGGGCAGCCCTTGCTTGTGGACATGGCTACACTTAGGAATCATTTTGATTCCTTCATATTTAAATCTCAGAGATGGTTATCGTGGCATACTGTGTGATGAGCTAAGACAATAAAATTTCAGATAACCCAGTGCAGGTCCTAAGAGAGAACCTAAAGAAATTGGGGTACTTTGTAAAAATGGAGTTATGGAGTTGGCAGAATTAGAAATGAAATTCTTAAGGAGTGCCAATGTAGCCAGCCTAGAAAGTTGGAGGGTCCTGAAAAGGAAAAGGGAAGGAGGGCAAGAAGGAGGGAAGGAAGCGGCAGTCGATGTGTTAGTTTCATCAATCAGAGAGCCATCGTTAAGACAAGAAATGGAAAATGTAGCCAGTTCAGGTTGTTATATATTCATCTCGAAGAGTAAAGGGTTAGGGATGAAGGGGAGCAAGGTGGAAAAGCACGCTAATGAAAGAGAACATTAATCAATGAGGGCAGAATGCACCAAGAGAGAAAGCACGTCTAATGCTCCTCTGCCTAATGCAGGGCTTCTGTCCAGTCCCTGGAATTTGTCACTTGAGGGTGTCACTCTCCTGCTTCTGGAAAGCATAATGAACAGGGCTGACCCAAGAGATCCTCTTGTTGGACTAACCAGTTTCAATTAAGACTATCACAAAACCTAATTATCATTTTAAACTTGACTCTCAGACTCACTCTCCCTCTTGTTCTAATGGATTGCTTAATGGTCCCAGTTCAGGGCTCTGAAACACTGGAGGTTTCCTATTATTTCTTTGCCTCCAGCAGGGACCAGGGACTTCTACAGTGCTAGGTTTCAAGGGGAAACAGGAGTAGCAATGCCCTCTCTCTGTTCACAGAAACAAAGATTGTTAGCACTGGGAGAATGCTCAGTTCTGATTTTGATACGGTTGAACCTTCCACTGCATGGAAGTTTCCGCATGGGCCACCTCTGACCAGGATTACCTGGCGCTGTTTGAACACAACCAGGGAGAGGGAGCTTGTTACCTTCTGGTCCTTCATTGGACCACTCTCCTGCTGTAGAGCTGACATCCCCTCTTGCTAATTCCCATGCTTTAGTCTCAGTCCTGTCTTTTGCTCAAAGTTTCTGGGCTTGGACAACACTTTGTCGACTGATCGTGGCAGCACCTGAGTCTGGGAAGAGGAAAACACCTCCATCATCTCTCTCTTCATTGTGCTCCTACATGGCGCCCGGTGTATCTACCACCCTGAGTGTCATTCTGGGTCAGTGGTCCTAGATTCTTCCTTGGGGAGCCCAGTGGGTGCTGGGTGGCCAGCGAGACACAAGATCGCACGCTTCACTGACAGCGTTGCATTATATTCTCCACCATGAGAGAATGTGTAAGTACCTTGGAGGTATGTACTGCTAACCCTGTTTACCAATGGGAATGCTGGGACGTACACAGATCAAGTAGCTCATCCAAGGTCTCACACTAAAAAAAAATAATAAAAGCAAAGTGTTTGAGCCCATGTCTGTGAGACTCCAAATTGTATTTTACTGTGTCACCCCAGATAAAATTTAGAATTCGTGGATTGCTGGGTAGGAATAAGTTGATGTCTGAAATTGAGTGTCAGAACACCATGAATGGGTTGTATTTAGCGCCAGAGCTATTCAAAAGGTAGTCATTACACTTCGCTTACACTTTGCTTATCCAGCCCAACAATTCCCTCCTGCTCTGCACTTGATAGCTAGTTTGAAAATCAAAACCCAAACCTACCAAATGAAACAATGCCAGCAGAGTCATGGTGAAGTCACGTACCCAGGTTTGGCCTGGCCTGATTTGCTAACTCCTGCCCGGTACCCTCACTGCCTCTGAGAAACTTACATACATGTGATACACACATCACACACCTACACACTACAGCCATACACACCATGCATGGGTAAAGCACATACACTGTCTGACCCATTCACATCACAAAGCATTTACATGTGACAACACATGTACTCTCGTGCACACACAACACACCCCCCCACACACACCAGAAACACCCCCACTGCAACAATACATGCAATACTCATACATAGCACACACATAGCACACGCACGCACAACACACTCACACAGTAGATTCATGCACATGCCACACACAGATTCACACATGTCACATACAACAAAACTCACATACACTACACCTGCACACACATATTATACCCACACACATGCACACGTACCCATAGGCTTCTGCCTTTTCACTCTTTTCTTTTTTCCTATTCAGTCTTGTCCCAGACTTACATAGGAATAACACAAAACAGGCTTCTCCATCTGGGCTCTGGGGCTCAAGTATCTGGCACAAGCCGCTGGAACAGGCGACGGGCACCGACACCTGAGCCTGGCTCCAGGATGGACTGGCCACTTCTTCAGAGCTCCGAATCCCAAAGGAATGAATATTCCGAGTTAAAGGCCCACCTCACACTAATTTGGTGTGTGCGTGTGTTGTCTCCCCTTGCAAATCTGTGTGGACTAAAAATACCTGCGCGCTGCAAGGTGCCAGAGATTGCTGACAAAGGAATTTGCATTTGCAGTCAGAAACACCCTCAGATTACTTTTGAAGTAACCTCCCTTACATTCTAAAAAGGTCGGTGGATTCATCATTCCACTGCCGCCAGGAGGCAGCTATTACAAGGTGTGGCTAGGAATGGCATCTTTCTTAAAAGGTTAGAAAAAAAGTGGTTATTTTCATTACAGTGTCGTGATTTTTCTGGTTTAAAAATAAAATTCACTTGAACTTAGAATTCTTTAGACACACTAGGATCTTTAGGGAAAGTAGGTTAATAGGAGATGCTGGAGGAACCAGGGTGCCTTCCCAGTTCTTGGGGAGTGAAGCAGGGAGCCAAGTGCTGCCGCTGAATGGAGAACAGAAGCAGGAGGGTGGCGAGAGGGGCTGGCCTTGTTACTTCCCCGTCGCTTGGACTGGGGAGGAGAAGTCAGGAAAGAATCAAAGATCAATTAGCAGCTCAGAAGTAAATTAACCAGCAAATTAGCTTTTCAGATGTCCAATTGTGTCCTCTCTAAGACTGCAGTCCTACCGGGCTGCTGGTTGTGCTTTGCACCAGGATAAGGAGGGACGTAGCTCAACGTACACCTCAGCCACCAGAGAGCAGGTCCCGGTGCCACTGTGGACAGCAGCAGGAAGGACTGGGAGCCACCAAGCTGGAGTCCAGAGGCTGAGTGCTCACTCAGGCAGGGACCTCCCAGAAGGAAATGACTCTGTGTGTGTGTGCGTGTGTGTCTTGCCCTGTATATCTGTATGTGCCTGACGGTGGCATCTGCCTATACACGTGTCTGCGTGTCCCTGTAAGTGTGTGTGAGGGCTGGCTGGCCTTTCTGTGTGCCCGGATGTATATATCTGTGGGTCTCTGCGTCTGTCTTTGTGTACGACTATGTGCTTGTGCATGTATGTGTGTCAGTCTGCCCCCTCTGTGTAAGTCAGGGTATGTGCACGTCTGTGTGTATACCGTGTGTGCGTCTTTACACCTGTCTGTGAGTCCGCCTTGTGTTTATCTGTGTCTGTATACCTGTCTGCCTGTGTGCGCATTTCTGTATATCTGCCTGTGTGTGTCTCTTGTGTAAGTCCGGATGAGGGTGTGGTTATCTGGATACGTGTTAACCGTGTCTGTCTGTGTGTCTGTGGATGTGAGTTGAAGCACGAGCTGCACAGGGGGTATGGAGGACACAAAACTGGGACTTGGTTTACATGCAACCACAGGCCAGGGGATCCCACCGCCAGCAGATGGAGCTGGAGGTACAAGTTTGAAGGAGGCAGGGCTGGCCGTGCCGGCTGCCTGGGGTTTGCTGGAGACCTCAGAAGCGCTGACCAGGTAGCACGGGGGAGTGAAGGAAGTACACACCCGTTTTCGTGGGCAGCAATGCAATCCTCAGCAGGCTGTAGGTTCTGCTTCTTCTGAAGATGCCAGCGTTGGCTGGACTCGTTGGCGAAATCGCAGGCTGAAGCTAAGCAATACCTTGTTTTGGTTCCGTCCGCCATCGTGGGATGACTCTCCCACGCTCTGTCTACAAGAGTTTCACAGTTTGGATGAACCTTAGAATACAAGGCATCCCTTGTTTCAACAGATGAGAAAAAGGAGCTGAATTCTCCAGTGCTTTCCTCTCGCTCACTCTTTCTAACTCTTCTTTTTTTTTTTTTTTTGCCTTTTCTGGCCAAATTTTATCAAAACCTCTTCCATCTTTCATTCCTTCCTCACTTTATACCTGAGCTCATTTAATCAGCTCCTCATGCTCTCTCTCCCTGTAGTCTTTTCCCACACCCATCCATCTTACACATGCCACAGGGTTAATCTTCCCAGCACAGCTCTGATGCTACTAGGGTCTGTACAGCCACATCCACTGGCCTCCCAGCCAGCTCTGGCCTCAAGTCCCAAGCCAGAGTGGGCTCCAGGCAGCCCCACCATGCCCTACTACTTTTGCCCTGTCCCTTCCAGAGCCAGACCGAGCTCAGTGGTAGTCCAAGCAGCATCCCCACCTCTGCATATTTCTCTGCCTCTGTTGCTTATTTTTTTGATTTGCCCTTCTTTTATTTCATTTCCAAACTATTTCTTGCTTCACATGCTACCTTCCCTATGAGCTAGAAATATCTATCCTGCTCCAGTCTCTAGGTGTTTTGCTGGTGCCTTTCTGCTATAATTTTCCCTTTCCCATGACACTGATTATTTGAAACACATTTGATTCCTTGACCTTGAACCTGACTCATTTCTCTGGATTCCAACAACTGTTTTCCCTGGGAACTCAAAGAAGCTCTCTGTTTAGTTCCAGCAAAACAAGAATTCGGACTTAGTATACTTTCTTCTCCTCTCCCTATTCCTTTCCGTTATCCTCCTGCTTTGTTTTGCATTTTATAAAAGAAAGAGGATTATTAGCTCACAGCTTTGGAAGCTGAAAGGCCATCAGTTTGCCTTGTGACCAGGGTCCCCATCATGGTGTCACACCACATTTAGTGATCACAGCAGTAGGACAGTTAGAGAAATTGCATGGTTAGACACGGACCAGGGAGGGCCAGTCTTGCTCTTTTTGTAACATCCTGCTCTCTTGAGAACCAACCAGGTTCCCACAAGAACTACTTTAATCCCTTCTGAGGGCAGCAGCTCCAGGGACCTAAGGACCTTGCACTAAGTCCTAGCTCTTAATATCACCACATCACAAACATAACTTCCAACGCATGCACAAGCACACACACACACACACAAATATATATATTTGAGGCACTAGGGCCTTCACATTGAGCTAACATCCCTGGTCCTTTCTAAGTTTTTTTTTTTTTTTTTTTTTTGAGACAGGGTCTTCCTAATTTGCTCAGGTGGGGCTCAAATTTGCCATCCTCCTGTCTCAGTCTCCCAGAATGCTGAGATTACAGATGTGAAACCCCACTCCTGGCATATACTTTTTTCTTAGCTAAGGTTCAATGTGAAGCAATTCATAGGGGTCTTTGACCAGCTCTATGACCATGAGCATTCAGTCTCTCACATCAGCTTCTGTTACCTTAACCCTTCATGAAGAGCTTAGTGGGAGTTAGTAGAGTTCAATTTTGAGAATTTTGACACTATTCCTTAGTAGCAAGAAGTTTGCTTTCTTCCCCATAGGAAGCTGAAAAAAAGAGGAAGGATGGGTTTCAACCCTGATAGTCTTCCTGCCACCTGTCCTTGCTTGTGTCTCCCTGGACATCCATTGTTTCAGAGGAAGCTTGGTCCCAGCTCAGTCATGCCTCCTGCAGATCTGAAATTACTTTCTTCTTTTCATGGTCTGAAGGGCTCCCCATCTCCTGTGGGGTGACTGCGCTGCGCTGCTGTCTCTGGCCTCTGTGAGCATTCCACGGGCTCACAAGAGACCAACCCACCCTTCCTTGCACATCTTTTGTCTCAAATAAAATCTAAATTTCTTTCAGATGGCTCAGTTCATGCCAGCTCGTCGCCTTCCAAATGCTATTTCTAAAACTTTATGCACTCGTTTTATTTTATTCTTAGTCAGATGATAGAGTTTTGGAAACTTAAGTGAGAATTTGGAAAACTAAATTGAGTTGTGGTTCTCAGATCAGCTGCTGTCTTTTCATCCCTTCTATCATGTCCCTTGTCCTTTTTTACCCAAGCTACTTCAGCAATTCCTACTGTGATGCATGGAATCTTAAGGCCCTGGCTTGGCCCATCCAGTGCTGAACCCTTGCTGTTTTGTGAGTACTGCTTGTCCCTTCTCTCCTCCCTTATATCCTAATAACTTTATTGTTGCTATAGCCATAAGCCAGCAGTGTTTACTGATCAGGGACTATGCTAAGCAGAAGCCATCTCATGTAACTCATGCCTCAACTCTATAGGCAAGACACCAATTTTACAAGATGAAAAACTGAAGCAAAGAAAGTTTAAATAAATTGACAATTTCCCCCATAAGATATGGGCCTAGAGATTTTTGTGTACTGCCCAATAAAGTCCTTACATATTTTTGGTTTTTGGTTTAAAATATCTTCCTTCCCCTCCCCCAGGTGATTGAAAGTATGTAAGAGGAAGACCACTTAGCAGGTGAATTTTCCTGCACTTTTCTGAAGGAGGAAACACAGCTCCCTGCTGAAAGCACAGAACAAAGTGCACGGGCCTTTTGATTTAGAGATAAACCGAATCCTGGTTTTATCATTTGTTTGCTGTACAAGTTAGAGAAAATTATTTTAACTTTTTGGAGCCTTTGTCTTCTCATTAGAGAAATGGGAGGACAATAGTACTGCAAAACAGTAGTGGGGCGACCGTGGTTCTAGGTCTACGATGTCTAGTCAGGGAACCAGGTTAGTGTGAGGAGCTCCTGGAACGATCGTTTGTGTCTTCTGAGCAGAGAGCATGGAAGTCCTCTCTTTGCCTGGCGGAAGCCCTTGGTCTGGTTGCCTATCTTGAGTGGACCTGGCGTCGGATAGCAGGCTGTGCACCTGCTAGCGGCCCCTTTCCTAAGCAATGCCCTTTGGAGCTTGGGCGACTTCTCTGTTCCTTCCTCACTCAGGCACAGGGTGCACCACAATCTCCAAGTCCAGGCATTCTGCTTCCCTCAGACCTTCAAGGTGAGAAAGTATCCGCAGAAAGGCTCCAGCTTGCACATTTTAGAACCAGAGATAAAACGATCTCCTGCCCAGAGTGTAACATTTTCCACCAGGAATAAACCTAAGTTATGGCCTGTGTGTACTGTTCAATGCTTACTTTAAAAAAAAATGGCTCTTCAGTCATTCTCTCCATCAGTGATTGAGAATATTTGAGATGGAGGTGCAGGCGTATCTTTTAAAAATATCCCTGTTTCAGAAGCACTATGCTAGGTGTAGAATGTGCCAGGATGGACCAATTTAAGGACCTGACCTTGCCTAAATATAGAATCTGCAAGCTGCCTTACAGAGGAGCAAAAGTGAGAAAGCCCATCTAAAAGCATTTTTATGTTGTTCCAAAAAGGTAGCTGAAGCTATTGTCAGTTTACTATCTGTTGCTGCACATGCTAAACACCACCAGAAAATAGTTTGTGTGATCCTGTGACCTCACGCTCTTGTGTTTTCATCGGTGAGAGCGTGAAAGGCAATATACATTGTCTGTCTTAGTCTCGGCAGCTTAGAGCTGAATTTATCGCTCAGTGATCCTCAGTTGCCCAGCCCAGGTGGCGTCTGATAAATTCCTTTCCTTGTTCATTTTAACTGGTTTGCATCCCTATTTTCATTTTTAGCTGTTCGGCTTTATATATATTTTAATGTCACTAGCTGTCTCGGGCCATTTTTCTAAGTGGGAGGAATATAAATCATGAGTAAATAAATAAGGCTACTGAGGCAATGAGTGACTTCTGTGAAAGTGAAGGTATCCTGGGCTGGCAGACGCAGCAGGAAGGAATATTATTATAATGTGTTTTATACTTTGAAGAAAAAAGCTGTACCTATTAGCTATGAAATATTGTTTACATTATCAATATGAAAATCGCACGTGTGGGCTTGTTTCCTCCCTATGAATCCAAGGAGAAACTTGGTGACAGCATTGTCCCCTCCCTCCTGCCCTCTCCTCCCTCCTCTCTGGAGACTCATTGCTTCTCCTATTGCTGTGAGCCGCCTTGTTCTGGCCTCGTGAGAAGCCTCTCCCTTTTCTCCTTGTATTTGTCACTACTGGTCCCCTTGGTCTCTCCTTTCTCATCATGTACCTTGTCTTCTTCTTCGTGTTTCCCTGCAGCTTCTGCAGTTTCTCCCAATTAAGAATGAAGAGCTTCAGCGAATTTCAGTCCTAAAACTTGAAGAAACTTTCAGTGCCTTGAAGGGATTTCAAAGCCCCTCACGAAGCCCCGCTGTGTACCCGCACGAAATTCCCTTGGCACTTCCATTCGTAGGCTCCATTCATTTATCCATACTCCTGGATGGAGTTTTAGTGCATCGAAGACATCTTATTACCACAGCATTCTCTGTTGGTACAATTCCACTGAACCTCAGATGTAGAGGAGATTAGATTCCAAGAGATCTGGCACAAAATATACATACAGTAGAGTAGATTCAGCCAGATCTGGCACAAACTACAGGCAGACAGGTGAGACGAAACAGCACTCGGGAGCTTGGGCCAGCCCTTCATTAACCTTGGGAAAGTCCTTCCTTAAATTTCAGTGTGGCTCAGCAGCATCTGGCTTCTGGATAGGAAGTTTCAGAATGATTATGCACAGGGAGAAATAGATATTGACATACTTATGGGTGCCCAGATTTGTCAATTTCTCAGTGTCCTTTGGCCTCGTTGCTTCATTTGTCTCGATTTCCCAAAAGGACCAGAGGCTGCCTCACGTATTGGCTTGTTTAGCCGAGATCTGTGTTCACCTTTGCAAACATTCATCCTACTCATATGAACAGACAGTTACTTATTTGATAAATCTTGCAAAAGTTCAAAAGAGTTGGTATGTCTGTGTGCATGTGTGTACATGTAGCTGGAAGGAAGATTATGTGTATAATGGATGTGAAATATGACTGTACTGTTTTAAGACCCTAATCAATTTGGTGATATGTATTCTTCTATCAGTTGGTAGTGGTTACACTGAAAGATGTTATCATTAAGAGTTTTTGGAGAATTATTTTATTATGCTGTAGGGTATTAAACCCGATTTAGAGATAATGTTGTCCCTTAAAACCAACACTATAGTATTTAATGCCAACCCTTACCGACTACTTTAGTGTGAAAAGAAAACAGATAAAGGTCATTTTGATATCACTTCTGCTCTCAGAGTTCAAGATCTGGAAAAATGTGAGTTGGGAAGACATGATCCATCCTCTCTCCTTCTGCACGCAAATGGTGTCTTTCACTTTGACTGACAGTCCCACAAGACGTACCATGAGGACATGCTGTGTGTGCTCGTGGCTTTTACTCCAATTTTAAGTGATTTCTTTTAAGATGAATTCTTCCAATCATGATACTTAACGTTTCCAGTTGTTGTTATTTTTAAAAATAATCGCATAGTCTCATGAAAAGAATATAACAGTAAAACATTCTCCATTAAAGAAATATTTCTAGATAGGCATAGTGATGCAGGCTTGAAAATCCAGCATTTTTTGGAAGCTGAGGCAGGAGGATCACAAGTTTGAGTCCAGTCTAGACAATTTAGCCACTTAGTCAGACTCTGTCTCAAAATAATAATAATAATAAAAAATAAAGCTAAAGATATAGTTCAGGTGAAGGCCTTGGAGTTGATCCCCAGTAAAACACACACACACACACACACACACAGAAAGAAAAGAAAAATATTTCAGTGCATCTTAGGAAACAATTTTAAACCTAGAGTCTTACATATTTTGATTGATTCAGTTTTGTAATAGTGATATTTGAATCTTACATGCCCTGATTTAGGGGACTGTAGTGAAATCTTTACTACATTACTATTTATTTGTACATTCTCAGCCAAGGTCTAACAATTGAATTAATGAACATTTGTCTCCTGGGTAGATCCTTCTCTGTTCCTTTCAAGTCTACCTACATTATACTCTAGTTCATCTAAATGCAAGGAATAATTAGGGTTTTACTTTATTTACTTATTTTTTTGTTTAGCTTCACCTAATCCACCAGATAATTAACCTGGGCCATATGATTACCAGAGATCTCCTTCTGATTTAGAAAAAAGCTCATAAAATCAATTATCAGTATTAGGTTTTTAGTGTCAGAGATAGGTCTGAAGAAATGAGAAACTTAGTTGTGAATGATAATTGGAGAGACCTTTAAGACAAGCTGCCTATGAAAGGACACATTCCGAGTAGATCACAGAGTTCTCTTTCCTGGATCCTGTTTATATCAAAGACCCTTTGTGGCAGCAGCTGGTCCAACGCTGGGAGTGCCAGCAGGATCAGTACCACGTCCCAGATTCTCTGCCAACTGCGGTGCTATAGAAAAATTGCCAAACATCCCTGATCCTTGTTGCCTTGCATGTAAAATGGAAATGGAAATGATATTTCTACCTTTCAAAGTTTTCTCACCACTTACCTTTTCCCACTTACACATTGGGCTTCCTAGAAATATTTTATGAGGGAAAGTTTTCTTTTCCATTTTGCAAAACAAACAAACAAAACAAGCTGAATTTCATTCCTTATAAGAGCTCGTGGGTTCCCTAATGATAAGATCTGTGATGTGTCCATTTCTCTGTCTTTAAGGCCCAGCTGAAGACCTGGTGTATGATATAGTAGACACTGAAAAACCTTTTTGAACGTTCAATGAATGAATTAACGAATGAATGAATGAATCTATAGTAATGCAGAAAATCTCTTGTTCCGTGTCTTTCTGCCAAGCACAGTCACGGTTGCTGCGGTAATAAAAGGAGAATAGAAAATTAAAAAGCAAAATGAATGGCTCTAAGGAAGTCAGGGAAAACTTTCATAGGATTATGAAATGCCATGGATTTTAAGTGCCATGAAAGCAAAAGTATCCTTGCACAGCTCCCTGTTTACAGTGGCCTGTGCACAGCCTAGCACAATTAATCACTTAATAGGGACTTTTGATAACGATGGCATTGAAGATGACGGTAACACCCTCCACTCTGTGGTTTCTCAAATACATTGCCCTGGAGCACCAAGTAGCCAGCCAGTCCAGAAAAATCTTGTCCGCACTCCTTTCTGTGTCCTTTTTTATTCTCTATTATTCCCTTTAGTGAAAGGCTTTCCTGGGGTTGTTTTTCTATCCCTCTTCCTTTGGAGGGCCAGGGAAGTGTCATGCTAGGGGACAATTGGTGGCAGAGGCAGCAAGGCAGCTAATTGCCCATCGAAGAGAATCTGTGTGCAAGGGAGAGTCGGCCCACAGGGTGACATATGACAATTTTGTTTTCAATTTCTCTGTTATTTCCAGTAAAGCGATTTCCTTGACATTTTCTTGTGGCATTTGAAGGGGGGTGATAGTAGGCTTTCTTTTCCTTTATCATCCTTTTTCCTTCTCTCCCCCTCTGAAGTGATTTATCTGGTCTTTCTTCAAAAGTCAACACTCCTCAGAGTCTAATAAACAGTGTGGATGCTGCCAAAGAAGGCCCATTTGTGCTTCTCCATCTGGGTGGGTACCTGTGTACGTGGCTGTGTGTGCATGCATGGGAAGCAACAGCTGCAGCTGCATATTGTCACATAAAGCTGTGATAAAGATCCTAGGAATAAGCAAGCCACTGGACACGTGCAGCACCCCTCCCACCTCTCACCACATTCAGCTCTCTAGCTTGCGGATTATCCACAGCCAATCTTCATTCCCAAGCAGTTCTCAGGTGCCTGGCCCTATTAGTCTCCCGATGTCTGGTCATGAAAAGACCAATTAATTTTAATCTTAGCTGAAGCAAAACATAATTAGATAAATCTGCCAGAAGAATATCATGTAAAGCATTTCAAAGCCAGAAGCAAGTCAAGTAAACTCCACCACTAGGAAGACCAGCAGACTACGTTTTCACTTTCTCTTGGCACACTAGAACCACCTTGAAAGAGATTACTTACAAGGGCAATGTCAGTAGAAACGGAGAAAGACCAGGTTATACGAGTGAGCCAACTTCTGTCCTTAGAATAAAATAACGGTGGCCATCCAAGAGGAGTTAGCACAAGATTTATTGAAACAACGTGTAAACTGTAAAGTGCTGTGTGGACCTAAAGCACATTTTTCCGCTTCTTTGCTGGAATTGGGCCTTACTACCTGATCTACAGCACCCGCTCCTTTGAGTAGCTCATGCGGTGCCTTCCCTCTGTGAAGGAGCTGCGCTTCTCTAAGGAGCCTCCCTACACTGGTTTTTCTCACCCTGCTTCTTGCAAGGCTTGACTTGGGGATTTGAAGGAACATGCTATTTTCAAGTGCACCTCCAGAAGGAATCTGGTCAGAACTCTTGATTTCAGATAACCCACAGGAAGGGTCTTTCTTAACAAAGTGTGCACCTGCAGAGCCCTCAGAGACCCAGCAGTTACTCCCCACTGGTCCTGAGAGCACCTTTGTTTTCTTTTCTGGGACACAGCAGCCACAAAGCAATAATGAAATATGCCCATATGAAGCACGCTTAAATCTCTTTGGGTCTCCATTCTTCTTTCTTTAAATGCTTACAGAATAAATGGAATTTATAATCAGAAACCATAAAATGTCTGAATTATTACTCATCTTGATGACAATATTTAATAACTGTGTGTATTTTATCACGTCTTCCTAATACCCTTGTGGAGTTTGACTTAAATGGTTTCCATGCTCTTTGTGGAGCTGCCTGGGCCCCAGATGGGAGTAGTGTACTTTCAGGGAGGGTGGTGTGGATGCTTCTCTCCCTTCCAAGAGATTGGGGACTCTGGGGTTCTCAGGGCAGAACACGCTCTTCTCTGCAGCAAGGTCCATACCACACCTATGATACAGGGCCAGCCTGGCCGTCAGAATCAGGGCCCTCAGTGCCAGAAATTCTGTGCTTCAAGTTTGAATGCTCGGTTCTTGAAGACCTTTCCTTTCAAGGTGTTCCCTGCTATAATTCTGGAATGCTTGGGAGGAGTTGTTGTCCCCAGTGGGTTTGAGAATTATGTCACAACCAACTGCAAGAGGCATCCTGTGAGAAGGGGAAAGGCGCTACTGGGTAGAGAAGGAAACAGGGCTCAGGAGGGAATCAACAGAAGTCGGGACCACAGAGCTCAGTTTCCCTACGAGGACAGACTCGCTCTGTTGAGCCACTGTTCTTTTCTTCTGGGTCTAGAGTCGCTCAAAGTAAGAAGAGAGGGAGATCTTTGCCTGGTAATAGATCCCATCACCCCTAAATATCCCACTGCTTGACTTTCTGAAATAAGAGGTCTAGCTTCCTAACCCTGTATCATCCTCTCAATATTGACACCAACACAACCTTCCAATCAACAAAATCCACTCATATTTTGCCAACTTTCCCAACAATGTCCTCTTTTTCTTTCTGGCCCAGAATCTGTACCAGGAATGCACGTTAAGTTCTGTTGTCATAACTCCCAGTCTCCTTCAGTCCAGAGCAGTACTTGGCTCTCATGGACTTATCACACTTAAGTGGATCCAGACGATACATTCTGGAGGATGACTCCCGAACCGAATCTGCCTGACCTTTCTTGACAGCCTGCCCTGGGTTGTCCATCTCGGCACATATATCACAGAAAAGACGTTGTGCTCTCTAAGTGCATCCTATTGGGAATACCATTTCTAATCCAGAAAACGTTAGACATGATTCTTGGTTAAATTAGTGCCTGCTGGATTTCCCTGCTGTGTGGACAACTTTTTCTGGGAGCGACATGAAATATCTAACCTTGTAGTTCTCTCAGTGCCACAGCCCCACTCCAAACACAAGTGAGTTATTTCAGCAATATAGGGCACAAAAGGGTTTCAGGACCAGGGAACTTGCTTTCAGCTTATAACCAGTGTAATGTCATGGAAATGATGTGGCTGGCTTCAAATTCAATGTATTCTCTATTTTGTTTGTTGAGAAATGTTTATTTGAAAAACATTATATTTTCTCTCAATCACAGAAAGAGCTGAATCTAGCTACATGATGTCTTGCAGACAAATTTCCCAAAAGATCCTTGGCTCAAGCTATAGCTTTTCTTTTCCAGTCTTTTAAATAGTTGTCCTGAATTCCTGTCCTCTCCTTAGAGTCCGTATATAGCCTTCTTCATGTTTCAGTGGTCTGTGGCCTCGAAATCTTGAAAGGCTGCAAGAGTTATCTGTTACAAGGCAATGTTTTCTGGTTGTATGTATAATGTCTTAAATTGCTTTATCTCCTGGGTTTTTGTTTGCTTTTTGGTTTTGCTACCTCCAAGAATTGCAATGGATGCAGTACTTATGGAGACTGGGGAAAAAGGATTGTGAGTCTGATTTCTGTCTGGGAAATTTAGCAAGACCCTGGCTCAAAAAATTTTTGTAAATAAAAATATAACAAGAACTTGGGGTGTAGTTCAATGACAGAATGCATCTGGATTCAATCCCCAACAGTACCACCAACCCCCAAGAAATGCAAGGACGAAGTAAATAGAGCCATAGTGGTCCAGAGAGACAGAATGAGGACACAGAGAAATTACACCCCTCCCCCATGCATGGTGGCACACACCTATAATCTCAGCACTCTGGGAGGCTGAGGCAAGAGGAGCACAAGTTCAAGCCCCACCTGGGCAACTTAGCAAGAACTTTTCTTAAATTAAAAAAATTTAGGGCCGGTGAGATGGCTCAGCGGCGTAAGCGCCTGCCTTGCAAGCGCGAGGGCCCGAGTTCGACTCCCGGAACCCACATACGAAAAAGGGGCCGGTGATATCGCTCAGAGGCACGGGTGCCTGTTGGCGCGTGAGGTCCTGAGGTCGACCCCCCGGTACCCACAAAAAAAAAAAAAAAATTTAAAAAAGAGTGCTGGAATGTAGCTCACTGGGAAGGGCCTGGGTTCAATCCCCAGTACCCCCCCAAAAAAAATCAACTTCCCTCTTTTTTTCTGTTTTCCCACATCCCCATGTGGCAAGCACACCCGCATGCTTACACACACACACATATACAGGCATGCACACACATGCACAATGCCACGTGAGCAAATCTCTAAATTTCTTCTAACAGATACATCATAAAACTCCAATAAAGTAAACAAAGAAGACCAATTCTAAAAGTTTCATTTTCTCTCCTGTTTTTGATTGACTGCTAAGTCTGTAAGGACACACGACCCTTGCTGGCATTAGTTCTGGAGTTAGCACTCCTGAGCATGCTCAGTTTCATAGCAAACAGACCTGGGTCTAATGCTAAATTATAGTCTGGAGAAGGAGAGGACTCAGGGGGCAGATGATCACAAGCTATAAATACCTTCAAGGTAACAATGCAAATGAAGGAAGGGAATTATTCATTTGCTCAGCAGGTGCTAGGACAATGAGCACTAGCTTGGAGCTAAGGAAGAGGAAGTTTAAGCTGGGGATTAGCAGAAAAGCTCTTCACACAGAATTTCCTGCCCAGGGCTCTGGACTTTGGAGCCCAGTGCCAGGTACCAGGGACAGATGCCTGATAATGAGCCTGGACGTGGGGCTGGAATTCTTGCCAGATCCAAGGATCACAAGGGTGGCCCACTGCTTTCTGGTTGTTATGTGTGTTCCTAGAATGTCATCTCCAAAAACTCTTTTGTCTCAGGAATTTAATTCATAGCCTGGCTATTCAGGAAACAAATTCCTCCCGTTTGATTCCTGTGGCATCTGTGAAGTCTCATTCTGTTCCTTCTGGCCCCAAAACTTGGGGTACCTGTAGTCAAATCATGATACCTAGTGCCAATCCCTGAGAGGTGCCTTTCCCATATGGAAAAATATCAGGCTCCTGAATAACATCTGGTAGGTAGAGAAGTGATAAAGTCTAAGCTATTAGCTGCCAACTATAAAAATAAAAGATGTTTAAAGTATATTAGGAACAGCAGTAAGAACATTCCAGCAATTATTACTGTGTAAATTATTACTTGACTGCTTTCCGAATGTGCATCTCCACAGAACCTGTCAGGAATCTTCTGTTCACAGAATCAGTGTAGGATCGGCTCCTACACATGCCCTGTCCTTTCCAGCCCGGATTTCATTCCTTTCTGGTTTGCAAAGAAGGTTTTTGCTCAATGGTATAACCAAGCCTGGGTCTCCATTGTTTGCTAATTTCCTCTCATTTCATCATACACACACAGAGTAGTTACTATGACAAATTTAAGACAACAGGGACACAGGCAAAACAATTCTACTCTCAACAGTTCCAGGAAGCACTGAAGTATTGGAAAGCACATGGCTTTGGCACAGAAAAGGAGTTTGAGTCCCAGATGGGTCACTGTTTTACTCTATAATCCTGGGAAATTTATTTGATTTTGCTGAATTTCAGATTGGAGATAATACAACCTACTAAGAGGCAACTGTGAGGTCTCATTGCACACATTCACATACCCATGCTCACTCATGTGTACAAGCATCCTCTGACACAGAGAAGCATCCTGTATGTCATAAACACTAGTATGGAAACACACTGAGTAATGTTTACGAACAGCAAGAGCACGTGACCCCATTGGACTTTCTCATGAGAAAAGCTGGAAATGATGCACTTTGGAAGTTCTAAAGGAGGGAAAAATCATCCTCAGCATTCACTTAGTAGGGAAAAAGAAGGCTTTAGAATTGCCATAGTTTCAAACTACAATTCATTTATTTCCAATCAGTGAGTTCTTGTCTGTGTTCAGTTGGGTAGAGGGAGAGAGTGAGAGAGAGAATAAATAAATCATCACTAGCAGGAAAGAACATCCCACAGCTTTATTCTCTTTGCCTAATATAAATGAATTGAGATTTAGAAACTTGGGTGAAATCTAGGAAAACCTTTACAGAGGAAGTGCAGGAGAGAATGTCTTGCTGTTAGGAAAAGGTCAGTGTTGGATTACACGTGTGTATTAGGCAGAGCTCTCCAGAGGAGCAGAATCAATAGAGTGTGTGTGCTTGCATGCGTCTACGTGTATGAAGCGCAGACTTGAAGAGTCTGGCTCATGCAACTGTGGAGACTGGCAAGCCTGATATCTTCAGGGTAGGATAGAAAGTAGAGACCAGGGGAAGAGTTGATGGCCCAGCTCAGGTCTAAAGGCAGTTGGTGGCAGCATGCTCCATTCTTTGGGGTAAATCAGTGTTTTTCTATTGAAACATTCAAGTCATTGAATGTTTGCCCACATAATGGAGGATAATCTGATTTACCAAAGTCTACTGATTTATATGTTAATCACATCTAAAAATACTTTCAAAACAACATCTAGAATAATGTTTGATCCAATATCCGGGTATTACTACCTAACCAAGTGGACACAAAAAAATCAACCATTGCAACATGACAGACAAGTGACATCACGATATCTGTGCTTAATACCGCTCTATTTAATCCTAGAGTTGGTCATAAAGAGCGGGGGTTTGGATGGAGCCTCTCGCAGTGGAGAGAATGAGAGGAAGGTCAATTCATACTTCAGATTAGAAAGTATTTATCTGCAGAATAGAAAAAGAGAGTGAGCAAATATCCCTTGCTCACTTCTGAGGCAGGCAGTTTTCAGCCTAGTTTTAGAGAGTGTGAATGCCATGATGAAAAGTTTAGGCTTCAATAGTAAACAGTTGATAAGAGTTAGAAGTTTCTGCTTCATTTTACTTCTTTGCTTTTCCTTGGGAAAACAGAGAATGGGTCAAAAGAGTTCAAGAATAAAATGGATGACAAGGATGTAAAAAACACACACAAAGCCAGCCCCCAAGATGCAAACATTTGTGTCATACCCTGGACACACATTCCACCTGGGGATGAGAAAGAAGACAGAGGCAGAGGAGTACAAAAGGACCTCTCTGCCCTCTGCCCAGAGTGTGTCCCAAGGAGTCCTCACAAATGAGAAAATCAGAACATTTGGTTTGGCTGTTCATTGCTTGCCAAGACCTACACATCAGCACATAACCTTTTCATGCCAATTACAGTGCATCTTAAGTAATTAAAAAGGAAAAGTCAAAACATTAACAGTCTGTATTCAAAGGTCATGGCATCTTCACTCTCTTTCCCAGTGCTGGAGACAGAGAACTTGAGGTCTTCTCCACCAGGCTGGTATAAAATCCAAATAGAAATTACAGCTACCGGTGCATGACTATTTTTTCAAGGCATCAGGTTGACATCCCTAGAGACTTTGGAGTTGTGATGATATTCAGGGAATCTGTACATTGAAAGAGGGTTAAAAAACATGTACAGTTCCATCCATAGTCATTGTTCAAGTGAGGAAAGTGAATCCTTCTCTAGTGAGAAGGGTTTCCTCTGCCACACAACTCATTTGTGGCAGAATTAAGACCAAGACTCAGCTTTTGTGACTCCCAGACAGGTCCTCATTGTCTTTAGTTTTAGTTAGAAACTCAGTGTCTGAAATATTACAGCAGAAGGTGGTGGGGAGACGATGACAAGCCCGGGCCCAAAGCAGCCCCACCCCCATCACAGATGCTGAGCTAAGGTAGCGCTTCAGAGTAAACTTCATCTTCCCAACAAAACCAAGAGACCACAACATCGTACCTGCATACGTGAGAATGACCTGCCATCCTTACCAGATGACATAAAAGGAGGGTGCCTCAACTTAAAATTAAATGGCTGCAGGTTTTGTGTGATGGGGGTGGAGGCCATATAGTAGCTACAAATATAATGTTCAACACTACTGAAACTTGCTTGATATGAAGCCTGAGCTCTTTTAAGCTCTTCACTGAAACAAGTTCATCTTTACAACAATCCTATGATCTGGATACTACCAGTGTCCCTATTTTACAGATAAATAAATTGTTAGATACTTCTAATATTCCTAACTTCTTATATCCAGAAAAGGGTGGAGCTAAGACTTGTGACTCTAGAACCTGGATGCTCAAGTCCCGCCCTGTGGTGCCCATCTAGCTTTGAATATCTGGTGAAAATATCTCCTGGGAAAAGTATGACCTTCCGCAAGTAAGGTTTAGGTATACCACAGGCAGACATAGGGGTCCAAATGAAATACCAGGGTTCTAAGAAGAGAGCAGAGTTATGGGAAATCTTGACAAGGGAGACCTGGGGAAAGAGGGGGAGCACGCTGTTTTGAGTTGGACATATTATTATGCCAGTGAGAGAAGGATTGGCAAGTGCCGGATGTACTATATTTGTAGCAAGTTCCTGGGGAAAGCAATCAGATGGAAGAAGGAAGAGCTTCCCTCAGAAACCCTCCAGCTTGAAAGGAACAGGTCATCAGGCAAAGAGAAGAGAGAGCTGGCTTGTCTGTGATGAGTAGTCTATTCTGATGGAGCTATCTCCTTGACCCACCACATTTTACACCACCTCAGGCTGGTGGGGCCCGCACACAGAGCCAGGTGACACATAACAATGGCCTTCTGCATTTCTACTGGCATGTCACCTGTATCTGATGGAGCAACATCTTCATTATGAAATAGATGAAATTCCTGATGCACAGAATAATAGATAGCATCCCACGCTCTTCCTCAGGAGCCAAGTGACAGGAAGAGCAAAGAGCAAGGGATGGAGCCAGAGACTGCCCCCTCCCTACCTGATTCCATTTTCATGCCCACCTGTCATCTCCCACAAATGCCATTAGCTCACACAGGGGATGAAGTCTCATTGCATTAGCAGTCACCACAACAAAAGAGCTTTTTGTACTCAGGCTGCAGTGAAATGATGGAATAACGAGGTGAATTTTATACTAGAAGTTCCCTGATGGGATGGTGCTCCCTATAGCACTAGGGCCCCTTATTTCCAGCACAGGAGGAGTAAACTTTCTGTTCAGGAAATCTGCACATGGGGGCTCTTGAAGATCAGATTTTGACAACGAAGCGAGCCATGGAACCCTGGCTTCTGTGCTGGGTGATCCTCAGGTTCATTCTTTCCCATCCAGGAGGAGAAAGGGCATGGGTGAGTCCCTTGCAAATTAAGCACCCGACTCCCTCTCCTGCCTTCATTGCCCTACTTTCTCCCAGACACATTTTCTTCCACGCCAGCCCTACTCACCAACAGTTTCAATTTTTCTACTTTGGGAGAATGATTCAGACACAAGCAGGGGTTCCCTGGAGCCCAATCATGAGTTTGACCCAATCCTGTTCCATTCATTCTGCCCTGGTTAAATGACTCCTTTCCCTAAATCCTTGCCATGTATCTGTTTATGAAAACTACTAGATCCCCTTTTAGTAAAACCACACCCCACACACCCAGCTGGCAATGGAGGGAGAATTTTCCACAGGGGAAGGAGGGAATGCAGGTCTCTGGGATTAAAAGAAACCCAAGTTCAAGCCCTAGTACAGAGCAGGACGGTCTAGGGCTGAGGAGCAGCTCCATGATCTCAGCAGCATCTTTCCTCTCTGCCATCAATAGTATCAGATTCTTGTTCTTGTGACTAAAAGATGGCTGCTTCACCTCTATCTTCACTTCAATTTCCAGGAGGAAGAAGAAAAAGTTGTTAGCAAGGAGATAATGGATAGGGAAAGCAAAACTGTCCCCCAAATTGCTAAGAGATTCCTCCTTTCTGATTGCTGGCCAGGTCTTCTGTGCGTGGTCCCTCTGGAGCTGCATGAGAACCTGCGACAGGTGGTATTTCAGTTAAACCCATTGTTGCCATAAACTAACTCAGAGATGTCTGAACAAGGAGATGGGGAAGATGCACGTCAGGTGTCTTAGTCACTTTCCCATCACTGGGACAAAATACCCAACTCCTGCACCTGAAAGGAGGAGAGACTTATTTCGGCTCACAGTTTCAGTCCACGGTTGGCTGGCTCTGAGGCGGAAATGGCATAGCGGAAGGGCCTGGTGCAGGAACACTGCATTGCATGGTGGCCAGGAAATAGAGAAAGGGAGAGCCAAGGAAAACAACGTGCCCTTCTAGGCCATGTCCTTAGTGACCACCTCTGGTCAGGAGGCGCCTCCTAACAGCACATCCAGCTACTGCACTCTTCGATGGGTGAATCCACTGATAAGTGCAGGGCCACCATGATTCGATCTCCTTCCAAAAGCCCAGTCTCTGAATACATGAGACTTTTGGAGGACATTTTTTTTATCTAAACTGTACCATTAGTATAGAGGGTCTCCCATATTTGGGTATCTTCTGTGCAGGCTTTTCCAGGGTAGAGAAGGAGCAACCAGGAAGAAACACTGATATTACATGCTGCCCTTGAAGCTAGAACCTTTCGTTGTTTCTCACATTATCTATCGCAGTGGCCTCAACAAGGTTCCCTCTTCTTGTAGCCAACCTTGCCAATCATCCTTGCTGCTCGTGACTGTGGTGTTGGTCTACTGTGGTTTCATTCTTGCCTCTAACTTTCTTTAAAGGATCCAGTGAAATGGGGAGATGTCAGTGAAGGATATAAATAGGCAGTTGTGAGGGGAATAAAATCTAGAGATCTAGTGCTCAGCATGGTGACTGTAGTTAACAGTGACACACTGTGCAGTTGAAATTGTTAAGAGTGTAGATTTTAAGTATTTTCACTACACATGCACAAAAGATAACTATGCGATGCAATCGATATGTTAATTAGCTTGATTGTGGCAATCATTTCAAAGTGCATACATGCATCAAAACATCAGATTGTACACCTGGAATATATGCAGTTTTTATTTGTCAATTATGCCTCAATAAAGTTGGAAAAAATTAAAATGTTTTGAGAACCTAGAAAAGAAATAAAACTCTAGTGAATCCCCATTTCATACAAAATGAAACAAACTCTCTCGCTAGCCCATGAGTCCCTTCTTTCTGGCTTCATCTTCTATCATTTCTCAAACACAAATAGCTCACTATTTCTTATGAAGCAGATCATGATCTCTCAAACCACCACTTCTTTGTTCTTTCTATTCTGCCAGAAATTATGAGATCCCTCTTCTTCAGTCGGTATCTTCCCACGTATTCATATTCTTTTCTTTACCGGTACCTGTTTGTACTACATAATGATTCCACATATTCTTTAAAACCTAGAAAGCCATTTCTTCTGGTAAATGAACCTAGGTCTTTTGATCCTTAAGTGGACTCATCTCCAAAATTTCAGTCTTGCTAGCTATCAGGATCTTAAATCCAGTCCTCTACATCAGCTGCATTAAGTGAGGAGCAACTGGAATGCATGCACGGGGTCTCAGACACCATTGCAGGAGTTGTATTTGGTACCGCATTTGCTCTATTATAACTACTTATTAGATAGCTGTAAGAGCACTGTTCTGTGTGCTTTGTATGAAGAAGGTACTACTGTTGACATCCCCATTTTATATTTAAGAAAACCACAGCCAGAAGAGAGTAGTGCACATTTATACCTTTGGTAAGCAAAGTAGGAATGGTTTTAACCTCGGTTCCTGGCTCCCGTGCCTGCGTTTTAGCTGTTAATCAATACTGCTTCCCAGTAAACAATGTGGTTAAAGAATGAGCGTGGCTGTGCAGATCTCCCAGCCCATTTTGAAGGAGGCATCTTGGACTGCAGAGAAAGGTGTCATCCCTTCCCCTCTAGCTTATGACTCATCTTTAACCCATCTGCCAGCCTGGCTCTCCTGCTCTAAGTAGTGAGGCAGGTGGGGACTGCCCTACTTTTGGTTCAGCTCCCAGGTTGAATTCCTTTGGGTCTAAGGTCACATCCCAGCAAGCTCCCTGTCCATGCCTCTTTGGCCCTCTGCTCTTGCTCTAGCTCTTGCTCTCTCTGCCCTCCCTCGCTCTCTCTCCACCCTCTTCCACCTCTCTGTGACAGCTGTAAAATCCATGCAGCCATCTCTAATGCTGCTGCTGCTGCTAACCACAGGCATTTAGGAACAGTCTTGCTCTGAATCCTGCCTCCTATTTTAATATTTCCTGTGGCGTTTTATAGAAATAGCAGAACAATTGCTCATCCGCAGGGGGTAAAAGGAGCAGGATTTTACACAATTAAATTTGAAAGTATCGAAGTCCTCCAGCCTGTGTGGCGTGGAGGGAGCGGTGATGGGATGAGGACCCTCTGGGTGACACGGAATCCAGCTTTCATCCTCTTGCCTAGTGGTAGCAAGGACAGTGGACGTAATTTGCACCTTCAGTTCTGCCTCTCCTTCCACGGAACTGCAGCAAGGTAAATGGGTCCCTTGTCAAGGGTTGCTTAGAGTCACCTGCATCCAAAGGGAGCGTCTGCACTTTAGGAAGTGTTGATAATTTATTTCCACCTCCTGCATTGGCAGAAGAAGAAAAAAATGACATTTCCTCTCCCAAAAGGAACATTTTCAACGTGATGAGGAACAGAGATCAGCAACATCTGCCTGTAGCCAGCACGCCTGGAGTTTCCCATAAACACAGTTTCCATGAAAACCAAACAAAGGAACACAGAGCGCGGCCAGGCAGATTCCTCTTCAGTGCCCAATATAAGTGAATCCCAAGGCTTCCTTTCTTTCAAGGCTGGGGACCCAATGGCTACCCCCTAAGTGGCTGCCTGCAGGCCAGGCGGCCCCACATGGGCATGCATGGGGACACATGCGTGGTGCCCTCTAGCCGGTTGTTCCTTTGATGTGCACTAAGTGAAACATAATTACCCACTTTGTCACAGTGCATGTGACTTTGATGGCCTAGTGTGTGGCCATTTAAAAAAATACATCAGAAGGTCCCCAAAGGGAAGTAGCATTCCGTTGGTGGTTTGTTTCAGGACCTCAGCAAGGTTCCTAGCCCCAGACATTTTAGAACCTGGTTCTCCGGGTGAGAGCAGTGACCTCCCTTTGTACTAAGATAGGTGGGGGAAGGGAAGGAATAGAAACAAGGCACTCATGCCCCGTAGTTCACCTTTTTTGCGTGATCAGTTGTTTCCAAAACCTGGAATGGATATCTCTGCAGGAACCCTCTCCCTACCCTCGGAATATTCCTTCTTAAACCTGGATTTAATACCTCTCACAAATCCCTTGTACTGCAGGGCTCATTCCCCCTGCTCACAGCATCTCCTTCTCCTCCTCCTCAGCACACCCAGTGGTGCTTCTCTCTCTCCAGCAGGCCCTCCTCCCTGACCCAGATCTCTGCCCTGAGGAAGGCACCTGGCTCCTCTAAGATAGTGTACATGCACGCGCATGCAGGCCCATGTACACACAGGAACACCCAATGCACACACGCGTGCACCATCCCCTGACCCTCAGAGCACGCACCTCCATGTGGAGACGTACACCATACTGCCTGGAACAGAGCTTCCTAAATACATTTTGAACCTACAGATGCTGCTAGAGATCCGGGCGTGAGTTTTCTTGAATGTGAAGCCTGCTCGTTACTGCAATTAATTGGCATTGCTGTGCTGATGGTAAGGCAGTGTGCCTATAATAATGCCAGCAGCCTGCTGAGTGCTGGGGGAGACAGTGGCAGGAGCTGAGCACTGCATGGTGTTTACCGTAGAGGAGACAAGGAAATCTGTAAGCGTTTTCTTTTTCTGTAAAGAAGGGTTGCACCGTTTGGTTTATATTAAACATTTTCAATCATTTTTATTAGTGCTAGATTGATTTTCTGTTCATTTATTTTTTATATAAAAAGCAGAATTAGCTAAAAAACTTTCAGCCCTGGCCAGCTGAATAAAAACAGCAGCACCACCTGTCAATTACTTGTCGGCTGGCTCAGAAGGAGCTGTGGATGGGCACAGACGGGCATGTTGCTGATGCTATCACCCCAGACACAGGCTAAATGAGATGTTTATATCCAAAATGAGGCCAACTTGAGGATTCCACCGCACTTGTATGTGTCTCTAACCAGACTGCTTTTGGCCATGGAATGACAGGTTGCACGGATTTGTCAGAATAATTCATTCATTCAACCTTTCCTTCTGACCTCACTGAAGGCAAGCATTTGACTAAGGTCGGGGTATAAATAAATCCCAGCTCTGCTGTGGCCCAGCCCTGTGAACTTGCCTAAGGGTAAGTTCTCCAGGCCTCCATTTTCTCATCTGTAAAATGGGAATGATGACCTAGATGGCACCATGAATCTTTCAAACTCTAAAGCGAGTTGATCCAATCAAAAAGGCTGTGTAACAGTGAGCTTATCTTCTTATAGGGCAGATAATGTACGTTTACATCAGCTGAAACACAAAATTGTGTCCCTGGTGCTAGAAGAGATATAATGTACTATATTGCAGGGGGTCAGAAGACAGACTTGTGACCTGTCCTCACTTCAAAGACCAGAGGGGACTGTGGAGGAGAGGGCTCAGTTAAGGTGTGTCTGCAGCAGAAGATGGTGTTTGCTGGGCAGAAATGGTGGCAGACAGACCGCATCATGGATTAGCGGTGTCGTGAACTGCGGCCAGCATCTGGGAAGATGCTATCTAGGAGGATGGGGAATTCACGGGTGGTGATTTGAGTTCCCAAGAAAGACGCCTTTTCAAGACCGCAGAGAGCGTTTCACATGGCGAGATGCTGCTGAGAGATCAAGGAGTGCAGCAAACACTGTCCCTCCTGATGGGCCCCGCTGGATCTGCCAGTGGCCACCTAGGAGCCACCCCACAGGTGGGAAGAGTGTCCCTGCGATGGAGCCTGGTGGTGTCTATAAATCCTGCTGATTGTTCTGTGGAAAACAAGTGCTGCTTTTTCAGATGTTCAGAAGAGCCATGCGGTGAGATGAATGGCAGGTCTATTACACTGCTCAGGCATTCTGGACTTTCTTCCTTTCTCTTCTCTGTGTCACATTTTTTTACTGGGCCTACTTCTTGACAGTGGTTCTGATTCTCATTTCACCTACTCCTGAATTGGAGTCTTCCTTTTGCCTTCATAAATTATTCCTATTATCCGTCTAAGTACTTCTCTCGAATGAGCCGCGCGAGGGGGTATCCCTCAAGGAGGAGGGCAGAGTCTTGCATTTATTAAACTGTCCATAAGTAAAAATGAACCATGGATTTCAACTTCGATGATTTGATTTGAGATCAAGATCTTCTACATTCCATGGTGGTAACTCTGTTAGTGTTTTCACACATGAGCCTTGGTTTACTCATTTGTCAAATGGGGACATGGTTTCTCTGGACAGAGTGGCTAGAAGAGATTAAATTACATAGAGAAATATAATTCATTGCACAGATCCAAAACTTTGATATCAATTATGGCTGTTACACCTCTTCAAAGAGGGATAATCTCTCATTTTCAAAAATTTGTCAAGCATCCTACAAGCAAATTAATGTATGGGAATTAACATTGTATGTGCATATTGCATAGCTCCTCTGAAACCGTGCGTCATCTCCATCATCCTCGAGTAGGAGTGGGTGGTTTCTAAGCTAAGTGGGGTATGTGCGGCTTTTCCCCCGGATGTTAGATTACCCAGCACCTCTCCTGGGCATGTGGCTGCACAGCCGTTAGGAAAGGCCATCCAGTACCCCCTCCTTTGAACGAATCCGGGACATGTAAGGATCCTGTCTCCTCCAAGCTCAGCCTGTTCTCCTTCCAAGGTGCAGATGACATCATGGACGGGAGGAGTAGACAGAGGGTGCCCTTCCTTGCGCTGTCAGCAGTGCCCAGGCCAGGCCAGTGCCCAGGGACTGAGAGCAGTTTCTCCTGACAAGATGTCACCTGTCACCTGGCTACTTAAGGTTTCACTTCAGGTGACCCACTGCAGGTGCAAAGCAGCACGTCAGCTTCTGGACAGGAAGCTCCTCCTGCTGCCTGCTCCTCTCCCCTCACCACATCCTTCTCTCCCCCAAAGCAGAGTTTTAGTGTCATTTGCAGAGCTTAGAAGTCACTTGAGACCTCTGAGCTCTTGTTGGGGGTTTCGCCTTGTCAGAAAGGACACGAGGAGGCAGAAAGGGCCAGGAACATCAGAGGTAGCACATTCGACCCCTGTGGAGAACAGTAGGGTCTGGATTTTTTGTAGGCATTCATATTACGCTGGAGGCTACATATCAGTCGTTTTGGGGGCTTGGTTACTCAGGTGAAGGCCCTTGGAAAAATCACATCATTGCTGGACGAAAATACATTTGAAAGTGAGAGTGTAGGAGGAGAAGGGGAGCCAGAAGCCCACTCATGCAAATACAGGGATATAAATGACTCAGTTTCCTTCTTCATAACGATGATGATTTAGAGTTGCTTTGCTGCCAGGTTAGCTAATGAGTGGGTGTTGTGTTAATTAACACTGCAAAGAATTGTGAAAGTGAAAAACTTTAGAAGTTCCCTGATATCCTACGACTTGGGTATGCCAGTATTTTTCTGAGAGGAGTAAAGAAACCTGGCAGCAGAAGGCGTGTGGACACTGAACCACTCTGGTTAGAGGCAGAAGAAATCTCAAAGCATCCTAACACATTAACACATGTTCCTTTTTCCCAATGAAATGGTACTGTCATATTTTGGATGACTTCGGCTGCAAATAATCAAGGCCCTTCCTGACAGAAGCTTAAACAATAAGGACATCAAAGAAACCTAGAGGTGGGTGCTCAAAAGCCCAGCTGTGGCCCTGTGGGTGAGGATCCAGAGTTGCTCTCCATCAGGCCAAGGAGGCTGCATCTTCATCTCATGAGTGGAAGGTAGTTATCGTTCTCAGTCTCCCCCACCACCACCTTACCATGATCAAAGACAGAAAAGACAGGCCTAGAAGAGGGCACACTCTTCTTTTGATCTGGTTCTTCTACTGTATGAAAGACTCGTTCCCAGCTGCAAAGGAGACAGGAAAATAAAACTCCTGGTGATTCTAGCCTCTGTTGTGGGAAGCATGCAGTGCCAGTAGGAACGAAAGGAGAGGAGGCAAAAGGTTTTAGGTAGATGTCACTATCAATGGGCTTCTAGATAAAGATCTGGTGTTCCTTGGGAAACAGTCACTGTGAGACCATTTGGGGCAATTGTGTAGCTTCTCTCTAAGTGCCAGTGATACGCTTTACTAATTAGGAGAGGCAGACCAACTTCTCTGCATCCTCACCTCTTTGTGTGCTCGGGCTTGGTATATAAGGCTTTGCATTTATTATGTCTTCTCCACCTATGGATCATCCTAAACATTCTCCAACAGAATGTATGTATGGAACCTGCATTGCAGACTGGAGTCCTCAGCTTTAGCCCTGCTATGCAAGATAGTGTGGGAGTGAAGGCTTGGGATCCTCAGCAGTGCTGCATTCCCCTGAGGTTTACTAGCTCTGCCAACCTGGATATGGTAAAATATATATGGTGGCTACGAACATAACGATGTATTAAGCCCCTTGCTTGGGGGCTGAGAGGAACAGCCATCTTATTGGAAAAACCAGGCAGAGGGCCTAATGAGAAATTGGTCAGATGTTCAAGGACATTGCCTAACCCACAGGCTTCCATCTGCTTTCACCCTTCTCTTCCAAATGAGGTACCGGTTGTGTTTGTCTAGTAACCACCTGGCCATCCATCCCCTTCCCTCCTCCAAATCGCAAACCAGCAGCAGCAGCAGTGGCGGCAGCAGCAGCAGTGGCGGCAGCAGCAGAGGTTCCCTCCCTACCAAACCAGAGCAGCCCATGGAGGTTGTTCATTTCCCTCCCTCCATCCTGACGCATTTTTCATCATTAAAGGGAAAATGTCATTTTGGTGACAGATATTAGTATGATTGTTGTCAGGAATGAATCTTCCTTTCTCTGTCAGCCTTGCTTCACACAGTCCTAAGACAATGTTCTGTTAAAAGGCCACTTCCATTTCCAAATCAAGCAGCGTGTAAGAAGGGCAGGCTTCAGCTGTGATGGATGGTGGGGATCTAAGCCGGCCCTCTGCCGAGAAGCGCAGCTGGAACTTGACCCCTCCACCACTGGGGAAATGGAGGAAGGTTCTGGGAAACCCATGTCTTATTTCTGCCTGAATTCTGTTGGGAACAGACTCTTAAAGGGAGAAAACCTGCAGCTCTATTTGGTGATGAGGTTTTAAGAGGTGGAAAATTTCCCATCATCCACTGCATATAAAATCATGTTAATCAAAACTCTTAAAGCTGATCTAGAAATGAAGTTTTTCTGTTTCTTCCCAACCAAAAAGCTAGGCTGGACCTTTTACATCTTTTCTAGGTGCAGATCTGGGCCTTGCAAGCTGGAGGTACTCATACATTCCACCTCTACAGCACGCCTCATCTGATGTTCTGCATAAAACAACCTTTTAGAGCTCATTTAGAGCTCAATTTTCTCATGCATGAAATAAAGATACTGGTAGTTAGATTTTCACAACTACTGAGAGGCTGATTCAATTCAATGGGCATTTGTTGGACTCACATCTTGGGCCACACATGTTGCTTAGCTTTGGAAGGGTATTAAAGCCACCAGAAAGGGCACCTTCAGACAACATACAGTCTATAGCAGGTAAGATCAGTCAACCGTAATGCAAATAAACATAAATAAATAAGTAAATAAATAAATAAATAAAATGTAACTATGTGGAAGTAAGCATGAAGAACATTGGTTAAAATAATGCTTCCCAGCGGAAATGAGGCTTCAAAAGCTGTGGATGGATTGAAGAAGGGCACCCTCGCAGAGTGAAAATTCTGAACAAATGGTTCACGATTCAGAGGCAATATTCCAGGAAGGGCTGACCGGTCTAGGTTGACTGGGTCATGGTTGATAGTGAGCACGGAGGTGCCCATGGCAGAGACTGATTTATTGAGTCAGTATGAAAACTTCACTTCGGTATGTACTCTTAGTTATATTAGCTATATTAGTGCTTTATACACAAACTTAAGAAATGATCTGTGTGATGCCCTAACTGGATTGAAAAAAGAAATTAGTAGAAAATGATTGATGATGAATATAAAATCTTTGAGTTCAATCACACCATAGGACATAATGAAGTGTAGCTAGATCTATGTATAGAATCACCATGAATGTGACACCTAAGCTACAGTAAAGACTGGCATGGGAATGCAGAATTGGTGACTTAAACATGATGAGAAACACTCCTACTGGTTATGTGATTTTCCCAACCAGTGACACTTCTTGGTAAAGATCAGTACAAATCAAATACAATCTTCCCTTGACGTTCATGGTAGCTGCATTCCTGGAGAATTAATAAATGTTAAAATCTTGCAAGACTGTTTGCATTTATTCTTCAAATGGAATATATTTTAAGGCTTAGATTTCAAAAAGAGAAAGGTTTCACCCTCTTAAATGTCTGGCAAATGTTTTATATCTGTGAGTGAATAGTGGGTGTGCTGCCAAGCGTCCAGCTTCCCTGACTCCCAAGCTCTGGATGTATGGGAATGCTACCTCCCCAGTGACGGTGGAAATCAGTCTCTATCCAAATTTCTACTGTCCTTCATCTCCACAGATTCTGCCCTGTTCTGGTTAAGATGCACTGGTTTAGGCAGAGGCAGGGTTGGAGGCAGAGTGATAAGTTAGGATTTATTAAAATAACAGGCTAAAAGAGAAAGCAAGCAAGTCTTGGTGGTAGCAGAGGAATCTGTACATGTCATGTACAAGACACCCATACACTAGTGAGATAATGGATATAAATGTCCTTGGTGAAGTTTACAGCACTAGCAAATATTGTTGCAGTTGGAGTTAAATATCATCATACTCACTTTACAGAAAGGAAATCCAAAGCCTGGAAAAGGTGCAGTGACTTTTGCAAAGACATGGAACAGGTCAGGAATTGCATTAGAGGCCCAATGGCTCAAACCTGCATTTCCACTGCGGTTACTAATGCAAAAGAGCTTCCACCCAACCTGGAGAATTATAAGCAGAGAGCCTGAGCAGAGCAAATATCAAGAAGGAAACAATTTCTGGAAATAGCCAAATTCCAAGTACTCTATTCATTACCTCTTATTTTATGGAATATCTGGAAAGCTCTAGGATTCCAAAGACCGAGATTCTATAATCCATCTACTTCTGTGTTTGCTTATGCCTCTACATATTCATCGGTAACATTTAAAACAAAGGAAAGAGATAATTACAAGAGGAGAGTTTTTAAAAGATATTAAAGGTTAACAGGATTCTTGGCATTTGTGTCATGTCAATTTCCATGTAATTATGCTTAATTCCCAGAATTCAAAGTCAGTTATGCCTGTTAATGCTTAAAGATAATATCCTTGGAAAATAATTTATAAGATCGTTTCTCAAAATTTTCCGATCCAAACCAAGCAACCTGGCTAATAGTCTGATTAGTATTAATGTTATTCATGGATAGAAAGTGCTAGGAGGTCAGAATTGGATGTTGGGATTAAAGTGGATTCGTTATGAGAGTGTAGTTAGCTATCTCTCCCCAGAGCAAAATGACTGTTCTGGAAATATGTATATAACCTGATTTATAAATCTCTCCTATTTTGGTTTGATAAATAATAAGAACATAGGGTAGGCACTGTAGTTCCTTTCAATTTTACTGCCTCTTAGAAGGAAGAAGGGATTCTGGCACAGATGTCTGCTTTTGGGGAGGGACGACGACCTAACCTAACAGAAAAATATTGAGATGCAGACAGAAGAGCCTAGGGTGTTTTTACATTTTTTTTTTGTGTGTGTGTGTGTGTGGGTACTGGGGGTCGACCTCAGGACCTCACGCACCAGCAGGCGCCCGTGCCGCTGAGCGATATCACCGGCCCTTTCTTCGTATGTGGGTTCCGGGAGTTGAACTCGGGCCCTCACGCTTGCCAGGCAGGTGCTTAGGCCACTGAGCCATCTCACTGGCCCTGTTTTTACATTTTTATTCATTCATTTCTCCTCAAATTTATTTGAGACATATCTGTTGAGACAAAGTGATTATGAATAAGACACTGCCCCTTCTTTTCTTTTCTCTTGTAACTGTGCACTTTCCTCTGGTAATATTGATCCTACTTGTGATTTATTGACTAACTGTATGATCATTTCTAAAATTCATCTGTTCCAGTGGTATAGCCAGGTGTGATAATACCTGTTATATCACACCACCTAGATTAGTACACACTTGGCAAATAATTGTGAGAAGGGTACCATGATCTCAGCTAAGCAAGCAGAAACAATCTTTCCAAGTAACTTCCATCTTGATTTGAGGGGAAATTTTCCAAACCTCTGCCTTGTCTGGTCTTCAGTTTCCCAAATTAAGTTACAGTTAAGCACTTTCTTGCAAAGCAAATCATAAAGAGTATACAGCTCAGGCCTGTGCATTATCTACACTTTTTGACAATGACTGTCATAATCCTCTGCCACTACAGTGAAAAATGAAGAATTCTATGGAAAGTCAATTGGTTTCCATCTTGCCTCTGGGAAAGTAGGTGGCACAGGGAAGTGAGAAGGAGGAGCAGAAAACCAGGAGTGTAAAGATGTGTTGTAGTCCCACTCCTCTGGCTGTTAGAAGTAGAGCAGAGCTCTGGAAAGAGGAAGTCAGGTGAGGCAGGAGGTGCACTCAGTGAGACAGCAGTGTGGGGGAAGAGCGAGTGCAAAGCAGAGGAGGGAACCTTAGCCACAGGAAAGAGTAGAAGTCAGGAGTCACACACGGAGCAAAGAGTCAAGGGTAGGAAGGACAGGAGTGCAAGACTGTCCAACTAACCCTACTAGAGCAGATTCCCCTCTTTGGGATTTATTTTCCTACACGTCCCACACACATTTTCTTGCAGCCTTTAAAAAATGCTCTTAGCGGGGCCGGTGAGATGGCTCAGCGGCTTAAGCGCCTGCCCGGCAAGTGCGAGGGCCCGAGTTCGACTCCTGGAACCCACATACGAAAAAGGGGCCGGTGATATCGCTCAGCGGCACGGGTGCCTGTTGGCGCGCGAGGTCCTGAGGTCGACCCCCCGGTACCCACAAAAAAAAAAAAATGCTCTTAGCAAGTATACACAAATTAGCTAGAATCAGTTGTGATGCAGGGGACACAGGGGAAAAGATGAGCATATTTCAAGTATCCCTATCCATGCTGACAATTGAATTATTGGGTAGATAGGAGCATGGCATTATAAAGGTCACACAAGGTCACATCAATTCAGATGTCCTAGTTACTGGTTTTGGACAGCAGCAATTTTACATGGGAATCATACTTAAAAGGTTAGCGATATACATCAGATGCCCCTGACCTAATAAACCCGTGTGGGTCTGCCACCTATTAATTTATCCAAAGCTTCCCTTGTCTTTAGATATTATTTGGCCTTGAGTAACCTTTTATACAGAGATGATTATTTATATCCTTTTAAAAAGTATCTTGATTCCTTAACATTTTTTTTAAATTTGAAGCTAGATGAAAATTAAGTGTGTATTCCCACTATCCTTATACTTCCTTAATTCTATGCCTTCTTTTTTTTTTTTTTTTTAATATTCCATGACTTGGAAGATCCTGACAGCAAATCATCTCAATATTTGAAATTTCCCCAGCTGTGTTCTTCACTTAAATTCAAACAATATTTATCAAGACCTATATATGTGCTAGGCACTGTGTTAGACTTCAGGAATATAACAAAGTAAAAGACAGAAAGGAAACTCTCGCAAGTATTATGCATACCATGACAGGTACTGGTGCAGTGAGCATCCATGGTAGTGGAATGGAGTAGTTCCCTTTATGAGAAAGTTAGAGCTAAAAAGGATGAATAGTATGTAGCCAGGAAAACACTGGGGCAGTATTCCAAGATGGATAGCAGCATACACAAAGGCCCAAAGTTGGGAAAAAGGAAGCTTTAAGACATTAAAACGGTAATCGAAATAAGACCTGGCATGGCTTTCTTAGAGAAGTGCTAGGAGATATAGCTGAAAGTACACAGAGGTCACATCCTGAGGGGTCAGAAACCATGTAAAAGATTTGGGGCTTTATTTGATTAAAATGCAGAGTCACAAATTATTTAATCAAGAGAGTAAGATGGTCAGGATTCAGGAAACCATTTCAATTAAAATAGACCTAGCAAGAACTGACAGAGCCCATCCATGTAAGAGAGAATTTAAGTAATCCATAAGAAAATAAGGAGACATGGTGGCATAGGCCAGGGAGGGCAGCAGAGCTTGAGAAATGTGCGTGGTTATAAAACAGTGATAGAGAAAGGGAAAGCCAGAGCTCGGGTAACGAAGGACCAGTGCCCAGGGAAGGCTGGGAGACTAAAAGTGATTCTTTTTTTTTTTTTTTGTGGGTACCGGGGGGTCGACCTCAGGACCTCGCGTGCCAACAGGCACCCTTGCTGCTGAGCGATATCACCGGCCCCTTTTCCGTATGTGGGTTCCGGGAGTCGAACTCGGGCCCTCGTGCTTGCCGGGCAGGCGCTTAAGCCTCTGAGCCATCTCACCGGCCCCTAAAAGTGATTCTTGACTTCTGGCTTCAGGAACTGGATGTGTGAAGTTGCTGTATCGTTTGTGAGTGACAGCGGTAACTATTGCAAGCAATATTTGAAGAATCGATACATAGCCATTTTGAGTAAAAATAATATTCCTCTCTTTGTTTCTTTTTTTTTAAATATCATTTATATTTTTCATTAAATCATTTGGCACAACACTACATTTTTGGAAAAAAAAACTCTGATATCTGCAGAAAATAATCTATGGTATCATATTCTAAAATAAACGATAAGAATGAGCCTGGGAAACACTGGCAATGACTGATTGTGAGGTCATTTCCTGGGTAGTAGAGGATCAGTCACTGGCTACCATTTGTGAAGTTGATGGCACAGGCCTGGTACTTCACTGGATACTTTACATATATTATCTCAATGGACTTATAGAGCAAATATAATAGGTAAGTGGTATTACTTTTTAATAGAGGAGAAGTGTGAGGCTTTGGATGGTAAGAAACTTTTCCAAAGTCAAGCTGTAATTTGTAGAGCTCGTTTTTTCAGTCAAGGCCACTAACTCTAAAACCCACACTCAGTCCATCCCATAGTGCTGTCCTCCAGCCAGCACCCGCATCCAGCATAAGCACCCTTTATGTTATTTTTCATGAACACATTATTCTGCATTTTTCTAAGTTTCTGTATATTCACATACATAACTATGTGGATAATTTGTAACTCGTCTTTGTCACTTGGAGATTTAATTACTTAAGGGAACTTAATGTTTCATGCAAACTTTGAATTTCCTTTGACAGATCATTGATAAAATATTAAATTTGATTTGTCCTAACAACTGTCGTTTGGGGAATCAAGGATTAATACTTCTCCATATAGAAACATGTCAGTCTATCCTCAATTTGTCTTAGCTTTAAGCTAATTCTCTGCCGGTAGGAGGGAAAGAAAGATCATCTTCTCATCACACACTTTTTTTAAGGCATCTTCGATACTGACACCTGTCAAAACTGTTGTGGAAACCCAAGGTAAATTATTTTTATATGTTGTCCTTATTCAAGTGAGTGCACATTCTCAGCATTTTTCCCATGCCCCCTCCCCTGGTTTCAAAGCTACCTGAGGACCTTGTGTGAAATCAGTCCACTTTCCAAGTCACTCCCACGTTGCCCTGACCCTCTCCTTTCTTGCAGCTTTCTTTGGCAAGTGAGAGCAGGATTGCATGGACAAGGTTTAGGGAAGAAGTCTGTCCTTGCCCCTGCTTGTTGTGAAGGCCCTGAATGAAATGGTGCCTGAACTGAAAAGAAGCATGGCCCAGGTGAAGACTGATGCAGAAGCAAACTGAAATGTGTTTCCTTATTTCTTGAATTTCCAAGCATCAATAAAGAATAAAGACTCTGAACATGGAGAGTTTTATTAATGAGTGAAGATGCTGTACAGCTCTTGTCATCTCTTTGGTCTAACTTGACAGCAACTCAAGTAAAGGAGAAGAAAGGAAGTGGATACTTAGCTTATTTCAAATGCCAAAAAGCCACAACCACTTGACTTCTACACAAATTCCAGCCTTTCACAACAAACAGTTGAGGACATGCTTAGTGCTCTTCAACACACGGGGGGGTCTGCCTGTCTGTTGCTGTTCATCCATGCCCATCTCCTCCCATCCGCTCCCACCCCAAAGCCACCCCTCCCTGGTCCTGCACAGCCCACAGTTAACACCCTTAAGCCCAACTCAGTGACCTAAATCTTCAGAAACATTACAGTGGATTATTTTAGTCCCACCCAGTTCCTACTTCCTTGAGGAATGTCCAGATACTTTTCGGCCTTGATGCACTGGTTTGAAGCTAACCCAGCTTGAACACGAGCCAGCCTGATTAGGTGTTTGTCTGAAATCCACACATCTTGATGAAACCAGTGTGTGTGTGCATGTGTGTGTTTGTGTGTGTGTGCATGCGTGCATGTTGTACAAGTGTAAATGTGTTATAGCAAAATAGCAGCATAGAAGTTCAGCCAGGACCTCACTTATAATAAAAAATATTGATTGATTTTAGGGATAGCAAAGATCAGTTCTACCCAATTACACCCTGGCTGCCCCTTCTAAAGCAGTATGACTCAGGGACTATTTCATAGCTCTTAGTCTTTTATATGTAACTACTACTGTAAAATGTTCTCCGTGACACATAAAATTACATGTTTGTGTGTGCGTGTGTGTGTGTGTGTACAGAATTTGCTCTGAAGCCTAAATGGCTTATTGAAGAAATTTGGGAGGGAATGAGGCATACCACAGCCTGAAACCTGAAGCCCTAATAGACAAGAAAGAGAGAGAGAGAGAGAGAGAAAGAGACAAAGAGACAAGGAGAGAGGAAGAGTAGATGGTGACAAGAATAGAAACATAAAATATATAAACAAAGAGAGAGAGGAGGGAAAGAATTGGATACAGGAAACAGAACATTTACTTTCTGAAGAAATGAAAAAAAAAAAACAAAAAAAAAGGCCCAGAAGTGAGAGGACACAGTTAGGCAACTTGATAGTTCAGTTAGCCTCTATTGGCTCTTCCAACCATGGTCTTCTAATACTATAGTCTAGTCTTAGAAAGATGGTTTAAATATTCTCTTCATGGCTGGATGCCTAGCACAGACTATGATCTAGAGAGTCAAGTCCCAGCTAGGCTTTAGGGGAAGATTCCCAAATGGGCAATTAATCTAGATTTAATAGGACAGTTACTGTAAGTTTAAATAAATGCCAGTTAAATATTAACAGCATATTTATTGAAGATTAACATTGCTGGTTGCATTGTGGGATTTTTTTGTCCTTAAAGAAACCCTTTATTGGAAGACTTTTAATCATCTTGACTCTTCCATCGGCTCGCCTTAGATCCAGGGTAGCTCATTAATTACTTTATACGACAGTTTTCTGAATTCTGAAGTGGGCACCTTGGTGAATGGGGAGAGCGGAAGGATGCAGGTGCTTCTGTGCAGGAGCTGATGAGTGAATCTGAAGGGTAAACTGCTTTTGGAAGAGGGCTGAGAAGCACCGTAATCATAGACCAGAGCTGGAAGGGTCCTTGGAGTCATCTAATCTAAACTCTGTATTTGCAAGCCAAAGTCAGAGACCTGGGAAATTCCACAGAGTCTGTGAGAGGCCAATTTGGGGCTGGATTGCAGAATCTTGAGCCCTAACCTCCCTTGTGAGTTGTCATCTTGCTCTGGAATCATTCTTCTTAATTTTAAAAAATGCATTAACCCTGTTGGAGGGAATCAGCCACTAGATCTACACAATTACCCACAGATCCTGAAGATGATGTTAGTTCTTTTGACAATTGAAGGAGTTAAGTTTCCAAAAAGCAGTCATTTATCAAAAGTGACAGGGAGATGGGTGGCATTGAAACTAGAACCCAGGTTTCTGGTAGACAAAATGATATTTACACAAAAGTCCTGTCCAGTGGGGAACGGAATTGAACATATATGTGACAGCAAATTCTCACTGTCTTAAATTTTACCTTTTCTGCTGCTGCTTTCAGTTGGGAAATAAGGGGTGAAACCTCCAAAAAATGAAGATGAAAGATTAAAAAAGAGACCTGAGAAAGGGGTGACTGTTGAGGGGGGAAAGGGGGAGTGGGCACAGAGGTAAGCCAGGTTCTGCTGACAGTAAACTCCAGATTTGCAGCTGATGGGGTTGCAGTTCTTAGAGCTCTTCCAATTTGAGAAGCCACTTCTGCCCCCAGGTGAGCTGCATCTTGCAAGCCTTAGATGTGGTGTGTACGTGTGCATGCAAGCAGTTGTCTACAAGTTCAGTTTCCCTGCAGGGCACGAGAACAGCCCTGGGGCACTAGGCCAGCACGCAGACCTTAGGAGAGAGGAGCACGTACAGGATACTTTTACCAGAGCTCTAGTCTAGGACCAAGGTGAAGCATGCCGGGTCTTACAGCCCCCAGCAAGCTTCAGACGCAACCCTAGGAGAAGAAGGCTTAGAGGTTTGCAGAAGGCGGTGAGGTGTGCTTCACTGTATGATGGCTCGGAGTGTCTTATTTTCTGTTACTTATTTATTTTTCGCCCTCGTTCTGGTGGACATGGGAACAGGATAGATCAAGGCCCCCGGGCTGCTACAGAAACGGGAAGCCAATCCTCTTTCTCCAGTGCAGACTGCTCCCACAGGAGTCCGCTCTCCGTGCAGACCACAGTCCTTCATAGTGGATTGAGGATGGGATGGGGGTGAGCGATGGGCTCTTGGCTTTTCTTGCAGTGGGTGTCACAAAGGCTAAGCAACTTCCTCTTCTGGACACATCTCAACATGAGATTTCTTTTTTCTGTGTCTGGAGTGAAAACCTCCTTGTTGTGAATGCTGGGAGACCTCCCCAACCTATTCTCTGCTTTGCAGGCTGCTCCTGTGTTCTCCAAATGACCTTCCAACCTGAGGTCACCTGGGAATGAGGGAATTGAGTCCCCAGGCAGCTTCTTCTGGTTCCAGCCTGAGAAGCCCAGGAGCCTGGGGGTGTTGGGAGAAACCTTCCCACTGATCCTCTCATTTGAACCTCACAACAGCCTTGTGCCATGCCTATTAGGCATGGTGCTGGGTTACCAGTTGGCTTTAGGCTCCTAAAGTCCCACACAAGTGCTGGAGAGGGTGAAGGTTTGACTTCTGCTCTGTGTGGTGGCAAAGCTCTTGGCTGTTCTCAGTGCATAACTGTGCTGGCTGGAGTAACGAATGGGCGGACACTGTGCAGGGAGATGCAGAGCACTTTGAGTGTAACTTTCCTTAGCTCAGATGAACACAATCTGATAGACACCAGTTTCTGCTCATGCTCCTTCTGGCCTGGGGTCCAGTAGAGTCTGTGCCATCTGCCACGACAATGGTCCTAACCGTACCACCTGCCCTGCCTTGCGTCTCCTTCTGTTAGCAAGCCTAGGCTAACACTATCTCCTTAGGGAAACGTTTCCCGACCTTCCAGATCCAAAGAGAACCTTCCGCCATTTGGCTTTTTCACTTCACCCTCATTGTGTTTTCACAAGCGAACCTGTTCTTTTTATGAAACTCTGTGCTTACTGTTAAGTTTCTGCACTACACACCATACTTCAAGGGCAAAGCCCATGCAACCCTTGTTTTCCCCTCTCACTTGTTTAGCAGGCCCTGCCTGTGTGCTAAGCATGTCTGCTGAGTAGGTGAATTTCATCCCTGCGTTTAGACATCCTTGAGGGTATATTTGCCCTTGCAATGCCCCTTTATTTATTTATTTTGTGGTACTGGGGTTCAATCCCAGCCTTTGCACTGAGCTACATCTCCAGCCCTTTTTTATCTTTTACTTTGAGATAACGTCTTGCTAAGTAGCTATGATGCCCAGGCTGACCTTAAATTGTGACCCTTCTTAGGTATTTGTACATTCTCTAATGCTTGAGTTTGTTAATACATGAGAATGTTTACTTGTTGTCTTTAAAATAAATAAATAAATAATTAAATAATTAAAAAAATTTTTGAGGAAGATTAACAAAAAAAAAAGAAAAGAAAGAAAAACATAATCTGGACAAAACTTTCACCTTCTCCCTAAGTATTTATTGAGTAACTGTTTTGTGACAGTCACTCTTTATTTTTTCTAGAAATACAACACATAAGTCAAACAGATATGGTGTCCAACATCTAAGAATTTACAATCTAGAGAGATTGATCCTAGTCCAGGTATCAAAAAAGGCTTCCACAAGAAAATATTATTTAAGCAGAGATATTAAGAATGAGTGAGAAACAATTAGGCGAAGAGTGTAGTGGAGTATGAATAAATCCTATACTCAAGAACATCCTGATGCATATGAATAAACAAACTTTTAAGTATAAAAAAAAATAAAACTGTGATCCTTCTGCTTCAGCCTTCCAGAGGGCTGACATTACAAGTACGCACCACCACATGGGATCCTAAGGCCCCTATAAGTGAAACTAGAAAACCCAGGTCAATGCTTGCAAATGTGGACATGCATCATGGAGGAGACTTCCCACACGTAGGCAGAGCTCAGCTTATTTTTCTCAGCAATGAGGAGGTTCTTGATTGGGAGAGCAGGTCAGAGTTTATTATGAAGTCTGCATTTATGCATCTTATGACAAATCAAACCACTGACAAAACCTGAAACACTAGGGTACAAGCAGTTCGTGGGGGTGTCCTTCGTTTACCCTGTAGCTCTCAACACACAGGAGCAGTACGTGCGTCCACAGTGCACTAGCTGGAATATCACATACGTTGAAATCAACTGAATACTTGGACCTTGAGATGTACTGAGCAGTAGCAGTGCCATGTCCTCTGTGGTTCTCTCTCTGGCCCACAGACAAGCAGTGAGCACAGGTATCTTATTATTCAGCTCTTGGGCAGGACTCTTATCTGACAGATCAGTGGAAAGAACACTGCAATGGGAGGGAGTAGTCCTGAGTCACCGTCCTGCTTTGCGGTTACGGAACACCCCTTATGCCCCTCTCGGGATCAGTCCTTCTCTTGGGAAAGAATGGGTTAAGCATAATGCCTTCCAAGTTCCTTCTGAATATGTGGCTCTGTGATTCTGAGTCCAGGGTCTTACTGTGGCCTAAAAGCTATGTAAGGAAAGATTTTGCCCCAAAGACATCTGACTTTTGAGATGTGCTCTTTGCTCTTTGGGTACCTGTTTTTGCTTTCTTGGTACTTTGATTTTGACTCCTTCATCCTGCTTCTCATTACTTTTCAGTCTGCCTCTGTTCATCCCATCATCTCCCTGCCTTAGGTATCTCATATAAAGTTTATGGGTTTCAAAGTCCATTGTAGAAAGCTACACCTCTGCCTTTCCTTCACACCCTCCCCCTCAGTTCTTTCTATGCCTTACCTCTTTTCTCTCCCTGGAGCCCTCTTCCCCATTCAAGTTGCCCTTTTGCTCCTCCTGCTGAAATCGTAACGTGCTGGACTGCAGCCCAGAAGAGCAGCGATTTTATTTTGATCCTATATTCATGAAAGAGCAAAAAATAGCATGTATTTTTCCAGAGCCCACCCCTTCCCTATACCCCTGGAGGCAGCTCTTTATCCAGATTTACACTGCTCTTTCTGATTAAATCTTCCAATATCTATTTGATGTCACACCACTCTCTAACTGCCCTGCATTCCTCATTTTCTTGCCTGTGCTTCTATGTGAAATCTCCACCAGGAGAGGGGGGCCTTTCGCCTTTGTAGAAAGGGAGAAGAAGAATTGGCATTTCTTAAAGCTAGTGTTCTTCTTTTGGTTCCTTGCATGGTGGAATAGTCATGGTTACCTAGTTTACCACGGCTTGCTGTAGGTAATATAGAGCAAAACAAATACAACCCCAGCTGATTTCCTTTTCACGAGGAATTCTGCCCTATTCCAACTCTGCTTCAGTGGACAGATGCCAGAGCTGCCAGAATTCTCAGTCTACTCCTGGCGCCTCCCTGGCCTGCCGGCACCCCAGAGTCTGCAGATAAACTTCTCCACCCTACCCTCCTTTGCATCCCCAAATTATTAAAGGAGTAAGATTGTTTTCTTTTGCTCAGGAATGTGTGTGTGTGTTTGTGCACGCGCATGTGCACACGCATCGAGTGCATGTGTGTGTCTGTGAGTTTGAAAGGCATTGTCCTATAGATATTTTTATAACCTGAAGCAATTACACCTGTCAGCACAGAGACAAGCTGTGACAAGTTGATTTGTGTGTACAGTATACGTGTATGCAAGAAAAAAGGGAGGAAGGAGAAGGAGATGGGGGGAAGAAGGTGGAGGTGGTGCTCGTTAGAAATCTGCTTTCCAGGAGGCAGATAAGTTGTTTCTATAAAGAACACAAATAATGAAATTGCTCTGACTGTCATCCCTTTTTCATTAACTTGGATATGCTGGGAAAAATAAAATAAATCCAGCCATTTTTATGAAGCAAGAGATGGGATATGAGATAAGCTGCTAAGTGTTGGTTATATTTAGGGATAAGGGGATGGGAAGGCGATTGACATATGATTTTGATCTTCATCTTTTAAAACCACTTCAGTTGGAGGATAGAATAAAATGGACTCTGTCTTATTAATTGTGTGGCCTTCTCTGACCTCTTATCACTTCCTTTACTTCATTTGTGAATCAAGTTTTGTTCCCTGGGCCCATGAAGCAGGTGTGAGGCTGTGAGTGGCTTTTCTTTGTCTACCCTGAGAGTTACCTGAGCTCTGCTGGGATTCTGCAGCTCAGTATTCTTCCTCACAGCCAGAGACAAAGATGGTTTGACTGTCTTAGACCAACTGCATGCAGACCAGTGTGAAATGTTCATCTAAAAGGGACTGAAAGAATCATTTTTCTAACTAGCCATAATAACAAAGTGGTGGCAGGAAAAAATGTATTAATAAAGCATCTTCCATCTTACATGAATTTCTAAGTAATTTCCTGTAGAGTTAATCATGTATGTAGGCCCCTTGGGAAGGCCTGCTGTTGTCATTATCCACATTACTAGATGCAAAAACTAATGCTCATTTGTACCTACCTGGGAATTAGATGCAAGAGACAGAGTCAGAATTTATCATGAAAGGAATCATCGCTGTCATTCTCGGCCCTGTAGGGAGATGACTCAAAAGCCCAGACTGAATCCCTCTCCCTTCTGCATGGCTAGCATGTTTCCACTTGATGGGGTATAAGTGCGCTTAAGAAGGGGGTTTGGAAAGGTACAGGAGGAAAGATGGTCGGAATGGATGGATAGATTACAGATGACACATAGGCTTTTAGGGAACAACCCCAAATTCATCAGACTGGAAATCAGCAAATATAACCTCATGCCCTGTATCTGCTTTCATACAACAGTTCAACTTGCTGAAATCATTCAGTTTCCTATTTTCACAATTTCTCATTGGAAAACAGAAATAAAATAGGCTCTTCCAAGAATGGACTAGTGGGCCAGTGAGATGGCTCAGCAGCATAAGCACCTGCCTAGCAAGCATGAGGTCCTGAGTTCGACTCCTGGAACCCACATAAAGGAAAAAAAGGGCCAGTGACATGGCTCAGTGGCACAAGTGCTTGCTGGCATGCAAGGTCCTGAGGTCAATCCCTGGTAACCACAAAAAAAAAAAAAAAAGGATGGACTGGTGCTAAAATAGGTTAATTCTCCCTTTCTTTAAAAAATATAAATGAAATTTACTATTTTCCAGAGTTGTATTATTTTTTTTAATAGTAAGTCATTCATTATGGCCATCAGTTCACAACTAGTATTTTTGGTGCTGTAGATCAAATGGTCTCCAGTGGCCAAAGGTAGGAGATGATTTCCCTGAGTATTTAATATAAGTAAAAGTCACCAGAGGAGAGAGGGATAAATTGGCCTGGTGATGATGCCAATTAGTGCACAGTATTCTGAGGCTTTCAGGGTAAAGTTGCACAGCTTTTCGTGGTTAAGCGCTGCCTGGTTAACTACTGAAACAGAAGGGCAAAAGCTTTCTGATCTTTCTTCCACATGTCCAAAGCCTACCTGCGCCCTTACTCTCCACCGTAGTTAGTGTGAAGGGCTACAGTGACCCGGGGACTTGTAGCATGCTTTCTATGCTCTCTGTGTGTAAATGACTGGCTTTGCTCCTAAGCTGGAAGGGTCCTCATTCAGTTATAATAATGCAGACTCGTGGTTGCTGGATGGCTTGAGGAAGAGTAATTTTGTATTATTTCATAGTAGTTTTTAAAAATAGCTCAACAAAGATGGGATAACTCTATTTAAAGTGAGCGGGAGTATTTGAGGAAAATTTAAAAAAAGGAAAAGCATACTGATTGGATTTGGATTTGGTAGAAAGTCCAAAGGAAAGAACAAAGCCATGGTTGTCACTTTTCTATTCCCAGGGGAAATTTAGGTCGGCACTGGTAGCACAGGTTTGGGAACTCCTGAAAACAGAGCCCATTACTCTTACCGCCTCCGTGCTGGGGGGCGTGCTGCGACCTTTGCACCTGGGCTGGGACCAGCAGCAGTGAGCAGCAGTGGGGAGTGACGCCTGCTAGGTCTTCCTCTGGGCTTACTGATGAAGCTGGCTGTGCAAGTGGGAAGCTCAGAAAACACAGGAGTCTGCTGTGTAAATGAAGCCAGGCTTACACGCATGCATTCCAGGATGCCCCGGCATCTTCTAATGCCCGTAAAACAAGAATAAAGGGCATGACAGTTGGTGTCAGAACTTGACCAACACTGTGGATGCGATTCGTCTACTTCACATCCTGAATCTTCTGTAATTTCACATTTGTTTTATACCTGGTAGATCGCTATTTAGAATGATGGTGTCGAGTCCGCGGGGTTCTAAGTAGCTGTTGGGGATGGAGGAGTGGGTGTTGCACTGTTGAATCAAAATGAGATGCTTTTAAAATATCCAACACCCTAAAGGTACTCTAAATGCTAATGAAATTAATGTGATCATTTAAAGGTGCATGATGCATGCGGCAGGTTTTCCCCTGCTGGTTAATCAGTTTGTGACTCCTTTGAGATGTCTGGGGCTTATTAAGATTTCATGGTAACTTTGTCCTTCTTGTTCATTTGGAAGTGTCTGCTCTTCCAAGGGGGGAAATGGTTAAATTCCTGGCCGGGGCTGGTGCAGGGCCTCCGCCCGGCGCGGCGGGGGTTAAGGTGGGCGCAGCGCCCCGCGCCTGCACCCCGGGATGAGAACGCAGTCCGCGCCGCCCGCGCGCTCCAGTCGGCACCGGGAGAAAGTGGCGGTCAGGGATGGAGCTGCTGCCATGACAACCCCGGCGGTCGGGGCCCGCGCGCGTCGGGGCTGCTCCCGGGAGGAAGGCGGCGCGGAGGCCGGGGGCGGCCGCTGAGCGGAGCGTGGCGTCCGCGCGCGGCTCGGTCGGTGCCTGCTGCGCCTCGCCTTCCCCAGCAGCCGCGAGCGAGCGAGCGAGCAGTGGCCGCGGCTCCCGCTCCCCCCGGCCGCCCTGCGCTGCCCGGAGGCCGCCCGTGCCGGTACCGCGGCGGCTGCACGCACCGGGGCTCGGGGAAGTTGGCCGAGGCGGCTGCGGCAGGATCCCGGGGTCCGGATCGCGCGAAGCGGCTCCGTCCCCGCCGCCCCCTGCGAGCTCTACTTTCCGCCCGCTATTGTCACAGACTGTTTCTGGCGCCGAGCCTTCCTCCGAAACTTGCAGAGAAAGTGCTGGATTTCCCCGTGTGCGAGCTGAGGAACTGCAAACCACATCTGGGTAGCTGGATGCAGCCCATCCCCATCCCTCTCTGGTACCAAAGTGCTTACTCCTCTCCAAAGTGCCATGTCTGAACTGTGCACGGGAAGACGCGGCTCCTGAAACGCGCGCCTGGGCCGCCGCCTTGCGCCGCCCGTCCTCGGCCGCCTTCCCCGGCCCGCGCGCACAGAGGGAGACCCCTTTGGATGCCTTCCGTGGAAACCGGTTCTCCGAGGCTGGCAAGCTGAGGCTGGATTTGGGGGAGGCACATTAGACTTGAAGGAGTCTGCGCGCTCCTGCCCGCGCCTCGCGGTCGCCGCCGCCGCCCGCGCTCCGCGCTCGCTCCCAGCCCCGCCCGCCGCCTGTGCTCGCCCGGGGGGCGTGCGCCGTGCCGCTGCCGCCGAGTTCTGGGAAGTTGTGGCTGTCGAGGATGGGGGTCTGTGGGCACCTGTTCCTGCCCTGGAAGTGCCTCGTGGTCGTGTCTCTCAGGCTGCTGTTCCTTGTACCCACAGGAGTGCCCGTGCGAAGCGGAGATGCCACCTTCCCCAAAGCGATGGACAACGTGACGGTCCGGCAGGGGGAGAGCGCCACCCTCAGGTAGGGAGCTGCCATTGTTCGAAGTGACGGTGGTTCGTATGGGCTGAGAGTGAGGGGCAGGGGGACAGGCGTGTGCACTGGAGCGTGCCCGGCCTGCTAGACAGGTCGCTGGCTGCCCAATTCGTGGAGGAGCTGGGTGCTCTGCTCGGAAATGTGGCAGTGGTAGGGGAATGCTCAGAGGTCTGGGGTGAGCCCCTTTCACCCCACTGGCCTCCCCCGCTCAGGGAATGGTGAGGGTGAGTGGGAACTGGGCCATGGAGTTGCTGAAATTGAGGGCAGCGGTCCTGGAGCTGCCAGTGCCTGCGCCTCGTGGCCGGGCCGTGGTGTCTGGGGACCTGGCTGAGGCTCAGCTTGCGTCGTCTCCTCTGAAGTTAACGAGCCCCACAGGAGGGGTCTGGCTTGGCGTGAATGCCTGCACTCTGCCCAGGCCGTGGGGAGGTGCCAGCCCGGGCTGCCGGACCCTGGCAGTCTCTGCTTTGTCCTGAGCCTGAATGCCAGCGCTTTCCAGGGCTGCTTGCACGCCACAAGCTGGTGGGCAGACAGAAATGCTTTCTTCGGTGGGAGTGTGGCTTTCTGAGGTCGGAGTCACGGAGTCTGATTTGCCCGTGGAAAATGTCATTTACTTGGGTGGACTGTGATCTGTACATGCTGCCCACCAAAGCAGTGTGTGTAAAACTCATCCCCGAACAGAAACTAGGCTTCAGCATTGTGTTGGGTCCTGATTGGCTTCTGGGGTTAATCCTTACAGGAACGAGGGGGGGGGGAGGAGGAGGAGGAGGAGGAGGAGGAGGAGGAGGAGGAGGAGGAGGAGGGGAGGATTCTTGGCTCTGCTTTGTGTAAAGTAGGACAACTCTGGCTCCCCGGTTACGTTCCTTACAGAAGCACTAACTCCATTTTCAGGGCTGACGGACCACACCGCCACATTAGGTCAACACGCTTAATGACTGCAATGGGAAATTTTTCCCTCTGGAACTTTTAAGAGAGAAGGCAGGAGGTAGAAGTTAAAAAGCTTCGTGGGACAACTTCCTTGCCTCTCTTTGACTTATCAGGCCCTTATTCATAGTTTCCTAAACTGGGCAGTTGAACCAACCTGAACCAACATGAAAGGATTCTCATTCTTTGCGCCTGAAGATACTTGGAAAGATACCTTCATGCTGGTGTCTGCTACTTTGGCCCCAATGACTGTTCTTCATAGGTCAGATTGTTTGTGGATTGCATGCTTAGGATAATACCTGTGGGGTAGAAATGTCGAGGAGGGGTCCTGGTAATGCAGCGGTGACTTATCAGGGCATTGAAGTGTGTCATGTAGGGGACCATGGAAGGCAGAAGCATCCTCAGATCCTTTGTCTCTGTCTCTCATGAGGAGCTAATCCTCATGGCCCCACCAAACTCCTGGTTACTCATTGGCTCATGAGGTTCTTCCACCGAGCTCTTTAGGGGCCACTTGGGCCTGGGCAAGAGATCTGGCTGCACCCTCTCTGAAATAGCTGTGTATCTGCTTCATGAATGGATTTCATGGAAGTTGCAAAAATACAGTGATTTCAGACAACTTAAATAGAAGAACAAAAATGAACCTCTAAAGCAACATAGTCAAGGAAATTTAATGTTGCCCAGATGGCTTCTTTGTCCCTAATCCTTGGTTGCAAGGATGAGCTCTCCATGTACAAAATAGAGACATTCTCATTTGGGAAACACTTTAGGTACAAATAGGAATTTTTCCCCACTGAGAAGGTGGAAGGTAGTCATCAGTTCCATACAAATTTGATGATAAATACCCATTTGGCCTTGATGATGACTGTCACATTATGGGAAACATGAGGAGGAGTAGAGTGGCCTTCATCTAGCCTCCAGAAGGTAGCCTTCAAGGCTTGTGAGAATCAGGACTTTTCTGAGAGTGGCTGCGTCCAACAGATCCTGGACCATGGAGCAGGCCTGGTGTGGGGATGGGGACAGCTTTTCTTTAAAATCATATTATCCTGTACAGGCTGACTTCTCTTTGTCTTTCCTTCCATACTTCCCTGTCTTGCAAGCACTAATGTTTGTTTGCATTTTTATATATGCTGTCCACAAGGTGGGCTTCTCTGAGTGTAGACAGAGGAATGAGGATATGATGGGGCTTCCTCTCTAGACCCTTAAATGAGCCCCAAACCAGCTATGCACAAAAAGACACCTGCCCCCAACATCCCCTGCCATTGTGTGTCAGCCTCAGGGACTATGATAGTGTGCTGACATGCAGGAGGAAGACCTTCAGAGTACGTGGGACTCTACAGGGCAAGGATTAGATGAGCTTGGGTGTAAATGACACTAGCCATTGGCCCTGGCCTTGATTTAGGACTGGAACTGGACGCCAGATGTACCAGGCAATCTGCACATAGGACAGTCAATGCCTGTCATGGATCTCCCAATTCTTAGCCTGTAAGGCACTAGAACAAGGACTGACTGCCTTGCGGGGCGGCTTCTGGGGGGTGGGAGCTCTGACGTTTCCACATAGGCTCTGCATTTCCTCATTCCATGTGCAGAGAGGCAAGTAGGGATTTCAGAATGTATTTTGTTTGCATAAAAATTGCTAAATTTGCACATAACCTGATTCCAGGTTGCAAAATTTAGTTAATGATTCTGGGTTATTTTTGTTTTTCTAGCATGTGTGCAGAGATGCAAGTTCCCTCTTTTTTTTCTTTTTCTTTCTTTTTTTTTGCCCAATCGTATGACTAAGCTGCAAGGAACTATAACGCGTGCAAATCTGAGCCCTTCTGCTCTGCCCTGTAAGGATACCCTTAATCCACCTTGCCGTGGGACTGCAGTTCCCTTCGTAACCAGCAGAGGACTTTTTGCTCTAATTTTATTTTATTCTGCTTTGTTCTTACCAGTATCATTTTTGGCAGATCTTTTCCAGTCCCCAAAGAATAAATGCTTCAGTAGCAGATTCTATATTGAGGAAACTTTAAAAAATGTTTTACTTTATCCAATTAGTTCTAATGATCTTTGCAGAGGTATTGGCAAACCTCTCTCCTCATATGGTGTTAACAATCTGAAAAGAACTGAAAACAGTTTGCAGTTTCCCACTCTTTTTGCCCTCCCGATGATATTAGGTATGCATATTTTTAAAAGGGGAAGGTTATGAATAACAGAATCTGCAAAAATAATACCATCAAACTTTATTGAGAGCTCTTTATGTGTTAGGACGTATTAAAGTGTTTTATATGATACATAACCATCACTCAATCTGTAATGTTAACATTTAATCCTAACAATAACCCTATCATGACGTTGCCATTATCCTTATTTTACAGATAGGTAAACCAAGGCAGGAGGAGTTAACATCACTTGATTTAGGTGGCACAGCAAGAAAGTTTTGAAGCTAGATTAGGAGGCACTAGTAATAATAACGTTAATAAGATGAATAGTAGTATCAGTTATTTGTCAGTTATGTTTGCATTGTTTCATGTACATAGTAACATTCGATCATCACAATTCTCTGAAGTAGAATTAATGATCCCCCATTTTACAGACGAGGAAGCTGAGGCCCAAAGAGGAGAATTTAAATAAAATCACACAAATGGCAAGTAGCAGGAGTGCTGGCTTGGGATGTCGCTTTGTACATCAAGTTTTCTTTGGACTCCTCACGACCTGTTTAATTGTTAATTCCGTGTCCCCCTACTTTCTCAGTGACGCTTCACGTCTTCCTACTTGATGTTCTTGTAACTGTCTTTCTGGGGTGGGCTGAGAGGAGGCCTCAGAAGCCCAGGTCAGGCCGTCGTGCCGTGAGCCCTGGGCACAGCGGATGTCACTGCACAGGGAATGAAACGTGAACACAGCCGCCCCTGTATTAACTCCGCACTGCTCCTCTCCAGCGTTTCATTTCACAGTTCAGCGGTGCTCCACAGACAGTGCATGGAGGGTTCTTTCCGAAGGGCACTGAGCCCGCGCTGCGGCGTGCACGTGGCTCTCGGGAGACGCAGGTCCCACCGCCCACGCCAGGCTGTGGACCAGAACACCATAGAGAGGAGGAGGCCGCGCGGCGCGCTGCACTTCCGGTCGGGGCGCGACGGCTCCTGCCCGCGTCCCAGCCGGGCGCCCTCTGCCGGCGGGGAGGCTGCCCGGGCGCGACTGCCTCCAAGCCTGGGCGCCCGCCGCGTGGGTGTCCTTCAGGCGGAGACCTTGGCTCTGAGCATCTGCGCGTCGCTCAGTAGTTTTGCTGAATGTGTTTCATGTCTCCGAGAGTCCCCAGATGAAACAGCCGCTAGGAAAGTGAATTATTTCCTGGTAAGTAAGTGTTGGAGGCTGAACCGTACCTTCTGTCGTATGTCTAGACTGTAGGCTCTGGGAATAAACGATGCTGTTTTTCTGGGATGAGTTAAAAATAAAAAGTCCGAGTTGTATACAAGATTAAGGTTGAATTTTATATGGCAACGCACGAATAACAGAATAATGTGGTTTTTATATTTGAGTGGACCCGGTGTCTCCTTCCAAATTTAAAAAATGGCAGCACTTAGGACGTGTTACCTAAAGCACTTAACGTTTCATTTTCTGAGCAGACTGGATTTCTGTTAGTCCTGCAGCTGTTCTGAGCTGTTACCCCCCAGTACTAGGGATCGAATCCAGAGGCATTTTACCACCGAGCGACGGGGTCTCCCTAAATTGCGCGGGGTCTCCCTAAATTGCCCAGGGTCTCCCTGAATTTGCCATCCTCCTGCCTCAGCCTCCTGAGCATCTGGGATTACAGAAGTGTACCACCATGCCTGACCTTTTGAAGGTAGAACTATGCCTTCCTTGTGTTCGCATTCTGTTACTAGTACATGACTTGGCCGTAGTGTGTACCAGCAAAGACTAAGCGCCTGTCCTCCTACCCTTTCCTTCTTTTTCCTCTGCTGTAGACGCTCTAGCTCTCTTTCTGTTTCACGAACGCAGAAGACTTATTCTGGCTACAGAGCCTTTCCTCTCATCACTCCCGCTGTCGGGAAAACCCTTATCCCAGACTGCACCACAGACAGATTTTTCTGTAGACAGCTGTTTCTTATTTTGGCCCGATCTCAAGTGGTAACCTCCCATGGAGACCTTTCCTGACTCTCCAATCAGAACCATCCCTGGACATTTCTACCACTCTCCCACCAGCTCACTATCCTGGGTTTTCTCTTCACAATGGTCATCTGTATCTAAAATCGTCACACTTATTATTTGGCGGTCTATGTGTGGTCTGCTTCCTCAGTTTGACTGTAAATTCCTTGAGAATAAGTCCATTCTCTGACTTCTCAGTGTATCACTAGTGTCTGGTACACAGGAGGTGCTCAATAAATATTTCTTGCATGAATAAATGAAGATATGGGTGTCTGAGGAGACTGTCTTCTCTCCTTGCCTGTCTCTTGTCCGTTTTCCTGATTGGCTTGTGTTATTCTTACCCCGGACTTGTCACTGGATCACTGTTGTTTTAACCCAGGTCACGGACCTGTGTGAGGTTGTTCTTGAAGAGCTATGCTTGACAAGTTGCAAATACACATAACTTATTGACCTTTTTTTTTTTTTTTGTCTAGCACACAGGCTGTATTGGTTGTCTGTTATTCAACAGCTATGCTGTGACACATGCCTCCTACCTGCCAGGTCACCTCCCAATCCAATCCTTCTGCTTTGAAGAAATGCTACTCCCTGGTGATGTATGCAACCCCAGCTAGACCTCAGGGAAATTAGCCTTTTCAATATAAGGAGGGGCACAGAAAAGCACCTCTCTACCCGTCCTCCTTTCTCTCTATTTTTAGAGTCCCTTGGCAGTGGTTGTCTTATGCTAGAAGTATCGATTGGCTGTTTATGAGTTCACTCAGGAAGCACGTGCTGTTCTGACTCGTCTGCCCCTCCAGGGCCGACCAGTGAGCACTCACCCCAGGTGCTTGCCAGGCATCCAGCTGGTGGACCGTGGCTCCGAGGAGCATGGACAGATGGGCCTGTGGAGGGAGGCTCCTGGAAGCACACTGAGTTCGTTGAGGAGCCAAAAGCTAAAATGGGAAAACTAAAAACTCAACCAAGCATGGGGCAGAAGGAGTAGGAGTATGCCAGTTGTCACTGGATCCCAGCGGAGGGTACAGGGGACAGCCTAGCCTTCTGTCACCCCTCACCTATACCATAGGTGCTTTACAGAAATAGTTCTCCTGTGTCCTCCTTTGAGACCATTGTGTTTCGGAGTTTGAGAAGATTGCAGAGACCAGGAAGTTCGACAGTAGGTTTTACATATAATGAAGGTGGTGATAATCAGCCTTGCACAAAGATGCCTTCTGCGGAAGGGTGAGAGGGGCTGACATCCAGAATGTACTCCAGTACCCAGCTGTGCATACCAGTCCAGGGCTGCACGTGCCTGAAGAGGGCTGGCTTTTCCTACCAAGTGCAGAAACACCTTGCTGACCACACATGCTTCCAGCGCAACTGGCTGGCGTGTACCTCCAGCCTCTCTCTTACCTTCTGGTTTTGTCCAGCACCAAAGCCTGCATCCTCATGATCTAGCTCTGACTCCGTATGGGCCATGTGTTGAGCACTTTGCCAGCAGTGCCAGTTAATCCTCAAACATGCACTGTGAGGGGGATAAAATTGTTATTCTGATTGCACAGATTAGGAAACCAAGTTATGAGGGGAGGCATTTTCCCAGATCATAGGCTCAGAAAGTGGAGCCTGGGCCTGGGAATCAGTTGTGTCTGACTTTCAGGGTGTTTCTTTTTGTGTCAGAGTGTTCACGCTGTTCTGTCCGTCTTTTCTTCATTGCTGAGTTCCTCTCCTTCTGGGGCCCCAGTTAATTTGCTTGTTACTCCTTGTTCTGATGCACAAGAAGGTCCTTCCTTGAAGCCTTCTGGGGTTGGGGCTGGGAGTGGGGAGGGCTGCATGTGGCTGATGGCACAGAGCTGTAGAGCCTCCGCCAGCCTCAAGTGGCCGTTACTCAGAGGATCCCAAGACGGCTCCGCTTTGCTCAGAGGAAGACTTATTCCTAGTTCCGCCAACCTTTTGCTTTAGCTATCCATCATCTCGGACTGTCCCACAATTTATTGCTTTCAAAATTCATTCCACATTTCCATGTGCTTTTCCGTAACAGGGTGTTGACCAAATCTAGGTGGAAGCAATTCTATAGGGATTCCACAACCAGTGTCTCTGGATGCCGTGGCATTGGGGCAGAATGGGTGGGCCCTGGACCTTTTCCTTCCTCCTCCTCCTCCCTCCTTTTGCTTTTCGTGTGGGGTATTAGTAACAGGACTAGTCATAGCTCTCTTGGGAAATATTGAAAAAATATAACGAATGCCAGTGTTTCTTCTGGGTTGAAACTCTCCACTGAGGTCATTTGCTTCCTGCTGAGCAGGCTGATGAGGTTGATGGGTTGATGAGGAGGTTTTCGGGATAACCAATAATGATGATGATGATGATGATGATGATAAGTACCACCATCAATGTCATATAGATGCCCAAATAATGCTCTGTTTAGGAAACCAAGAATTTATAGGATTTTGGGTGTAATTTCAAATTGCATGTGTGAGCTGAGGCAATGGAAAGGTTTAATGGGAGTACAACCAGTGGAGAGAAAGTCTCCAATAAACGAGGCCTGACTGACTTACATTCTTCGAGGAAGGGAGATTGGAAGACAAGAGTCCTCTAGACCTGCTTTAGACACGTTTTCTTTACATGATTGCAGGCAAAATTTTAATCTATTTCTTCAAAGCGAACAGTTATTAACTACCTCCAAGTTTTGTTATAGGCTAAAATGAACTAGTGCACATAGTTTAGTTCATTATAACTTCCTTTGTCTCCCTGTGTATATGCATGCGTGCATGCATATAGATGGTTGTGTGCGTATACATACATGTGTATATACAATATGCATGTATTAGCAATTTTCATTATAAACTGTTGTAGCTTAAGCACCCATGTCACCACTTTTTTTTTTTTTTTTTTTGTGGGTACCGGGGGGTCGACCTCAGGACCTCGCGCGCCAACAGGCACCCGTGCCGCTGAGCGATATCACCGGCCCCTTTTTCGTATGTGGGATCCGGGAGTCGAACTCGGGCCCTCGCGCTTGCAGGCAGACGCTTACGCCGCTGAGCCATCTCACCGGCCCCATGTCACCACTTTTTGATGGATATACTCTGTCTTGTTTTCGAAAGCTCTATAAAGAGAGAAACTCCTCTTTGTCGACCAGTGTTGTGCTTTGTTTGTTTTGATGCTTTATCCTATATATCCGTACAGATCTTAGGAATATTCTTTGGTTCAAGTCATTTCTGGATATTTTATTTCTGAAAGGGAATGAGAAGAAAGGTATCTTTTCATTTTTCCTAACAAAATTGTTGCATAGCCAGTTATGACAGTTCATGGCTCTGAAGATGAATTTCCCAGCAGAAAAAGCCATGCCGAATGCTCTGTGGAGTAGCTTATCAGGAATTCATGTACAGATTCAAGTGTGCTTGGGCCTTTTCTCCTTGGTAGACTGATTGTCCTTCATGTCAGCTGTCAAATGGGGTTTGGGGTGCCATCCCTTGGCAAGGGTCTCTGAGGCCCTTTCGGCTTTAGTAGTCTTTGTTTGTGTTTTTCCCCCTTTCACATCTCCACCACTGGGGAGGAAGCTTGGGGCAGGCATGGTAGTGGTGAAAAGCCAGAAAGAAGCCTCTCTGTATTTACCCATTTCTCTCCTGGGTAAGTCTGGGGCAAACCAGGGCCCCTGACATTAGAAACTCGCCTCGGTATTCACCAGTGGAAAGGACCACAGAAAGTTCTTTCCTTTAACCTAATGCAAAGAGGCTTAAATTAATTTAAATGTACTAAACTATTCCATATCGCAGTCTCAGTCTTTTATGGGCTGTTTTTCAGATCACTTGGTGGAGTTGTTTGGATTCATCTGGGCGTGTCTGGCCAAGTTGCTGTCTTGTGAGAGTGAAATGTTTTGGCTTCAAAAGCTTTTGGGTGGTGAGATTTGTCTCATGAAATGAACATATAAATTAATCTTACGATCTTGATGATAGATTTTTAAAAAAATAGAACTTTTAATGAAGACAGCATCAAGCAGCAGACTGATGGAAAATTATAAAACTGAAATCAACCTCTAGACAAAGCTTTGTTGGCCCAGTGGAAGCAAAGAAGACAGGTTTGTGTGAAAATAATTTCTTGATTTTCTCTGACTTTCAGACAGACTGTAACGTAGTGGATGAGTGGAAAAGTGCCCTCACATTCAGAATAATCATCTTTGGACAAATTTACACGTCAGGAGAACTCAATCTAAAACAATTCTAACCCATCAGAACCTATGAGTTAGAAAGAGAATATATGCAAACTTTTAAATTTAGGCCTGTGGTCACTTGAAATAGCAGCACTGTGGTGTTGTGGGTTGGTTATGCCCCTCTTCCTGGTGTGCATGAGCACACATGCATGCACAAAGCCAGGTCAAAGTCCTAATCTGTTTGCCTCCTGATGTGACTGAAGATGACCTTATTTGGAAATAGGTCATCACAGACATTCAGGTTGATTGTCTCACATCCAAAATGTTTGGGCTAGGAATAGTTTGTATTTTTTTTTTTTTTCAGATTTTAGACTTCTTGCATATACATAATGAGCTACCTCGGGGATAGGACCCAAGTCTAAACATAAAGTTTTTTTATGTTTCATATTCACTTTATACACACAGTCTGAAGGTAATTTTTATATAATATCTTTAATAATTGTGTATGAAATAAAGCTTCGTGATGTTGAATTTTCCACTTGTAGTGTCATGGGGTGCTCAAAAGGTTTTGAATTTTGTAGCATTATGGATTTTGGAGTTTGGGATTAGTGATGTTCAATCTGTAGTTAGTGACAGTGAAGTCATACCAGAGTAGGGTGAGCCCTTAATCCAATGTAGTGGATGTCTTTATAAAAAAAAAAAAAAACAAAAGCAAAAAAAAACTGTGCAGAGAAATAGAAGATACACGTGGAGAATGCCATGTTGGCAATGGAGGCAGAAGCTGAGTGATGCACCTGGGAACCAGGGAATGCTAGATTTTCAGCAAACAGCCAAGAGCTAGGAAAAGACAAAGAAAGTCTTCCCGACAGGTTCCAGAGAGGGTGTGGCCTTGCCCACACTGTGATTTCACACTTCTGGTCTCCAGAACTGTGAGACTATAAATTTCTCTCATTTTCAGCTGTCAGGTTTGGTACTCTATTGTGTCAGGCCAAGGAAACTGGTATATTTAGGTATTCTGAAGAAAGAATTTTTGTCAAATAATAATCAGGACTACATAGGACTATATAAGACTACAGAAGGGCCTGGTTAGACCACCACATCCCCACCATGAGATGAGTCTTGGAAGCCCACAGAGCAGCTGTGCCAGTGTGGAACTCTCTTAAGAGGACCGTCTCTTCCCAGTCAGACTCCAGCTTCTCCATGACAAATATCAAAGAGCTGGCTGGTGGGAGATGTATGATTTGGACTGGTTTTTCTCTTTCTCCTAAAAGATCCACAGGACAAACCCTATTTATTTTCTCAGTTATCTCAGCCACCTAATAACTCAAAAATCTCCACTCCCTTGGGCCATATATCATCTTCCAGATTCTAATCACCACATGGTCTTGTATATCTAAAAATCAGACCCAACTGCAAACCTCTCCCTAATCCCCAAACCTTTCTACGTTTTGGATTTCATGATCCATCACCAGCAAACTCCTATGTAGCCAAGTCTCCTCTTTGAATGTTCCCATCATTTTTTGTTTTTGCTTTTTCTGGAAGCTGAAATCTAGCTGTTCTCTTGGGTTATTTCTATTCTCAGAGTCATCCCAACAGTGGCAGTTTTTGTCCTATACCCTGCTTACCATGAGGCCTGAAAGGTGGGTAGGTAATTCTCTTTGCTACTCATTGTGTCTTTTCAATATTTCTTTCTCCATCTTTCCCAACATCTCCAGTAAAAGTAAAGCTCCAAGGCCATATTACTCAAAGTTCTTCCTTGCTGCAGCTGTCCACTCTTTCTCCTGACCACGGCCCTCTGGACCTCCATGTTGGCTATCCGACAGTGAGCTGCAGAGCCACATTTATAGCTAAGCAATATTTCAAACTGTGTTCCTCCCCGCTAGTGCTCTTGACATCAACCCCAGGTGACTGCTCTCCAACCATCACCCACTTTCTGAGTTCTCAGTCCTGACCTTTGATTTGGCTTCATCATCCATCCAGTCGCTCAGGCCAAAAGCCTAGCAGATATTTATTTATTTATTTTCTCTCCTATGCTGCATCTAATCCATATGTAAAACTGATTTATCTTTATTTTTTAAGAGCTAGCCTGAATCAGACCACTTTTTACCATTGTGAGTGCTACCTCCCTGGTCAAAGTCACCATTATCTCTCCTGGACTATTCTGGTGTCATCTTATCTGATCCTCTTGTTTCTGCTCTGCTGTATCAGGGGCCATTTCCACCTAGTAGTCCGAGTTATCACTTAAGAGCATAAATCAAACTACAGGACTCTGTGCTTACAACCCAGCAGTGGCTTCCAGTTACATTCCAGTTCAGCAAGAAATGAAAGCACTTCCTCAGCCTGAAAGACAGGTTACCTGTCCACCGCTTCTGTCGTTGCTGTCTCAACCGAATGGATGCTGCACACTGTACGTCCCCATTGTTCCTGGAACTCACCAAGTCCATTCCTTCTGACAGGATCTGATTTGATCCTGCATCGTTGAACCCTGCACAGAATTCATGTGCCTGCTACCCCCCCCAAAAAGAATGATTTCCATATTATGTTATTTGAAATAGCCATGCCATACCCCAGGCCTGTATCACTTTATTCACCCTACCCTAGTTGTAATTTTCTTCAGAGCTCTTAACACCTAGAAAAGTCTGTTATTTATTTATCTGTTACTTATTTATTGCCTCTTTTCCTAAAATGTAAGATCCACCAGGCCACTGAGTTTATTGCTCTCATTTATAGTGACTAAATTACTGCTCGGAACATGGGATATATTAAGGAATATTTGTAGAGTGAATGAAACATTTACTAGGAATAATAGTAGGCTATTAAGAGTGAAAATTGTTTATCTTTTACACGAATGAGGAAACTGCTATATCTCTATACTGGCATGGGTTCAGGTATGATTAAGCCATGTGCAAATGGGGGTTGGTTTCAGAGCTGGCATTGGGTCTGTCTTCTAGGTCAGAGAGTGGAATGAGGAGGAGATCGCCGGGCAGTGTGACACACTTCATAAAGTCTGCACGTGTGAAATCTAAAGAGCCTTTAAATATCAACTTTTACAGGGGGTTTTATAGAAAATCTAATAAACAGGGGAAATAAGGATTAGTTTCTAGCCCAAGGCCTACAGACATGAGGGAGAAGGCAAGGAAGTGGCAATTAGACAGCAATCAGGCCGTGAGCCTGAAATATAACAAATTATTTGGTGTCCATTATTTTATTTTAAACTTTATTTCTCAGGAGAATCCTACCTAGGGCTGTACAGCATAATGGTTAAATACAGATCTGGAGTCAGTCCCTTCTCCAGGTTCAAATTCTGGCTCTGTCACCCAGGTGTATGACCCTCAGCATATCTATTAACTTCAGTTTATCACCTTCTGCAGGGCCTGCTATTAGGGGTACTGAGCCAGCAGTGTGGTGTGAAGTATTCAGAACAGCACCTGGCATTTTGTGTGTGTTCTGTGTCATTAACGTGGCCGAGGGAAGTGCACAGCATGGAATGTGTCTGCTGTGGACAAATGGAAGAGATTGCATGTAGCGGAAATACATAGCACAGGCCCGGAGCGCCGGTGCTGGGCCTCATGCCTGTGCTTCTACAGCTCTGGGGATGTCTCGGGCGTGGAATGGGTTTGAAAACCCTCAACGAGGTTCACTGTTTTTGGAATGTGGCTAGTGGTCTAGTGCCAGGATGACCCGGAATTTGGCCCAACAATTAGCCATTGAGCTAAAAAATGAGCATGCCCAGGCCTTGGTTTCCCCATGCAGCTTATGGAGAGGGGAGCATGACTTGTGTTGCTTAGGTCAATTCTTTACTTATGAGGAAGAGTTTTTCGCTGTTCAAAACCTATATGAATTGTTTATTCTTCCCGTTGGCACAACTCTAGACTGCATTTCCCAATTTCCCTTGAATTAAGGTGGGACGATGCGACAGTTCTACAGAAAGAAATGTGAGCAAAAGTAATGTATTGATCAGCTAGCTCATGAAGACCTTCCATGTGAAATTCATCCTGCTCTTTCTCCTTCTTAGAGCTTGTATCTAGATGTTCCACCAAAGCCTCATGTGCTCATAATGGGGCTTTTCGGAGCTGGCTGTGAGAGTAAAGCAGACATTCCTAGGTTGCAAGAATGTAGATTAAGGGTGTGTGGTGGATATGGGTTAAGGATGTGATAATTGGATTATCCTGCTGATTGGTTTAGTGTTGTTCTGGGTGTGTGTGATGGGAAGCCCCACCCTGGATGAAGGTGGCACCAATCAATAGGCTTGGAGCCTGGATGGAATATAAAGGGAAAGATGGAAGGCAGGCTTGCTGCCTCCTGCCTGCCCTGCTATGAACTGTTTCTCCTCTGCAGTGCCCCTCTGCCATGCCGCCCTGTCTTGGAGCAGCTGACTATGAACCAAAACCTCTACAAACTCTGGGCCAAAATAAAACTTTCCTCCTTTAACTCATGTGTTTGGGATATTTTGTCTCAGCATTGTAAAAATTAACTAAGACACTTCTCGTGCCATTTGGATACTCATGTCCACAATTACCTTGGAAACCTGTATCCTTTCTGGTGGACCCACCATCAGCCAAGTCCCTGAATGAAGATACAACACAGACCTTCCACCCCAACCCCACCAGCTGACCAGGAATCTCATTAGATCACCACAGAAAGGAAAATTAAGTTTCTGTTTAGGCTTCTGAGATTGTGGAGTTCATTTGTTATAGTAGCTACCATTATCCTATTTAACTCAACACTCGGTTATTACAATTCCTATTATACAGATATGTTTTTTATCCCAAACTTCTGCACTTATTAAGATTTCTTTGCAGCCTTTGGTGATTCTCACACGTGTCTGAAAGTGAAAACTGTGGCCTTTTCAAACTGAAGCCTTGAATGTTTGATTTTAAGTTGCTTCACTCTTTACATCTCTTGACCAAGTAAAATGTCTGCTTTTCTCTGCAAGGCCACGGAAACCAGTGACAAAGGAAAGTTTTACCTTGAAGCAAATTAGCACATATCCATAATGGGTAAAATGGTGACACACTATAATTAGTGAGAATACATCCTAGATGACAAATGGCTCATTAATGGCTGGAGGCTTCTTATTTAGTATTAACCTTTTTGCTAGAGATATTCTAACACTCGATGTTTTCATTGACACCCAGTAAAGAGACAGATGGGATGATTTGTACTCTTGTTCTTAAAAACATGGAAAACAAAGGAGAGAAAACCCCTGCCAGAGGTCAGATTGTTGGAGAAAACGAGGCACTGGGCTTGTCGCTGATTCATCTGAGTAAAGAAAGGAAGAAGGAATGGAAAGGCAGAGTCCTGGGTAGGGGATCTACCAAGGAGGGAGAAAGTGCTGCAGATGTTGAGGGCTAAGGTGGCTCATTCCAATTCAGTTGCACTTACTCTGCATCTTCTATGAGCCAGGCACCGTTTTGGGGGCCAAGTTCCTCTCACTGGACAGTTAATGAATGGAGCCCAGGCCTGCAGCTTGTATACATGAGAAAAAGGTGTAATTTCCTTGTGTGCAACTTGCACAGACCAATTAGGAATAGATGCCCTTCCTCCATCAGGCTGATGAAGTCATTCGCTAGCAGCCCAGGATGGATAAACAGAGTGTCAGGTGCGCTTTGGTCCTTTGTTAAGCCCTCTCAATGGTCTTAAGCAGTGCATAATATGCACAACTATACTCTAGTAGTAAATAAATAAGTAAACAAATAGTGCATGATGTTGGAAAGTATTGACTGGAAGTAAAATATGGATTAAGAGACAAAATGGATCAAAGATCTAAATATTAAACAGAAACAGTCTGCTGGAAGATAGAATAGGTAAAACTGTTGAAGATATAGGTGTAGGCAAAGACTATGAACAAAACCCTAATTACACAGCAAATATTACAAAGAATTGCGATGGGATCACATCAAATTAAAAAGCTTCTGCACAACACAGGAAACCATCAACAGAGTGAAGAAACAATGTACAGGATGGGAAACATTTTTGCCATCTACTTCACAGACAGAGGACTAATATCTAGAATACATAAAGAACTCAATAAAATTGACTCCTCACCTTTAAACACCCAATCCAAAAATGGGCATCTGAAATGAATAAATACTTCTTAGATGAAGAAGTATGAATAGCCAATATATACATAAAAAAATGCTCAACATTTGAGAAATGGAAATTAAAACAACACTGAAATTCTGAAAGAATACCCATCATTAAGAAATCAACCAATAACAAACACTAGTGAGGCTGTGAGGAAAAGGAACCCTTTTCCATTGTTGGTGGGAGTGTAAATTGGTACAGCTATTATGGTAATCAGTATGGAGATTCCTCAAAAGTCTAAAATGAGAGGTTCTGGGGCCGGTGAGATGGCTCAGTGGCTTAAGTGCCTGCCCGGCAAGCGCGAGGGCCCGAGTTCGACTCCCGGATCCCACATACGAAAAAGGGGCCGGTGATATCGCTCAGTGACACGGGCGCCTGCTGGCGTGCGAGGTCCTGAGGTCGTCCCCCCGGTACCCACAAAAAAAAAAAAATAATAAATAAATAAATAAAATGAGAGGTGCTACTTGACCCATGTATTCTCCTTCTAGGTATCTTCCTGAAAGAGTTAAAGTCATCATACCACAATGATACACGCCTACCCATGTTTATAGCAACGTAATTTACAACAGTTAAATCTTGGAAACAGCCCATATTGCCATCAGTAGATGAATGGATGAAGAAAATGTGATGTTTTATACAGTGGAATACTACTTTTCATTAAAGAAAGATGAACTTTAGCCATTTTTAGGTAAATGGATGCACCTTGACACCATAATCTTAAGTGAAGTAACCACATAACTTTAAATGTGGCACCGTTTCTCTTGTGTGAGAAACCCAAAGTATAAATAATGAGCAAAATGTAGTATAGATATTAAGAAATAGGAAGAACTTGTTCAAATGGGAAGAGGAATAAAAGATGGGGGAGTGGGAGCAGGAAGGGAAAAGGGATTTAAAGGAAAAAAAGGAATTGGAGGAAAAATGGAAATAGTGCTTTTGTAAATGGGGAGGGGGGAAGGTTGGAGGGAGGGGAAGAGATAGGGATAAAAAAGAATTGAGATGTGCTATGTACATGTAAAATCCCTCATGATGAATGTGTTCATTATGTACTGCAAACGTGTACTAATAAAAGAGACACAGACAGAGACAGAGAGACAGAGAGACCGACAGACACACAGAACCTCATTTGCAAGAGGGCCGGGGAGTGCAGGTTGGATAGGACTAATAACAGTGGGGGAGGGCACTGCAAATACTCACGGGAAGAATATGCTAGAGAGAATGAGTGTGATGACCTCACGGGAGAAGAGCAAGGCAAGGAGCAGGACGTCTGATAACTGAGGAGCAAGCAGTAGAAAAGGGGGCTGCAGGGAGACGCGGTCAGGGAGCTGTGGTGTGCTACCACACAGTATGACACCTGCAGGTTCCAGTGATGTACTGTGTATATCATAAAGCTAGAGGAAGGGGTTCTGAACTTCACTGTAAAGAAATGGCAAGTGTTTGAGGAGATAGAAATGTTTAACCTGATCCAAATCTTACAAAATATGTATACTTACAGAAACATTACGTGGTATCCCAGTAATATCCTATCACATAAAATCTTAAATTTTATGCCTTACTGTAGCAGTTAAAATAAATTTACCATAATTAATAAAAGAGGGATCTGGGGGCTTGCAGTGTTTGTGAGAATTATTACAGAAATTAAGGAGCAAATGATGGCAGAAGCACAAATTTTAGGAAATGAGAATTAAATAATCCCATAAAACAAATAACCCCAACATCTGTATTGATTTTATTTGCTGTGTGTATATGCCTTGTAACTAGATGTGGAAACTATCGTGGTTGTCACAGATTTGTGGTTTTGGGCCAGCCCGTACCTGATGCCTATCCTGCATCTATGTATATACTCTGGCCAAGAGGGTCTAGGTTTTCTAACTGAAATGTTAGCCATCTTGAGTCCACTATATGTCATTTTCATGAATCACACTGTTAAATTGTAAACACTTAAAATATGCATAATTTCCAATTTGCGGTCTACCTGTTGCCATTTCCAGGATAATGCGTTGTGAAATTAAGCTGCGTTTTACAAGCGTGTGTGAATGTGTGTGTATGTATAAACAGGTACAGATTTGGAATTAACGGACTCAGAGAAATCAGAGATGGATTAGGCCTAATGAGCTGTTCAGAAGAATTATTTAGTACATATTTCATATCTGTATTCAGTAATCAAACCTACACACTGTGTATACTAAGAAAGTGAAGTTTTTCTCTTTTTTACCACTTCTTGTGTCATCTCCATTTATGTCTGAAAATTAACATTGCACCCCTAGAGCATTTTGCACCAACTTTATTAAGCATTTGTTTTGACATTTCCCTGCCCCTGGGGTTACCTTTAGTATTGAAAAAGTAGTTTCTTTGCAAGTGACTATTAATATATAATTAGTAGTCAGTACTGGACTCCAAGGACCATGCGAGGATGCTGGACTAGCTGCAAATCAGGTGGGGGGTGGTCAAAATCTCTCCAGTTCTTTCCAGTTTTAGGGAGACACAGGTCTGACATTCAGAATGTAGCGACTGGCAGACTTGGGCATTTCAGCTGAGCTGAGAAGTTTATATACTTTAAAAAATTATTCACAGCATGTAATTCCCCTGACGTCTCCTCTTTTGTGTAAGGTACATGTGGCTTCCTCTAGATGCCTGTGTATACTTGGTTATTTTCATTCTGGCTCAAACTGTTCCCTTAAGCACACATTTTCCACAGAACTTCAATATCCTATTCACAACATTGGTTTCTCTACTAACTAAAAGGAAGAAGGGAAGGAAAGGTGGGGTACTTGGTGGTATAGAATTTCACCCAGAGAAGAATTGAGCTTTTGACCTCATAAAGGGACATAAAGTCTTAAAACTCCAAGGGAGCCTGGGAGATTGGTTCACGTGTAGTGAGATTTGAGTGACCAACTGTCTACCCTGTGCATATACTTTATGCCTTGGTTAGATACAATACATAAATACTTATCCAGACATATGTACTCAATTCTTATAAGTCTACATAACACATATTGAGACTGTATTCCGTAATAGAGAAAAATAGACTGATGATGGTACAAATTGGGACTTAAACCGAGCTGTGAAATGACTAAGCCAGTCCTTCTAAGCATTTATTCTCTTTTGTGTAAAATCGGGCTAAGTAGTATAGTCATCCCTCCTTGTCTGCAGTTTTGCTTTGCACAGTTTCAGTTATCCATGATCAACTGTATTATGAGAATATTAAATGGAAAATTCAAGAAATAAAGAATTTCTAAATTTTAAATTGCATGTCATTCTGAATAGTGTGATGAAGTCCCACAGACCTCTCTCCTGCCCTTTGCCAGTGGGTCTACACTGTATACCCTACCTTCCTGTTAGTCACTTAATAACCAATCTGTTATCAGATCAATTGCCGCGGTGTCACAATGCTTGTGTTCCAGTAACCTTTACTGTACTTAGAAATGGTCTCAAAGCACAAGAGTATTGAGGTGATGTGGGCGTGTGAACATGCCAGACGGAAGCTGTATAGTTCTTCCTGCAGAATCATTGTGCACTGATATATAATCAGCAGTTGGTGTTGACACGCAAGGACATCACACCAAGAAGAAGGGTGAGCACAGTAAAAGAAAATATTTTGAGAGACCACATTCACATAACTTTCATGGTAACATATTGTTAGAAATGGTCCATTTGATTATCGGTTATTGTTAATCTCCTACTGTGCTTAATTTATATGTAAAACTTTATCTTTGACATGTATGCACAGAAAAAAAAAAAGGTGTACCCAGGATTCAGGACTCTCTGCAGATTTAGGCCTTGAAGTGTTGGAACAGATTCCCTGAGTATAAAGTGAGGCTTCTCTACTCTACTTTAATATCTACCTGGCAGAGTCACTGTAACAATAACGACAGTGACAAGAACAGCCACAAAAAACATCCACAGCAGCATTTAATGAGAATCTGTCAACTGATAAGTACTTTACATGGGTTACCTCATTTAACAACCATAGTTATTTATAATAATTGCACACGATAACATGTAAACTCTTGAGGATTTTGCCTGGCATGTATCAGATATTAAACATGTCATTTTACATTGTAAGTGCATTAAGACACCAAAAATAGAAGGTGAAAATGTGTGGCCCAGATAAAAAATGGGTGGGGGATAGGGTCTTTCATCCCTGTGCTGGCTCTTGCCAACTTTTCCAGGCACAAGCGTCCCCTGTAGTGCCTCATGTTTTGTCTCAGTGCAGACACACTCGTCAGTACTCGGACACACTCCCTTCTGTGGTCTGCTTAGCCTGGGTGAGTCCCCACACCTTTCTCCCCTACTCTGTTTTTGCATTTCTCACTGCAGACTCAAGTGAAGTGGAAATCCCACAAGCAGCGTAAATCTCCCCTTTCTAGGAGATTCCCAATCAGTAAAACCTCTTATTATCTTACGTTTTCATACTTTGCGGCAGTTGCACTATTAGTGTCTCTTAGTTCACTGAAAAGGAAATTTTATGCTAATATCATTTGGAGAAATTTTAAGGCCCATATTGTGTACTCTGAATAACTACTTTAAAGATAACAATATGCGATGTATTGACAATGGTTATTCTCCTATTATTTTGTTATGAAATTTTGTTTTCCCTTTTTTCCATAAAAATAAAAAAATAAATAAAAGCACAACACACAAAAAAGAAACACTCAATTATTTATTCAAGAAATAATTACTGAACACGTGATAAGTGGTGAACACTATCCTGGAGACCTAGGAAGACACTGAACAAATAAGTGGCCACACAATACAATGTCCGGTAGTGATGATTACACTAGAGAGGAAAGCAAGGCTGTAAGGGAGAGGAAGCTGAGGATGATGGTCTGATTTTAGACACTCTGGTTAGGGGCAGTCCTTCTAAAACAGGGTTGTTATAGTTTATACCTCAGTGTCCCTCAAAAGCCTCATGTGCACATAGTTCAGGATTTTGGAGGGTAATTGGATTATGGGGACATCATAGCAGATTTGGTATTATCGGGTAGCATCTGGTCGGAAGAGGTGGTCACTGGGTGTGTGACCTGGAAGGGTATAGCTCCATTCCCAGCTCCTCCTTTCTCTCTCTGCTTCCCTGGCTGCCATGAGGTGAGCGCTGTCCTCCTCTATGCTCCTCTGCCATGCTGATCTGGCTTTGGCCCAGAGGACAATGGACCAAAAATGGGAGACAAAATAAAGCTTTCCTCCTTTAAACTGGGAGTGCTGGATATTATGTCCCAATGATGAAGAAAATGACTAAGCCAAAGGTCTTGGTGTGAGATGTGATGGGGTGAGCCTGTGCATTTTTGTGGATGGGACTGGACCCTTCCAGGCAGAAGCAATAGCAAAGACAAAGGTGTTGAGGTGGGAGCTTCGTTCCCTTACATGGAGAAGGGAGTAGAGTGCAGAGCCCAGGCCAGGATATGTTGCTGTGGTGACCTTGAGTGATTTGTGATCAGTGTTATAGAATACCACTGGAGCAGTTTGATCCATTGGATGCTAAATATCAGAAATATTTTCCATTTTTTGGTAACTAATTTGTACTTACACGTCCAATCCTTGTTAAGATTTTAAGTTCTTTAACAGGAAAGATCATATTCTATTTGCATCTCTGCGTGGCCAACAAGACACAACCCTCTGGGGGACCCCTCTGTGCTCCCCGCAATCATGTGCTTCCTCTGTCTCATTAGCACTTCCTATAATGTAGGAAAAGGCCCCTTTGGGGAGTTTCTCTCTTTTGTTACGCTCACATTGACTCACAAAGTATGCAGCCACTTCCAACTGGTACATTGTGAAGATGTCCTTGATGAAATTCCCTAGGAGTACCAGTCCATTTGCTTTCTTGGATGAATAAACACTATCCTGTTCTCTAGACTTTTATTGTCATTTATGATTAAAGGCTCAGTCACACTGCCAGGCCCCTACTGCTTATGGTCCTGTGATGGTTGAGATTGATGAAATGTCCAGAAGAAATAATGTGCAACAAATGCTTTAGCAAAGAGGGTGAAAACTGCTATTTTAATTTTATTGTTTAATTTTATTGTTTAATTTTTAAAACTTTTTTATTGTTTTAAAAAAGTAGATAGTATTTATTTAGCTTTTTAAATTTAATTGATATGTAATAATTGTTCATATGTATGGAGTAAAGTGTGATATGTTGATAGATGGGATGTGGGGTAATGAGTAAATCAGGGTAATTAAATGGCTGTTATTAGAAAGAAAAAGATAAGCACTGGTGGGGATGTAGAGAAAGGGAGCCCTTGCACACCGGTGGTGTAGATGTAAGATAGCACAGCACTTATGCAAAACAGTGTGGAGATCTCTCAAAAAGTGAGAAGTAGATCTACCCTGTGACCCTGCAGTCCCTCTACTGAGTATACCCGGGGAAGGACATCGGTGTGATGAGACATCTCCACTCCCGTGTTTACCGCAGGACAAGTTGCAACAGCCAAGAAATGGGAGCAAACTAAGTGCCTATCTGCAGATAAATGGATAAAGAAAATGTGGTGCACGTGACACCATGGGATATTATTCAGCCACAAGAGGAGGAAATCCTGTCATTTACAACAATATGAGTGGACCTGGGGGACATTATGTGAAGTGAAATAAGTCGAGCACAGCAAGACAAGTGCTAGATGATCTCATCTGAGGAATCTAGAAAAGTTGACTTCGTAGAAATGGAGAGTAGAGCAGTGGTTACCAGAGGCTGGGAAGGGTATGGGATCGGGATAGGGAGAATCTTATCAGTGGGTACCAAGATACAACCAGACAGGATCAGTACAGCTTGATGTTCTAGTACATAGCAGGGAGACAATACTTAACAATGACCAGGGCTGGTGAGATGGCTCAGCAGCATAAGCGCCTGCCTGGCAAGCGCAAGGTCCTGAGTTTGACTCCCGGAACCCACATAAAGGAAAAAAAGGGCCGGTGATATCGCTCAGCGGCACGGGCGCCTACTGGTGCACGAGGTCCTGAGGTCGACCCCCAGTACCCACAAAAAAACAAACAAACAAACAAACAAACAATGACGCACTGTGTATTTAAAATAACCGGTGGAGAGGATTTCAAATGCTCTTGCCACAGAGAAATGATAAATGTATGAGGTAAGGGATATGCTCACTTAGCTTTGACATTATTGCCTTGTTTGGGGCTGGGCTGTTTGTTCATCATGCAGTATGTACCAGTGATTTTGCAGTCTTTAATTCCCAACAATTAGACTAAATTACGGATAAAATTTTAATTAAACATAACCTTATTTTTAAAGGCCATGCACATCTATAATTCCCATCAGAGAAGTATTTTGAGTTTTTCCATTCAGATTTTATTTTTTTTCATTTAATTAATTAATTAGTTTTCTTGTGGTGCTGAGGGTGGAACTCAGGACCTCTTGCCCGCTAGGTACGCGCTGTACCACGGAGCTGTCTTCCCAAAGCCATTTGTATCTATTTCATCCTAGGAAGTGAGAATGCATGGGGTAGGTGCTGATACAGTCTGGTCGAAGCAGGTGGGCAGGGAGAAGGAGTGTGGATTCCTGGTTGCCTGTGGCTAGTTCTTGTGTGCACTTGGAATTACTGGGCTTGGATCATCACAGGCAGTCAGGAAGTATTTGATGAAATTATTACTTGAGGCACACAATATTTTATATATACTGGGATCCAAGTCAGTGTGATTTTTCTTTTATTGTGAAATACTTCCGTATTTTATACAAATTGCATTCTAGTTTCCTGTTTCATGTCAGGTGTGTAACAGGTCTACATATACAAAACCAAACTGAGCACCTGTGTTCCCTTGCCTAACGTGATAAACAGAGCTTCCCGTTACCTGTGAAACTCCCCGTTCTCTTTTCTACCCTTTCTCCTGTAAGTGGCTGACTACTGCCTTGAACATCTTATTATTTCTTTTCCTTAGAGTTTTATCAAATACATCATTATTCTTAAAGAGCATATTGTCCAGTGGTGTCTGTTATATTCCCTCCACATGAAAAGAAGTTGTGTGTATTCTCCTGTAAATATTTTTTATTTAACATCATGATTTGAAATTAATATAGTCCTGAATATGAACAAAAGCAGAGTTCTCTGTGAGTCACTTCAGATAATTAACTGGTCCAGAACCAGTCAGTCCAGAGTGGTTCCATGCTCTGTGAATGTGTGTGTGCACACGAATGCCTGGTAAAAATAACAAAAGAGATGGGATTGAATACCAACGTCCGAGTTCGCATACAGTTTCTGAATGGTGGATTTACAAGTGACATGAATCTTCCTGTATTTTTAGTAACTGTTAAATGTTTAAAATTTAAGGTTTTTTTCTTTTGTGTGTGTGTGGGTACTGGGGGTCGACCTCAGGACCTCGCGCGCCAGCAGGCGCCCGTGCCGCTGAGCGATATCACTTGCCCTTTTTTCATATGTGGGTTCCGGGAGTCGAACTCGGGCCCTCGCGCTTGCCTGGCAGGCGCTTATGCTGCTGAGCCATCTCACTGGCCCCCAAGGTTTTGGTTTTTGTAAGCAAATTAAATTTAGTGTTATACAGTCTAATTAAAGTGAAGATAGGGCATGTTTTGAACCCACACCGCTTGCTGTGTGTGTGTGGGGGCTTTCTCCACATGTTCTTACCTGTAGAGCATTGTGCTATGTGCTGCTTGAGACACAAAGACCACTAAGCCACTCTTCTTGCCCTCGGAAGCCTACACCCTGGGTAGCTGGGGGAGCCGCAGAACCGCAGGCTCAGAGGGGAAAGAAGAAGGAGCCGCTGCTGGTCTGTGGAAGGCCATGCTGACATCTGTGACATGGGATTAGACTGCAAGAGTGCGGAAGGGAAGCTGGAGGGCTGCGGGAGGTGAAGGCTGGTAGGGACCTGAGTCGGCCAGGGCTGAGGTGGGCTGGGCTGTGAAGGTCACCGTACGATGCTGGGCTGGGGCAGGAAGACGTCACTGCAATTGACCCATTCCTAGAGGGAGAGAAGGTCTCAGAGCTCTGGGCCACCTGGGCTGGCCTTGCCCCCTGTGGTCATGCCTCTGTCCACTTCACGGTGAGCTCAGAGCAGCCTGGGTTTGTCAGAACAGGTGACACTGAAAAGTGAGTGCTCCAGGTGGCTACGGAAGATTTGGTTACATTCAGGAAATATCAATTGTTTGGGGACCCCATGCCAGGTGCTACTGTAGGCTATGTGAGGTGGAGTGGTTACCAATGTACTAAATCCTTGTCCTCTAAGCACGTGCATTCCTCGCTACACGCACAGTGTGGAATACGGCGTCAGGTGACACAGGTGAGTGAGGAGCGCGGAGATGGAAAGGCACAGGAAGGCTTCAATTCCAAATAGGACATCCAGGAACAGCCTAATTAGGTATTCTTTGCTTATCTGTCTGTTCTAAGTTGTCAACAAAGACATGCATTATTTGGACATACAATGAAACATTGGGAAAAACTTAAAGACAGCAGTTCATGGCAATATACTTTTTTTTCAACATTTGGGGGAAAGCAGTGGTGCAAGCTGCGTCAGGAATGTTTCAGTCTCTAAAACTCTGTAGAGCCACAATGTTGGTCTTCATTTATCTCCCAAAGTCGTCGTCGTCTTCTATTTGAATGGCTTCTGTCAGAAAGAATAAAAAGTGGAAGTACTTGGTCCCACTGTCGCTGAAAACCTGAGCAACAGTAGAGGAAGTGGGAGATGCTGCTGATTGCTGCCATCGTTCATCCCGTAACAAGTTCCCCAATCATCAGTGGGAGCTTCGAGGACAGGCCTGGATCCCTTCTGCCCTCAGGAGACCCTTCCTTCCTTCGCAGCCTGGCTCTGAGCTCGGGAGGTACCAGGCCAGTTGGAACAGGGCATCTCCCCGGGGAAATTTTAACCCCAGGTTGTTTGGAATCAGTCATATGGAGCAGTTAAACCGCCAGGGACACAGAGGCCTCTTAAAGACAATAGCTGGTGACTAAGCTAGAAGTCATAAATAGATAAACCAACAAGCAAATAATGGAATTAATAACCAGATAGGGGAGCAGAGCCAGGGCTGTGAGCTGAACACCGCTAGATCAAGAGATGTCAGCTTTTCTCTCGGCTTTTCCTGCACCGCGCCAACTGTCAGTAATTTAACTAACATTTTGTAAATAAATGTGGCACTCGGACAGCTGTCGGCGTGCCTGCTGTAAACACTCCTTTTGTCACTGAAAGCTGGCAGTGCTGCCATGTTTCTCCTGCGAGTGCGGCAGGCACTGCCAGTTGGCTCTTGGGCCTGGGACTGTCAGGGAACATGTGGGGACCAAGGCAGGGAAGTTGGTGCCCTGTATGTCCTGCCCCAGGGGCCCTACTCCATGCACCCACACTGGAACACCGGGCCAGTCTGTAAGGCACCCTTTTTAATGTCTGTTCCTTTGCCTGAGTCGAAAGTGAGACTGATTTCCAAACAACTTTCTATTTCAGCTGGGAGTTCCTCCTCCTCTGTCCTCCCCTATTCTTCCAATGGATTTGCTCTTTCTGAATAACTCATTTATTTATCTAGGTCCAAGGTACTGAGCTCACTGTTGTCTTCTGTAGCTGCTGGATGATTATTTAGGGTTTTGCAGCTTCCGTCTCGTTGGTTTCCTCCTGAGCAGAAGATGGATGGCTCTGGACTGCACCTTAATTCTCCCGGGTTTAATCTTTAAGTTTTATTAAGTTAGCGCTGCGGCGTCCTCTCTTCCCAGAAAGACTCTCTCTCATGAGGCTTCTTAACCTATACCTAAGCCAAAACATGGGCAGAGAAGAATCTGTCTTAATAGGGAGTCCTCATGGGCAATAAATTTGAGTTATTATAATATATGCAGTCTGGTTCAGGGAGGAAAAGGGTGGACTGGGTAACGTCAGAAATATATTTAGTAATAATAAAAATTCTGGTGGACATTTACTGAAGTCATTTTTGGAAGGGAGGTATCTCTTTGCTTGGAAAGTGTGTGACATATCTCATTTACAACTACAGCATGGCTGAATAGGGATTTGATCCTAGACAACTTAATTCCAGGGCCCATGTTCTTATCTTCTTCCCCATTTATAGCTATTCTGTGTGCTGGGTATGAAATTACCAATACTGAAGAAGCTAGAGCACAATAAAATAAGCCCCTCCATGAGAACTAAGGACCCAGGTTTGCTGTTTTTTTCTGATGCTGGAGAAGGCATCTCACAGTATTGGTGCTGCCCACCCGTGACCACATTCCAGAGCACATGCCATTGTGTAATACACAGAGAATAGAGAAGAATGAGTGAGATAATGGACTTGCAGCCCCCTGGGAAATTTGCTTAGCCTCTCGGGTAAAATAAGAATAGCAATTAATAGAAACCACCTTGTAGAGATGTCCTGAGGATTAAATAAAATACTCCACATAAAGTATTTAGTAGTGCCTTGGTCAAATAACCATTCATTCATTCATTTATCAAAATACTTATTAAGTGCAAGTGATGTGACGCGGATTCCACGGTGAATAAGAGAGACATAATATGTTGTCAGACTTCATGGCCATGTGAGGAGAGATAGGAAACAAGTGACGAGATCTATACAAATATATCAGACAGGGTGAAACCCTGTAGTGGACGCTGCTTGGGTGGCTGCGGGGTTAGTGAGACTCTGTGTGAGAGGAAGTGACATTTGAGCAAGATCTAAATGTAGAGAAGGAGCTGGAGTAGAGTGATGCGGGGAGAGGCGACAGTATTCCTGTGCCAGAGAGGAGAAGAGACCAACGTGTGCAGCAGAATCAGCGATGGGCAGCAGCAGGAGCAGTCAGACCTGCAGGGCTTCCTGTCAGGTAAGGGCCGTGCGTCAGATTTCGTTACACCTGAGAAAGTCGTCAGACTAAGTGAAGGTATGATGTGGTCTGAGTTGCCTGGTCAGAGCGAGATGCTGCTGGCTGCCCCTTTAGAGTAATATATAGACTTGAGAGGTGCTCAGGGTGAAAACTGCTGGAGATCATTCAGTCCAGAGTCCACTGTGCTGGATTTGATCACAGTGGAAGCAGTGAACACCAAGGGGCATTTATAGATGCTTTTGATGGCTGGGCAAACTAAGCTGATGGTGTTAATAAGCTAGTATGGGGATTGCTGGCCATCACAGTACTTGTGTCCTGGGTGAATTTAAAATAGGAGTACTGGTACTTGTTTTATTATCATAATAGGGTTTGCATAATAAACTATTTCCCTGTTGAGACCTGCTCAGGGAATTACTTGCCACATTACTCCTTTGAATCAAACAAGGATGCTATGGTGTAGAAGGTGTTACTATGCACTTCTCCACTTAAAGTTCATTAAGGATACCTACTTTTTGTTTTAACTCCCTTTTTGTATTTCACTTAGGAGATTCAGACTGATTTCTTGTGTTTTCTAGTCAAAAATACTTTCTGCAAAAACCAGTTTGAGTCCAGGGGTGTCCACAGTTCCGTGGTGGAGTTATGTGGAATGGAGTGGCAGCTGAGCTGTGCATGAGCGTGTGCTGCCCATAGATGATTAGGGAAGTGGGAGGCTGTGATGGGGAATCTGGTCAGGAGAGGGAGGCCGGTGCAGGCTCCCTGGCCCATATCATCAGAGCCGCTCTGCCGAGCTCCCATTTACTCCTAGGGCCGGATAGTCTCTGTAGCCCTGCTTTCCTCATGCATAAAGTGTTGTATTTTAATTAGGACCACTTTCTCTAGTCTTCTTTCTTGAGTTTTGGGCCAAAATGACAAAAGACTTTGTCCTGGATTCAAACCTTGTCTCATGTAGAGTAAAGAATAGGAACAGACATAGGAAGACAGTAACAAATTTAACATTTTAGTAAATTATGGGCTTTCGCTATCATTCATACTGATGGTTTATTCTTAGGCTAGGTCAGTGTTAAAGTAGCAGCGTTGTCATTTTTCTCAGGTATTCCAATAACCAGGAGTATAAAAGAGAGGAATCAAAGAAATCTTGTGTGTGTGTGTGTGTGTGTGTGTGTGTGTATGCACATAGAGAGCAAATTTGTAAGTATCTCATTAACTTCTAAGAGTATCAGTATAAATTTGGTGTTCAGAATGATGAACCAGGGACATCAACATTCTGAACTATATTAAATCACATCACAGGATGCTCAGGTTCTGAAGATATTCAAGAGAGCTGTGTATTTTAAGCAATTTGTCATCAAAGTTGGTTAACATTAAATGAAAATTTTGGAGCATATAAGATTAAACTTCATTTTATCTTGAAATTAATGTATCTGCTGCCTAACATTCCTGTGTATAGTACCAGGAAACTGAGATCTCACAATCCTATGTGTGGTTTCTAATCTACCTTAAATTCTGATCATCTTCAAAATAAGTGTTATTTCTTCAGATGCCTTTTTATCAAGCCTTAGACATAGTTAAATGGTCAGTTATGAAACCACTGGCTGACAGGAGCTGGTTTTCAAGATGGGCCACTGCCCTGGGAAAAAACGTGATGCATGGACTGATGGTGTTGAGGGAGTGCGTAGAACGCGAATAGTATTAGTAGGAGGACAGTCAGTCACTCACTGTGTGTCGGACACTGTCCCGGATGTATGTGTGCCTCTCATAAGCACTCTATGAGATAGAATTTCTTATGATTCCCACTTTACAGATGATGTAAGTGAGAAGGGCTAAATACATGTGCAAGGAAACAAGACCAAGCGAAGGTTCCTATTTGTCCTAAAGGTAACCCTTATTTTATTTCCAAAGGAAAAAGTCCAACCTACCTCCTGCTTTAACTCTTTAGTTTTCAGCTTTGGAAGCATGAAGAAAAGAACTGGGAGTGAATATTGTCATCGGTCTGTGTATCTAGCACCCTATTATTCCCACAGAAGCAGAAGCTCTGCAATTTCACTCAGGAGTGGAGTCAGCAGTTTATGTGTATTTTTAATACCTTCTTAGCAATTAATTATTCCTTTTAATAAATGCAATGAAAAAGAATCGTTATTGGATTCGTACTTTAATTGAATTAATAATTTATTCTGGCTATTAATGTTTTTTTAATATTCTGTGTATTATTTCATGTTCTATTAGACAGACATAGCAGAGAGATAAAATGTGAGGCTGCGTGGGGGGTGTAGGGAGAACTCCCTGTATAATGCATGCACTGCTGACAGGTATTGCTATTAAGCAGGTGTGCGTGGTAGGGAGAGATGGTGAGATAAATGATGCTTCCAGATCTTTGCAACAGTCACTGAAGTCCTTTGGATAATTTCTGGGGCAAAGGTGAATAAATTGTAACAGTCACTCACATATGACACAACATTTTTTTATCTCAAAGTAATTTTTGGAATCACCAAGTCTGTTCCCATTTCTCCAGGTATAGAATGATGTGGTCATAGGTCTGCCTTACACTTAATACATGGAAATTTGGTTCTGGATTTAACTGTAGAAATAAGTCATAATTTCTTACTTCTGGTAGGAATTTATATAGTACTGTACTTAGAGAAATGGCTGCTGTGTTAATTGTAATGAAGCGTGAGTTGAAGTCGTTTAGTAGGGGAGACTCAACAGAATGTTTCAAAAGGCAGATAGATGGCGAGATTCTTTTAGTTTGCACATATCCAGTCCTCTAAACCTGACTGCTTTTTGTGTAAGATTACTGAACGAAACTTCAAAATAATGTTCACCATGATAATAAAAGCATGCTTTGTGTCGATTTAGCTAGCACGCTTGTTTGTTCTTATATTCACTTATCTTACATGCGTCGAGTGCTGGGCATTACTCAATGTAGTCAGGTTACATTGATGAGCAAGGTCAGTTCCTTTCTCTCATGGAAGCTCACGTTTCAGGGGCCAAAGTAGATGATAAATATATAACTAAACATGGGCTGCGAGGAAAAGGAGCAGACAATGCCATGGAAAATATCTGGCATGGAATGATCAGGAGTGGACAACATAGATGAGGACAGTAGAATAGAGCCTAGAGAGAGGGGCGACCACCAGGCCAGTGAACAGCTTGGAAGGAAGGGTAGAATTCTAATGAGAAAGAGAACAAGTGCAGACCTTGTGTGGCTGCAACCATTTTGGCACATTTGGGAAAGAGAAAGGAAGGCATTGTGACCAAGCACAGTGCCAAGCGTTGAGAGTGCCACAAGATGAGGTCAGGAAGGATGGGCAGGGGCGGGCTTGTGCCTGGCCTTGCTAGCCAGGGTGAAGGGTTTGCATTTTCTGTGAGTATCGTGGAAAGGATTAGAAGTTTCCAGCAAAAGAATGGTGTGTTCATGTGTATATCTGTAAAACACCCTGACTGTTCTAAGTATCAAAGTGGTGGGAATTACAGCAGGGGAGACTGTTTTGGAGGTCCCTCTGGCCATGCCCATGTGAAGGGTGTGACAGGAGTATTTACAGAGGCACAAACAGTGGAAGATGCATTTTCAAGGAAAACTGTAGGACGTGGTGCTGGAATTTATGATAAGAAAATGGAAGAAGTAAGGGATGACTTCCATGATTCGGTTTAAGCATGTGAAGGATTTTGATATTTATGACCAATTTGGGGAGACTGGAGCACAGAGTGGAGGAGGGGGTGTGAGGAAGCTCGAGTTTCACCTTTTATACACTGAGGTGGAGATGTTCCTTCAGAATGAAGGATGATTTACATTTGATTTATGATTGTGAAATGCAGGAAAGAAGACTTTAGGATACAAATATGGGAAAGAGCAGCTTGTGATTTTTTTGCTAAAATTTTGAAATTGAATAAAGTCACTAAGATAAGGGAAGGGTCTGGCTTGAGCGTACAGTTAAGGACCAGAGCCCTGAGGCTTTGCAGTAAGTAAAACTTGGAGTGAGCTGGAATCAACAGAGAGTACAGAGAATCTGCAGTCACTGAAGTCAGAAGAAAAGCAGGAGAGTGTGTTATCAGAAAACACATAAGTAGAAAATGTTTTAAGGCAGAGTGATTAATTTGGTGGAATGTTGTCTTAATCGGGAGTTTTAGAAAGTGAGAAGAGAGACATATGTGTAGATTTGTGCAAGATGAGGCTTGGTGATCCTGGCAATAATGATTTTAGGGAGTAGCAGAGAAGGAAAGCAAAAGAAGATAATTGGAGAAGTAATAGTAAATTAAGTCAAAATTATCTTATGTGTGCATACTCCTGCTTTCTAGAGCATGATTGCATACAAATGAGAAAGTTGTAAAGATGGAATAATTATGACGTGTGATCACAATATATAGTGAATGCTTAAAATAAAAAATTTGTATTACAGTAAAAGACGCGTCACCATTAATCCCCCTCAAAGCATTCTTCCTCACTTTGAGCACACTTATCCCATTGTTCGCACCACTTTCTGAAGCAATTCTGGAAGCCTTCTTTTGTGAGTGTCTTTTTATGGTTGCCTCTGTACTAAATCAATTCAAAATAGTTACAACAATTTCTGTTGAATAAATACATTGTCCTCATCCACTTTGTTCATGGGATCTGGCACACCAAAAATTCTGGTTCTTCCCCAAAGTCAAAACCACCATGAAAGGTAAATGTTTTGAATTGAATCAGGACATCAAGATAGCCATGTAAACTAAACTAAAGATTATCAGGAAAGAGGGCTTCCAGAACTGCTTCAGAAAGTGGCAAGGACTATGGGATGACATAAGTATATCCAAAACAGGGTTGAGTATATGGGGGGATTAATGGCAATATGTCTGTTACTGTAGCTGATTTTTTTAAATTAGATATTCGCCATATTTTTCAGTCACACCATGTATGATGTGGGAAGCAGAATGGACAAGTCAAAGCAAAGTTATCATTTTGGTGTAAAGATGCTTATGTTCTTTATGTCCTAATTTTTTTCTTCTTAAAAAACATCCTAATCCTTATAAATCTCAGCTGGAAGTTTCTGACTGTGCATTTTTATGAATTTTACAATAGGACTATTGAGATTATGAGGAATTTAGCATACAAAGAAGTGGGTTTTCAAAATTTTTATTGTCTTGAATGATATGATGTCACGTGAACATAAGGGAAAAACTAAAGACAGTAATTTGGGTGGTCCCCAAATTGGACTAGGAGGGATGCGATGTAGTGTGGTAGGGGTGTGATGACGCTGTGAAGTGTGATTTGAGGAGACCCCGACATCAGTTACTTCATTGTCCTTAAGACTTTTATCTGTGTGTACTCTTGCTGAAGTAGCTATGTTCTAGAGATGAGCTGAGCCGGAAGGAAAATAATACAGAAGAAATCTGTTTTAAACGCTGTGTAGAAAATCTCAAATCATAAAACTTCCCTCACTATTTTTAGCTTCAGGGTAGATAATGCTAATATGGGATGAATGAATCTGCAGAAATCTCATTTTGACATCAAGTCTCCGACACAAGAATCTTACTCGATGTTGCTCTTGAGTGTCTGCTTTTTTTTAAAAATCCTGACCTAATAATACAAAATGCCATGTGCTACTCATGTGCGGTTTTGCTACTAAATAATATTATGGGTTGGCAATGAAATTTTGTCACTTTATCCCAGTTTCCTGATTGTTGAGGAAGGGGAGTGGTGGGTGCTCCCTGAAACCAAACAAGTAAAGACATTAATGGGTATAAATTGACAGGTAAATATTTTGAAGTTTACTGAAGGGGATTTGTGTTCACTTGGTTGTCCTCAGTGTCCTACAAAGTATACATAAAAGCAAATTTACATGCCCAATGTACATACGATGGCCTGCCATTTTAGTAGCAGGGGACATCTTGTAAACATAGTCCCCATAACCTGAGTTGCAGACATTTTTGACACAAATGATTGGACCAAAGCTTTCAGAAATGTTTCCATAATTTACATCTTTCAGTAACACTAGGTGTTGTTCAGGGTGAGAATATCTTCTTCCTGATTGGGCCTCGGTAGACTGGAGCACGCATCTGACACCAGACACACTGTATTCCCACTGGATATTAAATGTAGGAGAGGGATGACATGTTGAATCCAGCATGTCGATACATTTCTGAAACATGATGATTATTTAAGTAAATTGATCAACCTTGCTTTGATGACATAGCTTATGAATTGACACAGTCTGTTCTTTTTTAATGTCATTTTTAAATATGAGTTCAAATTGCTAAAATATATTTTCAAAATGAGTCTATCCTCTAACGTACTTTAAAGGATTCCTCCCCACTGACTCAGCTGACCGAAGGGCGAGTTCAGGAGGCTGTGTGCATAGAGCACGTGGCTGGGCCCCACGGGAGAATGAAGCTAGAGGCATATGAGACAGTCTGCCGTACCTCTGATGGTGTATGCATCAGTTAAGGTACGTGGGCAGTGTGTCGTAAGTGTGTTGATTGGATGCTACTAACTAGCTGTTGTTTTTCTGTTTTGTATACGTGGGGATTTAGCTCCTAAAAGCAGCAGGGTAGAAACCTAGAGCCTGAAGCTCTTCCATCAGCATAAATGTGGCACCTGGGCCACTCTTCCCTTCCCTGCCGTCCCTGCCCAGCCGCCACCCCCTTTGGGGCTCTCAGCATGCACAGGAAAAGCAGCCAGTGGCGTAGAAATTCAGATCCTGCCTCTCACGCTCCATGGTTTGTGCGACCACGTGGCCACAAGCAGCTACCTAATTACTCGGCTTCTTCCATGTGTGTGGCATTTTCCCAGGAACAGCATTTCCTCCTGTGCTTTCAGCCTGTCTTTCTCTCCCTGACACTGTAAGCACCCAGAAGGCAGGGAGTGTGTCTTTGATCTCTATTTCCCCAAAGACCCCTGTGGCTCCTGGCCTGTAACATGGTGGAGCAAAAGCAGCCTAAATGAATGGCAGAGTTTTATTTGATTCCTACCACACGGCTGTGAGGCGTCAGGAGACTTGGAATAAGCTCGTGAAGCACCGAACACAGATCAATGAAAACAGACTCTTATTATTGGGGAGCAGGTATTGTTCACTTGGAGAGATCAGAATAAAACCGAAAACCAAAGATAATATCAATAAAAACACCGAATAATGGATCGGAGCTCTCAACGCAATTCTTCAGTTGCCACTCCAGGTGAAGCGTAGGTCCAAATGCGCAGGTGTTGACTACGTAACGATCCTTATTAAAGAGCACACTTAGAATTGTAGACTCTCATCACATTTCACATGACTGATTTTTTTCTTCCTTTTCTTTCTTCCTTTCTTTCTCTTTCTTCTTCTCCCTTCCTCAGATTAAAAATAGACTAAAAATAGCTATAACCTCAAGGGTTAAGGGCCCTTAACTAACTGTGAAGTAACTGAAACATGGTGTAGAAGAGGCACGTACACACTGCAATGCAAAATCAGAATGGATTAGTTGGGTAATTTTTGCCATCTGCTGTAATAAACAACCTGCAACCCCTGGCCAACTAACACGACACACATTAGTTTCTTCCTCATGCTTTGGCTATGCAGGTGGCTTGCCCTCCCAGGTGACACCCTCCAGGTGGGCATGTAGGGCACTGGGATTTTCCATTGTGTGATTTACAGTGGAGTCCTTTTTTTTTTTTTTTTTTGTGGGTACCGGGGGTCGACCTCAGGACCTCGCGCACCAGTAGGCGCCCGTGCCACTGAGCAATATCACCGGCCCCTTTTTTTCGTATGTGGGATCCGGGAGTCGAACTCGGGCCCTCGCGTTTGCCAGGCAGACGCGTAGGCCACTGAGCCATCTCACTGGCCCTACAGTGGAGTCCTTGCTTCAACACAGATGCGTAAGAGAAAGGTAGAGAATCTTGTAGTGTTTGGGGTGCAGTCTTGAAGCAGAACCTGGAACTGCCACAGAGTTCCACCTAGATGCAAGGTGGCTGGCAAAGACATCCTTACTGTGGGTCTAGGAGGAGGCAATAAGGGTTTGCTGGACACTTAGCACTGCCTTCGCACATTTGTCCCCCTTTGTCTCAGCTCTTGCAGAATACATAGAGTAAGGATAGGTAGCCATGTGAGGACACTGCAGGGATCTCAGCAGAGCCTGAAAATAACTAGACATGCAACTTCGTGTTCTTTGGAACTGTCTGGGGAATGGTGTCCTCAGGTGGAAGAGGCATCTCCAGCAGCATTTCCTCCCCCTTCAACCTCTTGTCCTCCTCTCACACCCTCCCCACCATCCTACCTGGTAGTGGCTTCTTACCAGCGTTTTTGGTTAGCATAAAGCCTACTTTCCTATCTGAGGTCCCCTCTCCACTGTGGAAGGCTTCTTTCTACTTGCCTTGAACATTCCTTTCTCAGCCTGTGTGTGGACAGGTGATGGAGGCTCAGCCAAACTCAAGTCACACCAAGGACATCAGTTTGGGGCTAGTGACACACCACAGAACTAGGGGTAGAGGTTAGGCCTAGAGCCAGCTCTGATGGCCAGCGGCTCTTAGAGGGGAGGGATAGGGATGCAAGCTGTGCTTCAACAAACCCATAGGTTGATTCTCTTAACTGTGAGAATCACTGCTTGGACCTGACTACTTTTGTTGAGTCTACTCTCAAAGATTCTGATTCAGTAGGATTGGGTTGGGGCCTGAAGGTTTGTATTTCCGACATGTGCAGGTAGTACAGGTTGAGTATCCTTTGTCAGATATGCTTGGGATCTTTGGTGTTTCAGATTATTCAGATTTTGAAATATTTGTAAATGCATCTTGTGATATCTTGGGGAGGGGACACAAGGTCTAGACACAAAATTCATTTATGTTGCATATTAACCTTATACATGTAGTCTGAAGGTAATTTTACACAATATTTTTGGTGTATCTATAGTTTGACTATGGTCCATCACACAAAGCTGGGTATGGAATTTTCCATTTGTGGCAATATGTTGTTTTTAGAAAGGTTCAGTTTAATTTTGGATTTTGGATTTTGGATTTTGGATTTTTGGATTAGGGATGCTCAACCTGTCCTGACTTGGAACCATACATGGAGAACCGCTATTGTGTTACCTCAGAAATGTAAAGAGTAAAAATGGGGTAATCACAAATGTACAGACCTTCATAGCTACAATGAGAGAGATTGCTGAAGGAGGTTTGCAAAAGGTGTTTGCCCTGACCCTTTTTCCCTTTGTCCCGTGGGCACCTACTCTCTTCTGCACCCATCACTTCCAGCAAGTTGGCCATTTCCCAACATTAGAAATACAACTTTCATTTTTTCTCTACATGTCCCACTTCTGTCATTATAAATGTCTTACTAAATTAGACCACAAATAAGCCAAGAATATCCTTCAGCATGCAAGTCAAAAGCCCCAGAATTTGATCATTCCCCTGTACTTCTGTGGTGACAGTGAGAGCTGCTCTCTTTAAGCCCTGGAATGTATTCTAATTCTGACTCAGATTTTTCTAAATAAATGCATTTAATCAAAATTACCTGTTACACTGACATTCCTATAAGAAGATTCTCAGATAAGCTTTGTAAAAGCCATATTTGGGCATTATTTGTATGTGAAAATTATGCTCTTCCTGCTCATAAACTTTTCTGAAATACTTTTTCATTTTTGTGAGAGCTTAGAAAAGGGCTGGTAATTTTAAAACATCTATGTGACACTGATATGCTTTTGGTAGGAGATAAATGCCACAGGCTGGTGTGAAGATAATTTGCCTGGAATGGTATGAAATGCTTTATACCCAGAATTAGTAAGCACAGATTAAAATCCCCCCATAGTTAAAAAAAATCGCCAGGCACCGATTTGCAGTTGTTGAGTTCTGTGCTGTGCTTTATTAATCCTTCAACTCATACCACATTAGACGTAGGAGGCTGGATTTGCTGGTCAGTGGTGAATTCTTAATGAGCTGTGTTTGGGAGCCCAGTGGGTTGCAGAAGAGAGCTCAGGCAGTTCTTGGATCCCTACTCAATACAGGGAACTAGCAGCAGTTTGGAAGTCCACACTCTTGTCCTGGGTTTTCTTCCAGTGAGGACCAGTGAAATCAGTACATAACCTCAGCGTTTTTCCCTTGCTATGTTGATATACAGTAGCAGACTTCTCACTAATTCAAAATAGGTCTCAGTAGATTGGCAGCCCCATCTGAAATGCAGCTTGCCCTTCATCTCCTGTTTAAAATGAGGATGAGCATGCTTCGAGTGTTTAAGAGTTGGAAGCTGCTTCAGGGATAGGTATTTGTAGTTTCATGAATTATTTAAGCAAATGTATACAGAGCATTTATGTGTTGGAGTATATGCCTGATCACACTTGAAGGGGTGTTGTGGAAATGTATCATGCCACAATATCACCATTTTGACATATGTAGTGCAGAGAACCAAAACACTGCTCCTGGGATAGAACAGGATTAGTTCAGTTTGGAATCATTTGGCTCTCATGATGCAAGACTAAGTAAATGCATTTTATCATCTTTCCTGTTGTGTAAGGATAAAGCTGAGCCTGAGTCTATTTGGGCTTCATGCCTGGAGTTTTGAACTAAGCACAGTCCCATTGGTGTGTAGTCAGATTTCATTGTCTTTGTTTTTGTTGTGTTTTCCTCTTTCTCCAAGCACAAATCCAGGAAAGCAGCAGCATGTACTTTAAAGGTTTACAGCATTTTTCTAACAAGGAGATTCATAAAATAGCATAAAGCAGGTCCAATATTTAACTATTCGAATAAAACAGCATTGCTGTTTTCCTTATTTCCTTGGCATCTCCCAACACACACACACACACACACACACACACACACACACACAGTGGTGCAGGCACACACACAACCAGAGCTGTGCTGTGGCACTTAACAATTCATTCAGGTGTTTAATTTGAAGCAGTGCAGGAATGAGATTCCTGGGTTTATCCAACATTGGTTTTACTTAAAACCTTTTTTTGCCACCAGATATGGTTGAAAGAGGTTTCATGACTCCCTGGTGTTATCACCTCCTCCTTTCTGTTCCATTTGAGGTTAAAGATGGAAGGGAAGTGATCCAGAATGAGCCCCTAACACATCTATAAGCTTAAAGTATTAAGAAGTGGAATATCCAGACTAAAACATGGACCAGGCGTTCAAGTTTTCACCTACATTGTCACTATTTCCAAAATTGTTTAAGGAAGTAACCCCAGAGGAAGTCATCAGCTAGCCAGTGTTTGTCAAGAAGAATGAGCAAATTGCATACATTACTTGTTAATTTCCCATGTGGTGTGGTCTCAGAATTGCAGAGTGACCTCTCCCTGACGTTCCTGGACCTGTGCTGATACCTTTCCAAAGTCCCTCTTGGAAGAGTAATTGTAATTGCTCACTAGTCTTCCATTCTGAAATCTCCAGGTGATGTAAGTGTTAAAATGAATAGATGGCATCTGGCAATTCTCTTCCTGCTAGCAATAAGCAGCCCTGCCTATTAAGTTTCTCCTAGTGCAGGCAGATGCTGTATTCCATGCACAGTCCCCAGCAGTGTGTGGGCTGACAGAATAAATATATCTATATTTTGTATACAGCTAGTGAGCTGGGCCTACTTATGTAAGACAGAGACCAATAGAACCCACAAGTCTGAATCTGGATTCAGTCCAGAAGGAGAATGAGAAAGTGACCAGGCAGCTGGGGTAACTGGGAGATAAATGAAGGAGATAGGCATTGATGAAAGGCCTGGGAGTCTGGGGAATGCAGGCGATGTGGGGGCTCACAGGAGGCAGAAAATGGGAGGTAACGACCACTGATGAATGCTTCAGTGCCCTTCAGCCTTGCATGTTTGGGTTGGGCTGCAGTATGTGCTTTTTAAGCAAGAATCTTCTTTCAAAATCCTGGAAGCATTCATCTGAGAAAACGTCAGACATCGTATCGGTGCACTTATTTTAGAAAGAAGGTCACATACCTTGGTAAGATAAATTGCCAAAAAGGTCAAACAGGCAATTTCCTGATCTGTGGTGCTTTTTAAAAGAATAAGGAAAAGAAAAAAAAAGTATTATTTTAAAAGAAGGAAAAAAACAATGGTGCATGCTCATTGCTAAAATCTAGACTCCTATATTTTAAGAAGTAAAAAAGAAGTTTCTGTGCAGTGTTTTTCCTTCCTTCTTAGATGAGTCCAGAGTTTGGCAGGTATTTTTACATTCATGAAATATAAATGCACACAGTATGAATCTTACACAAATGAAATGTGTTCCAAATATTGATCTGTGCTTTATTTACAAACAGTACAGCAGCAACATGCTCCTGCATCAGTATGTATAAATTACACTTGTTTCTTTTACCTAGATGAATAATGTCCCGTTTTCTAAGGTTCCAGAATATATTTCACTAGTCCCTTATAAATTCACGTTTTCATTTCTCCAGCTCTGCCAAATAGGCTACCACAGTCATCTTGGTGTAGACGCACAAGGATACCTGAGGCCAAATTCCTGGCCATGGAATTACTCGGATGAATATATATGAATTAAATGTGTGAAAAATACTATAAAATTGTCTAACAAAATATTATTGGAATGTGCATTTTCATGGATTGAAGTTTTTAGAAAACCTAGCTGATAATGGATGTTTCTAAACTTTTTACATTTGCCTGATTGGTAGTTGTGACATGTTTAATTTATATATCTTTAACTATGCAGTTTAGCATCTTCCCTTATATTTACTGGGCAGTTTTATTTCATTTTCTTTATATAACTTGGTTATTTACTGTATTTGTCTTTCTTTTCTTCATCTATGTTTTTGTTATTGATTTGCATGAGTACATAACAAAGTAATATAATTATTGTCATACATCTTATAAATTACTTTCTAGGCTGTTGTTTGCCACCTGGTTTTCATCAGGAACCCACTTCCAAGATAACAGCCCCAATCCTGTGCAGAATGGAGCCCCCCAACCTACTCACCTCCCTCTGGTGCCTTGTTTCCTCACAGTGGACATCAGTCAGTTACTATGGGGGTGGTTAACGCACCAGTTTACAAGAGTGATTTTGGCATCGGTCGAATATGAATATGAGTATTGGTTGTACCTCTATTCATTTTGTTATTGGTTTAATTTACTTCTTTAAGCCTGAGTTTTCCCTCCTTAGATAAGTAGTGAGATTTAAATAAGAATGATGATTGAAAGCACTTAATGCAGAGCCGGATATAAAATAAGCAGACAAAAAACATTAGTTTCTATAAATATTTCTGTTATTTTATTATCAATATTGCTTATTATTAGGTGGTAAAATGATAAGTGCAATTGTATCTTTGGCCGTATGGCCATAGTTGCTACAATGAGCAAGACATAATACATGTTAAATACGATAATTAGTATATCTAGATTATATCTTGAGGGAACCCGTAGAATTTAACTATTTTCATTTACTAAAGCAATGCTGTTCCTCTGATAAGAGTCCTTCTTGACAAAGAAGGAAGTGTTACTCAGAAAGATAACTTGTTTTGCTTGCAGGAAGAATGATCGTTGCACTGAAATTAGTGCCCTTTGTTCAATTCTTTAGCCTCAGAACCTTGGTACAGTACTTGCTCTTCCCTCTGTCTGGGAAGTTCTTCCCAGAGCGATCTCAATGGCATCTTCCTTTCTCCTTCCATGATAGCAGCATATCAGGGGGTCTGCATGGATCACTGGCATCAAATTTTACCCATGCTGGTACTCTGCAATTCTTCAGCACTCATTAGCACCAGATATGGCCATATATTTTATTTTAATTCTAAAATTTTGTTTTACTGTGATCAGAATACCTAACATGACAGCTGCCCTGTTAAAACATTTTAGGTGTACAATACAGTATTGTTAATTATAGGTGTTTATAGCCGCTATCTAGAACTTGTCTTCCATAGTTGAAACTTTACGCCAATTGATCAGCAACTCTGCATTTCTCCCTCCCTGAGACCTCTGTGAACAACCATTCTAGTCTCCAGAAGTTGGACTATTTTTGATACTGAATATAAGTGGAAACATACAGTATATGTCATTCTGTAACTGGTTTATTTCACTAACATAATGTCCTTCTTTTTGAAGGCTGAATATTGCATTGTAAGTACACGCCACATTTTTTAACTGTTCGTCTGCCGATGGACATTGGCTTGTTTCCGCATCTTAACTACTTTGAATAGTACCGCAATGAACATTGCGATATATTTTGTATATTTATTGCTTGTCTGTTTATTGCCTACTGTCTCCCAACACAACTTCAGTTGCTGGGGGTGGAAGCTCTCTGTGTCATTTGCAACAGTATCCTAAGATCCTAAGGATAACACACTGTCCTAGATTCAGATTCCAGTGTTTGTTTCTTTGTCTTTGTGCAGAAAGAAAGCAATCTCAGTAGAGTTTTAGGCTATGTGCCAAAGGAGGTTCCCAGCATCACTGGAGACATTGCCAGCTCTGGCACCTTTAGGAATTCCAGGTCTTTGGTCTGGTCCTCCCTTGACACTGGTCCTTTACGTAGAACAGTGACCCTCACTCCCATGGTCTCCAAGGTCTGTCCTGCTGGGTCATAAAAAATGTCAGTGTTAGTCCAGAGTCCCTGGCATGCATGTGTTTGCTTGAAGGCTCAGGGCCACTCAGGGATAGGAGGATCAGCCTTGGTCACTTTCCAGATTCCTGGAAGAGAGGGAGCTCTGTGCTGAGGTCTGGGGATACTTCCTACTCTTTCTAGTGCACCAAACCCCTCTTTTCCTGTCCTGCTGAGAATTTCCTAGCTACTCACACTTCTCTCTTCAGCACTTTGCACTTCCACTGTTTTTACTATTTGTAATTATCCCCTCAGAGTTTTCTTCAATTAAATAAAGGATGCTTCATTGTCTGTTTTGTTCACCTCTCTATTCTGACTCTGTAGCGTCGTGCTGGACCACAGTCTGTGTGTGATACGGAACATTTACTGAGGGGTGGACTGTGTTTCTCCTCTGCTTGCACTGCACTCCCCGAGTGGTACAACAAGGTGTCGACTTCATGTATCTTCAGTGCTACTTGCCTACGTCGCCCTAGTGGCCTACTGCTTGACCATTTTCCCTCTAGATTCTTCACTCTGTAATGCACTCTAATTCAGCAGTGAACCTAGAAGGATGCTTCTAAAGTGCAGCGCACAGTACCTTCCTCCTCCTCCCCCGCGTGCAAATCTATACCTACCAAACAGTGTTCAACCTCCTGGCTCCAACTCGCCCTTCTGTCTTAGCTCCTCCATCCCCGGTGTCTTGCTTCAGCCAAACCAGACAACTCACCTTCACCGTATCCACCCTCAGTTTCCTCTCATATGCTTTGTTGATGCACTATCCTCTCTCTCAAAAGCCTGCTCTCTCTACTTTCACCCCTCCTGCTCTTTGCATGTTTAGGTCCTTCTTAAACATGAAAAGAACACAGACTCCCACCAGAACCTGAATCTGCTTGTCCGCTGGATAATACTTAAGTCTGTGTACCAATATGTCCAGGGAGAAAAGGTAGCACTACCTTACAGGGTATTGGGAAAGTTTAACTAGCTACAGTGTATAGACTGCCCGGCATGGAGTAAAAGCTCCATTTTGGTTGTATCTGTACACTTCTTTTCCATGAACCTGCCTCTAATCTTCCCAGCCTTGTCTCTCTTCCTCCTTATGGTTCTCTTGGAACTTGTAACAGGCTTGGCCATGTATTAGAACACTCCATGTCCATGTTTTTCCTCCCCTTCTTTCCAAGACAGGAAGTCCTTTGAAGTCCAGAATCCTTTCCAAGTTCTCCACAGTATCTGAACATTGTTGTGGCTCCATAGTTACTTTTGGAAATGGACTGAATTATTTTACTGTTGTCCAAGCTACTTTTTTGCACAATATCCTGTAGCTTAGGTAAGGGTAGGCCATTTCCACTTCGGTAATGGTCCAGCAGCTAGGCCTTTATTTTGATCTTAATATGGTATCATGAAAATCACTAGCATTGGAAGAAATAAGAACAGAGGGAAAATAAAAAAGCATTTGATGAGGCGCTTAGTGTAACAGTATGTCTCACTCATCTTTTTTCCTTAGCCTTTGAAATAGACAATGGCCTGGAGCCTTCTCGGCAGATGGACCATGTTTGTGACTTAGCCACTTAACAGCCATTAGCCTAATTCCATACACTGCAGCCAAATTAAATAATAAGTAAGAGCCTATGAAAAGCTGGTTTGGAGACAGTGTTACTGCCTTGCACTTGACAGCCTTCTCTGAAGCAGATGCTGCCTCTCCACCCTGTTAACCTGGCCCAGTGGATAAGAGGTCTTTTTAACAGAAGCAAAGACAGAGGCACAGAGCAGAGATGTCTGCCTGTGAGAGCTGCCGGGAAGTCACAGCTCCTTAGTGATACTTTATAAATAAGCAAAAATGATTCTGAGGTTGCGATAGCTCTGAGAGTGGTGGGTGCTTCACCTCTATTTTTTCTATATGTGCCATTCCAAAAATTCTACCATGTTAGATCTCAATCCTCCAGAGTACAGACAGGAAAGGTAAGTTAGAGTTACCTCACTGTCGTTATTTCGATCGTGTAGATTACAGTTTCCTAACTCGGGGAACACATCAACTTTGTTTGTGGCCAGGATGGTCAATTTTGAAAGATCAGTAGGTAGCCAGTCATTGTGGTTCCTGGGTAAGAACCACCAAGTTCAAGTTCCTCCTGCTGCTAGCAAGGAACAACGTGGGGGCAGAGAAGCCAGGCATCGGGAAGAGCACATAGTCTGTTGTCGTGGCAACATTTTTTGATAATGCAAACATCTTGGAATATGAGGGGCCAAGCTTTCCAAAAATAGAGGCATAGTATAATTTTTTTTAACTTTTATAATTTTATAATATATTTTAGGACTAAAATTGAAGTCTATCTTCCTGGTTACAGGGATGGATGTGGTATCTAAGGCTTTGTGAATGCCAGAAGCCAAGTTTGTATGACTTGTGTGTGTGTGTGCACAGTTCAGTACAGATCACTGCACTTACCTAGAGCTAACCAAATAAAGTAAAACACAGTACAAAAACTATATTAAAATCTCCGGGGAAATAGGCAATGCATACCACCCAATCTAAAGGAGGGAACTTATTTGGCAGAGCCATTTGGTTAAATTGCTGATTTTACATGGTTGGTTTTCTCTGATATTACAGTATTAAATTTGGTTGAGGCTTTGCGCTGGACAAAATACAAAATACATATTCCCAACCTTTTATAGAACATCAATTTACTTTCTAATGAAAAAGGATGAGTAGAAAAAGCAAATGTTTTAGAAGTTTAAAATAAACAAGAGAAGAAAAGATAAGAAAAGCTGACGAAAAGGAGCAGAGAAGTAAATGTTGTGCCAGAAAGAGACTATTGACTGGAAAGTAAGCCTGAAGAACCACACCGCTCTGGAGTGTCGGGGAAGCCAGCGCATTGCGTGCTTGCCTGAGCCAGCCACGCTCTGTCCATGTGTACGGTGGACAAGATGAATCCCTTTTATGTATTTAATGGCTTGTGGTTAAATAAGTCAAATCAGAAAGATGTAGCTGCATCTTCAAACACCGTTTCCCAGATCTAGATTCTAATAGAGCTGTGGATTAGGGTAAGACCATTTCCTCTCAAACAGCTACCTGGTAAAGCTGCCTCCTTACACCAGACATCCTTCTAGAATCCGAGTTCAGTGGCTGGGGAAATTAATCATAGGCACTGGAAATAGCACAGGATGCTTCGCTCCCTGGACAAGGCAGGGGCCTGGGTAGACCTGCAGGAATGGGAAGAGGCAGGAGCAGCTGCCGCTCTGAGCCAGGCCCTGGGGCCAGGAGGGCTGGTGCTGCAGCTTAGCCTCCTCCACCACACAGCACCAGGACTGCTGCCAGGCTTCACCTGCACATGTTCAGAAGCTCTGGCTGTCTGAAAGGAGACGATCCGGCTCCTTATGTACTTTGCTGAGTCCACATTAGGCCAACAAACATTAGGGAGATTCTTTCCTTTTCATCAGCCTCTCCCTAAGATCCTGTGTGTTTGACTGAAATAATTTTTCCCCATAGTACCTGGCACAAGGCATGTGCTCAGTCAGCTTTGATAGGACACACTGAAAAATTTTAGGAAGCAGTGATAAGCCAAAAACAAAACATCAGTTAAAACCATCTGTGATCTACCATCCATAGTTCATCATTGTTAACATCCAGGAGCTATCTTACACAGTTGTATATTTGATGGTATTTTTTATTTATAAAAAAGTGAACATGTTATACCATCATTTATTACTTTTTCATAACTTACAGGTATATAACAACATCCTTTCATGTTATTAAATATTTCATACATGATATTTCACTACTACAAAACATTCTGTTTTACAGGTGGACCATCACTTAAGTAGTAATCTTAAGTGGTTGGAGAGGTAGGCTTTTCTCAATTGTTCTGCTGTTGCAAATAGCATGCAAGTGAACATCTTCATTGTGATGTATTCATTCACAGCTAGGATGGTTTCTTTATGCTTCTGGTGGCAGCTAATATGCAAGCAGCCAATGGTTTTTGATGCCTGCTGTCCATTTTTCCTTTGCATAGGTGCCCTATGTACTCAACTGCAGCTAACTTCTTTCTTAACTCCATCCACTTAATACTTGTGTTGAGGTTTGATACGTAGAAATGCTGTGTCATTGTTTTAAATTGCATTTTCCTGAGTAGTAATGTGTTTGACCACCCCCACTCCCCACAACCATGTTGATTGGCTCTTTGGTGGGTTTTTCCTGTTCCTTAGACACTCTGGTCCTGGCTGGGCTCTGGAATGTAGAGTATGGCAACTATTAAATTTTCTTTCTTATTAGAGAGGTGTCAGGGAGAAAATATACTTCCTGCAGTGTACTCAAAGAGGATTTTAAAATATAAGGGGACTAATGCAGATGACTAGAGAGACAAACCACTGACTGAGGGCAGTTACAAGTTTTTACAAAGGGCAAAATCTCAGAAGATACATGAATGATAAAAGAAGGCAGTGTATGAAATCTACTGATGGGGTGAGAATCTTATATTGATCATGTTTATGGAGAAAACCTGCCTACCCTCCTTGGGGGCCCAGTTCTGTGGGCCTGAAGAAGCCCACTTCCAGGGCTCCCCTATGACTTAACTGCAGTGGGAGTTTGTATTAATGCTCCCAGCGGGGTTATATCAGTAGCTTAATTGTCTGATACCAAAATATACTTCTCCGAAATACAAAGTTCATGCTCGGGCTTTTAAAAATAACCTCAGAAAATGAGCCCCACCAAGTGAGTCCTGAGAATTCTGGAGCAAGGCAACCCCTGAAGCCTGTTCTTAAGATAGCTCATCCTTGTCTTCCTGAATTATTTACAAAAGCTGTGGGGCAGAGGCTGAGTGAATGTACTTCCTTTCTGAACATGCTCAAGAACTCCCAGGGCCAGTTGGGGAAGCCAGCGTCTCTTGGCTGTCTGATACCTGGTGTCAGGGAGTCTGCCATTGATTTTCTTTAGAGCAAACCTCTTTGCAAATGCCACAAACCTACATTAGCTAACACTATAGAGACCTGGTCAGAGGCAGGCAGGAAGAGCAGGAATGTCATTTGTGATTTTCCTCTGCTTTCGGACTTCTGCCTCTTTCCTCTTCCACACAAGAATGGCAGGGAGACGGCAGAAGCCTCCATATCTAAGGCAGGATAATGACCACTCTAGCATTTGGAAGTCTTAGTTATTAAAAACACAGTTAGAGCCATCCACATTAAAAAGGCATTTGGGAATGCAGAGAAATGGAAAAAGACTATGAGCTTGATGTTTAGATTGATTTCTTCTCTACAGAGGTGATTTTAGCAGGCTTTCCCAGACAGTTCACGGTAGTTTATCATTACTTTGGGTCTCTGGCCAGATTTTTCAGTTGTGTTAAGCTAGGTAGGCAGAAGTCACACAGGTTCAGGCTCCTGCAGACCACAGAGTCCCCTTCCTGTCTGTGTGCAGGTGGGGTGGGCCAGCGACAAAGGAACCATCCACGGGACACTCCTTTTTCGCTCAGGAACCCTTGATCACATTCACGTGAATCAGTGCCCTTCCTATTCCCATAAAATTTGTGTTTTTCTTCTAGCCTAATATCTCACCACCAATTAATGGAAACGGGGCAGGGGCGAATGGTCTCTCCCTTCTAAGGTCAGCCTCCACCTGTGTGGGGCAGCATCAGCCAGAAGTGAAGCTAGAAAGCCCTGAATCATGTAGTGAAATGTGTACCTGGCTTGGAATCGGAAGACACATTAAATCTGAGGCCACCCTGCAGTAGTGCCACGGGCTGGGGAGCATACCTCCCCCACCTGAGATTTGAGAGGACATTTAGGATTCAAACCATGATGCTGCCTCTCATATGTTAGATACAGAATTCTGTCCCTAATTTACATACCAGATAACAGGTTTGCAGTGATATAAGGTCAGATGTACTACCAGGTGGCTATGCTTGGATTTAAACACCAGTTTTTGTCAGTGCCAATATTGTTTTCTTTCCAAGATGTTACAGATCCCTTTTTTCAGTGGTGGTCTGATGATCAGATGATTATAATATATATGAAAGATAGAAGAACAAAGTCTAAGCAATGCTTGGTAGTGTTATTATTGCTTCTATATTTCAATCAGTTGTCTGTGGTGAAAAGGCACGTTTGCAAAGACCCAGGCTTTGAAAAGAAGTGAAACAATTAGCGTTTTGAGGGCTGGAGAGAGAGTTTCTTTCCATCCCAGGAAACCAGCTCCCTTTCAGGCTTCCTGCAGCAGGTCCACTTATCAATTGGGTGTGCAAGCTCAGCCTGCTTGGATCCCACTGCTTGGGACTGCACAGCCCAGCATGCCAGAGTTTGGGCAGGACTGCACTTTCTCCTTATGTCCACTCATGCTAAAGTCCTTGTGAAAAGTCTCCCTGCCCATCACAGGACGAGTGGGTTCTTAAACACTGAAGCCCTGTTATTACTGGTGACTTATTTTATTGTCATTTATTCCCACAAACAATTCCAATAAAAATAAAAGTAATAAATGTAAGAGTATTTAATTTCCTACCCACTAGTATTAAATGCCCACTATTTCTAGATATTTCTACTCCCACCCTGAGATGTTTTTGAATAAAAAAGATTAACTGATGACCTTACCCTATTATCCTGATCTCAGATTCTGGGCAGTTTTAATCTCAATATGGGGTATTTGAGAATTAGAGAAATTTCCTAAGGGCTTTAGAGATGGATGGATGGATAGATAGGCAGAGATATCTGGAAATATGCGTGTATACTATAGATATACATTAATATTAATAGAGAAGCCTCTTTTTTGGCTTCACACAGAATGCTTAAAAATACTAGAAATTTTGATCTAGGAATGGAAGCAGAAGAAGCCTCAGGCTTCATGGTTGATTGCTTTTCTGATTGGTGCCATAAAAAAATGCATTAGAGAGAGAATGTTTGATTTAAAGAGCGCCTAGATGCCGACACCACCTCTGTTTGTTTTCCTTCCTTTAGCAGAAACCTTGTAAAATTTTTATGAAGCATTAATGGATCTGAGATTTTCTCAAGCAAATTTTATGAGGTGAGCTTAATCCCACACATCCGACCCAATTTAGCAGTCTTTAGAGATACAGAACATTAAAGCACTGAGAGCATCCTGGGTGCCCCTGTGGCGGAGGGACTGTCACACCGGGCAGGGAAGAGCCTTTGCTTGCCACAAGGCTGGGAGACGAGCCACACACTGTCATGGGTGGGAAGGGGACACAGAGGAGAGATGCCCTGACCACAGAGAAAACCACAGATGCAAGCCAACATGCAGGTGTTAAATCTCAACTCATAATTGAACACTCACTTCAGGAACTTCCCCCATAGAACTATAGTCGTCAATGAGAAAAATCGCATTTAGGAAAAACAAGGATTCATTTCTGTCAGCAGCTCCCAGTTTGTCAAATTAAAATCAATGGCTTTAATTTAAGAGAACCATACACATCCACCCCTCCTTTCCGGTTCTCAATTTATTTTCTATATCTGAAACAGAACTTTGAAGAAGATAGATTAAATTTGTTGATTAGTCAAGTTGCTCTTCATGCAACTTTTGCCATCCTACAAAACAACCCATGCAATGCGCCTCTGCAAACTGGTGAGCAGTGGACGTTTAGAGGAGCCCTTTGCTTACCTGAGTGTGGGTGCTGGTATTTGTCCCACCACGGATAGTTCATCTCACTTAATATGGGAATTCTATTAGATTTCTGGTCAACATAACAGGGGGAATGATGTCTTGTGGAAGAAAAACAGGAGCCATCACCTACTAAGATATCACAGTAGCTGATTCAGGAATTGTGAAGGGTCTAGACTTTTACTGTTTTTAGGCGGTATCAGTTAGCTTTGTGTCACTATAATGAAATACTGAGGTCACTAACTTATCAAGAGAAAAGGTTTCATTTTGGCTTACAGTGTAGGTGTCAGAGTTTTGGGATGTGGTGAGGCAGCACATCACGGTGAGAGTACGCAGCAGATCAGCAGTGCTCCCCTCCTGGCCAGGGAGACAGAGGGAGAGTGGAAAGGGCTGGGGTCCCCTTCAAGGATACACCCCCAATGACTTGAGACCTCCCCCTAGGCCTCATCTCTTAACGGTTCCACCACCTCCCAGTAGCACAACCCTGGACATCAAGAACATGTTTGGGGGACACTTATCCATCAAAACCCAAATTAGCCTGCCACTATTTCAAGGATACTGGCAAAAGATAAAAAATTCATGTCATGAAGGGCTCCAAGTGACAGGAACTTCATGTTCCTGTTGTTGCCCAAGTCCCATGTGTGCAACATGTATGGTTTGTGCTGTATGCTCACATGGCTTGCTTCCCAGCTGAGTATCTCCAACTTTAGCAAACCCAAATGTGTTACAGTGGACAGCTACCAGACCTGCTCAGCAAGGAGATGCTATCTGTATCAGACCTGATGTAAAACTCTGCCCTCTGTCATAGAGGGAGACATTGCCTCTTAGCATTATTCACTATAAAAGCGTCTTTGAAAAGGTACCCATGCTTGTGCTTGTGCTTGCAGGAGGTGCAGAAATACGAGAGACCCATAAGAAATTATAAAGAACTGCCTCCCAGCATTTCTTGTTTCTCTGCAGATGAATTTAAACATGAGTGTACCATTTCATCAGCCATTCTGATTGGTCTGACTGACAGAGGCTGGTATGAAATCCATCTAGTTTATCTTATCCAACACTTAATTAAGGTCACTATCAACAGATTCTAGCTGCAGGATGATGCTATATCAGTACTGAGCTCAAATTTGTCCCCTTGGTTCCCAGACATGACGAGATGAACAAATACCATAAACAATTAGAGCCCACCTAAGAAAGTAAGGGGAAAGTTTTCCTTAAGTATTTATTGACATGTTCACTTGTCTAAGGCATAAATGCAGGTACAGTGGTATGTATTACAGATTATACTGACCCTACCTTGACTTGCGAAGAGGCAGTCTAGGGCAATTCTGCTGTCTGGAGCATTCCTGGTCAGTGAATTAAGGCTGACCTGGATGCTTTCTTGGGTGAAGGCTGTGGCTTCTGAGCTACTTGAAGCATCTTTCTGAGTACCCTATGGTGTAAAAATGTCACAGGATGTTTATAAGAGCAATGTGTTAATGCCAGGCCACACAAGAAGTATAATCTCTAAATTGCCTATAGTACCTCTGGTGGCAAGGGCCATTTATAATTGTTGGCTCCAGCGAATAGTACCTCCTTCCCTCCAGGATTACAGCTCAATCCAGTGTGGTCTCCTGGGTGGGTGTTAGGACTTACAGTTTCTAGTTGTGTTGGAATAATTGAGTGTAGTCCAGTCCATTTTCCCAGGGACTGTCTGACCAAAAGAGTCCCACATTTGTGGATTCATCCAATTGAATCAAACACATAAGTAAGTTTTTTCTTATTTTTTGTATAATAGAGTATAACAAATACTTGCATAGCATTTATGTTATATTAAGCAATTTAAGTAATCTAGGAATTTAAAGTATACAGAGCGACATGCCTTGGTTATGTTCAAATAGTGTGTGATTCTTGATAAGGGACTTGACTGTCTGTGAGTTAATATCCTCGGGATCCTGAAGCCAATCCCCAGAAGATACTAAGTGACAACTGTATATTCATGTCACCAGTCAGAGGGCATTTGTTTTTCCCATGAGTCCATGACTGTGGGAAGGGACTAGGGAAGACAACCCAGGATGCTGATGGTGCTTGTGGGAGAGTTCACTGGGGCCCTCCCCAATGGACTGCTGTGATGGAGCTCAGTAAAGCTAAAGGGCACGATAGTTACACTGTCAGAACGGTCCAGGGCGAGTTTGGCAGACTCATTCATCAGGTGAACGAAGGTGTCTGCAGTGGATTGCGAGAGCTCGACTCGGTCATTCTCCTTCTGAGGAAGTTCCCTGGGGTGATTCTAGGGAGACAAAGATCAGCCATATCTATTCCTTCCTGTACCTACAAGGGTCTGAGTTATTCCTTCCCAGTGCCTGAGGTTTTGCTCAAAACCAGTGTGTCACAAAATTGATGTGTGACATCCAGCATTTCCACCGTCATAGTTTCCAATCATCTCCCACTTTTACCTAGACCTTTCATCCAGAAAGCTTGGTATAAGAGAGTCAAGTGTTATAAAATGCAGGGAGGTGTAATTTTCCCCCACTTTGGTCTGAACAGGCCACTGTAAGGGGATTTGGACAACTATGTATTCAACCAAGTGGTCATTATCTTTTTGATTAAGACCTTGTCATTCTAACAAGAGAATCCAGGTGGCTGAATCATCATCAAGTGCAAGTGCTTTAGATAGCCTCTGGCCCTCCTCTCCTGAGTGGACAATCACGCTGACCTGAAGTTGCTGTTAGGGGAGGAAGAATACCATGTTCAGGACAGGTCAGGGAGAAATCCTGAATTTTCAGAAATAGCTTTTCTGTTCTCACCTTCATTTATTTATTTATTTATTTATTTTTGTGGGTACTGGGGGTCGACCTCAGAACCTGGCGCTCCAGCAGGTGCCCGTGCTGCTGAGTGATATCACTGGCCATTTTTTTGTATGTGCGTTCCGGGAGTCGAACTCGGGCCCTTGCACTTGCCAGGCAGGCGCTTACGCCACTGAGCCATCTCACCAGCCCCCAATTTTATCTTATTCCTTATCCAGGAAGTGGCTGGCAGGAGATCATTCCTTTCATAGAATGGCCCAAAATGAGGGATGTTTCAGGGACCAAAATGCCTTGTTAAGATTTGTGGACAGGTAGAATGCAAGGGAGTTAGAATCAGGAGTACTTTCGATTCACTTTTACCAAGAATATTACAATGTTCAGTGATACCAAATGCCTGATGATAGGGTGAATAAAAGTCCATTAAACATGTGGCTTATGAGCCCTTCATTGAGAAATTTCTGTGATGAAAGCCACAGCACTATGAGACCGCAAATGCTATGGAAACCCAAAGAAGATCCAGGTTGTTCCAAGGGCCACATCAGTGTGGCAGGAATAAGTAGACTACATGAGAAGAGCAACCTGGTACCCTGAAAAAGTATCCACATGGTTAGGCAACATTAATTAGCCGTGAAAAAAAGTGGGGTGGGGTCAGCCTTCCAGTTGTGAGCAGAGGAAGTACAGAGTTTTTTCTGTGCCCAGTCTAGCAGGGTAGACACGTTACCACGTCTGCTATCGTGATGGGTGTAGGCATCAGTCGTGTTCGTTAGAGAGGTGTAGGCACCATCAGCAAAATGATTCCTGTGAGTCTCATGATACAGCAAGCCTTAATGTAGTATGTATGTGAGAGACCAGGAGGTGTGATTAGAAGCTCCGATTTGTTCCCGGGAGTCACAGCCTCATGGAGAGGTATCTAGTACTCTGGACTGAAGTTTGCTAAGTGGTCGGCCAAACAGCTAGTCACTGACCACAGTCCGCAGATCACTAAGTATGTAATAAGTCTCACCAAGGAGAGTATTGGCCAGAACCATGTGACTGGCCTTGAGTTCTATGCATTGAGTAGAATGGCTGTTTTCACATTTGACTCTGTTCTGCTATGATAAGGTTGAACAGTGGCAGAGAATTAGAGGATACTTTTGAAACAGGTGCAGGCCTTTGGGAGAACCCCTGTGAGCTGAGGATCCCCTTGCATCATAGCTTCATTTCCTGCAGTGAAGTTGATGATAGTTTCCCCAGAGGGATGGCTGACTTTTTACATAAATATGAAATACCACTGAGCTAGGAAATCTGCATTTCTGACAAGCAGTGATGGCAGGCTCTTCCGTCTTGAGAGTACTTGGGTCCTCACTGTGGGTGTGAGAACTGGGAGGATGTGAGTGAATATTCAAAGTCAGATAGCAGGCCAGAGAATCTAGAGGACTCCAAAGGTCAGGAGCCCAATAACAGGCTAACGGTTATTTTTCAAAACAAATGTACGTTGGTGCCTTGGTTGATGAACTTAATTTGTTTTATGATTCTGGGGGAGATGGCTGCATTTGTGTTTGTGTGGGGAAGATGGCCATGGTCGTGTTTGTCACCCAATGTGGAGTTTGCGAATGGAAGCAAAATTTTCATGACTGCTTTGTTTGTGAACTGAATTGTTTGCAAACAGAAGCGTTTGTGAAATGGGGTATTACTGTGTTTGGTAGTTATGGCTGGTAGACTGAGTCCAAACCCCCAAGGTTCCCTCTGGGTGGGGTCTGCCTCACTTTGCCAGAGGATTTACTCAGGAAAACCATCAGTCTCGAGAATGGCAGCTCAGAGGGGACATTAGGGAACACGCCACAAGTTTTTCCCACATAGCTCGGAGGAGGAAGCTGACATGAGCACAGAAGGAAAAATGGAATGTTAAAGCAAGGCATCTCCTGTTTCAGTCCCATTAGCCAGAGAGTCCCCTAAGGTGCCAGGCCTTCTTATCTGTGTAAGGGGCTGGAGAGTCAGCAACTCTGCCAGAGGATTGGATATAGTAATGTTAGCTGCATAATCTAAAGAATCTTTGTGTGGCAAGCAGTCCATTGAATTTTGTAGGGGTTTAGAAGCCAGCCTCCTCTGCTGGTGGACATCGAATAACATTGTATCCCAGGTCATCAAAACCCAGGCTTTTACTTTGTCAATGAACAGGCCATCCCTTGCAGAATAGAAGCTTTGGACATCAACGGGTAGGGGCCCTAGTGCTAATTCCTGACCTATCCTCCCCGTGACATGAGACTGGGGCTGTCATGGACACCAGCACTTCTTACCTGCAGCTCTTACCAATCCAGAGGATTCCCCTCTGCCTCTTATAGGATATGAAAATATAAGTATACACATCGATTCTTATCAGTGATGTAGACGCCACAACAAAATCACGCTGTTGGCTTCAAGGACCCAGCACACAGGTCATTCATTTTCTTCCCCGCTCTGTGAGCCTTGCTCAGGCCCCACCAGCTGGGTCTGGGTGGCTCTCCATAATGTGAAGAGAGGCTGGTGTCTGTCATCAGCATGTCCATGGTGTTCTGAGTCCTCTCCTTCCTCAAGGGTCCCTGGCCTACTCACGTGCGTACAAATATCTTTCACTCCCCTTGGTCACAAGAAGTCTCTGCCACACCCCCACGCCTAGTCACCCTTGTCCTTTAAGTAGCCGAGGTCAGAGCTGAAGGAGTGGGAAAGTTCAGGGGTGCAGAGGTAGAGTGCAGATCCATGCCAATAAGCCTGTATTTACTGACATTGCTTATCCTCAACCCCCTCAACTGAACACATTTCTAGTTATTATGGGCCGGGTTTTGTGTCCTCCTAAAATGCATGTGTTGAAACACTAACACCTGATGAGATAGCATTTGGAGATGGGGTATTTTGGAGTAGAACCCTCGTAATCTCATTATGCCCTTATTACAAGAGACTCAAGAAGGCTATCTCTCTTTTAAATGGGGACATACGTGCAAGAAGACAACCGTAGGAAAATCAGGAAGTGAGGCTGCATGAGACCCTGGATCTAATGGTGCCTTGACCTTAGACCTCCAGGCCTCTACGACAGAGAAAAATGTGTTTTGTTTGTTTGTTTAAACCATTCCATCTATGGTTATTTGTTACAACCTACCTGACTAAGACATTAATGTTTTCGATTCACTCAAAGTTACATATACTTATGCTTATACATTTATTTCTGCTTTGGGGCTCCTGAGCTCAGCAGCTACAGCCATACTGTCACATGGCAGTACAAGCTCGCTGCCTGTGGTCATGACAACAATCTCTCCTCCTCCCACCGGAGTGGTGTAAGCAATGATCAGATTATCCTCCAGGGGCTTGTTGAGTCACGCCTATCACTATTCAGCCTCCAAAATGCCATTAAAAGTTGGGCATTGGGGACCCTCATCTGCCAGTGTACAATAGCATTTGCTACATGATTCCAGAGAGTGGCTTCATATTCCTTAACAGCCTTTAAAGACTCCACCTTTTCTCTTCCAGAAGGAAATGTCTCTCCATATCCTATTTTTATCACCAAAACCTCTCAGGAAATAGGGGAAGATTGGGGATTTTCTCTACTTTCAAGTTCATGCAATAACCTGCCTTTGTTTCATGTTCGTGGGAAGAAAACATGAGACGTTAGGGTCAGAGACCAAATAATTTGTTACTGGAGCTCAGCCCACAGAATGAGGTCCCTGCTCACATCAGCACCCAGGCTCCCCAAACCCGCAGGCGTGGTGCAGAGCATTCCAGATGCAGACTTGGACTTGGATGATAGTTGAGTAACTCCAAGTTAAGGGAACATGGATTTGTCATGGTGGGCTGTAAGCAAATCGACCCAACATCTGCCTGACAGAGTTATCTTCATTACACTGAGAGTAAAATCATGTCCTCTGCTCTGGATAGAGGCACTATCTCTGTCTTCCACAATGGTCACTCTACACATATCTGTGAAAACATCTTAATTACAATAAAGCAGAAATGATACCCATGGAGAACTTCTTCCATGTCCTTGCTAGAGGGATTCTATGCAGAAGTGCCAGGCAGGTGACTGCCCGGGCTTTGCTCCTGCCCTGACAGCATCCCTCAATTCTGCTTAGTAGATTGTGCCCATCTCTGGACCTGACATGGGGTATATAATTTCTGCCCTGAAAGAGCTTGGACCGGCAATGTAATAATTACAGCTATCCTCACCATGTGTTGGGCCTTTCCAGTTAAGTTATATGTACCTCCTTATTTAATCGTCTACATGATACTTAGACATAGATGCTGTTGCTACCATTCCCATATTTACAGATCAGGAAACTGAGGGAGGGTGATGGTGCCAGGATTGTGCACCAGCCACTTTGTCATATGCTACTTCTACTAGTGTGATCGCTAAACAGTGTCATAAATTTGGTGATTTTAAAATATAAGAAGAGCCGGGATCATCTAGGAGGAGTTTCTGAGCCAGACTGAAGAGGTATCCAGAGAGAGATATCTAAGAACAGTTCTGAAGGGTGAGTGAGTCTTAACCAGCTGAAGGTGGAAAAGAGAGTTTCCAGCATGCGGACTAAATGTGCAAAGGTCCCAGGGTGAGCCGAAAGCTTGTGATGATATCATCTATCATTTACTCTGTCATTTACTCTAAGGCAAATGTTTCTTTGGAATGAGTAAATTTTTCAGACTTCCACCGGACTTCTAATTCACAGCATATTTCAAACTCACATACTACATACTTTCATTGTTGAGATGGTCCAGGAGCCTCTAAAATGTCAGCAAAGTAGGCCAGGGCATAATAGAAATAACAATTGAAATCCACCATTACTGAATTTATTTTGATTTATGTAGAACTCGTAGACCTCAGGTGCAAGTAGAGAAATTAAAGTGAGCTACACATGAGATTGTAGGAAATAAGGGGGGGGATTCAAAACCTACAAGACATTTTTGGACATTAACAGCTTCTTTGGTGATCTCTTTTTATTATAGGGCTCTATTAAGACCCTTTTTCCTGTGATCAGTGGTTGATCTTTCCGTCACTGTCAACCTTGGGCAGCATGGAGAGGATCCCTGGTTTGTGAGGACTTGCTTAGTTGCACCCGTGTTCCCCATGCTAACCTTCCCCATGATCATCCCACACTTTTCTTCCCATTATCACCAGATTGAGCGTGCCCTGTGGTCTGACAGCGCTGAATAATTGATGCCCCTCCTACTACAGGAGAGTTTAGGTTTTGTGGTTCAGCAGGATGCTTTACTCTTGTTGACCTTAACCTTCAGAGGCACTTGGGCATGACGGAGAGATCAATAAAACTTCCCCTGGCCGATCTCTGAGGACAGAAGGCTGACAGAGAGTGATGGTCAGGAGGAGAGGAAGGAAAGGGTCGCCTGCTCTGTCACCTGGGGAAAAGAGGAGGGTGTGAGGTGGGGTGGAGGCCGCTGGTGTGGGATAGGGCCGCACGAAGAGCTAGAGAGGGTTTTAAGAAGGATAAAATGCAAAACAGCAATGGAAAGCAAGGGAAGAGCAGAGAGAGAGAGAGAGATCATATACAGAAGTTCGGAGGAGAAATGAGGGTTGTGCACAAAGAGAAATGATGGTCCGGAATGTGTTCTGCAGTGGCAAAGCCATGCCCTGTGAGGGGTCTCATGAGGTTCAACATCTGGTGGGCAACAGACCACTAAATAACTTGTGGAGAGAGACGGAGGGAGATGATGTTGTAATGAAGGAAGGAGGTCACTGCTGGACATTGGAGAGAAGGGAAAGAGACTTCAGTGCTTGAACATCAACTGCCTGCTAAAAGGCATTGCACGTGATTTAGTTTATTTATTGTTAATTATATTATTATAGTGTGTATGCCTATTAAATATTACTTAGATTGTCAAATGAAATTATAGCTAGAAATTATTATCTAGATGCTAAGATGAAGGACTGTTTCTTAGAACTCTAAACCTGAGTCCTTTTCAAGTCCATTTCAAGCTGCCACCCAGAAAGTGAAGCGGGGGAGTGATTTATTCATTCAGAGGCGTCAGAGCAAACTTTATCGGACTATCAGCTAATCGAAGGTGGGGTCTGTGTCTGATGTTTCAAATCTGCATGGCTAGCATAGTAAACACCGCGTAAAAGATAGTAAAATGTCTGCGGAAAGAAGGGAGACATGGAGCTTGGGCGGGGCGGAAACGAAGCTAGGAGGAAGGAAGGGAGGGAGGAAACATATTTGGGCTGGATCTGGAAGAAAAAAGTTGCATTTGTGTGTGGGTGGCAGTAGGAGGGGAAGACCACTTGAAACTGAGTTAGTACCATAATCACAAGTACAGAGTTCATGTTTGTGTGATAAAAGAATGACGAATTATTCAGTGCAGCAAGATCTCAGATGGAAGAAAACAGCGGGCGATAAGACTGCTAGAGCAGAATAGGTCCTCATTCATCCGGCCATCTGCATTAAATGCCTACTGTGTATAGGCACTGTGAAAAGAGCACAGGAGACATCAGTGAACAAGTCCGATACATCCAGCTGCCTTCACAAAGCCGACATTCCGCCAGAGGCAGACAAAACGGACAGCACATACACACACTGTACAGTGTGCAAAAAGGTGACCAGTGGACGGTTTTGAGCAGAGTAGTAATACGATCTGATATGTCTGCAGCACTGCTTTGGCTGCTTTGTGGAGACAGACGAGGTTGTGGGTGATCAGTAAAAAGGCTTCTGCCCATTATCTGGCCACAAATGATGGGGAGGAAAGTGGCTTTAGAGCCTATGCTGCCCAGGGCCGGATTCTGGAAGCGTTTAGGAAGAAGTCACTGAGACTTGCTGGTGGATTATATGCTCAGGTTGAGAGAAATAGGGAAGTTAAAGGTAACATCACTTTTTTTTTTTTTACCTGAGTCACCAATATCTAAGATGGGATATTGCGAGTGAAATTAGTTTACTGGAGAAGATCTAGAATCATTTTGTGCATATTAAGATGCGATGGCTATTAAACATAAATGTGGAGATATCAAGTGAGCAAATGATTATAAATGAGGCTGGATCTGAAGAGAGATGTCCAGGAAGGATATTCACACTGGGGTGTAACTGGCACATATATGATTTTCAAAACCACGAGATTAGAAGAAAACGCCAGATAGAGAAGCAAAGCGGGGAGGGCTTAAAACCATATTTATGGCTTGAAATTTGATTGTTTGATCAGTGGGAAAATATTGATATTTTTTGAGAATTAGGGCTATCAAAGTCTCAGTGGGACTTGCTTTGCTGGAGCTTTTGTTTGCCTGTTTAAAGACAGATTCCACGCTGAGGGTCCCACGGAGGGTGACTGAGGGAAGCCAGGCAAGGGACTGTGTGACACGCCATGCGAAGGGGGCATCAAGACCAACCCCAAACAGAGGCGGTAGGGCGGAGAGAAGCAGGCGTGGGGCAAGGATAACATGGAAGAAGGGGAAAGACAGCAAAACCAATTTTCCTCTCATTCAGCTCAAAAGAGATACCACCAGATCAATAGGAAAGAAAACATAATTTAAGCCTGAAAAAAGGTCTTTGTTTTCCTCTCTATATATCCCTCCCTTTCTCCTTCCCTCACAGTTTCCGTCTCTGTCCCTCTCGCTGTCTCTGTCTTTCTGTGTCTCTCTGTCTGTCTCTCTTTGTCGCTCCCTCTCTCTCTGTTTACTGCTCGAAGCAAGGCTACAGCTTATAATGCTTTGCTTCCTAGGGGTATAGCTGACAGCTGTAGGGAAGCAAAATAGAGACAGGGTTTCTAGTATTTCAGAAAACCAGTTTCGGTCTGAACTGTGTAGGGTATGAAGCCTGCTCTTCTCATTAGCTGCTCTGTGTCCATAACCTGGGAGAGTGATTTTGAGATAAACAGAGCTGGGTACATTCTGATAGAAAGATGGAAATTATATGGCTCCCCAGAGTCCCTTGGCTTTTTAATTGTTTGTAGTCATCTCCCTTATGTAGGAGTAGATTAGAAATAACATGTGCAAGTACCAAGCCATGTGCCAAATGCATGGTAACTAGTATTTTACCAACAAAAATGAGTACAGTTTAAAATCACTTTTATATATTTTGTCATAATGTACTCTTATCATGATCTTGTGAATTAAATATGGATTTTTCTTCTCATTTTACTAGGAATAAAAACACAATTCTAAGCTCACGGGGAAACAGAACCAAACATCAAGCTAGCGTGTAGCTGACATCTTTGTCCGTAAACAGGGACCATGCTGCTGAAGTCGTCGGAGCCTGGTGTCTAGAGCTTCCTGACCTTCATGACCTTGCATTGCAGTATTCGTGATCCTCTCTCTCAAGTCCATCCACACAGCAACTATGTCGTTGAAAATATTGAGGGTAAACTTTGGCAGGTGACCACTACTATCCAAAATCTTTTCTCACCAGCCGAAGTAGGCCTGGGCCTCAGCAAGCAGAATAAAAATGGCTGCCCATGTGTCATCCGCGAGTCACCCCATCTGACCCGCCTGGGATTCATGTCTCCCTGACTCTGTGCTGTACTTCTGAGTCCTGCTGCGCTGTCCCTGTGTGCTATAGTAGACGTGTAGAAGGTATTTGAGCTGCGGGGCTGTCTATGGGGTACTGCGTTAGACTGTTTTCTGTTATTATAATGAGATATTGAGGTACTTTACAAAGAACACAGGTCCATTTAGTTACCATTTGGAGTCTAAACAGCGTGGTGCTGGCTGTGGTGAGATGTTGAACATTTTTTCACACATTTGTTGGCCCCTTGTACTTTCTTTATGAAATGTCTGTTCATTTCACTTGCCCATTTCTTGACTGGGCCTTTAATTTTAGGTGGTATAATTCTTGGAGTTCTTTATATATTCTAAATATTAGTCCTCTGTCTGAGGAGTAGCTGGCAAACATTTTTTCCCATTTTGTAGGTTGTCTATTCACTCTTCTAATTGATTTTTTGCTGTACAGAACCTTTTCAATCTGATATAATCTCATTTGTTGTCCATATGGAGATTTCTCAAAGAACTAAAATTAGAAATTTCATATGACCCAGCTATCTCCCTTCTAAGCATCTTCCCCAAATAGCTTAAGACATTATACTACAACTATACATATACACCAATGTTTAGAGTAGCACAGTTCATAGTAGCAAAATCCTGGAAAACACCCGTCAGCAGACTACTGGATAAAGAAAATGTTGCATCTATAAATAATGGAATACTAGTCTGCTATAAAGAAGGACACATTTGAGACATTTGTGGGAAAAATAGATGTACCTGGAAAATACAATGTTGAGTGAAAAAAGTCAGACACACAAACTTGAATATTGCATGGTATCTGTCATCTGAGTAAGGCAAAGTACCAATTAAAGAAAAATAAAGGAAGAACAGAACAAGACAAGGAGATGGATCAATTCCAGATGGGAAGGAGTGTGGGGGACCAAGGGCAAGGGGTGAGGACAAGAGGATGAGCAAGTAGGTAGAGTGAAGATATGTAAGGTATAAGGTCCTAATAACCACAGTGAATGTGGTTAATATGCCATAAACATGAACTATAACTAATAATATCAACAAGAATAAAAAGGGGAAAGGGGGGCAGGGATATAGCTCAGTGGCACAAGTGCCTGTCTGCAAGCACAAGGTCCTGAGTTTGATTCCCGCTACCAAAAAAAAGGAGGGGATTGGAACTAGAGGAGAAGAGAAAGAGGGAAATTAAAAAATAAACAAGCTGTATTCTGTACATGTACCACCTTCCCAAGATGATTGTTAAATGCATGCACTGCAAACATGTACTGATAAAATAAAGAAAAATGATATCTGTTCTTTTAGGGACAGTAAGTGTCCCACCTCTTGAAGGTTCCACACCATCTTGTAAGACTGGCACCTGAGAACCACTCTCCTGACACATGAACCCATTTTTCAAAACCATACTCATGGGAATAAAGTGTTGCCTCATTTTCATGTACCACAAACATCCTCCCCAAAAGGCATTTTGAATTGGGAGTTTAGGCAACTGAGAACAGCCAGCTTTCCACCCATTTAATTCTTCCAGGATTATTTCTGCTATATCCCCACTGACTGTTTTTCTTACTGCACTTTGTGCCTGCGGAAGACCAGTGGTGTTTAAGAACTACCTGATGGATTCATTTGTCAGCAGGCAAGGGGATGCTACCGCTATACTTGAAACATCTGTAATCAAGCACAGTTAATTGCAGGGCAAATACAATACAGCAGCAGGGCTTTTAAAAATCAATTAGCATGCAAGTGAAGATTAAAAACAGAAGAGGGCTAATTCTGTTTTCCATTTGGGTGGTATGCTGCTCAAGGGGTAGTAGGACAATGGCCGAAGTCTCTGCCAGAATATTTAATAAGAAGTATACAGAGTTTACCCAGGTGTCTTTACTAATCATGCAAGCGAGGGAGAGGGGCTTGAAGATGGGGCACATTTGCCAGAGACGCACGTGGTGTTTTGTCTTCCAATCGTCAGATATACTCCATTCTTCCAGCTCTGCTCTGTATCAGTTACTTGTGCTTGTTCATGTTTTTCTGTAATTACTCCAGATCATGTCTTCTTGATAGATGCTGCTTATCTGTCAACTCTGGAGAGCAGGTCCTTTAATCTGTTGTCTTTGGAGCTGAGTGAAGGCAGGTGAAGTGTGACCTCCATGCCCTTTTCTACGGAGTGGAGCCTCAAAGTGGATGTCAGGATTTCTTGGCTTGGGGTTTAGTAGACACGATGTGAATAGGGGCAGTTTAGACACTGGACAGACCTCTTTGAAGTTTTATTATGTCTAATGTTGACCATTACACAGAGTAGACTGTGATAAACTGTTTTGAACAGGATAAACTGTTCTCTCAGCTGAAATTTTGCTCTAACCCCAAGGCAATCTGCTTTGTGTTCTCCCCTTTCTGTGTTTTCATCTCAGTGTATGGAAAGAAAGAAAGGTCATACAAAAAGGTAATGAAAATAATGCAGTTACAAATGTGTCCACACCTTCTCATTACTAAATCCTAATTGTCCTCATATGGGTCGAGAGTGGCGGTGTGAAAGCCACTCATCACAGCTCTTCTTACCCTGTGCTTGCCTGGACTCGGATGTCCTGGCTATGAAATTCCACTATGTATCTTGTCTGGCTTCTGTGTTCCATCTCTCAGTGAGCTTGGGGTGTACGGTTAATTTCTTTTGGGCTTCAGCACTTCTGCACTGAGTATACTGTAACGCTGATGGTGCCTTCTGGGTTTGTAGTCCTGATCATCACTCATTGGTCAAGCCTAACATCATGAGTCCTCTTCTGGAGAAGTCATTTTTCCCTAGCTGGGCCAACTAACTCCCACCTGAAGGTTTACATCCATTCACGCCAGCGTCCTGGACAAGGGGATCACTGATTGCTGAAAGATTCTCTCTTGTTTTTACCCTTCCTCTTCAATTCTACACCTATTCCCCTCCCTTTACAGTTTCCCACGTAAATGCATTTCATAAATCTCATTACATGTGCATGTATCTTTATAAAATTTGTTGGTGTTTTATGTTTCATCCATTTCTTTGATTTATCAGGGCTGTCTTTGCAATTCTTCCCTGTCTCAAAAAATTCTGTGACAAACATCTCCTATAAATCCAGGTGAAATTTCCTTAGGTAATGGAACCAGTGGTGATATTGCTGGGTAACGGGACTCCACTTCCTGAGTTTTATTTATTTATTTATTTATTTTTATGTGGGTACCAGGAGTTGACCTCAGGACATCACGCTTGCCAGCAAGCGCTTGTGCCGCTGAGCAATATCACTGGCCCTTTTTTTCCTTTATGTGGGTTCCGGGAATCGAACTCAGGACCTCATGCTTGCCAGGCAGGCGCTTATGCTGCTGAGCTATCTCACCAGCCCCCTGAATTTTATTGAGAGCCACCATATTGCTTTTCGGTGTGGCTTTACAAGTCTTCACTTCCCAGTGGAGTGCAAGAGTGCACATCTGCACGCATCTTAAACAGAGCTTAGTCTTATCTAACTCTTGGTTCTCATTCTTCAGAACCATTCTCCTGTGGGTAAAGTGATGTCTCACCATTGTTTTTATTTACATTTCTCTGACTACTGATGAATTTGAAGTCTTCAATAATTTGTTTTCTTTTCTTTTGTGTATTGCTTTCTTTGGTTTGTATTTTTTTTATTGAGCTGCACATTTTTTAAAATATGGAATTGAAGAAAGGAATTCATAGCATGTACTGGATCATCTACCAAAGTGTTCATCATTCCTCATTGGTTTGTAGGGCTGCCATTTTCATATATTGAGTTTCTACATCTGCATAGTTCTTTCTTTGATCTTTCTTATCTATTGCCTTTGGGTTCGTATCATCCTATGGTATTGCTCTAGCTTTACTACCTGGTAGAACAGTTTTCTTGCCCTCTGCTTCATTTCTTCCCAGGGTCTTTCTGTCTGAGTCTCTGTGTCATATGTCATTTTTCTGTTCACCTGCTCAGGCAGAGCAACCCATGCTGGGGTTCTTATGTTTTTTTTTTTTTTTTTTTTTTTAATTCTCATATCCTACCCTGTACAGAAGTAATCTTAACTCACTTTTCTCTTTCATTTTTAGATTATATATCTATAAGAAGTGGAATATTTGGTATATCTTTTGTTTCCTTTTTTTTTGTTTCTTTGTAAATTTCCAGGCATGGTATCAGGAACAGTTAATGAAGACATTAGGGAGTTAAAAAAAAAAAAAAAACAAAAAAACGATATTACAATCTCTCATTCTTCAGCAGCTCTGAAGAACTCCAAATTCATTAGAGTGGTCTCCAAATTCCCTACAGTACTCCCCTTACCAGAGCTGTCTCTTTTCTGTGTTCCATCTATAACTACATCACCTGGGATGATTGCATGAAATGAAAGTAGAAAAGAAAAAGCCAGATCTTATGTTCACTAATCCTTTTGGTTTATCCAGTGCTTGCATTAGAAAACAGAGGGGGAAATTGAGATGAAAACTCTGCTACAGCAACTTGGGGCTTTTTGGAGTAGCAAACCTAGAATTCTAAATCAGAGACCCACCCCATTTAGCTTAGCTCTTACATAACAGCGTGTAAATCTGCTGAACTGCTCAACATCCAAGGAAGACTCCTGTGCCTTTCTTGGTGCTCCTCCTGGGAAGCGTCTACTTTCCAGAGTCCCCTGCTAAAGGCATCGCTGGCTGCTTGTGGGTGTGCCTTTTTCTTCTAGATTTTGCATGGTTCGCAGAGGTGACTGGTGCCGGGTAGGCATTTATCATGTATTGAAGTGGATGATTAAATGGGTGAGTGAATGATTGTGATAAAATCATGTGTCATATCTTATTACTTACCCAAAATATATTGTTGCCTAGCACTTTTTAGGACAAGGTGACTTTCTCATCTTGCTTAATGTTCCTACATATTTGTCCCATAGGTGGCTTGAACAGTGGGCAGTATACATGCTGGTAACTTAAATGTGAACTCATGCCCTTTACTCTCATGTTATTTGGTTATATCATGAGAATGGCACAATATTTGAGAGGTGCACAAAAGATATATATATATATATATATATATGTGTGTGTGTGTATGTGTATATATAATGTGATAAGAGATTAAGGAATGTGAGTGTGGCCCCTTGGGTCTCAGAGCGGGGGTTCACATTTTGACCATGTCACTTAAAAAGAACATGGCCTTGGGAAGTTATTAACATGCTCTTCAACTTAGTTTTTTAACCTGAAAAATATTATATTTTTGTCATAGAATTATTGTGAAAATTCAGTGAAATAACATGCATGCAAACCTGGCAGATTCCTAATACTCCATAATCATTAAGTATTAGTGATTTTATAATCTAACTTACAAATATTTTAAAATTAGATCAGAAAAAACATAGGCTTGCGTAGATTAAACTTTCAAAAGGCTGCAACACATCACCCATGTTCTTTGTTGCCTGTATAGTGGCCTTCTTTCAGCCCCCATATCTTTCAGCTTGCAAACTCTTTGAGGATTTTCCCTACCTTGATGGGTGAGATTTTTCCTCCCTCTGGATCTTCTTTCAACAAAGCAATGTGGTCCATCCAGTGCCTCCAGGAAACATTCAGATAACACAGCTTCCTCATCTCTCTGCTCGTTTTCTGTTTCCTTCTTATGTTTTGAATTTTCAGGTAATAGGACAGACCAAAATAAGGATCTAGGTTTCTGAAGATAAGTGTCTAGTCTCTTAGGTTTACGAAGTGCAAAGAAGTTCAGAAAAATCAAAAGAAAAAAATTTAAGTACTTAGTCCCTTATGTGAATAAACCTACCAAGGCCATTAGGATTACCACCCCACTGAATCCCGTACTGTTTTTTTTTTTTTTTTTTTTTTTTTTGCTGGTTCAGCCTGAGTTAGCATGAATGTCCTTTCTTAACAGTTTCCTCCTGGAGAAGGAGGATATGGGTTGGATTTGAGAGTCCTCAGCTTACTGTTTTTCCACTTGAGAGGAAGAGGGTGGTGAGGGGAGTGGATTTGTGGAGTGGAATTTCAAGTCTCTGTGGTGATCAGGAAGGGAAATAAGTTTGGCCCAGAACTTACCTGCATTTACTTTGGAGAGCTTCGGGATGCGCTCTGTGTAGGATCAGAGATGGGAGGAGTTGCCTGGGAGCCTGTGGGCCTCATCAGCTAGTTAAGGACCTCTAGCACCTGAGACAAGTGTCCTCAGTGAGGCCTAAGCCAGGTTCCCTGGGGCTGTGTCACTCTTCAGTTCTGAACTATGCATCTTTGAATGCATCTTAAATGTGTGACTGGTGCAATTTGATTGCTGTGTTCTGTCTGTATTTTATTTTGGAAATTCTTAAATGTGGTTTAGCTTAGGTTCAATGTATTTAATAGGATAAAATTGATGCGATGAGAAGTGGATGATCAGAGGACTCAGCCCTAAGAATGGGCGAGTACATAAGGTGAGTTTTTATTTTCTGGTGCTAGGAATGGAACTCAGGGCCAAACTCACACTAGGCAAGTGCTGAACTACTGAGTTATACTGCCAACCCTGGAAATGAGTTCTTCTGGTTGCCCTTCTCCACGTTTTAGTGGGCTCCTTTTTGCCCAGGTTAGGGGCAGTCCGGTCTACAGCACTGGTGTCATGAAGCTTTTCTAGTGCATTTGATGGATTTTCAATGTTCTTTTCACATTTTCTACTCTAAGGAATTGCATAATGTGTTCATGTGTACTTTCATTCTTCCTTCCTATTATCTTTTTTTTCTTTTTTAACCTAAAGGAGATGGGTGCTCTACTTAACACACAGATAATTTAGAAGCATGTTTCAGTCAGATCCCGCACCCCCCAGTTCAGTGGTTACCACATTCACTAATGTATGTATCCAATTAATAATATAAATAGTGAAGGCCAGTATGCTCTCTAGAGTTCCAAAATCCATAAGGCAAGGGCATGCTCTCCTGCCCTTGTTTCTACTTTGCAGATGAAAACGAGCTGGTGAGTAGTATTTTGCATTGAAAATAATCCCAGTGAAAGTCCCCAGTGAGAACTCAGCACACATTTTCATAATTCTGCTCCCTTGAGAGCACAGGTACATTTAATCTCTCCCAACTGTTACCTAAATGAAGAACAGCACGAGGAATACACAGGGAATGAAAAATCCACATGTGTGAGTAGTGCACGGCCACTAATCTTTCCTGACATTTACTTTCACTCATGAGCACAGGGGTGACCAGCCCCACCAGTCCTAGATGCTCAAGATAAATGTCAGCACCACCCACTGGAAGCTTGCTATGCATACATGCTTATTGGGAATCAAATTTATTTGGCTATCACACATTGAGGCTTGAGAGCCCGTCCCTCGAAGTGCATGGATTCCTCTGACACCCTGCTCACTGCTGCTGTTTTGTAGAGTTGGGAAATGGTAGAATAGTTTGCTGCATTTTTACTGGAATGACCTCCCCCAAAAAACACCCACAAACATAAAAAATGATTAAGACTTGACAGTTTTGTTTTATATGGCTTCAGTTCTGCACTTTGTCTCTCCACGTGTCCTACTGCCAGCTTTCCCAAGAGCATCTGCTCATCCTATTGTGAGGACAGTGAGCTGGTATGTATCGTGGAAGAGCTGTCCTCCATGTGCCAATGGCTCTGCATGCAGGAACTGTCCTCAGGCTGGGCTTTGCCACATGCTCAGGGGCACATCACTTTTGCAGCCTGAGGCAACAGGAGTTCCAGAATTTGTGAGCAATTTCTTCTGACCTATAAAGGAATAAAAAGGAGGTTGATTTTTAAGGTCTTGTCATTTCACTGACTGACTGACTTCTGGTTCTGTATAGCCATTTTGACATTGCATTTGTATAGCATGGCTAAAGTTTCACATAAATATACCTGGTAAGGACTCAGATTGTAAAGTCAGAAAGAGGAAGGTTTTTTTTTTTTTTCCTTTGTACTAGATACTATAAAGATTTGATGTCCAGTGAAGATCTCAAGTAGGAACCTTTGTAACCCAATGCAGTATAGTTGCTTTAACGGAAGAAAAACAAAGAAACAAATCTCCATTCTTACTTAGGGAGGTATTAACAGTATAGTGCAATAACTATTCATGTAGCCCTTGAAAAACAAGAACAGCCCAAATAATTTATGGGGAAAAATGAATCACAAGCTAAAGAGAAAAAGGAAGTGGCTCAGATAATTAGAGTCAGAGAAATTCTGGCGGGGGCAGCTAAAGTCATGTGCTTGAGGTGAAGGGGCTCTTTCAGGAGCCCTCCACAGTGAGCAGGCTGGAAGACTGGAGAAGTCAGGCAAGCTTACATTTACATTCTGGAATGTGAAGGGTGAAAGCACGCGTCATGGATTCAGTAGAGTAAAAAGGCTGCTTAAAAAATAGAGCAGTATCTCCTACTGTTGAATACACGGTATGAATCGGCAGTGGACAGAACAACAGCATAGGTGAGAAAACCTGGACCAAAATTGTCACAAATTGAATCTATAGCTCATGGATGCGAATGACATTAATATTTTATCTATATTTTTCTTCAAAATAGTAATAAACTCAATGTTTACAAAGGAGGGAATTTCACCACACTTAGTCTAGTGGGTTTCAAATTACTTTGGACAGAGAACCTGTTCTGAACAAATCTTATTAAAAAATTAAAGCAAACAAAGCCAGAAAAAAATGAAAAGTGAGCTGCATGGTTTGGAACACTTACGTTACTTCCTGTCTGTATTCATGGTCCCCACAGCAGAAACTCAAGGCTTTGTAGAATAGGAGCGGAATCCAGTTTCTCCTGGTAGTTTTCAAACTAGAATAATGCGTGTGTTACAAAAATATCTCCTTAGTTTAATAAGTTTGCTGAATGGTGCTTATATAACCTAGAGTTTGGAACATTGCAGTGTACATTAGCACATTGAGGGCAGGGAGCAATTTCTGTTTTGAAATGCACTAACTTGTTTGACCCCGTTTTTCACCTGCAGGCTTTTGTGTACCTGACCAGGAACCTTTCATCAGAAACACTTCTTAACGTCCTGTGGCAAACAAATCCCCTGGAATGCAGTTTAGGAAACACAAATCTCTAGGTTCTGTTCAAATGATCTCATTTTTTGAGTGGGGAAATGCAGGCTGAGGAAGAATACAAAGAATGTGTTATGGGCCACACTGTCGGGATCATATTTAGTAATCTTGAATCCATGAAGCTAAGGGGCTTTTCAAATATATTGTCTTTAATATTTTCATGTCTATGAGCAGAAAGCAGTCATGCTGTTTTTACCAATGCTGTGCACTAAAACACAGAAAGTCAAGGTTACCTCATCAAACTGGGGTGTAATTCTCCCTACCTCGCCTTGATCTGCTTTCTGGGAGCTGTGTCAGCCTGTCTTCCTGTTGAATGGAAGAGAGTAAGACTATCGGATTTTTAGATCTTAGATTAAGATTTACGCCAACAGAAGTATGTGATGGCATCATTGACAATGGACACAGTAATTTTTTAAGGTTCAAGGAAAATAGTTTACATTTAGAACCTTCTATAATAATTTCAGGTGTTTTGTGATGTTGGCATTTCAAAATGGTCAAACCTCTGGCCAAGATGAGGTACAGCCCGTGTGAGGTGTGGAGATGTAATTAAAGAGAAGTACAGAGGGCTCTCCACTGCCCGTACTTAATGAAGATATGATCAGCCAGTCTCTTTGTGACCAATAATTCATTGTCTCGTAATCCAATAAGGTGTTATTATGTGAAGCTGTTTGAGAATCACTTGCCTCATCATTAACTCATTATCGCCCAGAAAGCTGCATTAATATGTCTTATTCCCTGCCCAGGAAAAGACACGACATTGAAAGACATTTGACATCTACATTTGTCAACACAGTAATCTCCAGTACTATGGCTTGAGTATTCGCAAGTGTACAGCTATGATGATGAATCAGTGGCAAATAATTACTAAATGGCAATTAATGGTAATAGCCCTTTGTGAATACGGAGGGTTGCTCTCTACAAGGAACTCATTGCTCTTTGCACATTTTAATTAATATAGCCTGGGCGGGGTGATGGGGTGTCACAAAGGTAGCTTTATAGCATTATGGCTGCTGAGTAAACTGAGTCATGTTTAAATTACTCCCTTTAGATGCACAATTTCTTGCTGATTTGAAACTATGTGGATAATAATTTTTAAAATAAACAAAGAGCAAACATTGTAGTGAATGGATGTCAAAAGAAAATTGGAGGTATTATTAAATATTTTTATATTTAAAAATTTAAAACATTTTTCTTTTACTTTTGTTTATATATTTCTGAAACGGGAATTGGTCATTTTGTCCTGGATTGGTAGCCAGACACAAAAAAGGAGGTAAACTTTCAGTGGCGTCATGTCTGGTATATTCAGAATAATGCCAATTTATTATCTCCCCATAGAGTCTCAAAGATGTTGAATCTCACTGGCAAGTAGACTCAACCTGCTTGTTATTATTGCCTCGGTCCTGCTAAATATAACCAATGTCTATTTGCCAAACACTGAATTGGAAATGAAAACTTTCAAGACGGAAAATGGAATTGAATTCTTTCAAATGATCTCTCTAAATTCCCAAATTATTTTTTGATGGCTTACTAATAGAATTTAAAACTAAATAGATAATTACCCAAATTTAATAATGTTCAGAGTGAGTTTTCACTACACTTTCAAAGTCAAGTGGGAGTCTGCCCCACGAGTTTATGTATTCTTTCAGTTACGAGCGTGTATTGAACACAGGGTGCCAAACCTGTGCTGGGCTCTGGACGTATTAACAAAGAAGGTTTTGGTGGGTCTGTTAAGATACTCTGTCTGCTGGTAGAAGTGAAGGTAGACAAATAAGAACAATGCAGAGTTAGAAATTTTGCAAGGGAAATGTGAACAAGTCAAGGAATATGAGGGCAAAAAAGAGCTAGGGTGAACTTTGTGAGTACCCCCTGCTCATGTATGTGCTAAAGGTTAAAATCAGAGTCTCCATGATTTATGGTAAGTATGTTGTTCTAAAGTCCTACTTTCCTACTATGACTTTGAGTTCATTTAATGGTTCTGCAATTTTGAAGGGGTGTGTGTGTGTGTGTGTGTTTATAATAAATCTAAATAACTGAATCCTATTATAACTTTACTAATCCTTATTGGGATTTATTTGCTTTGACATAAGGAAAGGAGATGAAATTTGGCATGTAGCAGGTGTGTGTTAAACATGGCTTTAGTCTTAAGAGTAAGGAGGACAAATCCTGAACAAGTTGGACAATTTAGTAATGCCCTCTTTTTTTTCCTTTTTAACTCTGAATAGCAGAAGGCTACCTGATGAGGACAAGAGAGGAGTACTCCTCTCCTGAAAAGTTTTGACACTGTGTTCAGGTTGCCTAGGTTTTAAGTGGGCACCAGTTTCCCAACTAAAAACCTACAACATGGCTCTGTGTCTGTGACCTTGTAGTTTTCTGGCTAGCTGTGTGGCAGCTCTCTGTTCCCCATGGTCATCTCTCTCTCCCTCTCTCTCTTTCTTTTTCTCTCTCTTTTATCATGAACTGGAGTGTTGTCAATGCACCTCTGCAGGGACTTCTTTCTCAGCTGATGGGAGATTCATTGGCAGGAAGCAGTTCCACAATTAAAATAAAACATGGAGGGCCGGTGAGATAGCTCAGCGGCATAAGCGCCTGCCTGGCAAGCGCGAGGGCCCGACTCCTGGAACCCACATACGAAAAAAGGGCCGGTGATATCGCTCAGCGGCATGGGCGCCTGCTGGTGCACGAGGTCCTGAGGTCAACCCCCGGTACCTACACACACACACACAAAAAAAAAAAAAAAACATGGAAATATTCTGCTTATCCTATGGCCCCAGCCACCTCTGCTGTGTGGTCTTGGCAAGAGAGGACCGGAGGGGATGTACATCATCTTGTATTTATCTTCCTGATTGGAATATCCAATATTTCTGTGCTAGGTTAGGATTTGAAAATTGTTTTAGTTCAGTTCAGATCACCTAACCTGTGTTCCAGGGCCTGACAAATGCCCATCTGCCCAAGGGGGAAAGAAGTCTGTGCCTGACCTACGAAGGGAGTGGTGACTGTCGCCTGTCACACTGAGGTCACCACCTTAAGGTTCTGTCTGCTCTGTGAGCTGGAACTTGCCCAATTGGAAGAGTTTGCTGTCCTCCCCAGCAAGGTGTTCTCTTGTTAAAATATTCAAGGCAAAGCACAGGGAGGGTAAAGGAAAAGAAGGGATGATAGCAAAGACTAGAGCTGGAGTAGAAAGGAATCATGTTGCAGGGCTGGAGGGCAGGGGAATGTGGGCAAAGAGATGTGCAACACAGCAGACCCCGCTCCCATGCCAAGGGCATTTGGGAGCTCAGGGCCTTCCAGGATGGGCCGTCTCCTCTGGAAAACAGAATTTCTGCTTCTCTAATACCTGTCCTTTAAAGCCAGCAACATTGGGAACATACACAGTGAAAGGAAAAGAGGGCGGGATAAGGGGGGGAATTATTACAATTCTTAGATAGGTGATTTCTGTTTTAGGTTCTTTATCCATTACACATCATAAAGGACCCAGGCTGTGTTGCCTATGGCTTTAAAATCTAGGACCTTATTAAAATCTTTTCTTGTTAGTAACTTGGCACTTTGGAAACTCGCTAAGAAAAAGAGCCGATTTAATCAAGGCAAGATTTAACACAAAGAAAGGACCTGATCTTGCCTTTCTGCAGAAAAACTTTCAGGATCAAATGGCTTATGATGTTCATTTACCTACAGAATCCCTTTGGAATCAGCAACTGGGCTAGGGGTGTCCTTCCCCCAGCCAGCAGGCCACACTCAGATTTGCTTTCTTTACACTGAGTCTGTCTACTTCTTTAGATATTCAAAGAAAAATATTTTTTTAGTCATCCTACATGAAAGAAAACCCATGACTTAAAGAAGGGGCAGAAGCAAATCTGCCCAATATCTGAAGGTAAGAAAGGTTAGTAGATTTTTCTTGATCCTAAAGATCTGTTTTTCTGTGAGTGATACTGCATCTTTGATTCTAAATGAAAGGAGGTGGTGGAGTTGGGGGTCATAGATTGGACCCCAGCGTAGTTCATGGGTAATCTCTCTAGATTATGTAAATCAAGCTCTCCTAAAGTATTTATTTCATGTCTATAAAAGGGAACATATAATATAGTATTTACAATCAGAAAAGCAAACTTCTGCGAGTCACGTCAATGTGTGGTTGTGTCTCATTTGGCAGCTTCAGATTGATGGCAAAGAGAGAGGGTCTGTTCCTCCTGGTCCCTCAGAGACCCAGGGATCCACTCAGAGGCTCTGCCTTCCTAGACACATGGGATCTCATATTCTCTGGGCGTTAGGTTCAGCCAAAGGTAGAGAGAAGAGCATGGACGAGCACAAGCAGAAGGATCATGAAGACTCATACCACTTTTTCCCACATTCTTTTGGCTACACAGCAGTCACTCTGCCTGCACAATAGTCTGGCAAGAGGAATCTAGCATGATGCCTAGGAAGGAAAGAGCATGAACTGAGCCGTACAGCTAGCAGTCATCGCTGCACTGCATGGGCATCCTCCTTCACATACATACAGCACATACCCCAAGGCGGATAACTCAGTTTAGTCCAATGGCTGCCTTCAGCTTAACGTCCAAAATCACTTGGTGGTTTTTACTCTCTTTTTTTCTGACTAATTGTGGATTTTTATGGGAAAGTGACCAGTAGATAAAATGCAAGTTTTTATTTCTACGTCATGTTACATGAGTAACAGGACAGGATTATCATGATAAACTACCTACTTAGGAAAAGAGAAGAACCAGGACTCTAAAGCAGGTTCCAGTGCCTGGTAGTGATGATATTTTCATCCTACCAGTTTGAGAAGTTCCTTATCTACATGTCGATTCTGTTCTCCAGGAGGAAATTTCTGTTTCTTTCTCCCTGGCGTGCCCTGGCTTCACCTACTGGCTGTTTCTTCCTGTTTGAAACCTTCCATAGCTACATCTGATGTGATCGTGATTCAGCAAACCCTCTTCGGGGGCTGAAGGACATGTACAGCTCATCTCGTGCTAATACAAGCTGAGGGGTTTGGTAGTTATTTTATAGTCACGGATCTTTTAGAATAGAGTCATGCCTTATCTTATAGTCACGGGTCTTTTAGAATAGAGTCATGCCTTATCTTATAGTCACGGGTCTTTTAGAATAGAGTCATGCTTTCTTTGGCTACTTAATTCCCTCAACAGTGGTGTAAGATTTTGCTCTACTTGTTTTCAGGCAGATCCATTTGTCATATGCAAAATATCAGAGACATAGCTAGATGTAACTCTTTTCAAATTTTGTATTAGTGTATGTTTGCAATACATAATAAATATATTCATGCCGGGGTATTAGTACACATACATATTGCATCTTAATCTTTTTTATTTTCTCTTCACCTGCCCTTCTTCCTGTCTTCCCCACCCTTGACCCCTTTCCCATCACCACAAAGTCTCTTAAGCCTATGTTGTTTCTCTCTTTTGGGGCTCCCATAACTTTCTTGATGTGGCTACACTGAGCCTATCTGATAGAAGAAGCTTGGTGAAAAAAGTAATGGCTTTGTTTTGATAATGGCCCCAAAGGAGAGTCTTTATCCAAATGAAAAGCATTAATGAGCTTTTGCTGCTTAGAAGTATTTTCTATCTTCTTCCAGACACAGTTATTCATACCTTGGTATGTCATTGATTTGAAACTTATCAAATCTGGTATGCAATGCACTTATTATTTTTTTTGTGTGTGGGTACCGGGGGTCGACCTCAGAACCTCGTACGCCAGCAGGCGCCCATGCCGCTGAGCTATATCACTGGCCCTTTATTTGTATGTGGGTTCCGGGAGTCGAACTCGGGCCCTTGCGCTTGCCAGGCAGGTGCTTACACTGCTGAGCCATCTCACCAGTCCTGCAATGCATTTTGATGCAAAAAATTTCTTCTATTACTCAAATAGAAGAAATAATCTTCTATTTGTTTGGTACTTAACACAAGCTAGAATTTGCCCCTGTTGATTGCTTATGATTTTGCCTCCTTTTCCAGCCAAAACAATTTGTTTGGTATTTGGTATTTGTTGTGACTCCTGGAACTAATTAAAGAGGACTACTGAGGTGCCACTGTATTTGGTACCCAGTCTGAATGGCTTTTCCAAACATTGAAGCCTCAGAGTTCTGGAATTGACCATCTCCTCCCCTCCCCTTCAGTGCCCACTCCTCTCCTCTCCTCTCCTCTCCCCACCCCTCCCTCCTCCTCTCTTCCTCTCCTTCCCTGTCCCCTGCCCTTCCCTCCTCTCCTCTCCCTTCCCCTTCCCCGTCTCATTTTCTTGGACTGTAGAACTTTGTGTCTGAGTTCATTTCTTTCTTGTAATCATTAGTGTAAACAGAGGGAGTGATCAATATGCAGGAAGACTTTAGCTCTTTCTGTTTATTTCTTCTAGAGCTACAAGTTCAGGAGATACTTGGTTTTCTTTAGAAGTTATCACAAGTGACAGTTTCGCCAAATGTTTTACTATTTCACTACAGAAGTCTCCAGTCTTCTGGCCCATTCCACCTGATTCATTGACACTCCTTGTCCGAGTACAAGCCATTAACACATTGTTTGTTTAAATGTGTCGGATCCCTACTCCAGGTACCAATTTAAGTATAGGTTAGTGAGACACTAATTTTCATAACAAACAGATCCCCACATCTTTGCGGATTAACAATAGCTCTTCACCTCTCACTTCATATATGTCACTGTGATGCTCTTGGTTATCGGTGGTACCAGGCTGTCTCATGCATTCATCTAGGAATGGTGACTCCAGGAAGGTTTTCTGTTTTCATCGTGTGGCTTCCACGATCGTCATGAGCAACACCCTGGAGGAAGAAAAGAGCATGAAGCAGCAGCTGAAGGAGTTTTTAAAGGCCAGCCTTTGAGGTTCTGCACATTACCTCTACTCTCGTGGAGTTCAGTCCCATAATCACATGTAGGTGCAAAAGAGTTTGCAAAATGGGGAGTGTTGCTCAAGAAGAGAAAGCAAGGTTGGTGAACAAAGAGCAGTCACTTTTATGAGTATCTCCCATATATGATTGTTGTAAGGCTGGAAATAGGCTCTATGAAGGGCATCAGGATGACACAACATATAATAAGGATAGAGTTTCTGATTTATAGTGGCTCAGTTTATGATTTTTCTACTTTACAGTGCTGTAAAAGTGCACCATACAACTATTGTATGTTTAACTGTAAATACAGTATTTAATAAATGAGATATTCAACACTTAATTATAAAGTAGAATTCATGTTAAATGATTTTGCCCAACTAAGGCTACAGGAAGTATTCTGAGCACAGTTGAGGTAAGGCAAGATTAAATGAATTTGCAACTGCTGTTATTTTCAGCATACAATTGGTTTGCCGGGACATAACCCCACCGTGAGTAAGGACTGTGTGCACTTGGTAAATGTTGGTTCTCTTCACCACTCTTCACTCTAGGTAGCCCCAAAGTACCCAGTAAGCCCTTAGTAAACACAGAACACATCAATCTGTATTCATACTCATTTCTCCGCTGAATAGGAGAACTTTGAAATCTGACCCCGTTTTGGACTGAACTACTCTGAATCTCTATGGGTCTGCTTTTACTTTGAATTAGAAACATTTCTCAGGAAACCTGGACTATTTTCCAAAGAACCCCATCTGGTCTATTGGAAACTGCTTCAAAGTTGAAACATCAACCCTGACAGGTCTTTTGGCCACTAAAAATGCAGCCTCCAGGGACCTGGCTATGCTGGCAATTAGCATAAAATAGCATAACAGAGATCAGATGACAATCATCTAACAGTCATCGGCCGTTCTGGATTCCATGCCCTCTTTCAAGCTACCTTCCTTCAAACATGCTTTCTACAAAAGCCTGATTTCCTTGTCTCCAGGCTTTAAATCACTTTGCAGACCATAGAAAGATTCATAAAGGACCCACTTTTTTCCACTCCATTTTGATTATAATGTTTGCTTTTTCTGCCTTCTATTCATTTTATTTTTTCCAGCTAATTAATTAAATACTCATTTTGTCGTGGAACACATTTATACACAATCTCACCAGAGTAAAACCTTCTCTAAGCATCCTATCTAAAGCGGCAGCTCTTTGCAGCATTACCATCTCACAGCCCTGTTTCAGTGTTTCCCTTAACATTTTAGCTACAGTCACATGGCCCATTTGTTTGTTTTTTCTTTGCTTTCCTCACCTGGAATTTATGCTTCCTGAGGGTCAGAGTTATTTCTTGTTCTTGTTTACTATCTATTTCCACTGCATAGAGCAGTGGCTGACTATAAAAGGAATTCAAGTAATATTCACTAAATGAATAAATGATTCTTATATCTTGCTCTTAAGGAGTGTAATTTCTGCTAGGGGAAATCTGACATATACCAAGGTAATTATAAGACAAAGAATATCATAATAATTAAACAAGCAGTTTCGGTGTTAACCAAGAGGAAAAAGGGGGAAAGATAAGATAAAAAATCTTTTCTTAAGAATCTTTTATTCTAAGTGAATATTGCTGACATTATTTTATTTATTTATACTTATATAATAGTCCTGAAAAACAGGAGGTACATCTCCCATTTTACAGGTAAGAAAGGAAACTGATGTCTAGATGCCAGGCATTTGTGCAAAGTTACATACGTAGGAAGTGCCAGAAGTAAGGTGTTCGGAGGTCTACCTGGCTTGTTTATCTTTAGCAATGATTCACAGTTTGTAACTTCCATAAAAATAAACATATTTACGGTACTTGTATCAGTGCAGACAAGTGTATTTACATGCACACCTGTGCGCCCACACCAATACATATGGAAGGAAGTGCTTATACGTTTTGCTATATGCAAAACAAGATATTCTATTCTACTCCATTCTTCACCTTTCACTGTATTCTATTCTGTTCTGTTCTACTCTACTCTACTCTACTCTATTCATTTTATTGCATCCTATACATGATGTATGATCAAAATATATGGTGAATATTTAAATAAAAATTAAAAAGTATTACAATAAAAGATATTACCATTAATCATAAAATATTTTCCTTCACTTTGAATATAACTATCCCATCATTCTTGCCACTTCTGAAACAGTTCATAAATATCTTTCCATGCCTGCCTTCATTATCCTGAATGGATTCAAAACTATATGGCAATTTCTTTTTAAAATTGTTTTATTTTTAAATTTTTTAAGTACATGTTAGCAGTACATAATTATTAATTTATTGTGGGGAGTTTGTGCATGTATACAACACATCTTAATTCTTTTTTCCCCCTGTACCTTCCATCCTTCCCTGCTCCCTCCAGCTCTTCCCCTCCTCCCCATTTGTAAAAGCTGTATTTCCATTTTTTAACTTTTTTATATCCCTTTTCTCTTCCTTTCCTCCCCCTTCTTTCCAACTCTTGTTCCTCTTCCAATTTGAAAAATATCTCCCTACTTTCTAATTATCTTTTATTTTGCTCTTTATTGATACTTTGTGTTTTTCATATAAAAGAAGCAATGTGATATTTAAGCTTGTGTGTCTGATTTATTTTACTTAACATCGTGGTCTCTGGATGCACCCATTTATCTAAAAATGCCTCAAGTGTATCCTTCTTTATCTCAGAGTAGTACACCATTGTGTATAAATACCACTTTTTCTTTATCCATTTTTCTGTTCATGTACATATAGGCTGCTTCCAATATTTAGCTATTACAAACTGTACTTGTGGGTATGCATATAACACTGTAATATGATGACTTTAACTCCTTTGGGAAGACACCTAGAAGGGGAATAGCTGGGTCAAATGGAATTTCTAGTTTTAGTTCTTTGAGAAATCTCCATACTGATTTCCATAGTGAGTATAACAGTCTACACTCCAACCAGCAGTGAAGAAGAGTTCCTTCCCTGGCAGCTGCCCTGCCCTGCAGCCCCACCAGCACTTGTTATTGGTAGACTTCTTGAAGATGCCCATTCTTTCTGGAGTGAAATAGAATCTCATTGTTGTTTTAAATTGCATTTCCCAAAAGGTCAATGATGTCGAACATTTTTTCATTTATTTATTGGCCATTTGTAGTTCTTCATCTGAGAAGTGTCTGTTCATTTCAGATGCCCATTTTTTGATTGGCTCTTTAAATTTGGGGGTGGGTCTAACTTTTTTGAGTTCTTTATATATTCTAGATATTAGTCCTTTGAGCAGTAACTGGGAAATATTTTTCCCATTCTGTAGGTTGTTTCTTCATTCTGTTGGTGGTTTCCTTTGCTGTACAGAAGATTTTTAATTTCATGTGATCCCATTTGTTGATTCTTAGTATTATTTCTTGTGCAACTGGGTTTCTGTTCATAAAGTCCTTGCCTATACATACATCTTCAAGAGTTTTACCTATTTTATCTTCTAGCAAGCTTACGTGTTTCTGTTTTTATATTTAGATCCTTGACCCATTTTGATTTTGGGTTAGTGCATGATGAGAGATATGGATCTAGGTTCAATCTTTGGCATATGGATAGCTAGTTTTCCCAGCACCATTTGTTAAAGAGGCACCATTTGTTACCTCCAGAGAAGGTATTTGGCCTATTTGTCAAAGACAAGATAGCTGAGTGTGCCTGGAGTTGTTTCTGCACCCTCTATCCTATTCCATTGATCCACAAGCCTGTTTTTTTGCCAATACTATGCTATTTTTATCACTGTAGCTTTGTAGTATAACTTGAAGTCCAGGACTGTAATGCCCCTTGCCTTGTCCCTGTTGCCCAGAATTGGGCCTATTCTAGGTCTCTTCTAGTTTCACATGAATTTTAGGATTATTTTCTCTAGTTGTTTGACAAATGCTACTGGTATTTTGATTCAGATTGCATTAAATCTGTATAACAGTTTTGCAAGTATGGCAATTTTGGTAATATTGATTTTGCCTTTCCAGGAACAGGGGATATCATTCCATTTTTTTTATATGCTCTTTGATCTCTGTTTTTAGAATATTATAGTTTTCATTGTATAGGTCTTTCACTTCCTTGGTTAGATTAATTCAATATTTCATTTTCCTTGATGCTATTGTGAAATATATTATTTCCCTAATTTCTCTCTTGGTGGGTTTATTATGGGGGTACAGGAAAACTGTTGATTTTTGAGTGTTGACTTTATATCATGTTATTCCACTGAATTTTGTTATAAATTCTAGGAGTATTCCGGTGGAGTTTTTGGTGTCTTCTATGTAGAGGGTCATGTCATCTGCAAATAATGATAATTTAACTTCTTTCCTATCCATATCCCTTTCATTTTTTTCTCTTGTCTAATTGTTCTGGCTAGTGTTTCAGAACTGTATTCAGGAGTGGTAATAGTGGACATCCTTATCTTGTTCTTGATTTTAGAATGAAAGCTTTCAGCTTCTTTCCATTTAGTATGATGTTGGCCATTCATTTGTCATAGCTGGTTTTTATCAGAATGAGATAAAGTCCTTCTATTCCTATTTTCTTCAGTGTTTTATCATGAATGGATGTTGAATTCTGTCAAATGGTTTTTCTGTGTCTATTGCGATGATCATATGAGTTTTGTCCTTGCTTCTGTTTATGTGGTGTATTACATTTATTGATTTGCATATGTTGAACCATCCTTGAATCCCTGGAATGAATCGTACTTGGTCATGGTGTATGATCTTTCTGAGGATTTGCTGCATTCTGTTTGCTAGTACCTTATTGAGGGTTTTTTTTTTTTTTTTTTTTTTGTGGGTACCGGGGATCGACCTCAGGACCTCGCACGCCAGCAGGCGCCCGTGCCGCTGAGTGATATCACCAGCCCCTTTTTTTGTATGTGGGTTCCAGGAGTCGAATTCGGGCCCTTGCACTTGCCAGGCAGGCGCTTACGCCGCTGAGCCATCTCACCGGCCCTTATTGAGGATTTTTGAATCTATGTTTATTACAGAAATTGGCCAATAGTTCTCTTTTTTGTTGGGTCATTTTCTGGTTTTGGTATCAGGATAATGTTCGGTTCCAGGAATGACTTTCAGAATACTGCTTCCCTTTCAATTTCATTAAAGATTTTGAGGGATATTGATGTTACATCATCTCCAAATTCTTGTAGAATTTGGCAGTGAATCTGTTGGGACCTGGGCTTTTCCTTGTTGGTAATTTTATTAATTTCATTGACTGACATTGAATTATTCAGTATTTTTATATCTTCTTGGCTCAGCTTTGGTAGTTCATATGTATTAGGAATTTATCAATTTCATCTGAATTTTTCATTTTAGCAGAGTACAGCTTCTCAAAGTAGTTATCAGTGATATTCTGGATTTCAGCAGAATCCATTGTGATTTTACTTTCTTCATTTCTAGTAGCATGGAGTTCGTTCTTTTCTTTCATTATTTTGATAACATTAGCTGAAGATTTGTCTATTTTGTTCAATATTTCAAAGAACCAACTCTGATTCATTGATTCTTGTATTGATTTTTTCAATCTCAAATTCATTAATTTTTGTTCTGATCTTTATAATTTCCTTTCTTGTATTAGCTTTCAGTTTAAATTGTTCTTGTTTTTGTAGAACTTCGAGGCACATCATTAGCTTGCTTTGTTTTTCTGATGCAGAAATTCATTGCTGTGAACTTCCCTCTAAAGACTGCTTTCATTGTGTCCCTTAAGTTCTGGTATGTCATACTAGCATTACCATTTGATTGTAGAAACTGTCTAATTTTTAATTTCATCTGTGACTCATTGATTATTCAAGAGCATATTATTTAATTTCCATGTCTTTGCATAGTTTCTGTGGGTTTTTCGTTGTTGATTTCTAGTTGATCTGTGATCTGATGATATGAATGGGATAAATGCAGTTCTTTAGCATTTACTTAAGCATGCTTTATGGGCTTTAGCTCCTCTAATTTTTTTATTAGTGTCTTCTCTAGACTCACTAATGAGACTATGTTGTGTATTTTGGAGAAAGTTCAATGTGTTGCTTTGAAGAATGTGTATTCTGTTGTTGGACAGAATACTCTGTAGGTATCTATTAAGTTCTTTTCGTTCAAAGTTTTGTCTCAACTCTGATATTTTTTTTGTTGATTTTTTGTCTAATTGATCTGTCCATTAATGACAGTAGAGTATTGATGTCCCTTATTATAATTGTATTACTGCTTATCTGATGTTTTCATGTCTATTAGTGTTTGGTCCATGCAAATGAGTGTGCCAGAATTTGGTGTGTATATGTTTACACTTGTTATTTCCTCTTGTTGAATTGTTCCCTTTCATGACCTTCTTTATCTCTTCTGATCAGTCCTGGCTTGAAATCCACTTTGTCAGATATTAGAGGAACTACTACTTTTTTTCTGGCTTCCTGTTGCATGGACTATTATTTTCCATCCTTTGACTTTCAGTCTATGAAAGTGAAAACCCATTTGGAGTAAATGTGTTTCATGTATACAGCATATTATTGGATCTCATTTCTTGATCCATTCCGCTAATCTCCCTCTTTTGATTGGTGAATTGATATCATTCACATTGATGGTTAGAATTGATAAGTATTGACTCATCCCTGTCATTATATTATTTTCCTGCTGTTGATTCCCTTTCTTTGCCTTCTACTTAATTTCTTGCCCTGCCTGGTGGATTCATTTTGTTGGGCTTTTGCTATTGTTAGCTTCATTGTCTCATTCTGGAACCTTGACTATAATGTGTCTTAGAGTGATTCTTTTCTGATCATGGCTATTTGGGGTTCATTAGGCCTCATTTATCTGTATTTAAATTCTTTCTTCATGTTTGGGAAGTTTTCTGCTATTTTTTCTGCTTTTTCTTTTGTACTATCTTCTAATTTTTCATTAATTTCCGTTAATCTTACATTAGTCTTTTTTGCATCATCTAGCAGCTCCTGGATCAATTTCTCACGTTCTTTTTTTTTTTTTTTAAAGGTGTCTCTCATTACTTCATCACTAACCTCCACACTGTCTTCTAGATCTGACACTCTGTCCTCACATCGGTCAATTCTGCTGCCCATACTTTCAATAGAAATTTTAATCTCCTAGCTTTCTGTTTGGAACTTTCTTTTATGGACTCCAATTCTTTTCTTTTTTTTTTTTTTTGTGGGTACCGGGGGTCGACCTCAGGACCTCATGCGCCAGCAGGCGCCCGTGCTGCTGAGCGATATCACTGGCCCTTTTTTCGTATGTGGGTTCCGGGAGTCGAACTCGGGCCCTTGCGCTTGCCAGGCAGGCACTTATGCCGCTGAGCCATCTCACCGGCCCCCTCCAATTCTTTTCTATTCTGGTCATTCATGGTTTGCATCTCTTGCTTTAGCTCCTCTAGTTTTTCATTAGTGTTTACTTTGGACTCACTGATCATTTGTTTTATTAGGGTCATTATCTCTTTAATTGTATCTCCTTTGAATTCACCAAATGCCTTATTGGTCTGTTTTGCTGTGTCCACTGTCACTACTGCAGTTATTTTGTTGGTGTGGCTTTTGATTTCTTCTCCTTTGATTCCCCTTGGATTGGCTTTGGGGGAGTTGGGAGCTTTTAAATGCATTTTGTTACCTTTTTTCCTTATGTTTCTATTTTTGTTTATTTGTGTGTTTTCTCTGCTGAGGCTTGCACATTGATTATAGTGGTGGCTTTATAGCTGGTATGGAGACCTATTTAGGTAAAGCTTACTTTTCAGAGATGCCCTCTATGTGTATCTAGTTACCTATAAGCCTTTGCCTCTGTCTCTGGGTCCAAACACCTCAGTTTATTTGGGATGGAAGGTTGAATCCTATTTGAGAATGGGCTGTAGTATTGTTTATCATCCTCAGACAATCTGGATACTGACATACAGTGAAAGCCAATTGATAGCAACAACTATGTCACCCTGGCTAAAGTATTAAAATCAGCAAGAAAAATAGCATCAAATATAAACTGAATCTTGAAGAACCCAAAGAACTAATAATGTGCCACCCTTAACTATAGAAAAGAGATCTATAGTTATGATACAAACTCAAAAACAAGCCCGATATTGATATGCAGTAAATATCTAGTCAATAGAGCAACTTTACCTCCATCAACAATAGAACAATGTTCAGCCATTGTAAGATGTGGTTGACTCTCTAGATTCATGAAGGTTAATGCTAATACTAGTAAGGATAGAGGTTGTGAGGAATGGAAGTATGAAAAAAATTTGAAAAATTAAGCTATGGAAGATGGCAAGAAGGTAATAAAATTGAAATAAAGAATTCTATTAAGGAGTAAAAGACAGTAGTATTAGATAAAAGTAACAGAAAAAAAACAACAAGAAAAAGGATACATAATAAAAAATAGTGAGCTAGAGGAAAATAAAAAAATAAGGAAACAAATTGAGAGATAACAAGGAGAAGAGAAAAAGGACCTTAATCAAATAAATAAACAAAGTAATAATGAGAAAGGGAGAAAAAGAAAATGGGTAATAAAACTCTAAACTCCATTAAAAAAAAAAAAAGTAGTGGGTCAAACAAAGAGGAAAAACAAAATCCTATGTATTTCTAAATGAGTGGTTTTCTTCCAGAAACTGCAATCTTTGGAATCCAGCAAGTCACATTCCTCTCTGCCCCTCTTTATAATCTGTGGGTATGTGTGGTAACCCCTCTGTTCAAGATGTCCCCCATCTATAAACCCTAGTCCATGGCAACTGTCCAACCCAAGATGTGGGCCCAGGGAGGTGAGGGGCGAAGGACACTGGGTGAAGATGGAAGCAGGTCTGAGGCATTTGGTGTAGACTCTGGTGGGCCCAGGATCAGCACTGGGTGCCAGATAGAGACTGGCAGATGTGAGACCAGCTCGAAGTGCCAGGTGGAGGCACAGGTAGGCCACTCTAGCTTGATATGTTGGGTGTAGACTCATGTAGGCTTGGGGTGCTCAGAGGAGACCCACGTGTACCCAGGTGTACCCAGAACCAAATCAAGGTGCCAGATGGATACTCCAGTGGGCATAGTACCAACTTGAGGGGCCAGGTGCAGACTCACAAGGGCCCAGAATTCTCAGTGGGGACTCAGGTAGGCCCAGCACTGATGTGGGATGCCAGACAGATAGCACAGGGCAATGGCTGCTGGGTAGAAACTTGAGCGGGCCTGGGGCACCTGTCGTAGACTCCTTCAGGGTCAGGACCAGTACTGGGAGCCAGATGGAGACTCTGGTGGACATGGGACCAACTCAAAACACCAGATGTAGCCCAAGCATTGTTGGGGCTCCTAATGGAAACCAAGGTTTGCTGGGGACTGGTGCAGGGAGACTTGGATGGCCCAGGGAGGGCTCTGGGTGCTGAGTGGAGAATCACATGGGTCCAGGGCACCAGGCAGAGATTCAGGCAGGCTTTGGGCCTATGCTGAGTACCAGACTGAGACTCTGGAGGGTTCTGCACTAGCTTGATGCACTGGGCAGAGACTCAGACAGGTCTGGGCCAGTGGAGACCCAGATACACCCAGGACTGATGTGAGGAGCCAAATGGACTCTGGTGCACCCAGGGAGGGCATGGGGCACCTGGTGCTGAGTAGGAGGGCTCCAGTGGGCCTGGGGCACCAGGAGGAGGGTCATGTGGATTGGTACATCCAGTGGAGACCCAGGCTGCCCAGGAGTGATGCTGGATGCCGGAGACTCCAGCAGGTCCAGGGAGGGTGTGGGGAGATAGGTGCTGGGTGGAGACTCAGTCGAGCCTGAGGCGCCATGTACAGACTCAAGCGGGTCCGGTGTCAGCACTTGGTGCCAGATAGAGACCTTGGCAGGTGTGGGACCAACTTGAGGCACCAGATAGCTACTTGGGCAGGTGCAGGACACTTAGTGAGGATTCAGGTGGGCATGGTACTGATGCGGGGTGCCAGATGCTGACTTAGGTAGGCACAATCAGCTGGGTGGACTTGTTCATTTGTTTATCTGTTCATTTGTTTATCCTCTAACTGCTCAAAGTTGGGTAGGTGATGAGTGAAGTCCCCTGCCCTTGGCAAGCACTGACAAGGATCCTGCAGGGGTGCAGCTTCCCCTGTGTTTGGAGAGGAGCTGGTGGGGCAAAGGGCCCATGTACCCAGAGTCTATCCTGGGAGTCCAGTCTCTGCAGCACTCCTTGCTTCCCTCTGTCTATTTGGGAAGCTCTCAATGTGGCTGCTCCCAGGATGAGTGTAGAGGCTGTGCACAGATCAGCCCTGCTGGGACTGTTTTCCCTTTTCAGCTACATACTGTCTGGGTGTTGGGTTTAATCTACATGTATCTCCTTTCAAACTGATTTTCTGTATCAGGGTGTAGGGCCCTCCCCCACTTTCAATTCTGTTTTTAGTTGATCTTCCCCGAGTATCTCTGATGTGACTCCTCCTTTAGTAAGGCATGTTGGATCTCCCCAATATGGCATTTTTTGTCAATAAAAATATTCTAGAGTGTTCTCATTTACCTTATTTACTGAATCACACGGTTTAAATTTTGGCTCTTCCCTAAAGTCAAAACAAGCATGAAAGGTGATGTTTTTTTTTTTTTTTTTTTTTTTTTTTTTTGGTGGGTACCGGGGGGTCGACCTCAGGACCTCGCGCGCCAGCAGGTACCCGTGCCGCTGAGCGATATCACCGGCCCCTTTTTCGTATGTGGGTTCCGGGAGTCGAACTCGGGCCCTCGCGCTTGCCGGGCAGGCGCTTAAGCCGCTGAGCCATCTCACCGGCCCCGAAAGGTGATGTTTTGAATGAATCCAGGATATCAAGATAGGCATAACAGCACAACTACAAACACGAAAGTGGACTCCAAAAAGTGACAAGAAGAATGGGAAAATGTGTTCAAAGCCCAGGGGTATATTTTGACGGGAATTAATGGCAATGTGTATTTTCCTGTAGTAATTTTTAAAATTTAAACATTGACTGTATTTTGTGGTTGTACCTCATGTTTTAATTTGACTTTCACCCATTAAACTGTTTTGACAACAAAATGAATGGGTTGCAGAGCAGACTCTGAAAATCTTTGCTCCTCATCATGTCGCCTGGGGTGGGAAGGTACCGGAGATCTAGACTACACGCTAACGACAGGGAAGAATTGATTAGGAGGCAGTGCGTGAGGTAGGCCCTGCTACCTGGCTTGAATCAAATGACTTCCGACAAATAATCTTGATACTTGGTGTTTTATGATGCTGCTGAGGGAGTGTGTAAATACTCAGATGTGTTGTTGTATTCAACTGGACAGTCACTCAGCCAGTGAACGGTCATCGGCATTTGCTTAGGAGTAAGTACTGTGCACTTGTGATATAGCAGACATGGACTACATACCAAGATGACTCACGCACAAGGTCTACTCTAAGGATTATGGTTTTGTTGTCTGAACCCATTTGGGCTACAGTAACAGAACACCCTACAATAGAAGACTTATAAATAGCAAGTATTTATTTTACAGAGTCCAGAAGCCGGGAAGTGTAAGGTCAAGGCACTGGCGGACTTGGTGTCTGAGGAAGGCCCAGTTTCTCACAGAGGTTGCCTTCTTGCTGTGTCCTCACATGGTTGAAATGGCGAGGGAGCTTGAGGGTCTCTTTCACATGGGCAATGATCCTGTTTGTGAGGGCTCTGCGTTCCTCGTCACATCTTCAAAACCCACTTTCTAACACTACTACCTTGGTTAGAGGTTTTAATATACGACCTTTGGGTATAGAAAATCATTCAAACCATAGCACTTACATTTCACTTAATGGTTTTTGTCTAATAAAAGGTTAAGGGAAAAGCAAAAAAAATGCACATATATATATATATATATATATATATATATGATAGTTAAGATAGATATACTACTAATTTCTCTTAGTTCATTGAAAAGAAAGTTTTGTGCTAATATGGTTTGGACAACTGAATGCCTATATCTTGTACTCCTTGTGACTAATTTAAAGATGACAATATGCAATGTATTAACTGTTGTTACCTTCCTATTATCTTGTTTTGAAATTTTGTTCTATTTTTTTTCTCTTTAAAATATAAAAAAGGGCCAGTGAGATAGCAAACACGAGGTCCTGAGTTTGACTTCCGGTACCCACATACGAAAAAAGGGCCGGTGATATCGCTCAGCAGCACGGGTGCCTGCTGGCACGCGAGGTCCTGAGGTCGACCCCCGTTACCCACAAAAAAAAAAAAAGAAAAAGCGGTTAGCCTTTCTATGAGCCCACTTTGCACTAACCTTTGCACTAGGTTATCCAGCTCTACTCCTCTGTCCTCAGGAACCTAGGTTCTTCTAGGAACTTGGCCATAGCTGGGCATACAGGGCTCTCTCCTTTCTTCTATCTTGAAATGGGATCTGTACATAAAAATTGAGCTATCCTTTGTGGCCTGGTGACATATTGATTGGCAGTGCTAGATTTTCTTTTACAAGCATTCCCTGAAAATGATGGTCGTGGACATAATTAGGTAGGTTTATGGGTTTTGTCATCATGTCTTTTGCCTGAGATTATGTTTCATCCGTAAGTCAGGAAAATGAACATTGCCACATGCAGTTCGATCAGGTGTTCTCTAGGGAAATTGATATGTGTGGTTCCATGGACATTGCCTTCATTTTGACAGTTTTCTGGGTCTGATGAATTGATTGCCAGTAGAGCCAGTTAGGCAGCCAAGCTTACAAAGAAAAAGAAAAAAAGCCTATGACAAGACAGATTCTAACAAGACCTCTTATTTGAGTAAACTTTAGATAATGCCCCAAACATTAAAAATATACTTTCTTATCTTAAACCTATAATAGTGAGCCTATTATTTTGGAGTGAGTAAATAGACAAACCAAGACATCTAAGCACCAAATAAAACAGAAAAATCTTTCTGATTCTGTAAATATAGCCCTAGGGTGTCTGGAACTTCTGGACTATTTTTCACTTTGTTTTAATTGGTACAGGAGAGTTATTGGTACTACAATCATTCACTGAGATATCTTAAGTACACTACTGATGATTCTCATTTAAAACATTATGGGCTGCAAATGCTTTAAGTATAGTTTTCTGTGTATGTATTATATTATCCCAAACATGGTGCCTTACAAAGAACAATTGCTCAAAAATAAACTAATTGACAAATTCATATCAACTAATGTATCAACTGATATATCAACACATAAATATTTAGTTTATGGAATGTTTTCAGGTATATGTAATCATCTTTACAAAACTCAACAGCAGTTTATATCATAATTTGTTCTTACTATGTTGTTTCACAGAGTGACTTGGCATAGAATTAAAATATGATATTACAGTAAGAGTTATACATGGTATAAAAGAAATTAATTATTCAGAATTATCCATTTAATAGTGGGAGCAGAACTGTATAATATACTAAATGTTAGTGTAACAGTTATGGGTTTTGGTATGCTTTCCAGAGGAAATGTCAATTAATCTCACGTGGTGTTTAAGTGAAAATTCATTGATAGGTTCTAATATCTATCAGTCAGCTTTGGCTAAGTTCTGCTGCAGTAACAATTTCTTCTGGTATTTCTATGGCTTGCAACACAAAGGTGGGCTCTATGTGTATGCATGGTCATGCTCACATGTGGACACATGCACATACCTATTTATTTAATTCCTGGATCAAAGCTTGGAGGAGTAGGTTTTATTTGTGACATGCAGTGTTGCTCCAGAGGGAAAAGGTGGGTAGAACCACATGAATTATCTGTAAGGTTCCATTTTGTAGTAACACATGGGATTTCTATTCCTTTTTCGTTAGCCAAAGCAAGTCAAATGGCCAGAACTGATGTCAGTGGAATGAACAGTGCTTTCCTGGAGAGAAGCTGCAGATATTTAGAACAATAAGATAAAATGCTTCATATTATTATTATATGTAGCTAGAATGTTGAAATCTGGGGTAGAGGAATCAATCATATTGATTTGGACCCTCAAGAGCAACCGGTAAGTTTAGCAGAGTAGATTTTGTTCACTACATTTTAAGGACAAAAAAACCTAAAGCTAAAAACCATTTTTACAATACATTTTCAAGTCTCGTAGTTGATACACAGAATATTTTAGATTTGAATTGAAGCACAAATCTAACATTCTTCTTAACCTAAACCTAAAAGTGACACTTTTCCTAATATGGCCATGCCTCATAGCATCTTATGATACTAGAAATTAAAATGAAGAATGAAAATGCTTTGGGTATAGGATGCTGGAAATTGTGTTTTAACATTTTTTATTTATATATTTTATATTATTTAAGGTGATCAGTACTGAACATTCAGGGTAGTCTTATTGCCCATGGATATGATCTTTGTTTTTAATGTTATGATTTGTGTGTGTGTGTGTGTGTGTAAAAGAAGGTTCATTCGGTTTTCTGCAGGACCTTTACAAAACATTCTCATAGATCCTGCTAAAACTGCTGAGTTTCAAATCAGGAATTAGTTCTGATTCTGTTGATGTAAACCTGAACAGAGAGGAAAAACATAATCCACCTTCCTGTGTTATTAAGATTTCAGATATACAGTTTTGATAAAAGCTTGCAAGTTGCTATCAAGCCTAATGTAGCATGGAGGATTTTTTTTCTGAGCTAGCAAAGGATCACATTTTCATCACCTGTGAGGCAGAGACTAAGCTCTCTAATCTATTTTCCATATTGTTCCCGTACTAAAAAAAGAATGAGAGGAAGAGTGAGAGAAGGAAAGAAAGAAAAAAGAAGTAAAAAGAAAGAAAGGGAAAGAAAGAAAAAAGAAGTAAAAAGAAAGAAAAGCAGGAAGGAAAGAAGAAAATGTGTTTATTTTTAATCTTACTCTGTATTTAGTGAGTGGGCTGTGAAATCAGTTACCTGGTTAATCATATTGCATATACGCAATATATATAGTCTCTAAACTGAAAAAAGAACATTAACTTTAGGGAAACCAATACAGCATAATGAGAGGGTTAGATGACTCATGCAGTTCAATTTGTGTTTGCTACACATTTAACACCATGGTGTGTATATAGAGAAGATCTAATGTCCTTCTAGCTACTGAGGCATTCCTCATGAAGACATACATTAAATGGTCTTGTGTTGATGCTTTGGAAGCTGGATTTAACCACTTAATGGTCCAATTATTTAAACACGGATGACCAATAATTGCATGGTTTTGTCAATTTTTGTAAGATAATATGACAGGAAACATAAAAATGACAATTTTATCACGTTGATCCAATACAAGAATTGACGGGTTGAAATGACACCTGCCCGAATGATGCTTAGGGTAGTATGTAAACAAACGCGCTGCCCCAGTGATGCCGTGTAAACTGCTAAGTGGTTAAATGAGGATTCCCATCTGACTTGCTTTCTTCTCCCTACAACGGAAAAGAAATACAAAACAAAAGAAAAAAGTCTACTATATTGTATAGCTGACAACAGCAGTTCCATAGTAAAAAGATTTGTTTGGAAATCAGAGATGGAATCATAGACCATAGACAGCCATTTTTCTGTCCTTTTCTTACTTTGACACATTTTGATTAATTAGTAATCGATAGGTGATTAATTAATTATTTCAGTTTTTCATTTCACAAACATTCTATGTGCTCAGCACTGTGCTAGGTGATAGAGAACCAAAGGTAAAAGAGTAGCCCTTTACCTCTATCTTAAGGTTCAATGGGAGAAACAGAGAGGGCAGTCAACAAATTGAATGCCATGTGACAAAAGCCGCGTCAGCTGTAAACAAGTTGTTTTAGGGCACGGGGGGAAAATACATTTTCTAAACTTAAAAGGCCTAGTTTCTAAAGGAGACAGAAACTGAAATGAATGTGTATGGGTGAGCAACCCAATTGCCCAGAAAAAGAAAGTGGGAAGGGCATCCTGGACATGCTTTGTGGTGGCTGTGCACGAGAAGACAAGCAGGAAGTGGCAGGTGCTGCAATGGTCATGATAAGTTGTGAAGTGTGGCAGACATGTGGGGGTGGTTGAGGTGGTGATGCACAGGTCAGATTGAAGTAAAAGTCATGAATCACTCATGTCCATGTTTGTTAACCTGCATGATTGCGGATGCATGTATGCAAACCAACAAAATCTATGTTAGTCAAGAAAGCGAACTTGCTGAAACGATATTATGATCTTCTGAATACAAACAGAGGGATACAGTTCGGCTAAAGTAGTTGGGGCTGGGGATGTAAGTTAGTGGTAGAGTGCATGTCTAGCATGCATGCAGCCCCGGGATTGATCCCCAGCACCCACAAAACCAAACAAACAAAAATATTAATGGACTGGCATCAAGAACAGGAGTAGCATCAGGGACATTAATTCTCTATCCTCTACATAAGTTGTGTGTTCCTCTCATTATGCAGAATTGCTTACTCTACCTCTGCAGACCACATGATGAACACAGAAGGGAAGAATGTCCAAGGTTATAAGTTATGTATGCAGCTACCTGAAAAGATTGAACTCCTCCCGTAATCAATTTACAATTCTCTTTGAAAGGAAATCTGTCTGGTCACCTTGGGGGTGGTGTCTACACTTACACTACTTTGACTGTGGCCAGGGGGCAGTTTGTCTTGCATGAGCATCATTTCTGTGACCCAGTGACTGGACAAGAATATTTTGACAGGATATTCCCAGAGAGAGATTGTACATGAGATACCTCTTATGTAAGTGTCCCACAAAACAGTGTACACATAAGATACATCACACTGACTTGCAGAGTTTGGGAAACACACCTTGCACGTTTTTGCAGTTTACCCACTAAATACTCTAACTCAGTAGATATAGGGTTAAGGACTGGAGATCTGATTTTAAGACTTCAACAATTGGGTCTGACACCTAGATAGATTGGAAAACATTGTAGGAACTTAGATTCTATCTCAAAAAAGAGAGGAGCCCCCATGTGGAAGAAGGGGATGGCATGGGCTAGATTTGCATCATGGTACACATTCTGACAAATAGTTTGGGAAAGAAAGCTTTCATGTGAAGTGATTTGTTAGAAGTCTATTATTTTCAGGAAGGACCAAAGTTTTACTCTGAAGCAGGAGTTATGCAAATAGAGTTCACAGGTATTTAGGAAGTAGAACTGGCAGTTTATTGTCATCAGTTACATCTGGGGACAAGAAAGGCATTTAGAACAACTTCCATACTTTTGGCCTGGATAATGAAGTAATTAGTTGACAGAGGAGGAGAAATGGGGTTTGTGGAGGAAGATGATGAGTGAAGTTTTGACATCTTGTGTTTGAAATGCCTACTGGGCTTCCAGTTGTGCAAATCCCAGAAACAGTTGGATATACTGGCGTTCTGAGCTAAAGATGATGCTTTTGTAATCATTGTTTGCAAATGATAGATGTAGATGTGTGTGTGCAGATTTCTTAGGGTAGATACAATTAAAGACAAAGAAAAGAAGTCTATCACTTTTAGAGACATAAAAAAATTAAAGGGGAATGAGAAGATTCAGAAAGAGCAGCCCGTAAAGAAAATACATAAATAGCAACATTAAAAAAAACAATAAGGGAGACTAGTGTCCTTACAGGTAGAGAGCCTAAAGATTTAGACAGTAGTATAAAAGATCGGTGTCAAGCAGACTCCCTGGATTTGAATAGTAATAAGTAAATGGTGATCTTAAGGAGAGATTTTACTCCTTGTTATCATTTGCATACATCTGTCCTCCTCACCTTAGTGGTAAATTTCACTCTGCATTCAGCAAGCAAGCATTCTGTAAGTGGGGCTGACATGCATAATTTCCAGGAGCTCAGAATTTACCAGAAGACAATGGTGGTATTGTTATAATATTCTATTTTATTTTTAGTTATTATCATTAATCTCTTACTATGCTTAATTCATAAATTAAATTTTATCATAGATGTATACTTACAGGAAGCAGTATCATAGATAGGGTTCTGTGCTACCTATGGTTTTAGGCATTCACTGGGGTTGTGGGAACATCTCCCCGACAGCCAAGGGGGCGAAGGCTGGAGAAAGATGGTAGGTGAAAGTCATGAACTCTAATGGACATATAAATAGAGCAGTAGAGCTGCCCATAGGAGTGACAGCTAACTCTTGAGCCAAGTAGGCAGTCAATAGATATTTACTAAATCAACACCAAACACGCGTTGGTGTAAAAATGAGTGGTGTCTTCAGGAGGTGCCCAGAAACTGACCGTCGAGTGTAGGCTTGCCTGTTAGCAGGAGCTGCTGAGGAAAATGACTGCTCGTCTCTGTGTTTTCTTAAATACTCATATTTTTCAGGATTTTATCGTAAACCCCCAGTCTCTTCTGGCTCTGAACAGACACTGAGTACTATTCTATTCCACTTCAGTGATTTTAACCTTTGGGCCACTAACTCCTCAGTTTATGTCTCTGGCCTTTTCTAGACACTGTTCTGTTCCTCCAGCTGTCTGTTGGGTGTTTCTCCCTGTGTGTCTCGCATGTTCTTCCCATTGAATAAGGCTGAGATGGGACGGTATGTCCACATTCATTCTGAATCCTACTCTAAACCCCCTTTTTCCCCTAGTCACCTGGTACCTGGCCAGATACACTAGGGCTACCCCACGCCCCTGTCCCTCATTCCCCACTGTGTGCTGTTTATTTTTTGAATGCCTCTTATCTGTCATCAGCTTGTGTGCTGCTATTGCGCTGTTCCCACGCTTGTCACTTCTCACCTGCATTATTGAAGCTAGCCAGGCTTCCTGCCTCATAATCTCCCACCCCGAAAGCATCCTCCTCGTCATATTGACATTTCCACCTCCTTAAGCCAGCAGCTGTCTTCAGTCTTCAGTAGCTCCATGGGGAGTACGGATTACCATCCAAACACTTAGTGGGTCATGCAGCACCTTATTAATCTCTCTCCCGTCTAGGTGTATTCAACATCACTTCACAGAATTTTATTTTTTTGTACTATTATCTGTCAGCGGGCCAAGTACAGGGGCCACAGGGCTTCTGCTGTTGTGGCTTTCATGTTCTAACGTGGTTGACAGAAATGTAAAAGGGAATAATTGCTGGTTAGTCTGGTGGCAGATTGGCATGGGCAAGTCATAGTGCCTTCTCAAAGGGAAGCTGGGTCCTGGAAGGTAACTCGGAGTCAGACAGACAGAGCTGGAGAGGGGAGAATGGCCCATGCCAAGACCCTGAGTGAAAAAGAATACTATGGGGAAGGTGGGCCTGGCTGGTGGGCAGTGAGCAGAAGGGCAGAGGCTGAGAGGTGGGAGAGGCTGGGGTGTGCCATGGGTGGCAGATCCTGCAGGCCTGCAGCAACTGACACAGGCACCCTTCTTGTGGATTGTCACAAATACCTTAAGGGTTTTAAAGAGCAGTGGTGGGGGCCATTTGTATTTTAAGAGGACCCTGCGGTCATGAGGAGAATGGATTGGAGGAGGCCAAGTGTCAAGCCAGAAAAAGCAGTCAGTCTGCTGTCCCCTGCAGCCACCACCCTGCATCTGACACTCAGAACATTGCCTGGCACACTCAAGGAATGAGGGAATTGTGTCCAGACATTTTCAGCTGGAGAAGAGGAGCCACTTGTGCACTGCTGCTGAGAATGTAAATTAGTATACTCATCAAGGAAAACAGAATGGATGTTTCTCAAATAACTAAAAATAAAACTGCCATAATACTCAGCAATCCTACTTATAGATATTTACCTAGAAGATCTGAAATAAGTATCCTGAAGAGAGGTCTGAACCCCCATGTTTTCTGCAGCACCATTCATGACAGCCAAGTTATGGAGTCAACCAAAGTGCTCACCAACAGACAAATGAATAAAGAAAAGTGGTATATATACACAATGGAGTACTACTCAGTTTTACAAAAGGAATACATTTAGTTATTTACTACAGTCTGGGTTGAATTGGAGAATATTATACTGAGTGAAATTAGAAAACCCAGGAAGACAAATACTGAGTGATGTCGCTTGTGAGTAGAATCTAAAATAACTGAACTTCTAGAAGCAGAGAATGGAATAGTGGTTACCAGAGGACAAGTGATGGAGGGATGGGGGGGGGTGATGATCAAAGGTTCCAAATCTCGTTACGTATGGGGAATAAGTGATTATTTTTTAGATCTGCTGTGCAGGATGGTGGATGTAGCTCATAGTTGAGTGTTGTTCATTTCAGTATCCATGGGAGGGTGAATCTTGAATATTCTCCTCATGGGAGGTGTCAGATGTGTGAGGTGATGGACGAGTTGGTTGGCTTGATTTGATCATTTCACACTGTATTAAAAATCATCACATCACTGTATATATATATATATATATATATATATTATATATATATATATACATATATATATGCAGAACTCTACTTTTTAAATTCGTAACTTAAAAATGTAAACCTTCCCCGCAAGCACCAATATTCTAGGTACAGCAGATGCCTCACTGTACCTATAACATAGTTATTTTACATCTGCTGGTACTGCAATGGTTTTCTCTACCCAAAATTTCAGTCCTACTCTTTGGGAACTGGCAAAACCCTGTTTATTCATTAAGATACTACACAAATCTTGCAGTATGTACCTTATATCTTTTTATTCTTAGAGAGTCCATGTGAGGCAAATATTTTATCTCTACAGATGGGGAAAAAGAAGGTCACAGAGATAAAGGACTTGTCCGGTGGTACATAATGGTGTCTTGGGATTTGCAACTAGGTCTTGTCATCTTCACATTTGTGTTCTGCACCCTTCAAGGCTCCTGGAGACGGGCATGATTGGACGTGCATGACTGTGGACTCTGTTGTTGCTGTGACACTGAGCTCCACTTGGCTGGCTGCTGTGTGCTGCATTTGGCCAGGACGCTTAGGACACTGTGCTGTGATACCATCTCCTTCCCTGCTTTGGCACACCCCATCTTTCTAGACAGAGGGGCTCCTTCTATAAAAGAGATTCCACACAACAGTAGCTCATCCAAATGTATCACTTAGCTTTCTGTCACTCTTTCACTTCCCTGAATAACTCATGGCTTCCATAGTCAGTCACACTTTCTGAACATGCTGTCTTCATTGTGGGCCCTAGTGGGTCTGGATACCCTGCCTGCAGAACCACAGTAGCCACACTCCATCCTCAGCACTTCAGCACTCCATCTCTCCATTTCTTGGATATGCTTTGAGGTCCAAAGTCAGCTCCCATCACTTCTGCCTTGCTTGGGAAATCCAGCCCCTCTGTGCCTCCCGTCCCCTCCCCCTGCCTGGAAAGCAGCTCAGCCCTCTGCGTGCCCCTGCTAGGAATGACCATTTGCATTGCTCCTGTCCCTCTGCCTGCAGCTTCTGAATGATGACGCTGACTTTTTGAGGTTCCATGCGGAATGCTAAGCCTGGATAACTCACTTGGATGACTTCAGATTCCTGACTGAGGCATTGGTTCTAGTTGTTTCAGTGATGATGATTCCTGGCCTTGGTGGGTCTACACTAAGCCACCGTGCCCAGGAGTGGAGAGCAGGTGGGGTCACTGGTCTGTAGGCACAGGACAGGCTCTGGCTGGGTGAAACGTGTTGTTACCCTCCTGGACACATTTCGCTCAACTGTATGGAATATTTTAGTGCTATGAGCTGTGTCTCTGGTCTCAATTCCTTTCCTTTTTTTTTTTTTTTTTCTATCTTTTATTCCTTTCCTGTAATGCAGTGTCATAATAATGGGAAAATGTCCTTGAAATAGTGCTCCGGAGCCTGTGATTTCCTGGCAGCTTCATGTTTTATCTTTGCAATGAAGGCACCTTCTTGCCCTGGCCCGTTACCTTCAGCTCCCATTGTGTGTGGCAATAGCTTCAGCATCTTGGCATTTGGTGGTCTTCATTGCTGAAAAATAGGAATGTTATTCATGTTTCATCCCCACCTCGCTTCCTTCCCTGCCCACCTCCTGCCTCTCTGTCCTTCTGCCCCCAAACCTGCCCTCTCTCAAGGCATCCCCCTCCCCATATCGGTGTCCCTCTGTCTTTCCTGGGGGCCTTGTAAATGTACAGACCATTTAGACTTTAAGACAGTGGGGCCACTTTTCATCTCAGGCCAGGCTGCTGCCTGGTTTTACGGGGTCATAAAAGTCCTGACAGGAGTCATAAAAGCCTCCAATTGCACTGCAGAAACCCTTGGAGTATATTTTAAGGGCCCCTGAGTTTTCATTTTGCTGCTTTTATGGGGACTCGTAAAAGCTGCGTGGAGCAAGCCCACTGATTGGCTGCTCAGCATGGAGGTAGTTAAAATTACAGCTTTAGACAAATTGTTCCAGTCCCCATAAATCAGCATTCGGCATGTGGCAGTGGGGAGACTCCCAGCTCTGCCGCATCCCTTTGGCCTCTCTTTTTCCACTACATAGGCAAGCCTGTGGTCCAGGCCACCCTGGCATCTATTCCTGACACTATCCCTGACACTATTCCTTGCAAAGGGGATGCTAGTTAATAAACCAGCTGTTTTTATGCATTTTAACGAACAGCTGTTTGGATTTTTGTTTCTATAAACTTGATCTTTTTTTTGGTACTGGGGATCGAACTCAGGACCTTGCGCTTGCCAGGCAGGTGCTGCACCACTGAGCTATATCCCCAGCCTATAAACTTAATCTTTTAAAAAAAAGCCCTGATTTTTAAAAAATTAATTGGTATTAGAAAAACGTGGTCTTAGACTCCATCAGCCTGGGTGCAGTGTGCCTGCTGGGTCTAACCTGCTTTCTCCTGGAAGGTCCCCACCACCCTACCTCCCATGCATGGGTTTCCTTCCTTCCTCTTCTTTCTACTTTTGTTTTGTCATAGCCATCATATCCCATGATGGACCAACATAGGCCCAAAATGATGAGTGGGGATGCCATTCTCTGGATGCGTCCCGATCTCTGCTGCTTATACCTGGCAGATTACCAAACAGCTTGGATGTTACAAGAGGATGCATTGCTTTGTGCCATTATCAACTTTTTATTAGCTTGTGGCACAAATATATCATGAGATAAGAATGAAGGCCCAAGATAATGATTAGAAAAGGTTGTTTTTTCTCCCCTTTTCTTCAGATACAGACTCAGTCAGTACCTGTTGAATTATGATGTTTATAACCTGAGGAACAATCAGACTTTTCAGCTGTAATTTGGAAGTTTGGAAGAAAAGGACTAACTTCACCATTTTTGACTCTCTTCTTTCCAGGGGAAGAAAGCTTTCAGGAGAGGCTATGATGGTGGTAGAAGCAAGGAGGAGCCCTTGCCCATGTGCCCTTAGGAGAAACATGCTGCTTCTGTTCTCATAGCAACCACCTCTCTCCCCTGCTATTTCTAAAGAGCACGTGCTTGTGGGAGTAACACTTTAAAGAAAACTGGTGCTCACGCCGCCCTTTCTGGAGATCAGCCAAGTCAGCCCCTCCAACAGCACACAGTATCTTATGACTCGGGAAATGCCCAGCCAAGTGGAGACTGGCGGGAAAGTCCGACGAAGTGAGAAAGGAGGCTTGGGAAGGGAGGGAAGGCAAGGGACTGTTGTTAAGAAGCTGTGGATTAAGAAGCAGCATTAGCCTGAGAAGCAAGGGCAAGACACATGAGAGGAAAACCCCACCATCATTAGTTCACTTTCTGCGCCATGGTTGGCAGAACGGCCCTTCCAGGGCAGAAAGGAGAAGGGATGCAGGCTTGGCCACGAATTTTCTGCATAAGTCAGAGGAGAAAACCGGTTCTCTTGTGACATCTGCCTCTGTTTTGAAGGGCCTTATTCTTTTCTTAAATAAATGAACCAATCACAAAGGTTACAGGCTGTGCAAGAGAAAAACACATCTTATTTCTGTCTTGCTCTAGTTTTGTGTAATTATTATATCAACTGTGGCTGATCAAAGCATTCATTAAAGAGAATCTATCTCTCCCATGCTTTTGTTGCAGTTCGGAGAGATTTGACAGGCTTTATATGTCGCTGGCTATATTTCCTTTTTTCTTTTACATGGTTGATTTCACTCTTCTTACTCTCCACCTCCTCTGACTGCATACTGGTGATTTCTGCACATTTTTTGTGACCTTTTTTATCTTTCCACCTGGCTTAATCAAATCCCGTTGGGGCATTGATGGGACCATGAGCCAAGGTGGCTCCAAGTGTTCTGTTTCGGTGTCCAGAGGGTGGGTGTTGTGGCTGAGCCTCCACTGGGTGTGGCCCTGCCGAGCTCTCCCTGCCTAACTGTGTCATCCTCAAAAACTCTGGCATCCAACTACTGCTAGTCTGCCATCTTGGATACATTACTTAAATTCTCTGCCTCAGTGAACTCATCTGGAACAAAGGGGAAAATGGTGGTAACAAATTTCATAAAGCTGAGGATTTAGGGAGCCTTCTGTTGTCCTAAAAGCTTTCTCCTAAAGACAGGCTGGTAGCTTGAGGCCCCTTGGTCAGCCATGAGAGATATTGTAGGCCAGCTGAGGATTCTACATTGTTGATTCCTTCTCTCTGCACACCCCCCATCTTCCAATGGGGTTGTTACTACTCATTCTTTCATTATTTTGAGGCTCTTTTTCCCATGGAAGTTGCTTCAGTTTATTTACCATAAACCATTTTTCCCAGGGGATTTCAGCACTGCAAATGAATTGCAGAAGATAGGACTTAAATGCAGAAAACATTCGGGGTAACTGTGTACAAGTACATTTTTCATATTAACATGCTTCTGTCGCCATTGTGTAGCGTGATTTTATCTCCATCTCCACTGGACTAATGACAGACAACTTCACAGATTTATAAAAGCCTGCTTTGGTCTTTCAGCTCTGTTTCATCATTCATTCCTTTATTCACGCGACACAGAACGTGTAGGTTCTGGGCTGGGCACTCTGCTGGTGCCTGTGGATACGGAGATAAATAAGAGACAGTCTCTGTCCTCTTAAGTTTAATAAACCAATGGGGCAAGAAAAGACTGTAATCGATTGTTTACTAAAAACTGTGGAAAACACAGTGAAATAGCAGGAGGAAGTGGCAGCATAAATGTTTCTGGAAGTGTTGAATCTGGATTTTCCTCAAGAATAAGGAAAGGACATTGTGTGCAGGGGAAGCAACATAGGAAACCCACAGAAACAGAAGGCAGCTTGGTAGGTGAGTGGCATCCTTAGTTATCTGCTGCAGAAGCTGAGGTGGGAGAGGGCTTCAGCAGAAAAAGGCTGAACAGCAATGCAAGGGTCCAAATCTGGGGGAGTTAGTATTGCAGTACACAAAACGTGGATTTTAGATTACTAGAGAAAAAAACACAGCTTCATGTATTTCTGTATCATTGTGGAGCATTGCAGTCCCTTTAGCTTTACGAACACTTCCTGATTGGCTGCTGTGTATGAAATAGTATACCAGGTATAAGGAAGACACACAGGTGCATCTTAGCATAAGCTTTGTAAGGGTCAGAAAGTTTGTTGCAGGGAGAGAACATAAACATAAAAAGAAGCTTATTTCCAGTAACACACTCACGACGTGCACACACAGTTGGACAGTACTGTAAAGTGAGATGGGAAAGCCATACGTGAGTAATGGCCAATAACCTTCCCCACGAGCAATTATGGGAGCAGAGGCGGGAACGATTTCATAGACACGGATGGTCAAGGAAGGCTGTACAGAGGAGGTGAATGCAAACTAGACCTACAAGGTCTAGTTAGATATGAAAGGTGGAACCCATATGGATAGGAAGATGTAAATTAAAGTGTAATAACAAGAAAATCTAAAGCGTAACTAGAAGCCAGTTAGTAAGTGAGATTTGTAGCAGTAGGTGGAGTGTTTTGATGTGTCTGTGATAGCTGGGACTGGAGGTATGGTGCCAGCCGATGGTGGAAGGTCTTCAGATGTCAATGAATATCCTGAACTTTTCCTATGGGCAACAGGGAGTCACTGAAGATTTCCAGGACACAGCTGACATGGTATTGGCCAGACTTCTCTTGTGGGCTCTCGGTGGCAGCTTTATTGTACAGACGTTATCAAATTGAATAATTCTTCAGTTATTGGCCACATTAACCGTGGTAGGAAGTCATATCTTTTAATAGGAATTCAGGAATGGGAGGTGCTGATAAGCAAGTGAATTAGGAGGATATCAGTAGCAAAATTTTTGGTTGAAAAGGATAAGTAGGAGAGTTTTGAGTGGCAGTGATCCAAGACTAACCCTGCAATATCAAGCTATTCTAAGAAAATATGATTAATACTCTGTACACGGTGTACAGAAAATCGTAATGGTGCCAAACTCAGAACTTTCCGACCATTGATTCCATCATTTTTTTACTATTAGTATCCGCCAATTTATGGTTTCTTTGGATATTGTTGTTTTACTGTACTGTTTTCTCTTAATGTCCATGCTTCTCCCCAAGAATCTTTTAAATTGTATGGCACCAGATTACCTGGGTTTCAATCCAACTCCTGCCGGTTCCTTGCTCTGCCATCTTGAATACATTATTGAAAATCTTGGCCTCAGTGCACTCACTTGGAAAAGTGGGGAAAATGGTAGTAACAAATTTCATAAAGTTAAGGAATAAATGAGTTTTCCACATAACGACTACTTAAATCAGTGCCTACACACACATGCTCTGCACACTATTAACCACTGCTATTACTATTTGCTGTTAACAGCAGAAATTTCTATTTCTTTTTTAAAAGAAGATAAGAAAAATTTGGTCTTCAAGGTGCCTTTTGTTGTCTGCCCTAGAAGATAGGTCTAGGAAGGTGATGAGAGTAGGTGGATGACAAGTAACCCAGCTCGTAGTAGCTAAGAGAATAACACAGTGCTGAACAATAAAATGTCTCGCCATCATCGTATGTGGGGTTACTTTTCTGGTCACTTTTGCTTCCATTCCCTACTTCACCCTAACTCCTACCCCATCCTGTGCCTGATTTATTTCTGTGCCTGTGGTTCTCAAGTAGTGGGCCTCAGAATCTCCTAGAGGCCCAATCCCAGTGGGCTTGATTCAGCAGACCTGGGGTGGGGCTACATTGTTTCCATTTTTAACAACTCCCAGGTGCAGCTGATCATTCTGGTCTGTGTGCCACACTTTGAGAATACCTATGTAATTCTATGCTCAAGAGCAAAAGGGTTTTCCTAGATCTGCCTCCAGATCATGCAATGCCCCCACTTGAGTCTTCTTTTTCCACAAGGTGTAGAACCTACCTTAACTGCTGCCTTAGCTTCTACATGGAGACGTCCCTGTGCTGAGGTGTGTTTTGTGTTTTTTGGTTTGTTTTTGGACATACCACTCACAGAGCTACCTTCCTGGAAATGTATAGAATTTACTTCTCATCAGCCATACATTCTGCAGTAGCTCACTGTACTTATGTAACCTCTTCTTGACCATCTTTTAGGCCCTGAATGGCCCAGACCTTGTATTCTCAATTTTCAGGCCTCATAGTCTCTTTAATCAAATATTAGCATAATGTATTAGCCTATCTATAGCACAATTATATATTTGATTACTCTAGTCCCAGTTAGCCTAAAGGATGCCTTCAATCTAGGTATAAATAATTTGGAATGTTTACACCAAGGGGAATTACAGGGGAGGAAAAGGGAGAAGGAGAGAGAATGTGTATGTGTGACTAAACAGGACAAGGAGTGTTTAGTCAAGGTGCATGGAGGTGGTGGCAGGGCCCCACTAGGATTGCCACTTTACACTGCAGGTCCTCTCTGGGCTCTTCTCAATAAGAACTCATGTGCATATATTCAAAATACAGATGCCATTTTGAATTGCTTTAAATCCTCTTCTTTATAGTATCATTAAATGTGTCAAGCAAATGTTTTATTCATTAAGTAAAAAATAGAGTATTCTTTAGTTTCTGTTTCTTCCTTATATTTAGTTTTTTGTGTGAACGTATGCATTTATGATTCTTCTTTGGGAGCGCCCTCTTCCCCTTATCCAGTAAATTTTCTTATCTGATCTTTGATGTCACCTATCTTTATGATACTTTACTGTCAGCTTAGAAACCTGATTTCCCTTGATTCATCTTCTCTGTAACAAGCTTACAGAACTCAGTATAATTTGGCTCTAAAGAGGTTTCATACACACACATACATACGCAACACATGCAGACCGGTACACAAATGCACCGTATCAGTTGGAACATCAGCACATCTTTAGCACAATCTCAATCATTCAGAGCCTATGTAGTTCAGGCTACCTTGTGGATTGATTCAGCTCTTAGAGTGGTAAGATTAAAAGGACCGCTCTCCTTGGGGACTTTTAAGTAATGACATTACTGGTTGTCCTTTGAGCAGCATGGAGAGACGTTTGAGGTCTGCAATGCAGACAGTTTTAATAGCCACATTTATAAGTGGAGATATATGTACAAGCCCCTCCACAAAAACTGCTACTATTTTACCTTCCCACTGAGAATGACAGTGGGATACTGGGGAGAAGTAGATTTCAATGCTTCTTTGCATGTGATGTGAATGCATTTTTACCGATGCCTCTGGATTAGTGTGAGTCTGTTAAAGAAACAGGGAGTGACAGTTGCTCACTAAACAAAGGAGCCAAAATAAATAAATAAACAAGCAATAGATATTTACAGCCCCAAACCTGGAGATTCTGATTCTGTACCTCTGGGGATGGAAATCCTTCAGCTAACTGACAGCTGGCCAGATGTGGATAACGTGGGTTCAGATCATGTCCAAAAGACATGCTCGTGAATCTTCTTTTGGGCAATGAATATCTACAAAACCTTAGACAAGACACTTTGTCTGTGAGTCCCACACTTCTCCCTCTATGGTCTTTGGCTTCTAGCCCATCTATACTAAGTCCAAACATCTTGAGGGCAAGATTTCTATGTATATTCTTTGTCATTTGCTTCCTGCAAGGTGCCAGAGAGTAGCAACTTTGTTAATTCATTTAAAATGAAGCAAGGAAGAACTGAATGAATTTGTGAATGAATGTTGGAAGGAAGGGCTATATGAGTGATATCTTACACTTGTGTTGCATGTATCAAGTGATCTAATCACACACAATGGGGATTCCAAAATGTTTGGTTCCCCCTTTTGCATGTTCATATTCCCAAGTACATGGTAGTGGTGTAGTTTCATTTTTCTTTGCCCTTCTTTTTCCCTTTTGAAAGAGGGAAGAGACACTCCATCTTCTTCCCTCTACTTTCAGTTTCATTGCAGCTTCCCACAGCAGGTCCCCTTGCGTACATGACGAGCTTGCCTAGCTGTACAGACTATCTTTCTGCCTGCTACCCTTCTCGTTTCCCAAAGGAGAATATTGCTATTTCCTGGAATATTTTAAAACAACATTAAAATAGGCTTCTAAGAAATGGAAAAATAGTAAAACAGAGGATTTTATTCGCATTTGTGTATCCAATCATTAGGGATCTCCTGGTGCCCCCATTAATATAGATAAGTGGGGGTATTTCTGCATTACCGGACAGCCCCTTCCCTTTCCCTCACCTGCTAGGCATCCCTTCTTTTGGAAGCCTCAACCACTTAGCTAATGCATCTCAACTACTCCTTTAATAGGGGTGCCTACTGTTTGTATTTGAGGGTGTGTAGAAGTTGACAAAAATCCACCTCACAGTCTTTCCATGACTTGAAAGTAAACCACATTTCCCAGGGAGACTTCACACATGTGTCTCTCAACCCAAAAGGGAGAGAGAGCTGGAGGGGAAAGGGATGGCCATTGGTTGGACGCATGCAATTTGATGCGTTTGGGTTTCTTTTCCTCTCTTCTCTGTGAACAAACAAGCAGTGGGAGAAGAAATTTGGGAAGTAGAAAATGTTTTAGTCTATTTAAAAAGGGGAAGGGAATCTCACAACAGGAAAAGTCAAGAGAATGTGAGGAGGTAACCTCCTTTTGAACTAGATTAAAGGCTTTACTGCAAGAACATCATAGGACAGGGTATCTCTGCAGGACTGGGAACATCAGGAAGGCACATTATATTGAGTTCTCACACTTGAAGACCGCCTGGGAGGAGCATCCTGCAAAGCAGGTGTGACCAGGCACCTGTTCTGAATTCAACAAAGCTCTGCAGTCATTTGCTTGGGGACCAGGCTAAGGGAACTGCTGTAATTAGGGATTTAACTAAGAATCTCTTTCTTCTAAAGAGCTAACACAGACTGGGCAGCCACAACTCCTGCGATGCATGTGTTCCCCAGAGTCCCAGCATCTGAAGCTCGGGTCGTCTGTGGTTATGGAATAGCCTTGGGCTCCACTGTGGGCCTGTGGTGATCATTGGCGTCCTCACATGATATTTGGAGCTCTTTGCATCTGGAGCACTTCTTGTGACAGGACATGTGATTAGAGTTGACCAATGAGAGGCAAGTTGGAATGACCTGCATCACTTGGTGGGTGGGTTGAGCGTTTAATGCCAGTGTGAGGCCGTTCATAGCTCTCTTCTTTCTCTGTCATGGTAACCACTGCCTCTGGGGTTATTCCTACTTTGTCAGGAGGGTTCCTGAGTAAGAAGAGCCTCTATATTGCCCATCCCTCCAACCTGTGATGTTGCTAGCTATTTCAGCCTAACCTAACCTATCCTATTATAGAGTCTGATTATAATGCAAAAATATAAGCAACAACTGAAGCCAGGCTCTTAACAGTGGCTTTTTTTTTAAGGTAAGACTTCAGAGTAGCTTGGAGAACTAGCAATGGAGGGAGGAGGATGGTTATTCATCCCAGGACCACTTGAGACTTGAGAGCACAGGTAAGTCTGTCAAGCCAGTGCTAGGACAGGGTCACTAGGAGATCAGAAGGGCATAACTCCTGCCAACTCTTATGTAGCACAGCAGCCTGAAATTTAGGTCCTGCCCACAGCTGAGGCTAAATGAAGAGACCCAAAATGTACATCTCCAGACTGATGTTTATGGTGCTACCTTTTGTTGCAAGCAGCTCTGGTTTGTTTATGCAAAGAATATATCCCCAGGGTGAAAATCAAGTCATATCGTAAGTGCATCAGAAAGTTTACTTTTTAAAGAAGTTTCTGGTGCATCTTTTTCTTTTTATGTGGGTACCGGGAGTCGACCTCAGGGCCTTGCACTTGCCAACAAGCGCTTGTGCCGCTGAGCGATATCACCAGCCCCCTTTTTTTGGCCTTTATGTGGGTTTCAGGAGTGTAACTCAGGACCTCGCCCTTGCCAGGCAGGCGCTTGTGCCGCTGAGCTATCTCACCGGCCCTCTGGTGCATCTTTTTGTGAAGGAGTAATAATCTACTGGATTTGCATTTGCTTTGTTCATCCTGTGTGTGTGTGCATCAAATTTTTGTAAATTTGGGACCCATCATAATATATAGCAGCAAGCACAGAGTCCAGCAGAGTTAAATTTTCATCCTAGGTGAGCTGAGTCATATTGCTTAACACTGCGGGGGGTGGGGGCTGGGTGAGGCAGACGACTGAGTAGACATATTTACCTAAAAGTTCTGCAACTCGAAAATGGAGATATGAGGTAGTTGGGGGGAATAACCCTAAGTGAGGTTCCTCTGATACAAGGGAAGTCAACAAAAGGGAAAGTATGGGGAGAAGAAAAGAAAGCATTGAATCAAGTTTAGATTTTAAATTGGAATGAGGAACCAGGGAAACCCACAGCCCTCTGTTAAAACCCACTGTGAATCAAGGCCAGAGAGCACATCTGAGGGTACTGAGCATGAATCAATATGGGATTAGGATGAGGTTTACCCAGTTTCCTCTTGACGTCACCATGTGAGGTCACAGAACTGTGGAAAAAGCATGGACTCTTATATAAGGTAGATGGGCGATTCTGGCCTAAGCCTGCCATTTGCCAGTTAGTAGATGAATCTCTTTGGGTGAGATGTGTATTTACTAAATTTTATTATTATTATTATTATTATTTTTCTTCTTTTTCTTCTCTTCTTCTTTTTTCTTTTTTTTTCAATTTTATTATTATTTTAGTCTTCCTGCACCTTAGTTTTCCATCCATATGCTGAAAATCATGATCCCTCTCATAGGACTGCTGTGAGGCTTAAGAGGTGGTGAATATCACGTCCCTAATATTGCAGGAGACCTTAGCTAGCACTCAGGAAATTAAAACTATCAATATTGTTGACTATGTTTATTTTTTATTTTTTAGCACCCTAAACATTACTGTGTTAGTACATGTCACATCCATGATAGGGCTTTGATAGACTTTGTTGAAAGAATAAGCCATCTAGTAACCCCAGAATCATGGGGAATGCAAACCATATCTGAGAATTAAAGGGCAGTGCAGCTCTTTCTGAGAATTGGTTGTCTTTCCTTCCTGGCCTGACAAAGCTCCCTGCCTCAACTTTCCCCTAACTCCTTGTCTGTGTCACAGCATTCACGTTGCTCGGAAAGATTACAAGCACTTTGAGAGATTCCATGTGACTTTTTACCCCTTTCCGCCTTGCTGCATCAGGTTCTCTAACCATTTGATTCAACAATTCCAACAGGTCCCCGTTTTCTCTCCTTTCTCTTTTTCCTTTCCTTTTCTTTCTTTCCTTATTATTTCCTGTTATCAGAGCCCTAGGAGTTTCTTTTCCCTTTTTAATTAAGAGCGAATGAAAGTAACAACATGTTTTATAACTGGAGAGAATTCAACAGCAGGACATCAAGGCAGAAATCCACATCCTGAAAGAAAGGCTCGCAGACACCGAATCAGCGCTGTGGGAAGTGTGTCCTACACTCTGTCAGCGTCCCGCTGCCTTACTGCCCAGCCCTCCCTCTGCCTGGAAGCCTTACCTCTGGCAGAAGTCCCCCTGTCTTTTGTTAGGAAAAGCTACAATTGGAAGCTGCTTTTGTAAAGCATTTTTAAACACACAGTGCGCTTCCCAGCAATCACCAGCACCTGCAAGAATCCTGGGAGTTAATTCTTGCCGCCCAGGGAAGTGTTCCATTTTCCCTGACTTTCACTGTCCCTCTCCCCATTGTGTACCTGGCTGTCTTTCAACACAGCTACAGTGAAGGAGTGGAACAGCGAGTGCAAGTGCCGTGGAGGTCTGTCAGGTGTGCACGTGCGTGCACTGGTGTCAGGTCAGTCCCGGGCTAAGAAAGCACATGCGTAAGCGAGACGAGGACAACCCGATCCCATTTCAGAGGGGGAACGGTGCTGCGTGGAGTCTCTCCTTGTGGCTCCGGAGTGCCCTGGTGTGAGGATGGAAAATAAGCAGCCAGTGATGGATTTGGAGCTCCAAATCTGACTCATTGTCTTCTGTGCTCTGCTCTGCACACCGCACTTGGAAGATGGCATTAGGAGGCGCCTTCTGAGAAAAGTGAGCTTTTATTAAAGTCCCAGACCAAATTGCCTCCCTGTTGCCCTCTCTCTTTATCAAGAGACATGATGGGTTATTACATTTGTGATTAAAAAAATCCGTCATCGGTATGTTTTGCTTTTTCAATTTTGTTGGGAGGTGATCGGGACGTCAGTTCTCAGAGGAGCTGGAGGATGGAGAAGAGGGAGCATATTTTGATATTTAAAGAGCCTTTTTTCTGAGTTCACTGCTGGCGCTGGGGCTCCAGTGCCTGTGGGAGGTCACGCAGCTGACCACATGCACCCTTCCCGGTTCTTCGCGGCAGGAGTAAAGGAAATGGACAGGCTGCTTCCTTAAGCCAGTGCCCGGGCTGCAGAGCTCAACACACATCATTCCGGAGCATTTTAGAAAATCCAAGTGTGTCTCCTCACTGTGACTGGTCTGTACCACGTAGTCAGCTTTTGGCTTCACAGTGGCCTCACCCTTGCTACCGATTTGGGTCTAAGGGTTTCAGACACGACTTTTTTCCTCTAGAAAGCATGCAGAACACAAAACTGAGCCCTGGCAACTCAACTAATGTGCAGCACAGCTGCAGGCCCAGACTTTTAGTTCCCCTGACCACACAGATAACAAAGGAAGACAAGGTTAAGGCTTTGGTTTCTCTGTGCTGAAACCACCTAGGGCAGGATTGCGATGGGGAGCCACAGAGAGGGGTTCACTTTCTCCGGACCCCTGCCTACTGATCCAGGGCATCTGACTCTCACTTGCACCCCAGCCCAGCCTGGCTTCCTAACCAGTTCCTCATTTCTCCTCTATACTTGGGCATTCTGCTTTGTGCTGGGAGAACCCCTGGACCCTGTCTCTTCTCTCCTTGAGCAGACTTCCGTGGATTTTTCCTTGTCTTGTCCTGTGGTTTGAGGCTCTTCATTAAGTGACACACTTCTACTCTTTTAGTCTACTTCTTATTTTGTTGTGGCCCTTCCACTGGACTCCCGCATGGATTCTACACGGCACCGAGTAGTCTAATTAGCTACCATATAAGGGCCTCCTGCATTTTCCCCAGCTTTGGAAAGTTACCAGTATCTCTGTGGCTTTCTGTAAGATTTATGCACCCTTCATTTTGGCTATCAAAACTGTGGACTTTTCTTAAGGCTTCTCACCACGTTATCGCTTAAGAATTCCCTCCATGAAAAGATCCTTTGCTGGGTGCTGGATGACTCAGAGTGTATTTCTAGCTCCTGGGCAAGAGGCTGAAACTCCCCTTGGTACCAGCCACGTATCTCTATAATCAGCAGGCTCCTTGGATCTCGGCTCTGTAACTTAACACATGGATCTCCTATGAGGATTATCACAATGTATACTCTGGGGCCGAGAGGTTCATATACACGTTTAATCATAAGCCTCAGCAAGTATGAGAGCATTTCTTATACTAGTGATTTGTAAAATTTATTCTACAAATATGTAATTGAATAGAATAAACCACCTTTATTAAAAACTCAACAATGATATTGTGATTTGGAAAAAATCGCTGAAATGGATAACCCCTTGACAAGTTTGTTACACCGTTTCTTACATTTAACTGCGAGTATAAATAAATGCAGTTTAGTAGCTCTACCTCTCTTTGAAGTTATCTGAATGCTCAGCGTGCTCTGTAATGAAAGTGACCCTCTCCTCTCTGTGAAATGCGAAGCAGATGATGGCAGAAGACCCAAATAAGCCACCCCCTCATCCTGCTATGGAGGAGTGGCTGTTCAGCATTTGTTGTGCAGTGTCTTCAGCAAGGGTGCTTATGTCTAATATGTTCTTTTTATCTTGAAATAAAAAGACACTTGCACTTGCGATCGACATTTTTATTACCCACTATGTGACTGACATTTGCAAGCATTATCCTCTTTAATTCTCATAATAATTCTACAACCTAGATATTATAATACACATCTTAAAGTGGAAGAAACTAAGATTCAGAATGTAATTAAATTGGCCAATGTCACACAACTAGCCAGTGGTATAGGGATGATTCCAACTCAGGTCTGCTGATTGCAGAGCTTACGTTCTTTCCAGCACATCAAATGGTCTTTATATGTGCTCTACATTTTCTTTTTTTTTTTTTTTTTTTATGTGGGTACCAGGAGTTGACCTCAGGACCTCACGCTTGCCAGCAAGCTCTTGTACCGCTGAGCGATATCACCGGCCCTTTTTTTCCTTTATGTGGATACCGGGAGTCGAACTCAGGACCTCGCACTTGCCAGGCAGGCGCTTATGCTGCTGAGCTATCTCACCTACCCTACATTTTCTTATTTCTATTTCTTTGTGCATGTCCATTCCCAATCCTATGAAGTCTTGCCTGATTGTGTAGCTCTGAGTGTCTTTCCTAGTCCCCTACAACTGTTTTCCTTCATTTTGAGAAGGAATAATTGCTTTTATAAGAATCTCACAGAAACTTAAATTTTTATCTCCAACTTCTCACTGTAGATAAAGACTTTCATCCATGTAATATAGTCATGTAAGCATTGATGGACCCGTTTCATCTTCCTGCCTATACAGGATGCTCCATGAGGGCAAGACTGAGGCCTGTCATTAGTTTCATATGCTTAAGAGTGACTAGAACACGTAAAGCACAGTGCAGTCCCTCAGTGCACATTTTGGGAGATGAGGTCACAAAGAAAGGAGAGGAAGAGCAAGGAAAAAAGGAAGGAATTAAAGAACAGTAGGCGACAGTATATAATTAAGTGCTAAATTGTGTGGTTCCGACTAATTATAAAGCCTTTTAAAAGAAATGCAATTTTATTACTTTCAAGAACATAAAGTTAAGTTAATTAATGGCTAACAATATGTTGTCAAGTAGCTGTCTTGTCATTCCCTGTAATTAATCAACAGTCTTTTGCATAAATGCAAAAGTGGACCTAAGCCCAACCCATCTCCAGATTATTGAGAATTTTAAATTAGCACAGGCTGGAATAATGAGTTTTTATTGTTTTATTATATCTAAAGATGCAAGCATATATTGATAGAGTAGGCAGTGACATTTTAAAATAATTTTTTCTCTTTAATGAGTATTAAAAGGACCTCCACAATTGTTGAAACAATTTAGGACATTTTTGCTAAACATACAACACATTTGCTTAGAACAATAAATTCTTTGACTATTTCTCATTTTTTGATTCATTGAATCATTTGTGTTTTTTAAAGATCACAGCCATTTAAAATTGTTTTGCTTTTTTATGAAAAATAAAATTTCATAACAAAATAATAAGAGAATAATAGATTTAAAAATCATCATTTTTTGGGGTACATACATACCTGTGTTTATATCAGCACAATTTATAAAAGCTAGATCTTGGAGACAGCATATATGTCCATTGATAAAAAAATGAATAAGGAAAATGTGGTATTTGTACACAAAGGAATATTACTCTGCCTTAAAGAAAGATAAACTTTAGGCATTTGTAGGCAAATGGGTGCACCTTGAGAATGTAATGTTAGGTGAAATAAGGTTGTTTTAAAAAGTTAAAATGATGCAGTAGTAAAGATGCTGAAGCTAGTAGCAGAAGATCTAAAAGGAGGAGAGAGTGTGTGGACCAGGAAGTACGGGGAGGACTTGTCCGCTGTCTGGTAGAGGGAGCAGAGAGAAAGAGAGGGCTGCTGGACAGCTTCCAGGTTTCTAACGTGGAGCCTATCTGTAACCCAGTGGGGTACGCAGAGGGTGAAAGACCTTTGTCAGGAAGACCATGGAATTCACTTGGAGCTTTCTGCACTGGGGGCACTTGTGAACTATGTAATTAGAGTTATTCAGAGAGCAGCTGACATGTAGCAGAGAAGCTCAGAAGCGAGGGTCACTTAAACCAGTGTTGGGGTCATGGCAAGTGTGGTAAATGAAGCTTTACTCAAAAGAGCAGTATTGAAGTCCATAGAGAACAAGGCAAGGAAGGGCATGCAAAGTCTCAGGGACAGTTCAGTTACGTTTATGTGACAAATGATTTTGAAACACAGCGTCTCGAGTGGTCAGCACACACTCTGGAAAGTGCTGTCGAGGAAGCTGACAGGAAAGCGCTCTAGGATGGGACCTATGATGTAGCGTAAAAGGAGTCTCTAAATGTCACTCCTGATGGCAGGCAGGGCGGAAAAGCCAGTCCAACGTGAGCTGGGTGTAGATGAGAAGACAGAAAGGGGCCTTGTCTGCTGTAGAGCATCTTTCAAAGAAATTATCTAAAAAAAGAAGTGGGAAGCAGAGAACTTGGGAAAAACAAGGAATCCTATTAAGAAGTAAACCCAATCAAGAAAGCAGTGTTAAGATTATTCTTGTTGAAGGATGGCACCATCTCCCCACTGAGAGAGCAGTGATATAGTTGTGAACATTTATGACTTCAAAATGGATTTGATGAAGGAAAGGTTCAATTCACTGTTTCATTTTTTAATGTCTTTGTTATGGCATGATTTACATGCCATAAAATTGATCCACTTTTAAGTTTTTAAGAGTAAATTTATAGAGTTGCATAACCTTCACCACAATCTACTTTTGGAAGCTTTCCATCACCCCAGAACGTTCCCCTGTGTCTATTTGCAGTTAATCTCCACTTCTCCTCCTACACTCATGCAGTCGCTGATATGCTTTCAGCATCTAGATTTTCCTTTTTGGACACTTGATATCATTGAATTCCTACAATATGCAATTGTTGCATCTGGCTTTCTTCATAATGTTTTCTTAGGTTCATCTGTAATGGAACATGTGTCCATAATTCATTCCTTTTTACTGCACACTAGTTTTCCATTGCAGTGATGTAGAGCATTTTGTTTATTCATTTACTCGATGTTAGACATAAAGATATCTCAGATTTGAACTCTTATGAATAAATCTTTAGGTAAAGTTATACTGTCATTTCTTTTGTGGAGAGTTCAAGGAGTGGACTTGCTGGGTCACATGCTCAGTTTATTTTAATAATGATAAAACTTATTTTCACAAATGGCTGTAACAATTTACATTTCTACCAGCAACTTATGAGTTCTTTATTTTTTACATCCTCACCGATCACCTGTCATTTTGGTTATAGTCTTTCTGGTGGGTGTATAAATGTATCTTCTTGTAGTTTTAATTTGGATTTCCTCAATGGCTAATGATATTGAGTAGATTCTCATATGCCTATTACCATTCATACATCTTCTTGGGTGAGGAGTCTATTCAAATCCTATGGTGTTTTTAAATTGCATTAATTATTTATATATTGTGGTTATGAGGCTTTCATTGGACATATAATTGACTATTTCTCCAAATGGTGGTTTGTCTTCTTATTTTCTAAATGACGATTTTAGAATCACAGAAGTTTTACATTTTTATAAAGCTCAATTTATCAATTTTTCTCTAATAAATAATTTTTGTTATTGTATGTAAGAATTTTTGCCCAGTTAAACATCATGAAGATTTTCTCTTTTATTTTGTCCTAGCAAAATTATAGTGTTCACTCCTGCATTTATCTCTGTGATTTATTTTAATTTTTGTGTTTGATATGAGGTAAGAGGTCAATGTTCATTTTTATTCACATGGTTATTCAACCATTCAAGACTTGTGTTGGAAACATATTTTCCCTCATTGAATTCTCTTAAGAATTTTGTCAAAATTCAATTGATCATAAATAGGATTTATGAATCTTCATTTGTTTCTGTGAATGAGATTTATTGCTGGAATACTAAGCCCATGCCTCTCCTTACAGCAGTGCTTCACATTCTTGACTGATATATCTTTATAGTAAATTTGAAGTTAGGTAGTATAAGTTATCCAACTTTAATCTTCTGTTTCAAAATTGTTTTGGCTTCCTACATCCTTTGCATTTCCATATATAGTTTAGAAACAGATTGTCAATTTATACCACCCTGCTGAGATCTTAATAGAGATTTTGTTTTAATTTATAGATCAATTTGGGGAGAATTGACAATTTGGGGAGAATTGACAACATGGAAGTTTCACATCCATGAACATGGGATGCCTGCCATTTATTAGGTCTGTTTTAATTTCACTCCACACTGTTATATAGTTTTCAGTGTAAACATTTATTATTAAATATTTAATTCTTCTTGATTCTATTGTGAATGGAATTGTTCAGAATTTCATGTTTGTCTTCCCTGTTGTTAAATTATAGAAATACAATTGGTCTTCGTATATCAAAGCTGTTTCCTTCCAGCTTGCAAAATTGTTTATTAATTCTAATAGTTTCATGTGTACTCTTCAGAATTTTCCATATCCAGGATTGTATTGCCTGAAAATAAAGAATTTTATTTCTTTCTTTTCAGCATAGATGTCTTTTTGTCCTCCCTGCCTCCTGTCCCTTTTCCCTCTCTGTATCTTTCCCTCCCTTTGCTCTTTCTTTTTGCTTCCTTTCTTCCTTCTTCCTCTCTTCACTTTCTCCCTTATTGCATGGAGTAGCTCTCTTATTTCTGTGTTGTATATGTTCCTATAGGAGACTTCAATCTTTTGTCATGGTAGTATGCCACCTGTAGATTTGTCATGCTCTGATGTACCTTCTGTCAGAAAGAGGCTGTTTCTTTCCCATCTTCATACCTGAGAATTTTTTTTATCGTGTGTGTTTGTTGAATTTTATCAAATATTGTTTGCTCATGAATTGAGATGACCATATAGTTTGATTTTGATTCTAGTATATGGTATATTTAATTAATTGATTTTCAGATACATTTCTCTGATATGGCCCACTGAGTGTTAGGGAATAATCTGCTCTATACGTTACTGGATTCAGTTTATTAATATTTTATTAAATAATTTTAGACTCTAAGTTAATAATTATTATATCTTTGCATGTTGAAAGAATTTGTGAAAGATATATATTTTTGTCTTTAAATATTTGATATAATTCATCTCTGAAACCATATGGACTTGGTTTCACTTTGTGAATGATTAATTACTAATCTAGATACTTGATTTAATTTTGCTCAGATTTTCTACTTCTTCAGTCAGTTGTTGTAATTTGTATCTTTTGAGAAATTTGTCCATTTTATCTACATTGTCTGATTTGTCATGAAGTTGTTAGTAATATTTTCTTCTAAACTGCTTTATGGTCTGAAAATGTTAGGGTTTCTAGGTTCAATTCACTACTTCTATTTAACTCTTATTTTTTTTTTCTTTGCTTTCTCTTGGTTAGTAAAACTAAGTATTTGGCAACTTTACGGAACATTAAGTGAAAGATTTTTTTTTCTTGGATTTCTTGAATGTTTTTCTGATGTCACCTCATTATTTTCCTCTAATCATTATTATGTCTGTTGCTCTGTTTGGCTTTTATTTCACTTTCTCTTCTTTACTAATTTATTAAGGTGGAAGCTTAGTTTATTGATTGAGACCTTTTATCTTTTCTAACATACATGTTTACAGTTGTAAATATCCCTTAAGCACAGTTCTAACTGCAGCCCATAAATTTTTATATATTGTGATTTTTTTTCTATCCAACTTAACATTTTTTCTGGTGGTTGTTGTGATTTCATTGATCCATGTATTTTTTATATCATTTAATTTCTAAAAATAGAGATGTCTCAGATTTTCTTCTGATTCACAATTTAGTTTTTATTACAAGCAACACAATTCCCATGATTTCATCCCTTTCAACTGTATTGAGGCTTGTTTTAGCCACCTTTACTGATCCCTGGAGAAGTTCTATGGGCATTTGAACCAAATATATATATTAAAGGCATTGAGTGGAGCACTCTAGACAAATAAGTTAGATCCAAGTTGTTTGCTAGTGTTGCTCAAGACTTCTGGTTGTCCTGCCATTTACTGAGAGTGGAATAATGAAATCTCCAACTTTAAATGATATATGGTCTCTTTCTTATTCGAATTTTGTCAGTTTTTGCTTGCTGTACTTTGAGGTTGTGTTCTTAGATTTGTATACATTTATAAGCATTATATCTTTCTGATCAGTGATCTTTGATTATTCTGAAATGTCCCTTTTCGCCTTTGAAATATTTCTAGTCTTAAAATCTATTTTGATAATAAAATTCTTCCTTTCTAATCTACTTCCCTTTTTCTTTAGGTAACAGTTTACATGATAAATTTCTTTCATCTTTTTATTTCCAATATATTTGTAGCTTTGAAGTTAAGGTGTACATACCATAGATTATAATATACATTCTGTTTTATTCTTATTCAATGGTAAAACTTTTCATGAATGTACTTATAATTTATATTTTCTATTTGCTTTCTGCATGTTTCTAGCCTTTTAAGTGTTTTAAGTTTACTGATTGCTCCAATAATTACCCTGCTTATTTTAGCTTCTCACAATCTACTTCAGATTAATACTATCTAAATTCTGGTAAAATGTACAAAAATTGCTCCAGTATAGCTCTGTTCCCACTTCTTTGTGTGATTATTTTTAGATACAGTATATCCATATATGTCATAAACCTGACAATATAATGCTATAATTTTAGCTATTGAATTTTGTTTTAAGGATGATATGAGAAGAAATGAGAAAGAGGTATTTATAAGGACTTTTCTATGAATCTGCACATTTGTCCTTTCTCGTTCACTTCATTTATCCTTTTGAATTCAAAGCAAAAGCTGGCCATTTCTTCTTATTCTGGAATACTTTCTTTAGTATCATTTGTAAGGTATTTTTTTTTTTTTTTTTTGTGGGTACCGGGAGTCAACCTCAGGACCTCGCATGCCAGCAGGCGCCTGTGCTGCTGAGCGATATCATTGGCCCTTTTTTTCGTATGTGGGTTCCGGGAGTCGAACTCGGGCCCTCGCGCTTGCCAGGCAGGCACTTATGCCGCTGAGCCATCTCACCGGCCCTATAAGGTATTCCAACTAGCAGCAAATCATTAATCTGGAAATTTCTATTTCTCCTTAATATTTGAAGGAGAGCTCTGTTGCATATATATATATATATATATATATATTTTTTTTTTTTTTTTTTTTTTTTTTTTTTCTCTAGTCAGTACTGAAGATTGAACCTAGGGCCTCACACTTGCTAGGCAACCACTTTACCACTGAACTACACCCCTAGTTTTTAAAATTTTGTTTGCAGGCAGGGTCTCTCTAAGTTGCCCAGACTGGCCTCCAACTGGCAATTCTGTCTCAGTCTATTGAGTAGCTGGGGTTACAAGCGTGCATCACTGCACCCAATTTTGATACAGCACCTATGTTTAACAATATTTTGCTTTTCTTTGGTGCCTTTTTTTTTTTTTTTATGTGGGTACCGGGAGTTGAACTCAGGACCTCACGCTTGCCAAGCAGGCACTTATGCCACTAAGCTATCTCACCAGCCCTCTTTGGTGCTTTCAATATGTCACTCAAATGCTTTGTCCTTATGAGACACTTGAGTTAATATGCTTAAGTTCGTTTGCTTGCTGCTGACCAAATCAAAGGAGGTCATATATTTGGGTAAAAAGAAAAGAGGGTTTATTCAAAGCTAGTTCTGAGGAGACAGAGGAGCCCATTTGCTTCAAATCACCACCTCCCCATGTACAGGTGGGCAAGGGTCTTTCTTAGTAAGAAACAGAGGGGAGGGGAGGACAGGGAGACAGTGCAGGACAATGCAGGTCTCCATGCCTGCTTTATCACTTCTGGCCATCTTAAATTCATTCTCCCCTTTCTTTTGGAAAGGAAATTTGGCTCCTGCTTCCTGGCACCATCCTTTCATGTGGGCTGAGGAGAGGTGAGGGAGCCATCACGCTGTAGGCCTGAGGCAGTTTGGAGAAGTCACTTGTCTCTAGATGAAAAAAAAAAATCTAAATTTTAAAGCTGCATTTTACAGTGCCAGTTACATCGTCCTTTATTTCCTATGAAAAGTTAGCCATCAACCGTATCACTGCTCTCCTATAATTTTTCTTTTACTGCTGTCAAGATTTTTTTCTCTTTGGTTCCAAAAGTTTGGTTATTATGTGTGAAGGTTAGCATCCCTTGTACTTACTCTACTTTGGATTTATAGAATTTATTAGCTAGGTAGGCTAGTGTTTTTCATCAAACTTGCCACGTTTTCATCATACTTTTTTGAATGGATGTTTCTGCCTCTTTCTCTGTATCTCTCCTTCCCTTTTGATAGTTCCATTATTGTATATATTGGGACTCTGAGGCTTTCTTCATTTTTCTTGTCTTTTTTCCATGCTTTTCAGATTGGATAATCTCTTATTATTTCTAAGTTCATGGATTCTTCATCTGACTCTTCAAATATACTGTTGAGTGCTCCCATGAAACTTGAATTTTTTATTATAATTTTCATCTCCAGATTTTGCATTTGGTTCTTGCTTATCATTTAGGTTTTTGTTGTTGTTTGTACTGGGAATCAAACTCAGGACCTTGTGCTTGCCAGGCAGGCACTTGTGCTGCTGAGCTTTATCCCTGGCCCTTGTTTATCATTTTTTCTTTGTGGAGAATCTCGATTTATAGATTTGTTGTTTTCATATCCTTCTTTAATTTTAAAAGCATAGATTCCCTAAGTTCTTTAAACGTATTGAAGCTTTTTATTGCTAAATTCAACATCTGGGAGAACCAAGCAATTTCTATTGTCTACTTTGTTACATGAGTACAGGTCACAAATCATTGTTTTTAGGCATTTTTAAGTGGGCGCTTTGTATATTACAGCAAGTCTGCATTCTGATTATTAGCCTCCTCCTCTCCCCGAAAAATTGTTTTGCTATTTTTAAAAATTTTCTGTCTCTTTCTTTGTTTAGTAGACTGGATAGTTTACATTGTGAAATGTCTTTTCTGCTGTGCAGTTCACAGTCATTATCATCTCAGTTTTGTTTTGTTCTGTTTTTAAATATATTCTTGTTTTAATTTTTTAAGTCTAGTTTCTGAAAGGTAGCGCTTGGGTCTCTGCAGTTGAGTAGTCAGCCAAGAATTAGGGTTGTGCTCAAACGCCTTGAGAGAGTTTGTGTGTAAGAGAGCCCATTCAAGCGTCAGGCCACTTCACAATCTTTCTGGTACTTGCTTTCTTCTGGAGCATTTCCATGTTCCTTCTGCTCACATTTGTAGTTTCAGAGCCCGCTATGTAAGCGTGCAGGGCCAATGTGAACCCCTTCCAGGCACGTGCTGACCCCTCCCTGACCGAAACCTCCAGAAGTCTGGGTGTGGGCACTGCCCACCATTCCCAACCAAACTGGGCCAGAGGTACTGTTGGCCCTCAGCACCTGCCCTACCCTGAAAGAAGGTGTGGTCAAACCAGAGTCCCATGATCTTTAACCAATGTTCAGCAGTTTTACAAGAATAAACGCCCACAGGTTGTCTCTGCTCAGTTATCAGCCCATGGGGATGGTTGTTTATGTCAATTTTGATCAACTTTACACTCTATTTTGTTCAGAATATTTGCCAATTTTCTTTTTATTTTGCAATAGTGGAAGTTGATGGGTTTTATTTAGCAGTATTCTCAGACACTTACATTTGTAGTTTGGGGTGATATTTCATCAGAGTTCACATGACATTATCACAGCTCTCTAAATTAGTGCATAAACTTTTATTTGAACGTGTCCTGGCAAGAGATACTTCCCCTACTTTGTGAGTTGGCATAAGCCTACCTAAGAGCCTTCTTGGGCTTAAATTCCCAGATCCCACCTCTGACTCTGAGGTAGAGTGCAGGCCCATACTCGCTGAGTAGAATAAAGTCAGTTGGCATCCCCCGGTTAAAGCTTGTCTTGAATTCACTGTTTCAACTCAGGACAAGCATTCTCCAGGCCACAGTGTCAGCCCTGAAACTGCCATGTAAGCTGAGCGCCTGTAACTGTGTGGAGGAAGGTACAAAGGAGAGAAGCTAAGGAAATGTGCATTGTGGTCCTTTAAGATCTGAAACCTGCAATTCAAGGGCTGTTAAGACCTTCAGCTGGTGATAATTGGATCTGTAAGACAGTGCAACATGTGATAAAAACACTCCTGCTGGATGGGATCCCAGTTTCCTTCTATCCTTCCTATTAATGTGATAAATGTTGCTGTCTCACCTGATAGGGCCATGTTGGATAATCAGATTGGAATCAAGTTTGAGTTCCTCGGACTGGCTCCATGTAAAGCTCATGGGAAGTCTTAAAAAAAACAAAAACAAAACAAAACAAAAAAAAAAAAACCCTATAGGGCCGGTGAGATGGCTCAGCGGCGTAAGCGCCTGCCTTGCAAGCGCGAGGGCCCGAGTTCAACTCCCGGAACCCACATACGAAAAAGGGGCCGGTGATATCGCTCAGCGGCACGGGTGCCTGTTGGCGCGCGAGGTCCTGAGGTCGACCCCCTGGTACCCACAAAAAAAAAAAAAAAAGAAAACCCTATAGAGAATGAAAGGGGGACCTGAATTTTCAGGAAATTTCTGCTTTGGTTAGGAAGCTGTGTAGTGCAGGGGAGACTCATTACCCATTGACTCTGGTCACAAGCTTGTCCTGTGCATGCCACATTCCAAGGACATTGTGCCTGTTAGCTCCAGGGTCCCTGGGCACGTGCCTGAACTGAGCCAGGGCCAAAAACAACAGTATCTCTTACTGTGGGTGTTGGGGCAGAAAGGAGCCAAAATAACGTTGGAAAATTAAATCTCTCTTAAAGCTGATGACAAGCAAACATGAGTAACATGGCACTACAGCTGAGGAACAAAAACAGAGTTCAAAGCTGAATGGCTGTGAAATTGAGTCCAGTGGTCACAGCTGGGCCTGTGAGAAGGGCAGAGATGCTGGCAGCAACGTTGCCCTGGCTGATGGGCTGACTGGGCAAGGGTCATTGTTCTCAGGATTGTTTCCAACACCCTTTGCCCCACCCAGTGTCAGCCTTTCTCTGGGCTTTCCACATTGCTGGCTTCTGCTCACCAAGAACATCACCCAGACTGCGAAGGCTCTTAGAGAAGGGAACGGTGTCATTGAGAGTGCTGAGACTGAGGGGGAGGCACAAGAAGGAAGGACACAATGCATTTGTTTTCATGTTTTTAAGAAAAAATTTTCTCCGTGCATTTCCCCAGAGACCTTCAGATTGTGCCCTTCCCTGTCAGCCTTTCCCGCCACTCTGTCCTTGACACTTGGTCTTGAAAGGCCTGAAACACAGGGCTGCTTTCTTCCCTGGTATCACTGAGGGATGCTCCCAGTCCGGCTGCACTTATGCTGGGATGGGTGTATTTCAGGGTTGCCTGGAGTTGTCAGCCTCTGACTCCATCACACTCCTGACCTCCTAGGATGTGTCTGTCACTTTCCTTTGAATATTTGCCTTAAGCTTCTTTATCACTTGCCTGTCACATTCAGTTGATCTTGCTGGAAGGTTAGTAACATACACCTAAAAAGGTACACTGAAAAATAAAATAAAATAAAATAAAATAAAGTAAAAGGTACACTGAGAGGCATGTGTGTATTAGGACTGGCTAGATCTGCTGTGAAAATAAATAAGCCCTTGAGATTTTAATGGTTTAATGCAAGGAAGTTAATTCCTACTGCCTGTAGTAGATGGCTCAGACTTGCGGGGTGTCTCCATGACCTGGGGTAGGGGTTCCTTCTGTGGTGTGGCTCTTTAGACACCACCTTGGACACATGGTGCGCAGGCACAGATGGAAGGGAGAGAGCCTGGGAGACTGCGCCATGGGAAGATGGAAGATTAAGGAGGATGTTTTTATGACCGGGCCTGGGAGGGGCTGCTGTGTCCACATGCTGTAGTCGTGTAGTCATGCACATGGTATGAGTCTTATTGAGAGGGTGGCTTGAGAGTGGCATCAGCCTGTGCGGCCAGGCTTTGGTGAGCAGTGGTTCGCCTCTACCTGGGCTGACATCACTCTGTCTGGTATTGGGGGACTTTGAAAAGTACTGACAGCTGGGTTCACACCTAAGAGATTCCGATTGAATGTGGGGTGTGACCTGAGCCAAGAATGAGAACCTTGAATTGCTCTAGAATGATTTTTGAGGAATGCCTTTCACCTCTGATGTTCTCCACACAAATACATTTCATGAGGTTCCAGTGGCCTTTAATAATCCCCAAAGGCTATGAAGTAATGGATTTTTATGTACCAGCGCTTCCTTTCAGTCTGAAGAAACCACCCAGCTTTGTATAAACTGCAGACGAAATAGAGATCAGGGAGCTCAGCAATGGAATCCTGATTCTGTCACTGGCTGATCACGTGACCTTGGGCAAGCCCATTGATTCCCTCTGTCTTGCGTCTGTAAGAGGCAAGTAGCAGCCCTTACCCACAGATGTTGCCAGCATTATCTAATTAATGAGCACAGAGTGTTTGGGAAATACAAAGTACTGTGCAAATGCTAATCATTATGATGAATGCAGTGCATTTTGCAGATACAAAAGTGCTGTGTATATGCTCATAATTATTATAATTATTCCTAATACCAATAATATTGCCACTTCTGAAACACTTCCCTTGCAGTGAGGGTTTAGTGTGTCCTTTGGGTTAACATCTTGCCCCACACTATGAGGAAATCTTGCTAAGCAGCCGTTAAATGCCTATTGTTCCCCACCTCCCACGGAAGTGTCATTCATCAGGACTGCAAGTAGCCATGTATGCAGGCCATCCTGGGTCCACTTACGTGAGATATCCCAGACTGTTAAGGCACTGCCAGCTCCTGATACAGAAGCATTTCTTTAGGAAAAGGAAATGTCCGGAATATAGAGGTCCTCGGTTCCTTTGTATTTTCATCAGAGGCATTTTTTCCATCTATTGGACTTTTATCTACAATAGCTTTGTCATCTGCCTCCATATGGTGCTAAGTGCTAAAGAAAACTCTCGTGTGTATTGGTGAGTGTTACCAGGTTCCAATGCTGACAATTCACAGATATTATCAGTGGCAATTCATGCTGAGAACAAGACAATTATTTTTGCTGTGGCTTTGTGTCGTTCATTTTTAACTTGAATTTGATTGGGGGAGGGGTTGTTGGGGAAGGTGATTGTTTTCCTCTTTTCATTTTCAAAGAAAAGGATGATATTGAGGATTGTGAGATTGGTGTGGACAAAGCTGGCTGGAAACAACAGAGCAAATAGCTGCTTTTAAAATTCAGTGAGCAATTAATAGACCATTGTCCCTATGTTCATGTGCATTTGGACTCTCATTCCCTGGCTGTAAGACACCGGCCCTGAAATCCTCAGATGTTATCCACATTCTTGCCTTCTGATTTATTCAACTTACAAAGAAAGAAAGCCATCCTGAGATTTATTCCGGTTTAGTCAGAGATCTCATGATAAAAAATTGGACTTTCCATTCGACCCAGCTCTTCCCTTTCTAGGTATCCTCCTGAAAGAACTAAAGACTCATATTATGGTGATACATGCATACCCACATTTTCAGCACCACATTCAGCTAAATCTTGGAAGTGGCCTGTATGTCCATCAATAGATAAATGAATAAAGAAAATGTGGTATGTATGCACAATGGAATACTACACTGCCATAAAGAAGGGTAAATTTGAGTCATTTGTAGGAAAATGGATGCACCTTGAGACAGAAATGAAATAAATCACAAGTAAAATAAATCAGACACACAAGCTTAAATACCCCATTGTCTCTCTTATATGTGAAACCCAAAATATAAATATATTAAAGGTCACAAAAAAAGGTAGATACTAGGAAACAGGGAGATAGATCTTTTACAAAAGGGAGGAGGACCAAGAGATCGGGGGTGCAGGAGGGAATGGAAAAAGAATCGAAGTGTGTTATGGACAGGTACCAACTCCCCACAGTGAATGCAATTATTATGTACTGTAAACATACTAATAAAAAAAAAAAAAGATGGACTTGCCTGATTGCCCCTGAAATAGATCCCTGCTGCTGTCCTCCAGCTGTTGGTACCATTTCAGAAGCCCTCAATTTACCATACTCGGTTTCCCTTTAGTATGGCTACACATGATAACGTATGCCAGGTTGCTTTGGTCTGGGATTATATCAATGCGATGAAGGGTTAGTCTTGGTAGTCTTATGCCAATCTGATGCCATGATTTAAAGATGTCTCTGATAAATAAAAAAAAAAACCTATGATAAGTATCCCTTTATATAGCAGAGATTCCGACCTTTATCATTTTCTGTCTCTCTGAGAACTTCTTTGCCATTCGTTGCAAAGCAGATCTATAGTCAACAAACTCCTTCAATTTCTGAGAGCCTGAGAAAGCATTCTCTTTCACTTTTGAAGGGTAATTTTGCTAGATACAGAATCTTAGGTTCCTATTTCTTTTTTTTTTTTTAACACTTTAAATATTTCAGTCCACTGTTTTCTTGTTTGCATGGTTTCTGAAGACAAATCCAATGTATTTCCTATCTTTGTTCCTCTTAGGCTTGGACAAGTCTCCCTCACTACCAGCCAGCTTCTTTCACAACTTTCCGCCCTGGGTTTTCTGCAGTTGATGATGTGCCGAGGTGCAGACATTTTAGTATTTGCTCTACTTGGTGTTTTCTGAGTTGCTGAATCTGTGCTTGGTGTCTGCTTGTTTGTTTAGTTAGTTAGTTTGTTTCTTTGTATGTTTTTTGAGACAGGGTCTCACTATGCAGTTCAGGCTGGCCTTGAACTCTTTGTTGCCCAGGTTGGCCTTGAACTCACAGCAACCCTCCTGCCTCAGCCTCCCAAGTGCTGGGATTACAGGCATGTGCCACCACGCCTGGCTGCGCTTGATGTCTATCATTAGTTTTGGGAAACTCTCAGTCACTGTTGGTTTAAACATGGCTTTTGCTGCAGCAAACAGAAACACCAAAAGGACACCCAGGATTTGGAGGCAGATTTATGTACATGGACAGGCACTGACTGGGGTCATTCCCAAAATATCAGGCCCTGATCTCTGGTGGTCTAGGGCTTACATGGCGTTTGCAAGTGGGAAGTCTATAGAAGCAGAGTACTTGGCTGTCTTTGATTGGTTCTTACAATAAGCATCCTAGTGACCAGCTATGCATCCCAGTGACAGCCGTTGCTAAGAAACAGAAGTAACAGGAACTGTAGCAGGAGCTGTTACCTGGGCAACTAACAGAAACTGAAGTGCACTGGCTGGGGGCTGGGGGGGCGTTTTCTGCCACACTTTATTCCCTTCTGTCCTCTCTTCCTTGCTTTTCCACTGCGCATATGTTATGCGTTTTGCCGTTGGCCTACATTTCTTGCACATTTTGATCCTTTTTCTCTTTCATCTTTTTTCATCTTTGTACTTCAGTTCTGGAAACTGTCTATTGATATTTTTTCAAGTTTGCTCATGTTTCCTGGCCATATCCCATCTATTAATCGATGCCATTCTTTATGTGTATTGTGATGTTTTTGATCTCCAGCATGTCCTTTTGATTATGCCTTGCAATTCTCATATTATGCTTACATTGTCCGTCCGTGTTCGCATGTTGTCCACATTTTCATTAGAAAATAGAAAACCTCAACATATTAATTAGAAACCCTCAACATATTAGAAACCCTCAACATATTAATCATGGTTGCTTTGCAATCCCAATCCCATAATTCCAAACCCATTAATTCCCATAACCCCTATCCCATAATTCTAACATCCAAATGTGGGCTGACGTTGGCCGTTTCTTCACACTGTGTTTCTAGGTGTTCGGTTGATACTTCTTGTGTTCTAGTGTGTCTTGTGTTTCTATCATTTAAATACAGATGTGAAGTCCCGAGTAAAAGCACCGAGGTAAGTAGGTTTTTGGTTTAAGGTGTTCTGTTTATCTGGCTGGCCATTAATTTGTGCTTATTATTTATTTGCTTTAGCTGTAGAAGTGAGAGGCTTATTTGCTCTTTTTTGTGTTAGCATTTGGTTTTCTTAAAAATTTATTCTTAAAAAATGCAAGGGCCGGTGAGATAGCTCAGTAGCATAAACACCTGCCTGGCAAGCACGAGGTCCTGAGGTCGACTCTCGGTACCCACATTAAAAAAAAAAAAAAATCCAAGATGTAAATTTTTCCATTTGTGTCCCCTTCTTTCCTTTATGGTTAAGGCCCCCAGTGATGTCCAGGTAAGATGAGAAGAAAGGGGGAGTATCCCATTGTCTTATTTTTTTACTGAGCTTGGACCCTGCCTGTGACCTTCACAAAAGTGTTACAGTTTTGTTCTGTCCCCCAGAAGAGCCGAGAAGGCTAGAAGGGCTGGAGTTTGAAATTTCCCTTTTGCCAGTTTGTTTAGGCTTTGGTAAAGTCATTTTTTTCCCGGTCAAGCCTTTGAGATGGACAGAATGCTCTGGGTATGTTTCAAAAATACCATCTGCCCTCTCCCCCTTTGGGAGCCGTGAGGACACTTTCTTATCTTCACTGTAGGAGCATGGCAAGGCCTAGGGAGGCGCAACTGACAAAAACGCAGAGTCTCACTAACCTGGGCCCCTCTGGAGATTTTGCTTCCCGGGCTGTGCGCACAGATCTTCCAGCAATTCATCAATCATACCTTCAGTTTTCCCATCTTGATAGTGGTTCCCGGGGAGTATTTATTTATTTGTATTTTTATTTCTTTGTGTTATTGGGCTTCTGCCCCAATAATATGTGATTCTCTGTATCTGTCTATTCCGTTTGGGGGTAGCAGCTCTCCCTGCGACCTCTCAGGAAGCTTCGAGAAGAGTTGCTCATTGTCAGTTTGCTCGGCTTTTTTCTTGCTGTGTGATGGAATGATGACTTCCAGGCTGTTTCGATGCCAGGCTGAAAACTGGATGTTTTTTACTCCAGTAATTATCATTTTACAGAGTCAGTCCTTGGGGTCCACCAGGCAGAAAAATAATCGCAGAGGCCTTTAGTGGTGAAAAAATCGGGGGACAAAGTAAACACTGACTTGCAGGCACTGTTCTTTAAAAGACATTTTTAAAAAGATAAATGGGGACAGACATGGTCAAAGGATAATGGTATGAAGTCAATTCTGTGTATTATTCATGGGGAGAGAATAATCAGCAAATTCATTACAGACCCCTTGTTTATATAGGAAAGTCTTATTTATGAGGCACCAGTAGAGTTCCACATGAGTGAATTTGTCATATAACTGAGCTATCATCCTTTAAATTGAACTTAAAACATTACAATCCTTTTTGATAGAGTTCTTTCTCTAAAATATATTATTGTTCTGTCTTACTGAGCAAAGCATAGAGAATATCATTTATCTTGTTACTCAGGTCATTATTGTAAACATCAGTCACAGAGTGATGCTATCAAGATGCAAAGCAGCTCCGCAGGGCTGCAGAGGTGACAGGACCATGCTCACCCAGAGCACTGTGTCCGTCCGTCCTTCTTGGCTCCCTGGTGCCATCCTTCCCATCCTTCTCACCAGCTGCCTCAGAGCTCCATGCAACCCACCTGCATCACCAAAAGTAAAATTAAATATATTTAATTTATATCAAAGTCCACTTCACTCCTAAAATCATCTCACACACTTCTTCATGACGCATATGTAAAAGCATTGCTCTATATGGTAGAGAGAGTTAAATCGAAACTATTATTTGTTTAATCTCCAACCAGATGTTATGCAGAAAAGTAATGTCCTGGCATATAGGCTAAAAGTAAGTAAAATATGTCATTTTTGTATGTGGAATACTATGGAGGAAAGCAAAGCAAGACAAGGAATGAAAGGAGGGCTAGAGGTAGTGGTGGTCATGGAAAGCTTCCCTGCTATAGTGATATTTAAATAGAAACCTGAAGGAAATGATGAAAAATGCTTAAATATAGGGAGAGAGAACTGCAAGTGCAAAGGCCCTGAGACAGGTGTATGCCGGCGCCAGGAAAAAGAAGTGGCACATGTAGCTTAGGTAGTCGGAGGGAGGGAGAGGAAGAAGATGAGAGTGGAGAGATAGTAGGATGGGCTAGGTAGTTACTGGCAAACATAGTGAAGTCTGAAAGACCCATGGGTGTACAAAGCAACTCACTTCCGGTTTTGTGGACTGACTGAAAACTGTAGATTGAGCTCAGACCTTTGCTACATGATATTGTTTTGGAGCTCAGGCTGAAAAGACAACAACTACTTGCCGAAAGCCAGATGCTCTTCTGGTACGACAGAATTCAAAAGGTCAGCCTTGCAAGCCGCACACACCGCCAGCTTCACGTCTGTTCCCATCTCATCTGCAATCGTCCCACAGCCAAAGCATGGCACCGCTCTGAATAGCAAGGCGCAGCAGTCCACCTCGCCCATGGCGGGAGGGAAAGGGATACGGAACTCTCACCAGGAATTCAACCTACCACACTCAACCAGAGGGATGGTGGGCTTTGTGTAAAGGGAGAACACTGAAGAATATTGAGCCAAGAAGTGACTCGTTCTGAGTTTTATTTGCAAAGAGTAACTCTGAGAACTTGGAAACAATAGTCTCTAAGGGACAAGTTTAGAGTAAGGCAACCAGTAAGTGGATAGTTGCCTTGTTGTTATGTTCCGAAAGAGGGCAGGCAGCGGTGACCGTGGGATAGCAGTGGGGATGGTGTGCAATAGTGATGCTCTGGTCTATTCTACAGGTAGAGCTATCAGAACTGGTTAGGAGGTTGGATGTTGGGGTCAGGAAGAATCCCAAGGGTTTGGGTCAGAGGACCTGGAACAATGATTAGGGAAAACTGGACAGAGAACATGCTTGACGGCTGGGGTAGGGGACCTGGAGTTCTGTTCTCACCGTGTAAGGTCCGAGATGCCTTCAGACTTTCTCAAAGTGAGGTGTGAAATAGGAAGCTACATATTTCATTCAAGGAAGGAGTACAGGCTGGAGGTTGAGTTGAGTGAAAGTTTATAATAGATTAAGACATATTTTTCTTTGATCTTGAAAATGATATTTTCCTTAAGTCAGAAAGTTTGTTCTCATATAGTGGGGTCTCTAAATTCTCATTTTCTGTTTTTTTTTTTTCTTTTCCCTCCAAAACATAACACGCCCAAACATTCCCAGCTTTAATCTTTTTATTTCTCCCCCTCTTTTATTCTTAATTGGTACTATGGAAGAATACTCTGCCTCTTTATTTTTATTCAATCTTCAATCAGTTAGAATCTGTGTTTTGATTACACATTTAGTAAAACTGGTGTGACCAGAGTTCCCTAACTCTGCACACACCCCACCTGCAGTCCTACGGGTTGATCTCACTGCTGCATTCAAGTTGCTCCAATTTTCACCTTGTCCCGGGACCCTCTCCTGGTTTGGCCTCTGCAGTTTAACCTCCTCACCTGCGTTTTTTCTTCCTGTTGATCCAGGCTGTTCTGCCCTTGTCTCTCATGTGCCCCTTCCCTCCTATGCTGATTCCTTGCACATTGGTTTTGTCCATGGTCCAAAGCCGTTAACCTTTCTGTGTGACAACTCTCATCCATTTTCTGGGTTTTCACTGGCTTGCATGTGGGGCCTGCCCATCTCACCAGCTCTGATCCCGATCCTTCACTTGGATGCAATGCAAGTATCGTATTTCCAACTACGTGTTGGACTTGTCCAAATCAACATATCCCAAGTTAAATATCTCCCAGCGATTGGAGAGATAGAGCCCATCACTCTTCGTTTAAGTTTTGGTCACTGGGACCTTCTTATAGATGTTACACTTACTGAGTCCCCTTTCCATCAACCCTTGGTCTCTGAGTTGAAATACAGTGTTTCATACTGGGAAGTTCTTAAGCTTTCTTTATCTTTGTTTTCATTTATTCGTAATTTAAGACATCTGATTCGGATGACACTTCTTCTAAGAAGGCTTCTTAAGTTCCTAACTAGAACATAGGTCCTCCTGACTTGGGCCAACATCCCATGCACTTATTTCATATGTTCGCATCATATGTACTTTTTTGCCTACATTTCTAAATTAAACTCTCCAGATTTAGGTATCTTTTAGTGCATTCCAAATACCTGGATCAGGACCTGGTACTTAGAAAGAGCTCAGTGAACATTTTTTACCTTAATAGAAATGACTTCTGATCAGTGAATCCAACCAACGGGAAGTACAGCTGTAGACACATCATCTTCTATACCCAACACTTCACCTCCAGGATTCGTAGCAACTTTGATCCATTCAGAAGCATTTTCTCCTTTCCCACGATACACAGATAATGAGAGTGCTCGTGGCTGCAGGCAAGCAGCACTGGATGATTTACATGAGTTCTGACAACTCCTCAGGAAGAAAAAGTGGCATAATCATTCCTAGCTAGATTATGAGTATGTCTCGTGTTATTTCCAGGCAACGTAAGGTTTTATTTTTGTCATGCACCAAATGGACTTGGTGTCAAGCAGTCAAATATCTGGCAATCTGCCTGGCTGGAGAGATAACATAAGTGGTGAATAGACCATTATAGTGTGAGAATGATTTCCAGCAGCTATTGAAGATACATTCCAATGCAAAGTAGAAAGCTTTATTTTTCGGGGCACGAAATATTGATCTGTGGCCACTGTAAATAATATAAAAATTGCAGGTATGGAGAGATGTCCAGTCCTGTCAGCACCATGTGATCTGACTAGCACTAGAAACTGTCCCTTGAAGTCAAATGGAGGCTCAGTGTTAGGAACAATTTTGGGTTTCCTCCAATGCTGCTACCTTCTCATGGAATGTGTCGTGGCAGTCAAACGCGGCATGTGTAAGCACCTCCACGGAGATATTACAAAGGCGTTCCTAAATGTGAGGTCAAACAAAGCCATCTCTTGAACAGCCATAATTAGCCACAATACATTTGCTGGGGTCTTGCTTGGTTCTTTGAGAAAAATGTTTTATGAGTCAGAGATAGATTGTCAGCCTGCATTTCTGGATTTGTTTGTAGACTTAAAGGTTAGTTAAAATAAAAATCACTAATTCTTCATACATGGCTTGACATTGAGGATATGACTGCTTTTCATTAGCTTTTGAAGAACTGGACCTGATAGTCCTTCTGATTTATAGAATATTGAGTCTAGGAAGGAGTTTAAGGATTATCTTGTCCAATACTTTTATTTTCAGAGAGGAAACAATGACCCACAGATAAAGAACATATACACTATCCCATGTTAACTTGGATTTTTTTTTTTTTTTTTGAGTCATTACTAAATGCATGACTCTTTTTGACCTTATTCAAATTCTGGTGATTGTATTAATGCAAATGTTTTTTTTAATAGCATTAATTTATTCTAGAAGATGAAAATCTTCACTGAAACCTTGCAAATGCTTAAGGGTCTGGAGAGTGCTAGCTCTCTCTTGTTTCAGAGCCTAGGGGACATATATCTATAGTCTTTCCATAGATAAAATGCAGAGTGCAGTGTCCTCAGTCTTCTCCTCCTTGCCCAAAGATCAACTGCTGCTAAGCACTATTCCTCCTGGATTGCATTACTGAGATTTGTTTCATAATCAGCTCCCATGTGGGTCCTGAATTTTGATGTGACTAACTTCAAGATCTATACTAAGTGGGTTTGTGCATGGCACAACTCACTGAAGAACACTGTCAGGTTGCTGGAGATCTGTGGCCAGAAGGTTAGCCAATGGGCAATGCAGTGATTGCAACTAGGTTTCCATCCAATAAAACTCCTGGTGCCATCTTGGTTCCCCTCCATGGTCATTGTACATAACTTGGTGCCATTCCCCGGGCACCTACTTTTAAACAACATCTGAAGGTTGAACATTTAGAGCAAAGGAATCTGGGAGAAGGGAAGATTCTGTTTTTCTCCTTTCACGTTCTGAAGAACATGACCCCACTGATCTTCAAAGGATTGCTCCCAATTTAACTGCACTGTGGCTGGCTGATTTGATGCAAGTATCTGTACTTTTCTTGAGTTGGTGATTGTAATTTTGCAGTCTTTGGCCTAGTTGCTAAATCTCTGTTCTACACTACACTCCAGGTATAAGCACTTTGTCGCCTAGGGAATATTGCCATTATTAGCATATTTCTGGTCTCTTAGCACATGGCTAGAGGCAGTTATAAGCTTATTTATGCTTGCATTTCTGATGTTTTCTTTCCACACTTTTCTATTTTTCATTAGTGAAAAATATGTGAAAAATATATGGGTTTTATTGTTTTCTTTGATTTTAAAAACCTGAGAGGATTGTCAACTGAGAAAAATTTGAAATATCCCTTTCTAATTATGGCTTAAATGAAACTGATATTTGGGCTTAGATGCTCATGTAAATCTAAGGAAGCTATATTTATGATTACCCCACACTAAAGGGTTTTCCCTCTTTTCTTCACTTTTGTGGCTCTCATTATCTGTACCAGTCATTTGGCAGTTAATTATATACTGCCTTGTGGCATTATAATTTAACATTTTATGTATTTATATTATCTGTGTAAGTGGACTCAGATCCTTGAGGGAGAGAATTGAGTGTTATGCTTCTTTGTTTCCTCTAACACCTAGAAGAATTCTGTATGCACAGTCGGCTGTCAAACAATATTTCCTGAATGATCTACCACACAGAATCTCTTAATGCCTCTGCATAATGGTCCCAGAGAGAGTGTTGCATAAAAATACACAATATTCTTCCCAGTAATAAACTATTCGGTGAAATGCCACAATAGTGATGTTTCAAAGGTTTACAAATTAAATGTTTCAGGAAGTGTAAATTGGCTGTTGGTATGTGTGGTTGTGTGTGTGAGTGTGGGTGTGTCTATAAGCATGTGTAATGTTTTCATGTGCATGTGTCCTGAGGCCCTTTCCTTTCATCTCTAATTGGGGAACTTTAATCAATCCCTCTAAGAGGATGGGGGGCACTGGCAGGTAACGGGTGTCTTGCTATGCCTGGTGAGGCTGTAATGCCTCCACTGGAAGATCATTAAATCCCAGATTTCAGCCTGTCTCTCTGCCACCTATCATCTGCAGCAAATCTGCTTTAACAGCCAAGAATTCCCTTATCTCGCAGTGGCTGTGGACTGTGTGCTGCTGCTCTCTGACGATGGGAGATAGAGCTGCATCATTACCTGGGGGTGACAAGGATATAATTTACAGGCTCAATCAGTTCTAGTTACCATGTAATTACAGAGTTATTACATGGTCATTTATTCCTGATGGACACCAGTGATCTCTTATCCCATTCTACTCTGGTCTTTTTCATGTCCTATGCTACTAAGGAGGTTTAGTCTCTTCTGCACAGAGTGTTAAATGGTGTGCTGGGGAGGAAGAACACGATGATTTGGGATAAGATGTTGATTATGCTGAGATGCTATTTGTTCTCCTCAATTGGCCTGGTGATAATAACAGCATCCTGTGGTTTTCCTCCCCTAGGCTCCAAGTTCACATTTTCTCCATAAGAGAGGATGGAGACAATATTGTTCTTGGCAGCATGGGGGAAATTGGGTGTAAGGAACATTCTGACCGCCCCCACCCAGCACTGAGACGGCAGTGTCAACCCCAAGATTATGTCACTGCCTCTTGTGATTTGAAGCTCACATTAACACAGTGCCTGCTGGAAGAAAAGTTCCTTTATATGATGAAAACAGAGAGGAAAGCATTTAAGTGTGTAATTCAGTATCGTGGAGAAATTGTGAGAAGGTTCAGTAACCTGCTCAGTGTCACCCAGCAAATGTGTCTGGAACTCAAATGACGCAGCTTGACCCCTTCCACTCTAACGCAATTACATGCATTCTGTAGTCAGAAAGCTGCACATTTTTAGCAGCACAAGTCCTAGAGAGCATGTGAAGACATTTGAATATTTTCCATTTTCTCGAATGACTACGCAGGCTTCTTAACCCTTTGTTTGTATGATATGAACTGGTTGTGAATGTGACACCACTTTACTTTCTGAGGAGGTGTAATATTTGTGAACCCTCATCTTCGTGAAAATGGGCCAAATGGGACATTTCGGATGCTGTTAAAGTGTATGGCAGCCACATCGTGATGCAAGTGTGCCATGCTATGGAGTCAGAACCGGACTGTTAAACCAGGAGGCCCAGCTCCTGGTCTTGGTTTTCCCATGAAACTCTACAATTCAGAGACCACTACTCTGGCCATTAGGCCTCAGCTGTCTTCTCGGAGCAATGGTCAGATGGACAGGACCGTTACTGAAGTGCATTCCGGCTCCAGTAGTCATTGGGGACCCCATGATTTAAGCAGCTTGCGGAGGAGAGTCAGAAAGCAGCATGGTGCCATGAAGACGGAGAAGCACAAGGTCACGGGATGATGATATTCAAAGCCGTTATCAGAAAAGCTTCCCCCTTGGGAGGCAGAAAGGTGCTGGTGTGCACATCACGTTTCAGTTGATGGAGTACTGTGACTCATTAACACTCTGCCACCTCTCTTCCATCGAACACCTCGCCGATTTAATTAAAATACCTTTTTATTCCTCACAAATGACTTAAAAATGCACTAATTATAATGTAACTTCCATGTAACTAATATGTGCAGGTAATATTGTGATTATATAGACAGCCATATGCCACTGTGAAGTCTCTCTCTGTGCTGTTAAACTGCTGAAGCGGATAACTCCATGTCCCTGCACAAAGTAATTGCACCAAACTAATTTGTGTTTGCAAACAGATCCCAAATTAACTATGTAAATAGGCATATCTGCAAACAAAATATTATAATGTGAGTGTGTGCACACATGGGCAGAGTGGAAGTGGCTTTCTATATGCATGAATGATGTTGGAGAAGCATTGGAGCTTTCCTATGGCTTGTCGTACCTTCCTTGGCTTTTTGCTCTCTCTGAATTCTTGCCCTGTATTTGTAATCCTGAGTCATTCTGTTTCAAACACAGATGACTGAAGGGAATCTGAATCTGTTTTCACTAAGGGTGAAGGGTTATTTTGATCAATCCACTTTTCTTTACCTCCCTTGCTAATCTCATGAATTCTTTGATGAGAAACAATGAGGTTTCCAAGATGGCCAGCTCTCGCTCCCTGTTGAATATGTGGAAAGGCATTCTCACTGTGCAGAAGCGAAAGCATAGAACTGAAGGGAGCTGGGTTCTCTGAGCTGACCAGTGTTAGTAGCCTGAGGACACATGGTCTTTTGAGTCAAGTGGGGCTATTTGAAATCTGGCTTAACTTTGGGCAAATCACTTAAATTTTTTGAGCCTGTTTCTTCATCTGTGAAGCAGAGGTGATAATGAACTTCCTGGAATACTGGGGCTATTTAGGGATGTAAGTGTGTGCATTTAGCACAGTGCCTGATGTGGTCAGTGGTCAGTCAGCACCTGCTGCTGCTGTGGCTATACATCACGTCTCCATGGCTGTAGGCATCCCTGGATAAACCAGAGCATCTTCGTGTGTGCCCTGGCAGAGCTAAGACTAAGTTCAGGTACCTTGTAGGCATGGAAGATCAGCCTCAAAAATGACAACTTACTGTGACCAAGCAAGGTGGGCTCCAAAGGGAAGCCCCCCATGCCTGCTTTCTTTTGTCTTCTGCCTCCCTCCTGTGTTTAGCATCTTCCTCTACCAGCCTGGAGTCTGTAGCGTCTGCCTAGACCGACCTGCTCCTCCCTTTTCTGACATGTATTTTGTTGTTTAAACCTCACTATCCCAAGACCCATTTGCTGAAGACTTGCTGTGTGTCTGAGCAGCTACTTTGAGGGAGGGTGTGTGAGGAGTACAGCATCCAGGCTGGTCTGCTCTGAGCACTGTCTCTGGCTAATCCCTCTGCCTAGAAGTCGCATGGGAGCTCACAGTGGGTATGCTCTTCACTCCTGCAGGTCTGTGCTCAAACGAGCAGGCCTGACAGCCCACCCCCTGGACGGCAGCCTATCGCACAGTCCCACCTGGATGCTCCATGCTTCTCACCCTGTCCTGATGGTTCTGCTGCTCAGAATCATCTGCATCACTGCTTTTTTGTACAGTTTCCTTACCTGTTTTTTGCATCGCCTCTCACTTGGTTATAAGGCCCTTGAAGGCAGAACCTTTGTCTGTCTTGTCCACTACTTTTTGTTGTGGACCTCTGTCCAAGCCCAATTCTCTTAAGACCCCCTCATGAATTCTAATCACAGATTCATATCTTGATTCTTCTATTTGTTGTCTCAGAAAACAGACGGAGTGGCAAGGTCCTGGTAATGAGGATATAGGGCAGAGGTAGTCAGAGAAAATAAAACCGGGGAACCAGGTGGAGCTAGTAGTCTTGGAGGCAGGGATGGTTAATGGTTTGTTATCACATCTGCCTGTATCCCAGTGTACCTGCCTGCAAAATGGGCTATGGCAAGAGTGGACATTAATTAGTGATTGAGTGGAAAGTAGGTTATTCCAAAGGATTGTAAATCACATTGTTACTTGTGGATTTCTTTCATGAACCCACCAATCTAGAGAACATCAGTGATATGGACAGGCTTAAAAGACCAGAAGCAGACTAAGTATTTCCAAAGACTTAACCCAAAGGAATGGTTAGTATGGTTAACCGACTGCGTCGACTTGAGTAAGAAATGCCCAACTAAATTGGATCAGCACAGTTCTGGGAGTGACTGAAGGGATTTACTGAAGACAGAAGACCCACCCTGGGTTTGAGTGGCACCAACCAATAGGCTTGTTGCCTGAATGGAATAAAAGGGAAACAAAGAAGAAAGGCTCGCTTGTGTTTTCTTGGAGGAGCTCCAGTCTTCACCTTTACCTTGGATGTCATCTCCTAGCTTCCATCGCAGACCCTTCAGCCTCCTGATACGGACTTGTATGAGACACAACAGTGAGCTCTGGACCTTTGACTAGAGCCTTCGGATCTCCAATGCACAGACAACCCTTTTGTACTCTTTCACACCTGACTCTGTGGGTGGCTCTTATAGGCCAATCTTGTAAATTCTTACATATTTGTATATCTTACATTAAATCTCTTTCTCTAGTAAACACAGTGATACACATAGGATTGCATGCACTAAACAATTGATCAGTTTGGGTAATGCTTTTCAGTAGAAAGGCTTTCACTGTCCTTGGCATATTTGAGGCATTAATTTATTATTAGAAATATCTCTGGATACAGAATGTTGGGATATTGATCTGAGCAGTAGATCTAGGGTCTTCCTCTGAGCCTTCTTATACAAGAGGCCTTGTCCCCTGCCCTCACATCCAGGCTATAGGACAGGCAGTAGAGAGGAGTAGGGACAGGCCAGTCTAAAACTCTCTGGACATTACAGTTTGAGGACAAGGTTCCCTTTGATTGCCTCTTTTTCAGCCTCTTTGGGAATCATTTCTTCTGCCAGTACATAGGAGCTCTAATGTAGTTGTTCAGGTTTTAAGAGAAGGGAACAGACTTTTATCTGTGGATGTGCATTGGTTTCTGATGCAGGTTCAGAGTTCAGCTCGCCATTGCTTAGTTATGTTACTGTGAATGCCTCACTCAAGCACTTCGCTTCCTTATTAGTATTAAAAAAAGGGCATAATAGCCAGCCCCATGGTTATTATAAAGATTTAATTAGTTAATTTATATAGAGGTCAGACAGTAGGTTTCAGGTAAATGTTAGATTTGTCCTTCTGTTCATAAAAATAAACTACTTGGAGTCTTCCATATGCAGTGTCTAAAATGAAAGGAGTTTTCTTTACGTCTATCTGGATGGAAGACTTTCTTTGTGTGAAACATGCATATTACTCTCTATCTCTTTGTTGTTTTTGCTGTGCCTTTTTAAAGAACTGTGTGCGTGTGTGTGACAGAGAGATAGAAAACTAAAAAGTGGTTTGTTTTGGGGAAATACTATTCTGTTTCATGCTTTTTGTCTTTTAAATTTGTAAGCGAGAGGATGGGAGCAGACTACAGGAGGAACCAGGTATGGCTAAAGAGGACAGCATGAAAATGAAGGCGAGGTTACTCTGAAGGGCTGATAGTAAAGGAACTTTGCTCATCAGATTCCTCTGATGTATTCAGAATAACCTTAAGCACAATTAGACAGGCATACATTTTATTTTTGTCTCTGGGTGTTGATGTGCTGACTTGTGGTATTATTAAACTATAATTCCCCAAAATATATTTCTGTTGCTCAGTGGGTATGAATGTGCAATTGCTAAGAAATCCAAGATTTAGGAGGCTTGCTTCTCTTTAATAAAGGGAAGCAGAAGAAGGAACATGGTTGATATCATGGTCTGGGGCCAACACCCCAGAATGTTCTGGAATCTCTGGACAACTCAGAGCAACAGTGGGGCAACTGTGGGATTTAAACTTAGAAGATAAAAGGCCCAGTTCTGGCTCTTCCCATTTATTATCTGTGTAACTTTGGACTCATCACTGAACTACTCCGAAGCCTAAGTCCCTTCCTCACCTGTAAAATGGGGAGAATATCTGTCATATTGTAAAGATCAAACAAATTTCACATACTAGCATATTAATGAACTGGAAAGCACTATTGTCATGTCATTTACTGTGAGTCGTCCTGAGTTATGACTCAGGTTTCTCATCTGGTGAATAAGTTCCAGAGTGCTAACCCCCACTTTTCTGTCAACCCAGTTAAATTCATACTTGTACAGTGTTTTAAGAGCTGTTCAGTAATAGATTACTCTAAAGTGATTTCCCCCTTACACCTCTAATAGCAGGCACATCCACATGCTTACTGTAGTCCCAAATAGAAGAATTTGGTTGAGTCTGAACTTAGAGAGGTGTTTACCCTTGACCATAGATGCCAAATAGCATGCCCCTTTCTTGTTCTGTGGGAGAGAGGCATGGCCAGAGCTTTCTCTAGAACAAACATGGCTGCCATAGCTGGAAGATCCTAGAGGAGGTTTCCTCTTCCTGCTGCCAGTCACAGCTCTGTTGAGGCTCTGGGTGTGCTACTTTTTTCCACTTCCTGCTGAAGAGGAAAACTTTGGCCAACAATGAATAGAGAAAGCTGATGCAACACCAGCGTTCTCACATCCCAAGTGCTGGGATTTCCCTGAGTGCCTGTCTTTTCAATGTACACTTTTAATGTTCTGCTGGACACCTTTAGAGGAAAGGCTGCCAGCTATCACTGCTGGGCTTCAGTTGTCCACATCCAACAAAGGACAGGCTTTTCTCCTTAAACCAAGAGCTTACAGCTGGAGCACAAAATTAAATATGAGGTAGACCCTGCCTTCAGAAGCTCACTAACTCCATGGTAGGAAACTTCTGTTTACAGAGTATTTTCTGTAGTATAAGGCAGGGTAGAATATGCATCATGAGATATATCTCGATCGGACAGTTAACACTAGATTGCGTGGACAAAGTGGAACATTTGGTTCTGCTCCCGAGAAGTGAGTTTGAACTGTGTGTTGAAGATGGAATCGGATCATCAAGATGAAGTTAGGTTGCCTGCCATATGGTTCCTAGAGCTCCGTAATCTTTCAGTTCATCAAAGAGCTATAGCATATCTTCCCTGGCATTGAATGTAAAATTTGTTGTCCCCACTACATTGAATTTCCACAAGGATGCTATCCATGTGTCTCCTCTTTACTTTATGCACCTAGTAAGTAGGATTCTGCCTGTCACACAGTTGATGCTCAAAACAAGTATTTTTGAGCAATATTTAATTCACTGAGCCTATTCATACACTGTTGACTCATACTTCTGTTATGTAAGTGGAAATATGAAGAGGCTTAGATTATGAAGAGCAGTCTTAGGAGCCAGGGAAACTCTTAGGATGCTGTAGAATAAAGTCAGGATTCAAGCATCCTATTACATGACTCTGTGGTCCAGGGGAGAGTAGAAGGGTTTTAGTCTTTTGTTGTTGTTGTTGTAATAGCTGAGGAGTCTCGTGTTCAGTCTTATGCTATTTCTGCTGCCTGGCATTGGTTCGTATCTACCCAGATTCCTTCATGGCCACTAAAAATCTCAGAATGGTTTTAAGATTTGACTAAGTTCTTTCTCCTCCAGTCCATATGATGCTGGTAAATTGCTCTGTCAAGAATAAAAGGAAGCACTTATCATTTAACAAATGGCACTTTTGTTGAAGTAGGAACCTAGTTCCTTTCAGCAAAGACGAGCGAGGGAGCTCTTGGCTGATCATCAGACCCTCCCCAGTCACCTCCTGCACCGGTGGGCATTGTCAGTTACTGAAGCTCAGCAAGCAGCAAGGCAAGGGGCTCAGAGCCTGTGTGGCCCGATAGAGAGCCACAGACCCCGAGTCAGGCAGTTTATTTTATTTTATTTATTTTTTTATGTGGGTACCGGGAGTCGACCTCAGGACCTCTCGCTTGCCAGCAAGCTCTTATGCCGCTGAGCGATATCACCAGCCCTTTTATTTTCCTTTATGTGGGTTCCTGGATTCGAACTCAGGACCTCATGCTTGCCAGGCAGGCACTTACACCACTGAGCCATCTCACTGGCCCTCACAGTTTGTTGATTTGGGTTCATTTACAGCTTCTGTAAGATTGGAAAGTGATCACCCACTATGTCCTTTGGCCACTGTTTCTGGGTCAGTTCAAGCACATGATTCAATTATTCTCCCCATAGCTAGATGGCTGGGAAAAGTAGGCACAGCATCTGACATTGAGGGGAAGACTGGGATGACTGTTGTCCTAGGAGTATCAATTCTTAGGGGAGAAGAAGAAAGAGTTAAGATTGAAGAGCCATGCAAAAATTACAAAATTCTAGTCTAATGAAACTTGTCACCTAGCCAATGTCATTTGGTCTGAATTCTGTTCTCTTGGTCAAAGAAGACCCAGTCTTTACTGGCATAAATGAATGCCTCCACTCTAGCAGTTTAGAAAGGCTGCTGTTGGGGCCGGTGAGATGGCTCAGCGGCATAAGCGCCTGCCTGGCAAGCGCGAGGGCCTGAGTTCGACTCCCGGATCCCACATACGAAAAAAAGGCCGGTGATATCGCTCAGCGGCATGGGTGCCTGCTGGCATGTGAGGTCCTGAGGTTGACCCCCATATCCACAAAAAAAAAAAAGCTGCTGTTAACTATGCGTGTGTGTGCACACACATGCTTACACATGTGGTGTTAACATTTGAAATGGGCTTATGGCAATACCTGCCATCAGGCTCTGCTGGGGCCTATGTTACACATGCTGCCAGCCCACAGGAGGGCTCAAGTGGTAACTTTGTTTATGTCATATCTTTTCAAGAAAATATAAGGTCTTTGTATGTTAAGGTGTACATTACTGGCGCAGTACATGGGAGTCAGGGAATATGAGACACTCATATTTGAGTGTCCAAAATTTGAGACCAAAAAACCAAAATTTGTAGAATTCAGTCGGCATGACAGTTCAAAAAAAAGGATTCTTTTAATTCTTCTGGGAAGATGCCCAGAAAGGGAATATCTGGGTCAAATGGGACCTCCAACCCTAGTTTTTTGAGGAATCTCCACACTGAGTTCCACAGTGGCTGTACCAGTCGACACTCCCACCAACAGTGAAGAAGGGTTCCTTTTTGCCCACAGCCCCTCCAGCATTTGTTATTAGTTGATTTCTTTATAGTAGCCATTCTTTCTGGGGTGAGATGGTATCTCAGTGTTGTTTTAATTTGCATCTCTCGAATGACTAGTGATGTTGCACATTATTTTGTATATTTATTTGCCATTAGTATTTCTTCATCTGAGAAATGTGTATTCATCTCAGATGCCCATTTTTGGAGTGGGTCTTTAAATTTGGGAGGTCTGATTTTTTTGAGCTCTTTATATGTTCTCGATAGTAATCCTTTGTCTGAAGAACAGCTGGCAAACATTTTTTCCCACGTTGTGGGTTGTCTTTTCACTCTGTTGGTGGTTTCTCTTGCTGTGCAAAAGCTTTTTAATAAGATGAGATCCCAGTTATTGATTCTTTGGGATAGTTCCCGTGCGGTTGAGTTTTTATTCATAAAGTCTTTGCCTACACCAATGTCTTCAAGGGTTTTACCTATCCTACCTTCCAGCAAATTTAATGTTTCTGTTTTAATATTTAGATCTCTGATCCATTTTGAATTTAGTTTAGTGCATGGTGAAAGATATGGGTCTAGTTTTAATCTTCGGCATGTGTAGAGCCAGTTTTTCCAGCACCATTTATTAAAGAGGCTATCTTTCTTCCAGCGAATGTGTTTGGCACCTTTGTCAAAGATAAGGTGGCTTAGTATGTCTGGGGTTGTTTCAGCATCTTCTAATCTGTTCCATTGATCTTCAGGTCTGTTTTTTTGCCAGTACCACACTGTTTTTATCACAGTAGCTTTATAGTATAATTTCAAGTCGGGGATTGTGTTGCCCCCTGCCTTGCCTTTGTTGCCCAGAATTGCCTTTGCTATTCTAGGTCTCACAGCGATATATGTGCACCCATGTTTATAGCAGCACAATTTGTAATAGCCAGATCTTGGAAACAACCCAAATGCCCATCAACTGAGGAATGGATAAGAAAGATGTGGTATTTTTATACAATGGAGTACTATTCAGCCATAAAGAAGGATAAACTGGAGACTTTTATGGGTAAATGGATGCAACTCGAGAAAATACTCATAAGTGAAATAAACCAGACGTACATGTGTAAGCATCGTATTGTCTCTCTAGTATGAGAAACTGAAAGAGTAAATAAGATCCAAAATGTACAATAGACATGGTGAATCAAAAAGAAACTGGTCAATAGGAAAGAGAGACTGGAATAGGGAAAAGAAAGAAGGGAAAGGGAAAAAAATTGTATATATATATAAGATGGTTAAGATAGATACACTACCAATTTTACTTAGTTCATTGAAGAGTAAGGTTTGAGCCAATAATGTTTGGACAATTGAATGCTAATGTCTGGTATCCTGAATAACTAACTTAAAGATAATAATACATAATGCATTGACCATTGTTACCCTCATAAAAAAAAAAAAAGGATGCTTGTCTTGAATATTGTCATTCAGTCATATCTCTTTGTGCACCTTATGGATCAAGATGCTTTTGCATTTTTGTATTCCTAAGATATTCTTGCATTCCATTCACAATGGTGAGAGAAGGTCAAGGTTCGGGACCTAGGGCTGGGAAGGAGAGAACAAAGCCATCCCAATTGCTGTTGTGGGCGTGTCTTTAGGCACAAGGAAACTCAGTCTCAGAGAGAGAATTCTAGCCAGTGCTGGTCTTCGAGGTCATTGTATTCCTGAGCAGCCTGTGCCCTCCCTGATCATGCCTCCTGGAATACTGCCCAGGATAGGAACCTGCAGTGGAAGGAAGGGGAAGATGATTCTCATTTTGTACTAACAGTGTTAGCATTCCTTAGCAGGTTAGCGCTGGATTCTGCTGACGCTGACTACCTTGTTCCAGTGATAAGGAGTTACACATTTGTTTGTATTCATCAAAGGGTGAAATGCTAGCAGGTCTGTGAGGCAGTTGAGGTCTAAAGTAATGGATTCAAAGGTGCTATTAGGAAGGAAGAGAAGGAAGGTGTCAGTGAGAAAACATGGGGTGACAGTCATGGAACTTGGCATTACAAATATATTGGTAATAAACTATGCTGTTTGAAAATTAATAATATTTTCCTTTCTCCATTTATAATTTTACACCTAGAGAAGTTACTATTTTGGAATATTCCTTTACGTTTAGCTTCTTTTACAGCTATACTATTATGATCTCCTATGTTATTATTTCTTTTTCAAACACATTATTTCAGTGGTTATTTAATATTCTACTCTGTGACTCTCCCACCATTTCCCAAAGTGTAACTCAACAAGAAAGGCACAGTATGTACTTAACTTCCAAATTTGAGCATAGCTATATCAGGCACAAGGGTTTCCTGGAAGCTGGTTTCTCAACATCAAGACATATAGTAGAGTTGAGGTTTTCCCTTCTGGACTCCTCTTTTTCCCATGGCACAGTGTAGCTGCCCTTCATCTCAATGTTCCTGGATCATTGGCTGACTTCCTTGGAGACCTGGAACTGGTGACCCACACCCCCTTTTCCCCCTTTTTCTCCCTGCACTTCTGCTATCTGTGGAAATCCATCAGCGTCATGGCTGAGGAAATAAAAGATGAGTAAATACTGCTGTCCTGATTCTGTACAGATTATGAATAGAAATACATTTGCTTCTATGACGTTAAGCAGTTAGGAACCTAAAATGGAATTTTATCTTTGGAGCTGTCTTTCTCACCAGGCTATCCCTATCCCGTTTGTCCTTGGGTGAGTTACTCAATACATTCAAGCCTTCATTTCTACAAAATAGGTATAGTAACAGAGCTTATTTCATAAGGTGGTGATGACGATTAAATGAGACTAATTGCATGAGGCACATGCAGGTCTTAGTGCAGCCTGGCACCTGGTAAGTGCCAGCAAATGTTGACAGTTCTTGCTGTTTTATCAACATCGCTGTCATTCTGGGCTTCTCCACAGGGGAGACCATATCATATTTGTTTTTTCAAAGGCATTCAGTAAATGTTTATAAAAATTGAACTATCCTAAGTAAAAATAAATAAAAAGACAAGAAAAAGAAAAAAAGTCTATCCCTTTACCTAACAAACCAGCTCTTCTGGTGGCCAATGGAGAAATCCTACGTCTTTACTGCTGTGCACTATTACACTTTCTGAATAAACATAAGCCTTTCATTTGACCCAATGATTAATGACTTATGCAAAGAAATTTTAATACCATTAATAAAATATTAAGTAGCGAGCTTCTTCTACTTTTCTGACAGTGTCAGGCTTTCACCTGTTCTCTGGAGGACAACAGGTTTCCGGGAACATGCTGAGTGTGGGTAATAGATCACTCGCAGACCGAGTTCCCCTGTGTTCACTGTGCCTTCCTGGCCAGCAGAGGGATGGATGTTAAGGCCTCTTTAGAGAAAGCAGAGGTGCCTGTATGGTGTGAAGCAGAGAGGGCAGATGAGCAGAGGAGCACACACTCCATCTGTCTTTGTATCAATCATCTATCAGTTGCCCATTTCTTCCCACATGATGTGTATTTAGACTGTGTTAGAAATTATAATAAAATCTGTTGTTATGGCTTGTGTCTACATGTCCCCTCAAAGCTTCATGCAGTCATAAGTGGGGTTTTTTCAGGGGTGGCTGGATCTACAGTGTGTGACGCTGGAATTGGATGATGGTGCAGTGGTAGAATCAAGGGCGCTAGGATTAAAGGTGTGAGTCTTACTCACCCTAAGTAGCCTGAATAAGATAAAAGGGGCAGAAAGACGCTGTTAAGGTCCCTTGCTTGCTTGTTTTTGCCATCTTCTGCTTGCCATGAACTGTTTCTCCTCTGCAATATCCCTTTGCCAATCCACCTTGCCTTGGAGCCAGCTGATTATGAACTGAAACCTCTACACACCGTGAGCTAAATAAATCTTTCCCCCTTTAACTTTGGGAGTCGGGTATTGTGTCGCAGCAGTGAGAGAAAAGTAACTAAGGCATCCGTCTTCTTTAGTCCTCTTAGTAACCTTAAGAGATTTGCATGATTATCTCAATTTTACCTGTGCCATCTCAGACCCTGAGATCATTTCCTGTCCATGGTCATTTGCTGAATAAGTAAGGGGTCTAGATTGAAACCCAAGCCTGCCTCCTTCTCATGGTTTCACTGTAAGCTCCTTTGCCTACATCTAGGGTTCTATGACCTTGTGGTCTGTGATCTGACATGGACGCCAGTTGTTCTAGGAAGAATTAACAAGACGCTAACACTGAATCTTTAGGATGGGAGCCTCATCCTATGAACTAAATAGACTTTTAATGCTGAGGTCAGATCTCAGTCAAGGCCTCCAGGCCAGCCTGAGACTGACTCCTGAATAAGCAGTACAAATATTTTATCTCCAAAATTTGGCTCCATAGTAATTTCACCTCAGATGCTGTTGTTTTCTTTTAAAAGCTTCATCTCATTTTGAAGAGAAATTTGCAAAGTTTCCAAACCACACTTAGTCTGGTGGAGTCCGTGCATCCCCAGCATTCCTGAGAACACAGCCCTGCCCATGCCCCAGTGACTTGGCAGAACAACACACAAGTTCAGCTGAAGAGCTCGCTTCCCACAGCTGCCTGTGGACAGCTCTGGTTGCCATGCCATGACTACTTTGAGGCAGAGAGAGCTCTCCTTTTCTCAGTGAAGGCGGGACTCTCAGTGTGATCTTGAGGACTGGATTGCATCCTTGACCTGTATGAGACCTTGAAGTCAACACGGGAGCACCACCAGTGTGGTGCCCCGCGTGGAGAGCTACATGACCCTTGTATCCCTAAAGTGTTTATTTTTTGTGCTGACTTAGCATTTGATTCATAATTAGTCCATATTCATTTTTATAATGCTATGACCCTGTGGATAGGCACTTAAGTTTATGCCTCGATGCCTGCTCTGCTTAGCCACATTTAAACTTCTAGGAGGAAGACAGCATTCCCATTTTATTGGCCTTTCAGATGAATTCAGAGTCTAGAGTTTGCAGGAGAATCACAAATTACCCTGCTGGCTTAGCAGTACAAAGGGTTCCGCTCTCTGGTCACATCTGAATGTCCACGCAGGCATGCCTCAGCCTCCCCAAGAGCTGCATGTGGCCAGACAAGAGCAGGCTATCTTTTGTAAGCTGTAAAGCTCTATAGTCCGCACTACATGCACGTTCCTGTCCTCTGGGTGGAGAACTGTTGAGCCATTCTTTAGCAGCAACAAAGAAGGGCTGGCATTTCTTCTTGGCGATGAGTAGGAGGACCTGGAGAATACTTGAGGCTTTGTGTTGACTTCTGGAGACACAAACAGGACAGAACCTTTTCACTCCCAGGTTGCAAATAATTCTGCATCTCTTGTCATGATTCCAGAGTCCCTCTGAAGTTAGCAGTTTGAACATCAGTGACATTTGTGGATGGTTGGGTCCAGATGGTAACTACAATGGCTCAGGGACCCAGGAATGGAAAAATCCCAGAAGTCATTTTGCTCGCACTTAGCATCCTGACATCCTCAAAACAATCAAATAAACCAAGTCAAGCACTGCCACCATAAAAAAAAAAAAAAAACAAAGCCAGCACCGTCATTATAAAAAACAAACAAACAAACAAACCCACACAAAACACAGTAGAATGAAACCTAAAGAGCTATTTCCTTTTGGTTGTGTGGTAAAATACACATTGGCCCTGGGTTCTTTACTTTGCCATCTATTTGTGCATGATGCTAGGTTGGGGGCACCTGAAGAGTCAAACCTTTTCCTGTGGGAGATTCAAGGCCAACTTATGCAACAAAAGCCTTCTGCACTGCTGCTCAGGATTTCTGTTGTTTATTATTAGCCCAAAAGAAAGGATGTTTGGTTTTTTAGAAATGACCAGGTCACAGGAAAAGTAATTGAAAGAAAATATAATTGAAGGAAGATGTAACCTCTTGACTTTAAGGATATCTACTGACAAGAAACAAAAAGAACAACTGAGAACAACTACCACGTGTTCCAAGTGACCTTTGGGAGGAATTCATTATCAAATGGCACAGGCATGAAGACTGGGAAACTCATATTTGTAAAGTGGGAGGAGAGTAAACCTTTCCCCCTTTACCATGCTTACAGCTGATTATAGTTCAGGAGGTTAACAGAGTCCTTTCACCCATGTCATGCTCCTCCCAGAACAAAGACTGGCTTAGGATGGAGATTTCGATGCAGAAGAGGAGACAGGAGGCAACGTTTCCAACAAGCAGGTGACTGCATCGATTGAAGTCCATGACGTTTCTTGCCGTAGTCGTCAGTGCAAAGATTGTGCCCTTGGTTTGTCTCTTCGGTAGTTATCGGCATTGAAGGAGAGGTTTACTGCTTCTGTCACATTCACCTGGGACTAGGCTTGTCTTATGTCCTGGTTCTGTGACTGGAGGGATGTGAGTCATTTAGGGCAGCAGCCAGTTGTGGGGTCACCCAGGATTACAGTGTGGGGAAACTGGAGGGCAAGCTACAGAGGGACACAGACTTCAGTTTAACTCAGTCGGAAGGCAGCCACTGAGGTTCCTGTCTCATCCATACATTCCATCTGGTGGACAAGGAGCTAGCTGCCTTCTAGGGAAAACCGACACCCCATTTCTGAAAGTCTCTTCCTGTGTAACCCTTTGTCAGATTTTGATCCTCAGGGATGTGCAGCCTCATCACTAGGGAATGCTGGAAGATGCGGTGTCTCCTATCCTCACCTTTTCTGCATCTCTAAGTTGGACTGTTCTAAGGGCAAGCAGAAATTTGCTCAGTGGCATTTGTATAACTGAAGCCATTGGCAACATGACACAGTGGGTGACTTTAAGGTTTGGAGAGAAAATACTGTCAGGAGGGTGGGGAGCATGGGCACCTCTTTGCAGTAATGCACTTCAGTGCTCCTGGCAACCTGGCTGGCTAATAATTACCCAGCAGGAGAGCTGCTGCCCAAGTCAGGGTAGTGGGAGAGAGAGGCAGAGCCTGGATCTGCAGTTGGCAGGATCCAAGCATGGTCTCTGCTCACAGCACCTCCCATGTCTTGGAGCAAGAGAACTTTCCTCACCTGGTCCTCTTGGCTGCTATGAGCCAGCCCAGCCCTACAGGGCATTGCTGTCTCTGGAGAGTCCTAAAGTAGGTTGGTAGCATACAGAGATGCAAGGAGAGGTGCCGACAGGTCTGTGCCCAGTGGATGTGCACTCTGCGGTAGTTTGTTCTGTATGCTGGGCACTGTGCTCACTGCTGAAGGAAGACAGAAAGTCTTGCCTTTGTGGATCTTTTTAAAAAGAGGGGAGACAGATGCAACCACATAATTGCACAAATAATTACTTACACTTGATACCTGTGCTTCAAAGGAGAAGTGTGTGCTCTGAGGAGGTTCATGGGAGGCAGAGCCCAGATGAGGGCTGCTGGAAGCACCACAGGGAAGTGCCAGTTCAGCCCAGGAGGAACAGCAGGTGGCTCGGTACAGGGCACATAGAGAACTGCCGAAGGGCAAAAGGTGCTGAAAGCCAGAACCAATTGAGCAGCAGACCAGCATACAGGAGCAATGAGCCAAAGACAGGAGGAGCTGGCAGGGGCTGTCAAGTGGCTCTTGTTTTTCAGCTTTATTTGCCTGCTTCTGTTGTTTTCCTTTTCATATTTATGTGTGTTGTCTCCCCTGGGATAGAATAAGCAGCCTGCCTTGTTTTGTCCCTCTTTTGCATAAGTATACCTGCCTTGCAATAGGAACTCCATAAATAGGGCTTGATGACTTCTGAGGCTTGCTCGGTGTGGGGGCGGGGATGATGTCTTGGTGCCAGCTGGCTGGCCAACCTCAATCAAGAGAGATATCTTGCTTTGTGGCTGAGGGTTTTCCCTCTGGAGTCAGATATATGTCAGTTTGAATCCTAGCCCTGTGACTTTGGCCAAGCAACATAATCTCTCAAAGTCTCAGTCACAGTGGTAGAAAAATATAGACAGAAACTCTCTATTCACCTCAAATCCTAATAACTATGGTGACGGTGATGGTGGTGGTGGTGATAAACTTTCATGCCAGATGCTGTTCTAGCTTTCCACCGGTGTTACTGCATTCAGTCATTAGCAGCAAACCTGTGAAGCATCGTTGTGTAGATGGGGAAACGAAGGCCCTGAGTGGTCATGACACAGTGGGCGTGTGTTAGAGTGCGGCTTTGTAATCTGTGGGCTCTGCACCCTGCATCTCCATACTCACTGACCATGTTTTCTCGTATTTTCAGTCCGTGTGGATTCTGGAGTTGCTGGAGATTTTAAGTCCTCATGATGACGGGAAAGGAAGGGAGATTTGGGGCTCAGTAAGCTGGTTCTCCCTTCTTATTTGTCTCTGAACACCATTTTCTGTGAGGCTGGTCCCTGGTGTGAGGGCAGAGGAACCTGGAGGGAAGTTAAGCTTTTGACTGCCTGCACAGGTGTCCCCGGGTGGTGGCCAAGCTGCCACGCTGCCAGTAGAACTGGCACAAGGAGCCAGGGGACCCTCTTCCCCACAAAGGGCCCCATAGAGAGCAGTTGTTAAAGTTCTGGCTAAGCCTTGGCCAATTTTCATGCCTCATCTGACTTCCTCCATGTCCACCTCTGATCCCCAAGATGAGGAACAAAAGCAGACATGTGCTGTCTCCAGTATCGGGTCTGTTTCAGAAAAGACTGTGGGGGGAACGTGTCAATGCACATGATCCCCCAGGACTGGACCCAGTGCTGTGAACCTGGTAGAGTAATGGGCCTGACCTGGACAGTGTCCATGGCAAAGTGGACTGGGGGCCCAGTGCCAATCTCCCAGGCTGGATAGGGGACACAGGAAAGGATGGAACAAATTGGTGGTCATTCCACCTTTAAAATGTTTGGGGGGGGAATTGAGGTCTTTACTTAATTATTAATGGAAAATAAAAATATTGACCATTTAAGAAAATATCCAACTGTTTCAGAAAAATGTTTTTAAATTCTCAATTGATACATATCTTGAGGAGGAATATTCATGAAGCCAAATCTGCCTAATCCACAAAGGTTGGTACCACAATTTTATCAGTGAGAACGGAAATGAATGCTAATTGGAGCTCACCCACTTTCTCTCCTTTTTTCCTCCCTTCTTCCCTCCCTTCCTCCTTTCCTTCCTTCACAAACTGAAATTTGTACACCATCTTTCTCCCTCAGTTTGGAAGCCCTGCTTTATTTTCCCCCTTAGAGAGTGATGCTTGAGCACCACACCCCACCACTGTCTTTGACATTCATAGTGTAAATGGCATTTTATCATTTGAAAATGTGAATCTTGTCAACAGCACCTAGCTCTGCCATGCTTATCAGGGCAAGGGAGAGGGAAAAGGCAAGATTCTCAGTGATGTACCTAGTCCTGTTCATTGCAGAAGAGTGATAGATAATGACATTTCCAGGCAAGAGACTGGAAGAAATCTGATGGACAGGAATTAAGGTACCAAATGGAAAAGTCAATCGCTTATTCACTCCAAGTTTCATATTTGAAGGAAATGCTATTTGATTTGGAGGCTCACTTCTTCCTTCTACGAAGCAGACAGAATAGCAGAATTAATTCTTTCTCTTCACAATCATCTTTTCCAGGCTCTATGTGTGCATGTGTGTATGTGTGTGCCCTCATTTAAACTGTTACTAATGTTTCACAAATGTGCATCTCAACTGTGTTAGAGATTTCAAAGCAACACATAAGAAAAAGGAGGAATCAACCAGATTTCTTTTCTGGGGGCATTTCTTGTTATCTGTGAACTATACCTAAGGAAAGAGCCAAAAGAACAATAAAAATAATACTAATAGTGCTTTTGTAGTTTTGCCTATCTCATTTGTGCGGTGTTTGATAGCTTTTCTCTGCACTTGCATTGCATTTGATCAAAATTGGTAATTGCAGTGGTGTACCAATCACAGCAAAAATAATGAGGAGCTGAACAGGGGCATGTGTGACTAAGGCTTCTAATAGCCTATGAGAAAGTCACTGTCATTTTACTCATTTACCAGTGAAGACACACAGGTTTAGAGCGCTTACCCAAGGGCAGGAACCAAGAACTGACCCGAAGGTCTCCTGATCCCGTGGCCTGACCTTGTGAAATGCTCACTGTTCCGATGGTGGAAATGAGGCAGATGACATGGCAAGTCATGGGTAGATGACGGTTAGGGCCTGGTGTAGGATTCCAGTCTTTTCAACTCTTACAGCTACCATTCTTACATTACGAAGTGTCAGGGAAAAGAGCATGTGGTCATCAAAACTGCCTAATTCCTGTAGGGATCCTCTAATCCTGCGCAACGCAACAGAAAGCCTCTGGGATTATGGACCATGCTGTTCGGTACTTTCTTAGTATTGGGAGGTGCACTGGGGGTTGATGACTGACAGCAGATCTTCTAAATGGTAGATAACGTGGAACTGTGTAGGTGCGCACTCTTCCTTCCATCCCCTGCCCGTCCTCTCAAATACAGTTCTTGTAAAACTAAGTAAATGAATGCTTCAAAAATTCAAATAAAGGATGCATCTTCTCTACAGCCACTCAGGTGTTTCCTAAAACAGAAGGCACTCGATATGTGTTCTCTCTCTTCCTAGTGCTGATTACTCCAATTGGTGGATTCCCTTTCTACGCCAGCTACCAGTTCCCCATTGAAACTCAAGGTCTATTTACAACAGCAAATACACAGGTTACCCAACAAAAAAAAGTCAAACAAAAACTAAAATAATAATGAAGATGGAAAATTGTTTCCACAGTACAGCCTCTGTCGCCTGTTACAGAAGGGTCCTGGGATTTGATATATAGATGTGTAGCCTCCATAGAAAACTCAGGATTAGCACCTTTATCTAGCCTTGACATTTCCCCTCCTTTGAACAAAAGTAGTTTGAGATTTACTCACAAAACCGTTTTCTATACTTTCTACTGGGTGGACACAGATGATTTGGAGTCATAGTCACTGAAAATAGACAAATAATTTAAATACACTTTGATGTGAAACCCTTCTTCTGAAGAGCTCAGAGTGACTTTGCATTTATTATGTCATTTCTACTGAAAAGATTCCTTTAAGATGGGAGGGTGATGGTGATCATTTCCATTTTAGGGAGAAGCAAATGGATGGAAGCCCAGTTAGTTTGCAATGAGTTAGAGGAATGTCAGCCTCTCCTTGATTATACTGGTGACTGGTAACAGACCAGAAAGGGAATATTAGACCAAGACCACAAGGAAGGAGGAGGGAGAGAAAGACTGCATATACTAACTTACGAACCCGAGACTTAGAAGCTTTATCAAATCTATCTTCAACCCAACAATGAATCTCTTGAGATAGTAGAGATAGTACTGGTGGTCTTCCAAATGCTAACCCATTCTTTTGTGTAGTTTATAACAAATCTGAGCAAATAATTATCTTAGATTCTGGAATTGCAGGAGAGAGTGGAAAATGATCAGATGCCCTTTCTGCCCGGGGTGGAGCTCAGGATGAATTGCCTGTGGTTAGGGAAAAGCTGAGGATAAAAAAAAGACATCCTGATGGGGCACTCAGGGGGCTCCAGGTAGGGATGCACTCAGCAGTGTGGGCTGTGGGGAGGAGCAGAGCCCAGAGAAACCCCACAGGTGCTGGAATGGTGACTACACGGGTTTCTTTGAGTTGCTTCGCCCAGTATTGGGAAAGTTCCTTCAGGAAACCTAACTGCTGTGGACACCAGTGTTTAGCTCTCCACTGTCAATGTAGATGTATCAGTGATTTTCAAGGGCTCAAATCCATAATAATTAGGTATGTGGCATGTGTTTATTTTTGGTTTGTTTCTGTTGGATTTTTTCTCTCTGTCTCTTGAAGGTCTTGTCGAGGACACTGCACACTCAGCGCTGGCCATTAACAATACCAGTAGTGATTAGGTTGACACTCAGCACATCATAGGCTGCAGTCACTCTGTCGGCAGCCTCACCCACTCACCTGAGCTACCTCACTCTGCCCTCATAGCAAGTTTCTCTTACCCCTGTTTCACACCATGGGAGTGAAGGCTCTTAGAGATTCAGCACCTACTCGTGGGTCACACAGCAAAAAGCAAAAGTACTGCAGAGCATGAGTGCTTGGCCGCCATATCAAGCCTTGTTGCATTAATTTAATTTGAGGGAAATTTGAAATTACCATTAACTCCCTTGTGTCTCTCAGCATGCATCTTGAAAGAGTCCTTTGGTCAGTAACTCCCTGAACTCCTGGGTTCAAATTCCAGATCACTCTATTACTGGCTGTGTAACCTTGATTAAGTCTTCACATCTGTTTCCTCATCTGAGAAAAGGGACGAATATGTACACCATAGTGTTGGTATAAAGATTTAAAGAGGTAAGATTTGCAAGCCACGCACATTGATAGAGTCAGCACTGTGTAAGGGTTTGATGAACACAAAATTTAATTCATCAGTGAATTAAATCACAGAGGGTCTGAGTCTATGCTAAGCCTTGGCATGGAGACAAAGGGTCTCCATTGCAAAGGGTGGGCTGGCACTCGGGCCAAATCAAACATTGCTGTTTCTTTACTGTCGGTCTTCATTCTCCAGTCTTCTCACTTGAACAAATTTTATTGGCTCTAAATTTGTGTTAGGATAATGAAAGCAGCTGTTTCAGTAGTGCCTGTCCTCCCTATTAACTCCACATTTCATCTCTCAAAGCCTCCACCTCTCTGCAGAACTCATGCTGAGCACAGCAAAGCCCACACACCTGGCATGGAGGAGGGAGGTGCCGTGGCACCGCCTTGGAAGGGCTAACACGCGCCCTGGGCATGCTCTGCACTGTCCTGTTGGATAAACAGACGCACCAACTCACATGCCAGGAAAACATGTTTATTAGAGTGGGAGAAAACTCTCTTTGGTACCTAGCACCATGGCATCGGGAGCAACAGCTGCAGTTTGGGACAACAGACAGGGAGGATAGCAAAGAGTGGTGTGTGTGTGTGTGTGTGTGTGTGTGTGTGTGACAGAAAGACAGAGACAAACAGAGAGATGCAGCAAGTGAGGGGCAGACATCAGAATGGCACAAAGGCAAGGAGGCAGCAGGAGTGCAGTAGTGAGGTCTGGTGGGTGTGGCTTTGAGTCCCCTGTCTTCCAAGAATTGGCTGGTCTTGCTCCCTTTATTAACCTGTCCGAGTCTTTGCACAATCTTACCTCAATCTGTTCTTTGACAGGCTTGCGCAGATGTGCCCCCCCAGTATATGTCATGGTTTGTGTCTAGATGTCCCTCCAAAGCTTCATGAGGTCAGGGGGCAGGCTTTTTGGAGGCAGCTGGATCTAGAGTTTGTGGCTATTTCAAGGTCTAATGCTGGGATTAAGGATGTGAGTGCTACATCTGCCCTCGAGTGGGTAGCCTTGCATACAATATAAGGGACTGAAAGAAGCTTGCTCACCCCTCCTCTCTTGTTGCTTTTGGTATCTTCCACTGCCATGAACAGTTGCCCCTCTGCCTTGTCAACCTGCCTGGGAGCCAGCAGATCATGGACTGAAACCTCCACAAACTGTGAGCCAAATAAACCTTTCCTCCTTGAACCTTGGGTGTCAGGTATTTTGTCTCAGCAGCAAGAGAAAAGTAGCTAAGACAGGATAGTTCGACTTAGGATTTTTAAACTTTACAATGGGAACATAATTCATAATTTGAATTTTGATTTTATCCCAGACTATCAATATGCAGTAAGACACTCCTGATGATGGGTAGCTAGCAAGCTCCCAGTAGTCAGCCAGGCAGTCAGGAGGAGAAAAGCCATATTCTACAGTGGGCCATGTTGCCTGTGGTATTTGGATATTTGGTTTTGTATTCTCACTTTCCATCTTGTCTGAGAAATCCCCATCTGTGTGTGTACATGAGATGTTCAACACTTCATTATGAAATAGGCTTTGTAATCATGGCTGACATTGCCCAGTGTTCTGAGCACATTTAAGGCAGGCTAAGCTTTGGTGATCAAAAGGCTAGGTACATTAAATGCATTTTCAAGTTAGGATGGGTTCATCAGGATGTAACCCCATCACAAGGTGGGAGTAGCTCCATGGATTTTTAGCCACATATATTAAGGAAATCAGACTCTTGAGCCTTCGGACAACTATCACCATTGGCTGCCCTCCTTCTTAGGGCCTCGTAAAGGGAAGGATCCCTCTTCAGGCTTCTGTGATTTTACCAGTCAGTTAAGGGTCCTTGCTGAATTGTACAGAAGTCACAAATAATAGTCCTGGCTTTAAATGCCAGTAGCTATCAGCTTTTTAATGTTAAAACCCCCTCACCTCGGTGGACCTGCCTGAGGAGGGCTGCAAAGGAGCAGACATTAGTGCATATAGTAGGATGAGTGAATGCATGCATGGATAGAGGAATGGATGGATGGATGGATGGATGGATGGACAAAAAGAAGGGGAGAGAAGAGAGTGAGACCCTCTTGGACACAGGGACTATTCAGGCTTATCTTATTCTCAGTCTTACTTTGCTTTTCTCAACCTCTGCTCCCAAACCAACAGTTTAATTCTATCTTTTATTCATTTGCTATCACCCTAATTTGTCAATCAGCGTCCTACACCTACATAGATAATCCTCGACCTTGTGTGTTTAACTCTTTCACAGTCCACAGATTCTCCAGAATATTGCCCTGAGAAACTTGGCCAAGGGTAAATGTGGACTGTGTGGCTCATGGATGGCTGAGCTGTCACCTAGCAGTGCTGCCGCCAGCCAGTGACATGGTTCTAGGAGCACCTCCTGCTTCTTTAGTACAGTGTTCAAGTGATTGTTGAAATATTGTGTTACATTTTGCCCCCACAAAAAATGAAAATGCTGATGCCAGCAAGAAGAGGCATTGGATTCATACCGTTCACACAATCAAGGCAGAGATGGAAACCATCAGGCACACAGAAAAGGGCAAATGCTTAGCCTCAGTTGGGTGTTTATCACACTTGAGTTAACAGTCTGTGTGTTAAGCTGTAAAGAAAAAGAAAAGAAAGAAAACAGACACAATGCCATAAATATTGTCAAAGATAAGGTCTAAAATATATGGTGTGTTTTGGAGCTGCATGGGCTTTTCTGAGTTTCTAGGAATGTGAAATATAAGTCTGGTTTCTTTTTACTCGCAGTCATGTTTTTAGCAGTGTTGCGTGGCGGTGCAAGAATCTCTTACATAGCTGCCTTGTCCTACTTTGTCAAAGAGACTAAACCGTGTGTTTATATTTTTAAATATCTTAGTAACATCCTCTCAATTGTCTAGTTTTTTAGGAAAATTTCTTGAGAAAGTGCTTTCTATTTCTCTAACTTCTACCATGAAGTCTTCCCTGTGTGCTTGTTTCCTCAGACATCTCAGTCCATCTGCACACTCTGCCTCTTCTTTGCTCTCCACTTTTAGAGGACTTCATGTTTCCTCAGAAATCTTGTCTTCTCTAGACTGTCCATGGAGAGGATAGTCCTGACACTTATTTTATATGAGACAACCAAACATACATAGTAGACTGTACACAAACATTTTAATTGAATTTTAATGTGAGCCTGTAGTCCCAATATCCTTTTTCAGCTTCTTACTCAAAGTGCCAGGAGCCAGACTCCTCCCATTGTCACTGATTCCTTTTATCTTCTTTTTCCTCATCTCATGATCACTTGTAAATGACCTAAGACCATTGCCTAGTGTCTCCTCACTTTTAAGATCTCTCATTTTGTCTTTTTTCACAAACCTGTGTGCTGATCTCAAACCTCAGTGCACCTGGTGTCTTCTGTGGTGGGCTTTTAATCCCCCCACTGTCATCTGCTTGTTCTTATTTACGAATGCAGTACATTTCCCTTTCTTTCTGGACAAGTGAATCTCACTTATAAAGCCCTATTCTCTTTGGTCTTTGTGATTCATCTGATTAAAGTTATTCCACTGAGCCACTTTTATTTTATTTCTTCATTTTGATTTTCTTGGTGTTGGTCTTCGTGCAATGTTTGGTAATTGTTACTTGAACAGATTTTTCTGTCAGTGACTGCCCGTTCAGTTGTCTGCAGCTTATTATTGTGCATGCTGATGGAGGAGGAGGGCAGGAGGTGTTGCTGGTGAATGTGCACTGTTTTGGGTGATAACAAAAAAAGGAGTAAAATGTGCTATTGTTGCTGGACAGCGTGGTGTCTGGTGATTCCAGGCTCTTTGCTGTCCAGCCAAAAGAACTGGCCAGGACAATCGATGAATGTGTCATTTATTTAAGGTATAATTTATTTAAGGTAACAGAAGAAAAAGGGAAAAAAATGTGAAGAAGAGGAGAAATGCAAAAAGAGGCAAGGAAAGTGTAAATACATCCTGCACACAGGACGGGCCTGCAAAAGCAAGGAGACAGCAGAGCAAGAACATAGCAGTGGCCCTGAAGTCAGTGATCACCATCTTTTATATCTTTTCAGATCTGGTTAGCTGGAAGTTGGTCTGCACATGTATTCCCGGTGTGATTCGACAGTTTCTCATGAATGACAGGTCATGCCAAGTTGCCCAGATATTCTTTCAGTTCTTTGTAATGGAGAGGTCATGCCCAGTTGCCCAGCCTCCATTCTCTTCTTTGTAATTGACAGGTTACTCCTGTTGTCCAGCCAGCCTGCCATGCCCCAATCTCTTGCCTCTCTATCAGGCAGTGCACCTAGTCTCGAATGTATTGGTTTTTTCATGCCCCCAATGTCATCTGCCTTGGAAGCTCTGCCCCTCATATTGGATTCAATCTCCATTTTTCAGTTTTAAGTAAGACGTTCTACATATTGCTGCTCATTTTAGAGATTTAGCTTGTTTGACTGCCCCTACCACAATGGGATAACTAATACCATATTGCTTCTGACCTCTGTAGCATCTCATCTACCTCTTGCCATTGTCTCTTGCCATGGTTATTTCTTTCTGCTTTACATCATTCACAGATTATTTAAGTTCTTGTTTCTAGTATGTTTCTTTCTTTCATGTCATGTGGATCATGTGGTTAGGAGGTAAGATTGAGTCAAGAAAAGAGACCTACAACCTGCCATCTAATACAGGTGTGTTAGTCACACTTTTGTAGCTAAAACACAATACCAGACACATAAAACTTCAAGGAGGAGAGGTTTATTTTGGCTCATGGTTGCAAACTACAGTTGGTTGGCTCCAAGGAAGAAAATGGCATGGCAGTGGGGCATTGTGAAGAAAAGCTGTTCACATCATGGTGGCCCGGAAGCAGAGAGAAAAGGGAGAAGCTGGGGAGGGAGATAGACTTTTTCAGGTCATCCCCATAGTGACTGACCTCCCCCAACCAGGCCCTTCCTCTTAACAGCAACTCAGCTATATTGCCTGCATTATTGAGTCACCTTCTAAAAGTCCCACCTAGTAGCACACAAGGCCTATGGGGGACGTTCTTGATTGAAACTGTAACAACAGGATATTGTCTCCTTTCATGAGTCAGTCATGCTGACTTCCAGAGCCTCACCAAACCAAGAGTGATGGGAAATGGGCCTGACTCACCCCCTTGGTACCATATCATATACGCACAACCTGTGAATTTCTCAGGGAGAAGGCAGCATGTGCAGAGACACCAGCTCCACATTGGTTGAATCCAACCAGTATTTCCCACAGTTCACGTGAGAGATATTTTGAAAATGTGAGGTACAGGAAAAATGAAGATGATTAGGTGTGCTGGTGATATCAAGAGTAGAAACTCCCTTTTAATGACTCTTTTCCCCAGAATTGTAAATTGCCCTATCTAGCTTAGCAATAACACATAAATATTCTCCGCCCACTGAGTCTGGCACTTTCTACCCCGTTCCATTTCTCCTTCCATTTTTGTCCTCATTCTTCCTCACCCCCTTGACCCCCAGCTTCTCTCCTGTTTTCCACTGTTCCTTGTCTAGTTCTTGTATTTTTGTAGGTATGAGATGGTTTTATACAGCCTGAGAAGATAGGGCTTCCTGCCCCTCTTGTCCTTCTGGCTAGACTGCTGCAGGGCTCCTTCTGAAACTTGGCAATGACCCCTCTTGAGAGTCTGGCCTCCACAGAAGGTGAAAGCCTGATTGCACATTTCCAGCCTCTAAACAACAGAGCTTCTGACACCTGCCCTTTCTTCAGTTGTAGAGCAGTGTGGACAGAGCAGGGAATGGTCGCACACATTATAGACTGGCTGTTTTACTTGCTCATTCTTAAAGTGGAGAAACTGAGGCCAGGCTCATTAAGTAGCTTTGCTAGCAACTAGGCAGCACGGGCCAGACTAAAATGCAGGTGCTGTGGCCATTGATCCTGTCAACTGACAATCTGAACATCATTTCCCAAGCCTGGTTGATGTCTACAAAGCCAGTCACCCCAAAAAGCCCCAGGACATGTCCTTTGTGACCCTTCCCTGCAGGACTCCATTTCTGAGCCCTAAAATTCCCCTTATGAGCTTGACCTCAGCCTCAAAGGCTGTTTATTTTCTTAGGGTAGTCATGTTAAGGATTCCCATCCTTTGTATCCCCTTCCTTGCCCACTGATTCCCAGTTGCATGTCCCAGCCAGGATCTAAGCGGCACAGTAGTGCTTTTCCTGCGCTGGTTCTCAAGAGCGCCCTCTGCAGCATGGAGAGGTGGGTGCATCTTTTATCCAGGTCAGACTGTCTTGTCCTCTGCATACCTTAGGCCTCTAAAACCCCTGGGACAGGAGCCTCAAAACTTCCTACAGACTTCTAGAAAGGTTCATAACTCTACACTATGAATGCAGGAGGGGTTTTTCCCTTCTCCTGCGACATGGCAGAGCTGCCTCACATTGGCCAATACCCAGGAGCAGTACCTTTCATGACTACCACACCTGTGCATTCAGCCTTCTTCCAGAGTCAACTGGGGCTCTCCGTTTGCTCTGACTTACTTCTTCTTCCAAGCAACATACTACAAGCCTCTTGCCTGTTATGTGGTGAGCAGCAGAACTGTGTGGAGGACTTATTTTACCTGGTGCATCCAGGGTAGATGACCTAAGAAAGCACAGAGAAAATTGATATTGTCCTCCAAATTCTTGTTCCCTTAAGCAGCTTTACCATAGGAGAAGGATTTCCTGAGTTTCAAGTGCTAATGTGCTAAGGGTGAACGCTGTGTCCACATTTAACAGAACGTAGTCAATGAGAGGAAATGAAATTTTCGATCTACTCTCCTCCACTGATGTAGTGGTTAGACATAGCTTTTTACTACTGATAAACAAGTAAACTGCATATAGAGCAAACAGACAGTATTGGACTCTATCAAGTGTTATTTGTGGAAACTGCTCATAGGAAACCAAAGGCAGATTTTGACTTCCGTTCACAGAGATAATGCACTACACTGAATTTCTTTAGGAATATACTGCCTCTGTGCAAATGCGTGCTGCTACTGTTTCGTTTAGGTGAGGTTCTAAACCTGGGGTTGCAGAATAATTTAGAAACCAGTGTATTGACTACTTCATATGATGTGATTAATCTTTTTTGATTTTACATGTCTACAAATGGTGTTAGTGGTCATAATGGCAAACGATTGCTATTTTTATTGGTCTGAATGAAAGTGTTTGTGTTGAAGTATCTGCAAAAGCAAACACTTGTGCTATGTTAAAAAATAATGAAGATCTAAGTGATTTTAAAATGGCATTTTGTGAATGTGCACTAAACTGCTGCTAGATTTCTATTTTACTGTTAATGCTGCATTGAAGATATGGTCCTGCTGCAGTACAATTTTTTTCCTGTTTCTTTTTCTTTGTCTCTCAAAAAATACCCACTTTAGTTCCAATTCTAATTCAAAATTCAAGATTGTCGTGCATTTTGAGATAAGTTCATAATCAATGAAGCAAATAAATATAAAAGTAACTCATCCCATGGCAGTATCAGCTACTTTCTGTCATACATAAATAATATATTGCTTAGCCTTGGCATATTTTTTGTACATTTTAATAGAATGGCCAATATATCAAAGACATCAAAATGTCCTCATCAACATCTCAGGTGTTACATTCACTGATGTTTAGCATGCTTCATGTTGCAATTATAGGAGTCCCTCAAACCCTGGCTGATAAATTATTTTAGGTTCTTTTGGGGGAAGGGTTGTTTTTAACTAATTTTCATACCAACCCATACCTAATAGAGTGTGTGGCTAATGAATGTGTTGAATTAAATTGAATTAGGTTGAATTGAATTGAATTGAACAGAAATAAATTGAATCCTATTGGATTATAAACCAGAGAGTGAAAATGCATGGCGATCTAATAGTAGCTGATTATCACAGAGTGTTGAATTCATATGCCTAACTTAGGAGACATTTGATACCTCATAAGTGGGAAAATTGTCCTCCTCCTCTGTTCTTGGGCATCCTTGCCAAGTACACATGAATGTCCCGTGAAACTCCAGGCAATTACTCAGTTCAAGCATCTTCCGCATTTGTGTGGTGGTGAATTGTGCCAGGAGGACTAGAGACCTGCATTACTATTCTGTGTGTCACCAAGCAAGAGCTCCATTTTTTACAGATTTTTAAAAAAATTTCCTTTTGTTCAGCAGCAGCTGGCTCTGTGCAAGCACTCAGGATGAAGTGATGTGAGTGCGTGTGTATCAGATGGGGGTATCATTTGCTAGTTTTAATTGGTAGATTCAACATCTTCCACTAACAGTGCAGAAGCCACTGGCTGAGATGTTACTATGGTAAATCAAACCCTGGTGTTTGATTGGTAGACTTCTAAAGCAGGTGCAATCATTTTAATCAACTCCAGGAAAGTTGAGGCCATCTGCTCTTGTCTCACCTGGATGTAATTTACCACCCAGGTGCAAAAAAATTACCCTGAGGTCAGTAACGGTAAGCCTACTTCAAGATGTTCTACTAAAGGATGAAAGAGGAGTGGTGTCACATAGAAATTTCTATCTGTCTGTCTGTTGAGCTTGGGAGAGTGAGGGCTAATCATGTAACCAGAGCCAAAAATAGATTTGGCAGGTGTTCTTCCTGCAAGTTCCAAATAACAAAGTGAAAATCCCTCAAACTCATTCCATAGTAACTGCTTTAGTGATCTGGTCCTGAATGTTTATTTCTGATTTTTTAAGGATAACTTTTCTTAAGGATCAAGTTGCACAAGAATCTCGCTGAAGAGAAGGCCATGTTGTAGAGGAGTAAATAGTGGTGTGGGGAAAATTTATAATGAAGAGATTCTCTAATAAAAGTCTCCTCCCTCTCAAAACTTCTTTGGCCATATGCATTTTGCACAGCACTTTAGTACTGGTGGTTATTCTTGCATCACATGGGATGTAACCAGCCCTAACCAAAATGTAGACAGTGAGAAGATTTCAGAATCATTAGCTCTTTGTAGTAGTTAGGAGGATTTATTTGGCTCATGTGACATCGATTTGTTTTGGCTGCACTTGAAGCATGTGGTCTTTGCAAGTCAATAGAAATGAAGTCCTTTATTGAATAGGAAAAACTCCGTGGAGTGAATTATACAGAGAAACAGAAAGCCAGCACTCTCCGCCACCAGTGCTATTTGTGGGGGTGAACAGCAGGGGCTGGGCTGGGCTTTGGAGAGGAATGTTCAGGGACTTGGAGAAAGGGGAAGGGCAGGTGTCTTATTCTGTGTGAGCTGCTATTGTAAAACACCATAGACTGGATCATTCAAACCACAGACACTTATTCATCATAGTTCTGGAGTCTGAAAAGTCCAAGACCAATGTGCTGGCAGATTCTGTTTGGAGAGGTTGCTTGCTGGATTGCAGATGGTCCTCTCTTCCCTGTGTTTTCATATGGTAAAAGGGGCTAGATAGGTCTCCCCTCTGTTTGGGGTGGCTCTGGGACCTCATTACCCTTACAGATTCTCACCTCCAAATATCTTTTTGGGGGGACTGAGTGTCAACATAGGAAGAGGAGGACATAAACATTCAGTCTATCGATAAGACGTGCAAAATCTGCTTCCAGAGAAGCCATGAAGAAGCTTCCTTTGGAGTTTGGAAGAATGAAACTTGTCACGTGAAGCCTGGAGAAAGGAAGTCAGAACACCAAGGTGCATCAGAAGGTCTAAGGTTCTTCCACAAGTGTCCCCATCCCAAAGGGCTGGAAATGGGAAGACACTACAAAATCCTTGTTTGAGACCCTCTCATTCCATCCCTTGGGGGTGGAAGCCAATATAGGGCAAAAGGTGAAGCAGATAAGAAATAGTTGCAGGACTGGTGAATCCCAATTTTACAGTAATCTGTTCAGAAATATACCAATCCAGTAGAGACTAATAAACTAATGAAAGCCAGTATCTCCCTACCCTGTCTATGGCCTACTTATTCAGGTATTACAGAGCTGGACTCTGTCTTTTGACACGATTTTAATACTATAAGGATGGAGGTGGAACTGCTATTTGTCCAGGTTCTCTTTGATTATTGGCTCAATTTCCTAGAGGCCAGAGCTGATAAGAAACTAAAGTGTCCTTCTTTCTTCTGCCTTCCTGGACTTTGTCTTAGAAATCCTCTTAGGTGCATCATACTCCCACTTCAGCTCTTCTACAAAAAAAGGACAATCAGAGCTGTTGTTAAGCCACACCATCTCACCATCTTTCTGGTTTCCAAACTCCCTGTCTTTTCTTTTCTTTTCTTTTCTTTTTTTTTTTTTTGTGGGTACCGGGGGTCGACCTCAGGACCTCGCACGCCAGCAGGTGCCCGTGCCGCTGAGCGGTATCACCGGCCCTTTTTTCGTATGTGGGTTCTGGGAGTCGAACTCAGGACCTCACGCTTGCCAGGCAGGTGCTTACCCTGCTGAGCCATCTCACCGTCCCATCCCTGTCTTTTCTGCAAGAAGTCAGAGTCTATTAGAGCCTACTCAACATAACCTGAAACGCAGGGTAAGTTTGAGGTGCACATTGCTCTGTTCCAGCACACTATAGGGCCCCATGCAATCCACTCTAAAAGCTAACTAAAACATGGGAATTGAGGAGGGAAATCATGTTGGAAAAGTGGTGTGACAAAGAGAAGAGAGAGTAGGAGGGCACAAGGAAGAGGAATATGAGAAGGAAAAGATGAAGAAGGAAAGGAAGAGAGATTATTTCTGCACATACAAAAAAAGTCTTTTGTGAGTGGCACAACATCTTTAAGAATCTGGTAAAAGTGATCTTTCTCCAGAACACAAATAAATATGCATACGGGCAAGTATGTATTACATATATTTTGGGGTTCAAAAGCCAATGGACCTTGGGTTAGAATATATATGTGTTCATAACTTTATTAAATTGCAGTTAAGAAGGTACAGTTTGTACCAATGGAAACACCATCTAGATATCAAATATAGTTATTCTTTATCCAAAAAAGTGCAAGAATGAATAATGAGAGAGATTGGAGGAAGAATATATTGAAGCGGACTATCAGGAAGGAAGACTTAGTGACGAGGCCTTCTACAACTAAGCAGCATTTTTAAGGGAAATGATTTGAAGCCACAGATTTTTGGATGACTTAAAATGAGCCTCACTAAAGCTGTGGATCACACAGTGCAAGAAAAAAACCTGAAAATAGCTACAGGAGCAGGCAAGAAGAGTAACAGATCTGTACTCCTCGAGCCCCGTGATTCCCTTGCATTTCATCTTCCTTCAGGCCCACAGCTGTGCTTTGCATAGGGAAGGCAGCTTAAGTGAGCTCCACTTTGGGTTACGGGTCAGAACATTACATTCACTATTTCAAATGGATGACCACTCTGTAAAAGTACTGCCTGTCATTGATTTTCCAGAACAAGATGCATTGCACATGTGTATCAGAATTTCTACTTAGTTGTGAAGTCTTGTACCGTATCATGGACTCATTGTCATACCTGCAAGGGTCTGCATGTATGCTAAAATGTGAACACTGCACTTGTTTCTGCTGTCATAGGGAAAGGGACTAGGGGTCGTGTGTTCTGCTGGCCTGTCTCTGCACAGGAATGCAGGGTGTGTGGCTCTTGAAAAAAACCTGTGCAGCTGGTGGGTGGGGTCATTAGGAATCATGAAAGGCAGGCTTTGTAAACATTGTGTACATCTCCAACAATGAACACTGCGACATTTCATAACCAGCACCCTCAGAAGAGATGCCAAGTTCAGATGTCCTTTCTGGAATAGCTGTGCATAATTACGCTACCCCCAACTCTTTGCCACATGCATGCAACATTTTCCTGCCACCAAGTAATCATATGTGCCTGGCCAGTCTTCTGCATCCTCAAAAACAGCCTCAGATAAGAAAGGCACAGTCATCGAAAAGTGCTTCTTGTACTGTCAGTCCTTAGGGCCTGGGCACCTTGTCCCTGGAGCCCCTGAGGCAAGTTCCAAACTGACTTCCTGTTCTCTTATCTTTGATTGTTCATTTCTTTCCACTACAGATCATGATTTTGTCCAGAACACAAAGTTATGTTATTCCATACTTAGAAATGTTCTGTCTTTTCCAATTCATGTTATAAAGTTTAAACTCCTTGGAGTGTCACGCAAGATCTTCACATTGTGACTGTAACTTATTTTTTCTAACCATATAAAGAATTAAAGATGAGAAATCCCCTGTTGTAATCCAGACTTTTTCTACTTGCTGACTTACTGTTACTGAGGCTTTATTTAAGTAAGGAACTATGTAGGTATGTGACAAATATTCGATAAATGTAACAATTAGGCGAGACATATGCTTTTATCTCCATTGGTGACATCAAACTCAAAAAGGTTCAGGAATTTATCAAAAGGTGGGTGGAGTCACCTTATTTGAATCCAAATCTATCAGATGCTAATGGCCTTGCCTTAATTATCCTGACAAACTGTCTGTCTTTGCTTCCACTCCTGTGTTAGACTTTCCTGCTCTGTGTTCTTTTTCTATACTGTATGGTAGGGTGGTGGGAACTGCAGAGGTCAGATGTGTCCAGTGTTGTTGTAGTTCTTCACGTCTCACATAAAGCACAATTTGAAAATCACTAGGATACTCTCTAGGTGGATGCCTGCTTGGACATTTCATCTGTTGGTCATTGTCAGTCTCCTTTTACTCATTTTCACCACAGTGAGTCCAGTGATTCCTTTATATAAACACATCTTCGCAGGGCATGCTGGTCATTTCATGCCTCTGTTTCTCCCACACACTCTTCTCTCTGTAGAACCTTTCAGTCTTCTCTATCCAAAGAATGGTTCCAAGGCCTTTGTATTTCCTGTCGTCATCGTCGCCATGCTTGTTTTAGAGTTAGCTGAGTCTGGACACTTCCACAGGTTGATTCATAACTGAAAGATCTGTACTGTCTTACTGCGGCTGCTGTCACAAATTAGCATGGCCTTGATGGCTTGAAGAAAGAGAAATTTAGTCTCTCACAGTTCTGGAGCCTAGAAGGCCAAAATCAGTGTTACTGACCAAAGCCAGGGTGTGAGCAGGGTCATACCCTCTTTAAGAGTGCCAGAAGAACATCGGTTCCTTGCCTCTTCCAGCTTCCAATGGCATCCAGGATTTTTGGCTTGAGGCTCCCTCCCTCCAGTCTTCAGGGCACAGCATTTTCGTATCTTCTTGGCTCCATCTTCATATTCTATTCTCTTCTATGTGAGTACAAATCTTCTATCTTCCTCTTAATTAATATATGTTATGAATTTAGGGCACACTTGGACAATGTTCACATCTCAAAGTCTTTACCAATTATATCTGCAAGGACTGCTTCTCTCCCATATATGATAATACCCACAGATTTAAGGTATTAGGATGTGGGTAGCTTTTAAGTGAAGTTTTCAGCATTATCAGTCAGCCAACCCTTTGACTCTCATTGATTCATCCCTCTTCCATGAGAAAAATACTTTGACTTCATCTCAGTATTCCCAGAAGCCTCAACCTGTAATAACATCAAGTCATATCCAAAATCTCATCTAACTGTCATTAACCCCCCGAGTGCCAGATTTCATCATCTAACTCAGATACGAGTGACACTCTGGGTATGATACCCTAAGGCTCAATTGCTCCCCACCTGTGGCCCTGTGAAACTGGAAAACAAGTTACCAGCTTCTAATCTTCAAAGATGCGATACACATAGATTAACTGTTATAGACACACTTATTACAAAGAGGACAAAATGGAAGGAAGAAAGAGCTTATCAGTTCTGAGGGCTTTCAAAATCTAGCAGAGCAAATTCTATTAGGCTACGAGGCCTGGGAATAGTTCTCCGGGGCTTGTTTCTTTACCTTCAGAAATACAGCTCTGTCTTCTGGCCCTATAGTCTGGCCTCTGTGCCCAAGTCTCAGTCCTCTTTCCTTTCTCTCTAGGAGCAACACACATTTGCAACACAGCAGCTTTATCAGCCTGTTTCCTTCCTGTGGAATATTGTGAGTCCAGCAGCCTTCTTGTGCTTTGTCTCCATCTTTTTTAATCCATGCTGGCAATATTTCCATTAGTATAACACTGGCAGAAACTTCGTGAGTCCACTATGTGTGTCACAGGGATTTATACCACAAAACAGTCCAAGTGCGTCTTGTGTAGACCTCCCCCAAATAATCTCTTCTCTTTTTCTGTCTTCTACTGATGTGCAGGAGACATACACCTAACCTCATCAGAACTGACAAATGTGTGTTTGGGCATTCAAATGGCCTTCTCTCTAGAGCACATTTTGCCAACAGCGTATCTCTTAATTTTAGCATCTTTTTTGATTTAAATGGAAGGAGGATCCCTCAAATCATCAAAGATGGGTCCTTTTAACTTCTCAATTTATCACTTTCCTGTCATATTTTATGGTAAGCAGAAAGGAGAAACCAGGCTGCACCTTTTAGCACTTTGCTTAGAAACCTCAGCTCAGTATCCATAGTCATCTCTTCCACTTCGTGCTTTCCACTAACTGTAGGGTACAGTTCAGCTAGGTTTTCTGCTACTATAAACCAGAAGCACCTTTTCTTCCAGTCCCTAATGGCATGCTTCTACTGGACTTACTGTCTGAGACCTCACCAGAAGTGCCTCCATGGATATTCTGTTAGAAACATTCTGCCTTTTTCTACAGCATACTTAAAAATACTGTTAGCCTCTACCTATTATTCAACTCTCAAGCCAGCTACACTTTTGGTTTTCTAGATATTTCAGCAGCACCCTACTTCCCTGCACACAATGCCGGTTGACAAAGTTTCTACTAGAGAGGCAGAACCAGAAGGAGACATCCTGTGGGATTTATTGTAGGAACTGGCTTATAGGACTGCGAAGGCTGATGAGGCCAGTCCAAAATCAAAGGGCAGCCACCATGAAGGGTAGAAATCTGGCACAGGCTGAAGATCCTGTCCGAAGGTGCAATTCCTTCTTCCCAAAATTCTTGGGTCTCTTAAGGTCTTTCAGCTGATCTGATGAGGCCCACCTTAATCCATGCGTAGGATAATCCCCTTTACTTCAGTCAGTTTGCTTTCAAAGGTTAACACTTTTCACAGCAATATCTGGATCAGTGTTTGGTTGAACAACTGGGCATCTTAGTTTAGCTAATACAGAAACCTGGTCATCACAGTCCTTGCCTATAGGTTCTGGATGCATGTGTGTGGAGTAAAACTAAACAATGAAGTAGTCGGCTGATACTTTTACAACAGTGAGGAAATCATTTGAAGAACAAGAAAAGCAAGGGATCATAAAAATCCTTCAGACATGGTCATAATGGCAATCTGAGGAAGGACAAACGAAATGTTAGGAGGTGAGCTTACAGTAAACTGAAGTCTGGTTCCCTGGGGCTAGTGGTCTGGATGAGGTTCAAATGGTCCTTGAGCCTCCTAGAATTATATGGGGTTTGTGTGTGCTTTGGTGTGTGTGTGTTTGTGCATGTGTGTATGTGTATAGAAGAGAGAGAGAGAAAGCACAAATGTATTTTCTGGAACTAAGATCCCATAGCTTTCATCAGATTCACAAAAAACTAGTTTTGACAATTATGTATGGGGACCTGGTCATCCATCATAGCAATAGGTCTGTATTAAGAGTCCTGGATTATGACTCCAGTAAAATCTTCTGTGTTGTGAGTCCATGTATGGGGATGTCATGGAATCCACTCCTGGAGACTTCAAGGCTGAAAATGTCTTTTATAGGAATTGGCCAAGGCAGAAGCAGTAGATGCCTGTTATACTAGTAACAAAATGAGGCCTCCTGGCCCCAAATCCATGAGTGGGCAGAGCCAGAGTGGTAAGGCAGGGAGTAGAACTACATGACAGAGCCAGCCCCGCCTTTCCTCTGACTTTGAAAGGGGTTAACACACACAGATGGTGCCAGCCCCCCAAGCAGTCAGCATACTGTAAAACAATATTAACATCACTGCCTTTGAATACCATGTCTTGTAAACCCCAGGATATGACAAGCCTCTTTAGAATCTTCTTTGATTGTGTTACTCAGTCTCCCGTAGGGAAGTAGGGAGGGGGAGGGGGTAGATACCAGAGGAAACATATAATTAGGAGTATCTTAGAACAATAAGAGTTCTCAAACACATACACATGAAACTGATTGTTGCGTTTGGTATTTCTGTTGGTGAGTAATTAACTAACCAAGTTTTGAGGGCGTGTATGCCAGCTTGGGCAATCTTATTGTTGTGAACCATGGGGAAAGAATCATTCCCTTTAGCTATATTTTCAGAGAAATACTAAGTGGAGATGTGAATGAAAAGGAAAGAACAGACTTTCTGGAGAGCTGCCATTCTGGTAATGTCAGAACTTCCTTTCAGACACAGATAAATCTTTCTTGTTATCATCCTTATTTTTAGTTTTGCAGAAGACAGGAGGCCTATTGCGAGGAGGGAGTGCTGTGTGCACAGATCCCCCGCCACCTCCCCAGGAGATACCCATAGCCGTCTCTGCGGGTCTCTGGTTCTTCCTTTTACTGTTGCAATTCCTCATCACTGCAAAGTGCTTGCATCACGGGGAGGGGGAGCTTTTTATTTTACTGTTGAGCAGAATAGAGGTATTCTCTTGGGAGCTCGTCTGAGCGAACAAGTTTCTAACAAACACTTTCGTAAAGTTACTCTGGCCAGATACGAACAGATCTGAAGATGGTGTCATTTCTGAAAAATGAGGCTGGTTTATGAGCCTACCCCTCCTACACACAGCTGGCGGCCTCAGAGTCTCTCTGCTTGGAGATGGGCTGGCTTTGTCTGTCCTGCATAGCCCTGGGGTTTCGTGTCATTGGCATTAGAAAACAGAATCTGGCAATTTTCTAGGCTAAGGGTTTCCAAATTATAGTCCTTCTTTATTAAAAACAAAGGGTCAGAATGAAAAGTTTTCTATTTATGAAGGGAAATCCAATGGGAATAAATAATTTTGTTTTATTTTGGAGAACTGGGGCATGGGAATTATCTTCCCTAGGTCTTGGTTCAGCCACCCAGAAAAGTGAGAGTGAGGGTGCTTGTTATCCTTATGAGTGCTATGGGACTTGAGGAAGCATTGCCTGTGTGATGATTGGGGGATGTGAGGGGCCCAACGCTGCACTACATTAGTTTTATTAAGTATGCAAAGTGAGCTCTGGAACTGGCAAGCCATGAATATTGTAAAATTCACCTTTTCTCTGGAAAGATAATTGAGGGATAAAAGACCACTTAAATAACATGGGGAGAGATGGAGAGTCCTGACCTGAAGTAATCTTTAAAAGCTGGAGGCCAAACCTCCACGGTGAACCTCCCCAAGCCACCCACTAAGGTCAATTCTGTTCCACAATGGAGCGCCATTAGTGCATCTGTCCAGTTGTCTGGGCTCCTGTGTGGCCCAAGCTTGCATTCGGAGGCCACAGTGAATGCTGTGACCAAGGAGCTGTTCGTCCTCTGAACCTCTTTTGCATGTCAGCAGCTTCTGGTCCTCTTCTTTATTTCTTCAGTCCATTCTCCTGTCAGGCTGCGAACCCAGTTTGCGTTTGCTCTGCCGTCCACTGACATACACGCCTGCTCTCCCATCAGGACTCAGCCTGCAGAGGACACTGTGGGTCTGTTTTGGGGTCGGGACTTCGCGAGGTCGACGTGGTTGGAATGTGCGCTCTCAAGCTGCTGTCACAGTGCCAGTTCTAATTGGCTAAGGATGGGTCTTGAAATGTCACAGAAAGATTTATCTCTCAGCACAGATTCTCCCTCAACTAATTTGCAATAGGCCACTGGATAATGGGCTGTATGGAAAACAAGGCCCAGTCTCGGGTGCCTTTTTTGTTTTAAAATGAAGTTTGTAGACTTTTGGAAGCCAAATAGCTCCTGGAAAGGAAACCTATGACTAACTAACTTAGAGACCAGTTGGCATGGAGAATCACAGGCCTTTTTGCGAGTGATCTGGCTGTGTCTTCCTCCACAGGTGTTGCCTCTGTTTTTGCAGGGACAAGGCAGGGAGAACACCCTGGAAGGTCCGGGCTGGTGAGGAAATCTGTACCCTCCTTCTGGGTCCTTTTATATCAAAAGCAAAGATAGTTCCAGAGAAGGTATTTCATGAAAAGTGAATTTCTGCTACACTCTTTTGGTTTCCAGGGAGAGTGTATTTGCTTGCTTTGAAGGTGTTGCTGACCATAAGGTACTTGTTGATGTAATAATTGTTTTGTAGGGTTGGAAGAAGCAGAAAGAGGCTGACCATGCTAAATGCACGTGTAGAGCATAAAACACATTTCTAAGTCAGAAACACTGTGGGCAAGATGTGTACTGATGGATGGATATATAAAGAAAATGCAGTTTACACATAATGGAATATTGTTTGGTGTTTATAAAGAGGGATATTCTGCTGTCTTGGACTCTAGGGAGGAGCCTTGAAGATGTGCTGACTGAAATAAACCAATCATGGAAGGACAAGTACTGAATAATTTCATTTATGTATAGTATCTAAAATAGGCAAATACATGCAATTAAAGAGTATAATGGTGTCAGGGGCTGTGAGAGAGGAGAATGAGAAGGTATGAGTCAACCGCTATCAAGTTTTGTTATGCAAAATAAGTCATTTCTAGAGTTCTGGGGTACAGCATTGTTCCAGTAGTAAACGATATTGTATTGCACACCTAAATATTTTAAGAGGGTAGACTTCATGTTGCCACAACAAAGTAAAGTTTTAGAAAGGAGATATTAAAATATGAAAGCATATTGTGTAGAACTAAGGTGCAGTAGTATTTTTTTGGTGGCCCAACATTAAAAGTCCCACTTACATTTCCTGTAGAATTCCCTTCCAAGATGGAATTCTAGTTGATTTCACATTTCTTAAAATAGCAAAGCCTGCTCTTGTTCACTGGTTGTTTTATGTACATGTTGCACATCTAAGTAAGAAGAAAATTTCTGATGATCTCGTGTACAAACAAAGCTCCCGTCATCTCCAAATGGCTCTGGACTTTCCGAGCTATTATTAGGCTAGAGCATTTAGATAATTGCAATCTACATAGAAATCTAAAAATAAAGTGTTTATTCATTTTCTGTAAAGATTTTTTTTTTTTTTTTTTGCACATTGCCTTTTTCCAGAAAGGTTTACAAGCACTTAGATTAAAGGCTGGCTCTTTCCTTTCTCTTCCTCCCACTCCCTTCTGGAAAACTGAAGAAAAAGTGAAATAGCCTCAAGGCAGAAATCAGGAGAAAAGAAAGAAAAGTGCAGCCAAGCTCTTATTAATCTGTCTCAGAATGATTAAGAATTGGCTGAAAATCTAATTCTTCTTATGGAATAGGTAACCTTTATCTTGCTGGCATTTACCTGCACGAAGGTAAATATTGATAGTGTTGGTGGGTATGTAATCAATGACGTACTTTCATCATTTGTTTCTTAAGCCCCAGACACAATAGTATTGATTTCCTCATGCATTTCATGCTAAATAGCTGCATTAATCCGACTTAATGAGTGTATGTTATTGAAACAGCTGTAACCTGTTTATAGCAACTGTCCTGCTTGCTAAATATTTGTTTTCTTCATCTGTAACTTTCATCTGATTCTTGAGGATCAGGGGCCAACAACCTTTTATCATAAAGGGCCAAATGGGAAATATTTTATATTTCTGCTGCAACAAAGCAACTCTATCATTGAAACATAAATATAACAAGAGATAATATGCAATCAAACAGCATGACTGGGTTCCAGTTAATACCCATTCACTAAAACAGTGGGTGGATGGAAATTGGACCATGGACTGCACTGTTAATGCCCACTGTGGGGCAAAGTTGGAGAAAGTAACTAGATTTACCACCATGTTGTGTCAAGGCCAACTATGTAGAAGGCATGGCAGACAAGCTGGTCGAGTATCCTGTTCTGTGGAACTAGCATTCTCTTGAAGAGGACAGAAACAAAACAGCTAATAAAAAACAATCTAACAATTTCAATTGCCAGTAAGTTCTATGGAGGAAAGAAAGGTAATTTGATAAGAAAAATGTGGGTGACAGGTACTTTATAGTAGGGGAATGATGGCATTTTAAGTATGAATCTGTATTTTTGAGTCCTATGTCACATTTTTTTTTAGTAATCGCTCAACCACAAGGTCCTCCTTTATAAAATAATTAATAGAAGGATTTATTTCATGGTGTTCTGCTGAAGATATAATATTCGTGAGATGTCTTCTGTAAAACAGTAAAGCACACTGTAGGTTCATCACATCAATTCGCTCCTATTTTTATTTTTATTTTAGAGAAATGTCTTTCCCTAACTTCACATGTAGTCACACTTATAAGCAGCTGCGTGGACATCTATTAATGGGGTGATGAGGGACCAACTTAGGTTATTAAGCTTACTCATCGAGAACCCACTGTTTTCAAGTGGCGACCTGAAATACAGACTCAGTTTGCACTTCCCGAATGAAGGTTCTGTGAAAGTCTGGAGTTCTTGGAGAACCCCTGCCCACAGATGGTGATGGCAGGAAGGAAGAGCAGTAGCAGCTGGCTCTTGCTGAGCCTGACCACTTCAGCCAAGAGCTATGCCAAGGGCACTGGATTCTACTTTTTCCTAAAGCCTACTGTCCGCCACCACAACCGCCCAAGACAGCAGAATTATCATTTCACAGAGGAGATGGAGACTCAGAGCAACTATCTTCCTTAAGTCCATCTGGCAGATGAGTGATAGAGGCACAAATCAAGCCCAGATCTACCCAATCCAAAGCCAACACTCTGCACACCAAGAGGCAATCTCCAATTTTATTTTGATTTCTTACATTCACTGATGGAAAAAGAGATTTTACAAAATAAAACAGAAAAAACAACGACAATAAAAAGCTTTTGGGCATCACCCATCGTATCTATAGATCTGTTCACAATATCTACCGATATTTATTAGTAACACTATACTAATATATAGTGAGCAAAGGCTCAAACCTTCACAAAAAATAAAAATATTAAAAGGCTGCAGTAAAAAAATAAATGGAAGAACTCATGTTCTCCTACCCCGTGTGTGGAGATTACTCCCTGCCTGTTTCTTACTATCTACTTTGGGCCCCTTGGACACTCCACATAGACACATCGGGAGAAATAATATTTTTGTCTGCTTGCTGAAGCTAGTTTAATCCTTGTATGTGGCCCTGCCTACGTAGGCTGAAGGCTTTGTTTTCTGAGAATTCCGAATGAGAGTTACCATGTTTGGTGATTCTAGCTCGAGCTACTGGGAAGTGATACACTCACTGATGCGAGTTTCACCCTTCAGCAAATCGGTGGCACAGGGATTAGCATGTCGCCAGGAGTGGGGCTTAGCCTCCTGTGGAGCTGTGCAGGCCGCTGCTACAGCACGCTTACCACAGGGTATCTGGGTGAGTGCCACTGGGTGACCTAAGCAGTAGGCTCTGGCCATTTCAGAAAATGAACTGCTTCTTCCAGCACACAAATATCTTGCTAATTAGCAATTAGCCATTAAGGGAGAAGAAACAGAGAGGAACTAGGGATCTGAAATAGTCTCCTAAGAGATATGGAGAAAGGGAAAAAAAAAAAAAAGCATTTAATGTACGCCAGCTAGAAACTGGCTTCATTTGGGCACGATGTCTCGAGCCATTTTTCTAAATGTTTTAGATTCAGCAAAGGACCCCAGTACATTCTGCCAAGTGCTTTTCCCTTTAATTTTTAAATGCATTCGAATTTCAAGGGGGAATTTAATCCGTATGTTTCTGGTTCTTTTACACTTAACTCATCAAAATGTTGTTCTTTAAGAGCTGTTTGATCTGTAAGGCTTATGAGCCTTTGTTATAAGCCTTTTCAAAACCTCTTTCCCCTTTTTGAATCAGCAAATGGAATTGTGCCAATTCTGAATGGGATTTGAATTTATAAAAAAAAAAAAAAAGAAAGTCCAACTTTAAGATTAAATGCAGAACCTCAAGGGTATCTGACCTGACTTTGCAGAGAGGCACACTTGACCCCTGCATGGTAGTAAGACCACCAGCACCCCGGGATAGAGCCAAGGCAGGGAATGGTGCTTGCTCTGAGAGCACAGAAAAGCTTCAGGGAGAGAACCAGAAAACCCTAGCTCTGGATGTCATTTAGCTCTTCCTTTTGTCCAGTGAAATCTGGGACACATATTCATTATTACGATGATGCTGATAGCAGTAATGGCCAATGTTCATGGAGACCACCTGTGTTGCCAGATGTCTTCCAAAGTTCTGTATGTACATCACCCCTTGTAATCCTCATCAGAACTCTATGAGGTAGACGTGGGGGATAGTAAAATTCTGTGGATATGAGCTTAAGATACAGAACCAGTGGTCTTGGGTTTGAATTCTAGCATCAACATTAATAAGCTCTATGACTCGAGAAAAGTTTTTAATTCTCCTAACATTGAGCTTCTGCTTGATGTTTCTCCTGGTGTTGCCAGTGGTCCTGATGATGCTGTTATTGTCCCAGTGATAGGAGAAGTTACTATCTCGTAGTGCAGCCCCTTCTACTATTAACTTCTGTAATTAGAAAGGTAGCTTTTTTCCTGTTTATGTGTCAAAATCTCCTGTCAACAAATTACACCCATTAATTCTAAAACAGATTTTGCATAACTCCTCTTCTGGGTGACAGACCTTCACATACTTGAAGATGATTATGATATGCTTTATCTTTTCCAAGACAAATAATCACTTCTGATATGGATCTATTTCCTGTCCTCAGTTCAACACTGGTTACATTTTCCTGACACATAAGAATCAAAAGTGATCTTCTACACTGTCCTAGATGAGATGTGACCAATGCTTAGTACAATGGAACCATACTCTTTTCTGTTTTGTGTTTTATGTTCCAACTAATATGGTCTTATGATCTATTAGCTTTGGAGTCGCCACATTACACCTTTTTATTTATCTAGGGTTAATGTTAATTAATATAAGATTTTCTTATATGAATTATTTTTAAGGTATGTTTCATCTCCTATACTTCTGCAGTTGATTTTATTTTGAAACATAGACTTTAGCATGTGACTCATTAAGTTAATAAAAATTTCATATGGATTTCACTGGGGAAATGCATATCTACAGAGTATTTTGATGTCTGGTGGAGTGTGGACGCATGGGAAGAGTTTTCATGCATTCCTGTTGATATGTGAACTTAGTTAACATATAAGATTCCAGAGTGCTAAGCATTTTGTGATTGTGAAGTTCAGGTAAGTTTCATCATGAAAGAATGCTGAAAAGGATCAGTGACCCTTGGCCCTCCCATTGAGTAAGCAACTGGGAGTGAGCTGTAAACCTGCAGAGGACGTCTTTTAATTTGCCAAGTGACTAAATGTGCAGTCACTGCAGAAGGCATCCACCAGCTGTGGCCACATGGCCCACTCAGCTGGACTGCTTTTCAAAGAGCAGACAGGCTTATCAGGGTACCAAATCCCACGCCAAGATCATCACTGGGTTTGAACATTTGCACGAGATGCCCTGTAGCCAAGGGTAGACAGCTTTGCTTAACAAAGACGGCTCTCATCCTTCAGGCCAACGAGCAGCTCTACCAACTGCTAGATTCTGTGCTAAATGTCTGGGCGCAGGGGCGAGTAGGGGTCAGCCCTACTGGTGACTGTAGCCATCTGTCCACTTACCTTCTACCTGTGCTTCATCTCGCTGCTCCCACGGGCTCTGCGAGCACTTTCAAGCTTCAGTGACCTATTCTGTTTGTGAGCTGGGCAGTCTCTGCAGGTTTTTGCTTAACTTGAGAGCTTTTCAAATGCATCTCCATGGAAATTTCTTCTCTTGCTAACAGTCATTAGTTTGGATTTAAATCTCAAAACCTGTGAAATGTTTCATGTGGTGTTTTCCTGAGTGGTCTCATGGAAATGCATTAGTAGGGGAGCTAAGGCAAGTGAGAATGAAGAGAATTGATTAAGCAGTAGCACCTGCGTGCCTGATACGCACCCAGCCCAGTGCTAGATATGGGAACAGAGTGAAACTTACAGGCAGAGGTCTCTATCCTTTATTCAGAACTGAGGACCATTTAATGTGGATGAAAGGAGATTCTTATAAAGGAAGTAATGTAAGTACATGAAAGAAAATGCAATCAGATGCTAAAGGATTTGGCATAGCCTGTAAATGCTGGGATCCCTCAAATGAAGAAGACCTCACTGTCACCCTGAGGATTCCAAGATGGAAGAACTGGACCTGAGTGTTTGAACCAAGTCAGATTTTAATTGGCACAGGAAAAGGTGACTTAGAGGAAAGGCAAAAAAAGGTTGGGAACTTGTATATGGAAACCAACATCCCCTCATGCCTACGTATATATACAGACATCACAGAAACAATAAGTCAACGTTTCATCCTCGTTGCATAGCATAACAAAAATTACATGACTTCAAACTCCAGTAGAAGCATTACCGTCTTTCTAGGAAGACCTTTCACTTATCCTTGGTTGGATATGACTCCCTTTGAAAGCCAAGCTAGCTCTTCAAATCTATTAAAGATTTTCTGAAATAGTATCCAAAATATTGTTCAGAATACAGTATGAAATAGCCCAGCGATATGCAGAATATAAAAAGCATCTGTAGTGTACGCTATGGAGCCCTCACTAACCCCTTCCCCATGTGCTTCTGAAGCATGTTTCACGTAACTCTCACAATACCCTCAGAAGGTAGGTATTATTATTCCATTCACAGACGAGGTACAGAGAGATTGAGTGACGTGCTTAAGGAAAGATGGACCATAAGTGACGGAGTGAGGCTGTCAACCAGGATTCAGATGCCAGAATCCTGGCAATGTCCCTATGTAATCAAATAATTTAAATCTATGTAGCAGTTGACCATTCACAGATGACTTCTCGTGCCGTCAGGACTTCCATCACAACTTCCCTGTGGCAGAGCTTTCCACCCACAACAAAGCCGAAATGCAAAGCAGGTTTCCCTAAGGTGTTACTTTCTGATCAGCCCTGCTGGTCCCCTTTGCCATGACTCCTCAAACACACTGCCCACTTGACCCATTACCTCACCCCATCTTGTGAACTTCTCCCTTCCACATCAGCATTCTATCCCAGGGTTACCCTCTGAACTTTGCCATCAGGGCTGGTGTCTCCAGCTACTCAGCCACTAAATCAGACACCCTGCACTTTGACTATGACGCCCTGCCTTTCCTGGTTGGTCATTCAGTCTTATCTCTTCTGTGACCTCATTGGAACCTAAGCCTCCTCCATCACTGTCCTCTTCTTCAGTCCTTCCATTTCATCCTTTCTTCCCTTCCTTCCCCACCCTGCCTGGATGCTAGGACCATGGTTCACCTTAATTGTAAATATCCTCATGCCCACTATCCCGCTCTCCTAGCATAATCTAATGGCAATACTCACCTCCAGAAAAACTCACCTCATAAGAGTTGACACTGGGTCCTGCTGAGGAAAATCACAAATTTCTTCATAGTGATGCCGTCATGAATTCACGATGTCTGACCTCATGGCAGTTGTATTTCCCAGTTTCAGTGTCTCTCTCCACAATAGCTATTGCCAGTCTTCTCCATTCCATTTACTCTTTCTAACTCTCCTTGCTTCATGCCCACCAGAGGATCACTATGCTTCTAAATTGGCCTTTCTTCTTTTAGGTTTCACCTTCAATACCATTTTCTCAGAGATGCTGTTCTTGATACCTGTGTCCTTCCATAGTTTTGTGTTTCTCAATTACAACACATACCATATGCTTTATGTGTTCATTACTTGTTCGACTTTACCATTATCTGTAAGTTTCATGAGGTCAACGGTACGTCATATTCTCAGCATGTACACATTTCAGTAGATGGCCAATAAATATTTCTTGAAAAATTAATGGTTGAATAAATTAGTGAAAGAAGGAAAATGTGTATATACCATCACACAAGAGCTCCCCCAAACTCCCACACTGTAGCTGTGAACCCCATTTCCCTCTTCTTTCTCTCCTGCAAAGAAAAGCTGGTCTTCTCCCATTTAAAGCTGAGTTTTCTAATGTTGCTACAGACCTTGCTTGCTCCCATCTTTATGGCCATTCTGTTTTATAGTTTTCCTTCTCTTTTAGATGTCTATAATCTCTGACTTCCTACTGATCATCTTCAGCAGTTAAATACGTTCAGCTCAGGCCAGTGATATCTCTCAGCGGCACGGGCGCCTGCTGGCGTGCGAGGTCCTGAGGTCAACCCCCGGTACCCACACACAAAAGAAATACGTTCAGGTCTATTTTACATTTAAAATCTTTGCATGGTTTGTTGTTCAACTTTTCTCTCTTCCCTGTCTCAGCAATAAACAATTCCTAGTTACTGTGGTGTCTCTACTTTTCAGCTCAGATTTCCTTCTTCATCCTTGTGCCTGGCCTCTGTCCTACCACTCCTCTGAAATTATGCTAATCAAGATGACCATCCATCAGCTCTGTCAGCCTTTACGAAGGGGGCTTTGTGGATGGCGAACCTGTCCTCCTCAAGTCGTTCAGGATCTGTCCCCTTGCTTCTGGAATCCACTGTCACCCAAATCTCTGGACTTATCTTGCCCCTTACTCTTGAGTAAGTCTCCGGGCTTCTCTTGTCTTTCTTAGTATTCTTTGTGGCTCTACCTCTTCTGCCAATCACAGAAATGTTGCTGGTACCTGTGGCTTCTTATTGAGTCGTCTTCCCCCTAGGTTCCAGTGCCATCTGTATGCTGATGACTCCCACATCACCAGCTCCAGCCTGGCTTCCGCCTTGGCCTTCAGTCTCTGTCCTCTTGGATTGCCATGTGGAGATCCAGAGACGCCTTAGCAGCTGTAACCTGGCCTCATGATCTTGCCCCAGATGTACTTACCATACAGAGATCCCTCACCCGGACTATGAAGCCACAAGCTGGATACCACCCTCCCTCCTCCATGTCTACTTCTCAAGTCTCCCTCAGACTGACCATTTCTCTCTATCCCCTCCACCCCTTGGGTAATCAAAACTGCCTTGCTCTCTCTTCAGATTATTACAGCAGCCTCTATCTGACCTGCTCACCTCAGGTTGGTCCTGATCCAGCTCATTCTCCATGCTGCGCTTTGAGAGAAGAGGCTTTGAAACGGAAATACCATTCAATGCTTTCATTTTTAGAGCTTTTCATTGGTTTTCTCATCACGTTGGAATGCAGTTTCCCTTCCTTATGTTAACTTAGCGGACTTTAAGCCTTCTCACTGGATACCATTGTTCTGCATTCCATTTCTACTCTCGGCCTCTGTATGTCCCTTGTTCCTCCTCATGCGTTGCTCCTGAACCACATTCTGACAATATCACACCCTCTTTTCTCCCCGTGTTCTCTCCTGATTCTAGACGTTTGCTTATGCTGATCCCCTTGCCTGGAACACTTGTTTTTGTGAGTAACATGTACTTTGTCAGTCCAGAAGGTCCTGATGCATGGGGAAGAGACCAAGATTTGGATTCAGCTTGCCAACTTACTCTTCCATTTGTCTACCTATCTGTCAGTTCACCCAACAGATACTGGATCTAGCACTCATCTTTTCCGTCTTTCCTCTAAAGCATACTTCATCTGGCTATCTCCTACTTGTTTTCCTGTTCCATCTCAGGCAGCAACTACTCTATAATACTTTTATTTTTTTCCGACATCCACACATACACTCATGAATCTGTCTTTTGAGATGTTGCATTGTATCCTGAAATTCTTGTATCACAGCAGCTCCCCTTCTCAAGAAATATGTGTTGAATGCATCTTTTGAACAAGGCACTGTACTGGGCACCGCCCGAATTATATATTTCCTGATTACTTGCTCGTGTTAGTAGTAGACGGCATGCTCTTTGCAGGCTGTGACAGAGACAATTTCACAATTGCATTGTATTGCTAACTGGCATTGTACCTGGGTTATGGTAGATTGTCAGAAATATGATAGATTCTCCCAAAATATTTGTTATCTGGCTGACAGGTTGGAAAGATGGAAGAATAAGTTGGTAAGCTGTGTTACTGCAGGTGACCTCCTGTCCCACAGAGGCACGACCTACACCGTCAGTGTATGGGCTTTCTATCCCTGGCTACTCTGGGGTCTCTTTATCTTATCTTTCCCTCTCAGAGCCTCAACCCTTAACTACACTAGTCCCTTTCCTTAGGAAGACCCAAACAGTGACTTTGAGTAACATACATCTGAAGAATGAGACTGGGAAGAGCTGAGTAACTGGTTAGAATTCAGCAGTCCATTGAGGACACTGGACTCCAGGTGTTGGTAAATAGAAGCCCCCTTCAGCGGCAGAGCAGCAGGCTTTTCATCCTTTTATTATGATGATGATTATTATTTTTGTGGTTCCCATGGAAACAACCAGAGTGAGAGAACAAAAAAGTCAAGGAGGTTAGAATGATGAGACAGCCCCCATATGCTTAAGAAGACTATATATCTATGTGTGCACGCACACACACACACACACACACATACACACACACACGCTGTCCTTTCTTTAGTCTCCAGCACACAGCTGTGTCAGGGGAAATTGTGATGTTTATTCACGGCATTTGTTACAATTGGGCTCAACCAGGAGACAACCATCAGCTTTTAGCAATTAGGGAGTCTTTGTAATGACAGCTCCATCAGGTTAATAGCAGGGAGAGGGAAGGCAGAGATGGAGACATTCTTGAGTGCAACCCGGAGGACTGTCAGAGGAAAGGACAGAACTCCACTGGAGTTGATGCCTGGGTGCAGCTCTGCTGCGTTCACTGGGGTGGGGTCACTGTGGATACCTTCTTTGGGGTTCAGTAGGGTGTGTTCACGGAGCTGCCCCCGGGGCTGAGAGTCCTGGAGCACCTCATCTGCTGTCTCCCTGTCTTTCTGATTCTTTCCCTGATGTTGGGGTTGGAAGAGAAGCGCTTTCTCAGAACGGTCTAGCAGAGCAGTAGCATCTTGAGCCACCAAGCAGTCACCAGAAGGCTTCCGAAGGAATTCTTCATCCACTGTCTCCACCGCCTGTGTAGGGACTGGCCAGCCACCTCCTCAGTTCATTTCTGGCCGTAGTGTTCAGTAACCACCATGCTTTAAGTGGTGTCTTAGCCACAAAAGGCAAAGAAAGAGATAGACTTGAAATTCCAGAATTGAGAGGAAACTCACAGTAACTGGTGGTTTAGTAGAGAATATAAAAGACAGGAACCAGGGGAATATCCATGACAATGATAATGACCTGTCCATTCATCCTGTTTTCCCTCTTCTTTGTGTCTGAAAAGCTAAGCACTTCATTTCCCAGCATGCCATGGCCAAGGGGTAGCTAAGCAACTGGCTCCCATCCTCACAGGGCATGGGCCACTCCTAGAGTTCAACAGAGGGAGTCAACACTCCAGGTGATGGTCTTAGAATACAAGTGCTAAAAAGCAACAAAGCCCTCCAGTCTGGCTGCTGGACGAATGCCCAGAGCGCAGCCCACCCAGCCCTATCCTAGTCTAATGACCCGGAACACCCACAGGGCACTATCGCTGAGCCCGTAATACTCCTTTCTTGTTTCAACCACCAACAATTTTGAGTTTACTAGTTTCACTCACTGGTCACATTGGACAGGGTATGAAGAGGTCCTCCAAAGAGGACACAGGGATTTCAACTCAGTCTGTTGAGGAGGTCCTTACCTCTTGTGTGGCAAAATAATTTCAGGAGGCATCTGTGTGAGGCATTAGACTGATTTATTAGACAGTTCAAATGGAAGAGAGGATAGAAAGGAGTCCAGCTTGAGTAGGTGGAGGGGCTCTCGCCGATGAAGAGCTTCAGGCTGCCCCCTTGCAGAAGAATGACTCCAGCGTTTGTGGATTAGCTGAGGTGGTCCAGAGTCCAGTAGATCCTCATCTCAGGTACGGTTTTGTAGTTTCAGTGGAAACCTTACAGCTTGAGGGACAATTTGGTTACCATGATTGCTCTTGCTTGGGAAGGGTGATCTCATCATGGGGTGATCTAAAGACTTGGCTTTTCCTGGGATCCAAGGTGACTGTGGGTCTGAAGATTTCTAGGGTATTGCAACTCTGCTGTAAAAGCTGGCAAATGGATATCCTTGCAAACCCTCCAATTTGCTTTGTCACTCTTTTTATTCTTTTCCTGAGGTACTAAGGATTGAACCCAGGGCTGTTGCACTGAGATGCATTCCAAACTCTTTTTCATTTCATTATTGTTATTTTATTATGAGACAACATCTTGCTAAGTGGCTAGGTTGCTCAGGCTGGGTTTGAACTTGTAGTCTTCCTGCCTCAGCCTCCCATGTGCTGGGATTACAGCTCTATGCCCTCACACCTGTCTCTAGTTATTCATATCTTGGGTCGTCAAGTCTTAGGGGTTGGGATAGACAAGGTAAATTTAGTGCTAATAAACCTTGAATACAACACTCCTTCAGTGATTAGCATGTTTATGTGCAGAGCTGAGCGGAGCATGATACAGTTTTAAGGCAATAAGGAAGACAAAACATTGGGTTTCCTTGTCTCCTTTTTACCTGTCTTTGTTTCTTCCATCTCACATTCATATCCTGACTAGTACGGCATGTCACTGTGAAACGGCAGAAGTTGAATGTTGTTTCCTAACCCTCCCCACTGCCTTGTCAACTCCTTTAACCTGCCACAGCTCCTCTCTGACAATGTGAGTCAAGCCTGAGTGACAGATTCTGACAGGCCACTCTGCCTCTCCCTTCATACCGCTCCCAGTGACTTGCCTCCATAGTTTTTCAGCTTTTTCCTCCTCTAAATGATTATTTTTTCCTCCTATCATTTGACCACAGGCCTTTGATTGCAAGAAGCAACTCAGTTACATATTACCAGAGTAACAGTGTGTTATAATTGGCCAGGAATCCGTCTTGAAATGTCAAGGAAAGATTTATTTCCTAGTGCAACCTCTCTAGGTGCTAATTTTGCTATAGGCTGCTGGATAATGGTTCCTGCTCACAATGGGCAAGAGTTCCTAATCAGAATACAGGATTGTAATTGGGTTGAAGGGATTTTAAATCATTAAAGTTGCATTTAGAGAGGGGAATAGAAATAGAACCCCAAGATTGAATGACTCACTTAGTATTTAATGAGAGAGTCATGGAGTATTACTTATAATATTCTCTTAATGACCTTACAAGCAATGTAACTTCCCCCGCCCTCCAGGGCCTATTCACAAAGCACAGTTCTGCAGTCTCAGACCCACCACTCCGGAGCAATTAATTACTGACCCATCAAGGAGCAATCAAGCTCTGCTCGGCCAGCAGAAGCACTGATTTCTTTCTCCACTGTCTCTTCACTCTTCATCTTCCTGCCTGCCTCAAGCTAGGGCCTGCTGGGTGGTGAGCCGACATTTACCAAGCCATAAATCATCATGTAGCTTTTGGAAAGCCTGGCTTACCATGGAAGCACCAGGATGACAAAGAGCACTGTGGAAGGTCTGACAGGAGGGAGCATCAGGAAGTGGGTCTGCAGGCTCTGAAGAGCGAACAGTCCGCAGATTTCAGAGGACAGTCTCTGGTGTGTCCACGTGAGTTTGGAGGTGCTAGTTCATACCTTCCCCACATAGTTCTTCGGTAACTCAGTTTCTATATCGCTGGGTAAACATAATCTCAGCCACCAGAGTTAAAGAGAAAATAGCACAATGGGAAGAGTCCCATAGGTCAAGTGCGTCCTCTTTGGAGTCATGAGGTATTAGGTGTGCTCATAGCAGGTACTAAACAATGGTAGCCCCTCATAGCATGATTGTGACCACAGGTTGCCCAAGCAAGCTCAGTAAATTTGTCTGGGTAGTGTGCAGTGTCAGTATCTGTTTTGGACTCCATGTCCAGGTAGGTCTCCAAGGCAGTGTTCCCCTCAGTGGGGCTCTTTAGAATGGTTGTAGGGGGATTGCGTAAGGCATGTGTGTACCTGTTCAGAAAAGGTCTCACCCTCCAGAAGAAGCATGAGAGGGCTGCGTGTGTGCTGGCTGAGTCACTGCCTCTCACCCAAGGGACAAACAGCTTTGGAAACCTGGTGTCTTGCAGACTGACCTGGCTGAGTGGCACTGGAATCCAAGGAGGCCACTGATCCTGAATCAGCCTACTTTGACCTCTGGCCTAGCATCAGCCAGTGTGCTGGGAAAACTGTTGCATTGGTGGCCATGGTGATACTTGTGTTTTTGATAACTTATTTATAACTCCCGTTGTCTTGGCAGAACAATTGATTCATCATAATGAGTAACCATTACAGGGCCTCCCAGATCTTACTGGTCTGGAAAGGCTTTCTGCTTGAGAATGTCTGCCCCATAGTACCCAGAAAGTAGTAGAAACTTCATACACACCTGAGAGAAGAATGAGCAAGTGCATGAGCCATGTTTTTCTCTTTAAAGTCTCCAATCTTTTATATGTTCCACTTGGGTGGTTGCTGAGGACCTTCCTCCATCAGGAAGACTTATCGAGTCCCTCTGACTTGTAGACAGAGAGCGGATTGTTCGTCGTGTATAATAATCTTGATTGTTCAGCCCATTTTTCAGCTGGGTCAATTCTTGCACAGCAATGAAGCCTTGATGGTAAACAAAAATTTTCCCTTTACAGTTCTGCTTTTGTCTAAATGAAAATAAGCATTGTGGCATGCATTTTATTATATTTTTTATTATTACTATCAGTTGATCCTACTAGAAAGGTGTCATGATTTTAGAAAGTTAAAACAGCTAGGGTCTTCTTTATTTGTGAGATATTGACTGGCTTAAATTTAGTAATTCTGAAAACATCAGTAGTTATACTGATAGTTTACCAAAAATTAAAAATGATAATGCTTGCTTCATACAAATCAAAGCCAGAACAGTGTAACAATGTGTGCAAAAGAACATGCTGTACTTCTGTAATTAGTCTTACTCCCAAATTATGATTCATTTATGATTAATCTAATAATGTCTTAATGCAAAAAGGTAGTCCATTCTTTTGAAGACTCCTGCAGAGAACATTTTGCCATTACAACCATCTTGGCTAATTTATCCACTCTGAAAGCCCAGGGTCTGTGCTTTTCTTGTAGAGGGCCACCTTTGTGCATTACAAACAGAACTATTAGAAAATCCTCCATGGGATACAGATGTTGCCCAGATGCTAAACTTACTGAGATTTATGCTGCAGACCACACATCTCAGTGGCTCCCAGATGGCACCCTGTCCTTACTCTCATGATGTGGATTGGGCTTTGTATTTTTGATATTCAATTTTGACTCCAGGCAGGTCTGTCTGCTGGCCCATAGGCCACATTTGAAGAAGTGGAAGACTTGCCCTCCGAGGATGGACATGGCCTCTCAAGTACAAAGCTTGATGTATCTCCAGTATTGTTGTACAAATCCCATTGGGGGCTTTCCACTTAGTATGCAAAGGGTACCTAGATTCCAGCCCCCATGTCTCCTTGACCAGATACCCTTGGGCAGTGAAAAACCTGTGCAACCCATACGTAACTTTCCTGCTGTCCTGTAACCTGTGCTGTTTTGATTGTAGCCAGACTAATGTCCAAGGAGTCTGTTAAATATTCACAGAAACATTATGTTCATGTTTAATCAGGAATGATAGTTTTGTCTTCTTTATAAAAGCAGCAAATCCCCAGAAACTGGTCAGGAACACCAGCTGTTTACTGCCAGAAGAAGCTGCTGCTTATCTCCTTGTAACCACCTGCCTCTTCGAGATCATGTCTTAATTAACTCCGTGTTATCGAAGCTGAAGTTGTAGCAACATGGTAAGATCAAATTGTAAATGAAAGATAAAGGGGAAAGAACCCTGCTGATCAGGGAACTGAGCATGTGGACTCTCTCGAGCTGCCAGTGGCTGGCTAGGGGCAGATTGGTAGCAGGTTGCTGAGATTCAAAGTAATGAAATCATGCATTGTTCCATTTGGAAGGGAGCTTAGAGGTCTTCTAATCTAGCTCTGTTCAAATATTTTTCTACTCATGACACATAACTTATTCTTTTTTAATCCATGCTGATATGTTTAACATCTCTTTTTTTTTTTTATTTTTAAAGTTGCTGGTTAAAAATCACTCAGTTGATGTCATGACCCACTACAAATTCACACCATGGAGATTAGAAAACAGTGTTTGTGTCTATTCCTAAATTTTAAAGTTTAGGACAGACGAACAAAGAGATGAAGTGACTCGCTTGTCCTTAAACCCACATCTATTGACTCCCATGGAGTTCTGTTCTCTGCCGTGTACAAAATCCTGCCAGGACGAAGAACCATGAATTCCAGGGACCTTGCTACTCGCAGGATGATAAGGCTGAGTGCTGTGTAATGTACCCTGTGTGTTTCTGGGGAGGATGGAAGTGTGCATAACAGTGGGTACTCTGCCTGCAGCTCTGCGTTTCGATACAGAAGGCAAGAGAATGCTCCATGGAACTCGGTCCAGCCTCCTCAAAGCTTTAAAATCCTGTGCTCCACTTCATTTCTACCTCTTTCTTTTACTACGTTTACCCAAATCACACCAATTTATTCCATTCCGTGCACCTCCACATGAGCCCTTTCTTCTAGGCCACTGGACTAAAATGCCAATCAAAACAGGCATTCACATAGAGACAATAAATAAAAGTTAAAAAACAAAAACAAAACTCTGGGATTTCATGACAGCCATTTCTTCATCTCCCTGCCTATGTTTGCATATTTTCAATGAATTGAAGGAAACTTTCCAATGGAAGTCACCTCTTTGATAACACCTGCATTTGCCCCATCTCTGTCACTCTTTGGTGCAATCTATGGGCCTAAACAGGGTTTGTTTAGTGCCTTCCTACAATATTGATCGACATGATTGATAAAATATGCACTTGGTGTTGTTTTCAAGGGAGGAGATTGATTAGGAAGGTGCTTAGCCAGCACTCACAAGGTCTGGCCCAGCAGACAAATAGCAAGTCAGAGGGATGCATAGGCCCATGTCACACAGCAGATCCGTGTTGCATTATGCAAGACCCCTTTGAGCTGTGTCCACCAACGCACATTTCTGTGACAATTGAATGCCAAGGTCTGGAAATGCAGGTGGTGGCAGCAGTGAGTGATCTCCATTAACTTCTTAGGAATTCATTGCCTCATTTCCTTCTGCCCCTGGCAAGTGGCCACTAACTTACTTGACTACATTCAAACAAGCACAACTTTCAACAGCAAGCTGCTGTCTTGAGGCTGCCTTGGAATAGCTGCATTCTTCGTTTGCTGAGGGAATCCCCTCCTTTCTTTCTTCTGAATGCTCTCTTCTACCCGCCCCGTCCCTCCCACACTCATACAGACGCGGAACAGTGTTTAGATATGTGAGGTGAGCTATCAGCTGTGATTTAATGAGGAGTGTCACTGTCAGATTCTACAAAATGCAATTTCATCAGATGGTGAAGGAACAGATCTGCATAGAAACTACAGAGGAGATTTTGACAGCATTTTCAATCCAGTTATCAAAGCATTTGCCGTTCAAAGCAGGTGAAACAATAATGTAATCTTAGTGCTGAATGCTCATTTGTATCTGAGTGTTTCAATAAATAAAATGGCCTGGGAAATGAAAGCAGACCTGTTGTCTCCAATCCACTAAAGTTAATATCCAGAGTATTGACTGACAGCTTTTTATCACCATAATTAGTATGGATCGTTCCTGAGGCTGTTGATCAATCTTCCCTACTCTATGGACTAGAGTTGCTGTTTTCTTCCTCTCTTGCCCTCCCCACCCTTTATTTTAATATTGATCTTGCCACTTGTATTCTGCCAAAAAGATGCTGTTCATTTAGACAAAAGAAAACGCAGGGTGACCAGAGATGGCGAAGCAGCAGCCATTGCTGAGTGGTGTCAACCTGTGACATCACTCTTGTCAGCCACCATGGCTGTGTGACTTGACTCCTTGGTGGCAGTGGCCTTCTGCCCTCTGTTTGTCATTGGTGCCCGCAGTCTCTCCACTTCGTGAAAGCCATGCAGATGAGACGAGCCATGGAGCCAGTGATCAGTACATGTCTGTTCAGTGAATGGATATCCTTTCTTTAAAATCACCAAGCTAAATGAAGAAGTTTGGATAAACGGAAGAACTCAACACTGTGTGTATGTGTGTGTGTGTGTGTGTGTGTGTGTGTGTGTGTGTGTGCATGGCTACGATATAATCTGTTTCATATAATACAGGGCAGAAAACCCAGACCTCATTTCTTACTTCTCACCAAGTCCTTCCCAATTTGATATTGGTATTGTCTCCTTCTCAACCTATCTCTGCCTCTATCTCCAAGGATATAATTGTATTCCTCACTATCTCTTTCCTTAACTATAGCAATAATTTACTGTCTCGTCTCCCTGCCTCCCTTCCAGTCTTGCCTAATCCCAGATCTCCATCCTCAAACCTCCGCACAATGACAGGTGGGCCTATGTAAAACAGAAGCTTACTGTACCCCTCAGATAGTTCATGGGCAAACCAACAATGCATAGAGCTGTCATTGATCCCTGCTCACCATCTCTCAGTCCACTTCCCACCACTCCTTAAAGGAAGGTGGAATTGCCTCTAGTTTCTCTTCCTTATCACTTGTCTCACACCTCTACATCTTTCCGCATGCTGTTCATTTGGCCTACAATACTTTCCATTCATTTTCTTCCTACTCTGCCCCATCTCTGAGGAATTAGCTCAGATGGGATCTCTTTTAGGAGGCGTTCTTGTAGCCCTCAGCATACCCTAACTATGTCTTCCTTCTTCTTATATATAATGGCATATATATATATATATATATATATATATATATATATTCTGCATACACAAAGACACTTTATGTTTGTGTATTTCTATCTCATAGTAGAACATAACCTCATGTTATGAGGATGGGGACAGAAGCTGTATATGCTTCTTTATCCTATTTCCAAAGTGAGGCACAATGCCTGACAGCTAAGATGTGACCTTTGAACTGTAAAGTAGTATCCTTAAGAAGCAAATCTCTGGATCCCTAAAGCTGGGGCAACCTTCATGTCAAATGGGATATGTTTGTGGTGCATGTAGCACACTTTGCTGTTAAGCTGTACAGTACAATGAACAAGAGGTAGGTACAGTGTCTCAGGTAAGAAATTATGGGAAAATGCCCCTTCTGCAGTTAAGGAAATGGCAAGGTATTTGCTAGTTTGGATATGGCTCAAGCATGTCCCACAGAGGTCCAAGTTTTGGAACCTTGGTCTCCAGTGTTGTTCTGTTGAGAGATGGTAGAATCTTGAAGAAATGGAGCCTGGTGGAAAATGGATAGGACACTGGGTTTGTTGCCTTTGGAAGGGGTTAGTCCAGGTCTCACCAATTTTCTTGAGAGTGGGTTGTTGTAAAAAAAGCAAAATTTCTCCCTGCACTTGTCTCCTTCTGCACTCAGCCCCTTTCCTTCTCTCACCTGAGCCATGTGGTGAAGCAGGCAAGGGGGTTCTCAACAGAGGCTGAATAGTTGGGGCTGCACCCAAAACTGTTCTGTAAATTAAGCAGCCACAGGTGCGTTGTTAGAGCAATGAAAAATGGACTAATACACTTTTTTCCTTTGCACCTATAGAATTTAGGAATTAATAGATTGCTTACATCCCATAGTATGAGAGAGTTTTGCAACCTACACACTCAAATAGTGTTTTCATATTGGTCTTCCTAAAGGAACTGCACTCCGCCTCGTGTTGTAAAGATCAGACCATCAGCATACCTGTGCCGAAGGACCTTTCCTAGGCAGAGTGATGTGATGCATTTCTAGATGTGTCCTGCAAGCACACACTAGCTGGACAGGCCTTGCTGTGAGTGGCAGGCCCTGGGGGGCTGCAGGGAGCCTGTCTTCCAGTGTCCTTGGCCCCACATGTGCCTCATATTGAGTCATTGATGCGAGTGTAATTCTTCTTCAGAACTGAGCTCATCAGAGTCACATTGGACTGTACAGGCCACACACTCCTTGGGCCCCAGGAAACCTGTGGCATCTACAGTGCAAACTGGTCCAGTAGAAAAGCAAACTGGTGCCAGGTCCTGCCTCCATCTCTCCCCATCTTGCCTATTGTGAAACACCAGCAGCAGATGTTCCTGGAGGTGACACTCAGATGTGCACAGGCACGTGCAGCCCCTCCTCCCAGCTTGGCCTTGCTCCAGGCTTCTATAAGACAGATTTGACAGACTGACACCAATTGGCACATCTTCCCAGCCAGATTGGAATCAGGCCCTTTTACCGCCTTGGAGTAAAATGTACAGAAGGAATGTGGCTCTTAGCTACGCAGCCAGGTTTTCCTTTACTTCTCTGCTGGCATTTCCAGTCTAGGTATCACTGCTGTGGAGCACATCCCTGCAAACTCAGTGTCGAGCTCTGGAACTTTGGTATCTGCAGCTTTGTGAAAATGCCTTTCCATGTTCCTGCAGTTGGTCTGGTTAACTCCTTTTGAAGGAAAAACATTAAGTGAGTTGCAAAGTATACGTTATACTATTCCCAGGTCAGTTATACATGGCTGGTGGGGGTGGCTAGCAAAAATGAAGGAGACAACCCAGTGCAACTGCTGTTTGTTCCTGAAATTTCTGCAGCTGTGTATTTATATGCTTTAACCTAAAAGAGATATTCAGAGACATATTTTGCCTCCTGGCTCCATGTTTTGTCTGTACCATTGTCTGGTTGTGAATCTTCATGAGACACCTAATTTTTCTGAGATTTTATTTCCTTGCCTTTAAAGTTCTTTTGTTGATGTGAGGGTTAAATGAGGTGACATAGATGAAGCAGCCTCAAAAGAAGCGTGGATTCACTAAATACCCTTTTCTCTTTCCTCTCCTTTCAAATGACCTTCCCACGGGCAGATCGTCCACAGCATCTCTGAACTTAAAATAGTCTGTTTGTAGCATAACACCACTTAATGTTATGCATATAGCATGCACATGTATATGTATGCTTCTTCTAAATGTGTGAGTAAATTTACTAAAATATTTATAGTAGATGTATCTGATTGAGGAGATTATGAGGTAATCAATTTTCTCCATTTCCTTCCCTCCCTCTTTTCCTCCCTTCTTTCCTTTTCTATTTTCCTTCCTTCCTCCCTTCCTTCTTTTCCCACTTTCCTTCCTCCTCCTTTCCTTCCCTCCCCCACCTCTCTCCTATATTTTTCTTTTCTTCTCACTCTTCTGCTTTCCTTGTTTTGATTCATCTACTTTTTTCTGTAGTGACCATTTTATAAAATAGTAAAAGTCATACAGATAGCCCAGGTCTTTAAAAATTGGTTTACTAGGAAGCCAAACAAAAAGGGCAGTCTTGTAGTTGCAGAAGCAAGCCCAGCTGTGCTGCTTTAACTGCGCCCTTCCCCCTCCCACCGCTAGGACACTGTGACTTCAAGGTGACCCCCCTGGCCCCCAGTCTGACCCTGATTCCCAGCACCTTCCTCCCCACCCGTTGAGGATTCACTGGAGCTTCTCAGGCACAGCACGGTAATTTGAGAGCATGGCTTAAGATGCAATGCCATTTCTAAAAGGTGTGTCCCACTTAGGATGAATAGAGGCTTGGGACGTAGGAAACTCCTAAGGGAGTAAGTTCAGAATAAGTAAATGTGAGTTCATTAATTTAACACATATCGTCAGACCAGGATCCTGGTTGTATTGGTGCAGAAAAGGGAGCTATTAAAATTTACCTATTAGTAAAGACAGGAAAAGAGAAATGAAGAGAGAAGGCCGAAGACTGTAGAGTAACAGGAAGAGCATTAAAAAGTGGAGAAAGAAGAAAACAAAAGGAACAAACTGCAGACCATGTTAAGAAAAAAAAAAAAAGTGGAAAGAGAAAAAGTTGGAGAGGGACAAAACCAAGGGACTTAGCAGAGACACTTTGACCCTATGTTTCCAGGTCTAAAACCAGGACGACTACAGCAGTCGGCCACATGGCTAATTGCCTTTAATTATCATGAGCCGACCCGTCCAGCCTGCGGGTTACAGGCAATTTTCTTTGGTTGGCTGGCTGACTGCAGGTTTCTGTCATCACACAGTCTCCATGGCAGGTCACACAGTGCTGAGCTGATTTCTTCATGCTGGAGGACATTGGCTCGGGCCCCACCTCTGCCCACCCATCCTTCCCTCAGTACCTGACACCCACAGGTGTGTTTGAGCGGCAGTCCAACAGCAGCTGATCGTGCTGTGCAGAAAGCTGGGGATGGAGTACGGTACCCTCTCCCTCTTCCAGCCTGCACCCCCTGTTCTGCAGAAGACTCTCAGGAGTGAGGCAGTCTGAAGGTGACCTGGATCATGCGCTCCATGGCTAATAGGGTGGATGTTGGTCTGTAACAAGCCAGTGAAATAGTGAGGTTCAGTTACTTACACGTTCCGTGAAGCTGAAACATTTGCCATTATCCCACATAATATTCCTTGACTTACATTTTCACTTGAAAGCTTCAGCTAACAATTATTTCCAAATGTTGAGATATAAATAAATACATTCATAATCCAGAAATGAAAGGGGAGAAGGGAGTGATGCCGACCTCGCTCCTCCCTTCTTTTCCCTTTGCCTTGGGTATGAGAGTTCAGCACAGCTTTTTCCAAAGAGGTGTTCTTTGGAGAGTTCGTCTAAGGGGAACTGTTCAGAAGTAATGAGGCAACTGGGCTTTCATTGGGAAAGGGGTAGCAACATCCATGCCAGGGAGATTTGAGCCATCTGGATTAAAAGGGTCAAACTATCCACTGGCAGCAATTAAGCAGCTCTGTGTGGAGGAGTCACATGACCACACCGAAGGAGCTGCCAAGAACAGGAGATTAGTAAACAAAAGTGCCCACCAGAAGGCTTCCAGGTTGGCCACCCCTCTGGCCACTTGGCATTTACACAGCTTCCTCTCTCCGGCGTTCCATCTGTCTGTGCCCACAGCCCACCTATAAGCTGTCTGCAGAGACTCAGCAGAGCTGAGTTTGTTTAAAATGTTTAAAGTCCAGGGCTGAGTGGATTGGGGTGATAAATCTTAGACATCCACAACATTCTTCCCTAATGTGCTGGCAGTGCCTCCGCTGCTTTTGATTATTTTTCACTGCTTCACTGTGATAAGCCAAAGGGTCCGCTCTAGTTGAGTGGTGATGCTTAATTCCCTGATGGTGATTGTGATAGCTTAGCCATAGATATTTGCAACTCAGTTAGGAAGCACGCAGCTCAATTTTTTAATACAGGTCTTTGTGAAGACTTGAGAATCAACTGAATGACTCTCTGAGTTCTGTTTTCAATCTGGGAATCTTTTATTGAAAGAATTCTTAAGGGCATGGAGAACCCCCAAATGTATGCATTCATTCGCTCAATAAATATTTACATGCTAGGCACCGCATTACTCCCTGGGGCTAGAACAGAGACCCGTTCTTTCGACCTCTTAGTGAAAAGAAAGGTGAGCAAGCATCTTAACTGCAGACTACTCCTACATGCAGTGCGCTTCTGATTTCCAGCTGGAGTCACTGTCATGTAGCATAAAACTAACCTTAACACTCTGCTGCCTTCTGCAATGTGCCAGTGTATACTAGTAGATAATATATATATATATTTTTTAATCTGTTTTCCATGTGAGATAAAGGTGCTGGAAATAGGAGCAGTCCTAGGATAGGAGCAGTCTGGGACAAGTTCTAATTGCTCCTGTTTTTTTTTTTTTCCATTTCTATGATATACCACTCCTCTGGTTTTTGTTATCCTGCTCCTCCAGAAACTGCTCGGTCCTCTGCACATTCTTGGTGTTACCATGTCAAAGACTCAGCCCCTTGACTTCTAACCTTCCTTCCATATCAGTGCATGCACACTTGGGACCCAGTTCGTAAATTTACATCTTCTCTGTGTGATGCCTCCGCTGCGGACCAGACTTGCAGGGAGCAATAGTTTGATGGACAGTTCAGCACGACTAATGGCCATACCTACTGTGAACGCAGGGGTGACCCCAACAGGCCACTATGGGTACATGTCTAAAACAGAGTTACTATTTTATTCTCTCAAACCCTGTAATTATGCTCACCCCATCTCAGTAAAGGACACTCTTTTCCACACTGCTGCTCAGACCAAAGTTTCAGAGTCCAAATTTTGTGTTATGTCATTTCTCTCAGCCTTACCATCTCCCCTGTTTTTAATCTATCTGCAAGTTTGATTGAATGCACTTCCAAAATATATCACCATTCCATGCTTCTCTTGTCATTTCCAAGCCTTTCAGTTCAGCCCAGTATCACCAGAAATAAGACTTGCTACTCAAGCTTCTTCTCTGGCCTCTCTGCTACCATGATGTTCCCACAACATTGTTCTCTAGAAAAAAATATTACACATATCCTTTAGATATAAACCGTATTCAGATATTGCTTCCCTGCTTGGGACTTCCAGCCAAACTCTTCACACCTAAAATTTAGTCTCCTTCCGAAGTGCCAAGCTGATCCCTCCTTCCTCTCAGACCTCAACTTCCAAGTGCCCCACTGGTCTTTTAGCTGCCAGACTCCAACCTCACCATGTTCTCTCCTCCTTTCCTGGCTCTCTCTGCCATCCCCAGATCTTTACTTGGCTTGGCTGCCTCCTGCATATACGTAGATGCTGTTTCCTTAAAATGAATGTCCTTGAGGACATGATCACTTCCACACATGCCTCTGCTCAACCCCGTGCTCTTCCTCTATCCCGTTGCCCTGGGCATCATCCTCAGAGTGCTTTCCTTTCTCTGTGGTGAACTCTCACCTTTCCTTGGTGTCTCCTTCTCTGACTGGTCTGCAGGTGCCAGGAGGAGGCCATTCTCTCTCGTACTCTGCTGTGTCCAGAACCATGTCTGATGGTGTGCAACACGCACAAATGAGCAGGTCATGGGATAAAAGCGTCTCACACTCCTCTCCTAATTTTAGCTTTCTAAGCACCAAAAATCTTAGACAATAATATCCTCTCCCAGGTTTCTACATGAGTTATCTCTGCCAGGGACTGTTGCCTCTCTGGAGAGCTGGCTTGTCAGCACACAGCTGCAGTGTGATCAGGTGGACTGCAGGTATGCAAGAGTCTACCCTGCATCTTGGGTGCCATGTGGTGTGGGCTCAGTGCTTTTTCATTTTTGGCTAAAGGGCTTCACTGCAAATGGTTTTACTCTTTTTCATGCCTGGCTGAAATTTTATAGCAAGAAATAATTTAACGAGGTATGGATGCTTGGTTTTTAAAAAATTTTATTTGAAAATTACTCTGAGCACATATTGTTACTGCTAGATACATTTTCAAGATTTGAATGTCTAAACAGTTATTTCTTGAATTTCTCTGCTCATATAGAATAAATGCCCCTATCATCTTCCTGAGGAGGAAATCTAGAATGTTGAATTTCCACATTCTTTTATAAGAGAAGTAGAACTGTGACTTAACGTTTAATCCCGGTTTAATCCTTAGTCGTCTTGGTAGCTCTGTGCATGGCAGGAGGTCCCCCTAGGCTTCTGTGCATGCTTGCATATGCGTCCCAATTCCGATTTTCAATACTTCAGTCCTTTGTGGTCTGAAGCAAGCTGGCAGTCACTCAATGTCACTGTCCCCCACATATAAAACAGGAATTGTTTTAGGAAGATCAGTGCCAGTCTAATGAATTGACCTTCCGAAAAGAGTTGTAAGTGCCTCAAACATCCAAATCAACTGAAGAAAAAGAAGCATGAGGTTTATTTCCCCAAATGACTTCCTACGTAAATTCTTCACTAGATGAGATGAAATACCTGTTTTCCAGCCAGTCACCCCACCTGGGATTGGCGTCTGCCTCCATGATCATGATTAGAAATAAAGATGCTTCACCACAAGTTTGTATTTTCTGGCGAGCTTGTCAGGGAGTTGTGCTTGAGGCAGAAGAAAACCAGTTTGATTCTAACACAAGATTCTTGGCAAGAGAAGAGGAAAACTTTGCTGTTCTCAGGAGAGTCTAGGGATGATTCAGATCACAAATAGCTCCTGTACCGTACAAGAGGAGGTCACTGGTTCCCTGTCCCATTTCCATTCCTTGTTGTCCTAAGAGAAGGCCAAGCTGCCCTTCTGTGTTTGCATTCAATGCACAGCGCTCTTTCTGTAATGCAGTCCTGTTTGCACCCAACCCAGGCCAAGAGACCACTGGTCAGCACAGTGCATCTTAGACAGAACACAGTGGGCACAGTGGGCACATCATCCTTACTACCCACGCTGGAGCATAGAGCGCTAAATTAAACAAACTAGTGTCCCTTAACCTTCAGCCAGTGTCAGCTTCTTGAAGACATGTTGTGCAGAAAGGTGCAGCTAAACACTTAAGGGAAAAATTACAAAGGAAGGAAGGAACAAATAAATGAAGAAAGACATTTCCAGAAAGCATGCACTTAGTGAATAATGGAACTTAGAAAATCCCTTGTGTTTCTGTGACTTGGTAGAAATGTTTCATTCTCAGTGTGGAGCATGGCTGGTAGAATCAATAGCAAGAAACCCAGGCTCCTGTTGGGAGAGTTTGTGCTGCTTCCTCCCGGGTAGGCAACACCGAGCCCCAGCCCAGGGTGTGCCCCTGCCTCAGAGAAGGTGCCTGCTGTCTGGTCCGAGGGCAAGAGTGGACCGGGATGCCTGTGCCAGTCTGAAAAACAACAACTAAGGCTGTTCCCTTCCACAGGCTGTTCCCTCACATTCCATGATCTCCTGCGTTAGGAACAGCAGCTGCAAACACATCTCTGCACTTCTGTTCAGGCTGGCTTTGGCTGAAAACAACAGCGACTCTCTTTTCTTACCTTGAAGATTACAGAGATAATCTTCCTGTGTCACAGTCAGGGAAATAGCCAGAGGGAGTCTTGTTACTTCCAGAAAAGCCCTGGAAGACACACAGATTCCTGCTGGGCCTATTGGAGCATCTGTTATGATTTTAGACAGAAGGAAAGGTTTCCCCAGTGAGACATGGAAAGCGGCTCCTCCCACTCATCCTCTCCTACCACTCATCCCTAGGCCCATGCCTCGAGTGTGTGTGCGCTTTTTATTACCTTATGCAAACTGCCTGATTACCTCGATGCAGTTCAGGGTTAGAGCCAGCTGTCTTTTTGCCATATGCCTTGTCTGTGTGGCCCATGCCAGGCCTTGGTGAAGGTTTTCACCTGGATGCTCGGTAAGATATGCAACCAGAGACTTGCTTTTTAAATAACTTTGGAATCATAACCACGGTTATAATAAATGCCTCTGTGATTTGCATTTAAATAGTATTTTCACCCACAGATCACAGAGAGGAAAGCTATCTTAACTCAATATCATGACCTGAATACTCTTTGCTAGAGATCCATGCTGTGTGGGCCAGGCACATTTTTCCTTGACGTCTCATTCAGTTCTGTGAACTCAACTGATCAAAACAAGGGTCTGCTTGTGTGAGGATGGGAGCCCCCAGCAGCTCCAATGTGCCCCAGCTTCTCTGCCTCCCTCCTGCGTCATCAACCTGGAGCCAGCCGGCTCTGACTGCAGTGCCCTTCCACTGCCTGGAATGGGAGAAGCAGGAGGCATAGCACGGCCTCCCCAGTCACAGATGGTGTGCTTAGCACCAGCCAGTTAGCAGAGTCATCTCTTAGGTTGTCCATGAAACCAACTGGATCAGGATGTGATTGAGAGGCAGTACAGACAGACCCCAAAGTCACCTTTGCAGTCACTCTGCCAGAGTACAGTGGTACCTTGAATGATTCTGTGCTGTCCTTTGGGTTCACTGTCAGTACCTGGGGAGATGTGAAAAAGCAGAAATCAGAGAAAGGACAAGAATCTGAAACAAACCTGAGGCCCACAACTTCAGCCACAATGATGACAGCTTCATCCTGATGACTCAATTTGCCCACTGCAGAGGCCTTTCCTGCCAGCCTCCTGTCTTTGTGTCTCTTTTCATGTCATTCTTCCACATCTTGTGGAAGGATTTTTATTTTTCATACTGCACCATTGAACTCATTTCATCATCAACACATTTTTCTCTGTCCCATGGATTCTTTAAAAGGCATCCTTTGAAGATGCGTTCTATTCAGACACAAGCTTTTGTTTAAAAAAATAAAAGAGGTGTAAATATGGAATGTTATTGAAAAGGTCTTATCTTGCTTTCGACATGACATCTAAAAATGTGTTTAAAATAAAGAGCAAGTGCTGTACAAGGCATGTGTCAAGGTGGTTGGCTTCCCGGAGTGAGCGCTGGATAGTGCTTTGTCCCCACAAAAGCCTTTCACGTGTTAGGACCCGTAGCCCCAGTGCCTCCCTCCGAACTGTCCCTCCCTGGTCCAGCAGGAGTGGGCAGTGCCAAGCACTTGGGCAGCTGCTTTGTTTGGAGTACCATCCTTAAACCGCTTTCACTGAATGCACACAGGTCAAAGTAGTTTTCCAAAAGTAATGGCATCAGGTCTGGCTAATATTGCAGCACTCGCCTAGCACGTATGAGGTGAGGCCTTGGACTTGATACCCAGTAACACACACACACACACACACACACACACACACACACTATGCTATGCTCTCTCCCAACTGGTGCCAGCCTTCCCTGTTTTACTGCCAACCTCCCTTTCTAGCCCCCAGCCATTTGTTCTGCATTTTCATGCGCCATGTTCACAGCTCTGCAGAGCAGAGGAGAACATGTTTCCTGGGGTGAAGGATCTCGTAAATGATCAAGTTTAACCTCCTAAAGACGAGGAAACCTAAGACCAGCAAGTTGGTCTGACTTGAACGAGGTCAGTCTGTAATTGAGGAAGTCTGTAATTGAAAATTGTTCCATGCCATGTTCTGAATGGCTTTTGATCCCGGTGCACAGTGATCTTATTTAATGGTTGTCAAATCCAGTGCTTGGAACATTGAGTTCTAATCTTGTGTTATACTGCTCTTTAGTCAAAACAAAGGGTAGAATTTCTCTGTCATTTTTATTGCTGCATAATAATTTATTGTTTGTGTGTATGTGTGTGTACCCCCTTTTCTTCTTTATCCAATCATCTCTTGATGGATGGACATTCTGGTTTTCTGTATTTTGACTTTTGGGAACAGTGATGCAGTGGATGTGAGAGTGCAGATATCTGTTTGAGGTAGTGATTTAACTTCCTTTGGATGTATACCAGAGGTGGACTTGCTGGACCCTGTGGTAACCATTTCTGATCACATGGATGAACCCCAGGGCATTGTGCTAAGGGAAATAAGACAGATACAGAAAGACCATATTGTATTTGCTGCGATTTGCTGAAATCTGCTGTGTGTAGAACTTCTGTTCTCACAACAAAGGAAAATAAAAAGAAAGTGGTAACAAGGTGAAGTGATGGACGCGTTAATTAGCTTGATTGTAGTGATCATTTCACAATATGTACCCATATCAAAACATCAGTTGCACACTTTAAATATATACAATTTTTATTTGCCAATTATGCCTCAATAAGGCTGAAAGAAAAATAAAAGCACGACATTATGCAGGAAAAATAAAAGTAGGCATAAGTAACTGTTTCCTCTCAGGAACCCACAGACTTTTGCAAGGTTCTTCTGAACTAGGGAGAAGGAGGCACAGGTACTACCTGGACTCAGGACATCCCACCGTCGTGGCACCCGTGCCACACACAGGCAGCCTTGACACTAGTGCGGGACTTGAGATCAGCTGCATAAACCATGACTTTCCGTGACATCTTGCCCTTATTGTTCCAATGTTGACTTAATTTACAAAGTGATGATGTTGCAGCCTCTCCCTTCATTGATTAGTGCTCAGCCCTGGGAGAGGCTTGAAACAGAGATCCTTCCAAATGCCGCCCAGCCAGGGCTGTTGAGCTCAGCTCCTTCATCACCTGTAGTTCAGGGAAGATCTTTCTGGCTTGAGGTGCAGTGCAAATAAGCAAGACAACCTAACCTGCCTTTACCCCTGCTAATCCTTTTTGTGATATTCTTCCCCCATTCATGCATGGTCTGACTAATGCAGCTTGTTCTACATTCAGCTCAGGTAGACTCTTCTCTGCACCTCTCTGAGCACCCCCATTACCCTGGATTTGGTGTGTGTACTAGCCAGCAGCATCCTAGGTGTACCAGTCAACAGCTTTGGTTGTGCTTGTGGTGGGTGAGCTGGATGGAAGCTGGGAGATGGTAAGGCATTTGAGACAGAACAGCAGTTGAATAGAGCACCCTGCTGTCCCATCCACACACATATGTAGGGCTGGAGAATTTAAGAGGAACCGCAGGTATGAGTGCCCAGGCCAGGGCCATGAGCAGAAATTGGGACCAGATGGGGGAAGGGCTGGAGCCTCAGGGAAGATACAGCCACTCAGACCAAAGGGGGTGATACTTCCCCTGCCCTCCTGCTGACCAAGCTCTTGATAGAGCCAGAAGGCAAGAAGTCTGGGAACTGTCTGTGTGGTGTTGTGGGTGCAAAGAGGGCAGAGAAGGTTGGGAATTGAACAGATAAGCGGATGATCACAGATCTTTTCTGGACTCAGTGTCCTCTACTTACCACCCTCCTGGTAGTCACCACGTTGTGTCCTCCATATCATGAAGGAGGACTGCAGGACAAGGGTTGTTTTTATACTTCAAGTACTTAACATGATGCCCAGTCCAGAAAGGGATCGAGTGATTGCATGCATAGACATGGGGAATTGGGATATGCTGTGGAAATGCAAGTCATTATTGTCACCATCAGACCAAAAGCGGGACCTCTGCCGAGGACGACTGAGTTAGGGACTTTTCTTCACCACCTCTAATGGACAAATGGCCCAGTGTTTTTCCCTGGTGCCGTCATCTGTGCACTTGAGAAGTTGTTCATGGAATTCAAATAGTGTGAATGAGGGAAGTACAGACTTAGGGGAGAAGAAAAGAACTGTGAGGAACCTAGATTAAAGGAAAGCAAGAGGAAAAGGGCCCATGGAGGACACTTACAGAGCTTACGCTAATACTTTTGGGGAGAGACCATTTTCTGCCATCAATTGATGGAGGTGAATCTTACCAGCCTCCATTAAATATCTTAAGAGTCCAAAGTTCATGAATGACTCAAGTTCATTTTTGATTCAGCCTTAGAAAATGCCTCTTAGAAGCCATGAGTTTTCCATTTAAACAGCTGTCTTTCTGTACTGCAACTACACCCTACCAGTCTGGCTAACCGTCTAGCAATGCAAATCACATTCATTCTTGCTACGAGAAGACCACCGAAAGCATATTTACCCAGGTCTCCATAGGGAAGGGGACATTGTTTTTGTTCTCCCTATTGTTGGTTCAGATAGAACATTAGAAAGCTGTGTCAGGGCCGGTGAGATAGCTCAGCGGCATCAGCGCCTGCTTGGCAAGCGCGAGGTCCTGAGTTTGACCCCTGGTATGTATAACAAAAAAAAAAAAAAAGAAAGGTGTATCAGTCTTGGGACTGGGACCTCTGAGCCTGGGCCCCTTTCCCTGGCTTGTGTGTGTCCCCACCTCCCCTGTTACTCCCTGCCATGTCCCATACAATCCTTTGGCTCTTCCAAGTTAAGTTTCTACCACTGGTGAGAGTGACAAGCCACTATCCCCAAAAGTGGAGGGCTGTGACTGGGCAACAGATTTTGAACTACCCTGATTTTCAAGCCTAATCTTCATTAACATAATTGATATTAACATCATAGACTTACTAGGCCCTTTGATTCCTCCCTGGAAGAAAAAGCAATGGGTTGAAGTCAGCTTGACCAACGTGACACAAGAATGTAAAATAGTGCCGCCATCCAGACTCCCATATCCCTCACACTGATTTATTGTTCCACATTGCACTTATCATCTGTTGTACTTGGTTTATTTTTGTTTTTGTTTATGTAAGCACCATGAGAACAGAGGTTTTGCATATCTGTATGTATTAATTTACTGCTGTATTCTAGCATCTAAGGACAGGTTCATGGTGTGGACTCAATAAATAAGCACTGTGGGAATAGTTACCCCAAATGCCTGCCCTACTCCAAGCAAGACTTTGTGAAGAATTATAGATATCTGTCTAGGTCAATACCCCACATTCTTCATCCAAAACGAAGGAGGAACCTGGCCTGTTTCGGAACCAACAGGTCTGGACTGTGTTGCTGTTGTTGTTTTTGTTGTCGTCTTTCAGTACTGGTGATTAGAACCAAGGCCTTTTCACTGAGCTTCGGCCCCAGTCTTGTTGTTACTTTTTTGTTTTTGAACAGGGTCTGAGTGACTCGCTGAATTGCTCAAGCTGGGCTCGTATTTATAATCCTCCTGTTTCAGCTTCCCAGAGTGCTGAGTTTACAATTGCTGCCACCACACCTGACTTGGACCATCTTGAATCAAGTCTCTCTTGTCACTTGCACCTGCCCACCTCCATGTCATCATAGATTAATTAGAATATAATATAAAACACATTTGTGTAGCATCTTCACAATAGTATCAGAGTCCTTTTTAATCTTACAATCTCGTTACATTGCAGCTTCAAACATGAATTTCTTTTGTTTAAACGCATAAACCTAGCAGACAAGCTTTTTTGTTTAACCTCCCTATTCTAAAACTAAAAGACCAGCTGATTGCAAAGTCCCTGAGTATTATTAATTACCAGTGGCTCAGATCAATGCACGGGGCTTGTTCAGAAAGCTGTTTCCTCCTTAGGTGAATGGTTGGGAATACAATGTATAGTAATCAACAATTTGAAAGAGATGAGCATAGACTGAGGCTGAAAAATGGCTGGGCATTGGCTTTGCATCTCCCCCATCTGGAAGGCAGAGGCTAAATCTTGAATGCACGAGGAGGACAAAGCAGGTGGAGGTGTTTTCATTACAATCACCAGAGGCAAGATGGAAGCCCCAGAACACAGGCTTCCTGCCCGCAACAGCTATACGCGGTTACAGAGAAAGCTGATCTGTCTTTACTTCACCTTGGGAAAATCTGCCCTGAGGAGCTTCGAGTAGGGTCCCAGGTTTGGATGAGAGCCTACTGGTGGACAGAATGATGAAGTGGCCCTTTAAATATAAATCTCTAGAGCCCCAAACCCAGTGGATGTTCCCTTAAGTATTCAAATGAGATTTCAACATCAGATTGGTATGCATTAGGCTGGTTTCAATGAAAATTAACATGTAATTGCTTCAAATGAAGTAAGTGAGGAGGTAATCTGTTCTTAAATTGGATTCCTAGGATTTTGTGGTACCATAATGCAGCTGTGAAATGAAATATATTTTAAGGATGATGTCCTCAAGGGGTGAAAGGGTTGGGGGGGAGGAGGAGAGATAGTATATAGTGGAAGGAAGCTCCTCTCTCCTCTGCCTGCCTTGTTCTTTCTCAGTTTCATCCTTTAACTGCCCAGGGATGAGAAGAAGTTCTCCTTTTCATGGGTGGCTTCTCTCTCCACCTCCTATGCAGACCTCTCTCTTGTAGGCATCGGCTGCTCTCTACGACTTCTGACTGTGTCTGGAGCTGAGGGAAGGGTCCCAGGGCTGGAGCTCTGTGGTGTTCCCTCAGAGCTGGGTTTGCAGAGCCAACGTGCTCCTTCTGGGTATGATGTCTACTGAGACCATCCAGTGGAGACATGTGCACCACCACGGTTGGTTAGATTGCCCAAAGCACCCTGCACAGTGATGAAAACCATTGTTCCTTGTATTCCTGGTATTTGAAATTAGGGACATGTGTGTTTGACCTCATGAGCGATATTTTAAATATCAAAGACGAAGCTATCTCAGCCACTGTAGCAACAGCAGCCAACTTCATTACCACCATCGGCCTCCAAAGCCTGGGTTCAGCCAGACCAGGCTCCCCTGCTGGCAGCAATGATATGGTCTGTGAAGTCTGAAGATGAGCCTGGGAATAATTAACCTTCTTACCCTTCAATCAAGACGGAAAGCAGCTGGGTGAGGAGTCAGTGCAGGTTAATGCATTAAATTGTTTGCCTTTGCCATTCTAAGCTGAAATGGGATTTTCAGTCACAACAGAAATGAGTTGGCAGTCCTCTGGTCCTGTGCATCCATGCACCCCACCAAAGAGCCATCTCTGATGGGCTTGGGTTTCTTCTGCACAAAGGCCACAGATGGGCAGAGCTGTTAAATGAAATGGGATCACCTGGCTCTGCAAAGGGTGAGCATTCAAATGGCAGAGCTGCTGATGGTTTCCAAGTCCCCACCTAGGGGCTGGAGTCACAAGCATGAGCTGCCAGAGCGTCACCTCAGGAGGAGATGTGGATTCATAATATGCTGTCTGAAGAATATATGTTCAATTAATATATGTTCAAATAGGACACAGGCCCCCATCAGAGCTGCAGAGCAGTGAAATTAATAGGAAATCTGAAAAGGATGAGCTCTGTGAATGGTTGTCACACTGCTGATCCGGCCCCCATCTGAGCCCCACGGCCTTTTTTTCAGTCACAGCTTGGTTTTACAGCTCAACACATGATTTTTTTAATTCCTGTCTTTGTTTCTCTCTCTGTTTATGTTTGCTATTTTGTTTCTGCACATGCTGAATAGCTCTGGTGTTAAAACTGATCAGAGCTAATGGCATCTTCAAATGTAGATGTGCATTTCTGGAAATGTCTCAGTATATGAGACCAAGAGGAATTGTGAGAGAACACCAGGAGGTTTTCCCTTTCACTAGAGATTGGTGGCCTTAAGAACTCAAAGAAGGTTAAAAAAGAAGAGCGAGAATGAGGAGAGGTGGCAAAACTCAGCTAACGTGGCTGAGTTCAGGTCTTCCTCTAATCGATAGGCTGGGAACCTTAATACCCTAGCCACTGGCTTTTAATGCCTCTGAGAAGTATGGCTTTAAGGTTTGGGGAAAATTCCTGCACAGCACCTTTGCCATGGACAGGAAAGGGACCAGACTATCTGCCATGTTGACATTTTTCGTCATTCCATGTACTGTTTTTTCTGAATACCTTTAGAGCTATGTCTATACAACGCTAGGTAAACCATCTGTGTTGATTGGCTCCTTTCCTTCCTTATCTGGTAGAGATAGACAGTGGTGTTTGCCTACCTGCCTAGGATTCTGTGAGGATGACAGGCATCATGACCTCAGGATTCCCCCAGAGACAGGCGTGCCAATGGCAATCAAATAGAACTCAGTGCTTTTATCATAGTGCACAGATGAGGAAGCTACTTTTTAGTATATTTCTAGCCAAACCCTAAGGCTGCCCCTTGGTCGAATCTGAATGGGCTGTTACAAGCTGAGCTACCCCGAAGAGGCTTGGTGGCAGCAGATGGAGTGTGTGTGTGTGTGTGTGTGTGTGTGTGCATACACAATCATTACTTTTTGATGATCTAATAAGTTGCATTTTGATGCCCATCTCTGCTATCAAAGCCTGTCCACTGGTCACATTGGTACACTTTCTTGGTTTAATTCTCCTCGAAGTTTGCAATGATCCCAAGGATAAAATGGAAGATGCCAGTGGTTTCATTCCCATTTTAGAGATAGAGAGGGAGGGTCTCACCCCAGAACCTGAGAATGTGTAATTCATCTTAATGATAAAACTTGTCTCATGCAGTGACCTCCAGGTTCCCTTCTTTCCAGGACCTCATTTGCTCTGAATATAAAATCAGGGTCATGGTGTTAATTTCCTGCTCTTTAAATGCAAACCAACATCAGAGTTCAAGTATAAAAAGTAAAATATAAATCAGAACACATAAAGTTATAGCAACAGCAGACACCAGCGTCTAACGTGAAATTCAGAAAAAAAATGCGAGTCCTGTAGGATGCCTGAGGTTGACAGAGGCAGAATGAAATGCATGAGATGAGGAACTAAATGGAAAACGCCCCAACTCCATTTATTTAAGTAAAATGACTACGAAGTACAGAAAATACAAGTGGAAAGCCGATCCATTACAAGATCTCGTTCCCACCTCTATTCTTGCCAACCTCCCTTTAACCTGTGAAAGGCCCTCTGCTACTCTCTTAAATTCTACCTCAGATGCTTTAGTTCTCATTTTATTTTCCATTCCCAGTGGTGATTTGTCTCTTCACACGGCGCTGTATCCCTCAATTCCAACCTGCCGACCACCCCTTCTATTCAGTCCCGCCTCTGTCTCTCTAACGAGCCTAGACTGACAATTCTGCCAACAGTTTTCATACATAATAACTTAAGTGCATCACTTTTCTACAAACATGTTATCATTAGAGTTCAATTCTTCTGCTCCTAGCCTTTGTGCCTGGTAAATATATTCCTTTGACGTGTGTTTGGGAAGATGGCTCCGTTTTATGCATATGCCATTAGTGGCAATTGCACAAAGCAGAAACACAAATTACCTGCATTCTGCAGGCATATCTAATGACCTAGACACCATGGGCTGGTATTCAGTGCTGCCTCTGCCTCTATACAGGAAACTGAAAGGGGAACACCTAAACTGCCTATTAATTTGAAATGTAGGTAAAGTGCTGCAGGCTCTGAATAGCGTGTTTATGGCAGCCATGGCATAGCTTGTGCTCTGAGCTGTGCACTTGGCGTAGACCCTCACTCAGAACACACAGTTACCACTGCTGTCTTTGTGGAGACGTGGGGCTCAGGAGCTCAGGACCTTGCCAAAGCTGTGAACCCAGGAACACAGTGTGTTGGTACGAAGGTTAATCGCCGCAGGAGACAGCAGCAGCTCTAGGATAAGCAATAGGGGAAGCAAGAGAAGGATGCATCCAGTGTGGGACACCTGGAAAGGCAGGTATGGATTTTCCCAGTCTCTTCCAACTGGTTTTCTTTAAGCAACTCTCTAGTCATCAAATCAGCTTTCACTGGGGCTGTTAAAGTCAAATCAACAGGTTTATTTTCTGGGAACAAATATTTATAACAAAGATCCAGGGCCCCTCCAGTGCTGGCTCCTGTCAGATTTCCTGAGTGTATCAAAAAAGCCCACACGTGTGGCTTATCAGCCCAGGAGGGACAGGGAGAAGAGGGTCCCTCTCTAAATGAGCTGGCATCTGTCTTCCCAGAGCAGCGCTCTGCCCCCAACTGCCAAATGTCTGCTAAATCGGCAGCACAGCCTCACAAAGGGAAGGTAGGATTCGGAGTCCCACAGGATTCCCGAGTGGACCGAAACCTTCCCACGCCACCTTCACATGGAAACCTCAGGCCATGACTCACCCGTCCTGCCTCAGTCCCATGAGCTCCTTAGTCAGTGTTTCTTTAAGGATTTCTGAAGGGTTGGAGAGTGTCATGGTGCTACTTAGATTCCCGTTGCCTTGTGACACCACACACACACACACACACACGGACACACAAGCATGCACACCTCACACGCAAGCAGCCTCACCCATCTCTCACCCACCTCTCACCTGTCCAGTAGGATACAAAAAAGAACAGAGCACTGGGAAAACTGAGCTCTTCTCTCCTCTCCTCCCTCCCATTTAGTTTATTCCTTGGACCCCTTCTCTCTCCCTTCTCCCATGATCTTTTCTTCCTCTCTCCCGCACTGTCTTCTTCGCTTCACCGTTCTTGCTCTCCACCTCCCCCCACTTTGCTTCCGTCTCTCTTCTTTCTCATTTGTAATGGGGTGGCTTGCCTGCCAGAGGGTCAGCGTCGTATATCACTGTGGGACTGGCATGAGGACCGCAGTGACAAGGAAAGCTGTCATCAAGTTTTACAGCTTCATATCAAGTACAGCATCCCTGGCAAGGACAGAGAAGGGACCAGAAGGGCATGGGGCTGGTTTGGGGAGAAGGAGGTACACAGAAGAGAGGCTGTATTGAGGGTGTAGATATACATGCTTTCCACATAAAATATTCAGGGAGACAAATCTACTATGTTTTAAAAACCCAAACATGTACCAGGAATTCTCACCAGGATATACGACCATTTATAACAATGTCAGCGATGCCATATCCGTAAGGTCTGTGTTATAGACAGGGAAAAACCTGATCAGAGCTGTTTGAGGGCAAGGAAGCAGAGGACAGTGACGTGGACTCACAGCCATTATTCTTTGCAAAGAGGTAGGGGAAGGCCCTGCCACTGGTTCTCGCCATGGACAATGCTGTGTGCTCAGTTGGTAAACCAGGCAACAGGTGTCTGGACACCTGTCATGGGACCAGCTGGCAAGTACCATGCTCCCTCTGAGGCACAGAATGGTTCCATTCTAGAGGAATTAACGACCTTGATGGGCAAGTAAGACCTGCCACAAGAGCCAGCTAGGAGCCACGGGCGTGACTGTGAGTTAGGGTCCTACACGTACAGGCCCTTCCCCCAAACTCCGTTCCTTCACCTAGACACCTGCACACGTCCGCTTGCCAGGTGTGCGTCCCTGAAGAGAGAGCGTCAGAGCTCTAGTCCCTGCTCCATCATTTATTAACTATGTGGCTGTAGGTGATTTATTAAACTTCAATTTCCTCGCATGCGAAGTAGAGATTTTTGATAAATACCATACCGAAGAGTTGTGTACATCAAATAAAATGTGTGTAAGGGGCTTAGCATGGTGCCTGGTGCACATTAATGATCAATAAATGTTAGTCATTAGTATTTTCATTGTGGTATACTCTTTCTTTTCCATTATCAAACCACCCCATTTCAATCTGGGCCATAGGTTCTACTTCTTAACACCTCTAGTCTTTGTCCCTTTGTTCCCAGCCCGGCCTCAGACCTCAGCAGCCCCGGCAGGCCCGGCCTAATGTGTGGTCTTGTGAGGGCTCATGCTGCTTATCCTCAGCCTGCCCTCCTGCAGTGAGTAGCGGTCTCTCCAGAACACGGGTCTCAACACAGCACGGCCCTCCCGGAAGCTCTTTGTACCTAAAGGTTCTACACCAGGTTCCCAAGGAGCACTTGAAAAGCCCTTTGTGCAAATGCCTCTGCTCACCTCCCCAGGTTCCTTGCACCTCTGATTTTCCTCTTCAACCCAAACCCTAGTCACTTGCCACTAAAATAATGGTTCTCGATTTCATACATCAGAAAGTCTCAGAACTTGTTCTGAATGTCGTGTGCAGGGAGGAGGCATTTTAAAAAGCTCTGTGAGTATGCCTGATGTGCATTTCCAGCCAGAAAGCACTAGCTACCCAAAACACCTCTTGCATCTGGCCACACAAAGGACAGACGCCCTGTCTTGTTGATCTTTGTAATCCTCTGACCTGCTGGCTGGCACACAGTGGGGGTGTAAACCAATTCTTTGGAGGCTCACTGAGTGAATAAGTAAGTTAATGATGTTTTCCCTGGATGCCATGCTGCCCAGGAGAGCTAGGCAAAATGTCTATACCCACAGAGCACAGGGAAGTAGGAAATAATGTCGCATACTGATGTGTGTGCACGCGCATGTGTGTGTAAGAGAGAGAGAGAGACAGAGACAGAGACAGAGAGTGCAGCCCAGGCTGCGGAGGGATGTGTGGGCTGTTGGCAGAAGAAGGAGCACAGCTCAGAAAAGGTGCAATCTCACTATCTTTTTGTAAGCACCCTGAGTCCCAGCAAGCACCCCTGTGAGATATGGAGGAGTGAGAGACTGAGCTTTAATGAGGGTCTGGCCATCTGTGTGTGTCAGGAAATGTCTCTGATAGGGACAGAAACACAAAGGCCAATATCGAGACAGTCCTGAATCCATCCATTCTTCCCAGAAGACAGGGATGGGCTGGAGACTGAGGGTGAGAAACTCCGTGAAGAATGGCAGGAGGTATTGTTTCTCTCCAGCCCAGCTGTGGAAAGTTGCCTCTAATGGGGAGGTAGTGGGAGCCATGTGTGGTACCCTCCATGGACACTGCTGATGGTGACAAAAGATGCCCATGCCAGTTACTTATAATGGCAAGGGGAGGCGTTTCTTCTACCATTCTTCCTTCCACCGCCCCTCTTCTTCCTGATAAAGGGGGCTGAGCTGTTTGTGGTGTGCTGAGGCTGACAAAATGAGGTGATCTGACTGGAAATCAAAGCTCTCGCCATTGCTGGCAGTGAGCTGCGACTTCACAGCTACCTCCCATGTGGGGGGAGGATGGGGAGGAAGCAGCTGCTGTCATTTTTTCCCCTAAGAGTTGTTTTTGGTTTTACTTTTATTTCTCCCAAGGCAAGAGGAGCTGGAGAGGGTAACGAAGGCAGTGCAAGATAGAAAAAGAGAAGGAGGGCTAGCATGAGACTGTCCCAGAAAGAGCCCTGCAGAGGGGCCAAGGAAGGTGAGGTAGGAGGCAGAAGAAAGAAGCCTCTGAAACAGACCTTTTTTTTGTTTTGCCAGCTGCGACCTTGTATCCTGTCCCTTTGTCAGCTGCCCCTCCCTTGCAATGAGAGATACTCGTTATGATCTGTAAAATGTGGTTAAATTTACAGTGTGTAATGAAAGTGATCCCAGCATCTGCACAGTTGGGAAATTGAGGCATAACAAATTAGGGATGCTTAGCCTTACTCCTTTTGAGTCCTGTTGTTAATGTTTTGTCTTGAAAGCTCCGGAAAGAGTCTCCACGCTTATCATCTAGGATGGGTAATTTATCCCTGTCTTTGCTTTTCTGGCCCCTGCTCCAGACATCTTCTTTCTGCACTGTCCCACAAGCCCCCCAAGTGTGAGTCTTGCAGGTTGACTGTGCCCTCTGGTGGAGCAAAAGGTGGTGAATGAGGTAGAAAAGGGAACTCCTTCCAGAAAACGTACCCTGGCATGCTTCCCAGAAAGTCTTTGGTTAAAGCAACCCAAACCCTAAATGAATATAGCTCGATATACCTGTGATGTATTAATATCCTGATAAGCTGGTCAGAACACATTTCCAAATAGACCTATTACATAAGTAGCAGTAAATGCTAATCATCTTTCACCTTGCCGTGGTTTGCACATAGAGAGGGATCTGTAGTGTGGGATCTCAGAGCCAGGCTGACAGAATCCTGGCCATACAGGCCTCTGACTAATGGGAAGTCGTGAAGCCCTATAACACAGGTCCCTGGTGACATCCGCATCACACTGTCATGCCCTTTGCCCACCTTTTTAATGAGTTTCTATTTTGTTTTACAACCTGCAATCTGCTGCCTGTCCTGGTGAACAGTATCTATCTTTTCTGCCGTTGCTTGTACCCTGGATGCTTTTATGGGCATTGATTTCTTTCACTGGTTCCCCAAAGAGGTTCTTTTCCTTGAGCTGGAGCAGCATTCCAGCGGATTACAGTGTCTGCCACTCTGCACACCGATTTATTGCCATCTTGGGTTTTATTCTCCCCCGCACATGCAGCCAAGCCTCATTCATTTCGTTTTCTGGGGCGAGCAGAATGGAAGGAGTTGCTATTAATAGGAGAAAGGATGTCATGCTGGCAGACTTCATGATGACTATGTTTCTGGCCCGCAAGTTCCAGAGGCTAACCCTGATCTCAGATCCACCCTTCCCCATCTAAGGGACCGAGCAGACAGGGACCCGTGTGTAAAGTGACCCTCTGACAGGGCTGCACTCTTTTCTGGCTTCTGTAGAGAGGAGATATTCTTGCATTCAGACATGATCGCCCATACAACCTCCACATTTTCCTGCACTGGGCAGGAGTCTGGCTGGGGCTGTAGATGAAAACTGAATGCAGAAGGACAGGTGAGGTAGGTGGAGAGAGAAGCATGTGGCCCATGGGGTAGCAGCGCCCTCCCATGACCATGGACTTCTTCTCAGGTTTTCCAGATAATAAAATATGTAAATCCAATTGAAGTTGCCTTGCGCGCTATTTTTTTTTTACATTGATAAACATGTTGACTAATCATTTATCACAAATTAAGTAGTAGAATTGTTTCTAACAGTGTCTTGCAGATAATGGATGTCTTTTGAATATGCATACATAATGTTACAGCTCAGCTGTTACAAGTCCTGCCTGCTCTACGGGGCTAATGAGAGCAAGACATCGGGCGTGGCCTCAGCGGAACCACACTCAGAAAGCTGTGGACTGACTCCCAGCTGTACAGGTTTATGCCTTCTTCACGCAGGAACAAGAGCCACAAAGAATCTTTAGTGGGTTACACATGGAGGGCCATGAGTTCTCCCAAACAATTTAACCTTCCAGAAGATCATATCGGTGCAGAGAGCTATGGTGTGGGAACTCTCCTTTGGGGAAAGACTGTGTTATTGGGCCCATAATTCCTTGTATGAAGACATGTCGTCATGAAATACCCCTGGGAAAGTGCACTTGTAAAAGCAGCTCCTGCGTTAATGTGGAGTGGGGTGGCTTTGGCCATGTATTCTAGAAGTGCAGTTTAGAGGCAATTGTGTAGAGGCAATTGTGTAGAGGCTTTGTACCAAACTTTATATTTCTAGAAAGAGCTGTGTTGTATAATGCACATGAATATGTAAGTATTGTTACTACTGGGTCACTAATTGTAGTTTTAGAACCAACTTAGGGAACACTTTTCTAGCATCTTATATGTGTATCGATCCAAAGTGTCTGTTGTATCCTCAGTGAGAGATAAGAGGGGCAACAAACAATTGAAGCCTGGGTCTAGGTTTGCCGTTGCCAGGTGAGCTTGCATATCAGAACTTTGGGAAACATAACCCAACTGCTTAATTCCTCTGAGTTCCTATCTTATCTTTGAAGGCAAAAACATCCATTTTAAGATGGAAAGTCTAAAGATGACATAGGTAGGTGTTCCATGCCTACCTCGAGATAAGGTCAGCTCTGGCTGATCTCCAGCTTCCTGTCTGCTCTGCTTCAAAGTTGGAGGAGGAAAGACTCGTTAGGAAAACAAAGTAGGATTTCAATTGTTGTTGGTATTAGTTTTCTTTGATGGACACAGAGAATAAGTAGTTGCATCCCTCCAGAAATCATTTCGTACTGTAGCTCATACATTCACATGAGAAAGCAAGAAAGAAGAATGTAGAATATCAGAGGTATTGAGTGTATGTGGCCTCAATGATGTAAGCTATGCTGACGCTATTGTCTGTCTTAATCTCATTTTCTCAACTCTACTCCTATTTGTTTCCCTGTCTCCCCTACCTCCCTTTTCCTGAACTTTCTGGTGCAGTTTGGCTCAGCATTCATATTAAGAACAATCTCTGGTCCTTCAGATACCTGCACTGCTCTTCCTTCTTCTGCAGGTATTCTGTTGATCACCAAACATTTTTAACAGGTTTAAAGAAACTAAAACTTCCAAAGTGCATTCTATTCTTAATGAGATACACACAATTCCACAGTTGCCTAGGACTTAGAGAGTAGGAGATGCCTTTCTGTGTTAATATTCTCCTAAGGAGAAAGGAGCCGAGTCTGATCTCGCCATGGTGACCAGTACCGTAGCTCTCCCTTGTCTGTAGACTCACATTCTGCAGTTTCAGTTGCCTGCAGTCAACCATGGTCTGAAAATATTAAATGGAAACTCCAAAAGTTAACCATTCCTAAGTTTTACACTGTGTGCAGCTGGGAGGGGCATGATGAAATCTTGCACCATCTCATTCCACCCCACTTGGGAGGTGAATCATCCCACTGACCAGCGTAGAGTACAGTGCGATATTCTGAGAGCCAGAGAAAGTCCACAGTGACATAACTTGCATTATAGTGCATTGTTACAATTGTTCTTTGTTATTGATTGTTGTTAATCTCTTACTGTGCCTAATTTATAATTAACCTAATCATTGGGGTGTGTGTGTGTGTAGATAGGGAAGAGTACGTACATATAGAGTTTGGAGCTATCTGCAACTTCAGGCATTGAATTGGGGTCTTGGAAGTACACCCTCTAGATAAGGAGGAACTACTGGCAGAAGAGGTCATCTGAGGAGAACACCTTGCATCTAGAAATCAGCTGATCAGTGGGCTAAGGGGAAAGAAGGCAAAGTTAATTTGTTAGGGAGATACTAAGAAATACCACATCAGTTACACAAAGTCATAAGATTAAGAACAGTGAAATGTGTCTCCCAGCAGAAGGAAGGGGAAGGTTTGCATCCTCACCCCTTTGACTTGTAGCGATTCCCTTGAAAAGGACAGTAAAAGAATGGGGTCCTATTGCTAATTTCACTATATACCTTAGTATTCTAGTTCATATTACTGGATTCTTCTGTGTTCTGCTGGCGAGAAATAAAATACAACCTTTTGCACTGAATACCTTTATTTCTCCCAAGAAATCTTCATAAGAAGTGAAGGTATGTTTTGCAGTGATTGCACATTAGCAATTTGGCATCTCTGTCTTTGCAGTTCTTTTCCACTTTCTTTCCTATTCAACCATCCCTCTCTGTTCACCTTGCAAAGAGTGTAAAGGTTGAGAGTTCTGGAGAGCCCTGCCCTTTAAGGAGGATGGGATTCGTGATGGGGACACAGAAGGCAGACTGGGTGGCCAGCAGAGTCTGCCAGGATCACTACAGAGTGAGGTAGGTGGGAGCTTAGTCACAGTGGGGCCCACATGCTGGGACCTGGGACATCGACTTTGCCTTACACAGATGAGAAACTGAGGCCCAGGAAGACCAAGTGTCTCACCTACAATCACGCATTATGTATCCTCTCATCTGGGATTTGAGATGTGTCTCTGCCCCAGCTTTGTTTTGATGATTCTGTGAGATGCTAATTACACGTGAAGGGGCTTTGCATGCTGTTATGCATGAGGAAAGTTTAAGTTATTTTTCTGCTTAATTAACAATAACACTCTTTTGAAATGGCTGTGACATTCTCCTCCTGCAAGGCTTTGTGGGCTTTGCAGCTTCTAGTAGCACAGTTCACATGTGCCACAGATGCAGACATGTGAGGCTCCTGGCAGCCTACCAGGAGTAACCATGGAGAAGTCTGGAGAGAGTTCAGCGTTTGGGCTGTGCACGCAGCCAGCTGTTGTCTTAGAAACACCTGGTTAGGTTGGATGCCTGCTACATGTGCCTTCCATCGCAGAGCTCACTGTTTATCAAATGACCATGACCATTGTTCAGGGTACACAAGAGGTTTAAGGACAGATACAGAGAGTACACTGACCCTGCCATCACAGCTGCCATATGGACTAGTGAGGGCGATAATGGAGCTACATAAGGTGCAGGGCTGATAGGTTGCAGGATCCTTGTGCGGGATTTTGCAGATGGGTGAGGAGGTGGAAGTGCTCTACAGCAGCCGGAGAGTGAGATGGGTCATGGCACGGCACAGCACGCCAACCTAAAGAGACACGTAAAGGCTGCAAAGCACACATGGTGCTTTGCAGCTTCCCCATAAAGCAGTGGTCTAAATGATCTTGAAAGCCTGAGCAGCACCCCAGACCTCTGACGCTGGTGTATCCCTCTGAAATGTTGAAGCTTCATACTGAACACAGAGGAAAGCACTGAAGAGTTTGCATAAATGAGTGTCAAAAAAACTTTTAGAGAAGTCCCTCCAAGATTTCCCAGCAAGGTGGGTTGGAGAGGTTGAGCTTGGAGTCAAGAGGCCAGGTAGGAAGGGTAGTGCAGCTGTGTGTCCATCTGGATGAGCTGAGCCTGCATCCAACACCCCACTGCTCCCTGCTCGTTGTTCAGAGAGCCACCAATTCACAAGAGGTCAGGGATTTGAGCTTATTGAAGATTCCAGATCAGGGAGAATTTATGCATGGAAGGAGCTAGTGCCCCTACCTCCCAACTGGAATTCCTTCCTACAGAGACCAGTTAGTAGAGAACCCACCAGAAGTACCAGGAGGGATCTTACTGGACTTGCATAATTATTCACCCAGTTTGGGTTGAAGGAAATTGCTTCCAATAGAAGAATACCTACAACTCAATGCCCAAGGACAGATGGCTCTGGCTGACATTTCTGTGCCTGTTCACCCACTGCCTCACCTCTCTGTCCTGGTCCCCATCCTTCAGGGTCACATCTGCTCTTTCTGTCCACAGGGGGACATTAGTTACAAGGAAGGAAGACAAGCCTCTTTTTCTTTCTTTCTCTTTTTTTTTCTTTTTTTTTTGTTTTTTTTTTTTTTTTTTTTTTTTTTTTAGGGAGGCAGTATTGGGGATGGAGCCTATGACTTTACATATGCTAGGCAAGGTGTCCACCACCAAGCTACATCCCCAGCCCCCTTTTTATTTTATTTTGAGGCGGGATCTCACTAAGTGGCCCAGGCTGAACTCCAATTTCCAATCTTCCTGCCTCAGCCTCCCAATATCTGTGATTATAGACGTGTGCCACCCTGCCCAGTAAGACAAGCTTCTTTTGAGAGCTTCCTACTTTTTGTTCAGGGGTAGGCATTGCAGATTGAGTGTTAAAATAGGGCTATTTCTTTCCACATCCATCTTGTGTTTGTCATCCAGTTGCCTGCAGGACCCCCTGCTTTCTCTCATTTAAGTGCTGTTATCTTCTTTGTTTCATAAGCTCCTAAAATATTGAGAGTAAGGAATATGTTTTGTTCTGAAGATTGAGCACTGCATCTCTGCAGGCATTTAAGCACGATAAATAAATGTGTAATGTTGAGCATGGTGATATAGGCACGTGTTTGGCTACTTGGAAAATAACAATGAAGAGGAGGACCGCTGCCTTTAACAAGGCAGTGTGCAGACACACATATCTCCCTGAGCTTGCAAAGCCTTTGTGCTCTGCCTCTCAATGCATGCTCTGACCCTCCTAGCAACCTCCAGGCAGAGTGGGCAAACCATCCTTCAGCCATCTGATATACAGGGAGAAACCGAGTCACAGAAAGACTAGAAATGCAGGCTCATCTCAACAGACACAGTATGGGAACCAGGACCTGGGTACTGTGAGTCCATGGAAATCAGACCAAAAGCACCGGCTTGGGTTGCTGCCTCGCAATTATGAGCACACTAGCTGAACTGATATCGGATGAAATATACCAGTGCATGGCAGCTTCCAGATGGCAACGATCTTGTTAAAATCTGAGTAACACCCAGTGAGTGCATCATCGAGCTTGCTGATGTTCATTGTGGCATCTCTTGACTCCACTAGCTCCAGACTCACCAGCATTTTGTCTTGGGTTAAGAAACCTGAAGATTCAGGATCTCTTTCCAAGTCTTTTTGGAAGTAAATAGGTAAGTAGCTTTTGGCTTATGAACAAAATAGCTGCATAGATTTAACCTCTATGGCCCCCTTCTTGGTGGGTTATTTCCAGTGTCCGTCCATGCGTAGGACTTTGACTCACTTGCAAAGTTCTCACGTGAACACCACTCCTGCAGGACCTTCCTTGACCCAGTAGACTACGCTAATTTCTCCAATCCCCGTTTTCTGCACACCACTCCTTGTACCCTATCACAGAATACATCTCATGTCTTCATTATGATTCTGTCTCTCTTTATCCCTCTTCTGTCGAATAGAATATGCCTGTGTCTGTCTTGCTTGCCTCTGTATTGAGTCATTTAAGTGCTTAATGCAATGCATGGTATATAGTAGGTGCTCAGTGAATAAATTGGTAAAGAAACTGATTCAAATGCACCTGGGTTTGTCCACATCACTGTGAATGGGCAGACTGCTCAGAGAGCCTGAACAAGGCGCAGGAATTCGGTGAGGGTGAATACTTCCCACACTGCCCTGCCTGCCAGCCTGGTTGAACTTCAGCCTGTCTCCATGACAGAATACCTGCTTAGTCTTTGACCATATGTGTGAAAACATGCATATTTTGGAAAGCTAAAAAGCTCCCTAGAAGGGAAAAGCTCTGTCATCCCTTTGTGTCTGGCCGAGACCGGCTTCCCTACCACATTGTCCTCTCTCTCCCATCCACGTTCCTTCTTCACGCCCAACTGTGATTTTCATCATGCCATCAAGACTCTTGTACACATACCAACTCCCCACAAAGAATATGATCATTGCCTACTGCAAGCATGTACCAATAAAAACATCTGGAAAAAATAAAATAAGATAATCACACCATAAAGAATAAAGGACCCCGTGGGACCTCCCGATAGCTCTGACAGCTCTGGTTCACTGGGCACCCTGGAGCAAACTCCAACGGTGGCAGGCTGGGCCTCGGAGAGCTGATGTTCTTCCAGGGCTTTCCTGTTCTGCTTCTTCCCAAATCCCGCTCCTGTCAGATCAGACCCCAGGCTGTGTCCGCACCCACACCCATGGCTTCGGGCACCACTGTCATCCTGGGGCAATCACAGCTCACCTGTGCTCCAGGTACCGTGGCGTGTTTTTTTTTTTTTTTTTTTTAAATTTTAGGTGACTGCAGAGTTCACCCCTTCAAAAGAGTCCCAGTCTACACAGCCCTGTTCCTCAGCAGACCTTTGAAATTCTCCAGTGTTCCCTTTAATACTGAAGGTGACTGGTTGTACCCCCTTCTGGCTGTGCTCCAGAACCCGAAATGAGTGTGGCCCTCCAGCCCACTCCTTCAGAGTGGCTCCTCTCCTCCCAACTGTTCTTGACTGCAGACTCTAAGAAGCTCTTTCCTCTCCCCTGGGGCGGGGGCACCCACTCTACTCCTGTGCCCAGCACCACAGAGCAGCCTCCCCCACTAGCGCGTGCCCTCCTCTGTGGCCTCCAAGGTCCCTCACACGCCGTCTCCCATGTCTTCTTCTAATCAGGGAAAGCCTGTGAGAATTACGACAGGATTCTCTGTGTTTCTGCTCCGCAGCAGCAGCCCCTGAGATGAGGAGTAGTGCGCAGATGACCATCAGGGGAACAGTCCTCAGACGAGGAGAGGGGCAGCAGCCCCGGGCACTCCCTGCTGTCCGTGGGAGGGGGCACAGGGCCTGCACACAAGGCAGGCCTCACGGAGAGTGCTGTAGCTGGCAGGCAGGGGCTGTTAGAAGCAGAAGCGCACAGACACCCGGGAGGTGCCAGAAATGAGGACAGGGGCCTCAGGGAGCTGGGCTGAACAGACTATTTCTCTGTCCTGTGAACTTGCACACCACATAGGTCCACAAGGCCAGCAACCCAGGCCTGGTTTCCTACTTCCCTTCTAAGCAAGCCTGGAGTTTTGTAGGTCAGACTCCTGTGGTGGGCCTGCACCTCCTCTGTGGAGACCTGAGCTGCTATGGCCTGGAGACCCCTTCCCTCCAGCTTTGCCTCGTTTGGTTAGCAACTGAGGCAGAACTACAAGGGTGTCCTTCCCTCAGATGAAAACGCTTGAGATGTCTAGGCTTTTCCGTCAGCCCAGGAGAGGTAGCTTTAGGCCTTACCACAGTCCTCAAACGTAAGATGGGTAAGGCAGGGGCTAGCTAAGAGGGCCAGTTGGTCCCCGTCTCCTGCATCCTGGCTGTGGCTCCTCTACAAAGCCAGCTTCTGCTGGACAAGTCCAGAGATGTGAGAAACCGGCTAAGAAATCAGGTTCTCCAGATCCAGGAGTTCCTCGTACTACTAAGTGTCCTGGGATTGTTGAAGAAACCCAGTGGAAGCAAGATAAATGATGGAGTCTTCCCTGTGTATTGGTAAAGGGCTCTGGGGCTGCAGCAGGCTGCTCAGAGAGCTCCTCCTCCCAGTGGGAGCTTCAGTCCTTCTAGGGGATACATTCTGCTCACCCTCCTCTCCCCGGGGAATCATATCACCTAAATTAACTATCTGGAGAGATTCAGTTAGCTCTTCTTCACGTAATGATTCTTACATTCTCTGGTCTAAGTGAGTACTGGTTTTCCAAACCCTGGGTGTGCCTTCCTCTCTCCTCCTCTCAGTCTACCAGAGAAGGGAGAGGCTTCTGTGGACCTTACAGGGCAGAGATGGAGAAGGACAAGCCCCGCTGCTCAGGTGCACACCTGCAAGCTCGTCTGTCCTCCTGTTCTGTCTATGACTGCCCTTTCTGATGGCAGAAATGGTGCTTTGTAACTGCTCCGCTTCTGTCCTAGGAAGATGCCAACCTGCTTACCAGCTGTCCCTTGCTTCTACCTAGGCCCCAGGCAGTGGATTATACACAGTGGCACCACCGAGAGATGAAATGATGAGTGACCAAGATCACTCAGTAAGAGCTCAGAGAAGCCCCACTCTGACACAGGAGTCCCCTTTGTCACCCTGGAATTCCAGCTTTGATGGGCTTGTGGATCCTTCCTGTGCAATGCGGATATTGGTGCACACAGACTATTTCATATTTGGTGTGAACCAGATGGCTTTTCCCTATCCCTTCCCACGCCGAGACGGGGTCATGAGTGTGCACTGTCATATGTTCACAAGGTCACCCATGTACACAGTCACACATGTGCACAGCTGCTGGAACAGAAAGCAGGCAGATAGGCAGTCTGCATACTGACCAGTCAGGACCACCTGGGTACTGAATTTACGCTTGCTGGGTGGAAGGAAAAAATCACGTGTTTGGTCTCAAGTGTGGTGTCAGTGACTCTCTGTCTGGGGTGTGGTTTCAGTCTCTTTAGCTGTGAGGTTTCCCCACCCTGGTGGTGGTCAAATGCTAAATATAGATGATGATCAGGGTGATAGGCGGGTGCTTGAGGCAGGGCCCAGGCCTGGAGAGGGGCACAGCTTGCATCTCAGCAGGGCGTTGGAGATGAAAGTAGCTCTGAAGCTGGGGCTGGGAGGAACACAGAGGCTGGCCTCATCCAAGGCTGGCACACCAGGTAAGGACATCCTTCTTGGCCACACTAAGCCCTGGGATGGGGAACCAGGTATTTCCAACCCCTTCTCTAGCACAGCACAGTGTGCCTGGCATATACCATCCGTCCCTGTTTACCTGAGTGAGTCCTCATTGGCCAGTGTAAATACCCTGCCAGGCCGGGGCCCACTTGTCTGGGAACTGCACGAAGCCCACCTCTAGGGCAGGCTTTACACGGGCCGGCTATTGAGGGCAGAACGAGAGGCAGTGCAAAGATGAAGAAGACACTAAATGGATTTGCTGCCCAGAATCTTGTTTCTTTTCCCAGCCTCCACCTTGCCAGGCAGGACTGCCCACGGAAGAGAGAAGCCACCTCAAGCTCAGGGCCGTTTGTAACTCTCAGTGATTCTCTGAGGTAGCCTGTGCGGAGTACTTCATTTTGGGACTCTCGCCGTTCTTTGTCCTCCTAATAAACTGAAAAAGCCTCAAACAGCATATTGTACACTCTGCCTGCAATGATCAGGGCTCCTGCAGGGTAAGGATTCCATGCTGAAATTGGGTGATTTGAGGAGAATTTAATAAAGTGGTTATTTACAAAGGGGCCGCCAAGGTGTAGGAAAGCCACCAGGGACATTCAGGGTTCTGTGCTGGAAGCGAGGGAGCATCATAAACACTTCCGGTGAAGGGGTGGGGAGAAGCTTGCCGGTCTCACCAGGGAGTGAGGCTATGTGGAAAGGGCCTCTGCCAAGGACTGTGATCTCTGATCTTTGCCCAAGGCACCTGCTCTTTCTATCCAGTGCCTCCCTTTGGCTGAACTCCGCTGGGGTCCCCCTGACGCGCTCATGCAGAGCGGTCTGCAGTGCGAGCCGGGGCTCAGGGACATCACAGTGCGTTCACTGGCTGCATCCATCCGCACTCTTCCACTAAGTCCTCCTGTTTCTCTGGGTCTGCACTTCTCTGGGTCCCCTCAGCACCTTTGCTCCTTGTTGTGGCTCCTCCCTCTGCTCGAAAGGTGAACGCCTGCCCTGTTCTGTTTAGCAAACTCCTGTCCTGAAGGATCAGTGCCCTGAAAGTAACCACGACTCGTGTAAGTATTGCTTGGAACAGAGAAATAGCAGGCCAGGCTGAGAATCCCTAGTATGAGATGCTTGAAATGTTTCAGATTTGGGGATATATTTAGGATTTTGGAATATTTGCATATATGTATAGTGAGATAACTTGAGGATGGGGCCAAGATCAAACACAGCATTTATTTGTTTACATATATATATATATATATCTGAAAGTAACATTATATAATACTTTAATTCCTCTAATGAAACATTTTGTGGTGTGGAATTTTCAACTTAAAGCATCACATTGGCACTCAAGAAATAATCAAGTTTGGAGAACTTCAGATTTTCAGATTAGGGATGTACTACTTGCGGCCTTCCCAGAATTCTATATATTACAAAAAGATGAAGAATGAACACATTGCTGCCAACTCATAACAGGATAAAGTATGTCTGGAGAATACTCATAGGACATACAAAAATTGCAGAGAAGATGTAGCTGGAATATGAAATAATTTTTAAAGTAGGCCTTAGTAGGATAGAAATGTGTATATAAAATAGTAAAGACCTTTCAAATAAAGCAAATTACTGAATTCCAAAAATGAACACTTTTCAGGTAACAGCAGGAAGTAGCCCAGTGTATCTAGTACATACTGTGCCTGAGCAGCACTAGGGTTCGCCAGAGAAGCAAAACCAATAGGATCTGTCTGTCTGTCTCTCTCTCTGGCTGGCTGGCTGGCTGGCTGGCTGGCTGGCTAGCTATCTAGCTAGCTAGAGATTGTAACAATTGACTCGATCAATCTATCTATCATCTCTCTATCTATGTAGAGACTGTGAGAATTGATTCAATCTATCCGTCTATCATCCGTCTATCCATGTAGATAGAGACTGTAAGAACTGACTTAATCTATCCATCTATCATGTGTCTATCTATGTAGAGACTGTAAGAATTGACTCACACCCATAGTATTTGAGTCCCAGTTGAAAGTCTGGAGAAGCAGAGAAGACAATGTCCAAGGACAGGAAAGAAGACAAATGACTTAGTTCAAAGAGAGACTATTAAGACCTATTCCAGACCCTAAGTGGACTGGATGATTCCAGCCCACATTGGTGAAGAAAGATCTTCCTTACTTAGTCTGCTGATTTATGTACTGTTCTTTCTAGAAACACTCTCACAAGCAAACCCAGAAATAATGCTTTGCCAGCTCTCTGGGCATCCTATGGGTCAGTTGAATTGATGCACAAAGTTAACCATCAGAGGGGATAAAGTGGAGCTTTCCAAAAATCACTCACCAAAGCCCAAGGTCAAATGGCAGACTGAGTGTGAGAAAATTTCCACTGAATTCACTACCAGCACTTCTGGGCTCCTTCGCCTACGAATAGTTGGCCTCCATGAAGGGTTACAAGAGATCTTAGTCTCTATTTGGACTATTTTGAATATGCTAAAGAAGGGATTGCAAACAAGAACTTTCAAGTTGCCCAGCTTTGGCCCTGGTGGGTGGGGAAGGCTCCAGTGCTTCGGCCTCTGGTCCTGTGATACAGTGGAAGCAGATCAACCGTGCTGGGCAGCAGAGTCTTCCTTGATGTGTGGTTATAACACAGTTGCTGAATAAATGATGGCTGTGGGAGTGACGACTTACAAACAGCATGAGCTCTGTCCTGTGCCTCCTGCAGGATTTGGAGTTTTCTGATTGTAGTAAATCAAATGATGTGCCATTTATTTACGAAAGGCCAGGCCCCACCTAACTCAGTTGAGTTTGTTTGCAACAATGCTACCTTATTGGGCTTGGACAAGGACAGAAGGATAGGTATACTAGGGGAGAGTCTTTCTGCAAGTCCACAAAGTGAGACCTTCAAGCTTTATTCCCAAGATATCAGAAGCCATGGAAGAGGATGACCACCTTGGTGCTGATTCCCCAGATGTGGCGAAAGGGGTGTGCAGCTGTAGATTCAGGGTGCTAGGATAATTACAGAATAATTATCCATAGATGGGGCCTTTACTGGAGATGGGCCTCATCCTCTTTTAGCTCTTTGGAATTTGTGAAAGATGGGAGATTTTAATCAAATAATCCATCAGTGGAGAAATATTTATTGTGCATTTACTTTGGACTCTAAAAGATTTTCTGTAGGGGCACATGACAGAGTAAGGAATGTCCTCCTTTTTAAGAATTTACAATCAAGCCAACAATGATGTATATATTTAAGATGAGGAAGCAGGACATATAACAGACATACAGCATACAAAGAAGGCACTTGCATACACAGTTCCGTTTAATCTTCTCATTAACTCTCTGCAGGAGGAAAAGTTATTTCCGCTGCAGAAGCCTTACATGCACCTCGGTGAGATAACCCGTCCAAGGCCTGAGAGACACCAAGAGCATAGCTCGGACTTTCATGCCAGTGGTCAGCTATTGGAGTCCTTTCTCCTCTTCTGGAACCTGTGACCGTAGTTCTCTACCAGCAGGGTAGGCTCACAGGGCGGCACACACACAGCTGATTCTTCGTCTGTTACTTCCCTCCCCCGGCCTTTCCCCCTGTGTCATAAACATGTCCTTTGGTGCTCCTCAGGTATGGTCAGCCTTGCCATTATTTTCCCAGCCAGGTAAGATTTCATTACACATATGTTTTCTCGTGGTACCAAAAGCAGTAATGGTTAAGAGATGTGATGCCAGTGTGAACTGAGTATAAGTCCAGTGCTTTGTCTCTGGAAGATCCAAACTGGGTTTGTAAATACCAACATTCCTTTAGGCTTTAAAAATACCCAATATGTTTGGCAGGCTGCCCTGGGAAGCCACCTCTTGAGGTAAAGAACTAAGGTGTTAGCTGATATCTGAATTTCACTGTCAGTGATTGAACCCCTGTCTTGTTTGTTTCTTAATTTCCCTTGAAAAATAACTCCCCACAGAAGCCGAGGCGGACGATGCACATGGGGTGTGTCTGACCCCCTGGAACTGAGTGTGTGTATTTCTGAGCCACTCATGCCGTGCTGTTTTGCTGTGGAGCATGAGAAGGGGCGGGGCACAAGCCAAATGCTCAGAGGGACCAAACTTAGGGGCAGCGGGAGCATTTCTGTGTGATAAGAGGTGATTGTGACCAGGTGCTGTGAAGGACAGCAGCACTTATTTTGCTGTGGTCTCAAGCGTGCTGCCTTTCAAAAGCATTTAAAGGGCCATTTGACCGAAGGAATGGTTGCATTGCTCACTGTCTAGATGCATTATTGCCCTCAGATCTTTAGGCGGGTGTGATTAAAAAAGACCAAGCTTAGCTTTTGCTCTCCTTTCTTCAATACTTTCTTTTTATTTCAACATTCTCTTTGCCTGTCTTTATAAGGTTACAAACAGGTAATTTTGCTCTACTTTTCTTCCAATTCCCAGGAGATCTTTCTCTCTCTCTGTCTCTGTCTCTCTTTTTCTCTCTCTCTCTCCCTCCCTCTGTCTCTCTTTCTCTCTCTCTTCCTTCTAATAACAAAGACTTTGAGACCTCGAGTCCGTATTTTATTGGTTTTATTTCTGTAACCCACAACCCCAGGCTTCCTTAAACGCTTTGTTGTATTTCTCTGTTTATAAAGCAACATGTAATAAAGCCACCATTCAGCAAGACATAAAAGACATAGACGCCTGCATTTGTACAGCTTTAGGACAATGGGTGCAGCTGCAGGATATTACAGGTGTGACGGCTCCCTCTACCGTGCTGTGCTCCTGTGTTGGATGAACCTGTGCTCATGAGGTTGGGGCCTCTCATGGCTGATGATGAAAGGGCTTTTCATTATGAGAGAGGCTGCACTGACAGTGATGCAGTTGGGGGAGCCTCGAAAAACCACACTCAACTAGACCAGGTCTGTTCCGTGTTGAAGCACTCCTTCCAAAACAAGAAGAGTTGCGGACAGACACACATACACTAAAAAGGGCCCAGAGACTCAGCACTGGAATGGCAAATGTGTATCATTCCCAGGCTTTGTCTCTCTTTGTCTCTGGGTTCTGCCAGGATGCTGAATAGGCTATGGGCGGTCTGTAGGGGCCTCATAGTGTGGAAAAGTCATTCAAAGGAACACCAAAGGCTAATGACCACTGGCTGGAGGGCTGCAGTTGGGAAGAACCTAGAGGTCAGGCATTGAAGCTAGAGGACTGAAGGCATCATGGTGGAGACAATTTGGGGCTTCTAGGGTCCCATCCAGAATGCTTGGGTTTCTTCTGTGTTTTGCAAGAATCATGTTGGGTAGGGATTGGGGAAGCTGGTGTATCCCCAGGTTGTGAGAAAAGGTAAGAGACTTGCAATGTTTGGTCTGGGCCCTTCCCACCCTTTCCCTCTTCCTAACCTGTGACTGTTTCCCTGATGTCTGATGACTGGCTATCTCCAGCTTTGCTTACCTAGATTAGTCCTGGATAGATGAGTATGAAACATTATTCGCTTCTAGTTAACCATATATTTAATCACAATCCTAAGGAAGGTGAAATTCCTGGGTATGTTTTAGGAGTAATTTCACAGAAAAACTCTGTTAAGGACAGTGCCTAAAAAGAGGAATTTTGGTCAGTGAATTTCCTACTCCCAAGTCTCTATCTACTCCCCACCAACCAAAGAATTTGGTCTGCCTGGGAGAACAATTATGCTCACTCTTTTCTTTTCTTCTTCTTTTTTAACCTGGAAGAAATGTCTCCTCTGAATTGTTATGGAGACTGGATAAATGAGACAGATAGATGGGGGCAGGTATGAGGAGGTTACATGAGTTGGCTGCCAAGTTACCTTTGTGATCCATCTCTGCAGAAGCCGGTGTTAATTCTGTGGAGACTCAGCAAGACTGATATGCAGCACTGACAGTTTGGACATCTAAACATGACCTTGGATGTGCCCAAAACCGCAGCTGACGCGACGCCAGCTTTTCAGTGTAGTATATAACAGGGGCTGCGAACCGTGCTGGAAATTGGCTGCATTTGGAGCATTCTTGTATCTGCGGAGGAGCCTTTTTGGCCCTGTAATGTGATGTGGTGTGGTGGGAAGACTTCCGTTTCAGTCAGTTTTCAATAATTAGTTGTGCACAAGGTAGCCAGGGACGATCCTCCTGAATTCCTCTTCAGGTTATGAGATGCCCATGTTATGGGATCAACAATTATCCACACAGTGTGGATTTTGTTGGTCTCTGTTTTCTGCATTGTGGATATTTAACTGGTGTCTGGTCAGACTTCAGCTGCTGTGAGCAAAAAATACCTAAAAGTCTGCTTCTGACTTTCCAGGACGTATTGGTTAACAGGAAAGTTCTCTCCTGTGAAGCAATGGGAAAGTGTTTCTGACAAGAGTCATTTCCCAGTGTCCATTCACTGCTGCTCTCATCTCACCACATACCAGATATCTAAACCAGTGGTTCTCAAAGTGCAGTCCCCAGATTGGCAGCAGCAGCACCCCTTGGGATTATGTCACAAATGCAGATTCACAGGCTCCACTCCAGAACCACCGAATCAGAAACCTGGTTTAGGGACTCAGCAACCCCTGTGTCTTTAGACTGTCCTTGTGATTTGCAGGCATGCTGATTGGGAACCATTGATGTAAGCGGGTATTCTTTTTGAGACCCATAGAACAGCAAAGATGAGCCTTTTAGAGCTTTCAATGATGAATATGCATGTCATAGGCTCTCCAACACTGCTATAGGACATTCGAGAACACTGTATTTGGAAAACAAGACAAAGCAAAACTTGGGGTGATCCTGGTTCTGCTGCTTCATATCAGTCTCATTATAGTCAGTGTAGGTGTTTCTTAGCCTTGGCTGACCTCATCTGTCAATTGGCAACAATAATGAATAATAAAAGTTTTTGAGATGCTAACGCTGCATGTAATGAGCTCACAGCCCACCTAGGATATAACAATATGTGTTCAGCAAGCACTGGCTATCCATGTAAATTTCACCAGTTCCCTGATTGGACCCAAAAAAAATCAGAGCAGTGACTGCCCTCAGTGACATTAACATAAATTGTGTCACAGGTGCAGCACTAGTGCAGCAAGCTGCAGAGTATGGTGTCCTTCTCGATACATTTCAAGCCAAGCTCGTTCTAAATCCGTGTTTCAGCAAGGCAGCCCTCGGCAAACAGTACCAGCTCTGTGAAGAACCCGGGGAGGAACCACTGGTGTCAGGAGCTTCTGTTGACTGCGCTTCTCTCTGTCTTGTTCAGTCTTGGATTATATTCTGGGTATTGTCAGCAAAGCCAAAAAGAAGGCGTGGAGTAGACCAGTCTAATCTTTGTGCGCATTTGTGTTACTGTCTTGTTACTTTTCTCATTGCTGAGACAAAATACCCAACACCCCAAATTAAAGTGGAAAGGTTTATTTAGCTCACATTTTGTAGAGGTTTCAGTCCATAATTTGCTGGCTCCAAGGCAGGGTGGCACATGGCAGAGGGGCAACAGTTCATGGTGGTGGAAGACAGCAAAAGCAACAAGGGGGCAAAGCAAGCCTCTTTCTGCCCCTCATGTTGTACCCAGTCTACTGGGACTAGGGCGGTGCCAATCCAATCAGGGGACTAATCCAGCAATCACCCACCCTTAATCCCAGCACCCTTAATCCCAGCATTGCACTGTGAATCAGTCACAAACTCGAGATCCAGCCACCTCTGAAAAAGCCCAACCCATGACTGCATGAGGCTTTAGGGGGACATCTAGGCACAAACTGTAACAGTTACCTGAAAATCTTATTAAAATGTGATTCTTATTGTCTCTGGAGTGGGTCTGGAGATACTGTAATTCTCACAAGTTCCCGGGAGGTCTCTGTGGTGCTCTTTGCCCATCACATCACACTCTTGCATAGTGGGGTGCTGTCTCAGTGCTTCTCAAATGCTCCCATGCACAAAATTCACCTCCACAGAAATGCTACTCCAGGAATGGCCGGGAGCTATCAACACTGGCACCGTGTGGGAGGCGTGTGAGATGCAGAATCTCAGGCCCCACTCCAGACCTGCTGAATAAGAATCTACACAACAGCAAGATCCCCAGGCACATCTGAAGCATCCAGAGCTGACTGTGTGACCATTTATTTGCAAAAGAACCCATATTTGATTTCATGCTCTACTCTCACCTTCTTGAAATGCTTTCTAATTCTTGCACGAAGGTGTGCATTTTCACTTTGCACCATGCCCAGGGAGTCCTAGATGTACTGTTCCACACCAGTGTCTTTTAAAATTTAGCCTGCACATGACCGAATTGGGCTCCTGTTATAAACTTGTATTACTGCTAAGAATTAGTATTTCTGGGCTGGCAAATGTTCCAAATCAGAAGAATAGAATATCAAAGAGTTTAGAAACCTTACGTGATTCTAATATAAGGGGTTCTCACTCACTTCTAAAGATAGTCATCTGGTATTTCCCTAGTTAGCTCTTCGGTCACTTCCTTGCCTTATATGAGAATGGCACCAGAAAGGCTGGCATCTGTCCTGCATTGCCAGAAGATGTGATGCTCAGCACAAATCTTGCTGGGCACCAGAGCAAGTGTGTTTCTTGTTGGGTAGTTTCCCCATAGGAGCTCTCAGGAAAGCATCCACCTGCTCCTGAGTGGCAGTCCATTAGTGGTGTGACATTTGTACAAGTAAAGTAGAATGAATGCAGAGTACAGGATGTTTTGTCTGGAGAGAGACTAGCTAACAGAAGCTGGAAATAGCGGTGTAGTGGTGGTCAGCAGTAGCTCACAGATTTCATTGGTTTGTTGGTTGTTTTTTTTTATGGTCACAGATCATTTTGAGGATTCAATAGAAGCAAAAATCCCTCCCCAGTGAAAAATTCACCTTTGTACATTCTGCAGCATACTCAAGACTAGGATTGCAAAACCTGGCTGAAAGATGTGACTCCTGCTCTTTTTGTCCTTACCTTGGGCCAGACCTAGACCACCTGAATCTCTAAAGTGTGTCTTTAAAACAGAGAATAAGTGAGGACACCTGCCTCACAGATACTACAGGAATCAAATGAGACAGGATGAATGGAAAAGTGCCTTGTACATTGCAAAAGAATGTGTAAATTGAAGGCATCATTATACATACCTTGCAACACTGTTATTTTCAGCATTATAGTTAGGATCGGGACATTGAGTTTGTGAATTTAGCCTAAGGCCATAGAACATACTGGGTGTACCAAGAGAGAAAAATGAATGCAGACAGAAAGACATGAGGAGGACTTGGCAAGAGTTGCTGGGAAATTTCAAAGTATAGAAAAGAGAAGGAAGCTTCTACAATTTGAGGACTCCAGATGCAAAAATAAAAGAAAAAGAAATCTATTTTTATATGTGCAAACAGTTTGGAAAATGCCTTTAGTCTAGCAATAATTGAACATTTCTGCCCCTGACTATAATGAAGGTAAACAGCGATGGTGGTGGTCCATATTTAGTTTGACTTCAGAAGCCGTCTGTCGGAGTTTGCTATTCTAAGTGGATGAGTGGAATGATGGTTAGTAGTTAAAAGCTGGGTTTCTTAGCTAGCACATGTTAACTGTGTGAGTTGGAGACTTATTTAGTTTCCCTGTTCCTGAATCTCTTTCCAGTAGCACATAATCCACAGAGTTGTAAGCACTGAAGGACTTAGTACACGCAGAACACCTAGACAGTAATGCAAGTGAATACCAGCATCGACATCATGGAAACCTCTGAACCAAGGATGGCCAGTAGTGCTTCCTTGGAGAGTCCAGCCCTTCTGTGCATGCAAGTAATCCCCAGGTTATAACCGAGATGCTTTGAAGAGATCCTTTGGTTGGATGGTTTCACAAGCATTTATTACCTCTCAGGACCTACAAGTCTGAGGCAGCCAATGTTCTGAGGCAATAAACCCAAAACTCCTGTGCTGCCGAGTTCCAGAGCATTCCATCCATGAGATGTCAAACAAAAAAAAGCATGTGTATATCCTGAGGGTGAAGGGATAACATAAGACATGATAAAAAGACATCTAGCCTTTCTGTGAAGACCCCACTCTGGTGGCCCCTGTTTTCTCTCTGGTCTTTTGACACATCTGTCTGGTCTTATCTTCAGGTGCACGATCGACAACCGGGTCACCCGGGTAGCCTGGCTAAACCGCAGCACCATCCTCTATGCTGGGAATGACAAGTGGTGCCTGGACCCTCGAGTGGTCCTCCTGAGCAACACTCAAACCCAGTACAGCATCGAGATCCAGAACGTGGATGTGTACGACGAGGGCCCATACACCTGCTCTGTGCAGACAGACAACCACCCAAAGACCTCCAGGGTCCACCTCATTGTACAAGGTGGGTAGGGCCTGCTGGGAGGGCCAGTGGGAGCTCGGGCAGCCTACGTGATGACTTTTCCTGTGATTGTTGGCTTAGTTGAGTTCTGTTTCTTCTCTTCAGTGAGGATATCTCTGTGGTTGTCCTGTTGCATTTTGCACTTAGAAGCTGAATTCTGGTCACTTGCCCATTGAGTAGGACTAGGACTTTTTTCTTTTATTCTAATAATGTATTTTCTTAGAAAATTACCTTCTAATTATTGCCTTTCTTGGCTTTTTTCTCCCCTAAATGTTTTTAAGATATTCTATTCAATTCTAAGCTAGCTTTATTTTAAGACCAACATTTTAATACTCTTTTAATGCTGCATGTATGCCATGCCCTAGAGCAGCCTTCAAAGAAAGCAGAGCCAAGCAGGAAGCCCATGGAGCTCACCTCAGGTGTGTCCTTCTCAATCACCTCTGTTGCTTCCAGTTCGCTTGCACCATCCAGTCTCTCCTCTCCCAGCCCCGGGTTTTCAGGTCCATGTATCTGCTTTAAAACCTGTGTAAGATTCTCTGTTTCGGTCACACCTCAGCTCTCTCCCTATTCTGCACTTCTGAGACCTCACGTATTTTCTTGTTTTTTGCTTATGTATTTGTTTTGTGTGTATGTGTGTATTTCTCTGGGCTCTGATCTCTGTTTCTTAGAACTTGGGACTGGTGTTTTCCTCTTCCCACAAAGCAGAAGTGGTCCTGAGACATTAGGACAGCACTTAGCACGTGGATGTGTTTCTAGTTAGTAAGAGCTTGGAGCCACACTGGGGAGCTTTCCAGCTTGATCAAATTATCATGGTGTCTCAGGGTCTCTTTCTATAAAATGGGGTCCATGTTAGGAGCTGAATGAGGATTATATTCTACCCATGCAACATATGAATCACTCAGTGGAAGGCCATAGAGGGGAATTTACATGTTAGGGATTATGCTACTGCACGCTTTTTAAACACTGTTATTTTTTAACTTTTTAAACACTTTGTACCCTTGATTAGATGGTTGTTTTACTCTCAGATGCTAAAGCCATAGAGCAATGACATGCCAGCTGCTCCATTGCAGTGCCTTTCCAGGTTCCCTGGAAACCTGATTCCCTGGGAACCTGAATCCAGGTTCCCTTCATCCAGACAAATGGCAGATGAAGGGCAATGACGTCTTCTCCTGGAGGCTCCTGCAGCCGATGCTCCCTATCAGTGTGCTTGAGAAAAAGGTGATCCATAGTCAGGGGGGTTGGCTAGAGAAAAATGGGAAGGAGGATGGCTTCAGAAGAACTTAACGAGCTGGAAGAATTAAGGGACTTCTAGCAGTGAGAAGCAAGAAGAAAATAAAACTTAGAACATTGGTGAGCACAGTGGAGAACAAGGTAGAGTAAGCAGTAACAAGAAGAGAACAAGATAGAGTAAGCGGAAGGTCAGGACCAGCTTGGTCAGAGACAAAGCCAGAAGACCTTGGAAACCATCATGCTAGGGCATGTTCACAACCAGTTATTATTTGTTTCTTACTCTTTTCACCAGAGGAAATGATGATCTTTTCTTTCTTTGATTGGTTCTATAAAGAGTATTTTTCAACCTGCTGCATGCAAGTGGCATTTTCAAATAAAATTTCACAGAAGTTATCACAGTGTATTATAAATAGCAGAGGGGTATTGCCATGGGAGTTCTTTGTTTCAATGTGTCTATGTTTTTAATAGAAAATGCATTCTTATTGTAGATAGACAAACTAAAAGTTTAAGGATGACTGTTGTATAGGGAGGTTTGGTGAATGCTCCAGTGGTTGCTTCTAAAACATTCACACCAGGCAGCACTTCTGACATCATTCGTAGGGAAGAATATCTAGCTAGGATGAAGAAAGACTAAGAACTGTGAGCATATATTTGCTTTAGGAAGCAGAACCTTTATGGAGCTAGAAAATGGAAGGAATTATGAAAAATGCTGAAGCCTCTTGAAACAAGAAACCTTGTTTCTTGTACACCTACACACACCAGCCTTAAACACTTGGTAGAGTGCCTTAAATAAATTGAATATTTAATAACTTCTTATCAGAGCAAATGGCTGAAATTATAGTGTAAGGAACTTGCATGGGCTGCAAGAAAGGAGGGTGAGCAGTACCTGAGGGAAGTGGGATGGGAGGAAGTGAAATGCAACAGTTCACATTCATCTCCACCAATGTCCAAACTAATGGAAAATGTCTAATTCCCAGGTAGGTGTTTACATCTGTCCCTTGGCCAGGTGCCCTCTTAGCATGACACACCACCTCGGGCATTGGCATCTCATCTTGGGCTAATTTTCAAATGCTGATGGGTGTATTGATCTGGAAACAAGCTGGGTTAAAAAAGGCATGGTCTTGTACACAGAATCAGCCCAAGCTAATCCGCTGTCAATATGCCTGGACCGAGTATTATCGACACTTTAATGAATAGAAAACCATCGTTTTTTCAGAGTCAACTTGTCCCCACTCTTCACAGCAATCACACAAACTAAATAGAGCCGATTCCTCTATCTCCGTATTGGAAAGAGGATACACTACCATCCAGGATTAAAAACAGATAAAAAAAGATAAACAGATAAAAAAGAAATATATTTATTTTGGGATCATTTATTATACTGAACAGAAGCCCTAATTCCCCTACCAGAAGCTGGTTTCTGGATTTAAGTTTCTTTTCAGCCCTGAACAGAGGATGACTGGAATGCTAGTCAGACACGCCATGTTTTCAGGATGATATGATCATTAAAAAACAGAAAAATAAAAACAGCAGCAGAAACAAAGAACTAACCCGCACGTCTGCCTATGTGTATGTGTTTTTCTCTGTGTGTAGTCAGCATTATATATAAATAGACCCACGTGGACGGTAGTAGCATTTTCACAGCATCCTGCTTTCTATTTAAGGTCTAGGATGACGGGTACAATTCTATCAAATGTCCCATTTACCCCATTGAGTCTTTATACTAAGTTCTCTTTCTTCATGGTTGTGTTTAGTTCTTACAGACGACAATGGCACCATCCTTGCATCATTTCTTCCTACATTTCAACATACAGTAAATAACCACTCAGCGCCACCCTGGTAACTAGGCCCCTAGCCAGGGACTTAGCACATAAGGATGAAAAAGGGCTGCCTGTAAGAAGTGCATCCACTTCTGTGTGGAGAGGATGGACTTACGCAATGTTTGGCCAGATCAGCCTCTCTCCGAGAATTTACCTTCCAGATGTATAAATGCTGTTGGCTGAATCCCTACTCTAAGCCCTCCTGAAACATCTGAAATGTGGGACCTTTATCCCCTGTTCTCTGCATGTGGAAATAACCTATGCACAAATGAGTTGTGCATTTATGCCTCACCCCAAATCCCTGGTGCTGATGAGCTCTGGTCCACGAGCTCAGGACCTGTGGGGGGATCGTCAGCCATAAGCACCATCTTCACCTCCTGGTGGACTTTCATCAACAAAGCTTTATTGGACAGTGCTGTAAGTCGTTACCAGCATGGACAAACCCTTGATGTTAAAGCTGGAATGTTTCCTATGTCGTTTTTTTTTTTTTTTTTTTTTTTTTTTTTGTGGGTACCGGGGGTTGAACTCAGGACCTCCTGCGCCAGCAGGCCCTTGTGCTGCTGAGCGATATCACTGGTGCTTTTTTCATATGTGGGTACCGGGAGTCGAACTCAGGACCTCGCACTTGCCAGGCAGGCGCTTATGCCTCTGAGCCATCTCACTGGCCCTGTTTCTTATGTCTTGAAGGCCAGGTGTTTCGTAGAAAAGAGAACAGAATTTTGGAGAAAGAATAGACATTAAAACAAAAACAAAAAAGTGTTTTTGGTTTTCTTTTAATATCAAAACATCCCTTTCTTTTGAACAACGGAATTCTTTTCTCAGCTAGGACAGAGAAGTTCTGAAGACATAGCTAAAGGAGGCAGGCAGAGCTTTGGACTGGTGAAGTGTGAAAGCAGGGGAGAGGAATCCATCAGGATTCTGAGATTTCTCCCTTGGATTGCTGGGAGAGGCTGACACACACTGAAGTACCACATAGTAAAACGAGTTCCTTGGAGGTGAGTGAGTTTGGTTGCTTGGACTTCTTGGCAGTGCGATGCCTTGAATACACCATTCACAATATGAAAAACTAAGAAGCACTGCTCAAGGATTTGCATTTCCAGTCAGGCAGCCAGAACATTATGTTTAAGGACAGAGTGAGGGACATCCATCTAAGATTTATTAAAATGTGGATCTAATGGCTTCCATCCCTTTGACCTTACAGTTTTCCACTTTATGAGCGTAATTAATAAGTGGCTGCTTCTGGAGTCTAGCTAAATGTTTTAGCCCTTTTGCGCTCTTGCTCTTGCTGCCAAACCAAGCTTTTGGGACTTGTGCAATGTCCACCTCCTCCCTGCATTGTTCCTGGGAAGAAGTGAGAGTTTAGAAAACATACAATGGATAAAACTTGCAGTGGCACTGAATCGTTTGCTCATTTAAGGGCAACTTGGTATGATTATCTCTACAGCCCTGTGTTTCTAAATACCTGTGAGCATTGGTGTAGCAAAAGCGTGTTGTGCTTCTCTGTAGAACATTCAGGAAGTCCTCCTTATCCAAGAATGGAAAACTGACTTCTCAGCCTTGACCTGCATACCTGTGGGACTTTAATCTCACTTAGAGACACATTTGCATGAAAGGAAGCAGAAGAATTCAGAGCTTATAAAACAGAGATATTAGTGTAATAATAATAAAAAAGCTTTGGCCTCTTTATCAGTTTCCAGGCTCTATCTATGTCTCTCTTTTGTCACTGGGGCATCTAATCACCCCCTCCCTTTTGTTTGCTGAAAATGAGTTTTCCTATTTCTTCCTAGGCAGAATTAATCTGAAAATCCCTGCTATTGTTTGATAGTTAATTACCTGCCTTTGGAGTCAAGCAGCGCTGACGCTCAGGTGAATGGGGAAAACACTGATGTCTACTGAATTGTATCCCCATGAGGGGAAGAAGCCAGGCCATTGATGTCTGTTCCCTGTATTAGTGGAATTCTGTGGAGAAAGGGACTAGGCTGGAGAGCCATCCAGCCAGGCAGTGACTTGCGGACAATAGAGGGTTAGCCACAGTGGTCTTTCATTTACCTTTTATTATCTCCCTGTTCCTAACCTTCTCCTTTTACCTGCTCCGCACATATAATTGTGTTGCTTTTCAGTCTTGAATAACCTTGTCAAATTCAACTCTATGATTAAGAGAACAGGAACAGTAACTTTTAATTTATAGATACCAGTGCATTGTAGAACCCCCCCAAAACCTGAACAAAAGGAAATTTGCAATATAAAATATCAAAGGGAATAATGTGACTTAATGCTCATTTTGAAGGTAAAGATTTCTGTCTCTTCAGACACATCCCTCAGAAAATATCCTTTCCTCCTGGCAATACAAGGTGCCCAGAGAGTTGAGAAGATTTCTGCACCAACAATTTCCATCCAAGCTACATCTGGCTGAGTTATGGTGGAGGAAAAGATCATCATCCAGTTTCAAATAGGCAGCAGCACCCTTTTGTGTTTGTTCTCTAGGTCACAAAGCACTGTTCTGACAGATAGAGGGAAACACTTGCCACCCCAACTTCTTGACAATGTCCTTTCCTGATCCGGCCCCATTCAAGAAATAGATGAAAATGCCCATTCCGTCTGGTCATAAGACTCTACATCTTATTTGGTAGAACTTTAAAAAGTAGGCAAATAAATTCCACGGCAAAATTGAGGCGCTTCTCAAAACACCCTAGAGAATGGCAAGGAAGTAGGACATTTTACCTGCAATTAATTTGTGAAATCTATATGGCATGCAGTTGCGGCACGAGTGAGTGTTTATGTTCCTTGAAGCAGCTACAAACAAAGGAGGACCATGTGTCACAAAGGCCAGGGCACCGCTGACATTTCAGCAAACCCACTTGGCGCGTCCTCTGTCTGCTGAGCCAGTGAGGCGGTGTGTGAGCCTAAAGTGACCTCAGCAAAATGCTGTAGTAGAAGTTGTGTTGTTTTAGTTAATGGTATTTTCTGTATCTTCTGCTATGACCAGGGAGAGGGCATCTCTCGTTTTCTAAGTGGTTTAGCAAACTTGGCATCTGCCTCCTGGTGCTTCTGTGGTCAGAACGGCAGATAACAATAGGTTCCTCTGTCCAAGCCCCTCACACTACTTTACATCTCAAACCGAGCAGAGAGATCAGGAGAGCTCTCTCACTTCCCAGCATTTACAGCAGTCAGCAGCTCTCCTCCAGGTAAGCAGTTATGGCTCCCCAGGGAAATTCTATAAGCAGCCATCAAATTCTTATCCCTTACGTGGTTTTCTCCAGGGAGTTGGAGCTGCCTCTGAGCTATCTCAGATGCTAACACTAAAGAATGGAGAGGAGTGACTCTAATTCCTTCTGGATCTCGATTCCTTCTGCAGCTCCAGATGAGAAAATTTGTCACTTTATTTTAAGGAAAGGGCAGACTTGAGATCCTGAATATTAGCATTTTCAAGATGCATTCCGGTTACCTTCCATGTCCACGTCAGAGGTGCAGATCTTTCCAAGGTGAACTTGAAACAAGTATTCTTAACTAAGGGTTGCATGGGATCTCTTGATGGTTCTGTGAGCAACCAGCACAGATCTGGCTAATCCTAGAATACGTTCCAATAGACCCGTATTACCAGATCCCTAAAGATTAGACCCTTATTACCAGATCCCTAAAGATGTACACAGGCCACACTGTAGCGTGTCTACACAGTGACATGAGGAGCGGTGTCACTGATCTCAAAGCTGTAACTGTTACAAGAAGATGATTATGTACACAAAAGACTAAAAGATTCAGGCTATTCTCTTCTGAGACAGTTAAAATCCTTATCTTCTCAGGGTCCAGGTAGATGCTAGTCCCGAGGGCTCTCAGTCTATCTGTTGTTGAACTGAGGATTGTCGACTGATGCCTTTCAATTCTATTCATCAGTATTTTGAAGCCTGGTGCTATGAGCACAAAGATCCAGAGTTCTTATCTGGTGGAATAGAAGAGACCACAATACTAGCAAACAACTGGCTTATACATAACAGGGATTAGGATGTTTATGAGTATAAATGTGATGAATGCACTGAAAAGGAGCAGTTGAATTCATGTGCAAGATCAGACAGAGCTACAAGGTTGCATTTCACAAGGTTCTTCAGTTCTGAGTAGGGACTCTGGAAAGAGGGCATCACGGGCACCTCAGGCATCACAGGCAAAGATAGTGCAACACTTGACAATCTGACAATGTACGTCATGTTAGAGGAGCTAAAGCAGTCCCAGAGCAGCAGCTCAGGTGTGAAGTCACTGGACATGAGGCCAGAAAGGCTACCTCTCCCCTTTGGATGCAGCCATGATTTTCTTTGATGTTTAGCAATCCCCATTTGTATTGGCAAGGAAATGTATGTTAAACTATCTGGGCAATGGACAAATATCCAAAAAGCTCTCTGTAGAGTAAAACATGGTAAGCACCAGGGTTAGTAAACCTTGAACAGAGCGCATAAATCTTGGAAGGAAAGAACATATTCTATCCACAGTGGTACTATGTCCCTTGTACATAGAACATAGATTACAATACAAAGGGGAAAGATAGCCAAAGACCTTTCTACTAACACGTCAATTGTTGAACACACTATATGTTTGTTTATAATTGCAGAAACAATAAGGATTCTTTTGAATAAAGTGGTTAAGGAGAATTTAGCTGTGTGTTAGCAAATCTAGCACATGCTTTTAGGTCTTGCTGTGTCATCAGAGCAGGAAGTAAGAAGATGCTTCAAAGGACAAATGACAGCTGCTGGAAAGGGGTTCCCCTCTTAGGTCCTCAGCAGCCACCTTTTCTCCTACCCCAGAGCTCATATGCAGAAGAGGAAAAGACCCCATGTTTCAGCAGGACTTGAACTTCAAGGTGTCACCACTTAGAGTGTGGCTTGTGACATATCCTCGCCCGATGTCATCTGTGGTAAATTAGCATCTAATGTCAGTAGCGAAACTTGCTGGGGTCTGCCGGAGTTTGGCTTAGTGGTGCAATGCTTCTGGAGTTGTCAGAGCCCCATATTTTTCCTTTGAGCTCCATTTCATGTTATTTGAGAAAGAATATATTGATTTAAATTTAGGACAGTTTAATTTGGTGGCATGTTCTCTTTATGTCTCAATTATATATTCATGTCTGTGTGGTAAACTCAGCTGGTAGGGGATTAAGAATTCAAAATAGAGGATTTTCTCTTGGCAAGTAATGCTTTCCACTGTGATTAATTGGGAGTCTGCACAATGAACCTGGTGTTGGCTCTGTTGGGGATTGAATAGCTTAGTAGAAAGAAGTAGATTTCAAGATTTAAGAGTTTGGGTTTTCAGTCTGAATTTTGATAATAATTACCTATAAAAATGACCTATTTATTTAAACTTTTCCCAGTTGTATAACTAGGAAATGTTGCATTATGGAAATGTTTTTTGTATCCCGTAATCTGATTTGGAGAAAGGTGCCTAATGTAGATGGGAGGAAGCAGAGCAGGACTGCGTGTTAACATCTTTCAGTTCTGTAATCAGTTGCTAGTGACTAAGGTTTGCCAGTTCCTCTTTCTGTGTGTCCTAGTCTGGCTCCAGTAAGGCTCCAGTTCTCTGTTCCAGTACCGCATACGCTTCTGGTGCGCTACGGGTCCTTGTTCCCAAGAACCTGCCGGGACTGTACCCTGTACTGCCTGTTCCCATCACCTCCTCCAGTGCCGCTCCTGACCTCTGACGGTACTGTTCTCAGTCCTGTTGCCACCACACACTTTTTCTCTTACCATTCAGCCTGGGCTTGTTTTAGGCTCATCTTGCAGTTCTAAAACTCAGGCTTGGGAGAGGGGACACTTGTACTGATGTTGTCCCTTATCTGAGGGTACAGAGTAGAGAAAGGAAGATCAGAAATTGTGATTATTTTCCTCTTTCACAGATACACAGACTACCCTGTGTCAAGGACAGAACTAAGGTTGGAACAGATTTGAAGCTGAACAAGGTCCCTGTGATCAGGATGTACTAGTGGGGTGGGGGCAACAATTAAACTGTGAAAGAGACGCTGCAGGGACACAGCCATTCCTGGGAATGCTGAAACTGAGGGAGGTGCCTCCCACATCTTGGGAGCTGGGCTTTGCCGTCCCGCAAGGGCAAACAAACAGAAGTCTTCTGAAATGCAAGGTCTGGTGGTATTTCAGGTCATAACTGTTCAGATGAAAATAAAGTAACCCAACTGCCCATGCCCACTCTGCCCTCCTCACCACCTGTTTTGTACTTGCAGCCAGAGTAATCTTTTTGAAGCATGATGGTACCGCTAGGACCTGTCCTTACCCAAAGACGACCAATTCCTTACCAAAGAATTGATAAGCCCAAGGGACTGTGGGTACCTTCACCCTGATTCATGCCACATCCTAGCCTCAGTGTTTTCAATTTAGTGTATTGTATTCTTCTTGCTCTGTTTGGTGTCAAACGTCTTGTACATTTTCTTTTCTCTACCTGGAATTCTTTTCTTCTCCTTCTGTTGACTCTGTTTACCTTCAAATGTTAACTTAATGTTGCTTCCCTGAAAGCCTGTCCCAGACAAGCCTGACTTGGGTTAACTCCAGCCACTCTCACTTTCCCCAAGCATTTCAGCCCACACCCTCTTCCTGGTCTCGCCATGGTGAGAACATGGCCCTGTGTGGTTACGGGATGTGCCTGCTTTCCTGAAGGTGGGAGGCTCCTTTGCTTTGCATTCTATCCCAATGCCTGGAATTTAATAGGTGAGCAGGGACTATTTATTGGCTAGTGATTGGATCTATATAATTCCTTTTTAAAAATATTTAAAATTATTCTCTGTGTGTTGCTCATGGTTTGTTGAATTCAACTGAATAATGGCCAAGCAAAGATAGCAAATCCCGATCCCTAGGACCTGTGAATATATCTCGTATGGTGATGTCTCTCTAGATGTGACTAACTTAAGTAGTAAGGCTCTCAGTGTAATCGCATGTGTACTTGAAGAGAGGGCATAGGGAGGCTGCTAGAGATCGCACCATGTGAGAAGGCAATGTGAAGGTGAGAACAGAGATTTGTAAGAGGTGGCCTCAAAGTGTGGGACCAGCCAGGGAATGTCAACAATCACCAGAGCTGGAGGGATCCTGGAAGGGTCTGTCCTCAAAGGCTCCTGAGTGAGCAGTGATGCTTTGGTTTCAGCCCAGCACAAGTAATTTTAGACTTCTGGTCTCCAAAACTGAGAGAAAATAAATGTCTATGGTTTTAAGCCACAAAATCTATGGAAATTTGTTACAGCACCCATTTGAAAGATCCACCAGCCTTTACTTTCAGAATTCCCGACAGCTAGAAGTAGGAAAACAACCGGCATGCCAGATCTGCCAGCGATTTCAGACTCCTGACTGTTGAGAGTTAATGTAAGATATCTTTACGAGACTCTATTTCATTGTAGTCAGCCCTTTATGCCTGAGAGTTACAGTCACACCCACAGACGCAACCGGCCTTGGATGGAAAATGTTACAGTGTGTGACTGCTCAGGCTGTGTCTCCACAGCAAGGCAGCATCTCCACAGCAAGGCAACCTCCCCTGGTGTCTTGGATGCTTGCTGTAGACAAGGATCAGCAAAGTAAGGCCCCGGGGCCAAATCCAGATTTGCTTGTTTGTTTGTTTTGGTGATCTCTAAGTTTAGATTGCATTTATATTTTTAAAATATGAATGTAAAAAGAAGATTATGCTACAGGGACTTGATATGGACAATAATGTTTAAAATAGTCACTGTCTGTCCCTTTACAAAGAAAGGTTGCTACCTCTGCCCTGGGAATCCAATCGTCTTGCTGTGAAGACTGAAATAGCCCCAGGGAGAAGCCAGGATGACAAGGAAGGAGCCCTCCCTCCAAGAACCAGTATGGATTTGCCAGCCAGAGTGAAGCACTTTGAAAGTACAGTCGCCAGGCTCAGCCAAGCTTTGGAGGGCTGCAGCCTCCCTGACCCTGGCCTGAGTCCACCTGAGAGGCCCTGGGCTGAACCTCCCAGCCAGGCCACGCCCCAGGAACTGACCCATGGAAACCATGAGGCAGTACATGGTGATTGTTGTGTGAAGCCTCTAAAATACCTATCTGTCTGTTTATCTTTGGGGAAAAATTGCATCAGTACTGAAAATGCAGAGGTTTTTTTCCTTATTGTTTTCCCTTGAACAGTATAGTATTATAACAATTCATGATATTTATAGCATTTACATTGAATTAGGTATTATACGTAATCTAGAGATGATATGGGAGGATGGGCACAGCTTAGATTCTGTGCATTTTATGTAAAGGACTTAAATATCTGTGTATTTTCATGTCCTCGGGGTTCTGGGAACAAATACTCTATGCATGCTAACAGATGAGTGTTTCTTTTTAAAGACATCTCTTTGGAGATTCATTTTCCATGTAGATACAATGAAAGTATCAGTTTCTTGTCTTTGGGTTGTGTACAGGAGTTGATGACATAAAATTTCAGTGCTAACCCTATATCTTTGATATGAAATGACTGTCCTTGGGACTCCAGGGGTAAGAGCAGGCCATAGAAGAACATCTCAGCCAAATGTGATTTTAATGAGGGGAGACCACCATGCTGCTTAGCACTGGGCTGTGAGATTTGGTTTGGGGATGTGGGAATAGGTTTGAAGATAAAACCCCTAGATGTTCTCTTATTAACTGGAAGAGGAGCCTACTGTCGGGATGTCATCTCCACTGTTTGTCATATAGGCATCTCAGAATGTAAGACTGCACTCGGAACGGACAGAATAGATGCTTTCCATTCTAGCATGTGCCCCTACCGTGACCCCAAACTCGTCCCTCCTGTGGTCTTCACATCCAGGAAATGGCAACTCCATCCTTCTTGTAGTCCAGCTGGCACCTCTGTACCCATTTCACTCTTTCCTTCTTCCATGCTCTTCCTCAGTCTCGTGCAGATCCTGTTAGATTTTCTGAATTTTGAAATTTACATGTTAAGGGGTGTGGTTTGTTTCACCACACTAGGGCATGTGTTCCATGATAGTGGGGACCTGGCCTGCTATGTTCACTGCTGCTTCCACATGTCCAGAATAGGGTCTGGAACACAGTGGGCGCTCAGGAAATATCTGTTGAATGAATGAATGGATCAAGCACATAAGCTTAAATAGCACATGGATTTTGTTGTATGAGAAACCCAAAGTATAAATAATTCAAAGAGCAAGATAAATGATAGATAATAGGAACTAGGAAGATGGATCTTTTGCAAATGGGAAGAGGACCAAGAGGTGGAGGGAGATGGAGGGAGTGAAGTGAAAAGAATTCAGATATGTTATGTGCATGTACCAGCTCCCCATAATGAGCGTGATCATATGTACTTCATATGTACATAAAAATTAAACAAAAAATAAATGGCTGAAAGCAGAAACTTGCCATTCAGTGAACCTGATGATTTTTATTTTAGCAATTACTGTTTCTTTGCTTGTGGATTTTCTTACCCAGGTAAGGAGGGAATCTGGTGTTCTGGACTGAATCTGGACTGAAGGCACAGCAGGCAGGAGCTGAGGGGTGTAGCGGGAGTCTGTTCGGGCTGGATGGAGGGCTGGAGCCAGGGGGCTGCCTGAGCCGGTGGGCGGCCAGGCGCTGATTTCTGCCAGCCCGGAGGTGTGCATTTCACCGTGGAGCGAGTGGGGAACGAAGGAAGGGTTTGAACACCATGCCTACCCCCAAAGAAATAATATGGCAGTGGATGACAGGACAAGCAAATAGCTCACTGTAATATAGAGAAAGCATTGGGGCAGGTACTAGGGGCTTGGTCAATGCCCAGAGGAGACCCCTATCTCTGCAGACCCCAGAGAACCCCAGGACACTTCCAGAGGGAATCTGGGCCAGAGCTGAGAGCCAGGTTGCATCAGCTACTTAAAGCTGTGTGAGTTGTTTCAGAAGGACGTTTGGCATCAGAATGGAACATGAATTCGAGGGAGTCGTGAGACAGGAAGACGGAGAAGCGGTGGGAACGCAGAACAGATTCGGTGTTATCCTGTGCCCCTGGCCTTTCTGTTTGAGAGACTTGCAGTGAATCGGGGTGGCTCATGAGTGTCCAGAGAGTGTGTGCACGGCCAGGCACCCAACCATGTTCTGAGGTGGCAGCTCCAAAGCGCTGTGTCTGCTGGCCCATGCGGCTCGACAGTGCCGAAGGTACACAGAAGTGTCAGTGCTTACATCTTTCAAAGGTTTCAGAGGTATACATTTACACACGAGAAAAAAGGAGTGTGCCGCGCTTTGTCTCACTTTGCATTTCTAAAAATGGCTTTTGGATTATTGAAATGAAGTCACTTCACCAAGAGGAGGTGTAGTTTGTGTGAATGAAGGATAAAACTTAAAATAAGAAAGGATAAAACCAGGAAGGCCATTCAAATGGGAGAAGGTGCTTGGAAATTAGAAGGAACATGGGCTCAGAGAATACCTAGTATAAGACACCACAGAGTGACTCAGACCCCCATGCTCCCTGCCTGCCTTGGAATCTTTAGAGGGCTTTTTCAGGCAAAAAGAGAAAGAATAGGGACCTCTCTCCAGGCCTGCTGAATCCAAATCACTCTTGTCCTTCCGAGGGCCTGGTGTGGATGTTTTGGGAATTGTTGGTCCGGGACCCATCTGAGCTAAGGGCCAGAGGCAGCTGAAGGTGAGACTGGGAATATTTCTTACATCAAATCCTAAATTACATTCATGATCATTGGTAGGAACCCTGTCGAATCAGATGAGTGGGCGTCTTATGTTTCTAATCATAGTGTAGCTTGCATCTCCCTGAGCTTGCTGCTGAACCGTTGTTGACATGAACAATAGGAAGCAGACATGAAGAAGAGCTGTTTACCTCAGTGGGTCAGTACAGCTTCACGCCGTAGTCTATTTTGTCTGCAGATCAGGCCTACAGAATGGTTAGGCTTTGGTCCTTCAGTACTACCTACTTCAGACAGCACCCACTTCCTTTCTCCCCCGTAATCAGGGCAGCGCGCAGCCTGATTCAGGTCAGTGAAAGCATATTGAGAAATTGAGCTGCAAGTGAGTTTTCCAAGCCAGAAATCTTCTCTGGGTTGGCATATTTTAGCCTCTCAAGCAATGCTAATGCTGCCTGTGACATGGCAGTGAGGGCAGTCCGTAGCACTCAGGCCAGGCGCTCCAGCAGCTGGCCACAGGAGGTATACTGAGGCAGGATCAACATCATCACCATCTCTCTTGCCACACACACAGAAGCTCCTGCTTCACATTTTATCCCAGGCTTTGGAAGAAGCAAGAAACACTTACAACAGAAATCCCTTCCACCCTTCATTCATTTACCTATTAAATATTAATCAGGCTCCTCAGAGGAGGAAGGCATTTTGCTAGAACACAAACACCATGCCTACCCCCAAAGAAATAATATGGCAGTGGATGACAGGACAAGCAAATAGCTCACTGTAATATAGAGAAAGCATTGGGGCAGGTACTAGGGGCTTGGTCAATGCCCAGAGGAGACCCCTATCTCTGCAGACCCCAGAGAACCCCAGGACACTTCCAGAGGGAATCTGGGCCAGAGCTGAGAGCCAGGTTGCATCAGCTACTTAAATGTGGCAGGTGAAGTCTTCCAGGTGTAACAGCATAGGCAGGGATTCGGGATGGATGGGAGGAACATGGCACACCGGGAGCAGAGAAAGGCACCCCGGGCACATGAATTAAAGGGAGGCATGGGGGAAAGTGAGACATCAAGAGGGCAGCGAAGCCAATTGCAGGAGATTCCCAAGCTGTGTGCCAGGCTGTGGACTTCAGCATTTTCCTTAAGGACAAAAGGAACCCCACTTGGAAGAACAAGGGTGCTATTCAGGGGATTTCTGACATGGTTTCAGTTTTGCAAAGAGAGCACCTTGGGGAAAGCAAAGACGGCCTTCCATGGTAAGTCGTCCTGCCCATCAGGCCCTCACCCACCTGCCCAGGCCACCCTCCGTGTCTGCTGTCTCCACCTCCAGCATGCAGGCCGTCAGTTGCTGCCTGATTCCCTTTGCTTACGGAGATATTTTTATTCCTGCAGGATCTTTAGGTTGTCTTTTGACTACGGCAGTTTTTGTTCTTTATCTTTTTCCTTCCCATTGTGTTCCATTTCACTCTTCTGGGTGCACTCTTCTCTGCCCTTTTGTTCTCAGCTCCCTTCTTCATTTTACCTCTGCCCTTGGAACCCAACCATCTCGTGCTCATGGGGCTCTATCTCTCAGAATCTTCTTTCTCTCCTCCTCCCTTTCTTTCTGTCCTTTTGTCCCTGTCACATCTCCTCTGGGCCCCTCCTCCTCCTTTGCCATCCTCAGCTGTTTCCTCCCACTCTCCATTCCACAGCCTGTGACCCCACACTCCCCACGGGCTCCTGCAGCACCTCAGACCTGTGCCTGGCCAGGTAGCTTCTCCTTGCAGTATCCCTTCACGCAAAGCTCACGTCACCACTATGGAGAGGATCTGATAATCAGATGCACCTTTTTATTTATTTATTTTCTTTTCACTTAATAAGCACATCTTGAAATCAAGCTGCAGTTTCACTCACAATGTATCATTTCCCCTGGGGAACCCACATCCAACCCTAGATGAAATTTTCTCTTTGCACAGTGCCAGGAGGGAAGATGGTATGTTTAAGATTTCTTTATTGGGTCTCAGATATGTTGCATCTGTGTGCATTGCCCCTAATTAAATATGTGTATGTATACAATTGTGTGTGTGTGTATGGAGAGTATATGTGTATGTGTTTATGAGGAGTGTCTGTGTGTTTGTCTGAGGCATTCCTTTTGTTTTTGAACCAAAAGAAATCTGCAGCTGGTCATGGGCAGAATGGACATTTATCCAGAGCAGATGTGGAGACCATACAGAGCAAGGAGTCAGCCTGGGCTGGGATGGCTTTGAAAGTGGGGCCACTCTGAAAGGATCCGTGCAGTACTCACTTAACTCTCCACTATGGTTTGTCCTAACCGTGCACAAGCAAGAGTGTCAGGAGGAAGACATTTCCTGGAGCAGTGCAGCAGCTAGAGCACAAGACTATGGGCTGAGCCCAGGTGTCTGCAGGCTCCACTATTCCCAGAGACTTCATCTTCTCCAGGCTGGTGTCACCCACTGAGGCAAAGGGACACTAGGTTGCCCTTAGCTGCTCTAGTCGTGGCCAATTATAACCATAGCTTCTCATCTCACAAGAATATTAGAAGCCACTGCAGGAAATGGGAGCAGTCAGGCTTTCATCATACAAGGATAACCATATTTATAGCTCCCACTCACTGAAATCTCATTATCTAGGAGCCAGAAACTAGATGAAGCTCTTTATAGATAGTATCTCATGTAATGTTCAGAACAATTCTACCCAATGGATTCTTTCCTGACCTTTGAAAATGAGGAAAGTGCTGTCCTGGGTTAGGTTTGTATTCCCATTTGTAAGCAGCAGAGCAAGAAGCTGACCTCAGGCAGCCTCACTCTGCACAGCCCACCTCAGGCGCTGGCTTACCTTTCTGAGCAAAGCTTGGGTTAATCTGACTCAGAGGACCGGGTCTCAATTAGGAACGGGCGCTGCAAGAGCAGACATGGGCTCCAATCAGTTCAGAGCTGCAAGCTGCCCCCAGGGCCATCTGGTCAGGGACTGTCTGACTGAGGCTACTGATGAACAGTAGCAATGTCGGGGTTCTCCCCGGACAATTTGACTCCATTTATTGCATATAAAAATTATTCTTTACTAGCATTATTTTAAATGATAGTATCATTATGTTTTAATGCCCCCGACAGCTTCTGTTGTTCACCCATGTTGTGACGCGCTATTGTAACACTGGAGATGGGAGAACATGAAATGCAAGAGATCAACAGGCTCTTAATCCAAGGTCACACCACTGGTTAAGGGGAGTAGGAAAGACTAATTTCAGGTCTCCTGGCTTTCACTTTGGGCTCCTTTCTTTGTCCTGATTAAAGACAGATCTTCCCTATGTGTATGAGGGGACACAAAGTAACATGGTAAATGAGAATTGGGATGGGGGCACAACTGCATTAGAATAATAGCTGTGTAATCACTTATCTGCACTTTGGGCTGTTTTCTCTGTAAAATGAGGACAACAATAAATCCTTTCTTGCAGGCTGATTGTGAGGCGAGGATGTGAGAGGATACCACACAAAGGTATCAGGTGCCATAATACAGCCCAGCATATGGTAATCTTTCCTTTTCTTTTTTAACGGTATGGAAAAGACTATTCGATAGGTATCAGTCACACCAGCCGTTCTCTTAAGCTCACGTGGCCATCATTAGTAATATAGACTTTTATTTTTTTAAAGTCCTATGTAAGTAAAGCGTGTTTTCTTTTAATAGGCTATAATCTCATAGAAGATGATATGTGCTACTCAAATATGCCCTGAGCAAGCTGCGGTTGCTGCAGCCTCCATGCATATCTATGGACAGCATATCTGGCCATTGGTTTGGCTGAAGTAGAATCAACATCTCCATCTAGTGTTGCCAAGTTACCTTCTAGCATTTCATAACACATGAGACACTCCATGCTCTACATTCCCAAGTTCAATCTCCTCATCTATGTAGAAGGGAAACATCAGGAACTGGTGCTAGCACTTGTGTTATGAAGTAACCAGGCCTTTTCTCTGTGGAATGATTTTTACTTGGAGGCATAATTTTTTTCTCATCATTGGTTTCATTTCATTGACAAAGGAAGTCATGGTAGAATGGAATTTACACCCTAAAAATCTTGTCTGTCAGCTAATTTAATGCTGCTTATTCTTCCAAAATTCTCCTTACTGCCCTAGACTCTTCCTAGAAGGCTGTTCAGTTTCAGATTCTTCTCACCTACTGGTCCTCAACTTGAGCTGTCTCTTCTTCTCTTGGGCCACATGACAGCCAGTGACTCCTGGCTTTGCCTACTCTGGTTTCACTCATGATAGCTATCTCTATATCCAACAGTAACAGAGATTTGTTTGTAAGAACCTCATGGATTCTCCTCTTTAAAGTGTCACCATATATCCAAAATAACACCATCATGCCCTACCTCTTCACCACCCTAAATTCCTTTGTTTATGTATTAACAACCTTGAACGATAAAAGCTATATACTCAATGTTCAGGAGAGAGAACTAGAGTCCATCCTTACGTTCTCCCCGTGAGTGTTAATCATGATTTGTCAACTTGAGTGAATTAAGAAACAAACACCTAGGAGATTAGTAAAGCACATTTCTGGGTATGCTTATGCATGGTTGAAATGTAGGCCAGCAAACCAAAGTGGTGAGACTCACACTAGCTGTGGGTGGCATCAACAAATAGGCTTGTAGCCTGGATGGAGGAAAAAGAAAAGGAAGAAGGAAATATGCCTGTTTTGGGAAAGCACCAGTTTTAGCATCACCTTTGGACATCAATCTCCAGATCTCCAATTTCTCCAGCCTTTGGAGAAATTGGAGAAAGCAGCATAGAGGAGCAAAAGCCAAGGAAAGCTTGGGCCATGAAGGGATTTAGGTGAAAAATTTTCAGCATTCGGAGTAATTGATATATCCACTAAATGGCTCAGGGCTGCTATCAGAGCAGTGGTAATAATAATTTTATTTACAAAATATTTTATTTACAAAACTCCTGCAAAACACAGATTTGAACAGGTGATCCTTCTGTGGACTTCCAGAACTTTGAGGTTGGGCAGCTGCTGCATCCTTGAGCCCTCTGGTTCTGCAGCTTTCTTCTTCAATGAGCAGGTGCTGGGTTCTCTGGCTCTCTAGAGGCCACATGGACACTCTGTCCTCTCATCCGTAAACCTAGCTAATAAACCCCCTTTCAGAATTACACACATATTTCCCGTTGATTCCGTTCCTCTAGAAAAACCTAAATAACACACTCCCTTTTCATGGTAGTCCTCATTTAGTCTTGCGATCCAATGGATATCCCTTATTCACAACTTTATTGGCACTGCCGTGTTTCAGGCATGTATCCCACCTTACCTGCTTGTCTTTATATCGTCTCTCCCTCTACTGTCTTTGTCTGCTGCTTTCAGTGACAATCATGTCAAACATTAGTAGAGTCCTTACTATGGGACAGGGGCTAAGCTTAATATATAGTGTGTGGTTTAATCTCACGATAACCTTAGGAAGCAGATCATAGCATGATATCGGTTACTTTTAGATGAAGAAATTGAGGCCTCGAGGGGTTAAAACCTTACTCGAGATCATCAAAAGGAAGATGGGGCTCAACCCTCATCGGCTTTTAGAAAACTGCCCACCAGTGTCTCTGTCCCCCTTGCAGGAGTATTACTTCCTCAAAAGCACCCTCCTGCTCTGTGCTGCTTTGGACAGAGAGGGTCTTTTTACTTTTCTTTTTGGGTTCCCTGTCTCCTTGGCAGTGTTGACTTTATTGCATTTTCATAATATTTCATGCTTTAATTTAATTTATTTAGTGCTATTGTACAGTGCCCTAAGCACCTTGAAAGAAGCAGGAGTTTTGTAAATAAAATTATTATTACCATTGCTCTGATAGCAGCCCTGAGCCATTTAGTGGATATATCAATTACTCCCAATGCTGAAAAATTTTCTTCTGAATCCCTTCCTGGCCCGAGCTTTCCTTGGCTTTTGCTCCTCTAGGCTGCTTGTAGTAGCCTTGACCCAGTCTCGTAGCATTTCTCCTCCATGACCCCACCAGGAGCACAAAAAAACTGCACCTCAGCAAGTTCATGGGTGGTATTCCGGAGAGCAAGAGCTGGTTTCCTGAATCTTTCTGAATCCCTGAGGTTCCAGTGCCCATTAGCTAAACCAGTAACGTCAGGCCCACCATGCCTCAGCCCTCCTCGCCCACCGCATGCTAAATAAGACTTCATTATCTATTAGTCAGTAGCACAAATCTCTACCAGGATCCTTTGGAGCTGGATATGAGTTGGTCCTATCACTATTGATATTGATATTGCCTATTTGGCAAAGATGATTGCAGTTGGGTCAAACTACAAGGCTTATGGAAATTTTTATCAGAGCCTCAAAAGCATGTGACACCCCCCCACAAAACAGGGTAAAATTCACTGCTATTGGCCATCATTTCTAGAATCAAGTCTATCTTCTGGATGCTGCATGGCCCCTCACAATCTTATAGATCTTCAGAGCAAGATATGTGAGAGGATCATTGCCTTCTATTTATAGGGTTTCAATAACATGTCTGAGAATTTATCAGATAAACCAATGATCAAGCTGGGATTTTTCCCTGGTCCTATCCAACTCATGCTATTAAACTTGACCCTTCGTCTTCCACCTCCCCCCAGCATATTCCTTTTCCATTCTACATTTCTGCCTTTTGATATGCTCTGCACTATTTGTCTGTTCTATTGTACTCCATTCTATTCTAGTCATTCAGCTCACTGCATACCACTTACATGACAGGCAGGCATGACGGTGAGCAGGACTGACATTTTCCTCACTCCTTTTGGAGTTTTAGTTCAACATTACTTCTCCTGCTTTCATCTTGACTGGCCTCCATTTTACGTAACTATTCTCTTCGTAATTTATAGTTGTATTAAGAATTTCTGAAGAGTTTTCCTCGTTAACCAGGAGCAATACAGTGTGGAGACACTTTGTGATTTTAGGGAACAAATAGAGGTAGCCAATCTGTCCGTTATAAATGAGTTCATTCCCACTCAAGTAGAGGCTGCCACATACCTTGCCTGAGGCTCCTTACGTACTGAGCAATATATTGGCTTTGGTTGTCTCTACATTTGCCCCAGCTACATTGGGATCCTTAGATGACGGGAAGACAAAATAACTGAAGAAAACTTACTGTATCATACACAGTCACTATGCATAGTTCTCATACTGGGAAACACAATGACCTTTCTTAAGGTGGATGCCCTACAACCCTCTCACATGGCCAGGTCGAGGTTGTTGGATATCTTACAACTATTCTTCCTTCTAGTCAAAAAAGATTCTGAAATGAGCTATGACCCAGATACCCGGAATAAATGGAAATAGACAAGACAAAGGCTGCTTTGCCCCCGAGGGGAAAAATAGCATCTAGTGAAAAATGACTCATCAGAACTATTCAAATAGCTATGAAGAAGGAAGGGTAGAGAACTGTATAATGAAATTGTTTACTTGAAGCTCAGAAATGCTTCACAACCCACACAGTAACCAGAGAGAACCCAAGTGGCTTTGCGTGTCTGAACTCGGTCTTCTCAAGACACATCCATTGGCTCGTGGAAGTTTGTATCCCAACTACATGTAAACCACTGTTCAAGTTGCAACATGCTCTGAATAAGTAGATGTTACTGCAGTTCCTCATGCAGTCCTGAGACAGGCTGGTGCAACTCATCAGATGTTAGCTGTCTGGAAGGTGTCTACAGAGCCCCTAGTGGACCTCATCCTCCTCTTCTCATTTCTCCAAATGGAGTGTGGACTATGATGGCTTTTTTGCATGGCTCAGGACAATCCCAGGCTGCTAACTGAAGGCTGGCTTCGTCCGTTTGCCCCTAGTCTATTGCATATCTCCTATCACTTTCATTGTAATTCTGTGTCAGTCCTTTAATAAATGTGGCCAGCAAGTGCACAAGATAACAGAATGGGAATCAATGGGACCTACGATTGTCTGCATGCCAGATTCTCTCGTCAGCTTGGTCTTCAATCCATCCTGCCAGCTCACCCTCCTCTGGGACCTGAAGCATTTGAAAACAGTGCAACAGCCTCATCTCCCGGGCTGTGTTTTTCTCCATCATTTGCTTTATTAAATATTGATTTTCTGTTGCATTATTAAACCTTAAGTCTGGAGCATAAATTCTGGACTGATACTTTAATCTGGCTCGCCTCCTTTTTTTTTTTTTTTTTTTTTGGCTTTTAGAGCTGATTTTCAGGCCAGCTCTCCAGGGGAGTCTTTAAGTCAACAGTAGGCCTGAGAGAAACCTGCCTGCTGGAAAGGGAGGACCCCAGAGTGGAGAAGTAGCTCGCTTTCCCGATGCACTACAGAAACAACTGTGCTTGCATGAAGCACACCCTCACTTTATGCTTGTCCCACACAGAAGTCTATCCTTGTTAGGATGCAGGAGGTATGCAAGGGAGATCTTTAAGATTCATCCTTCAAAACTACTGAGTAATCAAGCAGTATGCTGAATCGATCTTAGAACTGCACATCATGCAGCCTCAAATAATATGTAATCCATTATCCTTCCACACCTCCTGTTTTCTTTTGGTTCATATTATTTTTAGGACTTTAGTCAGAGATTATAATCCAAAATGCCTTTGCTTGTCACTAGTTCTGGTCCTTGGCTTCATTCTTATTTTCTCCTCTTCTTAATGAATGAACTGGCCAGTGTTTGATCACAGTTCGTTGTATGGTGGCGCCATCATACACCTTGCAAAACTTTCTGAGAGATATTTCCAAATAGGCAGATTAGGCAGAGTGATCACTAGATTGAATTCTGCAACCCTGAATGGTTTCCTAGACCTGTAGTGCCATGAGTTTGAGGCTGGGTAGCGGCGGCTTGAAGATCCTGAAAATAAGACACATAAGTGATTATGCTTTTGTCCTCACCACTGACCGACGGACGGAGAATAAAATGGAGATATTTATGGAGTTGTTGTGGCAGGACTGGAGTGTGTGGCTGTCTACTTGAATGTTTGCAGGACGTGGAGGGTACAGCACTCTCTATGTTCCAATTCATTCCGTGTCTTTCAGGTCCTACATCTCCAGAAATCTAGTGTTAGGAAAGGTTCTAGGACCTGGCAGATTTTTTGGTAGGAGAGGAATGGGGGATGACTTCGATTCACTCCTGACTCTGGGGTGAGTGGGAGTGAGACCAGCTTGGGCTGCTCAAGGACTCAAAGCAGACAAATCCTCAGATGACACAGGCAAAGACCGGCTGAGCCTGTGCCACCATGGCAGGTGCCATCAGACAAATGATTCCTGGGGAATATTTGACAGAAACGATGTGAAAGTCCAGGGGAAAGAGATTGTCTACAACATTTTCACCAGCATCCCACATGTAATCAATATTCTTAGGCCTTCAATTAATGACATTCTTTTTGAAAGTCATGAGAATTTCAAATTGTATATCTCCCTACCCTCCGATTTCTAAACCTTAATTCTTTCCATGATAGATAAGTAGGTAATTGATTGTATTTACCATTCATTTGAACGCTCAATAGTGGGCAACTAAATACCTACTCATGTGGGCCTTACTTCCTGTAAAAATACTCTGTCAAACACACACACAGCCAAAACCTATCTGCCTCTAAAGTTTACGTTTTGGCCATTTCTTCTAGAATCACATAAAGTAAACTCATTTTTTTTTTTGTAATCATGAAAAGAGTTTAACTTTTAATTAAGAGCTCTGAATTTTGAATCTTATTATCTATGTAAATATCGACAATTTATATTTCAAAAAATGACTGAATATAGGCAGTTGTATGTGTTTCAGCCTGCTACTTAATCTCTCAGAGTTGCAGTTTTCTTATTTATAAAGCTTGAGTATAACCACTCATCAGTTTATTGTGCAGCATGATTGAAATTAGGTGAAATACCTGACATTAGAAAGCATTCAATCTTTTTTGCTGTTTCAATTTAACAAATATTTGCTAAACACCTTGTGTATGTTAAGCACTATGGCAAGTGTTAAGAATAGAAAAATGAGTGATAAATGGTCCCTGACTTCATGATGTGGATATAATATTTGAGGATGTCTATTATGTTCCACAAATTTTCTCTTCTTCCCCTGACTAAATAGAGCAAGCATTACTTACATTTATCATTGTACTTGTCTCATTATACCATAAGTATCTCTTCTCCCAATGACGTAACTTTTTTGAGTGCAAGAATCATTCACTGAATCTCACATATTTTTCATAATAAACACCACTTGTCGAATGAACTTCTATTTCTTCATCTTTCCTTTTGTAATAGATTCTAGTGTCTTCACTTCCCTCTTCAGATGTTAGCTTTTTTCCCCAGGGCAGCAGAAGCTCACAGAGTTCAAACCTAAATGAGTAACCTGATTTTCATCTAGTCACCTCTGCCTGTGTCATTGCTGACCTCCTAGCTCCTGCCTCAGTTCATTTCAACTGCTATAACAAAACTCAATTAACTAGGTAGCTTATAAACAACAGAAATTTATTTATCTCAGGTCTAGGAATTGGGAAGTCCAAGGTATAGGCACCAGATTGAGTGTCTGATTGGAGCCCATTTTTTGATTCATAGGCTGCACTTTCTTGCATAACCTCACATGGTGGGATCAATAAGAGGTTTTCTCAGGGCTCTCTTATGATGGCACTAATCCCATTCATGAGGGCTGTGCCCTCTGGTCCCAATCACTCACCGAGACCACCTTCAAATAGCTCAGGAGTTAGCATTTGTACATAAGCATTTTGGTGAGACAAAACACTCACACATTGCATTGCACTTCTAATACCTCCATCTTCCCTTTGGTTTCCTCACAGTCTCTGCCTACCAATCATAGTCATGGATAAATATCTACTTGAATTGCAGAAGTTCCCTCAAATAGTGCAAGAAGCTTTATTAGGACAATGGGTCAGCCTTTCTGAAAACAAATATAGAGAAAGCAGCCAATCCCTGTAAGAAGGAGCCTGCCTTCAATAGTTCCTCTCCATTTCTTTCTCTGGATGAAGTGATCTTTTGGTATTTCTTTTGTATAAGAAAACAGCAGCAAGAAGCACTAATGCATTTGCTCCCTAGGGCAGTCTGCTGAATCTCTTACTTTAATTTCTCTGATCTCCACCATTATCCTCTCTTATGCGGCCTGACCTGCCTTGGTGCCCACAGACAACTTGTTAGATTGGAACCATCTGACTTGGTTTTGGTGCCTCAAGTGGAAATTAGCAGGAGAGCAAGTTATACTATGTTTGTCTGAGTTAGGTGACCACCTTGGGCCATTCAAATATTGCTGGGCTGAGTGTAGAGATCATATGACTTATGATACTGTTCAGATCTAGTGAAGCTTCTAATATCTCATAAAGCTGGTAAAGTATTAGAAATTGACAGATCTCATACAGCGATATTTTGTTAATGTCCACAAGGTCAAAACCAACGTGATCTGGTTAAAGTTTTTCTGCCTCTCCCTCATTATTCTCATCGTCCCTAGACCTTTTCTACATATATCTGCCTCCAAGATCGTGCCTTTGCCAAGACATGGTTAGAAAATACATCCCAGGCATAAAAAGCTTCACTTCAAAAGATGGGACTTGGGGGAAATGTGGCTAGAAATAACCCTAACTTGAAATGTTTGGCCTGTGGAAGAAGACTATTAAAATCTAGTGAAATGTTAACAATTAGAACCAGGAACAGCTATTGGAAAGACAAGCCATGTTTCATGCCATCCCTGAATTTCTCCTTGCTTGCAGCCTTGTGAGATAACATAATTTCCTATTTGTACACAGTGGAGGACTCCAGGTCACATAGGAATATTCCAAATGGGTTGAGAACCCAGAGTTTTCAGGCTATTTCTGTCTCAGGTTATTTTGATTTTTTCATTTGATGCTGTCAGAAACTCAAGAACTGATCATTTGTGCTGGAAATAGCACAACTTCTGCCCTTTGTTTCGATTGCTTTTGCCTTGTGTGATTGGTGAATTTGATTGCTGGCCACAGAAAATTGCATTTGTGTCAGGAGCATTCTGAACAGATCAATGGAGGAGGAAACCAGGCAAGATCAATTGTAATACCAAAGGACTAGTATAAAAAAATCATGCAACTCACACGTCAACTTCCAACCCTCAGTGTCTAAACACTGTACAGATTCTTCACCACAATTCATTAGTTAAACCTCACAGTACCACATGAGGTCAGTTAGTGCCTGATGCTAGACCTCCAGGAGAGAGGAAAATATGATATGGACCCCACTGTCTTTACACAGAACATTTGCAAAAACTAAGATGTCAGACAGTACTACAAATAATTACAGCTGTTCCACATATTTTCCAGGTGTTAGTTATGTTCTCTGCATGCAATTCCAATTTAAACTTCAAAAGAGGCTTATGACTTAAATCTACTTAACTTTCCTTTCATGTGACTAAGAAATCAAACCCAGAAAGGCTAAGGTATCTGTGATGGTCTGTGAGTGGGTATGAAGTAGATCTCTCTATCTTTGTTCTCACTGATGCCATATGCCATGCATTTAACCATCTCCATTTGTTGTTTTGTGTTTTTGAATTCCAAAACTGTATACCAATAAGATTAAGCATTAGGATCCCCACCATTATCTTACTTAGTCATCCAGATGTGCAGTAGACTAGGCTTTTCTTCTTTTCTACTAAAAGATACTAGAGCAGTGATGGCTAACCTTTTAGAGAACTAATGCCCAAAATGCAACCCCAAACCCATTCATTTATCTCAAAGTGCCAACTCTGCAATTAATCCTGAATGCTCAGCTGCTGGGGTGATGCTGGGGTGACAGAGAGAGGGCTCTGCATGCTTACTCCAGCACAAGTGCCATAGGCCCACCACCACTGCCCTGGGGTCTTTAGAGGATGTTTTACTAATGATTCCACTTATAATATTTGTATGCATCCAACTTTGTAAAGTGCTTTGTATGTCCATTACCAGTTTGTAAAGAAAGTAGGGAAGGTAATATGGATTCCATTCTCTACGGGAGAAAGTAAGGTTCACTGAGGGTGACCTATACCTGAAAGTGGAGGGTGGAATTAAGGTGGGAAGTTGGCCCCCTGGCTATGGAGTTACTGTTCTTTCTACTGACTTTCTTTTCTAGAAACTGGCTTTCTACATGGCAAAGACTAAAACTGGACCCATATCTCTCACCATGCACAAAACTAAAATCAAAATGGATCAAAGATCTAAATACTAATGCAGAAACACTAAATCTGCTGCACGAGAGTAGGTAGAACTCTTGAAGACATAAGTGTAGGCAGAGACATCATGAACAAAACCCAGGTCACACAGAAAATACTACAAAGAATCAGCAACTGGGATTTCATTGTATTAAAAGGCTCTGCACAGCAAAAGAAATCACCAACAGAGTGAAAAGACAACCCACAGAGTGGCAAAAAATTTTAACCAGTTGTTCCTCAGATTAATATCTAGAACATATAAAGAATTGAAAAAACCAGACCCCAAATTTAAAGACTCAGTCCAAAAATGGGCATCTGAGATGAATACACACTTCGCAGATGAAGAAGTACAAATGACAAATAAATGTATTTTGAAAATGTTCAACATCACCGGTCAATCGAGAGATGCAAATTAAAACAATGCTAAGATTCCATCTCACTCCAGAAAGAATGGCTAGTATCAAGCAATCAGCCAATAACAAATGTTGGTGGGAGCAGTGGGGAAAAAGGAACCCTTCTCCACTGTTGGTGGGAGTGTAGACTGATGCAACCATAGTGGAAATCAGTGTGGAGATTCCTTGAAAAACTAAGACTAGAGGTCCTATTTGACCCAGCTATTCCCCTTCTTGGTATAGTCCTAAAAGAATTAAAAGCATCATACCATAGTGATATATGCACATCCATGTTAATAGCAGCACAGTTTGTAATAGACAAATCTTGGAAACAACCCAAATGCCCATCAACTGATGAATGGTTCAAGAAGAGGTGGGAATTTTTTTATACAATGCAGTACCGCTCAGCCACAAAGAAAATAAACTTGAGACATTTCTAGGTAAATGGATGCACATTGAGATCATACTCCTAAGTGAAATAAATTGGACACACATGTGTAAATATTGTATTGTCTCTCTGATGTGAGAAACAGAGAGTATAAATAAGCACAAAAATAGATATTGTATAATAGATATTGTGAGATAAGAAGACATTGTTCAAAAGGAAAGGGGAACTATGGAGGGGGGAAGAAAGGAAAAGAAAAAAAAAAAGAAAATAAAGATAAAATGGAAACAAAGCTTTGTAAATAAGGAGGGGAAGAGGGGTTGAAGTGAGGGGCGGGGAATGGGAAAAAAGGAAGAATCAAGATATATCCTGTATAGGTACAAATTCCCTATGATGAATGTGATCATTAAGTATATCTAAATTGTACCAATAAACTTAATAAAAAATTAATAGAGCAATAGCAAAAAAGTGAAGTAGAGTGCCCACTTTTCACTAGATCACAGAAATTAACAGAATTAACCTTTTTCTCAAACTTTGGACTCTTTCTACTATGCCACTCCATTTACTTAAAAAAAATGTTAAAAAAGACCCAAAAAAGGGTTTAGGATTGTTTAGGCAAAAATTGTGTCATAAGGTCTTTGGGTTTAGACCATGTCTCATAAATCTGTTTGGTCCTACATTTGCTTCTACCAGAGATAAGCAGTGTGAAGAGCCCTTACCTCGCTACTGGAAAATCAAGTTTATAAGTTAATGATGCTTAATGACTTAATCTCAAAGTTATTTACATGCATTAAAAAATGTTTATCAGGGGCCAGTGAGATGGCTCAGCGGCATAAGCGCCTGCCCGGCAAGCTCGAGGGCCTGAGTTCGACTCCCGGAACCCACATACGAAAAAAGCGCCGGTGATATCGCTCAGAGGCACTGGCGCCTGCTGGCGTGCGAGGTCCTGAGGTCGACCCCCAGTACCCACACACACACACATACACACAGAAAAAAATGTTTATCAGTGGCTTCTGCAATCCAGGCCATCAACCAGGCTCTTGGAAGCTGAATGACTTAGGATGCGTCACTTCTCTAGACTTCAATTCTGTCACCTACAAAACAGACATAAGAGTACCCCTTTCTCTACTTCAAAACACTGAAGAAACAACAAATCAAATCATGAATATAAACTGGTTTTGTGAACTAGTGGTAACAACTCTGTAGTGAGGCAATGGATTGTTTTAGGCACTCAGAAATGTTTTCATGTGGATTGACAAATTAAGAATGTGCCGTTCTGCACTCATGAGTGGTAGCACAAAATGATGGTGAAGCATGAGCTCATGGACTCAGGTGTGCTGGATGTGGGACGGACCGCGTCGGGAGTCACTGTGTCCCCTTTGTCTCTCCCCTGCGGAGAGGCAGCTCGCTTTGGCAGGACTTAGCTACTCATCTCTGCTCAGTCATCCTACTGGAACTGAATGCTCTGAATGGTGTGATTTCTATGACATTTTCTTTATTTTCTTTCTCTTTCTGGCAACAACTCTCTGAAATATTATTTTTTCTTTCTCGATAGCTGGGCTGTATAATTGATGGCCTCTCTGGGTTGCTATAGTCTTGCATTTAAGCCACAATCGCCTTGGCTGCAATGCCTTAGAGTTCGTTACTTTTTGAAAAGCTTCACGTCTGTTCGTGTTCAGATTGTTGTTGCTCTGGAGAGGGAGGTTATTGCCAGGCAGGAAGCGAAGCATGGGGCAGAATTCATGATAATCAAATTCTCTTCTTTCTTAGATGAATATTTCTGGGTAACGAGACTTCATGTTTATCTGACATGTCTGTTCTGAACCAGGGGACCAAGGACCTTCACTTTTCCCCTGCAGCATGCTGGAAGGAGTTCAGCAACATTGAGTCTTGGGATTTGGGAGGCTGCTGCTTTGCAAACGAAGTGGGTTATAAAGGTGCTCAGCTCTGGTAGTTGGGAATGGCTTAGTGCAGAATGTAAGCATGTATGATTTTTAATTAAAGTTTCAGGATACACCTGGTTCTCAGTGAGGCTGTGAGTGCAAGGTACATAACTGTCTTACCGAGTCTGCTATTTCCTCTCAACCCTACAGTGACTGTACTGCCGTTCTCAGCCTTTGACTCTCAGTTCACACACTCCACCCCCACCACTGCCACCTATGTGTGTTCACACTTTGTCTTCTGCTCTACATCCTGAACTAGGTCTACAGGCATAAGAACCCCAGATTTGGCAAACTCAGCCAGCTTCATAAGTTTTGAATATACCAAAATATAATCTCCCGGCCGATGAAAGAAAACTCCTTGACTTTCCCAGAGGTTGGGACTCAAGACCAAGTTGTCTGGTCTTGTCACAACTGTGCTTATTTAATCGAGATTCTGCTATTCTATGCATCTTCTTTCTCACCATGAGAACAAAAAACCTGATCTCACTTGTTAAGACTGAACATAGCCATATTTTTAAAATGCTACCCTTATACATCCCACCATTCCACACCATTCCATTGCAGGAAAGTCTCTGGTTTCCCCATGGAGATTTCAAAATATTTATTTGTATCATGACTGCAGCATTCTTTATATGTTTTAATTGTCCACTCCATGGATGTTGCTGTTGACCTCATTGTGTCTGTTTAGCATAGGAACCAGTTTTTCCTTGCTTGATTTCTTTCTGGATCATCACTATTTAGCATGGTCCAACATATGCTGGACACTAAAGAAAGGTGAATTAAATGAATCGCTGACAGCTTTGTTTAATCAAAGACTATTCCAGTTTTTTCTCCAGTTAAATGTTCTGGCATGCAAAAAATAGTCTATGTGGTGTGCGAGTGACTTTTTCTTATACATACATCCTTCAGAAATACACATAGTTCCTCATGTCCAAGGGGGAGGTAGATTTTTCCAGTGCCTCAGGTGAGACCATTTTCACAGGATAGGTAATAGAAGAAATAAGTAGACATTTTTAAGAGATGATTTAGAGCATTTTGGTCAGTTACAGATATAGATCCAACTTTCAAGGGAAAAAAGCAGAAAAAATTCTGTTTCAGAAAGAGTTTTCATCTCTATAGGAGTTGAGGCACTTTTAAGTTGAAGGCACTTTCTTTCCCTTTTGCAACATAACAAGTAAAAGATATTGTTATATCTTGTCATTTGAAGGGTGTAAAACTGGGTTATGCATGTACTAAAAGATATTGGGCATACGCTGATGTTTAACAAATAATAAATGTTTGAGAGATTGTTTGCTATACCTTTAGAATAGAACTTTAGGAGTAGCTGTCCTCTTCAATTAAGCTTGACATGTGGTATATTATATCTGTCTATCCTTTAGTATTCTGATAGTGGAGGAAGAATTTAGCCTTCTTGTATCCTAGTCAAGTATGCTTGCCTGAAGTTTTTATTGTTTCTTTGTTACTTAACCTTCTCTCTATGCATTCCAGGGGAATGCTAGATTGTGTGGATTATGACAGTCTAAACCTCTGCAAAGTGGAGGTGATTATCAGAATTTTAAATGCTGTGACATTTTGCTGTCAAAAAGTAATTGATTTATTAGAGACATTACAATACATGCATGATTCAACATAAGAGGTTCCTTTGAACTTGTTCAGTACCAAATCCTCAGGGAGACTATTTGCTTTCAGCACCACGGACAGAGACTCTCTTTCATTCTTATTTGGTTGGCCTTATACAAGTAAATATTACATACAGCTCAGCAATAGCAGTTCAGTCCAGTGGCCACAGTATGATCCAATTTAATGACTTTAACAATTTCAGCTGACAGACACCAGAATATTAATACATCCCTCGCATTTATGTTGCCACAAAATGGAACAAGCGACAAGACTGGATGACTTTATAATATATTATTATGTTCATTGCTATCATTTGTGTTGCTAAAAATAAAGTTATTATTTCACAACAAACCAGATAACATACAGAACATTCCAGAAGATGCTTGAATTTTTCCTAACAAGCAGCTTCTTATTGATGCCATACCTCAAAACACTAAGCAGGAAGCCATAATTGAGTTCAGTGATTCCACACCTGAGCAGTGAACCAAGCAGACTAACAAAATGCTTAAAGCTAATGAAAATCTTGTTGAAAGCAACGAAGCCCCAATGGGGCATGAGGTAGAATGCTGAGAGCATCCAGATCTCTGTCTTTCATAGTGGCTGTGACAAATATACTTATCCTGACTGGGTAAATCTCTAGTTACTTCCCAAATGTTCATAAAATTGTTCAAAACCTTTTAAATAGAGACATAGTCTTGATCCAAGGTACAGTTTGCTTCCTTATTCAGTTTTTGTTGATTATAAATGTTGCAAAGCAACTTTATTCACCTTCATACAAATGACGAAAGAAATAGGAGATTATTATTTGTGTAATAATTCAGGAGCTTTGTTGAGCAACTCACATTAAACTGGATGACAGAGTACATATTCACCTTGATGCCTAATTAAAACTATTTAGGCTCACCAGGATCATATCCTTGTTGAGGTCTTCAAGATAAATATATGTTTGGAAAACTTATATGTTCATTGGAAGCATAAAATTTAATTGAGGAAGGATGAATTTTAATTGATAAATTTTAATATTTTAGTTCTTTTTTGTTATTCAGAAAACTCATAATGTTTTTTTTTCTCATTGAACAAAACATTATATGAATAACCATAATTTCTATTTTGACATTCTGCCAAAAACTCAAAAAATTTTAAAGCTCAAAAATATTTTAAAACCTAATATCAAAATCTGTGTTGGCCATGGTCACCATATGAGATATTGTATTTGCACTTGGATCCTATTTTATGTGTCTATTTTACTCTCTTAATTTGGGTTTTCTTTGTAAGATTCTTCAACTTTGTTGGAGAAATGGTGAAATCTAATTATATGTAAGTTGGTAAAGAGCTTTTTATATACAATTGAATCTTGTATTTAATATGACCTGATAATTTATGACTTGTGCATTGTATTTTATGGATCATTTACTTATCTTAAGATTTGGGTATGGGGGAAGAATATTTATCATTTGTCCATAAGAACGCATGATGGAGAAATTAGAAAATAAAAAGAATAAGAATTTCATTTGTGTAGACATAAGCCATCTCTGGGAAATATTTTTATTCAGAACAAAAACATTTTTCAGATATTAAATGAAAATGTAGGTTATGAGAATTTAGCACTGAACTTGTCACTTGAATTAATGGGTTCAAAGCAAAGAAAACCTTGGGTGTTTCAGTTATCCATTTCAAACAATTAGATTAATCAAGTAAGTGGAGTTCAGCTTTTATTTCTGATTTTATTTATTTTTCATTCATTTATTGAGTACCTGCTATATTTCAGAGTATTCAGAGATAAAAGTATTTTGAGTATTCAGAGATAAAAGAAAATTATCTGTTCTTGAACAATTTTCTGGAAGTTCCAACCCTCTACTAAGATATAATACAAAGTGCTATAAAATGCTAGAGATGATAAAAAGGATCAGACCTGAACTCATGGAATATGGAGTGGAGTTAGCGAAGGCTTCCACGCTCAAGTCTAGAATTAAAAAGCTAAACAAATAGTAATATAAAATTTGAAAGTCTATCAATCCAAGAAACCAGAATAAATACACAAAAGCAAAGTCTGGTGAGAAGGGTAAGACAAAGATCTTAAGCTAGTGTACATGTGTCATAATCATTTACTTGTCACTGACACAATAACTGACACCACAGCTGACAGGAGAGAGAGTCTTTCTGTGGGCTCACAGCTTCAAAGTTTCAGTCTATGGTGACCAGGCTCAAATGCAGAAACAGCTGGATGGAAGGGCCTGGGGTAGAGGAAAGCTGCTCCTAGCATGGGAGTAGAGCGTGGACAGAAGGAGTGGGGAAGGGAGATGCACCCTTTCAGGTCACACCCACTGACCCGCCTCCAACTAGCGCCCCGCTCCAAACAGCAAGCCAACTATGAACTCACAAGTGGACCAACCCACTGCTAAGCATATTCTGCTCGTGATCCAGTCACCTTCCAAACACATGAGAATTTGTTACGGGATGACCCAGAGCTAAACCATAACAACAGGTAATCACTGAAAAACAGAAGTGTGCAGGAAAAGGTTCTCAGTGTACGTGCATATGTGTGTGAAAGAAACAGAGATTGTGTGTGGGTGGGTGCCTTATGGGTAATGACAAGTTTGGAGAGATATAAATGGGCCAGTCCTGAAGAGCTTTGCTCTGTATACCCTGCTGGAGACTTTACACACCAGGAAAATGATGAAAATGAATACATATAGACTTATAAGCAGATGAGATTTACATTGCTGAAGAGATCACTCCAAGTCATTTTGGAAGATGATTTGGAGAGGAGACAAAACTGGCAAGTGTATTATCTTAATTTCAGGGAGCTCTGAGGCTGGCCTAAATTTAGATCATTTAGCCAGTGTTGGAGAAGACACAAAGCTGGGGTGATTCTTTACTAGGGGGAATCCATGGCACTCGATGGGGAGCAAGTAAGGAAACCAAAGAAGAGTGGCACCTTTCCATGGCTGAGGGGCAGCGCCGCATGGTGTTTTAGCATGTGCATACTGGGAACAGCTTGCTTGCTTTAAAATCAGGCTGTCTGACCCTGGAATGTTTCTTAATCTCTCTGTGCCTAACTTTATTAATTTTAAAATCAAGTAATGCTAATATGCATAATACCACTTTGCATACACTTTCACAAATATTGTGTAAAATCTGACACCTTCCTTGAATCTAAAAGCCCATGGGTACCAGTTTAAGAGCACTTGGAAAATGTAAGAGAGATTGACTGGCTTTGGAGAGAAAGGTGACTTACTCAATATGGGACTTCATACTCACTTTGAACCAAGTATTCACAGTCTAATAAATTATTACATAATTTGTGGAAAGATGAAAGAGAATAAGAACATCCTTAAAAAGGATAAACTAATCCAATAGAGAGATGTTGGAGATGATTAGTGAGGGCGTTTGAAAGGCAGAGAGAAACTGACAGTCACGTTAAGTCAAACATGACTTTTAAAGAAGCTACTAAACAGTGATGGATTATTATTAAAGGCAGAGATTAGCTGAGAAGTACAGCACGCAACTTCAAAGGAACAAGGAAAATGGAGAGGAGCGGGGAACTGTTTAAATTCTTAAAGGGAAAGGACAAATGGATAGAAATTTTCTACAACTGAGCAGCTTCCATAAACAGACAGTTCTAGTCTTTTCTTGACTCCGAGACTGCAAGCTCACAGGTTTCCAAATGTAGAAAAATAAGGACAAAAATGAAACAAACCCATACACATGCATGCAGATTAAAAAAAGTACAAACTCTCAATCTCAGATGCTTCTGTAATTTGTATCCTAGGCAACTATGTTTATATTCCACAGCCATAGGCCTGAGTCAGGTAACACTATAAATCTGATGCATTAGGGACTGGGGGTGTAGCTCCATGACAGAGTGCTTACCTAGAATGTGCAAGGCCATATATATATATATATATATATATATATATATATATATATATATATATAATACAATTGCAGGCACCATAGTTAGTAGTTCATCTTACCAGTTCCACTTCACTTACATTAGAGGATAAAAATTTAAATCGGATAAGGCTGACTCTCTGTGTTGCCTTTCCACTGTTTTCTGCTATTATCAGCCCCTGATCAATTTGAACTCTTGCCTGGAAAAAGCTTCAAGAAAAAAAGAGTGATAAATTTTGTTCATCATTATGTGGATAAAGTCAATCATCTCACACTATAACTTAAGGTTACATTTTAATTTACCAATCTCAGAATAAGTTACAAAATAAAGCAAGCTATTGTGCTAAGGACACCAGTAATTGTTTATCGTCCAGTCCCACAACATCTTTTCTATAGTATTTCTGTTGACAGAAAACCATGCAATTACTACCATTCTCTTTCTTGATATCCTTTCTTTCCCAACTTTTAATAAAACTACTCTCTCAGGACTCTTACCTAATCCTGAACAATTCCTGCTCGTTTCCTTTTATTTATACATTGTATTTCTATGCATAAGTCATAAATTCTGACATTTGCCTGGACTCCATCTTCTAATCTCCTTTCATGTCTTTTGTGGGTGACACCACTCAGTCATGGTGTTAGCAGCAAGACAATGGTTTGGGCAGTTATGGCTTGGCATACCTCAACTGTTTGTCTAAATTCCACTGAGCATTTTAGCTTTTTATGTCCTACAGACAATTCAGGATATATCACATGTGAGCACACCATATGAGCAGTTTGGAAGCTGTGGTTATGGCCCTCTATACCTGTGTTCTTGGGTTCAATCAACAGAGATTGATTTAGATTGACTTAACAAAAAAGGCATTGATTGAATATATATTGTAGAACTCGTGGAATTGACAAAGGGCTGATTAAAGAATGCAAAGGAAGTCAATACACATTTAAAAAATCACAGCACAGAAAGAGTCTTACTATAGAACTGTAGCCACCAAGGCTTGAGAATAGCACTGTTGTTGGCACCATTATAACACTGGGCACTTAATGCCTCTTCCTTTTCAATACCTATGTGTACTAGGTCTCCCAGCAGGAATGCATTCCTACTGTCCCTGGCTTCTTGTGTCACCAGCTGTAGAGGAAGATGTCTTGGTAAGAGCATCCAGCTGGTGGAAACCAGGAGTCCTGCCCGTGGTCCAGCTATTAGAATTCAGCAAAGAGTCTCTGATCTTTCCAGATTTCACAGTGGACTCCCACTCTCTGGTGGTCCTTAAATATAGGAAGGGGGTTAAAATTCTGGGGAGTAACTTAAAAGAATGACACATGCCCACTGCACATATTGTGAGTAAATCTCTTTCTTCTCTTAACCGGTATTTTCTATCTCAACAAATGACATCAGTATCTCAAGCCAACAAGACTAGCAGCTTAAGAGTCCTTTGCAAGTTTCTTTCACATCTTATTACACATCTGCTTTATTGAAGACACTGAGCCTTGCAATTCCCTTGACCAACTCTCTCTTAACTTGTCCCCCTCTTCTCCATCTCCTCTGAGATTAGCCCTGTGTCATTTCTAAGGGGAAATTTTGCACTCTCAAGCAGTGATGCAATGATTAAGGCTGTGGGCTCCAGTGTCAGATCAGCTGTGTTCAGGTCTCATTTCTGTCACTCACTGGCAGTGCCACCTTGGCATGGTCTTGCCAGGCAGGGCGGCTGTAAACATAGATTGAGCCAGTAGATCCCAGGTATTTGTATGCTCGCAACCTAAGCACATAGTAAAGGTGAGGTAAGTCTAAGACTGAAGAGTAGTGGTGGTGGGTGAAGTGGGAAAGATGGTGATGGTCATAGTGCTGACTATCTCTAAATAGCAAGCTCTTAAATACATAGCCTGTACTGCCACCAGCCTTATCTTTTCAAAACAACCTGCTTAGCCTGTCATGGATTCCCATTGTCTATGATTTTGAATCCAAATTCTTCTATAATACTTATAAATTTCTGCAAAATGGGACCCCAAATTGCTTTTTTACTATAGAACTCCACCGCCTATGTTATAGTACATGAATCTGGACCAACTGACTCCTCCACATTTCTGAGATTTTATTTCTAGTTTTCACGCATGCTGGTTCCGATTCCTGTAACACTCTCCTTTGCAGCCTGGAAACTTCCACACTTCCTGTAAGACCCAAACTTATTTTAAATTTCTTTGCATTTTCTTCCCTGACATCCTCCCTTTGTTCCCATCACACTTTATTCATGCATTTCACATAGACTATACAGTAATCATTGCACTGTGGACTTCTACACCCGCTGGCCCACTCTTGAACTGAATTCTGCTACTTACCCATTCCCAGCTCTGCTACACGGGGCTGATACATAGGAGGTGCTTGGGAGGGTTATTCCACTACTGCAATGGTGAGCACGTGTGCGATGACTCTACAAGTCAGGAGCTGGAGAGGCATGCCAGCTTGTCCCTGACCCTTTCATTATGCCCCCTGTCCAATTTGGCAGTGACATCAGCAGGCGGAGTATTTGAGGGCCTTGACTCCTGTAGCTCTGCTTTCGTTGTTTCCAGTTTGTGCTTGGCACCAGCCACCTTCCTGGGAACGTTAGCACAGTAGCGGGAAGATGCAGTCCTTTTTTTCTGAAGAAATTTTCTTTCCAGTAGATTAGTGGACATCATAGTTATGGGACTCCAGAGCCAAATCTGCAATCACCATTAGGAGAGAGAGCCAAAGGGCTTGTGCATGTCCTATCTAAATATTCTAGAACAGAAATCACTACCTGTGAGGACACAGGTGTCCTTTGAAAATGCTTCATGTTCCTTGAAAGCACCAGGCTGAGTAGGTTTTTTCTAGACATAAGAAGTAATGGAGACTTTAAATACCTGTACCAAAGCCTAAAGTCACAAACCCTGCATCAGGCTTACTGCCACGATCTTTATTTTATTTGAAGACACATACCACTCCAGAATGAAAGTAAAGAATCTAATTGGGACTGAGAAGAAGGAACCAACTGGTTTCCCTAAATAATTCTCGCAATGTGTAATTACTTAAAAAGATTAGCTGTTTGAAATTGCATGCACATTCTTTCCATTTGTAGAATATACTGCACTACTCAGAAAACTCCCATGGAAAATTAAGTTCAGGAGACCAGAGTTGAGAAAGTACCAGCATAAACTGCTCCTATCCAAGTCACTGTGCTCTGATTGAAAATTAAATGATTTGGTGGGTACCTTGAAATTATAACTCTTTATCTGATAAACAAGTGGATGTGTGACAGTTAAAACAGTGTATCTCCATCCTACTGATCTGAAGGATTACACTTACTTTCCTGTGAACCATGAAAAAAAAAAAAAAAAAAAAACCAGCAGTCAATTTCCCCATGGCCACATTGCAACTGTTATCGCTGTGGAATGTGATACCTGCATCCTGGTAGCCTCCTGCAGTGCCAGTAGCTCTCATCATGAACTTCTTGGTGAATGTTACCTCTGTAATTGCTGTAGAAGTTAATTTGATCTAAACATCTCCAATGCATACAGTTGAACTAAAATAAGAATTAGAGGATTCTCTATTTCAAACTTTTAGACTTCTCTTTTTAAGAGCCTTTCTTGAAAAGATTAGGTGTGTTAGTCCATTTTCTGTGGCCATAATAAAATGCTTGAAGGACCCAAGCAGTGTGGCACTGGTGTTTTGGTGAGGATTCACAACTCCCTCACAACATGGAGGAGAGAAGGAGAGGGCAACACCTATGTGCAGAATGGGCCGAGGGTATGGGTTGGATTTTCTTTGTAAGTCTGTTCTGAGGAGAACTGATTCACTCCAGGAGGCAGCATCAGTACCTTCCAAGGATGATGCTGTTGTGCGTTAACTAATAACCCTACACTGGACCCCACCTCTTAAGGGCTCCGCACAATGCCACCACCTTGGGGACCACAAGCATCTCGCCATGAACCTTTGGAGGTCGCACTCTGGCCATAATCCCACCATAGCAATGGTTACCATGGCCCTTCCTGCCCTCTATCCTGTGTCCACCTGCAGAAGGGGAATGTCCACCACAACATCCATGTCCTCACCGGGCTCGGAGAAGAGACGATCTGTAGGACCAAGAGCTTCAAAGCGTGCTCTTCCCCGAGCCCTCTCTGCGCACCTCCGTGACAGGCGTGGAGGGCACTTGCCCCCGCCGGGCCCCTGTAGCACGCAGGTGGGATGCCACAGCCTCTTTTAGGCTTCTCCACCTGCTACTGCACAAGTCAAATCAGACTGAGTCCATGCCTTGAGCAGATGGACTCGGGAAGTCCTTTCCCTGCAGATCTCCTCTGAATCCACCTGTCCCAGCAGTAAAGCAGGTCAAGTCCTCTGATCGCCTCTAAAATTTCGCTCGATTCCTCAGTTGTTCATACCTGGAAGGGAAGTCCAGAGGAGGAGGGACTCCCTCACATCTCAGGTATTAGTTTTTGAAAACAAATTTAGGTTCTTTGTAACTCTGTCCTATGAATTTGATGAAGAGTAAGCTACACAAAGTATTCTGGAGAGAAAAATATTCCTGTTCAGGAATATCCCTGACCTCCACTGAGGTTAGCCAGCATCGCTTATTGCTGTGAACCTGGGCTGCAGCGCCCTGGGCCGATTTGCCATTTAAGAGGCAGGATCATATGAAAATGTACGGCTGGGCCTTCTACTTTCAGCTCACCCTTTTTGCTGCTGTTGTTCTATTTTCTGTTGGTTCAGGTTCTTATTGTACTTTGTCTCAGCACAACAGATCCTTCTGCTGCGATTGTTATATATAGAGTGACTGCCTTGTGATGGTATCTGATCTGTTATTCTCCCACTTCCTCTAAATAAAGTATCACAATATTCAGTGCTATTGAAAAAAATGAGCTTCTTTAAAAAACTGAAAAAACACATTAAGTCCTCAATGTCGGAAGACATTACATGCTTAAACATTAAATTATCTCCCTCTTTTGCTCTCCTTTGTTCCCACTCTCACCCATACTGTGTGTGTGTGTATGGATGAGCACCTAAGTGTGCATGCAATACCTGTATCCTTACACGTAGGCACATATATGTGCATATGTATACATACATGTGTATATGTACATGCATATGTATATTAGACATCTATGCACATATTTTTGCAAGAAATGGCAAACATTTTTGTTCCCTATATTATTTTCCTCTCTCCTCACTTTTTTTCTCAAGAGCATCTCTTCCATCAGAGCATCTCTCTGAAATAATACCTGCATTTATAATGTACACAAAAACTTCTTCCAGTTGCCTAATGAGAACTGATACCCAGAATTAGAGCTTGATATCTTACAATTATCTTATTATGATTTTGTTATACCACAATAGTTATTTTCTTCCTTCCCCAGTAGCTGCATAAATGGTTCATGGTAACCCACTCCAAAACAAATCCAAGGAATTTGATGTACATAATTTTAAAAATATCCACTCTTCAGAAAAAAACTGGTCATTTAGTAATGAATTTTTAATATCACTATTTAAAAGTGATCTGATGATCATGAGTATCAAAATAGGCTCCAGATACTTGGCATGGAAGAAAGCTGGAAGTTAGTTATCCAGGAGCATAGCTTTTATGAAAGCTGGGAGAACCCAGAAAGAGTGAAAAGGAGGCCTCAGGGCTTGCTAGCATCAATTACATTCACTTTATTTTTGGGCTTGGATTTTCTAATGTTGACCCTGCTTTGTGCTCAGGCAAATAATGGGTCAAGGCACTTAAAAGCAGACAGCTGCTCTGGACCTGATTCATCCTAATCAAAAATAACTGCCACCCTTGCCTATTAATCTCTTTTCCACCCTACAATGGGAGATTAGGTGAAGAATGAAGTCAAATCTAAAGTGTTCTGCTTTAGATGGTTAAGAGGCTGATTGAAATCAATAAATCCCAGGCTTTCGGGAAGCCCACTTGATTCCAAATTTACTAAAGACAGAAAGAAAGACACACCAGCAGGAGCCTCTGGTGGCCAGAACTGAACCGCCAAGTCGCTGTGGCAGCTTTTGTCCCTGGGACCTCCTAGGAGGAGCCTAAGTTTTACTTGATTCCACCTTATTATGATGTTCTACCCATGAGGATTGTAAATCCTACTAAGAGTGGTGAAGCAAATTAGGAAATGGAGCGGCCTAAGTCAAAGGAATCAGTCACTGGCCAGGTCACTCAGCAAATGAACTCCAACAGCCCCAACCTCCCCAGTGGGAATACCTTCCCCTCTCAGGTCCCCAGTGCAGCTGCCTCTTTTTAGCTTGACTAGTATGCCAGCTCCCCAAGGAACCTGCAGACCTCTTGAAATTCAGGATGCACTAGCAGCAGCAGCTGCTGCAGCAGACAGAGTCACCCTCTCATCATGCACATAGCTACTGCATCAGACAGGCTTTTTGTTTTTGGTCCTGAAACATCCCGGCATGGAAGCCATAACATTGCAGCCATTTCTCAAATGAAAATTCTTTCACACAAATTGCTTTTCTTGGTTCTCACAAAGACATGGTAAGCCAAGACATTTTTAATCATTTGCATTTTATAAATAAAACAAATAAGCTCTAACATTTCAAACTAAAATTGTCCTGGGTTGGGAGTCCTGCAGTTTTGTCCTTGGTTCGGTGCCTGTTGTGCTCCCAGGTAGAGGTCCCTGTGACTTCGGGTTGTTGGGTGGCTCCCTGCAGCATGTCCTGTGATAACTTTGACAGAGCAATGTGTGATGGCAACAGATGCATGGATGTGACCAATGTCTTGTCTGTATGTCTAGAGAACATTGTCTATAGCCAACCCCAGGATCCACATAGGTGCCATCTAAGAACCATTTTCTTCCACCTTGGGCATGCAGAAACAGGCCACACCTGCTGTGTGGCCTCTGTGTCCTCACTGTGCAGTTCCTTAGGACAATCTGTGACTGCGAGGACTTCCTGAGAGTCTTGCTCCTCTTGTCTTCATCCTCACTGTAGAGGAAGATGCACAGATGGTGTGGTTTATTTTTCTATTATTTTGGGCTTGAATGCTGTGAAGAAATACAATGAAAGATTTAGAAGTGTGTTTCAGAAGACCGTAACCGGCTTCTCTGTACAGCCATTGGCCCCCTCTCCCATCATGCACACACTTTACATTTTTCTTAGCTGTTCAGTGTTGGTGCCGGTGTAGTGCTCCCCTCCCATGTAACCCTTTGGGGTGAAATGCCTGCTCAGTGTGCTTTGCAAAGGCAGTATATTTTAGGCAGCCTGATAAAAGACTCTAATAGCCCCAGATTAATGCATTCATTCCTACCAATTGAAGGATTCATTACAGTGCTTAGGCTGAGGCTCCTCTCTGACGAATTTGCCCTGTGTAATGAGCCATTCAGCAGCTAGCTACCCTGCATTGCTGGTGACCTGCAGAAAAGGGTAGTGAGATGGAGCAGAGCAGATATGGGTGAAGTGGGAAAGGATGGGGAGGACTGGAGGGTGCCTCCAGATGCTGGAGAGCAGTCATTTGAGCCAGAAAGTGCTTGCCACGTCTGCCTCTGGAGCTGAGAACAGGAAGCCGGAACTAGGGATGTGACAATGCACACAGTGACATCCCCGGACCATTTAAGGCTGAGAATGAGGTTTGGCCTTGAACATGAACCCAGATTAGACAACTAAAAAGAAAGTGATACTTAGGAGAAATTCCAAATAATTGCAGTCTGGGCCTCTAACATCTCCATACGGAGGATTCCAAAGAAGGAAAATGAGCTATAGCATCACAGGAAACTAGACACATTTTAAGGACTTGTTAGCCTCATGGTTCTATAAGGGAAGCGTTATATTCCAGAGCACATTTCACACTGTCCGAAGTGACTCTCGGTTGTCCCATCAATGTGTGTGTCATACAGGAAGTGGGGGGGGGGGAGTTACTGGCATCTAGTGGGTTGAGACCACGGATCCTGCAGAATATCCTGCAATGCACAGGTCAGCCCCCACACAACAAAGAGTCATCCAGTCCCAAATGCCAGTAGCACTGAGGTGGAGACACCCCAACTAGCCAGAACCCCTTCTTTTACAAGTGAGAAAGGTGAAACCTGAGGTAAAGTGATTGGCTCAGAGTTACATAGGGGGGCACAGAAGAGCGGAGGGTAGCAGAAGCCTGTCTTCTCTTCTCTCTCAAGCCCATTCCCTTAACATACTTCAGGCCTACTGGAAAGGGCTTTCAGAAATGGAGCTGTGCCTTCTCCTAGCAGACTTCAGAACACCCTTTCCAGCCCATGTCTCGGAAGGAAAATTCCACTGCCTGCCTTAATGAACATATGCCAGTCCCTCACCACTTTTGTCTAGGCAGGTCTCTTCTGGGGGTTAGCTTATTATCTTCATTATGCATTTCAGAAGTGGATGGTACTGCTGATAAAAATAGGAATTGCCTGGGGAGCCAGCACCAGGCATTATGAGATGCTGCATTTGCACCATTGTTGCAAAAAGGTCCCCCTGAGGATGCAATGGAGACCTCTGCACGTACGCACAAGTGTGTCTCACGATTATTAAATATTGATTCACTCAGCGGGGGCCCATGCCTGATTTAAAATGAAGGCAAGTGCATTAACTTGTGCTAGTCTAATCTAGACCCATAGAGGTGCCACCTTGCCTGCCTCTACTGACTCCGATTCTCTGACTGACTGTGTGTGCGGAGCCAACTCCTTTCCTGACCATTTTGACTCTAGAAATAAGCTCAAGGGAGTCTATATCAGGAGTTATAAGATATGTGGAAGTGAGCACTAGAGCTTAATAAAAAAGAAAAGAAGCCTACATGATGATGAATAGCAATTACAGGGAATTAGATTAGCATCAGCATCTGGAGTAATCGTAAACATTTTCTGGTGCTGATGTTTGATAGCGTTGGGAAGGGGCAGGGAAGCGGGGGATGATAGGAAGAGAGGCCACCGACAAGAACAAATATGCAAGCCAATAGTGTGTGCTTAATGGAACTGAGATTTATTTTGCTGTGTGCCTTTTTAAGCCTCTACCTAGATCACAAAAATATATAGCCAGCCAGAAAAAATAGCCCAGACGTAATTTAAAGGACAGCTTTTTAACCAATACTTCATCTTGGAGACACCTGTCCTGCTTCCTCTGAGATGCCCAGTTCAGGGAGGAGAATGCAAGTTGCTGATTTATCTTCAGTAGTCCAGACCTATTTTTAATTTATTGCCCAGTGACAGGTTTTTTGTTTAGGTTTTTGATGTTACTCAACACAACTTTCTCAAAAAAAAAAAAAAAAAAAAAAAAAGCAGCAGCCTATAGGCTATTTTTTTCTTTCTTGTCTTGGTGCCATAGAGAACCTGAATTTGGGCTTTTCAAAAGCAAGTTGGCACTCTCTCTGATTCCATGATGAGAGCTGACTCTACAATATGAATTACGTCTCCCTCGCCCTCTGTCCACAACACATATGTGTGTGTGTGTGTGTGTGCATGCGTGTGTGTGTGTCTTTGCACACACAAACCAATACTTGTGTGGCTTTTGGGCCAGTGTGGATGCAACAATTTATTCATTCCATTGTTTAGAGTTGTGTCATGGAAATCTTTACTAGAAATATGTTTTTTAATACTGCGGAGCCACAGGTAAGATAATGTATATGACTCAGCTCAAACATACAGATGAGGGCCGGTGAGATGGCTCAGCGGCGTAAGCGCCTGCCTTGCAAGCGCGAGGGCCCAAGTTCGAGTCCCGGAACCCACATCGAAAAAGGGACCGGTGATATCGCTCAGCGGCACAGGCGCCTGTTGGCGCGCGAGGTCCTGAGGTCGACCCCCCGGTACCCACAAAAAAAAAAAAAAAAACATACAGATGAACTGTCCTGTGTGGTCCCCCTGATTTTTGCAAAGGACCTGGTTCCAGTTGAGGTATCAAGGTGAAGAACAGAGAAGAGAGAAGCATATGACAGGTCCTGCCTTCTCACGCTGTTTTCTACTCAGGGTGATTGGTGCACATACCAACAGGTACTATGATTATGATATATTCCATCAGTATACTTTGAACAAAGAACTTTAGAGGACAAAGAAAGAGTTATAACCTTTGCCCATGGGAGTTCATGTATTCAGCAAAATGTATTGTGTGCTGGACACCATTGTGTATGGCAGGAATGTAGAAGAGACAGGACAGCATAAGGTTTGGTTCTCCTGGAGGTTATGTTCTTAGAAGAAGAGAGAGACAATCACTAAGCAAGTGAAAGAGCGCTCCAGGGAGTGATGCGTGGTCTACAGACAACTAAGGCAAGGACGGGGGCTATTTCATGGAGCACAAGCAGGAAAGGACTGAGTAGGTAACATTTGAAATGGGAACTACATGATTAACAACTGACCATAAGAAGATCTGGGGAAAGATTATATTAGGAAAGAAAGTGTCAATTGCAAAGATCTGGAACCAGTGTGGCACCTTCAAGGGATAGAGAGCAGATTGGAGATTTGAGTGAATTCTGGGCAAAATAGTCCAAAATAAACTCACTGACTTCTGGAAACCAGCTCTGTAGTATCTTAGAGATGGAAGTATGAAGTTTGAGTTTTATGCAAAGGGCAATCAGATGTCATTGGAGGATTTTAAGTAGAAGATGATATGATCTGATTTATGGGTTTTGTTGGTTCACTAGTTTTGTTTTGTTTAATTACTTAAGATGTGATTCAGAGAAGGCAATGTTCATGCAAATAGTAAGAACAGGAAGACAGTGAAACAGATAACAGTAGAATAGACTTGGGTAGTAAGATGATTTCAAGACAAGAAAATGATATATAGTCATGGTGAGGGTCATTTTTATGGTAAAGTCAATAGGATTTAATAACTGGGTATGGGAAACAAAAGAAAGGAAAAATGAAAGACAACAGTTTCTGAACAATTAGGTAGGTGACGGTATGATTAAAGATGTAGTACTCAAGCAGAGGACATTTTGAGGTAGGGAGAGGAGGATCTGGATGTCTCATTGGGACACAGTCTTTTATTGCTCACATATTACAAGCTGAGTATTGTTTTAAGATCGTCATGCACATGAACCATTAAATCTCCAAGATAACCCTATGGAAAGTGTCATTACTATGTTATCTTTATTACAGAGAAGACAAATTGAAGTCAATGTCCATGCAGCAAAAAAAGTATAGAATGCAGTATTTGCTGTATGAGAATGAAGCTCAAAACAGAGGTAGATGTAGAGGCATGCATCTGGGAACCAGAAACATCTGATTGTAGTGAAAGGCACAAGTGTGATGGGACGGAGAGTCAGTTAGAGAAGACAACCTACAGTCCGGAAACAGAATGTTGCACCATGAGATTTGACATTGAGAAGGCATGGCCAGTAGGGTAAGAGAAAAAGGAGGATACCATATCACCAACCCAAAGAAGAAAGGGGCAGATAAAGGTCAGATGCTGCTAAAAGATTAACTTATACCCAGGATAGGAACTTAGCCTTTGGATTTCATAAGATGTCCACCTTGAATTTGATAATGTGGGAATTGAGGGAAGTGACTATTGTGGGAGTGGTTTGCACATGTTTGTAAGTGTGTTTCTGTTCCTCATCCCTTAACCTGTGCTAAGGACAATATGAGCTATTTAAATCACCACCATAATCATCCTTTTAGGTGTTATTGCATGCATTTTGCAGGTGGAAATGCTGAGAAGTTGAATATTGCCTCAAAAATATGTGGCTTTATGAATACACTTAATATGACTGAATGGTACCCTTAAAATTGTTAAGATGGTAAATTTCATGTTATGACCATTTTACCTTAATAAAAAATGGGAAAAATAGTCAGGGCTCATAGAGAGCAGGTCCAGAGCTGGAGTCTGAGTCTAACTGGTGCCACAGCCCGAGCTCACAGCTACCATGCTACTCTGGGTGGCCTTTAGTGCAGATCAAGAGAATTCTATACAGTTTGGTAAAAAAAAAATTAAGGAAAAATGAAGAAAGTTAAATAGGAGGCCAGATGGCCTGATGTGTCAAACTATAAACTTTAAACTTTATTCTCTGGGTGGAGGGAGCCAGCAAACATTTGAACTTTTGAGTTCATTCGTTCATTCATTCATTCATTCACTATCTGTCATTCAGCCCACCGTTATTCAGAGCCTAGTGGCCAACAAAGTGTGTTTACCTATGACCAAAGGATAAGGAACATCTCGGACAGAGCTGAGAAGCCAGCAGCAGTAAAGCTGAAGGAACACAGTGAACCAAGACATGAAGTCAGGAAGGTGGGGGAACGTGTTGTCCCCGGGTGTCTGTGGGATCCTCGAAAAGTCTGGCCTTTCAAGTTTTATTCTGTAGACAGCCATGAGTAACAAAACATGAAAAATCATTGAACATCAGCAGTAGGAATCCAATAAGGAGGAAATGCAGCTTGTAGAGATCTTTGGTAATTGCAAAGCATAGTAGTTAGAGATTTCATCTAATGGAGAAGTTTTATTCCGTCGTTAAAGATATCAAGGGACTGAGCTTCAGAGTGTTTGTTGGGCACAAGGCACCACATCTGCTTCTGTATGCTTTTCTGTAGTTGGATGTGTTTTGGATGGAGCAGCCAGGCCCTTTGATCTGCACAGGCAAATGAATGTTGTTCACACACCTTCTTTGCACCTCTCAATAGCAAGGGCAGATGCTGACGTGGAACCTCCGCCATTGTGTTTCCTCTAGTACGGGGTTAGGTGGCCTCTACTCCTACAAACCCAGGGCATAAATCCCTTCCTGAGTGATGCCAGGGAGCAGGTGGCCCTTTGTCAAGATTCACTGCTATCCTGATGGGCCCACTTTCACATGATGGGAGCAGTGAGAGAAAAAGTAGAGTTATTGTCAAATTCCCATCTTGCCCTTTTAGATATAAAGTTCACTTGTAATTTTTATTTTATTTTATTTTATTTTATTTTATTTTATTTTACTTCGCTTGCTAATGCATTTTGTTCTCCGGAGTGTGAGAGACCCAGCTTCCTGTGTAGGCTTTAATCAGTTTCTGGATGATGACATTTTCACCGAGAAGCAACTGGTTGCATCCCTCCAATCTCGGGGGGAGATAAAAGAATCTAATAAAGACGTTCGTAGTTTCTAGGTGATGTGTTTGACAAGCTTTGTATTAACAAGAAGTCATGTCGAAACTTTTTTCTTTCCTCAACTGCTCTCCCTCTCATGCTGCAGCACTGTGTCATTGCACAGGGGGATTAACAAGGCCGCTGTTCTCACTGTGAAATTGCAGCTTAACACAGGCCAGTGTCTCTGCCCCCTGCTAACAGGGAAGGAGCTTCATGTGGATCTTTTCTCCAGTCATAACCTTTATAAGGGATTTGGTGGCAATAAAGACTCAGGACAAAAAGTCATTGCAAAACCAACCGCCAAGTAACCTCAGACAGCAGTGGGACCACTTGAAGGATCCAGGATCAAGGTCAGAAAATGGGATCTGTCCTCACTTGCTGACGATATCCCACAGATAATGCCCCTGAGGGTGTGGGTATAACTCCCGTTCCCGTTCTGGCATAAGCCACATTAGTCCTCCAGTGCTGGAGAGGCAGAAAATCCCCTCGGGACTAACTACCCTCTTTCTCCGAATTCAACCTTGCAGGTATTTGAGGGGAAGGAGAGACATTTGTGAAATAATTCGCACTATACTGCAGCTGAGAGGTGGGGGCTGAGGAGGACTTCGCCGTGATCGTCCTCCTGCAGTCAGCAAATTCCGTGATGCATTCAGCTTTATGGTTAGTGTTTGAGTGTAAAACTGCCAGTGCTTTTAAAAATTAGGAATTAAAGTGGCGATGACGCCATCAAGGCAGCTGGGAATGCTAGTGAGCTTGGCACTGTTCGCAGTCTGCAGACTGACAGCCCACAGATGCAGGGTTCTGTGGTGTTGAGAGGGTACCACCTGGGGACAGAGGCTCTGTCCCTACCTGGCTGGCCTCCATTTGACCTCAGTGAGGAAGCCTGGAAAAGAGGAATACTTGATACATAATACGTCTTGTAAAGGCAGGAGGAGAATATGAGCACAGAATCATGACCAGAAGTCTGAGAGGCTGTGGTGACCCATATATATATAAAATGAAAGTAAACAAATATGAATATATATAAATATTAAATATTTATATATAATAAATATTAAAAATAAAATTTATATATATATTCATATTTGTTTACTTTCATTATATCGAAATTAGATGCATGAACCTTATCCTGGGGTAGGGTTATGGCATAGACTATCACAGATAGACAGTTCTTTTCCTCACAAAGTGGATTTCTAAACAGAACTAAGAATATCCAAAGGGCAAATTTAGCTAACATCTTCCTGAACTTGGAAAAAATGGCCCCTATGGAAAGCAAAGTGATGCCAAAGAACTACAGCCCCTGATTGACGTGTGTCTAGCGTGCCCCCACCTAAGGAGGCTGGGGATCCCAAGGTCAGTGGTCCCACAGGGTTCTCTTAGCTAAAGGGACCTTGTTCTGCTCCTATGAAGATCTTTTGGAATTTATACCAAAAAAAAAAATTTTTTTTTCTCTAGAGGAGAGGAGTGATGGAGGGAGTCTGGGAGAGAAGTGATGGAGAGAGTCTGGGAGAGGCTATGAATGGGTCACCACTGTGTCACCCAGCTGAGCTGGTCAGTGGGGTATCATGGTCTTCAGCTGCTTTTTCACTCTGGGGAGATCTGTAGGAAGATGCCAGATGCCAAGAAAGCCAAAGAAATAAACTAAAGAGGTCTTGCGTGGAACTTCAAAGGCTCTGGATATGAGATCTACAGGGATAAACTACTCCCGGTGAAGAGAAATGAGGAACAGGAAAAGTCAGAATCCCTAACTCTGAGATGGATGTGAAGAAACCATGCAGGTCAAAAGATGTCCCTAGGAGGTATAAAGAAATCCTGATCAGGGACCTAAGTGTGGCTTTTTATAGCAAACAATTGTGCTGTTTACAACTAATTGATTGGACTCTTTTTCCTTAAATCTCAATCACAATAGCATTCATTTGCAGAGTGATTAGCAGTTCACTGAGTGCTGTCAGTTACGCCTACATATTTCATTTGATCCCCAAAAGCCTGTAGGAAGAGCTGGGATTTGACATTGGCTACTTTCTACTTTGCTGGCTTTGAGCACCTCATTAGCTATTTAAGGCTTCAGTGTTCTGGATTAAATGGGAAAAAGGACAGGAAGAATTTAGTGCTTATTAAATGTTCAACAAATATTAGCTTTCTTTCATGAGGAATAATAAGAAAAAAACATATTTTCCAATTTGTTTGACTTCCTTATAAAATTAAATAGTGAGTCAGGTTAATTGATTTCCTTTTCATTGTAGCATCGTTTTAATTTTGAAGGATTTCTGGTTTGTGGAAATGTTGGCTGTTGGTCTTTAGGGACCCTGATTATGGAGCCTGCAGTGTGTCTGTCTGTCTGCCTGCACAATAAACTTGGTTAGCCGTGTAATCTCTCTGAGCTTCAGTCTTTTTCCTGCAGTGGGGATAATGCCTATGGAGTTATTATGAGGAAATTGCGGAAAGCAGCAAGTGTTGAACATCTGGCAAAGTACTGCGCATGGAAGGTGTCCAGTGGTGCTTAGGCTCCCCAGCCCCTTTCTCCCCTCATGAATGTGTTCTTAAGGAGCTCATGTATTTGAGGGTGGAGGCCAAAGGCAAGGGAACTGTTCATGCAGGCTTGACCCAAACCCTGTGGCCCTGTGCTAGAAGCTGGAAACAGCAAGTCCCATCTGGACAGCACGTTCATATCATGGTATCAATACTTCTCTTACATCTCCACGTGAATCAGTTGATGAAGGGACTCTTCTTAGCAATCTCTTAGTTGGTACCCAAACTAACGGAGCATTTACACTTGCAGGTAGGAGCTGTAAAATTCAGTTTACACCAATACACCCAGAAGCAGGGAAGCATGGAGTGATGAACCAATAGTGTTTACTTTATTCTTCTGTGTCTCCATTAGGAATGGCTGAACTGGGTCAGGAAACAAAGCCCACACAAACTTCCTTCCACATTCCAGATCATCCTGAAATGAACAAATTCCAGGCTTTAGAAACAGTGGTTTATAACTAATCCCAAATAAATCACTGGATTTTCCCCTATGGCTTCATGATTTTCCAAAGAACAAGGATGAGAGAGAGAGAGAATGAGATATAAAAATTGACAAAAGTATAAAATTATTTGGGTAAAAGTAATAACAATCCAACTGAGGTTACACCATTAAGGAGCTTTGGGTATTTTCAACTCTTATTTGGGATTCTGTGTGTCTGTAATCTGACCTTCCTCTTCTTGCAAAGGAAGACTGGCAAGAGAGCATGGTCTCCTTGCCCAAGAAGGAAGGAAGGAAGGAAGAAGGAAGGAAGGAAGGAAGGAAGGAAGGAAAAGATGCAGGGAGCATTGAATAACCTTAGTGAAAATACTCCAAGTACATACCTTCATTAGTGGGTGCACTCGTGGACGTAATTCCGACTTCTCTGTCATCGTGTAAGTACAGATTGATGAACATTTGGGTGATAGGAAGCAGCAGCCACAGCTGCAGCCTCCAACCCAAGCTCTCCTAAGGCCCACAGCTCTGGTTCAGCACACGCTGAGGTAAGACAAATGGGAAGATGATGATGATGAAGAGGGTGACCTATTGACAGAGCAAGGGGGAGAAGGAAATATGTGTGCGAATGTCAGAAGTTCCGAAATCTGTATAGATGGAACCTCCTTTTCACTCTTGTGGTAGAGAATTACACCATAGTCATAGCAATGAAAAGAGCTCTTTTTGCTGAGCAGCCCACAGGCACACAGAAGTTCCCATGGAGGTGCGAAAGGAGCAGGGCAGATGGCACGTGGGTATGCGGGTGACCCAAAGAGCACTGCCTTATGATGTTCTTCTACTGTGCTGAACTCTGCACGCAGGGTGCATAGTTGGGATCATCTACAACCTGCATTCATGACCCCCTTTCAACCTCATCGGCTCTTTGCACTCACACAATTTACTAAAATCACACTAATCAATACTTTCTTCATCTGTCAATAGGAATCATAGTAGAATCTTCTATAACACTAGTGGCGAACCTATAGCACGCCAGCCGCAGCAGGCACGCAGAGCCCTCTCGGTTGGCACGCAAGCCAGGTCGCCCCAGCAGCTGAGCATCGGATGACAGTTGTTTTTTTTAAACTAAAAAACCTCAGTATTCAGGTTGAATTGCAGTGCTGGCATTTTGTGATAAATAAGTGGGTTTTGGGTTGTAGTTTGAGCACTTATCTCTGAAGGTTCACCATCACTGCCCTGATAAGAATTCTTATATTCTTATAAGAATATCCAACAATGACCTCAAGTCCCTGAAAAGTGTCTATTGCACAACAGACTTCTACTCTATGTAGTTGTCCATAAATATATAGTTGTTGGTGTTTCTGTTTACTTATTTTTATGTATGCTCTCATGATTTCAAGTCTGGTCATTATGTTTCTCACCCATGTAATCCCTCCTTCAAAAAAAAAAAAACTTTGCAATTTTCACCTATATCTTTGAACAAGTTTTTAGATCCCTCTGAGTATCAGAATCTTCATCTGTAAAATCTGAAAAATATTAAGGGTGATAATGCATCTTCTTTTGCCTAGAAATGTTTTGGTTCAGCACTGAAAGTCCTGTGTCCTGGGGAAGTTCTCAATTCCAGGTAAACCAGAGAAATTGGTTACTGTAGAAATAATATCCACTAGCAAGGTTAACGCAGAAAAAATTGGTTGTATATGTAAAACACCTTTTTTATAGAAGGTATTTAATAAATGGTAATTATTGACAATATTATACATACTGAGAGTGTTTGGAGACTACTTAAAGATTTTGAGGATATTTAGTCATTTATTCTGCCATTTCCACAAGAGCCTTATAAAAACACATTTGTTCATTCATTCATTCATTCATTCATTCACTTAACAGAAACTTTGCTCAGCCATGAAGTGTGTGATGAAGAGCTGAATAAACAAGACAACCAGTAGAGCTCACATCTTATTTAAGGGAAGCCAACAATCACACAATGAACAATCCAGTGTGGAGGTTCTTCGTTAGAAAGGGTGGCCAAGGAAAAGTTCTTTGAGAAGCTAAGATTTAATGAATAAGACAGAACAAGCTATGTGAAAAGCAGGGGTAAACATGACATGCTTTCCACGTCAAGGGTGGGCTTGAGGTGTTTGGGGAGGAGAGGACACCAGCAGAATGAGAAGGGAGTGACTGGGGAGGAGTGTGGGAGGGAGGCAGGATCCACTTCACGAAGAACCTCCAAGCCAAGGAAGGACTTCGTGCTTCTTCACGCTTGTGCTGGCTCATCTCTTGTCTTGTGAGAAAGAAAGTCCCATTCAAGCCTATTTTGCTGTAGCCCGAATCCTATCCTAAACAGATAAACTTTGCAATAGGCTTTACAGATACACCCAGCAGCCTGTATGTAAAGAAGGACATGTTGTTGTTTTAAGAGCTTTCTGATCTCAGTTACACTTTCTGCACGAGGCTTTTGACATAGGCCTGAGTGTCTTTGTGCAAGTCTGGAAACCAGGAAGGTAGAAGGCACTCCAGATTTGCCCTTTTAATTCTGTAAGTCAAAGGTCTTGTGACCTTACATCAAAGGAGTCCTTACTTTGAAAGCTATCCTAGAAGAAGTGGGCATCTCAGAGCTTTACCACCAAGCAAGAGCAGAAGGAGAAGTGCCACTGGCAGCCATGGATGTCATCTGGGATCCGCAGATCTGCATGTGTTGCACAGATGAACCTGGCCCAAACAGCTCATGTGTGTTCTCAGCCCCACAGGCCTGCACAGTACTTAATAAAGCAGCTTAATTTGGATTTAATAGGATATCTACTGTGTGCTAAAAACAGCAAATTGCTATTTATTAATGACATAATTATTAAAACTCAGCACCTGGGCAGTAGAAGCTAAACCAAAGGTAGAATGTGTTAGATAATAATTAACTTATTTAATTATTTACAAGTTTGAATTAAAATTCAGTAATAGTGAGATTAAACCATAACAGAATGTATTAAATGTGAAGCTATATCCAAAGAGTATGGTTCACTTGGCTTCTGTCTTTCTTCCTAAATATATCCTAAACACTTGTTGGTCTTTCTTTTTCTAAAATTGGTATGTTTTCTAGACTTAGACCTCAAACTGAAGCCAGCAGACTTCAAATACATGTATGTGGGGGAAAATGATGACCTTTTAAAAGGAAGTATCAACTCTCAAAAATCTGATTTGTGGCTGCAGATATCAACCCTCTGCCATGTCCTTTTCAACTGTGTGCTCAACTGGGATCTTGCCTCAGACCTTTGATCATTGTCTTAGTTACTTTTCTCGTTGCTGAGACAAAATACCCGACACCCAAAGTTAAAGGAGGAAAGGTATACTTAGCTCACAATCTGTAGAGGTTTCAGTCCATAATCTGCTGGCTCCAAAGCAGGGTGGCATGACAGACAGACATTGCAGAGGAGAAACAGTTCATGGTGGGCAGAAAGTAGCAAAGCAACAAGGGAGGACCACAGCTCTATCTATCCCTTATATCTTATCCAGGCTACGTAGCGCGGGTAGCACTCACACCCTTAATCCTAGTGCCCTGGATTCTAACGCTGCACCATGAATCAATTCCAGAGTCACACGCTCTAGATCCAGCCACATCTCAAAAGGCCCCACCTATGACTGCAGGAGGCTTTGGGGGGACATGTAGACACCAGCCGTAACAATCATATAACTCCAACTGCTAATGTAGTATTCCTGCCGGGGTGTCCATCATCTGACCATCAGCATATTTAAAATGCATTAATCAAACTAATGTTCTACCCCAAAGCAGTTCCCTGTAAAACATCCAAGGCTGTGCTTTTTTAGATGTCCAGCAGCTGTTGAACAAATTGTGCCCTGGCTTGACTTGGTACCTCTTGTCCCCTTACAGGGGATCAGAAGGTACCCATACATTCCCTTTGGCTTTGTCCACAAATGCATCCCTGCCTTTCCATCATTACAGAGCCAACAATTTAATCCAGGCTTTGAAAATCACCCATATAGATAGCTTTCTCTAACTCTGGTATCTCTCTCTTCTACTTTTACACATGATTAACAGATTCTTCTAAAAATAAAATTTTAAAAACTATGCCATTCTCTGTTTAAAAATTCAAATACTTGCCGTACCTATGGGATGGAGTAAAATCCAGGACCTCACCCCCAGGCTGTTCCACAATCTGGCTTTACTTTACTTCATTGATCTTATATTCCATTTTTCATTGATTTTTATAAAATTTATTGACTGTCTATTCTGTGTTGACACTGCAAATGTACATTTGCCAACCACATAGGATATTAAAGCCCATTTATTTAGCACTACCTATTGCTGGGAACTGCTGTCAGAACATTTCAGAAACTTGCTTCTTAAATCCTCAGAAGAACCTTCTGAGCCCCGTTGTCCTATGGAACTATTAGCTCCTTTTTGTAGGTGAGGAAGGTGAGGCACAGAAAGGAGAATTAACTTGGCCAGGGATACCCAGTTGGATGTAGTAAAGCCTAGATCTCCACCATACTCTAAATTGCCTCTTTAGAATTTATATCTTGATATACTTCACTTATTTCTGCCTTCCCATCGGTGCCAGTGTAATCCCATCCCATCTGAAGCAGCTTCACTTTTTTACTGACTAGATGATTCTTGTGTGTTGATCTTCAAAAAGAGATGCCCGTCCAAGGTGAAGGCACCTCTGACACTCCCATGCACTGCCATCTTCTGCCAGCTCATAAAGCTTTGTGTGTGCATCGTTCATTTTACATTTGTTTGCACACAATTTTTTGGTATATTTTGCTTTATTAGTCAGTTCTCTGGGATATTTGTGTGCACTGTTTCCCCAGACTATAAGTTCATGGAGGACCAAGCAACCTGGTAGAGTCCTGCATAACACTCACACCTAGCACACAATTGTGTATGTGGTATGTATTCACACAATGTTTATTGAATGACCTTTAACCCAGTCCCAAAAGGAGACCTCTGCCATTAAAAATTATGTCTTACTATTAGTGCTTTCTTTATGTTGTCTCTTTTGCCTAGAATGTCTCTCCTCTTATCCCCAGACTTGATTAATTTTACTTATCTCCTAAGGCTTAATATTCTCCTCCTGTAAGCAAGAAGCCTCAATGTTGTCCATCTGCAGGCAGGTTTGGGTGTTTGGGTGTTTATGCTCTGTATTTCTGTAACATCTGATTCATCCTTCTCTGTCACAATACATTGAAAGATCAGACTTCTTTATCTGTTTCCACATCTCTAGACTGTGAACTCCTCAAGGACAGGACTCTGTCTTACCTAGTTTATGTTTCCAGTGCTTACCACACAATGCTAGTACATGGCAAGTGATCTATGGATATTGATGGAATGAATGAATGAATGAATGAATGAACATAGCCTGCATGATATGGAATATATGTGTGGGAGCAATATAAAAATGTAAGTAATCCTACTTCGCAATTAGATAAAAGCTTCCTTATGGACATGAATTAGCTAAAACCATACTGCACCCTTATCCATTCAATTCAATTTTTTGTTGTTGCTGGGGATTGGACCCAGAACCTTGCACATGCTAAGGAATTGCTTTACCTCTGAGTTGTAACCATAGTGTCCAATTTAATTTTGAATACTGACAATGTGCTAGAAGTTGTCACCTAGAAAGTGATACAATCCCCTAACACCTTACGTACTATGCCAATTTAGTTTTGATAATTGGGATTGTGCCTCCCGCAAGAGCTCCTCACCTCCATTCCCTGAATGGATTGCCTTTCACATTCATCTGGGGCAAATTTTCTCCTTCAAGCTGTCATGTTAGGCAGGACTGAAAGGATGGCAAGCGCTTCTCCAACTTCTACTTCATGAGTTGGATACTTTCCAATTGCTGGGGGCGATGGGGAGACAATTCTAGATGATTCTTCCAAGCATGAGGTATGATTGTCCCATTTAATATACTGGCTGAGCTGACAGCTCTGGCCCCAACTACTTCCCATTCTGCTTGGGGACTGTCCATTGTCCTCTAGTGTATGATTAGCAGATTAGCTATCTTGTAAGAAGCCAGGAAAATGAACTCCCAGTAAGCCCTTCCAAAGCAAGAGTAATTCATTACCCAGCCTGATTTCCACTTAAAATGTACTTTAAGCACACTTCCAACTACAAACCCTAAATCACCCTGTGTTCACAAAGTCCATCATTTTTTATTTTATTGCATGGCGTTGGCATGACATAATCCCTTGCAGAGCATCTCGGAGTGCTTTACAGATCAATAAATTACTCACCTGCACCGTTGGAGCAATGTCTGCAAGGCCAGCAAGACATTCTGCAGGCAGCCTTCCCCCAGGAGGCAAGCAGGGCTGTGTGGGTGCCAGGAACGGGCAGGAGCGGGGACCAGGCAAATGTCTGGGCAGAGAGAAGAGTGCACGAGCAGAGGATGCTTCTGTTAAAGCTCTGTAAATAAAAGACATCAAAATTTTTACTTCTGCAAGATCAGTTTGAACAATTTTAGAACGAAGAGAATTTAGAAAATTGTACCCGTCAGGAAGTCGGCAAATCAAACACTCGGTCATTAACTCATCAATTACTTCTCTGTCCTGGAAGGCCCAATCTAGCTTTTTAAGTGACACAGCCATAAACTGCAATGTTATATATTAAAAGTCCCAGTTGTGGAGTCAAGAGTCTCTCTCCCACCCTCACAGCCACTTTCCATTATTTCTGTCCCACCAAATATCTTCAAAAATGCAGGTGCATGTGCGCGCGCACACACACACACACACACACACACTGCCTCTTTATCTGAATCTCAATGTAGACTTAAACTTAAAAATGATTAGTTGGTGCTTACTCTATGCAAGACATCCTCTTCAGGACAGCAGAAAATTAAATGATGAGTAAAGCTCATAATTAACATCTTATATCCAGATAATTTATGGCACAGAAGGAAAGGTGAGACAAACGTAACCTAAGAGAGTCCTACTTGGAAGCCATAAGGAAGACGCTGTAATGCTGTCTGCTCACCAGGAAGGGGGGCTCATTCCTCTTGGGGGTCCTCTAGAAGGCTGTGTGGAAGGGGTGGTAATTCATCTAGGCCTTGGGTGATTCTAATAGGCACAGTCCAGGTAAAGCACCTAAGCACTGATGTCTACAGTGGTCAGCTGGGGATAAGGACACAAAGGAGCAGCGCATGCTATGAGCCATGAGTGTCCCCATTCAGTGGAGAGTAGGACATGAATGGAAAGAAATACTGAGGAGGGACAGAAAGAGTACTGAGAGAAGACATCTCCATCATACCCGCTTTCCCTCGAGGGTGCGTGTGAGCAATCATTCGATTAGAGGAAAGGCCAGCATTGAGATTTCCAAAGCAATCGGACTTTAGTGACCGTATCACTCCAGTTTTGGAATGAAGAATAAGTCATCATGCAGCTTCCCCACATTCACTAGCAGAGCAGATGGCCTTGTGTGCTGGGAGGGCAGTGAGCCTTGGGATTGCACAGTGATGGCCCCACAGAACATGTAGGCAAGAAAAGAGGGCCACATGAGAGCACTGGACGGAGAGGTCTGTTAACTTTCCGAGAATGAAACTGTCCCAGCCAGTGTCAGTAAGACTGAAATAATGTGTGCTAATGACCCCACTCCTAGGCTTTTGGGAACATGGAGCAGGTTGGGAAGGTGGATCCCTTGAAGAACCCTTATAATTCAGTCATATAAATACATGTTGAGCTTTTACTGTGGAGACAAATATACGAAAGTCACAGTTCAGGGTGTCAGAAAGCTCATGGCCTAGTGGGTGAGTAATGCTAAGCAAATAGCTGTACTGTACTGTCTACAACTGGAGTTTGGGAGCTCAATCAATGGCACTCTCACTTTATCCACTTGAATTATAAGCCATTTGACAGATTAGACAAATGAGTAGCCACACAGAAAACCAAATATCACATTGACTACTGGTAAAGCTGATGCTATAGAATTAGGCTCAGAAGTGTAGCAGTGTTGAGCTTCTAAAACTGGACCCAGGAAGGAGACAGGTGTACACAGGCAGTGTGTCCTGCCGGACAGACCCTGTCCCTGTGGGGTACTGCTTCTGTAAAGCAAGCAGGAGGAGCATGGCAGCACGGAGGAGCTAAAGCGAAAGACTACAGGAAGTGAGAGTCCTGTCCCCATTAGGATGAAAATGTCGCCTCTTTGGAAAGAGTGACTTAGGGGAGAGAGACACACAGATAGAGACAGAGAGAGGCCAGGTGTGTTACGGCTGACATTATTTTCACTTGAAAAAAAAGCACTAAGTCTGAGTTTTTAAGGAGGGCAGGGAGTTGTAGGAGCGGTGAGCACTGCAACAGAGAAAATGGCCTTTTAGTTGGGCTGTAAAGGATGACTGGGAGCTTCCCAGGAAGGATGTAAAGAACAATGGAGGTCCACATGCATGACGACCTTGAAGGACACAGTGGGACAGCACGTAGATGAGCAGAGTAGAATCCCTGGAGATGGCAGTGGGAGTACCTGCTGATGTTTGAATCTGAGTGGCTTCATACACTAGGTAAGGAGCCTGGTTGTGATCAGGGAGGAAGCAGGGAGCAATCCGAGCTCCTCAGGCAGTGATGGGCTATGATCAGAATCGCATTACATAAAGCCTTCCCTGAGTGCAATGAGAAGAATGACTCGTGGCTATGTGGTGGAGGTGGGTGGGGTGAGAGTGGAGACGGAAAAAGGTGTAGGCTAGAGGAACGGTTATTGCAGCATCGCTGTGGAATTTATTCCCGTTTGGACTCTCTGACTTTGTGTTTATAGAAGAAGAAAAGCAAGCTAAATTCAAGGTAAGATTCTTTCCCTATGTAAGGTAATTTCTCTAATTTCTCATCATTTACAAATGTAGTCCATATATTTCAGTCTTTGGGCTATTCTGTGGGCTACCATTTTAAGGCAACAGAGAAATGTACCAGCAGGATTCTTACTTACCTTCTACCTGTTTTGTCTTCACAGTATCTCCCAAAATTGTAGAAATTTCTTCAGATATCTCCATCAACGAAGGGAACAATATTAGCCTCACCTGCATAGCAACAGGTAGACCAGAGCCTACAGTCACCTGGAGACACATCTCCCCCAAAGGTAAGAGCAGGGGCTCGTGCATGATGTCATCAGAGGACGTGGGAGATGACCACGGGCCAGAGCTTGTGGCACCAGCTGTGACTCCAAGGGCTTCTGTTTGTGGCAGTAACATACTCATAGCTCTGCAGAGTTTTGATGTTCTCTGCAAGACAGCCATGTCCTCTAAGATTTCAGAAGTCACACCTGACTGTCTCTCCCATCCCTTGTAAATCAATCGCAGTTGTTTCTGGGTAAAGTGGTGGTTGAGATGTTCCGGGTGAACTTGACACGTCAAGTTTAAGAACACAAGGATCTGCTTCATTGGCATTGCTTGGTTGGCTGTTTCGAGAAAACACGAACATGTAATGATGATAACAGCTTTAAATGGCCATATTTCAAACAAGAACGTTTCCTAGTCTGATCTCTTCGGTATTGCCAAAAATCTGGTCATTAGTTGTTTTTGTGGTTTTGTTGTTGTTTTTCTCTAATTGATCCTAGATAATAAACATAAGTTAATGTGTGGCTAAATTGCAAAATTCATTTGGTTTAAATGTTCAGAAGTTAGGCAGACCAGACTGAGTGCTTTGTGCTTTAAAGGACTGAATATTTAAACCGTTAGAAGTTAAGACAAGATGTTATTGGTCATTAAGCTAGCTTTTATTTGGAAGCAAATGACATAAAGTTATTTCATTCATTCTTAAGTATTTATTGTTGCAATAGCCCCAGCTCTGTTCTAGGCACTGGGGAATTTAGCAGTGAACTCAAACTGACAAATTTATGTTCTCACAAATTCATATCCTCATGAGGCAGATGACAGACAATAAATAAATGGGTGTAGCATTATAACAGGAGCTGAGAAGATAGAGCTCTAGACATTGACCAAATGACATGGGGTTTGGTTAAAGAAAGCCTCCATGAATCTGGCATATGAGCAAATACATGAATAGAGGTTCTGGATTTTGCTATTACTGGCTGATATGAATGTTTTTGTGTAATTATGTGTGTGCATGTGTGAGTGTATGCTAGGTAGTGAAGGCATGTGTCCAGCTGGGCAGTGCAGGTTTAAGGAATCCAAGGGTATCATAGCAGAGGTAATTTGCTTATTGCACCTTAACACCTGGAGAAAGTGATTGGTATGAAACTTACTTGAGAGTGCTCTTGAGATCAATTCTTCTATAAAGGAAGAGAGGAGAGGGAAAGTTGGGCACAGGAAGAAACTGAGCTGTGATGTGGTTCAATGGAACACTTCTGCTGACCCTCTGGAGAGTTTTGAATCTGGGATGTCCCTCCAGAGATGTCCTCTATGGAGGTACTGGGGCTGAACCTTTGTATCGACATAGCAGTCCCCCGCTGAATTTAGGCTGTCTGTCCAAGGGTTATAACCAAGGGCCAGGTGTCTGTCTTCACATAAGACGAGCCATACAAAAGGCTGACAGCTGAAGACTGTCCACCAAAGCCTGTCCTTCCTTGGGGCATGAGTCCTCCGTTCCTGAAGATGGCAGTGCATCAAAGTGCCCACTGCACTGAGACATTGAAGCAAAACAGAATAAGATGTCAATGGTCCTCAAAAACTGAATTTCCTCTCTCTAGTTGTCACAGTGTACAGTAATGGATGTTCTCAGAGAAGGTGTGAAAGGGTCATTTGTCTGTGTTCTGAATTCCTGAGAGCTGTCCTAGGCCACTATTATTCACACAACCCCTGTGAACAAAGAGATCAGTGAGAGCAACTTGTGTCTCTGCCAGTCTTTCCATTTGAAATGACCTTATACGTGGACAGGTCTCAAATCTAGGATGTGGCCTTCGCTGAGCACCGCATCATTGGTGATGTAGAATGGCCCTGGGCACTTCCGAAGGAGGGGCCATGCTAAGGACAAACTCTCTAAGTCCACGGTGCTTGCCATTCATCGCAGCTTTATGCAGAATCCCCAGTGCTACTGGTGCCAGGGCAGTCTCTGCCTTTCTGATCCTCAGAACATTTATCATCCAGGGTAGATTTCCTTTGCCTCATGCCAAGAAACTAACTCTGTCTCCTCTTTGATGTCTTTTCTGAATTCTACCTCTGGGTGGTCAGTTCTTTGTCCTTGTCAAGTGCCCTTCAGTTCTACACATTTCCTTTTATATATGTATTTCCCCTTATACTTTTTGGTTCTGTGCTTTCCTTTTCTCTCACAGCCTCCTGAACGTCTCTGCTTTAATTTCACTCTTTTCCACATTGTGTCCCTCCCTGTATCCCTGTTTCTTCTTAACTGTTCCTCACAGTTACCTGTGGTCTCCTCTTGAGAGCTGAGCCTTTCCCTGTGTCTTACTGATACTCAATCTGCTGTGTTTGGAGCCCTGTTTTCCCTCTGCCGTGGGTATCAAGCAGATGCGCTTCCCCAGAGGACTTTTACCTGAGCTTGGGCCAGATGCTGCCATTTTACTGAGGTTTAGCTGCTATGGAAACAGAAGATGGATCAAGAAGAGAGGGGCAGGATGATCAGAATCTATCTGAGGATTAGAGTAATTTAGATGAACAGCTTTGTCCACATCCTGGGCCTGGATTAACTCTCCGAGATTCAAACTGATGGGACATGCCGTGCAATAACACATCATCTCCGAACTCACCAGGGTTCTGTGTCCCCAGTGAATGATTACTTGGAGATCAGAGATGTCGCAGGGATGCTGCCAACTCTAAACTGAAGCTGGAGACCCTGAGCATTCAAGCCCTCATCTTTCCCCACTAAATATTTCCAAGACAGTGCTTATTTTAAATAAGTTAGGACAGGCTTGGGGCTCCTTGGAGAGAAAGATATTCACCTTTGCAGAGCCTCTAAAAGCAGCAAGCTATTGTCATCTTTTGTCACATTCTGTGAAGTTAGAGAATGGTTCAATCAAGATCATACACACACACACACACACACACACACACACACACACACACACAGAGTCCCAGAATGAATGGCTGGCCAGGGCACTTTGGGCAACATGATAACGTCATTGCACTTTTCTGCCTCCAGACTGGTTCGTTTGTTCTGTACATTTCTGAAAAATCGTAGTTTCATCCATCATAACCCATGGTGCTGCTTGCAATAAACTCATAATTAAAGAGTATTTCGAGCCTTGGCCGCCCTGTGGGTGGAAAAGTAGTAGAGAAATGTTAACCATGATTTCAGCAGTGGCTCATGCAGTTTGCTACAGGAATGCCCAGGATGGATAGATATCTGGTGGGAAAGGTCAAGAGGCCTTGCCCAGGCCTCTTCATCAGATGGAGAAAATGTCAGCTGCCCATGGGCAGGATGTAGAGGGAGGTAGGGGCTTCCAAACTCTCTCTTGGCACAGCCACTGAGTGCCAGAAGTAATTTTCCAAATGTTATTTCTAGCTTCATGTCTTTTTTGCTCTCCTCATTAACATATCATGCCTAGAATTCAAGGAGAAGGTGCACCAGCATTCTACAGATGCCTGTCCTTGCTCTGCATACCTGCTCTGAGGGATGCACCCGTGTGGGCCTTAGCCTATTCAGGAAGCAGAGCCCCATCTTACTGTCCCCAAAAGGAAGACCCACCTCTGTCTGCATGAGGGTTTTACTGACACCTAGCCTTCATCCCTGTAAGTATCAGCACAAAGCTTCCCACACAGGGGTGGCATTGGTGGAGCCACAGTGTCTTCTAGAGACCACTGAGGACTCTGTGCCTTGTCTTTTGTTTTTATCTACGCATGCAAGAACGCATTTTGGCACAGCCGGTGAATGCTGGGCTCTCAGTGGTGCATTTGTAATGCTGTCTAATTCTTCTGAGGCTTTCCTGAGTAAACAAATATCTGAGCTCTCTCCATGTCTCCTAAACGATGCAAGACTGCACCCTTCCTAGAAAAGTATTCCCTTGGGGGCCAGTGAGATGGTTCAGCGGCGTACACACCTGCCGGCAAGTGCAAGGGCCCGAGTTTGACTCCCGGAACCCACATATGAAAAAAGGGCTGGTGATATCGCTCAGCGGCATGGGCGCCTGCTGGTGCACGAGGTCCTGAGGTCGACCCCCGGTACCCATTAAAAAAAAAAAAAAAGAAAGAAAGAAAAGTATTCCCTAGCTCTCTATAGATTCTGTTGGATGATAAGGTTCCTGTATTGCCAAGTTCCTAGGAGGCCATCATAAAGCCCGGGTGACAGAATAGGCCCAAGCATTAATCCACAGGTTTCTCTACACACTTGGAATCAGGGATCAGTGAATGGTTGAGTGGGGTTTCCTCTGTGGTGCACCTGCCTTTGCCTTGCCCTCATCAAAACTCACTGACAGTACTGTCCTCATCTAGGCTGCCTAGAGAATGCTTTGCACCAAGCTGAAGGATTCAGCATTCCCAGAGTTATCCTGATTGCTATTCATTTTCCTCACCCTATCCCATTAGTTCTTTGAGATCAGGCCTGTGTCTCACTTATCTTGGATTCTTCGCCTTTTAGCATAATTCTAAGCACCTAGAAAGCATTTAAGGAATGGTTGTTGCTTGGTGAACAGATCTGGTACTTGCCACACCGGGGTCCTGCATGTTCTCCCAGTGCAGACTCCACCCTGGCCCTGGAGGGATTCTCCTCCACCTTGGTGTTCCTGGTGGAGATCTGCTGTGTTTCCTGTTGAACCCTGCTGATGAGGCTTCAGCACACCGTCCCTGGTCTTCACAGATTCTCCAAGCCTCAGCTGAAGCCTCCCAGAAGGGATCTGCTATGGTGAACTCAGTTTCTGCTTGAAAAAGAAAGTCCTGGGCCGGTGAGATGGCTCAGCGGCTTAAGCGCCTGCCTTGCAAGCGCGAGGGCCCGAGTTCGACTCCCGGAACCCACATACGAAAAAGGGGCCGGTGATATCGCTCAGTGGCACGGGTGCCTGCTGGCGCACGAGGTCCTGAGGTCGACCCCCGGTACCCACAAAAAAAAAAAAAAAAAAGAAAAAGAAAGTCCTTCTCCAGTTCACTTGTGCAGGAGTACAGAAGGCTGCCGAATGGCTTTCATGGCAGGTCTCCCGAGAGAGCCCGGTGCTGTCCGCCATGACTCCTTGGCATGTCGGCTGAGGTTGCCTCTCTTGGATATGCTCTTCACCTGGCCCTTCTGGGCCACCTGCCCTTCCTTGCCTTGCTCTTCCCCACCCTCCTCGTGCTGAAACCCCACTGTCTCCCCACCAGGGTTTCCTACAGCAATCCTGGAGAGTGAAAGGGAGAGTGAGTTTAGACATAAGTGGAAATCTGTTGTTCCTCATACTTGAAGAAAAAGAAATAAATTAGAAGAAAGAAAACATTATTTTACCCCCCGCCACACACACACAAACACACTGCCTCTCCCTCCTAACTCACAGTGTGTGAATATAAGTGAGTTACAGACTGAACATTTGTCTCAGGATCACATGAAGAGCCTGAAAGCAGAATCGGAGCAGAACTTGTGTCCATCGTGTTTCAGACCAAGCCCTTGTAATGGCAGCCCTTCTCTTTACACTGCACGGGGCGGATGCTCTGCATACCCTCTGCACCCATATCTCGACCCGCTTCCTCGGCAGCCAGACCTCCTCCCTTCCAAGTCCATTCTCCTGCTGTGCTTGAAGAAGCCCAGCAGGCAACTGGTTGTCCTGTCTCTGGATTCTGTATGTTTTCAAAGTTGGCAAGTTGGTGAAAGCAAAGTGACCCTGGGATGGGGATCTTCTGCTTGCCAATGCCCTGAGTGCTCCTCGCCCACCCTCCCTGTCTTCACCCAGCCACACGCCCACCCATTCTCCTATTTGTCAGCACGGACTCGGCCTTCTCCCCAGCCAGGCAGGACACTGAAGTACTAATTGGCACTGGAGGTATCACAGCTTGAGTTCAACCAGAGCTGGCAGGAGCCATGACTCTGGTGACAGCTCTGAGAAAAAGTGTCAGGAATGGAGGGCTGGCATGCCATCGGCTGACTGCAGCACCCTGGCACTAATGAGCAGCCTGTCAGCACCAGTGTCAGGGGCCCCATGTGGCACAAGGATCATTAGGATGGCAGACGAGAAAAACCACTCCAGCAGAAGGGAGCTGGGAATGGGAGGACAAAGCGGAGCTAAAGGCATCACCTTAGCCATAGATGGCACCCGCCCAGCAGGAAGAGGGAGTGGGGGAGGAGACGGGGGGTGTTATTTATGCCAAGTCTGGACAACTCTTGGAGTCTCTTTCTGGGGGGCCTCCCCTGCCATTAATCAATGCAGGATTTGCAGTAACCCAAGGGGAGGGGTTGATAAGTAAATTAACTCTCCAGTCATGGCTGTGCTATAAAACCAGAAAGTAGCCTAAGTCTCTGAGAAACAGCCTTCAGAGAGAGGCAGAAAGACTTGGGGTTTTAGTCTTTTTCCTACTTGCTAGAGCAGGCACCCAGCCCAGGAGATCTACCGAGAGCTGCCAGCTGCCCATCTTCCGGTGGAGTGTCAAAATCCAGGAAGGTAATTTCAAGAAAATGCCTTTTTCTCTGTGGTTTTAGCCCAGAGGTCAGCATGGGGAAAGTGCAGGGCGCCTGGTCTCCATATCTGCTTCCTGAGAGCAAGGGTGCATTACCCAACTTGTGTGCTCTTCTGCCTGGGACCCAGCACTGGGCAGCTCTGAGTTTCCTCCCGTGCCTAGCCCTTCTCTGAAGACTTATCTACCCGCAATGGCTCCATTTCCATGATAGGAGTTGGAGATCTATCTGAAAGAGAGGTGCTTTGAAGGCAGGTGTAGTTGGGTTTGATGTCCCACCCACTATTCTCTGTTTCTTGGCGTGGAACCTAAAATTTTGGGAATTGTTCCTGTCACCCTGTGCTGGTCAGCTTTTGGACAATGTGACCAAATGCTGCAGTATGTCAGCTTAAAGGAGGAAGGGTTTATTTTGGCTCATGGTTTCAAAGGTTTCAGCCCATGGTCAGTCAACAGACTCCATAGATTTTAGGACTGTAGTAAGGCAGAAACATCATGGTGGAAGGGCAGCTGTTCACCCCATGGCATTTGGGAAACAGAGAGAACAAGAAGAGCGGAGGAAGATGAAGGAACTCTAGAGGGGCACTCCCCAGTGATGGCTGACTTCCAATCTGACCCCATTTCTCATTTCTATTGCTTCCCAATCATTCCATCAAATTATGATCTCATCAGAGCATTAATTCAGTGACAGAGTTAGGACCGCCATGATGCAATCATTTCTGGAAGCACCCACAGACATACCCCAAAGTGTGCTTTACTGATTACCAAGGTGGTTCTCAACCCAACCACGGTGACAGTTATAATTACACATCACACTGCATTAGCCCTACACTACACAGTCATACCGACAACCTGACGTTTACCACACGCGGGTGTCCTCACCTTGGTACCCCGTCGTTCTTCCATCATGCTGCCATTCTTCTTGGGTAGAGGTCGACTTTTGTTTGAAGACCATGACGGCAGTTTGAGAGTCCCTGATGGGTTGCTTCTGGCAGAGTGAGTCACCCTGTATGAGATGCACTGCACTTCATGCTTTTCCAGCTATGGTACCTCTTTGGGGGGAAGGCACTGAGGATTCAACCTAGGGTCTTCACACTGAGCTACATCCATAGCCCTTTATTACTTTTTTATTTTTCATTTTGAGACAAGGTCTCACTAAGTTGCTAAATTTCCCAGGCTGGTCTTGAACTTGAAGTCCTTTTGCCTCAGTCTCTCAGAGTGCTGAGATTACAGGCATGTGCCCTCATGCCCAGCCCATCTCTGGAACTCCTTACAGTTGCACCTAGCAGCATGATTTATCATTTACCTAGATGATCATGGAGTTCAGGGACAATCCTTATGCTATTTCATTCACGCCTCAAGGTCTAGTAGAGCACCAGATGTTTGCAAACCCTGTAAGTGTTTATTGAGTGAGGTAGTATCCAGTAGTGTAGAGACAGTGCTGTTAGTCCTTTCTTAAAGTTAAGACTTTCTATTTTTAAATTGCATAATTTAAAATGAAATCAAATTTAGCAAGTAAAGGATAAGTTCAAGCGCTCCATCCCTTTGCTTGCTTTATTTACTACTTACTTATTTATAATTTATTATTTCAGTGGCACTGGGCATTAACCACAGGCATGCTCTATCACTAAGCTATACACTCAGCCTGTATTTTTTTTTTTTATTTTAAGACAGAGTCTAGCTAAATTACCTAGGCTGACCTCAAATTTTCAATCCTCTTGCCTCAGCTTCCCCAAATACCTGTGGCTATAATGTGCACCATTGCGCCTGAACCTTTCCATCACTTTTGACCATTGACCATCTCGTATTTCCCATCTATTCACAGGGATTCAGAACTAAAGGACCTGTCCCATTCCCCTGATCTGCATCCAAACCTAGGCCTTAGACTCTTCCTCTTTGAAATAGAGATAACACATTTACAGTGTAGGTGTATTTAGGATTAAATGGGTTCCCCACTGTACAGAGCCATCACGAAACAGAGCAGATGTCCCACACATCCCCTCCATGTCCTTGGCCAGCCCATCTTCTCATTCCACTCCTGAGACAGGGACAGAAAGAGAGAGATTCAAATCCTTTCCTCTGAAGAGTTTGAATATTTACAAATGCCCAACTCAATCAATTGCCAGAATGGATAGATATTCAAAGGTGCTTACTCAGCTCCTCCTTCTCGCCCAACACTTTCTGATTTAAGTAGGTGCTTAATTAAAATTCCTGGAGTACCCTAAGTAGCTACCCCAGGAGGACCAAGTAATTGCTATTACAAAAGACATTAAACTGGTCATTGAGAATGGGAGAACAAAATAATTGCATCATAATGGAAAACGGCAGAGCTCTTGTTTGGAAGTCCTATTCAGAGTAACAAGGGACATACAGTGTTAGGCCCAATCTATACAGAGAAAGCTGTTTATTATGAGAGAGATAAAACAGTGGTACAACCTCAGATATGGGGAAAAGTGATTCAGAATCATCAAACAAATGGTTTAAACACAGACACACAGACTAAGGTGGGAAGAAAAAGCAGAAGGCATTTATAGATCGCTCTTTACCTCTGTAATTCTCTTTCACTCTTTCATAAAATTATAGCTAGATAAGCACAATTAGGGTAAAATTTGCCAGTGTCAACAAGGGTTTTGTAGGTTTAATATTTATGATCTGGTTTAAAGCAATCTTATAGCTTTGCAACTTCCTACTTCAAAGAGGAGAAAATCATAAAAAGACTAGTGGAGAAATTAATGAGTTCAATGTGCCTGAATTGAGAACATATGAAAGCAAGCCTCGGCATAGAAACCAAGGCCAGGAGTGCAGACCACAGACATTGTTTGTGGTTTTACCCAATTATTTTAAAACCCTTGAAAAATGTTGTAGCATCCGACATCTGCTGAATTCAGACGTTGCTAACAGTAGACTCCTCCGCCGGCTCCTGAGTCTTTGGCTATTTATGTCGGTGCTTGGTGACCGTTACCATGCAGAACTGTTTGGATGGAACAAAAGAGGAAACATAAAAGCAAGGATATTGGATCGTCTTCCCCACACATGCCAATCAGCCATGGCTGGGCAAGATCCAGAGTCTGGTTAGCATGGCAGCTGCTACAGGGCAGGAGAGCCGGTTTCTGAGCAAATACCCATCTCTCACAGCGCCCTGGGGGCCCAGGATGGGCAGCAGCAGACCTCTCCCTGCCCAGCACAGCCAGAGCAGTGTCTACCATGTCACACCATGGTAGACCAGCTGAAGGCTTCAGGATCCCCAGGTTTAGGACCCAAGACTTTCAACCACACTGGGAGAAATCTCACTTCTTAGTGCCCTGTCTTAAGACTTCCGGTGTGGAGCGCTTTGTGCTGTGGCCCTCCCTAGTCAGCATGCTTGATCTCTATGTTTTTACTTACCTGAAGCCAACTGTGGTCCGAAATGAATAGATGGAAAATGCCAGAAGTAAACAGTCACAGGTTTTAATTGCATGTCACTCTGAGTAGCATGACGAAACCTCCCACTCTGCTGCCCTGACAGAACATGATCACCCTTTTGTTTATCACACCTACCTACTGTATGTGCCACCTACCTTTAGTCACTTAGTGGCCATCTGGTTCATCACACTGACTGCAGCGGTATCACAGTGCTTCTGCTCAGGTGAGAAGGTCAGGGATAGCCAAATACCATGTGACAGTGCCTGCATCTCAGCCTCACTCTTTCCCATTACATCGCCCTCGTATCATCTCACATCTTCACTGAAAATGTGTGGGCAATGCAACAAGATACATCAGAAAGACCACAGGAACATAACTCTTATTACAGTACATTGTTTCATTTGTTCCATTATATTATTGATAGTAATCTCTTACAGTTCTTAATTTATAAATTGAACTCTATCATAGGTGCGTGTGTATAGGGAAAGCCATAGTATAGGTTGTGTTTAGAGGCATCTGTGATATCAGGCATCCACTGCGATCTTGGAATGTATCCTCTCAAGGTAAGTCAGGTGGACCATGGTACCTCGGTTTGCATTCTGAATCTTGTCTTGACCTCTGATGACTGCATTTTCCCTAGAGTCTAAGTAGCAGCCAGAGTCTCCATCACCCAACGATAACAGTAGCTAACAGTTTGCGGATGCTAAAATATGTGCTAGGCACTCTTCTGCACGTTTACACATGGTAGGATCTGTTCTCTACAACAGCTATGTGAGAAAGGTTTTATTATTAGCCTGCTCTAACAGAGAGATAACTTACTATTTTTTCCTCATTTAAATGAGGCTTAAGGAGGTCGGGCAAATGGGCCAAGGTCACACACTACCAAACTGCAGAGTTGAAATCCAGCTCCCTGCAGTCTGTCTGTGCAGAATGCGTGCGCTTAAGCACTGTGCTCTACAGCAGGGCTCTCAAAGAGTGATCCAGGCAGCCCCGCCTAGTTCAGAGCCCATATCAACCTCATGAGGAGTCTAAGGCTGAGGCTGGGAGCTGGAGTTCAGCACATCCTCAGGGACTGTGATGCTTTCTCTATCTGAGCCCCACTGCTGAGTGAATGAGCAACTTAACATTATGGTACTCATTACATACACTGTATCAATTACTTCTCACAAATGCCCTGCTAGGTAGGCGTTGATTTTATTTTAGAGCCAAAGACATGGAGATTCGATGGGGCAGTTTGCCCACAAATATTAAATCTGAGTATTTTTTTTACTGCTTAATGCATATCTTAATGCTTATTGGTTGCCTGCTTCCTTTCTGGGTCAGTGTTTCTTAGAGCTCTCTGGGCACATTTCTTCTCTGGTTTCACACCTCCAACCTGTCTGGGGATGATGGTGCGTGGGTTGCCCACTTCCTCGCAGTATCCCTGTGAGTCCCTTCATCCTGTCATCCACCCCGGACTGCAGGCGGGGGTCAGTGCTAAGCTTCCCTGGTCATCCTGCCTGTGACTTCAGGCTCCTTTCAGGGTATCTTGGGATGAACACCTCCAAGCAAAGGGCACAGCTCCCGCTTGGAGAAGTGGCCTCTCCTCTCCTCTCCTCCAGCTGAGTCAGCCTGTGTGTGTTATGGTCTCCATCCCCTGCCCTCCACCTGAAAGGTGTGGGCTCATGGGATTGATGCAGCAGCTCTCTGACTTGATTTATTTCTTCCTCATGTTAAATACTATCATTCATTCACACAATGGTATGTCTTCCACTTTGATTGTTATTATTAGGTTGTTTTACACTTTAACAGCTTTAGATATGAAAAGAAATTGCCAGATTCCAGTGTGTGTTTTTCATTTTCTGACCCCATTCAGTTTCTCTGCGTGTCCTTGTGGCATTTGGCATACTTCATCTTCTTTGCAGTGTAAAATGCTTTTTCTCCCAGAACCAGGGTAGCTAGAAGGGATTGAGCAGAATACCAATTCAGTTGCACCACAGTCAGACCTCCCGCCTCCTGCCAAGCGAGGTTGCAGGACTCTCCAGATACTGCTGCTCAGGAGAACCTTCCCGCAGCCTCGGAGTGCTGAGTGCTGATTCAGACTTTTCCTCTATCCCTGGGAGGACCATCTGGGCCCCTTACTTCACCCCACAGTGACTTCTCTCTACTCAGCCCTCTCGTCACCCTAAGAAACAAATTCCTCTTCTCTTTCCTTAGAGTAAAAAGAATAACTGGGAATTTTGTGGTTGGTCCACAATAGATCCACGACTCCTGTTGAACTGACCTTCAGTTCAGGAGGGCTGTGTTCCTCCTTTAATTATTTGTGTCACTGTCGTGTCCTTTTTTTGGAATTGATCACCTCGGTCACTGTGGTTAAAGATACATGGCCAGTTATCCTCATGATAAAGACTAATGGTTTTTCTTTCTCCACTGGTTTATTTGTTACAATATACATCATTTCTGAAAAGGATTTAGACTGTGAAGGTCCTGTGGGCATTTCCCCCAGGAAAACTCATTGGTGAAAGTTTTTGATTAATTAATTTATTCATTCAATAATTTCTTATTGAGCACCTACTGTATGCTAAATAACTCTTCTAAGAACTAGAGATTTCTGAGTAGATAGAAAGGTCATATCCCTGGCCTCATGAAGCTTATATGCTACTGGGAGAGACAGAAAATAAGCCCTAGTTGTGTGACCCTTAAAGTGTATTGTATGGAAATTGCTCCAGAAACAATCAGGATAAGAGGCAAAGAATTTATCCAGTATGTTTTGAGCAGTTATAATCTAAACTAAGGTAGGAAGGGATGGATTCTTTAAGGAGATGCCCTGTAACAGATGAGGACAGGAGAGATTTGTATAGCTCCTGCAGGAGTATTCCTGGCAGGGCTTGTACTGAAGACCAGACCAAAGGCATTGAGTTAGAGTATCCCTGCCTAACTGGAGTTAGAGCCCCAGAATCGTCAAGAAAGTCATGTGGCCACAGAGGATTTATTAGGACCTGCCACCACCTTGTTAGATTGTAAGGTTCACAAGGCAAAAAGGATGTTTCTCCTGATTATCTCCATGTACACCAATGTTTAGCACAATGCCTCTCAAATTAAAGATATTCAATATATATTTGTTTAGTGAACAAGTGGAAAAAGTATACATGAAGTTATAGAATGAGTTCCTGAGCAAGCACTCTAGAAAGAGTGAAAGTTTGCCAGAAATTATGACCCCTTCATTAATGACATTGGGTTTTGTAGAATGACAAGTTCAGACCAATGAGCAGGGCAAAATACAGCTGAGATGGAGAGGATGATCCATGGAGAAGCTGAGGCCAAGTAGCTGACATCGCAGGTGTCTGACAAATCATCATAAAGGAACATCGCAGTCAGCCCAGATGTGGCTGAAGGTCATGGCAGCCCGCTGTGAGCCAAGAGTCAAAGCCTTCAGTGAACCGTTGGGGAGCAGGACAAAGTGTATCAAAGTTCTTGGGGTGCTCAATGAGAGCATGGAAGACCAAGAGTCTCCAGGTGATCTTGAGGGAGAGAAGGAAGTGCAGCCCTTAGGAAATACCTGGGTTTTCACTGATCAAAGCAGTTCAGGGAACATTCAGCTGGAGGCTGAAGGCCTAGGGGAGCATTTTGCTTAGGTGGTGGATGCTGCAGAGGACAAAAGAAACAGGCCCAGAAGATGGGTTGGAGGGAGAGGGTGGTCAGGAGGACAAAGCCCCTTGTGCTGTGGGAAGGCAGAGCTGTGGGCCAGCCATGATGGCGGTGACGGGCTGAGACAGGGTGGGCTTGCGTGTTGCAGGGGCACTGTGGCAGTGAGAGAGGGGCAAAGTCGGATTCAGTCCCCATTGTAAGACAGTTAAAGTGCACCTCACTGATTTTAGCTACAGCCTGCATCTATATATACTGAGAACACAAACCCCTCTTCTTCCTAAGCTGGAAGTAAGGTAGTGGCAGTAGACAGGTGCTGGTAAAGTCGCATCCTCTTGTGGTCCAGAGAAAGGAGATGGATCTTTAGGGAAGCAATGCAAAAGTGTAGGTAAGAGATTGCAAATAATAAGAATAGAAGCTGCAGTTTGGAGATCCAAAAGGAGAAATTTGCCAGGACACTGTGACAGGTTCAGTGTGGGTTGGGAGAAAGGATAGGGGCTAAGCTGAGCACTCCCAGATTTTTATCTGGCCTCTCATTGTCTTTTGGGGGAAGTGGGTGGGGAGGTGCTCTCTGTCTGGCTTTTCTTCCATGTAGCGATAGGTAGGATATTAGGAACCAGCGGATGCCTGGTTTATTTCTACCTATTGATCCAAGTGAGTTTGTTAGCTCCTTTTTCCCCCCAAAATGATTATAACTAGGCTCATTTTTTTCCAGAAAAAAAAGGGATCTTACATTGAACATAAATAATAGAGTACATCAGAGATATAATAAAAAGGCAGAATGAATCAACTTTCATTCAACACATACGTACTGAGTACTTAAGTATGACTTTAGATATCAGGTGCTGCAAGTGGCGTGGTGAACACAGTCTTGGCCCTGGGGGGCTGCAGGGTGGGAGTAAAGGCAACATTCAATAAATAAAACTTCACCCTATTGTCAGGGAGAGAGGGCACTGTGGAGAAAAACAAAGCAGGGGGGAGGAAAAAAATGGTGGTACTTTAGTGTTGAAACCTAGAGCCTTCTGTGAAGCCAGAGGAGAGTGGCACGCATTGAGACTGGGTCTTCCAGACAGAGTCCCCTGTCAGTACCACATCTCTGAGTCAAGAATGTGCTTGGTGCAAGTAAGGAACATGGAGAATGTTGATGCAGAGAGAGGGCCATGCAGGCTAGAATGAGAGCCAAGGGCAAGCTTGTGTAGTGCCTTGAAAGCCAACTTTTATGATTTGCTTTTCAAAAACTTTAAGCAAGAGAGTGAAATGAGTTAATAAAGAAGTGAGTTAAAGGATCATTTTAACTGAAGAGAAACATAAGGGAAGGGAATGGAGGGGCAGCATCTGAGACGCCACTTAGAATTCTATGCTTTAATCTACCAAGGGGGAAATATTTACCTGATTTGTTCTTTAGAGACTGTATACCTGTGTTGAATTATGACCTGGTACTCCATAAATTTGTACAACTGAAATTTTATAAGTAGAAATGATGGTGTGGACTGTAGTGGTGGGATTGAAGATTATAGGACTGTTTAATCTGGAATATATAATGAAAGCAGAGATTTAAAAGTTTACTGATTGATGGAAGAGGTTGTGAGAAAGAGGTAGGAATGAAGACTGGCTCAGCTCTATGGCCTGGACTAATGGTTACTAGTGATCTATCCTTTAAGAATTGGAAGAAGAGAAGGTTTGTAAGGGGGGGTAAGGATTTTGGTAGTTTATACACAAGTAGAAATGTTGGATAGATAGCTGGTATGTAAGGGTAAAGAGCTAAAAATACATGTAGGACTCATAAACATAGGGATTGTACATAGAGCAGGGGCTGGCTATTGTCACCCACAGAGTGGATACGGGAGAGCTGTCTATGGAGGCCAGTTGTATTCTGGTATTGAGGTGTCAGGAAATGGACAAGAATCCAGAAAAGACAATATTTGTTCTTCTACAAAGCACTTCTTTGAGAAAATGACAAGAGGTATGAGAGAGAAATCTACAGGCCAACTGAAGGAGAATGGTTAATAAAAGGAGATATGGTTATTAGTACAAGTGTTGCTTAGACATCCAGGGGGATGAAGACTGTGAACTGGCAAAAGTTGAAAGACTGGCAAGAATGGTTCTGGTGAAATTTAGTAGAGAAATTATTAATTGGAAAATAAAAGAATGAGTTGAAGAAGTCAACAGAGGAATAAACTTCGTCCAGATGTTTTGCTGTAAAGGGTAGTAGAACAAGGGGCTGGTGGTGGAGGGAGTGTGAGTTCACAGATGGATTTTCCACCTCAAGTCCAGTTTGCAGTGCAGCATCCCCTGGCCACTGATGGCTGTTTCTGCTTATCTTTCAGTCCTCCCTTAGGAACCAGGCCAGCAATTCTCAAAGTTCTCAATATTTAACCTTGTATGACCAGATACTCACCTAGAACAGGGATATCTGAATTCATCTTTCTACAAAAACCAAAGCAAGGATCTAGCTTACCTGGGAAGCCATTCATTCTGGCCCAGGATGATTCTCTAGGGAAAAATTCCTTGTCCAGGGGGAATCTCCAGAGGGTGGGGGAGGGGAAGCCCAACCAAACACCAGAGATGTGGACGAACAAAGCCCAAGTGTTGCGCTTGATGGAGGAGTTGGGATCTGGCATAAGTACTGAAGCTCTGCACAGGTCTGTACCCTAGGAATTCTACAAACATTACTGGTGCCTCAGTGTCACTAAGTCTGGGTCAGGAGGAGGGGAAATAGTTTTAGTGTTTCGTCTAGAATAGTACTAGAGATTGGGAGAACTCACAAACTTGGAGCTGCTACACTTTATCCTATGAATCCCGGCTTACATGTGAGTTTCTGAATATCCACATAAGACATTTCTCCCAAAGCCCCGACATACCTGTTCTTGTCCCCATTACTAGGGTACTGAAGATATTCTGTTGAGACTAAAAATTCCTCAATTGATAGAGCATATCGTATAAGATGAAAAGGTTGGGAAAGGACTGCTCCCACCTCTTCCTGCATCTTTGTTTTCTTCCGAGGACCCATGGCTCTTGACAATTCAGGGGAACCTAGCCAGAGTGACCACAGTGTATCCCTTAATATCATTTTGCTTCCTTTGGCATTGCTGTTGAGCTTCCAGAACGTATCTGCCCCAGTTCTGCCCTTGAATGGTCACATTCCTCAGTGTTGATATGTCCTTTCCCTTCCTTGCAGCACCTTCTTGGGCCTCTCAGGCTGGGTCATTCAGGTGTTGTCATGGCAATAGTGTCTTCAGTAATGTGGCATTGTGCATATTTTCATGGCTGTAAGGACCTGTTGATGGGCTCCATTGACTGTCATCATACATACAGCAGTAAGGAACCCTGATTATTTAGCATGCCTGAATTCTTAGGCTAGGAGCTTGTGGTTGGTTCTGTGCCTACAGATGCAGGTGGCCGTAATTAAAGAAATTGCAGTCTTCTAAAATGGTTCTATTCTATTCACATGAAAACATAAGCATGAAAGAGGATTCATCATCATCCTCATCTCTTCTATCTCTCATCCTCTTCATCATCATCATAGTATCTAATATTTTATTGCAGGTTGGCTAAGGCCCAGGGATGTTCTAAGTGTTCTGCACGTGTTACCTCTGTAGCTCTTTTGACAGTCTTTTTTTTTTTTTTTTTCTTTTTTGTGGGTACCGGGGGGTCGACCTCAGGACCTCGCGCGCCAGTAGGCGCCCGTGCCGCTGAGCGATATCACCGGCCCCTTTTTTATATGTGGGTTCCGGGAGTCGAACTCGGGCCCTCGCGCTTGCCGGGCAGGCGCTTAAGCCGCTGAGCCATCTCACCGGCCCTCTTTTGACAGTCTTATGATGCAGATGTTACTGCTGACGTGAGAGCTCACTCGGGTAACTTGCCCAAAGACACCCACTCGTATGTGATGTGGTCAGGACATAAGCAGACACCTTGGGTCCAGGTGCTTCACTCTGAACCCATTACTTTTCCTGCTTAAATAGCAACAATAAAAATCCAGATGAACTAGTTCAGCTACTGATGGAGTCACCACATTAGATCATCTATTTAGCAAGAACCCCCATAGTTTATATTATCACACCACTTTAAAGTCTTAAAATGTTTTTTTTGTTTTAATTTGATTCTTCAACAACCATATGACATTAGTATAACTTCATTAATATTAACTTTATTTTACAAATAAGACCAACAATTGGAGAGTCAGTAATTTCCCAAAGAAACTTGGCTGCTAAATTGTGTTTGACGAGACGTGAATTCATGATGATGATAGACTCAGAATCTAGAATTTTTTTAATGCACTACTCATATCATATGAAATTACATGGACCAAATAATGTGGCTCTGGGGAGGAGGATGACCAAGCCATCTATGTTGAATGATTCCCGGCAGCCAACTCTATAAACAATAGGAGTAAATGGAAGATCTTTGTGTGTTCTTCAAGTAGTCAGTCATTTGCCCTTTCCCTTCTTCCTTTTTCTGTTCCTAAGACTCCACCATTAATGTAGACAGTCTCATCTATTCCCATACAGATAGGACTCTGATGCTTTGAACAAATCATGTAACCTGTACAGGAAATCCCAGTAGAGAGTGGATTGCAAATCCATGTCTATGCTAATTTTTCAGAAAAGGACAGTTAAACACAAATGAGCTACTCAGAAGCTGGTCCCTATGAAAGTACAGCTTTTAAGGCAGAGTAAGCTTAAGCCTAACAGTTGATGGATCTTTTCATTTGAAGACAAGGAGATTGAGAGGGATGGACTAAGTGGGGAATGACATTGAAGTTAATAAAGATGATAAAAACAGAAGTAACAAAGGCATATCGTGTTCTTATTACACTCCGGCACTTTACTTGTATCATCACATTTCATCTTATTGTTATTATCCCTATTTAACAAAGGAGGAAAATCTGGCACAGAAATGTTAGTCAATTTGCTGAAATTCATCAGGGAGTGAGAAGTGGAGCTGGGAACTGAACCAAGACTCTTTGGTCCATCTGTAGATCTTGGCCTGGTGTTTGCCACGGGGAGGAAGGGAGCCTGAAGCTTAATCAGAAGGGGATCATCAAGACTTGAGTTCTGATTGAATCACTTTCTAAACAGTGTCACTCGGGTACTGGGCCACACTCCCTGAGCCTTAGTCCTGTCCTCTGTACAACGAAGACCATGATAGAAGGCATATCCTGGGCTTGTTTAAGAATTACACACAGGGCTGGTGAGATGGCTCAGCAGCGTAAGCGCCTGCCTTGCAAGCGCGAAGGCCCGAGTTCGACTCCCGGATCCCACATACGAAAAAGGGGCCGGAGATATCGCTCAGCGGCACGGGTGCCTGTTGGCGCATGAGGTCCTGAGGTCGACCCCCCGGTACCCACAAAAAAAAAAAAAAAGAATTACACACATACATGCACAGTATCTGGTGTAAATTAAATGCTCACTAAATACCACCAGAGTGGTGAATCCAAAGGTGATGCAAGTAGTGAGCATTAGAATTTGTAATTATTCCTGTCCTTGACAGTATTTTAATTTTAAAGATAAGCATTCAGCTCATAGCAGTGAGTGAATGTCTGGTGGGGCAAACTGAGATATGAACGCCTGTCTCCAAGGCCTTTCCACACTGCCCCACCTCATCTACTGCTGACTGTCTTAGTCTGCTCTTCAGTGGTGGCTTGGTTCACGGCCTGCCACTTCTACCAGGCAGCCTTCCCCAGAGGCTAAGTTTCCCCAGGATCTAACCTGCAGCTGCTTCTCCAGTTCTCAGTGGATATTGGGAGTGTGTTGAGTGGAGATGCCAAATGGCTGCTTGTCATCTTCTTAGTGTCTTTTCTCTTTCCTGTAAAAGCTAGCGGGATTTGGTTTGGATAGAAACAAAAGTTTAACAAAGGTTGCAGAAAGTGGCTAAAATTTAAGAAGTAGTGCTTTAAGTTTTAATAATCCAAACACAAATAGATAACGTTCTCATTTCTACTCTACAAAGGTACTCCATCTGGACTGGGATGGTCCAGTATTGAAGCGATGTGTATGGTCTTGTCATTTCTGGGTAAACACCGTTCTAGTTCTAGTGACATTATGAGCATGGTCTGCTATAAACAGGAGCGCTAGTTTGTTGGTATATAAAATCTGATAAGGAACCTTTCCTATTCCCATTTCCACAAAAATAAAATGTAGTTTGGAAATAGGGTTGATGCTGTCCACAGGCCTTGATGACATCAAGCTGCTGCTGTCCTCATCTGATACTTAAACACGGGCTCTGAGGAGGTTTCCATGTGCCTTTTCAAGTGAAAACTGTCTTCCCTGCCTCGCTAATCAATAGGGCAGCCCAGTGGGAGAAGGCCGTCTGCCGCCCTCCCTGGGCTACATGGCTGCTGAGTGAGGAGAAGGCAAAGCGAGAGAGCCAGGAGGTTCACAGCAGTACTGCTCTCAAGATCCAAGTTAGATACAAAAGGGAATTAAAAACTTCACGTTGAGTTGTTGTCACTCTACCCCTGTCTCGCCTCAGAGAGTTCTACAGCTGGAGAGTACTGAGAATTCAATCCTTTAGAGCGATTACAATTCATATTGACTATAAACTTCCCACTGTGCGAATAAAAGAAGGGAGGTGCTTGCCAAGTTCTCCAAGGGGGGAATGTAAGTTATTTCACCATCTGATGATATACACCATGTTGGGAAACATTAAGATGAAAAAGAAAAGGAGAAAAGAAAGGAAGAAGTGAGTTAGGAAAGGGGCAGCTGATCATCGGGTATTCATTAATAAAACTCAGACCCTGGCACTTGGACGGAACAGGACAAGTCACCCACAAGTCACAGAGCAGCTTAGTTGTCTGTAGTCTACACTTGGGAAAAGAAAACCTTTAACCTAACATTCCAGCTCACACTGGGCATCACAGAGCAGGCAAGGAATACTGAAGAATGAAGAGCTCTTTGGCCAGAACACTTGGTTTGGCAGCTTGCTCTGACAATTACTAAGTGGGTGACCCTTAACAAACCAATTAACCTCTCTGAACCTCTGCTACCTCATCTGTAAAACAGGATCAGAATATGAAGATTAGCAACAATACACTGCAGGTGCTTTGTAAACAAGAAGACATTATGCACATTGTCCTTTATTAAAATTTCTATTTCAATCATGAATATCCTCCCAGGAAGTCAAAGAGGCACGAAGAAGAGGTACGAACCCACTATAGAGCAATCTTCTAAGACAAAAATGTGTTTTTGCATTTTTGAAACACAAACTCAAAAAGCAAATAGCATAACCAGTGTTTATGACCGTTGTTATAACAATAGCAATTATCATTTGTTCTCATTATCTTTTGTTAAGTCCTACATTTATTTATACTGTGCAATTAATTTGAAAGTTCACCTAAGCATTTCACAAATGTTACATGGGCTGAAGTCCAAGTGGGTGAGAAAAGAGGAAGCTGAAACTCACTTAAAAAGATACAGGCATTGAACAATTATGCAAGACAGAAAACAAAAGGGAAATGACAGGGCACTATAATTCTAGAGAAGCATCGACCTCCAGGTCCTCCAAAGATCTTAAGGTTGCTGTTGGCTCTGGTTGCCTTATTTCCTGACAGTGGAGGGTGGCAGATGAACGCAGGTGGGCCAGATCTGGCCTGCTAGCTTCTATGAGCAGCCTGTAAGCTTAAAATGAATGCTATACTTTTAATTGGTGGAAAATAATTAAAGAAGGATGATGTTTCATGGCATGTGCAAAATATTTGAAATTATAATGTTACTATCTATAAATTAAGTAGTATTAGTGCAAAGCCACACCCATTTGTTTATGGGTGCATTTGTCTTACAGTATCAGAGTTCAATAATGCCACCAGGTCATATGACCTGCAAAACCTAAAATACAACTCATCCGGTCCTTTAGAGTTTTCCAACCCTTGCATTGCATGAAGATTGACTCTTGGAAGTGGTGCTTGCTGTTATTAAAACTCCTATTTTTATCCAAGTTCTCAGCACTCTATGAAGTTGGAATCACAGTAGTTCTCAGACACATCCAAAACCACACACACTTCTCTGTCCTCCCAGCCTCAGCATGGTGCCACTACTGAGGGCTGCACCCTGGCTCACAGGTAGAATATTGCACCTGGCAGCTTCTGGCCTTGTTTATGTCCTTTGCTGCCACAAATCATTTCCTTGCCTTGTCCCTGATGTGACTTCCCCTATTCTCAAACTATTCGGTGCTCTGCCCACTTTGTATTTTATGTGTGTGTGTATGCATGTGTGTGCATGTGTGTGACTTTTGTCTAGGGGTTAGCAAAAATCCAGCGTTAACTGGGGATCGTTGAACTTGGCAGCTTAAAACATACTCACTGGTATTTGTCGATTCCCATTCTACTCATGGGGAAATTTGTTTGGATGTTGTTGTAATTTTCTGTTGCTCTAGGAGAATAGTTGAGGCTGAGTAATTTAGAGTGGAAAGATGCTGATTTGGTGCATGAGTATTGAAGCTGTGAAGTTCAAGATCAGGCAGCAACACCGGGTGAGTGCCCCTTGCTGCTTCAAATCTGGGATGGAAAAGTGGAAGGATCACATGGAGAGAGAGAGGAAGCAAAAAAAAGCCTAGGAAGCTGAACTCATTTTTAAATAATGCCCTCTTGAAGTAACTAAGCTTCTTTTGCATTCATGAGAGTTCCTTTTTCATGACCCAAATACCCCCCACTACTTCCCACTTCCCAACACTGCCATGCTAAGGAATTAAGTCTCTAACACATGGACACAACACACACAAACCATAGCAGATGTTGCTGTTTTTGTTGGTTTGTTTCTTTTCTGTAGCATAAGGCATTTTGTGGGAGCACGTCTGAACCTGCCTAATCTAGTAGCTTCCAAGGTGGGCGCCATCTTCCTGGGAGACAAACACGTGACTTAGCAGCACTTTGCAGCTAGAATGTGTGGTTTTGAACTTTGTCTCTTCTGGTTTCAGGACCGTATTTGATCACGGTTTGCCTCATTTTCCCCTCCTCGTCCCCGTTTCTATCTGAAGTAGCATTGCACTTATGTGTGAAGCAGAGGTGGCAAGTCTGAAGTTTACTTGAAAATCATGGCCAAATGAGCTGCCTAAATGTTAAAAATTCCTTAGGCGTCTCCTAGGTGAACAGTCTTTCGGAATCCCGTCATTATGATCTCATAGTTGCAGAAATACTTTGCACATTATAATGATAATAATTTGACCAACAAGGGAAAAGGATCATTCTATCATAGAGATTTCTTTTCTATTGAGATAGATTTTGAAATCTGTCACTCACTTTAAAAATGAGTTTCAATTTTTACATAAAAATAATTAGTGGTTATTGCTAGTTGTTGCAAGTACAGATGTCATTGATGTGCTTCTTCACTGCTTTTCTACATTTTAAAATATATAAGACATATGCAACAATCTTACAGTTGTAAACCTAACCTTTAAAATAATTTTTTTAATTTTAAATTTTAGTAAGATATGTTTGGAAAGGTATTAGACACTGAATTAAGTCTAAGCCTTTGGTAAACTACCAGCAAACATGCCATAGGCTAATTCTAACTTTGGTGCAAAGCCTGTTTATTAATTCAACTTTCCCCTTTTCTGTGATTCCTAGAACTCCAAGTCCTCTTAAGGCTCTATCTCAGCAGAAGTCGGATTAGAGATATTCCCTACTTCTTGTCAATGGGAGTATTTCTGGATCAAAGCCCAGATCCTAAAGTCAACCACATGAGTTTTCTAATGCAGCTGTAGGCATCCCTGCTGCCATCGTCTTCAAACACCATTAGAATTACCTTCAACCCCTTGAGGAAATGAGAAATGCTAGAACCTTCCTGTGACACATCAACAGGAAACAGAGTGTGTTACCAGTTACCCATCAGGCTATAATTGTGTGTGTGTGTGTGTGTACGTTTAGTTCCCACGTGTTTCTAGCTTCCAGATTATTCTTCCATTTATGTTGTTGTCAAGCTAGATTGAAAGATGGTAACATTTTTAGAATTAGAAGATGCCTGGAATTTTAGTATTTTTGGTAGCACTGACAGGAGAAAAAATCATCGAAATGAATTTATCTTTTCTGTATATTTCTTTTATCTCCCTTTCCTCATGTACTACTTAAATTTTGTGCCCTGCTTGAGTCCCTTGGGCTTTTTTGAATTAGCTAAGATAATTTATGCTATAATGCATGAGGTTCAGAAACTGTCCCTGATAGAGGAAGCGAAAGAATGAGGATCTGACAGAGTCCAATGTTGGATGGAATTTCCAAGATAGTTCCAAAAATTCTAGCTGGGCTTATTTATTATCCCATCATTAGGGTTTTTGAAAGGTGAATCCCCTGAGAGGCTTTACAACTAATGAATATTCACCTTCGCATATATAGTCTACTTGAACAATATGGTGTTTTTGACAAATATCAGAACTACTTAGTGAAACAGCCAGTATTTTCCGATGCTGCCATTACTGAGAAACTCTTTGAAATAGATCTCCTGAAAATGCCTGAGAGCTAGTTTAAAAAATCAGCCATCAAAGTTTTTGACATATACATAATGTAATTTTATCACACTCATCTAATTCATGAGACTTTAATCCAAATGGCTGTTTACAAAATAAAACCTATGCTTGGAAAGTGATTTTGTTCTCATTGAAGTTATTATAAAGCACCATTAGCTAACTTTTCTTGAAGATTTATTCTCTGCCAAGCCTGTGTGAAGTGTTCTACATCTATGATCACATTTAATCTTCATAATGAGGCAAGTACTCTTACAATCTCCATTTCACAGATAAGAATGCTGAAGCCAAAGTCACATACTAATAGCTGTTGTAGCTATTTTTCAATGGCCCTTATGGTGTCTGTAGGATCTAATTTTACTTAGAAGGAAAACAGACAGCAGAAAGAGCCGTGGAATCAAATAGTCCTATGTTTGGAGCCTGAGACTTCTGCTTAGCATTTGTCAGACTGCTTTTTATTTGTAAACTGGGAATAATATGTATCTTGAAAAGTAGGACTGCATAATTATTCTGTGTCAATTATAGCCATAAAGGAGCATTTAGTCAACGGCAGCCTTGTTGCTTACTAGGTTATTATGATAAAATGATGGGGACAGACTTAAATATGCTTGAATCAACTTGGGGATGGATGGAGCGACGAAAAGATTTTCAGTTGAAACTGGAGGAAGAGATGCCATGGTACTGCTGTTCAGAGAACAAGTTTTACTGGTCATCAGGCTGCACTGGTGTTTAAGAAATATACAAGAAGTTTTGAAGACCCTTGCCATCACCTGCAGTCCAACCCTCCTTCCCTGAACGATGGGCCGGTTGCAGTGATGTTCTCCTGATGAGTGCACTGAGGTAAGCGTGAGATGGGGTGGTGTCGAAGTCTGTGTGCAAAGGCCATGCAGCTTTGGCCGGTCACTTGCAGGACGCTCTGGGGAAGTTTGGCCAACTTGTAGGAAACCAAGTAAGCCTGAGGTTACCATGTGGAGGGAGAGGCCAGGGGCTCAGGCACCACTGCTGGAGTCTGTGGGTGAGGGAGCCTCAGCAAGGACCCCACCCCAGCAGAGTCTGGTCCGGAGTCATGGAAAGCCCTGGCGAGACCTGCCTGCTTGAGGCCAGTCAGTTCTAGATTCATCAGCGAAAGAATGTGAATAGGCGGCTGGCCTGTGTTTGGGGGCGGTTTGCTACTTGGCAATGAATGGCTGTAATACGGGGCTATCGTAATGAGGAAAAGACAAAATGCTCCTGTAGGTGTCCTATTAGCCTTTGGTTTCTCACCTCAGTGTCTCTTTCCCCCTGTTTTTTCTTCCTCTGGCCAGAGTCAAGTTAGACTTGGTCTACCTTCGTAGTTCTGGATCACACCAGGACCTTTCTAGGGGCCAAAGTTTATGTTCTGATTTCAAAATTTTCCTTTTATTTTATTATTATTTTTTTTTAATTTATTTTTGTGTGGGTACCGGGGGTTCGACCTCAGGACCTCGTGCGCCAACAGGCGCCCGTGCCGCTGAGCGATATCACCGGCCCCTTTTCTGTATGTGGGATCCGGGAGTCAAACTCGGGCCCTCGCGCTTGCAAGGCAGGCGCTTACGCCACTGAGCCATCTCACCGGCCCCCAAAATTTTCCTTTTAAATCTCAGTAACCTGTGTTGATTGCGGATTTTCTACTAAGCATTGGGTAGCCTCCAGAATTACAAAATGCTAAGGTTTTGCTGTCATTGCCTCTGGGCCTTAGAACCTGTAAAAATGGGAGAAATTGTTTGGGAATGGCCATCGTGTAAAGATTCCCAGTTTTCCAGGCCACATGTTCACATCCTCACTCCCACACGAAGCCCCACTTAGTCTCAACATCTGCACTGAGGACTTTTCAGGGAAGGAGACAAACTGGATCCAATGCCATTCACTCTTTCCAGAATCTGCAGACAGAGGCCTGAAACCCAGCACGCCTGTCTTTCCTTATACACCAGAAGCATGGCAAGTGGGAACTTGGGAATCTCTGTCTCTCCAGAACCAGAGGATATCGGAGCACAGAAAGAGATCTGGAGCAGCAGCGCAGTGGATGAGCACTTCCCGCTCTCAGCTGGTACCAGGCCTTGGCTCCACACGATGCACCGAGCCATTTCACAGTCCTGCATTCTGTTGGCAGCTCAACCGTCCCCTTGTTTACTGTTGAAATAATTACCACTTTGCCATAATATTAGCTCTGAGCCGTGACACCATTGCCATTATCACTGGGATATTACCCATTTATTATCTCCCAGCAATCCTGGAAGATGAATACTGGGCTTCAGAGACCAATTGTTTTACAGCAGACAGGATCTTGGTGTGCATTGTTTAATGAGGTAAACTACATTATGGCCAGCATTAATTTGGCAGCAGTACACTCCACTAAATCACTCTTAAACTGTAAATCTGCCACTCTTTTTGATGTGCACCTAATCAGTAAGGATGAGAGACATCTTTTGAGAAGAGATTGGATCCCAAGAGGAGAGGAGAAGAAAGGGTGAACCGTGGGTGGGTGTGCAAGAGGAGCGACTGCGATGGTAGGGTGGATGGGCCACAGGAAGCAAAATAGAGAACACGCATCCTCTGTTCTTTGGCCTAAAACTGCTGAGATGAAGCAAAGGTGATGTGATGGTTTAGATATAACTCATGTACCTTCCTCTCATAACTCAGAACCACTTTCTGATCACATTCAGCTTTTCTTTTCTATTTGTTATCAGCAGAGTGGCTATAGCAACCCACAACAGACAGATTAGGACAAACAGAGGACAGCTAGACAATGAGATCTTTTTTGGGCATGAAGAGGAGAACCTCCCAGAAACATAGAACTCTCTCCATTTGTAGAGCACACAGGGCTTACATGTGGGCTAGAGCTCATAGCCTCAGATAAAACGCAGCTGAAAACACCAGGGGACCCGAGGAACGGATGAAAGGAGTTTCTGCAGAAAGGCTCTGTTGGCATGCACATCATGCTTCTCAAGCTCGAAAATGTGTAGCGGTCACCTGAAGATCTTGTTAGAATGCAGAATCAGATTAAGCAGGTCTGGGGTGGAGCTGGAAAGTCTGTACCTCTACCCAGCACCTAGGCGATGCGAATGCTGCAGGTCTGTAGATTGACCACACCTGGAACAGGGAGGACTACCTATTTTAGCAGAAAGAATGTTCCTCTCTATCAGAGTGCATCAGCTTGTTCCCAGGCATGCACAAGACAGTGTAGCAGAACAGCAGCAGTCCCCATTTCCAAGGCAGATGAGCAGAAATGTGTTACTTTTGCTTTATGAAAGGCTGCCTACTTCCATGCAGATCCTGGGATGAATGAATTAGGAAAACTTCTCAGAAAGATTTTCTCAAGTAGAACAGACAGTATGGACACAACTGTAAATTGCTGTATTCCATTTTCAGGGAGGAGAGCACTGTAGTCCAGAAGTGTCTTAAAATTATTTTTATATTACCAATCAAAAAAGAATCATAAAAGCTTGAATATGACTTTGGACTCTTAGAACCCAATCTAATATTTTGTCCAATGTCACCTATGAGTGTCCCAAAATTACATATATTCCTATCTTGCATGTCTTCTCTTTACAACTGAAATAATTTGAAACTTAACCAGTCATCTGATATTGCCAATGCAGCTTATCAGGATTGAAATTTAAAAACTGTACCTGGAAAATCTTACACTTATTCATTTAAAAGCTAAAATATAAGTATGTCTGATTTGCAAAGCCTGTCTCAGTTTACCATTCTGCCAATATGCCCAAACACTACCACTGGATTTTATAGACAAAGAGATAGGGAAAGACAAAGAGAGATGGAGAAGGATTGGACACATGGTATAAATTAGGAATATCTTTTACTGCACATTCTCCTTTCTGCATTGGTCAGCTTTCCTGTTGCGGGAACAAAATACCTGACACCAATAAGTTAAAAGAGGAAAGTTTTGTTTTACCTTTATTTTACCACAGTTTCAGAGGTTTGAGTCCATAATGGGCTGGCCCCAAGGCAGAAACATCATGCCAGAGGGACATGGTGGAGGAAAGCTGCTCCATCCATGGAATCCAGGAAGCAGAGAGCAGGGAGAATCAGAGAGGAAGGGCTGGGGTGCAGATACAGTCCCTAAGGTCATGACCCACCGGACACACTCAGAAGTGTGCTTTATTAATTTCCTACTCATCACTCAAGCAAACAAGTTGACCATCAAGGTGACAATTTCCAAGGCCTTTCATTGTATATACCTTTAACATTTATTATTATTATTACTATCTTTATTATTATTATTATCTTGCACATAGGTATGAAGTGTCATGTTTTCGTGCTTGGCCGTATGTGTGTATCTTTTATTCTTTTTTTTTTTTTTTTTTGGTGGGTACCGGGGGGTCGACCTCAGGACCTCGCGCGCCAGCAGGCGCCCGTGCCGCTGAGCGATATCACCGGCCCCTTTTTCGTATGTGGGTTCCAGGAGTCGAACTCGGACCCTCGCGCTTGCCGGGCAGGCGCTTAAGCCGCTGAGCCATCTCACCGGCCCCTCTTTTATTCTTTATAACATTAGAACAATGATAATGATTTTTTTCTTTTAAAATTTAATTGATGAAGAACATAACTAATTTCACATTTTCTACTGAACTATTCCACTAGTTTTTGGATAGTATTTATATGATTTGGGAATGTTCTGCCTTTCCTGGTTCATCTGTACGTCCATCCATTCAAGCATCCATCCACCCATTCATAAACATTTGCTTGGCCTCTACTATGTTCAAATGAAGCTGGAAAAATAGATTGAAATTGTAAAACTGAATGAGACTGGTTCCTGCTCTTGGGGATTTTATAATTTAACAGTAGAATTAAGCATGTAACTAATTTACTGTGTTACCATTGGTTTATTCTAGTTGTTCTCTCTTTCCTGAACCCTACAAGCATTTCTTTATGGATATCATTTATAATTTTTTTCTTGAAGCATCAATAAAATGAAGAGAGGAGTTAAGTAGAAAGCTAAAGGGCCTGTGAGATAGCTCAGTGGCATAAGCACCTGCCTGGCAAGCATGAGGTCCTGAGTTCAACTCCCGGTACCCACATATGAAAAAAGGGCCGGTGATATCGCTCAGTGGCACGGGCGCCTGCTGGCATGCGAGGTCCTGAGTTCGACCCCCGGTACCCACAAAAAAAGAAAAAAAAAAAGAAAACTAAGAGTCCAAACTGAGTATCCTTTTGAAATAGTGAATGTAACAGTCTTCTTGGAGGAGTGTTAAATGCCACTGGAAACCAAGTTTTTGTCTTTGTGTTTGGGCTCCTAATTTCAAAATTGGACAATATTAATTTGACTGTTCTTGTCAAGAGTGTTCTTATATATTGTAGTGAAAGATTGTTCTGCTTCAGGCCTGGATGGAAGACTGTACCTAGCTTTATATAGCAGCTGTCCACTGGGGATTCTATGTTTTTGAGAGAAAAATACCATTCTGTTGAAGATTCTTTGCTACTGGCTCTGTTCAAGCAAGCAAGGGTGAAAGATTGCACTGAAGGAATTCTTTTTGAAGGAATTTGAGAGACACTGGGATGAAATCATATAGAGAAGAAACATTTTTAAATAAATACAACACGATACATCAAATGGTGAATGGAAACAGTTAATCAGGAATACTAGGGATAGGGGAATCAAAAGTGTTTTCATTAGGTATATTAAGTCATTTGCCCTAGAGAAACTTCAATCAAGCATATCCATATTTTTATTTATATTTTATGTGCTTCCTTTTGCACATGAACCCATATCTAGTTGATAACCATATGACTCATTCTGATGCCAATTTCACCTTTATGTAGAATGGCTACATGTGTTGGATACAATGACATGTAATTAGATTTGGTATTAATTAGTCCTCACCCCCCCCAGCAATACAAATCAGTGATGTTCAGTTATAGGAGCCAAATTAACTAATAGGACTTTTTAACTCTTCAGCAGGGACAATCAGAGCAATACGAAGTTGTAAACACAAACATCACACTTTCAATAATACGCTCTGTCCAGGGCCTTCACCTCATACTCTAACTTGTCACATATACCTCTGTAAAAGGAAGCTGATAATGAGTTGCTTCCTACTTCTAATATTCAAAGTATCTGTTATGCAAATGACAACCTTTGGGGCCTTACTTAAAAGCCATTGTGAAGACGTGCAGTTGCTTTGCATGTTTTACACAAGCCCTCAGTGTGCTTGGGTGCAGCCTCCTGCCCTGCTCCCTGCCTCCAGCACATTCATCAAGCCCAATGGCCCAGACGCAGTGGGATCTTCTGCAAAGAAGCAAAGAAGTGGCAGTGGGGAGGGAAATTGTAAACTAGCTTTTGTTTGGTCTCTGTGCCCGAGGATGTGGTCTCCCTCCCTCAGAGGCAAATTGCTGTGGGTAAAACCTGTATTATGCTATCAAATGCAATCCCAGCCTTCACTCAAGTGCACTTTGCAGTGCGCAATAGATTGCAGTGGTTTGATACCATCTCCTTGGTTACTTTTATCATGTTTGTTTGTCTCAGTTAATCTGCAGAATTCTGAAGCTGTAAGCAGCTCTCTATCCTTAGCCCCAAATCAGCCCGTTGTGTCTTCACCGTCCTGGGCACCCTGTGGAAACCATGCTTCCTTTCTCTGTCTTATTCTCTTTCTCTCTCCACTCTCAAGGGAACCATCATCTGAACAATTAATCCATATACAAGAAAATGACTGAGATTTCCTGTTGGCTTCACTGGAAATAATTTGAGAATCTTCCTGAGTAAATTCTCTGAGCTTTCCATTTTGTAAAGACAAATGTTGTGTTTCAGAACGGTTCTGCTCGGTGAAAAAGGGAGGCAGAGTGCAAGTGGGAGAAGGAAAATATAGCAGTGAAAGAATAGGATGTCATCTGGGCATCTCACTTGCCTTTTCTCTTTCCTGGTTATTAAAAGAGCAAAGAAATCCCTGCTTCCTTTTCGTCTCCTCAGATGCCAGCAGGCTGGCTCCATTTGTGCCAGGTTTGACGTGGGTTTCACGTGGCCCTCAGCCCAAGTAGTTGCCCCATGTGAAAGTAAAGCAAGAGTGGCTACAGAATATCTGAGATTCGTAAGATCACTCCACAAATTAAAATCTTTTATCAGCCTCTAATAGCTGTGCAAACTAATTATACTTTGGCCAAACTTTGCCAATGACTCCCTGGAGATATTATTATAGAAATTTGAGCTTGGAAATGCGTCCCCATTCTGTCAGCATCAGATTGTTTCAGCTACAGGAATCTGGCTCTGGCTCGTTTTCCTTTCCATGATGTGCTTTGCATAAACAGTAGTGTTTTTGCACTGGGATGCCAGGGAAGAGAGTAGAGAGAGCACAGCTGTCCTGGAAAACACACCGGGGATGTTTCCAGCAGTCTGACTTCAGACACGGGGACTGAGCTTCCAGAAAACCCATCTGTGTCCCCAAACTTTAAGGAGAGGCTGGAGGACTTCTAGCTCAAGTTGTACAGTTGCTATTCAATATGTGGTTGCAGCAGCTTCTAATTTGGGGAACAACATCACTTCCTCTCTAGTGCTTCCATTTCTCAGTATGCGAAGGAGCTACACTTACCAAGAAGTCACTGCTCAAACCTGTGGTCAGGTTTGAAAAGTCCAGAGTTGGGGGCTTCCTGAAAGAGCTTGCTTAAGAAGCCATCAGACACCAAATGCTCTAGGAGTTAAGTTCACTGATAAAAAGGGTTGAAACACATTGTTGTTCCAAACACTGAATTCGTCAGTCCAAAAGTGTCTATCCAGCACTCACGTACTACGTGGGATTACCAGAGTGCATGAGGCATTCATCATGCTGTGCATGCTATCGTGTCCCTCTACCACACACGTGCATCTTAATAATTCTTTGCATGGCTGGCCTGGGACAGCAGGATCACTCTGCAGCAAATGCACCTCCCTCATACAGAGTCTGATGACACAATCAAAACAAAAAGGGAGTAGGGAAGTGGAGGGCTTTCCCTCATCCACAGTCCCCTGTTGGAGCCCGGGGTTAGAGATTGGGTGCCCGCAGAGTCAAACACCACTTACTGATGGGGCAGAGTTCTGAGAACTGCGTCATTAGGTGATTTCGTTATTGGGCATATATCAAGAGTTGATGTACATAGACCTAACCAATACAGGTCAGTCTTTCTACGTGGCCTCTTGATGCAGTCAAGAGATGTGGTAAGCCTGAGACGTATGTACAGTACATTTTTTTGGTAAGTAGGAGTACGCTCTAACAATAAAACTATAATACAATACATATCTAAACCAGTGACATAGTTTTTTATTATCATTATAAGCTTTATGGACTGCACGTGTTTTGTAAGTGCTGTACTTTTATATGACTGTCAGTGCAGTAGGTTTGCTTACAGCAGCATCACCAACATACATGTAAGTATGGAATTGTACAAGACACTGAGAGACGGTGGCATCACTAAGCAATAGGAATTTCGCAGCTCCTTGTTATAATTGCCTGGCACCATCATCATATCACTGTTGATGGAAATGTTGATCTAGGGCCCAGGACTGCATTTAGTTCTTTTGCTGTCTTCTTGTGGTCCAGCAAAAAGCACACAATGGAGTGGGATGACCTTCCAGTGTACCTTAGAACTTTAAGAGAGTGTCTTCTGACTGCTGCCAGCACTAACCATCTGCCCAACTTTTTGACCAACTTTGGACCCCTGGTGGAGCTGGGAAGTCCACGGAAGGGGAGACTTGTGCTCGTAGAGCAGAGGAGAGCTGGGCACTGACATGGCCACACTCAGAGCCCTCAGCCCTGCTGTGTGGCCCAGAGTCCCCTCAGGCCCAGGGCAGAGACAGGACATGTGGAACCAGGAGGCTGCCAGAGTTCAGGTCCTCCTTCACCAAAGGTTCCCTAGGTTCAATGTTGTCTCAGCCATCTGCTATCACATCTCCTGTGCTCCCAGGATGGACTCATCAGACTTTTGAATTCTTTCCAGTTGTCACTAATGACATTGCAGATCCGTAAATCATCCCAGGCTGGGGATGACAGGGAGGAGATGGGCTTTGTCGTGGGGAGCTCAGGACTAAGCCCACACCTGCAGCAGGGGCCTGAAACCAGCCACCCACACTCAAATGTGTCAAGTCTCTTGTCACCCACACTCCACATCTGGCACGGTCCCCAGCTGACCCTGCACATGTATACTCAGACTGGTCCTGGTCTGGGGCAGCACAGCCCTACCTGGAGGAATTTGGGTGTTGTGTGCTGTTTGCTTATTGAAGGTAACCGGGGAGGATGTGTCATCGTTGCATCTGTAGTTTGATGAAATTGGGATGGTACTTCTCAGATTGAGTCAAACAATGAAATGGATTGATTTATTAGTTCCGGAATGGGGTCCGGAAGTCTGTGTTTTCAGTGTATGCCTTTGGAGTGGTGATCTGACACCTCACTTTAAGAACTAGTGCACCCAGGTCTCACTTTACTCATCCCTGGATGCAGGCTTCAATTCTAATCCATCTTCCTGTTTCTGGATGGGGTGGGAACCTTCTTTTTTCAACTATCGTATTGGCATAGGGGCACAGTGTCCTTTGATTAGAACCACACTAGGCTCTCTCTGCATGAAAGCCACCCGCACAGCCCAGGTGCACAGACCCATGGCTGTCACTCAGAGAAATCCAGTGATCTGAGGGAGTTCTGAAGCCCATGTGAGCCAGGCTGAGTGGAGCTCTCACCCCAAATCTCCCAGCCCAGCCAGTTCACCACACAGAATGCTGGCTAATGGGGCGGAGCTAGCTGAAGTGCCTTCTATTAATGGAGCAGAATATAAACAGAATAAAGCCTTCATTTCCCAGGCTGTGGTTTCATTATTAATATACTTTACAGTTCACAGGTTGTACGTTTGTGCCCATGTTTTCTCAGCTGGTGTAATCTGCGGCTCCGAGTGAGAACAGTCATAAAATTTTCATTTCCAGTTGAATGTGCGTCCAATTCGCCGTGAAATGTTCTATCTGTCGTGAATACTAAGTGCACTGAAGCAATGGCTGCTGGATTAGGCAGAGATGTTCCAGGCCCCTCCCAGGGCTGGCAGAGGACAGAGGTTTGCTGCAGCAGGGCTGGGAGGGGGGCAAGAGAGAGGGGACTGCAGCAAAGTGGTTGTGTCGAGCGCATACTGTTAGACACAGTATTAGAAAGAGCAAGTAGAGCATTTTGTGCATGGTGCCTTTTTAGACACCAATAACACTGCAAAGAGAGAGCAAGATGTTGTGGGTCACCGACAGGCTGGGAGTGGCCACAGTCGGGGAGAGTCTCTGTCCTTCGGCATGCAGACCCCCTGCGAGACTAGGGTGGCGTGGGGGCTCGGTCCTAAGAACAAACATTGCCTGCCACAGCCGACCTGGATGGATAGTAGTCGCCCCCCCGGCACTAACAGTCCTTCAGGTTCCTGCCTCACCTGTGTTCACCCACAGCCTGGCCACTGGTTCTTCCCGCCGAATCTTTCAGCTCCTCTTCAGATTGTGGAATTGCGTCAGTTCATGGCTGCGACCCCTCAGAGCTCCCCAGAGCACCGGCAGTGGCTCAGGGGCCGGGGAAGTGGGAGGCGGAACACAGGCAGGACTCTAGGCTTGATTGACTGAGTCATCTAGCTAGTATCTTACCTCCCCTGGGGCCGGGTGCCTGGTCCCGCAAGGCTTTGATGTGAGAGCAGCCCCAGGCTGGAGGGAACTATGGCAAATAGGGAGCCCAGCCTGAGCAAGTGGAGTCTCGTTGCCTCAGGCCCATAGCCTCCCACTGCCTGTTAGCAATTGTGAGAGAAGCCGGCTGTGCCCTGCGTGGAGTCCTGAGAGACACCAACTTGTCTGCTACAGATAAAGTGCTGGTTCTACCAGAGGAGGCCACTGCCCCTCCCACCAGGCAGGGACACTCGCTAGTCCTGCCCGATGGACTGGAGAGAGCGGCAGGTGTGTGCACATTCTCTGTGCTTACAGGGTGACACACAAAAAGCCAAGCAGACCCACAACCCTCTGCTACTTACAGTGGAAGTTCAACAGGGCCCAGCGAAGCAGGTCCTCCCTCCTCGGTCGCCTCCCTCCTTGATGGTGAAGGAACCCCAGAGCAGCAATGGCTAAAGTGATGGCTCCAAGATGTCCATGTGCACAGAGCCGCAGTCCTAGCAGAGACTGAAGGAAGCCCCTGCTCTGATGCGGGGCCTGAGCTCCCTGCTGTGTCCCTGCTGCTTGGGTTGCAACTAACTCTCTGAGGTTTCCTATCGTCTTGCTTTGGCGATAATGGGATAATTTCCTGCTTCTGAAACACGCGGGAGCTGGGAGAAGTGAGTGGGGTGGGGGAAATTCACCCTGAGCTGGACCTAGATGGTAGAGTGGTCAGAGATGCACAGTTTACCACCTGACATCCTCAACACCTGTGGCAACACTCCAGGGGCTGGTTGTCTAGTTCATATTTAGCCCATCTTTCCCCACACCTACTGCATCCCTCACTCACCTTAACCACTAACAGATGCCTTGAGATGGAAATCCAGCACCATGTATAGACTTCCGTCTGGCCCTGAGTGGCGCCACTCACTGAAGACTCCCCAGGGCCAGCTCCTGACACTCATCCCTTCACGGGGCTCCTCTGCCTGGAGCATCACTCTGTCCTTCTCCCCCTCCAGAAACCTCAGGCTCACTCTAGAAGCCCTTCCAAGTCAGCTGAAAGGCCCCTCCTTTGCACAGCCTTTCTGGGTGCTTGTTTGCAGCCCGAAATATTTTCCCCACCTCCTGGAGCATCCCCATTAACTTGACACACACTTCAGTCCCAGAAATGATCACGCCATTCGTCAGCCACTTGCATCCCACTTCCCTGGAAAGACAATGGGATTTGTCTGGGTAGGGATGATAGAAGGTCCATCGTCACACACGTCTTTAGCTCAGAGGAAAGAACTGTGGGCATTAGAATTGGACAGGCTTGGGGTTTAACACCATCACTGTCCAATATGTCATGACATTCTGCCTGAGTCATGAAACCTGCTTGGCCTTTGGTTTTCTCATCCCTAAAATGGGATAATAAATTCCAATTGCTGGCATTAGGTCAAAAGTCAGTGTAGAGTTATATATAGTAGAAAATCTAGAAAGATATTTAACGTAAGTGCCAGGAAATGTTGGTTCCCTGTCCCTAATGAATGTCTCTTCTTTTCAATAATAGTTATGACTGAGTAAATGAATAAAAATATATAATTATGTGCAAAACTGTTCAGTTCACACTCAGGTGTGCTGTAGATTCAGAAGGAAAGATTATTAGGTGCAAGAGTGGCTGATGTCTTCAAGAAGCAGATGGGCTTTGGAGGGTACTGGATTTAGAGATGAGGGGCCTTTAATTCCAGATCAAAGGGGTTAGCCTCCTGCACATTTCCAGTTCTCGCCTCCATTTCTTTCCTTCTGGTTCTTTCTCTCTCACTCCATCTCTTTCCTCTTCTGTCATCCCCTTATTTTATTGAACTTGAAATTTGAACTGACTCTTGCCACCACATTGAGCTCTGCCACCTGGATCCCCTGGACATTGAATTTGGAAAAATCCATCCCCAGAAAATGGTCATTTCCAGCTCTTAATTCTCAGGGTTCTTCAAGAACCTCAGTTTCTCTCTACAAGCCCTAGACGGGGCCTGGAATGGTACGAAATGGTTGCAGCCCAAAGCATCTAAACACAGGAGAAAGTACAGAAATGAAGAGAAAGTGCTCTCAGAATAAGCATGTCTGCTGAGTGTTTAATTGTACTCTGGTTACTCAGAACTCCTGCCCTTAAACTGCATTCAGAATAAATTCCACCCGTGTCCCATTCTGAGGGAGAGACAGGGGAAAAAGCTATGCATCCTTCTCCTGGCCTGTCACTGTGGAGCTGAGATAATAATAGTCTTTTTCTGATCCCTTGAACTTTCCCATCTGCTTCATAAAACAATGGCAATTTTTCCCTTGCTCTGTCTTCCTCTCTCTCTCTTTTATTTTTATCCTCCTACACTATAATTTAAAACTGTGGCAGTGCTATAGCCCTTGAGGTTTTTTCTTTCTTTCTTTCTTTTCCCCTTGCTTTAATACATGACTGTTATTTAAAATCGCCTTTCATCTGAGCGCCAGGAGGCTGCCTGAGCGGAGACACTGCCTTTCTCTCTTTCCCAGAAGGCGGACAGGGCCGGTTTGGTCCTTGTTCTAGCCCAGGCCCTAGGTCTCTTCAGTGTGGCCATGAAAATAAGCACACTCTTGTGAAAATTAGCTTGTTCTTTTCAGAAATGTTTTTGTAAGAAGACCTCAGAAGCTAAGGTCTGCAAATGGCCGTGCCTCTGAAGTGGCCATCCTATAAAGCTGGTTGCCTTCCATGGTCCACCAGGCATCAGGTCCAAATAAAGCAGCTCCAGCTCAGTACAGTACACTCAGTGTGGCCCAGCAATGCTGGGAGGCAGACGTCTGTCAGCTACCAAGCACAGAGACTTTCAGCTGTTGCTATGCAGGCTTCTCCCCAGCCTCTCTGCCAGTCATGCCATCCACTTCAGCCAGATGGACAGTGCAGAGGGTAGGGTAATGGCCAGGTCTTCTTTCCCAGGGGAAATGTCATGTTTTTCAGAGCTCAGAAGGGAGGGCACCAGACACTGGTGTTCCCCATGCCCATGCTGCAACATCATCATGACCCTGGTTCTGTAGCTATGGGGTCATCTAGTTATCACTACAGGGACCTTAGGAACCTTCCCCAAAAGCTCCCCATGTCAGTGTCAGTCCATGTTCACGGCTCCACCTCAGAGGAGATGGGGTCTTTCCCCTCCACACTGTCGCCGGAGCCTGCCCTGAGCCCACACAGCAGAGCGGTCATTGCCTCAATGGGCTAGAGCTGGGCCAAAGGCTAGAAGACGTGTGTGTGTGTGTGTGTGTGAGAAAGAAAGAGAGAAGGAAAGAAGGACAGAGAGAGAGAGTTGTGAGTAGTAGAAGTCTGTGAGAGATCCGTGTGTACATGAGCTGCGTGTGAAAGTGAGTATGAGAGTTGTGTAAGGACAAATGTGTATAAAACGTGGTGTGAGTTGTGAGAGTGTGTGTCAGTTGTGAGTGTGCATCTCAGAGTATGTCAGCTGTGTGTGAGCTGTGTGACACACGGGGTGTGAGAATGAGGTGTGAGCTCTGACAGTACGTGAGCTGTGAGTGTAGGTGCATGCAGACGAGGGAAGGGGTGTTTTACCCCTCGTGGAGACGATGATCGCCCACCCATGAGTGGTGGGGAAAGAGCTCTCTGGGGAAGACAGGGGTGGGCTCTTCCCGGCTGAAGAGCTGGGACGGCCACATGCACATGCAGGGTAGTGACACAGCCTCCACCGCCCGCCATGGGCGTTCCCCTGATGTGATGTCAGAGGGCCTGGAGGTGCCTGGACAGTTTTGGAGACCTGGTGCCTCATGTTAGGTGGTGGGGTTTCCATGCTAGGTGCCATCGCTTCAGTCCTTTCTTCTTTTTGGAGCTCTCCCTTCCCATAACCATTGGAAACTCCCCCTAAAATCATATAGAATGATTATGCTAAGACAAAGGCTGACCACCAGGAGCGGAGTAGACTCCTGAGTGTGATGTGTGGTGGTGGAGGGGTGGCGCACAGCCAGAGGCAGCCAGGCCCGGCTGTCCAGGGTGTTCTCATCCCATCCCTATGTCAGCCCCACTGCTAGCATGCACCTTCCTGACCCTGCGCTTCATAGCACTGTTGTGTACAGCGCATATGTGTCACATATTCCCCATACTGGGGTTTTCTTTCCTCCATGAGCCACAGACCTTCTTCTGAGATTATTTTCCTTCTACCCAAAGGAGCTTCTTTAGGGTTCCTTCTAGTGCACTGGAAAGTGGCAGACTTTCTTGGGCTTTATTTAATGAAAATGTCTTATTTTCTCTGACTCCTGGAAGGTACTTTTCCTGGGTTTAGAATCTTAAGTTTGAAGCTCTCTCTTCCACATTCTTGGGGCATTTTGAGTCCCAGCTCTTCTGTGGAGACATCAGCTGTTAACCTGATTTTTGCTTCTACTTCAGTTACCTCTACCTTTCTCCCCACCTTCAACAATCCTTGCTTTTAAGATTTTTTTCTTTGTCTTTGGTTTTTGCAAATTCACCATACCATTTTTAGGTATATATATTTTTTCCTTTTTAAAATTTGCTTGACACATTTTGTTATTCTCAAAACCATAGACTGAAGTTTTGGGTTGGTTCTGGAAAATTCTTAGCCATGATCTCTTCAAATATTGTCTCTCGCCACCTTTTCCTTTCTTCTCTGCTTTTAGGCCTCCTTACTATGTGGGCTATTTGTTTTCCTTCTGCCTCCCCCTTCCACATTCTTTCCCATCTGCCATTTTCTTGTCTTTTTATTCTACTAACTGAATATTTTTGCCTTACTTGTCTTTCAGTTAATTGAGTTTTCTATAGCTGTAGCTCACTTCACTTTAAAACTTTCAGCTGATATTTTTATTTAAATGAATAAATATATAAAGTATATTTATATAAATTACATTTACTTTTATGTAACAATTTCTTAAAATATATTCTATATGCTTACTGTTACATAGTACTTATATGTATATATTTATCTCTAGAGGACCTATTTTTAGCTTTTCTTCTAATATGCTAGTGGTACTTTAAAATTATATTTTTCATGAACATTTCTCTCAAGTTTGTCTTTATTTATTTCTAAAGTAAGGTGGCTGTTTTAATTTTTATATTTCACAATTCCATCACTTGGCATTTGTGAGTCTGCTTTTCTGTCTATTTTGTACTCTTCTCTTAGTATCTTGTTCATCTGTGTGACTGGCTATGTTGTACCATACGATGGTCACTGTATGTTTTTCCAGTTTTTATGTTTTATTAGTCCGTGTTTGTGTGGCATAAAGATCACAGTCCTTTCTGGAGTCGGTCCTTGTACATGACACATCTCAGTTCTCTTTTCATCCTCTTCCCCTCCCACCCATGCCCTCCCTCCATCTCTTGATCCCCTTCCCATTTGAAAAATTGTGCTCTTTATTTATATTTTGGATTTCTTATATAAGAGAAACTATGTGATATTTAAACTTATGTGTCTGATTTATTTCACTTAACATTATTGTCTCCAGGTTCATACATTTTCTACAAATGACTCAAGTTTATTCTTTTATATGGCAGACCAGTACTCCATTGTATATCAATACCATCAAAATAATTGCACCCTAGCAGGCAGGTGCCTTCCTTCAAATATGATATGTCTTTGTTCTTGCAAGGTGATTGGGAAAATCTCTGTTTAGAGCCACTTTAAACTAAACTAAGAACATCCAGTTCCCCAAACAGCCCATGTCACTCAGACCACAAGCAACTTCTTCAAATGAACATTTGATATATAGATTACTCTCATCGTGGGGTCCACTTATTATGATAGGTTTTTCTATTAGATGCCCTCATTTTAGTAGGATCTTGGGCTTTGATTCCCATTCCCCTGGCCTTTGGGGGTGTCAAAGAGGGGTTAAAATGTGTCCGACTCAGCAGATGCCCTGGAGTCGGGGGAAACCTGCCTCTTGGTTCTTGAATTTTCTTAGTTTAGGGTCTAGTAATTCTGTACCAGTAAGGAAGCTCTTTGATCTAAACAGATCTAAACTGCCTTACTGGATTCATTCCGTTGTAAGTGGGAGGCCTGGCCTGAAGACTGGAAGTAAGAAGAGCAGCTTCTAAATCACAATCCACATCGCCCTTTGTTCGGAGACTGAAACTTCCATGCTTATGTGGAGATGACTGGATTTAAGGGGGATGAATAGGACCTATGGGAGCCACTCCCCACTCGCTGGCTGTTGGACTTTGTGAACATCCTTCCTTGGATGAGAAACGAGACCAATCACCTCCCAGAGCGATTGTACATTTCCCATTGCAACCTTCCCCCCCCCAACTGGTTTGATGCTACCATGAAAATGCTCTGTGGAATGCCATGCCTACTACTCATGTATTGGACTTGGAATTTGTTTGCTACTTTGAGACAAAGCTGAAGGGCAGAAGCAGGTTAAGGAGGCCCTAGAAGAGTTCCACATGAAAGTGGCAGCACAGCATCTGAAAGCAAGGGACACACAGCCTGATAGTTTGACCTCACCCTCCCTCCTGCCACAGATGATGAGGAACCCTGGGGGTCCGCTCCCACTGGACTGTCTGAGAGGCAGGTTACTCCGTGGAGCCCTCCCCTGACTCCAAACCTCTTGGCCTCTCTCCCTAAATCTTTCCCTCTTTGCTGAGCTGGACCCCAATGTTCACTCTGTTGGCATGCCTTCTTTTCCTCATCTTTTTTTTTTTTTTTTTGTGGGTACCGGGGGTCGACCTCAGGACCTCGCGCGCCAGCAGGCGCCCATGCCCCTGAGCAATATCACTGGCCCTTTTTTCATATGTGGGTACTGGGAGTCGAACTCAGGACCTTGCGCTTGCCAGGCAGGCGCTTATGCCGCTGAGCCATCTCACCGGCCCCTTTTCCTAATCTTTAACATGTGTTTCCCGTCTTATGAAAAATTGGAAATGTATCTGCAGTCAGCCTTTCTACTCACCTCCCTTCTCATTTATTTCAGACAGACATCATATAGCAAGTTCTTAATTTGGCGGGCTTGATATAAACCCGCTGGGCTGCAGGACGCCAGCTCCTCCCCCATGTCCAGGCTGCTGGCCGCCCACTCTCCAGACAGCAGGCAGCTTTAGAAAGGGGGGTGGGGCAGGAGATGACTGGTTCTGAGGTCGGAGTCGGCAGCAAGATAAGAAAGCTGGGACACAGAGCAATACTTTTCTATGAGGATATCTGGAAGATCCTGGAGAAGTGAACTGGAAAGTCAGAGAGAAAGACCACTTGCAGCTTTGAGACGCCCCTTGATGATCACCAGTGGGAACCATGGACTTGGATGTGTGGATTCTTGGGTCTTTGTATCACCAATATATGGCTGAGTAAGCAAGCCGAGAGTCTACGTGGGTCACTGTGTGTGAAACGGTGTTCACAGTGGCATGAATGGCCTCAGAGCGCTGAGTTGGTATTTCTGTAGGGAGAAAAATGTGCTTTGGCCCAACAAAGCACATTGCTGTGGGCTCTGTTTGGAGACGCATGGTACATAAGACCTTGGCAAGATTTTGAAGCGTTCCGCACTTATTATATATATTAAGGGGGTCAACCTCAGGACCTCGTGTGCCAGCAGGCGCCCGTGCCGCTGAGCGATATCACTGGCCCTTTTGTCCTATGTGGGTACCGGGAGTTGAACTCAGGACCTTGCGCTTGCCAGGCAGGCGCTTATGCCACTGAGCCATCTCACCGGCCCCCACACTTAATATATTAAAACCAAAGTCTCCTCAAACTTGTTCGACAAAATTTTTTTTTTCAAGAATACTGACTACAGTAATATCTTTCAGGCCCCTTAGCTAGCAGGGAAAATAGTTATTCAATAGCAATAACCTGCTATTTTATCTCTGCTCTTCAAGAATGGTGCCTACAGCAAAACTCCCCTCCTGGAACACATCCTCAGGTCCGAGCAGCTAACTATCTGGGAGTGACAGCGACCGTCATTATTAACAACAGTTCCTCAAACCTCACGTGCTTCTTCTCTATATTACCTCTAAGCCTCATGATGAGCCTGTGAGATAGATAGAGCATTGTTCCCACTTCATGGGTGAGAAAACTAAGTCAGGCTTATGAAATCATGGGCCTAAGATATGGGTTAAACCAGGATTTGATGCGAGCTCCGGCTGACTCCAATACCATGTGTTTCCACTGTACAACACTAATTATAGGAATTGGCACCATTTACAAAAACAAAATAGGACAGCTAAAAATGCAAGTAACTTCAGCAATCTGCCTAAGTCATATGTAAGGACCACTTAATTTATTGATTGAAAGTTAGCTTCTGAAATAACCCGAAAACTACCAAGCCCTGTTATTTGTTTTTTGTTTGTTTGTTTGTTTGTTTGTTTGTTTTGTCTATTTGCAAAAAAGACTGAGATCTGGAGAAAGTGAAAGGTCGTGCCCAAGATCACACGGCCAGCTAGTTTCAGAACCCAGATGATCACTACCCCTTATCCTGCCTCCCAGGCCTGAACTGTTTTCACACATAGTGATTTTCCTCTTCTTCTCAGAGAACTGGTTATGCCCAGACTCATGTGAATGCTCACCTTGCAGTGTGAAATGAAGACAAGGGCCCCAGCCCCCAACACACCTCACCCTACCTGTGAGGAGGCGTCAGGAGCAAAGGCTGCCTTTTTTAACTGTGCCTGCCGAGGACTTGGCACAGGGGAAAGTAGAAGCTAAGTTCATTCTCATTCCAGATTCTCCTGGACGCTCCCAACTGTGGAATCTGAGCAGCCAGTGTTTGCAGGGTTAACTATAAATTCAAGCCAAGGAGGGGCTGGGACATAGGTCCCTGCACTCTGCCCAGAGCCTCATCTCATTTTCTGTCCTTCATTTTCCACACTCTCTGCCTCTGGTCCACTAATTAGTCTAGATTTGAGCTGCTGACTAAAGTTGGTAGGCAGGCAATACTCACTCTCAGACGCAGTGACAGACCGTGCTCAAGTCAGTGCCAGCTATAGACTGGCATTATCTTCCGCCTTTCTTCCCTGGGGAGCATCCTTCCACCTCCCTGAACCCCATGCTTGCTTTATTTCTAAAAAAATGATTGTAAATTGACAATTTATAATTGTATAAATGTATGGGGTACAAAATGATGTTATGATTTATGAATACAAAGTGGAATAATTAAATCAAGCTAGTTAACGTATCCATCACCGCATATATTTAACATATTTTTGTTGTGAGAACATTTGAAATTTACTCTTAGGAATTTTAAAATGTACAATAATCCGTTATTAAGCATTTTCATCATACTGTACAATATAACTAAAAATAACCCGGCATATTTCTCCTCTCTAACCAAGATTGTATGTCATTTGACTACCTTTGACTACCAACTCCTCATTCCTACTTCCTCCTGTCTCTGTAACTCCCATTCTACTCTCTGCTTCTATGAGTTAGATTATTTAATACTCCATATGTACATGAGAATATATAGTATTTTTTTTCTGTGTCTGGTTTATTTTTCTTAGCATAATGTTTTTCAATTTCATCTATATCACAAATAGCAGAATGTCCTTCTTTTTAAAGACTGAATAGAATCCCATTGTGTATATATATAATTTTTATGCATTTATCTATTGATGAATACTTCAATTAATGCCATAATGTGTCTGTTTTGCACAGTGTGACAATGATCATCTCATTAGATGAAGATAAGCCATTTGACAAAATTTAATATCATGCCATGGTTAAAAAAAAATCATCAAATTAGGTAGACGAGAAATGCATGTCTACATAATACAGTCCATTTATTAAAAGCCCAAGGTTATTTCAGGTTATTTTGGAACATATAACATCATACTCAACAGTAAAATATGAATAGCCTATCTCCTGGAAAAAGGGAAGACATGTCCACTCTATCCATTCATACTCAACACAGTGTTGGAAATCTTTGAGAGTGCAATTAGTCTTCGAAAGGGAAAGATAAAAGGCATCCAAATAGGAAAGGAAAACATGAAATTGTTGCTGTTTGCTTAGGATATATTTTATATATACAAAATTCTACAGACTGCACAAACAACTGTTAGAACTAGTAAAAAAATACGGTGAAATTGCAGGATACAAAATCAACACACAAAAATTAGTAACAGTGAACTATCTAAAAAAGATTCAGGAGCATTATCTCATTTATAATAGATACAAAAATAAAATAAAATACTTAGGAAGAAATTTAACCAAGGAGGAAAAGACCTATACACTGAAAACTATAAAGCATTGGTGAAAGGAAGCAAAGAAAATACAAGTTAATGGAAATACATACTGTATTCATGGTTGGAAAAGTTAATATTGCTAACATTGACTTACTACTCAAAGAAGCTTACAGATTGTTACAATCTCTTTTAAATTTCACTGTTGTTTTCATACAAATAGAAAAAACAATCCTAAAATTTATATGAAATAACAGAAAGAAATATCTGAAGCAATCATGAACCCAAAGAATAAAATATAAGGTATCATACTAATTGATATCAAATTATACTATGAAGTAATTAAAATAGGATGATACTGGCAAAAAATTAGAATCAACAAACGGATCAGAATAGAGACTCCAGAAATGAGCCCACACAAATACTATAAATGGTTTTTTTGACAAAGGCATCAAGAATATCCAAATAAAAAGAGTAGTCTCTTCAATAAAAGCTGTTTGTAAAACTGTATGTTTATCTCGGTGCAGAAGAAATAGACTTATCTCATATCAGACCAAAAAAACCCTCAACTTAAATGCATTAAAGACTCAAAAGTAAGTCCAGAAATTGTAAAACTACTAGAAGAAAATATGGGAGGAAACTACATAATACTATATTGGTCTGGCCAATGATTTCCTGATTTGATCCTGAAAGGGTAGGAAACATAAGCAATAAAAAAAAAAAAATAGACAAATGGTATTGCATCAAACTAAAAAGCTTCTGTACAACAAAGGGAACAATTAACAGTGTGCAGAAACAACCTAGAGATTGAAGAAAATATTCCAAAGTGCATGTCTAATATGGGATTAATATTTGAAATACATTCTGGATATTAGTTCAAATAACTCAATACCAAAAACCTATAAGACTCATTTAAAAAGAGACACAGGACCATCTAGATATTACTCAAAATAGAATACACAAACGCCCAACAGACATATGAAAAAATGCACATCATTTCTAATCATTAGGGAAATGCAAATTAAAACCACAATGAGATATTGTCTCTTACCCGTAAGAATGGCTATTGACAAGAACTTGAGAGATAAGGAGGTTTGCAAGAATAAGGAGAAAAGGGAACCCGTGTGTACTCTTGGTGTGAATGTAAATTAGTATAATCATTATGGAAAAAAAGTATGGATTTCCTCAAAAAAAAATCTACAAATAGAATGACTGTAGGCTTCAACAACCTTACCTCTTAGTTTTTACTCAAAAGATCTGAAATCAGTTTGTTGAAGAGATGTCTGCTTTGCCATGTTTACGGCAGCAGTATTTGTAGCAACTCCCTGCTTTCTTCACTCTCTTTCTGAGTCACTTCCCTCTTGGTTGTGTTGCCGATTATTGCCATGACTTCTCTCTTGCTCTTTGCCTAGAACTGTCACTTTGTTTCCTTTTCACTTTCCCCGAGCTTTTGAGAACAGTCTTATTCTCTCCATATCTTTTTTTTTTTTTTTTTGTGGGTACCGGGGGGTCGACCTCAGGACCTCGCGCGCCAGCAGGCGCCCGTGCCACTGAGCGATATCACCGGCCCCTTTTTCGTATGTGGGTTCCAGGAGTCGAACTCGGACCCTCGCGCTTGCCGGGCAGGCGCTTAAGCCGCTGAGCCATCTCACCGGCCCCTCTCCACATCTTTCTGACACATCCACTGCAAAAACACTTTATTTTATCTCTCTCCTAAGCTCATCATACATCCTAATACCCATGGTATTTTTCTCATGTTACTTCTATCTCAAGTTACTTCCACTATCTTCTTTTCTTGAACCATTCTTTCCTCATTTACTTTTATCACTTTATATAATATCTCACCTCAAATTCCTCTGGAGACTTTCTAGCTCTCCTGACCTAAGCCATTGTTCTCTTTATTGGTGGAAAAGAGAGCGCCACCATTGCATGGAGATGGTCATGGCTGGTGGGTTAAAGAAAACCACGACCATCCTTTTCCTGGGGACTTGCACGTTTTCACTGGGGCCAGCCACTATCCTCCTGCTATTGCTTGGATTCTCCAGCAGTAGAATCCAGAAAAGTCTCCCGCAGCTGAGAACTGACGGCCTAGCCCGCCGCCTGTAACCTCACTTCAGGAAACACAGTCTGAGGTGAGGTTGCTCATGGCCAGTGGATACGAACAGGCAGCAAGAAGGCAGTGGAGGTGATGAACGCTTTTGTATCGGTCCATGTTTGCAGTAATGATGATCACATTGACGGTGGGTACGTGACAGTGAGTTCATGCGTGCACGTAACATATTTTAACTCCTTTTAGTTCTCCTTCCCCTCCTTTTCCCCCTTTCCCCTTTTTGTATCTCTCTGATTCAACTGATCTTTTCTACTGTACCCTTTTATCTATGTCTTCTCTCGAGTCTTCTTCACTATAATACAAACTTCTCTCTCACATGACAACGTCTCTCTCTCGAGTCCCAGCCTGCTAAAATGCCTCTGATTAAGCCTTTAAATGATTCTTGCAGAAGTTGCCCTGACGGTGCTCCATCTGTACCCTCGGAAAGGTCAAGGTGTCGGGCGGCTGCTTCAGGGAAGTCAGCTTCTGGGTTCCCAGGTGGTTAATGTCTGTTTGATTAGCTGTAAAACAAAATTCTGAAAATGCCAAAAGGCAGATCTCACTTCCCCTTTCCAAGTGAAGCTCACTGCCCAGTCAGGGAAGGAGGTGCGGGGTGGGGGTTGGAGCCACAGCTGCTAAATTCGCAACCTGTAAGCCAGCAAAGAGACTCAGGTCCAGTGTGGTGCCGCTCCTGTGCCATACCACCTGAGTCACCTTTGCTTTCAGCTGCTAACTCTTGGCTGGAAGACAGGGCAGTGTTAAGTGCATGTCTTCCTGCTCAGTTCTGCCTTCTCACTTGGGTGCACAGCTCCTTTCCAAGCCACCTCGGCGCCCCGTCTTGTCACTTTTCTTCTAAACTTTCCTTCCAGCTCAGCTCCAAAACAAGCACACTGCCCTCTGGTTATGTCTTCACTGTGCTTCTTTCATAAATGCATCTCACACCCAGTCTGCTGAAAACAGCAACCACATCAAAACAACACTGAAGATTAAAAGAGGCAAAACAGACATACCCGATGAGTTTTCTCCTACACGAAACATTCCTATCCTTCTCCTCTCCCCTCCTGCACCGCCTCAAGGCTCATTGCCTCTATGAAGGTAAACAGGGACCATTGCGTTCAGGCCATGCATTGGTAAGCTCTCAGCAGCCATCTGTGGGTGGTGTTCTCCTATGGTTCCCACATGGTGGTTGCCTTACATGCCAAATATCCTGTTTATATTATTTACCAAATCCCAGTGTGGCCCTGTCATGTCTGGCCCTCTTTGGGAGGACAGCACTACTGAGCCCACCATACCTATGACTACAACATTAGGAATGGACAGTTTGCACTGCCCAGTGCTTCGTGCTGTCCGCTGGAGATCACAGAGGCAACCTGTAAAGAGAAAGCCAGCAGGAACACCATCCTCAGCGCAGTATCAGAGGCAAGCTAATGGCCTCCAGCCTCGGCCTGTGGAACATGCTGCTGACTAAGCCATTGAGTTACTTCTACCACTGAATTACACAACTGTGTTAGTCCAAGTCCTGTAACTGTAACAAAATATTTGAGGCTGGGTAATTGAGAAGGAAAATAGGTTCATTGATCTCCCAGTCTTGGAGGCTGAGAGTCCAACAGTATCCACTGGATCTTGCAAGGCCCCCTGGCTGTGTCTCCTCATGGTGGAAGGCATCCTAGTGAGAACATGAGCAAGAGGAAGAGGTTCCCAGGCAGGTGGGAACCAGGATTGAGACTGGTACTGACTGGTGCTGCAGGGTAATTGCATTCCCTTCCAAACTCAGAGACCCAAGGACCCCAGCTCTTAATGGTTCTACCTATTCTTAACATCACACTCATGCCCAGATTTCAATGCATGAGTGGTTGGGGGACACCTTTCAGCCACAGCAACAGATTTGCTTACTTGCACTTACTGATTTTTCCCTCTGGGTGATGATTTTTACAAGGCCACTCTTAGATAGGTGCTTGCTCAGTCTGGCCTGGCTTGCACTAGCGTGCAACTCCTGGCCCTGGGTTCATAGGCAGGGCCACTTCTGGAATGAAGCAGGAAAGTGGCATGGATGGTGCATATGTGCATGGGCCCAACCCCGCAGACAGTTTTCAGTGCCTACAAGAGAGGAGGCGGTGGGCTTCTTGGCCCCACAGCCCTGTAAGCCCCAGGCTTACGAGTACCTGGCTGAATCTAGCTGAACCACAGGGTGCTGCCCCCATGGACCCTTGTCACCAGGTCCCCCGCTCCCACAAATAAGACACACATATCTGTCTGGCTGCCTTTCTGCAAGAGCATCTGTCACTCTCCAGCATTTCCTTTATCATTGCAGCAAATTATTTAAACACTACCCACTGAACCCCATCTGTCACTGTGCCCCACCACTGTCAAGGCCCTGCCTCCCCGGGTCTGTGAAGAAACTTGCCGGCAAAGGCTTCGTGCCAAACAACAGGGCAAATTAAATCAAGGCGTGTTCTGGCACCCAGGGGGAAAATGCACATCAGCTTTGACTTATTGCAGGGAGCACACTTACAAGAGAGAAAGCAGCGGCTTTTGTCACTGCAAGGGGCCATGAAAAATGAATTAGGGCCTCTGCTGAGAGAGGGCATGGAGGAGAATCTTTCATTCTAAGACATTGTCCTCTCTCACCTTGCAAGAAGGAAATAATAAAAGGAAAACTTGTGGTGGGTCTAAGTCTCTCCAAGGTTGGACTCTATCCTCAAGTCCTCCTGGGTGTAGGAAAGGAGTGAGAAGTTGGGGGAAAATCCTTTGAGAGGCTTGGAAATAGCCTGAGCTACATAGCACTCCCAGAGTGCAAGACCTGGAGCTGGTGCTGCAGGGAGCCAGAGCACCCTGCCAAAGGCAGCTGGAGTGCCACGGGGAGGTGCTAAGATCTGGTCCTCATCCTGCTCAACAGCACTGCAGGAGCTCCTGGAGAAGCTGGCCAAGACAAGGGAGACATGGTAATGCCACCCCACCTTCACCTTGGGTCAATTCTGGACTAAGCCTTCTTCACACTTTTTCTCTTCCAGTCCCCCATTCCCACCGGATAGGAATTATCGTTGCTCAGTTTGCAGATGAGGAACCTGAAAAAGCTTAAACCAACTGCTTGCAGCCGTGCAATTTACATGCAGCAAGGCCAGGATTCAAAACCACATCCATCTGATTTCAAAGCCCATTGCCTCCCTTTATAAAAGAATTCTTTTTCCATCTCCCTGCTCCCTGCAAGACACAGCTCATTTATTTTCCTATAATGAGGGAGGGGCCTTTGATTTCCTAATAGATTGCTCATCTGCCATACTGATGGAGCTGGCATTTACAGGGGGGTTAACTGTAGAGCTCTCCACACCAGACACATTTGTACTTGGTGACAGCAGGAACACATGGACAGCTGCTCAGGCATTTCTAATACAGCTCTTCACAGGCAAAAAGCTTGGCTGGGGACAGCATGACTCCATCTTCCAAGAGAGGACAAGCCACAGACCATCTCTAATTGGATCCCCGGCTAGAATGGTCAGCCTCCTGCACAGGGAGCTGGAAATGCTCAGCTGGCAGAAAAGACATAGGACAGAAGGACACATTTTTTGTGTTCTGTCCTTGTCTCAGTTGTTAATCATCTTCTGTCCCTGTGTAACCATCTATGGGTTATTACACTCTATTATTATCCATTTTCAAGTTCATGGGTAAGATGTGTTGGGCGTTGGCTTAAATGTCTGGTAAGCTTTCTGATCCTCTTCCAGGGGATGGGTCAATGTCATCAAATGTTTGGGCTCTTCTTGGAGTGCTGATACACTTAAGGCAGAACGTGCCAACCTGAGTGGTATCTTTGCTTTTTGATATGCTCTCAATGCTGGCTAAGTCCTGTGCCAGTTAACGCAGGCTTGTCTTCTGTTAGTATAGTTTGCTAACCTAGGCTTCTATTCACAGATTTCCTAAGAACGAGCTCATGTGTAAATCTGGCCATCTCTCAAAGAACATTGGCCATGAGAGGAAAAGCAAAAAAAAAAAAAAAAAAAAATTCTAGAGCTAGGGCCAAGGTTTCAAGATGCCACTGGTCTCGAATGAACCTTTTGATCAGGCTGGACTCGACATTTCCACTCAACGCAGGCAAACAGGGTCACCATCTAGGGGACGGAATAATGCTCCTGCTCATGGCTTGTCAAAACTCCACCACGTTACTGTAGTAAAGTAGTGTTCATCTGTACGGTGGTGACAGACACCCTTCATGCTGTTGACAGTTGCTCGTGAATGCTCAGTTGCATTCAGTCAAAATAGCCCGATTCTGCAAACATCCAAGAGTTTTGTTTGAAGCTCACTGATTCCTTAATCTGTAAGTTTCCTGTGTGTAGAGTGCCCTTGAATTAACTGCTGGAGCTACAACCATCTCTTTGTGAATTTACTGCCAAAATGCCTCAAATCCCTCTGAGAATCATTGTTAAACAGGGCAATGGCTGGGAGGCTGGCAAATGATATATGAAAATATCGTATCTATTACCTCTCTTTCCCTAATCTGTGATTTCCTAATACAATGCTGCCTTGAGAACAATCACCAACTTAAATGAATGAAGTTTTGTTGGGATGATTATTGAAAAGAGACTGGACCCACTGTGCAAACTTCAAGGCAGGAGAAGTCCCTGGGGCCAGGGGAGCACTGTCCAGGGTCGCTCAGAGAGAAACAAAGGAAATGTAGAAGCGCCTGGTGGGAAAGTGGTGCTGCGGCTGGGCCAGCCAGAAGACAGGGCTTTTGTTGATTACAGGTAAGTCCATTAGAACAGCTTTGAAAGCTTGCGGTGGAATCAGGAGGTGAAGAGATTTATTAGAAGGAACTGGGTAGGTTTACTCTAAGAAAACCTGTGGGGTGTTTTGTGAAGAGGAAACCAAGGATAGAGAGGATTACCATACCATGCATTTGATGACTTTGTGTTAGCATAAAACTCAGCCTGGCCCTGAACTCAAATTTAAAACCTGGGTTAGCTGACAGCCTTTCATTAGTTACTAGAACTGTCCATAGATGAGTCAAATTAAATCCAAAAGGTACTTTTAGAAATCGCCCCCAACTTTTGTTTCTTTAAGATAACAAAACACATATTCAGAGAAGTTAAGTCAGTTTTGCAAAGTCACACAGTAATTAGTAGCAGAAAAAAGCTAGAATCCAGGCAGTTTGATTTTTATAATAATGAACTTCCTCAAACATCACTCTGTCTCTGTATGTATGTGCTCGAGTTTGACTTGTCTGTAGTGTGCACAACTAGCTTGTAAAGTATTTCAAAAGATGATTTTATTCACAATCTGGCCAAAACTGACTTGTTTTGGCTGAAGATCTGCAGCAAAGAGGGTCACAGATGGGAGAGCCTGTGTCTCCAGGGCACGGGCCGGAACACAGCTGAGTTTTTAGGAGTTGGCAGCACAACACCAGGGAAACTTATGCTCAGATGCACCCCAAATCCATTAAGTCGTAAGCCTCAGCCTGGTTTAGAATGTGGTTTATAGGAGCCTGCTGATGTTTTCTCCTGAGCACCACTGTGGGTCCATATCCTTCAGGAGGGTGGCCAGAGCTATTTGAACCGTGTGTTCTGATGGTGCCATGCAATGAATGCGTGCTTATGAGCCAGAGGATTGGTGCAATCCTGGCTGTACGCATTCAGCCCATGGGCTCGGGCACACCTGTTAAACAGGTGTAAAGGTGAAGCAGAATGCTTGTTTCTTTTAGGGTTGAGCTGGTGCACTAAGCCACTGTCCTCTCCCCTACTTGTAGAAAGGTGGGCTTTCCAGAGAGAGAAGGACTAACCGTGGGCTTTGAGAGTACAGGCAGCTTCACTTCCCTGCCAGAAATTCTGAAAACTCTCCAGAGCTTCACATACTACCTCATGCAATTGAGCCTCAGTTTCCTCTTCCTTGAAATCAGCTGATCATGATCCCTAACCTATACTGGGTACAGAGGACCATAACAGGACGGAGTGGGACGCTGGGGAGTGGATTATGACAACAGCACACATGTTCAGAGAAGTTAAAGGATTGGATTGGAATGCTAGGCATTCATGTAAGGGGAACGCAGGGACACCCAGCTCCCAGCACTTGAGAGTTTGGAACCTCTGCCTTCTCCCCTTGGAGGGGTTATTATACTATTAGAAGAGAGGCAGAGCCCTGGACAAGCATAAGGGAGAAGGAAGATTAGAGAGCTCGGTCTCCTTTTGGTGAGAACCGGTTAAATGCAGCACCAGTTGTTCAATCCCCGTGCTCCAAGACCTAGTTTAGACGGGGCATCTCTGACAAGCCTTTCAAGATTGAGGATGGGAGCAGGGGAGGCCACCGGAGCACAGTGGAAGATGGAAGGCTTGCACCTCATTGTCTGGAAAATAGACGGGTCTCAGGCTTTGGAGAATAGGAGCTGCCAGTCAAGCTGTTTTAATAGAACAGGAGCAGATAGATTTCAATAAAAGAAATGAGTATAAATATTGTGAGTGGAGGAAGGGAGAAAGCAGACAGATCATGCTTGACGAGTCACAGTGGGGAAACTTTTCAAGAACTTTAAACACAAAATTTGTAGAGAGGAGGCGAGTGGCTGGGTGGAAGCCACTGACGGCTGCTAACCCAGGACTTGCCCAATGGGTACGTATTAACGAGGCTCCAGCTGGATGGAGAGTCTATATCGCTGGGTCCTGCCCCAGATAGAAGCCCACCACAGTCCTATGCAACAAGCCTTCTGCTCTCTACTTCCTTGGCTTTCCCAACTCACCCCATAACAGATGTGAGGGGCACAGCAGGTGGAGCATCTGCAGCTGGTGCCTTTGTGGCCAGGGTCCTTCAGAAACCATTGCTTACAGGAGTTGCTACACGGCAGCAGGCCTCACCACCATAGTTCACAGTGTGCTTTACTAGAATCTTCTTGATGCAGAGCTGTCACCCACCCCACACCCTGGCCCCCTTCCCTGTGTGCCAGGTTCCCAGGATTCCTCCACATTCTTTAGTCTGGGCCTCTGGGGAAGCAGGATCTGCCGCTTAGCAAGGCCCTAACTCTGCTACCTGTGCTCCTTGCCTGGCCTCTGGAAGATGCCCAGTGACTTGGTGCCCAGTCCACCCACCTCAAGGATGACTGCTCCTTCTATTTCAAAGCTCCGCTCCCCACCATTCATTCTCATCTCCACCTGGAAAGGCCCCTGGTTGCCAGTCCTCCTTGGGATTTGACCTGTGAGAGTGGGTTTCTTCCTGGAGGTGCCCCTTCTGCCCTGGCACATCTGTTCCTCCCACCAGCTCTGGTCTGTTCTGCTCTCTTCCCCCCCACCATAGCACAAAGGAGGCTCACGCTAGTGGCCCAGCTGGGCATTAATGCCAGTCGTAATGGTGCTTACCCTAGCAGAGCTCACTCCTCTCCTTTTGAGAAGCACAATGACATGAACAACTCTGGGTCCACTGAACTAAAATTGAAGAGTAGATGTCCTCTTCAAAGATGGGGATCTACTATGTATTGAATACTTGTCTGGTCCAGGGTGATCTTTCCTCTTGCCTAAATTTTTGTGATTGCCTACTACCCTTACTCTACTACCCCCGGCTTCAGCCCCTTCCCAGAACAACATTTAGGTGATCACATCAAGCCAGATCTCGTGGTTCTGCAGCTTGCAGCCTTCAGTGCTTTCCCATTTCATTCAGAAAACAAATCCGCCCTGCCTGACCCCATTTCCTGCATGTCTTCCCTTTCAACAACCTGAGTTAGCCATTCATCCAATGTTTTATGAGCTTCCTGCCTCTGGGCTTTTGCACTTGCTGTGATATCTTCTTGGAATAGTCCTCCTGCCCCCAAATTCCTACATGGCTTACTCTCTCATTTTCTTTACATTTTCATGCAAATGTTACCTCAAAGAAACTTCCCTAGGGTTCTTTTATTGATTCCTCCTCCCAACCCAGAACTCCTATCTCACCTACCTGCTTTTATTTTTAATACACATATCACTATCTATGAACTGCATTTTTAATTATTTGATGTGTCTCACCACAATGAAATGTACATTACCTGAAGGAAAGACATTTGTCTACTTCATTTACTACTTACTAAAACCACCTCAGCTTGCTATAAAAACACCCACAACTGAGGAGCTGTAGTACAAGTGGTGACTTTCCACAGTTCTGGAGGTCAGGAAGTTCCAAGAACGCAGATGGCTGCATTCTTGCTGCGTTCTCCCACTACATACAGGGACATCAACTCTTTCCTGTCTCTTTTTCTAGGGGCACTAAGCCCATCCATGGGGGCTTCACCCTCATGCACTAATCACCTCCCAGAGACCCCATGACCTAAAGCCATCACCATGAGAACTACAGCATCAACCGATGAACTTCAGGGAGGTGCCACATCCTATCCACACCACTTTGCCTCTGATCCCCCAAATTTTATGCTCTTGTCACATGCAAAATTCATTCACCCCATCCCAGCCACCTCAAATGTCTTAACTGCTTCCAGAATGAACTGTAAAGTCTACAGCCTTAAGTCATCTCTTCATAGCATTGAAATCAGGCATGGGTGAGATTTGATTCATCCCTAGGCAAACTTACTTTCCATCTGTGCATCTGTGTGACCAAACCAATTACGTTGTTGTGTCCAAAGCACAGTGGTGTGGCATAAGTGGAAAAGACACTCCCATTCCCACATATAGAAAGAGAAAAGGACGAAGAGGTAATAACTCTCTAGCAAGCCCAAACTCCAAGGCAAATTCTAGATCTCAGGGATCGAGGATAATCCTAATTTATTAATCCTCTGGATCACAGTGGGGTGGTGATCCTGGCCCCACAGCTCTGCAGAGCACTGCTGTCCCCCTGGCTCCTGAGTGGCCCCAACCCAGTGCTCTGCCTGGAGGCCACCTGGCCCGTGGACGCAGAAGTGTTGCTCTCCATGCTTTTGAAGAACTGTGCACCGTAACAGCTGAGGAGCTCTGTGGTGCCATCCTGCGAAGTCTAAGAAGCCAGACAACCTGGCTTCACTCTCTGAACAGAACCCGTCTGTTCTAGCTGTTTTCCCAGGGGGCGCCTGCGTAGGTCTGTGATTCACACCCAACCTCCTCCCCAAGTGGTCAGGCTGCCACACTCTTAGTATTCTCTTCCAGACACTCTCATTTTTTATAATGCGAATCAACTGAGAATTTTTCACATCCTCATGCTCTGGCTCTATCTTCAATTCCTTTCTCTCAATTCTCAGTTTACGATAGGCAGTCAGGAGGAACTAAGCTGCTCCTTCAGCACATTGTTTAGAAATACTCTCATCTAAATATCCAATTCTATCCCTCACGATTTCTATCTTCCACAAAACACCAGAACCTGAATACAGTTGGCCACTTCACAGAAAGGATTGGGCTTCTCCTAGTCTCCAATAACATGCTCTCCGTTTGTGTCTGAGACCACGTCAGATGGCCTTTGCCGTTCATCTCTGACCAGTGCCCTGTACGTGGTAGTCACACCCCACCAGCGCTGTGCCACAGTAATTCATGCGCTCTCTTACACACACAGATGCTGTCTCTTCAGGTCGCTCTCTTCCATCCGAGTCCTCGCCAGAATCACCACTGCCAGTCCCTTCGTGCTAATACCAGCTTTTATCTGGCACGCACCTCAAAGCCAGGCTCTAATCATTACCTGGTTCTCAAACTGCTTCCACACTTTTAGATATTTGTTGTATCATCACCCCATGCTTAGTACCAATTTGGCTACTCTGTGTCTTATATCTAGTACAGTGTGTGGCACTGATATTTGTCAGTACTTGTTTAATTAATGAAAACCTCATTCACTCCTATTTATAGTTCGATGATTTTCCTTCTAACAATCTAGATATTTATTCCTCTGTACACACATAACACGCAAGTCATATCATGCAAACTGGATGCACTGTAATTAAAATTCAGTCCCTACACTTTTTAAACTCAGTGATCCAGCATATTTTTTTTTCTGTGCATCCATGTAACTCAATATTCAGCTTAGTGCTACCTAGTTCACAATATGCATGCATTGTAATGTATTTACTTTTGTAAAATCTTTCAGAGAGTACTTCTCAGGATAACTTTAGACACACAAATGTCTGTGTGTGTGTGTACAAGGTATAGTTCTTTAAGCTGGATTCAGATAGTGTAGTGCCTTGGTCATAGTTACTGTTTATTTTAAACCAGTTTTTCTCAAGAAGGACTGTACCTATTAGCAATCTTACAACTACATAGAAGTCCTCATTTTCCCATAACAGACACTTTCAACAGTTTACATTTCTGCCAATGTGATGTGGGAAATTGCATTTATTTTAATTTGCATAGTATTTCAGATACTAAGGAAGTTATTGTGCATATTTTTCACATTTCATGCTTATCATTTGTACAACATCTGTGAATTACTTATCCATGTTCTTCATCCATTTTTCTATTAAATTGTTTACCATTTTTAAAAGTGATTTGTAAGTGCTATATATATATTAACAGATGTTAACCCTTTGTTATAAATATTGCAGCTATTTCTCACAGTCTGTCTCTTGTCTTTTACTTTATTTTATAGTATCGTTTGTCATGCCACAGTTTGAGATTTGTCTGTAATAAAATCTGCCAATCTTTTCTTTTATGGCTTCATCATTCTATGTTTTGCTTAAGCAGGTTTGCATATACACGCAAACTGTATTGTGTATTTTTGTAAACCATCTTGAATCCCTCAATACTACAGGCAAAGCATAAAGACATGAATGAATTTAAATAAGAAGAGTTCCTCCAGGCATGTCACATGTGAAGACAGTAGTATCTCATATTTACATACCACTTTTACTTCCCAAGAGTTTTCAACTTTATTACCTCATTATTCAGGTCTCGCAATGCATCCCATAGACAGAATTGCCAAAGGCAGCCTCAAGCAGCTGTGTGTGTGTTTACCTCCTTTCTTCTGCTGCTTCCCTTTGAGAAATGTTCGAGTCTCTTCAGGTGTGTCATGTTGGGGCCCCAGGCTGGCCTCACCACCCTGGCCACGGGACAGAGCCCCTGGTAGGTCCTCAGCAGGCAGACACAGGGGAGGTGGGGAGCAGAGACACCCCGAGCTCGTGCAGAACCTCTCCCTGTGACTGGAGAGCAGCCTTGGGTCCGTCCCGGCGTCCCGCGTCATGGTGTTTACAGTTCTCAGCTATTTCATCTGCAAGAGTGAAGGCAGCATAGAGCTTAGAGAAAGGCGCCCTGAGTGTCGGCTAAAAGCAGTGGAGAGATGGGACAGCAGGGGGAGGAGCTCTCATCCCACCTGAGTCAAGCAGCCCTGTGCAGATCTGCTCACACTCTGAGAGCAGAAGAAAATACTAAGTGTGAAAATGAAGCCAGGTGGTGAAGAGGCAGGTAGGCTGTGGCATCCGAGCTCCTGGCTGAGGTGAGCACTCAGGCCCCACCTCTTGCTGGCTGTGGACACCCAGGACGAGGAGCTGTTGCTTTCCTCATAGGAGATGTCTCCTTGGTACTATGATAGCAGGATGCACTCTTTGTCCCTAGGGTGGTTCTGGGAACTAAATCATACAATGTATCTCGAGCATTTCAAACATAGCTAAAACTCACAAAGGCCAGATATTTTATTAAGAAAAATAAAGACTTCAAAATGTCTGGTGGAGTTCAAAGGACACGACTTGTGTAGGCAAATTTAGGTTTCACTGCCAGCCCTGCCATTTCCCAGCTGTTTGATCTTGGCAAATTACTTCACCCTTCTGATAGGCTGAAGTATTTTTTTTTTTTTTGTGAGTACTGGGGGTCAACCTCAGGACCCCATACACCAGCAGGCACCTGTGCCGCTGAGCGATATCACCGGCCCTTTTTTCGTATGTGGGTTCTGGGAGTCGAACTCAGGACCTCGTGCTTGCCGGGCAGGGGCTTATGCCACTGAGCTATCTCACCAGGCCAGGCTGAAGTTCTTTACCAGGGCAGCATGGACATCAGATCTGTACTGATTTTGCTCTGGGAACCAGGCATATTCTCCACTGCTCTTGGAGCCCAGACTAGTAGATGTGTTAGGCCAGTTAGAATTCTTCGCTTGCAAAAAGAGAACAACAATGACAATGCAATACAGCAGTGAGTTTGCTGTATGCTAAAGGGAATACATATGTGGTCAAGAACCTGGGGCTCATGGACCAGAGGAAGCTAGACGAAACTAAGGAAGCATGACAGATGAGAACAGAAAGAAGGCAGCACAGAAATTACGTTGTTGTTGATGATGATGAAAACAATATTAGCCACTGACAGAACCTAATTGTGCATCCCAAATATTCGAAGCCTTTTCGAGGTGTTAACTCATTCATTTCAAATAACAACCCCAATGAAGTGTGTACTGTTTCTCCCCCGTTTCATGTGTAGGAGGCTGAGGCAGAAGAAACACCTCACAAGTGGTGGAGCTGGGATTCGAATTCTGGCTGTGGACCCCAGCCATGGCTGTTCACTACAAACACTGTTAGGATTCCTACCTCTTCCCACTCAGGGTTCCTAGAAAACAGAATATTCTGCTAAAATGGTGCCTGCAGAGTCCTTATCAAGGGGCCCATTCCAGGACGGAAGAATGAGGGAAAACGTGAAGCACAGCAGCGGAGGAAGAGCAGTTACAAGGGAGGGTGCTGGTTGCCAGCGTGTACCTGGGCTCCAGGGACTGTCTGCTGGCCATGTCTCCCAAGGCCTCCTCATTTTGGCCGCAAAGCGGTGTGGGCCCTGATGAAGGCCACAGGAGCACCAAAGCACAGCAAGAAACCAGAGCAAGCTGAGGTTAGGCAGATGCTGTGTCCTGTCCTCAACCTAAACACTATTTACGTGGAGATCACTGTTCGGAGCCAAACAGAAGCCATGTGTCACGAGGATGGAGGCCTTTAGTCTCTTCCTCTGAGAGAGCAGCATGATCTAAGTTTTGAAGATAGAAAACTGGACAGGTAGAAAGATTAGGTGATTTGAGTGAGGCTTTTGAGCTAGTTAGACATGGCGACGAGAAAAGAACCCAGGTGCCCTAGATTACCTGAATTTATGATTTGTATTGATAATAAGTTCTAATATGTTTACGGCAATTGGGGATTGCTGGGTAAAGTTATAAGAGGAAAGCTGTGGTGTGTCTGTCGATGGATTTTGTAATAATATTTTGAAATAGCATAGGTAATGATGGAATGACTTAGTTAACATCTGAACCAGATGAACCCGCAGACAGATTTTGACGTAAATATTTCATTTGAAACCAATTGATCTTGTAAAGAGTACAACATTAGGGCTGCTGTTCCTCCTCAGGGAAGGCTGGCATATCAAACCATGATGGAAATAACCAACACCGACTCTCAGGTAACAGCGAGGGAAGACGGGAGGGGCGCCGCCATTTGTCCTTGTTTTATTTTGTGTGTGCAAACACCTTGTAATAAGGCAAGCAGCGTCTCCTATGCACACACTGCTCTTCCTCTCCCCGGAGTAACCAGATCAAAGTAGGTTTCCTCGTGAAAGCTCATTTAGTCTCATAGCAAAGATTCAGGAGATGAAAGACTGGAAGTGCACTCCAGGAGCACAAAATCAATTAATTTGAAAAACACAGTGTAATATATTATAGCTGGTTACTTAGAGACGCTGCTAAAATATTGTAAAGATCATTGGAAGACACATTATCGTTTAGATGTATATGTTTCTCACCCTTCAGTTACATGATTCTCTTTAAATCTACTGGAATTTATGTAATCTCCCTCCCTCACTTTTTCTTTACCTACACCTAGTGAGTTTCAAACCTACACCCAAGCATTCATTTTAGATATTCTCCTATTTTGCCCAAGTGGCTACTTTTTTTTTTACTTAAAAACTCACTGGTAATAATACCTTCTCCATGAAGCAACCTCAGTAGTGCCCAAGTTCATATTTTCTTGAACACTGAGAAGGAAATTGCTATGAAGAAGCAGTAGTCACACACATTGTGAAGAACCTCTTCTTGTTCCTTTAGCCACAGGCTTTTTGAAGCCAGGGACTGGATCTTAGAATGTGAGCCCAAGTGTCCACATTTGAACTAGAACCAAAGCATAAATTCAGCAAGAAATTTTTGAGTGTTTGAGATGTGCAAAGTTCTGTGCCAGTGTGAAGTGGGAGCCACATAGATAGAATGAGTTTAAAAAGAGTTTAAGGTTTCCCATGGTACTTAGAGCCTGGTCCAAACAAGGTTTGTTTTCTAAGATAATTTTCTCTGGGATTTTACATTTCCTTAGAAACTATAACTTTTAAGACATGGTGTCTCAGTGTCAGGTTTATGTGAATAAGAAGAAAAGGGAAATATGTCCATTGCATACTCCTTTGTGTCAGGAATTATGCTAGGTATACATACTGTGTTACTTGATTTTAATCTGTATGGTAACCAAGCAATGAAGATATTATCCTTATTTTTTTCAGATGAGAATTTCAGACACCATGAAGAGATCAATAAAAATTTAGCAATGCACACATAATTGTCAAACACCTTCTGCATCTTGTTTTATTTTTGTTTTAGAAGTTGGCATAAGATCTTGTTTGGTGAGAAAAAAGGCTGCCCATATGTCTACAGTTGGCTTATGACTAATTCAAGCATGTGTGTGTGCGTGTGTGTGTGGTGGAGATCTGAATTTAGGATAAATTTGCATTGTTTTTAAAAGTAGAGCTGGGCTAATGATAATAATTTTAAAACAATACATGTGCTGCAAGGACAGTAATGTTGGCAATGCTGTAACAGAAAAGAAAAGGTGTGAGTCTTGTTGAAAAGTCTGGTGAAGGACAGGGAACTGTGGCTACAGCTGGGCCACCTGAGTGGACATCCAGGTGTGGTCCACCAGGATGTCCTGGGCTCGGACTCAATTGGAGGCCACCTGAACCTCCACTCTCCCCAGTGCCTTCATTCCCTGTTCCTTGCAAAAATGACATAGAGGAGAGGAAAAAGTGTACCTGAATCTGAAGGCAGACTCCTGTGTCCAGTTTAATAAAATATAACAGTGGCTTCTGTTACAGGCAAAAGCACAGCACTCAGGAGAAACAATGTGATTTTTTTGTCAAGCAGGGAAGCCTAGGATGTACAAGAAAGCGAAATGAAAACCCGCCTACCCTTGTGCTTGGAGATTGGTCTTCTCTTTAGAATTACATTCCCGTCCAGATCTAGAGATCCGGAGAGAAGCACAGAGGGAGTGATACCAGCGATTATTTTTTTCTTAATTAGTGGCAAAAGGCAATTAAATCTTTTTCTGCTTCACTGAACTAGTATGAGGGCATCTGTAACAAGCAGGCTGTCACATTTCCTGGGCTAGACCGCAGTGTCACCGAACCCCACTAAAGAAAGTGCCAGAGTGTCCCGCTGTCTCTGAGCAGATTTGTGTTCATGAAATACTCGGCAATAACAATCCCATACCATGTGGCAGATTATTATATAGGTTTTATGTAGTTTAAACCATGCATTAATCCCAGAATATAGTTATTTTACAGCCCAGGACTTACAGCACAACTGCATAACCCATAAATGATACAGCCAGCATTAGAATCAAGATTCTTGACTTCCAATTCAGTGTTCTCTGCGTTCCACACTACTGAACAAAGAATTACAACACCAGCGCCAGGCAGGAGGCGAGAAAGCATAGTCATTGTGTGATTGGAGGGTCTTGGCCAGCCAGCAATTTAAAAATGTTCTGGAAATCCCATCACTTAGGAACTGACCCTGCAAACACATACGATAAATGTGTCATTTCCTTCATCAAGTGATATTTTTTCCAAATCAACTTCACTGGGCTATAATTTACATAGAAAGAAATTCAAACATTTTAAAGTTGATGGCTTTTGACAAATTGTGGATAGTCCTGCGACCCCCACCTTAATCAGACATAAAACCTCTCCATCTAGTGAGGATATCCTTTATTCTCTACAGTCATTTTCTCTCCAGCACTCAGCTCCGGGCCACCACCAATGTGATTTCTATAGTATAGGGAGGATTTAATATGCTGTACATGAAATCAAACAGTGTCTACTATTTGGGTTGAAGCTTCTTTCACTTAGCATAATGTCTATGAGATTTATATATGTCGTTGCAAGTAGTTTACATTGCAAAAATAAACCATTATTTTAAATCTGTGTGTTTGTCTAAAGAAACTTAAGTGATTTCCAGTTTCAGGCTACTATAAATGAAACTGTTACGAGCATTTGTGTACACGCCCTCTTATGGATATAGGTTTTTATATTACTCCAACAATTAGAATGGCTCTGTCATGTGTTAAGTGTATGTTAAACTTAGGAAGATGGAACAAGACAGCTTTAAAAAGTGGCTGAGCCCTTTTAACAACTAGAAATACATGACTCTTCCATTCGCTCCACATCCTTGGGCTTTGGAATTATGTCTTCTTTTTTTGGTGCTACAATTAATTAAGTGAAATGTAATAAAGAAAATAAATTAATGTGGTTGTCATTATTACTGATATGTAATTAACATAGATTACAATTCATTAATTTAAGAGTTCATAGTTCAGTGGTTTGGGGTATATTAACATAGTTGTACAGCACAATCAATTTTGGAAAGATTTACCATCACCAAAAGAAACCTGTAGTGTTTGGAAGAGATGCTTTATCTTAGTCTCTAACCCATCACCTTCCCTATGCCCCAGGTAACCACGAATCTGCTTTTTATCTCTTCAGAATTGCCTGTTGGGGACATTTCATATCAATGCTGTCATACAATACATGACCTTCCATCACTGTCCGTATTGACTTACATGTTTTCAAAGTTCCATCCATGTTGTAGCATATGGCACTGTTTCATTTTCATGAGTAATACTATTCTATTGCATGGATAATGTACATTTTGTTTGTCCATTCATCAGTTGACAAGACTTTGAGTCATTTCTATATTTTGGAAGTCATGACTATTCAGGTAAATTTTTTGTTTGGATACGAGTTCTCATTTCTCTTGGTTTTCTACCCAGGAATGCAGCCCATGGGGCATATGGTAACTCTAGGTCTCACCATGGAAGGAGCTGCTAAGCTGTTTTCTAATGTTACTGCACCATTTTAATTCTTACTGCAACAGATAATGGTTCCGCTATTTTGAAATCCAACCTGACACTTGATGGTCTGTTCTTAGTAATGATAGCCATTCTAGTAATTGTTGAAATGTTATCTCATTGTAGTTATGATTTCCATTCCTCTGTTGGCAGACGATGTAATCATCACTTGATGTGTTTATTGCCCATTTATATATCTTTTTTGGAGAATTGTCTATGTAGAACATTTGGCCATTTTAATTGCTTTTGTCATTTTTAGTAAGCTGTGTGAGTTTTTTTAATATTTCCTGTATGAGTCCCTTATTAGATGTATAATTTACAAATATTTTTCCTATTTTGTGCACTGTCTTTTCATTTTCTACCTGATAGTCTTTGAATCACCAAACTTTTAAATATTGTTGAAGTGCATGTTATGTTTTACTTCTATTTCTTGTGCAATTGCTCTTATAGCTAAAAAAGACATGACAGATTTTTTCCCTGTGTTTTCTTCTAAGAGTTTTAGATCTTACCTTACTCATTCTTAGTTATTTTTATGTGGTATGCAGTAAGGTAAAATTTTATCCTTTGTGGGTAGATATCTAAATTCCCAGCATTATTTACTGAAAAATGCTATTTTTTTCTGACTCATTTTGTTACCATTATCTAAAATCAATTCATCCTCAATACTGGGCAAGGGTATTACTTCTGTCCTCTCAACTCTGGCCTGGTGATTTATATATCTCTAGATTTGTGTTGGGTAGTATAGCATTATACTAAAGTTTTAAGGATGAAATTATGAGTCCTTCAGATTTGTTCTTCATTTTCAAGATCGTTTTCTTTATTTTGGGACTCCTTCCAGAATTACTATGCAAATTTTATTATCTGCTTGGCAGTTTCAGCAAAGAAAACAGCTGGAACTTTTGATAGCAATTACATTGAATCTGTAAATCATTGCCATTTTAACAATATTAAACCTTCCAATTCATGAACATGGGATGTCTTTTCTTCAAGCCTTTCATCATTTTCAACAGTGTTTTGTTATTTTCAAAACACAAATTTCCTACCTCTTTGTTAAATTTATTGCTAAGCATTTTATTCTCTGTTGCTTTTGTCAAATAAGTGTTTGTAATTTCATTTTCAAATTCTTCATTGCAAGTGTATAGAAATACAATTGATTTTTGTATGTCAGATTTGTATCCTGGATTGTTGCTGAGCTCATTTACGAGTTCTTACAATGCGTTAGTGGATTTCTTAGAATTTTGTATGTATCGAATTATGTCATCTGTCAGTAGTGGTCACTTTACTTCTTTGCAATTTCAGTGCTATTTATTGCATTTTCTTGGCTTATTTAATCTGTCTAGAACCTACAATACAATTTTGGGTAGAACTGGTTGAAAGTAGACATCTTTCTCTTGTTCTTGCATTTAGGGTAAAACAGTCTTTCACCACTAATTAGGGAAATTTCCTCTTATTCTTGGTTTGCTGAGTCCTTTTATCCTGAAGTGGTGTTAGATTTTGCTAATTTTTTTCCCCTCCGTCTATGGAGAGGCTTGTGTTGTTTCTGTGCTTTATTCACTTGAAATGGTGCATTGCATCAGCTGATTTTCAATGTCAAACCAGTCTTACATTCCTCATATAAATCTCATTGGGTCATAGGGTAAAATCATGCTGGGTTTATTTGCCAGGACATTTGTTGAGCATTTTCACATCTATATATGTGTAAGAGATGATTATTTATGTTCTTGTGACGTCTTTGCCTGGCTTTTGGAAGTAAAGTAATTCTGGTTTTATATAATAATTTGAGAAGTGATCTCCACTGTTAAAAATATTTGAGGAGGGAAGAAACTGTTCAAAAGGAAAAAGAAACTGGGATGGGGGAATGGAGAAAAGAAGGAAGGGAAAAACAAAAAATTGTATATATATAAAAGATAAGATAGATATGCTACTAATTTCTCTTAATTCATTGAAAAGAAAGGTTTATGCTAACATTGTTTGGACAATTGAATGCCAATATATTGTACTATGAGTAACTAATTTGAAGATAACAATACTCAATGTATTAACCATTGTCACCCTCCTATCAAGTCAAAGAACTTTTGATTTTGTGGATTTTTTTCTAATGTATCTGTTGTTTATTCCTCTATATTCTTCATTTTGTTCTTTCTGCCTAAATTTAGTTTTCCTCTTTTTTATTGTAGAAGTTCACAGAGTTGATTTGAGGTCTCCTTTTTTTATGTAGACTTTTACAGCTATAAATGTTTCTCTATGTACTTTTTCAGCTTCGGCCCATAAGTTTTGACATTTACCTTGAAGCATTTTCTAATTTTGATTTGGTAATTTAGGATGGAGCCCTTTATGGTCACATAGTTGTGAATTTCCCAGATTTATTTTTGTTACTGATTTCTAATTTTAATCCATTGTGTAGAGAACATACTTTTCACTATTTTTATTATTTCCCACTTTTTGTATTTATTGAGGCTTATTTTATAAGCTGGCGTATAGTCTATCGTGGAGAATGTGCCCCATGATGTTGAGAATGGTGAATGGAACTGTAAGTAGATTGACTATTCTATGCCAGTCTTCAGAAATTTCAGTCAGTCCAGTGAGTTTGGTCTGTTTCATTGTGCTAATTTGTTTCTCTACTGACTAACGATACTGACTATCTTTACATGTTTTTATGGGCCATATATTTTCAAATTATTCTCTATTTTTAAATGAAATGTATATTATTATTATTGAATTACAGGCAAGTCCTTTGCCAGGTACGTATGCACTGCAAATATTTTCTTCTGATGTTTGGCTTACAATTTCATTTTCTTAAGCTGTCTTTTAAAAGCTAAAGGTTTTGCTATTGATGAAACCCAAATTATCAAATTTTTGTCTTATATAGTTAGTATTTTTTGTAAAAGACTTTCATGAACAGTCTAAGGGTCCTTGATTACTTCAAGGACATGGCAATGTTCTTTTATGTTGTCCTCAAGGTGTTTTATAATTTTAGTCGTTATATTTAGATGTATAAGTCATGAGAATTCATTTTTATAAAATGTAAAGGAAAGATTGAATCGATTTATTTTTACTTTCTGAATTGGATATTCATTTATTTACCTTTAAAAAGTTTTATTGGTACATGTTTGCAGTACACAATGATTACATTCTCCGTAGGGAAGTAGTACATAACACATTGTGTTTTTACTTTTACTTTTCCTTACTCTTCCCTCCCTTCCACCTCCCTCTGGATAGCCAGTTATTCCAGAGCATTTATCGAGGAGACCAAACTTTCACTCACTGAATTACTTTAGAGATTTGTCAAAAATTAATTGTCGATACATTTTGGCATGAATCTTCCCATTCATCCGTCTATATAGCTATCATTACGTATCTATTAGTGTAACTTTATAGTAGACCTTAAATGAGAGAATGAGATAGTAAAACTTTCCAAATTTATTCTCCTTTTTTTTTTTTTTTGCCTATTCTTTATATTTCAATTTGTCTTAATATCTCAGGGTAAATTTGTCGACTTCTGGGGGAAATTGTTAGCATGTGTTCTGTTAGAGAAGACTGACTGAGCCTGGCCCTTAGTGGTGTGTGGGTAAAAAATTCCACATCCTCACGAAGCCTTTGCTGGACTGGCAGGGTTGGCTCTCTGTGCTTGCCTGTTCGTGCAGTCGTGTGGTTTTGCTGCACATCTGCTCTCCCTCTGGGGTTCTGGAAGTGTGGTATAAATGAGACAGTGAGTGTCCACGTGACCACCCCTAATGACAGCACTGTCCCCTGAGTCTGTGAAGGGCTTCCTTCCCCATCACAGTGTGCTGCTGTGTCTCTGCTGCCGGGGCAGGTGAGCTCTGTTTTACCCCTCCCGGGAGGAGAGAGCATGACGAAGGATCCCAGAAGTTCCTGTAGACTCTGCCTGTGCCCCTGTGACTAGCTGTGTCCCTTGCCACAGCAGATCTTAGCCAGAGCACAACTACACCCTGGGTCTTGTGAGTCCCTCTAGGAATGTCTGAGGTGTAGGGATTGTTCAGGAACTACCATGTGTCTAGAAATACGATTGATTCATTGCAGGTTGACCTTGGATTCTGCGATATTACTGCATTCATTCACTGGTTCTAGCAATGCTGTACAGATTTCTTGTTTCTACATAAGCAATCATGTACATCTACAAATACAGTGTATTTTTTTCCTTTCTCATCAGTAATACTTTGTGTTTCATAACTTCTTGCCCTGAGGAAGTGGTAAGAGTGTGCATGCTTACCTTGTTTCTTTTCTAAGGTGGAAAGCATTCTCTTGTTATTACTTCAGTATTTATTTCACCAGCTCACTTGTGACTTAATTTCTTTACCATTACTATTTTTCTAAGAGCAGATTTTCCTAAAATAGTAGATGAGACCATAACATACACTATTGAGCCAAGTGACCAAGGATTGAGACAGAAACCTCTACTGATGAGAAGAAATGTAATTGAAAGTTCATACTGTGTCACCTAAAAAAAACCATTTCCTTTGCATTATTTCACTTAACTCTTTTTTTTTTCTTCTTCATTTATATATCACTCAGTTCCTAGCCCAATGTTTAACATGGTAGCTGCTCAAAAAATACCTTTTTAGAATGCTTAAATCAAAAGTCTATCACTATAGAAATTATCACAAATTTTATTGGTTGCCATAATTATATTCAGTAATGTAATATCAAAAATGTCACTTTTTAGAAATGTGTTTTGAAATATTTCCAAGGAAAATGGTATACTGTTTGGGGTTTGCTTTAAAATGTTCCAGCAACAACAATAACTAAATTAGATTATCAGAGTATTAATAATTATAAAAATTGAGTGCTATTTATATCATACTTTTAAAAATCTTTTTGAAATAATCAATTTCCTGTGCTAGAGTTTTGTGACAAATGGGTAAATTTTGGATTGGGGACTTTTATTTTCTGAATTACAAGAAATATAAAGCACACTGGCTGAGGGCTGGGTGGTAGTCACCTATAATCCCAGTACTGTGGGAGGCTGGGGCAGGAGGATTGCAAATTCGAGCCCATCCTTTGCAATTTAGCCAGACCCTGTCTCAAAATGAAAACTAGAAGAAGTTGGGTCTGTAGCTCAGTGAGAAGGCCCTGGATTCAATGCCTAGTAACACACACAAACACACACACACGCACGCACACAGAGTCTGAGACTCTGTCTCAAGTTTTAAAAAATTTTAAAAAGACCGAACATATAACTGAATGCGAAGGCCCTGGCTTCAATCTCCAGCACCCTTCCCTACAGAAATGAAAGGATAAAGAAAGGTCTGTAGAACAGTATATTTCAGTGCCTCGTCTTCCTTGGGCCACACTCACTGCTTCCCTCCCTTTAGTGCTCCGATCACTGTGAGCCTTCTATTTGTCAAAACCAGTAGATAATTCTTCACTATCTCTTTGGAAGTGTTTATTTTTACTGTCTGTGGGCTGCTTGTTATTTCTTGAGAAACTGTATTTCTTGCTCGGCCTCTTTTCCACTTAGCTGAGGCTGCATATGAAACCACTCTCAAGCTTAGTGGTATAAACCGAATGCTGTACAATATTCCCAGGTACTCTGGCCACAGACGGGTCAGGCACAGAGGGATCAGCTTGTCTCCATGCCACAATGCCTCGGGCCTCAGCTGGCAAGAGATGAAGCCTGGTGATGAGCTGGCAGCTAGAGGCTGGAAGCATCTGGAGGCATCCTCACTCACCTGTCCAGGGGTGTGTAATGACTGCTGGCTAAGGCCTCTGCCCATCTGTCAGCCAGAACACCTATGTACGGTCACCCCAAGTGGTCTCTCTGCATGGCCTTGCTTGGCTCTCTCTCCGCAAGGTGGCTGGGTTCCTGGAGAACAGTTGGAAACTGTATTGCAATCCTATTCCAATGCCAAGGGGAAGGATTTTAGACTCCTCTTCTCAAGGAGAGGACTGCCAAAGGCCATGTGATGTGGGACATATAGTTAGAAAATGCTGCCTTAGCTTCCTATTGCTATTTGATGATTCTCTTTCTTTGAAATTTCTTTCTTAACCTTAGCTTATGCACTTTCTCTATTTGCTGCTTAAATGCAGGCAATCTCCAGGTGGCTCTGACATGGATTCTTTTTTTTTTCACTCCACACACCCTCCTTGTAACTAGTAGAAGTACCATCTGTATTTATTACCAATATGTAGCTGCAATCTACATGTAACAATCAGATTTATGTATCTCAGATTCACTCTTGTCTTCGTCAGTTTCCCATCACTTGGACCAAATGTCTGACATCAACTATTTAAAGGAGAGGTTTATTTGGCTCACAGTTTCAGTGGATTCAGTCCATGGTTATCTGGCTCCAAGGCAGAAACAACATGGCAGAAGGGTATGGTAGAGGAAAGCTGCTCAATCCATGGCAGCAAGGACGCAGAGAAGGGGAACAGCAGCAAGAAGAAGGAGCCAGGGAACACACATAGTCCCCAAAGTCACACATCCATGACCTGTCCAGACACAGCCAGGGCTATGCTTTACTAATCTCCTAGGCAGCTCTCAAATCCATCAAGCTGGCACTCCATCTAAACTGTCAATTGTAAGTTAGAGTCTTTCTTTTTAAAAATTTGTGCATATTAGTTATATAGACTAATGTGTGTCATAATATTACATGTATGTAACCAACTTTGACCATTCTTACTGCTCCATTTCCCTTCTATATCCCTTGCTTTCCTTGATTCCCTTTCTCTTCTCTAACAATCTTCCTTCTACTTTCCTATTATTTGTTATTTTAAAAGTAGTTCAGACTGTACATATGAGCAAACATGGAACACTTGTCTGTCTGAGAGTGGCTTATTTTGCTTAACACAGTGATTTCCAGTTCCTTTCATTTTCTTTCAAATGACTTGATTTATGGCTGGATAGCATTCCATTGTGTAAATATGCTACATTTTCTTCATCCATTCATCTGTTGGTGGGCATGTAGATTGTTCCTATAACTTCACTATTGTGAATTGCACTGTGATAAACATAGCTGTGAGGTATGCTGCCTTTAATTCTTTTGGGAATACACCCAGGAGAGGGATCAAGTGGTGGCTCTATCTTTAGTTTTAAGGGGCGCCTCCATGCTGATTTCCACAGTGACTGTACTGATTTGCTCCCACACCAATAGTGTAGAAGGGTTCCTTTTCCCTGCACCTTTGTGAGCATCAGTTTTCTGTACTCCTGATGATGGCCATTCTGACAAGGGTGAGGTTGAATCTCAGTGTAGTTTTGATTTTGCATCACCATGATGACTGAAGACGTTGAATGTTTCTCATATACTTTATGACCATTTATGTTTTTTCATTAAGTATTTGTTCAATTCATTTGCCTATTTATTGGTTGAGCTCTTTTATGGAGTCAAGTTTTTTTGTGTTCTTTATGTATTCTGTATATTACAGAGCTCTCCTTTTTATTCCGTATTTTTTAATCAATTTCTAAACCCTATCCTTTCAATGTGCTATTGTCTCTTAATTCCCATGGCCACTGCCTACTTAAAAGCCTCTTACAAGCCTCACTGCACAATTTCTGTCACAAATTCATTGAGATTTGTTCATCTCTCTCACCCTCCATTCTGCTCCTAGAGTTCACTATCTCACTCAAATTCTACATATATCCCCCATGATTCTCTGGAATGTTCTAAGGCCATTTGTTTGCTAGATACCTTCCCACGTGTCTACAGGTAGCACTCAGCATAATCCCACTAATGTACCTTAAAGCACAAGCACACCCAAGTGTGCACAAATTCCTCTTAAATACTGCATTCCTTTGTGTCTTTGGGCCTTGGCACACCTATTCAACTCTCCCTCTTTATTTTCCCCTTTATTGTCCAGGTTTCTACTGTGTTCAGCCTTTACAATGTCAGTTTCAGTGGTCCCTCTTCTATGCACACTTCCCTGATAAGTATCCCCTTCCGTTTATACACATGCACATTCCCACCAGAACAAGTAGATGCGGGGTTCTGTAGACTCGTTTACCTAATCCTCTGCTGCGTTTCCTCTGTGTACCTCCAATGTAAAATACCACATTGTGTCATAGAGTTATTTTACGTAACTCTGTAGGTTGTAAGCCTGTTAATGGTGAAATCTCTACCCTGGAAATAGTTCATTTACCAATTTGTTAATTCCTTCAGAAAGAAACATTCTACGCCAGTCACTGTTGCTGCAACAGGTGCCATGATTAACAGGCACTTTTTAAATGAAGATGCATCTGATACATCTCTGACACTCCCTGTAGTATTTAAAATGTTTTAAATATGTAAACTATAGAGGATCGAGGATACTCAGTAAGTGTGAAACGGCTGATGAGTGAAAATGTCCCTTCATGGATCCCAGCTGGAATCAATGAGGAAACCCCTCTGTTCATGTAGATCAGGAATAGATTTACCAGCTTGCATAATACAAGAAATTGAATTTCAGGTTTGTTAGCAAAGCACGGTTGATATCTCTTGGAGGCTGCTGACATCAGTATCCCCATGTAAAGATAAAGAGGCAACACCTGGAAGTCCAGTGCTCTCCATCAGACATGTGTGGTGTACCTCACCTCAGATGAGTCCAGCTCTTTGTTTTCTCAGGCAAGAAACAATAACATGAGCACCTCTGCCGTTTGCCAGGGGAGTGTCCCAGGCTGTGTACTTCCTTAGACGTCTTCTCTGTGTGGTCTCGGGATTGCTTCCTATTGTGGCTGGACATGCGGGTCCCACTGAGATTTCAGAGCAACAGGAAGAGTCCCTCATACAGCCAGTCCATGCAGCTGCTGTCACTGCCCATGAGCAGCTACTGGGCTCCGGAGCCTCAGGAGGAAAATCACACCAGAGACTCCTGACATTCTCTCACCATTTGCAGCTTTTATCTTCTTTTCAAACTTTGTTTTCGTTTTTCAGCCCCTATCATATTGAATATATCTTCTTATAATGGGCATGAATCTTTGTTTAATTTTATTTGACTTATACTTGCTTTAAAAGTGTCATGTTGACAGTGAGCATCACTCATTTAGTAATGAGTTGTGCTAACAGCTATTATAAAGGAATGATCCTGGTGCGACCAGCGGTTATTCGGAGGATGGCTGCATTTCGACTGGTTCCATTTTCTCTTAGTCCATTTAGTACACATGCCAATTAGTGAGGTGTTGCCACAAATCTGAAGGGTGAAAGATGTTTTCTTACAGGGAGGTAACATTGCTAATTTCCCTAGTGTACTATGATTTCTAAGTAAAAATCTGAAGGTGTCTAAGTAAATAAATTCTGTGCATACAAAAGCACAACGTATCTATCTCTCAAAAGCAAATGTTCAGTGTGGAGATTCCTCAGAAAACTAAGATTGGAGGTCCCATTCAACCCAGCTATTCCCCTTCTGGGTATTTTCCCAGAAGAATTGAAAACATCGTACCACAGCGATACATGTGCACCCATGTTTATAGCAACACAATTTGTAATAGCCAGATCTTGGAAACAACCCAAATGCCCATCAACCAAGGAACGGATAAAAAAGACATGGTATTTTTATACAAAGGAGTACTACTCAGCTATAAAGAAGGATAAACTTGAGGCTTTTATAGGTAAATGGATGCAACTTGAGACTATACTCAAAGTGGAATAAATCAGACTTGCATGTATAAACATCATATTGTCTCCCTAATGTAAAAAAAACATGAAAGAGTAAATAATATCCAAAATGTACAATAGATATTGTGAAAGTGAAAGGGGAAGAAACTGCTCAAAAGAAAAGAACAACTGGGATGAGGGAAAGGTGAAGAGAAAGAAGGGAAAAGAATATATATACATATATATGCACAAGATAGATAAGATAATTATACTACTAATCTCTATTAGTTCATTGAAAAGAATGGTTTGTGCTTACATTGATCAATTTTTTATGCTTACATCTTGTAATTTGAGCAACTTCTTTGAAGATAACAATATGCAATATATTAACCATTATTAATCTCCTATTATCTTGTTTTGAAATTCTTTTTTTTTTTGGAAATTCTGTATCATTGTTTTTATTGTTTTTTCTTTTTAAAATTCAAAAAATTTTAAAAAGCAAATTTTGGAACAGATATGTATGGATATACGTAGGCATGCATATATGTGTGTATGTGTATGTATAATGCACACATATATCCAACAATTTGATTTGGTAGAGACATGTGTATATATGTATGAGTATATGTATATAATGCATAGTATATTTTTATGCGTACCAATGCACAAAAAACAGAAGCATTTGTTCACTTTCACTTGGGACTACCCCTTGTGCCCTAGTAGATGATTTATGTCCTTGCCAATCCACTGGGCAAAGATTTTGAGAGAATCTTCTTTTGTTAACAAAACTCTAGTCTATAAGAGCAGACATCTAAAAATATAAGATCCTGATGGCCAGAATTATTCTTTAAAGGCTGACTCCTGAGCACAAATGTGAAGCCCAAAGCATAACAGCACAGTGAATTTCACTTTACATATAGGCTAGGCATGGACATACCTTGCTTTTAGGTTTGGAGTAAGGGTTAATCACAAAATCTAGGAAACATTTGGGAATATAGCCTTGCACAATCTCACAATTATGGATAATATCAAACATTAACCTTGTGCAAGATGAAAAGAACAAGAAATATGAGAATTCTTTCAAGTCTTAGAAAAAGTATTATGATATTAATAACATTGATGAAATTTATTTTTTATTAAGTTCTTCTAAAATTTGAAACAGTGTGCTTTAGACCTGTATCTTATAATACTGCTATGGTTTATTGCCAAAAGCAACTACATATTGATATTTCAGAATGCCGCAGAGCCTTTATGTAACTAGTTGCTATTTTACTTCAAAAAATAAATAATGCTTCCTGTTCTTACTTTTACTTATCTGGAATAAGTAGCTATTGACATCCGTTGAAGTCAGTATAAAGATTTATTTACCTGAACACAGCTATTGACCAATAGGGAGCCTTGTTCCATGTTTATATTGAAGGACAATAAATCGTGATATCGACCAGGCTAAGACATCAATATTTGCATTGTTGTAAACATTTTTAAAAATCTCCATGAAATATTCCTCAGAAATTTTCCTGTCATCAAAATAGCTGAGCTAGAGTTGTTTGGGGAATAGCTTATGTCTAGAAGCAAGTGGGTAAGTTGAAATAGCTATAAATTGTTCTGGTTTCCAAGTTTACACAAAGACAATTTTTTATGGTGATGTATAATACTGATTATTCAGAGCTTTTGGATGACAACTCCAACCTCCACCCCAAGTAGAGGACTTTTGTCTGGGCAGCCCCTGAGCAGAGATAAGCTTGCCCATCAGCTTGTGTGGTAAGAATCTCACGACTTCAAAAAGCTTTGCAAAACAGTGAAACATCATTATTTCCTATCAGACTAATTCAAAATTTGAGATATTTAAACTCAGTTGGAATTAATTTTTTCCTTTGTATTTACAGTGGGAAGAATAAGACACTTTTTAAATTTTATGGGTAAACTGATAATTTAGCCCACTGAACAGAGAACAAAATCTACATAAAATTTCACTACTTATGAATACCTACTTACGTGTTCACTTTTTACTTACAAGTGATAAGTGTGTATTCATATAGTATATGTCATTTAAGTGACTTTAACAGATACACAGTTATGTAACTTTTATAACATGCATTCATATACCATTAAACTTCAAGCAAATTCTTAATTTCTAACTATGCTTTAGTTGGTGAATTAATAACCTATTTTAGCCAGCTCAGTAATTCTAGATTAGTGTCTCAAAGTAATTACTATCACCTTTTGAAGAAACACAGATTCTTTGTCCTGGGGCGGAGACTGATGCGTCATGGTCTTTATCAAGAAATGCGGTTCTGATGGCATCCTGATCAGAGATTAAAGGCGTCAGGATGATGAACACAATTTGATGCCTATTAGTGTTTGAGTATGAATTTGGATGGAAAATTGGGCATTTAAAAAATATTCTTAGGAGATGAGTTTTTAAAAGATAGGAAAAAGAACCATCAAATTCTCCTTGCAGTTGCTTAACCCTCTTCTGCAGCCTCTCCTTCAAAGCACCGTGCTCTGGGCCGGTCTCAGACTGACAGTGCTTTTAGTGAAAAGGGCGAGAAGGGGAGGCCACGACGCACAAGGCTAAAATTGGCCTTTCCTGTAAAATAAGGGGCTTCTGAGAAAGTGGGAATTTTCCTGCCAGTAGTGGTGACTGCATATGAAGCATTCAGCCTCTGCTCAGATCCCGTGGCAGCCCGTTCTGTCTTCAGCCTGCAGCGTCCAACTACACGATCTCCTTCCCTCGCCCCTCCTCGTCTCTCTTCCTCCCCTGGGGCTCCTTACTCCCCTGTCCTCCTTCCACTTGGGGCAGCTTCTCAGCCAGGTGCTTATCAGCTCCAGCATCTCCAGAGGGTCTGACTTGATCTCCCCGGCCTCCAACCCTGCAGTACAAAGGATTGATTTGAGGACTAAATGTAAAAATTTGTATGGAGTCTTTGGCACATAATAGGCCCTCAAAAAGTGAGATCCCTCCCTTCCATTGCCTTCTCTTGTCCTGGGGAAGAGCAGGTGGAAAACCAGTTAGTTTTAGGGCTATCATAACAAAATGCCACAGATTGATGACTTAAAGAACAGAAACGTATTAAAATTGTCTTCAGATTCTGGGGTCTAAAAGTCAAGGAGGCAACGGTGATAAATTTTATTTCTTTTGATGGTCTCTCTCCTTGGCCTGTGAATGAATGGCTGTCTTCTCCCCATGCTTGCACACGGTCTTCCCTCTGTGCCTGTCTGTGCCTTGATTTCTTCTTCAAAGCACACTAGCCGTACTGGACTAGGGCCCACCCCCATGTCCTCACTCTAATTTAATGGTCCTATCTCCAAATACCTCTACACCGAAGTACCAGGGGCTAGGACGTCAGCATAGAAGTGGGGGTTGGGGGTGAAGCTTGGTCTAAATCACCCAGCCATTCTGCCTCCGCCCAAGACAAACCCTGTCTTACTCTTCTGCTAATGGCCCTGGGGGGAAAGGGAAGCACCCTTGGGGCTGGCCAGGCTCTCATACCTGCCCCTGGGAAACTGAACCTCAAGTGTCCAGCACCACCACCCCTGCCAAAGTCATCAGGCTGGGAGCTGTGGTGCGGGAGTAACTCAGAAACCAGTGCATAGAGACAGAACTAGTTCTGCCTGGGGAGGCTGTGAGGCGAAGGAAGGTTTGCTGTGGGATTGCTGTCCCACAGCAAGGAGAAGGAGCAGGGCAGCAAGCAGGAAGGAGCTTCTCCTGCTGCAGTTCTTCTCTGAAACTGCCTGAGACCTTGGCCTTCTGCTGCCCACCTCTGCTCACCTGGACCCTAACTCTCTCAGGAGCTGTAGGCAGCCACATTCTCTCAGCTGATCTGAGCTCCAGTATGGGGTCTTGCCCTGACCCCCTTTGGACCTTCACATTGACATTAATGGAGCTCCACTCTAAAGTCAGAGTCCAACTCCCACCAGCTCCCAGCCCTCCTCACCACACTGTGGTCACAGGAATAGGGGAAGCCAGTACTCTGAGCAATCTTTGTATCTCACTTATCACTTACTGTTTTGTAACAGTCACATGCATCTGGAGGGAGGAGAAGTGAAAAGTTGTACGGTCTGGCTGAACCTGTTTTCCTTGCTGTCCTTTTGCTCAGCCCTTACCCAGCTGGCCCTTTCCTCTCACCAACACATCCACCTCTGCACTGCAGGCCTGGGCACACTCCCTACTTTTCAGGAGCACCCAGGTCTCTTCGAGATCTCCCTGGGCTTGCATGCAAGCTACATCACCACCATACTTACCTTGCTTCTCCTTGGGTTGCAGTTACAGTGTTCCGCTGACATTCAGTTTGCAAAACAAGTTTAGTTCTTGACACCAAAGGACATGCAAGAGATCATTTATTCTTCATATCATTCCCCTTTTCTCAGGGAAGAAATGAATCACTCCCATCTCTCCTCTGGCCCTGTTTTCTGCCTCTGTCCTGGCCTTGATAGATGATTCTTACTCTACCGGGGCCCACACAATTCTGGGCACAGTCCACCCTGATGCACATGGCAATCTTGGTAATGTAACTAACTTATCCCAGCTGCACCTTCAGACAAACGGAGCTCAGGACAGGGTCGCAGACACCCAAAAACCAAGTTTCCAGCTGTGCATAAGGCCCATTGACCCTCAAAACTGACCCAAAATGCTTGGCTGCTCACTAGAATCTGACCACTAGGTCCTTTGGTATGAGTGTCTGGTTCCTGTGAAATAATAACTTTCAATAATTACTCAGTAGAGTACACTCGATTTACAGGATACTTCCATTTATTTAAAAGATTTAAACTAGTCTGTAAATTTTATAGTAGATATTATTTCCTTCCACATGAAATATGCCACTTGCTCAGGAGCTGAACTCAGTCATGAGTAAAACTTAAAGCAGGCAGGTCCGGGACCCTGCAGGCGGTCTGCTGCCACTCCGCACTTGATATCCAGAGAAGTGTTTGCAACGATTGCTAGTTCTTTTCAGACGGGATTGTGTGTCTGGTCCTTTCTTGGAAGAATGAAGGATTGAGAGAAGATTCAAAAGAAGATTTAAACGTAGCACAGAAAGGACAAACAAGGAAAAGCTAGAAAGGGAACAGCTTTACATTGCCACTGTTACCAGCGCTTCAGTGAGCAAGCTGGACCCTCTGGGTCTTGCTCTCTGCTCTGCTGTCCTAGAGCTTGTCTTACTCCATCACTTATCTGAAGACCCGTGAGAGTCAGTGGTTCACACTGGCTGCCATCGCTAAGGGACACTTGATGGGCCTGAGGGCACTTTTGGTTGGTAGGATGATTGGGTGACCCTGCTGGCCTCCAGTGGAAGGAGCTCAAGAATGCTGACCATCGCCAGTGTGCGGAGTGGTCCCACAGCATTGAATTCACCTGACGACCACCCCTACAGTGTCATTTAAAAAGTTCTGTCACCTCTCCTGGCCTCCATGAGTGCACAGACTGCCATCTCTGCCTTCGTGCCTCTGCCTGTTGGTCCTCCTTTTAAGATTTTTTTTGGGGTGCTATGAACTTCTTATTCTTGAAATGACTCAAACACAGAAATCCCTCCTTTCTTTGTTGCATGAAGAAAGATCTCTTTTTTTCTGTTCCTCCTTAGTGTATATTTATTCTTTAAAAATTTCTCTACACCATTTGAGACCCTTCAGGCTGTCAATGACCGAGAATATGCCGTCCGTGCTCGTAGATCATCTCTCCCTGTCAGATCCGTCTAACCGGTTTTAAGCCCTCTAGGCAGGGCTCCCGTAGGTACAGAACCCAGTGCTTTTCTCATGCACAAATAATGGTGAAATAATGAGGGCTGTAATCAGAACTGTGGTTTTGGTAAGTGGAGTGTGCTATGCTTTCCAAGCGCTTGTATTTCATAATGTATTGAATGAATAATGGAAGGAACATGGAGCTCGTGATCCAGATGTTCTGTTTGGGTGCATTTCCCCTCATAACTGGAGAGAAGCACTCTTTCATCCAGCGCTGAGCCTGCCTGTGACGCTGGGTGTGCATGTGACAGAGCAGAGGACCCTTGAGCTGTGCATGTGTCAAGCCATTTGAGGTTGAAGTTTGGTGAATTCTGGAGAAAAATAAATGTGTTTTATATATTTAAAAAACCACTAAAAAGGCTTTGGAAAGGGATCTGGGACACTGAACAACTTCTAAAGAATATGATTTCAGAAAGTCAAGTGTAAATGAATAAGGGACTGTGACTCCATGTATGTTTCCTAACACAGAATATCTGAAAATGGATTTAAACGTGAAATAAATGACAAATCTAAGTATTCTTTTAACTAGAGAAGGGAAAATATGCTAACATATGTGCATGTGGGTGTGTCTCAGATAAACTTAAAATTTTCTGAGTTTATATGTTAGAGTCTTTGTGCATGTCCACATACAGTACTGGGCGAAGGTGAAAGAGAAACAGAATGCAGCATCCTGAGGAAGTGTTGGGTATATACGTGCCTGTTTAGAAGAATGTTGAAGAATAATTGGGGGTGGGCCGGTGAGATGGCTCAGTGGTGTAAGCGCCTGCCTGGCAAGCACGAGGGCCCGAGTTCGACTCCCCGATCCCACATACGAAAAAAGGGGCTGGTGATATCACTCAGTGGCACGGGTGCCTGCTGGTGCACGAGGTCCTGAGGTTGACCCCCCGGTACCCACAAAAAAAAAAGAATAATTGGGGGTACCCATTCAATAAACATTTATGGGACTGAAAGGAATAATGTATATTGTCCCTGGAGATAAGTATTATGTACGGTAAAATTTTAGGAACTTTATATAGTTTTTGAACTATAATCTCATTTTTGACAAAAACCTTTTTCACTGCGTGCTAAACAGAGTCTGTGGTCAGCGTTTCTCTGGGGATTGAAGCAGTTAGTTTCCCAGTCAGTTTGTTTGCAGTCAGCCTGGACAAGACACAAAACACATAATGGAAAACATGATTTCTTAGCAGAATATAGGGCAAAAAGCCATAGACACTAAGAGGGATGTGAGTTAACCAAGACAGTCTAAGCTCTTGGAAGGAACATTGAGTTTTTCAGTACACAGAAGATTCATAAAATTTATGTAAACTTAAAGAATAAGTAGACCTTAAGAAGCTACAAACTTGGGGAAATCCAAGATTCTGAAATAAAGTACAATTTGTTTGTCACCTATGGTTTATCATACACTGTTAGTTACTAAACGTAGTGACTTTTAGGTACATATTTCTGTGTATGTTATAATGCTTGCATAGATTCATGTGTCCATCACCATAAGAACAGACAAGAATATGCAACACTCCATCAGCCTAAAACATTTAATTTTGCTACACATTTCCCCTCTTTTTTCCAGTTGTTATTCTTTCTTTAGTACTTGTTTTCTGTATATAATAATTCCATTCCTCGGGGGGAGTTGGTGCATGTACATAACACATCTGAATTCTTTACGTCTCCTCTTCTCCTCCCGTTTCCCCACTCCCTCCATCTCTTGGTGCACTTTCCTTTTGCAAAAGATCTATTTCCAGCTTCTTATTATTCACCTTTTATCTTGCTTTGTATTTATATTTGGGGCTGTTCAGGTTGAATGATTTCGCTTTACATTCAAGTTCACTTCTTCTTTACTCTGTCATCTCCATTCTGCTTTTAGGTCCATCCTGTTAGTTTCTAAAGCTCAATTTTATATTTTGTGTGTGTTTCTTGTTTATGGCTTCTAGTTCTCTGTTGAGGATTTCTATTTTCATATGCGTTTCCAGAGTTTTCACCTTTATGTGGACATAGTTTAACTAGCTGATTTAACTTCTTATAATTTTAAGATACGGGTCCTGGCAAGGTTGGTATTTATTAATTGTATTTTCCTTTATGCATTGTTTAGCCTCTTCTTGTTCTTTATAAAATGAGCCATTTTGGATCACACTGTGCTTATTTTGAAGATTATGTTACTAGACGCCAGATCCTAAAATCCTCTGAGAATAGGTCCAGAGGTAAAATTGGCTATTTGAGCTGTCAATTCATCCAGCTCGATTCGTGCATCAAGCCCTGCCTCTTCTTCTGTTGGCCACGGTTCTGGTACCCAGTTCTACTCCCAAACCCACAGTACTGTTGCCCAGCTGTCATGCTAGGTGACAGTTTCTACAAGAGTTGAGTTTTCAAAGCATTCTGTTTGGGTTGGTTCCATATATGTTCAAGATGAACCCAGGGTAAGTATGTGGTTTTATAAGACCACTTACTTGGGCTGCTTCTTCTCTATGATTTCTCCTCACTTTCTAGCTCCTATGAGTCCCCATTCCTAGCCCTGTGCCTAGAAAGCAAGAGTATTAGTCTCTCACACTCTCCACCCTGTAACCATAATGTTGCTAAGTCCTCGTAACTGAGTCCAACTCAAAGGAAATGTGGTGAGAAGAAAAAGAAGAAAAAATGCAGAGTATTCCTGCACATTTTTCAGACCTCAGAGCCCCCTTCTCCCAAACTCTCTCACCATACAATGGATTCTTTTTAAATTCCAGATGTCTCCAATGCCATTGACAATGTTACCATTCCTCCTGGGGACTGTGCCTTCAGGATGGAGATTAACCTTCAGGCAGGGCCCAGAGCAAAACCAAGAAGCAGGGAATACCCTCCACTCCACCCCTTCCCCCTCAAAAGGTTTCTCTTTTCCCCATCCTGAAATCAAAATCAGAGTTTATGTTAGAACTTGCTTTTTTTGGCATCTACTGTACAGCTTTAGTATTCTTGCCACTCTGAATTTAAGCCAGGAATGTGGGAGGAAAAAAGCAGTAAACTGCCATTATATTGTTCTTTCTTCAGGTTTCCACTTCCTCCTTAGTCTGCTTGCTATCATTTGTTTTTCTGAACCCTGAGACAAAGTCTTTATGTATTTTGTCCAGTTGTAGTAAGTGGGATGGATAGGATATGTTGTGTATTAGGTAAAGGGTGATGACCCCGTAAAGAACACAGCCAGCCTGAATTTGGTGGTTCTGGGCAGGACCTGCTGGAGTAATTGCAAAGGAGTCCAAGTCCAATTTATTGAGCTAAGTCTTTTATGGATAGGTTGGGGGAGTGGGTTGGGATGGAATTAGAAGTTGAGGTGAGGAGGGGTGTGAGATTGGGGGAGCAAGAATGGCTAAGTGCATAGCTATAGCAACACAGCTGTAACCTAGCAGGTTGGGTGGGTGTGTCATGTCCTAGCACAGTAGGCATTGTTCCTGGGCTCAGACATGGGGCTGTAGGATGTACGAATAAGCTGTAACTGTTCTCAGAGCTCAGAAACTTATGTGGCTGGGGACAAACTGGGGACTTATCATTGTGCTTGAGCCATCTTAACTGTGATGGCAAAACATAGAATTGAAAATAATTATAGTAAAGTGGATGAAAAGGTTCCTTTTATTATTATCACCAGTGAATTATTATTATTTTCAGTTATTTTAAACACTGTCATTGAACAGACATCTCCACTGTCCTGCCCTTGTTAAACCATAGATCTAGGGAAATTGAGACCTGGAAAATATAGGAAGTGGGACCATATCATCAGTTTTTGCATCATGAGTTATTAAAGAGTTTCCCCGTCCATAAAAGCATAGGCATGGAATTAATGTTGACTAGTAAAATAAATTTATTGAGAGCAGGGATAATATATGCTTTACTAATTTATTCATTTAGCAACTATATATTTTATATAACTGTGTGCTTCAGATACAAAAATATTATTTGCTGTTAATGGATCTTTAGTGTGATGAGCGAGAGAGAGAGAAATAACCAGACCATTTCAATACAGTGTAATACATGCTAACATAGAAAAAAATGCACCAAATGGTGAGTAACCTACACAGATTAGGGAAGTTTTCTTAGAAGAGATGAAACCTAAGATGCAACCTGAAAATAAAAGAAGACAACCTGAGAGGACATTTCCAGGTGATAGTATGAGCAAAACTAGGGACAAAAAATACAGTGATATCCTACAGGAGTTATAAATCATTCAGTCAAACCTGAGCCAAATATAGAAAAATATGAAGGAAACATGACAAAGAAATAAAGGGAAGTCAGATCACAATGGGCCATATAGGGATTTGTGTTGAGTATGGTATGTCTGGATTAGATATCGTATTAGTCAGTTTTCTCATTGCTGCTGAGGTGCAGTAGCCAATAACTACCACTCGAAGGAGAAGACATTTAATTTGCTCCTGATTTCAGTCTGTGCTCACCTGGCTCGACGGCAGAGATACCATGGCAGAAGGGCATGGCAGAGCAAATCTCTTTCTCTCATGGCGGCTGGGAGCAGAGCAGGGGGACTGCACCAGAGAGGGATGGACAAAGGACCAATCATATGTAGTGCCCAAGGCCGCTCCTCACACACCATCCACACACACCTAGGAGCATGCTCTACTAATCTGGTAGGCATTTTTAATCAAGTGAAGTTGATGTATCAGGATTAATGGTTGCAGTACACCTCATCACTTTCACATCTAAACACATCTTCTTAAGCTATATAAATAAAGACAATACCAAGTTCATAATTCCACCTAAGATGACATAACTATGCCATGTACAAGCACAAGTGAAATAATCCCTTCCCAAGTCTCAAAAGTTCCAGCATTTTTCAAAAGTCCAAGTGTCTTCTGAGACTCAAGGCAAGGTCTTAGTTGTGAACCTCTGTAAAAATCAAAAACAAATTACATAATATCATGGTGCAGTAACACAGGGTAAATACTACTATGCCAAAAGGGAGGAATAGGAAGATAGAGAAGAATCAGGCCAAAGCAAGACCAAAACCCAGCAGGGCAAAAATTAAACCCTTTGACTTCATGTGAAGCATCCAGGGCACATGATGGAGAGACATGAGTATCATAGGCCCTGGGTAGTCCATATATCCTCTCTTGGTTGTCCCTACTTTCAGGCTGCAGCTTTCCTCCTCAGTAAACATTCCACATTCCTGGCATCTCCAACCTCCTGGGATTACCACTGCACCTTTGGTTTTATTTCCATAGCTTCATGAATTGCCTTCTCACAGGTTAGTTGCCTGCTCTTCCAGGCCTTCCTTTGAAATTTGTATGGAAGTCTTACTAACCCCACAACTTTTGCATTTTTCATGACTGTAAAATCATCGTCACCCAGGCAATTCCAAAGTCTGCTGTGAGTGGAAGTAGTGGCCAGGACCCCTTGGACCATGGCTGCAGTAGCCACTGATTGCTTAGATTGCTGAGCACAGTGAAATGAATCCCAGGGGATCAATTCCTTAAGAGGTCCTTCTTGAGTACTGATTCCGGAGACTCTCTTCTCAAATAAAAGGTTTATACTTTTGCAACTTAGGTTGGTCTTTAACAATTTCTGAGATGTCTTCAAGGCATCTTTCTTCTTATCCCTGTACAAAGTACTTAGTTTCTATATAATGGGACTAATTTCTTCAGTACTCATACCTCTTTTAGACCCAACTTTATACATGTGTCCTTTTGAGGCACAACTGAAGTTTTTCAATAATTTCTGCTGTGCCTTTTCCCTCCAATTCTCAATATATGTCTGGCTGAAAGCAGCCAGCAGTACTCATGCCACAGCCTCAATATTAGTCTGTCTTAAAATTCTCCCACCAGATTAATTAGTATACGACCCAAAATCTAAATGTTCTGCAAAGTCTCAGAACATTGGCAAAATCTAAACAAATTTACTGCCAGAGTTAACACCATAGCCCCTAATCCAACTCCCTGGGGAGTCCTTGTTTCAACTGAAGCCTTTTGACCCTGGCCTTTGCTGTCTGCATGCCTGTCAGCCTTCTGGTGTTCTGAGCTCCAACAATAATCACCCATCGTGCTTGGTATACTGCACTTTAAAGCTCCTCTAGACTGTATCTCCAAATCCTTCCAAACTCCTCCTGCAAACTACTTCCAAAGGCTTCTAAAGCACATGGTCAGCTGTTATCACAAAAATGGTCTCACTTCTGTAGTACCCATATTTTGTATTAGCCAGCTTTTTTGTACCTGAGTCACAATACCTGACACCTACAACTTAAAGGAAGAGAGGTTTAATTTTCTCTCAGTTTCATTCCATGACCAGCTGGGTCCAAGGCAAAGACGTAATGGCGGAAGGGTTTGGCAGAGCAAAGAGACTTAGTGAATGGTAGCCAAAAAACAGAGGAGGGGAGTGGCACTAGAGATGAATGGACAAAGGACCATATCTAGTGCCCAAGACCATGTGTCCATGACCTACACAGACCTACCCAAGAGAATGCCTCCTAATCTGCTAGGCATTTCTTAATCCAATGAAACTGACCTATCAGAATTAAAGGTCACAGATTTTAATGCCTACTTAATATGATTACTGGAAAAAGCAAAATAATAATAATAATAATAAGCTTCTATAAACAAGTTCTGTAAGTTAGAATGTTTATCAGGTTACTCCAAGAGTCCCTAAAGTATAAGGTGGTACAGGTTAAAATGATAAGAAGATAGATTCAGGAAATATTATAGAGGTAGAATGCATAAAACTTGGTAATGCATAGGGTTTTGGAATGAGGGAGTGTGGAGTGAGACTATTGGAAATTTGGTTTAAACAATGGGGTCAGTAAAGGTGGCATTAACTAATAAAATAAGATCTGAAAAGGAAACTTTAAGAGGAAAATCAAGATTGCATGTTGGACAGATTGAAATTAGAATGTTTATGAAGCGAGTGTTCGTATTGTGTCGGTCTTTATGTACATGAGTCTGGGCTAGAGAGAGGAGAAACAGAGTTGATGAATACATTGTGAGTTAACTCCCAGGAACCTGGAAGTTCAAAGCCCCAGAATAAATGGTGTTTCCTGGGGATTAATGGAACAGAGGGAAAAAGAAAATAAAAATGCTTAAGATTTATCTCTGAAGAATCCCAATACCTAGAAGTTGGATGCAAAAGAAGCCAGCAAAGGAGATTTTGAAGGAGTAACTGGTAAGGCAAATAACAATTAAGAGATAATGACCTAGGGCTGGTGAGATGGCTCAGCGGCGTAAGCGCCTGCCTGGCAAGCGCAAGGTCCTGAGTTCGACTCCCAGAACCCACATACGAAAAAAGGGCCGGTGATATCGCTCAGTGGCACGGGCGCCTGCTGGCGCGCGAGGTCCTGAGGTCAACCCCCGGTACCCACAAAAAAAAAAAAAAAGAGATAATGACCTAGAAGCCAAGAGAAGATCATTTAAAGGAACTAGTTGCCAACCTTGTAAATTCTTGCTAAGTCTTTCAAGAAAATACTACAATGTGTGCAATGAATTTGAAAACTTGGTGATCCTTGGGTGACCTTGGTATGGGTAGGTTCAGTGGAGAGGTGTGAAAGAAGAGAGATTGGACTGCTCGAAGCATGAATATGAGGTAAAAAATTTGAGATAGCACATTTGAACCATCATTTTGAGAAGCTTGGATGTGAAAAGAGTCTGTGAAATACAGGGTCAGTGGAAAAGAGTGGTGTTAAAGCAGACAGTTAAAAGGTGAGAGAAGAATGCCCATGGAACAATCTGGTACAGCAAAAACTGGTGACGATGTAGGAGAATGTGAAGGTAACTGATGTAGTGAAGTCCCTGAAAAGGTGTCAAGGGAAGGAACGCATAGAACAAAAGGAGGAATTGGCTTTTTGACAGGAAGAATGGCAACCAGTTCTGCCAAACATTCAGTGTACGTGGGAATAGAAGGGCATGAGGATATTTTTCATCAAAGATCACAATGATAGGTCAAAAAAATCTTAGGTTTATCAAAAGGGTTTCCATAAGCAAAAATAAAGCTGCAAAATGTTGGGTCAGTAGATTTGAAGCATCAATGCAGTAAAATACTTGTTCTAATCAGTCCATGAGTGACAGTTGTGAAAAGACAGGAAGGTATGATCTAAGGGAGATGCTCGAGTTCATGACTTCAGAGGTGGTACAGCTTCTGGCAAGTTCCAAGTGTGAATGGGAGTAGGTCACTGAAAAAGCAAAGGAAAAAGTCATGAAGACAGGGAGATCAAGAATGCAAGACTTGGGGCCGGTGAGATGGCTCAGCGGCGTAAGCGCCTGCCCGGTGGGCGCGAGGGCCCGAGTTCGACTCCCGGAACCCACATACGAAAAAGGGGCCGGTGATGTCGCTCAGCGGCACGGGCGCCTGCTGGCGCGCGAGGTCCTGAGGTCGTTCCCCCGGTACCCACAAAAAAAAAAAAAAAAAAAAAAGAATGCAAGACTTGGGTTTGTGTTAAATTTTATTTCTGTACATCAAGGTCACTGAGAATAATGGTAGACATTGGGGTGGAGATGGAGGATTCAAGCTAGGAGCAACGGTGTTCAGTAAATGGGGAGGAATGACCTGGAGGTCCTTAGAGAACAGAAATAGGATCAAAGCGAGAGGGGGTATGTCATGATTTAAAAGACATGAGCCTGAAAGCTGCCACATTTAAAAAAGATGGAGCGCACAAGTCCTGTTGGAAAACAAAGACAGCAAACAACAATAAAATATGGGTGGTGTTTGAAAGTCAGTGGTCTCCCCGGACGGTGCTGCAGGGGCATCCAGAGTCCCAGACTCGTCCAGACGACAGGGGTAGGTATCTCTCTGAGAACTGGAACATACAAGGAACTGGGAGATGCAAGACCTGGAGTGGAGTTTTCAGAGCATAGAATGAAAGATTTGGAAAGGAAAGGAAGAGTGGGACACTGAGTAAGGTGCATGGTAAATGAACACGGAAGTATCGGACAAGGGGAAACTGGCGAAGATGGAGAGATTGAGATTTCCAGGTCAGGGATCAGTGAACTAGAGTTCATGGGCAAAATTCAGCCTGCTGCCCTCTTTATTGTATCTCCAGAGATACATACATACGGCCTGAGAGCTAAGAAGGTTTTGGCATTTTCGAATAGTTGAATGTAAGTCTAAAGAAAAATACTCTCAGCCCTCTTAATCTGCAGATTCTGCACCAGGGACTCAATGAAAAACATTTGCGAGAAAAAATACATCTGTATGGAACAAGCATAGTCTATTTTTTCTTGTCATTTTCTCTAAACAATATAGTTTAACAACTGTTTGCATAGCATTTATAGTGTATGAGACATTATAAGTAACATTGAGACAATTTAAATTATACAGGAGGACATGCATAGGTTATATGCAAATAGTCTGCCATCTTTTAGAGGTGACTTGAACATTCATGGATTTTGGTGTCCTCAGGAGGTCCTAGAACTAATCCCAACTAGTTACTGAGCGTGGACTGTACTATTTTGTAACACATTACAATTATATGAAATTGAAATGTCATTTTCTATGAATCGAACTTTATTGAAATGCAGCCATTTCTGTCTGCTTTGGGGTTCTATTGGCAGAGTTCAGTAGTCACTGCAGACAGAGATTGCATGGTTTGCAAAGCCTAAAATATTTACTATTTGGTGTTCTACAAAAATATTTTTGACCCTCTTCTAGAAGAGTTACTCAGTCCAACTTTGGGCTCCTCAAAGCAGCAGAGGCTGCTGTAGTAACGTGCAGTCATGCTTTTCCTATGGGCATTATACAAGAGTGACTGCTCCCAGGGGAATGGAGTGGCTTTAGGCATTCATGAGAATTCAGTACAGTAATACCTCTGTTCACAAACACTTCTGTTCCCAAACAGAAGCGTCTGGCAAAATTTTGTTTCCATTTGTGAACTCCACACTGGGTGACGAACACAGCTGCAGCCGTTTTCCCCAGAATCCTGGAAGGGATTAAGTTCCTGAAGTGAGATACCGCCCATAGTCCTGACCACATGCTTCTGATTTACATAAGCAACTGGATAGTTGCATTTAGCAACCTCTTGTATTCTATGCCTTTAGCAACTTCTTAGAGTTTTTGTTTGATATGCAATTTAAGCAAACTTTATGCTTTCTGACTCTAATTTTCCCCTCTTCCTCCCTCTTCTCTAGTCTCCTCCTCTCGCCTGTCCTTTTCTTTCCTTTCGCCAGCTGCTGACTCAGTTGATTGATTCATAAGCTCCTGTCCACCCCTCCACTGCACCATGGAAGCTGCCAGTTAAGCCTTATATGTGGCAACTGCTCTCCTGAAACTGAGGGTTAGACTAGAATTAAAAAATAACCTTAGGCCCATTGTAAAATTTGTTAATTTTTTCACTTTCCATGTCAATGCCATTTTGGGTACTGAATAAGTAAAATGTCCCTTAATCCTTTCTCTTGACATCAAAGGAAAGTATGAGGTGACAGGTTTGAGGAGCACTGGAGGAATGGGCTTTACTGCAATTTAAATGGAGCAACCGAGCTCAGGTGGGGGTGGAAGGGACACAGCACCGTCAGGAGCAGGTGTAACCCCTCCAGCCCAAGAAGAAAGGAATGACCGGAAACCCCCGGGGCACATGAGTGGCAGCTCGGGTATTTGCTTGCTCTCTGTGCATTTTGGCCTCAAAGCTGTTGAAGCAGGTGCTGCCTGTGTGCTCAGGATGATCTGACACCAGAGCAAGGTTCTGGCCTCTACCGCTGAGCTCCGTACTGTCTCACCGGAAGCCGCTGGTGTTTGAAACCAGCTCCCGATTGCCAGCTTCTATTCGTGGCCCTGAGCTGCTCACTGCATTGTGTGCCCCTTCTTCCATGGGGCCCATTTTGTGTTGATGGCAGCACTCCTTTCCCTGCCTGTCCCAGGAAGGTAAAGAGCCTAATCACACTCCCCACAATCATTCCCCTGCTAATTACAGATAGAGCTGAATCACCAAGCTGATTCTGCTTGGAAGAAACTGAACCAGATTGGTGATGATATAAGAAAGCTTTCTGGGACACTTCTGATTAGAGCACATTGCACCCTCACTCATGCAGAGGAAGCAGGGGCATCAGATACAAGAGCTTCTAATGAAGGATATTTGTGGAGAGAGCCAAACCTGGTTCTTTCCTTATTCACTCCAGGCCTAGCTTGATTTTTACTCCCCCTAGGAGTAAAAATTTTTACTTCCCCTTAGGAAATGTGGCATACACTCTTTAACCTGAGGAGATTTAAGAAGTCTCATTATGTGTCCAGACCTTAACTATAGTTACACATTTAAAAAAGGGAAAAATTTTTAAAGTAGATGTCTACTGTGTTCTCATAAGTCAGCAAAGAGAGTTTGGAAAAATCCTTTATGGTAGCTATAACAGCCATCAAAATTATAGTCAGCTAGTTTGGTCATTCAGTCTTTCACCTTATAATCCATTGGTTCCTTCTGTGTTAAATTCTGCTGTAGATATTAGAGATCTGGGACAAAGAAAAGATTCACTTCTTTCTTGGAAATAAGAGTCTACAACAATGCAATGTGTTTAATGAACCACTAGATAAAAAACAACAGGACACAGCTGGGTTGAGAAGATGTAGAGGAGCTGGGGGTTCAAGACAGGGCTCCCAGAACAATGCTGTGTAATGGTTACAGAAACATTTGAAGCAGCCAAAGATGGTGACCGATTCCAGACTAGGGGAGAAGGGACTCAAAGGCACAGGTAAGTAAATCATCCAGTTTCTAGGAAGTGTGAGTGTAGGAGAAAAGAGTTGGTCACAAACAAATCTGAAGAGGCAAATGAGAGCCATTCCATACAGAGCCTTTACTCACCATCAAGGAACAACGTGCACTGGTAAAAGGATTTAAGCAGTAGTGAGATTCACTCTCAGTTTTGAAAACTATCTCAGCAATAACAAAATAGCTAAATAAATCAGAGACACAAAGATCAGTAAAGAGAATATTGTAGTAATCCAGACTAGCTAATGAGGTTCTGGATTGAGATAGTAGCAAGGATGATGAAAAAAAAAAAGAAAACAGTTTGGAAAACGCTAAAGGGAATAGAAACAGTGGAATTGGCTGATTGAACATGAAGAGTTAGAGAAAGAGAACAACCACATATGACTCCGTTTTCTCTTAGAAAGGGGCGTTGGCAGTGATGGGCCTGGAGTTCAGCATCTTCTCCTGCAGTGATCGTACAGATAGAGCAGGTAATCATAAACAGAGCTGGTAATTCACAATTTAGCATGGGAATTAAAAATAGAGATTAACTGGGCAGAGGAAATAAAATAGTAAAAGGATTGTCTTTACAAGGGCCATGTGGTGCCTCAGTTTATGAACTTAATTTGTTTTATGATTTTGGGGAAGATGGCTGTGTTTGTGTTTGTGTGGGGAGGATGGCCATGGTCCTGTTTGGTACCAGAGGTGAAGAGTTTGAATGCTTTTGTTTGCAAACCAAATTGTTTGAGAACAGAAGTGTTCATGAACCGAGGTGTTACTGTATTTAAGAGTTGAGTACCAAACTTCTCCTGTAGTTTGTATTTCCTAACACTGATTGTCTCCCATGTGTCAATGACTTTTCTATGCATTTGCACAAATTCTGTCATATAATAAAACATTGCCCACATTTTTTTGACAAGGGAATTGAGGTTGAATGACTTACTAAAGGTTACATAATTCCTGGGATTTAGAAATACCACCCTTGCCTTGTTTGAATACCTTACGTTCTATCCAGGACCCAGAAGTGCATGTCCGTACTTCAGATTTTATGTGAAATGAAAAGGAGTATAAGGGGAACATTAGTAGTGGAACCAGTGAGAAAGCAAATCAGTTCTTACTTTCCTTTCCATACACCATTCCTTTTTTTAGATTTCATGTGTTTGAAATTCAACCTATGTGTAATGGAACTAAAAAAAAGATGGGTGAAGAATTCACAAACAAATGGGCAGCACCCATGTATATATTTCAGGTAGTGCAATTTGGTGTAAAGTAGGTTTGTGGATAGCTTCTGAGAACTGTTTGTAAATGTTTGAATTTTTTTTTTCATAGTCAAGGCTATAATTACATATGACAAATCCAAAGGTTTTCAATCATGCTTCAGTTTCTCTCTGCTCCCGAATGATCCTATTCCTATAGACTTCCTGTTTTCCTGTGGATATTTCTGGGTGGATTCTCTAGCTATTCCCTGACACTTATGAGCTAGTGTGTATTATCTCTGTGGCAATTGGAAACAAACAGATGATATTTCTCTTTCTGGTACTGATACTGCCTTGTAGTTTCCTCTCACTCCAATTAAATGTATTCACTAAGTTATCTGAATTATAGACTGAACCCCATCTCAGCTTTTCTGCTCTGTGCCTTCTCCAAGTGGTCACCTTGTCTTTGAGTTTTGGTTTGGTGCAGTCACTGACAAATGGACTTGTTCAGGCAAGCATGCCTCCTGCTCTGCATCAGAGAATAATACCTCTCGCAAAAGAGAACCCATTCCTCTGCCTCGCTGTGTGTACAAAAGGCCTCCAGTTGGTTCATCACCTGGTGGACATGAGCCTCCGTGGTTGCCGGCAGAGCCTTTCAGCCTGCACCTTGGTGGGAAAAGGCACCCACCTTTAAATGAAAAAAGGAATTCCCCAGATCTGCATGAGCAGTCTTCAAAAGGATTACTTGTAAATTACTGCACTTCTCATCCTCCACAACATATTTAATGAGACACAGATATGGCTGTTTTAGCCCTACAGTTCTTCCTGTTTTCCCCTATATTTTGAGGACTTTCATTTTTCCTGGGGAGTGTGTGTTAACATAATGTGGTTTCTGAACTATCACTGAGTGTAACCCAAAGGACTGTAGCAAGGTGGACATTACTCCTGTATCCAAGGCTGCTTCAGACCCATTTTTAGAAAGCTGTAAAGTCAGAGATGCTCCTCAGTGAAAGTAGATACACATTTCAACACACACACACACACACACACACACACACACACGTCATTCCCTGAGGTTCAGAACCCTGAGGTTCAGAACCCGGGTTAGAGTTCACGATAAGAATCCTTGCCTGCAGGGTGTCTTCCTAAATTGACTTTAAAAGCAGTCCTTCTCCCCACGGCTGTTGAAAGCTAAGTGGTCAAGGTGATTGCTGAAGTTGGCCTCATATCTGAGCTTGGAATTTCCTTAAATTAATCTGGGAAAACAATTGTGAAGCAATTTGATTCTTCTCATTTCTCAACACTCAGGGCCAGCTTATGTCTCTAGAGATGTAGAAGAAGGGAATGTGAACGCCAAAAGTCTGGGGTGACATGGCTCTGCAGAGTTCTATATTTATCTCCTATCAATGTCTTTCAGATCAAATTGGCTGAGTTTACAAATCAAAAGCTGATTTATTTATTTATTTGTTATTTATTTTTTTTAGCAGCCATCAGCTGCTCTTCTGCAAATATCCAGGTTGGAGACATCAAGCTGTGAACCCCAAGCCTCCAGCTGTGCGCGTTCTGGCTTTGATGTCATCGCCCATAATAGAAGGCCTGTGTGCAGAGCAAGCTGTCAGGCCGCCCAAAGTCCCACAGCAGAAGAGCCCCAGCTTCCAGGGACAGGCGGGCTTCACAGCCACAACACCATGAACACTAGGGTCATGTCATGAAGGGAAGGGGTCCACTTGAGAAATGCACAGGGCCTGGCTCTTTGGGTACACGGGCTTCGTTTTCTGTATGCTTGAGCCCAGTAAATAAATAAGGGTTAGGGATGTAGCTCAGCGCGAAGGCCCTGGATTCAATCCCCAATAATGAGGAAGAAAAAAAGAATTTTAAATGTCACTTAGTTACATTTTATGCTGCGGTGTCTTTTAATGTGAAGCTAATTAATATTCCCAGAAAATTTCCCAATTAAAAATATTAAGGGATGGCCAATGAGATAGCTCAGCAGCATAAGCGCCTGCCTGGCAAGCATGAGGTTTTGAGTTCGACTCCTGGTACCCACATACAAAGAAAAAAGGGCCGGTGATATCGCTCAGTGGCACAAGCACCTGCTCGCAAGTGCGAGGTCCTGAGTTTGACCCCTGGTACCCCCCCAAAAAAATATATAAAGGGAAATTTTTCCTTCTCTCTGACTTTAATATATCATCTGTATGTATATTCATACATATTTTAACATTTACATATATTCAGTTCTAATGATCAAATGACTTTTGATCTATGCTAGGATCTATGCTGTGTTTTGCTGAGATATATACACACAATTCATAGTTGGCATTAGTTTGGATAATATTTTTCATTGGACCTATATTTATTGCATTAAGATGGAGCGAGGCTGACAGATTAAACACTCTCAGTTTGCACTCCTATCTTATGCAGAAGGTCTAGTGAGCGCTGAGGTGGTTTCGGGAATGCTATCCTATGTACAGGACACAGAGGAAACCAAGCCCTGACAAGACGGAGGAGCTTAGTAACAATTGATTCTCATCTATCCAATGGGAAAGTATTCGGAGAGAGCTGATGGGTTAAGTTTCTTCCGTGTAAGAAAAGTACATACCAAGAAGGCCAAGAGTGGCGCACAGGAAGTAGCACAGGACATTGCTACGCATAAACTTCGTGACTTTAGCTCCCGGTAACCAACCAGGTTGAGGAAGCTTCCAGCTTGAGGAAGCCAGCCCTTTAGAACAAATCAGCCTGTCTCCTTTCCCTATGACAGTCTGTATATTTGATGTCCACAGAAATTTTTTCAACTGTTCAGGCCTGAACCTCAGTTTACAACAGGCAAAAGCAGGTTGGTGATCTCTCGAAATTTTTCTATGAAAGATACCTTTTAAATTTGCCCATTTGTAGAGACATAATCAGATCCTTCTTCCTGCCAGCCATGCTATGTATATCTAGAGAAAAATAAAGGATAAATACGCATGCTTGCATGTGGGTCTGTGATAGATTTATAGCCTTTTATTCTTAGTTGTGAAATTAGAGACATTCCTCAAGCCCTCAGCAGATCTTGTCTGGAATATCCAAGTATACTTGCTTTTTTTTTATTATTAACAAAAGAAATGATCCTGAGAAATTGTATCCTTGTAAGTCAAATCCTATTTTAAATGAAGGTAGTAGAGCTTTCTAATTAAAGGATATATGGTGAACCCTTTGTAAAGTTTATTATTACTGGGTTCCTACCAGCAACAGAGAGATCTTATTATGCCTTCATTTCTGTGTTGAGATTTTCCTGTAACAAGGATCTCTTGTATTTAAAATGTGCTCAAACTTAAATCAAACTCCAGGAAAAATAATGATCACAATAGCTCTCATTTATTGAGGGCTTACTATGTTCTCTTTATGCTTCTTTACTCATTTAATACTTGCAATAACCCTTTAAGGCTATAGGTGTTCCCATTTTGCATAAAAGGACTGTGAAGCATAGAACAGGGAATTCTTAGCTAGTAGAATCTACAAGGTGCAAGATGTGGGACTTGGAACTCGAGGCTGCCCACACTGCAGCCAGGGGAAGTGGAGGTTATAATCTCCCATATCTTTCCAACCATTTTGCTCCATCCTCAGGAGCAACATGTAGAGCCTGCAACGTTAATATTATGCTGCGGAAAAGTGTTTTAATGTTGAGAGTTTCATCCTACTTCAGCAGACATTGCTCTGTGCACGTGGGTGCAGCCTGCTGTCCCCAGGTGTGTCCAGCCTAGCAGCATAAGGACTGCATCAGTGTCCTGTCCCTGCAGCCTTGTTTGAAGGCTACCGGACTGTGTACTTGGGCTTCCAGGACTCCACTGAGCTTTCAGGTGGTGCGAGACAATGAAAGTCTTTCCCAGCCACCGGCAGATGTTGACACTGGGCCCACAGCAGCGACCCTCTAAAATCTTTCATGAAATCATCTTTAGTTTTCAGCCCTGCCAACTTTCTTCATCAGAACATAAAACCGGTCTCTTAAACTTACAAGAGTTGATGCTCAGAAATAGGGATGCTGCTGCTGCCAAGTTGATCTTCTGTGCCCGTCTGTCTATGCCTTCCTCTCGTCTGCACGCCATGGCACACGCACGCCTCAGACATCGTAACGGCACTGCCAGGGACACCAGCTGCGCTGCCCTGCAGACAGCTATGCCCAAAGCCCAGTCTGAGTCTGCCAGGGACAGCCTGAGCTGAGAGGAAAGACAGAATCAGTGGCCAGAGTTCTGGTCCAGTCCTGGACTGGTACTGCTAAATGCAAAATTTGAGCTGAATTCTAAAAATAATTCCTAGCATCTCTCAAATTCTGGGTTTCTATTTTCTATATTTTTTTTTCAATTTCTGAGGTCCATTGATTTTATCTCTGCTGGAATATATGCCATAAAAGTATTTAACAAGGAGACAGCTGTGTCCTCTCCTCTCTAGTAGCTACAGCTGTTCTCTGACAAGTTTATTCCTGGGCGCTATAAAAATAATAATCATGGCTATTATTATTTTCAGTTTTAAAGATTTTTAACACCCAATCTATGAACTCAGAAACTTTGGGTGTGCTTTGTCCTTTGATAATGAACCACTGAGCTCACCCCTTTGGACAATATAAAACTCCTGTATGGATTTGGGGGCAGGTGTGTGGTCACATTTCCACCCAGCATGATTTTGCTGCTTTCATTGTTGTACTCCACTCATGGAAATAGCTAGGCTCCTAAAAAGTTGGCTGTTAAACAAATCTATGTTAGATAAATCATACTTCCTCATTGATCTACATTTTAAAATTAAGGATACAGTCCCCTGTGGAAATAATTGGCCCCAATGATAAATATAAATTATAGTAAAAATTCAATAAAACTTTCAAAATCTCATATTTAAAGAAAATATTTTCCGTTGGAACACTAATAGGGATGATAGGCTTTGAAAGCAGGGTAATGCAAATATTATGCTAAGGACAGTTGCAGAAGTGACATGGTCTTAGAAATACAGCAACATGAGCACTTGTGAGCAATACGGAGTTCTTCACTTTTAAATTGAATTCAATGTGCTGGGCTAGGTCTATCCAACAATCATTTAATTAATGAGGATTTGACAAATTTCAAATTAAATAAACTAGTTTCTTAGTCTCCCTAACTGCCAGAGATATCCAAGACTTGGTTCCTGTTATCTAAAAAATTCACCCATGCTGGAAAAGAGCAAAGTGTGTCACAATAAGTAACTATTAGAAAACACAATGGCAGTTAAAACAGTGGACTTGGGCACCAAAAGGCCTGCTCTGCCTGTCACTGACCTGGCTTGTGACCATGGATTTTCTAAGCATCTATTTCCTCATGAAAAAGAAGGAAGGGAGCTAAATCACTTTTTCCTAAACCAGACTACACATGAGACTCCCCTGGAAAGAAGAGGAGAGTGCCTCATCCCAGGCGAGTTGATGTAGTAGGTATGAGTGTGACCTAGAAATCTACATTTTAAACAATTGTAAGGGATTCTACTGTGGTAGGACTATGTCCTAAAATAGCAGCTATGGAATTATGTAACCATAATGTCCCTTTAAGCCTTTTAGCTCGTTCTTTTATGATTTTAAAGACTACATGAACTCAACGTGTAGCAAGGGAGCAGGCCAGCCCGAGGGTTGGAGAGCTGGAGATAAGAGAGGATGTGTTCCATCCCAGGGCAGCATAACAAGGAACAAAGAGCTGCGTGCCTTCAAACTACCACAGTCTATTGTCACACAGTTCTGAGAGTATGTAATTGAGGCATTAGTTGGCCCATGCTTTGTCTGACAAGTGTACAAGAAAGATTTCTCTTGCTCTTGTAACTTCTGGTGCGTATGAGACGCTCTTGGCACTGCCTAGCTCGTACACATCTCTCCTCACACGGCCATCTTCTCCCTTGTCTATGTTCCTTTTCATGAGTCACCAATCAATTGGATTGAAGCCCACCCTAACACCTTGATTATTTTGTAAAGCCTATTTTTCCAAATACATTCACATTCTGAGGTGCTGATGGCTAGGTCTTAAACATGTCTTTGAGGGGAACAGAATTTCTCCCAAATTAGGGACTTCTCACAAATGATTTAGAAATTAAAATATAAGTGCTATTTGCTTAGGTAGACAGAAAGAACACAGCTTTGTAGTTTACAAAAGCAATCTATGGAGAATGGAACAATCATGTCTATCCAATATGGAAAAATACGAGTTATGGTAGCATCGGTGGTCGTGATAATGGTGATCATGGTGGTTAACATCACTGCATGTTTATCCTGTGCCTCCTGCATCCTAGTACAGTCCATCTCTTGTACTTCAAAGCAAGCCATGAAGTATGCAATATTGTTCAGAGTTCATAGGCTAAGAAATGGGGGTGCAGAGGAATTATGTAACTTGTCTTATTATGAAACTAGAAGGCAATATTTGGCTTTGTCTGATACCAATTTTTTGCTCTTTACAATGACGATCTGTTCCCTTCCTGGCAGCACTAATGCAAGATGAGCTTGGGTGAGAAGCTTGGTGATCCTTTGTAGAGGACTTTAACAATAAGGCGGTGGGAAGTTACAGAAAATAGGGAGGTGCTTTAGTGTCTGAAGAGGTATGACATGAAGAAGGTGATATTTTAAGAAGATGAGTGTCCTTTCTTTCTAAGGATGCATTTTCTTTAGAAGAGGACAAATCAGAGTTATAAATAAGAAGCTACTGACCATGAAGAGTTCTTTTCGTTGGGCTCTGTCAGGTGGGCTGCCTCTTCTCACTGGTGTCTCATAAGAATCCTGTAGCACTTACAAATGTGTGCTCCGCTGAGCTGTTCTTTTTCCCCCTTTGACATTCTTTTTAAGTTCTTCATACCAGTGATAAAGCACTGGCCAATTTGTATCTGGAGTACAAATGCTTTTAGATGAAATCTTTTCTTGATTCTTTAATTCTAAAAAATCCACATTTCAATTTTAGTGGGCTTTGTTTGTTTTAAGAAACGCATATAGGAGCCTCATTTCTCGCAGTTCAAAATTTAGTTTTCTGTGTGCACAGTGATCATCTTTCTTTCTGGTTTTGCCACATAGAGACAAATGTGTACCAAAGGAAAGGTGAAAATAATGACAATAAAGCTGAAATTTATGAAGCACTTTTATTTATACAAATAGCTTTTCATATGTTTCCCAATTTAATCAGAAAGTGCAGGTATAATAACTAGTGAGCGATGACACTATTGTGGTTTCTCTATAATTCTGTGCTTGGTCTAGGGAACATAATGTCTCATTGGTTTTTCCAGGATGTCTTGACTGCATATCCCCTCTTCCTGATAATAGAAAGCTGGATAAGTAAAGACTGTATGCCTCTCCCAAATCTTAAGCCTTACTTAATTTCCTTCCTTATGCATAGGAGTAAATGAAATTATATACCTATTCATATTTCCTTGTCGAAAGCAGGATGAGTTCTTGATTTTGATTACCCTAACATAACATTTGTGTATTTGAGTTTTGGTCTGTGACTATAATAATCCTCCCAAAATTCTCCTTCTTCCTTTGGATGTCCACCAAGCAAGCTCATCAAATATTAGTCCTTGTAAATCTCAGTGTGGTCACACAAGAGCATGTTTGGATGGTAGAATTAAAAACAATGCGTAGACTTGAGCTGGAGAGAAGAGCGTGAGACAAGGAGGGCCCTGCATCTTTCTGTTTCTTTGATTTGGTAGTGTACCACACAGCCCCTGGAGACCTGAGGGCCACCATCCACTGCCATGACACTGGAGCCCAATCCAGAACAGCTGTCCAGAGCTAATTTATTTCCTAATGCTGCAGCACTGTTAATTTATAAATTACACTGGTTATTTGAGCTATTATTAATTTCAGATGGTGTAGGGCAAGCTTAATTAAAATGTGACACCAATTGCTACAGATATGTACCAAGGACTACCATTTAAAATTAATGGGAATATTAAGTTTGACACTGGTATCTGAGATGTTTTGTGCAGTAATTATAGCATTCTAGCACAGAAAGATCTGACAAATGTAGGCCTGTGTTTGGTAGCAAATAAACAATGACAATATAAGAGCAACCACAAATTCCTTACTTACAACTGTTCTTATTGCCTCCACCAAGGTTTTTCTTTTTCCACGAAGCTATGTATGAAACAATAATAATAAGGGCTACTAAGAAAATCACAAGATTCTTTCAGGTTAGAAGTATGAGTCTGTGTTGGTTCATATTGATGATCATCTGCATATGCTGGTTTTTTTTTTGTGTGTGTGGGTACTGGGGGTCGACCTCAGGACCTCGCACGCCAGCAGGCGCCCTTGCCACTGAGCGATATCACCGGCCCTTTTTTGGTATGTGGGTTCTGGGAGTCGAACTCAGGCCCTCACGCTTGCCAGGCAGGCGCTTACACTGCTGCGCCATCTCACCGGCCCCATATGCTGGGTTTTTAAGACCTTGTTTTCTAGTTATGAACTTGCACCTACTATTTTTTTTAAATGTAACATCTCTCTTATTTGTCATAATAGTTATATGCTGTTCTCTTTTCCCCTTCACTAGGTAATAGGGAAAAGATGGTCTTCACAGGTGTCCAGTGCAGGTCCCACATGGTGTGAGGAAATGCTCAGGTGAAGGTTGCTGTTGGCTGCTGCCACAGACTTATCCTGACCAAGGACTGGCAGCTCGGCTGGACAAGTAGTGGACTCTCTTTTGACAAGAGTCTTGTTCCATTGATGTTGCTAGTGCTGTCGTCACTATTTTCAAAAATGAAGATCTTAGCACTGTGGTAAAACAAATGCCACCACAACTTAACACACCATCTGTGTCATTCACTGTGTTATATTAGTCCTTTATAGTCATCAGGTTCATACTCTGGGCCAGCTAAAATGTGGCATTATGAAGTGGGTTTTAAAATCAGGGAAGAAATGTCCCTTTGATCCCTTTTTGGGACTACTCATGTGAATGTAGCCTCACTCCACCTGAATCAAGGCCTCCAGGGAGATTATAGTATTAATAATAACATCAACAAGTATGCAGCACATGAGAATTTTTACAGTGGTTTTTTATGTGCATGTGTGTGTGTGCACATGTCCACTGATGCATAATTTGTAGCTCGAAATAAATGTAACATATTAGCATTGTAATGCATATCAAATTTAAGAAAATATTTCTCTGCTACTAGTCTTAAATCAAGCTTGTTGTCCAATAATAACAGCCGCACCCTATTTTTACTTTCAGAAGTATTCTTTGTTTAGGCTGTTGTCATCCTAATTGTCCTCACTTAACACAAAGGAAGATAGTCCCAGAATGCATGCATGACCTGTTAATCCTTTCCTTTCATCGAGGAAGCAAAGGCCCAGGGTGGCTCTGGGACAGAATGTTGACATCTGTCTTCTAGACTTCAATGTCTTGTTCTTTCCAGAACTGAACGCGTATAGTTAGATGTGAGGTGTGCCATCTGGTCAGCAGAGGGTCTTCTTATTGATCACAATTTTTTGTCACTACAGAAATTGAATCTTGGGATGAATGAGTGACAGAGGAAGATTTGCAGCCAGGTCTTCTACTCTCTACTTGTTCTGTTTTGGCTAAGACATCGGTTCTGGTGTCCCGTTGTTGACTTGGATCTTGCAATTAAGAGATCTAGCAGACTGAAGTTTGGAAAATTGATTTCTGCCTATCCAATTGATTGTTTAATCTAAAAACAGTTACATCTATTATACTGCTTTTGTGGTATGCGCGTGTGTGTGTGTGTGTGTGTGTGAGAGAGAGAGAGCGCTAGTGTGGCATTTTTAATTGATTCATGCCTAGCGAGGCAGTCAGAAGCTCTACATTCAAGGCTCTGTCTAAATGCAACCTTGAGATCAGTAAGCATTAAAGGGCCCAACTCAGATCCTAGAGCTGGGCAGCCTGATGAGATTTGGGCTGTATTAACTGTCAAAATCACTGATCACTTACTGAGAACCCGTTAGTTCTCTCTGCACTGCATTTAGTTCAGCTGGGAGTGCAGACATTTTAGCTGGTCCTCTAGGACCCAAGAGAAGCTGGTGGACAGAGTGGTAGGAGAGACGTGGAAGGAGAATCCACGTAGTTTCTAAGAACCTGAACTTACAAGTGGCACAATTCTCTGCAGCTGTAACCATTTTGTACTTTGCTTTCCAAATTTATACCTTCGGTCTTTTCTTCCCTCCTATCTCACAACACCCTTACTGCTTCTTCTGCAGCTGTTGGCTTTGTGAGTGAAGATGAGTACTTGGAAATCCAGGGCATCACCCGGGAGCAGTCAGGGGATTATGAGTGCAGTGCCTCCAACGACGTGGCCGCACCCGTGGTACGGAGAGTGAAGGTCACTGTGAACTGTAAGTGTTCTCACCCACCCCTGCCTTTCACACGCACAAGGCTGGCCTGCTGCTGTGGCCACAAGAGCCAGCTGTGAACTCAGGATGGGGAATCAGCATCTTCTATGTCCTGCTCTCAGGAGCAACAAGTCGGAAGTGTAGTTAGTGATACCTCAAGATGTCACAGAAACACATTGTTTCAAAAAGTAGGCTGAAAATAATTTACTATAATGCCAAGTTTGACATACATGCTGGAAGATGATCAAATGACACTCACTGCATAATGTATATAAATGCATCATCAAATCCGGAGTTTTCCCATCATTTACTCACAGGATGCGGTGGGAGCCTCCCGCTCTCCAGACCAGAGGTCTCCACAGTGGGACCAGCATCATGTGCTAGAATGGATGAAGAAAATGTTAGTGTGCTTGTAAAGAAAATGGTTTCTGTGTGTCACCCTTGCATAAATATAAATGTTAATATACATGGCATTCAACAGAATTTAAATACAGACACATATAGATACAGATATTACAAGATGTATCTCAAAATTGTCTTGTATAATAGAGATACAGAATCCAAAATTGGGAAGCCATTGGGGTGGATCTCTCATTCTCCTTTCCTGGCCATCCAGTTTCTCAGTTACATTGATCCTATGCAGATTTCTAACCTGTCCTCCACTCTTTCTCCTCGGGGATCCTTGCTATGTTCATCAACTCAGTTCCCTGTGACTTTCTAAGGTTTCTCTGCTGTGTACCTAGCAGGAAGTCTTATGACAGCCTGGAACCCTAGAACTATCCTAGCATCAAGAAGCCTCTCCTCGCCAACACTTGGTTGGGGTGAAGGTAGGGAGGGACGTCATGCAAAGGAGAATTTTAATGGTTTAGTGTTTTTGCTTCTGTTCTTATTTGAGCATAAATTACATGAAACACTTTAAGAAACAAGGAAATAGGTGTAACAATGCTGCCTTTTAAAAATGCTATATAATTTTAATCCTATTTTTAAACGGACTTAGGATAGTTCAACTTTATAATGGTGAAGCTGTTAGTCTAGAAATAGAAGCAAAGGAAAAATGTACTAAGGAAAATAAGTAAAAGTTAGGAAAAAATCAGCACATTGAAATATATACCACAATTTGGTACAGGTCCACAATTTGGCATTGCACTGGTAAAGCAAAGAGAGAAAACATCATCTGCTTAAAATTTGTGTTGTCCATAAGATAAAAACAAGTTGTTTTCTCAAGAGAAACACTGATTTTCCTGGTACTGAGACCCTAGAGAAAATTCTCTTTGGGGGCTCCACAAATCGAGCATCATGTACAATATTCCTGCAGCAAATTGAACAGTAAACTTATCGTGGCTGTTTTCTTAATGACTCTCAAAGCAAACTATTGGTCTTTCACAGGTAGTCTGGCAGACTTTGAAAGCATCCAGACCAAGTACATAGGTCTAGTTCGGTTTGGCTGTATTCAGCGGCCCATTTTAGAATACCAAAAAGAATGACTTTTTGGTCACTGATCTGTACATCCTTCAGGCAATTCTCCATGAATATTATTTCTTGTAACTGAGCTTTTGATGGGAATTGAACAGACGAGGTTAGATATTTTGGCAAGAAATGGGTGTGCAGAAATTCTCTAAGGCTGATTAGAGGTGCTGACTGTCAACCCATGGAGTGTAGGGTTGAAAGGGTGGCATCATCCTATGAAAGTTAAAAAGTTGAAACAGGAAATATGCCGAAAGAGCTGGTCACTAGTTCTACCTCTGTGCACAGGAGAATAGAAATGATGCAAGTTAGGAAGACCATGCTTTCCTTTAGAATGGCATTCAAAGTGTTTTCATTCTGGCATAATTACCATAGCAATTTGACAAGGCAAGTCAGAAGAAGTAGGGCAGAGAACAAAGAAACAAAATCCGTGAATGAGGGAGGCCTTTTCAGGTTAAAATGCATTTTCAAGTGCTGTGGAACATCTCTCTGCAGATCCACCCTACATTTCAGAAGCTAAGGGTACAGGCGTCCCTGTGGGACAGAAGGGGACGCTGCAGTGTGAAGCCTCAGCGGTTCCTTCAGCAGAATTCCAGTGGTACAAGGATGACAAACGGTAAGGTCCCCTCCTCTCCTCTCCTCAGCCCCACCCCAGAAGGACAAAACTTCCAGTGTCCTGATTCCAGGTGTTTGCAAACGAATTTATAAAATCTTCTTTTGAAGTCATCATACCTGTGCAGGGGAAATAATGTGCAAACATAGGCTTTTCCTAAATTCATAAAGTTCAGTGAGGTTTTTAATGTTGCCATGCAGAATTACCACTTGCCAACTACCAGGCCTAAAAGGTAACATTTTTTTAGGACTGCAAAGATCGCAAAAGAGAGGCCACCAAGAGCATGTAAAGGCCTTTAAATATTTTATAGGCCAGGAAAATAACAAGTTCTGCCTGAAGCTATTTTTAACACATTCAGGGTTGGCATTAAGGCATTCACACTGCTCTGGGCTCTGGGAATGGTTCATGAGTCAACTGTAGCTCCCAAGTCCCCACTTCCATTCCAGACACTGTCAGCCCTGGGGTGTGAGAGTCTGTCACCTGGCTTTGCCCTCCCTGTGTGCCCAAGTTGCTCTTCCTCTGTAGTGGAAAAGGATGGAGTTGTTCCCCTCTTTCCCAATGTTGCAGCCATCATGGGAGTATTTGCTGTGAGTCACTGAAGATGGTCCAGGGGTAATCAAATGGCACAGGGCCAGCTGGACATCGTGGAAATTACTGTTATCAAAGAGCTACTTTAAGGTGGATGAACAACCAATAAATGCGCATATTTCCATTGAGATGGAAGTGGTCACTTTGGGGATAAACAAAGCTCTGTGATGGATCTGGGTGCAGGAGGAGGAAGGAGAGCTGGAAGCAGAGAAGCTGAGGAGGGAAGACAATGAAGAGGGCAACTGGAAAAGAGCAATGTGAAAAACCCCATCCTGGAGCGTGCGAAGCGCTGCCCGTGCTTCACGGGCTGCCTTCGGTGACTCCGGGGAGTTTCCGAGTCTGTGAAAGGGGTCATTTAGGCTAAGATTCACTGTCCTATCACAGTAAGGAGCAACAGGCTTTACCTTTCCAGGACATGTGCCTGCAGCTTCTAGGAAAGTGTGTTGTATTCACCTAGCCCACTTGATTGATGAAAGGCCTGAGGCAGAAAGGGGAAAACAAACTCACAAAGAAATAAGAAATTCAGCTGGCTTTTGTCCTTCTTTGAGGAATTCAGAATTCCCTCTCCTTCACTACTGCCCTCACTAGTGTGCTGAGAAAAAAACAGAGTCATAAAGGTCCAGGATGAGAAGGAAAGAAAGAAACAAACAAACATAGAAAGCGGCAGGGTCTGTTCCTGAACCTTCAATTATTTCAATGAATGAAAATTAATCAGCTGCATCCTATTATTCTATTTCTTTATGGGAGAAAAACAGAAACAAAATTTAGAGGAAAAGCAAGATCTCAAAGTGTGTAGAGGAAAATGCAGTGAAAATGGCCAATGTTGATCCAAAGGATAGGAAAGCTCTGCTTTTTGCCCAGAAATTGTGGTCCAGGGAGGGGCTGCTGTCCGCAGCACCTGGGAGGAGCGCACAGGTAACAACGTCAGGGTGGCTGCCGCAGCTCTGCTTTCCTCTGCAGTTCTGACGGCTGCTCCTGCGCTCCCCTCCTGTTCACGTTGCTCCATTTCCCATTGGCTTCTCATCTCTCAATCCTTTGCCAGCGTCATGCAGTGAATGGAGTCACCTTTCGTCCTGCCAGCCAGCTTAACAGGAACATCTCGGCCTCTGTGTCCTTTGTCACACCCAGTTGAATCTGTCCCACTAGGGCCACCAGGCGACCTCCTCCAGGCAGGTCTGAGAGGTTTACCTCACCGGCCGTGAGAAGCACAGCACCAGCCCACCTCCCGTCTGCTGTGAGATAAGCAGACTTCGAGGGAAATGGAAGGCATCTCTGTGGCGGAGGCGGGCCGTGTTCTCAAGGTCTTTGGCTTTATCCTAGTACCACTCTGCCACCAGCTGATGTACTATCCACCAAAGGCAGAGGAAATGGATTTCTGTGCTGTCCCTGTCCCACTAGCAGGCACATTAGGCACTGAAAAGTCTACGGCTCGTGAAGAAACTGAAGCCTGATAGCTGTACGGGATGGGGCGGTGAATGCGTGGTGAGGGGTAATGGTGTCATCCCAGAGTTGCAAAGGGCTGCGTAGTGCTGCTGTCCTTCTACGCTGTGTTTAGCTAGAATTTTTGGAGCTGTCAAGAAAGAATCTGCTCTGGGTAATTCTCCTCCTACCACAGCGCCGATGTCTAATTAACAGTTGGGTACAGACGTGAAGGCTTCCTCTCCATCCTAAATGGCAAATGGCATCATTGGGTGGACAGCCAAGAAGTCTCCAGCTGGTGGCAGGCTGAGCTGTCCTTGGACAGCACCCCCTAGAGGATCAGTGCCTATATAACAAGCTAGAAATGCAAAAGTGACCTCTGGCCCCACAGGAAGATACGGTACCTCATTGCTTTCTCATACCGCAAGCATTTTAATGAAGTCCATGGACTCAGGCCAGCTCACTGTCATTAGCTTAGGAGAAGAAAGCTCACAGAGGAAAATCTACATAAAAAAGAGCAAGACAAGCCCCGCCAACCAAGCTTCTGCCTTCCCCGGTGACGGTGACAGATGTTAGGTGAGAATTTGAGCCAGAACCTGCCTCTATCTTTTGATCAAGGTTACCATAAGTTTTGGGGATGCATAGAGCCATGCTGTAATCTCGCAGAGATGAAGCCTTCTGATAAGGACAATGACAGTGCAGCTGCCTCTATGCCAAAAATATACCGTGACCCAAGGACAGACAGGAATGCTCTTGTCTAACTTCAGAGAAAAACATTACACTGAGCAACATTTTACATTCAACAAAGCCTTTTCTCATCGTTGTCTTGCTGATTTCCATTTCTGCCTTGAAGACTGGCTTTCTGGGTTTGATGATTCCAGCACTGGCCACTGTGCCCCGATGTGTGTCTCCTGAGCCTGTTTCAGTGTGCATTCACCCTGGCATTGTGGACTTACTGTAAGTCCTGCTCCAGGCCAGGCCCTAAACAGGGATTTTTGGCCCCTTCCTATTTCTCTTTCTTATCCCAGAGAATCAGCTTCTAAATAAGGAATACATATTATTTCAAGGAAACTAAAAGATTGGCTTAAAGCCCATTCTCTAATAGGATATTTTATTGTTTTCAAAAGGAACAGAATTGGTCTCAAATTCTTATGTAGATCCACAATAGTAATAGGAATTGCTGCTAACACCTCCTGAAAAGGAAGAAAGCAGCTGATCCCTTCTTACCCTCCATACCCTTACTAGCTGCTTCCCCTTACTCTCTCCACTTACCTGTAGTGGAATCCATGGTTCCATAAATTATTCAAGTTCCCTGCCCCCAATAACCATCTGTGTGGCATTTCTTTGGTGGCCCCTACAAGCAATATGAGCTGTATGGCATAGTGGCCTGCTGGAGGGGATTGTTTAGGAAGACTATCCTGGATCTACAGGGTTCTATTCTTGGGAATCTCTAATTCCTCTCAGATTGATCCCCTATGATTTTCTTGGAAGATCACTCTTCCCAAGCCCTTCATAGTCTCCTGATGTGAAAATGATCCCTGATTATTTTCTCCTCTTCACAGCCAAAGAATTATGTCTTATCTGTAGAATGCCTCAAATGCTTAGGAAGACATTTTATTACCCAAATGCTAGAAAAGTGGGATTTTTCAAACACCTTAAATCACTATTCTCTTGGAAGCTTGAGTTTTTCATAGTCAAGGTTATTGGCGTCATCATCATGATCATCATCGCCATCACCTTTTTCATTACCACCATCATCAGCATCAAATAAATCCTCACTTTTGAGCAGTATTCTCACATGAATAATACTGCCATGAATGTCACAGCACTGGCACAATATATTTGTTGTGGTTTGACTGGCAGGTTTACGAAGCAAGGATAAAATGATGCACCTGTCTTTGGAGAACTTGAATATAGGGAGAGTGAGGTGAGACATCCTGCCTAGAGCATAGCTAGGTACATACATAAAAATGGAGAAATAAAATTTCACGTGTCATCATGTGTGAACATGCGGGGTTACTGAGTGGAATGAACAGTGGTTATGATGATGTCAGGTGGGGGCAGGGGGAAATGGGAAGATCAATAATTCCAGGGTCTACTTCTGTCCTACAAGAGAAACTGACCATCTCTTTTTCTCTCCTTTTGTTTTTGTCTCTTGTCTTAGACTGATTGAAGGAAAGAAGGGAGTCAAAGTGGAAAACAGGCCTTTCCTCTCAAAACTCATCTTTTTCAATGTTACTGAACATGACTATGGAAACTACACTTGTGTGGCCTCCAACAAATTGGGCCACACCAATGCCAGCATCACGCTATTTGGTGAGACTGTGCCCTGAATGGGCACTGAGAGTTTGAAGTGGGAACAGGTTGCTGGAGGGGTGGAGCTGGGAAGGAGACTCTGGAAGGATGAGGATCAGACATGAGTCAGGCAGGGAAGAATGAAAGACCAAGAGGAGAAGGGGGAGGGAGGGGGAGAGAGAGAGAGAGAGAGAGAGAGAGAGAGAGAGAGAGAGAGAATATCAGGAGTAGGGAAAGCAAAATGAAAAGGAACATCCATTTTATTCTACAATGAGAAAAATCCTGAAACTGATGAGAATTTTGGGATGCCAAAAATGCCATTTTTCTTCCCTTGGTAATGTCTCCTAAATTGACTTGGGAGTAATAATTGGGCAAACTCTAAGGCACCCAGAGAGGAGTATGTACTACTTCAGTCCTTCCCTCCCTGGGTCAATATAACATGTTCCCTATTCTGAAACTTTCTCCATCCATGGGGATATAAGATAAACTGAATTGTATTAAAAAAAAAATGAAAAACAGAATCACAGACCTGTGGATCCTTAATAATATTAGCTACAGAGAGAGAAGTAAGATGGAAAATGAGGGTTTTCCAAGATCCCCATTTGGTCAATGGATGTTGTGTGGCTGGATTAAAACATTTGTCCATCCAAACCATCATCTTAAAAGATATCACATAGTCATTCATACATTAATTCTTCACACATTCATTGAGGGACTAATCATATAAGGCATAGTGCTCTGCCTTCATTCCATGTCTGGCACCTGTGTTGGTGCCAGAAACAGGTACCCAAGTTCTGTGGTTGGTGCCCAGATGCCCAGCCCTCTGTTAGTAGATGTCTATGCATAGCAGGGATTCATTCCTGTATGTGATTCCAGGCACCAGCAGGGGCTTTAATTCCTTGATGGGCACAGATCCTCCCTATAGAACACGTGATTAATTCTGGTTGTCTCTCACACAGACCCCTCAGACCCCACCAAGTTCAGTGAGTTGGGAATTTTTTCAAATCAGTTATCCATAACCTCCATGTTAAGAAACTCTCTTTGATTTGATGGGAAGGGGAAGAAAATGAATTTGACAGGTTATTGGCAAACATGATTGTTTTTATTCTGAGGAATCCTGGAAAATCTCATAGCTGTAAGGGCCCCACTGTCCACCCTACCCCGGCACATGCCCTTGGTGACAGTGTAGGCTGCCTCCTGACATCTGCTTCCAAATCACATCCTCCTGGTGTCCTTCCCAGCATGTGAATTCCAGCTCCGCTTTATTTGGGAGGACCTGGAAGGGGAAGGCTGCCCTGATCTCAGAACCTGCAGCTCAGAAGGGGAGAACTGTGGTCGAAGTGATTGGTCCATCTACCATCTCTGGAGCAATGATGTTCATGAGTGCCCTTCACACTTGTCAGACCTTTTTTGGGTTTTTAAAAAATTAATTACATTTTTTGGTACATTTTAGGTATACATAATGATCACATTCATCATAGAGAATTTGTACGTGTACCTGACACAACTTGATTCTTTTTTTCCCATTCCCCTCCCCTCCCTTCAACACCTCTTCCCCTCCTTATTTACAAAAGCTTTGTTTCCATTTTTTCCTTCTTTTCTCATCATTGTTTTCTTTTCCCTTCTTTTTTCCTTTCCCCCTCCCTGATCCCTAATTCCCCTTCTCATTTGAACATTTTCTTCCTATTTGATGTATCTGGCATCTCTGGAGTAATGATATTCATGAGAGCCCTTCACATTTGTCAGACCTTTTTGGGGTTTTTGGCAGGTGTCTCTCAATGCACAGGAAACCCGGATTAGAAAGAAACAGTTTCCGTTCTTTTCTTGCCAAAATATAGCTCTCTCACACTTTCCCTTCAACCCGTTTCCAGGCCTGCTGTGCACCCAAGGCAGTCCTCACTTCTTGGAATGGCCTTCCTCTTGCTTTGACCTCCACTCTCTTCTGATTCGGATGAATACAATGGTTTTGCCATTGACTTAACCACTGTTGTCTAATTCCCCAGCCTTTTCCCTTAGTCCAACTCAAGGTGAAATAGCAGCACACTTTTGTAAAGAGTAAAATAGCTGGCATTTATAACATGAAAATCAGTGAAGCATGTGTCTCAAAAATGCTGGTTCAGTGGACCCACATGTGGCCATGACAACATCTGCTTCTCCTTCTGGTTCCCCCCACTGATATGAGAGCATTTACCCTTTGGGACTTTCCTGTCATTGTCAGTTTTCTGGAGCCCAGGAGTCTCTAAAAAGCACACTAAAAAGTGATAGTACCTATTCAATTAAGTTTAGAAGGACTAGGTCAAAGGCAGACAAATGTAGTACATGTGAGATGTTATTTAATGCAGGTGGTCTCAGAGCTGCAATGTGCTACATCTCCAAATGGAGATTAAAGTTTGCAGCATCTTCTCATTGAATCAATCAGAAACCAATTCCATTTTCTAGTTGAGAGACGTTTCCCAAGGAGCCCATTACAAGAATACTGCCTGGGTGCCATCATTCCATAGAGCTAGGGAAAATCCACTAATCTTTGAAAGGAGTGTTTCCGACTCATTGGCTCTAACCAAGTCTACTCCAGACATTACTGTGGTTCCTAGGCTCATTACAGGCTCACCATCAATGAAAGCATTAGCCAAATATAAATTTTTTAGGGAATTCTCCATGTCTCTTTCCATTAAGAGTCATCAAGCAGATGTGAGCAGACTGCAAAGTGGGTTCACTTCATGTGACTATACAACATCTGTAGTGAATTTCATTTTACAGTGTCATTACCGAAAGCCAACTACATCACCATCATTTTGTGACCAACTTGTGCATAAACTGCACACTCCTTTCCATGTGACATAGACCCTGAAAAGGGAGGAGTTCTGGCTGCAGGAAATGCTCATCATGAGCAGTATCTTTGGGGGGATGATTAAGCCAAAAGGGGCAGGGTGGTCCTTCCCATCATGAACCAACTGATCTTTGGGATTGCATAGCTTTCAGTGCACTTGAGACTTCTGTCCTCATATTCTTGAGTTGCAGTTGTTCCAGGGGAACCTTGTTCCAATTATGGTGCCATGGGGTCATTCATAAATTTCTGAACTTGGTCTTCCAAGGGGACTCAATGGGGGTGAGTGCAGGGGTGAGGCTAGGGGAGAAAAATCTCAGGAAAGGGACACTGGTGCTTTGTTATTGAATCAGTGCCTCAGCTCAGCACAAGCCAGACACAAATCATCTGCACCAGAGAATAGAGAGAGTGGCCAGCTCCCTCCCATCCCAGCCATCCCATCCAAGTGTGGAAACTCGAAGCATTTTGGTATTTGTCTTGCTGCATCTTGTCCTGCCACCTTTGGTTTTTGTGTCTTCTTTTATTTGTCCATTCTTCCAGAAATGCTTGTGAAAGGCAGTATACAAACTATATATGACAAATATATAGCTACTGTATATAATATATGTGTTTGTTTTCATTTTTCTCTCCTGTATGTCCCTCACCCGACTTAGAACTAAATGAGCCTACAAGCTCAACTTTGTTGCAAGGTCAGTATCCCCCTCGCTTTATGTTTTTTCTCTCCTCCCCTCGATCCCCAGAGCCCCTTTCCTTCCCTGTACCCTTCTGTGCATTACCTGACAGTCCTATCAGTCAATGTGCTTAGAAGATGGTGGTGAAAGGCTATTTAAGAAGGTTCTTGGGATCTGGCAAAACGTCCAAAGATTGCTCTCTTTTCTCTGCTTATCCTTTGGCTCTACCATACCAGGAGGGCTGGGAGGGGGAAGGACAATAAAGCACCATTAAAATCTCAAAACCCAGAGATCAGCATGAAGGCAAATGTGAGGGGAGTAAATCTGAACCCATGGGAAGACAACCGCAACTGAGTGGTTCTTATAACAGGAGACCTGGTGATTGTCCCTCAGCAGCAGAATCAAACACAAGTACATCATGGCCCAGACATCCCAGCTATGAATCTGCCCGTTTTCAAGGCTCTCTAAAGGAGGAGAGGAGGCATGGTATCCCATGATAACCCCAGCAAGTGGTGATCCATGCTGGGCACCACTGACTTCTAGTTCAGAACCTGACCTTGAGGAGTTGTCTGTTCTTGAGAAATTCACTAAAACTTATCTGGACTCAGTTTCCTCCTCTATAACATGTAATAGAGACGTTTTATCTCCCTCACAGAGTTGTTCCAACATTCAACAGAAAATGTACATTAAATGGCTTTGATAACAGGTGCATTTGGAATCTCCAGATATAAGCTGAAAGATCAGGCCCCCTGGGGGGCATTTTACAGATCCGTTACCTGGTTTCCCAGCCCCTTGACATCCTCTTCCACTACAAGTCCTTGCCCGTGCGTGACTCCTGCATCACTTGCCACTCTACACATCCCTTTTGATTTTCTCAAGGTTAACTATGGCCATGATTAAGTACTGTACTGAGCAGTGGAGTAAAACTTCTGCCTGTGCTGCTGTTCTCCTCTTAGGGTGAGTGTGGACCCCAGCAGGAGTCCGGCAAAGGCAGCTGGTGAGAGAAGAGGCTTCCCCCACCTCCCAGCTCAATCTTCCAGCCTTCCTCTTCCTACCTTACCCCACTCCCCTCCTGTTTATCCGCTCACATTCTGTTTGTGCCAGTATTCATGGGAGGATGGCAGTCGGCCTGGGAGGTGGAGGAAGAGATAGAAATGAATTATTTGGGAAGCTGTTTGACAGATGAGGAAAAATACTTTTATCGTGAAAAGTGTCAGGGCTACATTAGTCACCTCAGTGATGTATAGTACCATGGTGATGAACCACAAATAGGAAAACACGACAGAAATAAAAAGGAAAAGCAAAGTCAAGGGACGTGTTCAGATTCAACTTATGTGTGCTGAATCCCTGCAGGAGGCGTATTCGCACATCTAAAATAGACGACATTAGAAAAGGAGCTCGCATAAATGGTGTAACAGAAGTAAGGGGCTGCAGGTAGGAGAGCTGATGCTATGCCTGTGCTTTCAGAAGTTCTTAAGCTGACTGTGACTACACAGAACTTCATTCTCAGAGGAAATAGGAGCGTCGGAAACTCAGATCGTGGTATCTAGCAAACTGACACTTAACCAAAGTCGTGCACGGCTGAGAGAACAGCATCACCCACTGCAACACCATCAGCAACAAAACCAACCGGAAACCAAAGCAAACACATCCCTGTACCTGCTGTCCACACAGGGCACTAGGAGCCAGCGACAGCACTGTTAGGCTCCATCTGCTGAGACAAGCCCGGGCTGCCCCGCCTCTCTGCTTTGTGAACTGACCAATCAGAGAGAATGTATCTCTGTGCCAACTGTCTACTGTTACTCCCTGGGTGCGTTCAGTGCCTCAACCCAGCAAACTTCTCGTCGGGTGCAGGGGGTGGGTCAGGAGGAAGGTGTAGATGGGGGACATCGGAATATTCAGCTTCATGTGGTCTGCAGTAGGACTGCACCTTTTGCACTCTGCACAGGTAGCAATATTTTAGAGGAAACAGACCTTGCACCTGGGCACACTTTCCACATTCATCTGTGTTCATTCTCCCCTCTTCTTTTTGTCTCCAATGAAATAGGTAGCTGCCTGTTTTCTCAGGGAATATCTCCAGGTTATGTTCATCTTAGAAATGCAAGGAAGATTTATACAAATACATGGGTTTCCACTGATAGGAACCCTTGGCTTTAAGAGATGTTCAAAGCTATTTCACTGCTCAGTATCTGAAAGGACTAGAAGGACTTTGATAAGAGAATTTCATTCCTCCTCAGCATTTTTTGCCATCCTTGAAGTAGTTCTCTGCCTCCGTTTTGCAAACACGACAGACTGCATGTCACCTTCTCGTATTAATATTTGGTGGTGCAGCCCTCTCGTAGTGATAAATAAGGGCTAAGGGCTGTGTCTCCATCGCTCACAGGACTTCTGCACCGGCAGTTGTGCCAGGCCGCACTGCAAGCTCAGCAGCTCCACGGGGCTCCTTTGCCGTCCCCGGCTCTTCGTCTTCTATTTTCTAGGCATTCAATCAAATTCGTTGGTATCTGAGGGCTGAGAAAGATTGGTTGATTAATGCTTGTGAACCTTAAAGTGACCACCAAAATATTTTATTAAAGAATAGGGAGCTAAAGTAAACTCTGGATATCCGAACAGAACAACTGCAACCCAAGAGATGGTCAGTTCTTCGCTGCAGGGATTGAAGACCGTTAAGTAGGCCAAGCCACCAAGGCATCCTACAGTTACCATTTCTATGCCATGTGTACGTCAAATGCTAGAAGATGCAAAATCCCTTACTGTACTTCTGGAAGGGTGTGTATCCATCGTCACCCAGCCTGCCTCTGCCTATGAGAATTAGACAGCAGCCCTGAGCTTACCTGAGTACGTGGATTCAGCTATTAGTATTGGCTTTTCTGGAAAAAAAATCACATTAAGGATTGAGCCAGAGTCATTGACTATTGACAGACTCGGAAACTTAGTGTATAGACAGTTCTCTTTCCTTTCATTTTTTCTTTTTTTCTCTTCCTCTTTCTCTTCACCTTCCTTTTAGTTCTTTGTTTCCATTCTTCCTTTCTCCCTCCTTCCCCCCTCCTCCCTTTTTCATCCTCTTGACCATTGTTTCACTCAACTTCCTGATAAAGAAAAATACAGAATTGTTTCTGTTCTCAATACCCAAGATGTAACTCAAAGCCTTGAGCTTATGGCTAGGACTGACTCTGGCATAGTTTATGCTCTGGAAGCACAGCCCAAGAGAAGTGTGTCAAGTGACACATAGAAGACAGTGCCAGCGTCCCACATCTCATCCTAGTGTCGAAGCACAGGGACTGGATGGCGGCAGCCTGCTGGGTTTGGAGTACACGTAAAGCCTATCTTGTCTTCATTTCCTCCTTCTGTTGTACTCTGTTTAACCTGAAAGTTTCCAACATTGCAGTCTGGAAAAGCCAGTGAATAAGTTCTAGCTGAGGTCAAGCCAGAATGTGAAGTTCTTTTTTACCTTTGTTGATGCTAAAGAGAATTGGCCTTTCACATTGAGTGTGTTGGAGATTCAGAGTGGGGAAAAAAAAGCTAGATGGGAACAATTAAGCTGACGTGGTTTTCTGTATTGAAAAATCAATCTGTTAACTAGAGCAGGAACTTGTACCTTTAATTTATTCCCAATTGCCAGATGGGACCTTCTCGGTGTCCTCCAGCTCAATCTAAACTAGCACCCCCACGTGTTTGGGGCTGAAGGTTGTATACAGCTTTGTCCTTCCAAGTCTCTCTTCAGACTCTCCTTCCTCCTTCCAACCCTCTCCTTGGCACAAGAATACTCACAAGTTAGTGGTACCCACATGGGGCAATTCATGACAACAACCTCTACTTACCTTCTGTGCTGGTTTTAAAGACCACCAAGTGTCCTGAGGACTGTCCTTGCTGAATCCACAGACAGCATGGACCGCCACTCCTGCCTCATCTCTGCCATCCTGGCTTTCCATCATGTCTCTTCTCAGTAACAAAACATTTAGCCACAGATCACCTCTTACATCTTTATATCTTCAGAATGGCTTCTCGGGGTTGATAATGTCCACTTAAATCAAGCAGGATATCTTACATCAGGTGCCTTTGAAGACTATATGGAGAGTTTGCATGGTAGGCAATGATCTGAATTTGAACAAAACATTGTAGCATGTTTAGGATGGGTTATATCTAGGTTATCTTGCTATATGTGAAGATCTTTGAACAAAGAATGCAGATTGCAGATGTATCACGTCTGTACAAAAAGCTATCATGCCATTTTCCACCCTTTCTATATTAGAAGTGAGCAACTGCAGAGGCCCCTAGCTACAAAGGAGAGATAAAAAAATTAAGAGCAGAGAAGACCTCAGCCATCAGCAGAAGAGGTGGGAAGCACCGTAGGTTGTTGAGAGGTGAAATTGGTAAAGTCTGGTCACAGAGGGGAGCTAGCATTGCTGCATCTCTATAGGGCATCCCAAGAGCATGGCTGGACAGCAAGTGCAGCCTCAGTTGGCCCCAGAGAGATGAGCCTAAGGGGCAGCTTCATATCACTGGATGCATACAGTGAAGTCAAATACCAAAAGCCCAGTTTCCTCTGGCCCAGGGAAGCTAATTCACCAGTGCTTCCCAGATGCATAGATAAATGCAGGTCAAACTTACAACTTGCAAACCCAGCATGAGCTACCACATCCAGACTGCTGCAGTGTAAGTCAGCTGCATACTTAAGACCTACAGACTTCAGCAAATTTGGGAACCGTTGGATGACCAGCTCAGAAAGTTGTTCCACAGAGAGGCTTAACTTGGCACCTCAGGGTCCAATCATATAGCCATATCTTCTGCCAAACTAGTGGCTCCTTTGATTCTGCTTCCATCTGACCCTTATCGGCACCCTTCTTCAGACTCTAGTTCACTTCCAGCTGCCCCAGAAAAACAAAGGGGGTCACTATGAGTGCCGAGCTGTGGTCAGCACAGCAAGAGGTAGGTGCCAGAGGCCTGGGAAAGCTCCTGGGCCGAGTGCTGAGTGCTGGCTCATTCTTCAAACTATCTGAGTGCGAAGGGAGTGGCTCTGATTGCTTCCTACCTTAACAGTGGCTTGTTTTTAATTTCTTTTAGAAGTGAAAACTACAGCCCTGACCCCCTGGAAAGGTTGGTATATTCATTTTTCAGGCAGCTGCTGCCTTAGTGGGGACGGGGTCTGTAAAACTCTTCAGTTCCTTCCAAGATGGCTTCTTTTCTGATCTTACCCCAGGAAGCACTGAACCCTCCCCTGACCTTGGCCATCTCCGTGTCAGTTTAGATTAACCCCTCCCCAAGGACATCCTACCCTCCCAGGGTAGCTTCCACTTGTATGAGTCTAACTCGCCTTTGCTGGCAGCACTAATGAGCACCTGTCAGTGCCCAGAATAGCTCCATTTCCGGGCAACTACATGCCATGCTTGCTCTGTCTTTGCTCACGGATGCTCTCATGCAATGATCTTCTCAGACCTCGGCCTTGCATGCTGCCCTTTGCTTACCCCTCTCTCTTCCTCTGCCTCTAACTTCGAGCTGGAAGGGAAGTGGGGAGAAGGAGGTGAAATGGGAGGAAGGGGGAGGTTCTGGGGTGAGTCACTTGGCTAGGAATAAAATGTGTCTTATTTGAGGCTTTCATTCCTGCCAGATGTTTCCGATGGATAATTGACACTCATCACAGTTCTCTGGGACCCTAACTGTCCTGGTAATTAGTCTCTTTAGGCCTCTGCAGCTCTCTAATGAGACAGAGGCAATAAAGGCATCCAGTGTGGAGTGGAGGCGTGGCTGGATGAAGAACAGAGGCCTCATCTGTGTGGCTGTGTCACCAGGCAGATGGGCTGAGCTGTTGTTCTGCCTGGCACTAGCCCTAAGAAGGCTGTGCTTAGAACGCTGTGACCCATGCCTGCCTGGGCAGAGCTCCTCCTTTCACTGCATCCCCCGTGTGGTGTTCATCCAGGGCACGGTGGGCCCCGTGGCCCCACTTTCTCTTCTCTTCACTCTCAGATGCTCAAATGAAGCAGTCAGCTCTAAGTTAGTGGGAAGAAAACTGCATTTAGAGACAAGACCCATAAGACCCCAGGAAAGCTACCTACTGGAAAGGAGATGATAATCCTCACCTCCTACATAGGAGTCATCAGGTGCTGTGACAGATACCTATCCGACTGCAAGCATTCTGCCAGATCCCCTACTCTGGTGGCTTTGCCACTGTGTAGACATTCTCTTGGCACCAGGATTTTCAGTGACTTTTATTGCTTGAATTAGAAAAGGGAGTAGAGGTATCTGGAAGGGGGAATGGAAGTAAATAAACACGACAGGAAGTTTTCTGTTTCGTTTCTCATTGTTTTGTTTTGTTTTGTTTTGTTATCTCCAAGTACAATGTTAAGAGAAAGAAAAACAAAGACAAAGTAAATACGGACAGGTCAGCATGAGCAATATACTCTCCACTTCAGTCAACAAACTGATTGGCCACCTGCCCAGGGCCGATGAGACAAAGAATTTGTCTTTAAGAAGCTATTAAGAAGCTATTGCACCACACAGACAATACATGATAGGCAAAGAGAATTAGAATGCAGGATGGCAACTGTTTGAATGGTGGGGTGCACACAGTACTGAGAGGGCATACCTGAGCCAATCAAGGCTGCCTGGAGGAGATGACTGGGGCCGGAACAGAAGCTGGAACAAGGAATGGGAGCAATGAGATGAAGAGCATTTTGGACAGAGAGGCAGAGTGTGTGGGGTTGGGGAAGAGAAAACATGGTTAGAGGGTGCTGGCCTGTGTCCACGTGTGGCCAAGCACATGCCCATGTTGCATAGGAGAGGGGAACTCAGGAATGTGGTAGGGAAGAGAGGCGAGGGGGACAGAGAGCAGGAAGGTCACTCAGCATGGTGCATGTTCTACCACAAAGCTGGACAATTTTGAAGAGGGCTCTAGAACTCAGATTAGCAGCAGGATCTCTACAGGAAGTTTTCCGGCACTGAGGGTTAGGACGTGTCCCCACAGCCTCCTGTGGTGTTTCCTTGCAGAAGCAGAATCACGAGGGGTGCAGCAGAGCAAGGGTGCCAGACAGAGAGCCTGGCAGAGCTGCTAGGCCCTTGTAACAGGCCAGCTCAGGGCCTCATCTGAGCTACAGAATCCCCAGGGCGGAAACAAGGTGTTCCGCCCTTGTTCACATGGTGACAGAGCCAGGCTCCTGCAGGGCGGTACACCTGGCTCTGGCCTCTGTCCCTCCCCATTGGCCCTGAAGGAAAAGGAAGCAGGAGAGGAGAGAGCCTCTAAATGCTCTCAGGGCTGGGTTTGACCTCCATCTCTTATTGCTAGTCATCTTCTCAGCCATGGCAGGGAGGTGGGAGGAAAAATGTGCTGGGACCAAATAGGGAGTGGACTTCAAAGCTGCATGTGTGGGTGTTCAGAAGAGCAACAGAGATGAAAGGGAAGAAAGCCACATGCTGACAGCGCTGTGTCCTGCGGGGATATTTGGAACCATGCTGGGCGACGTACAGGTGTGAAGTGGAATGTGACCACTGACTCAGTCCAGGGAAGACAGGAACCAGGTCCCACAAAGGCCTGCTGGGCTAGGTGGGTCCAAACTATCTTTGTGTCTTTGTGTCCTCAGCCTCGGGCTTGGTGGGAGGGAGCTGGCAGTGGCTCGCAGGGGAGAGACATCCTCCATGGCACAGGGTCAGGGAGGGCTCCTCTCCTGTGACCCCAAGGGAGGGCTGGCATGGATGGCAGTGAACGGATACGAACAGGGAGTTCCTGCTGGTGGTTTGTATAGAAACATAATAGTCAGCTTCTAGAAGACATCACAAATTAGTGATCAATCCTAAGTGACAAGTGAAATGGGAGGAGGCCTCAGGACTTTCACAGCTATGCTCCTCTGTCACCTGTGCCCCTAAGGATGCCTTCACTGTGGTGTTGCCCACAGTTCACCCCCACGCAGGGAAAAGAACAGAAGGAGCTTCCCTGGGCTACTCAGCATGAGCACTGTGCTGCTGAGAAGTCCTAGGCTTAGGAATGCTGTGCCCCACACCCAGGGAAACGGGAGTCTCCGTGGTCTGTTGTATGTCACTGCCCCAAATATAGCATTCATCCCAAAGAGCTAAGAAAGAAATTCATACAGGTAGTTCCCTCAGGCCAAGCATTTTAGGACTATGAAAATCCCACATGGAATCAAGAAGCCTGATTTGATTCCGACACAATTTAACCAGGAGTGACTCCAGCGCTAAGCAACACATGCAAGCAAGATCTGCTCTCTCCGCGTTCCCCGCCCTCTGAGGACTTGGGCCAGTGTGACCTCCCGCTTTAAACACCTGCCTGTTAAACTCGAGGCAAGGGAGGATGCCACAGTGGGTCAACTGAGAAGGCATCCTAGGTTCCTGATTCATCTGGGCATTCAACTTAGTTTCTCTTCAAGAATCACAGCTCTATTTGTTATGGGGTCCTTGGCTATAAGAGCCAACAGAGCCAAAAAGCTTGTGTTTCAGAGCAATAGGGAAGCTACTAGGGAACTTTAGTTCTTCTGCCTCTTGTGCTTTGGTTCATCTCAAAATCACACATTTGCAGGCCAGCTTGATGAGTGCCTGGTAGGGAAATGTGCCCTCCATCTTTCCTCCCTCCACAGACACACTCTGAGGCTCCTTCTGCACCCCGATGTCCACATAATCCCCAGTTATATCCACATCCACACTGCAAAGACTCAATCCCCTCTCCAGCCCTCGCGGGCTAGTGTGGGCCTTTCCAGCAGTGATGCACGAGCTGCGTCTGCTGTTTCCTTGTCCAGATGGGGAAGAGACCAGGCGGTCCAGGTGGAGCGCAGCGCCAGCCCTGAGAGGCAGTGATTGACAGAGTGGACGCCGTGCCCGACGCGGCAGTGGCAGCAGGCACACAGATTGTGGTGTCCAACAGGCCCTTCCCTGAGCAGCAGGCTGAGCAGCTGGAGGGTTCGGCGGGTGTTTGAGGCAGGCAGAGCTCAGAGGAGCTCCGTGATGATAAGAACCGTGCAGGGGCCCCACTGTATTGAATCTCTGTGCACGTTATTTATTCCTTTGCCACCGTCTTCTTGAATTAACCCCGAGCAATGGCCTGGGCATGTTACACTGCAGCCAAGGAGCAGTGGCCACTGGGACACTCTGGACCCCGAGCCTCCTGTTCTCTCCCTGCAAGAGAAGGCTTCCCGTGGCACAGAGGGTAGTCACTGGAGGTAGCAGCTCCAGAAAGCTCATTTCTAGTGCGGGAGCTGAACACCAAGTGCCCTGCCTCACCAAGGGGCACTGCAGCGGGCCACATCTGCGGCTCTGCTCCCCTCACCGGGCAGCTCGTGACCAGTGTGTTCTCTCCGCAGGCCCGGGAGCTGTCAGTGAAGTGAGCAACGGGGCATCGAGGAGGGCGGGCTGCGTTTGGCTCCTCCCTCTTCTGGTCTTACACCTGCTCCTCAAGTTTTGATGCGAGTGCCACTTCCCCCTGGGGAAAGCTGCCGCCACTGCATCTACCCACACCACAGCACGGCAACAAGACAGCAACCAGAAGACAGAACCCAGCGAAACTCGGAGAATCACAGCCTAAGGGGACAGAAATTTGAGGGAGGGAAACAAAGAATACTTTGGGAAAGAAAAAAAGTTAAAAAAAAAAAAAAAAGGAAATTGAAAAATTGCCTTGCAGATATTTAGGTATCACTGAGTTTTCTTTCTTCTCCCAAATGGGAAGAATGCACACCCGGCTTGGACCCACCCGCAAGCTGCACTGTGTGATCTCCGTCGCCAGGGTGGGCAAGGGCTCAGCCACTCTGCCCCCTGAAGTGCCCCACCATGGAACATTCTGGAGTCGGCCATCCCAAACCCCATCAGTCTATAGAGACAAACACAGAGTGGGACATGTGGCCCAGATGCGCCACGGCGGGCCCTTGGGTAGACAGTGCCACCATTGCGTGTGTCCTGAAATGTGAATTTGAAACAGAAAGCAACAGGAAACCAGACAGCCCGACAGCGACAACGATCCCACAAACAACAGTCACAAAAGATATTATTAAACCTTTTTGTTTTTCATTTTACTACATGGACATCATGGATAATAAGGGATTCTGATTCATTATTAATTTTATTAATTATATTTTCTGATATGAGTCTAGAACTTAGTGCAAAAATGAGACAAAACTAAAAACTACACACATGAGAGGGGTGAAGTATGTTTGTTACACATTAAAAATGAATAGTGTACTTCTTAACTAGGTTTACAACTGGTGGACCACACACCAGGCCCTAACTGCCTGGTGAGGATTTGGCATTTCCACCAAAAACACATCCGATTTAATCACCATCTCCACCAGCACTACAGATTTCTCCTTTCTCTGGCATTTCATGCAGACAATGCTACGCTATCTACATACTGTTTAGCAATGGAAAGTTGATCTGCACTGTATCTGGGTTTGTTGGCTATGCTTCTTTTGAGACATATATTATACAGTATATATATACATATATTTTTTTTGTTAGAGTTCTAGCCATTTCGTTTCTCAGCAGAGTCCTTCTTCAGACATTACTGCATGCTGTATATGGCGTTAGCTGTGTGTTGACCTTCTAAAAGATGATAGAGTTTACTGGTAATTGTGTAATCAGCTCCTGCCTTTTTATTTTCTTGGGTTATTTACATGTCAGAGACATCTACAAAAAGTGAAAAGAAAAACCACAACGACAACAAATGATGCTGGGCACAGCATCTTTCCAGGCGTGGCTCTCTGTGGCCAAGGCCCGTGCTGGTGGCCTGGCTGGCTGCCCCACAATGCCTCGGGGGTTGACAGACAGCAAGCCTCTGAACCAACTAAACCCTTAGTAACACTTGCTTTAGCCCATTAAGGGAATCCCGGATGCCTTTGTGACCACTGGAGAATTTAATCCTCTTGGTTTATTTTATTTAATTTCCCACCTTTGTGTGAGTGTGTATGAAAGAGAAGAAAAATGCCGTTTTTAGGTAAACTTTTTTTTCCTCCCCTGAAGTCTGGGAGCCAGAGCGGCCTCAGGGAGGGGTCCTGGATGTGATGAGGGAAAGTGGGATTGGGGGAAGGGGAGGGAAGGGTTGTCTCTGACTTGACATTAAAAAGTGTTCCATGTCCCTCTTCACCTGGTGTGCTACCTCATTCTACAGCGGGCATGCGGGCCAGCCCTGCCTGGCTGGGCTTGAAGAACAGGGAAGTGGAGGGGACCATGGATCCCTCCCGGGAGGCTAGGAGTTTTCCATTGTGCATGCTCTGGTGACCCACAGAAGGGTCACGAGGCCACCTCTGTCCTCCTCACAGGAAGGAGGGGACATGGGAGTCTGGAAGGGACTATGCCTCAGTGGCTTCAGGAGTTCCTGGCCAGGCTGCCAGCGCCCTGTTTGCCCCCCATCACCTAATCTGCTCATGGGACAAATGTCAAGTCCTGTGGTAGGTTTTGGCTCTGAGTAATTCTTGGAGGCAGTATACCAATCACACACACACACGCACGCATTGCTGGAAATTCTATGGTGGTTGCTGTTCAACAATCTCAAATAATCTCAAATCCCACCAACCAGTATCCAGGGACTCCACCCTCCTTGTCTATTCTCTGCCCCTCAACCTCACTTCTAGCCACAGGTGAGGAAGGAAGGTATATTTTAATACAAATGTTAGTCATGTGACTTTAACCCATCCTGGTCGATCCTGGCAACTCAGTCAGTAGCAGAAGATTCACTGGGAGACAGAAACGAAGCCAGAGCAGACCACCCAGGAATGTGTGTGTGTCTCCAGGGGTCGCTTTTCCTGGGAGGAGTCAGCACGTTTGCAAAAAAGCGTGCCATTTCCAGGTGCCACTAGCAAAGCGGAGATGATGTTATTGACTCCATCTTCCTCCAGACCTTCCCGTCCTCCCTCCTCAGGTCCCAGATACCCAAATTCTCCCTGGTGCAGCACAGGGACAGTCTGGCCAAACCTGGCAGATTCCAGCTGTGCTATGGAATCTTTCCTATGTCCCCCAACCACCAAGGGTGAGGGGCTTTGTTTTCCGTAGAGTAAAAGCGAGGAGTAGGTGAGAGTCACAGCTCTGCAGACACTGGCTGAGGGTTTGAGTGCAGGTCCTGGCACACAGGAGCAAAGTAGGAAAAACACAGATGTTTTCCATGAATGTGAACTGCAGCCCAAAAAGTGTGTAAATAAAGTGTGAATGAAGTGTGCCAAGGCACCCACAAAGAGGCATGGCCTGGACTCAGCAGGGACAAAAGAACACAGCACACAATCTCCATTCGAGCAGGAGCTTCTTTTCCAAATACATTACTACAGGGTCCATATTAGTGGTAGATATCTACTAATACCTACTAGACTATTACTAATAGATATTAGTGATATTTGTATTACTAATCATGCTTAAGAGCACTCTGTTACCACTCTCTCAGGAGTGAATGGTCAGTTAGGGCCAACTCTGTAAAATGCACTTAGGAGTAAGAGTTAATTTCTCCTAGGAACCAACCCCAGAGCCCTCTTGCCTTGTGGTTCTGTAGCAATCTGGTTATGCAGGAGGGTATTCTTCCTAAGTCTAACCTTGCAGTGCTCCAGGTAGGATCCTATCTCAAGAGGGGTTCCTCTTATCTTCCGCTAGGGAGCCCTATAATCCCCAAACTGCACAGGGGGTTATGCACGTGCATTCTCCTGCCTTGCGCCACCCAAATTTAGAATTTAATTCAGTGGAAGAACATTTTGAGAAAAGTTCATAAGGGCGATTTTCAGACCTACCTTTTCTGTAAACTGGAGCTTGGCAAGACAGTGTTCATTAGAACGAGGAAAGAAAATCACCTGGAATGGAACCTGTGGTGACTTTTTCTTTGGTTAGGTACAAATGGAAGACAATTGCCATGGGCTCTCAGGCATTTCAAGTGTCCTCGATCCCTGTGACTCTGAAATAAGTCACTGCTACACTGAGGGTCACCCACTGACTCTAGCATTAGCGTGTCCCTTAGGGAAGCCAGTATCCAGGAGTAGCAGGCTGCTTCCATCATGTTCTTTAATGTGCGTAGAAGGATGCACAGTTCCTAACCAGGCTCACCAAATTCCACTGTAGAATCCCACTCATGTTCCTTCAACAGGATATCTGCTCCTTTCCAGCCATACAGATGTGCAGAATTTTGCCAGCTCCTACGGGCCTTACAGTATTCCACACAGTGGTCCTGGATGTCTGCCTTGAGGCATTTTAAGTGCTTGGGCCAGGGCCATCCTCTCATCAGCCGGACATATGAGTGCGGAGCTGTGTTCGTGGATGACAGTCAACTCATGCACACGCCTTTGCTGCAGAATGCGATGATGACAGTGATGATGAATGAGAGTTGTTCTTCAAGCTGGAGATGAGTTAGCAAATGACTCCCTACTAACACTGGATTGACATTTAGCACATTCACTGGACTGACCCCATCTTCACCTCATGCCTCCTGACTCGTGCGTTCAAAAGGGAAGATGGTAGCACTAATCAGTCTCAGGAATCTACTGTGTGGACTTACTTGATTAAAATATGTAAAATGTGGATTTAGTAAAGCACCAATAATTTTCTATTGGTATAATGGTAAAGGAAATTTGGGGTTCTTTTCACTGAAGGAGAAAAATACATGCAAAAGGAGAGCTATGGAAAGCTTTAGGTCTCTGCTCTTGCAGAACCAAATGCCACTGTGTTCCTATGGGCCACTTGTACAGGAACCTGCCAGTCATTTCCCTGAGAAGCAACTTAAAATAATTGAGAATGGTGTTTTCTGATAAAGGCAACAAGCACTATCTCTTTTTGGCAATTTTTTTTTAATTTAAACCAAATTCCAGATCTAATTTGCTCAGACCTCGCTCACTGGGACTTGACCGTGCAGTACTGTTTCCTTTATCATCCCATAACCACTCAATCAAGCCAGTCTAAAGTATCAGTTCTTACCTCTCTGTGTTCTTAATTCAAACACTATTTCCACGAGCATCCAGCTCTATCCACCTCCAAGGCAATAAATGCAAATTAATATCTCTGCGATTTGTGAGTAATAGCTCTCGGAGCCTCGGCATTTCTGTTTCTCACAACTCCGTGGGTCGCCCACCATATCCATGACATGGGGCTTAGAACAGCAAAACTGTTTGTAGCAAAGACTCTCTAAATCCTGAGCTCAAGTTAAGATCAGCCTTTGCAATTTATGTCTTAGGCTTTAGGGGAGATTATCCTTTATGAAGGTGACTTGGTTTGGCTTTAGTTTCTGAATGCTGATTTTTATTCCCATGTAAGTCCCCAAATACTCAGACAACTTATTTTGGAATATGGTGAATGAAGATGAGTTTATCCCTATATTTGGGAGATTGTTTATATATATATATATATTTTGTTTGTTTGTTTGTTTCTTTTTGTTTTTGTTTTTTGTTTTTTGTGTTTTTTTTGGTACCAGGAATTGAACTCAGGACCTCACGCTTGCTAGGCAGGTTCTGCATCATTGAGCTAAATTCCTGGCCCCTGTTAATATTTTAAAATGAATTTTTTTCTCTAGCTATGCATCTAATTATTAAAATGTACTAATTTATAAGGCACTTGCTTTTTCTCCAGTGAATCGGATTTTGGAGTTTCTGAGCATCAGTGCTGTGTTTAGGATACAGAACTGAGTTGCTAATCCACAGAACCAGGCTCTAACCCAGATCTATCATGAGCTAGTCAGGTGCCCTCTCTTATCTTTTACATAAGATGTTATTATGGAAGATTGCTAATGTTCTATCTAGCTTTAAAATTCAGTAATCATGTGATTTCAGGTTTTATAAATTACTACAAGAAAACATTGAGAAAGCAGCCTTTTGGATCCATGAAAATTGAAGGTGTAAATCTGGCAAACTCTACAACCAATTCATTGTCTTCATTTCCAGGCTGGCTCTGCAGAGGGGAAAACGCATGGTCACAGCTGCCATTTCTGCAGATATTTGCAGTGACTCCTTTAGGGGAACTTGGGAGAGACACTGCTGTGTTCAGAAAGCAGCACTGCTTAATAAAAGACGGTGGCTTCTTCTGCCACAGGAAACGATGTTAGCTCCAAGTTTCTCTCTATGACACAGGGAAAAAAAGAAATAACACACTTTAGCACATCCTGAAATCTGGGAAGCAAAAGATATTGGGACTAGGTGAAATTCCCAGAGTTTTACTGGGGGGAGTGTGTGTGTGTGTGTGTGTGTGTGTGTGTGTGTGTGTGTGCAGTGTTCACTGTAATTACTTAACTGCTTACTTCTTCAAAACAGATGACACCTGTTATTCCTAAGCTTGTTCTTTTCAGAAGCAGGAAATAGGAATGGAAAGAGGGGTCTTCAGATAAGGTTTTCATTGATGACGTCTCATCACCCTGATAAGTATTGTGCTCAAGGGCTCAGAAATGTTTGCTTGTTTACATTTGAAATGTTTCTTCATTGTTGGTTCAATTTTAAGTTTACTGCGTCCTCTTCACATTTTCATCCTGCCCCCTAGACTCAGCTTTTTTCGCCAGAGCTCTGTGAAGGGCCTGAGGATATAAGAGGCAAGGACAAAACTCAGACCAAGCAAGTGTTGGGAGGATTTGTGAGCCTGGTTCCTTCTCCCAAGAGCTGGTTCCCTACCACCCTTTTGTGTCTCAATCTAGTCAGAGCTTCACCTTGAATTCTTGGAAGAATCAAAAGGATCCATGAAGCCCTCCCGCCTGCACTGCACGAACCACGGAGGGGGATGCCAGTACCAAGGAAGAAAAGCGCAGAGCCGGCAGCACATACATGGGTGAGAGGTCCTCGTCTTCTCTTAGAAGGATGAAGTAGTAAGAGAGGAAAGAGCAAAATGCTTTATCAGTGCCAGCGATTCAACCCTCCTGGTTCTCATTCATAGTCCACCACTTGAGAAGGAAGACAGAGAGGAAGTAAGACGTGCAGCAATGGCTGCACTCTGTTAAATACTTAATGCCTTCTCTAGGTGTTATTCTTGACGTTTAACAAGCAAGAGAAATAGAAATAAAGCCATAAAACAGAAAGGAAGCTCCAGAGAGTTAATACTTGTCCTTGAGTCTGTAAGTGTGAGGGGTCTCTAGCTACAGGTATCATGGTCTCCGAATGCTAAAATGAGATGCTGAAGAGTAGAGATAAAGCCCTGCCTCCTCCTCACTGGTCACAAGACAGGCTCTCTGAAAACAATCAGATTTTGTGTCTTGAATGTAGCATTGGTAACATCACCTGCTAATTTCCTTCCACTTTCCTGAAGAACAGGGGCAGTAGTGTAGAGAGACTATGAAGCAGCCAGCAAGAAGATGAATTCTCATGCAAACACGTGCTGTGTTGCTTGGATTGCTGTGGGATCTGCTTCTGGCTGCTGCACCTTCCAAGTCTCAGGTTCTCTACTGGTAAAATGAATTTTGGACAAGTTGGTCTGAGGAGGTCTTTCGAGATCTGAAATTCTCTGGGTCTTCATCTTCATTCCTTCTTAGTTCATATCTATCCCCCTAACTAAGAAACATCTGCATTTGCAACCAAGACAACACCAATGGGCAGGAAGAGTTTGGGTCTGTAGAGACAGGTAACAGACATCTCTAGCCACACTAGACACGCCCCAGTTTTCATATGACATGATACACAGATCAAAGAAACTATGGTTCTCATACCTCTGGATGTTAGGCTGGTCTTTCAGAATTAAAAGAGAAGTACAGGCATGCACTTAAGATGGAAAAAAAAAATCCCACACCAGAACAAACACACAAAATGCTTAATGTAATTTTAGCAACACCCTCATGTTAAAAACCCCTACTGTGAAGTTTCACCCTGGATTTTTTCATAGACTGCTTACATTTATCAAAAATATTTGGTAAAATTTGTCTGATGTGTTTTAATTTTAACGAAATAAGCAGCAAATGGACAACCTTCTGAATCACCCAGAGAGTTCCATATGGATTAGAATCCAAACATTTAGAAATCAAGCCTGCAGTGGTCTGACTGTGCAAGCTTTGTGCCACCGCACCTTCTGCTGACTGACTCTTGTCAGTAGATGTTCCTAACTCTGACAATCACACTAGTTTTGATAAAAACCCAGCACAGTAGTGCTTTTATTTGTAATAGCTATTGATGCTGATCATCCCTGTCAGCCAAACACCACATGGCCATTTTCTGAGCCCAAAAAATCTGATCAGCACTGCTTTTTCCCTTGTCTGTTAGACCTAAAGAGATCAAGCATTTGATTTACTGAAACCTAATTCACCCAACACCCTCATGCGTTACAGTTCCAGAATAGTGGAGGCTTCATTCTTCTCATGAGCATTTTCTTGCTCATGCTCTGGGCACAAGTGGTTGCTTCCCCTCCAAGTGTGAAGCATTTTTCCCAACTCCTAAGCATTTGATGAAGTCAACGCCTGTGCAGCAAGTATGTAAAAGGGTGAGGCAAACTATTTGCCCAGCTCTGTTCTGAACAAGGAAATCAATATTCTACAGTGTAAGTCACCAGCCAGAAGTAATCGCCCTTCATCACAATGGCAGCAAGTTCATTAGAAGGAGTTTGCTCCCACTGCTGCCATGGATGACAACACTGCTGCTTTACAAACACCGCAGACGTCCCGGCCTCTGGATCATGTTTGCATTAATCCTCATCGTTTTACCCAGCCACACACAAAGCCACTCTTCTGAACCCTGGCACATGAGAAATGTCTTTATCGAGAAATGTCTTTATCAGTGTCTCATCCTTCCTTGTCCTCAGAAATAAAATGAATAATGGATTAAGTGGGACCCATGGCATAAGATGGCCTGAGCTCTTGAAATCTGGGGATCAAAGCGGGTTTTGGGTGTAGAAGCAAAGAGGCACAGCAGTATGGCTCACACCGATGGGCTGCCTGAAAAGCCTTTCTGACTGACTCACAAACCCAGCTCTCTCGTCACATTTGCTGGCATTCCCTACACAGTTCCCATTGTCTCCTCTGGTCTCCCCCACGTCCCTCCCCAAGTCTTCCTTCTTCCTTCGTACTAAGAACCTCAGAAGCGATGTTACCGAGTTTCACAAAGCTGTTTCGTAGCACCTCCTTCACACTAGATGTTTGGAAAGTGCTGCTGTGACTCAGGGGACAGAAGTAATCTGCTTAGGCTAAACCTGGGAAGATGCATCAACTACGCTTTGAGTCAGACTTACAGGAACTTGAAATAGACATAACCCATATTCGTCAACTTGTTCAGCTTTCGCCATCTGATGAATAATCCAGATTAGCCACCTGAATAAAAGGATTACTCAAAAACCCCTAGGTTCCACGACCTCAAAAGTCCTCTGAAAAACAGCAATGGGTCATGTTGAATTCCAGTAACCCCGTGGGCGGTATTTTCTCACAGAAGAGGTACTCCATATAGGCTCGCAAAAGTTCTCGGTTCACTTATCTCGCATCATGACTTTAAAACATGACTTCGGAACATTAGGACTCCACTGAGAATTAAAAGAGGCTTTCAACTGATATTTCTTATTACTGACATTTAAAAACCTATAAAGTCTTTCTTCAGCCTGATTATTTTTCTGAATCACTTTATGTTCTTCCTAGTACATGTTCCATGGGGCCACCAAGGACAATTCTAGAAATCAAAGATGCAAGAGTTGCCATCAATGAGGAGAAAATTGATCACATTCGAGACAGGACTGGATATGAAACCATGTGTATTTACTTCTTGTTCATTATTTATTGAGAATTTAGTATTTCCAGACACTGTTCTAAAATGAGGATAAACTGGTGAGCAAAATTTTAAAAAATTGCTTCCTGCTTGCAAGATGTTTCCAATTTAACAGATAAAAAGGTCAGTAATCATTTCACACACGCACACACATGGAATAAATGTACTATGCATTTTGTATAATGAGAACATGAAACACAAGTCATGCACTGGGGTTGCCAGGAATATGTCCTGAGGAGGAGTGATTTGCACTGACCTACCAAGAATGAAAAGAAAATCACTTTTGGGTTAAAGGAGAGAGGGACGAAGGCCTTGGTATCCACAGGTGGAAAGGCCCTAATGAGGGAAGATGATCTCAACAAAGAAAACCCTCGTCTCCAACTTCATTCTCCTTCTATGTATCTTCTCAACTGATGACTACTTTTTTCAGATCTTCTTATGTAGAGTTGAACTCAGGCTACTATAACTGCCATTTATCGTTGATGCGCAACCAGGTGCCAGTGAATCTCTTTAAATATAAAAGTTCTGTGTATTCCAAAACTTGGGCTATCTCAAAATTCAGGGCAGCGCATCTGAATTACTCACTGGAGGAGATAACCATCAAGGTAGAATCTCAAAGGGGAAGGCTGTTAAATGTGTGTCTTCTAAATAAGATCTCCAGTAATCTCCCAAAATAAGTAAATCTGGGGACTAGAAGTGTAGTTCAGCGTAGCTATGTGCTTAGCATGTGCAAAACACTGTGTTCAATCTCCAGCACCAAAGGAAAAAAAAAAAAAAGCAAACCAGAACACGTGATGCTTCTAATTTTCTTTATCTTCACAAACTGCATCATCAAACTTGGTTCAAACAAATTAAAATTTATCCTTAACATTTCTTTCTCCCTCACCATCCACATGCATCTATCATCTATCAGAAAATTCTACCAATTCCCATCCGCATCTCACATGTGTCTAATTCTACCAGACTTTACTACTATTTTCATCCAAGCCCCATTACTACTTGAACTATTACACACTATCTGCCTATTCCATGGTACACCCTACCTAGCCTCCCTCTTTCTAGATATTCTTCACACAGTACTGGAGAATATTTTTTCAAAACATGTGAAATCAATCGTTCTGTGCTCCATTGTAAATGTTGACGAATTTTAATTTAACCGATACTGAAAACTCTCATTGGGGGTAGCTACTCCTCTGCTCCTAGTTACAGAGAAAACTCAAACAAAAGAATCACTCGAAGTCACCAGAGATAAAGATAGTCCGTTAACCGGGGTCTTCTGGTGGACCCTCAGACTCAGCCTATTTCCACCTGTTAAAAAATGTCATTTTAATTCAAATGAAAAGTGCACGTTGTTCCACTTAAAAGTCTTGCATCAGTGGGATGCCTGGTTTACCTGGCAGTATTTTCCCTTATGGTATGTAAAATAAGGCCATGTCTTACAACTGGCAGCTCTTAGGGTTGATGAAATACAGTATTTGTTGAATGGGTGGATGTGAATTGGTCGGGGAAGCTACTGTGGGCATGTCCACTATAGCTTTTGTGTCCAGAGAACAACACATGCACCATATATTGAGTATGGTGGAAAAAAAATCACATTATCACCTTTATTTAGCGTTCCAATTAATGATGTTTTAACTTAATTAACAAAAAGAAGTTAAATAAAATGGCTTTAGAAAAACTCACCCTCTGCTTAATATTTCTTGGTAACTTGGTGCCTGAAGTGTTTCTTCCAAACTCCTCTGGTGAGATCTTCGAGGGCCTTAGACTCAGTTCTCCATCCCTCTCGGTGTTTACACTGGAAGCGCCTCATTTTTGCATTCTAAACTCAGCCCAGTGTTTTCTGGTGGTATAGGAGGGGACCTGACAGATGTCCTTTGCCTTTCTTTTCATGGTGTTTTACTCACTACTCCATACAATGGTGTGAATTGGGCTCTTGAGTTTGGGCTTCTTTCAGCCAGTAAGTGAGGGCTATCTGCCTGCATGACTTAGTAATAACAGTAAGAATTTATATTCACATCTTGCTTTGCACGTTATAACATACTTTCACATCCTCCATCTCACTGCATCTTATTTACAGTTCCCTAGAACTGTGTAAGGGGAGACACGGACTCGAACTCCCTGCATCTTCTTAGTTGTATTTCTGAAGACCCTCTAGGCTTGGAAATGATGACCTCAGATAAGTCCAAAGTTATGCAGTGGCAAAGAACATACAGGGTCCAGACCCTTAGCAAACTTGGAGGATACGTTTTCTGAATAGTAACAAATCTTTAACTTAGACCAGAGCTGACTAATGTATTCTGTGGCACCCTGACATAGAAAGACCTGGATAGAGGAAATCAGCAGGGCAGGGCCTGGCATCTGGGACCCCTGAGCTTGTGGCATGTGTGAGTAGTACAGTGCATTCACTTGACCCTTGGGCCCTGTTGACCCAGGTGCCCATCTCTGCATATTTAGGGGAGCCACTGCCACTGGTCTATGGGCAGAATATGCCAGAGGAGCTTGGGCTTCAGAGCTTGTCCACATCCATGCTAGGGCCTTGCATCACTCAGCAAAGTAAATACCAAAATCCACCCACAACTAAGTCTTGATGTTATCCCTTTCCCGTGATTCCATGCTAACCCTTGGGCCTTTGGAAAGCTTTGGGGCTTTGGGAAATTTCTAAGAATAACCTCATAATGTCTGGGAAGCTACAACTTTGATTATGCATACTGCTCAGTTCCCACTCTGTCTGCTTTGTGTCTCCCGGTGACTGAAAAGCACTTTCCCTGATTTCCCCTCTGTGAAGATGAACTTTTAAGTGTGATTTCCTGGCGGGATGGATAGTGGTAGAACTAGGTGCATGCCCAGAACATACCCTCTGTGGTTAAACTGGCACTGTTAAGCAAGAGCAGATGGCTAAAACCCATCAATACAATGGGGGCACTAGCCCTTCATATTAAATGGAATTAAACAGCTGTAATGCCAGAGGCTTTAAGACCCTCTAGGAGCCACCAGCCTCTGGGAGTTTTACCTTTGATTCCATTTAAGTCCAAGTGGCTTTCACCCTGCTGGCGGCTCCAGAGTTGCCGCTGAGTCTTGGGGAGAAGCTGTTATGAAAAGCTGAGATCGTTGCTAAGCAAAGGAAGTCTCAGAGAGGCAACTGACAGAGCAGAAGCAACACCTGGTGAAGCTGAAATTGACATGAGAACTCCTCTGGCTTTAGCTGCTTTTGTCAGGGTTAGAGTTCCATCTGCCTATGATCGGAAAGGTGATAAGTATAGGTGATCGCAGCCCCTCGGACCTGCATTTTCCTAGCAGTGGGGGATACAGCAAGAAATATGGCAAACCACAAGAGTAAGCAAATTATGTTAGTGTCTTGGGGTATGAAAGAATCCTGAACATCTCACCAACGCCCAGAGCCACACATCCTCTGCTGAGGACAGGTGAGCTGGCTGCAGGAAACAGCTCCTACACCTGACCGTCCTCACCATCCCATCCAGCAGAGGAGAAGGAGGAGACGTCTTCAGCCTCTGGCACAACGGGGCTTCTGGCACGAAGTGTTCGGTGGTGTTGAAGCAGAGCACCCAGAACAGTCGATGGGCAGCTTTGTCTTCTGCTGGGAGGAGCACTTGTACTCAGTAGCATGCCGGGTGTCAGGATGGTCTGGTCGGGGGAACTTCTCAAGGCCTTTCACCCCCTCTCCCTCTAGGCACCTTTCTCCTCACAGCACTGATACATGAAATATTTATTTTATTTTATTTTATTTTTGTGGGTACCGGGGGGTCGACCTCAGGACCTCGCGCACCAGCAGGCGCCCGTGCCGCTGAGCGATATCACCAGCCCCTTTTTCGTATGTGGGATCCGGGAGTCGAACTCGGGCCCTCGCGCTTGCAAGGCAGGCGCTTATGCCGCTGAGCCATCTCACCGGCCCCGAAATATTTATTTTAAAAGGCAACAAAGCATGCAAACACACTGAATGGTGTTGTGCAGATCCTAAGGACGGTGGGAGTTCAAAGGGGAGAAAGAGGCTGGGTGCAGCCGGCAGTGCTAAGGAAAACCACTGGGTAGGCCTGGAGCAGGGAGCATGGAGACAAGAGGGATGAGGACAGGAGGAAGGTTGGGTCGTCAGCAGGGGAAGCCACATGAGGGAAGCGCCCAGGTGGAAGTGAACACAGCAATTAGTCCTCCCTAGAAAGAATAATAATAAGGGGTGTCTGAGACCCATGCATTGTCCCAAGTTTGCCTACTTCTGACACCAATTAGCGAGAAAATAGAAGGCGAATGTATCCCAATCATTCCTGAAAAGATTTGATTGCAGATACCCAAGTAGAACGCCCAGCCCTGCTGGGAGGGTCTCCCTGAGTTACAAAGCTTTGGTATTCCTTATTTACGGACTCACTACCCTAAGAGCAGGAGAAGCTGCTTCCTGCCCTCCTCCTTAGGGAAACTTGATTCCCTTTCCCTGCTATCTTGTAAATTCTAAAAGAAAAAGAGAGACATAGAATGAACCTGCTGCAAAGGGAAAAGAGAGAGAGAGACCTAGTGTTTTACCAAGAGCCCAGTGCCAGGGGTTAAACAAGTCCTTCGTGCAACAAGGAAGGGCGTTGGTGGGTCAGGACAGAACTCCAGGCCTACAGGTGCAGGCCTGGGAAACCTGGCTTCACCATGCAACCAATGTGTAGCATGGAGCCTCTTCCTCTCCTCCCCAGAAATCATTCCTCTGACCTGCTCAGCGCGCAAGAGGCTGACCTTGGCTCTGGGCTCAACCAGTTCCCCTTGCTGTCTGGCTCCAGACTGGCTGCTGGGGCATCTGCAGAAGTTTCAGAGGGAGACCACAGAAAATGTGGGCAATTGCTGCCCAGGTCCCTTGCTCCCGGGCTGAAGCCATCAGCAGTGACTGTGTTCCTCTCTGAAGGCTTCCGCTCTTATTGGTTTGCTGGCTCCCTGGTCACAGATCCAGCCAGATGCTCATAACCGCTCTGTGCCCTAATCCTCAGGCCAAGGGAGAGAGGCAACTTTCTGCTGTTGCCAGACCTGGGTGTCTCACCTTCCCTTAGTGGTTTGCCTGAGTTCCAGCCACATCCCTGTTCCCGAGCCCCCCATGAATTTCTCTTTAACGGCCCTTTGGCTATGCTCCCTGCTTCTTGCACCCCACCCCCAGAGATACAAAGCCGGGCTATGGAGACATCAAGGGGGCACTAAGGGAGGGGTAGTGGGTTGCCTACACGTGACAAAGGCATTTAGGGGATAAGCAATACACAGGCGTGTCAGCATGCTAGTAGCTCTCATCACTGTAATTGTGACACTGCCCTATGCCCCCTGTCCTGACACTTAACTGCTCCTGCCTCATTTTTACAAATAAAGAAATCAAGACTCACGAAGATCAAATGAAATGGCCCAATAATTTTCCTGTCTGCAAAGGCTTTGGGGGGCAACAGCTAACAGATCCTTTCAGGATGGTGAATGGCACATGCTATATATAAATCACGGTATATAAAGGAAATATGTAAGAAACTCTTTCAAAAGGGTCAGAACCCTGACTGCATTTATGTGCTTTACCTGTGATGGTTTTCCCCCATCAGCTCAATAAATTCAGCTCTCTGCTCCCTGGGAAGAGCAGATGTTCTAGGAGAAAACTTATCTAATTCTTTGTTTTGGTACAATGTCTAACATGTTTTTGGCATTTAATGAATAGCTATTAATAGCTCCTGATCCATGGGAGGCTCTGTGCTCAGTGTGGTCACTTGCTATTCCATATATGGACAAAATAAGGGATTGGATTTGTTCCGTGTGTTATTGTACCTCATTCCTGAAAAGGTGTTCCCGGGTCACTTAGATCCATTCCCTGTCTCTGGGCTGGAACTGTGACACCTGTCCTCAAGTCTCCTGAATGGTCCTGTGTGACTCAAGTAGCCCTGGCAGAGGGAAGCCACTTCCTCCTGATGAGATAAGTCCTTTCTGCCAGACTTTGCCTTGTGTGTGTGTAACAGAATATACACAGGGGCAAGGGAACCAGCTATAGGCAGGGCCAGAGAAAAGAGATTAAAATGAAGGAAAACCAAGGGACAATCACAGCACAGAGCTGAAGGAGAAGGGTGTTGACCATTCACTTTTTTCAGGCACTGTTAAGCATGAAGGACATAAAAATAATATGCCCTGCCTACAGGTCCACTTACAAAGGAAGGAAATTGCAAAACATTACAGTTTTGATATTTATTCCTGCCCATATCCAGGGCAGCTTTCTGTGTTCTGGTAGCTTAAGATAACTCGGTCACTCTCCACATGACATTAACTTTCCAGCAGGAGGCTAGAGTTAGCCAATAACCTTTTGTAATAACTAACCAAATACTGTAGTACCAACAGCATGAGGGGACAGTAAGGATTAAATGAGCCATTACACAGATGGTCTCCACCTTAGGACGGTTTGACTTAAGATTTTTGACTCTGTAAGAGTGAAAAAGCAATACAGATTCAGTATCAACCGTACTTCGAACTGTGAATTTTGATCTTTTCCTGGGTTAGACATATGTAATGCGAGACTCTGCAGGTGCGGGCAGCAGCAATAAGCCACAGACCCATCATTCAGGAGATCAGAAGATCACAGGCTGAAACAACCAGTGCTCTACTGGCCTGTGTTGCAAAGCCCGGATGTAGGTAGGTTACATGTATTAGGTGCATTTTCTGACTTCGGATAATTTCAACTTATGATATGAATTTATCAGTGGATAACTCCATCTTAAATCAGGAGGTTCTGTATTTAAAGCACTTTAGCCAGGTGTAATGGCACCTGCCTATAATCACAGCACTCTGAGAGGCTGAGGCAGGAAGATCACAAGTTCAAGCCCAGCCTGGGTAACATAGTGACTCAGTGAGACCCTGTCTCAAAATAACAAATGAAAAAGTTATGAGATGCAGCTGAGTGTGAAGTCCCTGGATTCAGTAAGAAAGAGAGAGAGAGAGAAAAGGAAGGAAGGAAGGACGAAGGAAGGAAGGGACTCTGAACAGTGTTTGGCTTGTAATAAGCAATATATAATTGTCACAAAGGAAAAGTAAAATGTAAATTGAAAGAACAGCTGGGGAAGGAAGATGTCCTTGGGGATTGGCAAAGTACACTGAAGTGGAGATCTTAAGAAGGAGTCAGGGTTCATGGGGCTGAGGTGAGTGAGGGGCAGGGACACCAACAGGCAGAGGAGCTGTCATCTGGCAAGAAAGGGTTCAGAGTGTGGCTGGGGGGGATAAAGGAGACACAGTGACAGATGAAGCTGGGGTGTCCTCGGGAAAGGTGGCCAGGGCGTGGGCCAGAGTGCAGTCAACACAGCACAAGTGCCAACTGCCCCAAGGAGCGTCTCAATCCCTCCTTCTAGGCCTCTGGCCTCCTAGTAGCTGGGGAAATGGTTTGGCTAAGGATCCCCTTACTGTGCCGACCAGGTGCATGGGCCCTTGAAGGAGAGTCAATCCTGTCTATTTTATGTCTTGTTTGAAGCAGAGAAGCTGGGGAAGGCCCCAGTTCTGGTGACAGCCATGGATGCCAAAGCAGTGCCATTCCGTGTAGAGCAGCCTCTTTGAATGCCAGGCCATTTAGCAATGCCATACTGACTGGGAGCTCCCCAGTCACATCATCCAGAGTCTTTCCTATTAAAAGTCACCAGGTATGTTAGTCAGATTGGCAATGTTTGTAGCAAAATACATGGGAAAAATGTCAACTCAGAGGAGAAAAGATTTACGTTGGCTCAGTTTCCGAGAGTTCAGTCCATGGTCATGGGCTGCTTTGTTTCTAGTTCTGTGGAGAGGCAGAACATCATGTGGGAAGGGTGTGGCAGAGGAAAGCTTCTCAGCACATGGCAGCCAGGAAGCAGAGAAAGAAGCAAGGATCCATTAAAGAAGGGCCCAGGCACAACATACAGTCTCCAAGTCATACTCCTCTGGCCCAGTCCCTTAAGTTAAGTCCCACTTGCTAAGTTTCCATCACATTCCAATAATGGCATCTACTTAGGTTCTCATCAATGGACTGGTACAATAATGAAGTCAGAGCCCTTATGGTCCACTAACCTTCTGAAAGCCTCATCTCTGAACTCAGACATTTGCTTATACTTTTGGTGATCAGAGGCAAGATTTGAGAGATTCTGGTATAGCATCCATTCACACCATGACAGCTTTAAAATAAAACCAGAAACATTTTTACCACCTGTGACAAACTTCCTAGGGGCTCCACAGGGCATGGATTTACTTTTGTCTGCTGGGCCATGACATATCACATGAGAAGAAAAGGCACACTGTTAGAACGATACCGTGGCTGGAATCAGTACCCCAGAGGGACAGCCTATTAGAAATCAGTTATATCTGACAGGGAGCAAGACCTACACTATTTTTTATGAACTCTCTAAAGTGGCAAAATATTTAAAAATCTCTCCAAAGCATCAGTGTAGGAAAGGTCATGAAAAGTAATGTACATGTCTGTATCTATGAATGCCTGGTTTCTAAAACAATGCAAGACTTTGCTTAAACTAGAAGGGAGTTCTTTGGCCGACTACCGAGACACCATTGAACTGTGCCTACACCTCTCAGGCACACCTCGTGGGCCATGTTGCGAGCTGTGAAGCCCAACATGGTGACCCAGTGACACCCACTACTGCAGGACATTTTAGTAAGTGTAGTGGCAGTGCCTTGAAAAGATCTTAAGCTATGACTGCACCTAGCCATTTAGATGTTCCAAGAATGGCAAGTCCCTGAGGTCGTAAGAATGATAATTTGTAACATTACCAGACTGCATAAAAGGTCACTCGTGGCCTCAAAAATACCAAAGACTCAGTCCCCGTGGCTGAGAGTTTAAGAACACATAAACAGCAGCTGATCAAGAGGAAGGTATAAGAACCAACTTTCCAATTTTCTCTACCAGGAAACTGGGATCAGTGAGCTCCCCCAAGGGTACTGAGTGATAGTGAAGACATTGCTGCAGGAGGTGGGGCAGAAGGGAGCACAGAATGGTTCTAGAAGACCTGCGGACATTAGAGACTCCCTCACCTGAGGTCACACTCTGTGGGCTCACAACAGGACCCCAGGGAACGAGGAGAGTTGACTCTGGAGGAGGTCCAGAAGATGCAAATGACCGCAATTCCTGAGTGACTGCAGAGGTCAGCAAGAGCCCAGATCTGATGCCCTCCTGATGCACGGCTCCAGCCTCAGGGTAGGGGCTGATGTGGACGTGAAAGCACCCAAGGTTAGTCTGTGGGGTGGAAAACTTGACCTGCAGGCAGGGCTTTCTGAGTAGATTTAGGTTTACTTTGCACTCAACAGTCTTCTCATAGGGATCTCAGCAAAAGAAGTTCAATCAAGAAAGTACTAGGAAAATGATAGCCTCTGTGAAGCCAAGGGATTTCTAGCCCTTTAGAGTAGTGTCCTAATCACTACTTCCACAGAACCCAACTCAAGAAGAGGCACCATTTAGTTCTCAGTGAGAGACGTCCAGAAAGCCATAAGCCTGTGAGTATGAGCGCTCTCCATTCTGGCTAAGATAGGTGTATTTATTTTCAGTTGCCGCTCTATCAAAGTTTGATGCACACAGTGACTTCTGACAATACATATTTGTTATTGGACAGTCCTGGAAGTCAGAAGTTCAAAATCAGTCTCCTGGGGGCTAAATTCAGGCATCAGCAGAGCTGACAATGAACATTTGGGAGGTTTTGAAAGGAAAATCTTGCCTGTTCCAGCACCTTGAGGCACCGCATGCCTTTGCTGGTAGCTCCATCCTCCCTCAAAGCCAGAAGTGTGGCATCTTCACTCTGTCTGCCTCTACCTCTGCTTTCTTTATTATACCCCTCTTCTGACTGACCTTTCTGCCTTCATATAGGTACTGTTGTGATTACACTGTGCCCAGACAAAAATATACAGAATAGTCTCCCGGTCTCAATATCACCTGCAAAGGCTCTTGGTCAAGATAGATGACATTTATATCACAATTTGGGAATGAAGACATCAAGTACATGGGGGTCACTATTCAGCCTGCCTTAACGGGCCATTCATGGTAGGACAAAATGACTCCGGGAATATATCCATGATTCTGAATTAAATGTCTCCCTCAAAAGTTCATGGTAGGGCCGTTGAGATGGCTCAGCAGCTTAAGTGCCTGCCCGGCAAGCATGGAGGGCCCGAGTTCGACTCCCAGAACCCACATACGAAAAAGGGGCCGGTGATATCGCTCAGTGGCACGGGCGCCTGCTGGCGCGCGAGGTCCTGAGGTCGACCCCCCGGTACCCAAAAAAAAAAAAAAGTTCATGGTAAACAGAAGGGATCCAGATGAAAGCCAATCTGACTTCCAGGTAAGGGAGTTCAGAAAAGAGTTCCTTGGGAGTTGTCTTTTTCTGAGAAGAATGGGACCCTTGCAAAGTTAAGAAAAACAGGGACCAACAGAGCAGAGGGAAGTGTGTTGCAGCCTGTACCAGCCATCAGAGATCAGCAATTCATCACTTTGTGCAGGACAAGATTGGAAGCACATTGCATGGTCATGATTTCTACAGGTATTATGAAGCAACTCCAAAAGTCTAAGGATGGGGTGTAGAGCTCTCTCTCACTATATAAGATCCAGAGATAATAGTATAGAATCCCAACTGTGAAAAAAGGCACCTAGGACTAAATTGAGTCTAAGAAACCATGCCTGTCCACCTATCCCAAACTCACTTCCTCTCTGTAAGCCCCAAACGACTGTCAGCCTCAAGCCATAGAGGGCTTGGAAATGACTTCTGGATGGGGACACGGGACAGTGAGCATGACATTTATACCAGAAAAGCCAGTGGGGCAGAAGAACTTGGTCCGGGTGGCTCCCTTTGAAAGGCCAACTGCTTCATTTTCAGCATAATTTACAGTGATTCTGTGAGTGGTGGGTGAGAAGATGCACTGCCCAGAAACCCTTCAAAACAAGACTGCTGAAATGCCGTTCATTTTTTTTTTTTTTTTTTTTTTTGTGGGTACCGGGGGGTCGACCTCAGGACCTCATGCACCAACAGGCACCCGTGCCGCTGAGCGATATCACCGGCCCCTTTTTTCGTATGTGGGATCCGGGAGTCGAACTCGGGCCCTTGCGCTTGCAAGGCAGGTGCTTATGCCGCTGAGCCATCTCACCGGCCCAATGCCGTTCATTTTGAATGAAGTAAGAGTGTTAGTTTTTTCACTGAAGCTGTAAGAAATTATCATACACAATGACTTAAGAAAATATACATGCATTATATTTTATCTTTCTGGAAACTGGAAGTCCCAAATCAGTCTCCCTGTGCTACATACAGGTCTCAGCAGCCAGAGCAGCTATGGAACAGCCCATGCTTCGGGACTGGGTAAAGCAGGACCTAAATCCATGGTCATGTTGGGAGGGAGCAGAAGACTTTGAAAGTTACTGCTTCTTGCAGAGCTTGCCACCAGATCGCCAAGGTTTCTTGCCCCTGAAGCATGATGGGACTTGTCCCTCTGTCCACGTCTGCTTCCTTCCCCCTTTCCTTCACAGCTGTTGATCCTTAATCCTTTGTGCTCCAAACAAAGCAGAGGGAGGCACTGTTTGAATGGGTGTCCGAGGGAGGCACTGTTTGAATGGGTGTCCGAGGGAGGCACTGTTTGAATGGGTGTCCATGGGACTCAGAGAAGTAGGAGCAGCCTCTGTGGCATTGAAGTTGGGAGCTCGGGTGGACCTGAATACTGCTGGGTAGGAAGGAAGGACATCATCAGAGCCAAAGTAGATTCTGAGCAGAGAATTCCTGTTCCAGACCAGGTATCCCGGGAAGAAATGGTCTGGCAGCGTTTGCTCTGAGGGTCAGCTCCCGGGACCAGCCCTTTGGCACGGTGGTGGTGTGGTTTGAAGGAAAGAGAGTGAGCATGTGGCCCATTGTAGTGCTGGCAGGGATTTCCACTGGCAAAATCCTATCAGCAGTACATATAATCATTGTCACTCTTAGCAGTGACAACTTATAGCAGCCAGAAGGAATGCCAGAAGACCAGTACGGCACACTGTTCTTTCTCTGCCTAGCAATGGCGTGAAGAATCGCCTGTTCTCCCCCTTCCGCTTTTGCACGAATGGTTTCCTCCTTTCTTGGATGATGAGCCATGCCCGTAAGAAGCAGAGACGCTGCTTCCTATGAAATGGGAAAGCATGGCAGCTGTTGGGCAGATGAAAAAAGAAAAGAGATGTGGATGCATTTGCAATCAAAACTGATGGAACAAGTCAGGAAGCTTATCACATTTAGACACTCAACTGCACACCATTACTACTGCATGATACCAAATTCATTAAGAATGGAGACTCCATTTCCCCTAGTTTGAGAGGAGAGGTTGTTATTTAGTTTTCTTCCAATAAAAGAGGTAAATGAGGGGAAGAGGGGTCGATGGCAGTGTAGGGGAATGGGAAAAATAAAGAATCAAGTTATATCATGTACAGGTACAAATTCCTATGATGAATGTGATCATTATGTGCACCTAAAATGTACCAATAAACTTAACTAATTAAAAAAAAAACAGGTTCCAGATTTATTGGTTAGAAAATGTAAAGTAGGGCAATGGAGAAAAAGGACTTAAATTTCTTCTTTAGCAAGGAGGGTAGGACACTGGGAAAAGAAACCTTGGTTTCAGTTTGTTTTACACTGGTAGTGCCCTTCTCTTTATTTCTCCACATGTGCTGGCAGCAGATTGGTTACATCATACCATGCATGACCTTCTCCGTGGAATTTCTACTGGTGCTGCTACTCTTGCTCATGAGTTGACTTTAGTGAATCTTGCAAGGAAGAGTGAGTGCCATTTGCCTGCATCGCTCTGTACCCAACATAGCAATATGACGATTGTAGTGATAGCTCTTAATACTAACACCCTAAGCAAGTTCTCAAGAGGTGCATTTCACATACAGTAGGAGCAGGGGAATGCTCAGATGTGTGGTTGTGGGTGCGAAATGGACAGAGAAGTTAGGAATTGCTACAGTAGCCATAGGGTCAAAGCATCTGGTTGGGGAAGAGACCCAGACCAGGTGAAACAGTGAATCGATCACCCCAGGTGGCCATCCATGACATACAGCCCCACCAAATGGGATTCAGACCACAGAAGTGCTGTCTTTCACCTTGGAACCCTCCGTGGCCTGAAGAAGACAGCAATAGTAAAAGGGATAATTTCTAGGCTCTCTGGAGATATGACCGCTGTCCCCACTTCTGTGAGGCAAGTAGTTCTCAACTGTCTGTTCTAATTAGCAATGCCACAATCCATCTTGAGGCATGTCACAAGCAATTTGTTGGTAATAATAAAGTAGGAAATTTTTCCAATGATTTTTTTCTTTATAAATTAAATTAACCTGCTAAGACTTCTTCGGTTGTAACTGAGAGATAACCAAATTGAATTAGTTTGAGCCAGAAGAATACACTGCAAGTTCAATATACCTACAAAAGCAAGGTGTAGCTGGATATTCAGAACTAGAAGCAAGAACCCGATAGCCCCAGGACAGGCCCGCTGCCCCTCTCTGTGTGTTCAGTCCCCTCTGACCATTGCAGGACAGTCTCTCCTACATGGCAGAAGACACAGTGACAAAACAGCATCAAGAGTAACATAGTTTGCAATTCTGAATCTTGGTTCCATGATTTGGTTGAAACGTTTCTTAGGAAGAATTGCAATTGATGTGTCTTGGGTCCCACAGCCCTCGCCAGAACAATCGACTGCAGACAGCACTGTCCCCTCACCCCTATGAAATCCATGCCTCCCAGGTAAGCAGGTATTACCTGGACCGCACCTCTAAACCACTCACACGGGCGATGCTCTGGTCCAGTCTTCCACGTCTCTTCACCACCCTTTGTATCCTTGGCTGGAACTAACAGTCTATCAGCAGAAAATTCCCTCTGCATCCTCGACTCCTATCTCAAAGTGATTTTCACTCTATTCTCCTAATTGTCCTTGAAGACACTACCTCTTCAGCTCATCTCTCAAATCAACACTGCTTTTCTCTCTTCCTGCCTTCCAAACATCTCTGGCTCTAAAAGTACACTCCTTGCTCTCTGTGACAGCTTGCAAATCACTTCTTCCCTCCTCAAATATCCAAGCCTATGTCTACCTTAATTCAGGCTTGAGACTATGTCTTCCCCCGCCTCTCTTTGTTCCCCATATTCAGCTACCCATTGATCATTTCACTTGTTCATTAAAGGTTTGAACGTTGCTCTATTAGCGTTCCCTTTGCCACCATCTTCCATATCTGTGAGGACAACTCATTCACCATCCGGCTGTCACGTGGGGACCAGAGAGGGTGCAAAGGAGAAAAAGAAAGGAAAGATCTGATGTTCTACACCCCAATTGGATGAGAATAGTTCACCATTATATTTTAAAATATATAATAGTTCACCTAGGATATATTTTATGAAGACCTAGAATAGAAGAGCTGAAGAGCTCAAAACACAAATGATAAGGAGAGGGAAATGCTAGTTTCTCTGCTATAACCACCGCATGATGTATGCAAATGTGGAAAAATTGCACTGCACCCCCATTAATATGTGCAAGTATTATACGTTAATTAAAATGTAAATTTTCTTTTTTAAAGTGAAGGAGTCAGGCTGGACTTGACTTATATATGGTTGTTATACAGGTGATGCAATGAAGGTATGCACAGATGAGGAATGGCAGGTCAGACTCACAGGGCCTAGCCCACTTGAAAAACAAGTCATTTTGGTTAGCCAGGATACAGAGCAAATGAAAGATACAAATAAGAACATGGAAGTTTAAACTGTGGAGGGCTTTGTTTTAACATTAAGAGTTTTGTCTTTTTTCTGTTTTTTTTTGTTTTTGTTTTTCTTTTTTTGTCTGTTTGCAATAAAACACAGTTAAATAGCTTAGCATAGGTGCACATCTTGATGACAATATTTTGCACATTACACAAGAATTTACTTTTAGATCTCTTTCCTCTGTGTATCCATGAGGGTGAGGATTATTATGCATCTTTATATCATCTGTACCTAACACAATGCACACATTGTTTCTAGTTGTTAAATGTTCACTGATTAAAATAGTAGAGATACCTGAAGATCATGTTCATAGATTTATTTGTAAGAAAAAATACAGCAATAAACAATGTGCCAACCTATAAATAATAGCTCATAGATAAGCTTTAGCAACCCACCCAGTTCACAACCCCAGCATAAAGATGTTGTTAACATTTTTCGAGCATTTCTTTAACCTACTGTAGAGAACTTTGATTAAACTGCTGGATGCTGAGGAGTTTGCGAAAAGGACTAAAGCTCTACAAGACTTTATTGGTTTATAGATGCAGGGTGCTTTTCTGGTACATTACTTTATTAAATCCTCTCCATCAAATCTGAGAGAGGTGAGAGGTAGGTCGTATTATCCTTACAATCAAGAATGTCAGGCAGAGATTTTAAGCCACTTGGCCAAGGTCACACCACAAATAAGCAGTAGAGCTGAACTTAAATGGGGATCTGTGGTTCTGAATACAGTGATCTGGCCTCACACTGCCTCAAGATTGCAGTGAGGACATCTGACTTTGAAGAGATTGTAGGTAACAAGTGAGGTTGTTATATGGCATGGTTATAAAAACCCAAGGCAGAAGCCACCTGTGCTAATAAGTGTGTGAACTGCCTACAGAAACCAGCAATACTTTTATCCTTTCATGGCTTGTGCTACTGGTCAAACCCCTGTATTATGTCTAGTCTGAATCTTAGTCTTTTAAGAGAGATGTGCAGAAACGTAAAGAGATTCAGCATATTATATCTGATCCATGAGAGAATATTATAGGAGGATTATGTTCACCATCTCCACAGGGGTCATAGCCTCACAGGAAATTAGCACATTGCAGCAACACAAATATAGACTAGACCTAGGAAAAAACTTACAGACTGCAAGAGCCGTGGCATGGAAGATGTTTTCAAAGCAGGATATGAAATCTCTATCACTGCAGATTTCAAGAATAAGAGAAATTCTGTTCAGAATAAGTTGAGAAGACTGAAGCTGAAGCATACGGAAGGAGCTCTGTCTCCATCTCATCCAAGGTGAGATAAGGCAGTGCTGACCTTGAGACCCAGCCCGACCTTGGTCTTTTCATTGATCCAATCTCACCATGTGATGTTTCCATGTAATTTGCAAACTACAAGTTCATTTGTTTTGCTGTCATTATTTTTTAAATGTGAGGTATGATCTAGATTTTCACTCCCAAAGAAAATCTGCTGTCTGAAAGGAGCCGTTGTTAACAGCTGTTGTTAACACTGAGGTGAAAAAAATAAAAAAATAAAAACATAAAAACGGAAGAAACTAAGCCATTATTTCCTGTCTTGGTTCCCTGCCAAACCCATAACCATGTTAAAAGCATCACAAAGACTTGTTACAAAGCCACTATTTTTGCACTCTCTAACAATTGCTTTTTTTCATCCCCAAATCTAAGTGTTTGTTTGTCTTACTATTTAAAATATACATATGTGTATGTATGTATGCATATTATTTCTTTATTGTGTTTCTTCTTACATCAGTGTGCACCATTGTTGGGGGTCTTTATAATAGATTTGAAAATGACATAATTTCCCCCACCCTACGTTTATGTCCACATGAGCTGGGTAGTTCTGAGAGTCCTCCCACTCTTAATCTGGGTCTTCCTTTGACTCATGGATGTCAGAAAATGTTCATTGATGGTGTTAGTGCCCTCAGTATTCAATCACCTTCCAAAAGTCCCACCTCTGGACATATGAGCTGGGGGAGAGGGGACAGGCATTGCATATTTGATCCAAACCACAATACCTACCAATTCTCACCCATGGACTTGAGTTCACCCTAGACCAACCAAACGCTTGTCAATTTACTCACTGACCTCAGTCATGAACAAAACATATGGCTATTTTAAGCCACTCAGCTTTTGGATGCCATGTTACACAGTGTTATGGCTTGCATCTAGATGTCTCCCCCAAAGCCCGGCACATTCATAGGTGGGACTTTTTGAGAGCTGGCTGGATCTAGGGTGTGTGATACTGGGATTAAGGGTGTGTGGTACTAAATTAGTCCACTGATTGGAACTAGCACTAGCCAAAAGACTGGTAGCCTGGATGGGAAAAAAAGGAAATGCAGGCTGGCTGCTTGCTGCTGCTGCTGCTTACTGCTTTGCTGCCTCCTGCCTGCTCTGCCATGGACTGTTTCTCCTCTGCATTGGAGTCAGCCAACTGTGGAGTGAAACCTCTACAAACTGTGAGTTGAAATAAACTTTTCCTCCTTTAACTTTGGGTGTTGAGTATTTTGTATCAACAAGGAGAAAGGTAACTAAGACACAGTTATAGATAGCTATGAGAGTTTACAAACTTAGAAATAGCACAATTTCTTTCTAACCTCTCCCCTTATTAAATTGTTTTAACAACTGTTATCATAAATTGCATGAAAGCATCCCATGTCCATGCTTTTTTACTTTTAATATAATAAAAATAAGTGTGAAATGTTTCATGCTCATTCATATTTCACATATTTATTGTGAACCTACCATAAAACAGACTCTACTTGGGTGCTTGAAACAGACAGTTGTTACTTTTTTCATATACTCTCAGTCTAATAGAAAGAGATAAAATAAATCTAACTAATTTTTTTTAACATACAGCATCATAGGGGAAAAAACATTCCTTTTTCTCACCCATTGCAAGGTTCATGACCCAAACCCTATAACAAAACACAAGTTAACAAAGAAAATATAAAATATATGTAAAATAACTTTTATATGACACAGAAACTTTCAAAGATGAAGACACTCTGCAGTAGAGAAAATGATTGTCTGTATATTCACTCAAAAATGTGATTGGTGAACAAAACGGTCTGATTTAATGTAATCAACTTGGGGGAACTTAGCAAGGCCTGCATATTCAGATTTTCCTATGTACCTGGGTGACATCCGTTTCCTCCTGGTTTAGAGAATACGCCTCTGAAATAACTTACTTCAGCAGCAGTTCTGTTGGCTTTTATGGCTTGCTTTAGGGAAAACCAGAAAGGGGAATTCTTACTAGTGCTCATGGCCTGCCTGTGCAGATTTCTCAATTTCCTTCAGCTTAAAATAATCAGCATGCCAAGTGCTTAATTTTGGATAGCATGCCCCGAACCCTATCAGCACATTAAAAATCATAAGTGCTATAAGAAAAATATAAAGAAGGATTAGTGGACTTAGACTGCAGAAGGCTTGGGCTGTAATTTAAAATGAGATTATCAGGGTGGACCTTAATAAGGTACTATTTGAGAAAAGGCTTGAAGAAGGTGAAGAAGTTTGCCCTGCAGATAGCTGGGAAAAGAGTGTTCCAGATAGAAAGAAACACTCAGATAAAGGAAATATGTCTCTACAGTGGAAAAGATGAGAAATGAGAAGTGACTAAATTCTGGGTTTTCTGTCAGGTAGGATGTGTTTTGAAGAGAAAGCAAGGTATCAAGAAGTACTCTGAAGCATTTGGCCTAAACAACGAGAGAGATAAATCTCTTAACTGAGAAGGAAATGACTGCAAGTAAATGGCTTAGGAGGAAAGATCAGCAGTCCAACTTTGGACATGGGAAAGCTCAAAATGTCAATCATATGTCTGAGTAGAGACACTGAGATGTCATCTTCATATTTAATTTGATGTAAGAGAAGTCTGGCTGGAGATAGAAGTTTGAGTCTCTGGCAAATGTAGTAAAGTAGTCATAAGATGAGATGAAATCAATACTGAGAACTGGGGCTTTTCAAAATTAGAAGGCTGTGGCGAAGATGAGGAACCAGCAAGGCCAAAGGAGAAAGAGCAACCAGTTAAGAAGAAAAGCAAGTGACTGTGGCATTTCAGAAACTAAATGAAGACTATGTGGCAAGGAGGTAGGTGCAAACTCTGACATGAGATGCTGTAGAGTTTATTGACCTTGGATCTAAGAATTAACCTTGCACTCTGTTAACCTTGCACTCTGTTATCTGTAACCCTGAGGAAATCATTTTAGTAGGATAAGGAACAAAATCCTCTTTGAGAGAGTCGAAGGAAGAATGGAGAGAGAAATCTACACAGTGACACAGGTAACTGTTTAGGTTTTGTTGCAAGGGAGATCAGAAAACTGAAGGTCTAGCTGCACGAGAGGAAAGAAGGGAGTGGGGGAGAGACTGCCATCTTTGTATGCTAGTAGAAAACATCCAGCAGGAAGAAAAAAAGATGCAAAAGACAAAGGGAATAGTTGTAGACTTCCTCAAGCAAATGAAAGGGGATAAGATCTAGTATGTAGCCAAGACTGTAGATAGACTAATAAGGAATTTCTAAACAAGCCCTGGAAATTTCCCTCCAGTTATTCTTCTAAGAATTTGTTTTCATCAAATCTGACCATTAATTTAGATCATATAATTCTCCGACACCTACTCAGAGTACTTTACGTCTTCTGTAAGTGTTGTATATTATAGCTTATCTTGAACATATTTGAAAATGTGAAATAAGTACTAGTTAATGGTGATGGATTTTTAAGTATTATTATTTTCAACATTTTAAGAGCATTGCTTCCGTGTTTATATTTTGGCTTATATTTTATGGTCACTGTCCGGTATTGGTCAATATCACATTACTGCTTAAAATTAGTTAAATAGTTTTGCCTTAAACAAAAATCTATACTCTAATTTCTGTAAGAGAGAAACTATCCCTTTATAGTGCATTTAGTGCATTATACGCAGTGGTGATAAACTTATGGCCAGTGTGTTGTTCTGTTTTTCTTTTTTTTTCTTTTTTTGGTACCAGAAATCAAACTCTGGACCTTGCCCTTCCTAGGCAGGCGCTATGTCATTGAGCTACATCCCCAGCCATCTGTTTTTCTTTTAAGACAAGAGATGTTAATGCATGAGCTGTTTATTCTAAACTAAAACCTCAGTATTCGGGTTTAATTGCAGTGTTGACACTTTGTCATAAATAAATGGGTTTTGGGTGCAGTTTAGAACTCTTCTCTAAAAGGTTCATCACTGCCCTAGAATAAGGGTTAAATTCCTTCATGATTATTAGTATGTTTAGATTTTGTATTCTTTGGAATCAACTTTGTCTATACATAACAAAGTAATATGAAAAGGAAATTATAAAATAATTTGAAATATATGCATATATTTCACATCATATTTTATATGATGGTGAGATCAGAGTTGATTGCAGAGCTGTCTTATCTGTACCTGCAGTTGTGTTACCTTTTCCCACCTTTGTTTCCTTGGAAAATGAAGTTCCCAAGTTCTCAGTATTAAGGTTTTCAACTAGTCTTATGACTATTTAATCCATTTGCCAATGACTCAAAACAGTCATTAAATTTACCATTATAATATGTTCAAAGTACAGTTCCGTGGCATCAAGTACATTCACATGACAGTGCATCATCATCGGCATCTGTTTCCAAAGCACGCTTGCCATTCCACACCGGAATTTCCCCTCCATCCCCCCACAACCCCCCGGCAATGGCATTCTACTTTCTGTCTCCTTGAACAGGACATGAACAGAACCATATTATCTGGCCTTTTGTGACTGGTTTGATTCACATAGCATGTCATTAACACTTTTCTATGTTATGTTTCACAACTTTCTCCCTTTTCAAGGATGAATAATATCCTACTCTATTTTTATTCCACATTTTATTTATCCATTCATCTCTCAGTGTACACTTGGGTTGCTTGTACCTTCTGGGTATTATGAATGATGCCGTTATGAGCATGACTATAGAAATAGCTGTTTGAATCTCTTCTTTAAATTCCTTTGGGAATATGCTCAGATGTGGAATTGATGGCCAGATGGTAATTTTATGCTAAATTTTTGAACAAACTTCTTACTGTCTTCCACAGTAACTTCATCATTTTGCATTCCTGCAATGACGTGCAAGGGCTACAGTTCTCCATCTTAACAGATTTCTGTTTGGTTTTATTTTAGTAATAGCCATCCTTATGTATGTGCGGTGGTATCTCATGTTGGATTGGATTTGCATTTCCCCGGTGGTTAGTGATCTTGAATGTCTTCTCTTGTTTATATTTGATTATTTGTACATATTTGTTCTTTAGGGAGAAATGTTTATTCAAGTTCTCCATTCATGTTTTAATTGGCTAGGCTGAAGGAATTCTTTATATATTCTAAATATTAATCCCTTACTAGATATATGCTTTGCATATATTTTCTACTATTCCACTCATTGCTTTTTCACTGCTGACAATGTCCTTTGGTGCACAAGAGTTTAATTTTTTAAAATTTTGAAAATTCCTATAGGTTTTAAACATTTGTAATGAGATTTTGGTGTATTTTCTAAGAAGTTATTGTCAAATCCAATATCACAAAATTGCCATTAGGTATGTTATAATTTTTGCTGTCGCGTTTAGATCTTTGATAAATTTTCAGTTACTTTTACATGGTTTAAGGAAGCAATCTAACTTCATTGTTTCATGTGGATAATCAGGTTTCCTGTCATGGTTTGTTGAAAACACTTTCTACTAAATTGTCACAGAATACTTATGGAAAATCATTTACACATATATACGAGAATTTATTTCTGCACTGTCCATTCTTTTTGCCAATATGGCTATCTTTAAGCCACTATTGCATAGTTTTGATTACTGTGGCTTTGTAGTAAATTTGGAAATGACAAAATGTAAGACTGACTCATATTTTCCAAGATTTTTTCCACTTACATTTCCTTGAGATTCCATGTGAATTTTAGGATGAATTTGAATATTTCTGTTTAAAATGTCTTTGAAATTTTGATGGCAGGGTTGTATTTAATCAATTGATCACTTTGCATAGTATTGAAATCTTAATAATATGAAGCTTTCCAACCCATAAACAAAGGATATCTTTCTGCTATTTGTTATTCATTTTAATTTCTCTCAGCAATGTTTTCTAGGGTTCAATGTATAAATGTTTTCCTTTTTGGGTAATTTTATTCCTAAGTATTTTATCCTTTTTTATAACATTGAAGATGAAGTCAGTTTAATATTTTTCTAATTGTTCACTGTTACTATAAAGAAATGCAACTAATTTTTGAATGTTCATTCTCTATCCTAAAACTTTGCTGAAATCAATTAGTTTTTACACCTCTGTGTGTGCATGAGGGAAGGATGAGAGAGAGAGAGAGAGAGAGAGAGAGAGAGAGAGAGAGATCTACGGTTTTCTAAATATAAGATTATGCATTTTGCTAAAAGATATTGTTAATTCTTTTCTTTCCACTTTGAATGTCTTTCTGTTTTTTACTCTTGATGCCTCATTACTCTGAGCAGGAGTTCTAGTATGATGCTGAATAAAAATACTGAAATCGAGAATCCTTGTCCTGTCTCCGATCTGAGAAGACAAGCTTTCAGTCTTTCACCTGTAAGTATGATCTGTGTTTTTCACATGAGGCCTTTACTTCATAGAGGTAGTTTCTTGCTACTCCTAGTTTGTTGAACACTGTTATTATGAAAAGGTGTTGAATTTTTCAAATCTTTTCTTCACATCAATGGACCAGATTTTTAAAAAATATTTATTCTGTCAATATGGTGTATTTTTTTGCATGGCTTTTTAGCAGTAAACTATTCTTGCAATTTAGGAAAAGAATTCCACTAGATCACACCATAAAATATGCTCTTGATTTGCTGGTATTTTATTATTTTGCATCAATATTCATTATGAATATTCATTCATCGGTAGGTTTCTATTCATATAGTATCGTCATATGTTTTCATATCAAAGTAATACTGGCCTCAGAAAACAAGGTAAGAAGTATTCCCTTAAAGTTTTTGAAGGTGTTTAATAAATATTTTTTCAATCAGATTTTATTGGTATATTTTAGATATACATAATTATCACATTCATAATAGAGAATTTGTACCTGTACATGATATAACTTCATTCTTTTTTCCCATTCCCCTACCCTCCCTTCAATCCCTCCCTATTTACAAAAGCTTTGTTCATTTTTTTCTTTTCTAAATTTTTTTTTAATTTTCCCTTCTTTCCTTTCTCCCCCTCCCCTCCCTTTTTCTCCTCCCCATTTGAATATTTTCTTCCTATTTCACAATACCTATTATATATTTTGGTCCTTATTTACACTTTCCATTTCTCACACCAGAGAAATGATGTGGTGTTTACACATGTGTGTCTGATTTGTTTCACTTAAGAATATGGTCTCAAGGTGCATCCATTTACCTAGAAATGTCTTGAGCGTATCCTTCTTTGTGGTAGAGTAGTACTCCATTGTATTAAAAAAACACATCTTTATCCATTTACCAGTTGATGGGTATTTCAGCTGTTTCCAAGATTTTGCTATTGTAAACTGTGCTGCTATAAACATGGGTGTGCATATGTCACTGTGCTATGATGCTTTTAATTCTTTCGGGAAGATACAAGGAGGGGAATATCTGGGTCAAATGGAACCTCTAGTCTTAGTTTTTTGAGGAATCTCTACACTAATTTCCACAGTGGTTGAACCAGCCTACACTCCCACCAACAGTGGAGAAGGGTTCCTTTTCCCCCACAGCCCCACCAGCATTTGTTATTGGTTGATTTCTTTTTTTTTTAATGTGGGTACCAGGAGTCGAACTCAGGACCTCGTGCTTGCCAGCAGGTGCTTATGCCAGCCCTTGGTTGATTTCTTGATGATAGCCATTCTTTCTGAGGAGAGATGGAATCTCAGTGTTGTTTTAATTTGCATCTCTAGAATGACCAGTGGTGTTGAACATTTTTTCATATGTTTATTTGCTGTTTGTACTTCTTCATCTGCAAAATGTGTATTTATCTCATATGCCCATTATTGGGTTGGGTCTTTAAATGTGGGGGGTCTGATTTTTTTGAGTTTTTCATATGTTCTCAATAGTAATCCTTTGTCTGAGGGACAGCTGGCAAACATTTTTTCCCACACTGTGGGTTGTCTCCTCACTCTGTTGGTGTTTTCTCTTGCTGTGCAAAAGTGATAAACATTGATATTTATTATTCTTTAAATGTTTGGTGGAAATGAATGAAGCAATTAAGAACAGGGCCTTTGTTATGAAGACTTAACTACCAGGCCAAGCTTGCAGTCACAGGCTTTTTCTGATTTTCTATTTGTTCATGATTCACTCTTGGTAGTTTGTGTGTTAGTTGGAATTTTTTCCATTTAATTTGGGTTTTCTTATTCGTTGGTTTTTGCTCGTTCACAGTACTGTCTTATAATCTTTTTTATTTCTCTAAAATCGGTAGTAATATCCTCACTTCCATTTCTAAATTTAATTACTTCAATCATATCTATTTTTTCTTACCTATTTTACCTATAACTTTTTCAATTTTGTTGATTTTTTCCAAAAACCAATTCTTTGTTTCATCCATTTAATCTAATTTTCTCTTTTCAATTTTATTTGTCACTGCTACAATCTTTATTATCTTCCCCATTTGCTAGTTTTTGTCTGGTTTGTTCTGCTTTTTTCTAATTCCTTAAGGTATAAAGTCAAATTGTTGATTTTAGAACTTCTTCATTTTTAATAAAGATAGTTGCAGCTATAAGTGTCTTCCTTATAGTAGCACTGTTTTGCTATATTCTGTAAATTTTTATAAGTTCTGTAAGTTTTGGAATATTATGTCTTTATTTTTATTTGCCTCCAGATATTTTCTACATTCCTTTGTGAATTCTTTGTCGTGCCTTTCATCATTTAAGATTGTGTTGTTTAATTTCTACGTTTTTGTAAATTTGTGTTTTCCTTTCTCTGTTGATTTTCTGGCTTCATTTTCTTGTAACTAGAAAAGAATAGTTGCATGATTTCAATACAGATTTTTTAAAAATTTATTAAGACATGTTTTGTGGTTTAGCATATGGTCTATCTTGGATAATGTAACATACACACTTGGAAAAAATTCTTATTCTGCTATATATATATATAATCATATATAACCATATATATATATAACCATATATAACCATATATATAAAAAACCATATATATATAACAATATATATATAACAATATATATCTAACCATATATATATGGTTAGATATAATTAATTTATAATGTTCAAATCCTATTTCCTGTTTTTTTCTTTTTTGATGATATTGAAGATTAAACCCTGGACCTTACACATGGTAGGCAACACAGCCATTTTTTTTTTTCTTTTGAGAAATGGTGTTATTAAGTTGCATAACTTGGCCTTGAAATTGTGATCCTCCTGCCTCAACCTCCCAAGTATCTAGAATTTTAGCTGTGTACCATTGCACATGGTTCCATTTCTTCTATTTCATTATTGCTATTCTGTACATTTTACAGATATTATCTTTGTAATCAATATGAATCAAATGTAACACCTGAAAGTTATAAAATCATTTAAAACTAATACCAATTTAACTTCAACTGCATGTAAAAACTCAATTCCCTACAACCCCACCTGCCCCACTTTGCGTTATTTGGCTTTAATAATTATTCATAATTTTATTTAGTTTACAAAAAAGTTAAAAGTGAAGTTACAATCTAAATTATTGTAACATTCATTTTCATATTTCTGTGTATATTTGCCCTATGAAGACCATTATGCATCCACCAGATTTAAGATCCTGTTTGTCACGCTCTCTTTCCAACTCAAAGAATCTCTCTAAAAAGTCTCAGAGACAGGTGTAGAGGTAATGAATTCTCTTAGTTTTGTTTATCTAGAAATGTCTAAATCTCTCCATTTTTAAAGGATCCCTTTTTTTGGATACACAACACTTAGTCGACAGTTTTCTTCTCCCAGCGCTCTACATACATCATCTTAGCGTTCTCTGGGTTCTAAGGTTTCCGCTGAGAATCCGCTAATACTTTTCTTGAGGATCCTTATTTGTCTGGCTATTTTCAAGAATTTCATTTTGTTTTGAGTTTTGAAAGTTTTTATGATGTGCCCCAGTTTGGGTATCTTTGAGTTACACTTGAAGTTCGTAGAGCATCATATATTTCTATATCCATAACATTCCTCAAATTTCAGGATTTTTCAGACATTATTTTTTGAAGAAAGCGTCATGTCTTTTTCCATCTTCCTCTTTTTTTTCCTGGAAATGCCTTAATAGGAATATTGGTGTCTTTGATGGTGTCCCCTAATGTTCTAAAACCTTGCTTCTAACTCAATAATTTCAAACTACTTTTATTTCAAGTTCATTGATATTTTTCTTCTGCATTTTAAAATCTGCTTTTAAACTCCTATCATAAATTTTAAAATTCAGTTCTTGTATTTTTCACCCTCGGGATCTCTGCTTGATTCTTTTTATAATTTAATAGATATTTCTTTGTTGATATTGTAATTTTTTTTTATTTTAAAGAGAAGAAAAAACAAAACAAATCAAAAGAAGAACAAATTTTCAAACCAACATAATAGGAGGGTAACAATGGTTAATACATTACGTATTACTATCTTTAAGTTAGTTATTCAGGACACCAGACATTAGCATTCAATTGTCCAAACATTATTGGCACAAACCTTACTCTTCAATGAACTAAGTAAAAATGGTAGTGTATCTATCTTAACCATCTTATATATATATATATACAATTTTTTTCCCTTTCCCTTCTTTCTTTTCCCTATTCCAGTCTCTCTTTCCTTTTGACCAGTTTCTTTTTGATTCACCATGTCTATTGTACATTTTGGATCTTATTTACTCTTTCAGTTTCTCATACTAGAGAGATAATACGATGCTTACACATGTGCTTCTGGTTTATTTCACTTATGAGTATTTTCTCGAGTTGCATCCATTTACCTATAAAAGTCTCCAGTTTATCCTTCTTTATGGCTGAATAGTACTCCATTGTATAAAAATACCACATCTTTCTTATCCATTCCTCAGTTGATGGGCATTTGGGTTGTTTCCAAGATCTGGCTATTACAAATTGTGCTGCTATAAACATGGGTGCACATATATCGCTGTGGTACGATGTTTTTAATTCTTCTGGGAAGATACCCAGAAGGAGAATAGCTGGGTCAAATGGGACCTCCAATCCTAGTTTTTTGAGGAATCTCCACACTGATTTCCACAGTGGCTGTACCAGTCGACACTCCCACCAACAGTGGAGAAGGGTTCCTTTTTCCCCACAGCCCCTCCAGCATTTGTTATTAGTTGATTTCTTGATAATAGCCATTCTTTCCGGGATGAGATGGTATCTCAGTATTGTTTTAATTTGCATCTCTCGAATGACTAGTGATGTTGCACATTTTTTTGTATATTTGTTTGCCATTAGTATTTCTTCATCTGAGAAATGTGTATTCATCTCAGATGCCCATTTTTGGACTGGGTCTTTAAATTTGGGAGGTCTGATTTTTTTGATATTGTAATTTTGTTCAGATATTTTTTCTTAATTACTTTGGTTCTTTGTGGTTTCCTTTCAGCTCTTTGCAGCATATTTAAGGTCATTGTTTTAAAGTCGAAGTCTCAAGTGCCTGGGTTTCTTTAGAGACGGTTTCTGAAAAGTTAGTTTGTTCCTATGAATGGGTCATGCTTTCTTGCTTCTTTTTATGCCTTATTACTATTTGTTGAAATTTGGCCATTGAAAGAAAATAAACAACAAAAACCAGCAAACAAGCACAGAGTGAAACCAGCCCCTTCCACACATGTTTATGTACTGTTGGGTGCAGGCAAGACCTTCACTGATTAGCAGGGCATGTTGCAGACCTTGAAATTCCTCTCAGTTCTTTTCTGGTCATTATCCTCAGTGACTCAGGGTGGGTTGGGATGGGGAATTAAAAAATATGTTTTTCTGCATACACGGCCATGTGTAAGTGTCCCAATTTTCTAAGCACACTGAGTCCAGCTTCCTCTTGGGTCTTTGGTATTACTGTATTTGTCTACCTGGACCCTTTGCCTGGAGCATGAGTGTGTGGCATTCCTCTTGAAGCCTCACTGGCGCACCACTGTAGTCTACAGCTTTGACCAATGAGAGATATGAGTGCTGTCACTATTCCCTGTGTTTCTGTCAGAAAACACAGAGACCAAGCTTTAGACGGCCTACAGATAGGATGGAGCATTGTGTATGACGTCTCCCACTCCTTCCAGCTGAGGGAAGGAACCAGGAACGGGGCACTTCCAGCTGTACCACGCCAACCGAAAGATGGGATTGTAAGACAAAAACATAACGAAGATCCCTGTCCATTCAAACGTACATTTTTCGTAATAGGTTGTGCACTTAGATTCTATAGTTATCTGTCTGCTTTCTGGAGTTTTGTTTTTCTAAAGTTACTTTAGGTTGCCTCTCCTTGTGCTTTTACTATTTCCACAAGAATGAGTTCTGGTAGCTTCCTTGTCTGTGATATTGCTGATGTCACTAACTCCCAGTAATTGCTTTTTACTCTTTACGGATGACTGCTTCACATATCTTCTCTCTTCAAATACTCAACACTCTCTTCCTCCCTTCCCTTCAAAGGACAAATGGCTCACAGACTAGAGAGTGGTAATGTGGAGGTTTCCTTGGTTTGTGTAAATATGTGGCTGCGTTCCAGAACCAAAACTTGAAGTATTTGGATTTGGGGATAAATATATACTTTATTTGGGAATATTGTTTCAGAGCATTCACTGAATTTTCCACAGATTACTGGAAAGTGTTTTAAAGTGTAACATTCAGGTCACTGAAGACTCAGCTAGGACAGGAGCAGTAGGACTAAAACTCTCCTGGAGTTGGTAAATGTTGCATCAACCATCAATGCATGGCTCTGTTCTGAAATAGCTGTATTGGATGGACACAGGACATAATGTCAGGAGTAAGAATGGTTCCTCTTGCTATCACATTCAGTAGCCCTGTTGTAGAATTTCTCCTCTTCCTCAACCTTGAGCCATGCTGAGGCAGAAGTTCCAATGCACAGTATGTGGAGAACTGCGGAACTCAGCCAGGGAGTACAGTGAATGTCCCCTGAATGAAGCGGGCTACTTTTATCTTGTTAATTTGGACTTCTCATGTGAATGGTTAAACATGAGGGGGAAAAAAACAAAGTTACTAGAACTGGTGGTATTAGTTGTTCTTGTCTACATGAGGAACTGGAATGGTTTCTACATAATGAGGATAAATGAGTTGGTTACTTCACTGAGATACAGCAGTACCTCATTCATTGACTTCATTTGCTTCATGATTCTGGTCACAGAATTCATCCCACCAGAATCGCAGTCCCAACTGTGAATGAGCAATTTCAGAAACACAACCCAATGAGTGTAGGGAAACTGTTGATTTAGATCCCTGGCAGGTCAAAGTCTGGAAGACACTACCACCCATGGAACTTTGAACAGCCTAGGAGCTGTCCAGGAGAGAGGGGACCTAGAAGGCTGGAAGAGGGGGAGATGATGGATGTCAATTGGAGTCTTGAGTATGGCTGTTCTGGTAGCTACTCCATGTCATTCACTGGGATTGCTTAAATGTTCCAGGAGTTCACAAAGGCTCAAAAAATTACAGGGGACTTTCTGAGTCTTTGGATCTGCCCTGCCACTCCCCGCTCTTTGGGAAATATGCAAACATGTCATTTTCTCACAATGCACACACTCACACACGCATGCACGACGGAAGTCCTCTAATGTAGGAACGGAACTGAATATAATGAGTAGATGCAATGCCTACTGCTGTTACTGCTCAATTGCCAAGCCCTAATATCTGGCCACTGCCACACAGCCTTTTTTCATGGAGTTGATAGTTCATCCTCCCAATGCTTCCAAACTTGGATCAAATACCACACCAGATGTCTTAGGATCCCACATCCTAAGGGGACAGCTAAGGCCACTTAGGAGCACAGGAGGCTTTGTGTTACACATAAAGCTAGTTACACTAGTTGAAAACTTCAACTAGTAGGAAACAGGAGGTGGAATGCAGACTAAGAAATAAGCTTTCCTCACTCCTGTCTCCCGTAGACCACTGGGAGGCATAGATCTGGAACATGCACTGTTATGGTTTGTGTCTGGACGTCCCTCCAAAGTCTCATGTGGCCATGGGGGGCAGGCTTTTTGGAGGTGGCTGAATCTAGAGTTTGTGATTGGTTCATTGTCTAGTGCTGGGATTGGCGGTGTGAGTGCTGCACCCGCCCCAGGGCGGGTAGCCTGCATACAGTATAAGGGAGGGAACGAGGTTTGCCCCTCCCTTTCTGCCCTTTTGCTCTTGTTGCTTTTGCTGTTTTCCGCCGCCATGAGCTGTTGCCCTTGTGCCACGCCACCCTGCCTTGGAGCCAGCTGAGTATGGACTGAAACCTCCACAAACTGTGAGCTAAATAAACCTTTCCTTCCTTAACGTTGGATGTTGGTATTTTGCCTCAGCAATGAGAGAAAAGTAACCAAGACATAGACCACCCGAAGAACACCTATGTGTGGCATAGGTGTCACAGGTGGTTGCAATGAATATTGAGTGACTGGCTTTGTCTTTTCCCTCCCAGGGCCCTGTGCATGGCAGAGCACAGTTTTGTTCTTTACCTCTCTATGTTGCAGTTACTTTCTCCTTTTCCTCACTATTCTGGGTCTGTAACTCCCGAGTGAAGTATCAGCAGGTCATGTTTTCCAAGGAATCCTGGCTAAGAGATGAGCTTCCATGTATAAGCACGCATTTTATGTGCTTCCTATCCCCCAAGTGAGTCGCCCCTCTCTCTACTTAACTGTGACCTCCTTTCATGGTGAAACCCATCCGTGTTTGGCCGCCTGAGTTCCAGTCACTGTCCTGCACTTGATGCACACTCTTGGATTGTCACCTTCCTCTGTGCTGCACCAGTCCTATGAGGCAGCCGACATACTGGAATGTTTCCCACTTTTAAGAGTCCACCCCTTAACTTTATCTCCACCTCTTGCTCCTACCAATTTCTCTTTACAGCAAAAGGTCTCTGAGTAGTTTTTTTAAAGAAAAATATTTTACTTATCCATGTTTGCAGTGCATAATGTTCACATTCCTTGTGTAGAGTTGGTACATGTACGTAACACATACCAATTCCTTCTTACATCCCCTTCCTCTCCTACCCATCTCTCTCCATCTCTTGATCCCGCTCCCCTCTGAGAAAGTTCTATCTCCCTACTTCCTATTATCTATCTTTTATTAAGCTCTTTATTTATAATTTGGGTTTCTCGTATATGAAAAACCACATGATATATAAGCCATTGTATTCATTTTACCTCCATTATTTTCTTAACACAGGCCAAGATTTTGTCCATTTCATTTGCTAAAACTACACATTTCAATGTTTTCCCCTCAAAAGATTATTTTCCCTATGACTGTGTTGTCTGAGCCCTAACCTTGTTGGACCTTTTGGAGGAATTTGAAGTGGTTGGTCACCACCTCTTTGAACTACATTCTTTTTATGGATTCTGGGATATCATCTATCGTCTCCCTTCCTACCTCAATGGCAGCTCATTCCCCCTGCTTTGATTAACTGCTTGGTCCTCATCTTTAAATACTAGATATCAGACCTTTTTCTATTTATAATTTCTTATTAACTGATTTCCTCCAGACACTGCCTTCCTATGCATCTATATCCTGATGGCTGCCAAATTGTTGTCTCCAGACCCAGTCTATTCCCTAAACTTTATGCTCATATATTCAACTGCCTGCTCAACACCCAGGTGTCCACCTGGGACCTCTAATGCATCATACACTCCTGTGCACACACACACACACACACACACACACACACACACAGGCACACTCCCCACTGCTCACTTCTTGTATAATGCACAACTCTTCCAACTGCTCTCAAAGCAAACTTGGGAGGAATTATTTACTCTTTCTTCATTGCACTCTACAAACAGCACATCATGAAACCCCATTAGCATTTTTAAAACTAAACCCTCCATTCCAATGTTTCTCATGGTTCCACTGATGGCAGCTCAGAGATGCCAATGAAATAGCCAGGATGATTGCAATCATTTTATAACGGAGCCTTCTCCCACCCCCCGCCTGCCCTCCCTCCCTTCCTTCCTCCCTTCCTTCCTTCTTTCCTTCCTCCCTTTTTTCTTTTCTTCTGTCTTTCCTTCCTTCTTTCCTCCCTCTCTTCCTCTCTCCCTTTGTTTCTCCCTTATAATTGATGCTTCACATAGCACCTAGACATGTTTCCTTAAAATGTAAATTAGATCATTTATTCCTGGTTCATAAGATTCTAATGATTTGCCAGCCCACTATGAGAAAACAGTCACACAAACAAATGTTTTCAACAGACATGAAAAGTTCTACATAATGAGGCTCCTGCCTATTTGTCATTTCATCCCTTAACTCTGTCTTACACATGTAGAGCTGGACACAGTTATAATTTCTCCAGCACCCAAGGGCAGTGTGTCCCTACCTCAGGACCTATGCACCTGCTATTCTGCTTGTCAGCCACTCTCTTTCCTAAGATCTTTATGGCTTCCACATTTACAGCTTCCATATCTCTGGGCAGGCTCTTACTTTAGATTCTTTCTAGCACTTCCTGTTTCCTCAAACTTTGTTTCCTATAGCATTAGCACTGACAGTGCCTTCCAGATTTATGTGAATATTTTCTGTCTTCTTCACTAGGTCCATGAGATTCAAGATAACGTTTGGCTCATCACTGCATCAATCCCAGGGATAAAAGAAATCTTGGCTCACTGTTGGTATTCAGGAAGTATCCGTTGAATGAATAGATGACTAAGTAAAATGACTTAATTGTTCTTTAACACTAATACACACATTCATGCCTAGATTTACTTATTTATTTAAGCCACCTGTTCTTTTTTGTGTTCTTATACTGTCTCACCTTAAGAACTTTAGACTGTACCCATTGCTACTCTGTTTACTTTATACACTGCAGTGTTGGATTGTCCTCTAGGTGTTAAGGTTTTGGATTAGGAATTCATTTTCCCAGGCATTTAGCTCTGTGAGGTCCTGTGTGTTCTGCGGACTGTGAAGGTCCCTGTAAGAAGCAGTTTCCTGCTTTCCTTTCTCAGGTTGTTGCTAATGACACAGGTTCAAAACCGACTGCACTCAATACGCCAAGCTCCGTTGGGTGTCCTAGTGCCGTTCAGACGAGCTCGGGTTCTGATTTCAGCAGCTGAATATTTTCCTCCACGTGGTCTATGTAAAGGTATCACATTTCTGCTTTTTTCAGGAGAGGAAGGGAAGGGTTTTTCTGAGTGACCACATTTTATGGGCTCTCGCTTTATCCAGGGAGCACATTTCCGCTGCCGGCACACAGGACGGCAAGTAAATCTGCGTCCACATAAGCATGAGGGTCCCTGCCGTGAGTGTCCTGTCCAATTGCTGTCACAGGTCCAGTGGTCTCAGTGTCTTCTTTACCCTGTGTTGTACCTATCTCTCAGGGAACCAGAGTTAGCCCCTTCATGACTTCCAGACTCTGCTACATACTTGATTTGTTTTTTTTCTAATGTTTTATGGACTTGAAATAGAAAGAGGCTTCTCATAGCAGACCACCAAGGTCTTGACTGCAAACCCCTACTTTTATTGAAAAAGACTGAGGATGACACCACAGACAGGAGTTCTGGGCCTGTGTCCTCGTGGTGCCGGGCGTGGGGCAGTGCGATGCCTCCTGAAGGGGAACTTCTTATTTGGAAAGCGTCTAAGTAGCTGAAAAGGAGGTAGGGATGATATGCTAATTTTTGAGGCTGCTAGGACAAGCAGCTGAATAAACTTTTATTTTTTATATATTACCCTTCCCAACTTATTTTGCTATAGCAAACAAACAAAGACCTAGGAGTACATAGGACTGCATTTGGAGTCTGCATGGCCAATCCAAGATCACCCCATCTTAACATCCTTAAGATCACATTTGCAACCCCCCACACACACTTTTGGCTGAACAGTAAGGTTTCAGACTCAAGTGAAAAGGGTACAGCTATTTTTTGGCAAACATTTTTTTTTTAATGTGGGTACTAGGAGTCGAACTCAGGACCTTCAGCTTGCCAGGCAGGCACTTATGCCACTGAGCCATATCACCGGCCTGGTAAACAATTTTTTAAGCTGCCAAAAAATAGTAGTGATGATTTGAAATGAATAAATTGCCCAGCTCTCAACATGCTGAAGTAACAATTTCACAGGGAGAGGCAAGGCTGGTAGACCTCGCGTGAGCCACAACCAGGAGAAGGGGTGTGCACAGAGGAGCAGAGAAGGACAGAATCCAGTCACACGCAGAGTGGGCGCTGGAGGAGTGAGAGCTCTGAGATGATTCTGGCCGGGGAGGGCTTCTAGGGAGACAGCAGCTGAGTGCAAGGGCACAGTGGAGCTGCCTTTGACATGCCTCACCCTACACAGCTTACCTGATCCCTCTCTCTCTCTCTGCCCCTCCCCAGGATTGAATCCAGGGGCACACATTGAGCTACATTCTGTCCTTTTTTATTTTGACCCAAGTTCTCACTAAGTTGCTAAATGGCCTAGGCTGGGCTTCAATTTACTCTCCTCCTGCCTCAGCCTCCCAGAGTGCAGGAATGATAGGTGTGAGCCACCGCACTTGGCAGTTTAGTAGATTTCTAGACACCACTATTTGTACATGGAGTTAAAACAGTTAACATTAGCTATGAATGGCTAATAATAAAAAAAAAACATGCAATTTGATATGCAGTGCTTTCCTCCTTTGGTAATTCCAGAAACATAATGAGCACATGGATTCTGAGAAATGGGATTACGCAGAGATCAATACATTCATTTCAAGTTCACTGGTGTCAACCAAAGGTCAGTGAAGGCCCATCAAAATAAAATGAGGCATTTTCCTCAAGGAATAGTCTGTTTCCTAAAATTGGAGAAGCAGAAGAGGAAGACCTTGGACTACAGGGGTCATATGGAAAGAAGGATGCAGCCACACCAAATTTAATCATCTAAAAATGTTAATCAGGTCTGAAAAGGAGATATTAGAGGTTATGAGTGTTAAGTCAGAGTTCTAGCCTAGTGCTGTTTTCTCTTTCAAATTAAGCACTCTAGATGTTCCCCAGAGACAGAGGAAAAGAGAGAAATTTATCAACAAGTACATTAAAATTACTTGAGATACAACCTAAGCACGGAGTAACCTTCCTCTTAGATGTGCGGATTCAAATGAGGGATCTACTCCCTTCCGTCCTGGGGGAGAGCAGGGGAATCGTGGCCTTGTAGGTGATAGGAAACATCACCCTTGCAACTTTTCAGCATGATCTCTGAAAGTACCCTGCCACTTAGGGACCCTTGGAGGTGGCACAGCGCCTCTTTCTAATTGTAAATAACCCTGAAAGAGCAAGCACACTGGAGCTGTACGGAGCTCGGTGTGGGTGTCTCCAGTAAACCAGTCCTCTCCTGGGCTCCAGCTCTCAGAAAAGAAGTCACAACTATCCTTTCTTTTGTTCTTCCCTCCCTCTCTCCTTCCCTCTCTCCCTTCCTTCCTTTCTTTCCTTCTTTCCCACCTCCCTTCTTTCCTTCCTTCCTTCCCTCCTCCCTTCTTTCCTTCTTTCCCTCCTGCCTTCTTCCCTCCTTCCTTCTTTCTAAATTGACAAGTAATAATCGTACGTATTTATGGGGTACCGGGTGATATTTTGGTTTGTTTATACACTATGTAATGAAAAACTCTGGGTATTTAGTTTATCTACCATCTCAGATATTTATCATTTCTTGTGATGAGAATCTTCAAAATCCTCCCTTCTAACTATATTTTAAATTGTACAGTATTGTTCACTGTAATCACCTTTCTGGGGAATAGAACACTAGAGCTTGCTCCTCCTATCTGGCTGTGACTTTGAACCCCGTTACCAGTCTCTCTCCACACCCCTCTCCCCGTCCCTTCCCGGCCTCTGGAAATGGCGCTTCTGCTTTTGATTTCTATTAACTCGGCTTTTTTAGGTCCCAGCTCAGAGTGAAATCATGCAGGATCCGTCTGCGCTGGCTCGTTTCACTTGGCACTCTGATCTCTAGGTCAGTGCAGACACCTCTAAGAAGGGAAAGAGAAAGTCTAAGGAAAGGCCAGAGCAGGGAGCTTTGGTTAGCTCAGAAAAGGAATGGGGAATGAGTATTCACTGTCCAGTATGTGCCAAGCACAGTCACGTCTGTCCCTGAAGTTTTCTCACCCACACTGCGGGTGGAGGACGGCCACACTGGGCAAACGCGAGAAGGCACCTCAGGGAGACGCTGGGCGCTGCGGGTGGCAGGCGGCAAGGCATGCAGGGACGTCTTACAGGCGTCGTCGGGAGCATTCTGGCGGGGCTGTGCTGGGGGACTACAGGAAAGGGTGGAAGAGAGGATGGCCACATGTTCCTCACCCACACTTCACCTGCCTCACCTCTGGGGGTGAAGAGGGTGGCAATACTCTCTCCCCTGGTCCTGCTTCCTCTGCCAGGTGGGGTGTGTCCGTCACTGTCCTGGCATCTGGACCCGGGCAGTGTCACTCCACTGGAATGACCGCGTCCCACCTGGCCCGTGGCGCATCTTACAGCTGTGTCATTCCGTGTCCCTCCTTGCTGCCAGCACAGGGCTGGCGACACAACAGCAGGGGACGTGCGGCCCTGTGCGTGGCATCGTGCTCCGAGAGGTCGGTTTCGCCATTTGTTCTCGCACAACCCAATGGCACAGCTGCGATTACTGTTAGCAGAGAAGGAAAGCGGGGCTCAGGAGGCGCAAGGGCTCGCCGAAGGGTCGGGCCGGCGGGCGCGGCCCTGTGTCCCCGGACCCCAAGAGCAGCGCCGTTCCCAGCTCCCTGTCGAACCGGCTGCAGAGCCATGGTCTCCCGCCAGAGCCCAGGGTAAGGAAGAGAGAGGCGCGTCCAGGGAAGCTTTGGAAAGCACCGCGCTCGACGCCAGTCGGTGAAAGCCGGCTGACCAGCGCGGGCGGCCGCGGGGCTTCGCGGGGACCCGGGGAAGCGGGGTTAATCGGGAAAGCCAGGTGTCCCGAAGGGGCCGACTCCGGAGCCCGCGGAGCCGGCAGGGCTGCAATGCAGGGCGCTCGTGAGGGGCACGCTGCGCTCACTTGGAAGCGGTGTAATTAAGCCCTTCCCCGGCAGCTGCGAGCTCGCCGCAGGGTGCCCGGGACGCCGGTGTGTCGCCAGCGCCCCCCGGTGCCCGGAGGACGGAGCGAGCGGGCCGAGGGCGGGCGGCACCGCAGCCCAGGGCGCCAGGAGCGCGCCTGCAGCCCGGACTCCGAGCCTCCGCTGTGAGCGGCTCGCTTCGCGGAGCGGTGAGCCTTCCCGCTGCCCTCGCGCCTGCTGCACCGAGAGCCAGCTGCTGTCCCCGGTCCTGCTCTCTCTTAGGTGGCCTTTCCACAGCTCTGCTGTGAACGGGAAGGGCTGCAGCTTCCTCCGGGGGAGGAGGGCGTTGCAAGGCCTGGCCAGAGCCCCGTGCAACCGGGACAGCTTGCATGCCCTCCTGGGAAGAGCCCCTGCCTGGGCGCCGGAACTATGTGCTCTAGAGCTCTAGAAGGTGGTGAATTTGCCTGGCTTTGTGTGATGGTACATTTTTTTCTCTGGATTTGTTTCTCCATCTGCGAAACAAATACTGGCTCCTACTGCAGTTGACCAGTGTGTCACCTGTCCACGGCCCTTCTGGACACTCTCTCTGCTTCAGGGACGATGGTATTTGCACACATCCTCTCCACTATAGCTTCTCATTCTCTATTTCCACCCGGAATCAGTAATAAAGAATTGGATGGTTTAGTGGCTTAGATGGTTTATTTAGATTAGAAAATGAAGAAGGAGACCTTCACTGAGCTCTCTATGGCTGCAGTGTTGGATTCTATTTTAAAAATAATCAGCTTCCGCCCTGAAGGTGAGCAGCCCTTCTGTTTCCTAATTCAGTGAAATTCAGGGTATATTTATTCAATGACCCTCACATGAGAAGTGAAGTGGTGCCCTGTCCCGCACCCCATGAATAAGCTGGAGAAAGCACCTACCAGCATCTTAGTCCTGGAATACAGAACTTATTATTATTTTTTAACATACAGGCACCGAGAGTCGAACTCAGGACCTCGCTCTTGCCAGGCAGGCGCTTATGCCGCTGAGCTATCTCACTGGCCCACAGAACTTATTTATCCTGTGATTGCACCTCTGTAAAATGATGTATGAATGTAGACAAGAATCTCAGGGAAATGGGAGAAACAAGTTGATCTGATAGCGTGTTGGGAAAGTGGGAGGCGACGGCCTTGCGTGCTGTCCTGTGGTCTACGCAGATACACAGGGCCGCGGTAAGTATTTAGACACAGTAAGTTTAGTAGACACAGCGTCCTGAACGTGTGGACCAGCAGAGAGGCCCTTTCACCGCGGCCTGCAGGAGGGTTCCGCAGAGGTGGTGTCTCACTGCCAACACCAGAGGAAAATGTCCACGTACCCAGAGAGGCAAGCTGTGGAGTAAAAGTAAATAAATGCATCCATCCATCCATTTATTCATTCATTCTTTTGAGATACAAAGATAACACCCAGTCCTCACCCCAGAGGAAGTCACAAGGGGCACACACAGGAGAGTAGGAAATGTTCTTCAGCAGGAGGGCACACACCCAGGAAGTGTTTTCCTAATTAACAATTAATGCTAGCTTCCGCTCTTGACAGCTCCTTGTTTAGAAGCAACCTGTCGGTTATAAGTGTTATTATTTATTATTAATACTTTTATTTACTCTGTGTCTTCAGAGCTCACCACAGAAGTGAAAGGGAACAAGAAAGCAGGATCAAGGGAAAGGCCATTGTAAGTGGAAAGCAGAGAGGGGATCATATTAATTGGAAAACAACCGTTAAGGAAGAGACTGAAAACTTGGGGAACAGAACCATTTCGAGTGTAGGACGAATCCTGATGTTACCCACTGATACCACAACCCCTCAGCTGCCGTCCCAGGCATTCACAGTACATGAGGATGCTGCAGGTCTGGTTTTGCCTTCTTCCTTCCAGTGCTGTGCACTGCCCGCTGTCCCCTCCTGTCCTCAGGCTGTGCTGAAACCAGCCAGGTGTTAGCCCCAGGAGAGGTGCTACCCCTCTCCCACCCTCCCTGTGAGTCAGTGATCCGGAAGCTTGGACAACACCGAGGAGAAGGAGCTTGGCAGGATGTTAGTGATGCCTGCCTGGTGTTTGCCCTTTCTCTCCCTTTCTTTCTTTCTTGCATTCTTGCTTTCTCCCTTCCTTTCCCTTCTTTTCCCTTCCTTTCCCTTCTCTTCTTTCTTCCATCCTTCCTTCTTTCCTTCCTTTCTTCCTTCTTTTTTGGTACAGGGGATTGAATCCAGGGTCTTTTCACTGAGCTACATCCCTAGCCTTTTATTTTCTATTTTGAGACAGGGTCTCTGCTAAGTCTCTACATTGATCAGGTTGGTCTCAAACAAGTGATCCTCCTGCCTCAACCTCCCCAGAATGCTGGGATTACAGGTCCGCGCCACCACACCCAACTTCCTCGTGCTCTTGTTAGATGTTGGGACACCATGGAAAGGCTCGCAGAGGATCAGAGACATCAAGGACAGGGAGAGAGTAAGAGGCCCCAGCCAAGAGGACACCACCTGCTGGCTGGCCTCTCTGCTTCACTGCAGGAGTAGGGGGCTGGCACTGCAGGAGCAGCTCTCAGTTGCTGGCCTGCTTTGTTCTTAGCTTGCCATTCGCTAATCAATGATTTAGTCCAGCAAGACCAAAGCCACAAAACTAGTGCTGCCATCACAACCAAACTTTTTGGTCTTTGATCAACTCTAGACTTAAATTCACAAGAATTAAACAAATCCCTTTGTTAGCTCCTTCCCTCAACTTCACAGAGCATTAAGTCCACCTTTTAAAAAAATATGTTGCATTAAAAAATACTATAGAAAGCCATGAACTTTTGTTTATATGCGTCCTGCAATACAACCCATTGTCTTTATTATTCTTTTCTCAGGCTTCATCCAAAAGCAAAGATTATATGAGGAAAATGAATTTGGCATAGAAAATTTAGACAAAAATTAGATCTTTTTTCTTTTAAGAAAAGTACTGAGGTTAAAAATAAACAGGCGGACTGGTGAGATGGCTCAGCGGCATAAGCGCCTGCTTGGCAAGCGCCAGGGCCGGAGTTCGACTCCGGAACCCACATACGAAAAAAGGGCCGGTGATAGCGCTCAGCGGCAGGGGCGCCTGCTGGCACGTGAGGTCCTGAGGTCGACCCCGGTACCCACAAAAAAAATAAATAAATAAATAAAATAAAATACACAGGCAACAACAAAACATCTTCTGCTTTTGCACAAGAAAGGGTCTCACAGAACGCCAGGTACATTTCCATGCATTTCACTTTTAAAAAACCATGCTGAGCGCAGAAAGCGGGTGCGGGCAGAGCTGGCCAAAGCAGGGTTAAATGCCTTTTTCTTCTTCAGCACTGCTCTGGGGAAGCAGGAGAACCCTGGTCAATAGACAGACATATTGACTTGTTATTATTTAAAGATGTTTAACCAGGTAAAGATAAACGAAAGCTTTCAGCAGCTGAACTATCACACAAATCACAATTAAGGTGGCATATGTGTTTGGAAGACGTAAAATCAATTCCCGCGAAGATAATGTTTTAGTCTCTATTTGAACTTGAAAACAGAAGTAAATTTTCAGCAGCAACAGCTGGGCTTGTTCCATCTAGGAGGTTCTCTATTAACTGTACAAGAAGGGCTTTTATTACCGCTTCTAATGGTTTTCCTCTATAGTTTTGTCTTCATCAAAAAAGCCAAATTGATTGCTGTGGTGCTGTTTACTGATGTGGCCAGGAGGACTCAGGCAGCTGGGCGCTCACCCGCACTGGCGTTGGGACCTGCCTCTCTCCTGCCTGCCTGCTGTTGTTTAGGAGGACAGAACAGGGCACTCTGGCGGGTCCTGGTTTGGCTGGGCTGAGGAGGGAGGGGATTTGCTCTTTCTAGCCTGGCTCTCTCCTCAGCCTTCCTTGAACTGGCCTGGGCCAGGATGCGTGCTTAGGGATGGGAGAGGTTTTGTGATAATCCCCACCAACATTTCTCCCATTGAGATTGACCTCTAAAGACTATTACCCATCCGTTTAGTGTCATAACCGTATGACTCTGTGTGTGTGTGTGTGTGTATGTGTGTGTGTTTGTGTTCTTTCCAAGTCTGTCCTATTTTTCTGGAGGCAGGGATCATTGTGTGTCACTCCAGTACTTATTGGATCTAGCGCAGTGCCAGTACACTGTAGATGCTCGTAAAAGAGGGCTATGGTTGCTGGAATCTACTGGTCTGGAAACCTATATCAAACCCACCTTCTCACTCAGCTGGCCCTTTCTGTCCTTATTCCCTTGGTTCTTGGGAAATATGTTAGGTGAATGCTTTTCGCTCATTAAGTTCTGTCACCCTAAGGTACCACAGAAAAGCCCAGTGTAAGCTGGATGGGAACTTGGGTGGGGCTTGCTTCTAAGAGGAAGATTATGCCAAGGAGTGAAGTTTGGCTTCCCAGAACAGGAGGGAGACAACAAAGGTTGTGCAGTGCTAGCAGGAGACCAGTAGCTGATCAGGAGAGGTAAGGGAACCGGAAATGGACCAGAAGCCTGGGAACGGGGACAGAAACTTTGTCTCTGACTCACTGTAAAATAAAGGGAAGTCTCTGGCCTCTGTCTTGTAGATGTCTTGCTTAAACACTATCAGCGGTGATAACCAAGCTTCTTAAAACATGAAGCAACACAGAAGCATAAGTCTGTGTTACTATCCAAGGGACACAAAGAAAAATAATGCTTAACCGAGACCAGTTTCCCACTCAAGTCTACTTCCTGTCAGACCAAGAAGCACGCAGTCCCATAGGTGCCCCCTTCTCTGCGTCTCTTGTGTCTGTAGGGTCCTTTGAACCCCTCAGCACCTCCTGCATCCAATACTGGTGACCACTAATAGGGACCACACAGAAACCCCCTCTTCCCTGCCCTGCTGGGTCTGGCTTTCTTCCTTTCATTCTCTCCAGTCCTTCTCTACTAGGCCTCCACCACAAGGACTGTTTTGTTATGCTGTTCCTCCACTCAAAGCCATGCTTTCCTTCCTCTGGTAGATGCCAAGGCCACCAGGAGCCAGGCACTGTTGGAGGTGCTGGGAATTAGCGAACATACAATGGCTGCTGATGCAGGTGGAGTGTGGTGCAGGGTGACATAGGAAAAGTGTTACAGAGGTGGGTAGAGGGTGGATAGAGGATCGGTGACGGATAGAGACACAGAAATGGAAGGATACATGCATACATACATACCGCATGTAGATTTTTCCTTTTTCTTTCTTTTTTAGCACTACTAGAAACTGAACCCAGGGTCTTTGCACGAGTTACTTGTCCAGCCAGTTTTAAGTTTGGACACAGGTCCTCACTTGATTGCTGTGTTGCTTAGGCTAGCCTGGAACTTGGGCTTTTCCTGCCTCAGCTTCCCTGAGTTCTGGGATGACAGGTGCAAGCAACCATGCCAGCTTAGATAGGTATTTTTATATAGACGTGCATTCATATACTATAATTATAGTTAAAATCAGTAGTTCCCATTTGCTGAATAGAGTCATATTTGACTGAAAAGGGGCAATATTTTACAGACCATAATCTATCTTTCTAGGCTATAGTTTTTATTGACCTCTTTTGTTTTGCTCAAACTAGGAAAGGGATGTGTATAGATGTGTCTAGATGTCCCCCCAAAGCCTCATGTGGTCACAGGTGGGGCTTTTTCAGGGGTGCCTGAATCTAGAGTGTGTGACGCTGGGATTGATTCATGGTGGAATGCTACTGTCAAGGGCCCTAGGATTAAGGGTGTGAGTGCTACTGCCCTAAGTAGTCTGGATAAAATAAAAAGGGCAGAAAGATGCTGTTAAGGTCCCTTGTTGCTTTGCTACTTTCTGTCCTCCATGAGCTGTTGCCCCTCTGCCACATGCCACTTGCCTTGGAGCCAGCCAATTATGGACTGAAACCTCTACAAACTGTGAGCTAAATAAACCTTTCCTCCCTTAACTTTACGTGTGAGGTATTTTGTCTCAGCGATGAGAAAAGTAACCAACACAGGGGGCTCTTCCTTCTTACTCATACTGCACATATTTTGTTGGGTACATGGAGCCTGGAATTACCTCTGTCCCCTCGTTAGCTCTTTCTCAGATGGCAGTCAGTGTCCCACACCGTCCGGGACCAGGCTCACGGAGCCGACACCACCAGCAATTTGTTCCTCCAAGGGAAGACGGGTGGGCTCAGCGTTGAAGAGCACACGCACTTTCTGGTCCTAACACTGGGGCCAAGAGATGTCTAGGAATTTGGTGCTTTTTTTTAGAATAGATGGAGGCCCTCAACCTTTCTGGAATCTCAGCAAGAGGGCAGATTTACAAGACACTTAAGTGACCTGCTCTTGAGCTTAGTGAGAAGTCCAGTGTGTTTTGCAGCACGAGGTCAGCTCTGAGGGCAGGGGACAACTTGACATGGAACTGGAAAGAGCATCAGTGTTGAATGGGGTGCAGGCTTGGCTGTCCGACCTGGTGCTCTGGCCTGGGTGAGAGCTTCAGCCAGGCCAATGCGTTCCAGAGGTATTTTTGAATACTTGGAGTCAACTCACTTGAAGACCCCGCAGTGATTTCAGTGCACATGCAGATGTGAGCAACAGCGTCCGCCATTCCTCTGCTCTCCCCCACTGCTTCCTCTCCTTGCACAGGTGGCCCTCGGCCTGGGCCTGCTGCAGAGAAGGCATCTGCTGAAGCAGAATTCTCACCTGCAGCCCATGTCAGAGCACTGCTACCCAGCAGGCTCCCGGGACTGCATTCTCACTCCCATTGCAACTTCTGCTTCTCGTCTCTCACTCTTCCTTGGCAGTTCCCAATTTCTTAAGGCAAGAATTAAAAGAAGGAAGAGGGGCAGGCTGAAGAGCACTGAAACTGCCCGTAGAACAGAGATCAATCCAGGAAAGAGGCAGGCAAGGACAATAGGGAATTTCTAGAGTAACTCAGCAAGGCACTGACATCAAAAGGGACACATTCAAACGAGCGGACTGACTCGGCACACAAGCTGCAAAATATGAGACAGAGAGCAATTACAAACGGAGCTGTCCATGCTGCCAGAGCGCGGAGATTAACACCAGCTGTGGCAGGAGGACAATCAGCACCTTTGTATCCGAGGACCTCCAATGAATCCCTTTACTGTCTTAGCTGACTCAATCATGCAGCAGCTATTTCTCTAATAAGCTGATTCCTCTGAGACCTTTAGTGACAGAGATAGAAACCGAAGTGATTTGGTCTTGTAACCAGAGCAACTGTCCTTGCAAATCCACCATGTAGGGAACAAGATCGCGAGTAAAAGACATAGGTTCTAGGGACACCTAACATGCTTTAGGCCTCAGGGACAGCAAATCCAGAAAGCGCCTGTACGTGGCCAGAGCCCAGGTAGCAGACTTCTTGTGTGCACTTGGACTTGGTTTGCTTAAACTCACAGGACTGGACCAGAGTATGGAGAAAGGGAGAGGGGAGTGGATATTATGAAACCCATAGAAGCCGGGCACATGTTTTATTTCACGTGGCCTCAACCACAAATCTGGGAATGTGCCAGTTCTTCAGAGCCAGCCCTTACACTGGGACTTCCATGCCCTCACACGAAGTAGATGACGCTGGTTTGGAAGAGGGGAAAGATGGAACAAAGAAGGAGGAGTGGCGTTCACTGTCTGGCTGCTGCTCTGTGACAGGCAAAGAGTGCCAGGGAGTTTCACGTCATACCTCCTCTGATTCGACCCATGGTGACATCATGGAAGGAGTCGCTAGTAGCTTTCTGTTATAGGTGAGTGAGGCGAGGCTGGGGGAGATTTACTATACGCTGTCAGGCACATAAGCAGGGTATGATGGAACCAAGACTGAAACTCAGTTTGCTCTAAACTGACAAACCCTCGAGCAATGCACAAGGGGACACGGCCTTGTGTGGTTCTTGCACAGGTAGCCAGATCTGACAAGGCCGCTGGAACACAGCCTGACAGTAGGGCCTTCTGCTGAGACCCAGACCCCTTCTAGGTGGGCCTCTATGATCACTGGGAAAACACTGAACGGAATTAAAAGTAAATCTATATTCTGAAGTCATGTTCCTCCTAATCAGAGGTAGGCTCTCTGATGAGTCTTGGAAGCATAAAAACCTTCCTAGAATATGTAAGCAGGTGAGCATCAGGTATGATATAAACACAAAGAGGACCACGTTGCTGTACTTTACGGGTAAATTATAAAAACATGTTTAAATCTACTCAGTTCGGGGTCCAGCTCTTCTCTCATCACCCGGTGAGCAATGGTCTGACCCTGGGCACTAGACACGGGGAGTGCCAAGCCCCATCTGGGCAGAGGGACAGCTGTGCTCTCTCCCCCTTCCCTGCTTGATTCGTCTGCTACTTCCTGACTGCGTGATCAGAGTGCCACTCTCCACCCTTCCATCACAACAAGCAATAAAGGCAGCACCTTTTAAAGACAAAAACCAAGATACAGAGGAAATGGAGGATGAGAAATGAAGTTGCAGATGGACGATCCAAGGAGCCAAAGTTCCTATGGAATTAAAGTGGAAGGCAGAGAAAGGAAATCAGGCATCCCTTGTGGATGGCAGTGGATATAATTAGATGACTCAGGAAAATGCTGATGGTGCGTAAGCATCTCCACCTGGAGGCTCTACAGAGCCTAGAAATGGAATGTGTCAAAAACTGCAGAACTGCATCAGACGCCTCTGTTTTCAGGATCATACATTTTCCATCCCGTTGGTGGAACTGTAAACATGGAGTGCTCACCACATTTGAAGTCGCTATCACCTCAGCCTTCTAGTGGCTTCCATCAAGCCACCCCTCAAAAAGTCTTTCCACCTTCCTTGCTTCTTCCTAGTCCTGCTCATCCTGTTTCATCTGGTTTAGATGTTTCCCTCTTGCCATGTTGATTGATGTGTAATTAACCTGTCCTGCTGCTTGGGAGATCTTTCTAAATTGCAAACCCAGTCTACTCACGCTCCTGATGAAGCCCTTCATGTTTCCATTCTTTGTTTTGGTGAAAATCCCAAAAGATTTTAGGGAAACACTGAACCTTGCCCAGCCCCCAACTTGTCATCTGCGCCGTAGTCTCTGCCCTTGCCCTTCCTGGGCTCATCAGCAATTGCAGTTTCTCGACCTTGCTGTGCTTCTCACACCTCCGTGTGTTCACCAAGGATGACCCTCTGCTGTTACTCACTTGCTTCTTTATTCTCCCAGTTCCTGGATAATTTCTTCTGCTCCTTTAAAACTCAAAACCATATCCCTTATTCTGGAAGTGTTCCTGGAGGCCTCCTTTCTGGGGTATATGCCCCTTACTGGGCTCTTCTGGCAACACACAAAATCTACTCTGTTGTGCTAAACTTTTACACATACTGAGGGTGGTACTTAGGGCCTCATGCTTGCTAAACATGTGCTTTACCACTGAGCTACCCTCTCCACCCATGGCTCATGCTATGCTTTTATGTCTGGGTCAGTACATTCTTGAAGAGAGACATTCTGCCTCCCAGCTTTTATCCCCTGTACCTCTCTTCTATGAGCTACACAATCCACGTTTCTTAGACTGAAAATTAGATTCTACTCCATTTTTCAACGCTTCTGTGATATTGTGTGGCACTTTACAGGTGCCATTTTCCAGGCTTATGTCTGTGAATAACCCAAAGCCTCAGAAGTGTGTTTCTGCTTTTCCAATTTCTATCAAGAAATAACATATAAAATATGATCTTATTGTGTAAAGAAGTGAATGCTCTCCAGATGTTCTTCCACGAAAGCTCAGGAAAGGGAGAACATAGAGGGGAACCCTGAAGGAAGATAGAAGAAAAAGCTAAGGTTGATTTCACAGCTAACTAATATGCAGCAGGTCCTACGCTAACGCTCTTGCCTATCTGCGTCTACGAATCTAGTCCTCAAAGCTAATCTTGTAAGGTGGCTGTTATGAGCATCATGTTGCCGAAGATGAGACTACAGTTCAGAGAGAGAGAGAGAGAAATCATCCAAGGCAAAAGAACTCATCACTCATGAGCTCATAATTTAAAAAGAAGTTTCCTCAAACTGCATCATACTGTTTCTTAGGAAAATATCTGGTGCGAGGACTCCAACTAAATGAACAAAAATATGTCTCGTAGGAGACGGCAGTTAACGGAAAGGTAAAAACTATATTCTTATCTTTGAAACACGAGTTGCTTTTAAACACTTAAATGCGAATAAATTAGGTATTTCATCCCAAACCACCGCATTTTAGGCAAGTCTTATCTGGAGCAGCTCAGTTGAGGGGATCATTTATTGGGCCACACTTAACCTGCATAGACACCCTTCAGTCTGTGGCCGGGCTCAGGCTCCCAGTCATGGGCTCCCCCTTCCCTCATCAGCCCGGCTCACAGTGCTTTGACATCTAAGGGGAGATAAGACGCAGTAATCCTGTGTGGGAACGGAACTTTATATCTCGAGCCACATTTGACATTCTAGGTGTTACTTCTTCCCTCCAGGAGGTCTTGTATCAGCCTTATCACCAACCGCAGTTTGGCTGGTTGCCCGTTTACAGATTTAACTCTTTTCATGCTACTCAGTTACCTAACACATATTTATTTCCGCCATCATATATTCCTGAACACGGAATCCACTGTAGTCCTCTCCTCCTGCTTATTTTTGTAGTAAGATATCTGTTGACTCTGTATACTGCCTGTCTTAGCTGTTTCCACACAGCTTTTTATCTCTGGGGAAAAATAGGTGAAAATAAGGAAGCCTCCTAATTATCTTCCAGTATTTGTTCTGCAGTCTGCGGAGAACAGATATGAGATTTTCTCATATCTCTATCATAATACTTACCATCTAATGCTATTATTTTTTTTACACAACTTATTTTCAAATCTTAAATGTGAACACCTTCAGGGAAGTCTCTGACTAAAAATGTGATGCACAAGTGATGAATAAATAAAGAAATGGTGGAAAAGTAAGAGGTTTATTAATGGATAGATAGACGTGTTTAAAGAAGGTAGCATCATTTGGATTTTCAGAGTTTTGGTTTTCAAAATTGGTCATGGGATTTAATTCCAACTAGTGTCACTCCCTGGTTTTCATTAAAGTAAGTAATTTATTCAATGGCAAACCAAACTGTAGAAAAAAAAGGAGGGTCATTAGCAGTTGGGGGTCTCTTTTGTCTATTTCTCGACTCATTTGTTGTGTTCATTGCATGACTGCCACCTGAGTGTAAGAAAGTCAAGCATCATATCTTTTCTTTGTTTTTTTTCACTCAGCTTCCAATTCTCCATCCACTTTCTACTCTAATACACCTTGATGGGAAAAAAGTATACCCTTAGTATGTCTCCATAAGCACGTTTGGATGTATATGTTTTGAATAGGGTATATTTTGGGTGAAGATAATGAAAACACATCCAATTGTTTAGCTGTCATGTTTAAGAATAACTAGATAAAGCCTCTCTTGTGGAATATAAAGATAACAGCTAAGATTTCATTACCTTGAAGTGGTTTGGGAAATAGATATGTCTGCCAAAGGCTAGTTGGAGGATGCTTGAAAGATGGATTGACAGGCAGGGAATAGATAGATGTCTTAAATAAATAGCTGGGGAAACAATCATGTTAGGGAGGTACCTGACTGTATAGAGAGAATTAGGGTTATATAAATGGGGAAGTAACACATGAACGGCTAGGTGAGTGGTTTGCTGATGGAAGAATAAATTGGTGCACTGATGTTTGATGGAGCTGAGTGACCAGATGAAATGAAAGGCCGCTGAATTCCTTTGCCAGCAAAAGAGCACACAAATGGATAAATGTGGTATGAACAGAGAAAGAGATGGTGAGGTATAGAGGGGAAAATGGTAATGAAATAGAAGAAGGAAAAGGAGAGACAAAAGGAGGTACTGAAGGTATGGAGATGGTTCGGAGGATTGAATTCCATTTCCTTCATAAATTATGATTTTAAAATAAACCCAAGGAAACTGGAAACTCTCCATCATGGTTACCTAGAATTTCTATTGTTTACTTGCCACTTTGATTCCAAAAGAGGATGCAACTCGTCTATCAAGGATCTGTGTTTCATGCTCTGGGAAGACTGAGTCATGTAAAGGTCTAGATTAGCCCTTGTCTGCAGAGAAAGCTGGCAAGAATATCAACCTCACCACTTTAGCTCAGTTTTTTGGTTTTTGTTTTTTTTTGTTTTTGTTAAAGAAGCTATCTCTGCTGTGAAATTATAATCTTCATCCACTGAGTTCCCAACCACTGTTCCTAGATTTTATCTGAGGAATGCCTTTAGAAATCCAGTGTGATGGAAAGAGAGAGAGAGAGAGAGAGAGAGAGAGAGCACATTGGGCCACAGATATTTGATCTGGAGTAAAAGAGGGTACAAAAGGGGGTGTAACTACACAAATGGTGCAGATGAGGAAGCCAAGCTGCGAAGTCAAGGGGCCATCCCAGACTGCACACTTATCTTACGGCAGAACTAGGAAGTCTTCACAGAGACACAAGCACTTGATGAGAACCTGAGCTGTAAGAAAGAAGTTAAGCTGCAATACTGCAGGAAACCAGATGAATGTGCGATAAAGAACAAAGAGTTGGGATTTTACTGGCAGAGAATGGTGTTTCAGAATTGGCACCAGTCATGGAGCATCTGCTGCAAGGCTCTTTGTCATGTTAATTTTTGCATAGGTTTTCCAACAAAGGCTAAGATGAATAAAAATTAATCCAGTGGCACATACCATTAGGCACGAATGTCCATTATCACCACCATATCTTCTCATGCTTATTCCTGTTACACTGGTTGTTAAACTGTTGTTAAAGTGCAACTGTTACAGAGTCAAATGCCTACACTGGACAATATGTGGTCACCGTTTTTCTGGAACTTCTCTTCTGATTCATTTTGGCCTAGGTCAATAAATAATTTAGACTTTGAAGATACCGAAGCCTTTAAAATTAATTTTAAATAGTATAAATATTTTAAATATAATATGAAAAGTGCTTAGACCACACTCTCTCTCTCTTGCTCTCTCTCTGTGTATACACTGCAGTGTGTGTGTGTGTATAGATTGTATATCTGAGAAGGGGAGAAGGATAAAGAAGAAAAGAGAGAAGGAGGGAGAGGGAGAGTGGGAGGGGAGGGAGAGACGGGAAGAGAGAGAGAGAGTTTTCTGATTTCATCTACTCCCCAAGCCCTAAAACACACAGATAGGAAAGGCATAACCTACTGCATTTTTCCATTCTTGGATCTCAAAAGCATGTCCTAATAAACAGTCCCCTAAAAGTTACAAATTTCTTCAAACTTTATTGATACACTGCACAATCACAACCATCTTGTATTCATCCTGAATTAGAAAAGGTTACAACTACAATGTAACATGCACAAAATTCAGGTAGTATATTCACCCTTAATACAATTATTGACAGAAATCAAGTCTTTATTGATTTTTGAAGGAAAAAATAAGAAAGAAAATAAAAGGAAAAAGAACGCTAGAATGCTGACAAAGTCATACTCTTGTGTGATAAATTTTAAAGCATTTGAACATAGATCTGTTTTAAGGATAATCGTGAAAATGGGCACACCCATTGTTTGACACAGCTATAACGGCACCATTGATAAGTCATATATATATTTTTTAATCTAGAGGACTCTGAACTTGACAGATACATTTTTGTACACCCACACATTCCTCACAACTGCACTTTACGTGTCACAAAAATTTCTGAAATGATTAAAAGTGCTCCCTTTAACTAACACAAGGGCAGCTATTATTACTTATCATTGTTATTACTGATATCCTTATAAATCTGCCAAATAATGTAGGACGCAGCCCCACCAGTGTGGTAGAGGGGTCACAATCTTTCTTGATTCACCCAGTGGTGTGGAACAACTACGTGCCTTGAGAGGGCACCACTGAAAGAAACAAAAAGGAATCTTTTTCAAACTGCTGAAAATTAAGCTTGGCTGACTAGTTTCAGGATGAAGACAATCGCATCTAATTAAGTCCACTCCATTTTCCTTTGGACTCAAGTGTTCTGCACCTGAAAGCTAAATTGTACCAGATCAGTGATATCATGTTGCCACATCTTTCAATTGCAAATCTATTTCTTCCTCCTTTCATTTACTTCTCTTCTTTTATGTAAGAAATGAGGGAAATGAGACTGGCGTTTTTATTTGTTTGCTTTTAATGGTCATTAAGAGTTCTTGTCATATGATATCTTTATAAAAACATTGTCTTTCTACTTGCACACCTGTGAAGTTTTGCTGTAACTACTCAAACTTATTTGCTTAAAAAAAGAGACAGGGAATCCTTGGATAATAAAAGGGAAAGCAATTGGGTCTGAGAGTTTTCAGGAAAAGAGCTTGTGCGAAACACAAACAAAAGTTCTTACTGCTGGAGAAAAGGAAAATGAAATGCATTTTACCAGCAAGAAAAATGTTATGTTGCTTCCCCTAAGAGACTAAACTGTTTTGGGGGGCTGCATCTAGATATTGAAAAGAGAATTTTTCTTGCTCTAGTGAGAACTCAGGGTCAGCTGGGGAAAGATACCCCTTTCACCAGGTCTCCTCTCATCTTAAGCCATCCTCTCCTCCTTCTACGATGGGACTGGTGACAGCCATACACAACAACAGGGAAGATGTGCCCACTGGGCCGGGAGCATCGAGTATCAGTGCGCAACCAAACAGGATTCAAATTCTAGCTGCTTCTGAGACAAGGGCTATGATGAGCTGTCTTTGGGATCAGCTGCCCACTTTGGGGTTCTCACTCTTTTGGTGTAATAGTTCTTCTAATGTAAGTAGCACTTGCTAACTGATCTTTGTTGAGAACATACTGACCGGACTGATACAGAAACAGATGCTCAAATTCAGCCTCAGTGGTGTAACTACTGGAGACCTCGAGCACACTCCCCACCAGGTTGTGGGAACTAACGTCCCAGCATGTGAAAGGGATCCGCTAGTAAGAGGAGTATATTTCAGAGAAAGAGGCCCAGGCCCCTTGGCTACCCAAATCCTTCTCTTTCCTTCCATCCAACTGAGCACAGTTGCAGTCAAAGACAGGTGCACCACTCCGTGCACAAGATGTGTGCATGTTTTCACAACCACTCCCCTCCACCTCCACCCTCCCCAGTGAAAACAAGAATGAGAAAAACTAAACACACTTGTTTAGACTTGCAGATGACTGTATCAGGCACTTGACATTGAACTAGGGAAATACAAGCTTGGTTGAGGCCTTAACACGAGCACTTTCCTTGGCATTACTTTGGTGGACTCCATGTGAACTCTGTCTCGAGAAGGGGAAGGGCTTCAGAGTAACTGCCATGTAGCTGAATTCCTCTCACCTGATAGCTCCTTACAAGCCTTATTTGGTTTTCTATCCACATGGAAAACTCATAACAAGCTACTGGTTGCTGAGCCTGGTTTCTTTGTCCTGCCTGTATCCCCTCCCTGCCCCCACCGTTGGCGCCCCAAACAAATCTGTCCAGCAGGCCTTATCCACCCACCCTCCATGTGCAATGCTGGAAAAACATATGTAAGTGTGGATGTTGTCTTTTAATAAACATTTGCTCTTCTCTTTGCTTCAGGATGTTGAGTAACAGCTACCATCACATGGCGCTGTCCCCACCAAAGTAACTCAGTTGATGCAGAAGCTGGAATATATCTATTGTGAAGAGGAGTCACTTGCATGCCCAGCATCCTGCTTGTCTTGGGGTTATGCACTTAGTTTCCTGTATTCCAGACAAAGGTAGGCTGATCGTAGCATGCTGCTCTCTCTGTATCATGACAGGAATAGGTAATCACCAGAGATGCTTCCTGGTGTCTGCTGGCAGGGGACAGAGCACAGTTCCATCCATAGTGACCCTGAGACCAGCCTTGTGGGGTTTGCAAGGTTCTGATGATCTGCTTGCCCAAGGGACGATGACCCCTTGCTTTAGAACATGTCTTGGAGTAAGGAGCAGGTACGGCTTGTCCATTTCAAGCATCGTGTTCCCCAGCACCATCCAGCCTCCACATTTACTATGCTCGGAAGTAACAAACTTAGTATCAGTCGAACATTTAAATGATGCATTTACTTCTCATACAATTCCTGAAACCAACTCAACTCCAGGTGCTGAGTGCGGTGACAGATCTGAAACATTTCTGCACAACCTTTAGTTCCAGCTTGATGCATGCTCCTGATCATGTCTGCAACTTGATTTTGGCACATCAGTTATGTTGCCAGAATCTGGTTCCTTGGCAGTACACTAGGCAACACAGATGTCTATTCACAGCTGGCAAGTGTAATATTAATTTTGCTCACATCAGTTCTATCTCTAATGACAATGTCTAACTTTTTGTTTGGCAAAATAGCCTGGGTATGTATATATGTGTGTATGTACACATATATAGGTATATAGGAATATGTATACATATTTCCACACTGCGGCTGTCTTGTTCATTTGCAATAGTGACAAACACAGAGAGGGCAGTTATACTGAAGGAAGAGAACACTTAAGCATCGAGGAAACAGGACTCTGTGGAGCTTGTATCTATTATTTCTGAGAATGTGGACCTGAAAGGTTTTGAGCGGAGGCAGGGCAGGTCTGTAGGAACGTCACTGTACTTCGTTCTCACCCTTCAGCAGCTCAGCTCCTACAGCACAATATGGCGTAGCTGTTGAAGCTCCTTCTCTGAATCCCCTGCTCCCTTGCTGATCGAGTCCTTTTGTCCCGGGAGACCACTCAGAAACACTGTGTCCATGCCTCTTTGTAAGCTAGATATGTTTTGAATCCAAGAAGCTGGGGACATTCCTTCCCAAAGCCCCTTGAGAAACAGCCTGCATCAGAGGAAACTGTGTCACTTACACTTTCCCCCTTCTATTTGCAGTGTTGTGTTAATCAAGTGCTTGGAAATTAAGTCAGTTGCTCAAGTGCCCTCAGCTCAGAAGAGCTTTCTGAAACAAATACCAGAGTTGTCAACACACCCGCCATGTAATTGGCCTCCATCAGCTTTTTACTGGATAGTTTTCAAACAGATCAAACCAGAACTGGAGCAGAACAGAGCTGCTTAGCTGTAGTCGTTGCTCTTGGGAGTGACGGACTGCTGTCCTTACACTGCAGAGAAAGAGCTGATGTCTTTCACGTTCTTGGCAGTGAGGAAAGCCAGCATTGAAGAGGGTCCTGTAAGCTCCTGACATACGATTTCATGAAAGGCTGAGAGAAGCATAGCAGTTGGTACTTTAATCCTTCAAGTATTTGAGAAGAAATGCAGCTCATCAAGGCTTCTCCAGGGCTAATTGTCTTCTCATGAAGGTGGTTTTAGGAAATAGTCTCCTCTGGAAATAGTGAGTGACTGATGTTTATATTGCTACTTTGGTCCATCAGGTAACAGCATCTAATCTGGGTGGGAGGGTTACCATATTCCGGAGTCAATGACACAGGGTATTGACTTTCTGTGTTAGCCTGTGAGATCACTGGCTTTCATATGAGATGCTGATATGCAATTTTGAAGATGCCAATGTCTACTGATGGTAGAGAAGAAATGAACGTAGTGGGGTAGATACACACAATATTATTAGAGATTAATATGATGGTGAATTGGTAATGAGTAGCAAGGAGAGAAAAAGAAAGAAATGTTAGATAATTACATTGATAGATTGATAGAGTAAAGAGATAGAGAGAAAGACAGGGGGGTGGATAATTGGATGTAGAAATAAATCAGATAATTGAGTCGATGGATGATTATGTTGATAGATAGCTTGATAAAACCTAAATAACCAGCCATCTATTGATCATTTTTATGAGTTGCCCAGCATTTTTAAAAGAGAAGTACTATTCTTAATATACTTCTCCTGGTTTATTTTGCTTTGTCTTGTTTTGTTTGTTTCTAAATTTTTAGTTTTGGGTTTCATGCATAGCCCAAGCCTCTAATCCCTACAATCAGTGGAAGAATGAATGGGACAGAGTGAGTGGAGAAGACGGGAAGATTTTGTATGTGTGTACACATATAGTACAGTGAGATTACTATAAAATATGTGAACCCTTGTGAAATTAGGTAATAAACATGGGAGGAAAGATATGTACATTCTATTCAGGAAAATGATCAAAAGCTTAAAAGACACAGAAAATAGAATATGTGGATGTGACTCTTGCTGTGTACTACATTATGAGTAACTTGTGTCTTCAGGGTGTTTGTCATGAAACGCATTATTCTGCCCATATGGAACTGATGGTTTGGGGGGTGTGTGCGTGTGTGCGTGTGTGTGCAGACTGGAGGTAATGACAATGGGAAGAGTAGTAGAGGGAAAGGAAGGGCCAAGGTAGCAGGAGCAGATTCCATTTTTGGACACACCAATGAATGATTATCCTACACGTGGTAAAACCCTGCCCACCCCTCCCCCCAACCCCACTCATTCCAACTGGAAAAAAACTCAAAATCAAAATATCCCCCAAAAATTGAGAAGGAGAACAGAAACAAAAAGAAGCCCAAACTGGTTTGCCCTCCGCAGTGTAGATTAAAGTCTGTGATATGGAGAAGCAGATGTTGCTCAGAGGACCTATGGTTTCTTATCAAAACTTGATGAAGAAGTGAGCAAAGAGGATCCCTGAGAGCCAGAGACAAGCCAGTGCTCTAGAGGCCGAGTTTACACCATCAATGACTGCTCCAGGCCCTGTGTAGGGGAAAGAGAGACAGACCCATTAGCATGTACCCAAAGGACACCACACGCATTCCCTGACAAGCAAATGCACAGGCATGCTGCTCTGGGAGCATTCCCCCTAGTTCCACCCACTCCACACTGACCCTTCCAAGTCTGCATAAATGGAAAGCGTCCTTTGGGAGGATTTGGAAACTCAAGAGGGCAAGGCATTTGGACACCTGGACCAGTACCACCTGTTCGGAATGGCGAAGGCTTGAAAGAATAAATGTGTATAGCTGAGGGTATTCCTTTAGGCTGGTGGGTCCACAGGACAGAGCCGCAGTCAGCCTACAAGGTGAGGCAAACATTATGGCCCTTTATGTGCCTCTAACTGTTCTCTGCCATGGAGATGGAATCCAGTAGAGCCTGAGGTGAGCAGGAGAAAGACAGGCATGGGGGAAGAAAGAGTCCAGAGGGATGAGAAGCAGATGAGAGTGGGAAGAAGGGGAGAGAGATGGAGATGTTTTGTGGGCAACAGATGACTGGGAGTGTGCACGGAAGACTCTTTATCATTGACATGTATAATTTAGGTGTTGTGGATGGTCTGCAAAGCTCCTGAGAAAGGGTGAATAATTGCCCATGAGGGTTTTAACGGATTGGGTCTATCCGAGCCATCAGTGCTGCCTCTCCCATGGCAAGGAGAAAGACTCAGCATCCCTGGAACTGAAGACCCCCTGCTGGGTCAGCCTCAAGGAATTCTCCCTCTATTTCTTTCTTGCTTCTTCTCTCCCTCTGGCCCCTTCCCCACATCCCTCATAAATCATTCACGGTCTACTGGGAAATGAGACCACAGAATCTGGGTGCTTTTTCTTTGTCCTCACTGTGTCTCAGGAAGACAAACCATGTGAGCTGGTATTGTCCTAATCTACAAGGGCTCAGGGAAGATGTGGCCCTAACTCTGCCTCTGTGTTCCCCCATCACCTTTATTTGCAAGCACTTAGGGTCATAAGCAAGACCAGGAGCTCAACAGCAGAGTGTATGCTAGGGAAAGTGAAATTGTATATTGTCAAGGGATTAGAAGCCAGGGAGAGACAATTTTGTAAGACCAGTGACAAAGGAAAGGAGATGTAGACAAAATGGCATGTTCTTTCTGCCAGCTCAAGTTAAGACTTCGCTGATTCTTTGAGAAGCAGATTCGCCTACTAGAAAATGAAAATTTTTAAAAAGCTGAGACAGTGCAGGGTTCACTTGGACTTGACTCAAGTCATTTGGCTTGCCTGTGAAGTGTATGACATGGCGTAGATCTATGCCTTCTTGAGAAGGGACTGGAGCAAACCTTTCATTTGCAAAATTCAGGTCTCTCCCTTCAGCAAGGAGCGTACAACTCTTTCTACCTCAAGGATTTCAACACACACACATATTTTCTCCACTGACTTAGAATGAATGCAATGCTCCTGTAGACTAAAGTCATATTTACTCGATAGCTTCAAGTCTGGCTTATCTTTCTCTCCATTCTTGCTATAGGGTGTTCATGAACAGGAGTATGGCTCATGTTCTAGCATAATGCTATGGTCCCCTGAAGGATCCACAAGCATTTACAGAAATTAGGCTAATTCTGGGGCCTGTAGCAGTCCAGAAATGCATCCTATGGAATCATACTGGCCTGGAAAATGTACTAGGTTGGAAAATGCTCAAGTTGAAGCACAAGTTAATTTTCATATTGTCTTCTGCAAAAGATGAATGGTATAGGTTTATAAGGAAATGAGCAATGCAGATTTGTAAGGCTGACACATTTCTTTAAGAGTAACTCTCATATATGTATGTATATGTGTATATATATATACATGTATATGTATATATATATGTGTATATGTATAGATATACATGTATATGTGTGTGTATATGTGTGTGTGTGTGTGTGTAGTGTCATACCTGATTATCTGCAGAGGTATTATTTTTTGGACCCTCTGTAGATACAAAAATCCACAAAGTCTCAAGTCCTTTATATAAAATAGTGTAATATTTGCGTAGAACATACATACACTCTCCTGTATTTTTAAATCATCTCTAGATGACATATACTACCTAATAAAATATAAATGCTTTGTAAATAATTGTTACACTGTACTGCTTAGGGAATAATGATAAGAAAAAGAGTATGTACGTATTCCATGCAAGAACAATAATTTCTACCCACAACTGGACAGATCCATGGATGCAGAATTCATGGATATGGCAGTATACACACATGCATACACACTTTTCCTTAAGATACCTTTCATTGTATATATACGGCAAATACATACACATGTGTATGTATGTTGTCTAGGTTTTTATATTGATATTAACTTGATAAATAATTGAAAGTTGTGCTCTACACTAGAGAAGTAAAGGTCTCTAGTGTAGGAATTACTTTATTATAGGTTCTGCCATTGGACTTAGCATTTCTGTGAATGTAATGCTATTGGCACAAGGTTGGATACAGCTAAAGACACAGGACAGGAAAAGTATACAAGGAAAGCAAAACATAAAAGAGGGAGGCGTGGAGAGAAGAGAAAACGGATTCATAGGTACGTGAGTGTTCCTGTAAGTGTGGGTAAGATACTCAGTGCTGATTATGTGGAGGGTTTACCGCCACTTTCAGCTTCTACTGAGTGCTTCAAAGAGAGGAAATACTCTCATCTACCAAGTGTCTGCTAAGTAATTTAGTCAGCTCAGCTTGCTGAAGATGATGATGACAGCACATTTATGTTGTGCTATGTGTAAGCATAGTTCTAAGTGCTAAACATATTTTCACTTAATCATCAAAACAACTCTATGATATATCCACTACTGCTATTTCCACTTTATAAATGAGGAAACTGAGGACAGAGAAGTCAAACGCCCTGCCTGTACTCACATACCTGGAGCTGAATTAGACCAAGACCCTGTCCCCAGAGTCTATGCCTCTGATTGCTACAGTTCTATTTCCTTCCTTTGGAAAATGACCACCTGTACATGTTTTCCAGGGACCATAGCATCATAGCAAGATGGGAACAGTGGCCCTGGGAACTCAATTTTATGTGCCTCTGCTGTTCTCTAGTTGAGCAGCATTCACTCTCGAGGCCTTGGTGCTCCTACCTGCAAATTGAGGAGAGGCTAATTTTGATGACTTGTGTGGCTCTTCTCTTACTTTTTGAGTTATCATAAATGGACACTCTATCTGGTGCCAGGCAGGACAGCTGGTGAGAGCCAGATGGTCTTCTCCAGGTGGTACAAAATCATCATCATTCTGGCATTTAGCACCACTGTATGACCATATCCTCTTGAGATGGCAAGAGGGCATGAAACAGTCCTAGGTCCTGCACTTTCCTCTTTTGACCCCAATCTCTTTGCAGTCCCAGGGAGTTGTTTTGTCCTTTAGCAGGTATGATGAGCACCTGCTTCGTAGTATCGGATGATGTGGCAGTTAACTGCCAAAGTGCCTTTGGTCAATCAGTCTATGAAAAATGACTGAGCTACTACAGCCAGAGGATCTAATGCACTGTGGTAGAGATTAGAGCCAGCGTTACTTTCCTCAGGCAGATCCTGGATGCATTTGAAATTTGGCTACTGGGTCAATGGCAGGACAGTGGGACTCCTCAGGAAGCTTCTCAGGGTTGGTTCAGAGCAGGGAAACAATGGCTCGTGTGTACCACTTTCAAGGTTGGAGGGGCGTGCAACAAGTGCCACCAGCAATGAACTAATTTTTAATTGCATCTTTGCCGTTTAAATGGAAATGAGCCAAAGAAAGCGCATGGGTCGTGTCACTCCCACTGGGCTTCGGTATGCTACAGTCACTTCCCTGACTTGGGCGAATGTTTCTTGGTGCTTTAATTTAGAAAAAGTGATGGATTGCTGCTGTTGAAGTAATTTGATGTGGTCCCGTGACCTCACAGAACTCCTGTGTGGTCCCATAGGCTACAGTAGGCTTTTGCATACGTTAGCTTAGTGAACCTGCAGTCGTGCTGTGTTTCAGGGGAGGACTTGGAATCGAAGGAACTCTTCACCCTGAGCCCAGCTTGAACACACATCTGCAGAGTCAGGTTGAGTATGTTTTTCCTATACTGTGTCATAGTATCCTGGGCTTCTCCAGGTACGTGGTAGTCAAGATGATGCCAGTATTAATGTCAATAAATAGGGTGAAAATTCAAATGGTGTTTTCATTTTTTTCGGTTAGTTCTTATCTAACACCTGGAACCTTATATTTGGAACTGTGAGGCAGCTTTTCAGTGACACGCTCTGCTTCATGAAACTGACCCTAAAATGCACTTGGATGTACGCCAAGGGCTTTAAGCAAAGGTGGGGATGAGAGGTAGACTAAGTAACAGGGCCCATGGGAGCATGGTAGAAAAACACCCATGGGGTCCTGGGAAAGGTTTCCTAAGCATGCTGCCTCCTCAAGCTCCCTGCTTCTCCATGAGGCACAAAATATTCTTTGGGGTAAGGTTACTGACAGCTCTAGAAATGCATCTAATCCTGGCAATGTTGGAGTCAGATGAATTTAGGGTTAAAATTGGCTCTGTGACTTGCCAGCTATGTTGTCTTAGGCAAGGTACTTTGTATTTTTTTCTGAAAATAGAAGTATAAAGGTTTTAATCCTGGGGGCTGGTGAGATGGCACAGCAGTGTACGCACCTGCCTGGCAAGCACGAGGGCCCAAGTTTGACTCCCGGAACCCACATACGAGAAAAAGGGCCGGTGATATCGCTCAGCGGCATGGACGCCTGCTGGCACGCGAGGTCCTGAGGTCGACCCCCAGTACCCACAAAAAAAAGTAAAAATAAAAATATAAAGGCTTTAATCCTGACAGGAATAAAAGATAAAGGTGATTGGTATAATGCCTGGTATGAAGTAAACTTCTGATTGAGGCAGCTGCCGCTGGAATTGCTGGTTCCACCCTCGCATGCTTCCATTCTTAGATAGCTTATGTAGTTCTTTTCCAAAGACACTGAACCTGGAGTGAGGCTTTAGGAAGGTGTGAATGAAGCAGTCAGATAGTTTATGGTCAGAATCCCTACTGCTGAGAGGCTGTTGGTGATGAGGTCTTTGGAAGACGAAGGGCACTGAGCGGGGTGAAGGGAGAGGGCCCAAACCAAGCTCCGCAGCAAAGTCCGAGGACAAAGGAAATGGACCCCAAGACAGCCCCAAAAAATTTACTGAGTGTCTCCATGTGTTGGGCTCTGTTTTCAGAAAGACCAATGTCTCTGCCTTCGAAGAGCTTATACTCCAGCAAGGACATAGCCTCTTTCCCAGTCTAAGGAAATAAGACAAATCTTTTCTTAGCTGCTTGCAGATTTTGTGGGGGGGGAACTATCTGAAACACATAACCCCCAAGTCCCTTTCATCTCAGGAACATCATACCTTTTGGATAGACTTAAGAGGTCTGAATATAAGAGTCAGAAAGAGTTGAATCTGAAATTGGGCCCTGGTGCTCACTACCAGGAAGTGGTGGAAAGCCAACTTGTCTGAAATAGTTCTTTAATGTGTAAAATGGGGGAAATTGGTATTATTGACCTTGCAGAGTAGCTCTAAGGGTTAGTTAAGATGGTATGCAAAGTCCTTGAGAATAAACAAAGGGTGGGAAAATACAAGATGAAGTAGAACTAGACTGATGCTTGCTGATCACTAAAACTGCATATTGTGCAGGTGTCCTGCTTTAACTACACAAAAAGATCTGGAATAGCAGGTTCTCAAAGATTGCCAAACACGAGTTGAGAGCGAACTTGGCAGTGGCTGGCAAGTGAGTGACTTGGTTCTTTCTGGAGAGACCTGATGTGGCTGCAACCACAGATAAAAGCTTCCTATAAGAGACCAGTTATTCTGAACAAGTGTATTCAGAAGCCCATTCCTTCTTGGGTAAATGCCACACTTGAATCCAGCTCTATTTATGGTTCGCAGTGACTCAGTTCAACAGGAATGGCTGCTACAAATATCAGGCTCCATTAAATATTTTTTTCAGGGATAAATTGACAGTGAGAGCATGTAATTATGCCCTTTCCCATTATTCCAGTCCCTCTTCCCTCACCCTTTTGAATGCTAAAATTAATTGCTTCCTTCATGCCTGAAGCTGAGCATCTCTGAAAATAAAAGCTGAGATGAGGATGCAAAGCCACAAAACAAACTGTGAATGGCAAAGACAAAATGCCATGGGGACAGATATGCAGACAAAAATAAGTTAGTCTTCAACATATAGAAAAATAAAAAGAGGTAGAGAGACAGAAGTGATCAAGTGGCAAATTCTAGAAATAGTAAAATATCTCAAAGGCCGATGGATGTGTGCACACGGGCCAGCGGAGAGTACATGTCCAGACTTGGAGCCCAGAGGAGTTAGGCAAACTGACTTTGGTACGTTAAATACACCAAGTACTAGATTTTTAAGAAGAAGTTTTGGGTAAGAGCTTTGAATAGAATTCAGACACACTTATAACGCAAGAACTGGGCACTCATGCCTACCTTCTCTGGCACTACGTGTTTGTGGCTGTATTTGGGGGGTGGCTCATCAGCCTCCGCAGGGGCAGGTTTTGACAATCACAGTACCCCAACTCAGCACAAAGCTCCCAGAAAGATATATAAGGTTTCTGGTGAGATCCTGCCTTATTAGAGATTTTGAAGCTTAAAAATATATAGTATACATTATAAGTGATGAAAGTATTAAAATGTATCCTTTTTCCTTTCCAGATCATAATGAAAAGATAGCCCTATTTTCAGCAACAGTTAACTGAGTAGCTGTGATTTTACTAAAATGGCAGGTGGGAGAGTGATCATATCAGAAAGAAAAAAAGAAAAGAATAAAACGCACATGCGAGTTGAACTTGGCGATAACGCAGGGAGATCAATGAGGTATCTGATGTCTGAGAGGATACAGTTTTGTTCTGAAGCTTGGATAGGTTTTATAAGTATGGTTATGAACTGTGTGACCTTCCTAATGAGGAACCAAAGGGATAATGATGTTCTTAGTGATTGAAAGAGGAGCAAGGAAATCTAATTAGAGGATGTATGTGTTACACTTGTTGGTGAAACATAAACCTATTTTCAGCAGTGCTGGCTGATGAAGGCATATCATTTCCCTTCAAAGGGAACTTTTCCTCCATTGTCTTTAATTACAGCGGAAAATGTGGCACTGAGTTGTTCTACAAGTAAGATTACCCGGGCTTTGCACTACAACCAAGACGGACGGAGGAAGAGGCGAACAGGGAGCCATCTTTGTTTTGTTCTCTCTAACACACCCGTTTTGTGCTCACCACAAGACAAAAGCCTAGCAAGTTAATATCAGAAGTTAATTTAAATCTGTAGGCTCATCGCAAACCTGAAAGAGACAAGACTTCACTCTGCACGCGCGTGTCTGTGCTGACATCAGCACACCCCGAGAGAGCTCAGTGTTAAATTCTAAATGCTTCGGATAATAGCCAGATGTCAGTGATTCAGAGAGGAGGTGGGGTGCGAGCCAGTGAGGAGCCTCACCAGGAATGAAATGCGAAATGTCTGCATTTTCTCCTAATATGTTGACATTTTGCAGGTTGGGGAAAATACAAATGATTATGCTGCTGTCATCAGCCAAAAGCAGTGGTGTTTCTCTCTGACTCATCCCTCCTACCTGGATTTAAATTGTGCATTTGGAAAATAAAAATTATATATGTTATCAGCAGGAAACGGACAAGCATGTGCAGCCTTTGATGTCTCAGCAAGAGGTTTTCCTAAACAGTGGATGCAATGTTTGCTAGAGTCCCCCTCCAAATGAAGACCTGGGAGGGGCCCCAAAATTTCAACTAGAATTGGGCCATTTGAGAGGCTGAAATGCAGGGGAAAGTGACAGAAATAGCAATTTGTTGTGTCTGGAATACATATCCTTTAGAGTATCCGGCTTTTCTTTAGTTAGTAAAGACTCTCAAATGTATAGCAGCTGTAACTGATGCCCTCATTGCCTCAAAGATTTATTTATTAATTTCAACAAACATTTACTGGGCAACAGCCATCACAAGATACAGCGCTACATCCTCTCACTGAAGAAACAAATACAAACAAAATGTAAGCCTAAGGGTAAGCCTACAAAAGAGCCTAAAAGATGAGTGATAGCTTCTTCAGCGGGGCTTGGAGATGCTGTACAGAGGAGGAGCTGCCATTATGCAGCGCTTCGAAGGATAAGTGGGATTTCATCAGGCAGAGCAGGGTGCGAAGTCTACACGTGGGACCCTCTGAGAAACAGGTATGAGTTATAGAGAAGTGTAAGATTAAGGCCAGCACCAAAATCTGGTGTTGCCACTTCTATGGCAGAATTCCTAGGTATCTGGAGGATTCTGTTACACCATTTAAATTCTCTGCACTCTAGGCTCTTCTGTTAAATGGAAATAATAACATTTCTATCTCGAAGGATTCTAGGTATCTAACTCCACATTTAATAGATGGCAGCTTCTTCTTCATTCCTGTACCAAGACACTCCCCATATTCTGTTGTAATGGCCTGATTGTTGGCACAAGGTCAGAAACTGTCCCTCTGTGCTCCTTGGTCCTTAGTATAATTTCTGGCATACAGTAGGCACCAAACAAATATTTGTTGACTAGATGAATGAATGGATGATGGGAAGAGAATAGAAGTAGTCTCAGCAAAGGCTGGGCTGCTTCCGGGGACCTGGGACCTAGGGGTCTCCACCTGGTGGGCACACGGACGGCAGCGGGAGAGGCACAAGTTGAAGTTACAAGGGGAGGCTGAGCTCAGTGCAAACAGCTTTCACTTTGTGCTTTTCTGGTCGACTGGGGTTGTTAGCCACTGAAATAACAAGGTCCATTCTGAGTTTTGGAAAGGTCACTGCTGTGGCACCCGGATTGGAGAAAAATTCCCAGAGACAGGGAGTCCATGAGAAAATGTCCTCATTGTCTAGGTGAGATGCACCCACAGTGTGCATGACAGTGGAAAGCAGGCAATCAGCAAAGGCTAGTTCTACTTGCCAGGACTCACTGCCTAGCAGAGGGAGAAGCTGAAAAGAAAGGTGAGGTTGCAGTGAGAATATGTAGATACTGAGGAAGGCACGCACCGTGGCAGAGCGATGCCGGGGTAGGGAGAGTTTGAGTCTGGCATTCCTTTGGAGGAACCAAAGCAAGGACAGCGGTTTGTAGCTCAATATTGAGCCTCCTTGTCCCTTGCGCTCACTCTTCACATTCCACTTGGAGCCACAAGGGGAATGGCATGGTGGTTAGCACACCTGACTACAGGGAAGGAAGGAGAAGACAGGAGCAGGAGTATCATGGGGAGGCATAAAGCCAGGGGTGTGGAGGGCTCTGTGGTATTGTGATGGATTTGCAGAGGAGCTGAATGATGCAGCCTCTGGCTGAAGCGAATCCAGTTTGGAGATCCATTCTGATACGCATATTTATTCCGGAGGAACAGCCATTAGCAAAAGAAAATACATACTCTGTCCTCAGGTCTGGCAGGAACTGCTGAGGTGAATAGTAGGCATAGTTGCTCTGAGGGAACTGAAGCTCTGCCTGAGAAAAATCCCAGAGCCCAGATATTGCCTTAACTGGCTGTTTTGCTGTGTTTATTTGCAATGACAGGATTCCTATGAGTTGTCCCTATGCCTCATACTTAACTCTTAATGTGACTAATTTGTGTCACTACAATTTCACAGACAAAATGTGAGAAATCTGCTTTTCTCTCTGCAGCAGCCCCCTCCTTCTTGGCTTTGTGTGCTTTCGCTGTCCCTCTCTCCTGCCAGTTCCAGTAATCCAGGCATTTATATGCCTCATTAAGCACATCCCACTCTCTGCAGTGTTGGATGCAATCTAGTCCAGAATCTTCCTTCTTTGCACTCTAAGGACAGAAAGATGAATTCTCTTGCTCAAAGCCCACTGGAGGAAAGTGGGTTGGCATATAGAGGGAAAATGTGTGACTCCTGCCAGGGTCAGAGTTCTAGCCAGCAAGTTGAGCCCGGCCACCTCTGCTGCTCCTAGGACTGGCAAGACATCAGACACCAGGGATCCAAGTCCTTCAAATGGCTGTGTCCACTCCATAATGCTAAGGGCACTTGAAGTAAGCTGCTTGCAATAGTGAGGGGGATTTGCTGCCATTTCCAAGGCTATGGCTTTGGAGAGCTGTCCTTTATCCTGTCTGTATTCCATTATTTCTCAAACTCAGAACAGACTTAGAAGGCTAAAAGTAAGCTGGTATCCATCTTGTTCTACTCGTACATTGTACAGACAACGGAGGAACAGAGAGCATCATAGCTGTTCTGTATCAGAATTGGACTGGAACTCAGAACTCCCAGCTGCTGGCACCAGTCTCCTCTCAGCCTTCCACTGCCCACCAGGCCCCTCGGCTGCTGGGGGCTAAGGAAAGTAGAATGTGACATGCTGCCCGAGGTGGCATACTGCCCACAATATGGCCTTGTCTCTGGGCTCTTTGATGGGAAGGTGGCAGGTGTGATGAGAAAGAAGCATTTCACATCGATGCCAACCACTAACTGATCTCTGATGAACACCTACCGCCTGTATCGTTTCTCCCTTCTGATCGTTTCCTATCTCAACTCACTCACCAACCCATTGTCTCCATAATCGCGATATTTGGTGTTCTCTTGAAAGTGCTTTTATCCCAGTTTCCTTTGTTCTTTGTTTGTTGTATAGAAATATATCACAGATGTGTGTATGAGAGAAGAAAGTTGTGTTGGGACCACAGGGACAGAGTCAAAGAGAGCTTTCAAAGAGCGCAGTCACAGCCTGGGAGGGTAAACACAAATGCACCCCCGGGAATGGTGCATGTGTCTGGGCAGTAAGAACACACAGGTTTTAAATGTAGAACTCACTCTCTACCAGTGTAGTTCGGGGACAGACAGGGAGCACGGGGTGAACTGAGTGCTGGATGCAGTCCCGCCCAGAACATGCACAGTATCCATGGTGGGTGCCGAGTATTGAGCGCTGGATTGAGGCAGCAGTGATGTGCTCAGGCCTATGCACTATGCACAGAGCGCGGAAGCTCCCATCACTGCTCGTGTGCTTGCCAGCCAATGTGAAGGAAGTTACCTGCCTAAACTCCCAACTTCCTCACTTATAAAACTGGGATAAATATAGTACTTACTTCATAGACTCATTAAGCAAGACGCAGCACGTTAAACACTCAGTCTAGATGCTGTGTACATGGTAAGTGGCTTTGGTTAGGGTTAGTCATTATAGGGCACTGAAGACCAGGAGGACCAGTCAGGTTCAGCAGGAAGGGTGGGTCGACTGGATGTTACCTAATCTTGTGCTGACTCTACTGACATTCAGTGATGGCACCGGAGAATTAGGCTGTGTGGGTACCACAGAGGACATCTTACCCAAAAAGCTCTCACTGTTGGAAACACCATGGCCCACCTAGCTAGGGGCACTCAGCCAGGAAGCAGCAAAGCTTAGACTGAAAGACCCTCCGAGATGCACAGCCCTTTCTTCATCTGTGCACATTCCAGTCCCTGACAGCTGCATTTCTTGTATCACCAACCCAACCTTCTGCTCTCTGCAGATGTTCATGCATTCTTTCACGCACAGTGCTCTCCTGACCAGCTCCCCATGTGGGTCCCTGTGTTAGGTTCTGTGGTTCAAGCCAGAGATGGTCCCCATGTTCACGAAGCTTACAGGTTAAGCAGAGGGGCATGAGTCAAACAAAGTAACCGAAACAAAACCAAGATCAGAACTATAAAGTAAAGCCTCTAGGGACGAGGAGTCTGCCCCACATGTCACTGCCATGTTCTTACCACTTAGAGCAGCGCCCTGCTTGTGACAGTGTTGCGTGGGGGTTTACTGGATGGATGCCAGTCCGAGCACAGCGGCATTCGGAAGCGATGTGCAGGACGGGGTGCACCGGGGGATCTGATCTACTCAGGGTGGTCAGGGAAGGCTTTCTTCAGGAATGGCTGCTGAAAAGCAAGTGGACCCCAACTGGGTGAGCGAGACGGGGTGAATCAGAGAGAGTGGAGAGTGCTGTACTTCAAGGGCAAAGGGCTTTTTGGAGGAGAATGAATGCATAAAACAGAGCATGTCACAAATGTGCTGGCCGATACCAGATGAATGCACAGTGCCCAGCATGGACGCACAGCTTTAGTTTGTCTGATCACTCTGAGGGGCGATATCCTACTGAGAGCTCACAATGACACTTCTATGTCAGCAGACCAGGAAAACATCATCCCAATTTCTGCCCAGTAAACTGAGGCCTGCAGTATAAAGCTGTCAAGGCCATTCACCTGAACCCTTCATGGGTGCTCTTGTTTAATCTCACTAGACTTTTGAGGCAGACATTAAAATTCCACCATAATAGCACAGATGAAGAAAGGAAGGCTCAGCGAGGATGAGTGATTCATGTGGCTGAATTGGGATGTCACTTTGTATCTTTGCTGTGAATTGAATTGTGTCCCTCCAAAATCCTTAGGTGGAACCTCCAGGCCTTGTTGTGAATGTATTTGAGATGGACCTATAAGGGATATTTAGGGTCTAATGAGGTTGTAAAGGAAGGTCCCCGAACCAATGCAATTAGTGCAAAAGCAAAGATACCAGTTGACCACCACTCATTACTTAGAACTCAGAGGAAAGTCTATGTGAGGACATCATAGCTCTTAGGAGCCAGGAAGTGAACCCTCACTAAAATTAATTGACTGGAACCTGCATCTTGGACTTCTAACCTCCGGCCAGGAGTTTATTGCTTAAGCCACCCCATCTGAGCTATTTGTCGTGGCAGCTCGAAGAGACTGATACAGTCTGAGCATACACTGGCTATTGCTCTCAGCTATGACATTCCCCCTGCCTGTGTAAATGACGGAGACACAGACTCAAGCCACCTGGCTAATGGTCCTGGGTGCCTCTGTGGACCACATTCCCCGATAAGGTGACCTTATTAACTGATGGAATAAGTGAAGGTCAGAGGCAGGGCGGTGCCCTCTTCCCTCACTCCCTGCTGTGTTATCAGCGCTGAGGGATGGAACTCATGGTCATCACAGCATGGCAGGCTCTGTGTGTGTAAAAAGTGACAGGCACAGAGCTGACTCCAGGCCTTGGAAATTCAAATGTTTTCACTTTGCATGTGAATGAGATTGACATCTTAGAAAAGTAGGGCTTCCAGTCTTTCACCTCTGGACACAGAGCGGACCCCAGCACTGCTTCGTCTGAATGTAAGAGTGAGCGTTAGTGTGGATACCTAGCCTCTCTCTGAGTCTCTGTCTCCGCCTGTGCCGGGGAAAATCCTCCGGAGCTTGATGACAGGTCCAGTCCTGGGTCTCATCGCCCGTTCGTTAGCTGTATGTCTGTCAGGGTTACACAGTCTCTTTGTTACTCCTTTTACTGCCTGCACAGTGGGGCTCATGACTTGTTCCACACAGCACTGACAAGATGCATAGAAACCAGTAAATATCCGGTCAACGGCAGGCATTACCATTGTGAATAATGACCCCCCCTACTTCTATTTTAAAATAAAGTTTTCAGAACAAAGTCAGTATCCCTCTTCATCTTGGGCAAAAAGAGTAAAATATTCATACTAGGGTTACTGCTCCTCACAGTCATGAAATAATCCATGTGGTCTCTGGCCAGGTTCCTCTCCGTGCTGCTGCACACAGGAAGAGCAGAGCACTCATTGTTATTGGAGGCAACCAGGTGCAAGTTTGCTATTTGGAGGCTAAATCCCCTTCCCTGAGGGCCACACTGCCATTGCATCGCTGTGTGTGTGAGTGCCATCATATTCTCATGCTTGTTGTCGCATCTGTGCAAACCAGCCCTCTGGAAGTCTGCCCACGCTGGAGAAGTGCACCAGGGAGGGGAACGGGCAAGCCTGTCTTTGAAGCTGGCTTAAACACGAAAGCATAGGCATTCAGGCAGGCAGAGGAGGGAAGGAACATGCTGTACCCACCTGCCACTGCTGATGAGGGGCTTATTTCTAAGACACACACAGCACAATGCACACACAATGCAGAGAGAAAACAAAAGACATAGATCACACATTTCAGATGGTTGGTGGACAAAGTTTAGTTCATGTCAACGCGGAAAGCTTGCTCAGGGGCTGAGGTGCACATGGAGCAAGGGATTTCTCCCTTTCTCCCATCTTCTGCATCGGATGCTCCACTCTAACCAAACCCCAGCCAATAGGCACACACATACACAGGGAAACTAGTGCACCAAGCTGCTCCTGGCCCGGGGCATGAAATGTGGGACAAGACTGTGGACACAGCAGTGTAGGAAGATGAGTGAAGAAGGGGAGGGCTTCCAAGAGGCCAGCCTGGCTCCTGAGACCCCTCCACCCACAGGGGAGAAACAGACCTTCAGAGAAGGGCCTCCCACTGCAGTTACAAACGGAAAAGCTGTCTGGCAAGGACCGAGACACTGCGCCAGTCCTCTCAGTGGACCAGAGCATGCTATCGCAGTCAACACGAGGTTCATGGTGGCAGCACTTGACTTGGTTTACCACTGTAAACACATCTCACCAAACCCCAGGCTCTTGCTACAGAAAGTTCATTATCTTAAAATTGTTTCTAGTTCACCCCCATAGATATACCTCTAGATCATACTGCGATCAAGCAGCTCCTTCGTTCTAGCTTCATTATGGATTCCACATTCAAGGTGATTCAGAATTTGGTTCACTGCTTTTGAAAGGGGTGAACGTTGCCTTTTGATGACCAGGTCAATCGGTGACCTTGCAAACTCCCCTGTGTCACATGCCGGGGGATGATGGGGGAGGATTTCTTATCTAAAGGTGATGGGCTGAGCAGTATGGATGGGCACAGGCCAAGCAGATGGCGCCTTCCTCCCTCCTGAGCCCTTTGAGCTCCCCATGAGGCTGAGCCCACCGTGTCTGGGCATCCAGCACTCACCATACAATGTGATGCTGGCATTGGTGTTCCCAAGCTTGTTGGTGGCCACGCAGGTATAGTTCCCATAGTCCTTCTCTGAGACATTGAAGAAAGTCAGAGTGGATATGTGGCCTTTGTTCTCAATCCTCACTCCCTCCAGGCCTGTGGCTAACCTGCAAGAAGAGAGGGTACTGCTGGCCTGGTCCCGCAGCTGGGTGGGGGAAGCGGGCAGAAGGTGCCAAGACAGGGCAAAGATATCACGGATCAATTCTGCATCAAGGCTTTCTCTCAAAAAGTCTTCCCTCTGGCTAACCCACACCCTCCAGCTCAAACCCTAACTTCCACAGTCTCCAGCAGGCAGGAAAAGGAAAGAGGACTCAAGCTCGAAAGATGCAATTGACTGGCTTCTAGTCATCAGGATGGCCATGTGTGCAACCAATGTCAGATTTGGAAACAAGGCCAATTCATTCTGTGGACTTCCCAGCATCCTCCATATTTATCTTCTGATTCTAAAAGAGACTCTTACAGAGGAGGCCGTGACACACTTCTGTTTTGCTTCATCATTGCCCTGTACTGTATCATACTCTTTCCGTGTAGGGATGACCCCGCAGCTCTGTTTCATATCAGTGCCAGTTCCTGGAGGTACCTGGTATCTTCCTTGAACCACTGGAACTCAGCCATGGGCACCGCAGAGGCCTCACAGCTCAGGATGCCCTTCTGACCCACTGAAACACCGGTGTTCTTGGCTTTTGAGATGTAGGGAGGGTCTGAGGGAAAAAACCGACAAACAATTAACCACATAGGCTGATTCCATGAAAGACATGACAGCTACATCCAGTCACTTGCTACTTGTCTTGTGACACCCCTAATTCCCAGTAAAATGACCAGTTATTATAAGAAAAGAACTTCTTATGCAGGGTGTGGTGGTACACGCCTGTAATCCTAGAACTCCGGGAGGCTGAGGCAGGAGGATCACTTAGAGTTTGAAGCTAGCCTAGGCTACATAGTCAGTTCAAGGTCAGCTTGGACTATACAGTGAGACCCTGTCTCAAAACAAACAAACAAACAAACACACAGAAAAGAATTTCTTGCTTGAAGACACTGCATTTACCCAGCATCTTCTTTGGCCTTCAACCCAATTCTAAGCTAGCAGTTGTGCCAGTATGCTGAAAGCACTGACAGTCCCAGAAGACTTTAGGGAACAGGGGGCAATGGAGTGAGTGCAGGTCTTTCAGGAAGTGGCACTGCCATTACCTACTTGTCCACTTAACCCTTGTCCCCTGTTGCCCCCTGGAACGCCCTGCCGGGAGTGCCACACTCACAGTTGACGGTGATTTTTACTTTCCGCACATCTGGTGCGGCGACATCATTCAGGGCACTGCATTCGTACTCCCCGGACTGGTCACGCTTGATGTCAGAGATTTCCAGGTATTCATCCTCACTCACGAAGCCCTGGCCTTCTGGGAAGAAAAGGATGGGCAGAAACAATAATGAAACTGTTAAACCAGAACCATATTCACATCAGGGGGCTGAAGGAGGAGCAGGCGAAGCCATAGTCGGGGTTTGAACATCAAATCAAACACGTAGGGCACCATGAAGAAAGTCTCCGGATGAGCAATGGACTAATGTATTGTCAGCCCGGATTTTTAGGGCATTTGAGTAAGAAAGGAATATTAATATTTTTCTTAAATGATTATCATGAGTATTAAAATGTAGATGATAAACAACCTAATACATTAATAAACCTTTATAATTAAAGAGAATCATGAATCTGTGGAATAACTTTAGGTTATGTAAGTATGAACAATATTTTCATTATTCACTATGTAGAAATGTTTTTACATATAAAATCCTAATAATCACTACTAACTCCCTGTAGTACAAATAAACGAATACTTTGTCTTACTACAAATTCAAAACAGTTTCAGATGGAGCCATTCCACAATGTGTATGTATTTTAAAAGATTACGTCATACGTGATAAAAAATATGATTTTTACCAATTAAAACATTCAAAAACTATGCTCGATAAGATAGAGTGCAGAATGAATGAATAAATTAATTACTTCTTCACTGCTACATAGTAGATACTAAACAACCATTCACCAAAATTAAAAAAAAAAAAGGTATCTCAATTTATGGCTCTTTGGTTACTAGGACAGCCTCATGGATTTAGAATGTGATTTTGGGGGGCATTTGGGATTCTCTCCCTCAAGCACTTATGAAATTTGCAATTCATGATCCACAATATTCTAGGCTTGAAAAATTTGCTTTGTCCACCATTACACGCTCTTGCAACTTTCAGGACACGACGTCTTATTTTTTATCCCACACCTTGCAGTTCAATGCAAAGAAAACAGATCCTCCATCTTCAAACAAATCCTGAGTTCTTTTGAAATACCGAGCTCCCAGGAAAACCCAACCACCATGAAGGCCAAAGGAGAGGCACAGCCATTTTCCTGTCTCATAAACCTGCAACCTTTTGTGTTTCTAGTTTGAGGGCCAAATTAGTTTCCAGGACAATGAAAACTCATTATACCCCCCACACACACACACACAGAGGCATATTCTGACCCAATGGCTGATTGTATACCCCATAGCTGGGGTCCATCACAGGTGTAGAGCAGAAAGTTGGGGTGTGTGTCAGGGGCCATGAGGATTCGGGCACTTTGGCATCCTCATCCCGTTCCAGGTCTAAGCTTTGAGGAGCTCTCACAAACCATATGCCAGACCATGTGCTTTTTGGCCCCTGCTGCTTTCTTCACCTCTATCCCCTGCCTCGGGCCATCCTCAGCTAGAGTGTAATGTCAGTTACTGGATGCTGGCCATCCCTAAAAGCTACCCACAGAACAACCTGTGTCACCCCAAGTCGGCACCCTCTGGGGTCTCAGTCCCATGGAAGAAATACTGCATTGGCCAGCAAGAGTAATTGACATTGCCACTGCACCATCCCAGAGCCTGGGCCTAGGGACAAGGACCCAGGGTGACCCCATAAGGGTGAGGTTTCGACTTGGCAGGGGATCTGGCTGAAGCTGTGTAAACAGCGCCTGGCAGGTGCGGGGTAGAAGAGCCTGCGACCGGGAGGAGGGGCCTGAGAGAGAACCGCACTCCCAGCCTCGGCTCTGCAGCTCCAGCTGCTCCCAGGCAGCCGTGGGAAGCTGAGGACGTTTTGCAGGAGATAAGTGCAGAGCAGGGGCCTCCCGGGGCCCAGGAGGGGCCCCCCCCTTTGTGGTGTCTCAGGTGGTGTTGTTGCTCAAAGTGCAGCCAAACAGGAAGGATGAAAAAGTGCACTTACGCAAAATGGGGATGGTTATAACACTACCTCATTAAGTGGGAAATCGAATCCTGTCAAGTTTGTAGGATAAAGTGTTTTTCAGATATAATTTGCATATAAATTCCTCAGGGTCTTTAAACAAATACAGATTTGACCCAGTAGGCCCGGGGGCGATCTGAGATTCAGCGTGCTGAGGAGTGGCCGGTGCCCTGTGCCGCAGGGCTGAGCCGCACTGGGGAACGAAGCTGCCAGGTGTGACCAGCAGCTATGCGTGTGCTCTCACCGACACACTCCAAAGCTCTAGGTCCACGGTTTAGTGTTCTCTTAAGCGTTCTCCAAAGGCGATGTGTTGGGGGTGGGGCCCCAGCTTCGTGTTTCTCAGAGGTGGTAGAAACACTGAGAGGTTGGGCCCAGCAGGAGTCTTGAGTCTTTACAGGAGGGGAAGTGTCCTTGAAGGGGCATTGGGAACCCGGCCGCCCCTTTCCTGCCTATGAGAAAAGTGGCCTTGCTCTGGTGCAAGTTCCCGCCTTGATCTGCCACCTCATCACACTGGTCACGGACTGAAAGTTTGAAAATGGTGAGACAGAATAAACCTCCTAATCAAAACATACGTATGGGTGCAAATTGCCTAGGATGAATATGACCGTTATGTACATCTAAAATGTACCAATAAGCAATTTTTTGAAAACTTCATGGTACCAAGAAAAAAAAAAAAAGGAATAAACCTTTTTCTCTCTGTAAGTTGATCATCTGAGGTGTTTGTCTTTGTAACATGAAGCTGACTAATGGTCTATGAAGTCGATAACCAGTCAGGAAATACCCTGCCGAGATCGCTGAGAAGCCTGCACCTCTGAGGCTGACTGTCACAGAAGTCTGGGGCTCAGAGAGAGACAGTGAGGCTGAGCCAGGACGCTCAGAGGTAAATTTCCCACTGACTATCATCTGACTACAAAATACGCATCCTCCACACACGGGTGTCTTCGCTGATGAACGGGAAGAGGCCCAGGGAAGGCGATTTAGATTTTCTTCACGACTTTGAATGCCGAGTGAGATTTTTCAAGTACAACCAGTCTAGGTGGCTAACCGCCGGGAGACCCGGGAAACCGCGGGTTGAATGCTTTCCTTGCCCTCTGTGCTTCCAGTTGCAACACAGAATTCTGATTCCATGCTGCGGACAAGGGGAGAGAAGGCGGCACATGTTTTAATCCTCTTTGCTGGCTGCTAAGAAACCACCTTGCTGACTGGGGGCGCTGGGAACAGGAGCAGGGAGTAACATCTGAGGAAAACACAGGCAAGGAAGAAGAAGAGCGGATAAGGAAGGATGTGCTGAGGTCAGCACAGAAAGAAAGACAGAGGGGGGACAGACAAGATGGACTGGGAACCACTGGAAAATTCCGAGGGCACATTCATATTGTTGGTGGGATGTAAAGTGGTACAAACATTCTGGAAATCAGTATGGAAATTTCTCGAAGAACTAAAATTAGTAATTCAATCTGACCCAGCTGTCCTCCTTCTAAGTGTCCTCCCCGAAGAGTTTAAGATGTCACACTACAGTGACACATGCATGCTGATGTTTATAGCAGCACAATTCGTAACAGCGAAACCCTGGAAGCAGGCTGCATACCCATCAAAAGATGACTGGATAACTAAAGTGTGGCATCTATATATAATGGAATACTACTCAGCTATATATGAAGGTGGGGACCCTTCACCTTGGGGAGTCACCAATCTCAGGGGACCAGAATTTCAGGCAGTTTTTTTTCTGCATTTTAAGCTCAATATTTCAGTTGGTCGTTTCTAGACACCTTGCTTAAGGTGTAGAAGGTCAGAAAGATTTATTATAGCTGGAAGTAATGTAAGCATTTAGGGATGAAGAGATCAGACAGGAAATCTAGAGAACCCAGCAGCTTCCTTCCCTGCTTCCTGCCCTTCCCTGCTGGGAGTCCATGCCACTACACCCCGGCCACCAGGCTTACACCCATTTTCCCTTCCATTTCCTCTTCCAATTCCTTACAGGCACAACATTGAAAGTAGGAGTGATCACAGATTTTAGCTCTCCACTTTTTTAGATTATTGTCTCCAACAAAGTATCTTCGCTTCTTTTTAAAAACCCCTGCGGACAATTTCAGAAGGTGGCCTGTTCCTTACTAGATTATTAACATTACCAAAACAAGCACACACATTTTGAGACAAATCCCACCTGACCCCTCCTTAGGAAGTGGTTGAAAGTCATCTCCAGGTACGCCCGTCCTTGCTGTCTTTCCAGATACGATCTGCGCAGCTGTGGCCCTATCCATGGGGACAGTTCTGCGAGGCTCAATGCCAGCCCCACCACAGGCTTTGCCGGGAGACCTGTCAGGAGGTGATTCACAGAGAAGCTTGCCTGGCGAGAGTGGCACACAAGAGTGGGCTGCAGATGAGAGCAGGGAGGAGAGCTGGAGAGTGAGCAGGCGGCCTGAGGAGAGGAACTCAGAGGCTGGAGAGAGCGGACAGGGAAATGAGGGGCCAGAAAGAAACCAGTGGAAGCAGGGAGAATGCGGCACAGCAGAGGTCCACTGGGTCAAATGAGAGGTTTTCTGCAAAAACAATGCGTTTCCCTGGTGCTCAGCAAGAGGGACTATTAGAGATGATCACCATCAATGCTGAATTTGGACAGCTGGAATTGTACGTGCAGGTGACTGTGTGCATAGAGCTGGTCTGTTAAGTTTTTGATGCATCTTGGAAAATAACCTTTAGTTCACTCGCCAAAGACAGGCAGCAATTCAAGCTTTCAAAGAATAAACATTTCACTCCTATAAAGATTGTGCCATGCTAATGAAAGGCACTGCTAATGACACGTTGGGAACCTGATAGAAATCCTGCCACGGGAGTCCGGAGCAAGATAAGGCCCCGGGAAGGACACAGGACTGTCTGGCACTGCCTCTAGTCCTAGCCTCTTGCTCCTGAGGCGAGGAGGGTGAGGAAGAGACTGTCAGGAGTTCTTGAGGGAAGCTGTCCCCAATCTCTGCCACTCACCCGTCTCACTTTCCAGGATTTTGGTCAATCAAATAGCAATCACAAAAATAAGCAGATAAAAACAGCGTCTTTTGGAATGTCAACTGGACTACACTTTGGGCTTGAAATCTGTCTTAGCTACTTTTCTTGTTTCTGAGACAAAATACCTGACACCAAAGGTTAAAGGAGGAAAGGTTTACTGTGGCTCACAGTTTGTAGAGGTTTCAGTTCATAGCTGACTGGCTCCAAGGCAGGGTGGCGTGGCAGAGGGGCATTGCAGAGGAGAAACAGTTCATGGCAGAGCAAGGCAGGAACAAGGCAGCAAGCAGCAAGCAGTGAGCAACAACAGTGACCCACTTTCTGTCCTTTACAATCTATTCAGACTACCCATCCCTGGAGCAGGTAGCACTGACACCCAGGGAAGGCCTTCCCATTATCCACACGCAGAACGATGCCAAACCACTCAGTAGACTAATTTAGTAATCACACACTCTTAACCCCAGCGTCGCACACTTAATCCCAGCATCACACACTCCAGATACAGCCACCTCTGAAAAGCCCCACTTACGGCCACATGAGGCTTTAGGGGACATCTAGACACAAACCACAACAGAATCCACGGCTCACGTGGGGTTCTTGCGTTTCTCCCTGTGGACTGCAGGCAGCCGGGACTGCATAGTTGGGATAGTTGGGCACTCAGGGCAGGCTTGGAAACCGGACCTGAGATCAGAGCTGTGTGGAACACAGGGGCACTGGTGAAGAGGAGCGCCATCCTCCCTCACACAGGCCAGCCTTGACTCTGCCTACTCCATCCACAGATGCCGGAGCAGTTGCTTACCGAGCACTGTAGTGACCCCAGCCTCCAGAAATCTAAAAACTCCCTCCTCCTTAGACATCTCCTGGCCTTACTCAACCACATACCTCCTGACACACAAGCCCCCTTCTTGTGGAGGTGATAAACATTGGAAACATACTTGAATTTGGAATACCATTAGCCTAACAGAACCTGAATCTTGTACTCTTCAATTTTTAACCCGTAAAGCAGTCATTCCATTGTTTAAATTGCTAACACCCCCTGAGTACGAATGACATTTTCCAGTTCTTTGAACTTCTATGGCATCGAGTATGGGCTAAACCTACAGCACGCATTCATGCCCTGCCTGATGCCTAGAGGCCTGCAAACTCTGCAACCGCACAAAACTCCCCCTCTCATCGTCTTATTTCATCCAATTTTTCTCTGCCAGCCTCCTCTCCTCACTATCAGTCCTCCCCCACCCGCTTTTCTTATAGAACACTGCTGGCAGGGAACAGCTCCGGACTCCCCTCCTTAATGAAACCAGGGTGTGTGGGCAACAGCACATCGCAGCCTTGCCTGCTCCTGGCTCCCAGATATGCTGCTCCCTTCACCACACTGGACTTAACGAGAAGTGTGATAAACCCACTTTTTCATTTTCTCTTAATTAATACCAGCAATTGAATTGTGCTGAAGTCATTTTAGTTTGGAGACGGGGCGCCTGGGTAAACGTCTCACTTGCTGGCAGTGACAAAAGCACTTTGTTTTGGGCTCAAGCAACCTTTCTCAGGCTGTGGCCACCAGGACTTTCCCCAAGGGTCGGGTGGTTCGCCCCATACAGGGCCGCGTGCTCGCCCCTTCCCCAGGCTGGCAGCAAGTTGGCTAATGACAAGACAAATGCTTTGCCGTGAAAGTCAGCTCAGCTTCTAGTGTGTGTGGGGGGGGTAATCAGGAGTGCTGCCGGAAGCAGGGGCTCAGAGGAAATCCCTGCCGTGGTGAGTTTCTGGGCCCTTCCCTCTATGCCTGGGTAAGGGTGATAAAAGCCCTTTCTGTCCCCAGCTTCCGACCTGAGCGTAACTGGGGATAGCATGGTTGACCACCGGGAGTGGTCCTGAGTAAGGGATACAGGAGCAGTCAGGATGTCTGAGAGGATGTGGTACATTCATTTTAAATGAAAGTGTGCGGCATGTGCCAGGAAAAAGGAGAGGGGAAGGGGAGGGGAAGGGGAGGGGGAGGGGAGGGGGAGAGGGAGAAGGAGAGGAAGAGGGAGAGTGAGACAGAGAGAGAGAGAGAACGCGGTACAGAAATGCAGAAAGCTGGGAATTCCGTAAAGGCAAAAAAACAGCTGAAAACAGAAGCTTAAATCTCCACGATGAGCAGAGTAGTCTACCTGTTTTTTTTTTTTTTTTTAAGTAGCTGGCATTTACATTTTAAAAAGAATTTCAATATACACTACACAAACGATTTAGATCAAAACAATGTAGAGATGGAAGAAAAAAATGGTCATTTTAAAATAGCAGAGACTAAATAACTATGTTATTGGCAAAATGTTTAAGGATATTTGTAAAGCTTTTATTTTATAAGTTCCTTCTCATTATTATTTTTATTCTGAATCAGCAGAGTTATTTCAGTATTAACAACCAAAAAGCAAGAGGCAGGGATATAGCTCAGCGGCACAGCACCTGCCTGGCAAGCGCAAGGTTCTGAGTTCAATTCCTGGTACCAAAATACAAACAAACAAACAAACAAAAAACCAAAAAGCAAAAGGAGTTCTGAACAGTAAGATTTCTGCTTTAAAGAGGAAAAAAAAAAAATCAAAAGTTTAGCAAACAAACAAAATGTGATCAAGGCACCAAATTCCCTACTGCTTCTGTTACTTGTATAAATCTTAAAAAAGTTGGATTTGCCCGACCTGCAGCAGCCTGTTAGGCATTCTAGCCACCCAGCCCCACCCTCCCAAAGAAAATAATATTTCAGAGGGACGGGAATCTCTCTGGCCACGGCGCAGTCTGTGACCGTGGAGCTCACAGCAGACCCACAGAGTGAGAATCCGTCAAGGTTCTGTGTATCAGATAGTATTTCTAATAGTAGAGTAAAATCAGAATAAGTACCTTACCCCTGTCTGCTTGTAGGGGCTTCAGCTTTTTCCTCCCAAAACCTCCTGTGTCTGACTCACTTTCCCTAGGGGTTACCTCAGCCCTGTGTACATAATGATGTTCTGGTCAAAATACGCTGCATGCATGATGGCACCCCCACAAAGCTGTAACGATGGAAACATTCCTGCCACCTATGACACCTTAGCTGTCATGGAATCCCAGTGCAGTGCTTCATTTACATATTTGTGGTGATGCTGGTATAAACAGACCTACCGTGCTGCCCATTGAATAGAGCATACATTTACATACACCGCAGAGTACTTCATAATAACCAATGACCGCTACGGTTTATGTTCTCACTATACCATGCTTCTTATCGTGACTTTAGAACATGCTCCTTCTGTCCAGTGGTGCGCTTCTCCAGACGTATCCCTGTCTTTCACCCGTATGTGGCTGTATTTGTGCTGCAACGTCAAGGATACCTTTTCCTTTTCTTTTTCTTTTTGCAGTACTGGGGATTGAACCCAGGGGCTTCTCATTGAACTACATCCTCAGTCTCCCTTTCTCATCTCTTCTCACCCCTTCTCTCCCTCCCAGCCCCTCCTCTCTTCTCCTCTTTATTTTGAGACAGGGTCTCCCTAAGTTGTGAAGTCATGCAGGCTGCACTTGAAATTGTGATCTCCCTGCCTCAACCTCACGGAGTGCTGGGATTTCAAACATGTGTCACTGAGCCCAACTGCTTTTCTGTTTTTATGGACTAGGTGACCCTATAGCCTGGGACAGTCTCAGTTGACACATGACCTCCCAGCACAGCTGTTATTCACCTTCCCCTCCGAGAAGTGAAGAACCAGACTGGCTGAAGAAACGGGGCCGCTTCACTTACAGCCTGTTGAAAGCTCTGCCACCACACACAGGGCCCTGCTGCCACCCGCACCTTGCTGCACGCCTAACTGTCCCTTCATGCACACTTTTAATCTAACGGCGGGCGGCAGTTTAGCCCAAGTGGACTGAAGAAGGATCGTGTGAGCAGTTGTTCTCTGGGAGCTGGTGGCCCGTCAGCTACACTTTTCCCTAGAGGCCAGACGACAGCTGAGAGGAAAAGACCAGGGCTCAGGTATTCAGCGGGCCAGGGCTCCCTCCTGGGGGAGTCAGGGTCTCTTTGGAGACTTTCTCGCCAAGGGCTCTTCTCGTCTGTACCTTGGCTATTCTAGGCACGTCTGTCTCTCTCTTGCATCTAAGCCGAAATCCGAGTGAGCTGAGCTCTCTCCACAGACATGCATCTTCCTGACCTCTCCTAGTATAGTCACTTTTCACTAGTGAGAAAAAAGGAAAAGGGGAAAACCACTGAATTAGAGATCACGAGAACTGGGATATCATCTCAGCTGTGTCACTAATTTGCTTTGTGATTTTGAATAAGTATTTTTAGCAATCTAAGCCTCGGTACATTTTTCCATCAAATGTAAAAACCTCATCAGATGAACTCCAAGATCACTGTCACATCCAAAATGTTCTAACCTTTTGTAACCCGGCAATACAGTCCATGGCTGGGAATCTTAAACAGTCTCTTAAATTGTGGAAATCTGATGATCACAGGGTGATAAGCAGATTTCCAACCCAGAAGTTCAGGCTCCCGGACCCATCAGGGAACAAAGGTCCCTGTGGTCAGGCCTGGGAGCTGTGGAAGTGACTCGAGTGCCCTTATCCTCCTTATCCAGGGTCTGGATAATGCAGTCATCAGAGGGAGGCGCCATAGCAATCCCCAGGTAGCTTGTATTTGTCACTGTACTTTAGCTGCTTGCAATGGGGAGGAAAGAGAGGTTTTGACAACTATGAAGGACTGTGTTTCTCAGGGTAATGTCTTGTGTTAATGGGGAAATTAATTCTTTCCTTTCCTTTCCAAGACTCCTATTCATGCAAATTCTGACAAGTAGCTTCTCTTTTTTCCCTCTTCTAGATGAGAAGGTTGGAGTAATGTCTTATAGGTATAACTAATCATCCACTTATATGATTTGATGCTCATTTTCATGGGTCTGAGGCTATGCTCAAAAGCAGGAAGATGATGCTTTTCTACGCTTTCTGCTCTCATCTGCCATCTCTAAAAATATCCCTTCATAGCTACATGGCTCACTTTGCTAATCCTTCCCAACGCGAGTACAGGCAATGAGAGAGGAGGAAAGGGGCACCTGAGGTAGTGAAGCCAGTGCCCAGTTCTTCACCCCGCTGTCTCCTTTCCATCCACCAGCAGAGTTGATGCTGCCACACCAGGTCAGAACAAGTGCTGAGAAGGAAAAAGAAGATGGAGAGGCACAGGGTCTGGTCCTTGCTTTGCCACTTATTAGGCAGGACCCCTGGGCAGGCTGCTTCACTTCACCCAGCCTCAGTTTCCTTTTCTGCAAATGAGATGACCGGCCAGCTCATTTTCTAGGTCCCTCAGCCACTGATCTTCCCCTCAGGCCCAGTATGCAGAGTTTCTGTGCACTTGGCATCAGACCCTGAGCAGCACCCAGCTCTGATGTAGGACCCAGCATCTGGGGCATGGGGGTGAAGGTGTGATCCATTTTATTGTGCTAGAAATGTGGGCTGGCTCTTGGATCTGAGCACACTGTGATGTGCTGCGAAGGCCCAGGCCAGGGCTGGCCAGGCTCTGAGCTCCACCCCACACCACCCTGGCCCTACATGGCCACCCTCCCTGCCTGACACTGCTGGGGCTTTTCGCAGTAAGCGGTTATCCCCATCCTGGAGCTTCTATCAATATTAGTACATCTTACCTGGAAAAAATGGAGTCCTGTGCAGTTAACTATGTATGTTCTCCATTATCCAGATGATCAGGGTTGGCTTTGTTGCCTAGGGAGACACAGAGCCTCTGTCTTCCTGGAAGACAATATTGTTCTGAGGGACAGAGTCCAGGAGTATGGAAGGGTGGCTAGGGTGCTGCACAGCAAGCCTGGACTGCAGGACCCTGGACCTCAGTGTGTGCTTTGCAAGGGACTGCTGCTTTCCAAACCTTACAGAGCAGGTGCTTGAGCCTGGTTCCCTGACAGGCGACTTCTGCACCGTGTTAGGAGTACTCACAGAGAAAGCTTCTGAAGAGACTGAGTCCTGATGGATAGGCTTAGCTACTTTTGTAGCGCAGCCTTGAGGTTATTATATTTATACTTAACTCTACAAGGTATTTTTTCAATAGAATACTGTACCCTAATAGTAAGCCATGGAATGAATGTAAATGGCTGTGGTAGTTACTGTTTTCTGCACATTAAACATGCATATAGGGAGAGATACATATGGATATAAATGCATAAAGGTAGAGAAAAATTCAACAGAGCAAGGGAAATGTAGATCCATTGTTTTCAAACTTTATCATTGAGCAAACTGCAGACCAGACTCGTGGACCATCTCTGATTTTCTGTGTACAACTGGATTAGTTACTTAAGTATATGAGGCCCCCTGTTTTATCATGGTGAATATGAAGGAGTTGAGTTAGATTATTACTAGAAAATATCATTAGCTCTTATTTCTTGTTGTAGATTGCTTAAAAAACTATATGCGTTCCTTCCAGCCATTGAATCAAAGTGTGCACGTGCGTGTATATGTGAACAGTAAGTGCATGGCACCTACAATCTCACGCAGAGACAAAGCGATAAGAGAGTCCCAGAAAGGCTGTAGCGTACCAATCAGAAGGCGATTCATCTTGAGAAGAAAACAAGTGATATTTACATTATTAAATCACAATTACAAAGCAAATCAGCTATAGACGAGAGGAGATCATTTCCATCAATTATAACTGAACTGAACATAATTTTTCAATCACCAGCAGATTGTAAATGGGGGTGGCAGCTCATCCAGGAACTCTTCCATCACAGGAGTTATTAATTAGGTATCAACTTTGGGGAATTAGCAAGGATACCGACAACTTGGTGCAGGAAGCAGGATACTGGGCAGACAAGAGGAGGCAGCTGGGTGGATTTTTTAGAGGAGGTCCGGAGCATTCAAGAAGACCTGGGTCAGCCACCTATGCAACTGGTACTGCTGTAGGGTGGAAGAAAGCACACAGCACTGGTGTTTTCATTCCCAGTCAACACAGGGCCAGGTAAACATAAATAACGATGCATAATTTCCTGGCTACTTATCTGTGCCATGGGTGTTGCAAGTCCAGATTGTGCTGCGGCCTAACTGTGAGTGCTCCGGATCAGGGGTGCAGCCCTGGCCTCTGACTGACTCTGCTGTGAGCTCTCTACTTGGGTCTCCAAAAGTCTGGATGCTTCCGTCCTGGTGGAAGGTGGGGACCATCCATACCATCAGAACCACACCTGGGTCAGTGGAGACATTTTTGTGTGCTCCTTCAATGTGCTGGGGTCACTAAATGTCTCCTTAAATAAAAGTCTTGGTAAGGAATTCGTTAAATTTAATGACTTCCCCAGTTCTCTGGGGCCCTTGCTTTTGATGCTGTCTGATTCTAGTCCCCTGGATTTCCATGATGTGTGGAGCAGGCACCAGTTCCCCCAAAGGCTTTGCTCACTCCTGGGTTCAGCCCCTCTCCCCTCTAGAAGCAGGGTGGGCTGGTCTATTTCCAGCTGTGGAGGGCTGGAAGGAATGGGAGGTGTGTGCTTTTCCCTGTCCCCCTAGGGTGACAAGCAGCTTTGTTTGCTCCATTGCTCAGCTTCTTGCCTCTGGGTTGTTAATGACTTTCGTGTCATGGGGTCTAAGGCAGTTGCTAGGCATCCAGAAAATTATTACTACCCAGGCTTTTGTTTCAAGGAAACAAGCAAACGAAGAGTCTAGGCTCATGGGGGGGGCATGAAACAAGGTGGGGGAGGGTGGAGGCTCTGAGTGTGGGGTGGTGGAGGTGACCCCTCCAGTGTCAGATTAGCTACGCATTTCCCATGCAAACCCCAGTGAGGGACAGCTGCTAGGGCTGGGGGACAAAAAGGCTGGATCTCAAAGCAGCAAGATCCATGCCCACCCTCCTTCCCTCTTCTTCCCTCCTTCATTTGTTTGTTCATTCAACAAATGTGTTTTGAGCTCTTAGGCAATGAACCTACCACCCAAAACTGAAAGCTGGAGTTTTCAAAGTGTTCTGTGTATTCTACCAAGGAAAGGCAGCTTCCCAAAACGTGACTGAGATTGTCTTTCTCACCATCCCGATGGGTAGGTTCTCAACAGATTAAGTAGAAAACATACACGCCATCCCTACAGTGGAATTTGGTGGAACAGAAGTCACAGGTGTCATTCACTTGCATCCTTCCAGCTTCCTTTCCCCCGGGTGACTGTGACTCAGCCTTCAGGGCTCCAATGGGATGTCACCTTTTCAAGAAAACCTGCTGGGTAGAGACTGCAGTTTTGAACTTTGAGACACCTTTCTCACTCTGCTTTGTCTTGCTTTCTTCTCCTGAGCATCAGACTTCTAGGGGCTACTTTGGCTTCTGCTTGAGGTGGCCAACAGGGAGCCCAGCAGCTGATCAGAAAGAAATGACAGGCTCAGGTATGTCTGTCCCAGCAGGGTCACCTCTAAGGCCTGAGTCACTTCACCACTGGACGTAGCTCTTCCCAAGTCTGGCTTTGCCTCTCAGTGCAACTCTCCCCTTCTCTCACAGAAGCAGCCTCGCTGTAGCTTCCAGTCCAGCCCTAGAACAGCCCTGCTGTTGTTGCCAGGAACACTGCACTGTTTGAGTTGTTCACCTACACCCTGCCCACACCTTGTTAATAATTCCTTTGCTGAACCTGCCTAGGGTTATTCAAAACTGAACGTGCCTGTTTCCTGCTGGGCCCTGAATGGCATGGCTTCCTGAATTGGAAGCCTTTGCTAGATGTTCCTACTCTAGATTCATGTAGGACCAGCATTAATCATGATTACCTTCGTCACTTAGAGTGGTGATTCTCAGCCAGGTGCTTTTGCCCCCAGGGGACATTTGGCCATATCTGAAGACATTTTGGTCACCATAACTAGTTGTAATCAGGGACAGGGAATGTGTTCCTGGAACTGAGGGGGTAAAGGTCAGGAATGTTGCTAACCATCTCGCAAAGCACAGAACTGTCATCAATGACAAGGAGATCTCTGGCTCCAGGAGTCGCTAATGCTCCTGCATGAGAGCATAAACGCCTAGTTAATCTCCTGCCTCTCCCACTAGAGCAAAGGAAGCTTGGTGAACAGGAGGACCGCCTACCTAATGCCCATGGGTTTACCCAGTGCCCAGTGCAATTCCCGACCTGTGGGATGGCCTCACAGAAAAACTGTCAAAACAGGGAAAATAAATAAATTCACCCATGGAACACAGACTTAGTCTTCCATCATCTAAGATCTAGTTTTGAGGACAACAGTGACTATTCATAGCTAAATGTAAGCCTAGCAAGAGACAACCCAAACAAATGCATGGTGTTTCAACACCTCACCAGGGTTTCAAGGAGAGAGTAGACGCTATTTAGTTGGAGGAGTCTGTGAGGATGTGGAGTAGGCAGTGTTTGAAGCGGGTCTTGGAGTGTTCTCATTTCAACAGAAGAACTCGGGTGTCGTGCAAGGTAGGGTCACAGGAAACAAGGCAAGGAAGTGAGAGAAAACCTGGAAATTACAGAGTGGGTCATTTCATCATTATTAATGTGTTTTTAAAGAAAATTACTGATGACTCTTGGTTAGTGGATTCTGGTTCCAGAAGGAAATTCTGCCCTATTAAGCAACCTCGGGGAAATTACAGTCCTGCAGCAACAGCTCTGCCCATGTTGGCTTCCTCGCCATGGTTTCTGACACAAGATGCCCGCTCCGTGCAAGCCACATGCAGGGCAGTGCAGACTGCCCAGTGGACATTATTCCGTGAACGCCCATAGAACGGACTCCCTGATGGATTACATGGGCCCCATCACAGAGAGGACAGGCTGATTTCAGCCCCGTCCAAGCCTGCTCTTTGGGAAATTAGGAGGACTAACTTGTAAGAAACTCATGCCAGCATATAAATTGCTTCGTGACTGTGGGGACATATAATATCTGCACAGAGCCAGCATGCACACAACTTAGAAACGATGTGATTTTCAGTCTAAAATGTCAATTTATTTCTTCCGGTAGGGTTTAATAATCACGTACTGACCCTGGACTGAATAAACATGTCCAGGGCCCTGAGCATATAACGTCTGACTCACCCCTCTCCCTTGAGACATCTGTAATTTTATGAACAGAATGTAACATCATTGTAACAGAATGCATCACATAAACCTAGATATACTGCAGGTCAAACTTTGTCTCCTCAAATGTAACAGCTACGCTCTTAAACGGCCTGGTCTAAATCCTAAGCTCCCAATACCAGCATTGTCAAGGAGGGCCTCAATGATTTGTTCACTTTGTTTATATTAAATCATGTACTCCTTAAATTCATTGTAAGATGACAATACTCCTTTACTTTGGAAATCATGCAGTGTGTCACACACCCACCAGGTGGGTCTCTTGGAGTTGTGAGGTGGCTGGTCACCCTGAATATGAGCCTGCAGTGTCCACTGACCCAAAATAACCTACCTGCTAGAGGTGGGATCCTTGAACCCAAAGGGTCGCCTGCCCAGAGGAATGTCCCCATTATCAGTGATTCTGCCCCACTTTGTTCACGTCTTTGGCACTGACATCCCACTCCTGGAAAGAACGCAATCAAGGGAGAGGGCTCTGGTGGCTGAAGTGGCAGATGTCTGAGAGTTTCTTTGTCAGCTGAAGTTCGGGCTCATTTCTGCATCCCTTAGAGTCAGAAAGCCTGGATCTGAGCACTGCTGTAGAATATTTCAGTCAAGCTCCAAAGGAGAGATTACCCCAAAGGACTTGTGGCCCCAATCTTCAGTCACCCAAATATTTAAGAATAGGCTGGGAAATCTCCAATGTGAGCAAGACTGATGGATCCTTGCAAGTGTCAACCACTTCTAACAAGTGAAAACCAATAAGGCCTGAGGTCCCTTTGGCAAAGGTTGAATCTTTCAATCAGCCCACAAGTAAGAACCCACTCAAGAGAGTGATTATCTGTCCTATATTGCCAGGAAGAGTCCCTGTCTACACATGGTGGCCTGCTGTCTTTAAGAGTACCTCTCCTTTGATTTTCAAGAGTCTCAGTTTAGCCAAAAAATTATATAGTCACCATTCATTCAAATCATCCCAGATTCAAAAGAAGGTTTCTCGTGTTTACATATTCTAAGCCAATTAGACATTGATGGAGTCCAACTTTGCATAATGCTTTCTTTGTCAAATTTATTCATTCATCCAACATACAGATGACACTGTAACCTCTATCCTTAGGGATCTCACATTGTGGTTGGAGAAGAACAGTCCACATTTGATAAAATAGATGATATACATAAGTGGTTTGTGGCTACCTAACTCAAATACTTAAATTCTCTGTCCATGAAATCCTTCATTAAAAATTCATGAAGTTATAAAAACTGAGCTGCTTTTTTGGAGTTGGGTGGGGGGATGTGTAAGAACGCAGGATTTTATAATCTAGGGTTCATTATCTCTTCCTCATAAAGATTTCTCTGCCCCTCCCCTTCTTCCTCTCCTTTCCTCTCTGTTTTCTCTAATCCTCAGAGAGACACCTACAGAGGTTGTAATAAACCCTGAGAAATGAAGCTTTCTATGAGCTTCAGTTAAGGATAAACAGTCTCCCCATTGTTAAGGAAATCACAGTGCAACAGAGGACACAATACATAAACATAGAAAACTTTAAATAACAATGAAAAATTCAAGTAGCAAGGTAGAACAAAAGAAAAGATTCCAAGGCATTGCAAATTAAATAACTAATAATTCTCATAATTGCTAGAGGAATTTTAAGGCAGGAAAGGTCACACTGGGCAGGAAATTCTAAAACTTACTTTTAGTTAATTATTTTACAGTTTAGAGCTTTTAATTGGAAGAAAATTCCATATACCTGATCTAATACCTCACGATGTGTCTTTGTTCATTTCCAAGTGCACTGTTGTCAGGAGCAAGGGAAAGTAACTGAAAGGACTTCGTCTTCTAAGTTAGCCCATGCCCATATTATTCATCCATGTACTCAACGAATGATAAATGATTCTGCCCGTTGTCATGGACAGGATGGGGGGGGCAAGGCACACAATTCTCCTAATGCATCAAGCATGAGACAGAACAATACGTAGGAAAAGGAAGTATGTTGGATTGGTCTGAGGAAAATTATCAAATAAACTTGTGGGATTGTTGTATTGTTCAACATAGTCCAGTTGAAATTATCTAACGATTTAAACAATACTTCCATAATACTCTATTTTTCATAATACTCTATATTCCGTGGTTAAAGAAAAGCTTATTAATCATGATCATTAATCCAACAATGCCTGTTTTAGGCAGCAGGAAGGCAGATGCAAGAGACAATCTCTTCCTTCAGGGAGCTGGCAGCTCAGGGTTCCCAAGATGACAACAAAAGAGTGCGATAAGTGCCTGAAAGAAGGAAGCAGTGGAGTCACAGCGCACACAGAGAGCAGAGGGCCAGGTGGGAGTGGATGGTTTCCAGGAGGAGTTAAGTCTCGAGCCAAGACCCTGTGAGAAGGAGGAGGAAATAGGGAGCCAAGGAGCTTTGGAAGGACATTGCAGGCAGAAGAGGCACTGTGTCCCAAGGAAGAGACAGTGTGTAGTCACCTGGCCTAAAAACATAAGAGGAGCCACGGGGCTGGCAAAACAGACCTTGACTACTGCCCAAAGGAATGGCTATTTCCAACAGGTTGTAAAGGCTATTAAGGTATGACATGTATCTTGCTTTTAAAAAGCTATGATTTTTTAAAAATAAGTCTTCCCTAAAGTGCTTTGGGTTGAAGGCTTGGTCACCAGCCCATGGCACTACTAGGGATTCTGAGGGAATCTTTAGGAGATGGTGCCTAGCTGAGGAATGTAGGCCACAGGGGGGTGTGTCTTTGAAAGGGATATTGGGACCCCAGCCCCACCCTGTCTCTCTCCTTCAGCTTCCTGGCTTCCATGAGGTGAGAAAATCTCTACCATGTGCTCCATGCTGTGCTCTTTACCATGCCACCTCAAGCCCAGAGGCAATGGGTCCAAGCAACCATGGACTGAAACCTCAGAAACCATAAGCTAAAATAAACCTTTCCTCCTTAAAAGTTGATTGTCTAATGTATTTTGCCCCAGCAATGAAAAGCTAGCTCAGCTTACAATATAATTTTTGAAAAAGACTCTACACACATACACCAGGCATATAATCTTATATATACACAAGTGGAATTAATAATAAAACAATATATCCTTTCAAAGTAGTTACTGAATATATAATATATTCCACTCACTTATTAATTACTAATACTACTGCAATGAATAGTATAAATTCCATGACTTTTTAGAGGAGAGGGTAACCAGTTAACCAAATAAATAGCAAATCATCATCAGTCAGTAGTAAGGACTGTGAAGAAATGTCAAAACAATAATAACAATAACTAAAAGGTACGGATTACTACGTGCAAAGCACATGTCACTAATTTTCTCACTCCACCCTCCATAGTGAAGGCCATGGTCAGTGTGTGGCCTGGATTACCACTCTGGACCAACTCTCTCATCCCCTGAGCTGCCTGGAGTCCTGCCAGCTCACACCATATCAGGCGTTGGGGCAGTGGGCTGCATCCTACAGTATCACGTCCATTTAATCAGAGCCTTGAAAGAAGCCTGTCTTTCAAGCAGGATTTGCCATGTATTTGTGTCAGTCACAGCCCTGTGCAGAGGGGGGCAGTAGTGAGCAGGGCTGGCAGTGCCTGCCCTGGAGGAGCTGCGAGGCCAGGAAGAGCATGGACAAAAGCCAGACAGAAGAACTGATGGTGAGCGGCACAGGGCCGTGAACAATGCGAGCTGGGGTGGGTGGAGAGCTGTGTGTCAGCCATTTTGGTCTCAGGACCCGCTGGCACCTTCACACGTTAATGAGGACCTGCAAGGACTTACTTCATTGTATCCTAGTGACCAAAATTTGCCGTATTAGAAATTGTCTGAAAAAAATACAATTAACCATTTCATGATTCATTTAAAGAACAGTAACAAATTCTTTACATTTTTACACATAACAAATAAATACTTTCCAAAATAAAACTGGGTGAGAAGAGTTTTTATGTTTCACAAATGTCTTCAATACCTAATACAAGGCAGTTAAACTCCCATATCCTCTACTGGATGGCTTTGCATTCAATCTGTTGTGTTAGGTTGTTCTTGTTGAAATACGTGAAGAAAGTGTCACCTTACATAAAGATGCAGTTAGAAAAAAAGCACCATAAATAGCATTTCCAGAGAAGTGTGGATATTCTTCAGTATACAACAAAATTTAGCTTTAAGTTTCTTCAAGGTTGGTCTCAGTGCAGAATCTGAAACCATATCAATGAACATTTTGTATTCTGTTGCTTTAAAATTCACTGGTTGTATTTCCCATTGTGTGGAGTATCATTCATCCATGGAGGGTCTAAGTAGAACAAGGTGAAGGAAGAGAGAGGTTGCCATTTCTGCCTGACTCCTTCAGCTGGGAGATCCATTTTCCCACCATGGACCCACACTACTCACTGTCCTGGGCCTCAGGCCTTCGACCTCTGACAGGGCTACACCATTGGCTTTCCTAGGTCTCCAGCTTGCTGATGGCAGATCTTAAACTTCTCAGCCTCTGTAATAGCGTGAATTAATTTCTCTCTCTCTCTCTCTCTTTTTCTCTCTCTTTCTTTACCCCCCACTCTCTCATTCCCTTCCTCCACACACACACACACATTCATACACACACATACTCATACATATTCACACACACATGCTTCATGTAACAATGGGGATACAAGGATATATTCTGATAAATGCATCACCGGATGAATTCTCCATAGTGCAAAAATCATGGAGTGCACTGACACAAACCTTGAGAGCATTTGTCAATCACTCAGGTGTTCTGTCGGTGCAGTCAAGAGACACAGCAGCCACAGATGTGTGAGGATTATGCACTGCACGTAACTGAATGTGCCGTGTCACGGGCAGTGTGGTGGGTTGGTTTTCACCTGCATCACCACAAACACGTGGGGAAAGCGTTGTGCTAATGCTCTTTGACAGCTACAATGTCACCAAGTGATAGAAAATTTTCAGCTCCATTTTAATTTTATGGACCACTCTCATATATGCATCTGTAATTGACTGAAATATAGTTATATGGCATAGGGTGACATCATCATACATACATGATATGATATAGGATGTCATATTATGTATAATTATTATTAATCATATATGATTATATAATCACATATTGCACATCTCATTATTATACACACACACGCACACATACACATGCACACACACATATAGATAGATAGATAGATAGATAGATAGATAGATAGATATACACTATTGGTTCTGTTTCTTCTCTTGAAAAGCTTGGCAAATAAAGATTTCTCTTTTGTTCCACACATCATCAATTTGAAACATTAATATTGATCATTTAGCAACTTTATTCACTGTCTTAATCACTTTTCTCTCATTGCTGGGACAAAATACCTGACACCCAGAATTAAGGAAGGAAAAATTTATTTAGCTCACATTTGTGGAGGTTTTAGTCCATACTCAGCTGGCCCCAAGGCAGGTGGCGTGACAGAGGAGCAACAGTTCATGGTAGCAGAAGATAGCAAAAGCCACAAGAGCAAAAAGGGAGGAGAGAGCAGAGAAGACTCTTTCTGTCCCTTATATTTTATGCAGGCTACCCGCCCTAGGGTTGGTGCAGCACTCACACCCATAATCCCAGCACTAAACAATGAATCAATCACAAACTCTAGATTTGGCTGCCTCTGAAAAGCCCACCTCCATGAATGCATGAGGCTTTGGGGGGACATACAGACACAAACGATAACATTCACCGAGATACACAGATCTTGCAAATGGTGACAAGCTTCATTATAGAATTTTAAAAAATCACATCTGTTACTAACCTGTCAAGCTGATGAAAGCAAAATACAAGTTTTCCAAAATCGATTTTAGCTTGGAAGCTCAAATTCCCTTTTTGTCAACAAATGCTGTCAGTGGTTTTCTTCCAATTGACAGTTGTACATCTTTCACTTCTAGTGAAATATGTGCCAAAACTAAGTCGACATAAGCAGAGTTTATCTGTGGATTGTTCTTTTAAATAAGCATGCTGTTTGAGAAAATAAAGTGGCTACTGCAGCTGGCAACTCATACAATCTAACAAGCAATTGTTTTTTTTTTTTGAGAAAACATTGTTCTTTGTGATGTACACACACTTTTATTTCATCTCAGAATGGTGAGAAAGTGTGTGTTGAAGAGTTGAAATGTAATGAAATTAGTTTCTGATGCCTCAGTGCAAACAGTCTTGTATTACACTGGTGCTTTTCTGGCCCTGCGTATGTGGCAATGAGGAATGCACGGACCATCTGCAGCGTTTGATGATACTCACCTCATTTGTGCCAACACCCCCAAGTGTGAGCCACCATTGCATGTGCACTATCAGGACAAATTGAAACAGGCAAATAATGTCTTTGAACATAATTTGGCCTCATGGAAAGAATACCTTTGACCTCACAGACCCTGTGGAAAGGTCTTGGGAATCCCCAGTGGTGAATGAATCTCACTTTGAGAACCAGTGCCAAAACCAAAACTCAGAGGGACTGAAGTAGACAGCAGGAAGATGTTTATTGACTAAAGATGAGCTTTCAGCACCAAAAACTCTTGACTGGTATCCTAACAGCAAGGAAGAGCAAGGAATAACTATAAAAGGAAGACACATGAATTCAGAAGCCTGTTAACTTGCTGCAATCTTCTGCAGAAGCAAATAAACATGCCCTTGAATGGCTCTGAGATATCACTAAAATTCAGCACAGTACAATAAGTATTGTTTACAGAGATGACCTTGAGTCATTAACATAAGTTCACAAAATATCAAATATATTATGACTAAGGTGAGGAAAGGAAAGATTCCTCTTAGGAAGAATTCCTTAGAAAGTTCCACAGCAATAATTTAAATTTACAAATTGCTTTGGGGTTTTATTTAGATACTTACTTGTTTGGACTAGCTCATTTCAGATGATGCATAAACAAAGCATCTCAGTAATTAAACAAAAGCCCATGAAGCTTGGTAGGATTACTCATCCCACTTTATAGTTGGACAGTAAGGCTGAGTGAGATTAATGAGGTACCTGAGGATATGACTGAATCCAAAGATGACTTAGGTTGTGATAATGTGAAATAGATATTTGGTCTTTGTCCCAGTTTCCTGACATATAGCTCCTAAAACCCTTCCAATCTCTGGAGTGAGAAGAGTGTCTTTGCATGTTGATAAGATGCCTGGGACCTGGAGGCCCCTAGGTAGCTTCAGGATGGGGGGGTCCTCACTAGAAAGATATGGGCAGGATTAGAGAGTGGGGCCTTGCAGCTCCAATCCCATTCTCCTTTGCCTCCACTCCTGCCCTCCTCTGGGGAGAGGAGAGGGATGAAGATTAAATTGATGACCAATGGCCGATGATGCGATCAGTGGTGGCCACTAAGTGAAGTCACCATAAAAACCCAAAAGGACAGGGTTTGAAAGCTTCTCCATAGCCGACTACATGGAAGCTCCTGGAGGATGGGATGGGGGAAGAAGCAAGTATGCTCCATGGGGCCTTTCCCCTACTGCACCTGAAGCATTGCTTCCATCTGGCTCCTCTGGCTCTTCATCTGTGTCCTTCACGACAGATTTTACAACAAAAGGATGAGGTAGGGAAAGTGTTTCCCCATGATCTGTGAGCTGCTCTAGCAAACTGATTAAACTGAAGGTGTAGGTAGAGGGAACCCTGGCTAATAGCCATTGGTCAGCAGGATGGGTGACAGCCTTCTGCTTGTTACCGCTGTCTGAAGTGGGGGAAGGCTGTGGGTCTGAGCTCTTAACCTGTGGAACCTGATGCTACCTCTGGGTAGACAGAACTGAATGGAATTAGCTGGTGTTCCCAGCGAATTGGGTGCAAGTGGGGATAAACCCAGGCACATTTTGGTGACAAAAGATAAAGCATTCAGCATGGACTTCACTGGTTAGCCATTCTGAGCTGGGAGTGGGTGACACTGAAAAGGAGCTGGTGATTTATAACACCTAAATAGCACAGTGAGGTTTGTTTCCTCACTAGAGTCACCCTGTTAGGTGACCTAAGAGAAGGTCCCCCTGCCAGGAGATGCATGGAAACACAGCTTCCATTACCTTGCCTTGCACCCTCTCTGGAAGGGAAGGGAGAGCAGCCAACAAGCAATCAAGACAACATATCCTAATTTGCTTGAACTTCCTCTTAGGCAAACATGAAATTCATGGCAGTGAAGTGAATTCTACAGAGAGAGGGTGTCTGATGACCCTGAGTGGATAATTAGGTTGTGCTGTAAACCAGTGCTTGGGTTTGTATCTGGAAATTGCCCCTGAGGGTCTCTTGGGATAGCAAAACCTTTGGAGACCTGGAGAAAGAGGGTCCAGAGGTGCTACAGGGCCATGAACACACTCCACTCGATGCCACAAATCTATCCTGATCAGAAGCGATTAAACAACTTCCCTCGTGTCAATTATCTGGATTTATCAAGTTAAGAAATTTCCACTTATCCAGATCAATGAAGCCAGAACTTTGGGAGATTTGACTTGTGTTATCAGCATAATTACCTCAACTTTCTCCTCATAATTTCTGTGTAAACATAATTTGCAAGTTTCAGTTTGAAGATCTCATTACATCTATGTCCCACATCAGTTCATTTCTTTCCCTCCCCGCTCTGTCCACTCACTGTCATCGCTTTCCTCAATACCATCACACACTCGCTCCAACACTATTGCCTATCAATGAGTTCAAAACAGCGTGTAGGGTCATTGGCACAAACTCACATGAAAGCAATCAGTTTTCTAAACTCTAAGCCAGAGTTGGATCCAGACAACTCTAGCAAGTTCTGCAGGAAATTCTAAGGTCCTGCAACTTAAACATGTGTTCCCCAGACCAGCAGCACTGACACCATAAGGAAACTGGCGGAAAGTGCAGAATCTTACCCTCCCCCACGTAATGAAGAAAATCTACATTTTTACAAGATTTTAAGGGAATCTTAGTACAGTGCTCTTGGAGAAGCCCTGCTCTACTGTGCTTCAAAGTCAGAACCCTGGACAGTCCCGGAATGTGGGTGCAGGCCCTGTTCTGCCACTCTGAGGGACACAAAGGGCTCATGTGCTGCTGCACTTTCAAGGACATCCATTTTCTCACCTGCGAAGGGACAGCTTCCTTTAGATAACAGTTCCTAAACTTTGCTGACCAATCACCTGTGTCACTTAAGAAAATTTCTAAAAATATGGATTGTTGGGCCCTTGTCCTGGGGATTCTGATTTAAAGTTTCTGAAATGCTCATAGCTCTGAACAGCACTGATCTAGAACTCTGTGTTCCCACAATTCAAGACAGCTATGTTCAAACATAGTTCTGACACAAGATGGCTATGTAGCCTTACGCAACGCCTTTGAAGTGCTTCCACTCTCAGCTTCTTTCTCCTCAAAACAAAAATAGTACTGGAGTTGAGAAGATGAAACAACGTATGTAAATCACTTAGCACATAAATAAAATGCGTTTTATTACTTTCCCAGTCTTCCTCTCCTTTCTATGAACTCTGTCACTCTTCCCTTTCCTACTCCACACTTCCAACGCCCTGAGAAGGCTGTCATCTCAAGGCTCCCCTCTTGATGCCCTTGTTCTGGAATGTTCTTACAGGAAGTACTTACTCTTCTGCCAGCTCCTTCGGGTCTCCTCAGAAGTCAGGAAGTCAGTGAGGCCTTAGCCAACCACCCCATAGTATCGCAGACGGCTCTGCCGCCAGATTCCAAGCCTGGTCTATGGTTACTGGAGGACTTCACGTCATCCGACATTACTGACACGCTTACTCGCTTATTGTCTGAGCCCACATCTCCACCAGAGGCCTCCAGGCTGGTCGGGGAAGGAAAGCTTCCTCAGGGTGGGGACTCGGTGTTCTTCATTCCTGTATCTCTAATGCTGGAAATAGAGTCTGCAATGTCACACGAGTTCTACAATCATTTGTTACATGAATGAGTGAATAATACATAAATACCTTCTCCCCCTTCTCCTGTTTCTGACCTTGAACATCCTAGGCAAGTACTCCACCACTGAGCCCCACTCGTGCTCCTAATTGTTTCTTGTTTTGATGGCTTTTGTCATAAAAAAAGCTAATTTTTGTCTTGGAAAATAAAGAAATCACTGATGTTTCCCCAGAGTTTTCCACATTAACTTCATACAGAGCAAACTCCTCTGTCTATTAATAGTAAATTAGCTATATGACCAGGACGTGCATTTTCTCTAACTTCTCTTCTGCAATTACGAAAATGAGTGGATTTATTGGTAAATGATCCAAGTCACGAACTAGAGTGTAGAAAACACAAAAGTAGCCACTATTCACAACTCCTCTCTTTCCATTCCCTTCCCCAGAAAAAGAAAGGTAAGCAATTTGGAGCACATCCTAACATTACCTTCTCCCTGAAATTATGCATATAGAGATAGGTATATACATATTGAGCTTATTATTTAATATAAATGAGACAATAATACACTTATTATTTTGCAACCTTTTCATACAGAAATAAGCCTTTTACATGGAAATTTTCTGCTTGACTCTACCTTATTCTTTTCATGGGCTGTGCAGAAGATACACTTTGTTAAAATGTTTTCCTCTTAATAGGCATTTAGGTAGCTTCTAATCTCTCTTGATTATCAGCTTGCCATGATTACCCTTCTGCACACATACCTGGTCATTGTAAAATAATTTCTTTAGAATGTTCAATTACAATGGAATCAATGCACCCGGACTGATCTACACGAGGCTTCCAAGGTCTATCCCCAACTGGAGTATGTAAGATGACTGCTTCCCTTAGGCTAACCAAAGACACATGCTACTGATCTTAAATTTGCCAAACTCATTGCTATAAATATCTTCTGGATATAACAAGTTGATTTCCAGTAAATCAATATCCTTTTTATCTTACTATCCACTTGTATTTTTCTGCTATGTATTTCCTGTTTATTTACTCATTTTCTTCTATTGGATTGTTTTTTCTTATAGTAGATTATTTTATTAAAATACTTACAAATTTGGGTATAGCTCCTTTTTCTCTCAGATATTATGGATATTTTGTCAGACTGCAACACATCTTTTAATTTCATTTATGAATGTCTTTCACTGTAATAAGCTTTTAACATTGCCAAATCTGTCTTTTGTGACATCTACACTTTAGTCTTGCTGAAAAAGTTACTTTCAAACTCAAGGTTATAAAAATGTCTTATATCCTTTTTAATGCTCTTTCATTTTTAGGTTTAACTCCTTTGGAAATTCTCTTTGAAATCCTCTACATATATATTTTTAATAAAACCAAATTTTTTGCTTCTTATCACCAACATATACATGTTTTTAGAATTGAAAGAGTAAAGGTGATGGTGGGCTAATTCACACATGTCCTGGTGCCGCTTCACGTTGCTGCCTTTCTCATGCTTGAGAATTAGGAATCATCTGACGTCAGCCTCCAGCAGTGCACGTTCCTCTAAAGCAATGAATTCTGATCTTCTCAAGGAGCTGTGTCCCTTTCCATCTAGGCCCGCCTTCCCTTCCAGTCATGAGGAAAGCCACAGAGACAGATGGCTACAGCTAAGGTGCCATGGCAGAAAGTACAAGCAATGCTGCATGAACAACAAACCTGTCCCCAAGCCTGGTCCACACCTATTGGAATAAGAAATGGCTTCAGTGGAATACATTCCAAGACTAATTAGTCCTTCGTGGTTGCTGAATCAGCAACGTGGAAGCAGTTGGTCTCGGTAGTCCAGGGTCTTATTTCTTGCTTGGTGTCTCTGAGTACATATAAAAGCTGATGTAGGGGCTGCCTCCAGCAGAGGATCTGTAGAGCTTGCCTGGATGGAGATGAATCCCTTTCCCGCTCGGAGACCATGACCCCAATAAGCACCAGGGCTGGCAGGATCCTGTGTCATTAACCTGGGGCTGGTGTGCATTTGTCTAATTTAGATCAGATATAGAACAAAAGAAACCGAGGCAGGTAAATTTAATTTTGCATGCATATATGTGTTTTTACAGAGGTTTATGATAATGCAGTGGCTTCAAATTTTAAAAAGGAAAGGAAGGAGAAAGGCCACCTAATATAATTTCCTTTGTGGAGAGAGAGGAGGCTGCATAGAACAACAAAAATGAAATGATAATATTCTGGGCTGAGAAGTATAAAACTAAAGGGTAATAACATCAAGCTGATGCAATTTAAAGACTCCTCATTTCCTAGCCTGAGATGTGCACCCGTTGTGGCCAGTGGCTAGAGACTATTTCCCAGCCTGCTGCAGGCTGATAACAGACCCCTTCCCTGGCCTGCAGGTGCATTGTTCTGGCACCAGGCACTGCTGGACAGGTGCAGCCTCCCTCATCCTGCAGGACCACGCAGCTTTGGCCTTTCCTCTCCCGGCAGCGGGATTACAAAGCAAATCAAGAGCTCCCATCACCTGAAAGGTGCTCTGGGACTTTTCAAATTCTCAGCTCTCACCCTCCTGTGACCTAATTTGGATCAGGGTAATTCTGAAAATAAAATGCTGAAGTTTTCTTTTCCTGGAGAACAATGTCACATTAGTCAATTTAAAAAGACTTGCTCACAGCACAAATTGTCTGTACAACTCATTCTGCCCCTTAATTATATTCCACCTTGTTTTATTATTTAAAGCCATCGGATGAGTTAAGTGTTTATAGACATTGAAAATGTTGGAGTCGGAAGTGGATTTAGAGGTGGAGCTAACAATTTTCATCTAATAGGCTGGCACACCGCAGCCAGGCAGCGTGGAGAGGCTAGGAGGATAGGAGTGGGAGCTGAACTTTCTCCTCCCACTCCCCAAGGCAACACTGTGAGAAAGGGGTTTCTGGGTCAGGAGGACAGGGAGCAAGGGCCTATCAACACAGCAGAGAGTAGAGACTCTCACACATCATGTGATAATTTTCTATGAAACTAAATGAGAACGAGGACTCAGAGTTCACAGTTTGGATTTTCCCATGCTCTATTCAATCTACTTCCAAAAGCAAGGGTACTGATACCTCCAAGGCCAAGTGCTTGGCATCAAGGGACAGGGCAAGGTGGACTGCATGAGTGTGAGGGGACCAGCGACTTCTCTACCTCCGACTCCACATGCACAAAGTTACAACTGCACCTATGGGTCCAGAGAATCTGTTCCTTCATCATGCAGAACTCAGCTCCCATCTGGGCTCTCAGTCCTGCTTCCTGCACATTCTGCTTCCTCATATAACCAGCCACCACCCATCTCTAAACTAGTCTCTTTCCAGGCTCTTTGTCTTCAATGCTTAACACCATCTATCACGAGAAACAACTCCTTGAATTGCAAATCCCCTTGTAACCAAGGCACATGGCTCTTCATCCTACAGTCAAAGTAATTATAAGCTCACGCACACTTTCCATTATATTCTTTTCTATTTCTATGAGGCCATAACTAAAGTTACACACTAAACCACACCACCTTTTTTGCATAATATGTTGGCTGTTTTGTTTTTCTCAGTTGTGTATATTTGTGATCTATACTTGTTATTTTGCTTTTCGAAATGATTGCTAAAAAAATCTTACTGAAATGATATTAAATGTTGTAGTTGTTAGGCCATAGCTACAAAAGTAATTGTTTAAATCGATGTTAAAATCCTTAAACTTTTTTTAATTGATTGTATCAGACAAGTTCTTAAGTATCCTGAAGTAGTATCAATTAAGGCAATTGCAGGTTAATCTGTCTGCCAAAACATTACTTTATGGCTCTAAATAAGTAATTAAGAGAGCACTTTGGATTATGGAATGTGCTGTAAGTACTCTAAGGTAAAGTGATTCTCTGTTTTGCCGGGGGACTCATTTCAGGGAAAAGGATCCCATTGAGTTAGGCCATTTATGATGGACCTCAAAACTATATGTGCCTCCCAGAATACTCCTGGACCTGAGCATGGATCGACTGCCTGCCCCAGCAGTCGTGCCCAGACCTCACACCATCGCTCCACACTTGAGAGGCCCAGAGTCGCATATGCTTCACGATCATGCTGTCTTCTTTGTTTCATTGAAATTCACTATTCCCGCCACTGGTTAGCTAGTAAGGATTTTACTGCTGTCTTCATCCTATTGGCAGGGATTAATTAAACACACGTGTTGATATCTACAGTGTTCCGAGCTCAGTTTTAAGGGGTAGAAATACAACAATCAATAAGAGCCTTAACATTCTTACTCTTATGGAATTTATGGCCTTGCAGGGGGGAAGGAAACAAAATAAAGAGAAAATATAAAGAAAAATACAGGAAAATTAAAGTAATGATGATGAAAATGAAACAAATAATGTATTAGAGAAAGACTGGGTACTGTCTGAGATCAGAAGATCATGGAAATTGACCCTGAATGTCAAGAAAGCAGATGCCACATGCACATACAAGGGACAACTTCGCAGGTGGAGGAGACGTCCTGTGCAAAGTCCTGGTGTGAGCATGAGCCACAGATGAAGACCAGAGAAAATTCTTGTGAGATTGGAGCAGAGCAGGCAATAGGCAGGATTATGTGTGTGATGAAAGGTCTTAGACGCTCAGTTACTGTGGGAAAAGTAGCGGTAATTGTAGGAGTTGCTCATGGTGACTGTGTGCCCTTTGAATGTAATAATGGTATCACAATTATCCTAATCATTGATATGAGGAAATGAGGCTAAGCGATCTGCACTAGATCACCACTTTCTCAAGTGTAAGCTCTAGGTTTGAAAACCAGACTGTGTGGGTCTCATGATCATGTCGTTAGCCCACTCTACCAAGCTGCCTTGCAGCTATTAATTTGTAATTCTTCATCATAATGCTGGTATTTAAAATGAGAGGACTGCAGAGTTTAGTTATTAAAGGATAGATAGACAAAAAAAAAAAAAAAAAAAAAAAAAAAAAAGAAAAAGAAAAGATGTTCCAGGACTGACTCTGTGATATGTGGACACTTACCAATAGAGGAAAAAAAAAAATGTCAGTGGAATTAAAGCCAAGCTTCTGAAAAGCTGGAATGGAATCCATGAGAATCTGGAGTCAAGAGAAGAGTGGCTCATAAAGGAGGTCACTTTTCCAAGTAAGATGGGAACCGGAAAGTAAGCAATGGGCTGGGTTACAAATCATTCAGTGCTGAACTTGAGGCAAACTGTTCCAGCAGAGTCAAGTATGTGAGTTCCTGAAGGGGAATGAGGCCCGGGAACACAACTGGGAAGACGGTTTTACCAGTACGGGGCAACCACTGGTCTGTGTGACACAGAACACAGGACCACTGGGCTGGTGCGCCAGGTCCTTCTAGCCATCTGCTCTTTAAGTGGTTGCTTTGTCTCCTATTAATTAGTTATCAATTGCTGTAAAACCGGAGATTGAGTGGCCTAAAAGAACAATAATTTATTGTCTCTCATGGTGTCCTAGGGTCAGGAAATCGGGAGTGACTTGATTGTGTGATTCTGCCAGCCGCTGTGGCCAGATGCAGCTGGGGCTGTAGGCTATGAAAGTTTGGTGGATCAGGCTCAGACTGGCTCATTTCCATGGCAAAACTGTTCCACCATATGTGGGTCTCTCTCTAGGACGGGCATGCTTAGTTGTCCTTCTAACAAGTGACCAAGTTATAACTGCCATGCTGCGTATGACAGAGGCTTGACAGGCATGCACCATCTGGCTGCTATAGCCCATTGGAATACAGCCCTGCTTATTCACTGGTGAGGGATTACATCAGGCGGAATGTCAGGATCTGTAGATCATGAGGGAGCATCTTGGAAGCTGCCTTACTAGGACTACCATGCCTTACTATACAAACTCTAATTTGACTCAGGATAGCATGGACCCAGATGAAAATGCTGCACTCTGCAATCCAGGCTGTCCTGCAGCTGGGAAGGCCATGTATACTACACGGGAACTTCAGTGAATTTTGAAAGAAGTATGGCTGATAAGAGCCTGTTTGCTTTTGGCCTTCACCTGCCCTTTTACCTCATCTGACACAATTGAGGAATAGCTTAGATCTGCCCTTTTCTTGGTGAATAAAGATTTCATATTCAAGACTTAGAACAGGAATGCATCTTCCAGTAAGTTTTCCTGACAAATATGCCAATTTTCCCCACTTATTTTTATGCTCACTTCCATTTGGTAAAAGAGCTTATTGCAACATTTTTATTACCATTTTTTGAAGTTCTGTCTTCCATTACTAGACTATAAGATCTCTGAAGGTAAGGACAGTATCTTATTTGTCTATATTCCCAGTGCCTAGCACATACTAAGCACTCAATAAAAATCTGTTGAACGTAGAAGTAGTTCTATTTCATATTGATCCAGTAGACAGCCAAGGATTAACACAATCCATCCCTAGCAGGCTTATACATCCTTATAAAAGCCTACCAAGGGCTCATTATGAAGGACAATGCTCGGTAACGAAGTCTTCTTGCATATCTTTGGTAATAATCATCATAGAGGGAGAAAATGAGCATCTCTCTGTAATATTTATATTTCCTAGCAGCAAAGACATTCTCTTCTGTAATTCTGCCTGTAACAGCAGCAAGGAAGCCAAGAACATACAAGTTCTCCATGGTAACTGGGTCACAGCAGCAGGCAGCTTGGCCAGGGCTCCAGACAAACGAAATGCATGGAGGTGAGCTGCCAGCAGCAGACCCGAGCAGGCCAGTGAAGCTTGCACTGAACCATCTCTCCCCACAGGGACCCTGAGGTACAGCACCCATGCCTCGGGGCTGTCTCAGGACATCCAGTGCTGTGCTGACATTTCTGTTTCATCCAGCCAACAGGCCACCAAGTGAGTCAATGTTTCTGTACATATTTTAGAAAATGATTTTAGGCTATGAATATTAACCCAAGAAGGAGATTCTATCCCAAACACCAGGGAATTCTATCCATGTATCCTAAGGCTCTCAGATCATTTCTCTCAACAGCAAGCTAGAGAGCTGGCTCCCTTTATGGGGGCTGGAAGAGAAACCATATGAAGCATCTGGTGAGAGGGAACAGCTGTTTAATGCACAGCCGTGAAAACTTCCCATTCGAAGCAGTCAGCCCTGCACCAAGGACAAGAGGTGCCCAACAGCAGCAGCCAGGTGAGTGAACTCTGGCAGAGTCATTCCCAGGGCAGGATTTCCAGCCAATGCAAAGCTTTGTGCAAATCGGTGAAAATGTGTTTGTGAATTTGGGAAAATTCATATAAAGGAGGAAAATCAATTGAAAACTGGGAAAAAAGCCTGGGAGCAACTGCAGAGACAGAAGCTATATTGTTGGGGTAGTTGCTTCTTGGAGAGATGGGGAGATCTGGCTTGCAAGTTAAGCAGCCCCCTCCATTCCAGGATGCTTGTGGATCGATCACAAAAGCAACAGCACTGCATCAGTGATCCCACTCCTTCCCTATGGGTGCGGCTCGGGAAGACTTGATGGGGTACCCCTGGGCTGGGCTCAAAACCATGGATCTGATAAGCAGATTTTGTAGTGAGGTAGCTGCTTTTCTACCATTTGGAAGTCAAGATTCATAATCTATAAGGGCATTAAGGAACAATTCGGCCACGGGCTCCCAAATCTCTGCAGGAGTAGAAATCCAAACGGCACCTTGTGTTTGGAGAAGTCCACAGCACTCGCTGTAACCCAGTGCCAATTAACCAACAGGAGCCATCATGCACTTGCCAGGCCTCAGATGTGTGGCTGAGCTGTCTCTAGACCAAGTGCCAGGCAAGATGGAAAGATGGATGACTTCAGGTGATGGGGAGGAGCTTCCTTGTTCTCAGGAGGGGGTGACTGGCCTATATTTATGAGCGGGCAGGCTGAATGTGCAGCAACAATCATACTTACAGAATCAGAATCACAGTCAGAAACATTAGCAGTGGAAAGAGAACGATTGGGTCAGGTAGTCCACCTTCTGCCTTTGTGGCTCTGCTCCCTGGAGTAAATTCCTTGGCCCAGTTTTTCTCCTGTTTATAATTTTTAGTGAGAGGGAGCCAGAGCAGAATGCATTTCAGAAGCTTTGGTCAAGGAAGATCATATGAAGAGGAGAACCTAAAGCCCCGGGGATCCTGGAAGTGGCAAGATCAAACATCAGCCCAGTCTGCGGCCCCACAGCCCATCCTCCTCAGTATTCAAAAGAAACCAAGATTCTTCTGCATTTAAAACCAGCAAGTAGCCCCTAGGCTCTGCTCCTGAACTGGTGTTGCAAGCTTACTATGCGTGATTGGTCCCCTGTCTCAGTCTCCTATATGCTCAGCTCCTCGCCAGGGCAAGTGCCACCCTGAGCCTCAGCCTGTTATATTGGAACCAGGGTGTGGCCTTACTTTCTCCAGGCCTCTGCTCCAAAGTTCTGAATTGCAGGCACTTCTGGGTAAAATGGATCATCACACCTGGCAGCTGGATCTTGTGGCCACCAGACTAAGAGGAATGTGCCACCTGAGTGCACAGTAACTGTCCCCTGGGCTGGGTTCCAACCCCATCTGTTTTAGCTTACAGCTGCCAAATTCCCTGCACCTCCATGACTTAGAAACCCTGATCCTGCCTGCCACGCTGCTGATGTATTTCACCCTGCTCCCCGGAGCTTCCTCATTCTTCTCTACTCTCCAGCTACTCTTCAGGTTCCTGCCTGAGGCGCAGCACAGCCCTCCAGATAAGAACAATGTTGAGTCTTGCAGGGTTCTCTTTAGAAGCTCTGAGGGTCTTAGGGACAGCAGAGCTCTCCAGCGCTGCCAGTCAGGTTTGCTCCTCCTTTTGTCTGGTTGCATGTTACTCAGCCACCAAGTTTAAAGGTGAAACTGATGTCTTAAATAGAACAATTTTGAAACCTGTCATACCAAGGTAGCTCTACAGAGCAAACTAGAGAAGGTTATTCACATCCTGTTATGGGCTTGGGCTGTATAGTGTCATCCCAAAATTTGTACTCTGAAATCGTAACCGCCATACACTGGCGTGTGACTGTTTGGAGCAGGGGCTTTACAGAAGTGCAGCCATTGAAACGAGGCTGTCAGGGTGAACCCGAATCCCACCTAATTAGCATCCTTATAAGGAGAGGAAATAAGAACACAGATACCCATAGACATCAAGGAAAGGCCAGGTGAGGACACAGCCAGAAGGCTGAGCCAAGGAGGAGGCTTCTGGGAAAACAAAGCCAGCCACCATCTTGATTTTGTTCTTCCAGCTTCCAGAGCTATGAGAAAATAAATTTCTGTTGTGTAAGTCACCCTAACTGCATTTTGTCACAGCAGCATACACAGACTCATACATCTCCTTGCCCGCACAGGAGACCGCGCTGTACAGCATCATCCACAACAGTGTGGGTGTTGCACTCACAGGAAGCCTCCGTATCTCACGTGCGTGTTTATTCACAAAGACACTTCATTCTGTGCAGCTCTGTGCAAATGCCTGGACCTCTCTTGGCTCCAGCTTTCTCATCTGTAAAGTGGGGATTCTAAGAGTTCCCACCTAAAACAGTTGTTCTGAAAATGTGTAGAACCCTTAGAAGCGCCCAGACCATGTGCGCCACAACGGCGCTTCAGCCAGAGATGGGTCACAGGGTGACAGCGGTCCCGTAAGATTATACCCTACAGGGGAGTTAGAATCACTGACATTTGTGTGAGTACAATATGACAAAATGACAAAATCGTGTAACCACACATTTCTCAGAACGCATTCCTATCATTAAATGGCACATGACTCCACAGGCGATACCCACACTCGTGAGTTTACCAAGTATATCATACCTCAAGGCACATTCAAACCACAGAATTATACTCTTAAACCTTGGAAGGATCCTCAAATAACATCTTTTCTTAATCTTTTCAGCACTAAGTACTTTTTAATGCAGCATTACCAGTATGGATATCAGGTTTTTTTTAAATAATTTGTCCACTAAACACATTGCATTTAGTTTTCCAACATTTTTAATTAAATGAAAGGATGTTTCTAATGAGTGTTTTTATATTGAATTGATACACTTTTACTCCAAAATATGTACACTTTCCATATTGGCCTTCGATAAGCTTTGATGGTTTTACTGAAGGTAACTCACGGGTTGCAGTGGCTGCTCTGTGGTACCCAGAGTGAAGCACACAGCGGGGGACTGACCCCTCGACTTTCCAGTGAGGTTGCTGAAAGCCTGAGCGACCTGCCTGGGATGACACTTCCAGCCAGGTCCCCACACATCTGCCCCAAGCTCCTTGCTCCACTCCCTGTTCTTGCTGTAGGGCCGCTCCCCAGCGAGCTGCACTGTGCAGGGCAGGTGCAGATGGAGCAGGGATTGGAGCCGTGGGGAATTCCCTCCTTCACCAGAGCTCCTTCAGACTAAATGAGGCCTTGACACACCGGATCGATACTCCAGGCAGGAGTGACAAGGCTCTCGACCCAGCTGTGGGTGGAGAGGCTGCCTCAGAGGGAGCACCTGCCTTCTGCATTGGACACAATCTCAATTCTGGAAGACTTAGAAATACTAAGATACGGCTAAGAGGAGAGGGCAGGGCTGTGCCTCTGTTGTTTTTAACACACACTCAAGAGAGGAGAGCTCCCCTAACCCAACATGGGAAATGGAGGGAGGGTATCAAGATGGAAGCACAGCCCACAAGCAATGAAGAACGCAGGTCTTTCTGAAGCAACTTGGGTTTTATTCTCAAGTGAAGGGTGTAATCAGGGTCTGCAGAAAGGCAGAGAGCAGAGACTGGAATATTAGTGCCACCACCTGCTTTAGTAAAGGGCATTATCTATTGTTTTCCAATTTAATTGTGTCCTCGCTTAGGTTACATACAGTAATTCACTTGAAAATGTTTCTACTTACAGATGAGGAATCTAAAATTGAAATACTTTTTCAAATTGTACATACATATTTCTGAGATGATAGCAAATAGAATTATTTAATGAAGACTTGTTTCATCCATTTTTAAATATGTGAAATGTTTTTGAGAACACAAAAAATTTTCTAAGTTTAAACTCTTTTCCCATAGGTTACATAAATTTTTGACTCTCAATTTTTCCACAGGTAAAATGGGTTTAAATGGTCATTTCTAAGTCCAAGTTAGGAAATGACTAAATAAAATAATGCAAATGGAAATGCAGAGCATAGAGTGGCTGGCACATAGTAAATGCTCAATTGTTGTTATGTCAATGACGAGGAGGATGAAGGAAACGAGAAGAATTTTGAGCAGGAAGAGGAGAAGTGAAGAAACAGAGGAGATGTACACATTGTGCCCCAGTGTAATTTGTTTCAAAATTCTTGTTATTCCGAGTAGAGAATCTAAAAGTAACACGGGAAGAATGAGGTTCCTAAAAAATAAGAATCCAAAATATGTAACTGTTCATCAACCCTACATTTATTAGTAGAACATAGTTGTGCTGATCCTTCCATTCTCCATTTAATGACTTGTTAAGTAACCATTGACGACTGTCATCCTCATCATCAAAATGATCCTGGTGCAGACTAGGAAAGTTACTAATGTTGCTTGTCTTTGCTTTTTTGTTTCTAAGGTTAATTGGTATTGAACTTAATGCCCATTGGTCGCTTGAAGAGCCTGAATAAGGACAGCATCCCTCAGTGCTGAGATGAAAAAAAAAAACATAATTTGGACTCAATAGGAGAGCCAGTAATTACTTTAATTGAGAAACAGAGAGTTCATCAACTGACCATGTATGAAAACTGTGGTTTTGTCTCAAGGAGCTATCAAGAGCACACGGAAACAACACACATGGAATTGTTTCTGAATGTCTCTCTTCCAGAGATCTATCCAAGCCCATCTGAAAATTAGCGTCCAAGGAATAACTAGTTCTCTTCTGCAAGATTAAAATGAACACTGTCCCCAAGTCATGACAAATGATATGCTTTGCATTTTCTGTAATTACTTAATTAGCAAAAATTCACGACAACTCATGACTGAGGTGCTAGCTAACACATCTCACCAAGCTGCAGTATGAGGTAAAGGGTTCCAATTATTTCTGTTTCTTTGTTTTTATTGAGGTATAATTCATATATAGTCTAATGCACAGATCTTAAGTGTTTAGTTTGATGAGTTTTGACAAGTGTAAACAGTCATGCAACCACCACCCCAAATCAATAAATTACACATTTCCCTCCTCTTGGAGAATGCCTTCTGGTTTTATTCTTAATTCCACAACTCGGCTGTTCCCACCTCCTAGTCCCAAGGCTGCCACCAATTAGATTTCTATGAGTTAGTTGTGATGTTTCAGAATTTTATATTAATGGAACCATACAGTAAGTAATCTTTTGTTTCTGTCTCCTTTTGTTTAACCTAGTTTTGAAGATTTATTCATGTTTTATATATAAAACTGGATATTTTCTTAGCTGGGCATAATGGCACACACCTGTAATCCCAGCAGTCTGGTAGGTAGAGGCAGGAGAACCACAAGTTTAAGCTCAGCCTGGGAAAATTAACTTAGTGAGATTCTGTCTCAAAATAAAAAATGAAAAACAAAATGGCTAGGGAGGAAGCTCAGGCTGAAGGCCCTGGGTTCTATCACAAGTACAAAAAAAGCAGATATTTTCTAATTGCCAAATACTATTGGACTGATGTACATACCATAATCTGTGAATCAAATCCTTCAGTGATGGATCTTTACATTGTTTCCATTTATGGCTACTATACATAAAAGGTTTTATACAAATCTTTTTGCAATTAGATTCACTCATTTCTCTTGAATAAATTCCTAGAAAAGAACAGCTGTTTCATGGTCTAGGTGTGTTGCTAACCTCCTAAGGAAGTGCCAGCCATCTTCCCCGAATGCCTGCCCTGTTTTATACTCCTAGTGAAGATACTCAACATTCAGCTGTTCCAGGGTGTCCACATCCTCACCGACACTTGGCACTGTCGGTCATATTTATTTCAGTCACTGTGTGTCTCAAGGATTGCAGTTGCTTTCATACAGGCTAAATACCCCTATCCAAAATATGTGGAAGCACATTTCAGAGTTTCTTAACTTTTGGGACATTTGCATAGAATTTACTTGTTAAGAATCCCTAATTTAAAAATCCCACATCTGAAACTTTTTGAACATGGTACCGGTGCTCGGAAAGTTTCAGATTTCAGAAGGTTTTGGGTTTTGGATGTTTAGATTAGAATACTTGGCCTAGTTCCATAAAAGGTGGGTCCTCAAGTCTTTATATTGCTGTGAAAAAACTCTGCCCATGTACTGTGCAATTGCTGGTGCCACAGTGCTGCAGCGTCCTGGGGAGGGCTCCCTGGACCAAATAGGACAAGACGGAGCAGTGCCCCATCGTGGGACTGCTCCTTTATATGCCACCATGGTTTCTTGAAAGTACGAAGGTGCCACCAAGGCTTTTTGTAAACAGAGAGGACAGGAGAGGGGCATGAGCCATAAAATCCCTTCACTGTGAAAATAAAATGCATTTTGAACTTAAGAACAGATTTTGAAAAGACATTTTATAGTCTTTTAGAAAATGATTGCACGCCCAAATAAGTTTAGAATAAGCTCTGTATTATTTCTCTCTCGGTGTTTAAAAGGCATATTAACCCATTCAAACTTCAGCAAAATCCTGCACATGTAAACATATTTACTTTTATTTAAACTATTGTCATCTTAATTTATTTTTATGAGCATCCTTTTCCCCATATATCAAATCACTTCTATGCAACATGTTTTGGGAAATGTTCATATAAAACATGATGGCAAGCTTAATCTCAGCTTCTTGGTTTTTAGTTAATTTAGCAAAGGGAGGTTGCAAAATAAACATATTTCAAAGAAATTAAAATGTGGGTGCAACTTGCTTTTTGCTTATTTACAACAAGCCCACTGGACAGGGGCCAAGTCTATTCCAATGTTTACTGAATTCCATTGCATATTAACAGTACCCAGTAAACACTAATTATTAGTAGTAGTTGAATAAATGATAATGGCAATAATGATCATGATAATGCTATATTTTCAACTATGCCATAAACCAAAACATCTGACAGAAATCTTGAGACAGACTGTAAAACCTAAACACAGCTGGGCTCTCTAGTCTTCAATGGGGAATTTTCACCCTGAAACAAATAACAGTGGCTACATACAGAGAAACAGGTTGTCTCGCCTCACTGGGAGTTGGGTGCTTGGCCAGTAATGTACCGAACGATGCATCTGTCGGCATATTCTAAGTATGATTGTGCAGTCGACATTATTATTGTGTCATTAGGAGTCCCCAAGGTGTAATTCTCCGAGGGTCATCTCTCTTTCCTTCATTCATTGTTTCCATGGTCACCCAACAAGCAATTCTGAGAATCAGTCATGCATGGGGCCTGGCTGGGAAGATGCTGGGAAACTGAACAATACCTGTCTTTCTTGTCTTCACCTGGCTTACCGTGCACTGCCTGAGCTGCCTCATTCTTGCTCATCTCATGATGTGTCCCTTGCTAGTCTCCTCTTTCCTGTCCTCTTTGCTCATGCAAATTCTACTCTAGGTTGACTTCCTCCTGGAAACATTCCTGATCATCTACCTAGTTAGATAGTCACAGAAATGCTTGTGATGGAAAGAGATATCAGAAATCTTCTCTGAACCAAGTAGCTGAAGACACTGATGAGCAATCATTAGGTGGTGGGTCTAGGCATGTCCCTTGTGATTGCCCAGGCTTCTTAACTTAGTAGACACTACCATTGCCTTGCTGTATTCTAACGTGTGTATCAGTTTGCCTTCTCGAGTAGACTTCTTCTAAGTTTGGAACAGCTTTATCCTCGTGGGCCGTTATGGTTTAATGTAAAATGTCTCTCTAAGTCTCATGTGTTGGGGAAGGGCTCCCGCTATGTGGCTTTTGGCGTTTGAAACCTCAGCTTCTGTAGTCATGCTCTGCCAGATGCCTGTGTGAAAGCTTATGTTATTCTTTCTACCAGGAAAGCCTACGGCCTCGCATCTGAAAAGCACGTGTTCTTCCTGAGAGATCTGGCTAAAAGAGTACATTTGTGAGAAACATTACTAGATCACCATTTACAGTGCAGGCAAATTAATAAAGGAACCAAGGACTGAGATTTTGTAGTACTTTCTTCTCACCTGTTCTTCATTTCTCCTGCTCTCCTGTAATCTTGTTACCAAATTCAAGAGCATAGGAACTGCATCCTGCTTATTACTGCCTCTCCTTGGAATAGTTCATTTTCCATGCTCTGAGAAGAACATTCTTGGCTTTCCTCCTACTCCCAGGAACTGTCATTTAGCATTGTTCGGAAGGATCTGTCTGTTCTCCCCCACTTTAAATGCTGAGCTGTTGTAGAGCCCAGGGATCCTCTGTCCCGTCTGTCTGTACCATGCTCTCTTTAGGTGGTGTTGCTGGGTATCAGGGCTTCACACGTGCTGTGCACCAATGCCCTCCACGCTTGTATCTTCAGCCCTACTCTCTCACCTGCAATGTAAATCTGGGTATTCTCCATTGTTTAATGGTGTCTCCTGTTTGTCTAGTATTAACCAGATCCTTATTTTCTATCCACAAACTGTACCTCTCTCAGTTTCTTGCAGTTCAGTAAAAATCTCCACCAAACACCCAGCAAGTCAGGTCAAAAGCCTCCCTCTCATCCTTGCCTTTTCCACATCTCAATTGCAGGCTGCTAGCAGGTCCTAGGTTCATCTCTCAGCGAGCTCCTGGATCCAATTATCTCTCAACCTGTGGATGTCTCTTGCATGAACCCCTGAGCATCCACCACCCGTTTCCCAGCTCCACCTTCTTCCCCTCGGTCTGTTTACCGCAGTCTCTGAAGACTGATTTTTAACAAGTGAGTCAGCTCACATCCTTTTCCTGCTCACACCCCACTGACAGCTTCGCTTCACAGCTAGAATAATATTGAAAGTCTTCACAACAGCACAGACTCCCACATGGAGCTTGTTCCTTTGGGCCACCCTCCTACGCTGGCCTCTCACCGTCTTGTAGGAACTATGGCCTCCTTGTCACTGCTTCACTCTTTTATTCTTTCTCTCACTCATTCATTCATTCATTCAATAGATAAGTATTAAATCCCCACTTTGGGGCCAATGAGATGGCTCAGTGGCATAAGCACCTGCCTGGCAAGCATGAGGTCCTGAGTTCAACTCCTGGTACCCACATACGAAAAAATGGCCAGTGATATTGCTGAGTGGCATGGGTGCCTGCTGGTGCGTGAGGTCCTGAGTTCGACCCCCGGTACCCACACATGCACACACACACAAAATAAATAAATAAGTAAATCCTCACTTTGAGTGAGCCACTGTTCCAGGAGCTGGGTCTGTAGACCAACAGCCCCAACACACAAAAGTCCTGCTCCCAAGGAGCTTGCATTTTGGCAGAGAAGGATGCATCATAATGGACCTAGCAAATCAATAACTAATATGCTAGAGACAGTAGTTGCAGGAAGAAAACCAAGGCACATAAAGAAGAGATGGGATGCAGGACTTGGGATCTTGATTTTTAAAATATCCAGTGGGTGCTTGGTCTCACAGGGGAGGTGACATTCAGCAGGGACACTGAAGGGTGAAAAAGTGTGAGCTGTGCACTCAGCCAGGTATAGAAGGCAGCAGTGAGAGCAGACAGCAAGCAACTGGTGTGGTCGAAGCTACAAGGGTGCCTGAGTCTCAAGCAAAGGACAGGGCAAGGTAAAGGGAGGTAAAGGCAGAAAGATATTAGCAGTCAAGTTGCATAGGGCTTTGAAGTTCATCATAACAGTTCTCGCCTTTGGTCCTACAGGGCTTTGAGTCAAGGAGTGCACAACTGAAATTCTCTTTTAAAAGGTTTATTTTGGTATGGAAGGGTGCGAGACTGGAAATGGAGATGATTGTTCACAGGCCCCAGCAAAGCGCCAAGACAAACGAGTATCACCCTGTGCTAAGAGGTGCAGGTAGAAATAGTGCAGCTTTAAATCCTGGTTGTAATTTGAAGTTAGAACCAGCAGGATTTGCTGATGGAAAGGTATATGGTGTCAGAGAAAGAGAAAAATGGAGGATGACTCTATCATGTGCTGGTCTGAACAACTAAGATTGGAGTTGTCCTGCCACAAGATGGAAGGAGTGAAAGTAACACGCTGAGAAAGGGCTGGGACACAACAGTTTGATTTGCAGCATAGCAAGCTTGAGATGCTCAATTTGACGTCCCTGAGGAGATGTCAAGTAGGCAGTTAAATGCATGTCTCAGGAATCCCAGAAAGATGTTTAGGCACTATTGGCATATAAATAGCACTTAAAGGCATGAAATGGGTTGTATTCTCTGTCTTTGGGCATTACTGTGAAGACAGGGTCTCTGTTTTGTGCTGTTTTATCTCTAGTTTCATAACAGTACCTGGCACATGGTTGTTGCTCAGTAACTCTTTTGAATGAATGAATGAATGAATGAATGAATGAATGAATGAATGAATGAGTAAACAGCATCTGCTATAACACAGGTACATGATAAATGCTTGTTGAATTAGCACAGTACCAGGCATAGAGTGGCTTCTCCATAAGTACAGGATAGATGAGTGACAGATGAAACAATTCAATACAGAACTGACTCGACTGTTCTCAGGACTAGAGTCGAGAACAGTGTCTCTGAAATATACGGTTTCCATCCTTATCTTTCTCTTTGAGGCTACAGTAAGTGTGGAATCTCTAGGGGAAGCTAGGCAGACAAGAAGTTGGACATGCTGGTAATTTTTAACCTCTCTTAGAACAATGGAGTGGGGGAAGATCCATCCTGCAGAGTGGGCGTGAAGATACAGCAGGGAAAGAGGGAAGGTTCTCTTACTTAATATCCAGCCAAGGAGGAAATGGGTGTATTTTCCCAAAGGGAAAGTGAGTTCCACAGTGACTCCCCAGGGGGCAAGATAAGTATCCTAGAAGCATATCCCTGTCTTGTCCTCTTCCTGTTCTGCTCCCTCTAGTTTTTAATTCAAACTGCTTTCACCTTCTGTCTCCCTGTCCATGTCCCTCTCAGTTTCCTATTCCCTTTCTGCGTTTGCTTGCTGCTGTCATTCTCTTCTTCTTTCTGCATTCCCCTTCCTTTGTTCAAAAGGGTCCCGCAAAAGGAGAAAAGATGTGCAGTATCCCACTGGGAGAGAACTGAAGGCAAAGAATTGCCAATTTTGAAGAGCCTTTCCCTTTTTATTGCTATGTTTTGTGCCTGCCCGTATCAAATCTTTAAAAGATATATTAACATTAATAATACATAGTTTGCTTTGTTCAGTTCAATTTTACCCTGATCCAAAGGGCTTGGGATGCGAGGCACAGGAGCTTGTTTATCCCATGCTTCACAAATAACAGGATGATTGCTCTGACCCTGTTCCTATCTGCCTCTTTTCACTTCTGTTTTGTTTTCTGGGTGCAAAACAGTTGTGATTGGTTGCAAGAGCCTAGCAGCTCCTGATAGGGCTACCTGAGAGCCATTTCCCAGCTGTTGCCAGCTGTGCTCCCTATAGGGGGCCCTTCCTCACATGGCAGGGCCTTCTGCTGCCTGTCAGGGCTCCTGCCAGTCTACTTCCTGGTGCCCGCTACACCACCTTGACCCCAGAAAGCTGTGGTGTCTCTTGCCAGGTTTCCTTCAAACCCAAAAGTTGTTCTCAACAATACTTGTGTAGATGCGGGAAGGGCAATTCCAGCTGAGAAGTGCTGGGCTTGTCTTCAAACACAGCCATGTGACTCACACACATGCCCCATGTGCTGCTGCTTACGATAAAACCACATAGCAATTACCACTTTAAAAATATATTTGTCTTTTGTCCTCAGTAGCATTTAGTGCTGGGCATTTTGCAAAAGTATGGAATAAAGTTGGTTTTTTGCACAGAGTGAGTTCAAGTAAAAACTGATCTTAGTGTATTTTTCTTTTCTCTTTCATAGCAGAAGAAAAACAGGGATTTGTTCCCTCCCTAACCCATGTTCTTTCCCTTCCTGTCTCTTTCTAGATTGATGGAGGTGAAACCCTAATAATTCTCTAAGAGGATGGTTCCGCACGAGGAAGGGAGACAAAAACCTCAACAACTGGAGTGCCTTCAGTCAGCAGAAGGGAAGAAAAAAATGCTAGCATTTTTGTCTTGGAAGATTTCCATACTTTTGTGACAAGCAATTTAAACCCACTATGGAAGGCATGGCTGTTCTGTGGGAGGATTCCAATTAAATAGCGAGTGATCTTTTTTTTCCTTTTTAACAACAAGCATTTGTTGCAGAAATTTCCCTTCTACCTGTGGACATACACTCAGCCGGGTCGTGTGCGATGGAAATCAGCCCGGTGCCCTGTAATTTTTCAAAGGCCTTGACACTCGAGGACGCTCTGAGTTGACTTAGTCTCACGCTACCTGTGCCTTGGGAATGAAGCTGATACCCTGCAGCCAATCCCTTACCAAAAGGGATTTTGCTCTCAAAATGGTTTGCCTTTAGCTCCTGCAGGGCTTTCTCAAAGTCCTGCATCATTGTCACCTCTTCGGACCCCACCTGAACATCCATTCTGCATTTGCATGATTCTGACCCATTAATTTCTTCCACCTTGTTCCGTTTTGTTCCATTTTACTCACCACACATTTATTGAGTGCCCTTCCATTAGGGCTGCGTTTCTGGCTTGCACAAGCTCTCAGTCAAGTTGGAGTGACAAGGGCAATAACATTGATACTGATAACCATAATAAGACAACTACTATTTCAAATAGAATATTAATGTTTTAAAAGAAGTGTGCAAAAGAGACTCTGGGGATTAAGAGAGGAATTTGAAAGCATTGTGCATATGTTGTGCAGGATATTTGCTTGGAAATCACACCTGTAAGAATGAACCTGTAATCCAGAGGACACAGGTTGAACTACATGTTCGTCAGGTCCCTTTTGCACACCTCATGGTGATGACGGCCTCACACACACGCATTTACACATGGTGGTGAGCTCAGCAGAGCCTTCTAAGAGATGAGCGCTGTACACAGTGGTGTGAAATGCTCGGTCCACAGGAAGAGTGAAGCTGAGTTGCACATCCTAGGCCTCCGTCTTTGATTAATTTCATGGAACTTGCTTGATTGCAAATTACGTGCTGTGGCAGCACTGTAGGTAGAGTCATGGACAAGAAGAAACAACAGCTGAGGTCCTTAAGGCATGGACAACACTGGGCAGGGCTTCTTAGTCAGCAGTGTGGCCAGAATATATTCATGTCCAAATGCTCCCAGGTCCTGGCCCCGGGGCTGTGCCTGTGTTCCTCCCAGGGCCTCCTCACTGTCAGGAACAAGTGCTGGGATTTCCTGCATGGGGTGAGAGCCATGTGTACCAAGAGACTCCTGGGCGGGCTGCAGTGAGAGCTCTGCACTGAAGGTGAGCTGGGATCGCAATCAGTTCCGGAGGCATTCAGAGCAAGCTGCTATATGCGTCCTCTATAAAACAGGCTTTATTTAGACTTGTGTCTCTCAGAATTATACGGAATTGTTATTTTGTACTACTTCTAAAAATTCTTTCTGACACTTCTTGGCTCCCCCTTATCGGAAAGTCATTCGACTGCTCTGGAGAACACTGGTACTTCTCCTGAGCTGGGAAGCCTGGGTGGAGACGCAGTAGGTCGGCCTGTTACGATGCTGGCCTGGACCGGCTGCAGACAGGCCCCACCAGCTTGGCTAAGGAGATCCAAAATCTAGTTCTGCCCAAGCTTCAAACATTTCCTGTGTTCAGGATCACGTAAAAAACATCAGAAGGAGCCGTGGGCTTTGCTACACCCAGAGTTTATTAATATATAAAAACAGAGAAAACTAAGATTGCAGTTTAAAGCCATACAATTCCATGACCGAGGCTCAGCACAATATTATAAAATGCTACTGTGACATTTTAAGTGGAAATAGAAAATTACAGTCTTCAAAGAGAAGATCTAGATAAATTTAAGAGCTTTCCATAACAGCGACACATTATCATTTGTTCAATGATTATAGTATAAGCAGGTATCTTACATATATTGGCTCATCTGGTGCTAATAATAATGCCGGAGATAGTATACTACAAATTCAATTCCAAGCCCTGTCTCATAAAACATGTTCCTTACAACCTAAACGACGTCTAGCCTTCTTTTGCCACTGAGCATGACCAAATGACAGATTTTTGGGCAATGTGATTTAAATAGAAGTATGCTAGGGACAACTTCTTTTTTGAATAACATACAAAATCGCCAGGGAAGAATACCTATTCCCTTTTTCTCATCTAGATGAGGTGGCTGGAGCTGCAGTAGCCATCTTGTGACAATGAGACAGCTAGCTATGAGAAGGATGTGTTGTCTGCTGCCATCCCCTTCTAGCACACCATACTCCTCTTAAGTGGGACAAATAAACTTCTACTTTAAGGCCACTGCCTTGTTGTTTATTACTTGAAGTCACACATTCCGTTTATTTATTCATATGGGAAATATTTATTCTGTATCAACTAGGTACTTAGAACTTTCCCAGATGCTGAAGATAGGGCATAATAAAAAAGATAAACTTGCTCTTTGTTCAGTAACTCATAGTCGAATGTGGACTAGAAAAGCAGTATAAACAACATGTGTGTGTGTGTGTGTGTGTGCGTGTGTGTGATGGGGGATCAGACAGGGAAAAGGAACACGGGGCTCAGGGGATGTTGGGAAGTTTGCTGCATCATGGAGGCTGAGCAGAGAAGTCTGTCACACGTTCAGAGGCAGAGAGGAGAGCAGAGAACGGCGCTGGAGTGAGCCATGTGTGATTTTGAGAAAGTTGATTCCCAGCAGAGTTGAGTGCTGAGGCCGGGAGCATCTGGGCCTCTGCGTGGGTTCTCAGCACGACAGCAAGGAAACGGGGAGAAGCCCTTTGGGTATGGAGTGGACTGAGTGGGATAATGATGGAAGAGATCAGGGATGTGACCAGGCTGGGTGACGTGTGATGTTTCAGGCCACTGTACGGCCTTTGGGCTCATCTCTGTGTGTCTCCTTGGGGTAGCTAACAAAGATGCAGAAGAAAATGACAGTACTACTCCAGAGCGGGAGACAATACATTCCACACTTTTCCTTTTTTCATTGTTTTTGCAACCCTATGTGTAGTAGTTCAACATATTTCTTTGCAGTCAGTTAGTAAAAAACAGATCTCTCTGAAAATACATTGACAAGGATTCTGTCCCTTTAGTGGAATGGAACCCGAAGCATGAATAGGAGGTCACGGTTTCAAGAAACATGAGGTGCTTGTCTAAATAGTTTATATTTATAAGTGATGTTTTAATCCTCTCCTTTAAAAAAAACTGGTAAGAAGAGGAAAATGTCTTATTTCAATATTCCATTTAAAATAAAAAAAAGTACTGGTTGAGTAAACAATGTCTTCAAGTGACCTTACACAGATTAGGTGTTCAAGGAGAAAACATGGAGGCCTTGCACACCAAGTTAAGAGTGCAGCTAAAATCCTACATATCAAGAACTAAGCACACTCATTGTGTTCTTTCGTATGAATCTCATGGCCCAGTGTGTGTTCATAGGTGTCCATATTCCCTACCTCTTTCCAAATGAACTCTAACTGTGCATTCATTACACTGAAAGAACCACCAATGGCAACCAAAGTTTTTGCCCTGCAGTTTGAGGCTCACTGCTTGTTCAATTTAAGATGGAAGAATTACATAACTTTCCCCCAAGAATTTTCAACGACATTGTCTATGGACGTCACTGTCTGTCCAGATTGCTCAGCTCTATTCATACTGCACGATTCCTCCACACAGGAAGTTTCATTTTTAGTTCTTTGGGGGGGATATGAAGAGTGTCCTGATGTTTAAAATGATATGTATCAAGACATGGTGGACTGCCTTATTGGTAATGGGGCACCCTATAGATTTGAAGAGGAATAAAAATTCACATCTTGAGTAAATTTGGTTGTTCCAAACCTTAGGGGAAAAATGAAACCCAGCGGAGGTCGGTATGAGCTACACAAATGGATTTGAATTTAAATGTGGGTATGATTCCTATGGAGATGCTATTTCAGTCCTTTTGCAACCTTTGGTTTCAGAATTCTGTGAGCATGCTACAGCAGTGGGAGGTACATACTCTGACAGTCACATAGGGACTTAGACCCAGGCTGGTCAGATACAGAAAGAACAAGAACCAAAATCGGGCAAGGCCACCAGAGACTAAGGTAGAGTTGGGATGATCCCAGGTGGAAGGCATTAAGGAAGAAGTCCTTTATCCCAGCCAGGACCACAAACATCATCCAGGCATTGACTAGGCAGGCAGCCTGCAAAGACAGTTTAAGTTCAGATGACATGGTGGACCAGTAGTCACCAGGGCTACGTGTGGCCACCTGGCTCCTTCAGAGAGGATGGTGTTGAGGGCTTGCTAAGAGATCATATTTTGTCTCAGAACTGTGTATTAGTAGCCTTGTTATACGTGGCATGGTACCATGATCCGCAAGAATGAAAGTCCATTGGTTGCTTGCACAGTGCTGAGTCAGCACAAGCTGGACCCATCCTCCTCATGGATGAGACACCTTGGGAGAGGAAGAATAATTTCATCCTGCAAAGCTCAAGTCTGGAACTCCAATGCTTGGGACTGAATCTTGTCTTGATGCTTACCAACTGCATGATTGCAGGAAACTTACTTACCTTTCAGGGCCTCAGTATCCTTAAAGGAAAATGAGGACACTAACGGTAACTACATCATAGGGTGATCCTGAGGAGGAGATGCACAAAGACATGCTAGCAACTTACTATTATTATTATTACTTTTGTTTGGCACCAGGAACAATTCAATGAGTGTTAAGTATCGTTTTAACTGCAGGTGGTTAGCACCACTCTATGCTCTATCAGCATGGAGCAATATTCAAACACTAAGCCAACACTCTCAGATATTTTCTGGGTGTAAAGTCAGTTTGAAGAAGCAGTGAAGAGGAAGGTAATAAGTTGTGAAATGTAGATCTACAGTTGCTTAATTACCTCATGCATCAAATCAGGACTGAGTCAGGACATTGATGTTGAAGCAAGTCTGAAAGTGGGAAAATGAAGGAGTTGTTTAGAATGTTTAGGGAAATTGAATTTCATCATTAGGTGGTGCCTTAACGATAGCATCCTTTCTTGGTATTGTCATTTCCGCCTTCAACTGAAAGTATTCCATTCTCTCTCTCTCTTTTTTTTTTTTGTGGGTACCGGGGGTTGAACTCAGGACCTTGCGCACCAGCAAGTGCCTGTGCCACTGAGCGATATCACCAGCCCTTTCTTCGTATGTGGGTACCGGGAGTCAAACTCAGGACCTTGTGCTTGCCAGGCAGGCGCTTACGCTGCTGAACCATCTCACCAGCCCTGATTCTTGTAAGAACTGAGATTTATGAATCATTATGGTTGTTGGTTGAATATATAAAATCTTCATCTAATTATACATCTACATGTATAATTTGATAACAATTTGAAACCTTTCTATGATCAGATAAATTTAGGCAAGTTTGGAAAACACAATTTCAGGAGGAAACGTAAACTTGACAGTGGGCACAGGAAAGAGCATGTTAAGGTCACTTTCAGTAGCAAACCACACATTCTGAGGAAGTTGGCCAGGTGAGCTTCTGGTGGTGTTGTCTTGTCGACATATAGGCTTCAAGATTCTCATGGTCCTCTTTGTCAAACTGGATGCTGTCCTCTGGGGCTTGTGCTTCAGTAGGACTGTTTCTTTCATACCTCTCCCTTTGGGACATGTCACTGAGCAATTGTCCTTGATTCATTCAAGCGTCTTGGCTCTTCCAGCCCATACCTGCCCGAAGAACTGGATACAGACAGGTGGGCAGTTTCACACGCCGAGGGGCATGGCTGTCATGACTGACTCTGGTAGAAATGACCACAGTGTCCGAATCTTCTACCTTGTGTCATTTCAATAGCCAATTTTTCTAAAACTTTAGCAAAAGTAAATCTGTTTACATGAATAGAGTGGGCAAAAAAGGAAATTGGGCAGGTGATTTTAACTAATTCCTAGTTAATTAAGCCTTAGCTAATTCCTGGTTAGTATGGTCTTAGTGATGGGGTGAGGGGAAGGAAGAATAAGGCAATATTTAGCTATATCTTGAAGACAAAGAAGTTCCTGCAGAAGGCTTGGTTTCCGAAACATGTTTCCTCATGACCTACTAGGTGGAAAAAGAAGGAAAATCTAGGGAAGAGGATGATTGAATACATTTGCATGATTGAATGGCGCCATGGAAGCACCTACAGGCAGGCTAGTGGGCAGATGTTCAAGTGGGATCAACAGCCAGGCCTTCCGAGGGTGATCTGCCAGAGGTTTTGCGTGACAGACCTGCACAAGAACTTCCCGAAGCTTCTCCAAGCTTCACCCAGCACCCTCCCTATGCTGGCGCCAAGCATGCCCAACCCCATGAACCACTGCTCTGCAGCAGTACAGTGCTGCCTTCCTCAGTGGCCAAGATCCTCGCCACTCATCTTGCTATCTTTGAGCCTCTCCTTCCCCTTCCATTCACACCCTTTCTCCTTTTTCTGGTACTTTTCTGTTTTTCAGGTCCTCCCTTCTTCACGTGTGTGCCATCTTTTTAAAGTCAGCAGCCTCGCGTAGCCAGCAAGTATGTGCTTTCCCATCTGCAGTTTTCTGTCTCCACCCTGTGTTCGCCATTGTCTTCCCCAGCTCCTTTCCCCTCTCCCTTTCTTCCCACCCTCCCTGTGCTGCTCTCGAGCTCCTGCTCTTCCTTGCACCTTTCTTGGTTGCTTTCCTCAGAGCATGACAGAATGGGGACACTGAATACAGTTACAGTAATGTCAGCAGCTCAGGGGAGAAAAAATGCAAAGGAGAAAAAGGGAAAAATAGAGCTTTTTAAATTAGATATCTGCTCCACTGATTCACACTTAATACGCAAATTTTAGGCCTTCCATTGTTAAGTGAAACAGGAGTTTTACTTAAATGTGGAAATGGATGGGAGGTGAGGAAGGGTAATTAAAAGTAGCACTGAAATGTAAACCCATGCTTTCCACTATCTGCGATAGCATAGGCAAGGAAAGGGACGGCACTTTACTTGTGGAGTAAGAGCCTTAGATTCCTGTAACTTGGATGATGATGACAATGATGACCTATTTTACCTGTGTACAGTGGACTCCGGTTCAGAATTACTTTTACATCCCATGTCTTACTTGGTCCCCACAGCAATATTCTAAGGTTCCTTGGGCTGCCCATTGTGCAGATGCAAACTAGAAGCTCCAAACTATATGTGACTCATCCCTGATCTCCTCATTGGTAAGTGCTAGAGTCATCTGGGAGGTTTTCCTTTATCCTGCAAGGGCCAGAGGTAGCATCTTAACACTAACGAAGATGGTTTGATTATAGGGGCAGCACAAAAAAACCTGAGCTTCAAAAATTAATATGCACATTTTCTTTTGTTTCTGAGTATCAGTTTGAAAATAAATTTAATAAAAGTAAAAATTTAAAAATGTACACCTCTTGGGCCGGTGAGATGGCTCAGCGGCTTAAGCGCCTGCCCGGCAAGCGCGAGGGCCCGAGTTCGACTCCCGGATCCCACATACGAAAAAGGGGCCGGTGATATCGCTCAGCGGCATGGGCGCCTGTTGGCGCGCGAGGTCCTGAGGTCGACCCCCGGTACCCACAAAAAAAAAAAAAAAATGTACACCTCCATTTTCTGATGATGTCTTATTATAACTGTGGGAGCTACCCCTAGAGACGAGACGAGAAAATCGCTGTCCCTCTCTCAGGTTCTCCTTTGTGCGTTATTAGCACTTGGAGCCCAGGTAGTCCTTGGAAAACTACCATTAACAGCACTTAACACAGCCCCAATGATTATAACTTCCACTGCCAGGACGCATTGATCAGCTATGTATTGTCAGGCAGCATGAAGTTTCCTGTCCCTACTACTGCACAAAGCACTTTAGTTTTGAGAATACAGTTCTATTTGTAAATAGATTTTATCAATGCATTAAACATAGTATGACTGAAATTAATTCCAAAATGCAAAGTTATGTCAATATTATAGCTGTAAACATTTCTAGAAATTCCCAAACTAATAAAATTAATAAAAATAAAACATCTCTGAATGATCTCTCAAGTCATTAGATGTCTCCACAAATAGAAAGAAACATCATCATATTTAGTAGGAAAACCATTGGTGCTGTTCCAAGAAAATCGAATAACTAAGGATGCCAGTTATAATTACTAATAGTGAACCTTTTTTGGAAAATTCTAGCCAAAGCAATGATACAGAAAAGCAATGAAAACAAATATGAAGGCAGAAATCACTTTTATATAAAATTGACATGATCTTCTACCTCAATAGCCCAAGGACTGTATATTTTAACTTGATTAAAAGCCTGAAGGATGTGATGGATATTTTTTAAAGTAATCTAGCATATTCAAGGTTAATGGTATCTTTCATGCACATTTTTCAAGAGCAAGGGGAAACATCTGCTTCAAAAGTGTATTGCAGTAGAGCTAAACACATCTTCTAGGTTCTTACTAAAATAAGTTACAAAATATTTTTTCTAATTTTTTTCTAAAAATGATGTTCATATTTCAGGAAAACTAAGATTAATGAATGATCCATTCCTTACAATTAACCAGAAATAATACTACTTCTAAGGGAGGTGGATTAGATTGATTAATGGAGATAATTTTTACATCATGGCATAACTTTATGAAACAAAGACCATGCGGGAGACAGGAAGCGAATATGTGCCTCTGTAACTGCTTCCCCCTCACCCAGATGATAAGGGTTCAAGTAAAAGACAGGACTGAAAAATAGTAAGACAAGACCTGACTCAAAAGCATGCCTTAGTTATCAAATGCTGAATAACAAGTCACCTCAAAACTTAGTGCTTAAGACAATAATTTTTTATTACCCATCCCATTGCTGAAGGCCTGCAAATTGAGAAATGGTGCTGTGTATGGTATTGCATGTGGGTGCAGTGGAGACATCACTGAGGGCTGGTCACTTGCAGGCTTGGTCAGGGCTGGAGGATCCCATTCCAAGGGGTTCCCTCTCATGTGTGACAAGGTGGTGCTGGCTGGAGCTGGGGTTTCTCACTGCAAAGGCACTCCATGTCTTCTTGTCATGGCAGCTGGCTCCCCCCAGAATGAGTTGTCCAAAAGAAAGTCCAAAGAAGGGGACAAAGACGGCTTTTGTAACTTAGCCTTGGAGCTGCACGCCATCATCGGGTTCAGGTTATGGACACAGAGATCAACCCTGATGCTGTTTGGTTGACAAATAAACAAAGACATGAATATCAGCCAGATCATATCATGGGGGACCCTCTAGAGGCAAGGGACCATCACAGATTACCTCGGGAAATGCAGTGGATTTGCAATGCCGGTGGTTCTTCAAATCAGATTAGCTAAAGAATGTCCCCAAGCCCTAAGTAATTCAAATTCTTCAATCATCACTATGCATCAGAAATCTCAGAGGACAAAGAAAAAGGTGTCATTTCAAAGAAACAGAAGCATCATAGATGGAAGTGAGCTGGACACTAAGAAATGAACCTGGAGCTCTGCATTTCAATCCATAATACAGGAGACTAAAAAGAGGTTACCCAGCAGGCAGACAGCAGGCAGCAGGGCGGCACCCACTGGCCACAGAGGTCACAGTGAGAACGTGCATTGAAAAACACAGAAGGGGGAAAAGGAAGATCAGTGACCAAAATCCCAGGGAGAACACACTTTCACTATGGCTTTCTTTGCATAGCAATGTGGTGTTCTTTATGCTACTGAACTACACATTAAAGATGGGTAAGTGGTCAATTTAATACTATGTGTACTTCATTACAATAAAAAGCTTGACTTCCAGGATCCTAATAAAAATTTCAGAAAGCTATCTGACAACTCAAAAGAAGCAATAAAAATGGCCTCTGGAAAAGACTTAAGGAGATAAAAGCTTAAAAAGAATATCACAGGATTCAAGAGAGGTTAACAAGATGAACTAAAACATCCAATACATTAGATAGAGGGAGCAGGCAAAAGGGTCCTGAAACAATAAAGTTTAAGTCTGTATAAGGTGGAAAATATATTAGATGTAAGCCTTCAAACCATTAAGGCAAGAGTGTGAATTCCACACCTGAGATGCTTTCATACAATACACAAGAAAAGACAAAGAGAAGGACGTGAAGTGGGAGACGAGAAAGGGGACTGAGACAGAGGAAGAGCCGTGGCGTATAACTCTTTCCCTCAGAACAATCTTCAGTGCATGCTCACTTTCTTCGACTAAAGAAAAGCTGCGTGTGCGTAGCAGTAAGCGCACCACACACTAGAAGAAAGCTATGTAAGAGGCATATCTATACCTCTGGGAAAGTTTTAATCCCTACATTGAAAACCAGTGGCTGGGTAACTAGTAAAACTACCAAGTAAGGACTCAGATTGTTCTGTTCACTAAATAGCAGTTATGTTTAAGTGACAGCCAGAGGAGTTGTGGGAGCAAAGATAGTGACCTTTGGATTTTTACACTCTGAAAATGGGTCCACCACATAGCAATGGGAAAAGCTTCCTAGACAAATCCCCTTTAAGGCATGGCGCCTACGTGTCTTGTTGTGTCTGCAGCACCTACCATAGCTACTGCGCCAAAAGGTTTTTAATAAGTGTTCAATGCTTGAAAGAAGACAAACATACCCTCGCAATCAGAAAATACAGCTCTCACATGCCTTTTAGTAAAACTTACTAAAATATACTGCAGACAACTGAAGGCACAGAGGGGAAGCTGGCTCCTGGTGACTACTGGGACTACTGCGTAAAAGACATGGTAGGTCCTCTTTAAAGACTGCAGGCTAAGGAATTCTTACACATCTAATAATTTAAGCTAAAAGAAACTACTAATGATTCAGTACCTAACATCCAACTGCAAGTTTAAAATGTGATTTTTTGGGCCGGTGATATCACTCAGCGGCACAGATGCCTGCTGGCACACAAGGTCCTGAGGTCTACCCCCGGTACCCACAAAAAAATAAAATAAAATAAAATAAAATAAAATGTGATTTTTGATAAAGCTCGGGAACCATCAGTATTGAAGTAGGAGAGAGGATGACAGGGATGCCATTGGAATTCTGGTCTCACATAGGGACACATGAAAAGCATTTACTGAGCTTAAAAAATTAGACTCACGTAAGTTGAAAATGCTTCTGGGGAACTTAGAACTAAGCATGAATAAAAACAATATATTCATTTCAGGAAACTATAGAGGATAACAAAGAAATACGTTTCAAAGAGCAAAAGATATGAAGCATGACTACAAGGTAGAACAAAAAGCAGAAAACAATGATGATAAGGAACAAACACACTAGTTTTAAAAATACCTGCAAGTGGGCTAAATGTCCCATTAAAAGGATAGAAAGACTCAGGGTGTATTTTCATTTTAAAGAGACAGGAAAAGGAAAAAAGAAAATATCTCTGTTCTGTTTACAAAGGATGCATCGAAGTCAGATAAACACAAGTATTTTTTAAAGCCCTGGCAGATGAATTAACAAAACTAAGGCAGGAATACCATAAATACATTGTTAGAAAAAGTCACATGCAAGACTAAAATCATTAAGTTGTAAGGAAATTGATCAGTTCATATTGTTAAGAGTTGAAAATAAAAATAGCTTAATTATTTTTAAACTGTTTGTGTGAAAATACAAAGCCAAAGCTGCATAGATTCACAGATAAACTAAAAACACTGTGCATAAATTCTGGTATTATCTACTCAATATGAGTAGGCATGGGCTGAATAACAGCATCGTATCTCTGGATAGTACAGTGTTTATCTTATGCTAGATATGGAACTATTATTTATTTATTTTTTTGTGGGTACTGGGGGTTGACCTCAGGACCTCGCGCGCCAGTAGGCGCCCATGCCGCTGAGTAATATCACCGGTCCTTTGTTCGTGTGTGGGTTCCGGGAGTCGAACTCGGGCCCTCGCGCTTGCCAGGCAGGCTCTTACGCCGCTGAGCCATCTCACCGGCCCGGAACTATTATTTTTATAACATACAAATGTTATACACAAATGTGTATCCAGTTACACATACTTTGCATGTATGTTTATATAGTATGTACTATTACATACTATGATAATACAACATGTTATGACATTAACATAAACATCTATAAACATGGACACCTGTGGAACAGTCATTAAAAAATCGATCGGATTTTTATTTCCAAAATTCATCAAAAGGTAAAGATTCCTGAAGATATATATAACAAATATATATAAACTACAACAAATATATAAACAAATATATAAAAACTATAACAAATTGTTAGAAAAAAAGTCAAAGAACTACTCACAAACTGGACCTGATTATAAATAATTTTAGAGGTAATTTTATAAAATATTTAAGCACTGTAAATTCTTTATTCTAGAGTACAAACAAAAAGAAAGTCTACCAATTTACTTGGCTATGGTATTTCTTTTGTAAATAAAATATACAAACATTTTTTCTTTGGTTTTCAATGTTTTGGTTGTATTTAGTTTTTTAAGAACAATAAACTATAGGCATTTCTAGTTATGACCATTAAGGCACACACAATAAAACATTAAGAATGTTTCAACATTCCAATATATGGTAATATTATTTATCATACACATTGACAAATATGATTTTCATAATTTGTCAAAAAAGACAATTTGATGATACTTGTTCTTTCCTGAGTAAACACTTTTGTGGAAATAGAAAAAGGGATATTTTCCAATGTAATAAAAGAACTCTGTGGTCCTGGTATCACAACTAATAGAAAAACCACCAACATTTTTCTATTACTAAGATGAAGATGACACAGTTGCCCTTATTACTACCATTGAATATTGCTTTGGAATGTCAATAATATCAATTAACTCTTTCCAAAAATAAATTAGGAGGAAATATTACTCAGCTGATCTTGCAAGGCCACAATTACTATGAAGCCAAAGCCAGTCAATAACATTTTGGGCTGGGCATGGTGGTGCACGCCTGTTATCCCAGCACTCAGGAGGCTGAGATAGGAGGAATGCTGTGAGCTCAAGACCAGCATGAGCTACATAAGTGAGTTCAAGGCTAGCCTGAGCTACATAGCAAGACCCTGTCTCAAAAAACACAAAAACAAAACAAAAAAAAACATAAAAAACCCTCAGATCCATTGTCCTCTCAAACACACTAGATGCAAACTCCTTAACAAAATACAGACAAATTCAACACAGGAATACCAAAAAGAATAGTGTGAATACATCATGACCACATGAGACTTATTCCCCTGAAAACAAAGTCAGTTTAACATTAAAAAATCATTCCATATAATTCATCATATGACCATCTAAATAAATGCCAAAACAAAGCATTTCACAAAATTTAACATGCGTGCGGGCACACACACAGACACATAAATCAGCAACTAGAAATAGACAAGAACTTCCTTAGTCTTATGAAGGCTGTTAATGAAAAACCTAAAAACAATATTATACTCAGTGGGAAAGTGGAATGTTTTCTTCTTATCAGAAATTATACAGGCTGGGAATGTAACTTAGTAGCAGCACAAAGTTTCCCACCATTCATAAGGCCCTGGGTTCAATCCCCAGCACCAAAATAATAAATAAATAAATAAATAAATAAATAAATAAATAAATAAAAACAAATTATACAATGGCTGCTATTTGAATTTATATTTAATCTTATATTGATGGACAACTTAAAGAGTATAATTAAACAAGAAAAGGAAGTAAGAGACAACAAAGAAGTAAAACTATCCTTACTGTAGAGGACATAATAATTGATATTAATCTAAAATCTAAATGATGGGCTGGTGAGATGGCTCAGTGGCATAAGTGCCTGCTTGGCAAGCGCGAGGTCCTGAGTTTGACCCCCAGTACCCACAAAAAAATAAAATAAAATAAAATAAAATCTAAATGATTTATGCTAATCTAAAATCTGATAATCAAAGTAATCTAAAAAATTACTAGAATAAATGAATAAATTTAGCAATTTCACAAGATACAAAATCAATTTACAAAAACCAGTTGTGTTTTTACATATTTCAATGAGAAATTAAAGTTGAAATTTTAATAATACCATTTATAATGATGTTTGAAAACAGGGACTACTTTGGAACATATAGTGAAAGCTATGAAACACTGTTGAGAAAAATCATAAAAGATCTAAATAAATGCAGAATGTATATTAAAGATTGTAAAACTCAATAATGCTAACATGTTGGTTGTTTCTAAATTGATATACAATTTAAATGTATTCACAAAAAAATTTCATCATTTTTGGGGTAGTTATTGTCAAACTGTTCTAAAACTGAAAATATAAAATTGGCCACTATTTTGAAAAGGACAAAGCTCTCAATTCACACTTTCTGACTTAGAGACATTATAAAGTTACAATAATAAAACTAGTATCATACTGGCAAGAGGCTAGGCATATAAATTAATACAAAAATAGAATCAGCAAGAGCCAAATCAATGACTAATTGATTTTGGATAAAGAAATCAAGGATCTCCATTAGGAAAAGGATGGATTGCTTTTGACAGATGGTGTTGAATTAACTGTACGGCTATGTAAGAAAAATAACCTCAAGCTTCACCTCATGACATGCACCTAAATATTAACTCATATGGACCTCATACTTTAAAAAACCTAAAGTTTTAAAATTTCTAAAAGGAAACATAGTAAACAATCCTCATAACTTTTTGTTGCATCCTGTATTTTAGATAAGACATAAAAATCATAACTACAAAATGAAATATTGATAAATTGGACTTACTCAAAATTTAAAACTTCAGTTCTTTGAGAAGCATTGTTAAAGGAAATGAGAAGACATGACACCGGCTGACAGAAAGTGTTCTCAATAAGCATCTGACTTAAGGAATGTATCTTCTATATATAAATAACTATCACAGTGCAATAATTAGAAGATGACTCTATTAGGAAGTTCAATAATACTTCACAAAAGATATACAAATGGCCAATAAGCACAGGAAAAGATGCCCAACCTCATTAATGACCAGGAAAATGTAACTTAAAGTCAATATATTTTAGCCTGAACTCCTATTAGAATCATGACACAAAAGAGAAAATACTATATGTTGGGAGGCACATGCAGAAATCATGCCTACAAAATGGAGAATAACATAGTACAACCACTTTGAAAAGCAGAAAATAGTTTGGCAGCTTCTCGAAGAGTGTAAACTTACTGTATGATTTGCAGTTCCACTCCCAAGTATTTAATGAAGAAAAATGCAAATACCTGTGTACAAAAAAGCCTGCACATAAGTGTCCATCGCAGTTTTATTCATATTAGTCAAAAAATTAGAAACCACCAAATGTCATCAACTGATAATTAAGGAAATGAAGGTTGGTAGATACATATAACATGATGCAACAAAGAAGAAAGAACTGCACCTTAACATGAAGGAAACTCAAACAGCGAGTGAAAGAATTCAGGAACAAATCATTACATATTCTAAGGTTTTACATGATTTTATATATTTTTCTAGATTGTATATGTGTGTGTGCTATAGGGTAGATATACGTTTTTCTAATATATATATTTTTTTCCCAGAATATAGACAAATATTTATGAGACTCTAGAAAAAGTCGAATGCATAGTAGCAGAAAACATATTCAAGTTTTTCTTAAGCAGGGATAGGAATAAGATTGGGGAAGGATGATCAGAGGAATGGTACCGTGCTATATATCTTGACAGGAATAGGGTTTATATAGATGTATGAATCTGTCAAAATGAGTCAAAACCTACTCTTACATAAACTCTGGCACAAGAAAGTTCTAAGCTCCTTTTGTCACCTTGTATTTACTCCCTCTTGAGCAGTTCGTGATTTACTCAACACATTTCACATGAGTGTTGCGGGAACCAAAGAATTAATACCTAACAAAGTGTAACCAAAGACATGTTCTTGGTTGTTAGGCTTAATGTTAGTCACAATAATGGACAGTATTACAGAATGAAGTGAAGAGAAAATATACTGATTTATTTTGGAAATCTGAGAAAATTCCTCCTGAAAAAGCAAGTGGAGATCCACATAGCTCAGAGTTCTCATGCAGCGGTGGCAGGAAATGAAAAAGACTGTCATTTCATACCGTGAGTGAAGTAGAGAGAGACTAGCAGACACCACTGTTCATTATTCCACTGTTATTTAATACGTTTGTCCTTGGGGACCACTTTGAAGATTTGGATAAAGAAGCAGATTACATTAAAGTACTTTTGTTTTCTGGGCATAGTCAAACCTGTGCCCTTGCAATACAATGTCACAACTGAACCAGTGATGTAAGCTTAATTTTATTTGGGTTACAACTTCACATTTTATGCTCCTACAACACTAACATACTTTTATAGTCCAGTGACACTGTGCCACTTCTCATTTCTACATATTTTACCCATTTGTGTTAACTGAACTATTTTTGTTTTTCCCCACCTTACCTATACCACTCCCTTGCTTTTGACTAACTCTCAATTCATTTTTCTGAGTCACATTTGTAGTCACCTGTCCATCCGCGATTCTCTGCCATTTCACGGTGGAGTTACATGGCACACTGTTGTGACCCAGCACCACTGCATACAGTGCTTATGAACTAACTTTCATCGTGCTATAAATACACGTCACTATGTCTGCATCTCTCTGCACCGTTACCTTCCTGAGGAAAACTAGAATGCTATTTATCTTGCTTACCCCAGAGTCAACCACAGTACCTCGTAGGGAACTAACCCATACTAACTCTTTCTGGGATGATTAAAAATGTGGGTGAATGAATAAGTCATTGAAGGAATGTTACTTCCAGTTGTGATCCGTTGAGAGTGTAGGCCTCCATGTCTACCTCTAAAAAGGTGTGTGGCAGTCCCTTTCTGTATTTTCCTTGCTTTCCTTTCTTTCTTATTTGTGCACATTTTGACAGGAGACATCTGTGAAGATGAGATGATGTGAAGTCCAAGTGGCAGGCTCATACATTCAAAGGTGATGTGGGTGATGATGCTGATGATGACAGTGATAATGTACTATTCATTGCACTGTTTTATTAACTTGACACGTATGAGGTATGATCAAAATGTACAGAGAATTTTAAATTTAAAAATCATTACAGTAAAAGACACAATGTCATTGAATCCCCCTCAGAAAACTTCCCCTTGCTTTTAACATGCATATCTGACCATTCTTCTCACTTTCTCAAGCAGTTCTACACGTCCACCTTTGGGTTGCTTATAACACATTTTTTGTCATAAAGGCCCATAAACATAGGTGTGTCAAAACCACTTATATTCTTTAGAATATTTCCATTGATGAATTATTAATTTTAACTTTATGAGTTTTATTATATTAAACCATGAGTACTTAACTGGAAAAAAAACACAAAAATAAAGTATTGCATTTCTAATATTTATTGTTTATAAAGAAGCATCAAAATTTTCAACATTGATTGGTTTTTGGTGTACAAAGTCTAAAAAAGAACAACAGAAATAAATTCCTATATGAACTACAATGAGAATACCAATAGCGCTCTACAAAAGAAATAATCTTTACTTCAGTTATCACACCTAAGGCAGTCTGCACACACGACAACAGCACGTTCCACACACACGTTTCATTCACACTGATGGTACATGTGTTTTACTTTCCTGGCCTTTTTGTAGGACATACTTGACATCTCGCTGGTCTTGCTGTTTTGTCAGGAGGTTCTTATTATATTATGCAATATGTAGTTAACAGGAACATAAAATATCAATAAAATAAAGTATTAAATTCTTAATGTGAATTGCTCATTTAAAATAAACATCATTTTTCACAATGGCTGTGTATTTGCTTACAAATCCTAAGACATAATATCAGAAATAAAAACTTTTGTGAGCTAAAATGTAAACACAAACAAAAGCCTACCACAGAAATAATCTTTGCAACTGTCATACCCAAGGCAGTCTTCATACATGATAACTGCATGTTCCATGAACATTTCTTGCTTTCACTGAAAGTACATGTGCTTAGCTTTCCTTCCCTATGTGGCAGGCCATTCTTGCACCTCTCTTCTCTTCCTGTTTTGTTAGGAGCTTCCTAACTGTGTTGTGCAAGGTTGACTCAGCAGGGAAATAAAGATATCAATAAAATAAAACATCAAATGTTTAATGAGTGCTTAGAATAGACATCAACATTTTTACATCAGCTGTGTACTTGCTTACAAAACCTAAGAGATATCAGAAATAAAACCTATGTGAACTACACTGAACGTACCAATAGAACTCTACAACAAAAATAATCTTTGCTTCAACTGTCACACCCAAGGCAGTCTTCACACATGAAATCTCGTGTTCCACATACAAGTATCATTTATACTGATAGCATGTACATTTTGTTTTCCTGTCCTCTCTTGTAGGGCACAGTTGACATCTTTTTGGTTTTTCTGTTGTCATAGTAGGTCTTTGGGATGCTGCACCTGCCTGTTCACCTGTCAGCTCACTAGTGTGCTCCACAAACTTTTGTGTAGTTCCCTGGGTAGAAACATTGTTTTTCTCCTGCTGTAAATGATCTCTTATGATATCCAGTCCCAGTCCTCTAAGAAAATGTCTCCATGGTATTTTGCACTTGTCATTTTCTTTGTAAACTATTAAACTATTTATGCCATGCATGTTCAGGATCAAGGAAAACAAAGCCATTGGCCAATCCTTTCTGTTTCAAGTGATATCATAGTTGCTGCATAACTCATCAATAACATCTACTCCACCCTTGATCTTGTTGAAAGTTTCCATCTCAGGCTTCCACTTTGTTGAGGTTTCCTTATCAATATTTCCATCATGGTGAAATGTTGACATCAGCAGTATCAGTTTGTTTTTCTTTGCTATATACAAGGCCAATGTAAATCTTTCTGAGATCCAAAGATTATATATATTATACAATTCTCTGTTTTGAAATTGCAACATTTCATTTGGAATTTCTGTTTTGTCCCTGTGTAGAGTTTCTGTGCTGGTGAACTTGTGCTCTTTTAGCAAATGTAACATCATTTGGAAACCAGTAAACCAATTGTTGAATGTCACATTCTGATTAGTTTGGGAGATGGAAGCAACAAGTCTTTTCAGAACATCATTTGGTTTATTACTATATGAATAAGGACTTGATGGCTGAGTTTCAGGATAAATTTCTAAATTGAAAGCATAAGTCTTCACATCTACAAGGGCATATATTTTTACGCCACATTTTTACCCACCGCTTTTCCATAAGTCTTTTACATTCCTGCAATTACCATGAGAAATTCCTGCTAAGTACAGCAGATTTATGAATGCTTTCAGTTCAGCTAGTGAGGTGTCATAATAAATAAATTTTTGAATATGGCTCTTGGTGCATACAAACATTTTACTTGTATTTCAGCCTTTGTGTATTGCATAGCATCTTGTAGCATTTCGTCAGTTACAATTTCTAACATTAAGCAGCAGTGCTGGCATTCTGTCCAATACGTTTCACCCCTGCCAAGAGCCTCACTATATTTTCAGACCTAGTTCTAACATTGCATCATTCCATTTGGTTGCATGACCATTTCACAACATTTAGACTAGTCAAATATGTACTCACATTGCTGTTTTCTTCATCATCTGAATGAAGGAAGTCTGCATTCCTTGTGTCTGTATGAGTCAATTCTTGCTCCATTTCACTGTCACAGGAACTTGGGCTCATATGGCCAATGTCAAAGTCCTGGTCATTGCTATTGTCATATCATCATCAACATCATCATTCACCCACACCACTCTTCTGTTATGAAAACATGTATTTTACCATAATGGATCATCTTCATCATCCATGCATGTGTAATCTGATGATTCACTTTCGACCTCCTCCAAAACTTGCAAATCTGGTTTTTCATGTGCCATTGTACTGAACTGGGCTAATTCTACCAGAAAAATCAAAAGAAAACTTAAAAAAAAAAACAAATCTTAGAGTAGTGTGGATATATTGCACCCTCTGTTATCCTAAGGTGAACATACACCAAACTTCTTAGAGAAAGCATCATGTGGGTGAAAATCCTGGTTTGACACTTTTGCACACATGCACATACCTTGCCTTTCCTCGTACCAAGTGGGTAAACACAAAGATTGTTTCCTGTATTCCCTCAGGCAAAGGTACTGAGTCACACAACCAGCTACTATTATGTTGAAGTAAAAATTTACAGTAGAAAAGTAAGGGATGTGTTTGTGGAATCCAGTGTTACACTCTTCATGTTTTAAATGAGGCATGATCAAAATTCAGTGAATGTGCTGTCACCTGCCACCCAATGGAAAAGCAGGCATGTACAAACATTAGTGTGTCCTAGTCCCATCTTATTCACCGAATCTGGCACTGCGTGACTTCTAGCTCTTCCCCAAAATCAAAGTGACAATGAAAGGTAAACATTTTGAATCAATTCAGCACATGGAGACAGCCAGAACCACACAACCGAAGACACTCATGTAAGAGGACTTCCAGAACTGCTTCAGAAAGTTGCAAGAACAATGGGGTAAGTGAGAGAAGGATTTTTAGGATGATTAGCGGCAGTGTGTCTTTTACCTTAATAAATTTTCAAAATTTAAGTATTCACTGTAGTTTTTGATGGCACCTCATATAGTCAATGCATGCAAAATGATCACAAGTCCTGATAGCTCTGTAAATGGAAGCTTGAAGAATAGAAGCTTGAAGGATTTCTGTGATCTGAAATAGCAATGAAGGGAACTGAGTAGACACACCTGGAAGGATCAGTCTCTCTGCGTTTCTGTGGGCGCTGGAGGACCTGGGCTTTGGGAGAATTACAACTAGAGGCAGTTGGGGGTACAGGATTGAAAGACTTAAACCCAGCCTCTGTCCTCCCCAGAAAGCTCTCACTGCTCAGTGCAAGCCTTCTAAGGAGCAAACAGTTTCCCTTGATTGACTGGCTGACACGCTGACACTTCCTTGAGATGGTCTGTCCAATTTTGGCCAGGTGGGATCCTTTTGAGCCCTATACTTAGACCACTGGGCAGCAGGAGTGCACCTCGGGGAGGACCAGAGGGGTAGCAGAGCCAGGTTCTTACATTGTGACTTACACTACCTTGGCTCCAACTGCTCTCAGCCCCTAGGACAAGAAATCCTTCTGGGAAGATATGTTGAGTTTGCAGGAAATTGGAGCTGGGCCAGGAAGAAAAGAATAACAGAAGAGTGACAGGAGGAGCATGAGCAGTTTGTTGAGGTACAATGTAGTCCAAAACAGCAAAGCTCCAAACATCCTGATGTCTGATGTCACACAGCTCCGCAGCGCCCCATGACGCTATACAGAAAAGGCTCATTTCATTATCCTCAGTGCTAGCAGTACTCTTACTGCCCATCAGGGAGAGAAACCCTTTCACTGCAGAGGTAATTACTCTACCAGCTCCAACTGTGCAGGGACTGATAATCTTGGCTTCGTGGAGCAGGAGGAGGCCCTAGAGAGACAGGAGATGGAAGCATTTATGGACTGCAGTGGTGTCAGGAGTTGAGGTGAGCTGAGAAAACTATGAGGAAAAGGAAAAGACCTGGTGAAGCAGAGGGACAGACCGGCAGTTCTGGTTATATCGGTTACTTTACTAAACATTTCTCTTAGGAAGCAAAATCATCCAGAGTTACCATTACATGATTTCTAGCACCCCCATGGGTTACTCTCACCCACAAGTGATTCTGGAGTGAGGAAACTGTTGATAACATGAGAAAATAAATAAACAAACAAAAGGCAGAAAGGTCCTCACTGTGTCCTTTGACAAGGGAGCCTGTGCACCCCTGAAGCCATCCCCTAGGAGGACACAGAGTAAGGGAGGGGGATTGGGGCTATGCTTTAGGTCTGCTGTGGGAAACGCAACTCCCTCACCTCCTCACTCAACTCCAGCTCTGTTAGTGTGTGTGTCAATCACAGCCTCCAGCTGTGAAGCCCAGATTCAAAGTGACAATCAACTGATTTGCTTAATAAGCTCGACTCCCCTCAATCCCATTTCTCTCCAGTGGAAGTTCCCTCGAAACCCAAAGAGCCTACTCTAAATAAAACACTTCATGCGACTCCCACTTTCTCCTTCCCTTCCTTCTCTGAATCCCCTATGAAGAGAGACGGCTAATCAATCATAGTCACTTCTTTTCAACTGGGAAGAACCTCCCCACCACCTCACTTCTAGAGTCATTCTCAACCTTCGGCATGTGGGAGCCGAGACTCAGCGCTGCTGGAAGCCTCCGACAGCAAGTACTCTTTGGAGGGGACAGGCAGAAAAATAGCCTGCAGAGACAAGGAAGCTCAAAGTTCTCACATCATGCAGAGAAATGCATGGCATAAGATATTAAGATCATTTGCCTGATCTGTCAAAATCAAGTTGTATGTCATCTCTACTCTTGTTGTGCCTCTGCTTTGTAAAATTAATGAGGCAAGGATGTTATTGATCAGGAACAGAACACCTTCCAAATCGTAGCTTACCATGACCAGGGCAAGATTTACCATTGGGTTAAAATCAGACATAAATAAACCTCAGAAATAACACCACCTGATATTCAGCATACATTTTTTGAAGAAAATGAGGAGCCAAGAGTGATGTGGGGAAAATGGAAGAAATGCCCCTCAGATGCAAGACTGTAAGTTCCTACGCCCTCTTAATATTGTTAAATGTGGAAGTGCCTTCCACAAACAGGTTTGCTCTGTACATCAGAACTCCCCTTTGCCAGCCACACACAGCTTTCTGTATGTAGAGACCCATCTAGGCAGATCTCCACCGCCTTCCTCTTCCTTTTGCTCTGGCATGCTATAAGATCAGTACAGGTACATATGCACGTAGTCATTTAACAGGAACACTTTGACCACCTTTGAAATGCATGGCACTGTGCTTGAAGCTGGAGAACATCACCAGGGTGCAAGCCCCATTATCACTCTGCTCTCCAGTTGCCTAAGTACAGAGCCTAGAGCGCTGTCGCCTGGCCAACATGGGACAAACCATCTCAAGGAAGTGTCAGTGCGCCAGCCATTCGATTAAGAGAAACCAACTGTTTGACCTTTAGAAGGATCACCCAGAGCAGTGAAGGCTTTCTGAGTACAGAGGCTGGGTTTAAATTGTTCAGTCCTGAGGCCGGTGAGATGGCTCAGCGGCATAAGCGCCTGCCTGGCAAGCGCAAGGTCCTGAGTTTGACTCCTGTAACCCACATACAAGAAAAGGGCCGGTGATATCACTTAGCAGCACGGGTGCCTGCTGGCGCGTGAGGTCCTGAGTTCGACCCCTGGTACCCACAAAAAAAATAAATAAATAAATAAATAAAATAAATAAATAGGTAAATTGTTCACTCCTGTACCCCTAAATACTCTGCTTACTGCAGGCATGCTTAACAAGTCCAGCAGGCATCCAGGTGAGCACTGACCACTTGGCTGTACTTAGTTGGTGATGATTCCTTGGTGTCAATTATCCCTTAAATCAGAGCCAGAGCCAATCTGTCTGCCTGATTCTAGCTGAGTTAGAAGTGCCATACCCTCGGCACCCTATCCAGATCATCTCAATGAAACCACTAGCTCTGCCCCAACTTATGACGGAGACAGTGGCTGTGAGAAGTTAGCCAACCACCCTAGGTCTGAGTAAGCCCTTTCCCTGTCTCCTTCACCTATGAAAGAGGACTATTCAGAGCTGGTTCAGCCACCCCAAACCGCTAGATGCATTGCTATGTCCACAGTTCTCTCCCCTTCTGACCTAACTATAGGTTTTTAGGAGGGCCTATATTCTACTTGCCTCAGTTACACACCACCATCAACTTTGCATGGTGAATATAATCACAGTTACTTGGGCTGTAAGTGATGGAAACACAATTTAAAACAGCTTAACTGAGTGAGGTACAGAAGTTTTACCCTAGGGACATAGAGGTTTTTAGAAAGAAATATAAATGACTGTAAAATAGGAACATTCAGGATGGCAGGTGGACAGAGTTGGACCTGAGGTCTTTAAATCTATTCTGCAGGTTGCTCATCCAGGAGGTGGCCTTTCTGAGGTTCCTTCAACATCTGGCCAAGCGAAGGAGCTCAGTGTATAAATTAAAGTACATTATCTCCGGAGGTGTCTGCAGTGTGTTAGTGCGGAGCCAGGCTGCTTATTATTTTCTATTGAAGCCCACAATTTTTGTTCAGCAGCAAGAGTCACTGTACACCCACTGCTGAGGCCAATTAGATCTACAGTACTTGTAAAGCTGGTCTCAATTTTATCAGTGTCCAACTGATTTCAATAGCATAATTTGATATAGCAATTGCATAGAGAAGGCTTTAAAACAGACGGCAGGCAGCAATGGATGCCTTTCCAATTCCAATTTTACACTTGCTACGATACATGATAATATTCATTCTTATATTATAATCTAAAAAAGTATTTGGAATAGATACTATCAAATTCCATTCTCCCTTCTTCCATAAAGGGGAAGTATTATTACTAATTCATTTCTGGTTTATCAGAGGGAGAATATAGATAAAGTTTTAGGCAATTGCCAGATTTACATACAGAATGAACAGATCAGAAATGAGGGGTTCCTGGTTAAATCCAGACACATGAACATCTTATTTTCCAGCTCTTTTACTTGCAATTTCTTTGTGTTTTTCTAGGGCTCTCAGAATAAAGGCCAAACTCTTCAAGGGCCTGTGTGATCTGGTCTCTCCATTCCCCACCTGAGACCACTATCTCTCCTGCTTCCTTTGCATTCAAGTCACAGCTCTTTGTTTCCTAAAGAGCCAGCTCAATCTTTCCTGGGCACAAGGGACACACTGCTTCCTGCCTGAAAGGTTTCTATGTAGCAAGCCCCAGTGCTCCAACACTTGGGTGTATTCCAGGCCTTCCCCTAGTTCGCTTCTATTCATCTTCTAATGTTACTGTCTCAAGGAAAACTTATGCTAGATGGGGTTATAGAACCCTGTATGTTCTCCATCCTCCTAGCACTTGCCACACTTAGAGATTACATGACCATGGTTAAGTGATTAGGGACACTCCCCTACACTAAACCATCAGCTATCTGAGGACGGGAATAATATCCATCTCAGACTAAAAGGGGAAAGCAGATGTTCTTAATGCATTGAGTGAATGAATGAGTACACGAACAGATGAATGAACAAATGAATGAGAAATAAAGATAAGGAAGCCTTTCAGCAGATGGCAGGCAGCATTTCCAATTTCAGTTTTACATTGGAGTTAGTTGAATTTTTCACTTGGTATTTTTCAAGTTAATATCCATTTTTATATTTATTCTCTAAAAAGCCTAGTGAAGAAATTAAGCATCATTTCAATAGTCTTAATTTCTGGCTCCCCCATTTCTGACACACGAAGTTTCTCAACTCAGTGAGGAAGTATTAAAATTACTAATTATGCTAATATATCAAGAACCACATCTCAAGACATCATTATTGTTTGCTCCAAGATGAGTTATCTTGCCTGGTACCTTAGAAAAGGAGCCCTAGGAAATTAGCACCTATTTCTTAACGAGGGCTCACTATCCTCAGGAGAGAGAGAGAAGGTCATTGTCAAGGCCGGAACCCGTACTTCCCCATGCAGGGTTAGGATCCCGCTCTGGAACCTGGGCCAGTGCTGTCAGGTAGGTAATGGCAGTTTAACTGCATCTGTCTGCCTAAATGGCTTGTTCTGCCCTCCCCTGCTCACACAAAAGATCTTCAGCCTCCTAAGGAAGATATTCTCAGGAATTTATGACTCAATCAACTCACCCGAAAGGAGCATAAATGGGATTAGTTTTAATATTGTTAAGTTGCAAAAATACAGGCATATGTGCATGCCAAAGCGAAAATGTACGCAAGCAAAAGGGGGAAAACATATGGGCACCCATATGGCGAAAAGCGCATTGCTAGGCCTTCATACACTTGTCATTTACAACCAGAACCAAAGTTAGTGAACATAAATTTGCTTTGCAAAAATGTGAGAGGAACAGCTTGTTTGCCCATAACTGTTCCACTGAGCAAGATATGTATAACCTTGATTTCTCATCTCAGACACCTCTTTCTCACACACTAGGGATTAATTAGGCTCTAAACATGACTCCAGATTAGATACAAGGATCCTGGCCACATTGCAGAAGACAAAGAAGTAGCAGCATACTGCATGATGCAGCAGATCAACCAATAGGCAACTCCTATTAGTAGTTGGAACTTGTACCTGAGATGCTCCGAAGAGAAATGAGGTTTGTAGGCCTCAGCAGGTTCATTTTAATTGAAGCAGAGGAACAACAGGGACCTGCAGCAGACAATGGTGTGAATGTAGTTTTGATTTGGAGGCTGTGCTGTTGTTAGAACAATGCTGAGGGGAGGTAGAAAATGCCTAGACACAAGAAGGTCAGTGTGGAGTAAGGAAGGAGAATGTGAGCTTATGGGTGATGCTCAAAGCTAGTGAGCACCCTTGGGTGTCCCAGATAACAAGCAGAATTTGATTAAAAATCATTTTACATTGTACCTGTCCCAACTCCAGCCATGTGAGATATCTTTGTATAGTAGAAAGCGCTCCAGATTTGAAAGTCTGGAACTAAGTTCCTTTCATAGATCTAACTATAGTTAGCTGTGAGTCATTCATCATTACTTAACCTCTCCATCTGTTCCCTTACCCATGAAGCAGGCAGAATATGCCTCCTCTGACCTATTTTAAAGAGCTGCTGTACACTCTCTTGAGATGATGCCTATGAAAACATATTATAAGCTACGGATTTCTGTAAAGTATATATAGGAATAGATTATTTATGGAAAACTGTGGATCAACTTACTTATTCTTATTTTGGTACTTATTTTGTTAAAATTTATTGATTTACAAAAAAATGTAAAAAGAATAAACAGGTTCCATACATGTATTACACATCTCATCAGCAATGGCAAGATAAGTGGTTAAATATTAAATATATGTACATATTTTATCCATACACACATACTATAACTATGTATGTACATATACTATAAATATAATATGAAGCTTACTTGGATTTTACCAGCTATCACATAAACTTATTTTTCATGTTTTTGTGTATAGTTCTATGATTTGTCATACGTGCATCATCACACATATATATGAAGGTGAATATGATCACCACAATGATCAAGAATGGTACTGTTCCACCACCAAAGCAACTTCCTCTTACTTTGCTTTTCTTCCCCTGCCTTTACTTCTGGCAATCACTGGTCTATTGTGCATTATTACAAGGTTTTTTTTTCCATCTCAAGAATGCTATAAATTAGAATCATATAATATGTAATCTTTTGAGATTGGCTCTTTTTTCTTAACATAATGCCCTTAAGGCCCATCTGAGTTGTTGAACGTATCAGTCATTCATTCCTTTTTATTGCTTTGTGGAATTTCATGGTGTGGCTATACCAGGGTTTGCTTAAACACTCACCCAATGAAGGATGGATGTGTTGTTTCATAGTTTGGCTATCACAAATAAAATGATTATATTACTCCCAATTTATAGGCGGACCAAGCAACAACAAATCATTGAATGGATGATCCAGGAGTGATCAAGAAATAAAATATGGGAGGGCAGAAAAAGATGGCGGATGAGTAAGAAGCAGGCAGCGAAACTCTCTCTAAAAGTTACCATTGGAACACGGGAATATAGCCACCGGGAAAGCACAGGAGAGGGAGGAGATGCCTCCCTGGAACCCAGAAAAGTTCTGAAGCGCAATCTGGGACCCCCGGCACCAGTGAAGGGTGACTTCCTACAAAGAAGAAGGAGCAGACCGTGCGCGCACCTTCTACCATCCCAGGAATCGCAGCGCGACAGAAGCTCAATTCTGCAGACACAAGGTGACAGCTGGCGCCCAGGGAGCCCCCAGGGAGGATCGCGAGACAGCGGCCGGGCGGTGGAGCGGCAGAGAACTGCGCCGGCCAGCGGTGAGTGTCTCTCAGCCACAGCTGCCCCGCGCCAGAGAGCGACAGGCCGGGCGCCATTGTGGGGGGTGCGGCGAAACTCAGCGCGGCGAGAAAGAAAAACAGCACTGGGAACTCGCGCTCCGGACAGGGCAGCGTGTTGCCTCTCAGGCTCACGAAAGTGTGCTGAGGGCGGCAGGCGAACGAGACTGGTCTCTCAGCCACACCTGTCCTGCGTCAGAGAGCGACTGGCCCGGCACCATTGTGGGGGGCATGGTGAAAATCAGAGCGGCGGGAAACCAGTGCAGGCCCAGGGATAGTGAAAGGGCACTGAGAGTGGCAGGTGAGGTAGACTGGTCTCCGCCTGAGAGTCCACGCTCTGCTCACCGCCCGCCAGAGGGCCGCTCCTGGCTTACTGGGACCGACCTGCACGGAACAGGACTCTGTCACCACACGGTGCCTGCCTACAGCAGAGTCAACACCTGGAACTGATTCTTTTTATTTTTTAAATTTTTTAAATTTTTATTTTTTTAAATTTTTATTTTTTTCTCTCTCATTTCTTTTTTGTTCTGGCGAAGGTTTTTTTTTTTGTTTTTGTTTTTGATTTTTTGTTTTTTTGGTGGGGTTTTATTTTTGTTTTGTCTGTTTTGTTTTTATCTTCGTTTTTGTTTCTGTTTGTCTATTTGCTCTTTCCTTCATTATTCTCTCTGGTTTTTTATATGAGTGTAAACAGCGCCTCTAACTTCTTTGTGACTGTGGTTGTGATCTGTTCTTCCTTTTATCCCTTCCTTCTCTTTTTACCACCAGTCCTCTGCACCAGTGTCCCAATGTTAGTGGGATCCCTCTTGGTCCTCTAACCTTACATCTAATTCCTTCCTATTCTCCCAATACTCTATTTCCTCCTTAACTCATTTTAAATTTAAACTCCTGAGGGAAAAATTGACACACATAGGACTTGTATACTGCTTATAATTTTTCTGGTGTGTTTTAGATTTTGTTATATAACCGCAACTCTATACAGCTAAAAGTGGTAAATAACTGGTTAGCTCAGTCTGTCATTTTCTAGGCTGTGTTTGATGCTTTAGTTAACATTATAGCCAAATGTGAAATAATTGTTCTAAACATCTTTCCTTCCTGATACTTAGTGATTGAGATTGACTAAGGGACACAGAAAATACAGTGGCACAGTACCAAAAAGTCAAGGACTGGGCCAAACAGGTAGCAACTTCACATATCCAACTAATTGAAGAGGTAGGATCTGGCAGAAAGCTCAAAACCCAAAAGCAAGCTCCACTTGGAAGATGCTGCAGAGAAGTAGTCATCTTCTAAAGATCTTAAGCACTAGCAATAAAGTAACCTACCATAGGTAATTTGCAAACATCACCCCAGGAATTAAAGAAAGAAAAAATGAGACGACACTTAAACAAGATGCAACCACACACATCCAATTCACCAAAGGCAAACCTAGGGGGCAACGAGGTGGGACAATCCGAAAGCCACCCACCTGGCCTATCTGAAGTGGTAACAACAAAGCAACTGAATGAGCCTCTGGAAAAAATTAAAACAGAAATAATCTCACAGATAACTGCAGAGATAATGTCCACAATGAAAACCATGCTTAAGGACACTATAGCTGATAAAGACAAAAAAATAGATGAGCTTAAGAAAACTATAGAAACCATGAATGCTCAGCATAGGAAAGAAATGGAATCCATAAGGCAGATTCAAGCAGATATCCAAGAGAACAAAAATTCCATTGAAAGTATTTGTAGCAGATTAAGCCAATGCGAGGACAGGATCTCAGATATAGAAGACAGGCTTGCAATTAGTGATCATGAAAAGGAAGAATTCTTAAAAACAGCAAGGGACCATGAAAAATCAATTCAGCAGCTGCTAGATGAATCAAAGATAAACAACTTAAGAATAATTGGAATAAATGAAAATGCAGGAGATAGCATCAATGACATTAAAACCTTGTTCAAAGACATAATCAGGGAGAACTTTCCTGGAAGAGAAAAAGAATTTGACCCCCATATAAGTGAAGCTTTTAGAACACCAACTAGACATGATCAAAAAAAAAACTTCAGCCAGACATATTATAGTCAATATCCCAGAAATTCAACAGAAGGGCAGAATCTTAAAAGCTGTTAGGGAGAAGAGACAAATCACCTATAAAGGAAAACCCATCAGAATCACAGCTGACTTTTCAGCACAAACCCTCAATTCAAGAAGAGCTTGGAATGATGTATTTCAAGCTCTAAAGGAAAATAATTTTCAACCCAGATTGATGTACCCTGCAAAACTATCTTTCAAAATTGATGGAGAAATAAAATACTTTCATGACAAAGAACATCTGAGAAAATTTATGGCCACCAAACCAGCACTCCAAAATGTTCTGAAGGACATTCTAGAAAGAGATAAGAGCCCCAACAGAAGGAATCCACCAGGCAGGGCAGATAATTAAATAGCAGGAAAGGGGAAAAACAAAGAGTGGGAACCAACAACAGGAAAATATCATGACAAGTATAAGTCAATACATATCAGTTTTAACCATCAATGTTAACGGTCTCAATTCACCAATCAAAAGGCACAGACTGGCCAAATGGATCAAGAAGCAAGATCCAACAATATGCTGTATACAAGAAACACATTTAATTCAGAAAGAAATTCATAGACTGAAAGTCAAAAGATGGAAAACAATACTCCATGCCACAGGAACCCAGAAAAAAGCAGGGGTAGCTATTCTTTTTGCAGACAAAGTAAACTTCAAGCCAAGAAGGATTCAGAGAGATAAAGACGGTCATTACATCCTTGTAAAGGGAACAATCCAAGAGGAAGAGATAACGATCATAAATTTATATGCGTCAAATACCAGTGCACCCAGCTATATAAAACAAGTACTAAAGGACATGAAAAATCAAATAAGCACTAATACAATTATATTGGGAGATCTCAATACTCCACTGCCACAAAAAGACAGATCAACTAGACAGAAAATCAATAATGAAATAGTAGAACTGAACCAAACTTTTGAACAAATGGACTTAGTAGATGTCCACAGAGTGTTCCACCCCACAACATCAGAATACACATTCTTCTCAGCTGCACATGGGACATTCTCCAAAATAGACCACATGCTAGCTCATAAAACCTGCTTAAGTAAATGCAAAGGAATTGAAATTATCCCATGCATATTATCAGACCATAGTGCAATGAAATTGGAAATCAATGGCAAAAGATCTCACAAAAACTCCCTAAACACATGGAAATTAAACAGCACCCTCCTGAACAACCAATGGGTCACAGATGAAATTAAAGAAGAAATTAGACACTTTCTACAACTGAATGGTAATGACAGTACAACATACCGGAACTTATGGGATACAATGAAAGCAGTCCTAAGAGGGAAATTTATAGCATTAAATACTTATATCAGGAAAATAGAGCAAGTGCAAATAAACAACTTAAGGGTGAACCTCGAGCTTCTAGAAAAAGAAGAGCAGGTTAAGCCAAAAGCCCGTACAAGGGAGGAAATTATAAAGATCAGAGCAGAAATTAACGTATTGGAGACTAAAAAAACAATACAAAGAATCAATGAAGCAAAAAGTTGGTTCTTTGAAAGAATAAATAAGATTGACAAACCCTTATCCAACCTTATTAAAAAAAGAAAAGAAAAGACTCAAATCCATGCAATTGAAAATGAAAAGGGTGATATCACGACGGACCCTGCAGAAATCCAGAAGATCATCTATACCTATTTTGAAAATTTATATTCTACTAAGATGGAAAATGCAGAAGAAATGGACAGATTCCTAGATTCGTATGAATTACCAAAGCTGAATCAAGAAGATTTAAAAATCCTAAATAAACCAATATCAACCAATGAAATTGAAGATGTAATTAGAAACCTCCCAACAAAGAAAAGCCCAGGCCCTGATGGATTCACTGCTGAATTCTACAAGAAATTTAGAGAAGACCTAACACCACTACTTCTCAAACTTTTCAATGAAATTGAAAGGGAAGCAATACTCCCAAATTCATTCCTGGAAGCAAGCATTACCCTGATACCAAAACCAGAGAAGTACCCAATTAAGAAAGAGAACTACAGGCCAATCTCCCTAATGAACATAGATGCAAAAATCCTTAATAAGATACTGGCAAACAGAATCCAACAAATCATCAAGAAGATTATACACCATGACCAAGTTGGATTCATACCAGGGATGCAGGGATGGTTCAACATATGTAAATCAATAAATGTAATACACCATATTAACAGAACCAAAGACAAAAATCACATGATCATCTCAATAGATGCAGAAAAAGCTTTTGACAAAGTCCAGCACCTTTTCATGATAAAAACCCTACAGAAAATTGGAATAGAGGGTCTTTATCTCAATCTGGTAAAAGCTATCTATGACAGATCAACAGCCAATATTATACTAAATGGCCAAAAATTGAAAGCGTTCCCTCTAAAATCAGGAAGAAGACAAGGATGTCCACTGTCCCCACTCTTATTCAACATAGTTCTGGAAACTTTAGCCAGAGCAATTAGACAAGAGAAAGAAATAAAAAGAATAATGATTGGAAAGGAAGAAGTTAAATTATCATTATTTGCAGATGACATGATACTCTACACAGAAGACCCCAAAAACTCCACTAAAAAACTGCTAGATTTAATAAGCAAATTCAGTAGTGTAGCTGGATACAAAGTCAATACTCAAAAGTCAATAGCCTTCCTGTACACAAATAACAAACTTACTGAAAGAGAAATTAGGGAAACAATACCTTTCACAATAACATCCAAAAAAATGAAATACCTAGGAATCAACCTCACAAAGGATGTAAAAGACCCCTACACTGAAAACTACAGTACTCTGAAAAAGGAGATTGAAGAGGATATCAGAAAATGGAAAGATATCCCTTGCTCCTGGATAGGAAGAACCAATATAGTGAAAATGGCCATACTTCCAAAATTGTTATACAGATTTAATGCAATTCCAATCAAAATTCCAACAGCATATCTCACAGAATTAGAGAAAACAATCCTAAAATTCATTTGGAATCAGAAGAGACCTAGAATAGCAAAGGCAATTCTGGGCAAGAAAGGCAAGGCAGGGGGCATCACAATCCCTGACTTGAAATTATACTATAAAGCTACTGTGATAAAAACAGTGTGGTACTGGCAAAAAAAACAGACCTGAAGATCAATGGAACAGATTAGAAGATGCTGAAACAACCCCAGACATACTAAGCCACCTTTTCTTTGACAAAGGTGCCAAACACATTCAGTGGAAGAAAGATAGCCTCTTTAATAAATGGTGCTGGAAAAACTGGCTCTACACATGCCGAAGATTAAAACTAGACCCATATCTTTCACTAAACTAAATTCAAAATGGATCAGAGATCTAAATATTAAATCTAAATATTAAAACAGAAACATTAAATCTGCTGGAAGGTAGGATAGGTAAAAACCTTGAAGACATTGGTGTAGGCAAAGACTTTATGAATAAAAACTCAACCACATGGGAACTATCCCAAAGAATCAATAACTGGGATCTCATCTTATTAAAAAGTTTTTGCACAGCAAGAGAAACCACCAACAGAGTGAAGAGACAACCCACAATGTGGGAAAAAATGTTTGCCAGCTGTTCCTCAGACAAAGGATTACTATCGAGAACATATAAAGAACTCAAAAAAATCAGACCTCCCAAATTTAAAGACCCACTCCAAAAATGGGCATCTGAGATGAATACACATTTCTCAGATGAAGAAATACTAATGGCAAATAAATATACAAAAAAATGTGCAACATCACTAGTCATTCGAGAGATGGAAATTAAAACAACACTGAGATACCATCTCACCCCAGAAAGAATGGCTACTATAAAGAAATCAACTAATAACAAATGCTGGAGGGGCTGTGGGGAAAAAGGAACCCTTCTTCACTGTTGGTGGGAGTGTCAACTGGCACAGCCACTGTGGAAGTCAGTGTGGAGATTCCTCAAAAAACTAGGGTTGGAGGTCCCATTTGACCCAGCTATTCCCCTTCTGGGCATCTTCCCAGAAGAATTAAAAACATCGTACCACAGCGATATATGTGCACCCATGTTTATAGCAGCACAATTTGTAATAGCCAGATCTTGGAAACAACCCAAATGCCCATCAACTGAGGAATGGATAAGAAAGATGTGGTATTTTTATACAATGGAGTATGATTCAGCCATAAAGAAGGATAAACTGGAGACTTTTATAGGTAAATGGATGCAACTCGAGAAAATACTCATAAGTGAAATAAACCGGAAGCACATGTGTATGCATCGTATTGTCTCTCTAGTATGAGAAACTGAAAGAGTAAACAATATCCAAAATGTAGAGTAGACATGATGAATCAAAAGAAACTGGTCAAAAGGAAAAGAGACTGGAATAGGGAAAAGAAAGAAGGGAAAGGTAAAAAAAATTGTATATATATATAAGATGGTTAAGATAGATACACTACCAATTTTACTTAGTTCATTGAAGAGTAAAGTTTGTGCCAATAATGTTTGGACAATTGAATGCTAATGTCTGGTATCCTGAATAAGTAACTTAAAGATAATTATACGTAATGTGTTAACCATTGTTACCCTCCTATTATGTTGTTTTGAAAATTTGTTCTTTTCATTTGTTTTGTTTTTTCTTCTCTTTAAAATTAAAAAAAAAGGAAATAAAACATGAATTTAGAGGTAGAATAATAGAATGTATTAGCGCTTGTCTCTGGGGGCTGCTGGAGTTCTAAATGACTTTAACCATGTGAAGTATACATAGCAGGGCTTGGCACATGGTTGGTACTCATAATAACAATGTTTCCGAAAATGCATTTGATAAAAACATGGCACAGCTGTAATTCAAAAGGAATGCATTTAATTTGCATTTAAAACATTTAATATGCATCAGCACTATTATATTCTTTCCATTGATTTTATCCCTAAAATAACCTGATGAAGTTATCATAAATAGTCCCATTTTGCAGTCCAAGGAGTTGAGGATGAGGGAGATTAAGGTGACATTTAGGAAGTCAACCAACTTGTTAACAGCTCAGCTTGGATTTCATGCTCAGATCTGTAAGACTCTGAAGTCTATGTTCAGCCTACAAGCTAAGAATACCAGCCAAAAGAGACTGCCACTACATAGAGCTGTGGGAAATGCTTCATTTATTTGGAGTAGCAAGGACATGGCAATTGTTCAAGATTTCAGCCCAGGAATTTCTATAGTAACACATAGAGGCTGTAGTATAAATAGTTATGGATAAGCACATTTCTTAACTTTGACATTTGGCAGAGTGAAGGGAAGACAGAATTGTCCAACCAGGTCAGAACCATAGATGATGATTTTACTGGCAGTAGCTCTTCACTTCTATAGAATTCAGTCTTCTTGCAACCTCATATATCTAAAACAAAGCCAAGCATGAGTTCCCCCAGACAGCTATCATTAGAGCCATGTACCTCCTTCACGGAAGCTGATGCCTTTCCTCAGAGAAGTTCCTCCTCCTCCACTGGTCCTTACTCTGGACTAATCAGTTGGTTATGTGGATTCCTCATCATGAAAAATTAGAAGCGAATAAACAGAAGAAAGGTGGCTTCTAAAAGGCAGGTATGCTGAATTTAGGAAGAATTGACAACTAATAAGGTATTTGGAGGAAGGAAAGGAAAAGTGGAAGAAATGTGTAAAACAGACATGAGAATTTAAATAGTACACAAAGGCCATGTTTTTCCTTATTCCAGTGCTGAAATGCTGAACTTGTATAGTGCTGTTATTGCAGTATAAAGATGAGGCTAAATGGCGCTCACTACCCTGAAGAAAACAGAAAAGAACCTGGTGCATTTTTAAAGTGTTTCCATTAAAAATGACTCGAGTCAATGCATGAAGGAGTCAGCTTCAGTTACCTAGAAAATTCACTTCTGTGAAATAATTCATTCACTTGCTCCCCGAGGTATTACTGTGTATGAGTAGATTGTAAGAGCAACTCATCCACAGGTGAATGGCTGTCATCTTAAAATCTTGGGGGAGAGGGAAGCGAAGACTTTATTAAGTTCCCCAAATATCTGCCCTTCCCAAATATGTCATCGGAAATGGGCCAGGTGCAGAAGGCGTTAGAGGGGATTACCGCGTCACTGTCAGAGGGAAAGATGGACAGTCTCCCTGGAATGATGGAGGCTCTGAGGCCTCAGCCTCCCACATCCTCTCTGCGCCTTGTTTTCCCATCACGCATGCAGAGCCAGCCTCCTGCTCATGCTGGTCCAGGTTCCCTTCTCCTGCCCTTCAAGAAGGAGGAAGAAAATAACTCTTGAAACCCGGATGATTCATAATGTATTCCAAAAACACAAGCCACTTGCCAGCTTACTTTGTCTCCCTGTTTTGAGAGCACCTATTCTTTGCTGCAGAAATCCCTTTAAGGCAGCGGGCTGTGAAATTCCATCCTTATCCCAGCTTCCTGAGCTGTAGATCACGTGGTATAGATTTCTATGTGTGTGAAGGTGATTAAGCGGTCCCATGTTCTCTATCAAATCCTTATGAATGTATGTTTTAATAAGCTATTGTCTGCTGTACAAAATTAAGGATAGGTTTTTATATTTAAAGACAAAGAATAAAAAACATTGTCAAACGCTTGGTGGTCCAATGCTTAGTCAACCGCAAGACCCTAGGCTTTGTCTGCGCAGTGCTTTCTTGGAGATGTTCACACTTCAGTACAGTGCTGTACGATCTCCAGCCTTCCTGGGAAGTGAGGTGGATGGAATGGGTTTCTGGGAATGCTGGCATCCTTTCAATATTACAGAGAAAAGCGGAGGTCAGGAAATCTGCAGCTGCCTACTCAGGCTACAGATCAAGAAAGCCAGAGGTATTCTTTAATACTCTCATCCTACTTTTGTAAGGATGACTCATTTTTGGTGTGTTTTTTTGTATGAGAAAATGCACCTGAAAAGCGGGTTTCCTTCAAAGGGCTTCCCAGGAAATGGTGATGGTGGAAGTATTTACACCAGGAGAATTGGCAAATGCTGCCAGAGCTCCCCTCGTCTTCTTCCTTGCATCCCCAACCAGTTTAAAACATTTCCCCATGCCTGAACCCCTGCATTTTCAACTATCTATCATTTCAAGAAGAGCTCGTTCTCCTGTATTTTGTGCTGTAGGTTTCCTTCATCACATCTGTCTACTTTTTATAACTCAGAGATTCTTCATTGCCTCTGACCCAGCAAAGCTTACTACTATTATTTTCTAGTGTGATAATGGATATATTTATTCATTTATTTTCAGCTCTTCATATAATTTCTAGGAATTGACAGCATATACTCAGTCATTTTAAAATTAAGGCATAAGCATGACTACTATTATCCATTAATCTTTAATCATCTCTACATCATAATATTTTTTTCCTAAATGAAAATCTTGCTTATTCATTCTTCCTATAAAGCTCTCCAAATTTCAGCCATATATTTCAAGCACTGCATTAGCATTTTGGGAACACAGCTATGCAGTGAGTTAAATCCTCCCATGTACACCTGTTCGAATTTCAAAGGAAATGTCATTGTAACCTTTCATATTCTTCCATGCTGAACTAAACGGCAAAATTTTCTCAAAATGTTGTTTCCTGTACAAGTTTCATTAGATATTTTTCCAATCTTTTAAAACAAATTCCTAAATTCAAGTGAGATGAAGGTTCTTAAAAAAATAAATATCGGTAGCCACTGGGCAGATGCAAATTTTATTTTATTATTTATTTATTTATTTATTTATTTTTTTGTGGGTACCGGGGGTCGACCTTAGGACCTCGTGCACCAGCAGGTGCCTGTGCCACTGAGCGATATCACCGGCCCCTTTTCCGTATATGGGTACTGGGAGTCGAACTCAGGACCTCGTGCTTGCCAGGCAGGTGCTTATGCCACTGAGCCATCTCAATGGCCCCTGCAAATTTTAAAGTTGCAAACTCTCCGGGTTCCAGAGCTTTTCCAGCCTAGGAAATAGTCCTTTGAGTTGAACTATTTAAATGTCATTGACAGTGGGAAAGGAAAGACAATAGTTGAAATGAAAGAACAGAAAGGCAGGCATGGGTGTGAGAAAACAGAATAGTCCAAAGACCATTTAAATGTAGAGTTTGCTGGAATTTTTAAAGATGGAATTGCAACTATCACATTATGTAAGAGGTTGGGAATATGGCTGAATCTACTTTCTTTTAAAAGGTAAATGTTACCAGTTTACCATTAGAAAAAATTGCTTCAAAATACACAAATTGTCTTTTACAATACTTCTAGGCTTACAGAACTACATATTTAGGATCAAATAAGTACATTCTGGGATTTCAAGCATTTATAAATACACCTGACTTTACTAAATATGTACAGTAGGTCTGATGGCTAGGCATATTTTTGCATATAATGTAAAACCAAAATTCTCCCTGGCTTTACACAAAATTCTCTGGGACACATGTCTTTGGGAAGATTTACTGTTGCTCTGTTTATATTAAAGTTGAGTTTTGTGGAGTCCCTCATGTATATTTTAATATTTTTATAAATATTATTTCAAAATGTTAACATTTTATATTTCATTATCTGAGGTCTTTATGTAAACACTGTCAAGCAGATTTATTAGCATTATCTTTTCCTATAATAAGGCAGGGACAAAATACCTGTTCTCAGTTTGTATGAAAGACAACAGAAAAAGATTAGGTGATGCTGCTAGTAACAAACCAATCTCTTATTTAGTGCTGCTAAGATAATGATGCCAGAAATTAGGCGAAAAATTCAGGTCAGTGTTTCCTATGTGTCTGTATTTACATTTCATAATTTATTGAAATTTAATTTGCACACAATATAATGCAGTTATTTTAAAGTTTCAGTATTATTAGTTTAGACTAATTTTAACCCCAATGTAACCACAATTTCTCTCAAGATATAGTACTTTTCCATTTCTTCCACTCCCACAGCCAAATTCCTTGGACCCTTTTGCAATCAATTCTTCTAAAACCCTACCCTTGGTAGCCACTGACTTGGCTTCTTTCACAATAAATTACTCTTATCTAACCTAGACTGTCATGTAAATGAAAACATACACAGTGCAGGTATTTACACTTAGCTTCTTTTTCTCAGCATGATATTTTGAGACTTACTCATTTTGCTATGTGGATCAATGGTTCCAATCCCTGAGAATTGTTCTGTTGTTTGAATATACTCCAATTTATCTACTTGCTTGCTGGTGCTTATTTGGGTTATATCTTGTGTGAGTCTACTATGAATGGGGCCAGTAAGAACAGTTGTGTCCAATGTATATTTGTGGATGTATGCTTTCAATTGTTTTGGGTAAATACCTAGGAGTGCAATTGCTAGCTAGGTCATATGCTAAGTATATATTTCACTTTACAACAAAATGTCAAAATATTTCCAGTGTTTATACCATTTCACAGCCCCAGAATTCACATATAAGAGCTTCACAGACACTTGATATTATCAGTCTTAAATTTTTGTCTTTCCAGTGGTTGTGCTGATGGTATCTCACTGTGGCTTAATTTTATTTTCTGATAATGATGTTGAGTATATTTCCATGTGCTTATTTGCTACTTGTGAATCTTGTTTTAGAACTGTCAATTCAAATGTTTCCTCATTTTGAGGTAGGCTGTAGGAATTTCTTATAAGAATTCTTCATATAGGCTAGATGTAAATTCTTTGTCAGACATATGCACAATACATTGGTCCGCTAAGTCTGTTGCTTAACTTTTCATTTATTCTTAATAATGTTTCTAATTTTGACGAAACCTGTTATGGGTTGAGTTATATCCCCCTGCCAAGTAATACCTTGAATTTTTAATCCCCAGGACCTCAGAATGAGACTTTATTTTGAAATAAGACCTGACAGAGGTAATCAAGTTAGGCCCTAATACAATGTAGTTTGTGTCCTTATAAAAAGGGCACATGTGGATGGACACATAACACACACACACACGCACATCACACACGAAGAAAGCCATGTAAAGATGACAGCAGATCAGGGTGATGCAACTACAAATTAAGAAATTTCCAAGACTGCCAGCAAATCACCAGAGCAAGAAAAAAGGAATGGAACAGATTCTCCCTGGGATCAAAAGGAACCAGCTCTGCAGATAACTTGATCTTGGACACAAAGACTCCAAAAATGTGAAGAAATAAATTTCTGTTACTTAATTCACACATTTTTCAAAGCTTGGTTACAGTAGGCCTAGCAAGTGAATAAACATTTATCACTCTTACGGGCACAGCTTTTGTGACTTAGCAGATCTCCGTCTTTCTCAAGGTCACTAAGATTTAGTCCCATGTTTTCTTTAAAATGTACATTATTTTTCCATTACATACAGGCACATTCCACATAGCTTCCTATTTACTGGGCTTCATGCTTGAATTTTCTGATGCCTGAGGGAACAGTTGTTCCTTGTATAATTTCTAAAATTAATCATAATTTCTAGTAACAGTGTAAATATATCAAGGGGCTCTTTGCCAATCTCTTCAAGTTCAACTTGGAGCAAGTTTTATGTCCAAGGTGATAGAGCCCAGTGCTTTTTGGTTGCTTTCCTAACAAGCTGAAGATGATCCTAATCAAAGTTTCAATGCCAATTATTCAGCACCCAGCCAAGTCAGGCCCAGGTGCACTTACCCGTTTCTATGGTATTCTTCCACTCAAGGTGAGCTATTTATGTACAGGTCAAAAAAGTGTAGCTCTGGGTAAGTACCTTGAATGTGCAGAGGCCAAAAGATCCTTCCTGCATGCACCAAAGGGCCAGAGTGCCTAACGGCATTTTACCACCCTAGCCCTGCACTGCAAGAAGGCACACAACCATCACCACTTCAGAAATCAATATCCTCTTGTAAGTTATTCTTATTCACCTCAGTTCTTTGTAGTTTGGAAAACAAAAGCCTTCTGAGGCCATGCAAAGGCTGAGAAAATGATTCAGTAAATTTCTGCTATAACTTTCTTCTTTTGGAATGGAATGCACAGGCCCTGGTGATGCTGCCTTCTTGAGTTTACATTACTGTAGTACCTACACAGTGATGCTGTTTGTTGCCTGCAGTTGTTCATGCATGAGGATCAAGCCTTTAACAGACTCACTCAGAGAACGCCTTACCCTTGACTGACAGGTGTCTCCACGTCACAGTCGGCTCTGGTCTGCCAATGGCAAGGCACAGCAGGGTCACGCTGCTCCCCTCATTCACAGTGACGTCTGAGGAGATGTTCATGATTTGTGGAGGGACTGTAAAGAAACACAGGAGAGAAGGAATGCTTGAGAATTATTCCTTGCACTTAAAAGAAAGTGTTAGCCTATAGTACGTGTATAGCATGTTTTCATGATGAATATTGTTCTCAACAATAAATTTCAGGTTGCTTGATTTGCCAAGGGTATGGCCACTGACAACAGTTATATCACATGCCTGGTAGAAGAAAGGTCAGGATTATGCCCTATTGAAGCAAGTGTGTGTGTGTGTGTGTGTGTGTGTGTGTGTGTGTGTGTGGAGTGTGAGGCAGCAGAGGCACTGAAGACAGACATTGCTTCTTGTTGACTCGAAGACTAAATCAAAGGGAAAATTCCAAGTCTTACAAGAATCCTTGTCTGTCCACATGTTCATTCCTGTAAGTGGAATCACCGGTGTAGGTGGTTAACCCTGGGTTGTCCCCAGCCACAGGCCTCTTCCAAGAGCTCACTCCAAAAGCCAAAGCACTGGTCAGTTATCATTTCCTGGGCATTCCGGACCTTGCATAGGGTGTGCCTTCCTGGAATTCCTTTCTTCTCATTTCTTAACCTGAAAATTCCTACCAATCTCTTAAAACATATCATTTAAAACTCAGTACAATTTTCTGTAATTTCCTCAATAAGAGTTAATTGCTTTCTCCTTGGACTCAACAAGACAGTACGAATGTCCCTGCTACTTGGCATTGTCATAAGATTGTACAAATGGAACTTGACTTATGACGGATGATGTCATAATAAACACATCCTGAGTTGAACTATTATAAGGACAAATCTATTTATGCATAGCGTTCCATTTTTGGAACACACATAACAATGGAGCATAATAGAAATGTTTCTCTTCAAATTCTTGTTCCTTGATTTTTCTGGATAACAGATATAAGTTTCATGCAAAAATTTAAAAAATTGCAAACTTCCACATAAACAGGTTATTATAGCCAATAAACTGAACACAGTGCTTTAGCAACACAGCACACTGCAAAGCACTGGTGGCCTCCCTGTCTAGATCCTGTGGCTGACTGGGAGCTGTGGCTCCCTGTCACTACCCAGCGTAATAGTGAAGGGTTTTACACTGCACAACACTGGCCTAAGAAAAGATCCAAAATCAAAAATCAAAGTAAGATTTCTCCTGAGAAATGCTTTTGCACCATTGCAGAATTCAAAAATCCTAAGTAGAATCATTATAAGTTGTGAACCATCCATGCTATAAAATGTACTTGTTAATGACACAGTAGCCCAGTGACTGGGAGCAGGGCTCTATATCCCGACAGACCAAGGTTTGAAACTTAGCTCAATTTTAACCAGCAATCTGGCTTCACCTCTGTGGCTTGGACTTCCTCATCTATGAATGCAGATGTTAGTAGTAGCTAAATTCACCCTGGTATAGGGTTTAAACGGAATAACAGCTTAGCAGAATGCCTGTTATAAAGTAAGCACTCAGCAAGTGTTAGCTGCTAAGGCAACAGTGATGATGACTATGATGCTTACATTAACAGCAACAATAACATCTTTCACGAATAATTGCTTTCTTCTCCTGGGTCAGGACCACGTCCTTGTATCTTTACCACCGCAGAGCCCAATGTGATCCCTGGCCTTACCTTGTCCCACTTCCAGACCTTGCTTACAATTGAACTCAAAGCTCAGTACAAGAAAATACCCACATTCTTTCCAAACTCTTCTCTTCACTATTATTCTGGTTGAGATTCTCACTAATTTTCCTGGGGACAACTGCAATAGGCTCTTACCTGGAACCTTCCACATGGTCTCCTTGTGTTTTTTGATCCCTCCAATCTCTCTCCTACATGTGGCAAAAGTGACCATTTCAGACAACAGTCTAATCACACTGCTCCCCTGCTAACACTTAGCGCCCCACAGGAGACCAGGTGTAACACACGCGTGCTTTTGCATGAGGGAAGCTCTCTGCTGTCTAACGCCGTAGTCCACTTCGCATTTACCCAGCACACCAAAGCCCCGCAGCTCTCCTGGAGTGCGTGAAGAACACAGACACTCCCATAATTTTGCTTTTCCTCCTCCTTCTTTGACTCTTCCCAGAACAGCCTGGTTCTTCCTGAAAGGGTCACTCAAATGTCACAATCCCTCTGCTGTTTTCTAGCCTCCTCTCACATCCTGAAACTCTCTCTTCTGCTGCACCTTGGTCAAGCTGCACGACAAGGACCAAGTGTGTGGCACTGCAGGTGCTGCTTCATGCTCGTGTCTGGAGAGCGAGTTGCAGCAAGACAAGCAGACGTCACACCCATGTCCCAGTGTTGGGCACAGAGACCAGAGGGTCCATGCTCAATTCCTCTTTGAAAGAAGATTCTAAGAACAGATGGAACAGAACTCCAAAAGCTAGGAGGGTACAGATTTGAATGGAGGATTTCCAACACCTGATACTTTCTTCTCAATTTCCTTTCAGAAACGAAAGTGCAGATAACAGAGAGAGCAGATTCCACATCTATAGTTATGCTGATTTGTACTGCCACTTTAATTATGAATTATTAATTATCAAACAGGTTGCAGGTTAGTAGATTCCAAGCCACCCTGACTTGGTGACAAAAGAGAATTACGGCTGATGCTCAATTCAGACCACTCTGCAGGCAGAAATTGTATGCTGCTGAGACCTTCCAAGTAAGACTTTTCAAGGAGAAGCCATAAGTAACAAGCAGAACACTTGAGCTCTTCAGGGAATTCACATTAGCAAATAAATAAAAATTGCCTCGCTTATAAATCTGCCATATTTTGGATTATTTCTGCATTAGGAATTGCCTTGAAATTTCAGTGCACATATTTTGCTGAAATACACACAGGGAAAAAATAATGTACATTCTAACTACACTGGATTCTCTTGAGGAAACAGTTCTACCTGTTTTTCAGTATTTTCTAGCTTGTTAAAAAATAGTTCTGGGTTTAGAAATGTCAATACTTTTTTTTTTCACTTCTATAAAGCCACAACTACAGTGCAACTTCCAAAATATTCTCAAAATAATGTCTGCTTTAGCTGTGAGTGTTAGGGCATCTGAGGGTCTCATTCTCTAGACCCTGGAGACGCCCTGGAAGTTAGTTAAACCCAGCTTGAGGAAGCGTTTCCTGTCAGTGGAGGATAGTTTGGTGCATTGCTTCCACGATGAGTGGAACTTCACAGAGAGCCCACCCCACTGTCATCATTTCCATAGATGGTATAGCTCATCTGATCAATGAAAACGGCTGCATGAAGAGATGCTTATGAGATTTCATGGGTGTTTCGCATGACCTCCTCATTCCCAGGTGCTCAGTGAATGTCACTCATCAAGAAAGCCCTTCCTGAAACGGGATTGCCAGTGTAAGCCAGGCACACCCACTAAACCCAGTGTGCACCTGTCATCCCCTGCAACTCAGCATATCCTATAATTTTCTCCAAGGAAGAAAGATACATACAGTTTCAAAGGTGTGGGCACATTGTGATTTGATGGGAAGGGCAGTTCCTTCTGTTCTCAATTATGGTAGCCTTAGTAACCGATATTCCTATGTAACTTCGTTTCTAAAGTGTTTTGCACATGAGTGATCTCATAAGCATCTTACAAATTATGAGATAAACAAAAGAAATATTCTGCCTATTAAACATGAAGAAACTGAGGCACAAGGAGAATTAAGAAAACTACCCAAACTTATAAGCCTAGCAAATGTCAGAGCATATATGACACTGTGTCTTAGCTCCTCCAACACAGCATTCATACCCACGGGTTTTTGCAAGTTTTCAATTCTGCTTCAGATGTCTTCCCAAAGCATCTTCACTCGTGGCACTTGCCACAGTGCACCAACGCACAAAACCCTCCTGTTCCAGTTGGCTTCCCCTGCTCACCGCAAACTACTAACAGCAGTTACTAGTTTTTACTACTAACTGTCTTTACTACCCTTGCTTCTCCAGGGCCACAAGTGTTACTTACCAACAGAGGTACCATACTAAGCAGTTCTAATTTGCTTGTAAACCTGAATTAAATTTGGCAACAATACTAAGACTTTACCCCTGCTTCCGTGATAACTTTTTGAAGAAAAGAGCACTTAGGGATTGTTTTAAATGCTTCTTCATATTTTGGCAGGAGATCTTCGCTGAATTCTATAAAGTGTCTGTGACAAATGTGTCTATATATCACGTTAGTGCTTACGAATGTATAAAGGCAAATAAATAGATAACGATCATACTTGAAATGCCCAGATTACCATCTTGGTTACTCTTCTCCTTGCTGAGACAAAACACTCAACACCCAAAGTTAAAGAAGAAAAGATTTATTTAGCTCACAGTTTGTAGAGATTTCAGTCCATAATCGGCTGACTCGAAGGCAGGGTGGCGTGGCAGAGGGCCATCAAGGAGGAGAAACAGTCCATGGCAGGCAGGAGGTAGCAAAGCAACAAAGTAGCGAAGAAGCAACCAGCTTCTTTTTGTTCCTTTTATAGTTTATTTAAGTTTCAGGGTTTAGGGCAGTGCCAGACCAATCAGTGGACTGATTTACCAACCACACACCTTTAATCCAAGCATCACACACTCTAGATCTGGCCACCTCTGAGAAAGCCCCACCTATAACTGAATGGGGTTTTGGGGGGACATCTAGACACAAGTCATAACAATTACTCAAAAAAATAATGATGAGACTCAAGGAGTGTAACTAAAAGTCAACAACTAGCACATGGGTTTTAAAATTATGTCTGCAGACACTTTCCCTGCTGATAGTGTGGGCGTGTGACCGTCTTTTCACTTGTGGTGGTAGGTTACAACGGGGTCTTTGCACTGATCATATACACTGCTCATAGCACAACCACAGTGACTTCAAAATGAGATCATTTTCGGTAGATGACAGGTACATATAAATCACTATCTGTCTTTTTGCATTTTATACATATAGATAGACCATATATTATCAAGTGTAATAAAGTATCTTGAGGAACGGGTGGATTCCCACAGCTGTCCTCAGGCTCTGGATTACTATGAAACATGTACACATTCTCTCTAGACCTGCAGTATGACAAACACCTCGAATGTGTTCTCGAACCTAGACTTTCCTTTCCAAACTCTGTCTATTGACTTAGTTGAAAAGCGCATCTTCTCTTGCTGGGGATATCACAAAGGCCTCCTCACTCTCTGCTTACCTCTACCACGGAATCCAAACCCCAACACTTACCACAGTTACTATAAATATCTTGCTTCTGCCTAGAACCTCCAATATCTGCCCCGATCTAGGCATGCAGTACAAATTTCTTCCTAGGATGTATAGGAACATTTATAGCCCAGCTGCAGCCTGACCATCAGCCCCTCCTCTCACAGATGTCTCCAAGACTGCATCATCCTCATTTCTGTGCCTTCATGTACACGATCCCTTCTGCCTGGAAAATGCATTCCCATTTCTGTGCCTTATGAGTCACTCATCCTTTAATCCTTAACTCAAATGGAGCTCCTTCGTGATACCTAGTTGGTCTCTCTTCTCTTCCCAAGGCATTCTTATTTATTCCTTTATCATACCATTTATCTTTGCAACTAGGCTATTCCATGGACAGGAATATAAAGGACCTTTATATTTATCCTTGTATTCCTATTATACAACACATGTCTTAACACCCCCCCACATGTAATGCATGGGTGCATAGGCTTAAAATGATTATCTTACAATGTGTTGAGAGTTTCAGGAAGAGGAGAGGGTAAATGTCAAATCTCTAGGATGCAGAGTTCAGCATCTTCTTCAATTATGTAACTTCCTTCTGGAGTTAGAATTAACATCCATTCCTCTGAATTCCTTGTTAATGACCCCAGAGCACTCTCCATTGACCATATATAATTCAGGTCCTCTTGTTATGACCTCTCCTTACCCTCTACACTTTCCTCTATAACATTTATATAGTTTTGTGCTTTTGTATTCATTGGCATGTCTGTATTTTTGCTCTCTCTGGTCCATGAAACTATAGACTTTGTAAGCCACTATCAGCCTGCTACTTAGAACTACGTTTCACACATGATAAAATTTGTAAGTAAAAGTTTATTACGTAGACTGTGTTGCACAAATTATTGTGCACTTGTGAGGGAGCAAGGTTGAGTTAGAAAAGTTTCTCTGGAAATGAAATACTTCTTTGTGCAGAGGTAACTAGGGATGGTGATCCTGCATACACCAGTCCTACCCTGCACACATTCGGTGTGATGTAGTGGAGGCTCGCATGAGAGGCTGCATCCCCTCGTTCAGGTTTTGGGGCCCAGCAGGCCTGTGGGACCTTGGATGGCTATGACTTAGCACCTCTAGACCCCTGCTCCTTATCTGTAAAATGTGGATGGCAAATCTTATTTCTCCAGGTTGAAAGACAACCAAATGTGAATGTATGTACACACTGAGACAGTTCCTGGAGTAAGTAAATACGCACTTAATAAATGTTACCTGCTCTCATTCTCTCTATATACTCGTTGCTGATGCTGTTTGTGCCATTAGAATCAGAGAAATGGCTTGATATCTGAGTAATTGCTCATTTTCAAACTCTCAGCTCCTTTAACTTTTTTTTGCGGGGGTGGGTACCGGGAATCGAACTTAGGACCTCATGCTTGCCAGGCAGGCACGGTGCCACTGAGCTATAGTTCCTTTAACTTTATGTCAAAGCTGATGGATGAAGTTGGCTCTAGATAGTTGGGAATAGAGATTCCTTATATTAAATGAAAGTAAATATATTAAAAATTAAGTAAAGTAATTAATTATATTGAATATATTAAATCTTATATGATGTCATATATATAATTATGCAATAGAATCTATATAATTATAATTAAATAAGGTATATTCATATTGACTAATAATTATACATAAAAGATATTGTATAATATATTATATATCTACTAATAGTATTATATATTATATGAAATATATTTACACATATATATTACAGTTGTGCTTTGGTTTATGAATGCTTTAGTTTGTGAATAATTTGGTTCACAAAAGCATTTGGCAAAATTTAGTTTTTGTTTGTGAACTCTACATTGAGTGACAAACATGACTGTGGCCATGTTTCCCACATGAACAGGAATGTGGCCATGTTTTCCAGAAACATGGAATGAATTAAGTTCACGAGCCAAAGTACCACTGTATGTACAGACATATATAATTATATATAATATTAATAAACATGCAATTTTAGTGTACACAATGCACCCTGGCTCTTACAATACATATTCAAAAATAACTGCCAGCCTTGGATATAGCTCAGAGGCACAAGTGCCTGCCTGGCAAGAGTAAGGTCCTGAGTTCGATTCCCAGGACAAAAAAAAAATTGCCAGTGTCTTCTTCTTAAACTGAGCTTTTTAAGCTAAGCAAACGAACGCACCAGGCAAATCTTACACATAGGCATGAAGGAGCCACTTGACTCTACCTTATCTTCTTCCTTAAGGGTGTCTGTTTCTAAGAGAAATGGGGTACACGGCCCCGCACTGTGCGCTGCTATTCGGGAACACGCACCTCACCCCAGCAGACAGTGCAGAAACACAGGTGCGTGAGGCAGACTGCAGAAGAGACAACCACTCCTGCATGGCCAGCCCTGCCCAGCAAGGCCGGACCTGTAGCGTCCTAGGGGGTGCAATCAGTAATGCCTCGCACAGTAAATGTTCTTGGAATCATTATGTTATATGATCCTGATGACATCTTGAGGCGTACAAGACAAGGTGAGCAATCTGAAGACTGCAAAGCAGGAAGCTGGGATATGATTCTGGGTCTCAGGGGCCAGAGCCACTGAAATGGCACCACATGGCAAGACACTGGCTTCGGACACACAGTCCAGACTCTGGTCCTGGATTTGCTGTACTACACAGATGCCTGTTTTGACTGAGATCCTTTGGATCGCAGCCATTTCCTCTGTGAAGTGAAACTCAGGACACCATGGCAAAAAGTAGATGCTTAGGGAACACTGATTCCACATTACCTCCAAATGTTTAGTTATATCTTTTCTCTACCACTAAGAGTTCCCACACCAGCAAGAATTTGGGGGAGTTTATTTTTTTAATTGCAGACTATTAGATCTGAATTGGAACAGGAAGTCACACTGTTTAAAAGTCTCCAACGTGAACTCAATCTGAAGCCAAGATGAGGAACCAGCACTATGCCTCAGCATGGGTCCTCTGTTTTGTCCTGAGTCCTTATCAGTAACTCAGACTAGGCCAGCCTCTCTTCTGACCCTCAACATCCTGCCCGGCAGGCCTGCTGTCGCTAGAGATGGCTGTGCATGTCCTCTCTGCAGAGCTCCCACAGGGACAGACGTCCCACCACCTCTACTTTACCCAGTCGCTGTCCACTTCCAAGATCTGTGTCTTTCCTGCTTTATTTAAGACTGCACGGTATACTTTAAAGACCCCCCAAAAATCAAACCAAACCAAAACCAGCCAACAAGACAAAATGAAAAAACTCTGACAGTCATAGAGGCAAAAATTTGAATACCATTTCTTTCTCACTCTTTCCATTCTGATTTTTGAAAAAAATAACTTAAGCCATTAAATTTCAGATTCCTTGACTGTAAAATGGGCATACAAATATTTGCCTCACAGGGATGTGGAGATTAGATTAGAGAGAATGGTTTCAAAGAGCCTTAAATAGCTATTATTATTGTTTTCACTTTAATGTTATTATTGCGCTCAGGGAATAATGAAATATTAAGAGACCATGTGAAAACTAATAGAAATAGGAAACACTTTTCATTACAGTTTGAAACACTAAGGGATAATTTATAAAAATAATACAGTAAAGCTTTTAAGGATCCCACGTTTTATTCTTGGGGGATTACCTTTCTGCATTTTAATGGGGAGTTTATTTCCTAAGCCAGATATATTTGGAATTCTTGTATTCATACTGGGCTATTTTGCACAATATTATGCACAAGAAGTATGATGACAGTGTATGAAAAAGCACTACATGATGTGTAAGGAGGGAGAAGTTCTAATCTTGTTTCTTCCATAACTGTGTGAGCCATTGAGATCACTTAGCTGATTTGGCTAGTACTGTGTACACAATTACATGTGTGTTTTCCATGCATTTGTGTTGTTGTTGTTTATTTGTTTTAATTAGTTTTAAAATGAAGTAAGTGGACTGCATTCTCAGGTCTCTCTGGACAAAAGCTCCATAAACTGATGAGTTCTAGCAACATAACAAGCCGAATGTGTAAGTGGGTTACTTCTGGGAGCAAGCGACTAGCACTACCTCTGGCAAGAAAAAACGATTTATGCTTGTTTCTTTGGGCCTGGCATTAAGCGCTGCTGTATATTGTTTTATTTGACCCTCAACACTTTCATACGAAATGTTCATTATTAAACATCAACATAAGAATAAGTATATACATTTAGGAAATAAAAAAGAAAATTCAGAAATACATGTACGTACCCATGATTAATTCCTTTTCAACAAGGTGTGCAGACAATTCAATGAAAAAAGAATAAAGCCTTCAAAAATTGTTATGAGTCAAAAGGTTACTTGCAAAAGAATGCATTTGGATTCCACCTTCACATCACACAAGCAGAATTAACTCATAATGAATAACAGCCTTAAGAGCTAAAACAGCAGAAAGTATAAGCAAAGTATTTATGATCTTCATTAGGCAGTGGTTTCTTACATAAGCACAAACAACAAAAGAAAAATGGGTAAGTCAAGCTTTGTGCAATTTAAGAAGATCTAAAAACAGCCAATGTGTACATGAAATGACAGCTAGTATCATTATTCAGCAGACATACACAAATCAAACCCACAGGGACATTCCCCTTTACACCCACTAGGATGGTCAGAATAAAAAAGACAGAGAGTAATGAGATTTGGCAAGGATGTGAAAAAATTAGAACCCTTATATACTTGTGATGAGAATGTAAAATGCAAGATTAGAAGACAGACTTCTTCAAAAGTTAGAGTTAATAAATGATCTAGCAATTCCAATCTAACATATATGCACCCTCAGAATGAAAACACAGCTCTACAAAACAACTCAAACACAAATTTTCATATCGACATTATTTATAATAGACAGAATGCTAAAACAATCCAAGTATCTGTCAAAAGGTAAATGGGTAGACAAAATGTATATACAAACAGTGGAAGGCTATACAGCTATGAAAAGAGGTACAGATAATTTCTCTCACATAAATGAACCTTGGAAGCATTATCTGTAGTGAAATAACTTTGTCAAAGAAGAACATACATTGTAGGATTTGATTTGATTCAGAACAGAAATATACAGAGACAGAAAGTGTAATGGTTGTGCTTTCTGTACGAAAGTTGCCAGAGGATAAAGAGATGAACAAGTTAGAAATGACTGTCAATGGTGTGGAGTTGTTTTTTTTTCTTAGTTGCGGTAATGAATATTTTTCTAGAATACTGGTGATTGGTGGATAACTTTGTGACTATACTGAAAGCCACTGAATTGTGCCTCTAAAAAAATGAGTTATAAACTTTGTGAATTATATCTGCACAAAGTCAGAAGAAGTACCAATCACAGCCATTCAGCTCTTGACAGGTGGAACCAGCAGTTCTTATACTATGAGGAATGAAGGCAACTCAACACATGTGGATTCTCTGAAAATATCTTTTTATCTTATTGATACTTCACTGCATAATGCTGATTTGGTCTTGGTATAGTTGGAGCTCAAATGTCTCCCAAAGGTCATGGGTCAAAGGCTTGGTCCCCCATGCAACACTATTGGGGGGTGGTAGAACTTTGAGAGGGGTGTCTCCTGAGAGCCCCTGTGGGCTGTTTGCCAATTCTCCAAACATTCAGTGTGAATTCATTTGGACTGCCCAAATGTCCTCTTCCTCATGCATCCACCTGGTCAAATCCTACTCATAGCAGAAAACTGAAATAGAATATCTCCTCCATCAGCTCTCTCCATTCTAGACATGAATGTAAGTCACATTCCATGGTTGGTTATAGATAGTGACTTGACATTTTCATTTCTAAACACTTATTGAGTGCCTACTAAGTGCCAGGCATTACTGTGGGAGTAGAGGAGTTAACATATAAGGTCCTTCCTGTAAAGCATAGAGTTTAGTGTCTTGAGGAACAGTAGCACTGATAAATAATCATTCCAACTAACATTTGTAATTACCGCTCTGGGTAACACCCACTCTGGATGTGCTGTGAAGGGCACACTCCATGGTAACCCAGAATGGAGGCGTGCTCTGTCACTGAATTTGGGGAGCACTTTGTTCTGGGAAGAGCTAGGCAGAAGGTTGAGCCTTCAAAAAGCTCTGCAGTGATGAGAAGCTTGGTCTACTTGGATGTCCACTTGGGTAATGGATTGAAATGAAAACTCTGAAATCCTGCTTGTTGTGGCTGCAAAGGCAGAGAGGAGCCAGAAGTTATAGACTCTTGGAAGCAACTTGAAGGTTTGAAATCTTAATTATGAGAGCAAGTGGAGGGGCAGGAAAACATAAAGTTGATGGTGATGATGACAGTGATTGTGTGATGGTGCTGACGATCACAAGGATGGTCCGTGTGTTGACGATGGTGGTGGCGATGATGATGGTGTGGATGATTAGATGGTAACTGTAGTGATGATAGTGATGATTACAGTGAAGATGGCAGATGGGGGTGATGGTGATGGATGGCAAGCGATGTGAGAAGGACACATTTCTACTGGGAAATAAGCCAAGCCACACCTGGCAACAGTGTAGAGGGGAGCCTGGAACTGAGGAAGAGGCAGTGGAACTGCTAGGAGGTTTTCTGACCACAAGATGGTGGCAACTCGGACAAGTACAGTAGCACAGATTTAGGAGACATTAGGGAGCACAGGGAACAGCTTGGGGATCAGCAGGATACATGTGAAGTGCAAAGACCTCTGCACATTGTGTCTCGCTGGTCCCCAGGTTGAGGACCATGTAATCAAAGGCAGTTACTTGTTCATCTCAGTATCCCAAGGGTCTTCTAACACAATGCCTGTGTCTAGTAGGTGCTCAATCAATGTGTGCTGGGTTTAATTATTAGGACGAGAAAAATTCCAGAAAACACAATCTCTCTGGATCCAACAGGGCATCCAGAAAGCTGGGAGTGAGGCTAATTGCACGAGGGCATGTCCTAATGCTTGGATTCAGGACTGGATTGTGTTATTTGGTTTTATAGACTCTGCTGTGAACTCAGACTCCCCACATGTCTTGTTGTGCAATGGTTTTATTCTATGCTGGAGAAGATTAGATATGCTCTTTTCTGATTGCTTTTCTTCTTCTTCGTTGTATTTTGATGAGCGGGATGATAGGGGAAGAGAATAAATGATTATGAATTACAAATACATTAATGCATGCTAAGGGCTGGGTGACATCACAAACCACTCACGCCTCACTGAGTTCATGTGTAATGGTTGTCACCACTGCGTCCCTTACAGAGGTTATTTATAGACTTATACATTTTCTATTTTTAATTTGCACAATTCAAGCAACTGACCATGATCAGAGAAACTGCCTGCAGTAAAAGAGTCATTTTCATCATGTTCTGCTTTTCCTAGGGCATAAGGATGCCCTCCCTCTGGGAGACTCCCTTTGTTCCATCCTCCCGGGACTTGGTGACAGACCCTGAGAGCTCTGGGCAGCTCCCATTAAGCAGTCTAGACTCCTGCCCCCTCTTCGTAGGACGACTTTGGGCAAATTGCTTAAATTCTGCAATCCCTGTTTCTTAAACTGGAAGACCAGGTAGTGACCATATGTAACCCACAGGGTCCTTGTGCGGAATGAATGTTAAATTAACATAACAGGGTTTTGTCATACTGCCTTGTACATAATAACAGCTGGTATTATGGATTTTTTTATTCTACTTCTAGAACTTTTTCCCACCAGTGACTTTCAGTTATTAAGAACTTAGCATCAGGAAGCACCACACGAAGACTTCGCCACAATTCACTTCCTTCGTCTTGAAGGAAACCCTGTGGAGCAGTTGTAGCACTTTACGTTTAAGAATGAAGAAACAGAGGCAGTGAGGGATTAAATAAACTACCTAACCTCACACTATTGGCAGAGTTGAGGCTCAGAAGTGCACGAAGTTCTCATGTGCTACTGTTTTCAGCCCATGCTTTCTGACTCTGCCCAGCCACAGCGCGAGCTGCCTGTCCCAGCTCACTGGCCTCTGAGGTGACATAGTGTGGTCTGTATTGCTGCACTCTTACAGGATTTCAGCAGAAGCTACACTCACCTTGGTGATCTGAACAGCAGGTAGTAGCAGCGGCACCTGCCTGCCTACGGAGGTGGTGTATTCAAAGGAAGCAATGCAGATGATGCCCCAGCCTCTTCTCATTCTCTCCCACAATGCAAGGGAGAAGTTGGAGAAAGAATGTGTTTGTCAGCTTCCAGTTACTGCGATAAAATACCTGAGACAACTGTCTTTAAAGAAAATATTCATGGTGGTTCACAGTTTTGGAGGGTTTAGTCCATGATCGCTGGTCCTGTTGCTTTTGTTTCTGTGGTAAGACAGCACATCACAGTGGCAGTCCTGAGTGGAGACAGCCCATTCACCTATGGCAGCTGAAAGTGAGAGTGACAGGATGGGCCAGGGTCCCAGCATGACTCAGGCATATCCTCAGTGATCTAAGACTTTCCACTAAGCCTCACCTCTTAAAGCTGCACTACCTCTTAAGTTGCGCCATGGGCTGGGGACCCAATCCTTTACCCAAAGATTTTTGGGGATACTTATCCAAAACACAACAAGGGGCATTTCTGCCCCAGGACTTATTAGACCCTGTTCTCCAGCTTCTCACCAAGAGTCCCCAGTGCCTTCCGACTTTAGCCTTAGCCTGCATTGTAAGCTCTTCTGACTGGCATAGGTTGGAATAGAAGGATACTTGTGCTAAGAACTAGACAAAATGTGTCCATCCCCAAAATTCATCTGCTTCTCTGTCTACCAACAAGTCTTGGCCTTCCTGATTATTTTGTTCAAAGCCCAACAGCCTTCAGCTACTTTCTGAAATTACTTTTATGTGCCTATATTGTCTTCTGTCTGAAATCTTTGCAGGGAAACGGACCTCTCCTGTGACCCTTCTTTTAGGATTCTGCCTAACACCCAGTTCCCATCCAGGGTGGAGCACACCCTTTGGAAGCTGCAACAGCAAAAAGCTGGCTCACCCAACAGCTCTGAGCCTTTCTGACTTGCTCTAGGTTACAGCCTGGCTCTTAGTGACACGGGAGTATCGACTGTCTCCTGCCCTGTTCTGTATCATCTGCAGTCCACCCCAGAACTTTCCAATAACAAGGGGGGACCTCAGGTCCCTGCTGAATTCTGCTCAGCCTTATGACAACCTTGGGGTCCTGGTAATGTCTCAGCTGAGCTGGCCACCTGTTGGCAGGCAGCCTGACTCTCTAGTTGCTCATGAAGAATCAGGGCAGCTAAGCGTGGTTGCTCACCCTGTAATTCCAGCACTCTGGGAGGCTGCAAAAGGAGGATTTCAAATTTGATCCAAGCTTGGGCAACTTAATGATTTAGTGAGACACTGTCTCAAAAAAACTTGTTAAAGGCTGGGGATGTAACTCAGTGTGAAGGTGTTGGATTCCATCTCCAGTACTGGGAAAAATACCAGAAGCATCCTTCTCCATATTTCCCTGCCTCTGCCTGACCACCCTTCTTCTTACACATGCTTTGTTCTTCCAAGAGTAAAGCACTCTGCCTTTCCAATCCATGACTTGCAGTCATCGTGTGACCACATCAGATGGAACTGAAGAAAGAAATACACATATACACAAACACAGAGCAATTTTTTGTTTGGAGACATAGAACTTGGAAAATCGTTAAGACATAGGTACTTTTCCATCTTCTGGTCCAAAGCTCTGTGCTACAGTGGGAAGAGAGAGGACAGAATCTGAGCTTCAGTGTTTGTGATATGAAAATGATACTTGTTTTCTAAAAATATTGTAGCTATGAATAAATGAGAAGATGAAAACATACTTTAAACACTAAAAAATGGTATAGATCCATAATACAGTATTGTCACTAAAGAAAATAAGATGCGTATGTTGAGTTCTCAGAGTTCCATTGGTTAAAACTCAACAAGCTCTAATTCTGCCTTTGCAGGGTGGCATTCAAAATAACGTGATTCGTATCACCCAGAGCGTGCAACACGCAAGCTTTCTATAGGCTAAGTTCAATACCACATACTCTACCACCACCATTTTTCATTCACTGTCATGCTGGGTCCACAGAAGAAAGAATTTCTAATGTGAACAAACATGCTTAGATTTCAAAGTGTAAGAAAGACAAGTATTTGTCCCCGAATGTATAATAAATACATAATTCTTATATGGGTCTTGGTCAAATCTTCAAATTGTCCTGGAATTTCAACAAACCTGGTGATTCAGGTAGTAAGGCTGGCATCCACATTTTCTTACACTGGGAAAGATGTGGGGGTGTCTGCGAGTGAATATTGCTGATAAAACCATGATAACTGAGTCTCATTACAGCCAAAGACAAGGCTCATATTTTAGCATTTTTATTAAAGCTTTTTAAATTACTGAGTGTCTGGTATATTCAATACCAGCCTAAGTGATTTATATTAGTCTATCCCTAGATACTCTATCTAATAAATAATTTGGCAATCTCCTAACCCATAAATATCCTGGCCCCAGCAAAAAGCAATTAAAGCACGTTTAAAAAAATGGCTTCCCAGGGTCCAGACTGCAATGTTGCTGGACCCTTCCAGTGGGATAATTCACACCCCGTATCCAGGATGGGTCAGATCTCCTTACTCACTACCTGGTCACCAGGGACTGATGCTCCATGCCTTCAAAAATCAAGGCAATGCAAATCTATCTTTAAATGTTTAACATCTCCAGAGATTTTAATGTGCAAAATATTATTGCCAGTACCAAGTCTTCAATAATATGCTAGACAGTTTAGGATAAAAAAAATGGGCACAACCCGTTTGGGAATGAGTTGTGCCAAAAATGTTTAAAATACATTAAATGCAAAGGCAGATGGCTAAAAGGTTATTAGAGTTTCCAGAGTCACTAGCCTAGAAAAGATTTCAGGTTAATGAAGTTCAACCAGCAGCCCAGTAAAAAGCCACTGATATTTATGATAGTGGCTTCAGGTTCAAAGATTTTGGCTGCAAAGGGAGGCCACTTTTCCTGAAAACCTCTTGTCTGGCCTTCCCTGAACCTCTAGGGTTGTCTGAAAGGGTGAAGCTAGATATGCACTTCCTACACCTATAAACTACTGTACTCTGTGGATGCGCCACGCCGGCACCCAGGCGGGAGAGGAAGAGGTGCACAGAGACATGTCTTGTTATACCTGGGGAGCTTTAGGGACAGCGCCCTCAGTGGGAATGGGTTGCCCCAGTGCATACTGCGGGTAGAGACCCCCAGTGACAATCCCAATAGGCCCGTGACGTATTCATCATGACTTCAGGGTCTTGCAGTCTTTAAATCATCTTAATTGGATTATTCTCTAATCGTGTTTTATTTGTTTCCTTAAATATTGTCCATTTTCTGTACTTCGCATCCCAGATAATTGTCACATACACATTACTGGGAGAAGGGAAATGTTGCCTTTTATACTTTCACAGGTGCCTAATAACCCAGGATGTACAATCCTTATAGCTCCAGGGTGCATCAAAGGGGTATACAGATGTTAGGCAGAAGTAATGTCACTGTATTTGTATTTGACTATAGGCCTGTGGAGTGTGTGGATCTGGAGATAAATTACATTTTTTCCTTTTATTTATTATGAAGTAGAAAGAACAAAACTTAAGCCTCACTTCCACAGTCAGTATAAGAAGATTTGAGTAATAAAAGTTATGAGGTTGGTGGAGAAATTATTTTTTTTTATTTTTGTAGAGTGAAATGTTCTTTCTGTTTCTTGTAAAGAAGAGATTTGCTACACCCAGGTGCTCGGCACTCCCTGTCAATGATTCTGCAAGGTTTATAATATCTTCTTTTCAGATTATTTAATTTAATATTTGAAAAGTTAATAGCTATATGATCCCATCACCAACCTTCTTTAAAAAGTATAAAAGACAAATTTTACTACCTATACCATCTATATCTCTTTATTCCTACATAATTCTATAATTTATATTTTGTTTGTTAACCAATGTTTATTTATGCAAGACAATGATAAGTAAATATATGCGAAGCACAAAAGGTAGCAGACTATCCATACTGGCATCTGGAAATTTATAGAACTATAATCTTATGAGTTTTCAGAGTTGAGTAGTATTTTCTGTATACAAGTATTATATGAATCGTGATCATTGTGATCATCATATGGCACATTTTAAAATAAAAAAATTATTATAATAAAAGACACATGGTTATAAATACCCCAGCAAAATACACCCCTCTCACTTCAAAGACACTTTTCCCATTGTTCTTGCCACTTTCTGAAGCAGTTCTGAAAGTCCTCTTTCATGAGTGTCTTTTTTTTTTTTTTTGTGGGTACCGGGGGGTAGACCTCAGGACCTCGCGCGCCAACAGGCACCCGTGCCGCTGAGCGATATCACCGGCCCCTTTTTCGTATGTGGGTTCCGGGAGTCGAACTAGGGCCCTCGCGCTTGCAAGGCAGGCGCTTATGCCGCTGAGCCATCTCACTGGCCTCTTTTCATGAGTGTCTTAAATTGCACTATTTTGAGTGCCTCAGTGTTCTGAATTGATATAAAATGTTTACCTATCTTTGTGATTTTTGACTGGGGGATGAGCTGGAAGTGGTGCCAGATCCAGTGAATAAGGTGAACGAGGACACACTGTAATGTTTTTATCTAACAGAAATTGCAATTAATGTTTTGAATTAGTTAGGGACATCAAGGCTACCAGGAAAAAACACAAAAGATGACTTCCAGAAATGCTTCAGAAAGTGGCAAGAATGGTGGGATGTTTGTTGGAAGTAAGGGGGAATATCATGAGGAGGGTTAATAGCAATCTGTCTACTTTCACTATATTTTTTTTTTATTACAGCTTGCAGCTTTATCTAACTGGTGACTTGGCCACAGCAAAGTGAGTTAATTTCAGTTTCAATTCTTTGCTGTTTCGATGTCATACAAGCTGTGTGAAACTGCATGTCTGGGAAAGAGTCCCCAGGTAGGAACCGGCTCAGAGAGTAAATGCGTCTATAGTTGTGATAGATTTTTACCATCTCTCACATCCACTAATAATCTGAGACAACGTATTTCGCCAAAATATCTTGTCAATAGCATATATCCCTAAACTTTGGAATTTCTGTCAGTTTGATAAATGAGGAATGATATCTCTGTGTGGTTTGGGTTTCATCAGTGCATGTATATAAGGGTGGGTCATACTGTGTTCTACGAGCTCTCTGTTGGTGTCCCTTGCCCACCAAGGCTTGGGAGCTTGGGAGCTTCCTAATGCCCTTTTTTTTTTTTTTTTTGTGGGTACCGGGGGGTCGACCTCAGGACCTCGCGCGCCAACAGGCACCCGTGCCGCTGAGCGATATCACCGGCCCCTTTTTCGTATGTGGGATCCGGGAGTCGAACTCGGGCCCTCGCGCTTGCAAGGCAGGCGCTTATGCCGCTGAGCCATCTCACCGGCCCCCTAATGCCCTTTTTAATGAATCATCTTTCCTTGCACGTCAGTTAGGGTTAATGGACTATGTCAGCTAGAACTCCACCTCTGGATATACAGTGCCAGGCAATTTTCTGGATCTACCATGTCATGGCTGTGTGACTGTCTTCAGGCGTTTGTACCTCAAAATTTTTTCATTTACAAAATAGACACGCAATTAGCTCCTAACTGACTGCTCACTGCAGGGTGCTCTGTGGCGCCTTATGGATTGGACACATTGGTCATGTCCACACTGGGCAAAGGAAGGGCTCTGGGATTCTACCTTCTATCAAGATATAGAAGAGAAGCACTGCATAGATTCAGGATAGCAAACTGCTCCGCAAACACACATCTACAAACCTCCACTTCTCATATACAGTAGTGCAAACATAAAGGCCACTTTAAGTGTACGTCACCAGAAAAAATGTGGAAAACCATGGGCTATATAAAGATGAGGTAGCACGTGTGGAACATACTCAGTGTGCTATTTTGGGCCCTCACTTTATTTGAGCTAAAATGATGAAATTTTTTCTTTGTTTAATTTGAAGAGTACATCAGAAAAAATACTAAATTTAACTGGAGAAAATGTGGTTATTAGAGGCAGAAAAGGGCGAGCGAGGTGGCAAAGTTGATTTTGACATATAGGTAGTGATGTTTTCCCTAATACTCACCTGTCTGTCAGCCACACAGAGAGGTGGATGAATCGAGAGTAAGTGGCCTTTTGGCATCTCATAAAGGGAAGAGGAGGTTTGCCACACGTAAGGAGGAAGTAAAGAAGACGTTGGGGACCAGTAGCAGGGACTCAGGCACTGTTAACAGCGATGGTCCAAATCCAACAGAAAGGGTAACGTGTTACTTGCAGAGAAGATAAAATCCCCCTTTAAGTTTAAAGCCAGGGTTTCATCAGATTTTTTTTTTTTTTGTGGGTACCGGGGGTCGACCTCAGGACCTCGTGTGCCAGCAGGCACCCGTGCCGCTGAGCGATATCACCGGCCCCTTTTTCGTATGTGGGATCCGGGAGTCGAACTCGGGCCTTCGCACTTGCAAGGCAGGCGCTTACGCCGCTGAGCCATCTCACCAGCTCAGATATTTTTTTTTTTTAAGAAAAAGAGAACTTGTAATCCATCTTATTGGAATGTGTTTTGTTTGCTGGTTTGCTTGCTTGTTTGCATTTAATCTCCTAATATTTGTCAAGTGAGTAAGTTAAAGCCTCCATGAAGAAAGCTGTCCCACACATCACTCCTGATGTGACACCATGCTAGCGAATGACTGTAGAGGGACTTCAGTACCCAGGAAGGTGTCAGGCAATGTGCACTGGTACCCAATCATGGTCCTTTAAAAATGGAGAATTAGGTCCGGTGAGACAGTTCAGTGGCATAAGTGCCTGCCTGGCAAGCGCGAGGACCCGAGTTCGACTCCCGGAACCCACATATGAAAAAAGGGCTGGAGATATCGCTCAATGGCACGGGCGCCTGCTAGCACGCGAGGTCCTGAGGTCGACCCCCGGTACCTACAAATAAATAAATAAAAATGGAGAATTAATTCTCAATGGATTTCTTATCTTATAGGCTCTTAAAATGAGAGCCTTGATTGGAAACCTGCTGTAGTACTTCTCAAGGTGATAAAAACTCATAGTTACAGACTACGGTACTGAAAGTGCCAGAAGCAGAAACACAGCCTGGACTTGCAAGTGGCCATGTGCAGACCCATGGAAACCCAGAATATTCATCCTGTTCACTGTCTCTTTCCTGGACCATAACTCATTAACCAACAAAGCTTTCAGGGGATGGGTTATAGGCTGGAGGAAGGGACAGAAATAAGTAGGGATAAAAAGACTGAAGAGGAAAAAAGTAGGATCTAAAGGAAGGATAGCAAAAAGGAGAGTGGGTATTTAAAAAACTTGGTCCTAATTTAGAAATAGGCAGACAATTCCTGTCTCACTTCTTTCCCTTCCTATATACTAATGTGCCCACGAAGCAAAGGAGTATGAAAATTATGGGGCTCTTACAGCCCTGGGATGGTATGTTAAGGCACAGTGTCACTTCCCATCCCAGCTCATTTGCATTTATTTGCTCATCTACCCCAACTAGGAGGCACTTACAAGCTAGATAAGGCAAGAACACAAGTATTGAGAACTACTTATCAAAAAACAATATCTTCTCAAAGCCTACAAAGTAGAGCTAGACAAAGAATGAATTTTTCTTTATCCAGTTCTCTTAAATATTTAAAATTCAAGAGATTTCCAGGGATCTCCTACTTTGAGAGGGATACCTCATTCCCAAAGGACAACGTGAGCTACCTCAAGGCTCCAATTTAAATTAAGCTGAAATCCTTTAGCAGGTTGCATCCTTTATCTTTTTTTCAGGAGACCTCTGTAACCACGTATTTTCCCCCTTTCTTTAATTTTATCTATCCTTAGACCCTCTGTATAAAGTGGCTAGTGTAACTGGAATACAGACATATTGTTGGTTATATGTAGATTGTATATGGAGTGAAAATATTGCCCTCCATCACCAATTTGATTAATAAGTGTCATATGCAATGGGTGAGTTCATATAAACATAAACTCATTTCCTATACCCAAAATGTCTCCAAGGGAAAATAAGACTGAAACTGCCTTATCTATAACACTAGCATCTGTAGATAAGCAGTGCACCCATCAGCCAGAAGGAAATAAATCTGGCAGCACAGAAAATACATGAGAGAGGAGGAAGGGGGCTGATTGCATGCAGGACTGGCCAAAGGGAGGGAGACCCCTGACTGTGGACTCCGCCTGCCAAGTCTCTATGTACAGGAAAGAAATATTTGTGAATCGGATGGATTATACCAGAATAACCAGATACCATAAGGCATCTGAACAAGGTGATTATGTTCCCTCTGCCCAGCTGTGTCACCTTCCAGTTAAATTTTAGTTCTCCAGTGGTCTTTGAATAGAAGGGAAATGGACTGAGGGACAGATTCCTTGGGCTAGCCCATGCAGCATTTACACTCGTTTATAAATCAATTAAGAGACATTTTATTTAAGGGACATTTGTTGGTTCCTGGAATTGCCTGTTATGAGCCTTCCATTTCTCAGTGTATCACAAAATAAAATTTCTGAGCCTTCAGAACCAAAGGGCATATGAGACACATGGGGTCTGCCTACTGTTACATAAAAATTACCACAGGGCTTTGTTTTAGACAAATTTTCTACACTGGGTCCCAACAAACCACACCAAAAGTCAAAATGGAGTCACCCATGCTAAAGTTCCACTCACCAAGCTGAACTAAGCTGACCTTTGGTAAAGTCAGAATTAAGGAGATAATGGTCAAGTTTTTCAAACAGGCCAATTCCGGTTGGTATAATGATGTTCTCTCTGTTATCATCTTTATATAAAAAAGACCAAAGTAATCTGATGTTAACCAGTTATTTTCCTATTGTTCTGTGTCTCTATCTCTGCCTTACAAGGCAAATTGCTTTGAAATAGCCAAAGTTCTTTCATTTTTGTTTCTGATTTCTGTAGCACTTTGCTGTCTGTAAAGTCAGGCTCCCCTGTTCTTCTCATTTTATGGAATGAAGTGTTGCCTGATTCTAAACTAAAAAATAAAAGCAAATAAATCTTTAAACTGCATTGTTGTAATTTTGACTTGTGCCCCAGTGAGGCTGGTCAGCCATCCCAACTACACTACATCAGGAAATAGGGTGAAGGGGGACAAGCATCTTTGTGCATTCCCTGCCTTGGTTTTGCAGGCTTTTCCTGAGTCTGGGCTCCTTATTCTTAGGGCAGTGGTGCTCAAAGATGAGTGACATCCCAGCCACCAGGAGGGTTTGTGAGACAGTAGGAGGGTGCCCTTCCCAGCTCCTAATTCAGCAGGTCTGAGCATCTCCATTTCTAACAAGTTCCCAGGTGATCAGGAGATGCTGCCATTCTGGGGACTAGTTTTTTGAGAACTAACACCACCTAAAAAGGAAGAGAAGAGCCACAATTGGAAATGAGTTAAAATTATAAAATGGGTGAGACATTGCATAGGCCCACTCTTCCATTCAGATGACTTTGCCACTTTAGCAGGAAACAAGACATCAAAAAGTGGAAACTTGCCTTCTTTATGGGGTCTCTCCCGCTCTCCTCTAATATCACCCATCTCAGTCTCTAAGTTGGTATTCAGTAGCGACCTCCATTTCAAGACCTTCTTTTACAAAATAAGATAGGATTTTAAGTATCCCAAATACCATGCAATAAGCAATGCTAACAGTCAACCCATGTGTTTAATTTTCTGAAAGAAATGACGACAGACTTTGATATTCTCAAACCTATGGACACTGCTACTGTTCTCTGTGTCTGGAACATATTCGTCTATTTTTTTTCTCCACTTACTAAACTCCTATTCATCCTTTTAAATATTTTTAGTAATCACTTTCACTCTATATCCTTCCTAGAGTCTCTCTAACGAAACTGAATTAAGCATTCTATTCTACTTCTCTACCCTGGGCTTTCTTCTACTGATGCATTTCACACAATGAATTCAACTTACAATCTTTACCTATTTGACATCCCTGATAAATGGAAAGCAGCTGTTTGCCTCCTTAATGGATGGCAACCACTCAAGGGCACTTTTTGTCATCCCCAGTACCACGCATAGCATCCTCACTTAACAGACACACAATAATTGTTTGTGGATCTGAACTGAATGGTGGACTTTGAATCATGCATAAAATAAGTTGCTGATTTAATAGGCTTGGTTATTTGCTTTTCCCTGGAGACATCCATTTATTCCTAAGTCATTGTGGACAAAAGATTAGAATAAAGGGAAGGAGTGTTATAAGCTCATGTTCTGACAAGTGACACCCACAGGGAAGAATGTAACAAATTCACCAAGAAAAAGTGCTGAAAAATTGTGGCACCACAGAAGGGTGTACCTGGGTGGCATTTTCATGAGAAAGAACTATAATTAATTTCTGTTTAAAATATGATGATAGTCACAATATGATTAAATTATAATCAGGTATTTTAGGCAGAGATGTCTATAACAAAATATATAAACATAGTCCAAAGTTAAAAGGAAGTTTGAATGCTAAGAAAGGAAGTGCAGTTATCAGGGAGACTCACTCATTTGGAACATCTCATTATCTGATAACGTGGGATGAATAATGCGTTCCTGTACATTTTCCCCAGGTCCCCCCATATTCTCCCTTCCCATACTCTCTGCCAATCTGACTTCACAGATGAAAGTGCCTGGAGCTGAATTGGATCTACTCTGTTTGGTTTTCAATGCAAAATGAGAGAGAAAAGGTATTAATTTGGGAGCCACCATCCAATCATCTTTCTGTCCTCTTCCCCTGGCCCTTGCTTTTCACCGTCTTGATCCAAGACCTGGGGGCATGGAGAGCTAGTGGAGGGGAAGCCCGCCTGCCAGTGGGCTCTGTGGGAAAGGCTATACCCTGCTGGGAATTTCTAGCTTACAGATATTACAGCAAAGGAGAATATGCTGAGACCCAAATTTTAGATGTGTGTGTGTGTGTGTGCATGTGTGTGTGCATATGCATGTGTGTGTGTGTGTGTGTGTGTGCATGCGTGTTCATGGTACTAAAGATCAAAACCAAGGCCTTCACCCTGAGCTACAGCCGCAGCCCATTTTTTAAATTTTGAGACAAGGTCTCACCAAGTTGCCCAGGCTAGGCTTGAAACTGTGATCATCCTGCCTCAGCCCCTCAAAGAGCTAGGATTACAGGTCTACACTATCATCCCTGGTGAAGTCTAGATTCTTAAACTTGAAAATGAAACAAACTGCTCCATACCACACCTCTGACTGACAAATATCAGCCCCAGTTTCCTTGGTTCCAGGTCAGAATTCCATCCCACAGCCATCAAACTGTGTTTTTAAAGCTGATCTAGTTTTAATCTAAGTAAAAACCAAGCCAAAGATGCAAAGTCTTTTGTTGGCTCCTGCTTCACGCCAAAGGCACTGGTATGAGCCCAGTATCTGCTCTTCAACACTGTGTCTATGGGAAATCTCTCAGGGACAGAACCAGCCTCAGGGCAAGGAGCAAAGAAACCATTTCCAACAAGTTATTGCCGAAGGAGTCAGAAGTCAGCTCACTCCAGAGCATAAGGGACACACTCAGTAAGACTCTCTATGCCATGCTGGGTGTGGTGGCCCATGCCTGTAATTGCAGCACTCAGAAGGCCTAGGCAAGATCACTGCAAGTTTGAGGCCAGCCTAGGCTACATAGTGAATTCAAGTCCAGCCTGAGCCACACAGGGAGACCCTGTTTTAAAAACAAAAAATAAAAACAAAACAAAACAAAAATTCACTGTGTCAGGAGATACGCAGTGACTGGTCACCACAGAAAGGACCTGGCGTAGACTCACTGGGGACAGTGGAATCTTCTGCCCTGCTCTGCCAGCCCACCTACTGATATGTCAGCTGGCAGCATCCTCCCTCCACGCTGTCACACCCAAGTCTTCAGTCTCATGCTGCAAGTGACAATGCACAGATGTGATGGTGTGGATCTGATTTGAATGTGTTCCCCAGAAGGCGCGTGAACTCCTAAGCCAAGATGCTCAGTAGCCATGCCCCCTCACGCACCCCAGTCACAGAGCACCAGGTCTACTGTCTACCGTTACATACAAGCCACTGTGAAGTGAGAGAAACAAAGGGTGATCCCTTCATGAAGAGAATATAAAGAACTTCGAGAACTATATCCAAATGTCCCTTATTCTAATAAAGTTACAGCTAATAATAAGAGGACCATATATGCTCTAAAGTGGACAAAATATCTCTAATAAAAGACACAGGTTTCACTTGATTTTTCTTTTGGGATTGCAATCCCCATATGGTACAAATGAAGAAATCGGGATCCAGAGATGGGACACTTGTACAAGGTCACACACAAAAAAGAGTGCATGGGATCTGATCCCTTTCCCCAGTCTCTGGTAGCTGAATAGAAATGGCCTAGCAATGTAGGAAGGAGAGATAGACCTTCCAAGTTTCAAAGAACAGATCTGAAGTTCACAAACTCGCATTTCCCACCAGCATTAAGATGAAGTAGAGAGACTGTCCTCTTATTCCTTGGACATCCATCCATCCTGAGCCGGACATGTTGGCTGGAGCCCTGTGACCATCCGGTAAATGGATGCTCCATTGCCTTCTTATTGCTAGTCCTGATATTAAACTTACCCATGCTAAGCATTGCTGGAAAGGAGAAGTGTGACTGGAGTTGGGCCCGGATTCTTGCAGGGAGATCCTAGGTATCACTTTTCCTCTAAACAATCCTGAACCTGGAGTTTTACCCTCTTGAAATCCTACAGGGAAAGGGGTCTGATTTGTGTGCATCTAGGTGTCTGTGCTCCCATGCTGAAAATGAGTCAATGATACTGAGGTATGGAAAAAGATTTTTTTGTGTGTGTGTGGGTACCGGGAGTCGAACTCAGGACCTCGCACTTGCCAGGCAGGCACTTATGCCACTGAGCTAACTCACTGGTCCTGGAAAAAGATATTTTTAAAAGCTCTATTCTTACCCTACTCCCCTTGGTATCAGTTAAAAGAATAGAGATTAAATAATAATAAAATAATAGTACCATTGTGCCCCTTTTTACTATATTCACAGCTGTTGTTCTTAAGTATAATGCTTAGGGAAAGTGCGCATTAGATCTGTGAGAGCTGGAAATCAATCGAGTTTCGGCTCGTGGAGGAGCTGGTTGACAGTGGTGGATTCTGGGGTATTTTTTCCTCAACCATGGAAAGACACAGAGGTATCACGTCCCTTAGAAATAAGCTAAAGAAGTATCTGCATAAGCTAAGCTAAGTGGAGTAGGGATTTTAGGACTCTGGTTTTCTTTCGGCCTTTATTAACCCTGGAGGCAGAAGGGGAAAAGATCCACAGGTTGCTGGTGATGCCTGGGCAGAGGATGCTGCCTGGCTCCCGAGCTCCCTGCTCTTGTAAAACATATGTTTGATGGTAACTGAGCTTCTATTACGTCTTTAGTGGGCTAAACAATTGGGGCAAGTGTCTCTGATGCCTGCCCTGATTGACATCCTTTACTTTATTAAAAATCCAATTGAGCGTTCAAACCTTCAAGAAAACCTTTCTTGGTTAACCTTGCCTAATTCGTGGCACACGTTAAGTTATGTCTTTACTCGACAAACGTTTAGTAAACACCCTCCTCTATTTTAGGCACTGTGCCAGGCACTGAGGAGATAAAGACAAAGAAGGTTCCATTCCTACACGGCATGATTTGTAGGAAGATAATGTGCTAAGCACACAGGAGGTAACGGGCCCTCTAACAGGTGTACGTGCCAGGGGAACCCAGAGAAGCTTCACAGAGAGGTCACACTGTGCCTTTTTCAGTGGTATTTACACATAGCTAACTTTAATTCATTATTTTAAAATCCTCGCTCTTATTTCTCTTTGAAAAAAATTATCTTTCTGTTTAGGTAAATTCATGGGTTTGGTTCCTACTAAGTGTTGCATGTAAGCGTCGTTAAAGGGGGTCAATGAGGAGCTCTCTCCCCTGGCTCCTGCTTCTCCACTGTTCTCACCTGAGTCCTCTCCTCTCTTCTCTATACTTAAACTATCCTTAACTTCTCATGGCCAGCTTACGTTCTCTTCTTCCCCATAAAGCCTTTTGTGAGCATTCCATCCCATGTTTACTTCTCAGTTTACTGATTATTTTTAGTGGTTAATAAGCTCGTAACAAGAACAATACAAATAACATCAAATTAACCTCTGTAGTATGTAAATTCATTTATATCAATCATACCATTCGATTCTCATGTTCTCATAATACACCATTTCAGACTGTATACTTCTCATTTTACAAACGAAAAATGAAAACACAGCTAATGATAAACAAAAAAATCTAACCACCGGTGGCTGTTCTAAGTCACAAGGGAGTGGCTCATCCAGAAGCTAAGGGCACAGTCTTTGGCTTATTATTTCCCATGATCCTAGTTGACTACTATCTAACTGCTGAGTCTCTTCAACTAGAACATTTATTTCTAAGGGAATGATAGAGACGAGAACTGTGGGATGCAGCTTCTTATCCTGTCCACCTGCCCGCCCCATCACACAGCCCAGCTCCTTGCGGGTCACAGGCGAGGGGTTAACTAACAACTCTGACTGTTTTCCACTTCGGATTCAATCAGGGATCCACAAGATGCTGGCTTTTATTTACATTTAGTTGAGAAGTGGAAGAGAGAAAGAGGAGAACTAAAATGACAAGACAAGGGGGCAGTGAAATGAGGAGCAGCCAAAGGGCTAGAGAAGAAAGAAGTGAGAGAGACAGAAGCAAGAAGGTGAGAGAAAAGAGACAGAGAGAGAACAAAAGGGAGGGAGGAGAGAGCAGTGTTGCCCGTCTCCCCCTGCCAAATCCATCTCAGGCCGTGAAAGGAAACAGACCTGCAGAACACCAAGCAAGTGCACCAAGGTTATGGGTAATAATTGATGTTTTTGTGGGGCAAAAGGGAAAAGGAGGGGTTGAAGATGAAAGAAGTCAGGAGGGAGATGGAAAAGTTTTCAGGGTCACAGGATACATTTATCAGAAGCTTTTAAAGAAGTGTTTAAGAGCAGCTAAGCGGTTGCTATGGAAATAGGTAAAAGCTAATCCATTATCTGCAACCTCTAGATGCCACCAGCTTGCCGCTGGGGGGCATTCTGCTTTTTGTTAGTATTTCTTTTTCTTTTCTCTCTTCTATTTTTTCCCCTACCCAAACACATCCCTGGAATTATGAAAAACAAATTAATAGAAGCTGAAGGAAAGGGAATTCGACTCCTCCAGAGATTCTATTAACACATGAGGGAAACTTCACCCATGTGTCAACTTGTAAAGAGAGGGGAGATTATTTCAAGGTGATAAGAGGAAAAGAAAACAGCAATATATGATCACCTGGAGGGATAAATGTCCTGCTCCTCCCGGAGCCACTCTCATCCTTGGCTGCGTGTCTGAAGTTTGCTCTGAAACCCACAGAATTCAGCATGTGTCTCCTCATTTTAGGCCCAGACTATGACCCTGGATAGGAGCCATTTCAGAGGCTTTGGAGCCTCAGAAAGGAAGCGGTAGAAGCCATTTTACAGGTATTCTTCACTTCACATAAAATCTATGATTTAGCTCTAGTCTCACTCAAAAGCAAATTTATGTAAAGCTAGTGTAGTTTCCCACAAACACACTTACATGGAATACAGATTCTAATCATTGATAACTCATATGTGTGTATTTGTGGGCAGTGCTAAGGTGTCAATTATACCAGTGCTATTATTATGCCATGTGTCTCCTCACACACATTCTTGTCTCCTCCCCATTTCCTCGCTAACGGGAATCTCTCCCATAATTTGGGGTCAGTATTTGTGACTCCCCACAGGCAACTCTTAGATCTTAGTTACCTTTTTCTATTTGTGTATATGTAAATTTATAGCCCTTGCAGTTGTAGTAAATTCTTAGTAATATCAAAGATTCAAATCTAATACCTATTTTTCACCCCTTCCAACCCCAAATCATTTATTTGGATCCCTGTTCATTCTGAAAAATGGAAGTCAAATTAGTCTTCTCTTTACTCTGAATTACACACTGAGCTTGTCACTTATGTCTGGGTGGTATTCATCGTGGAAGATGACTTCTTTTTCTTCATTCATTTTCATCTCCTCAACCATGATCTTAATTGGGAATCTCATCCTTTCTTAGAGGAATTAACGACTTCCTAGCTGTCTGCCTCATGATTTTCCTATTTCACCTTCCTCACTGTTAAGAGAGCAAAATTCCTAAAACAACAAACAAGGCCATTTGTCTGTGTTCTTTAAAATCCTTGACTTGGTCCTCAGGTCATCCATAGCCACCTTAGGATAAGATTCTTAGCATAAGACATGACACAATCCCTACCTGCTTCTACAGGCTTTTCTCCTTCCCTGCTTCTGCAGATGTGTGAGTCCTGAGCTTGTCTACATCCTCACTAGACAAAAGGTCCTTGATGGACAGGACTCTTCAGGGACAGGGACAGGGCCAGTGCCTGGGAAAAACAGGTGAGCAATATATATATATATTTTTTTTACCAGTAGATTCATGATTTCACTATGCCGATGGAAGTCAGCATACAGCTTGTGCTCCAATCCACAGAGAAAATTATTCACAACTAGGGCTTCACTGTAGAATGAATTCATGCCTGACTTAATCAGTTCTGTGAATTTACATTCTGAATCATGAGCTCACTTAGAAAGAGACGTAACTGCTAATCGCCACATGTAACTCAGTGGCCAATGACAGTATGGGCAAGCAGGACTGTGGGTAGACAAATATATCTATTGACATTAAAACGTAAAACAAATTATGTTCCACTTTGCAGCAGATTTACCTTCACAATTGAAATCATTGGGCTGTAGAGCCACCAGCCTAGTGCTCACGCAGCCACATCCTCAGCAATTCTGTGACAGAAACAGAGTTAACAAAAGGGTCACACTTGGATTAGACAAAAATGAAGGCTTCCTAGGTTGAAGGGAAATCTTGGAGGAGTTTCAGTAGATTTTCTTTCCCCCAGTCATGCGTGCAGTGAGAGCGCTGGCTGCAGAGAGGAGGGAAGCATGCGCTTGGGTTCTAATACGCGTTCTTGTTTAAGCCCAGATGATTCCCACTTCAAAATGAAGGGCCGGTGATGCAGACACCTCAAAATTAAAAAAACTGAAGCACTAGAATTTCATGTTTTCAGGGCAAGGTCTGTAATTACTTAGAGCATCTGGAGAAATGACGGCGTCAGAAAGTAGGGGCACACAGATTTTCTGTGAAGCACTACTTGGAAACAGGGCTCTTCGAGAAAAGGAACCACTAGCGTGAACAAATTGGGGGTAGGAGCCAGGGGAGTCATTGCGTTGGATGATGCAGGGCTACAAGGTAAGTGGCTCTTGACATTTATGTGACTTAGAGGGAATCCATGGGCCAAGTTGAAGAACTGTCTTTTCTACTAGTCTAAAACAACCGAAACCAATCTCTGGTTAGAACTGGGAAGTGGAACATAAATTGATGGCAAAAACCAAAACTACACATCTATACTGGTTCTGATATATATGTCACACCTTAAGATTCTCTCATGGCTTTAATAGCCCCATGTGCTTAATGGCATAACAGGGAGAAACCATGGTTTGTGGAGCAGAGACTTTCCACGCGGGTGAGCGCTGGCAGGAGGGATGCTGTCCCGGAGGCCCTGTGGCTGGAAAGTGCACTCCATCCTATGGCTTATATGTAATTTGACTGAAGCTGGGCAAATGGAAACACCAGGGTAACATTAAAGCCAGAAACAGGCAAAGCTCCAGTATCACCAGTGGCAGCTCAATACGTCGGAAAATGGTTTCTAGGCTTCGCACATACACGGGTTTCAGTAAGCAGAGGTGGACGTCGGTAAGACCAGTAGGTGAGACTGACCTGCCCAGCATGTTCTGGGTGCCATTCGCTTTGCTGCTTTTCCACAGTAAACAGCAAGGGCCTGTTTCTTTTCCTCGGTGGCCAACAGCCCTCCTTCTGGTGGCCCTGACTAATTTTTTCTATTCATTGAGATAAATGCATAGTAACTTTAAGTCATTGTAATGGTCCTCTGAGACACATGTTATTACCCTTCTGGAAATTAGATTTATGCAGCCACTCAATAGCGGACGGAGAGTTTGAAGCCAGGGTGCTTGACCACAAAGCCTGTGCTCATTAACGCTCTGTTATGCTGTAGGGCAACGCAATGCTGTGAAACTTAGAGCAGAAAGAATCCACCTTAAGTCTGCAGCTGTGACACTTGGGGAAGTGTTCAGTTACCTTGTATTTAAAAGACAGCATACTCACGCCTCCCACTCTGGATAGGTGGTTGTTTTTATCAAAATTTCTCCTTTTATCAAAATTTCACCTTCTCCTTTGGGGGAAACTTGGAGTTTTATAACAGAATTACCAGTGTTTCGGAACTAGATAAAGCAGCGGTTCTACAACATTGCAAATTTTCACTTTAAAATTGTTACTTGTATGGTTTTAAAAGTTTGCTTCAATAAATTATTTTTTATTCACCTTCTTCTGAGCTCTTCCATGATTAGATTCACTTGATTAAAGATTTTTGCTTTCAGTGCCAATTATCCCTTAGGATGGGACTCTGCGGAAGGCAGCTTTCTGAGATTACTATAAAGCAGTGGCATGCTATTGTTAGCTTCTCCATTTTGACAAAACTTCACTGATTTGGCAGTTTTTGAACCAGTGAAACCTCTTAGTGGAGGTAGAGGAGATACTGTGGAATATATTCCTAAATGCTATTGAACCTCCAGAGTTCTGTCATCACCAATTACAAATGGCCTGGGTAAACAAGGGTCATCATTGGCTACACTCCCACGGAAACTAGGGGCTCTGCAGCAGCAGATTCATGAATTACATCAACCCACTAATTCCTCTTGTGGATGGAAAAATTGAGACTCAGGATGCAGAAAATGTTGGCATGTATCACACAATGTGGATGTTCCAGGGCATGGAAGCCAGCTCTGTGAATTGGTCTCCGGTCTAGGGCTTCCTTGAGCTGATCACACCAGCTATTGTAACGCATGATTTTTAGGTAACCAGGTTCGCAACAGCCAAGATGTCATCATTCTCTACCTTGACTCTCTAATGAAATGAAACTCATCAAAGACATGGTTCTTGGCACCTTGGCACTTGACAGTACCCAAAGACTCTCAAGAGATTCTTGAACCAAGCTGGAAGCGCCAATGGCTTCAATACCAAGGGTCCAGAGTTGACTTCAGCATCTCTTTGAAAGAGTAAAGATGTTTTGGTGATTCCTCTCAGATTCTCAGATCTTGGCAAGTAGATACCAAATCTCTTACTGCTTCTGAATCTCTCCATAGCTTTTCCTACACAACCGAGGCTCAATAAGTATTGTTCTCTGGCTGAATAGTGGAGATTTCCATCTTAAGAGTAACTGATCTACCAGGGAAGCAATCCTATTGCACCCCCTCAGGTCCTTTAATGAAAGTGACAGGCATGGAGAAAGTAAGCTTCTAAAATGACATGATGTGAAGGCATTCATTTGTATTGCTCCTGAGTGAATTTCCCCTGTAATCATGGGTCATAGACTTCACGGTGTTAAAAAAAAAAACTCAGCAATTCTGGTTTCTGTAGTTGGGTTTCATATGCTGGATTAAACATACTAGCGAAGCCTGGTAGGTTTCAGAGTCCTTGTGGCTGGACAAAATCAGTGGGGTGTAGTGGACAACGTACGTATGATTCAGAGTTGAAATACTTTACATGTGCCTTCTCCATGTCGTATTAATAGAGTCCTGGGCACAACATCATTATTGCAGACCTTCTCTTTCCCTACTTAAAAAGGGAATAATAAGGTAAGCTCACCATCTAATGCTGTGCTGAAATTCTAAAATAAAAAAATGTAGTGGAAAGTTCTTTAAGAAACATACATTTTTTTTGTCCTAACAGTGTTCTAATAGTTTACCAGAACTACACCTTTACAAAGCAGAAGTAGAAAGTGTCACTAAGGTGTTTAACACTAAGCTTCTCTGCCTCATGGAGACCTCTCTGGCTGTCTGCTCCCATACCCCTAGGTCCTACTCTAACTCATGTATCCTCTTTCACAATATGATTAATATTTTTCAAACACACATATGCATGCTCAGCTTCTCAACTCTAGCCACTTCCCAGATGTGTCCCTTGCAAATGTGCTGTTGACTTGATAGAAGTTCCCACACCTGGACCGCATCTTCATTATTCATTGCTCTTGAATGTTATTCTAGGATTGATGTATATTTCCCCCTCCCCATTTGACCTTGGCCCAGCCATTAGCTCCCACATGACTCCACTAAATTAACAGCCACAGGAATCAACATCTCCAGTATTCACTCATACATTCCTGCCTCAGCTTATCCTTGTTCAGGCCCACCATGGGCTCAGCTGGGACTCAGCCTGGGAACTGACTGCTGCACAGTAAAACTTCAGGTGACCCCAAGATCACCTCAGTTTCTGTGACTGACATTTTGTAAGTGGAGAAAGATGTTTTTGCATTTAATTCTTTAGATATGTAGAAAAGCAGGGTGATTTTCACTTTAATATCTTTAATTATATTGCATGGACATATTTGAGTTAGTCAGCTTTCTCTTCCTGTGACAAAATACCTTAGAAAATCAACTGAAAGGAGAAAGGATTTATTTTGGCTCACTGTTTCAAAGACTTCAGTTCATGGTTGGCCGGCTCCATTGATAAGGGCCTGTGGTGAGGCAAACACATGGTGGAAGGGTGTGGTGGAGGAAAACTGCTCACATCATGTCAGAGAGGAAGCAGAGTGAGAAGGAGGGGCCCAGGGACAAATTACACCCTTCCAGTGTACACTTCCAGTGACCTACTTCCTTCCACTGAAGCTTCTACTGCCTCCCAATAATGCCATCAAATTTTAGATCCATCAATGGATTAATTCACTGATGAGGTCAGAGTGCTCATGATCCAGTCACTTTCCAAAAATCCTCACCTCTGAACACCGCTGCATGGGAACCAAGCTTTAAAGACCTGAGTTGTTGGGGATGTTTCCAACCCAAACCATGTTTAACTATTCTGTTTCCTAACATCTCTCTTTCATCTCCGTCTGATCGACATATAGCGAGCCCTCAATGCTGGCAAAGTGTGGTATCAGGTACACAGGTGAAACTAATTTGGAATAATAAACTAAACCTTTCTTTTTCTTTATTTAATCCTTTGGTGAACAACTTGTGTCCAAATTCAGACCACACTATTCTCAGCATGTAATTAAGAAAGCTGAGCTGCCTAATGCAGGGTTTGAAATTTGAATTAGTTTGCCCTTTTGAGAAGGAAGATGTCTGAATACTTACTTGTTATAACCTGTGTTCCCTTAGCATAGCTCTTTTTATAGACGTTTTGCCCTGAGTCACCCTAAGAGTACAACAAAGAGGCAGACAGCTAGAAGATGCCACCTGTTAAGACTTTTTTCTTCTTCTTTTTTTTTTGTTAAGAGACCTTTTTTTTTTTTTTTTTTTTTTTTTGTGGGTACCAGGTGTCGACGTCAGGACCTCGTGTGCCAGCAGGCACTCGTGCTGTTGAGCGATATCACTGGCCCCTTTTTCCTTATGTGGGTTCCGGGAGTCAAACTCAGGACCTCACGCTTGCCAGGCAGGTGATTATGCCACTGAGCCATCTCACCGCCCCTAAGAGACCACTTTGTTCTAAGCATTTTGATCATGTTGGGTGAAGTGATCAGAAAAAGAGCCCACAGAAAGCCGAGGTTCTGCTGGGCGGTGCTTCATGTGTCAATTTCTGTTTATTGCTGGGAGGTGTTTTTTGTAGTTTGGAAGCAGGCACTATGGAAGGACAGTGGAGGGAGTCCAGCCAATCTTGGAAAGTCAAGAGAAGAGCTTTCAGAAATAAAGCATGTCTAAATAGAGATGCACAGATATGTAGGTACTAGAGCAGTGCCACTGCCTTGGTGTTGAAGGAAATTGCATGAGAAGTGACAAAGAATATTATATGAAAACTGCCCATCAGGTAGAGAGCAGGCCGAAGGGACAAAAGAACAAGGTGCACATGAAAGCATCCGTGAGTACTGGAGGGGTTTAAGCAGAGAGGGAATTTCAAAATAATACGGGTTGATGTTGATGTGTTATATACCACAAGGGCAGAAACAGAATGGCTTTAAAAGAAGAGAGGGATCAGGGACCAGAATACAGCAGGAAGTCAGGGAGTCCTCTCTCACCTCACCTCTTGCCTCTGTTCCTCATGGCATCGTTCTTTTTAGTGGTAGCAAAGCTTTTTACCACTTCCCAGTTCATGTACCTCCAACAGCAGCAGAGTTGCCCTGCCGTCATCAAAAATGGCTGAAATACAGAATAGCTCTGAGTGCAGATTCTAGCTTCACCCAGATCAGGTTGTACCTCTGGTCAACTAAGCCTCTACCAGAGGACAGAGTCACGTGGAGCAAAAGTGGTTCCCCACTGTACCTGTTAAATACAGTTCTGTGAGAGGCTATGGCCTCGGGCAGGGCACCTGCACTGCATACCATTGACCAAGCCAATACTGAGTTTAATCATAGGAACTGGTTGCAGAAAGCCCTACTGACTATTAACTAATTAATATGTAAGCAACTGACTGGTTGGTAACCTGAGCTGGAGCCAATTAAGCTGCTTTCTGTGTCTCGCTTTTGTTTCTCTATACATGTTGTCGATCACATCACGGGCTGGAGTTCTCAGAACCCTTGGGTTCTGGGAGCTGCCCAATTTGTGGCTCTTGTTTTGTTTTTGTTCTTTGCTCAAGTAACTCCATTTGACACAATTGGCTGAAGGAATTTTCTCTTACCATAACCAGGTCACAAGGTGGGGGGAAGTGTTGAATTTGTTACAAAGGTAGAAAATACCATGAGCTAGAGAGACAAGTGTGTGTTTCTATTGTAAAATACAGCAGTCAATTACGGTTTTGACTTGTCCCATAAAGCTTATTATATGGCTAGAAGGGAGGCCAGATCCTAAGACTTTGAATCTTGGAAAACATTGAGGAGTAGGAAGATGGTTAGGTGATGTATTACTTTGTGTATTTAAAAGTTGAGTTTAGACATAGATCAGATCTGACATATCCTTTGGGAGGAAGCCCTCTTGTTTTTCTCAGGGGTGGGCTGGATAGAGTCAGTTAGAAGGCCACAGTCCCAGCTGACAGCTCTGGTCTTGAGGCACCAGCAGAGGGCCTGGTGTTGTGCGTACCACTTGACTCTGGTCAAGCGTGCACAGTCCACAGATGGAAGCCTGGCTACTGGCAGCATAATTAAGAGAGTGCGAATCAGAGTGACTCAGCAGCTAGTGTAGCAGATGGAAATGGAGCCTTGGACAGCATAAAAGAAAGCTGCTTCCTGTCTTACTTTCCTCCCCTCCTCCCTCTCTCTCTCTCTCTCTCTTTCTTTCTCTCTCTTTGTGATTAAGCAGGAGGAAAAAAAAACTATTTCTATTCAGCACCGAAGTGTATTGCAGATGTATGCAAATGCTGAGAGACACAGAAAGATATCAAACCTAAAGGTAACAGCATTAATTAAATAATTTCACCACCAGGAATTCATCCTAAGGACATAATTATTGACATAGTCAGAATTCTTTTTTTTTTTTTTTTTTTTGTGGGTACCAGGGGGTCGACCTCAGGACCTCGCATGCCAACAGGCACGTGTGCAGCTGACCGATATCACCGGCCCCTTTTTCGTATGTGGGATCCGGGAGTCGAACTCGGGCCCTCGTGCTTGCAAGGCAGGCGCTTACGCCGCTGAGCCATCTCACCGGCCCATAGTCAGAATTCTTTATTCAACATTTCTTGTAATGTTATTTATAGAAGAAAAAAAAAACCCTAAAATCTAAAAGCAACTCACATTTCCATTATTTAGGGACTAGTATATTAATCACCTTCATGGGTTAGAATACTATGCAGAGTATTTGTGCGTATAAAAGTACTTAAAAATATCCTGAAAGGGTTGCATGGAGAGTGGCCATCACTTCTCTTGTTTTGTCATCACCTCCTCCTTTTCTATAACATTTTGGTATACACATATACAGTGGTACCTCGGTTCATGAACTTAATTCTTTCCTTGGTTCTGGTCACAAACCAAATTGGACAAGAACTGAATCAAAGTCAGTGCTTAGATTCAATGTCGACCTTACGGGGAAATTTAATTCGGTTCTCGTACAATGGTATAGACATGTGACATGACACTTATCCCCTTATAATAAATTTTAATATGTTTAGTTACTGTACGTACAACCTTGTGTGGGTCAGATCACTATAGTTTATTCATCTCATTTAACCAAAACTTTATGCCTGTTGATAAATAACTTTATATTTTCCCCTCCTTCTACTTCCTGGTAACAACACTTCTAGTCTTTGATTTTATGAATTTTACTGCTTTAGATACTTTATACAGCTGGAATCACGCAACATTAGTCTTTTTGTGTTTGGCTTATTTCCTTTAGCATAATGTTCTCGAGATCCACCTGTGTTCTTGCATATTGCAGAATTTCATTCTTTTTATTAAACCTGAATCATATTCAGTCGTATGCATATGCCACATTTGTTTTGCTTATTCATTTGTCAATAAACATTTAGTTTGTTCCCACATCTTAGCTGTTGTGAATAGTGCTGTAATGCACATGGAAGTGCCAATAATGTCTCTTTTCTTAGATATTAATTTCAATCCTTTTGGATATATGCAGAGGTAGAACTGCTGGATCATGGCGGTTCTATTTTTTATTTTTTTGAAGAACTCCTATATTGCTCATTTTTCCATTGTATCTTTTTTCCATAGGTAGGCAAGGCTTCCAACTCCTTTACATCCTCACCAACATCCTCACCAAAACTTATTTTCTTTTTCTTTCTTTGTTTCTTTGTTTCTTTGTTTCTTTGTTTCTTTCTTTCTTTCTTTCTTTCTTTTTCTTTCTTTCTTTCTTTCTTTCTTTCTCTTTCTTTCTTTCTTTCTTTCTTTCTTTCTTTCTTTCTTCCTTCCTTTCTTCCTTTCTTCCTTTCTTTCTTTTTCTTTCTTTTTCTTTCCTTTCTCTTTCTTGCTTTCTCCTCTTCCTTCCTTCCTTTCTTCTTTCTTTCTGTCTTTTCTTCTCTTTCTTTTATTCATTCTTTCTTTCTTTGCCATCCTAACATGTGAAGTGACATCTCACTCTGGTTTTGATTTGCATTTTCCTGATGACCAGTAATGATGAGTATATATAAAATTATATCCGTTTTCTCTCTGTCTGTCTTCCTGAGAGGAATGTCAATTCAAGTCATGCAATGGTTTGGTATGGGACTTGTCCCATAGAAGTTCATGTGCCTGGGTCGTGGTCTCCCTTGCATTGATGGGACCTTTAAGAGGTGGAGCCTAGCAGAGGGTCTAAAGTGGCTCTCCATGAACCCTGAATTAGGTCTGGTGAAAGAAAGTTCTAACAAATGAGCATGACCCTGAATCACTCCCTGGCTTCCATGTGCTGCAACTTCTTTCAAGCGCACCTGCCATGATGTCATCCACCATTAATCTCTCACCAGAGAGGGGACAAAGGGGTCACCAGATCGTGGACTTTCAGATTTCAATCTGTGTGCTTAGTAAGCCTCATGTGTCTATTGTTTTTCTATTTCATTTATCCCTGCTCTCATCCTTTTTTTTTTATATGCAGGTACTGGGAGTCGAACTCAGGACCTCGTGCTTGCCAGGAAGGTGCTTATGACGCTGAGCCTGCTCCGGCCTGCTCATATCTTTTTTATTTCCTATTTTTGACTAAATGTGAGCTTGATTAATTCTACTTTCCAACTCCTTGGGATATAAAATTACTTTTATTTAAAATCTGTGTCTTTTTAAAAATAATGTATGCATTTCCGTAATCTTTTCTCTTAGTGCTGCCTTTCCTGCATCCTATCAGATTGCATGTGCTGCATTTCAATCTCATTTTCTTAAGGACTTAACTAATTTTCTTTTTTTGTGTGTAATTCATTTTTATTCAAAAGTGTATTCTTAAATGTTTACATTTCTGTAAAGTTTTAAGTTTCGCCTCTATCATCGGCTTCTGGTTGTATTCCACCGTTGTCAGAAAGTACCCATAGTACAATTTCAATCTTTCATATTTTGTTGGGACTATTTTTGTAATCTAACATATAATTCATGCTGGAAGAGATCGATGTGCACTTCAGGAAATATGTATTTTGTTGCTCTTAGGTAAAATGTTCTGTATATTTCTGAGATTCACTTGATCTATGGTTTTGATAAAGTCTAGTGTTTTCTTATTGGTCTTCGCCCTGGATATTCCCTCCGGTATGAAAGGTATTTGTCCCTTCAGTTTGCTTTGTATACTTAGGTACTCTGACATTAGGTGCACATATATTGTAATTATTTTATCTTACTGGTTGGTTATTCCTTTTACTATCATGTAATGTCCTTTGTTGTTTTTTGTGACAGTTTTTGACTTAAAATCCATTTTGGGGGCCGGTGAGATAGCTCAGCAGCATAAACGCCTGCCTGGCAAGCGTGAGGTCCTGAGTTCGACTCCCGGTACCCACAAAAAAAAAATCCATTTTGTATGGTACAAATATAGGCGCTTTTACTATCTTTTGCATGGAATTTTTTCATTGGTTCAGTTTCAAACTCTGTGTGTCCTTAAGTCTAAGTTGAGTGTATTTCTTTTAGTGAGTTTTTTTTCAAACATCCACTAAGTCATACACTTTGTTTTTACTGGTGAATTCAACCCATTTAAATTTTACATAATTATTAATAACAAAGGGCTTACAATTGCCATTTCATTATTGTGTTCTTTTAGTCTTAGTTCTTTCATATTATCTTCCTTTCCTATCTTCCTTAGTGTTTTTGTGTTGGTATACTTTGATTTCTTTTGGTTTTTCTTTTGTGTAAGTTATACAGATTTTGCCTCTTCACTTTGGGGCTTATATAAGACATACATGCAATCATAACACTCTAAGTTGATAACTTACTTTCAAATCATATACAAATCTTTACACATTAATCTCCTCCCCTTTATGCTACTGTCATAATTTACACCATTAAGGTATATATCATTATATAATATGTATATGTAAGCATGTATTTAGCATAATTGTTTTAATAGTTTTATCTTTTAACTTTTATGATTGAATTATGGTGACACTCACCTGCATTCCATGTTTGTGTGTATTTTTACCTTTTTGTTTAACTCTGGGCTTCTGGGATGTAGACATCCTTTTCCTTTGGATTTGGGACTTTATCAGTCCTTATTGCTGTTGTGAACCTATCTAAGCTCTAAGATGGCGGTCCTGAGGTCAGTCTTCTGGGGGGGTCCTCTCAGGAATATTGGGAGCTGGACACAGTAACCAATCCCTCTCTTCTCCCTTCAGTGAGTCTGGTTTTGCAGCTGTCTGGTTTACAGGAGCTTTTCATTTTATTTGTAAACTTCTCACCAAGGGAATTTGTCAATGAATTGTTGCTGAGTTGGTGAGTTTAGTGGGGGAAAGATGATTCAGAGCTGCCTACTCTGCCATCTTACTGATTTTACTTCCTTGCTCCATATCTTAGCAAGAGACTAAACGAATTGTCAACAACTGCCAATTCTAGAAATGAAAATTAAAGGCTTTTTAAAATATTGCCTTTAATATACTCTAATTTTTAATTTTTCAGAATAAAATAAGTTTTATGAAAAGATTATTTAATAGTGTGATTGCAATTCAACTATATCTGTATGCCCATACGTTCACAAACATACATAGCAGACCGGGTCCATACAATATGTATCAAACACTAAAAGCAATTCTTCCATAGCTGTAGAACATAAACACAGTCACACTAATGGATATCCCACTAACAGGGAACTGAAATACCCAGAACAGTAAATCGTGGATTATTTTAGTCCTTTTTTAAATTGGCTAATGATCTCAAGGAAAAGGACCAGAATGGAGCAATTTCCTCAGCTGGAGGACTATCTTAATAAACACCATCTTAATAAACATCATCTAAGCTATTCAAATTGCAATTAGTTACATAAGTAGCCATATTAATTGCTAAGTAAACCTGTATGCAATCAACCCACAGTATAGTCCTGGCTCTCTTTGATTCTCTCTCCGAGACTTGACCATTTGGCCCCAGTCTTAATGTTCAGGAAGGGACATCCTTGAGTGAATCAGTTATCTACAAGGGTATACTGACACCCGGGCATAACAGGTGATCAAATGAATAATGTCTCCTGAGACTCCAATATTTTACTCTGGATGTAGAAGCATATATGAAAGATGCATTGAAAAAATAAATACATAACTTAATGTTTGTATTTTACCCTGACTTATAAAAGTGGGCTTTATCTAATATCTAAGTGTTATGTATGCAAGAATGCCTCTTCAGTTTGCATTTGTGGGCTTTCAGCATGAATTAATTACACTAACTTCCACAAAAAAATGCCCAGCTCACTTAGCTTTTACTGTGATGTCTTCTGTGTTTGTTTACAAGTGCAATTAGAGAATCTTATTTTCAAAATTGAGTTTGCTGGGTTGAAAGTACAATCTTCAACCAATGTTTGGAGTTTGCAAAGCATATGGGAGGGGGCTCACTGCAGCAAAAGCCTGAAAGGAAACAAAAGCAGTAAATTCTACCAGAGGCAGAACAGGACGTTCTGTATCCATTGCTGAACAAAAATTTGAAAAAAAAAAATAAAAAATAATAAAAAATAAAAATAACTTCTGATTAATTCTAAAGTCTTAATGATATCTGGTCTGCCTTTCTAGGGCTTTGCAACAAAAAGCTTTTATCCACAATTTGTTTTCATTTTAAGGTATGACAGTTTCAAATCCTTAGTAATGTATAAGCCATCCTTGTTCAATGTAATATATTAAACAGTTCGCTAGGCTTACAGTTGTTCAGAATGTTAAAAATAAAATTGTACCGGTAGCTCTGCCCGTCTTTGTGCCAAAGCAATACAGATGATTTTTGAATAAAGAAAGCAATAGTGTTCATCAGAGCTTGCTAACAACACCCAGTGACACACGCTGCCATACAACACTCTGACTCTATCTCAAACACCCATTAGGGAGAATTATCATATGCAATGTTACATATTCAAGAACTAACAACAATTGATGCATGGCTGGAAAAAAGCAAGATATTGAAGTCGCACTTGGGTTTTACCCTGTGGAGATTACTCTGCAGGCTTAATTTGTGCTGTTCCCTGAATCAACAAGCCCCCATCCCCACCCCGCTGCATTGGAAGAAAGAAAAAGCTGCAAAAATTTAAGTAACAAAATGCACCACTTATTTCTAAAAGGATGGCAATAACTTAGCGTCAATCCTGACTTTATCTTTGCCTCATTCCATTGTTGATGGCAACGACTGAGTAGAAGGCTGTATTAATGAAACAAATCCGATAGCACAGAATAAAGCCATAGTGTCACAGGTGCTGTCAAACTGTCCAGGCTGTCTGTCTGCTCTGGCTCCTCTTCCAATCAACAGCTCCTGTGCACCTCTACAAGGTGGTGGGCACTGTGATTTCTCCCAGAAGAGTCTTGTCCTCACAACCACCTGTTGCAAATCGCAGCCCTTCATGACTTGCTGGGCTTTGTCCGGGTGACAGGTAGGCTGCACGAAGGAGAGAGGACAGCAGGAATGTATGGTGGGTGTAATGAGGGAGTCTGGGTGGAGTGGGGCTGGGCGCACATCAGCGATGGTTCTCAGGCATGGTGGTGGTAAAGAAACAGTTTGCGGGCAATTGCAGTGTAGCCGGAAGTGTCTAAAAACACCTTGACGGAATCCTCTTTGGAGACCATAGGCTCTTCCTGCTCAGAGTCTCAGAGACACAGCATTCTCTTGTTCCTAAAGGTTGCAGAGCCTGAAGAATTCATTTGCACTCCTCCCATTAAGAGCTTTTGCTCAGTACGGTGGCACAGGGGGACGAGCTGTTCTGAAGGAGACAATCAAGCTCTGATAGACTGAGACACGCTGAAGACGGAGTTGAATCTCAGCAGTCTAATGGGCCCAGTGAGGCAGTAAATTTCACAGCAACTTGACACATTAATATAGAAGTACAGTCTGTTATATCAAAGGGAGATTGTCTTAGTCCTTACGGGGAAACCAGCAATCCAAAAATGAAAAGTGTGTGCTGGTGACTTGTGAAAAATGTAGTTAACTCTGAGAGCAGAGGGAGAGAGACTTCTACCTTCCCTGGATGGAGTCCTCAACAAGGACAGACCTGGGACCTCCTGCACACCCTGCAGCCCAGGTACCCCTCTCTCCTGGCCTGGAAATCTTGCCATCTCTGAAGCCAGAGAACAAGCTTCTACTTGGTCTCATAAGACAATGTAGGCCCTCTCTTTCGAATGTTCTATTTTTCGTTATGTATTTGTCCCACCATAGTGGGTCATAGAATTTTTCTGTACCACTCCACTGGGAGAAAAAAAAAGAGAACAAGCTTCTACTTGGTCTCATAAGACAATGTAGGCCCTCTCTTTCGAATGTTCTATTTTTCGTTATGTATTTGTCCCACCATAGTGGGTCATAGAATTTTTCTGTACCACTCCACTGGGAGAAAAAAAAAAAAAAACCTTGAATTATTCAATAATAAGGAGGCATTTTGGTAAATTACAGACTATCCACAGGATTAAATATGATGAATGGTTGAATGATCATTATGCAGATTAAATAGAAAAAGCATGAGTTATATTTATGATTCAATGTTCAGTAAAATGAAGACTGCCACACTGTCAGAATAGATGGGAAACCATCAATTCGTAGCAGTCAGGACTTGAAAATAAAATGCGAGGAGGGAGATGGTTGTACGTAGTCGGTAGACTTGTTTTTAATTTTGCAAATGCAATTAGCAATGTTCTAACATTGTATTTTTTTTTTGTGGGTACCGGGGGGGTCGACCTCAGGACCTCGCACGCCAGCAGGCGCCCGCGCCGCTGAGCGATATCACCGGCCCCTTTTTCGTATGTGGGTTCCGGGAGTCGAACTAAGGCCCTCGCGCTTGCAAGGCAGGCGCTTAAGCCGCTGAGCCATCTCACCAGCCCCTAACATTGTATTTTTAAGGCATACATTTTTAATAAACCCTAGAAACCAGTAGTTAAGTTATTAATACCTTTTGCTTTTCTTGCTTGGTCACTATCTAATACTAATACATTTACCAAACATATTTAATTTCCCCCCATATCTAGAGCTGGAGTGTACCTGGAGAGAAAGCACTTTAATTCTTAGGTCTGTGATTTAATCCCTTTTACCTTCACATCAGTCACTTCTCAGTGTTTCCAAAAATAAAACTGGTCCTTTTGTAACAAAAAATTAATTTAGCCAATCAATGTACACTAGTCTAGCAGAAGAGTTAGCTCCGTAGGGGACCTTTCCATCCTTCTTTATTTTGTTTTGTTTTTGTTTCTAATAATGCTTTAAAATATGTTTAACACTAGGGTAAGGTTTGATTGAATGATGCCATCAGCATGACGTCTTGGGGATTTGAGACGAGTCCAAGGGAGGGCTTTTTGCATTTTGGAAGAGGGTCTGAGTGACAACATATCTGGGGGGACAGCATTTCAAGTCCTTAAAATAAACAGACCTGTAATGTCTGTTACAATTAAAATAGAGAAGGGCGAGCAGGACTTGCTTTGATGCAGGGAAATGTGATTCCTTGTACCAAGAATTATATGATGCCTCCTATAGATCATTACGGAGGTGAAGCAACACTTCCTCTTTTATACGGTTGTATAATTATTTTGTTATTTATGCTGGATATCCGTCTATATTTCAGTATCAAATACAGCCACACTTTGACACAACTTAGCTAATCAGAGTTAGCCACATTCCATCCCCTTTGTCTAAGTATGCTGCTAGTCTGGCCATCAAGGCCACGTCCTACCCCTGTCCTGTGCTTTGATTTGTTGGTAACTGTGTATGCAGTTCCATCCAGCAGTTGGCAGGAGGAGGGAAAACTGCATCTCATGTATTCTATTGTCATTCAGGTAATAGGGATTGTTTTGAAATCTAAGTTATTTTACTGAGCTCTATGCTTTAGCAGTGAGGGCAGAGCAGGATGCTAAGCAGAGGAGAGAGCTCAGCTCCTGACCTGTCCCATCTCCCTACCGCTTAAAGTTGATCATGGACTAGACAAATCCCACAGGCACCTGGTGCATAATCCTAACTGCAGGGAGTCGTATGGAGAGAACAGCTTCTTTTTGTGCTAAAAACAGGACTGACTCTGCTTGCCTGAGGTGAGGTCCAGGGTGGCTAATAGCTTCGAGGAATCCTCTACAGCCCTAGTGAATTCCCTGTCTCATGGGAAGAAAATCTGCAGCCCTCCAGGTATTTTTATGAAGACAGCCTCCTGTCCATGATGACAACCGCCTCGCCCCAGCCCCAAAGGCATGAGGAAAGTTGTAAGCAGTCAACTCGCAATCCACAGCTTTGAGTGAAAGAAACTGATCTTAGATTCATCATGAATAAGTTACCCTAAATTACTCATTCCTCAGTGGGACAGACCTATCCAAGCATAAACAAAATGAAAACAAATGATGTGGCAAATGTGTGTGTCTGTGTGTGTGTGCGTGCACGTGTGTGTATGTAGAGAGAGAGAAAGAGAAAGGACACAATAGACATAGAATCCCATCAAGAACTAGAAATCAGAATTCTCCATAATTTCCACTATTGTACAACCTAAAAAATTTCATTCAGATAAAAGAACCCTATACCAATACAATGACATTAAAATGAAGATTACCGATGTAAGTAAACAAGCTGAAGGCCAATGTACTTACAGAAAATATATACAAACTACTGGAGAATAGAGCAGGCACTGCTAAAAATCAAAATGCTAACACAACAGAAAGGTTTAAATAATCCCTGTAATGTAAACATTAGCAGCGACAAAAATACATGGATCAAAGCACTGCAGTTAGAAAGCTACTAACACAAAATGCAGGCAATGATTATCTATTGGAAGATTAGTTGGGATTCTATAATATTCGACTAAACAAATGAAAACACAGCGTGTTTTCAAAGATAAAGTACAAGAAATTGTGCATCAAAATGAAGGAAGAGGGCCGGTGATATAGCTCAGCAGCATAAGCGCCTGCCTGGCAAGCGCGAGGTCCTGAGTTCGACTCCCGGTACCCGCATATTAAAAAAAGAAAAAAAGAAGGAAGAACGGAATCTGAATATTGGAAGAAACACTGGGTTCCAGGAAACCTACCCTATACACAGAATAGTCAATACTGAGACATGCTTTTCATGTAAGAAATGGATTTCCAAGATAAAAAAAAAAGTAACTTTCTAATCATCTAAGCAGTAAAGCAAATTATTTCCAAGAGGAAAATAATCAGTATGACCTCAGACTTTTTCCACGGTAATACTCAATGCAAAGTCAGTGGGATAATATCTTCGAAGTTTTACAAAATAGCATATTTGAACCAACATTATTATACTCAGCTTGGTTCACCTACAATACAAGCATTTTCAAATGAGAAATAATCCATGGAATACAATCTCTATGAATAGAACCCTACATGGTAAAATAAAATTAGTGAATTAATTCATGAATCAAAAGACTGTAAGTGGCTTGACAAAGGAGGAGACATAAAAAAGGAGTAAGGCTAGTTAAAATAGCTATGAAAAATTATGGCTGCAAAACAGAATAAACATATATTTATTATTTAATATACAATTGTCTGATATATGGAGATAATATACTCAAAGATATCAAGTGGCAGAAGGAGGGAAGATGGGATAAAATGTAAATACAATAATATCTTTATTTGAGGGAATTGACGATATGATCTAAATTTAAAGCACAGTTCTTTTATAAAGGGAAACCTAGATACAGGAAAGCCAATGTCTAAATGATTTTCATATGCTTACCTTCTTAAAAGCTGAGGGGTATTTTAAGAACTAAAGTATTGGGCCGGTGAGATGGCTCAGCGGCTTAAGCGCCTGCCCGGCAAGCGCGAGGGCCCGAGTTCGACTCCTGGAACCCACATACGAAAAAGGGGCCGGTGATATCGCTCAGCGGCACGGGCGCCTGCTGGCGCGTGAGGTCCTGAGGTCGACCCCCCGGTACCCACAAAAAAAAAAAAAGAACTAAAGTATTAATTTGAAGGTCAATTATTCATTTGCACTTAAATTTCTTTCTTTTGTTTCTGACAAATTCAAATGATAAGTGAATTAATATTTTTACTTAAAAAAAATATGATTTCAATTCCATAGGGTATAATGATCCACCCATCTGTAAAGCCAGCTAGCTATTTGGATGGTGTTTATGTGTATGTCCTGGTCTTTCTGGACCAGGGATGCCTATATGAAATATTATAGAAATGGGCTCCCTGGTAAGAATGGAGATGATCAGATACCCAAGTAATAATTGATGGATAATAAGAATCCAAACAATTGAAGCCAGGTAACAGTGGTACATCACCAGAAGCAAAGAGGGGACATTATCACAATGGTGACAAGTTATGTAGCACTAAGGGCCACCCAAGTTTTCAAGAGCTGTGGTGCTTTGGACTAGTACATGATGTTCTTAGAGACAAGATAGACAGGTGTTACTCACTATGTACAATCTACAGAAATCAAGCATAGATAAACAGGAGGCCAAGGACAGCTACCATCATGAAAAGTCATTTTCTCTTGCCCAGTTTCTAGAATATTAACTGGATTTAAGACTCAGAACCCACTGAAGGGTTCAAGAGAGAAAGGACCTCACAGCATGCTAAGAAATGTATAAAAGGGTAGTTGCTAACAGACTCCAGCAATTTTGTCAGGCACCCACACATTTGGAGAAAGGTGAATTGTTGGATGCCAGGTCTGACTGACCTTGGAACTCAGCTCCAGGGCACCATCTCACCTGCCTCCTAGAAGGGAAGAGCACAGGGGACAGATGTTTCCTCTCCCACACCTGGTGCAGAGCAGGTATGCTGACTCCACACATCCACATGACTGTCCTTTCACCAGGTCCCAAATGTACGGTGTGGTGAACAATTTGTAGCTGGCAGAACTCCACGTGGGTTTTTTACCTATCAACAGCTACCATAGTGGGAAGGTCAGCGGAAATCTTTACACACACCGATCCCACCCAACCCCACCCAAAATAGCAAGTAAAAATTTCAGACCACATCTCTGGGGTTCTGAGTTCCAAAGACCAAAAGGATAAATGAGTTTTCTCCGTCATATTGCCATTTACTTCAGAAGTCTTTCCTGTACAAAAACCAGATGGATCACGGCTGATTACCGCGGACTGCCACAAACTTAACTGAGTGGTATTCCCACTCTAGCTGCTGTGCCAGATGTGGGATCTTTGTTTGAGCAGATTAAAACAGATTGTGGGGCTTGGTGTGTGACCAGTGATCTAGGAAACATATTCTTTTGCTTTCCTATCAGAAAGGAGAATCAGAAGCACTTTGTAGTCTCTTGGGATGAACAACAGTGTATATTTTTGGTTTGCTCTGAGGCTATGATAATTTTCCAACCCTCTCACATTGTCAGAAGGGACACAGACTGTCTGGACAATCTGTTGAATATCACATTTATCTACTATACCAGTGACACAGTAGAAGAGATGAGCAAGGGGTGGCAAGTACATTGGAGGCTCTTATAAGGAGGCACATGACTCCATAAAGAAGAACTCAACCCTACAAAGCAAGTTAAGTTTACAACAATCCACAGCAATAATTACTGAATTTTTTAGAGGTTCAGTAGTCTAAACAATGCTGTGATGGCCCCTCGAAAGTCAGGGATGAGCTATAGAATTTCACTCCTCCCACCACTAAGAAAGAAGCTCAAGGCTTGGGAGTCATCTGCATGTTCTGGAGCCTGCATATTCCGCACCTGCTCACACTGATGGGATTCGCTTAGCGGGAGACAGAAGCAGGAGGCTCCTTTGACTGACATCCGGAAAGGGAAGGGCTCTGCAGCAAGTGCAGGCTGTAGTGCAAGCACTCCTGACACACAGGCCACAAGACCAGCAAACCATGGAGTACTGCTGCTAGCTACCACGGGGAAAGACACAGGACAGAGCTTATAGAATCCCCACGAAGTTATCTGAGGTTTTCCAAAAGACAGTGCCATCTATAACAAAGAACTAAACACCACCATGTAGGAAAAGCCCCTGGTATCCTCGGCTGTTACACCACAACCACCAACACAGAAGGCTTCTGCGACCTCAAAGGGTGTGGGAACTTCCCACTGGCAAGCAAGCGATCCATCCCGCAGCGGACCCTAGTTGGGTGTCTTTAATTCAGTTCTGACGCTGTCAGGCCCCACGGATTGAGGACTCGGTCCTCAAGACACCCTCCGCCTAAGATGCCTTACTTGTGTTCTGATGAATGGCTATAAACCAGGGTTCCCAAAACCCCTTCATCAGTTAGAATTTGCTGAAGTGACTCACAGAGCTTAGGGAAACACTATATTTACATTTCTCAGATAAACAGACTCGAGGGTGAGGTGTCTGGGAAGGACACAGAGCTTCCACCCCCTCTCAGCTGGCCCCCTGCACAAAGCTCCACAGGCCACCAATTCCCACTGTCCTTGGGAGGCTTACATAGCACGATGGACAACTCCATGACCATCGGTGACCAACTCAACCTTCAAATCTTCTCTCGTCCTGGAGGTTGGAGAGGTACTTAATGTCCTTGCCTTCACATCCTGCTTTAGTCTTTCTGGTGACCAGTCCTTATCCCGGAGCTACCTAAGAGCCACCATTCATCTGTCATCAGCAAATCTTCAGCAAATCGCTTTGAAGATTCCCAGGATGTTTGGAGTCTATCAAAACACAGGACTAAGACCAAACACGTATTTTTGCCCAGAATGCCCAGAATAACTTCTAAAGAAGGGATAAATAATCTGCTTATAGGACATTAAATGACCATGTGGTCAGAACTATCTATCATGACCTTGGTTCTTCAGAGATATCAAAGCATAAGATTGAGTAGCCCAATAACAGTCAACCAGAAGATTGGGAACAGACACACTCACAAGACACAAAGAAGCTACACAATCAGGTGGACATGCTGTCCATCACAACCACAACTGTACCTCTCTCTCAGCACACACCTGTGATACTGAGGATGTGACCAGCTACTCGAAAAGGACAGAGGATTTGCTCTTTTCATGAATGAATCTGATTAAGTGCTCCACTGACAGGGGACCCTCCACAACACTGCCTTGAATGAAAGTACCCACTTGATAACGAAGGGTGTGCAGCCACGGGCACAGGACCATGGGAATCCTATGATTTTACCACATTCTTCACTTTCCTGAAGCTTATCATCTAATGGAACTGGGAATAGCCTCTGAAACCCACAGCTGAGATGTCAGCTTGGTGGCAGTACCTGGGAAGGATGCCACCAAATGAGCTGGATTAAATGGGCACAGAAACCAAGGGGGAACAGAAGGAATGGCACTGACTGACATCGCCAGTCCCGATTCACCTGAAGAATCTCCTTTTCCCATCCTTGCAGTTGTAGGTGGTGGATGAAGAGGTCCTGGCTCCCAGTGATGGAGGGCTTCCACTTGGGAATACAGCACAAGCCAGGGATGCCACCAGATCATCATGCCAAGAAGCGGACAAGCAAGAAAAGAGGTCACCATATATCCGGTGATGATTAATTCTGATCACTAGGAAGTGGTAAGGCCGCTGCTGCAACATGGAGAGTTCACATACGACTGTATTTGGGATGCAGGTGGTCTACTGAATAGCATTTAATGTTCCACATTCAGTTTTAGTGGTAAAAATACAAGTCCGGCAGCCACAACCAGAGAAGGTAATAGAAAGCTGGTTTAGCCATGTCCTTATCGGAATAAAAGCCAAGTCTCTAGACCAGCAGAGGTATTGGCCAAGGTGGGAAGAATCTAGAATGGGTGTTGGTTGAGGGAAACCATGAAGACCATTTATAGGCTCATATCACTGCCATATGGACTTCTGCAGTCCATCCCTCTAACCCAGGAAACAGGAACAGCTGTCCCCAGGTGGGTGAGAGTATTATAAGAAGCAGGTAAATGTGAGCAGTACAAGGGGTAAATTCTACTGCTCCGCTGTGGTTTCCTTTCCAGGAATGCTGCACCTGTGCCCTAGCTGACAGCAGCACACTGCTGAGCGTCACAGAAGGAACTGTTTTTACAAGCGGGACTGCCAGGCGTAAGATTACATCCACTCAGGCAGGAATCTACGGCCAGTGTCATAATGATCTGGGAAAACAGAAGTCTCACCAGGGACCGGTCAAAGGTTTCTTTGCAACCAGGTTGTGGCTTGGGTCCTCTTTCTGCACAATGCTGCCCTTTTGACTTCTTTAGAGATGGATTTCCCAAAAGTTCTCCCCTCTCAACCCTCTCTCTGCCAGTTACTGTCTCAGATTCTGTGTTCAAGCAGCCTATTCCAAGACGATCTTCCCAGATCCTCGCATAAGTACAACACAACTGTGGGAAATAAATCTTCATTATGCTTAACCACTATAGAGCTATTACCATTGATGTGATCAGCCTATCTGGATTTGCCTTTAATATATAATGCAAGTCTTTAGACTTTTGACAGTGAATATAACATCTGACAGTTACCAAATTTTGGTTAAAAAAAAAAAGACAGCAGCAGTCTATCCACTCTTCTGGAAATTCTAGAAGCAACAATATAAAAATGTATAGAAACTATTGTTTTACAACTAAAACCCACTGCCAAACCTTCTCTACACTTTTTGTCCACATCCCAAGACCACTGTGATAAAGAAAGACCATCTTGGCATCAGCCCTTAGTTTGTCTTGTGAATGCTATAAAAAATCTCCAATGCAATCTCTCTGTTGTTATCTTTTGCATAAATAAACAAATGTTTATTTGCTGTTTATTTTGTGGCAAATCCTGGTCTAGACATTGGACAATTAGTTAGTCCTGCTCCCTGCCCTCATAGGGAACTAAACAAACAAGCGGGTAAGCAAGAGAGAACGGGCAGATTCTCACAACTGCTGTGTTAGAAAACAACAGTTTGCTGTTAAAAGCAACAATAAGCCTATTCTGGGCTAAGCAGGCAGAGAAGGTTCTCTGAGACGGTGACGTAAAAGTGGAGGTCGAGTGTCAAGTGGAAGCCAGCCAGGCAGAGGCTGGGTGGGTAGTGTCCTGGGCCAAGGATACCATGGACTCCGGCCAGCAGGAGAGAGCAGGGACAACGGCCAGTGTGACTAAAGTACAGTTGAGCAGAGGGAACGTAGCATAAAATGAGATTGAGATTAAGTGAAAATGTCCTTAGGCTATTTATTATTTACTTAATTTAGCTATACTGGGGAATGCTCCTGGGCCACTCTACCTCTCACTGCACTACGCCCCAGGCCTTTTCATTTTATATTTTGAGGTAGGGTCTTGCTAAGTTGCCCAGGCTGGCCTTCAACTTGTAGTCCTCCTGCCTCAGCCTCCTCAATAGCTGGGATTACAGGTGTGGGTCCCTTTGCCCAGCTTTCTTAGGCACAGTTACCAGAGGTAAACTGTGCTTCTCCCCTGGGCCAGAGATTGGCAATTTTGTTTTGTGAAGAGCCAGAAAGTAAACACTACAGTCTTCAGGAACAATATATGATGTCTGTAATATATTCTTTGTCTTCTTTTTTATCTTTTTCAGTTTTCATTTTTCATTAATACCTATTTGCTGTACTTAATGACCACATTCTTCATGGGTAGTTGGTACATGTACATAACACATCTTAATTCTTTACAGTCTACTTCCCTTTCCTTCCCTCCCTCCATTTCTTGGTACCCTTGTTTTTTGCAAAAGATCTGTCTCCATATTTTCTATTATCTATCTTTTATTGCACTCTTTATTTATACTTTGCGTTTCTCATATTAAAAAAAAACTTGTGATATTTAAGCTTTTGTGTTTAATTTATTTCACTTAACATTATGGTCTCATGGTGTATCCTTTTTTCTACAAATGTTTCCAGCCTATCCTTCTTTATGGCAAAGTAATACTCCATTGTGTGTACATACCACATTTTCTTTACCCATTCATCTATTGATGAATGTATAGGCTGCTTTCTAGACTTAGCTATTATCAGTTGTGCTGCTCTAAATGTGGGTCTGCATGGTTCACTGTAATATAATGTCTTTAACTCTTTCAGGAAGTTAACTAGAAGGGGGATGGCTGAGTCAAATGGAATTTCGAGTTTTAGTTTTTTGAGGAACCTCCACACTGATTTCCTTAGTGGTTGTACTAGTTTACATTCCCACCAGCAGTGCAGAAGCTTCCTTTGCTCCTGCAGCACTTTAAACAGGTCAAGCCCTCCCTGGCTCACAGGCGGTGTCCCAGATTTGTCCAGCTGGTCTGCAATGCTGATCTTTGTTCCGAGCAGTATTGGTCTATGCCTATTTAGGGTGATACAAATCTTATAGCCATCTCCTTTCTCTCTTTGCTTTGGCAGTCAGGAAGCTCACAGTTGAATATCTTCCCTTATTAGTTGCTTAGGACTTCATAATATTTATTTTAATGAGTAAACTGTGCATATTACTAGTAGTCTAATTTCATTTTTTCTAGACTCAGATCTATTTATCATATATATATATATATATAATTTATGTTATGTAACTCTGTAACCTAATTTTATATTTCTTAAATGAAGTGCATATGGATAAATGAAAAAAGGGGTTGACAAATGATTCAAAAATCAAAACAAAGGTTCCCTCTCCCCAAGTATGTCTACAAATGCAGTGAAGGATAGAGATGCAGTTAAGAGGGATAGATGACTGAAGAAGACTGTTTCGTCATCTCTGGTTTTGGGAGTAACCCTGACAAGAACCACAACGATCCTCATTTCTGTACACTTCTACTCAAGGGTGATACATGCTTGAAACCGCTGGCAGGACCAAACCCTATACACGATATGTTTTTTCTATCCTGCATATTCAAAACTACAATAAACTTTCTAAACTGGCCCAGTAAGAGACTAACAAGAGTGTAACGGTGCTGCCAGCAATGCCGCTCTTGCACTTTGGGGCCATTAAGGAGTCGTGGTTATGTGAAACCCTGTCATATGGCCAAGGGATCTGGAATACTGAGGGCTACTGGGAGCCCAACAGGCGGTCAGTGGAGGCCATGGGGAGTGCTGGGCAATTTGGTGACCCTCGGTTCAGCAGATGGAGCAGGAATGTGCAAGATTTCATCACACACAATGACACACAATTTAAAGCTTAGTAACTGCTCACTTTTGGAATTCTCCACTTAATCTTTTTTGAATGTGGTTGATGGTGGGGAATGGAAATCATGGAAATAGAAACCACAGATATAAGAAGACTATTGTACCTACGGTTTCATAGGCCATGTGACACATGTTCTCCATGCGCTGTCTCATTTCAGCTCCAAACAACACTACGAAGTAGGTAAAAGTCCAGAATTTTATAGATGAAGCAAAACAGCTTGGAAAGCTTACATGGAGCTGTGACAGAATTCAAGCTTTCCTGACTCCAGAGTCCCTGTTCCTAATCAGGAGCGGCATGAATTAAATAAGTAGTGGCTGCATTGCGTGAGCATGCGAGCACAGCACATATACACCGAGGAGAAAAGAAAGGACGGGGTCATGGTGTAGGTTGCTCCCGAAGACACCCTGTCCTTCTCTATTCTGTCACCGGTGCCCTTTGCTTTGGGGCCTCCCAGACACACTGGTTTCCTTGGCAATTTATCTGACAGCTTGCTGAACACTAAACATACTTTTCACAAAAAGATTTTTTTTTAATTTTTTAAAGCTAAGGTAATTATCTCAATGTTTTCCATAATTCTGTGGAAGAACCAATATCGCCCAGAAATCTTTGAAAAACAACTTATTTAAAACCAATTTCCTCTTAGATCACAGATTGCCTGTATTTCTCCTCCCTTCCCTCTACTCTCCTCTTCAGATTTGCACAAAGCAAGATTGTTGTTTGGTGGGAATCTATCTCCTTCTGCTTATTATCCCTGATCTGAGGTTATGTAATTGTCTGTCTGTGGTGCCATAACCACAGCAATCGTTCCCACAGCAACTCAGCAGGGTGGATTTGAGAAAGCTCGAGTGAGTGGCAGGAGGAGAGCTGCTTTGGAGAAATGTACACCCTGAACCAGGCAGGTGCTCTTAATCCCAATGAGTGGGAGTCCAGACACGAAACCATTTTCTCTCTTTCTCTGTCTTCAGAAATGTATTTCATATACTGAGTGATTTTTAAGTTAAACACGGAAACAACTGCTTCTTTACTTGTGGAGTAAAAGAGGAGCTACACTTTGTACCTTTTATGTTTGACCGTTCTATCAATTTCCTTTAGCAGTATTAAGCACCTGATTCTCCAAGTTCTAAGAGATGTGATATATAGCACCATGATCTGACAATCTAATCACAGGATTAGCGAGTTGTCACTGTGAATTCTAGTCCTCCACTATGCTGTAGAATAGAACGTAGAATTTCCGTATCACCCTGGACAAGTTAGTTCATCTCTCTTGGTCTCATTCTCCTTATTAAAATGGGGACAGTAAGGATAGTGTCCAATGGGGATTAGTTATTAAAGTATTATGATGCTGCGTAACTGCTCAGTATTATTTCCTGCATTACCTGAGAAATAAAAGAAAGTATTATTCCTTCATTTCTGAGAAATGTTAGCACATATACATTTCACTGGAGACATGTGTCTGTGTGTGCATAAAAATAGGAAGAAAGAGAGAGATGGGCGAGCAGATTGATACTGTAGAGTGCAGGGTAAAGCTGTGCCCAATTCTGCAGCACAGCAATCAAATGTGATGTACTCAGGTGGGTAACAGGCAGCGAGCAAAGATGAATGCTTGGAAAAAACACAGATTCTGTTTCTAGGGAAGTGTCCTTAATAGTAAAAGATGAGAGAGTAGAAATACAGAAAATGTGTTATATAAACAGAGTCATTTCTAAATAGAAAGCTATAAGAGAAGCAACATCCACTTATCAAGTGAAAGGAAGATAGAACCCTTGCTCTATGCTTTGTCTAAGTAAGGGTTATTTTCTAAAGGTGGCAGGAGCCATGAGGCACATACACCTGGAGGTATCAAGACAGAAGAGTCAGTGCATTGCTAAAGGGTGGGGACTAAGGGAGTCGAAGCAAATGCAGGGGTCTTTGGATGAAAGAACTCAGCCCAGAAGGAATGGGGAGGCTAGTTGGCGCCAAGGGGGGAGAGGGAGAATTGTGGGCATCCAGGGCACCACAGTACATGACACACAGTGAATAGCTGGAGCCCAAACTGCTGAAATACATGTGCTGTCTGAACTCAAGCCTTGCCAAGACTTCGGCGTGTACGAGTCCCCTACATCAGTAGGTGACTGACTCTGGTGTGAATGACAGAGCCACAGCAAGAGCTCTGCAATGCATGACCTCCCTGTGATAGCCTTGGCTTAAACTTTCTGAACACAACCCAGATTCTTAGAAGAGAGCTCTTTTTCTGTTACTGACCCCCCTGCACTCAGAACAGAGGACTTGGTCCAGACAGTGACAAGACCAAGGGAGTCCAGCTGAAATCACATTCAATTTACGATGACCTGCTAGGCTGAAGACCTAGTGGTGATGAGGGTATATCCTTATAAACCCATAGTACATTGAAAACATCATAAGTAGAAAATGTATTAAATCCACCTAACCTGAAAACATCTGCTCTTAACAACCCAGTGCACTGTGTAGAATATCAGTGGTTTTTTTCCATGACCATCTGGCTGACCAGAAGCTGAGGATTACAGCTGCCACCCAACATCATAAGAAAGGCTCATATTGTGTATCATTAGCTCAGAAAAAGAGCACATTCAGATTTGATACATGGCTTCTACATATATCTTATGTAGAATGTCTATCACTTTTGCATCATTGTAATGTTGAAAAATTGTAAGGCACGCCATGATAAGTTTGGACCTATCTGTAATTCTGTGACTAAATGCTACTCTATTTGATCGTATTGATTACCTACTCTGTTACAGATCTGGGACAATAGCAGTTAATAAACCAAAGCCTTTGCATTCGAGCAGAATGCATTCATGGAGTTCCAGAGAGCGGGAGATAGACGAGAAGCTCTAGAACACCTGAATAGAAATAACAACAATTTGAGGCGTTGATGGGGAGATAAAGAGTGTACAACAGTGAAGGTGTCTGAAGGCAAGGCAGGGGCTCTGGCAGGTGTCCTGGAGAAAGCGGCTTGGGTGGGAGCCTACGTGAAGGTCAGGAAGAACATTTAGCAAGAGTGCAGAGCAGTTCATAGCGCTGCAGAGAAGTGCTTGAGAGACTCAAGGACCAGCAGGAATCACGGTGTGGTTGGAGAGATGAAGAAGGCGTAGTGGTAGAGGTAGGCAGAGGCGTATCGCTCACTTTCTTACAAACCACAGCAGGGAATGTTCACTTTACCCCACATGCAATGAGATGACATTCGAGGATTTAATATGCGGAATAATGCAGGCTGGTTCATTCTTAAAGCCGAGGCCTGCTGCAGTGCTCAGAATGGATGGGATGGGGCCGGTGAGACGGCTCAGTGGCATAAGCGCCTGCCTTGCAAGCGCGAGGGCCCAAGTTCGACTCCCGGATCCCACATATGAAAAAGGGGCCGGTGATATCGCTCAGCGGCATGGGTGCCTGTTGGCGCGCAAGGCCCTGAGGTCGACCCCCCGGTACCCACCAAAAAAAAAAAAAAAAAAAGAATGGATGGGATGGAGACTGGGCAGGAAAGGGGTGAAGAAAGGGAAGCCAGCCAGGAAACTCTACGTGTGTACTGGGGGATGGGCTGTGACCCCGTGACCATAGGCACGAGAGAGACATGATGGGATGTGAGGTAGTGTTCAGAGATGCAGCCATCAGGACCACCTGTGGCTTGGGTGTTGGGATTCGGGGTTTGGGTAAGGGAATAAAGATGACTCCTAGGGTCTGTTGAAGAAAAAAATGAATAAATCAATTAAGTAATGATTAAAATAACCAATTGGTTAATTAATAGTGCTTGTCCTAGAATCATGAAAAATCCACTCTCAGAGAAAGAAAACCACTAGATTAAAGTAAAATAACATGATCATAACAGTTAAAATTGGAGGCAGATTTGCAGGTCCTAGACAGTGTGCCAAGTGTGTGACTCTATTGTCTCATTAAATTTTCTCATAATAGCCTTGAAGAAGGTTATATGTCCCCCCACTTCTGGCTGCTAGAGATTAGCAAACTTTATGAGTGCCACACAAATGAGAGGAAGAGCAAGGAGAGGTGCCCGACTTAGATCTTCAATCATATTCCTAGATTGCCTCACCATTGTAAGTTTATAGAAATGCTGACTGCCCAATGGATTGTGTGAATAAATGCAATCTTACATGAGATTCTATATTTTCACCTTTAACACAAAAAGCCATATACAATGTTTAAGGTCAAAAGTACTAAAAAAAAAATGAAAGTTAAATACTATTGAAATATAACTTTTCACTTAAAGATCTGCCAAAAATATTTTTAAGGGCTTACATCTAGTCTTTAAGTAGGAAAATGGATATTGCAAATGTCCTAAGCTAATGTTAAATTTCTAAAGTCCATAAAATATGTTCATAAAAGAAAATACTGAGAAGAAATATAGCAATAGTTATAATAAGGAAGTAACTGTATATTTAGAAATATATCAAGATATGCCTTTGCAACTTAAAATTATCACTTACGTTAAATTTAAAAAGAATTTTATAAGAATTTTCACATCTATAAGTTTCTAATTAAGAAAACTTCTTTGTCAAATCATAAGTACCTTATGTGTTACAGAAAATCTAATAAACAAGGTGTGGAATAGATTCCACATAGGAACAGAAAAAACAGTGTAAATTTCTAAAAGGATGGGCTGGTTTGCCTTAAGAGATCCCACTGATTAAGGGTGACTATCCAATAAACCATCATGTTCAGAATAGGTATAAAATTATAAACTGGTCAAGTCTGGAAAAGATGATCCATCTGATCTCCATGAACTAGCCTTCATTTCAGCTGCATATCAACATAGCCCCAAAGAAGCCACTTCCTTGAATCGAGTGCCTTCCACTGTCGTCTGACTGTGCTATCAAAGACATTTAAGATTGCTGCTGTGGTCCTGTTGTTGGAAAAATCCCAACCCAAGAAAAGCGGCTCAAAGGATTACATAATTATTATGTGTTGTGCCCTCGGTAGATATTCAGTCAGAACATTTAATATATCATTTTTGCAATTGTCTATTTCTTCTCCTAATAAGTGAAGTCCTTGAAAATAAGGCCTGCACCTTTGACTTTTGTGTTGCTACTGCTTAGTACGTATGTGTTATGGCTTATAGCTAGGTGTCCCCCTCACAAAACTTCATGCACTCATAAGTGGGGCTTTCTGAAGCTGGCTGGGTCCAGGGTGTGTGATACTGAGATTAAGAGTGAGTATTACTAAATTAGTTCACTGATTGGAATGAGCATAGTTCTGGGTGGCACCATCCAAAAGGCTGGTACCGTGGATGAGATAAAAAAGAAAGGCAGGCTGGCTGCTTGCTGCTGCTTGCTGCCTTCTGCCTGCCCTGCTTTGCCATGGACTGTTGCTCTTCTGCAATGCCCCTCTGCCATGCCACCCTGCCCTGGAGCCAGCTGACGATGGACTGAAACCTCTACAAAGTGTGAGCCAAAATAAACCTTTCCTCCTTTAACTTTGGGTGTTGGGTATTTTGTCTCAGCAATGAGAAAAGTAAGTTAGATGGTATATAACGCTTGGGAAGCAGAGCATAAATACTTGTTGGGTAAATAAATAAAATCACCAATCTAATCCGATACACTCATTTTATAAATGTCCCCACTGCTAATTAATGGCAGCACTTGAACCACACACACACAGTGTTTCTTGTTTTTAAGATTTTTCCAACCCTAGTTCATAACAACTGCTCTATTTTAAACATGGAAGTGTAATGTAAAATTAAATCAAGATTTTTTAAAATGTCCTTAAAATTATTGGGATAAACTTTAACCTGTGTTGGAAAATACCACTTTCAATAAATATAGTATGAGTTTTGTCTGAACTGAGAGCCTATTTCTGCTAGTGATAAGGGCTTTAATTTGAGATCTGTGTTGGGGTTTGTAGAGAGGTAAAAAAAAGGAATTGCACCAGGAAGGAGGAGTAGGAAGTAGGGGAGGACAGAAACAGCATATTGAGAAGATAAAACAAGGAGAGCAGGACTCTATAACATAAATTTAAAAATACAGCACATTGTGAAAGTAATAATACTATATTTCTACCAAAAGATAGTGAGACAGAATGGGCCCAGCATCACATAATAAATGTGCCCTGCCCTAATGCATGAAAATCTGTGGGCAAGTTATTAACAAGCAGATGGTTCACTCTAACACCTGCCGGTACCTCAGCCCTGTTCCTTCCTTTTGCTGAATTGCAGGATTCCATTAACAGAAACTCTGAAGATTCTGAAACCTATTTCGGTTCTGGGAGCTGCCTGTAGACAATCAGCTACTGCACTGAAAAGGTGATGGAATTTGGAGGAGATGGGGAACGCACTTATTTCCCAGACTTCATAGAACTCTCCAAGCCTCAAAGAGGCTGCGCATCCTGAGTAAAATAGAAATTTCCTTCCATGACATTTAAAGGTCTTGGAGGAAATTAACACCAGCACTTAGGTTTTTAAGGCTTTGGGCTTCAAGAGGACAAAGCATAGGCATGAGTCAGAAAAGTTTTCAATTGGCCCACTCTCTCCAGCTGTGTCTAACTTGTGCTTTTGTTGTTTTTCCCTGGGAGTGGCAAAGGATGATTTGGGTAAAATAAGTGGTGCTGTGGTTTGAATGTAGCCCCCAAAACAATGTGTTGGAAACCTAATCTCCAATGCAACAGTAATGGAAAGTAGGCCCCAATGGGGAGTATTTAGGTCATGGGTCCTCCCCCCCGAAAATGGATTTATTCTCCTTTCCAAAGGGTTTGTGGCTGCAAATTTGATCTCTCACTCTCCACTGTGCATGTAACGTCTTCTACCATGTTACACTGTAGCACAGAGGCTATCACCAGATGTGGCTCCTCAACCTTGGCATTCCTGGTCTTCAGAACCATGCCCTAAATACGTTTCTGTTCATTTAAACCCCCAATCTGTGGTATCTTGTTGTAGCAGCATAAAATGGACTAAGACACATAGACAGCATATGCCTGAATTTGACTTGGCTTTGGGTCAAATGCAGCTCTTCCTAACAGATACTTACCCTCTATTGAGTTTGGCTGCGATTTCAGTGAGGAGGTGGTATGCTGTACGAGTGCAGAGAAATCACTTTTGAATCAGTTAGATTTGGATACGGTCCTGACTCAACCACTTGTTGCCTGTGGGAAAATAACCAAGCAATTCAACCTCCCCCAAAATGGATTTTCACATAGCTAACACCAACATCAGTAATGTTATGTTCTTAAGGGGCTTGTGCAAACTGAATGAGAAAGTGGATGTAGGGTGCTTATCATGGGGCTGACACAGAGTTAAACAATCAGAGAGGGTTGACCTTGGTGTTGGTGATGACACCGATGCCTGCATAAAGTATCCGTTGCAGAAATGGCTAGGACCAGATGGTTGTGAATAGACATATGTCTGTCTCTGTCTGTATCTTTCATTTTGTGTGTCTCCCTCCTCTCTTCTGTTTTTATTTTCTCTTGTTTTTAACGAAAGTTGCCAGTTGGAGTTCTGCCTTCCAGCTTTGATTTTGAGCAGCAGTTATTCTATGAAGGCAGCTCATCTCTTAGCTTTGTGTAGAGGCCAGAAAGCAAAGCAACACAAAGAAAGAGCAAATGACAAAACACCAAGCCATTTTCCACACCCACTTGCTCCTGCAACTGTAGGCACCGGGGCCACAGTAAAAACCTCTAAGGATCTAGCCCATCAAGGGCTTCCCTGTGTTTGGCTTTCAGAGAGATGGATGAATCAGTCTGTGACAACGCTCGTAGGAGGTGGGAAGGACATATTTTGCTTCTGGGATTAGCGCACATGTTCCCAGACTGGACAGGACTCCTCGTCATGGGGAAGCTCTCTCTTTTTCTCTGGAATCTTAAGCACTATGTCTGCCTTTCCCAGAGGATATGAGGTTAGTCTTTGGTTTAAAAATTATAGGAAAATGGATCCCCAGGAATTGGCTTCCCAATGAAATAGCTGTGTTGCAAATGAACTAGATTGCCTCAGAAGATTCTAGATACAGTAATCCTTCCTCCCATGCGGCAGAGCGGATGATTTTGCTCACACCAATGTCTGCAGTGGACCTCCTCAAGGCACTTTCGAATCACATCATACCCCTCCACTCTGCCTTTGCTTCTTCTAGAATCTATACAGACAGCAGGTAGTATTTATTGAATAATCCCCACTTTGGCTAAATATAGAACACAAGACATATCTACTCAAAGAATCCGATAATACACAAGATCAAAGAAAGAGACAGAACCAATATACCACTTAGTCTGTGAAGCCTAAACCGTTATTCTCTCTATTCTCCTAACTACTTTTGCCAGCTACCCTACCTTTAAAACAGCTTGATTCTGAATTATTATTACTATTCATTTTCATAACATGCCATATGCAAAGATATTAAATAATGGAGGCACATTTTCTCATTGTTGAATATGAATAAAGCCGAAATGAAAGAGGATAACATAAAGGCATTTAGAGGAGACTATATTTAGTCCATTTCTAAAAGCTTTTAACATATGGCTGACTTACACAGCTTGCCCTAGAATGATTCAAGAGACCCTAGCAGCCTCTTATTTTTGATTCCTTCCTGCTAACAAGCTTTGGAATAGCCCCAAACTTCCTCAGAACTAAGATAAGGAGAAGAGGAGATCCGATTCCAAGCAGGGCTGCGACTCCTAAAAGGTTTTGTGGTAATATTGACAGTGACTACTAAAATAAATGATGAACAGCAAGGCTTGAACAGCATGAGGGTTACAAAGAACACAGCGACAAAATACCTAAGTGCTCTTCGCAGAGAGCACCAAAAGCTGGATCTGACCACAGCTGATGCTGTAGAACTGGGGACTTTCTGGCTTCAGAAGTTTTGACTTTCTATATACAACATACACAAAATGTGGATAAAACATAAAAAAATAAAGCAAATATAAAGCAAGCAACCTTTATACACAGCCATATGCATGTGTGTGTGGTACTTCAACATGTTAAAAATATGCATTTCAATATTGCATAATTTTATTCCATACATGTGGCCTGAGATTTTTTAGTATGCTTAAAGCCTCTAATTGAAATATCCTCTTATTCCTTTTAAAAAAAAAAAATTATGGAAAAAATAAAGAAAAATTTCATAACAAAATAATAGAAGAATAACAATATTTAATACATTGTGTATTGTTATCTTCAAAGTAGTTACTCAGAGGACAAGATATGGGCATAAAAAATTCTCCACACAATATTAACACAAACCTTTCTTTTCAATGAGCTAAAAGAAATTAGTCATATAACTAACTTGTATTTTTTTTCCTTTCTCTTCCTTCCTTTCTCCCTTCCCCGATCTGAGTTCTTTCCTTTTGAACAGTTTTTTTCCTATTTCATAATATTTATTGTACATTTTGTACCTTATTTACTCTTTCAGTTTCTCACACCAGGGAGACAGTCTGATGTTTACACACATGAGTCTGATTTATTTCACTTATGAGTATCGTCTCAAGTTGCATCCATTTACCCATAAATGTCTCAAGTTTATCCTTCTTTATGGCTGAGTAGTACTCCACTGTATAAAAAGACCACATCTTTTTTACCATTCCTCAGCTGAGGGGCATTTGGGTTGTTTCCAAGATTTAGCTATTACAAGTTGTGCTGCTATAAACATGGGTGCACATATATTGCTGTGGTACGATGTTTTTAATTCTTCCAGGAAGATACCCAGAAGGGAAATAGCTGGTCAAATGGGACCTCTAGTCTGTCCTAGTTTTTTGAGGAATCTCCACACTGATTTCCACAGTGGTTGCACCAGCCGACACTCCCACCAACAGTGGAGAAGGGTTCCTTTTCCCCACAGCCCTGCCAGCAATTGTTATTGGTTGATTTCTTGATGATAGCCATTCTTTCTGGAGTGAGATGGAATCTCAGTGTTGTTTTAATTTGCATTTCTCGAATGACCAATAATGTTGAACATCTTTTCATATATTTATCTGCCATTTCTACTTCTTCATCTGAGAAGTGTGTGTTCGTCTCAGATGCCCGTTCTTGCATTGGGTCTTTGAATTTGGGGGGCTGATAGTTTTTCAGTTCTTCATGTGCTCTAGATAGAAGTCTCTGGAGAACGACTGGCTAAGATTCTTTCCCACTCTGTGGGTGGTCTTCTCACTCCGTCGGTGATTTCTTTTGCTGTTCAAAAGCTCTTTACCACTGTACTCCTTTCTCTTTTTCTCTCCCTGCTGACCTTTCAGGTTACAAAGCTTCTTCCAGCAACCCTTGCTGCATTCATGGTTCCACTCATTTTCTCAGTCAACGGATAATTACGAGACATATCCCAGCTAGCAGACATTATGCTAGGGGATTCGCGCTGTTGAGATTTCTGTCACTACCACAAAATAGCTGTGATAATTAACTTATGAAGAGAAAATTCTTGTTGCGGCCCATGGTTTTCAAGGTTTCAGGCCATGATTGGTTGGCCCTGTCGCTTCGGGCTGTGGTGACAGAGCGAAAATGTCCACCTCATCACTAGGAAATCGGAGTTGGGGGGAGAGGTGAGAGAGGGGGGAGAGGCGCTGGGGTTCCCTGCAGGAGTGCACTCTGAATAACCTGTGGGCTACTAGGTCCCACCTCTCAGAGGTTCTGCCACCACCAAATGGTGCCCCCTGGAGATTTTTATCACATGGGCTTTGGAGGAGGGGGACTTTTAACATCCAAACTGTGATAGGCTTGAGGATACAGAAATGAAAAAGAACTCAACCCGATCTTTGATCACATGGAATTTGCAGTCTAGTCTCCTGCCATCCTCATATTACTCTATTCCAACCTCTTTTCTAACTCCTGTTGCCGTTCATTGGAATTTTGGCACGCATTGTCTATTTCACTTACAAGAGAATACTAATGCATGTCTATTCCACTTACAAGAGTACTAATTTCTTGAAGTCAGAAACAATTTTAGAAAGAAAACATGCTTCTAACAATGTGGCTTATTGGGAGAGCACTTCCTTAGAATGTACAAAGCCATGGATTCAATACTCATCACCAAAAACACAAAACAACAAACAGTGCACTCTTAGCCCTTTTCTTAGTCTTTGCATGCTACCCTGGGACACAGTAGGCTCGCAGTAAATAAAATTTTTAAAATAGAATAAAATAAAAAGAAAGCTGAAGCATAGAAGACATGTAGATATTCCATATTTCTGACAATTAAAATAATTTCCTGGCATGCCATCTCTATGAACATAAAATTGAATATGTAACTAATGATCACCATAAAGCAAGTATCAACACATTTTACTTGAGAAAAAAAAAAAAACTTCATTTTAGCTTTAAGCAGTGCTTAGAAAATTTCATCAACACATTGTAATATTAATCAAGAATAAGTTGGTACATAATGTTTAGTGTGCTGAAAAATACATTTGCACTATAATTTGTTTCTTAGGCCACAGAGAGAAGTACAATGAGTATGGTGGGCCTCTGAATTTAATACAAATAACTCCCTGATTGATTATCCTTTATAAATTGAAATTTGAGTCACTTAGTATTCTTTCTCCCATAATTCGGTCAATATTTGTGTGCTTTTTCTAGTTTGTGTTTCTTTTTTATTTTTTCTTCCTCTAATGGATTCAAAAGTTAACCTCTTAACAGATTTTCTTCAAAATGACTTAGCTTTTATTTGGGAGACTGTTCTTTCTGCTTCAGTTCTGTCCTAAGTTTTCAGGAAGGGAATTTTACTAGTTTTGTGATGAGTTTTATCACCAGACAGCCGATTAAAAACAACAACAACAAAACCTAAGCCAAACACAAGTCAAAGATCTCTAATCCAGAAATGAAACCAAAGTTTCAGTATCACATTTCACTTCTTCTACCAGGCTCTGGTGGGCGCCACTTACTCCTTTGCTAAAAGGTCAACTTGTAGGAAACTCTGAATGCCTGCACCCAGCTCTACAGGAAGAGGCCTGTAGTTACGATCTGTTCATATTGTTACATGCATATGTTGTACGTATGAATTGTTGTAGTATGGGATCATACTGTACATACTACTTTGTCACTGTTATGGTTTGTGCCTAGATGTCCCCTGAAACCCTCATGCTGTCATAGGTGGCCCTTTTCAGAAGTGGTTGGCTCTAGAATGTGTGATGCTGTGATTAGGTGTGTGATGCTAGGATTAAGGGTGTCCCACCCTGGGTGTGAGTGCTACCTGCCCTAAGGGTGAGTAGCCTGAATTGAATGTATGGGAGAGAAAGAGGGAGCTGCTGTCCTCACTTGCTGCTTGCTGCTTACTACTTCTTTGCTGCTTCACTGCTTTGCTGCCTTCTGCCCACCATGAACTGTTTCTCCTCTGTGATGCCATGCTGCATTGAAGCCAGTCAACTAGCACTGAACCCTCTACCAACTTTGAGCTACAATAAACGTTTCCTCCTTTAACTTTGGGTGTTGGGTATTTTGTCTCAGCAATGAGAAGAACTAAGACAGTCACTTTCTTTTTCAAACTTAGCACTGTTAACTTTATCTCCCTCTATGTTGGTCCTTTTCTTCCTTTCTATCTCCTGCATAACATCCACAGCAAAAGTGTACGGTGGCACACTCCAACGTTCCATTTTTGGGGAACATTTAGGTGATTTTCTAAGATATTTATGGATATTTTCAATACATTGTTCATTGTTAAAAACTGAATAATCAATATTTGTTTGTTCCTAAATGAATTCTACCAGAGCTCTCCAGACACATGAAGTAAATACAAGGACACTGGTCTGGAGTTCCTGGGCTCAGCTTTCTGCTCTCCCCTCAGTTGCTCTTCCCACCATCCCCACAGTGGCCTCTGAGATGCTAACTGAGTCTAGCTGTGCCCATAATGAGGTTTGCCAAAACTAAAGAGTCAGGACAAAAAATCTAGTGATGCTGTGCTCTCAGAAAGCATTCCACCAACTGGCCTGGAGAGCAGAGGAGCCACTCACTATGGGGATGTCTTTAAGCAAATGCCTTGAGCCAGCCTTTAATTTGAGATATTTACAGAAATGAAGATTCTGTAAATGACAACTGTGATGACAGTCTGGAAATAGTCCTCACCCATAATAAACGTGGGAGGATGGAAGGCCACTGCAGTCCTTTCTAGCCTCTGCAGTTGAGGGTCCTCTCTTATTATTGGAGCTGATGACTGGCTGCCCTTTATTTGATATGAAATGGACTGTATGAAGGCTTTTATTGCAGCAAATTTGTCTTCCAAATTATGTTTCCTTATGCTAAAAATAAAGAGTTTTTTCAGCTTCTACATACACCAACTGACAAAGAAGTGTCAGCAACTCTGATACATGATGTATAACAAGAAATAATTTGAGACTAAACTCTATTTTTAATTCAAAAGGCATAATTCTTATGTATCAAATGAGAAATTATAAGAATATCCAGGTTATTGTTTTTCTTTTTCACAACAGGTAAACTGCTCAACGCTTAAATGTATATTGTGCTCCATAATGCTCAGTGACTTGTATCATTTTTACACTTAGTAGCCACTCAGTAAACATCTACTGAACACAGCGTGTAACTTTAATCAAATTTCATTTCCAGTTGTCAGTATGAAATGTATAACAGGCTAGAGTTACTTGAGGAAATTAAATAATAACGAGGTTGGAGGAACTGATTAGAGTTGATAAGAGAAGCAGATTGTGATGTGACCACTTGGCATTAAAAATTTAAGCGAACATCTCCATAGCACGAACAGCCCACTGCAGGAACCCATGGGGGCACCGTGGTGACGCAGCCCCTTCCGCTCAGAATGACTGCCAGTCCCTCTGCGCACGTCCTCCTCTGTGTCCTGTCCTTGCCTCCCAAAGCTCGTTCTGCACCATGGTCATCTACAGACCCCGCTTCGAGCTCCAGCTGATATTTCTTAACCAAACAGTCACATATAGTTACATGACCATTCATTGCACTTTTGTCTAGAACTTTTTAATTGTAAAGTCATCAATCCTAGCTTTTTTAGGAATATACTTCATTGTCAAAACATGTATCTTGGCAGGAAATAGGACCATTATGTCCATGCTATCCAGTAACTTTTCCTACATCATTATACCTTTTATCCCATCAAAACTACCATTCATTCCAAACAGAGAAGTGATGAGCGTCTGATGGAGTTAAACTTTACCAAGTACAGAAGGACTTGATCAGCAGTCATAGTTGTACTTCTGGGTAGAGGCTTAATAAAAAGCCATGAGTCTCTAATTCCACAAGGTAGGTATTGGTCCACAAAGACACTCCACACGCCTATCAAACCCAACCTTACCTGACCACAGATGCGAATAACTCACTAATTTTTCCATTTTTAAATATCCTTACATAGGATTATTTTTTTCTAAATGGGGTCAGAGGAGGACATTTTTTCATACATGTATACCAAAAGAGAAACTATCAGAGTCCAGGGTGTTTGGGTTACACACAATGGTATGTTATCGTACCAGTATTTTTCTATTGTCATTAATGCTCCTAATCATAAATATTCCATGCGTTCTCTATTCCCTCCAGGCACTATGAGTCATGTCTGCTCAGAAAGACAGTGTTCTCACAGGCTGCCACTCACTGCCAGTGTGAGAGACAGACACCTCAGTATGCACTGTGCAAGTGTTTACTGAATTCACAAACAGGAGACAGCTTCACAGAAACGCGCGTCTCAGCAAAGGCTCCTGCACAGATGTCAGATTTCCGCAGACACCTCCCGAGGCTCACAGAGCCCACAGTGGGCTATTTTTAGTCCTGATAATTAATATTGGAGGAGAAAGGGAGGAGGAAGAAAATGTAGCTCCAGTAAAAAAGGCAATTACCTTCTATCCCATATATTCTCACCTATGAGCCATATTGTTTTAAAGAAAATAAAAAGAGAAAGCTTCCCCTAAACCAGAGTTTTTATTCTGCACCTCCCATGAAGTAGATGTTTAATTCTTCAATATTCTAGCAATAGTGTGGCTCTCAGGTTAATAAATGCAGGAAGTGTTACACTAGGCTGGAATTTACTACTACAAAACAATGTTTATTTCTGAGTGCCAGAAAACAACAGCTTCGTCGCTCACATTTTCTGAGTAATCACGAGCAACAATTGGTACAAGAGAGCTTAGCCAACACCTGCCTGCTTTTTCCCACAGGGTCCCCAATGCCTCCTTCATAAGGCATTTCTACATTCCATGTTCAAACTTGTCTTGCCTCTGGAGACCCTTGCATTTTCATCTGACTCTCAAGAAAGGGTCCTTTCTGCCACCTAACTTGCACCCAGTCCATGATGACACATAAAACAACCTCGATTCCATTGGGGTCAAGAAATAACAATGAAAGGTGGTAGGAAGTGCGAGATAGCCAGCTCTGCCTGCGCAGCACCCCTTGCTCAAGTTCCTGGGCCCAAAGCTTGGTCCTGAAGTCTTGTAGGGTGAAGAGCTGCATCAAAAAGAACCACCGGCTATTTGGATTTCTTAATTTGGATCTTTTTTTTTTTTTTTTTACTGTATTTGGGATCAGTGTCCTCTCCTTGGAATTCTGTAATCTCTTCACTTCTACAAAACTTGCACAAACTGTTGTCTTTTTATGACAGCATCTCCTCTATTTCCATCCTAGTCTGCTCTTCTGCTGGCTACCTCAGAAATGTTGGTGCCGCCCAGGAATCAGTGGTCTCACTAAATCTACACGTGCAGCTGTTATAGTTTAAATCTTGAACAGCCATCAGATGCTTGTGTGTCGAAGGTGAGATCCCAGTGAGTGGCATTATTGAGAGGTAGTGGAAACAGGAGGCAGGGCCTGTTTGGAGGAGATAGGTTATATGTGATGTGCTTTTGAGAGGATATCGGGGTCCCAACTCTGTCCCCCCACTCTGTGCTTTCTAGCTGCCATTGGGTGAGAAGCTGTGTTCTACCATGCCTGCCCTGCCATGACATTCTGCCTCACCACCGGTCCCAAAACAACAGGCCTAGTGATGTAGACTGAATTCTCTGAAACCATGAGCCAAACAAACCTTTCCCCCTTAACATTGTTTTTCCCAGGTATTTTGTCACAGTGACAGAAAGCAACATAACGCCTGGCTCCTTAGATTTACCAAGACTTGCATTTGTGTTTTTGCATGCCTGCCAAGTGTCTACTATTGGTACATGACAGGAACGAACATTTCAACGCATCTCAAAACTGGTCTTCATCCCTTGTTCCTCTAAGCAGTGATGACAAACCTTTCAGAGACCGAGTGCCAAACTACAACCCCAAACCCACTTCTTTATCACAAAATGCCAACACTGCAATTAATCCTGAATACTAAGGTTTTAGTTTAGGAAAAAAAAAAAAGTCTACATTAACATCCTTTGTCTTAAGAACACACTAACATGTGTGCCATAGGTTGGCCATCACTGCAGAGTCTAAGCCAATCCGTACTCGGTCCTGGGTCTCAGTCCCTGGTCCTACAGTGTCCTTGATCACCCACAATGAGCTGTATATACCTTCCATGGCTCCTGGCTCTCATCCTCTAGCTCATCATCAGTTCAAGCAATTTCATCTCCAGAGGAATTTCAGAATCTAAGTATTCTTCTGTATCTCTGCTGCATCTCTCGTGGTTCAAACCTTTATTATCTATTACCCCTACCTAGGTAACTGTGGCAGTTTTCCAATCAATCTCCCTGTTTTGACATTCTCCAATTCATTCTCCCTGTGCCAAAGAGATATTTCTAAAAGATCACTTGAACGATATAATCGCCCCACTTAAACCTTTTAATGTTTTCCTATCATATGAAGGACAACATCAAAAGTTCGTCTGGTATATAAGTGGCCTCTGCTTTTTTCCCAAATGCAACCCAAAAACTCTGTCACTGCCTGGTATGCTGTACTCCAAAATTCTTGAGCTGCTTGAAGGTGGTCTCATATATGTAGCTTTTATTATCTTTCAATTTGATCATGCCTTCTTGAGTCAATCACATCTTACATCCCATACACAGCAATGATCTCTTATCTGATAAGCCAGCTCCATATACTTTCCCCATACCCGTGCCCCTTCGCACTGCCTCTATCACTGAACTCGCAAAGCACTAGAACTCACAAAGGCTGGGATGCAGTCTCACCCATTGCTGGATGCTCAGTGCCTGGAACCCTAGTTTATACTCCATGTTCATTAATTTCCAAGATTTACAAGTATTCCTTTGGAAAGCAAGACCCACAGTGTGAAAATGAACAAGTGTGCAGATTCACAGAACGTGTTGGACTTTACACCTCTAACCTTGACAGCTAAGGAAGGTCCTTGAAATTAGTAGAGCAAATTGAAGAGCCTTGGTTTGAGAAGCAAATGATTCCCTTGCTTCTTTATCTTCCTGTGAAAATGTGAGGAGGATCCTGTGCTATTGGTTTGAGTTTTCCTCTCGCTTACCCTACATTTCTCTGTCTATTTAACCGTAACAGATCCGTAGACTTCCCAAAGATTCAGTCTGGGGTCTCTGTTTCTCTCAATTCTCTCTCTTCTCTAGGCAACTTCCTGAGTGCCTTCAGCTGCACCTATCACTTCCCGTTTGATCACATCCAAAATCACCACTTCCAGCTCCAGCTTCCAGTCTGAACACTGGGCCCCTTTTACCTGGATGCCAGGCTGCTTCCTCCATAGTATTCTCCCATCAATTCCAAGAAGACTTCAATACAGGATGTTCCCTTTCGCCCCAAACCATCCCTCTCTTGGCTTTGTGTTTTGTTTGATGGCACCAACATTCTAAATCACTCAGCTTTGAAAATGCAGAATCAACTTTGTTGTCCCCTCTATGCCTCCCACATTTAACCAGGAACAGCAGTCCTTTTAATTAATACGAATGTGGGGAAATTAGCGAAGTTTTCAGACATGACAGCCAGGTTGGTTTAATTGATGTGGAGCATATGTTAAAACAGTGACAAGAAGACCAAAATGCTAGCATAGAACCAAAGGCTATGGAGCTCTGAACTAAGGAACTTGGCATTCATTCAAAAAGGCACGTTGAAGGTGGTGAGTATACTATGTTAGTAAAAATTAATCTGGTCTTGGCACGTAGAAGGATTAGAAATAACTAGAAGTATTTAAAATTTCTTAAATGCCATAGCTCAGTCACACACCAGCTGTGTGTCTTTGGTAAGATACTGAACTTCTCTTAGCTTAAATATCCTTCCTACAAAATAAATGTGCCAATACCCGTCATAAGAGCTAATGAAATCACCTAAAATAGTGCCAAGATGTCGCGGCACTAAACACCTTCTTGCTACAGTTTAAGAATGATTATTACTGATAAGAGGACTTCTTCATCCACCACAACTTAACCTCCACACAAGGAATGTGGAGATTTTTCCTGGACATCCTCAGTTATCATGGATACCCTCAGGGATCTGTCTCCTCTCTTTCATTTAGACCCTGAGTTCTTTGCCAGCAAAACCATTGCTGTGCAGATCTCCAATCCACAAGGCATGATTAGTATCCAACACACAGGAAGATCTCAATCTGTATTGATAATGGGAAGAAAAGAAGGAAGAAAGGGGGGAGGGAGGGAGGAGAAGGGAGGGAAGAAACGAGTGAGCAAAGGCCTTAGTTTACCAGGGCCCAGCTTCCTTTCACCCAGTAGTTTACAGCTGTATGCGCTGCAGCACACTTCTCCAGTCTGCGAGCACTTCTGGCTTACTCTAGACACTGTAAGCAGATATTATCTGGTACTTGGGTCCCTTTTCTTCTTTCCAAGTGCTCTCAAGTATACTTCAAAGTTGTTCAAGTTGGCAGAAGGAATTTCCTCTTATATCTTCAAGAAATAAGGTAATAAGACTGGTTCAATCCTATTTACATTAAAAGTTAATGTCTTTATTTATTCATCTACTTTTATGGATCTATTGTGTCTTCTTAAATCCATCTCCAGCTCTTCTGGTCTCTCTCTGGACAGAGCTGCCCTTGGTAAAGCAGGATATATATAGAAAGAAATGAGCAATTAGCAGCCCCATAAACTGCCCAGTGGGGAGGCCCTCTTCCTGTTCCATTGATGGCAGCTCTCCCAACACCCCCAGACAGACTCCGGCTTCCTTGACCTCCACCCTGCTTTCTTTAGGCCCCTGCTGCCTGCTTGCCCTGTGAGTGTCTCAGCATTTCTCTCCTTTCACAGTATAATGTCTGGCTGATTTGGGTTTGTGCTTTGAGGGAAAAAGCATGGAGACAGCGTGTCTCCTGGAAGAGCTGGCACAGGAGGCCGTCACCAGCCTCTCCTACGTGACTACGTAAAGTAAAGCCATCCTACAAGTGCCATATTACCTCATGCCTTTCCCAAACCCCACTTTTGGAATGATGGCACTACTATCCCATCCAGAAGCCAATTTGGACATGTTCCTTAACTTAGGAGAGGGAGAAAAGGCAGCTGGAAATATCCATTAAGAATTAGAATGAGAAAAAAAATCTGCAAGTCAAATAAGAAAAAATCTTTTGGCCTTTGGACTAGAATTGCTAAATAAATGAGAAGTGTCTCCCCAACTCTTATTATTTCTGTAAATACTTTTAGAGCCAATTTGGACAGAAAGTATGTCAAAATTGCTTTCCAGGGCTTTCCATCTCTTAGGGTTTGATTTGATAAAAAAGTGTGATGTAGGGCCGGTGAGATGGCTCAGCGGCATAAGCGCCTGCCTGGCAAGTGCGAGGGCCTGAGTTCGACTCCCGGAACTCACATACGAGAAAAGGGCCGGTGATACCGCTCAATGGCACGGCCGCCTGCTGGCGCACCAGGTCCTGAGGTCGACCCCCGGTACCCACAAAAAAAAAAAAAAAAAAAAAGTGTGGTGTAATTTGGAGGCTTTCCTGCTGTTTGGCTTTGTGATGGAATTTTGCTTTCAAGGAGACCTGAGTTTTAATCACCTTACTAACTAAATAAGTGACAATTGCTTGATCGCTCAGTTCTGCAGTGGATGGACAAGTGACAGGGCACCTACTAATCACTACTACTATTATTACTAATATTCTGTAACTACTTGGGTTCTGGGATCATGATTAACATGAAGATTATAGCATTGTCAGGAAGGGAGTATCTTAAACATCAGGCCCTTTACTTCCGCATTGCAGTGGGGTGAAGAGCCCAGTCCACAAAGGTATCTTGAGGTTTTGGTGGGGCCTGTAGGACTAATCTTTCTGTATCTAGATTGTAGGCTAAGTACAAAGTATGGAAGCCAGAATATTTTCCAATGCGTTTTTCTCTTGAAGGTCCAATCACTGCCTTGTACAAATAGCAGGAAGTTCTCAGTAAATACTATTTCAGCCAAGTTGGATTGGCTCAGTTCAGGTTCATGGTCCCTGCAACCTAGCATTCTGCCTCTGATATTCATCATAAGGTATTGACAGTCGAATTCCGTGGTGTGTAATGAAATCACAGAGAGAACAGAGACATAGCTCTGAACCACCTGCTTTCCTATACCACAGCATGTCACACAGCTTCAGATGTGGGTGCTGGACTCAGACTTGGGTTCCCTCTGGCTGTATGAGTTTCAGCTGTGTGATTTTAGTAACTCATCTAAGCTTGCTGAAGTCTGCTTGTCGTTCATGTAAATCAACTACAGATAGCATTATCACAAGAGTTAAAGGCTGATCAGAAGAGTTAAATCAATTCTTAATATATATAAAAGGCAGGCCAGACTGGCTGGCAGGAAGCAGCGGTTAAAATGACTTCTATACATTCGACTTCTATAAGCCTTTGTGGATCTCTGTATGCATTTAGTCAGTAGTCAGCTCCTTGCAGGTTCAGATCCACATCCTGCTCAGAGACACGTGACTGTGTCTCTTTTTTTATCATTTTGACAAGTCCAGGGATGCAAGACTGTGATTTTTATTTCTTTGAACATTGGAGGCTGTTCAAAGCTTGCCACTGCAACTTGTTTTCTTGGTTTTAATTAAGTAAGGCTTTACAGCACTTGCTTCTGTAAAGCCCGTGTAATAGAGAGGAGGTTAGCGGGTTGAACTCAGACTCCAGGGTGTTAGTCCCAGCTTCGCCGATCATGCTGGGCAATCTAGCTTGATGTCTTGTAATAGAGAAGTATTAATAAAAAGGATTATATTGTTCCTTGCAAATATGATTTGCAGCAGAAGTAATCAATGATAATAACATAGGACTAGAGCACCTGGGAAGTAAACTAGCCTTTATCAGTGGATGGACTCCTGGAAACCATCCTCTGCTGGCCTGCCCAGGGGCTCCTGGTGCTCAGTAGGTATCTGGGTACCCCAGAGAATGTGGGAATTACCCCAAGGACTGCCTATGATCATTGTGGAATCATCGTCTTTGACTCCTCCTGCTTTACTGTAGATCTCCATTTTGTCCTGGATTCTAAGATGTCTGAAACCTTTCTCTTTTTTGTTGTCACCACTGCTATGACCCTGATTCAAGCCCTCGTTTCTTCTCCGAAACATGGCAAAAGACTGTCACCTGGTCTCTCTGTTTCCTGCCTCACTACAAGGCCAACCTTTCACACTAAAGTGACAGGGATTTCTTTAATAAGCCAAGCACTGAGTCCATCGCTGCTTTGATTCGGGATCCTCATGGGCGCCTCCCTGCATGCGGAATAAACACCAAACTCTTTGTGTGCCAAAGGGGACTAAATTGAAGACTGCACACTCTGGGTCAGGAATTTACCCCAGTGGATACAACAAAATGTTTTATTATTTTTTTTTATGTCTGGTTTAAAGAAACTGAGGACTGGAAAGTTTTGGTAACTAATCAGAAGTCTTAGAGGGAATATTTTAATGATTTGTCCAATATGCAAGGTCTGATTCTTTCCACCAGGCTTTCCTGCCTCCTTCATAAGCTATTAGTGGCAGAGTCCGGTTAACAGGTCTCACCTATTCCTCTGCTAAATGACCCACGATTGCTCACTTGGATGTCAGTATTCAGCACTCCGCGGCTCTGTATGCCTTGCATATCCTTACCCTCACCCTCTACCTCAGACTCCTCCCTTATGGCTCGATTCCCACTTTTCCTTTACAAGACCAGTGGAATGCCACTCATCCAGGAAAGTCGCCATTATTCTGTGGACATAGTTAATTGCTCCTTCCTCCTGTTTAGGAGAATCTGCCTTCCATCCACGCCTCCTCATTAATGCTACATCAGCCTTACAGTTGCTCTTCTGGTGCTGCCCTCATCTACTGGATGCCTGGGAACTGTCCAGCCCATAGCAGCGTGTCCGGTCAGAAGAGGAGCGGGAAGGGTGCTGGATTCCACTTTGAGTGAATGAGAATAAATGAAAAATGATGTATCAACACCGGAAGTTATTCTCTTTATGTCGACATGTGCCCGTCTTTGTACTCACCATCACACAGAAACATGCAGACATTCAGGTGAGTTTGCGCTAACATTTTTCAAATAAATTTAACAAGGAAAATGGTAAATCAGCTCTGTATGATCAAGTAACTCTGAGAACCGGTTACGCTATACCCCAGTTTTTAGAAAAAGAATATTTCCGCTGGCAGCCAGCTAAACTACAAACTAGTTTACATATACCGATGACCACATCTTCAACCCTCTTCCACATAATGCAAAAATCAAGGGGACTTCTTAGCTCTTTCTTGAGACCACTCTGCCAAAGGCACTGATGAAAGAACCAAGCTTCTATAATACATATGTCTGATTGTAAATCCCTTGCCAATTACTTTCAATTGAAGTTTTCCTAGAATAAGGCAATACATGGAAGCACCATCAATTTGGCCATCAGCTGCATGACTCCAGTTTGCCATTTCCATTGATATCATTTGTAACAAAGGCCACCAACAGGACAGGGTAGGAACCACAGCAAAATGCAGGAATTTGTACTCAGTTCACTTAGGGCTGAGTGGCTACCAAAGAGTGCTGGGGAGAAATAAGTGTGGAGGAGGACATGTGCAGCAGCTGCCGCTGGGGACTGCTGCTTGGAAGTGAGTAAAGTTAGGAGAGGCTCTACTGTCTTTGTCATTATTTGCACCAAAGAAATCACATCATTATTTCCAAAGGAGACTGGTCAGACATTTCATTTGAAAACTGTCATTTCACAAATGTTTAATTACTTCTCAAATGCAAAGGATGACTTCAAATTTGTAATCTGTCATGTAAGAACCTATCAACCTCCACCTCCTTGAGTCACTGAGAAGAAAAACATTTTACATAGAAAATTAAAGTGGTTTGATCACTTTGTATGCAAAATGATTTTCCTGCTTTCCCTATGGCTTTGTTCTCTGATCTCATCTGTGTCTCGGGGGAGACTTCCAAGTTAAAGCCCCACAGCGAGCCATGGCTTCTCTTTCTTCCTGCCACGTTTATTCCAGGTACTCAGGACTTATTTTAGTTCAAGCTGCAGAGCCAAGAAATCATTTGAAAATTAGGTTCTGATTTTAATTAGGAAAACTCCATGGCACTTCTCTGAAATTCTTTGAAGACCTAGCTCATTTGGCTTCATGTAAAGTTTGAAGCTAGAATACTTTTTAATAAGAGTGACTGCAGTTTCTAATGATGTTGTGTATTCGTTTTAATTTGACAAATATAGCTAAGTAATTTAAGGCCATAGATTTAGACCCAGAGATGCCACAAAAGAAGGAAATATAACTCCTTGATGCTCAACTCTGCAGATCTCTTCCTCTGCAATGGCCTTGCTCCTAATTTCCTAACCCAAATCCACTGTACTTCAGCTCTAATCCCCTTTTCTTCATACAGTTTCCTGTAACCAGAAACAATCATATTCCCCATGGGGATTTGGCATAGACTTCACTGCAGAATAGATAGTCTTATAACGTGCATAATTAATAACCACATGGTATGGTTATTGCTTTCTTCCTCTCTGTGCCAGTAGAGTTCAAGTTATTTCAGGACAAGATTTTTATCTCACCAATTTTGTATACCACCACAGACAAGCACACAGTAGGCACTTGAAATTTGTGCATCATATTAATAAGAGGACAAATTTCCTCGAATTATTTATGTCCTGCTGTAAGTGTGTGGAGGGAAAGGGGGAGGGCTCCACCTTGAAGTAGAGAATGATCACTTAGCCAAGGGCTGTATGAATTCAAATGAGAGGAAGTTAGTAATTTAACTGGAGGAACCTGGATTGTAGCTCAAGGAAAAGGCGACAAACTGTCCTGATTTGCAGAAGATTGAGAGGTTTCTCAGGATGGGGAAAATTTGAATGATCCAAAGCCAGCCTCGAGGAGCTCATCTTCCTGTTCAAGGCTGAGGCTCGTTTATAGCAGACTGGGCAGAGGGAACCCAGGCGAAGCTGCAAGAGAGAATCCCACAAGGCTTCCCGAAGGAAGCATCTTGCGGACTAGAATCATTAGTATATATCCAAGGGTGTGGTCAAATACAGGAATAGAGAGAAAGGAGGGGCTTTGTGGAGACAGGTCAAGTGTGATGTTTTAATAAACAAGGTGTGGTGGAAAATTAAGTGAATATTTAATTTTTTAAAAATCTATTAATATAAAAGAAACATTGCCATCAATCCCTCTCCAAGACCACCTCCCTGGTTTTGAACGCATTTATCGTATCCTTTTTGTTACTTTCTAAAGCAGTTCTGGAGGTTGTATTTGATGAGCATCTTTAGTTGTACTGTCATGGCTGTCTTGTTTACCTTTCATGACCATTCTGACTTTGGGTAAGAGCCAGAAGTTGCATGGTACCAGATTCAGTGAATAAGATAGATGAGGATACCCCATAATGTTTTACAAGCCTGCCTTTTTGATGGGTAGTACCTGGCAGCAGCATTCACTGAATTTTTATCTCATCTTGTAAAGACACTCATGAAAAAGGACTTCCAGAACTGCTACAGAAAGCAGCAAGAATGATGGGATAAGTGTATTCAGATCGAGGGGGAGTATTTTGAAAGGGATTAATGGCAGAGTTTCTTTTACTGTAATACTTTTTTTGTAAGTAAAATAGTCACCATATATTTTGATTACTCCTTGTACATCTGTTGATGGACAAAAGGCGGCATGAAAAACAGGGGCAGGAGTACTGATGAGTGATTTGCTTGGATTCATTCTGTGGCCTCTATCTGACACTTTCTTTCAATGCCATGATTAATACCAGTTACTGGAGTTTCCTTAGAGGGGAAGTGCTCAGGGTCTATATTCTGTCTGGCAAAACGGCTTCCCTGCATGTTGTTTCAAGTTTTTAGAAGGGTGTTTTGATGGACAATGAAGAGAAACTGATGTCAGCATGCTGTGTGGAAATGAGAAGGCTTGGGGTCGGTGTATGTTGCTCTCAGAAGTGCTGAGGAATGTTTTGCATTAGGGTGTCTTGAAAGCAATGTGGTTCCCCTGGTTACCTTCCTACTGGGGAGGGGAGCAAGGCCAGCTGTCCAGGGCAACAGGTGTACTCTAGGCAGCATAGGGAACAGGAAGTGCCACTTCAGCACATCTCCTTTCATGATAGCAGAAAAGCTGCAGTCCAGGGTATCTGACCTTGGTATTAGATTAGACTGCTGAAACACATATATTTATTTCCTGCAAAATTCTCGGTAGCTATTAAAGGGTATGATGACCAGCTGTTTAAATGGCTACTGAAGACAAAAGAAGAAGCAATTGGATTGATTTTTATTTCATAAAGATTAAGGATCCAGTCCAGGAAGAATTTTCTTACATGAAATGTAGAGAAAATGTGCTGTCCATACCCCCCCAATTTTTTCCTTGGAACTAAAAAATTCTGTAAGTACTAAATTACTAGGTGAATTATTTGTGCACTTAATAATGAATATGCACATTTTAAGTTTAAGTGTGTAATGTAAATAACTAATATTAGCTAGGCATTAAAATGAATACAACTTTCAACTTTATGTCCAGGTTGCATCTGAGCCATCCAGCTCATCTTGTTTTTTCTCAAACACTCTCTGAGTAGCACACTCTGAGATCCATTTATCCTCAGGATTTCCTGAATGTGCTAATTCAGTCAGACCCCATTCATCAGAGCAGGGAGATTTGGGAGGAGCGGATATAACAGAGGCTGGAAGCTGGGAGTTGATAACAGGCAAGTACAGAAGAGGAAGGCGAGCAAGATAAAATGGGTCAAGTTGGAAATGAGTGGTCACAGCAGAAGCACAAACTTCAGAAGCCAAAGGAAGTTAAACCAAAAACAAATGAGTCCCTGGAGGTACAGAGGCTGAGGAAATCAAGATGGGCTGGAGCTGTGGAAACAGCCAGAGTAAACACCAATCTGCAAAGCGCTAGCAGGGTCTCGGTGCATGGCTGATTCTGTTCCCCGTGCTCCTGGTCTTTGTTGTTCTGTGTGCAAAGAATTCCACCTCTAGAGAGCCATTAAAGCTCCGGAGCGGCCTCCTACAGAACTCAAGGCACAGCCCCAGCTCATTCCAGCCAGCCAATCAAAGGATGGTTAGAGGAGATCTGACCATGCAGTGCATTTAAGAGCTGATTCCTAGACAATATTACATTTCCAAGGAGTGATTTAAAATTAGGTGGGGCACAAGAGATGAAAAGAAACCAAAGGGAAAATAAGATCTTTCCCGCTGAGGAAAAGGCATGAAGGAATTGCTGCTCTACAGAATGCGCCGCTCTGTGCATGTCGATGCCTCCCGAGGAGCCTCCAAAGACCTGGCTGGTGGCTGTTATCTTGGAGAAAAGCAGAGGCATTGTAATCTTGCTTACTAAAAAACACAAATGTCCTGCATGTTGGGCAAACCTTTGCCAGCGACCATACGGAATACACGTTTTTATAAAAGCAGGAACTCACTGTTCAAGAGTGAAAATCAGCACATCTTCATTGGATCAATTCCAGCAAATCTCAAAGACAGCTACATTTTCAGAGCTTTGCAAGAACTGTGTAAACTTACCACACGCACGCAGAACAAAACAATACAGGTAACTGACTCTATATAAGCAAGCATTCACCTGTAAGAGAGTTCTCTTGAGTTCCTTCTCTACTGAGCTGTAGTAACACTCTAAAAATGTGCAGGAAATAGATACTGGAATCCTGGACATTTCTTGTATTCTTTGTATATATCAGTTTGGAGTGCATGCACATGTTGAAAGATAAAACAAGAAAAAGACCCTTTATCAGGCTGGAGAAGGAACAGCATGTAATGTCTTACACTGGATTTAGAGAAAACATTTTTAGTTGAGAAAACAAAAAGTAGTTAATATTATAACATTATCGAGGTATGCAGAATGAAGGATTCTTAGAACCCAACTTATGGCCATGGGTGAAATTTCTGGTGGCCTCATATGCTGTATGTGGGTAAATCTTCTTAGAATGTTGGAACAAGTAGTCCCTCAACACCTCTTCTTGCAGGGCAGCACTGTACTTGTTGAGGTACCTAGTGCTTATAGGCAGAAGCAAAATGTGTTTCCAAACAAAAATTTCCATCCAATATCCAGATCACCAGTGAACAAAGTCAATCCATGTCAACTTTAAAACAAACTTCATAGAGGCTGTACTCCTGAACTTTGTCCCAGTAGAAAAATGGTACTCAAACCCTCTAAAATACTACACTATCCAACTTCCCATTCCTTACCTCTTGCTGCTGTCTTGACGGGACTCTCAGTTCAGTCAGCTAACCTGATCAGCTGTGTTTGCTGGGCAAATCCTGTGTTTTTCTACCTGCTTGACTTGCTGTTTATTTTTCCTTCCTAGAACATACGTCTTGATGCTTCTTGTCATCAGATTTTCCTGAGCACAAATTCCACTTCCTTGATGAAACCCTGTCGTCATAAAAGTCACGCTTTTCTTGAGATAGAAGGATTGAGTGATCCCTAGCCTCACCCTTTATTTAAGAACTTCAAAAACCGCAGCCCTAAGTAATTGGACTTGCTTAAAGTGGTATAAACAGTTAATAGTTGTGGCATTTTCCGCTGCCAGCCTACTTAGCGCTTTTCGTCAGTGCAGCTTTTCATTACACTGTACTGTGTCTTTCTCTTATAGTCTTCCTCATTGTCCCTCCTCTCTTGCCATGAATGACCTGGTCCTTTAGGATTCAAAATGTTGAATCTTGAAAAATATAGAAAAATGTCCCGCACATGTTAACCTACTTGTGTTTAGGGTATGTAGAGGAAAACAAATCTTTCTCTCAAATTCATTCTGTTTTCAAAGGTAGAAATCTTCACCATGGAATTGATGATATGACAGACATTTCCCAAATAAAACATTATTGGAGTTCTTAGTGGTTAGAGGTTATTTTTTTTTAACTTAGGAATATGGAAATTATTTGTTCATTTTCATGAACATTTCTAACTGGACATTTGCATAAGTTCAATCATATACTGAGGTTTACACTTTTATATTAACGGTTTTAAATCTGATTAAAAAGTAGTTCTAAATAAGCACCACTATACTGAGTATCTGACAGATTTTATTGCCAAGGGACTGATTAGCTGGAATATTCAATTCAAATTAAAATACGACACATTCACTGCACATACAAATAATTCCAAGAACATTTAAATATACAAAGAATTTTAAAATGGGAAATAGTTTATGAGCTTCAAGGAGCTTACCTTTCAATTAATCAATTTATTGTCTTAGATGTGTGTATGGTGTGGGATACAGCAGATGAGATAGAGCAAAAATAATTTTTAAAGGTTAAGAAGACTACCATCTTCTGTGAAGGCTCTAGAAATGTGTGGTATTTGTGGTCTTTATGTGAATCTTCACAACACAGAAAAAAGAAGTATAAAATACAGGGTCCGTCAGAACTTGTGGAAGTCCTGCAATTTATTAGTGGTGCTATCTTGGAACAACTGCTGCTTTTAAGCCTTAGTTTGTTCATCAGGAAAACAGAGGTAATAATGGTTTTCTCCTCAAATAATTAATGAAAAGATGGAGGATAGTAATACCTGCAAAATATTAAGGCAAGTTCCTAGCAGGAACTCAATAAACTTAAACTATTGCTAATTTTAGGAAATAAACACATAGGAAAAGAACTGTAGGGAAAGTCTATTAACCAAGATGAGCATGTTAGTAACCAAGATGAGGAGCGAGAAAGAGAGAGACTGACGAGAGCAAATTCCACAATGCAACTGTTATAAAAGCAAATTGATGTGAAAAAAGTCAATGTATACAGACTCCACTTGAAGATGTGGGTTTGTTTACCTGGTTCCCCCAACACCTATTTGTGTACAAATAGAGAGATCGTTTGGGATATTTTTTCTGAAACATTGATCAACCCAGAGTAATTCTACCTATGCCCCATAAATACGTCTTATTACACTTGCCATCTCATTCTTCCTTCCTTTTTGGAGGCATGGCTCATAGTTTGCTTTAAAAATAAAGAACTGCTCTTATTATCATAAGACCTGGACCAGTAAAAGGAAACTCACCTGATCATCATACAGTTGAGATTTTTGTACATACACATGGGCTAAAGTAATGCACAAAATGATAAGAAAATTCATAGCTTGCAGCACTGAAACATAGCTCTCTGGTAACATAAAGTCACAGAACATTAAATTTTATTCTGTTAGCAGCCATGGCTATTTCTATTATATCTATTAACTGTAGGGGTATGAACACAGGAGTTATAAAATCTACACAAACATATGAATTATATATGACGCATCTACCCTAAACAGGACTCGAATGATAGCAGGACGTGGCAGAGCAGATAACCTATGAAACCAGAAACAGACCGGATTTAAACATAGTTACATGACCCATCACTGTGACTCTAGATGCGAGAAGTTTCAATGAAGCCTGATCAAACCGCATAATTTATATTATCAAAATAGAAAAACTGTCTCACAACCTGCCTGCTTCTTGTAGTAAGACTCATAGTAAGACTCTGTACTCACCCGGTCACACGGGCCACATTTTGTAGCCCCTTGGACACATCAAAACTATATGTATCTATCCTCACTACACTGCCAATAACTTAAAAGTAGAGATTTTGTTTCATTTGTTTCTGTATTTCTAAGCACTTAGTTCATGGCAGACCAGTGGGAACCACTGTTTGCTGAGGAATTGACCATCTTCTGTCCCATATTCATCTGTTCTGCATAGCTGTTTGCTTTCGCAGAAAGGATCTCAGTTCACATTAAATTCTGCTGCTCAGTGCTCCTTGTAGAAAACAAATGCATAAATCCATGGTTTTCATGCCACTCCTGACTTTAGAGTCCTATTATTAACACCTAACTCTTTCTCCAAGTTTGGTGCAATGAGATGGGTGGGACAGAAACAGCTGTTCCGAAAGAGTAAGCTTTCCCATACTCCACATCTAGATTAGAAAACTCTTGAAAGTAGAAACTACCCTGAGCAGGACTCCACTTGTAACAGCAGGTGATCTATAGTTCCCGAAGAAGCCTGATTTTAAACATATGCAGATGATCCACCAGTGTGAATGAATCTAGATGCAAGCAAATTCCTTGTGGCCAGTGCCTGTCTGAACTATGTCCTGCTGGCATTTGATTACTTGGAATACAAAAGGCACTTAACAAATGCCTCTGGAAACATGAATAAATAAACAACGCAACATTTGAGAACCTTATGATTTAAGGTAGAGTTAAAATCTATAAGCCAAAATCCAAGCAAAGCCCCAACTCTAGTAAGATCCTAGTCTAGAAAAATAATTCACCAAGATAAGAAAGTTCAACAACAGAGAGCTCTGGCAGCAAATGCAATGGACAAAGACCTGCTGAGAAAGAATAACAACTTAATCAATGGGGCAAATTCTTTTCTGAAGCTGAAATTCAAGGGCAAGAACTGTAGCCAGGAGAAGTCCTGAGGAGCCTTACCAGTAAGACTGATATGGTGTGCATTCAGAGAAAGGCTGGCATACAATTCCAGACATTTCCCCAACTTTGGGAGAACGGGGCATAAAATAAGGAGGTGGACTTGTCTCCATAATGAGGCTAAAGAAGGTCAGATCTGCCAGGATTGGAAAAAAAATCATAAATAGGAAGCAAGCAGGCACATTATTGAAGAGACTGTCATGCGTATCTTGCAGACCCAGACATATTCACAGGAAGAAATCAGCTTCAAATTCATTGGAAAAGACCTGGTCCTTTTCCTAAGTATAGTAACTACAGAAATAAGAAATATATACATAGATTATAGCGCCTGACCTAGTCATCTGTCTCAGTGCTGAAAGCTTGGCTAGTGGATGGTATGTTGTCCACGAAGCCATGATGACACAAAGGATTCAAACTGCCTCAGCAGGAAGGCTGCTAGTAAGTAACTCAGCTACGCTTTTCTACTGAAGTATTAGAACCTTTGAAAATTGGGTCTTTTTCTTATTTATAACATTGCAAAATTGGATCTTTTTTTAAGTTCTTTTTAGGAGAAGAGAAAAATATTTATGAAGCTTATTAGTGAGCAGACAGCATTTTACCTGGTAAATATAAACTACCCTTGAGCCTCAGAGAGTCAAGTTTACCATCTCCCCAGGGAATGGAGCAGGGTTCTTACACATGAAAATAAATCTTCAGAGCTTTATCACTGTGGGTCCTAAAGGGGTTGAATTCAGTGTCAAGAAGATTATTCAGAGATTTTTCCTCTCCACTCACAGTTCTGTTGCCTAATTTAGTGGATCCTCACGTCCACTATTTCCTTTCTGAGAAAAGCTGGAATAAATGCAAGCCAGGATGCATCACATGGAAAGCTTATTTGCTTGGACATATGACCACTGCGGGTAGAAGGAGCCCCTTCTCTCTGCCGGGATCCAATATCAGGGAGGCGGAGCTGCCTGACATTCTCAGGGCCTGGCAGCAGTGTGGCCAGACTAGCTAAATGAAGAACAAAGCTATGTGAGCTGGGTGAACGAGGCTTATTTCCTACCTAAAAGACCAGAGCCATGTGGCAGATATCTGCACGGTGCAATGTTTACCTTGAATCACTTAGATAATTGCTTTAACTCTGCTTTTCACTCTCCTAACACAGATCCACTCATTGAAAGGCTTCTTAGTGGCATGTTTAAATCTGGAATTTAAGGAAATAATTTTCTAAAGCATCATTTATCTGCAGACAATTTAGAACAATTCTATTAAAAAATAATAAAAGTTCTTGCAAAGACTTTAAAAATATCAACATAGCCAACAGGTAACCCGGTGCACAATACTCATTTGCATACACAGTCAGATATTTAAGAAAGCATATGCCCAATTGTGCATGTAAAGATTGGTTTCATTTGCACCATATTGCTGGAAACAATGGACACACTATACCTGGGGGTCTATTTTCGACACATAGGGCTATAAATGTACCATTTCAGCTTTGTTTCCCTTCAGTGTGAATGTGGCTTGAAACCTGCTTGCTGGCATCCAACCTCCCACTGTGTACTTCTGTTTGGAAAGATTCTAAATGATGACTTATGATCATAATTATCCAAAACTTTCTTAGGGCTTCCAAGGGCAGTGAGATAGACTGAATTCAAGAAATGTTGTTTTAAAAAAGTACTGCTTGTTGGCAGCAAAGATTATCTTATTTGATAAAATCAATTTTGATGACAGTGTAATCTGAAATCTTTCTTGAGGCTGATTTTATCAAGATAATAGATTAAGTACATCTGACAGTCAGAGATTGGTCAACAAAAAATTTTTTTCCTGTCAAATTTCTCTGCTAAGCAAGACATACTTTATGAATTCTTGCTTTTTTTTCTTTGAATGAAACTCCATTTAGAAAGCAAAATTTGTGGCAAAATATATTAGGAAAATAAAGTATTTTTTTCCAGTATTATGTGCTTTAAAGAGAACTATTCATATAAACCATCAATCTTTCCCTGAGCCTTACCAGCATTTGACTAAAGTTGTTCTCCCCCACTTTGGTTGCTTGGTTTTTTCTCCTCATGATTAAGGGATAGGAGAAAGCAGATTGAAAATAAATTAAGTGTCCTTTAGGACTCTCAAATACACACCATTTTCATTTTGCAGTGACAAAAAGAGTTGTTTTTATTTGAAAAATAAGCAAATCCTACAGTTTCAGACTAGGAAATTTGGATTTTAACAGTGTTTGCAAATGTTTGCAGAAAGAACCTTTACATAATTGCTCATGACTATTCTGCACCCCGGAAATTGATCCAGATGGACTACCCTACCATAGTCATGGGCAGTGTTTCTGGCTCCAAGTAAAAAATTAGACTGAATCTCTAAAGACAAATGCATGAGCCATGGACGGCTGAAATCTCCAAGAAAACATTCACCTCTGAACATGCGCTCCTCTGCGGAAGACTGTACACAGCAAGGGGAGCACGTGACGGTCTTCGCCTGTAGGACAGCTGGCTTAAAGTCTTGTGTTCTGGCCCTATGTATGGGTTCTGTGAATCCTCACTGACAAGCTGAGTGATCATAGTAAAAAGGTGACTTCAGTCTATGGGACCTGGGTTGGACAGCCTTAGCGGTGAGGAAATCAGACCAAAGGTCATCAAGGTCCAGCTCTAATACTGTGTGGATCTGTTCGAGCCATGACCCTATGTGTGCAGCAAGCAATCTTTAAAGCTTAGGCTTACGCATAACAAGAGTATTTAAGTTGAAATCTTCTTTTGCTTTATTTTATTTCAGGGAGCTAATGAGAACTCAAAAATAAGGGCTGGGGATATAGCTCAGCGGCACAGCACCCGCTTGGCAAGCACAAGGTCCTGAGTTTGATTCCCGGTACCAAAAAATAAAAGATCCTGTCTCAAAAATGTATGAAGTTATTAAAGGCTCTTATATGTAGTTTACTCTGCAGAACTTTTTCACGTGTCCAGATGTTCTTTGCACAACTTTCTATGCAATAAGGGCAGATATTGCTTACCTGTTCAATGGCTACTCCCACCATCACCAGCTCTCTCTTTTTTTTTTTTGTGGGTACCGGGGGGTTGACCTCAGGACCTCGCGCGCCAACAGGCACCCGTGCCACTGAGCGATATCACTGGCCCCTTTTTTGTATGTGGGATCCAGGAGTCGAAGTCGGGCCCTCGCACTTGCAAGGCAGGCGCTTACACCGCTGAGCCATCTCACCAGCCCCCAGCTCTCTTTCTTAATGACAGAGATGAGTTTTCCCTAAAAAGGATCAATTATCAGAAACTCACTTTCAAAGTGAGACTGTTTCGTAGCTGGCCCACACATGGGCAGGTCATCAAATCTTAATTAGCCTGAAGATTTAAACTTCATTTTCCACTTTTCATTTCTATCAGAAATGAGGGTGCCAAGTTTAACTCTGTTTTCTCCTCTTATACCTTTTAAGTTGTTTTCTACTTCAGCAGTATAAAGAGATATTACTATCATTCCCTTCAAACACCAATACTTGTGTGCTCTGTCATATGTAGCAAAAAAATTTTTTTTTGATAAGTTTGCAGAGACTTTTTGAATAGAGAAGGACCACCTTGAGATTCAGAGCAAACTTCATTTCTTTAGGTTCCTCTATCACCCCAGCTCAAGACCCAAGTCCCATGTACTTCTGGTTGCTAAGCTGTCATGAGGCTTTCAGGGTATAACCTTGTCATGCTAGGATTCTTTTCTAATATGGTGAGAACATCATTAGTTAGGGATTCAAGAGATGTACAAAAAAGGCTGCACAGTCATGTTCCATTACATTCTCTGGCGATGGCGCTCCTCCCTGCCTATCTGAAGAGCTGGAACAAGTCCAGAGTTGAGCAACCACCATGCTGGGGGCAATGACTTGGAGGTGTGGAGACAGATTTGCATAGTTTGGCTAAGTGACAACTGAGAGGCGGATATGACAGAATTGATATATATTTCACATACAAAGAGAGAGTGATTATTTAGCTTTGCTGAAGGCAGGGAAACAGTGAAAGACAGAAGGAGATACATTTGGGCTATCCTGGAACCATTCGGGAAAAGAGTTTTCTGAGGCTACATCATGCTGCAGCGTAGAGAGGATGCTGTACTGAAAATAGTACAGCGCTGGAGAGAGAGAGACTTCTGTCTACTTCCCAGCTCCGTTACTTAAAAGATGGCTGACCTTACAAAAATTACTTTATCTATCTGAATATCAATTTTCTCATCTTTAACATGGAAATTATGCTACCTGCTCTTCTTATGTCATGGAGTTGTGAAGGTCTAACGAGTCAATGAATGCAAAGAAACCTTTTAAATCACATATTATTACATAAATGTCAGGTAATGCTTTCATGGCAGTTTTGCAAATTTATGACCTCCTCCCTGCCATTCTCGCACCCACGCCCACCCCAAAAGGTGCTTAGAGAAAGGATGTCTGAGGCGCCCTAAGGACCTAGCAAGGCACTGCCTAAATCTTCCTGTGGCACGATTATGCTGATTCTCTGGACTCGGATTCTCTAACTTCAGGAATTGACAGAAGGGACTCATTCATTCGGGCAGAAACCTTTTTAACAACCCTGCCCCGACCAGCACGGCTGCCAAGTTTTCATTTCCAGCGATGTGCTTTGTCACCAAACTGAAAACCCGGACAAAACTTATGATTCAGTGGTCTTGTAGACACAGAGCCGTAGGTTTTCAATGAAGTCTGGGATATAAACAGAAAAAAAATTATTGATTTACTTGTGCTCTTAAAGTGTACTCTGTCACATATCTTACTGTGCTGCAGTATTTTACAGATATTATGTCTTCAGCTTCTAAATACACTACTTATTGTGAATCTACTGAATTTTTATAATACCTTTATCATAGTACAATTTGCTTTTAATAAACAGAGTTAAATATAAATATTTTTTCCTTGTTAAACTAATTTTTTTAGGACTTCTATCTTGGTTTGAAAAAATGTTTCTTAAAACCTGTGTGTGTGTGTGTGTGTATATATATATATATATATATATATATATATATATATATTCTAGAAAATGTATGTATATGTATATCTGCACTCTATATGAAGTTACTCATTTAACATTTAAGTATTTAATCCATTTCTTAATAGATGTGGATTTTTTTTCTTGAGACAAAATTTACATTCCATAGATGGTAAGTATATAATCTGATGAGATTTGAAAGGTTTACTTATTCAATAAGCCAATTCCCAAAATGAATAAAGAATATGTTGTTGGAAAGTCCTCTCATAATTTTCATCCAGTAGCAGTCACCATTTTGGTTTCTATGGCCATATAGTTGGCCTGTTTTGAACTTCATGTATATTGGTTTATATATAACCTATTGAATCTAGATTATTTCAAGTTACATGATGTTCCTGAAAATTTTTGCCATGTTATATACAACAATGGTTCTTTATTTTTATTTTTGTTGAGCATTATTTCATTGTATGAACATATACAAACTCATTTATCCATTGCCCCACTGATGTATATCTGGCTTGTTTCCAGTTTTTTTATGATGAAACAACTGTTATATTCTTCCACAAGTACATGTGGACATATGCTTTTATTTGTCTTATGTAAAAAACAAGGCATATAATTGCTGACTAATGGTGGGGACACATATTGAAATTTATTAAAAACTATCACAGAACTTTAAAATGTTTATTTTACACTGTAATGTATGACAATTACAACTATTCTACTTCCTCACCACTACTTGGTGTTGCCAGTCTTTTTCATTTTAGCTATACTAGTGGGTAAGTAATGTTGTATGTTCTTTGCTCACAATTATGAGAACACACACCCATACGTGCACACACACACACACACACACACTTATGCCTGCTCTTTAATTTATAATTGTACATACAGGTTCTCTCATCTTTCCAAACATTCTTTACAAGTATAGTTTTAATGGCTGTGCAGTAATTCACCATTTTCTCACTAATCAGAATAACATACTTTTACTTTCATAAACAACAATGTGAGGAACATCTTGATACGTTAATATGAATTTTAGATAATGCTCAGTAAAAACTAACAAGTGTTTAATTATCATTGTAAAGACCTTAGGTACATATTGAAAACTACTTTCCCAAATAATTTACATCGTACCAAAATGCATGGTGGTGTTCTTTTCAACCACAGCTTTCCTCTACTAAATGTTCTAATTTTCTAAAATGCCAATATAGTAACTGAAAACTGACATCTTAATATAGAATTTCTTCATACAAAGTGAACTGTATTGCAAACATACTGGGGTTAATAATTTTTACCTCCTCGTTTTTGAAATATATGTTCTAGTATTTTGATTTGTCCATCTATTATTATTATTTTAACCTACTTAGAAAATACTGATATTAGCCCTTTATTTAACATTTATAGTCAATATTTTTTCCAATTTTTCTTTAACTGTATGACTGTTTCTTAGGGAGAACAACCTTCAACAGACCAAAGATGACAAAGTATCATAAACTGAAGGATATGATGAACTCAATGCTGCACCTGGGGCCAACTAGGAAAAAAAAATCATTTTTAGATGTTTTTGACATATTAAAAAGAAGATTTTATTGGTGTAATAAAAGAGAGTGGTTCTTAGCAATATTTCGTTATAATTTCTGAAAACATTCATAGCTTTACTCTCTATTTTTATATGCGATAGACAGTAAGTTAGCTGATAATATTTAAGGTCATGTCTTCATAGTCCAAGTGGAAAATGAAGGCAATGATTTAGATGAATATAATCCCCATAACTGGTTCTGACCAGTTAGGCTACATAACCAAGCTGAGATATAAACTGTAAGCAGTATGTGATTTTAATCAGATACTTTGGATTTGCTTTCAACAGATCAAGTAGGATATACCAACATGGAAATAAATGTCATGGAAGAGGCGCTTACTGTACTGACAGATGTCTGGAAACAGGCCCAGCATGCCACAGAGGCTCCCTGGAGAAGCACCAGGATTTCTCAGGAGGCAGAGGCCGTTGGGGGACAACATGGGCACCCTTAACTGTGGTCTCCATGGGAAAGAAAGAGTGAGGCTTGGTGCTATTTGCTTTGATTAACAGCTCTGGCCAGCAGGGACACCCCTAGTTGTCAGGGATCTGGCCCTTGGGTGATTAGGGCAGGGGGACATGGCCCAAAGCGTGTGAGCCTGATGAAAAAGGTGGCCTGAGGTATGGGCCCTGGATTGGCTCGTTGGCATAGGAAGGTGAGCGGGTGAATTGTTCACACTCTAGGAATTGGCTGATCCAAGGACGGCTGTCCCTCCAGGGTCAGCAAGGCCCCAGATCTCAAAGTATCAAGATACAGAAAATAAAGTCTGAGGTCGTATATGTGCTTATGGCAACATCCTTCTTGGACTTCCCTGTATTTCACAAAGAATTTAAAAAATGTTCTTTTTCACACAGTTTCCAAATATTACCATTCATATTTCTCTTCTTACCACCTTACCCAAACAGTCTTCAGTCCAGTTACGGTCCCCTTGGACTGTACCCAGTATACCACTCTTGCCATCCTCTCGGCTGCCTCTCCCTCCCCTCTTCATTCCTCGTGTGATGCTCGCTGCCATCCTTCACCTGGCGCCTGCTCACCTCCCATCTTCTCCTCCCAGCTGTGCTGCACCCCTGGGGCAATCTAATCTTCTTTAAATACTGCTTTTCTCAGGCCACTCAGCTGCTTGCAAGTCTGTAAAAGTTACCCTATTTTCTTCATATCAACTCAAAAATTTCCAGCCAACATTAAAATATGTTTTCTCTATCATTCTAATTTTCTTAATTATCTTCAATTTTCCAAATACTCTTCTTTATACAAGGCCATTTCTTTTGCAAAACACTAGGCCTTATGCTCACCAAAATCCTCTTTCCACAGATTTATAAACATCAGTTCCATAAACTGCTCTTTGTCATAAGTGCATCAGCCTTCACTTACCTTGGATGCCCCTTGAGGGCAGGACTTCTAGTTTCCTCTGCCACCAGGCCAGGCCAGTACTTAATCACTCCTGTCACTCTTCATACTGTTCTGTCTACCAAAAATGCTGTCACAGGCCTCATCCAGTTGGAAATCATCTACCCATGATCTGAAACGCAGCTCATTCGAGGCCTCTGAGACAATACGAGGTAGTGACTGTTCGTCCACAAAGCCACAGTGCTTTGTTGGAACACAGCAGTGCTCCGGGTTTGCTGTCAATCACCGACTTCCGTGTCAGTCTCCATCACCAGGGTGCAGGACCACCCTTGCCCCTGGCTACCTCTCTGTGGCCTGACAGACTGTGCTGTGGATCACAGGTGCTCAACACATCTGCAACTGTCTGTTCAATACCAGCGAGCACAACTGCAACGCCTCCTCAACATAGTCTTTCCGCAGATTGTTGTAGTAGGGCCAGTGAGATGGCTCAGCGGTGTACGCGCCTGCCTGGCAAGCGTGAGGGCCCGAGTTCGACTCCAGGATCCCACATACGAAAAAAGGGCCGGTGATATCGCTCAGCGGCACGGGTGCCTGCTGGCACACAAGGACCTGAGGTCGATCCCCGGTACACACACACACAAAAAAAAAAAAGACTGCTGTAGTATTTGGTTTGGATTCTTTTTCTTCTTTTTTTCCCTTAGAAGGCACTTTACATTTTACCTACTGGTTAGCAAATCCAATCTATTCATTTGGGATGTTAGAGCTATTAGATAATTCATATCACCTCCGTAATAATTCTTACAAAAGATATATAGATTTTTTGGCCATTATCTATCTTGTATCTCCTGTTCATAAGTTTTTGAAGCAATTTAATAACCATTTCCCTCTAGTCTGCAACCAAAATACTCTCCTAATTGCAATAGACATATAATGGATCTGCTTATTTCTCTCTCTAGATCTATATTTCACTCTCTATTTATAGTCTTTCAGTGTTGGCAGGTGTGATGTTTCATCATTTGAATATATCATAAAAAGGTCATTTTAAAAGTTATATATGTACATATATGCATATATATATATGTATATATGTATATATATACATTTAGAATCTTCTCTTTAAAATGTTGTACATAAGAGATATTTTCAGCAAAAGAATAAATCTGAAAAACTACATAATCCAAAACTCAGGCAGCTTGATCAGTGACTACATTTTTATATTTCCATCTTATACAAATCGCAACAAACCAGTTTGAATCCTAGATCCCCTCCTGTTTGTTAGTCATTTATTTAGGCCATGTCAAAATGTCCTTATTTGATCACTATGTCCACTAGCAAAACCCATTCATACAGATAAACTGATTTTTAATTTTTTAACCAGCTCTTTCACATATTTTTGTATATCTTATCTGCATTCATGGTAAGACACACATATTTGTAAAATCAAAATCTAGTCACATTAATCATATTTTTCTCCTAGCCTACAATCTGTGGTCTTCAAATGTCTTATCTTTGTTTTTAATTCCTCCCTGTATCTTACTTTTTGTTTTTCCTTTTTGTCCAGCTTTATCACCCTTCTGTGTTCCAGCCCTTTGAGCTCCTCTGAGAATCCTGACCGGTCTGTGTTGTTCTGCAGGCATACATGGCAATGCCTGGTCTCCCTCACCAGTTGGGTTTACTGCTAATTGTCCTTCCAGAATGTGTTCAGGTTCAATCCTTCTGTAAGATGTTTCCAGCTGTCCCTAAGGAGCTGTGACAATTTCCTCCTCTAAGCCCCGTGGTGCTCTGTTCATACATCTATTATGACACCTGATGTGCTTTATCCATTAACAGCTATTTGTTTTATCTATATCAAGTACACTCTTACTGCATGTGACCTGGAGCTTTACTCATAGCACAAGTTAAATGAGTGTCTCCTGAACATTTCAAGGGAAATTTTATCATATAAATAAAATACAACATAACAAGCACAGATGTGGCCAGTATGCATGGAAAAGAGCCTATGGCTCTAAAGGCTATATGAGGCCATTTAAAAATGGCCAGGGCTTGGGAGGGTCCTAAGACCCAGCACAGTGAGGAACTGTGAAAGATATTTGCCCGCATGCCCCGAACATGGCACTACTCTCTAAATCCTATGCCAGTGCTCCTTTGCTGGTTACTGTCTGCATTATTTAAGTTGACGTGCAGAGGTGACTGTCTTGTGGGCACAGATAGAAGAGAGGTAAGACAAGTGCAAAAGCAAAGCCAACAAAAGCAGGAGGTACGAGGGGTAATCCAGGAAAGAGAGGCAAGAACTTTTGTTAAAGTGCCCATTTTGAATGCAAATAAATATATTCTGATAATTTAAAATAATGGACCTGAACATTATGTTCTCAGAAGAATAAAGGAGAGGGAAATGTCAAAGTTGACTTTCTTGCTCAGGCTTTGGTGACTGAGTAGTAGACATAGTTACCAAATAAAATACAGCATATCTAGTTAAACTTGGGTGTAAAGGTTGAATGAAACTTATATTAAGAAATGACTAATGTTAATCTGAAATTCAAACTTACGCGGGTGTGTTGGCTTTGTTGTTGCTTTTGTTACTCAACTTGCCGAACCTATGGCACCATGTTTAATAACAGAGAGCAGAAAAGAAGAAATAAAATGGCTTGGAAGAGCTAAGAGATTCACCTTGGACATGTGAGTCAAGGTCACAAGTGGGACACTTAGGTGTGCGTGCCTGGCAGAAAACTACTTAGGAGGCCAACAGAGGCAACGTGACTGTAGCATCATGACTAGATCTTGGAAGGTGGGGTCAGTGCAGTACAGTGTGTACACTGCTGGGCTGGGCGGACTCTTGTAGAGAGGACAAGGCATCATTGAAAGAGAATGAGGAGGGGGACAGAGGATCACTAACAATGTGAATGCCTGGTAAAACGAGAACACAGAAAATTTCTAGAAAGAAAGAGTGGTAAGCAGCTTCAGAATCTATTGAGATATAAAGTGTTAGAAGACACAACAAGGTCAGTATCTTGGATGTTGACAACCCTGATCTGCTCAGTTTCCATAAGGATGGTTGAGAAGCCAATGGTACATGCTCTTTCCATCTCCTCAATCCTCACACACACTTGAACCTGACCTCTTTTAACTGCAACTGCTTTTAACTGCAATTGCTTTTATGTAAATTATATGGCTAATATTTTCATAAGAGGATGGTTTTATGAATCGATATACTAATCCTTGCAAATAAGTGATGAATAACAGTTAGACTGCAAAATGCAAATATTTCTTGAGTACCTGCTATGATCTAGCCAAAATCTTAGGTGCTGCAGTTAAGCTAAGAAATGCTTAAGCAACTCCTACAGTTAAAGGGCTAAACTCTAGAGTTGAATCTAAATGTTAAATTGAGAAGAATAATCCAACTAGTGGTCCTCTAATAAACACTAGTAATGGCCACTAGTGGTCAAAAAATATCAAATATTTAATGTATGTGTAAGTGCAAAGTTTTCTGTCCCTATTAATGTCTGGGAAAGTGAAAGCTATTTTTGAATTTTACTTTTAAGCAAAAGAGTAAGCCTATAAAAGTGACCTGTTCTTATGTTATTGTCTTAATGTATTCCAACAGAGCACAGTTGTCTGGATTGCCCAATGCATGCTTGGGGGAGTAGCAACCAGGGCTGCGCCTCCCACCTACACATTTTCAGGGTACCTCAGATGATATATGATACCCAGCCCTTCCAGGTTTTCTCGTTAAAGCAGTGTATATAATAAAACTAAAATAACGATGTTATACCTACTGTGTAACCGCCTGTCAGAAAATTTATGAACAATTAGAAAATGCAAGTACTTTCCAGGGAACAATTTGTAGGAGCAATAAAATGCTCATTTTTTCAGAAATATAATAGGACAACAACTTTTCACTTTTTCCCCCCAAAACAGCTTTTGCAGTAATTAATCAACTCTGTTTTGTTGTTGTTTTTAACATTTCAGTTCTCGAAAATGCACCAGATAGGCAAAACTACAGGCAATGAATGAGCCATTTAAAATTTTCAGGAGAAGCAAAGCTTAGAGCTGGGGCTGTTTCATGTTTCATAGAGAGTCACACTTCTCAATAAACTGGGTTTATGCATACTGTTTCTGGGGTTTCACCACTCAAAGACAGATGCCGACCTTTTCGTTAGCGAAGCAAATAGTAAGCCCGAGGCATCCACACAGAACGTCTGTGCTTTTCCTGTTTTATTGTTTTAGCAACTGATTTGAGGCTCCAATCACCTGCAATGGCCAAAACTGATAGCAATAATTTCTAAAATTTATATAGTGCTTCATGTTGGATGACAAGTCCTTCTGCATTCTCTCACTAAATGACTTCCAATATAAGTATCATTTCCAGTTTAGAGTTGATGAAGTTGAGACAGAGATATAAAATGAGTTGGTTGGGGTGTACTAGGAGAAAGACTAGATAGCACATCCAGGTTTCCAACTCCAAACCCTGACTCGTTTCACTGCAGAAAGATACTCGCCCACCATCAATTAGATCAGAACCCTGCATTGCACCAGGATCCACAAAAGGACACCAGGGCACGAAGGCCTGCAGAACAAAGCGTGCTGCCAGCAGCAGAAGCCCTCTTGCTGGCACCTGAGTATTCCATCCTAGGGCCATGGGAGGTAGGAAGCACCTTCCTCATTTCCAGGTCCCTGGGTTTCTCTTCTGCTGGGGACCTGCCCTGGGTCCACACTGCCAGGACAGGCTGGGAGAAACTGACAGTGAGTGATGCTGGCCTCCCACTACTGGGAAAACATCAATTTTTGAGCAAAGCCATGTTTACCCTCACAGCAACTGGTTAGTTCTTCTCCTTCTGCCATTTCACCCCTTCCTTTTGATCTTTTTTATTTTTATTTTTCATCTCAAGTTCTTTTTTGTGCATTTCGCTTCCTCAGCGGGCTTTAATAGATTCCCATGCTTGTTTCTCCTCCTTTCATGTTGGGCTCCTTTGTAAGAGGTCCTCTTTCTTTGGTTGGCTTTGTTGTCTGACTCCTCTTTTCAGGATGCCTTTTCCCTCTATTCATTGTTATTTTCCCTGAGAGTTTTCTCTTGTCACTTGATGGACTTGAATTTCAATCTTTACAGCCGGACCAAAACTTTGCCACCCTTCTGTGTCTTCTTAGTGCCTTGATTTTCCCCCCTCATCACTCTTCTTGGAGCAAAAAGCAAATGATTTTTAGCAATATATTGGATCCATTGGCAGCTTGTGTTTGGCTTAAATGTTCGTTCTCTGATAATCATTTTAATTGTAACTGTCCAGGTTTAAAGATGGAGATGATGGAGTTATCTCTTTTCTACTGATTGGAAATAACTTTTTCCTATACCAGATACCTTGAAGGGAAACCTATTCCGTGACTCCTAAAGTGAAGGGTTCAGCGTACAAATCCTAAAGCTGTGGGTTTTGCTGCTTTGGTGCTCTTACGAATGTGTTTCCACGGCAAACTTGAGATTGGCTTCATAAAATCTCAGGAAGAGAGGGGTGTGTGTGTGTGTGTGTGTGTGTGTGTGTGTGTGTGTTACTGAGGAATTACTTGCCTTTGTAAATGGATACAGATTTTAAATGTACAAGATGAACGTCCATATGGCTATTAACTCATGAAACTACCATACAGGTCAAGACACAAACATTCCATCATTCCAGAAGGTTCTATTATGTTCTTTCCTACTTAACATCTCTTGAAAAGATTACTGCTGATATGATCCTCTTGAACTTCACATAAATTAATTCATCCAACAAGTACACTCTATGTCTGGATTCTCTCACTCAATATAATATCTGTGATATTCCTCTATATCGTTTTGTGTTTAATAGTGTGCTCCTATTTTATTTCCATGTAGCTGTTCATTGTACACATTCTGTAACCTAGTTGTTCATTTTGTTATGATGGACATCGGGTCCATTTCTTGTTTTGGGCTGTTTTAAATAAAGCTATTGTGAACATTTTTATTCATGTCTTCTGATATATACATATACTAATTTGTATTGGGAAATTAGCTAGACGTTGAATTGGGAGCTAACAAACTGAAGTTGAATTTGGAAATACCAAACAGGTGTACGTTTAGGTTTCTTAGAAATTACGAAGCACTTTTCTAACACAGTTGAGCCAACTTCCAGCAGCAATGTTTGAATATTTCTGTTGATGCGCATTCTCACCAAGACAGTGTTGTCAGTCTTTTTAAATTTTAGCCATCTGGTAGGTAAGAGAGGAGGTTAGAATTTAAAAGCTTACCATATTAAATATGCCTGTCTTCCCAAGTGCTGTGTATCACACATATTTTAAAGCAGATCTTCAGATTCTTTTAGCTTCTTTGACCCCTAAACCCTGGGCTGTCTGCTCAGCCTCCTCCGCCATGGAAGCTAGCCAGCTCCACAATGACCCTGCAGCTCCACCGTCTCAGCTAACCAGCTGTGCCCCAGCAACTCTTGCACCTCTGCTGGGTTCGACTTCAGATGAAACACAGGTGGGTATCTGCCTTCCTGAGTGTTGTGGCAGGGGCCACCTACGGCAATCCTGGAATCCGCAGAGCTCACTCCTTGCGGGTACACTGGCGCTGATGGAAGATGGGCTGTGATGAGCAAGGCCCTAGGTGAACACGCTTGCCTCTGTTCTTCCTGACAGTTGGTGGTCTCAGGCACACGCTCTCTCCAGAGGCTGGGCGGAGACTTTCTCCATGGCTGAGCAGGACGACTTGTGAGTTTGCCCGTTTCTCCCCCTGCTCTGTGGCATCACTTTGTCTCATTTCCCATCCTCCTCCTCCTCATTCTCTTCAGTCTTCATTCTCTCTATCCTGGGATTTAGCATCAACATTTAATTGCCCCCTGAGGATCTGTTTTCTAAGAACCCAGAACTGAGAATGCAGGGTTAAAACCACGCCTTTTGGGCCAGTGAGATAGCTCAGCAGCATAAGCACCTGCCTGGCAAGCGCGAGGTCCTGAGTTCGACTCCCGGAACCCGCATATATATATATACCATACATTTTAAATAAGCTTGTTTAATATTACCAATCTGTTCAATTTCTAGAAAAGAACAAGCGTGTTATTGGATACCAGGACCAAGACCAAGTAACAAAACAAACTTACTTGAGATTTTGAATAACCCCGTTCTAGTCTGGGCTTGTATGTCTGTGAGTTTCAGTATATTACTTTGTGGCTCAGCCTCATCCCTCAGGTTTACTGGGATGCAGTGGACATGTCAGAGATAGCCCACTAAAGGAGCCTTAACAACAGATCTATCCTGTGAAATCGTCTACTCAGTGGTCACCATTCAACAATACGGTTTCTCTTCCTTTTCCATTCAAAGAAACCATGCTCTAAAATTAAGACATTGTTTTTTCAGTAGTATCCTGACTATCATACCATTATCAGTAAGATTCCTTTCAAAGTGACATGCTAAAAAAATGTGGCATGCTAAAGGGATTTGAATGAATACATAATAAAGTACTAACTTAATTATGCTGTTTCCCTCAAAGGACAGTGTCCTCCTTTTGGACTTAGACCATTTTTTCCAATGTTTTCATACTCTTTCTTCCTTCTTCTCTACAGACCTGATTTCAACCCTTCCTGGAGCTGTCAGCATTCATCTGCTCATTCGTAATTTATTCATCAAGTGCCTATTAAACACCGTGCACTATGTTTGGTACTACGAATAGCACAGTGAACATAAACATCACAGTCTCTAGCCTTATGGAACTTGAGGTCTAATGAGGAGAGATATATTTGTTACAAAACTAGGAAAACAGAGATGACAATAGAACAATTCCTCTGAGAAGACATGGGAATGCTACAGGATTGTACAATGGGAGGTTTTGTCTACTTGGGAAATTGAAAGGAGACACCGCTAAGGCGGTGACAGGTGAGATGAGATCTGAAAGATACTAAGAGGCAACAAGGCGAATGGGGAAGGACAAATATTTAGGGAGGAAATGGCAAATGTACAGATCCTGGGGTAGGAAGGAGCTGGAGAAAGCAATGGGAAAATAACCCGTTGACTGGGGGAGTGCAGGACCTGTCACAGGTGATGCCTTCACATTAGTCCAGAGAGGCTGCTTGGGTCAAGGTCCAAGGAGTGAAGGCCACAGTGGGTCTGTTGTGATTTTACTAGAAGCAATATATTCCTACGCACTCTGTGTGTGTGTGTGTGTGTGTGTGTGCGCACATGAACACACATGTGCAAGTGTGTGCAATAATTAAATCATGAGACCTTGTTACTGGAGACCATTCTGGCTGCAGAGGCATTTGGAGATGGTCAAGAGGAGTCCTGAACTGGTTCTCAGGATTTGGGAGCGAGCCAGTGCTTAGTGAGTGCCGAGTTTAGGATGATGGGATAGTTCTGGAGATGAAAAGTAGACATGGTTGCACAATCTTTTCAATGCACTTCAGGCCATAGACATGTGTACTTGAAAATGGCTAAAACAGCAAAACTTACATTATATGTATTTTAATAAAATGTAAAAAATCAGAGACAGGTTTAGATGAACAAGTTAGTAAGTTTTTGCAGTTATTCCAGGAGCGAGTGTGGAATCCTATACCAAACTGTTGGGTAAGTGCACTAGCACGGGAGACAAGTGCACAGATTTGAGAAAAAATACATTTGAGGAATGAATGATTTTATCATGATAGAGACAGAGTAGTCACCAGAACCCTGATACACCTTTCCTAGGTACATAGCGGGCTGTATATTCCAGCTGGTCAGGGAGTTACGGCCATAGACGTGAGTGGGTATAAACGTCCTTTTGGTTAGAAGCCTGGTCCACAAAAGAAAACACCCCCTCTCCAAAAACAAAAACATACCTTTGGCTTTTAGTCTCTGCCCCACTCTCCATTCTGCCTACTATTTGTCTATGACAAAAGTCCATGTTGTCATCATGTTTGAAGATGGCAGTGCCTTCAACTTGTATCCTAGAAACACAGCATGGAACCCATCCCTCTTCCTCTCCTACCTCCCTGACAACTGCAACAGATGAGGTGTGCTCAAAATATATGGTGCATGTTGAAATTTTTAAACATTATAATAGTAATGCACACATTGCCAATAATCTCCCTCAAAATATTCGCCTTCACTTGGGGAAGCATCTAGCCCGTCCTTCTTGCCACTTGCTGACATAGTTCTGGAAGTGCTCCTTCATACCTGTCTTTAGTCACGCTGTTGTGGCTTCCTCGATGTCCTGAGTCGATTCAAAACCATTACTTTCTCTCATCATTTTAACTTTGGAGAAGAGTCAGAAGCTCGTGATGCCAGATCCAGTGTATAAGGTGGATGAGGACACAAGGTAATGTTTTCCACAAGCCTGCCTTTCTATTGATCACATCTCGTAAGGACACTCCCAAAAGAGGACTTCCAGAACTTCTCCAGAAAGTGGCAAGAAGGACGGGATAAGTGTGCTTAAAGCAAGGGGGGGTATATTCACGGGGACTAAGGGCAATGTGCCACTTACCGTAATACATTTTAAAATTTAAATACTCACTGTATATTTTGGATCATAACTCATATGAGCAAACACCATAGTTTTATTGCTTCAAGTCACTAAAGTCTTAATCTGTAAGAAGTTTGATTTACTTTACTTGATGCTTGTTACGGACTGCATTGTTTCCCTCTAAATTCACATGTGGAAGTCCTAACTCCCAACACGACAGTTTTAGAGATTGGCCTTGGAGGACATGACTAAGGTCAGATGAGGTCACAGTGCGGGGCTTGAGAGGACCATGTCTTTCTAAGGAGCCTTAATCCAATAAGACCTTTCTTTCTAAGAAGAAGAAAGGACCCCAGATACCTCTCTCTCCTCTCTCTTTCTCTCTCTCTCTCTCTCCCACTCCATTCATAGAGAGAAGCCCATGGGAAGAAGACATAGCCGAAGGCAATGATGCCAAGCCAAAGGCAGAGGTCTCACCTGCTTGCCGGCACCTTGACCATGGACTCCCAACCTCCAGAACTGTCAGAAAATAAATGTCATTGGACTCACCTACTCTGTGATACTTGTTATGGCAACCCAAGCAGACTGGCACAGCATCACTGCCTCAAGGGACAGAAGGAAGAGAGAAGTCCAGGACAATGGTCGAGTTTCTGGCTCACGGTCCTAGGTGGACACGGTGCTGATCACTGGGAGAGAGAATCTTGGCTGTTGGCCAGGTCTGAGTCCAATTCTGCATGTGCTGATTTGCAAGTGCCCCTAAGACACTCTAGAGAAGGTGTCAAGCCGGCCTCCTTGGCACCTAAATAGACATGGGCAGGCCACACTACAATATTTTACTTGTTAATCAGTTTAAAGTTTTCTCTATTTTATGAATGCATTCTTCCTCAAGAATGAAAATGTACTTGCACTATTCTCTACCCCCCCAGTTTCTAATATATGATGAGATAATCAACTTACAATAAACAAATAAATCAATAAGTAGGTAATGTAACTGATTTCTTAAGAAGTGGTGACTGAGCATCCAGGGGACATAAACCTACTCAGAGTATCATAGGATGTTCAGGACAATGCTAGACTAGTAGTTCTGCCATTCTGTTTCTAGAAGTGAAGTTTTTTTTTTTCAGTTTTAATGAAGAAAAAGAAAATTCCATATTGCGACTATTCTTTTCTTTGTCAATGCCCCTGATCTCCATTAAAAATAAGAGCCAACCTTATAATTAGAGTAGGGTTCAATTCAATTGTTACACAAATGTTAGTGAGAGGTCTCATCCACCCTCAATCTCCCCCAAGTGCTTAACATAAAGTGTGATGGGTACAGAAATAATCTTATACCAGGCAGAAGACAGTGCTTTATACAATTTTATGTTCTGTGTACAATAAAGTACCTAATGCAGGAATGATTTCTTCGTATATATTCAACTATATTCATTGAATATACTTTCACATACTATCACATTAATAAATGTTTGGTGAATGAACACATGATATAGTGAAGAGAGTGTAATATAAATCTACATGTTATATATACACGTATAATTATAAATAATAAATTACATATTGCTTTCCATTTGTAGAGGAATAAATAATGTATTACAAAATGTGTACTCTGAAGGAATATAAACCTAGAATTTCAGAGCAGAAATGGATTTCAAAGAGCACCTACTCTGACTTTGTTATTTTATACAGTATGAAACAGGTGCTAGAAAGTTGATTGTGTGCCCAAGTTAGCACCTGTAATAGGTACTGGAGTCATTTTTTAGGTATTTTGACTCACCACACCACATTTGTATAACCCCTACGAAGGGAGCTCAACTCTTGCATTTAAAAGGGTTCCAGCATCATGGCACCACCCTCTACTGCTCTGGGACCCAGGGCAGCTGGAGGAGGCTGGCTGGTGGTCTGAAGGCTCGTTTTGGCACAGAGATGTATCCCGTTTACTAAGAGAAGCTGAGACACTTAGGAAAACAGGCTTGCTGAAGAGGAAACTCCAGCAGCTTGCCTGAGGGCAAGCTATGCAAATTGAGAAGCAGCATTCAGCTTTTCACCTAACTGGGAAAGCAGAAGCCCGGCTGGGTCCGCTGGTACTTGGAGCTGTCCTTGGGACACCTGCACCCATCATGCATTGCCATAACTCACTCTCCAGTATCTGCTTCGGAAAAGCACTCAGCGTAGACCCTCTTACCTGGTTGTGTTCTATGGGGCTTAACATTGTCCCTGAATCCAAACAGAAACTTTTCACCACCAAGAATAGAGCTTTGCATAATCATCATGTTTGCAGGCCAACTAAATGTAAATATATGCAAATACACTGGCAAAGTTGGCTTGGCCCTCAGGCCTTCCAAAGAGGCCTTCCCTGCTGCAAAAGTTGAACACTGCCTGTCCAGAGGGAGAAGGATTAAAAACTGGTAGAAAAAGGAACAGCAATAATTTCAGAAAGTAATAGAGTGGGGAAGGAGAGGTAACCATAACACTCATGTAAATAAAACCAAGACTTGGGTAAGAAGCAAAATTCCCTACCATTGCTTTTATCCATAGTAGCTGTGGCCTGGGGAGCATTTACTCACCAAAGACAGAAAATCACTGCAAGGCAATAGTTTCTGAGGCAAATGGGAGCATGGTCCTGATTGTATTACACCCAGAAATTGTTTTCCCCTTCCTAAAGTCAGAGAAGTCTATAAAACCACTCTTGCTGCAGCCACAATAGGCATTTTGTAGCTGATATTTCTGCTAAACCTCAGAAGAACCTGTTTATTCTGGCAAAGTTGCCTTCCCTAATGTTGCACAGAATTTGGACCAGGATATCTATTTATCTATCTATCTATCATCTATCATCTATCTAACTATCTCCATCCTGGAGCACTGATGCATTAAAGACATGCTGAAAACCCTCAACGATTAACCCCTCATCTCCAGCAAAAAGCAATAAGCCAAGTGCGGGGGGGCGGGCTGTAAATACTGATATTTAATTGGCTTAGCAGTATGGAGGGAAGGATCAGGAGCCCCAAAATCAGAAAAAGAACTGCAAGACTTATGTTAAAAAAAATAAACCAGATAGCAAGAAAAATACTGTATGACCTTCCTCATGGGTAAAATTTTAAAAAGTTGATCTCAAGGAAGTTGAGAACAGAATAGTGGTTATAAAAGACTTGGTAAGGAAGTCGAAGCTGGGGAGAGGTTGACCAATGGCACGACATTATGCTTGGATAGGTAGAATAAGTTCTGGTGCTCTGCTGTCTGGTAGAGTCGCTGTAGTTAAGACTAATGTGCTGTATATCTCAAAAGAGCTGGAAGAGAGGTTTTTGAGTGCTTTCACCAAAAAGAGATCACAAGTATATTCAGTGAAAGATATGCTCATTACCTGGATTTGATCATTACATAATGCACACATATACTGTACAATGATTGTGTGTCAAGTAAAAACAAATGAAAAGAATTTACGCACAGCTTATTGAGGAAGGATTTGGAAGTTAACACCAGCCACGAACTACGGTAACATCTATATAATATGTGATTTGTAGATTATTTTTGCATGCGCACATATGCCTAAATCAATTTGCTTCAGTTCACTTCAACTAAATATTTTCATCCCGCATATCATTTAATATTTATTGATCACTAGTGTGCACCAAACATATTTAATAAGCCTTTCTGAGCACGTAATTCATGGTAGCCTGAAGCCATATAGTAGTGGTCGACAGTTTTGTCTACGCAGTGGTAAGGATTCTGCTATCTTCCCGGTGGGTGGGAGAGTCACACTGTATCAGAGTGGTCACGGCATCATGTGACAGAGACATCCCCAGGTGTCTGGAATCCAAAAGGCTGAGCACAAACACCACCTCCAGGTATTGACAAGGGAAGGCCTTGAATTGGAAAGGCAGGAGCTGGGCACTATGGGGTTCCTCAGAGGAGGGAGAGGGTAGGTAGTGGCTTGTGTTACTCAGCTTTTTGTCAGGAGAAGGAATATCCAAGATCCTCGGCTTGTACGGAACAAAGGGCTATGGTGGTTCACTGCTTTGAACGTCTGAGGGATGCCGGAGCGGGCCTATTGTTTTGGCCTACAGTGACACACAGTACCTCAGGGTGGAAGCAGGTGGTGGAGCAGAAGTACTCCCTTCATGGCCAGGAATCAAAGAGGAAGAGCCTGGGTCCCACGGTCCCCTTTGAAGACACAACCTCAGTGACACAAATCCTATACTAGGCCCCTCTCTCAAAGTCTCCATGAGCTCATGTGGCTCCACGCTGGGCACTAAGCTTAATGGACCCTGGGGAGAGACACTGAAGATCCAAACTATAGCGTTGTCACCATCACCCTGAGCCTCCTGTGACCAGCAGGATACACTACCCCACAAGCGAAGACCCTGAAGAGAACACTGTCTGCCTGACACGTTCACTGTCTCCTCTGCACCTTCTAATGCAAAGACAAGCTAAGCTATTTATTAAGGGGTGGGACCACGCAGACTCCCAAGGGCACTGTCTTCACCAAGTCATAATTGGCAGGAATGACCCAGATGGCAGCTGGTGGAGAGGTACCCAGGCCGCCACGCTCAGAATGCACCCAGAGTGATGCTCAAACCACATCATCAACTCCTGAACACGTGTGTTCTTTGCGAACGTATTAGCCGAAAACAAGAGCCGAGGACTCTGAAGTTGAAATGAGGGTAAAACAAAACACCTATGATTGTGGGTCAGAAGCTCCTGTCTAATTTGCAGGTCAGAAGCTCTTGTCTAACTTGAGGGATTCTTAGTTCAGCCTCTTCTCCCCACCCACAGTTTCCATGGCCTCTCCTGGAGGCCACGAGGCTGTAAGACATCTTGTTTTGGGGCAGTCGGGTCTGACGTGCTTCCTCCTGCTTCCGGTACTTTTTCAAAGTGAGTTTCCTTTTAAAGCGGCGTGGGCACCCACGGATTGCCCCCTGGTCTTTCTCAGGGCTATCCTTGGGCGTCTTTTTAATGGCCTGACGGTAATTGCATTTCCTTGTATGTGCTGTGACAGCAAGCAGTTTAATAAAACATTTTCAAGCTGTTGGGCCCATTTTTCCCTCCCCACCTACATCTTAAGCAGCAGAAGATTTTAAGCCTTATTTTTAAGGTGATTGATTTGGTGTGTTTTCCACTTTCTTTCCTGCTGCGGGGACATTTTGCCTCTATGTGTGATAATTTTTTTTTAAAGTAACTTTTATTTTCTTGTCCCCTTACTCTCCACCCTGCTGTTGTAGAAGCAAGGACTGGAGAGCTTTATTCCTCAAGTGGCTATTTTGCCTTCTCTGATTCTGTTGATAGTTGTTGGTGCTTTGGATTAGCCATGGCCAGGGCCCGGGGCTGGTCATCAGGGCTCTCAATGAAGGGGTGTTTAAGTGGGCCTTGGGGATGGGTGTCCAGTACCCAGAGCTTGCTTTCTCCTTTAAAGCTGAAAAATAGATTATTTTATTTTATTTGGATGTGATAGTGGATAAGAATTCATTCCAAACAAAGAAATCCCATATGGTACGCAATTTACAGATGAATTCATAGGAAGGTCTCTAAGGTTTTATTTCTTACCTTACGTCTTCATGAGACTAGAGTAGAGGGAAGCTTCTGAAAACAAAATCTTTGGTGAGAGCTTTGATGAGGACCTGGTGAGCATTCTCTACTTCTGCTCTTGATGGGTAGAGTGGGTTCCCTGGCCCGGTCCAGGGAGGTGACCTCAGAGCACCGTGCACTGGCCGAATTGCTGTCTCTTCTTTCCCTTTCCTCAACTATTCTCACATTTCTCGACTTCTTTCTTTCTCAGTCTCATGCTGTATTTGTGGTTCCGGGGCCTTGTACAGAAATCTTCAGCTCTTCCATCTCTCTTCTTTGCCACCTCCTTTGCTAAATTTTCCAGGCCCAAGTCTCCCCTCCCCACCTCCCGAGCTCTGTGTCTCTGTTTCCTTGAGGCTTCATCCAGGGAAACATCCTGCATCAAACTCTCCCACTGAACAAGCTCAGGTCCACCCGCGATGGACAGATACACGCCAAGAACTGTGTGTCCCTTGCTAATAGCACATTAAGTACAAAATCTGTGTCCTGGATCCTAGAATGAACAGTTAACTTCATATCTGAAGAAGGACAGACTTTCTGTCCTCCAGCAGTTTGTGCTTCGGAGATGATACACATTCCATACTGCGACCAGATCAGCCCTTGGTGGCCTTTGCAAAGACGACTTTTAGTCCTATTTAAGATTTATATTTTGGCACACAGAGGATCTCTTCCACCAAGCTATAAATTCATTTAAAATATGTGCTCCCCCTAAAAATTCTAATAACTGAAAGAGCCAATATCAATTCTATAATTAATCATTATCTCCACTATAGGACGAAGTTATTCTTTTCTGGTTCTGCCCTCAGTTTAGGTGACATTATGAGTGCAGTATTTCAGCAGCTCTGTTAATCACTATTCACACATGAATGTGGGGAACTCTCCCCTGCTCTCAACTAACAAAATCCCAAGATAACACTCCAGTTCCCGGGGCACGCGTGGCTCACTTACCCTGGGACTGTAGATCACTCAGGTGGCTGTTGTGTTGTTTTTGAGGGGGAAAAACTCATCTGACCAAAACTTAAGCAGAAATTAGGAAGATAAAATGGAAAAAGAAGAGAGAAGAAAGCAGAATTGGAAGAGAGGCAAAAATCTCTATTTCAACAATATCTTCTTCTAAAGCTGTTTATGATAAAAAGAGGATTAGGTAGCTTGAATTCCAGCTATATTAAATTAAATCCCAGATCCCTTTTCTTAGTCCCACACAGGCCTGAGAACATCAATCCCTTCATGACAAAATAGCCCTTGGGAAAAGAAATCCTCCTGGCGGTGTGCCATCCAGCTCTTATAAACTGTTAACCATAGTAATGAACCAATCCAAGACACATATTAATAATGACATGAAGAGACACATTTATTGTTGATTGTTGAGATGGCAGCAGATTTATTGCCAGCTTGCCAGGAGGGAGGGTTTGGCCCAGCAATGGTGCAATTAAAAACAAATTGAATACAGGGACAAAGAATCAATAATCTAACAGTGCAACTTTTAGTTTGCAAAATACAAATATAAATTAATTGGCCTGAACACAGTTGCTAACTGGTCATTAATGTCTGCTTGCTGGCCAATCGGAGCACATAATCCATCCCATTAGGTTGATTGCAGCAGGCTGGGCTCGCCCTCTTCCAGCTCCGCCTGCCAGGGCTGCCACGGGGCCCCTGGTTTGGGGTGATTTCCAACACGCTGAAGGAAGCGGCAGTGTCAGAAATTTGCACCGAAGCTCTAGATTATGGAATCTTTTTACAGGTTCCACTAAGAACTTGTTTATTCAACAGTTATATTTTTGATCCTTATAGTTTACAGCAATCTGTCCTACACTCAGGAAATCAAAGGGAATAAATCCAAGATATATGTTCCTTTTGTGGTATGGTCTCCAATAATGTCTGGTGCCTATTACAGTAAAGTCTCACTTTGAGATGTTTATTGTTTCACAAGAGCTGTTGACGTTTTTCTCAATTTTGTATAAAATGTTAGTAAAAATACATGAAGATATTTTGGAAGTATTGCTATGTGTTGATAAAATTTAACGTTAAGTCAAAGAGCTACCTATGTGGTCATGCTAATTCAGGATGCTGTGCCTATATGAAAAATTATGATGCTATTTCTGACTCTTGCCTTCAAATAAATTTGTAATCTAGAGGGAAAAGAGAGTTAGATCTACCAATAACCAAAATTTGCAAACAAAACAAAACAAAACAAAAAAATAGGTAAAGCAGTACAGATAAAGTGGCATTGGAATTTCAAAAACACCTTTGGTTTTGGAGACTTAGCAGCTGGAGGACAGTGTTCCGCAATGTGATAGCCACTAGTTAATTAAAATTAAATAAAACCAAAATTCAGTCCCTTATTTGCACTCGCTATATCTCCACTTCCCAATCCCTATGTGGGGCCGACGGTGATCACAGTGTAAGTGCAAATCTAGACCACTTCCACCCTGACCGAGAGACCTTCCAGGCAGCAGGACATTCTGTAGGATTTGCAAATCTAGAGTGAAGAAGAATATTGGAAGCAAATAAATCATGTGAGAAATGGAACAGTGCAAGATGCCGGAGATGAGGAGCTGGACAAGGATAAATGAAACTTAGGGGTTTGTAAGATGCAAAAATGAAGAAATAGAAGCTAAGCCTGAAAGGAGGGATGGCCCTGCATTGTTCAGCACCTAGGAACATAATCTAAATTTTGCAAATTTATAATGAAAAATCACCATGAACAATTAATTGTATATTTCAGAATAGCTAGTAGTAAAGAGTCTGATATTACTAAAACACAGAAATAACAAATGTTTGAGGAAATGGATATGCCAGTTACCCTGATTTGATCATCATATATTGTTCATGTATATAGGAATGTCACACTGTATCCCAAAAATATGTGCAATTACTATGCATCAGTTAAAAACAAAAAATATATTTACAATATCACAAGTGAAGAGAAGTGACATGATCAGATATATGCATCAGTAATACTTAGGGAATATTGTTAAAATGAGTAAGGAGAGAGAGTGATCAAGGATTGGGTGTCCTTTAGGAGGTAACAGTGGCAAGCCAGTAGGGAATGCGATTCTGCACTAGGATGGCAGTAGTTATAGGAACAAGGAGGAAGACAATGACTTTATGGGACATAACATCTGCTTTAACAGAGAAGCAATACAGAGAGGAGAATAACAACTTGAGGCAAGGCTGTACCTAAGGACGGTGTTCCCACGAACAAGAATGTTAATGAAAAGGGAAAGAGCAGGTTTTGGAGTAAGGAAGGTAAATTCAATACGATGACTTAGTATAACTAAATTTAAAAGTTCAGGCCAGAGTCAGAAATTAGAGTTTGAGATTAGGGTAAAAAAACGGGGAATGTAGATTGAGAGATGATATTAACTGTATGAAGCAAGTTATAATTACTACAATAATAAAATAGATGAAGGAGACAAAACAGCTTCTCTGATGGCAAGTCTTGTCTGAGAGGTGTTAGACAGGGAGTGAATGCTTGTCTGACCCGCCTGCGGGAAAGGTGTGAGATCTCGACAAACCCCAGCTAAGGGGCTGAGGACCGCCTTCACTGCGGGGGCTGCGCTCAAGCCTCACGCCAGTACTTCCCGGTTGGTGGCTTCCAGCGACTCCCTCAGCCTTCCTAAACCTCAGTTTCTTTCTTTCTTTCTTTCTTTTTTTTTAATGTGGGTACCAGGAGTCGACCTCAGGACCTCACGCTTGCCAGCAAGCGCTTGTGCCGCTAAGCGATATCACTGGCCCTTTTTTTCCTTTTATGTGGGTACCGGGAGTTGAACTCAGGACGACATGCTTGCCTGGCAGGCGCTTATGCCGCTGAGCTATCTCACCAGCCCAACCTCAGTTTCTTCCTTCAAAAGTTAAGAAAGCAAATTCTACCTCCTGGGCTTCCCTAGAAAACAGATTTGGGTAATGTCTTTAAAATGACTGCCAGACAGGTTGCTCAGTGAATGAGAGCCATGGTGTGTAAGGATTAAGAAAACAAATCCCTGAATGTTTTCCTTAAGATAATCTCACCTGAACTTCATTTCTACTGCTCTTCAATTTTTATACCTACAGAGAAGAATTATTGATCTTTGGGAGAATCCAAAATAGGAACAAGTACAATACGTAGTTATCGTGGTCAAGATTCTACGTTTGATTTTAAAACTTGTTAACAAAGAGCTCAAAACAAAGTTAGAGAACGCAAGTCAGAGTCTTCAAATATGTGCACATTTACTACCTTTATGAAAATGTTACTTACTACTCTGGATTCAGTATTCCTGATGCTAAACTACAATTAGCTAAACTTATGGACTGCAGGGTTTGAGGGCACGGTGGTACACTACTTATGGAATAATACGACTATATGAGGGTCATGGTGGACTTCTGTCTCTGAGAATTTATGGACATTTACTAATTCACCCTCCCTCTGAGATACGATTGCCCCTGTGCTCACAGCAGCAGGAACATGTTAGAAAGTATCTTTGTCATTTACTGGAGCAATCGGCAGATCGGCTTCGTAGGAAATAAGCTGAGATCACCATGTAAATTGAGCAGAACATAACAGGCATTTCATTTTCTTCTCCATCTCCACATCAGTGACGATTTGCAGAACAGGCTTTATGATGACTGTTCTGTTTATTTAATTCTATTGCAAATAAGGCGGATGACAAGCCGAGGCCCTGCCACTTCTCTTCCTGGCTCCTGCTTTTGTATATATTACCAAAGCAGGTGCCAAGACTGGCAGCACCTTCTTCAATCGTGGCGAAGACTCTTTCCGCCTTTGTTGCAAAACACTATCATCCACTTTCCACTCCAGGACTCACGTAGAAGGGCTGCCCCCTCGGCAGAAAGCCCCAGCCCATCTTTAGCCCTGACAAAGAATTCATGCAGCAGTGGCAAATCTTGTTTTGGTCTCCATCACCTCTGGAAATACCAGCTCCTTCCATTTTTACAGTTAATAAACTCGGAATAAGAGAAATGAATGTGCCTCTGCTTCTCCTCTGGTGGGAGGCTGAGCCTACATACTGAGGGGAGGGTGGCACGGAATTGCAGAGTGGACGGAAGAAACAGCCATGGAAGCTGTGAGGACTGTATGTGGGAGTGTGTGAATGCGTGTAAGGGTGTGTGTGAGTGTGAATGTGTGTATGTGTTATAGTCTTAGCTCCTAAACAGAGCAGAATAAAGTACCTTATTTCTCCTCACAGTAACAGGAGAAGAGGCCTGCTAAAAGGAGAAATCATGTTTTTTATATATGTGTTTTGGACCACATTGTCTCCAGCTGTACCCCATATATGGAAGGTATCACAGCCGAGGAGATTCAGGGGTGCTGAACATCAGTTCTGTTCTAGTTACACTACAAGCTGAGAACACAGATAGAGGGCTGCTTGGGAAGTGCGTGTGTGGGGGCTTCCTTCTACCACCAAGGCATGAAGGAGGGGTCAGGCCTGGGGGTAGTTTGCAGGGGGACACTGTCCTCAGGAATGAAGATTCTCAAAATGCCTTCCTTTACCAGGTGCAGAGGTTATTCTGAAGGCAATGGTGTTCTTGATTCTTTCTATGTTATAATTACCGCCTCGGTTATCACAACCCTTCAGTAAAGAATGGATGGAAGGGTAGATAAATAGGTAGGAGACATAGTTAAATACACACACATACACAAACATGCATGTAAAACAGTTCGATATGGATTGTAGAGATCACAAATGTCAGAGAGCAACTAGGATCATACTCAAAATTACTAACTAGTACTGTTAGAAGAGGACCCCAAATCCTAAGGACTAAAGAAAATATAAGAGATTAGAAGCAACATTTCCTATCAGTGGGTAAAGATATAAAAGACAGTGTGCAGAGAATCCTGGTTACACAAAAATCCAGCCAGAGAATTTATATGTAATAATCATCGTAAGGGCTGGGGATAGCTCAGTGACACAGCACCTGCTTGGCAAGTGCGAGGTCCTGAGTTCAATTCCCAGTACCAAAAAATAAATAAATAAATAAATGGTGCTAAAAATCATTGTAAGATGGAATAACTAGAAAGGATTCCCATACCATCTCTGCAACCTTCCATTTCAAAACCTTGCAAATGAAGCCCAAAGAAATTCTCAATTCTCATACTTATTTTGCACTATGGATCCTTTCTTTTTTTTTTTTTTTTTTGTGGGTACCAGGGGGACGACCTCAGGACCTCGCGCGCCAACAGGCACCCGTGCCACTGAGCGATATCACCGGCCCCTTTTTCGTATGTGGGTTCCGGGAGTCGAACTCGGGCCCTCGCGCTTGCAAGGCAGGCGCTTACGCCGCTGAGCCATCTCACCGGCCCATTGATCCTTTCGCTTGTGTGCTGTATTTGCATATATATGCAGTTTGCAGTTTAGAAAACCCTTTTTAGAATCATATTTCCAAGTGCAAACATCTCTATATGCGTGCGTGTACTATACATATATCACAGTATTCATATGTGCACAGAAAGGAAATCAATTCCATTGAGTTCTATTCTGCATCCCAGGATAAGACCCCCAGCAAGGGAAGGTCCTGAGGACAGTAACCTGTGAGGTTCAAGAACAGAGCGCAGCCCGTGGACTGAGTTTTCTCACACCCAGGCTTGTCCTTTTCCACTCTTCTGCCCTCCTCTGTGAAGAACAAGTGTGATTATAATTAAAATAAAAGCTGAATAAATTAAATTTATTTCAGGTTGACTGCTTACGTTTCTTTAAGCTCATAATTATACACGTTAATTTAAATGACTGTAATATTTGGAAGAAGAGGGGGAAATCACAGGAAGAAAAGGGGTCTGTTAAAGGGAAGACTTTAAAATAGTCAAGAATTGTGCGGAGGCCTTGCCTCTTCCTCTCTTCTGTAAACACTCCCGCTGCCAACCTCCCCGGGTGCCCTTGCCTCACCCAGAGCATGGCCTTGGTATCCTCCCTCCTCTTTTATGTTTTTCTCACCTATGGCAAAATTCACCTCCATTAATTTACCTCTGAGGTACCAATATGGCTGGTTCAGGGAAACACAGCCCGGCGGAATGTAGCGGGAAACGGATTCCTCAAGAGGTGCTTGGCCACTTCTTAACCAGTCTAACCAAATCACTTCCAACTCTCTCACCTCAGTTTCTTGTCTTGTAAAGTGGTGACCTTCTGCTCTGTCTTCCAGGGCTCATGTGAGGGCTCATGTGAAGAATAATCAAAAGAGATAAAGCATGTAAAGGGTTTCATATTTCGATAGCTTTTTTCCTAGTGACAAAAGCTTAACCCAAAGGAGTGAACACAGTGAAGGAAATTTAAAGCTCTTAGCAGTTCCATCATCTCAGTCATTGTAGGCCTCAGCTTCTTTATTTGTAAAACGTGAACATGGTGTATATTTTGTAGGGTAGACATAAGCATCAACTGAAATTAGGTTTATACGTAATTCCAGTGCCAAGGTTGGCTGGTGTTTAGTACAATCTAGGATGGGGCTGGTTGGAAAATTGATCTTTACATGCTAAACAGAATCTGTGTAACAACCAGTGCCCCCTGAACTGACTCCAGGATAAAAGAAACTGGTCTTTTGTGTACAGAGAAATTGCATAAGCTTGCCATAGTGTCTCTTATGCGAAAATTCAACGTAATTCATCATCGCTAACCCTGTGCATAAAATCAGACTCTGCAAAAGGTGTTCATTTCATGGAATATGTTGTACTAAACAGACATCCAAGCTAGCTCAGACAGCATGGGGAGAATATCAGCATTCAAGAAACAAAGAGAGGCCAGCTCTTCCTCTTCTATCTGTCCCTAACAAACATCAGCCCCAGCACCACAGAAATCTCTGCGTAGTTTCAGAAGGCCCAAGAGTTAGTAATGATTAGAATGACAATTAGATCCTGAGCCCTCAAAGGGGCCAGGGTTTTCAGTACTTACATAGGATAAAGCAGTAACATTTAAAATGTGTATCCCTGAAGGGATGAACTACTAGAAAATTAATTATCTTCTTTGCTGCCTCTCTCTCAGCCTCTCTACACCATTTATGGTAGCTTCCTTGAGTTTGTCTTTAATTTCTGCTGGTACAGTGTGATATCCACAGCAGGAAAAAAAATGGAAATAAGTAAAATAAAATAACCTATATGCAACCTGGAGGTTTTCCAATAATCTGGAGCAGAGAAATAACTAGAAATGGTCAACACTGAAGTATGTTTGGAAGACACTGATCTTGAAGTCAAGTGGCCAAGGTTCAAGACTCAGCTCTGCCACTTACTCATGGGGGACCCCGGCAGGTCTCCTTCAGGAGCAGCATTTGTCTAATTTGTAAATGGCCACTGTACTGCAGCCTGACATGATTTACGAGAGGGTAAAATGTGACAGAGATTGTGACCATCCCTAGAAAGTACTAAATGAAGGCGTGGAATCGGTGTTATCCCTGTTACAGTGCATCACAATCGAGACGCTCTTCCCTCCAGGGAGCTCTTCCCCATCACTGTCCATGCCAAGTCACGAGGACAGCTCATTCCCACCCGTCTGCTTGCTGGGGCTTTGTGATCATCGCATTCTTGCTGTTTTAGGGTTCAGTTGCTGAACCTATCTGTTCCTCTACTCATCTAACAAACAAACATCTGTTGAGTGCCAACAGTGCCTCAGATAGTGTGCTAAGGGCTGAAGGTTGAGAAAACACATTATAATTTTTCTATTCTCAAGGAATACCCAACCTCAGCAACTTACCTACTCCCAAGCTGGTAAACTCATACTGACTCTCAAACACACTTTCTGGTGTCCAGTTACACCTTCTCTCTTGTTCTACAACATCTGCTTAATGTTTGTGTTTCCTTTATCCCTGAACCTAGTAAGAGGAAAGCTGTTCTTTCCAAGTGTCAGTGTCCTACCTCTGCACCTACTACAAAGCCACCAATATTTTCCCAAACTCAGAAACATGGGTGAAACACTGAATTCTTCCTCTTTCAAGGCATTAAGGTTAGTACTTCACAATTCCCTTGGGCGATGTGTTCACTTCTGTTACTGTGACAAAATAAGTGGTAAAAACAACTTGAAGGAAAAAAGGTTTAATTTGGCTCTTGATCTCAGAGCTTTCAGTCCATGGTCAGCTGACTTTAGGCCCCTGGCGAGGCAGAAACATCACAGCAGAAGAGCATTCCAGAGGAAAGCTGCTTACCTCATGGTAGCCAGAAAGCAGAGAGAGAGGGAAAGAGCTTCAGAGGAAAGAGTCAAGGACAAGTTATAGTTCCTAAAGGTATGCACCATGACCACTGCCTTCAACTAGGCCACACCTCCTGAGTTCCCATCACTCCCATGAATGCCTTCATATTTTGAAACCATCAATGGATGAATCCACTGATGAGATGAGAGCCTTCGTTTGTTTATAAATCCCCCATGATAAATCTGGTCGTTATGTATGGCAAACATGTAGTAAGAAAGAAAGAAGAAAAGAAAAGAAACCAGTGCCCTCAGGATCCGGTCACTTTCTAAAAGCCCCACCTCTGAACAGAGGAGATTTTTGGGGGGCATTTTATACACAAACCACAGCAGACAACAGCTCTTAGGCTGTTCTCCATTTCTACAGACTCGTAGTCCCCTATTGTCTTATGCCTTGGTGACAGGAACAAACCATAGCCCGCCCCTGTTCCTCCAGCTTGTCTCCACTTCAGTTCATCCTGGACAGGGCTACTGGATGGATTTTCCTAACCTGACTATCCCAACCCCACAGCAACAGTTCGTCCCTGCTCTGAGGTTTCCTTAAAACCAGGGTTGAGAGTCTAGTGAGTCTACCCCTACCCCTCATGCTTACACGGTGACTTGAAATGACCCCCCCAGTAGCTGAGATGTACCTCGGGTATCAGTGATCTTATTTTAATGAAGGCAGCTTCTTTTTGCAAAGAGATGGACTTGGAAATTAGTGTAAGCAGAGATATGGCAGAGGCCGTCTCACACAACAGTAAAGGACAGGGGCTGAGGTTGATAACAGAGCCTCTCGATTCTTCACACTGTGGGAAACAGCAGAGCTGGGAGCCCCATGGGACTGGTCCCCCTCCAGCTAATGGCACCCGGTTGGTGGAAATAATGAGATATTAACATTCCCAAATGGATAGAAGATAAATAAACACTTACATTTTTAAACAGACAAGTTGCAGCACGGAAATTTTTCAGTTTTTCTCATTGCAAAATCAATACCCATCAGCAGTTTGAAATTAAAGGCAAGATTAGGCCTCAGTTTTATACATGCCTTATTGTATTCCAAAGGCTTTCTACTCAGTCAGATAAATCTTCTTTAAGAGGATTAGGAAGCTTCCATTATCTTTATCTAACCTGAACTAACACTAAGTCTGAAAAATTAATCTATAGACTGGACAAAAGCCGATAGCTACTGGGAAGGAGAGCCGTTGGGCCTCTTTGTCACCAAGAGCTGGGGTCTCTGCGTGCACCCCCAGCAATTCAACTGGTTTCCAGAGGAAGAATACACTGCTGTATATTGTTAGCCGAGAGGGAGGAGATGCGGCTCCCTGAGCTGCTTCTCTGGAAATGGAAAGGACCACATTCCCAGACTTCCAGGGCCAGGGCCTCCCCTCTCACCTCCATGCATCTGATGGTTTGCACTTGGATTTCCTAAACCACCTCAGATGGCCAGAGCCAATGTGGGTGGTGTTGGGAATGTGAAGACCATGAGCCTCTCTTAGCCATGCCGGTCTTCATGTCCACCATCCTCTGACTCTTCTTGGCTTGAGACTGGGAGGGGGACACCCTAGATTTGCACATCCTACCCAAGGAATGGTTCAAATTACATTGTGATGGGCATTGTCTCAGAAGTCCTGCACCACAAGCCCTTTATGACCTTCATCGACTTTGACTTGCTTACATGATTGGTCATATTCCTTGAAGAGTGATAACCTCACTCGGTTTGAGGCTGTTTCTGTGCAGGACCTGACAGTTATTTTTTATTTCACTGCCACATCTCCGTAATGTGAAGATAATTTTGCTGTCAAGGCCATGGAGGTGCCACCGAGGTGTTATTTGCATTGCTGAGAATTTCAGCTCCTTTGGAACTAAGCCCAGGTGGCAGCTGGGGTAGTGAGCACTCGCAAGCCCTTGTTTTCTACACGCGCAGATAATTCCAGCTATATCCAATGACTGAGCTGACCAGGTGCCTCCACCATCCTTTGAAAAGAATGTGACCATCATCTTCATCCCCAGGTGGGGCACTTTCCTGACTCCAAAGAGTGATGGTCACCAAACACCTGAGCAGGGTATGTATGGAGAATGGGAATCAGCAGCATTTCTAGATGTGCACATGTGGCCCAATAGGCCCCTGAAAGCATGTGGGAGGGAGAGAATGGCTCAAAGCCTGGAGGGAAGCAACATGGAGGTCCCAGAGACTCCTGGGGGACAGAAGTTGCATTAGACAGCTCTCTGGCCCAACATACGCATTGCAGATGGCCTGCAGAGTAGTTACGGATGCTGCGTTAGCAAAGAGCTGCTCCAGCCAAAGGGAAGAATGGGCATCCTGAATTGAGCATGAATAGATGCTAACCCCTAATCAACCTTTCTCCACAAAACCAGCGGAAATGAGTAGCATCATATTTTTTTTTTTAAGTAGAGATGAAGAAATCTCTTAGCTAAGCAAGGATGCCATACGCATTTCATAATCTTAAAAAAAAAATCTGTGGATTCTACAGCAGATGGAATCAGATAAAACTGGGAAGACTACCTCCCACACAGGTACCCTTCCTGGAAACTCACTGCTTGTCCCCAAGAAGTTAGTAAAGGACACTCTGAGAAAGGTCCACCCAAACTTCTCATCTGGCAGAGGAAGCATGTGTCTCAGTGGACAGAACTAATCTGCTTGGCACTTCATCCCCACCATGAGATAATATTCTTCAGAAAATGCTTTATATAGCTACGGCAGTTGGATCAGTCCAAAATAGGTTCATTTGGATTGCTGTCTTGTCTTAAAATGGTTCTTATATTCTCAGAACTGCTCTCTGCATGGGTTTGTAATCCTTAATATTTAATATTTAATATCAGTAATCTGGGATTCTGACATTTCTTCACTTCTGCTTCTTAGCTAAAAAGTGTAATTTAAATTAAAAACTATTTAAAAAATCACATTGATACTATGGCTTGGTTATACTGATTCAGATTTTTGAGAGAATAAAACATGAGCCATTCTCCCCCCACTCCTCCTTAATTATGTGCATACATTTTCAGCAGTGACTGGGGATGATATTATGACTCACGGTCCTCTCAATTCCAGCCCCCACCGTGGTAATGAGTATCACGGCAGCAGTGCCAGGGGTGCCCGACAGAGGCGCTCAAAGCCCCACCCAGAACGTGCACGACGAACCAGCAACTACGCAAAAACATAGTCAAGTCACATGCCGGACATCAGCATCAGCTCTTTTTTTAATAAAATAAGATCCCAAAAGTTTATTAAGAAGCACTTTGAATAGCTCGGTACTTATCTATGTTCAATGTATCTTGATCCAGCTCCAGAAAGCTAAGGTACTTAAGAGAGTTCAACCAGATCATGAAGAACAACTTACTGATGAAAACGTAAGTGCTAGAGACAACACTGAGAAGCCTTTAGGAGGTATTCGGTTCTCAATCTATGGACTCAACAGCAGAAAATGACCACTTGTGTCTTCCTACATGGGTAGAACAAAGCCCAAATCACTCTCACCCCCCATCACTAGAAGGAGCATCAACCTCTGAGTCCAGTCGTGACTTACCTTGCACTATGAGGTGAACTCGAGAGGTTTTGGGATGATTGTCTGTCTGCACAGAGCAGGTGTATGGACCTTCATCGTACACATCCACGTTTTGGATCATGATGCTGTACTGGGTTGGCGTGTTGACCAGGATGATAACACGAGGGTCTATGGACCACTTGTCATTCCCAGCATAGAGGATGGTGCTGCGGTTTAGCCAGGCTACCCGGGTGACCCGATCGTCTATGGTACACCTGTGAGGGACAAGGGGAAAGGATGGGAGCGGAGGAAGGAAGATGGGAGAGAGAGAGAAAAGAAAAAGAAAGATGGGAATACATCATTAACGTAGTGGAGCACATCAAGAAGTAAGTAAAACAAATAACACAGCACTAAAGGAAATGATCAATTATTGATGAAATTTCCTACATATATGGTAAGTGAGGCACGAATCATCCTCAAGAACGGATGAGAGAAAATCATTTGCATTTGATTTAGGGACATATTATGTGACTAACTTTGCTGCACATTTGCTCCCCACCCCTAGGCTAACATGAGAATTAGTTTATACTTCTTCAACATATTTATCACCTTGTGGGAGAAATGGCCCCGAGGCACGAGGGAAGGAGCGTGGATCAGTACAGTATTTCAAATAGGTCACAGATAATCCACAAAGCAAATACTTAACTTGTAGTTAATCAAAACTTGAACTTATTTACTGCCAGAGCTCCAGGTGATGATAATCTCCGTGTACACCCAAGCCACTGAGAGTCTGCAGACTCCAGTGTGTGACAATGTAAAATGCACCTTGGAAATCCAGCAGTTTTTAAGGGAATCAGGGCTGCCTCTTAAGGTCTTGGAGGAGAGAAGAAGGACATTATCAGTAGTGTCCCTGTTCCTTTGCCTACTCCTCCCTCTGCCCCATGGAGAGAAGAACATTATTATCAAAGCAGGGAGCGCATCTCACCCACTCTCCCCACCTGAGGGAGGCACCAAATGCAATGAAATTTGCTTGTCTTGGTGTATGACCTGCAGGCCACCAACCCTCATGCAGAAATAAATGTGCCTGTTGGTGCGGAAGAACATCTGCAGATGTGCTGGGTAGCTAAGAACCTGAGCACAGAGACACCAGGTGTGCCCATACCACCGGAAACCGGTGCACGCGATGACAGACAGCAACCTTGCTGTCCCAACAGCAAGAGGAGCGGAGTCCGATGCGTCTAAGAACACAGGAACAAGAAGGCCCTGCCTCGCTTATCTGCCCTTGTACCTGGCCTGCAGCGGACAGCCTTGGACAGAGCATAGGAGACAGAAGAACACCGAAGAGCAGGTCCTGGCAAAGACAGCAAATGGCCCTGGGCCGTGGAGTATCCAGGAGACGGCTCCCTCGGAGGGGGAAAGCACTGAGTCCAGGGAGGTCCTGTCTCCGGTAGGTGGGGGTTGAAAATAATAACAGGTTTCCTTCACCAGGCTCTCTCCTGTGCTGGCCCACCTGTCATTCAGGAGCAGGCGCGATGCCTGGGAAGTGGGGGTGCGTGGTAAATGGGATCTTCTCAGAGTGATGACCAGAGAGTGCTCCAAAGTTTTCAACATGCTGTTCTCTCAAACTACACAACCAAAGTAAGCGTGTCCTAACAGGCAAGCAACACGGAGTGAACGATACATGTGTACATTACAAAGATCGTACAGGTCCAGCCAATCATTCCCTCTCCGTCGGCTCCAAATTCGGTAATAGCCTGTTACTTTTTCTTTTCTTATAGACATCTATTCACATGGATAAAGCGAGTGAAGATTTATTTTTACCCAACATAGACTCATATGCTAATGGAAGGTTTCTATTTTTCAATGACCGTGAGCATCTCTATACACCAGTTGTTACAGGTATAATTTAATACCATTTCCAGTCCAAGTTCAGTGTGGTGAATTCTGGGGGCCCAGCTGCATTCACTGGCGGGACCTGATAATTTAGGTTCCACAGAACGCTTCCTTCCTACCTTCGCAGGTGCGGCGTTGGTACAAGGCACACCTCCACATCCTGGGGCTCTTGTGTAATTTTCTGCTCAGTTTGCCTCATTCTATAGTAATTTTCTATTTTCCTTGTGAAAACTAAAACCCTAAGGGACCCTCCTTGCTCCTCACTTTCAAAAGCTTTTCTTAGAGGAACACATATGGTGATCCCCACTTGAAGAGTGAAGCTCCAGTGGTAGAATTCCAGGCAGCAGTAAGCCTGGCAGGGGACAGTGAATTGGGACAGAGTGAAGAGGGTCACCTTCCAGTCCCAAAAACTACACAAATCTCAGTGACTAAGTGCAAATTTTGTTTTGGTAGGTTCTGCAACCCTTTGCATACTTTTTTTTTTTTTTTTTTTTTTTAATGCGGGTACTGGGAATTGAACTCAGGGCCTCGTGCTTGACAGGCAGGTGCTTATGCCGCTGAGCTATATCACCAGCCCTGAACATTTTTAAATTGACGTAAAAGTTTACTTAAGCTATAGTTTTAAATGATTTATTTTTGGTCTGTAGAGAAAGTCTTCATTTTAAAATAAGAAATATGGGCCGGTGAGATGGCTCAGTGGTGTAAGCGCCTGCCTTGCAAGCGCGAGGGCCCGAGTTCGACTCCCGGATCCCACATATGAAAAAGGGGCCGGTGATATCGCTCAGCGGCACGGGTGCCTGTTGGCGCGCGAGGTCCTGAGGTCGACCCCCCGGTACCCACAAAAAAAAAAAAGAAATGTAACAGAAGTTCTTTATATGTGTGTGAGCATATATGTGTACATATCTGTATACATATATATATATATATTTACATACAACACATATGTAGTGGAAATTTAAAAACCACAGTAACTGATAATCATATTCTTCACGTTCAAAGTCCATCAATAAGCTTTTCTTTAAAGGTAAAAAAAGTGTGTTGTTATGTTTTAAACTTGTACTTCCATTAAATGTTCTCTATCTGCAGGGTATATTTTACATGTGAAAATCTTTTATTGATCACCTAACATACTTATGTGCAACAATAGAGAGACAGATTGAAATTTACATTTCTTTTATGGGCTATGATCATAAAACTCTAAGTAATAATATTTGCTCTGAAAATGAGTTATCATTACAATTATAAAATTGATAAAGCAACATAAATATATTGAACATTTTAATAATTAAACATAAAAAGTTATCTTTTACTATAAATATAACTCTTAATTACATTGATAAGCCTTTTATAATACTACAAATAAAAATATTATTTACTGCTAGAATGAGATAGTGTTTAGGATAAATTCTGTTCTTGTATTTGCTTTTAGAGAAACCTCATTCACAAAAACACAGAGATGGAAATAAGAATTTTGTATAGCAATGACACTCAATTCTTTGAATGCTTTCTAAGATATATGGCAAAAATCACACAGTAATATACCTTCAAAAATTACTTTAATCATTTCACAGCTGACAACTCAATTAGTTTCTTTCTCAATTTCTTTTAAAGCAATGAATTGGAAAATACCTGATTCGCAAAGAGGTTTGTAACCTAGTGTTAAATTCGTTCAATGTCTCAATATCTGCAAAGTATACTGATAACATTTTAACCGGGCTTATCAAATGACTATAAGAGATCTCTTTTGTTGTAAGCACCTTGTTTAATGAATGGACTCAGAAATGTTGTGGAGGATCAAAACGCTGTTTATTTTGATATACTGGCCTCTGTAAGCAAACATCTCTATCTCCAAGTTCAATTTGAAAACAGAGAACTCACTGGGTCTGCCATGAATTCATGCTGACGCAGCATGATGCTACTGCTTTTGTACTTCTTGGCTACACTTCTGTGGGACTCCCTCAAGAGAAATGCCCTTTCAGTAGTAGGGAGGTGATGGAAACAAGTAAGGAAACACTGTCTTGGATGATACGTAAAGTGAGAGCAGTCAGAACACAAAGGCAGAACTGCGTCCAACCTTAGGTGCTTTCTCAAGCAGAGCAGTTTTAGCGAATTTGAGATGCCAACGTATTTCCTTAAAACCATCATTGCCTTCTACAGGAGGAACGGCTGAGGACTGCAGGCACGTGCAGCTAGGGTAACGCACCACAGGGTCTAGCAGGGTCTGGCGACTTTGAAATAGACCAGTTGAAATAATCCCTTCTTGGCCAGAGATGCTCTGAGGGCCCTGGCCACGCAGCCCCTGGAAAGGCTGCCACCTCTTGTGTGAGCACACCCCCGGTGGAAGGCGGTGGCCCAATTGACTTACTCTTCGCCCTGGGCCTCATTAGTGAGCACGGAGTGTAAACAGAAGGGAGAAGCTGTAAAAAGCACCTCTGCCAGGGCAGACATGGCTCACACAGTGCACACTGTTCCAGAACCCAAGAGCAGCAAAGAAACTCAGAGGAGCACTGGTGCTGTCGAGGAGAGTCACTTTCCTCATGACGTAACTATCTCAGAAGGAAGCAAGAGTTCCGTGGCTGCTCGCTTTCTTCTATCACCATAGGACTCCTCCACAGGTCCTCTGAACAGCAGGAAAGAGAACTCAGGGGAGGACTTTGAAAGCCTGAAGTGTTCTTCCACACTCTGGTTCCTCCCTGCTGTGTGAGGCAGTGCTCTGGACCCTCTTTAACGAGCAGCACGGAGTGGAGGGGTGCTTCTGATGTTAACTAAGACAGGGCCGAGAGGTGAGTTGAGGAAGGTTAATGACAACTTTCTGATCTCTTGCAAACTCTTTCAGATATCTGAAGTCCTTACATTCCAAGCCAATTCTACCTACTGGTCCTTGAAAAAAATAGAACTCATTACAAGTCTATTACAAATAACCTCTATAATTACGTGTTACTTGTACTGCCCCAGGAATAGTGTATGAATTTTACATATATAAAACCATTTGTTTCACATAACTGACCTTTGAGAAATACTCTGTATTATCCACATTTTACAGATGAGGAAACTGAGGCATAGAGAGGTTCAGGAATTAATTTATAATCACGCTGCTATAATCACAGCAGGGGACTCCAGCTGAAGCAGCCTGGGGCTGGAGTTCCTACACTCATGGGCTATGAGAATCCAAGCAATAAGACCAGCAGGATTTGATGGGCATTTATTCAATCAGTTCTGCTCAAATTTATGGTACTTACTTAATTTTCTCATAAAGGATAAAATAACTTAAAGAGAAAAGGAAGGCTCTTTAGATGTGACTTTTACACGTCTTTAAACCCTCTGTGGCCACATGCTCAGAGATAAGGTAGAAATAGGAATTGGGAAGCTCAAAAAGATGCCTGAGAGATGTCCCAGGGCAGGGTCTACCACACCGGAAAGGCCAAGATGTCCGAGGACAGGACCTAGCACTCCAGTAAGGAAAGAGGACCAAGACACAGAGTTGCTGCTGAGATTTCTATTGGTTTTATTTTCAAAGGGATAAGCACTCATGGAAAATCCACACCCTAAAGCAATCCTTTCCAAACTTCAGTGAGCATCAAAACCACAGACTCTCACCATCCCCGATCCTGGCCAGTGGGCGGGAGACCTGAGAATTCGCACCTTTCTGACAAGTTCCCAGCTGCTCCTAATCCTGCTGCCCTGGGAATGCCTCTGGGAACCACTCACTTCATTAAAGAAACCAGACAAGAGATCAGTTGGAATTTTTACCAAAATAATAAATGCTTCTTCTTTTTTTTTTTTTTGTGGGTACCGGGGGTCGATCTCAGGACCTCATGCTTGCCTGGCAGGCGCTTATGCTGCTGAGCTATCTCACCGGCCCTTTTTTCATACGTGGGTTCCGGGAGTCAAACTCAGGCCCTTGCGCTTGCCGGGCAGGCGCTTATGCCGCTGAGCCATCTCACCGGCCCAATAAATGCTTCTTGAAAAGCAAAATAGGCACACTTTAGTTTTTTTTTTTTTTTTTTCATGTTCTTTATTGTTTTTATCTTTATATTTGCCCCTGGAATGCAAAAAAGAAGTGCCATAATGCATTCAACTGATATTTAATAAGCACCTAATGTATACTAGACAACCTTCTAGGAGCTGGGGATACAGTAAGGAAGAGAAAAATAAAGAAGGGTTAGGGACGGAGAGTGTGGGGGCACTGCACCCACTCAAGGGACAGAGTGGTCAGGAAGTGCCCTGTTGTGGTCTGTGTGCCAGGCCTTGGATTGTGCAGTTCTAAATCAGAGCGCAGTAGGATGCTGCCTGAAAACCCATCTCACTTAAGAATAAAAGCTGCACCTCACACATGCAGACACACAGTGATGTCACTAGCTGGAGAACAGGTCTTTTAAACCAGCCTCACAGATGGTGTCTGCCCTGCACAGATAACTTTGTAGACATTAATGCTGAAACAATTGACATTTTTAGAAACTGGGAATAACTAGAAAAAGCTTTTATGTTTCCACTGTTATTTGGATAAAACCTAAATTATGGTGCATAGCCTTCCACCTTAGGGAGCGGCAAATGCTGTTGAATTTCCAATACCAACTCATCCCTCTACCTCTCCATTCCTTTTATGATGCAATGTTAATATCATCAAATTTACTGTACCAAATTTGATGATCTACACCTTCGTTTGTTAGACTGTCAATACTACATGGATATACTACCACATCAGTGCCACTCATTCTGTGTCACTGGCATATCCCATGGTCCAGCTGGCTTCTCGGATGAGATAGACATTTACTAATAATGACTAAACAGTGTCCGATGATGCTTCTCACACTGGCATCAAAAGCATGTACATATGGTGAAAGATGTGTCCTCAGGGATATATGTATGCACATGCCTGCCTGTGATTGTGTATGTTAGATGCACACACACACACACAAACGCAAGGACCAAGGGGTCTTTTTGCGTGTTTTTTCAATTTAATGTTAATTTCTATTATAATCTGGAAAATGTGATATATATGTATCCTGGAAGTGGTATGACAATTGTTAGGCTTAAGTGTTCAGATTTGCTCTGGTGAGATAGCTCAGTAGCATAAGCACCTGCCTGGCAAGCGCGAGCTCCTGAGTTCGACTCCCGGTACCCACATAAAGAATAAAAAAAAAGAACTAAAGAAGGTGTTCAGATTTGCACTTTGGTGCACTATCACACAAGTTCAATTCTTTGTCTCAGGCTAATGAGAAAACCCAGAGGTGACTCATTGTGGCCATGGTCCATTCCTGCCCATGAAAGTCGAATGCTGTTGGACCTGCCACAGTAATGAAGGCCCCAAGGGTTGGGATGGCCCAGGTGGAGGGAGGACTTAGTTATCGCATGTCAAATGCTGAATTAAGGAGCAATGGCTGTCAGTGCCAGGTCTGTGCTGCAACTTGAGATTTAATTTTATTAAAACTTCATCTGTTCCATTAAAGGAATGTTGCCAATTTAAATTTTATATATGTGTGTGTGTAACTTATATTTTCAGAATTTAGAGTCATGCATTGCAATAAACTGAAGGCATTTATACCTAGTCTTATGATTCTGTGTATATAAACATTTTAAAAATAATGTTACCACTGGGAATTGATGAAAACTGGTTTCGTCCCACTCCTGGCCTGTGCCTTAAATTGGTCTTCTACAGAGTCTTCCATCTAAGAGATGCTGTTAAAGGTGATGGGCTAAATGTAAAGCTCCAAAATGCACTGCACTAAATTTCCTTTGTTAATACACTTTCCAATATCCAATTCTTTTTTGTTTGTCGTGTTATTTGATTTTTCCCCATGAATCAAGAGTTAAGTGAATTTCTGTTTAGAAGAAACGATGTATCAAACTGTACTACATCAAACTGTACTATAATACTTGATATAATACATCAAAATATGTTAATAATACCAGTTCAAAAATGGGAGGAAGAACTTGCTTTAGAGAACTCATAGAGCAATAATAAATGAATTTTTTACAGGAAAGGAGAACAGGCAAGCCAAAATGAAATATTTTTAGATCAACTCCCGAAGCATTCTAAATTTCGAAACTCGTTCCCTTGGGAGGATTTAACTCCTCCGTTGTTTCCTGAGTTACAAATAGAGCCAACTTCAGAGCATCAACAAGCCCCTAAATTATGTAAGAGAAAACTTTATGATTCAGAGAGTCGGAAATTCAATGGGAGTGATAACTCTGCTAGAGCTAATATGTGCCGATAAGATATTGGTTGGAAATATATCGGAGAGCCTCTGCAGGAGAATGTGGGAAGACTGCTCAGAGAGACAGCACAGAAATACCTCAGGAGAGCAGGAGGTGGACGTCGAAGGCTGGCATTTACATGCCATATGCAGCCCGTTCTGTGTTGGAAGGAACTAATCCCAGCTGGGGTTGCCACATTATTACATAGAAAGGAAGTGTGCATGTGCACGTGTGTGCTGGTGCCTGCATATGTGTGTGTGTGTGTAGGGGAGGGACTTTATGCAGAAGTAACATACAAATGCATGCAGGGTGAGGGCCCTGGAGAAAAGGGGACCTGAAACTCAACCACGGGAGTGCAAGCAGCCTCACTTGAAGCAGAAAATCAGCTGCAGGATGATGATGTGCTGTGGCTTTAGCCATGACAGATGATGTATATGTCCATCAGAGAGTGCAGGAGCTGACGAGGGCAACTTCTCATCCCCACTGCACGGTGAGGCTGCCACCCGCATACAGAGAACTGCAGAGCTCACGCGAGGCGGCGGGCTGGAGTTCAGAGCAGAGCCCTGGACACAATGAAGGAAAATGAGGAGAGTGACTTATGTGGAAAAAAGGCTCCACAAAGAAATGGAAATTATTTACAACTACAAAAGAAGAGTTAACCTGCCTGGCTCTGGGAGGAGAGAGGAGGAGAATTCTAGCTTGGTAACAGAGGTAAAGCATAGGGTAGCGAAACATAATCATGAAAAGAAAGGGTAGACAGGAAGGCAAGAGAAGGCTCTTTGAACAAAATAATGAGTGATGAAGCCAGCTTATTTCCTGTCTTAAAGTTACTGTGCAAATCCAGAGTGTGTGCTATGGGATCACTTCATAGTTTTTCCAAGGAGACAGAGGCAAGGCCATGATAAAAATACTAACAAAACCATCATATCATATAGTGCCTGATTTCACAGTACTTTATAGTCTTAGGAAAATTACAGAATACAAGAGGATTCTTGTGTCACATTATCACATTCTCAGCCACAAAAAGTACAAGTTCATACTCCCCGCTTTGTAAGAATTCTTATTAAGCACTTACCAAGTGCTAGATACTCTGCTGTGCTCTAGGAATGAGCTACTGAGCTCAGAGTCAATGTTTCCACCCTCGTGGTACTTGCAAGCTGGTTGGAGCAACATGCAAATAGCTGAAGTGACAGAAGTCTGGTATCAGATGACAACTGAGCTGAGACAACTGCTGGGATGGTCACAGAGGAGGTGCTGGGGGCTGGCCCTACTGCCACTACAGTCTGGAGGCAGACCTCTCAGAAGAAGCAGTTAACCTAGGGCTGGAAACAGAATGAATTCAGGCATTGGTGTTGGTGCACAGAGCACTTTACATGAGGAGAGGCAAGTGTGTAGGTCCTGGGGTAGAAACTGACTTAGGTAAAGAATGTAATAGTAGCCAGAATGGCCCACATAAGGTAGATGACGGCACAGGTAGGTCCTGGAAAGCAGGGTAGAGGCACATCTCTACTAAAAAGGCTGCATTTTCTTCTTGATGTTATAGGAGATCCATGAATAAGCTTAAGTAGAGGCATGCCAGGATCCAATTTACACTTTCAACATGAATACGCTGGACTTTCTCTGGAAGGTGGATTGCAACAGGCAGAAATAAAAAAGAACAGTGAAGGGACGGTTGCATCCTGGGACATGAGGGTCCAGTCACGTGACAAGAGGGTCTACCGCTCCAGGAAGTGGGGAGAAGCTGTGAAAGAAGTGGGGAATGGATGACTGGGGTACTAGGTGTTGGTAAAGTTTGCAGCCAGCATGTTTGAGAACTTTGGCAGCTAAGCAGGAGGAAGAGACATAAAGGGGTTTTTGTTTAGCTTTTGTTGTTGTCATTCATTTTTTTTTAATACTGGAAATAGTTGGCCACAAATTCACTTGGCAGAAATTTACTGAATACCAACTGGGAGCAAGGACTTCTCAAATTTTCCTGACCCCCAGGATTAGCTGTGCATCTTGTTAATTGGTTATTTCTGAGCAAGGACTAAGTCTCTTCATTCTTCAAAGTCTCTGTAGTTATTGCAATGTGCTGAAGACCGCCTACACCTCGAGTAGTAGGCACTGGAGATGTCACTGTGAATAAGGCTCCAGCCTTGTTACCTTCCCACACATAGGTACTGATGAGAATGGTCTCAGTGAATGGGACCAAGTGGTGATACAGGAGAAAGGGGATTAGTCACATGGAAAAATTACAGTGAAGGGAGCCTTGTATCTAGAGCAAATGAGGAAGGATGCTTTACCTGCTGTATCCTAAGTGAAGAAAAACACAGTACAAACACAGGTATCCTTGTTCAGCTATGGGAAAACAAGGAGGCAATTGAGCGACGGTTTCTATTTTCTCCAAAGTGAATGGCAAAGTTATCAGTTGAAAGTAAATGGGAGGGCCGGTGATAAAGCTCAGCGGCATAAGCAACTGCCTGGCAAAATGTGAGGTCCTGAGCTCGGTTCCCGGTACCCACATAAAGAAAAAAAGAAAGAAAGTAAATGGGAGAATATAAGACAGGGGATGGAGGATGCAAAAAAAAAAAAAAGTGAAAAAAAAACTACTACAGAAAATGAGAGCCAAATTACTAGGGTGCTGTAGTAGAATTCCCAGGCTGCACAAAGGTCCCTTCCGCAGTTGATGGTCAAGGATTTATAGGGACAGTGTTTTGCCAGCTTCGAGATCATCTCCCGCAGTGCTCAGTGGCAGGCACGGTGGCTTCAGATGAACAGGGTGCCCGGGGTCTGGGTAAGTGATGTGAGCAAGAGAGAAGCCAAGCGTTAAGGACGTGAAACCCTGTTGAGCGGGAGGAGTGAGGGAGGCAGTGGCTGGTGCGTAGGGAGAACACCCTGGCTCAGTGCACTGGGTATCCTAACAAGGCCTGTGAGCAGGTGAGTGGGAGGGAAAGAAACTGCACCTGACCGCAAGTGGGAAAATGTGTTGGCCACACAATGGTGACCCTTGTTAATAAAGGGTCCATTTAGAAGCCAGATAGTACTTGGCTAGATGGATGCTGACAATACTGAGAATGATAGTAGTTGTTGAGAATCCTTTATGAACTTTGATGACATACACACAAAATGAAAATTGTAGAAATGGTACATTGTTGGGTTAATAAGAGGCCTTGGCATCAGGCAAGGGCTCTGCTACTTACTAACACAGGGCCCTAGGACAGGCATTTTGTTTAACTGCTCACAACCTCCATTTCCCCATCTGAGAAATGGGATGGAAAAGTTTACATCACAGCATTGTTCAATATAATTATGAGGGCTAAGGGAAGCGAGGCACAGACAAGAGTCAAAAGAAACAGAGCCTCCCCTGTTATTATTACTATCAGAGAGCTTGGTTGCCTCGATCGGACGAATATAACTCGGTTTCTGCGATATGGGAGCACCTGAGGCGAGTTAGTTTAACCAAGAGGTGCTGAAACCATTTGCTTATCATTTTCATAGGAGTTCTGAAGCCTTCACCATCCGTATTTTCAAATCTCTAAAGACAAGATTTTAATCTAGCACTGTTGAACCCAATCTCCAGAAGGGTTTCTCCTGCTGAGTAATAAATATGAGATTTACATTTTTAGCATTACCTATCTAATTGTTACGGTGCACTTCCAGGCTACCAATAGATTCTTGTCTTCTTCCAGTAAGATTTTCTGCCTCTTTTTTTAATGTCTCTGCCTTTTAATTCAGTCTTCTATATTCAGCCTACGTGGGGTTCTGCCGTAGGATTTCATTTCCCTCTGAGGTTTGGTTTTCAGTGTTCTGAAAAGCCACCGAGACAACTATAACTTTGTATTTTTATCAGGCCTCTCCACCAGGTGTTGACACAGTAGTCGATGGGCTGGTTTCTAGATTGATGACCTGTGCTTGGTAAAATGCTGTATTCCTAAAAATACGCAATTGGGAGATCAATCAAGACGACTGTGTGCACATGAAAGAGAACTCAGTTGGCACACAGGCCCCAGTAGCTTGTGCAGCGGTGTCCTTGTCCTGAGCAGCTTTATAGACAATACAACCCTCAGTCTGCAAGAATCAGACAGATGAAGACGCACTGAAGTCAGATACAAGCTGTCAGGATTCAAAGGCGATGGCTTGATAGGAATAGGGGTAAGATCACAGGCGAATGAGCGACATCAGGTCAGCAGGTCAGAGACGCACTCTTGAGACCCGCAAGAAACATGTTCTGCACAGAGATGCCAGGACGCCGCAGGAGAGTGACAAAGCCTCTCCAAGCTTCACTCCCGCCCGCAAGGAGACACCACTAGCTGGTGAGAGGGCTTTCAGAGTCAGGGATGGGGCTGCATCCTGCGGATGGATGAAGGACAGACAGACGGAGCTCTGCAGAGGGGTGTTCTACAGAGGGCAAGCATCGGTGCGCTGCCATCTCTGCCTCCAGAGTCGCAGTCTGGGTTTGGGGCGCACGCTTTGGATTTTCTGTTGTGACCAACTTAAACCAAGGGGCTGCAGCATGAAGCAGAACAACGCCTCATCCTCAAATTTCAGAAGCAGGAAGTCCTGGGATGAAGAAGAAAAGTGTCTTTCAAGATAAGAGTCATCAACCTTTCTCTTTTCCCAACATCTACCCCAGGTCCCTGGCCCCTCTGCCCACTGTGTGCGCTTCCATGTGAGGTTGTACGAGGAGGCCGCGAGGGCCTTTGCACTTGCACTTGCCTACTCTTCTTACAAATCTCTCTCAGGAGTTCGCCCTGGCCAGTTTGCAATGCTTTAAGAAACCATCCAGAACAATTCACGGTATTCATCTGCCACCTGGTTCCCTCTCTGCCTGCCCTTCCTCCACACTGGAATAGTTTGAAAACCCAGCCTCCCGATTTGTTCATTATACTTGGCAAAGAAATGAACAAGATGAAATTAAAATGTTTCCAAGCACACATCATTCCAATTCCATTCAATAGATTATCCTGACATATTTACTCATGGCCGGTGTGTCTCAGTATCATCATGGAAAAGTATAAATTAAAATTTTAAATTAAAAGCAGAGAGTCGGGGGAGCTGGATATCTTTTTGAAGAATGGCACAAGTCAGCCACAGCTTCCTGCATGAGTGTCGTGGGAGCAAAGACTCCAGTTCTGCAGAAATTACAGCCCATGGATTTCCCTGCAAACACCTTCTCTCATATAATGTACGGGAGCGCGGAATCCCAAAGACGGGCTGAACCTCCGAGGTCATTCTTCCTCCTCCGTTCCTGTGCATAAACAACACTCTCTCTTTCAGCTCAGGTGAAACTTACCCAGAACTGCTAGCAGCCTGATTTATTTATGAAACAAAATGATAGACTAAAAATTGATTAGCTTGTGTTCTATCTATAGGATTTCTGTGTAACTTATCAGTTAAGAGAATAAAAACTTTAATAAGAAGTATATGAGTTCCAGTCACAGATCTATAATTTACTCAAATCCTGATCCTTTCTGAGCATCAGTTTTCTCACTTATAATACGGGAAGAGTATTTTTAAAATCATAGACTGTGGTTAATATTTAAAGAAACATTTCTTATTACTATTTTCAGATTTCTGGATCACAGTAAATTGTCACTAAATATATGCTATTTTGTTTATGTGATTACTCAAAGTTATAATTATGTAACTTTTCCTTAATATTCAACTCTTAATATCCCTATATCTATCTATCTATCTATCTATCTATCTATCTATCTATCTATCTATCTATCTATCTCAATTATACTGTTTGTTAAATGAAGTAGGACATGTCCCTTTGGATCCCAACCCATAGACCATCTGTATACATTCAAGTGATTGTGGCCTCATGCTCAACTAGGACCCAATTCGTTTGCCTGATTCATTCTGCGCCACCCTGAATGGACTACACATCTGAGTAATGCCTGATATCAGTTTTCAAAAAATGAACCATTCATTAAACAGACAGATGGATGGGGACAGATGGGAGAAGAGAGAGATGAAGTCGTCACTGTCTTTATAAGCACTTCTCCTATAGCTTGTCAACTCTCTCCCTGTTTAAAAATATATGTTATGTATTTTTAATAACCCAATCATCTTCTCCAGAACAGTAACTTATTTTATATAGATTATGCGAGCTATCTCCTATTAAAAAATAAAACAGAAGGCAAGAAAAACCTCTTTCCTTGTGCCAGAGAAGACCCAGAGAGAGAAGTTCCCTAAGGGCAATAAAGTCACACAGTTAACTTTTGCAAATGTTCCCAGTTCAGGTCAGAGAATTGCTGCTTTTAATTTATGTCACCTAGAGTTCTACGCCCCCGCACCCCGTAGCTAACATGGGAGGAAGAGGGTATTCTCAGGTCCTGGGGGTCTCTGGATTGTGCAAGGGAATCAGAAGAGCAGGAGGCCTGACCTAAAAGTTCTCTCATATCATTCAAATGTTGAGTAAAGGGCAAAAAATGTATGCAATAGTGCTCAAAACATGTGTGCAAAATGCTAAGAATGTGCATCCTTCAACAGACACTTGTTACTGAGAGGGCATGACAAGCAATGGCAGGAAAACAAAAATTTCATCGTAAGAAGGGAAGGCTGAGTTTTCTTAATATGGGTCACAAATAAATTGAGGAAAGAAGGAAGGAAACAAGGAGACAAAGAATCAAGGAGGGGAGAAAGGAATAGAGAAAGTTGTGGTTGAAAATGCATGATTTGTACATCACAGCAGTTGCGCCATCTTAATTGTATTCTACTCAAGTGAATATTGAAAATAATTATGCACTTCCTGAGCACACATTCACGACTGATTCCTGTTATTCTTGGACAAGTTTCCTGCGACACTTTGTTACTTGGCACCCAGCAGACCTGCCCTCCTGCTTTCAAGAGGAAACCTCATGCTGCCCTTGCTGTCAGTCCACCCCGGACCTCGCACTGTCCTTCCCCACATACACCTCAGCAGCGCGAGTCCTACTTAGGCCACAAGTCCAGAGAGAAGAGTCTCCTTCCACTCAAATTAGCTGTGGGAAAGCAAAGAAGGGTATGGTTAAGCTAAGCCCTAGGGGATTCCAGCGGAATGGAGAATTACTCCTGTCTCAGTTCATTATAACGAATAATAAAGAGATACTTACATGTGCTTTTTGGTAAATTATTCATTTGTGTGCACTGAAGAATCACGGCAGTAATGTGTAAGGGAGAACACTAGTGTGTCTGGGTTCCTATAACTCCCCAATCTAAGGCATTTCCGAAGACCCCTCTCCTCCTCTCATTAAGGAGGGAAGGAGTCAGGGATCTCGGAAAGAAGAGGCTTACATTAGACACCTCCTCTCCCCTCCTCACTCACTGTGCAGCTTCCTGTAAAGTCCAGACTATTTGTAAAGGATTTGTTACTTTAGTGTAGCTCCAAAGTCATTTGAAGCAAACTGCAAAGCTCAGCGGGACTTCCACTTTGTTTTCTTCAGCCACCATCAGGATGTAATTAAGAGAGCAAGAATTGCAAACCAGTAAGACCCTCCACCTTCCCTACTCTCGCCTTAGCCCTGATCCTTCTAGACTAATGACAGGCCCATTAGTTCTGCAAAAGGCAATGCTCCTAACTTGGTTCTTCTCGGCTGCTTCCTATAGGATTGCACTGTTACTGTTATTTGTTCATGCCTAGGCGAAGGCATTTGGAATACCCTCACAGATAGCTTTGCTGCCACCTCCCTGCTAAGGTAAACGACTATGGGGAATGGGACATATGGTGGCCTCAGATTTCATGCCATTAAAACATAAGAGATTTTGCTCCTTTGGCCTCCACTTGTCAAGCTTTGGAAAATGATAATTTAAAAGCTCCTAACTGCCCTCCATGCTGTTCATACCATAAATCACACTTACTGATTACCAATGAGGTTGGTGTTATTAACTTTAAATGGTAAAATGTACAAGATGCCTCCCCCAGATAACGCTTGGCTCTATTCCTTGATGTCTGGTGCTGCCCTTCTCAACACTGTAGATGGTTAAGTATCCACCTGTGACTCTGTCCTGCCCTCAGGGAACATGGGCAAGTCTTAGAACCGATGCTCATAAGCAAAACCATGCCAAGCACGGAGTGCATGATGATGGCGATAATGGCAATGAGGATGATGGTGGTGGTGTTGGTGATGGGATGGGGAAAATAGATCAAAGAGAGATGAAGGCATCAGACATCAAACAAACCTCTCCATCCTCAAACTAAGGAAAGAAACCGAGCAGGCATTTGGTCTTCAGCACCGAGAATCAAGAAACATAGCGAGAGTTCTAGATGCTGCTACCAATGAACAAGAGGCAGCATTCGTCTCATCAATGAAACGTGGGTTGACTAGCGGACTCTCTGCTCTGATGGGAGCTGGGAGAAGAATAAGACGAGCCATATTTTAAAGCAGAAAAAATTCCTCAGTGTTTCAAGGGGATAGCATATTCTCTTTGGTCACTGGATGACAATTTTAATATTTTTCAGAAGCAGATTTGGGGGCAAAAATTGAACAGCAACTAGAAAGCGTGAGCCCAAAATGTGCCTGCAATTCTGCAGAGCTCTACTCCATCCCATCTCTTCCTGTCTCTCCTCCATTCCTCCCCATCTTCCTAATAGCGATTTCCTTTATCTGTGTGACTCGAAATCTATCTTTCTCTTTCACCAGTATTGTGAAAATTTATATTGTAAGCATACAGGCAGTATATGGGTGAAGAGATTTCTTCAGAGGGTTCAGAGAAAGCAGACAAACTTTAGCAAAGCTAGATGAAAAGCCAGGCAGGAGGTTTTCGTCGAAGGAGTCTAATTAAGAACAAACCAAGTGTATGCAAGCATTCTCCTCGAGGCACTGACATCACCTCTCAAGGTAGTTTGTTGTTATAAATCCAGAAGAGAAGCCTGGGTGTTTGGGGCAAAGTGAGTAAGCAGAAGCAGAGATTGCTAGAGAGGAACAAATGCAGCTGTGGGCAGAAAGGCCATCTAGGGGATGGAAACTTGGAAGCATCTGCAACAGGAAGCACTTGAAGACACAGGAAGCACTTGAAGACACAGGAAGCTGAGCAAGGATCAACATATGGCAGGGAGGACCTGGCCTCGCCACTCCAGGCTGAGCTTTTTTGGCACTGTAAAGTGCATCAGAGAACAATCAGATTTATTTCATTTCGTATTTTTTTTTAAGGAAATCACAAAAGTTTCATGGGCTGATCTCTTGACAAATGACAAATATCACCAAGAGACCCAGGATCTCTTATGGATTTTAAGCCACAAAATGAAAGGGACTTCAAAGACAAGATTTGATGACTTCAAGGAGTGACAATGGCTGCTTTTTCATTAAAGATTATTAAATTCTTAAGATTATTATATTTTATATAGGTGATTCGGGAAGCTTATGAGAAGAAACTTATTAAACCAACAAGCAACTCATGCTAATGGGGACCTGTTAAGAGTCTGAGAAAGACCTTCTTCCACTGAGTTGCGCTCACCCTCCCTCTGTCTACCCGTACATTCTAGCTCTTCTCCAGGAATACAAATAAATTCAGCGCTTCTTCCCCAGAGCAATTCCTTTGAAGATGAAGAAAACTTCATTATTCACTCTAAGTTATCTCATATTGAGGTTAGTGGAAAGTGGGAAGATTTATCATTTTAAATAAGCTACTATTAATAAGTTCCTTGATCGCATTAGTCAGTTGGTTTGTGTGCTTAGAAAGTGCACTTTACAGAAAGAGAGGCCAGCCTTCGAAGACCCATTGCGTTAGGAAGCAATGAGAAGATATAATTTAGTGGCTCAGTTTTTGCCATATTCAGAAATTTGAGAGCACATATACGTATTTACTTCAAATCCTTGCGTATAAGAAATATTTCATCCTGACAATCTATTAAAGGATTGGAGGTACACTAATATACATACACACTCACACAAAACGTATAACTATAATCAGATGCTCATCTCCCCCAGTACAATGCTCAACTTATGCTTAAGTACATTCTGGATAAAAAGGACATATAAACATTTCAATTCAATATCATCGTGAAGGTGGTAGACAGGGCAATTAAGCATGAAACTATTTGGAAGACTACAGCTAAAACTCTCTTTCTTCAGATGATATAAAGATTTTCTATATAGAGAATCCTAAGGAATACTCTAAGGAATAAAACTATTAGAATAAATAAAGTTCAAGGTTTCAGAATACAAGATCAATATATAAAAACTGATTGTGCTTCTATACACAAACAGTAAAAAAATCTGAAACAAAATTAAGAAAGCACTTTCATTCATGAAAGCATCAAATGAATAAAATACCTTATATATTTAAAAAACTGCAGAAAAATTAAACATTGAAAACTAAAATTTATTTGTTACAAAAAGGAACAGCTAAGTAGTCAGAAAGATAGACAATGTTCACAAATAAGAATATTTCATTTAATATTGTCAAGATGGTAATACTTCCTACAAAAATTTGCAGATTTAAAGTAATCCCTTATTTATAATATATTCCTCATTTATATTATACTCCTAAAATTCAGGAAAACCAGAATAGCCACACCGTCTTGGAAAAGGAGAAAAAGTTGGAGTACACACAGTTTACAATTTCAAAACTTATTAGAAAGCTACAATAGCGGCTGTTGAGATAGCTCAGTGGCATAAGCGCCTGCCTGGCAAGTGCAAGGTCCTGAATTCGACTCCCAGTACCCACATACGAAAAAAGGGCCGATGATATCGCTCAGTGGCACAAGCGCTTGCTGGCAAGAGTGAAGTCCTGAGGTCGACTCCTGGTACCCACATTAAAAAAAAAAAAAAAAAAGCTACAATAATCAAGATGTAGTATCAGCCTAGGGATAGATAGCATAAATCAATGTAATAAATTTTCATGAACATGGGACGCTGTCCATTTATTGTGTCTTCTTTTTTATTATTAATTAAGTTTATTGGTACATTTTAAGTGTACATAATGATCACGTTCATCATAGGGAATTTGTAACTGTACATGATATAATTTGATTCTTTTTTTCCCCATTCTCCTACCCTCCCTTCAATCCCTCTTCCCCAAAAATGTTCAAAAGGGAAGGGGGAACTAGAGAGGGTGGAGGGGGAAAGGAAGGAAAAGAAAATTTAAAAAAAAAAGATGAGAAAAGAAAGAAAAAATGAAAACAAAGCTAATGTAATAAAATTGAAAGTTCAGAAAATGGCATATTGATGGTCAGTTGATTTTTGACAAAAGTGCCAAGAGGAGAGAAGAAAATAAACTTTTAAACAAATGGTTCTGGGAGAACTCAATATTCATATGCAATTGAATGAAGTTGGATGTCTACCTCACACTATTACACACACAAGAAAACACTCAAAATGTATCAAAGACCTAGATATAAGGGTGAAAGTTTTAAAATCCTTGGAAAAAAAAATAGGCATAAGTTATTACCACCTTGGACTTAACAATGGTTTTTTAACTATGACACCAACAGTATAAGCAACAAAGGGAAAAATGGATAAATTGCACTTCATTAAAATTAGTAACTTTTGTACTTCAACTATCACCATCAAGAAAGTGATAATAATCACAGAATGGGAGACAATATTTATAAATTATATATTGGGTCAGTGACTCATTTCTAGAATATATAAACAACACTGACAACCCAATAATTTTTAATAGAGAAACAACTGAATTTTAAAAGGATAGTGATAGATATTCCCCCAAAGATGTACAAGTAGATGGTAAGCACCCAAAAAGAAGTTGCCATTAGTCATCAGAGAAATGCCAATCAAAACCATAATGAAATATCCCTAATGACCACTAAAATGGTTTTGAAAGGGTGGGGGAGAAGGCAGGGAAAAACTCAGAGAGAAGGCAAAACTGTTGCCCCTCCCCATTCCTTTTCAGCATTGTACTGGACAATCCTAAAGAAATAAATAAGACAAGAAAACAAAATGAGATTGGGAACAAAAAATAAAACATATCTGTTTACAGATGACATGACAATTAGGATAGAAGATCTGAAAGAACTGTGAAAAAATAACTCCTGAAACTGATAAGTGACTACGCCAAGACTGTGGGATACAAAGTCGATACGGGGAAGTCAGTCACTCACCTACATGCTTCCATGTGCAAACTAAAATTAAAAATGTACAAACTAAAATTTTAAATGCACCGTCATTTATATCAGCACCCCAAATCAGAAATATTTAGGTATAGATCTTAAAACATATGCACAAGGTCAATATGAGGAAAACTATAAAAGAAATGTAATCACAGAATAACTAAATGAGAGACATTTCACATTGATATAGGAAAACCCAAATTGTCAAGATTTCAGGTTTTCCCAACTTGATCTGTTGATTCAATGTAATACCAACAAACATCCCAGTGAGACATTTTGTGGATACTGACAAACTGATTCTAAAGTTATATGGTGAGGCAAAACAGAGAAAATAGCAGACACAAGATTGAGGGAGACAAATGAAGCTGGAAGAGTGACATTACCTGAGTTTCAAAAATTACTATAAGCTTCAGTAATGAAAATAGTGTGGTACGGCAAAAGATTGGAGAGATAAGTGGAATACAATGTAGAGCTCAAAAATAGATTTACAGAAATATTGTCAACAAGTAAAGACAACACAGTGGAAAAAGGCAGCCTTTTCAATAAACAATGCTGGAAAACCTTGATGGCCACATGCCAAAAAACAAACTAAATAAACAACAATGAAGTCAAAATCCAGACACATACATTTTATTCACCACAAAAATGAACTCAGATTCAAAAATATTTAATAAAGCACAAAATTAAAAACCCCTGCAGTGGGTGGATAGGAGAAAATCTAGATGATCTTGACTTTAGCGATGATGTTAGACACAATACCAGTGCCATAATCTATGAAAAAAGAATTGATAAAAACTTTAAAACTCTGTGTTATGAAAGACACTGTAGAGAAAACCATCAGAAAGGCCATAAGCTGGGAGAAACTGTTTGAAAAGACATATGTGATGAAAGACAGTTACCTACAATATGCAGAAACTCTGAAAGCTCAACAATAGGAAAACAAACAAAGCATTCAAAAAATTATTCAATAAACCTGAACAGTCACCTTACCAAAGAAGACATAAAGATGGGAAATAAGCGCGTGAACAGATATGCTCCAAGTCATGTGTCATCAGAGACAGGTCGATTACAAACCGATGAGATACACATCTATTAGCACAGCAAAAGCCGGAACCCTGTGACGTCCGATGCTGACTGCTGACGCAGCTGTGGAGAAGTAGGACCCCTGGGTCCTTGTGAGGGGACCCAGCAGCGGCCTTATCTGCAGCTTCGCTTTCTGCAGTTTCAGGTATGTGTGGTCAACTGTGCTTGAAAAGTATGAAATGGAAAATTGCAAATATAAATAATTCATAATTTTTAAATTGTGTGCTATTCCGAGAGAAAAGAGTGAACAGATATTGTGTGTTTAAATTGTGTTCTGCAGCATAACGAAATTTTCATGCACACCGATGCACCCTTCCCAGGATGCGAGCCACCCTTTTCTCCTGCGTGCTGTGCTGTGAACACTGTCCTCCAGTTACTCGCTGAGTCGCCATCTCAGCTATTAGAGGGGCTGTCACGATTTCACAGTTCTTGCGTCCCAGTCACCTCATGCAGTAGCCTAACGCTAGCCCTCAGTAATTACGCCCTCCCCCGCATTTCATCTCATCATGTAGGCCTTGCATCATCTCACATCTAGCTGGGAAGAAAGGTGAGGATAGTACAGTAAGATACTGAGAGAGAGAGCGAGACAGCAGTCACACAACTTCTATTATAGTAAGTTGTTATAATCGTTCTACATTATTATCAGTGTTCTTACTTTCGTACCATGCCTAATTTATACATTACTTTTTACCATAGGTATGTCTGTGTAGGGAAAAAATGTAGTGTATAGGGCTCACTACTACCCCTGGTTTTGGCCATCCTCTGGGAGGTCAGTGTTGCATCTCCTAAAGGTAAGAATGGATGATTGTAAAGTCAATTTTGAAAGCAGTTTGGCAGTTCTTAAAAAAACAGTAAACACAACATACTCATAATGTGTGATGCTACAGCTGGCCTCATTATTATCCCACAGGAGTTCTGTCCACACAGAACCCTTCACGTAAGGATTTAGGAAAGCTTTACGCGTAACTGCCAAAACACAGAAGCAACCAGGATATCCCTAAGTAGGCGGGTGGTGAAGTGAGCTGGGGCATCTTCAGGCCTCAAAATAGTGTTCAGCATGAAAAAGAAATGAAGTTTTGAGCCATGAAAAGACACGGTGATAAGTTAAATGCAGCTTAGTAAGGGAAAGATGCCAATCCGAAGGTAATACATGATAATCATGACATTCTAGAAAAGGTGAAACTGTGCAGACAGAAAAAGTATCAGTGGCTGCCAGGAGGGATGAATAGGCAGCACAGAGGGTGTTCAAGGCAGTGAACCTCTTCAGTGATACAATACTGGTGCATACTCATCATTACACATCGGTCTAAACCCTGATATGGACACTCAAGTGTGACACCTAATGTAAACTATGGGGATAATGATGTGACCGCAGATTCCTCAGGTATAACGAAGTGGTGGGAGACACTGCAAATGAGCGAGTCTCACTGTGATGCTCTGCTCTGCCTGGACACGGGACTCCTCGAGGTTGGACTCCAGAAATGTGAGCCAAGAAAATCTTTATTCTTTATAAAGTACTCAGTCTGTGTTGTTCAGTTACAGAAAGAAAACTGTCTAAGACGTTCTGTGATACGCCAATACCACCCCATCCATACACCCGAGAGATGAATGCTTATATCCACAGAAAAACCTGTGAACAAGTGTTCACAGAAGCATTATTCATAATAAACGAAACATAAAAATAACCCAAATGTTATCAACTGTTGGGTGGATGAATAAAAATACGGTATATCCATAAGTGAAATATCATTCAGCCGTAAAAAAGATTAAAGTACCGGTCCAACACAGATGGACCTTGAAGACATTATGCTAAACAAAAGAAGCCACATATTATGTAATTCCATTTATATAAATTCTCCAGAATGGGCTAATCTATAGCGATAGAAAATAGCTAATTGGTTGCCTAGGACAGAGAAAAGACAATTAAGAAGAAATGGGGAATGACTGCTGAAAGGTAAGGGTAACAGAAATGCTAAGGCTTACTTTGTTGATAGTTGCACAACTTTGTAATATGTTAAAAATGAGTGAAATGTGTACTTTAAAAAGGTGAATTGTGGGGCACATGAATTATATCTCAAAATTCTGTTAGACACCAGGGGCAGACATGCTTCAGTCCCGATGGAGGCTGTTACTGAAAGAGATACCCTCATAGCTTGGTCGGGGCCCAGATGATCACAGTTGACATGGGACTATGAACGCGTGAGTCTCGCGTGATGGTCACCCTCAGGAAGTGTTCTGGGAAGACGAAAGGGCCTCGCAGGTGATTTGAGTGTGTCCTCAAAGGAAAGTCCTTTTAGAAGACATGACAGTAGAGATGATTTTACTTGATTTTCTTCCTCTCCTCAATATTTTTTTCCTTTGTGGATTCAAAATGCTTTCTAAACCCACATGTATTTCAGAATGTGCTTGGGTCTGCAAACCGCAAGTTCACGCAGAGGTGTGGTAAATTAATTCCCATTCTGCGGATCACCCTGGTTCATCTTGGAGCTGCGTGGCCATGGTCGAGTGACTGTGCTGTGTGTTTCTTGCCACCCAGCCCCTCAGAGTGGACTCTGGGGCCTCCTGATCAGACATCTGCTCTGATGATCCCCACCAGGCTCACCTGACTGTGGCTTCCTGTCACTCGCCCCCTCTCCAAGTTAACCTGCAATATTTGTTAATGGACTTTTGTGGGCAATTATGAGTGCTACTTGGTAAAAAAGTAATCCTAATGGGCATGGTTTCCTCCCAAAGTAGAGAAGAAATCACCCCTTGGTGAGATGACAAAAAAATAACCTGCTAAGTAGGCAGCTACTCCTTTGCCCACATAAAGACAGTCTCTGTGTTCCTCCCCCAGGGCTGAGATAAAAGTTCCAGGTTGGGAACTTTAAAGAGAAAAAAGCCCTGACTCTCAGTGCAGCTGTGTGAGAAGATACATGGGTGGTGGCAGGAGCCGGGGCTGCAGCAGCCACGTTACTCTGCTCTAATTGCAACAGTTCTTCACTGGTGCCTGCTAATTCTGAAGTTGCCCCAGGAATTATTTTGCTTAGTGTCAACAGCATGTTCCAGTAGAGAGAATGGCCAGTGATGCTCTGGGGGCCCGTGGGACAGCCCCAGTTGAATCACCACGGCAGGTGCACCAGGGTCCTTCGTGATACTGACGGACTGCCTGCCTCGTGAAGGATTCTGCGGAAGCTACCCGCTGCCCGCAGACACTGTCCTGCCTTTCTTCTCTCCACACACGCAGGCGGTCTGCTCCTGGCAAGCACTGGCAAGCGTGGCAGTGTAGCGGAGAGGACCTCAGAGGCTGCTGCGCAGCCCCCAAATCTGCCAGCGTCCCTAAGCTTGAAGGACAATGCAACTGGAGAGGAGTGACACTAAATGCTTGTCCCTGGTTTTGACACTACAGGACTTGCCCTCAAAAATCTCATTTTTGATGCGTTTCCTGCCTCAGCTGACAGAATCACCTGTAAGAGAAACAGCAGATGGCAGGAAATAGATGACGCAGAGCGAGGCGCCGTGAAGAACGCGCTGCATTTCATTTCTGCTCTGTAACACACTGTCCTTTAAAGCACACTTCTCCCTCTTCTGTGTTTGACTGTTAAGAGGGTCGGGTGGGGCGAGCCTTCTCTCAGGAATGGAACATGAGCATCCGAATTGAGAGAGCTCAGTCCACTTGCGGACAACGATTGTCCGCGAGAAAGCGTATTTGAAGCAAGGGTTGCCTACAACAAACCCACCGTGGTTTGTGCTCAGAGAGCTCTAACGAGATGCTGGGAGGTAATTAGCAATTCCTCTAGAGAGCAGCCAGCAAGGATGGAGTCTTTGGGGCCAAGACCTCTGCAGAGGCTCTGAATCAGCCACAAGTCAAAGTCAGTCTTTTCTCAATGAATTTTTCTCCTATTATTTACATAATAAACGTCAGGTACGAATTTCTTTTCTATCAACCTGTAACATGTGAGACCCTCTTTCAAGAGGTGACCCAAAGCTTCCGGTTTTCACAACCCACACCAGGCTCACAAAGATGCCCCATCTGTCAGATTTAGGTGCATAGATCACTTGGAAGACCTAAGCCTCAGACCCATTTATTCTGATTTTAGAGACAATGTTCTCATCCATTTAATATACAACTTAGATCTAAGTAGTTACAGTTTTGTGTTATGCTATGTTGTAATAGGGTATTCAAGAAAAAAGTAGAAATTGATACACTACTTCCTTAGAAAACAATTGTGTGTGTGTGTGTGTGTGTGTGTGTGTGTGTGTGTGTGTGTGTGTTTAAACTTGAACTGGCCTGTATCTCCCAAACTACAGTTTCCATGCTGGAAATAGGTCATTTAGAGTCACAAAACGATATCAAGTCCAACCTCCACAACTTACCAGATGTATGACTTCGGAAAACATAGCCTCTGAATCTCAATTTCTTCCCTTTTAAAATCATGAAGATTGCCTTGGACGGTGACGAGAATGAAATGAGGAGTCTGTCAGAGAGGTCTGTGAACTTTAACTCCTCTGTCCCATTCGCTTATTCCTACAGCGTGACATTCCCACCATCCCCGCTCGGTGTCAAACAGGAGGCTGTACTGTCTTTCACACGGGGGCTCGTGCCAGTTCAGGACCCAGTGGCTAGCCAACTCTGTAAGAACAGAACAGATCCCTGAGGGGCCTTTGACAAGTGACCGTGGGCACATCCCTCTGTGTGGGCCACCTTATCTGTGGAATGATAGTGTTGTCGCTTATCGTCTCTGAGATCTGCTCAGTGATAAAGTTCTATGATTCCACTTACGGGTCCTTCATAATTTTGCCTCCCCGAGTTACCCCTTTTTGGAAGTTTGTCTCCAATTTTACACTATGAACTTTTAAAATATTCATTATCCTATCACTATAGATAACAGTTAAATATCAAAAACTACAATGCTTTAAAAAAATCTCTTTTGTGAGTAAATCTGTTGAACAGTGATGGGCTATGGAACAATATCCTATAACCGGAGAGACTAAAAATAAAAAAATCTGCCATACCTAACCCTAAGGTCTTTGTAAACAAAATAAACTGTTTAACATTGATAATAACAATGATAAAGGTAGTTGTGAACTCCTGGTACAAAAAAAAAGGTAGCTATGGTCATTATTTAAGTGCCTATTTTGTGTGCAGGTATAGCATGCATATTTGTGTCAGACAGGATACTCCAATCATTTACATGAATTCTCTCATTTTCTCACTTATAAGTGATTTTATTCCTATTTAATAGATTAATAAATTGAGTCTCAGAAAGGTCAAGTTGCTCTGGGTCTTGCAGTTAGTAAGTGGTGGTGCTTGTTTGACTGTAAAACTCATGCTTTTGTCCCTAATTCATGTTACAATCTGCAACTCTAATATAAAGCAAAATATATTAATTGACACACAAGAGTATTAAGCCATTTTCATAGACAACACAGATATTAAATCTAGATTACACTTTTGTTGGCTTATAGAGACTTTAATTTATATTTTTCTTCTTCAATAGGAAAAGAAAAAATCCCTAATGCTGTTATGAAAATAAAGATTATAATTATAAAAGCAATGTATTTGTTAATTAAACAAATATGTCTTTAGAGCCTACTATGTGCTGAATATCATCTATGCACAGAAAACATGCAGAGAAAAAATCTTTGTTTTTGTAGAGTTTTGTTTTTGGTATGTATTTGCTCAAAAACCAACCAACAGCCAGACAAATAAATAACTTTGTGGTCACACTTCTAAGATGATGAATGTCTCTCCTAGGTTGATTTTCTTTACTTGATTTTCCCATTTGTCTTAAAGTTTTAGGAAAAAACTAAGTTTGGGCTCAAGATCGGTACAACTACTTATTATACATTTAAGAGTCATAGTCTCTTTCATACCTACTAATAATTCTCTTATTAATCCATCTTCACCTAGATAACAAATAATCTTCAGAATAATCACACATGGCTTATTTTTAATTTGATATCCAGACTAATACCTAAACCTGATTAAATTTCCTACTGTCAATGGAACTTTTAAATGAGCATCTTTGAATGAGATTTGCATCAAAAAATGTTCTTAATTTCTTCTTCCCCTGCCAGCCCCACACTCATAATCTCATGCGACACATAAGCACTGGATTTTCCCTTTCAGCTTCTGTGGCCATTGAAATGGCTCTTAAATACCTCTGAATGTGTCTGTCTTGGTTGACTTCAGAAATATATATGACATCTCCCCCTTGCTGCTTTGACAGACCTTTAAAATTAGTCAACTTTGAGAGATTTGCTTTGGTTTCCTGAGTTCTTTGGAAGATAAATCAAAAAACTTCTTTATCAAATTTTGAAGTCTGAGTTTTCATCCTCTCTAACCTACATCATCCTCGGTTCTATCATTTTTCATGACACGCTGGTCACGACATCGTGGTATGGAGTCTCCACTTCCCATGGTGCAGTTTTCTCTTAGTTGAGCTGCAAGCAACTACAAAGAAGGAGACTGATGTTTTAAAATAAAGTGTTAGAAGCATCCTCCTTGGCAAGAAGACATTAATTACATTTTTGAAGGAGTTATAATTGGATTTTACTTCTCCCTTTTTTGATAGTTATTTAAGCTATGGTGTTAACACACTCCCAACATCTTTTATTCACTCAGTTTGATAAAAGGAAGAAAGATTTATTTGTAATTATCAGAAATAAACACAGTTCCTGGGAAGTAAACACAAAGGAACAGAACCTGGCTTGGATCCCACCTCGTTAAAGATGCAAATTAGGAACAGGCCACAGGAATGGGAGGTTTCACTAATCCTTTCTAAACAATGTAAATCGTTGAATTATTCCCTGGTTCAATGGCATCTGCAGTGTGTAACTTCAGACTTAATACAAAGGATCCCAAAAGGAGCAGTAACTTCCTTGGGGCCTTCATTATTGTCTGGCTGGTGTTTATTCTGAGTTACGTGGTGCAGGCGTGTGCACTTAGCCTATTCCCACCCGCTGTAATTTTACCATCTTCTATCCTGTACTGCTGTCCACTCCTTGCTTCCAGTCCATCTGCAATCTCTCTCCAAACCTTCTGGTGATTTCCGGTTGGTCAGCATCAGGCTGTCCTTCAGGTGCTGGCCCCAGGGTCCCTGAAGCAGATGTGTAAATCATCTATTCTAACTCAGACTGTACAACTTGCCTTCAGGGGACGTGACAATTCCAAATACAACAGTACTGAAAATGAAGACAGAAACCACAAGGCTTTGGCTTGGAAAATGGAGATTTAACAATTATCATCTAGTTTTTCTCAGTCAAAAGTAGCTGAATTGATGCAGGTTTGATTTGTCTTCATGAAAAGAACTACCAAGAGAGACGGGTAACCCACCGCAGTGCAAGGATCTGACTTTACATTATATAGCAAATGATGGACTCTGGTGGACTTCGTTGAACAAATACTCCTTTGGGGAATACTCCTCAAGCCCTCAAAACCTCAAACCCTTCCTCCAAAAGAGAAGGTGCCTCAAAGCTTCAAACTTTTCATGCAGTTTCAATTTGCGGACAGTACATGCCTTCTCTGGAACCAAAGCATGGATCACCTCTTACTATTCCAGTTCCTTTACTATTCAAAACCCTTCCATAAGAGCAGCTCTACCCACCCTCCAGCGTTCTGAGTAGGCTCATCAGTTGTTCATTAAAACTATGTTTCCTGTATTAAAACATCATGTCTCTTTTGGTATATGTCTCATTCCGTCGTGTTGACGGTTAGGGTACCCTATTCTGGACGCATCACCCACAGTTCCACCAGTAGTGTTTTCTTCTGATCCAAACCCACTTTCAGAGGGAAACCCTCCTCCTTGAAGGACATCAGCGAAAACTCTGTGGCACAGAAAACCAGACCCGGCTTGCAAATTTCCTAACTGACGTGCTAGAAAATAGAGACCCATCTTGGATATCAGGGCCATCTGTATGTTGCTCAACTATCCCCAGATATTTCTGGCTAGCTAATGTTTATATTTTGGTTTTATCAGCCACTCAAATACTATAAGGTCATCGGGCAGAGGCTTTAACAAAGTCTATTTTAAATAACAGCTATTTGTTTAAATAACAGCTAATGTAGGCACTTGAAAAACACTGAATAATAATAGGAAGAATGAGAATTCCCTTGAGAAATTATTTTACTGCCTCATATGTATCAGTGCTAAGAATTTTTACTCTTCAATATGAGACCAAATTTCCCTTGAATTATCTTTATCCTGCTAAGGCCAGTTTTACTATACTAAATATTATGTTGATTTGAGCGTTCTGCTCAAGGCTTGGACTTCTATTGCTCAATCTGTGTAGCTCTACAAACTGCTGCCTTAAGCTACATATGTGGCTATATTTTATTCATCTGGATAGCAACAAGTGCCATAGCCTTGATTTGTGATTTGAGATCCCAGACATAAATCCTATGTTCTTCTGCAAAACTTAACACACAGACTTTCCTTAGCATACAGAACTAATTTCTTTCTTTTTCTATTCTTTCTTTTTTAATCCTTCAAATACTCCAGGAATTAAAATGGAACTCATATTTAAATCAGCTTCTCCTATCTTAATCTCACCATTTTATGTCATATCACAGTGTTTTCCATCTGAAAGCAACTCTCCTGTTTGTCACAAAATCAACTTCCAAATGGAAGTACTAAGCATCAAGTATTTAGAAAGTGATTTGGTTCTTGTAATATCTCTAGTCTAATTTGCATCAAGTCACTTTACTTTCTTTTGCACGCAACAGAAAAGCACAGGGCTAGACTTTTTTAAAGTTAAATGTTTGATATAAAACAGATATTCCACTAATTTGCTTTGCAAATTGAGTTCTCTGTGATTTACTGCATAATGACTTAAAAAATCTAGGGATAACTTGCTGTGCTATTTACAGTCACTTACCCATTCTGATCTTCACTTTCCCTGTCTGGGAAAAGCAGCTCTACTGCCTATTTCTTTTGCAGAAAGGACATTTATGAAGATAACTAAAAGATATACAGAAACACTGCCTTTTTGGAAACACATTACATATAGCAATCATTATTATTGCTTTTGGGTTTGGGAATTCTATTATTATATTATGTTTAGAAATTTTTCATGATTATTGTCAAAAATTTAAAAATAAATTTTCATATAGTCAAAGATACATCGTAAACATTTTTTAACAAAGAAAAAATGCTGAACTGGATAAGCACACTTTTCCTCACTCATCCTCTCTGACCACAGAGTAGGCAACAAAACGAGGAGAGAAACAGGAGCCTTGAACAGGAATCTGTAATCTACTCCGGACCTTGCTACCAACGTGGGACCTTGTGTACAACCTTGGGAAACCAAAAAACTTTTGGCGACCTCAGTTATCCAACCTGAAACACAGGGTATTAAATGAGCTGGTTGCCAACACCTTCCCAACTAGGTGCCATCATTTAGAATTTGTGTTTTTTAACCCACTTCAAGGAGAGATGGTGTACTCCATGGACCCAGAGACAAGGGAGGACTTACTCTTTTTGATGGAATTCATACTAGGTAACCTCACAGTAACCAAAGGGGATAATCTAACGAATTTAAAATGTAAAAATCAATCCTTCAAAAAAAAAAAAAAGGGCCAGGGATATAGCTCAGTGGCACAGTACCTGCCTGGCAAGCAAGAGGTCATGAGTTCGATTCCTGGTACCAAAAAAGATTAAAAAAAAATAATCCTTCTTGCATATTTGAGAAACAAAGCAGTAGTAAAATGTGCTCACTGTGGAGCTGCCCCATGGATTATGTGCTACGTGTAACAAACCCTGAGTCTGCTGGCCCAGTCTGTAAAGCAGGCCTCCTCGATTTACATTTCTAGGTTTACTTTTGGAATATACAAAGAAAACACTCAACAATGTCATTTAATTTGTGAAGGGCAATTTGACTATTATGTGTTGATTTTCACTGGATTATGTGGTGAAGTTGCTTCAGGTGGAGAGAGTGCCTCTCTTTCTCCTCATTGATTTGGGATGATAAATTCATGAGCAGCAAAGATTGTCTGGATGACTGACAGTCCAAATCCTGCCGTTAACAGAATGGTTTTGTTCTGAGGGGCAGGGCAAAGACTCTCTGTGTGTTGAAAATTTGTGATTCTACATGCAAACCAATCCACTTTCCAGCTAGGGCTATTGGAAGAGAAAACTGCCTACAGCCTCATTCATCTGTTGGTTCAAAACTAGACATGGTGTCAGAGGCAGCTCAGAAGAAAATTTGCCTAGTTATAGTTTTGACTGAAATGGCTCCATTTCATAAAATGCTATTTGACATCTCTGAGGGCAGACAGGAGGTGTCACGAGGCATGAGGAACTGCGATGCACAGAATTCAAGAGCACAGTCTACGGGGACAGAGCAGCTGCACTCGCACTCAGCCCTGCCACTTACGGTCTTACCTGTGAGATCCTCGGCCAGGCGCTAAACCTTTAAAAAATCTTCATCTCCTGAGAAGAGCTTTGTAAATTTTATCTGCTGAATGGGGCAGACTCATTTTGCTACACTAAATATATCTTACAATTTTTTATAAAGCTAGCGGAGGATTAAAATTTGCCTAATACCTTAAGCAAGCACGAGCAGGGGAGGATGAGGAGTGTGCGCAAGTGTAAGGCTTAGAGAAAAAGATTCTTCTTGTAACAGAAGCGCATTAAAAGCCAGTGCTGTGCACCCATCACAAACCTGCACTGCCTCGCACTTGCCCAAGACAAAGAACACCGATCAACACGCAGGTTTCAATTTCACTTGTGCCGGGTTCTCAAGCTTCATTGTGCGGAAGTTGGGAGCATCTGGAGGGGTTGTGAGATGCCTGAGCCCACCTCCAGCTTCCGGATCAGTGGACCGAAGAGGGGCCAGGGAACTTGCATCTCTACCAGGTTTCTGGGTCATGCACTGCAATCTCCGAGTGCTTTTAAGAATGGGCTAAAAGAAAGCTCAGAGAGGACTCATTACATGGAGTGACTGGCTTATTTTTTCCTTCCTGAGTACCAGTGTATGGAGCTAGAGAAAGAAATGGAATGATTAATGTCTTTTAGTTCCTTTCATGGGTTACACACTCATCCATTGAATCATTTATTTAAATATTTGTGTGCATGGCATGGTTAAGTGCACACGTGCTCACGTGTGTGGTTCATGTGTACCAGGCACTGTGCTAAATTCTGGGCAACAGCGTGAATGAAAAGAGTTCAAGGCTGTGGCTTGGGGTGAATGTAGCCTAGTCGTGCCTCTAGCTTTATGAGTAGGATTGTTTCTGTCTTGTTCCTTTTTTACTAGTATATCTTTAAAATTTTTATTTAAACAGAAAAGATAGAACAAAATTTCAAAACAATAGTATATGTTTATAGCACATAATGTTTACATTCCTTGTGTGGAGTTGATACATGTACACGACACATCTTCATTCCTGTTTTTTCATCCCCTGTCCTTTTCCTCCCTCCTCTTCCCTCCCTCTCTTGGTCCCCTTCCCATTTGAGAAAGATCTACTTCCCTACTTCCTCTTATCTGTCTTTTACTTTGCTCTTTATTTATACTTCAGGTTTTTCATATAAGATGAACCATGCAATATTTAAGCTTTTGTGTCTGACTTATTTCATTTAATATAATGGTCTCAAGGTGCATCCATTTTCCCACCTACGACTCAGGTTCATCTTTCTTTATGGCAGAGTAGTACTCCATTGTGTGTAAATACCACATTTTCTTTACCTCAGCTATAGAGTAATAGTTTAAAGGGAAACATCATAAAACATTATGAGACCTCCAAGTAGAAAAAATGTATTTGTATAAAGATGACATGCAAAACAGTCATTACAGAACTTTTCAGGTTGATGAATTCTCCCACATGAGTACTACTAAGATGAAAGTGCTATAGAGCTCACTGGGTGGAAGACGTTGTTCCACACACATTAGTCCTTTTAGCCCCACAACAATCCTAGGAGGTGGATACTTTGTCATTGAAATTTAAGGAAACTGGGGCACAGATCTTATATTCTTTACTGTAATGATAATTTTATATCTTATACCTGTATACTTGAGAAAATGTTTGAATATGTGAACTATGAAGGAATGAATGAGCCAGCATGAATGTCACCCACTGCCCCTCCTTCTTGATCTCCCCCATGTGGCTGTTGTTCTTAGCCACAATTGCTGGTGAGCCTCTCAGGGGCTCTCCTGGACAATTAAGGGTGAAGCTAGAGTTCCCGCTGAAAAGAATGGTCCATTCATTTTCACAGGATGGTCCAAGTCCTCATCTGCCATTGTGTCTCAGTCTGTGTTATTTCTCTCCAAAACCACCTCCATTTCTGTCACAGTAGGATGGCCTCTGGAGTGCGGCAGAGCCAGCAGCACACGCATTTTTGAAATGCAGGATAACAGGTATTGAGTGTTGGCCACAAATCTGTTGCTGGCTGGGCCATTGATGATAGCACCTGGTGTGCTCCCAGAGGGACTTTCAAGCACTTTGTGTCAGCAACCCATGTGTGTGTGTGTATATGTATATATATATATATATACTCATTCTGTTAGCAAATTGGGTGTCACTGAATGGGAACTAGAAAGCCTTTGTCTATCCATTGTCATTATTGAGTCTGATGACCAACTGATTATTTTCATAATTTAAATGTTCATCTATTCAGCATGAGAAAGAAACAGTACTGAAACCAAGGTTCCTCTTTCTCCAGAGATCTATTTTTGTGATTGTGACCAGCTCATGGTGCTATTTTACAGGCTGGCCTGAAGAATCCAAGTTCCAAGTCAACAGTATCCACAGATTTGAGGGTGTTGATTAAAGAACATGATATGGCAAAATACTGTCCTGGTTGCAACCTAGTGTTTGCAGAATCATAAACTTGCAGAACACGTGCTTCAATCAGCTGGCTGTGTAAGAATTCAATCAGCTTTAATCTAACACAATGCAGCACCTGCTCCCCAACTGATTTCTAGTGTTCTTCAATCAAAAGCAGCAGAAGAAAAGCATCATTTATTGCAAGCGATGTCAGCAGACCTGAAAATTCAAGAACCTGAAGTGCAAGAGGAAGATCAGGTTTGCCTTCTGGTCCTCTTCCTCCCCTTGAGGATGCTACAGAAAGGAAAAGCTGTTGTTCACAAAAAATTAGTAGAGAGGGTTGGAAACGTCCAGTGCTAAATTCAATCCATGTGAAGTGAGTTTGCAATTAGGTGCTGGTAATTAACACGCACCGCCATGCAGCTCCTGCATCTGTAAGATCAGCATCCTGTAGGGTTGGCTGTTTTTCTCTAAGCGACAGCACGGAACAGAGAGGACAGATGAATGATACGAGGCCGCACTACAGAGAGTCTGAATATGTCGCTCCTTATTCAGTCTTAGACACAGAGCCAGCTAGCCATTTCGGTGGAAAATTAATAAATCAGTCATTCCGTAGAAAATTAATAAATTACCCAAGGGATGTACTTTCATTCCTATAGGAAAGAATCCACAAACATATCATCCTTCCTCAATGTTAAGTTTCCGGAGGCAGGGAGAAGTCAGTGTCATTCACGCCTTCAACTCTGGTGGCTGGACAGTGCCTGGCTCAAAAGAGGCACCCCAGGAATGCTTACTGACACTCACGTACATGCCTAAATAAATAAATAAATAAGTGCAGTGTTCACTGACTACTTTGCCGAAATTGACCGTGGAACTTGTTTCTGCTGACTTAAAGGTCCCCTCCAATGGAAAAATTTCATTTTCCTAAAACAGGCACTTATTATGAATGCAAATCATGGTTTATAATTCAAACTCTTGATAGTACAATGCTCAGTATTTGACTTAAGATAGAAAATCTGTGACTTATAAGTAATGGAGAATTTGGTATCATTGGAGAATAAGTCCTCCATTCTGGCTCTTTGCCCAGAAGGATTATTTTATAGCAGGTTGAATTCTCTACTAATTATCTCCAAAACAGCTGGACTACTGGATAAACTCTATCTTAATGCACAGTACAAGAGCAAATAAGGATAATTAAACTTTGGTTTCAGACTAGACTTACAAGCAGAGTAAATGGGGAGACCGTTAAAAGACAGAAGGCAGAGGAGGCAGCACAGGAGCTCTCATAAAATTCCTTGTCAACACCAAAAAGTATAACTTATTGTTAGTATGTTACAGCTAATTTTGATAAATTTCTAACTTAGCTTGATTATTTAGTTTGCTTTGGGGAGCACCTAATAAATTCTACTGGGGCCCTAAATGATTTAAAACAAATTATAAGGAAAGAACTGCTTGATTTCATCAGAAACATGAAGCTAACAGAATTTGCAACTAAACATCCTGTGGGCAAAAGCAATAACATTTTTCGAGTGAAAAATATATACAAAAAGAAATTTCAGTGGAGGGACTTGGAAGCCACCCTTCATGGGAAGTGTTACGAAGCATTCTTTTCAAATGAGAAATCTGTAAATTACCTGCATAAGCAATCAGCTCCAGATTATAATTGCCAATATGAGAAAATTTCACCAACAATTAAGCAAAATCAAATAACCTATCTGAGGAAGCAGAGTGGTGACAGGCCACCACGTACCCCTGCTTGTTAAGGTTTACTATAATTTGTTTTTATTTTCCTTTAGAAATTGAAATTCCATTCTGTTTTATTGGGCTACGAATAATCAAGAGCCACCATGAAGAGAGCCAGACACATCAGAACAAGAGTCTCTCAGTAATTTGGTTTCAGAGTGAAAATAAGGGTTGCATAAGTTTGGCTGGAAATTGTTGTGACCCAGTAATAAGAATCTTAAACTCAAACTACAGAGAGCACACAATTCATTATTCTGGTTTATCACACCAGATTAGTTCCGCAAGCTCGAATATAAAATAAACTCCCTGCAAGATGGTTGACAGGGGCACACAGTTGCTTTTCTTCCTAGAACTCCCCACAGTTCAGCCATACTTAGCTATGTATCTTGGTAAGTTCATTCAAAATGTTGGAACTCAACTTTCTCTCCCTTTCTCTCATGGGAGACTGAGGTTTCTCCCATGTCTGAAAAACAATGTCTTTTTCTATAAATATTTAATAAGTGCTTACTATGTTCCAGACTTTGTGCAAAGTAAAGAAGATACGAACATAAGCTACAACCTGTGTGCTAAGTACAGCCAATTTCTTTCTAACTCTGTTCTCATTTTTACAGAAAGGATCCCAGTGTTGTTCAAGGCAGTGATGTGCCTAGATAAAACACATGTCTTCTTAGATTTTCTTCCAGCTAGAGGTGATCATCTGACTCAATTCTTTCTAGTAACAGTAGGTAGAATTTTACCATGGATTTCTGGCAATTTTACTTTCCCTACAAATGTTACCACTTTCTTGGTTTGGTTTTGGCCCACTATGACAAAATAGGGTTGGATTTGGAGCAGGCATGTTGAGACAAGGAAATGACGAGCATTGAAATAAAACCTATGGACTACAGGTGGCACAAAGAAAGGGAAGACAGTGCTTACAACATTAGCGGAGTAAGTAAGGCTCTGCCTAGCTGTGCAGTGTGTATCTTCAGACACCATGGTTGAGAATACTGAGCTCCTATTTGGTTCTGCTGCAGTGTTTGGGTATTGACGCTTGCAGCCAGATATAACCACAATTGATGTGATGTTTCCATGCTCTTCAGACACAAAGGATTGTGGGCACGTGCACGAATTACAATGAAGTGCAGTGATGGTTATGAAATAAATGCAAGGAGAGAGAGATGCTGGGAGTAAAGATATAATGTATTTGAGACAAAAAAATATGTAATGGAAAATGTAGAGTCATGGGAGGCAGGAGTAGTGTTAATGGGAACATCCAGTCTGAACTGAGCAATGGCCAGAGACAACAGGGCGTAACGGCACAAGAGTGTACACAGCATATTAAGCAGTTTGGCTTTATTTTGAAGGAACAATGCTGAGGTTTTCATGAGGACATTGAATGGCTTCATTAGTCCAAGCTACACTTTACTGACACACTGAAAATGCCCTTGGTAGGTCTGACTGCACAGTGCATTCATTTAAAGACATACTGTCGAGAGGAGTCAATCTCCCAGACAAGCCAGGAGACGCTGAATAAGAGATCTCACGCAGCATGCATGTCGGCCATTTCTCCTTTCCCATATCCACTGATAAAACAACAGTAAAGGGGAGAAGACATCTCCACCTAACATCGAAGAGCATGGGAGAAGGACAATCAGCAGAGCAGGACTTTCAATGAAATCCTGCAAGTACGGAGAGAGAAGCAGCCACACCTCAAAACAATGCTCTGGCAAGCAAGCGAGCTTGTAGACAGAATTCCAGAGCGACCTGGACTTGAAGGCAGAGACATGAAGAGTAGGAATGGGAAGAGGAACTGAAAATGAAGGAAGAAACTGGAGTTTGAACCACAAACCAATCGCCCCCAAGGCTTTCCTTTTGTTCCTCTGCCAGTGACTACAAGGCAGCCCGGTATTAACTCAGCCATAAGGAACAAATTATTTCCCTTAAAAAAAAAAATTAAACACATCACTAGGAAGTTGGGAACACTGAATCCAAAAATTTGTTCTATATCCTTAGTAGCAAATGTACAGACTTCTAGTAAATATGCTTAATCACACAGAGCACCTAGAAGCTTTGAATTTCATGGAAGAAACTCAACGGGAAAAGAGATAAACACATAACAACAGAGAAGATGCATCAGAGTTATTGGAAAACTTCAATCCATTTCCTCACTAAGTTTATATGACAATTACAAAAAGAAAGCTAGTAATTATTTTTCATTTATTCATTTCAAAGGCCAACATAATAAAGAAAACTGGTCTTAGAAGAAAAATGGAACAGAAGAGAAAGTATTTCTCTTCAACATCTCTGATTTGTTTTCTTAGAGATTTGTGATGATACAAAACTAATGAAATACAAAAGAAGATACAATGAAGAAGTGATAATCAGTGAAAAACAATAAGCACATGGAACTAGAAATACTATCATTGTACTAAAATAAAATTGAAGGGGTATATTGGTTAAATGGTATAAAGTACCAGTTATGCATGACAAAGTAGAGGAATCACCATAAGAAAAGACAAAATTATATAATATAATGAAGGAAGAAGT